>BSEG01000002.1:0-4800000 GCA_036245055.1 Diospyros kaki | reverse complement strand
AAGACCGATCATGAGAATCTCAAGTTTCTTTCACAACAAAAGTTGCACACTAATTTGCAAAGGAAAGGTATGGCCAAACTAATGGGATTGAATTTTATAATTTAGTATAGGAAGGGAAAAGAGCACGTAGCTGTGGATGCCTTATCAAGATGTCATGAACTAGTGCTGTTGTCACATCATTGGTATCGGATTGGTACCAGGAGGTGGCAGTTGTTAGCTCCCTAGGATCTGATAATGGTTCTCAATCGATAGAAAGATCGAGAGAAAGGAAAGGAGATATCGAGAGAGAATTGGGAGAAGAAGAATGCATAATTAAGGGAGAGATAATAGAGAGAGAGATTCTGAATATTCTTCTGATTTTTCATATCCCGTGGAAGGGAAATTCAACACTATATATAGCTGCTGATTTCCTAACCTCCCATGTGCGGTAACCGCATACATGTGCATGGGAATGTACCAACAACTGATCCAGCAACTAACTAGGTACAACCCATTACAACCAACTTACAAAATATACTGTTTTCACTCTCATACTATTTTTAATTACAGTAAACTCCCCCTTAGTTAATACATGACAAATAACCCCTCCAATCAAAATTTTCTTGTCCTCAAGAAATGCTGAGAAGGCTCGCCATGTGAGGGAATTGATTAAGTAAATTTGGAAGGTATTCTTAGGTGTTATTGTTTGGATGAAGGCCCGACCATTGGACTAGTACTTGAGTGATGGGAGCCCCATGCTTGTATATCACCCTTTTATCTAGAATAGTCGTAGGTTCCTTAGGCTTGTCTCCAGCATAGAGAGGAGTAGGCAGAATTGGACTCACTTGATGTGTCCCTACTGATTTCTTAAGAAGAGAAACATGCCTATAAGCCACAGTGCCACACTTTCCATTTTGGCAGTTATGAGAAATGGACTATAGAACTTTGGCTGCAACTTTGAGGTAGGGTTTTGAGTTAGGGCTCTTAAATGTCTTGGATGAAGCTTCCGATATACCATCTCCCCCACTTGAAACTCCCTTTCACTCCTCCTTTTATCTGCGAACTGCTTTATTTTGTTCTTTGAGTTGGCCAACTTAGTTTTGATTATCTGTAGAGTTTGTTGCCTCTGCTAGAGGTAAGTGTCTAGAGCTGCCACTGTTGAGGAATCTCCTAATGTCGGAAGCAAGGGCGACTTGTAAAATGAGACCTTTTTAAGGCACTATGGTGGTTGGAATTGTACCACCATTGTGCTGTAGTCAACCATTTGTGCCAGGACTTGGGTTGTAAGAAACACGAACACCTCAATCGAGTACATCTCTAGACTTTGGTTAACCTTTTTTGTTTGCTCGTTGGATTCAAGATGGTAGGCGGTACGGTAGACATGTTGAACTTGACTCCCAATAACCGCATTAATTCCTTCCATAGTAGGCAATAAAGATCTTGTCTTTATCCGACACTATAGCCTTAGGCACCCCATGCAATTTAACTATATGATCCATGAATACCTTGGCTATTTCCCGGCAGTGTAAGGATGAGAAAGCCTAATGAAATGGTTGTATTTGGTGAATCTGTCTACAATCACCATAATACAATCCTTCCTTTTTGATTTTGGGAGTCCTTCAATGAAATCCATGGATATGCTCTCCCAAGGTCCCCTTAGAATTTCTAATGGCTGCAGTAGCACCGGATAAACCACATTTTCTGTCCTGCACCTCTTGCAAGTGTCACACCCCATTACAAATTCCATGACATCCTTCTTTAATCCCGGCCATTGGAAAAGTTGTCTAACTTTATGGTAAGTATTTATAATACCAAAATGTCCTCCGAGGGGTGAATTGTGCAAAGCTTCAATTGCCTTCTGTCTGAGCCTTTCATCATTCCCCAAAACCAACCTTCCTTGGTACCTTATGATGCCATTGGTCAATGTATACCCTGGTTTAGTAGTTGGATTAACAACTAATTGTTGCAGTAGCTCCTTAGTTGTACCATCTAGTTCATAACTCGAGTTAATTTCTTGGCACCAATTCGGAATTACCATAATTATTGCAGCTGAGTTGCCCTCTTCAAAACATTGCGATAAGGCGTCTACTGCAAGGTTTTCCTTCCCCCTCCTATAATGTATAGAGTAATCTCGTCCCATTAGCATTGTCATACCCTTCTGTTGCAAGTGAGTATGTAACCTTTGTTGCAACAAAAATTTCAGACTCATGGTCTGTTTTAATCACAAATTTACCCCCTTCTAAATAATGGCACCATTTATCCATTGCCATCAATACAACCAGGAGTTCCTTCTAATATGTACTTAACCCCATGTGTTTAGGTGCCAATGCTTGGCTAAGAAAGGCCAAGGGTCTCCCCTCTTGAACCAAAACAACTCCAATTCCACTTGCACTTGCACCTGTCTCTAGTGTGAAGGGTTTGTTGAAATCCGGTAGGCCTATAATTGATACCTTACTCACAGCCTCCTTAAGTTCACAAAAAGCTTGTTCTGCCCCCTAGCCCCAATGAAATCCGTCTTTCTTCAACAATTCAGTTAAGGGTCGATTGATAATGCTGTAATTTTTGACAAACCTACGTTAGTAGCTAGTTAACCCTAAAAATCCCCTAAGTCCCTTCACACTATTAGGCTTAGGCCATTCCAACATTGCTGCCACCTTGCTAGGGTCAGTACTTACCCTTGCTTTAGATATGATGTGGCCTAAGTACTCCACTTGTTCTTGAGCAAAGACACACTTTGACTCTTTAATATACAAGTGATTGGACCTAAGGATCTCAAAAGTTGTTAATGTGTTGAGCAAAGGAGGGGCTGTAGATTAAAATATCGTCAAAGAATACCAAAATGAATTGTCATATATATGGTTCAAAAATTTGGTTCATCAAAGACTGGAAGGTAGCTGGAGTGTTAGTGAGGCCGAAGGGCATTACAAGGAACTCATAGCGTCCTTGATGGGTTTTGAATGCTGTTTTATGGACATCTTCAAGCTTCATCCAAATTTGATGATAACCCGATCTAAAATCTAATTTGGTAAAAACAGTGACATACTTAAGCTCATCAAGTAGGTCTTCTACAATGGGTATTGGGAACTTGTCCTTAATGGTTATGGAGTTTAGTTGACGATAATGAACACAAAATCTCAATGAACCATCTTTCTTTTTGACAAGCAAAACAGGTGAAGCAAAAGGATTGTTGCTGGTCTGGATGAGTGATTTGTTTAGCATGTCCTTGATGAGTCTTTCAATTTTAGTTTTCTGTATGGGGGGATATCGGTATGACCTTAGATTAATAGGCTCGGCATGGGGTTTCAAGTTAATAGGTTGATCAAAGGGTCTTTTGGGTGGAAGGGAATGGGGTTCTGCAAAGAGGTCCTTATATTCAATCAAAAGTAGACTAAGAGAATCAATTTCTTGTACCTTTCTTTGGGTGTGAGGTTGGCTACTAACGACCACCTTTAACTCCCCTTCTTGTCCTGTTGTCTCCCCCGTAGGTTCCACTGCCTGAATAGAGAAAAGTTAAGCCACTTTGGTGAATCTACTTTTGAACATCTGTTGCAGCCTTTTACCTGAAATCATCTTGCATACTCCCACCTCTTGATTACCCGCTAGGGTCTTCTTACTATCGTCTTTCTCAAAAGTTACCTCCATTTTATTGAACTCAAAGCTGATTGGGCTAATTCCTTTCATCCAATCCACTTCCAACACCACGTTACAACCCCCTAACTCGAGCAACCTCAAATCAGTTGAAATTTTTTCCCTATTCATCTCCCAATAGAAACCCTTACATGACGATTGGCTCATCACCTTGTGGCCATTAGCAATTGTTACTGATAAGGGGTGGGAAGGAGTGACTTCACACCCTAGCCTCCTTGCCATAGCTTTATCCAAGGAGCTATGGGTACTCCCACTATCTATGAGTACCATGATCGGATGATTGTTTACTCTTGCTTCCACCTTGATAACCTTGTTGTTGTTCACCCCTTTCAAGGCATGTAATGAAATCTCCCCTTGGTCTTCCCTCTCAATCTTCGATAATTATTCTCCTTCCTCAATGTCATCATCTTCTCCTTCTAACAGTAGCAACTGTCTTTTACACTTATGGCCTATGAAATACTTGTCTCCACATTTGTAGCATAGGCTAGCTAATCGCCTTTGCTCCATCAGTTTACTTCCAGTGGTAGGGGTAGGGTTGGTGGGAGGTGAGGCTAAAACACCCTTACTATGGGATCCCATTTCCCTTGCTGTTATTCAGCCTGCCACCCTCCTGCGATTACTCCCCTTGCCTGATTCCTCAGTTTTTTAATCAATGTCTCAATAATCATCTCCTGTAGCCTTGCACTTTTTGCAGCCTGCTTCGCCATTTGGGGCTGTATCATCTTCACCATGGGCCTCACTTCATCCCCCCGGCTGCTAATAAAGCTCGAAACAAAATACTCCTCGGATAAATGGGGGTTGTGCACCATTATCAAGGATCTTAGCTCCTCAAACTTGAGTTGGTAAGCTTGTAGTGTCCCTTCTTGTTTGAGTTTATTAAACTCCTCAATTATATCCCTCATACTCCGATCCCCAAACCTTACACACAAATGATCAACAAACACACTCCATGGGCTCCCCTCCTTCATTGCAATCCACCCTTGATACCAAGCATCTCCCATATCATTCAAATAAGTAGAAGCCAGGGTGATCTTCTGCTGTTCTGGAATTTGATATAGGGAGAATACTCTTTCACATCTCCTCGTCCACCACCTCGGATTCTCACCTTCAAATAATGGAATCTCAAGTTTTGGCACAAGATGGCTCGGTTGGTTGCGGTTAACCGGAGCTCCTGGCCTCCTTTCTCTTATATTTTCCCCCATCGTTTCTGTATTGAACTCGAACTCCGACGTTCCCAACAGCTGATGCTCCATTCCCACTCTGGGAAAAATGGGCTTTGTCCTTTCCAACAACAACAACAACAACAACATATCCAGCCTTTATCCCACTATGTGGGGTCGGCTACATGAATTCTAGACTTCCATGTATTTCTATCGTTTGTCATATTTTCATTTAGATCCATATACTTCATATCGAACTTTAATGTCTCTCCTAAAGTCTTCTTGGGTCTACCTCTACCTCTTTTTGTGACTAATTGTTCCATTTCATCAACTCTCCTCACAGGAGCGTCTCTTAGTCTCCTTCTCACATGACCAAACCATCTTAGTCTAGTCTCTCTCATCTTCTCCTCGATTGGCACTACTCCTACCTTATTACGAATAACTTCATTTCTAATTTTATCCTTTCTTGTATGTCCGCACATCCATCTTAACATCCTCATCTCCGCTACACTCGTCTTTTGCTCATGCTGGTATTTAACTGCCCAACATTCTGAGCCATACAGCAAAACTGGTCTTATAGCTCTCCTATAAAATTTTCCTTTCAATTTTAATGGGATTTTACCATCACATAACACTCCCGATGCATTTCTCCATTTTAGCCAACCTGTCTTAATTCTATGTGCGACATCCTCGTGAATTTCTCCATCTTTTTGAATCACTGATCCCAAATATCGAAAATGGTCTTTTCTTTGTAAGATTTGGTCTTCTAATTTTATTATAACATCATCCACTCTTGCATTTTTACTAAATTTGCATTCCATATATTTTGTTTTCTTTCTACTTAATTTAAATCCCTTAGATTCTAAATTGTTTCTCCACAACTCAAGCTTAGTGTTCACTCCTTCTTTTGTTTCATCCACCAACACTATGTCGTCTGCAAATAGCATACACCATGGCACATCTGTCTGAATATCTTTAGTGAGTTCATCCATTACTAAGGCAAATAAGTATGGACTTAGTGCAGAACCTTGATGCAGTCCTATTGTAGTTGTAAATGGTTCAGTATCCCCTCCGCATGTTCTGACCCTTGTCTCTACACCATGATACATGTCCTTAAGGGCTTGTATATAGGCTATTTTGACTCCTTTCTTCTCTAAAACCCTCCATAATACTTCTCTAGGGACCCTATCATAGGCCTTTTCTAGATCTATAAACACCATATGTAGGTCCTTCTGATGATCCCGATACCTTTCCATTAGGCGCCTTAATAAATATATAGCTTCCATTGTTGACCTGCCAGGCATGAAACCAAACTGATTTTCTGACACATTTGTTTCTTTTCTAAGTCTCTGCTCTATTACTCTCTCCCAGAGTTTCATGGTATGACTCATTAACTTAATTCCTCTATAATTTTCACAGTTTTGAACATCTCCTTTGTTCTTGTATATAGGAACCAAAGTACTCTTCCTCCACTCATCTGGCATCTTTTTTGATTTAAGGATCGCGTTAAATAGTTGCGTTAGCCAGGAGATGCCCTCTTCTCCCATGCATTTCCATGCTTCTATTGGTATATTATCTGGTCCCACTGCTTTATGATTTTTCATCTTTTTTAAAGCTTGCCTGATTTTTCCTCCTAGGGCTTTGTCCTTTCCCTAGGAGGAAAATTGGGTGAGTCTTACCGGATGTTGATTGGCAAACATTCGTGCAATTTGTTGCATTTGCTCCATCATTTGTTCCTGAAGCAGAGTAGTTTGCTCACGACTCTCCACCCTCCAGCGATCCATTGCTTGATCAATCCAGGAATCGATTCCAACTCCAATAAAAGATTCAAGTGTTCCCATCTGAGTTTGCATTTCCGCCATTGCTGTGGTTACTTGCTATAACTGGGATTCCATTTGTCTGATCCTTGTTCTTTTAGCCATGGTTATGAATTTTGGTAACGATTGACGCCCAAGAGCGTTGCTTTGATACCAGAATTGTCAGCTCCCCAGGATCTGACAATGGTTCTCGATCGATAGAAAGACTGAGAGAGAAAGGAAAGGAGATATCAGGAGAGAATTGGGAGAAGAAGAATACAGAATTAAGGAAGAGAGAATAGAGAGAGGAAGATTTTGAATATTCTTTTGATTTTTCATATCCCGTGGAAGGGAAATTCAATACTATATATAGCTGATTTCCTAACCTCCCATGTGTGGTAACCGCATACATGTGCATAGGAATGTACTAGCGGCTGTTGTTGCAACTAACTAGGTACAACTCGTTACATCCAATTTATAAAATATACTATTTTCACCCTCTCTTTCTATTTTTAATTATAGTAAACTCCCCCTTACAAGTTAATACATGACAACAAGAAGTTATGACAAGGGAATGTGGATGAGAGAGCTAATGGAACAATTGAGCATTGACAATAACAGCCGACAAGGATATACTACATACAATGGATTGATCAGATATTGGGGACGGTTGGTGATCAGGGATTGTGAGGCCTTGAAGAATAGAATTCTCTAGATCATGCATGACTCCCCCCTTGGGGGGTGGGGGCACTCTGGCATTCAAAACACCCATCGAAAGGTGAAGCAAATGTTCTACTGGCCAAGCCTAAAAAAATTAGTAATGGAGTTTGTTTTGAAGTGTGGCACATGTAAGAGGTGCAAGCATGAGTTAGTGGCAAGACCGGGGCTGCTCCAATCCCTTGGCATTCTTGATCAGGCTTGGACCAATATTACCATAGATTTTATAGAAGGCTTACTCAAGTCAAAAGGGAAGGATTGTGTCCTAGTGGTGGTAGATCGGTTAACTAAATACAACCATTTCCTTAGCTTATCTCACCCATTCACAGCACAAGAAGTGGCTAGGCTCTTCTTGGACAGTGTGGTTAAGCTGCATGGAATCCCCCAAACAATTGTTTCTGATAGGGACAAAGTGTTCATTAGCCTGTTTTGGCAAGAGCTATTAAAGTTCCTAGGCTCTAAGCTTCACATGTCCACGACCCATCACCTGGGGACAGATGGCCAATTCGAGAGAGTTAATTAGTGCCTTAAAACCTATTTGAGGTGCTTTTGTTTTATGCAGCCTAACGAATGACACAAATGGTTGTCCTTGGCATAGTGGTGGTATAATTCCAGCCACCACTGCTCTATCAATCTGACACCATTTGAAGCCTTGTATGGTTACAGGCCTAACTTGCCCCCATCCATTGGGGGGCCAACTATTGTTACTGCCGTGGATGCCTAGTTACAACATAGGCAAAACACTTTACCGACCCTGAAGACAGAATTGGCTAAGGCCTAAAGCTAGATGAAGCAATTGGCAGATAAGAAAAGGAGCGAAAGGGTGTTTGAGGAAGGGGAAGAAGTATACCTCAAGCTCAGTCAACCTCATCTGAGGTTCCTCTCACAAGGGTAGGGTAGGTAGCTTACAGGTTGCAGCTACCCGAGGGAGCACATATTCACCCCGTGTTCCATGTGTCCCTCCTCAAGAAGTCAGCGGGAAACCAGGTGGTCAGTCAAGCACTTCCACCTCATTTTAGTGAAGAAGAGCCAGCAGCCACACTAGTAGCCATCTTGGACAAAGGGGTGACCTTCCAGCAAAGAGCCTGACTAACCCAAGTACTAGTGTAGTGGTCTTCACTACACCCCAACAATAACACTTGGGAGTACCTGCCTGAGCCTCTCCAGCAGTTTCCCAGTGCAGCCAACTTACTTAACATTCTTGGGGACAAGAATTAGCTTAAGGAGGGGGAATTGTTGTGTACTTAGGTGGGAACCACTGTAATAAAGATATGGCTGTAATAAGTGTAATTAATGGAACATTTGAATTTGAATGCAGGAGTGGCAACCGTTTTATTGGCGCCAACTTCCCAGGAAGGATGAGTATAAAAGCTCGATCCCAATTCATCTGAGAGGCATCGAATACAATTTGAATTGCCTTTTCTCTCAATTTCCCTCTATAATTCTCCCTCTCTCATTCTCCCTCAATTCTCTAATTTTCCCTTCCCCCTTCTTCAATTCCTTCCTAATTCTCTTCTAAATAGAGGAGAGTTATCTCTGTCGGATCAAGGATTTGACATAAGGTACCTAAAGGGAACACTTGGAAAAGGTTTGCTCTTCAAAAAACGAGGACACCTTCACATAGAGGCTTATGCCGACACAGATTGGGCAGACAGTGTTACAAATAGAAGATCTATGTCAGGTTATTGTACCTTCGTGGGAGGTAATATTGTTACTTGGAGGAGCAAGAAATAAAATGTGATGGCCAGAAGTAGTGTTATATTTGAATTTTGTTTAGTAGCCCACAGGATTTGTGAGGTTATGTGAATAAAGAGGTTACTAGAGGACTTAAGGCTTTCACTTTCTTACCGGCAAAGGTCTACTGTGACAATAAAGTTGCGATTTCCTTTGCTCACAATCTGGTCCTCCATGATAGAACGAAGCATGTAAAGGTGGATAAGTACTTTGTCAAGAAGAAACTTAACAATGGGATAATCTGTACACCTTATATTTCAACAATTGATCAAGTTATTGATATTCTCACAAAGGAATTACACAAGAGTCAATTTGAAAATCTAGTGAGCAAACTTGCCATGAAAGATATCTTTAAGCTAGTTGGGGGAGTGTAGAAACGGAAAGAAGCTAATTATCTCTTGGTTAGTGGGAAGGAATTATCTCCAATTTTTTGATTGATACCCAAATCACTTCCTTGATTGATAGAGTATATTGTAGGAATATTATGTATATTCTTCTTTCCTAATTTTTTCTTTCCTATTGTGTCGCATTCTTTCTCTATAAGAAAGAGAGGAATCATTGTGTTTTAATTCACAGTGAATTAGGGAATTTCTTCTCCATACCCTTTTAGCTTATAAAATTAAATGTTATTATTTGGGTTAATTTTTTTAGGTATATTGTGCATGTACATGTTAAGGTAGGGCATTAACAAATAGAGAACATAGTTGAGGTGGGAAATAAAAGTTCCATGCTGCTTGAAAATAATAAACACAAGTTGATTTGTCAAACATCATTTTCTATTTTTGTTTCTAAATTTTTGGCAATGATAGCAAAAAATTATGGATCACATCGTTTTGGTTAAGACAAGTAGATTTATAATTAGTTATTATATGGTAAACTTTTTGGTTAACTTGATTTTTCTATAATTTCCTCAATTTTGAGCATTTCCTCTATTATTGTAAGTGGGCATTAAAATGCTATTCCTCCACTAATCCGACATCTTTTTTGATTTATGGATCACATTCAATAATTTGTTAACCAAAAAAATTCTCTATTCTCCCATGCATTTCCAATACTTACATCAGTATATTATTTGGTCTAATTGCTTTATGTCATGCTCCTAGGGTTGGGCTAAGGTTTGAATAGGAATTTGGAAGAAATCGAGGGGGAATTAGATTGAAAAGAGGGAAATACTGTAAAAACTGGGGGAGAATAACAAACATAAGAGAGAAAGAGAGAGATATCATAAAGAAACGAGAGAGAGATCAGAACAATTGAGAGGGAAAATAGAATTCAATTAATTCATCCATCATACATTCTCTACCTGCCATAGCCTATTTATAGGCTGTCTAACTGAAAGGTACAACAGGTAAAGCAACAAAGTACAACACCTAACAATTACATGTAATTTACTATTACTATTATAATCTTGGGGTTGTGACAATTCCCCCCTCGTTGAGAGAGTTCTTTTTCCCAAGAACTCACAGCTTCTGGTCCTGCTCTTCATCCAATCTTTGTCTTCGCTATCTAATTTATCCTTCTTTCTTTCTCCTTCTAGGTCGCTTCCTCTTTACGTTTATGTTCCTTCTTTTTTCTCTTTCCTGCAAATGTAAAATGCAGTCCTCAAAGATATCCATGATAAAGCTTTCTTCTTCTCCAAATTATCTGTAAGTGCCAATAATTTCTTGGACCTTCATACAGAAATTACGCCTTTCCTCAGCCTTCAACTTCTTTCTTTGGTCCTGCTTCATGCAGTCATATCTAGATTTGGACCTCCTATAATAATTTTCTAGAATGCAGAGGTCCAAACCTCCTAATCTTAAGACTACATAAGCCTTATGATCAGTTTCCCTAGGGCCAATGTGAGATTGTGCAGGTCTGAATTGGTCGATCAAATTTCTTTAACTGCATGTGGACCGGCACAAACTTGATCCATCCTAGGGTAGGTGTCACAGGCATACCCCTCATCAGCTGCATGAAATCTATCTTCACCACAATCCTCCTTTTCCAATGCTACTTCACTAGCTTCCTGCAAACATGTGATCATCACCGATCTCCTTGCTTAAGCTCTCTTTCTTGTCGGGGTATTGAGTTACAAATCACGGGTCTACTTTCGATTGTTCCTCAGATTCTTGCACTCAGTGATTGGTAGCCATAGAAATACCTTCGTTCTACTGGTTGCTCTTAAGATAACCTTTAGGGGGTCTGCCCATGCTTTCTGTAAATGGCTTTTAGCACCAATTCTTGCAGCCTCACTTTCACGACATGTTTTATAGTGACAGGATGCATCATCTTCACTGTAGGCCGCAACACACTGTCAATTCCACTAATGAAACTTGATATAAAATAAGACTCGGGTCAAGTTTGGATGGGAATTGAGCGCAAGTGTTTTCTATTTCTCAAACCTGACCAGGTACTCCATAACCGAGCTCTCTTGTTTTCGCTTGTTGAGCTCCTCTTTGTAACTCTCATCTCTGACCTGATCCTTCTTCTTAGAAAACATTATCAAAAATTCATCAAACTTACTTGATAGACCTTTCAATTTGCTGTTAACTCTGTCCATAGGCTAGTTCTGTCCAAAGTATTCTCAATTCGTGTATCCATCTTCTCAGTTCAAATCCTTGCAAAATTCTCCTCTGTAACAGTTTCTTGATCAGCTTCTAAGGATCTCCTCGGAAACTTGAATTTGGTCCGGTAAACCTAGTCCACCTCCTTAGCGACTTCAAGTTCAGCTAACCTAATTCTGCCTTAATCGCTACTTCAAAGAAATCGATCTGATCTGGTACTGCAATCAGACATGCTTGAGTTTATCACCGCTTCCAGATTGTAGCTGGGATCAGGATCGGTTGCTCTAGATTCCTTGTTGAGGAACGTCGCCTTCCTTTGTGCTTGAACCTGCTAATTGAATTCGCTGAGAATCAACCTCTTGCTTTGCCCTCAGAAGTTGACTCAAGACTGCCTTCAAATTCAAGCTGAGAATTAATCGAAGGAACTCGCCTGGCCTGATTCACCTTCAAAAGTCGAAGAAGAATTGACAGAGTTGCAGTCGAGAATCGACCTGTAGGTATCACCTGTTGGATTAGTTGCTCTGGATTTGCTTCGGCTTCAGCTTCAACTTTGGACTGCTTGACTTTTCAACCTTTCATGACTTAATTGGCTTTGTTCAACCACTTGATAATCGCTTGAATTCAGCGCCTCTGATCTGAAACCGTTTTCTAGAATTCGCCTTCCTGAATTGCAGAAACCGAGGAACGCTTGTCTGGATCAACAGCTGGAATTTGCCTTCAAAAATCCGAACCAAACTGCTACTAGTTTGACAGAATCACATTTGAGGATAGCTTTACTTTGATACCAAATGTCACGCTCCTAGGGTCGGGCTAGGGTTTGAATAGGAATTTGGAAGAACTCGAGAGGGAATTAGACGAAAGAGAGAGAAATGCAACAAGAATTGGGGGAGAATAACAGACAGAACAGAGAGAAAGAGAGAACAGATCAATTGAGAGAGAAAACAGAATTCAATTCATTCGTCCATCATACATTCTCTACATACCTTAGCCTATTTATAGGTTGTTTAACTAAAAGGTACAACAAGTGAAGCAACAAAGTACAACACCTAACAATTACATGTAATCTACTATTACTAATATGCCCTTGGGGTCGTGACACTTTACTATTCTTTCTTTTTCAATGCTTTCTTTATTTGACATATAAATTTATAGAACATGTAATTTCTTTATCCTTTAGAATTACTAAGGTGTTGTTTAGTTGTAGAAAATAGTCCTGGTTTTCCGGAAAATTACTTCATAGAAAATGCTAAATTAGAGAACTTGTCCAAATATAACTTTTTTCTAATCAGAAAATGAAGATTTAAAAAACATGGTGCTCCAAAATTGAACTGAACTTGGAAAAATCCTAAAATATGCTTCCCAAAATTTCCTTACTGATTTGGAGATTTGAAAAATGCAGTTCTCTACAATTTTTCCCCAAATCATCTTCATCTCGTTCTCTAATACAAGTTGCCCAAATTCCCCACATCTATCTTCTTTGCACATATGTTTGAATTTTCTGAACTGGAAATTAATTTTATGTACTACTAATTTTTGAGCATTTCCCAAATTTTCTATGGAAAATGAAAACTAGAGATTTTGTAGAAAATTTGGAGATAGAAAACTGAAAAGCATTCTTCGCAACTAAACATCCCCGAAGATGTTTCTCTACTTCCATTTCTCCTTAATTGCTCCCTCATTTGCTAATACTTTTTGGTTTTCATCTTTATGCATTTCATTTGGCTTAAATCTCTTGTTTTTCATTCTCTTGCTTTAGCTAGTTTATATATATATATATCTTGATTTAGCGTTTATATATCAACTCGTTGAAATAATTTTCATAAGCTTTTGACTTTGTTTCACTAATGGCCTTTTTTGCTTCTTTTTGGCCAAACTATACCTCTTTAGTGTTTTTTTTTTCCCGCTATGACATTTATGTAAAGCCTTGTAGTAAGCTCTCTTAGTTTTGATTTTCTCTTCTACCTCATCATTCCACCACCAAGACTCTCTTTGATTTGGGAATTCTCCCATTAATTCTCAGATAACCATTTTTCCCATATTTCAAATAGTATTAGGCTATTAGCCATTTCACTCCGCATTTAGTTACCCTCTCATTTTATGATCAAATCTCTTTGGCCACACACTTCTTCCTTGAAAATGATTTATTTTTCACCTTTTAAACCCCAGCATCTAATTATTGGGCCTTTTTTTTCCCTCATTTCTTTCTTCTTTTTTTTTTTTTTTTTGATATGGACATCAAGGATCAAAA
This sequence comes from Diospyros kaki, assembly GCA_036245055.1. Taxonomy (NCBI): domain Eukaryota; kingdom Viridiplantae; phylum Streptophyta; class Magnoliopsida; order Ericales; family Ebenaceae; genus Diospyros; species Diospyros kaki. The sequence goes on along the minus strand of BSEG01000002.1, from coordinate 4,786,172 downwards.
GTCTATGTTGAGTAGTCAAGTATTCTTCCAGTATAACCGTATAATCCTTACGACATAGTCAGCCCGCTTGTCTCGTGAAAAAGTAGTCCATTTGGCTGGTTGTAAAGCTATTTTTATATGTGATTTAAGTGTTCCGTCTTGTTTTCTAAACCTAATCCTGGGTATGATCAGCTCATATGTTGTGAAATCCTGAGTAGCTTTATTGTCTATCTATTTCTCCAAATCCACAACCTCCATATACATCTCTGTACTCCTTCCCATCCCTATCCGCATACATATTTATGTCACCTCCTATAATGATCTTCTCTAGGTGTCTCTTGTATCAACCGGTCTGAATCATCCCAAAATTTTGCCTTCATCTCCTCTCCTAACCCAACTTGCATATATTATAACAATATTCGTAGTTACTTCTCCCAGAACAACTTTAACTGCAATAATCTTATCACCTATTCTCTTCACATGATCACATCCACTATCACATCTTTTAAAGTCTTATCCATAATAATTCCCACTCCATTTTTTGCCTAGTCCTTCCCTGATTTTCAAAGTTTATATCTAGGTTTTGACAATAATTTAGCCTTATCTCCAATCCATCTTGTCTCTTGGAGGTGCATAATATTAATTTTTCTTTTAATCACCACATCTACCACTCACATAAAATTTCCTGTCAAAGTCCTAATATTCTGTTACCCAATCCTTAATCTATGATCTTGGACTAGCTTCTTTATTCACATATATCAGTGAAAATGCGAGAAACTTGCAAATTTGACACTACGTCCAAGTGCTGATGCAGAGATTCTAGCTCATTGGTGACATGTGGACTGTAGTGCATCGCTATGATAGGTTACTCCCCACAATAATTTTTCATTGTCTAGAATCATGTTTGCTTTGTTTGATCCAGCAACTTTTATGCTGGCCATTCGCTACCCAACGCAACCCTCCTCTGTCTAGGCTTGGGTCTAGCATTAGATGAGATTCCACAGGCAAAATTTAATTGCAAGTAGAAATTGAACAGGAATTTGAAAATAAACACATGTAAACTAACAACAAAATAAATAGGCTCAGAGAGTGTTAGCTAGGCACAATGGTAAGTGAAGCAAGTGGTTGAACTTCAACATCCACTTCATCAAATTTTACATGGCTTAAATAATTATTTCCGATTATATTTTTAGTTTTGCATGATGGTAATTAAGTGTGTGAGCTTCATGACCGCTTTTGTAGCTATGCTTAAACTGCTTTTATGTCATCAAAATTTACTTAGCCCTTCTTGAGAGGTCATTTTCGCACCTGTTCTTTCTTCAGTATAAATATCTTTCCTCTTCTTTATTCAATTTGGGGCCTTCCATTTTCTCGAGCTTAATTACATGCATGGTTTTGGTTATGTCCTGTTCTTTGGTACATAGGTACATATGACCTGACATCTCACCCCCAAAAGAATTATTATTTCCCATTTGGGGCATAAATCATTGTTCATTCACCCATTTCAATGCACACTAATATGGAAAATCTCAATTGACTTCTGGATGTTTGTTCTTGCATATTCCAAAATGGAAAAAAAGATGGTAACAAAATTGTACATCATTCAGATGTATGCATTGCGATAACATCAACAATCACAGGTCTTTATCCCACTAGTTGGAGTCAGCTACATGAATAGGCCTTTGGCCATCTCTATCCATGGCCATATCCTTTATGAGGCCATTAATCTAGTCTTTAAATATTGAAACAACTTGGTGTGAAACTCTGTATAAGCTCTAGTGCTATTCAGATCTACTGATACATGAAATGAAATATCATGGGCAACAAAATAAGGTTGAAGTTCTTTAAATTTTGTAGTTCAAAGTGAGCCTATCCTTTCATCTTTTGTTTGTGAGCTTGGTTTGGTGTTTCTTCTGACATTTGCTTCAAACACGACTTGTTTTTGAGTGATCAGTCTCTGTTTAAGGACTTTGCACATGCATTTTGGAGTCCATTCCCCAACTTAGACTGACTTGAGTACTGGAAAATTGCTTGCTTTCTGTAAACTGTATTAAAGTCTGTGACCTGGAAGTTTCCATAGCATATATTTTGTAATTTCTAGATCCAGTTTGTGTGTGCAGATAATTATGATCTCCACTGATTTAATAATTTTCTGCAATTGGTTTCATTGGCTTGTGATCAGCCTTCCTGTTCGTTGGGACAAGACTGTCATAGTTGTGATGAATGAAGTGCGTGTTAGTAGCCCATATCTCCCTGAATCTGTTACTGGAGGAACTCCTGCTGCCAATGATCGAGTGAGGAAAGTGGTAAGGCAATCTTGATAAATTGTAGAATATAATTGTGATGAAAGTTTGATAACATTTTTACCTTTTCATTTGTCTATTTTCCATCCCTGCTATATTTAGCTTGAGCTTGAAAGGAAGAGGTTGCAAGCTCGAGGTAGCAGTCAGTGATGGTTGCACCTTTGTGCGGTAAGTTTGCTGTCGAAAGCTGCTAGGTACTACAAATGATGGCTGTGTTGATTTCACCCAATATCATCCCAAATGATGGCTGTGTTGTTTTCGCCCAATATCATCCCAAATGATGGCTGTGTTGATTTCACCAAATATCATCCCAAAAAACATATATTATACTTGTGCAAAATTTTGTCATTATGAAAAGAATTTTTATTTTCCCTATATCTTATTCCATGTCTACCAACTCCAGCTGATATTTTATTCATTTTTCTGTACCAAGGGTAAGCTGGTGGGGCAGCTGTCTGGTTTTACATCATAAACTTCAGGTAATTTTTACCTTAGCATGATTTTTCATGTCAATCACGATGAAATAAATTGCCTAATCAGAGGGAATGGACACGTGAAACCATGACAACAAAAATTTTTATGGTTGCCCATCTGCAAGTAGCAAAAAATGAATCCACTTGGACATAAAGGCCAATGATCATATATAGTCTAAACATATGAGGTTGCCACTTGTAAACTCTGAAGGATGTTATATTGGATGGTAGAAATTGAACATGGGATATGAATCTTCTATTCAAATGGAATTCTTTCCATATCCTTGTGGCAGGTGCAATAGTTAATATCAACCCATCACTGAAATCAAATTACTAGAGAAAGTGCTTTTAGTTTGAACAGAGAATTTTCATTCCAAGATACAGACATTAATGAATTTTGTTGATATGGATAAGAATTAACTAACATGAAGCTAATGCTTCAGGAAAGGCGAATAGGGGTAGATTGAAGTTGTTGTATCTCATGTGATGATCAAATGGGAAGGTGAAGATATTGTGTGATGTTCAAATGAAAAGTGAATCAAGATTTGCTTGAGAGCCAACTAAACCAAAAAAATCCATTATTATTATTATTATTAATTTTTTTTTTCTTTTGGGGGGCGGGGGGGGGGGGGGGTGTGGCTGTCTTGGCTATAGTTTGGCAAGCCAAAATCTATCATAGAGAATGGGTAAATTTTAAAAAATCCCAATTCTATGACCTAATATTACATTACTAGTGCATTGGGGAGTTATGTTGCTTGGTGTCAAGTTTTGGGTGAGGCCCATGGTATTACAAGCAATGTCAGAGCCAACCCAGACTTGTCATTTTATGGTATGGTTACAATAGTGAGTTTGAGGCTTGTGTCAAATTATTTCTTTCTTCTTCTTCTTCTTCTTCTTCTTTCTAAGTGAGTCAAATCATTTCGTTGACTTCTGAGGATTTTAAGGACTAAATAGGAGAGAGTGTCTTAATCCTATCTGATCTAATTTGAACACAAAGCTGGACAAAGAAATTCAAACATTGAAGGCTAAAAATTTGTAAAATCAGCAGCTGCAACCAACAAGGACTTGAACTATTGAACTAATAAATTCAAATGTCAAAGGCCACAACTGTAAAATCAGCAACTCAATCAGTAAAGGCTTGAACTATGAGCTGTTGCATCTAATAAAGTTATATGGCACAAACACCAATGTATATTGGTGTCAAGACCAGTGTTCTAAAACACGCTAGGCGCTAGTCGGGCGCCAAGTTGGGGCTTGGTGCCTAGGGCGCCTAGGCGGGCTTTTAGGAAAACTGTTGGTTTTTTTTTTTTTTTGAACTTTGTGATGTAACTTGATGTTATTTTCAATTAAATCAAAGTTGAAAGTGGCATGAAAAAATATATATATAACTAACATATATATATTAGATATATATCTAATATATAAATAGAAAAGAAAAATATATTTATCTAACGTATAAATAGAAATAGAAAAATATATATATATTTAACATATAAATAAAAAAGAAAATATATATATCTAACATATAAATAGAAAAGAAAATTAAATAACATAATAAACCCTAACAGCTAACACCCAACAACGCTCGTGCGCGAGAGAGAGAGAGAGTGGGGTCGGAAGTGGAAGCAGAGATGGAGCTTGACAGCGGCGATGGTGGTGGCATCGTTGACGTAGCGATGACGCGACAACAAGGATGGAGCTTGACGGCGGTGAGGAGGTCGCGATGGAGTTGGAGGCAACGAGGAGGTACCGGCGGCGTTGAGGCAGCGGCAGCCTTGGCCTGAGAGGAGTTTGAGAGGGCGAGACGGCTGAGAAGAGTAAGAGAGGCTTCGAAATTGACGAAGGGTAAGATTTAAACCCAAAAATTAGGCATCCTAGGCAGTTAGGCGCCACCGTTGCCCGATTTATTGGGCCGGCGCCTAGAGGGGCCGACTAGGCCATATTCGCAGCGGCCGCTTAGGTCGATTTTTAGAACACTGGTCAGGACCCAGGGCTATAGAAGTAATAGATAATAGATGTATTCCTTTGTTTGTATTTGCTATTAGTTTGGATTGAACCAGCTGTACTTAGAAGTAGTCTCAGTTGTACCTAGAAGGCAGCAACTTTCAATTATAATTGGTTTGAATATTTGTCAGCCCTATTGGCGGCGCCAAATCATTGCTATCTGGATCAGTAAATAAGACTGATCCAACATAATTCATGGGCATCAATCAATAAATTTGAATATTTCTAATGTCCCTCCTCCAAATTCTCTCTCTCTCTCTCTCAATCTTACTCTCCCTCACTTCCTGTTTTCCTGATTCTCCCTATTCTTTTGCTAAATTCCCCCCTCATTCTCCCAATTTCCAATTCAAACCCTAGGTACATGACAATTGGAAACTCCCAAATAGCATATAATTTATTTTGGAATTTTATTCAAAACTCCCTAAAATCTCTAGTACAACAATGTGTACTTGATTGCATACTTGATCGCAAATTAGCTAATATGCAAATTAGTTTGATTAAGGAAAACCTGGTTTCCAATATTGAATAAATTAAGCATATAGAAACCCAGTTGCATTTACCATAGTCAAATATGGGTCCTCTATGGAAATTAAATCCATTCCTATTAATCTAAACCTAGATAGAAATTCTAAAATCTAAGCTATGCTGAAGGAAAATAAGTTGGCTTCCTCTCTTTGAAGCCTAATATTAGGTTACCCATTTTGAAAGAAAAAACTGATTGTTCTTGAATGCTGCCGTCCCACATTGGCAATGCTTTGGGGAGGTTCATCACATATGCCAATAAACCCTTTTTGTACCTCCAATCTAGCTCTTGGTATGAACTTTTACATATTATAGCATAAATCTTCGTGTTATTCAAGCTCTAATATCAAGTGTTAGGGGCAAACTTGTACGGCTGTTCAAACCCATTTTCACCCAACAAGCGCTCTTGATTTGCTTTGGAAACACACCCATGTAATGAACAAGTCCTTGACTCAAGTTACTTAACCTAGCCTATTTAAAACGAGTTTCTATATTGCTGTTGTCTAGGATGTTCAGGTGGCACTTAGTTGTGCACACTTGTTTTAGCTGATCCAAAGTAGTGTAGCACATTCATTCTCATCTTGCCCAAGGGTTTAAATGTGAATGACAAATACCAATGATAGTCAGTAGGCATTATGTCCCCCACAAGCAATGTGCCATGAGCTACCCACAAGCTCCAAGGGTATGAGCACGTACGGTTTATTGTGCATGTGGCATCCCTGGCGTAAGTACTTCCACTACAATGCACAATTGCAGGGCACCCAACAAGCCAGGCAAGTCGCACTTATACAAACAGCCTTGCAAGGCACAACGCCTTTCCATGAATATGATTGATGTACCAATTTATTTGCTCATGTATCCAAGCTTAAATATATGGCATTTGAATTCCACAAACCCACTTGCTATCAAGGCCCACTCATGTTAGCCAAGCGGCATAGTTGCTCGAAAAAGGCTAAACTATAGCACATGCCCATGTCCTTTTTGTGGTGCACTACATGCAAGGTAGCACTTCAAAAGCCTTTTTTGTTCTTGTCATATGTTTTATTGAGGAACACTCAGGGCCTAGTGTTAACTTACACGGAAACCTTTGCCTATGCGGCATGCCCAATGCTAGCTCCTCGACCATCCTTGATGTTACCCACTAAGTATGGAGCCTAATGAGGATTAATTCACCCTCATAGTAAGGTCCACAAGTCACTATCACCAAGGAGAGCCCACTTAATACTACCCACACTATGTGTCACAGGGTGGGGCGGGGTGCTAGAGCCTACACTTGGAAGATTCTTACCCTCGTAGTAGCATTTTGAGCTGTCTTTTATGTGACAACTTAAAACACTGAATTGCTTGAGGAATCATCATGGCTCCATAAATTTCACTTGAGCTCTGAATTTTATTCCATTAGTTGTGTTGGACTGCTTGCGGCAGTTTTGGGAAAAATGCTTGACCACCTGGAGTATGCAATCCTGATGTTTGCAATTGAGCCTACAACATGCATGGCGTCCTTGCCTATGAAGCACAAACATGGACACGAATACGAACATGGAGACAAGACATGTTTCAAAAAAGTAGGATAAGACATGGTCGCGATATGCTAATTAGTAAAATAAAATTTATGCATTTAAAATTCATAAACTGAAAATCCAAACGAATAACTTCAATTAGCAATCGACTTACAATCCAGTCGCCTTTGTCCCTCACAGTCCAATCAAAATTTAAAGAGCTAGATAATAGAAGAGTGAAAGGGTATGAAAACTTAATAGTCATGCAATCAAAATGTGGAAAAACAAAAGAATCGTGAAATTGCTATGTCAATAAAATAAATCAAGAAGAAAATCCTTTCTTTTTAGTCTTTTGAAGTATTCGTATAGGGGACATGTGTATCCTACGTGTCCCCTCCCATGTCCTCTTAAAAAATTTAAGAAAGTGTTCAGCACACCATGTGGATGTATTTGACGTGTTGGCGTGTCTGACATGTTGATGACACCGATATGGCAGCCTCTAGGGGGTGTTTGTGCTTTATAGACACCTGCTCATGCTTGCCAAGGTGGAACCAACTCAACCTCTTTAGCTCATCCAGTAGTTAGGACAACTAGTTTGTGACATAGTGTCATGTTTCAAGGTAATTGTGTTTCACCAAGAACCTCAACCCATTATTTTTTGTTTTTGACTTTTACCTTCTCCATGGAATGTTCTTGGATCTTTGATGTGATTGAGAATCTATAGGAGTGTAACAGGGCAAAATCAGGGATGACGATAATCAATTGAGTACTGTATGGAGTTACTGGGACTTGAAAATGACCTAAATTGGCATTTTTCTATCTTTTTAATGTAGGACATCAAAGAACCCTCCTCGGCCGTGTTCTTAATGATGATTGCAAGCTGTTAATTACCCTGAAGCGATTTATTTCATAGTTTGGTGCATGCCTTAGTTTGATTGTGGTGGTTTGCTGTTTGATGACATATCATGGAGGCCCTTATTGAATGTGAATTAGTATTGTGCATTCAAATTGCTGCCAATTTTGGTGACTTGAACAAGTTTGGTTTACATTAACTTTATCTCATTTTCCCAGTGCTTAACGTCCTGTGTTCATTGCAGATGTGACTTTTGCGGAACTTACTCGGCGTATTTATTTCTGGAAGTAGCTACCTGCCGGCCAACGGTGATACAACTTCTTGCCGACTAGATTTAGCTAGTAACTGAGGTCTTCAAGTTAGCGATTGTGCTAGTCTGAAAGTGCTGTGTCTCCCTGGCCTGTTTCTTAATGTAAAAATTCTAAGTACAATACTATTCAGAGCTGATCCCATGTTCCTGAGCAATAGGTTAGGTTCTTAGAAAAATTGGAATTGAAGACACTGTATATATCCAGCCATTGCTAACTCGGGGTCACCAGGACTGTCTTCCTTCTTTGCCACTTCCTTTTGACTTCTGATTTAATCTGGCATCTTGGGTCCATGTCTGAGAAAAGCGATGGCTTGAAACTGCTGTGTGGACCTGAAATTGATTGAAATAGTCTGGGTTTAGCTCACTAAGAATGAACGATCTGTTAAGCTTCTTATGCATATACGTGGATGTGGACTGGATTGTGGATTGTGGGGACAACTTTGATGGACACCTCTGTTGGCATCGCAAAGCGATGATTCAGAAAGGTGAAACTTTGCACGAAAGGAACGTGAAAACATGCCACAATTGAGAACTTTCCTACGTATCATATACATGCATATAATATATTTTTCTGGGTGGTTGAGATTTATTGTGAGGGGGTGCCACTATGGGCTGCTGTATGCTTGCTATTGCTAATATTTAAGAAAGGTAATTGAGCGAGCGAGCTTTGTCTCTCCTTTTTCATTTCGATGATGGCTTTGCTTTTTGGTTTTTTTGGTCAGTTGAATCCGTCAAGTGGTTTAATTGAATGAAAGCAGAAAGCTCAATGACTAGTGACAAAAAATACAACTCAGTATCAGTTGCCTATTATTTAAAACCTTGTCAGTTATACGCTTTTGCGTAAATGAATTGAACTTGACTATATTTTAGCAATTCTTCTTTATGTTGTTGTGTTTCGCTTTTAAGTTGAAAAGATAGGTACCTAAGTTGCAAACTCGAGCTGTCAATGATAACTGATCTTGAAAAGATAAGTTGGTGTTCTCTTTCTATTTTAGTTTTGAGTTTTAAGTTTTGAATTTATTTTTAGTTTTGTGTTTTGAGTATTTATTTTGAAATTTTTGAAAATGTGTTTTTTTTGTCATTTTGAAAAATTATTTCTGAAAACAAAAAATTAGAAAACGCGTTTATTTTGAAATTTTAAAAAATTAATTTTTTTTGTTATTATGATATTTTATTTAATAAATTTAATTATTAAATAATAAAATTAATTCTTTTTAATAAAATTTTGTCATTAAAATAAAATAATAAATTACTAACATACATCTTAACAATAATTTATGTTAAATTATACACTTAATAATATAACATATGTTATCTTATATTTTTAGTTATAATCTAGATATATTACATTTTTAAAATTTTAAATAAATATATAATTTTATTTTTAAAATTTAATAATAATTTTTTTAATTCTATTTTCTCTTCTTTTTTGTTTTTTTTCTTTTCTTCCTTTTCTTTTTTTTTTTTCTTTTTTTCCTTTTCCTGTTTTCTCTTTTCTTCTTCTCCAACGCCTTGCATCTTCTCCGGCGCAGACGACCACCGCTGGCCAGAGATATGGACGATCAAAACTTACCATTAGAATCTTTAATCCAAGGGGGTTAACATACCCAAAAACCAAGAAGATCCAATGGCCAAATCTCCTTAGATTTAAAGTTAATCGTTCGACCCATCTGCTTATCGCGCTACAAGTGGTGGCCGGTGGTTTCGGGCGATCTGAGGTAGCCATTCTACACCGCCCATCGACCAACATACCCAAAAACAAACAAGAGAAGGAAGAAGAGAGATGAGCGAATAGAGGAGAGAGGACGAAGACCAGTAAGATCAAACAACGGGGGCGGTGGCTGGCGTAGTCGATGGCGATGGCTGGCATAGTCGATGGCGATTCATGGTGGTGACGAAGATGGCAGGTGCAATTGATGGCCGACGCTGGAGAAATGAGGAGAAATGAGAGAAGGAATGGAAGAGAAGAGATGAAAGAGGGAGAGAGAGCGAAGTGATCTGGAGTTGGGGGGCCGAGATGGGGGGTGTTGCGCGCGTTTTTCGTGTTTTGGCGTTTTTAGTGAGTTTTCACTGAAAACGCCCAAAACAACAAATTTTTTTTTAGGTTTCCTTTACAAATTTTTTTCTTGTCTTTGAAAACGCATTTTTGAAAATAACAAAGAGAACACGTTTTCAGTGTTTTGAAAAATTGAAAACAGAAAACAGCCCGAAAACGCCAAAGAGAATAGACCCTAAACTTCCTGAGTAAAAATATATTCACGATGCATTCATAGCTTTGGTGTGTGTTTGGAAAGTGAGATGGATTTGAAGAGATAACGTAAGTGTGATAGTTGAAGCGATGGTGAGTTTAGAGCTTTTTAATTTGGGAAAATGTTATTAGTATATTATGACTTACATTTTGGGCTACATAATATAATTAAAATATTTAAAATACCCTTCACCCAGAGGGGTGAGGTGAGGTGGTGAGATGCATGACTAAAATACGCCTTACTCAAGGTGGCAATGAGTGGTGATGTGAGGTGGTGAAGGATATTTTTATCATTTATGATGTATTGTGTAGTTTAAAGTATAGTTCAAGAGGTACTAATACCATGATTCTTTAATTTGAGTCTCTTGAACTTTGTATGTTCTTCTTAGGTTCACGTGGTTTTTGATTAGGGAAATTTGCAAAATTAAGACTTTTGAGAGTTGAATGGACAAAAATGCCCCCGCTTTAAATTTGCCATAGGATCCTTTCGGCTTCCTCTCGCACCCACATCCCCAATCGCCCGCTAGCCAGAACATCTCTCTCGCTTGTCTTCTGTTCTCTACATCTAGAGTTGTTGCTTCCTCGTTGGTCGTCGCCTTCAAAGTCATTGCAGGCATGTATTCATTTTCTTATTTTTGAAAACCTTTATCCAAAGACGATTGATACTCTCTTTGGGTGATTTCAGAGTCTTATATCTTCTTTTTTTTTCCGTAAATAAGATATGAATAAAGCAAAAAACGGCCAAAGGCTACAAACCAAGGCCAGGGCATACCCCGGGCCACCAAAAAACCAGAGGCGACAACACATCAACAATCACTCTCTGGGCCAGAAAAAAGAAAAAAGAGAAGAAAACAAAAAGATGAAGAAAACATAACATATGTACAGTATAGATAGTCTGGCCAGAAGAAAGATGTAACCATCTCGAAATGGCAAAACAATGAAAACGATCTCTGACAGTGCAACAACTGGTACGTAAACAAACCCAGACGAGCAGGGCATGAACTAAGCAAAGGCACAGGAAGACTGGCACCATAAATGAGGCATGATAGACATAGCATCCTGCCTCCAAAGCAAAGCATCTCATCGGGAAAGAGAGATCTGGTCTCTCGGAAGCCTCCAAACATGACGAAGAGCATGACTCTGAAGGGATGATCTGAAGCGAATAGACGTCAGCCGGGCCCAAACAGCACACTGAATCAAATGAGCCAGCTGGGAAGCTGATCTCTCCTGATCACGAAAACACCTGTTGTTGCGCTCCCTCCAGATGAAATAAACCATAGCATGAAGCACTAATCTGTTAGCCGCCTGCCAAGGACTCTTCCCACTCCATCTAGCCGCCGCCCAAAGAACTCCAATGTCCCACCTGCGCCAAGGCCAGCTGAATTTCTTCGATCTACGAAAAAAAGACAGCACCTCACGCGAGTAGCTACACTGGAAGAAAAGATGCCTATGTCTCTCAGCATCCGCCCTGCAAAGAAAACATCTATTCGGGAAAGACAAAAACAGGTTAATACGATCAAGAGTAAATAAACGTTCTCGAATAGCAAGCCAAAAGATAAACGAGTGGGAAGGGATACTTATATCTTCTTCGATGCGATTTTTTGAATGACTACATAATGGGTATGCAAATGAACGTTGCTCTGGTTCTACATTCTAAAGCTCGATCGAGTGAAGGATATACATTTCACTAGTTTGAACATATATCGGTTGATGTACCGATTAGATATCGATATATGTCAACCGATACAGGTTCAAACTAGAAACATCCCCAAAAATGTTTTATATCGGTTTGCTTCATATATCGGTTGTGAAAAGATATATAAGGATATGTATGCATGTATTGACATCCTATAGCAAATGCTATATCGATATACTTGTATCGGTTTTAATTTTATGTAAACCGATATATAGTAACCGACATATCCTTGTGCGACCGATATTATAAAACCAATATAACCTTAAACAACCGATAACTTTTTTTACTTACAAAACCAATATATTTTAATCTAATTTACAGGAATGACAGCTCATAGACCTATATTTGTACATGTGATATATGGAGGTCGGTGGGAATATAATATTGATCGAGACGAAAATAAATACGTGACCGATAGATGTTATATAATACATGTAGAGCCAAATTGCACATTCGACCAATTGGTAAGTTCTGTATATAGAAGGTTCAATTTTAGTACTGCTTAGAAGTCGGTTGTGCTGAAGTACAAGTTTAAGATGCTGCACCTCCAATGGAGATTCACAGTAATATAGATGTTGAATGCTCTCAGATAGAATCCAGAAGCTCATTGTCTTTTGATTTTGTGGACAAATTACAACAGAATACACAACCGAATTTTGGTGTTATAAATAATGAAGAGGTTGCAGAGAATCAAGGATGTAGTAATTTTCTGGTGATACGGTTGGGCAGCGATAGTCCAATATGGTTAAACAACGAGGCCATAAGGAACATGACTACTACTGGTTTACATAACGATGTTAATTGTGATGATCCTGTGGATGGGAATGAGTTTGAAGATGTTAATTATGATGGTGCTAGACATGGTGTTGAAGATGTTAATTGGGATAATGACAAATCTCGGTTAATAAAAGATATGTCGGTTAAAATAATTGGTCAATTATCGATATGGTATAACTGATATCCACTTCGTATCGGTTAGTCCACATCGGTGCTCCACCGATATATATTAAGCATAATATTTTAAATTAGACATATCGGTTATACATATCGATTAATAACAGACATATTAGTTCACATAATTTGTTGTTAACCCGATATGGTATAACTGACATCCACATTCATATCGGTAAATCCACATCGATGCTAAATCTCTATATATTAATATATAAAATCATATATATATATATATAAAATTATACCTGTAAGGTAAGTGGGAAACCTCCAATGGAATATGTCTTCTTCTTGTAGTGTTGCTGATTGAACCCATTCATTATGCCTTTTTTGGCACTCTCTGTGGCTGTGATAAAGGATTTATTTGCCCAAGGGAACCAGTTCAACTCATCCCAATGAGAGACTAAGTGAAAATATCTGATATCCACCATCGTGCGAGGAGACTTGGAATTGATTTCCCATATCATCATCATATATGACATAGATAGGAGTTCGTCATCAGAACATTCCACCTTTTCAGTAACAATATCCTACTTAAACACCTGAACTAATCTAGACCATGGAACCTCCATCTTTAGGTTGCATTCGGGGAAAAACTTGGCAAATAGTTTTGAAGGCCCCTTCAATATGATTTTCCTCTTTGCTGTTTTGCTGTTGCTAAACTTCAACCCCGTTGTCAGAGCAAACTCTTCCCTCCCAAATTTTGTATCCTGACCTCTGAGTCTGAAACACAAGGATCATTCCTCGTCTGTCTGCTTCAACAGCCTTAACAGTAGTCTGTGAACTAACTGAATGCTCCATTTGAGTCCCTCTACTCCATAAACAAACTGGCCAAAAGCGGATGCCTTAAACAGTTCCTCTAGGCCAGGCTTCTGATTCAATGTCCTCCGAATATCTTCAATAGTGCCTTTAAAATGATCAAGTCTTGTGATTCTTGCGGTGAAAAACTTATTAACCTCCAAATCATTATCTATTATCTGTAGCAAAAAGAGAAAAAAATTGTTGGTAAACATAAAATCTTTTCCCTCTTATTAGTTCATAGAATAACGAAAATCGATTTAACTTTTCCCTTTTATTAGTTCATCTTGACAAAACTGGACAAAATCTAGAGAACTATGTTCCAACCTTATTTGTTGTCTTCTTTTCGCTCTTATTATTCGCCGTCATAGTTATCTTCTCGCTTGTGTTCTTCTCGAATGACACATGACGTGAGCGAGCCATCAGAAGCAATTAAAAACGTGAGCAATGAGACGTAAGCGTATGAGATGATGTAATCGAATGAGAAGTTCAAAAGTAGGCTAATCAATGGAAATGGGAAGCAAGAGCGACATCGAGATGTAATCGTATAGAGCAGTTGTAATCAAGGAAATGGGAAGCAAGATCAAGAGTCACGTTTTAGCGAGAAGGGCATTTGTGTCCAGTGAAAAAATAGTCCTACTGGTGTAGACATTAGGCAGTGCAGATAGGAAAATTTTAAATTTTTATTAAAATATGTACATTGATATAACAGAGGTGAATGATATCGGTCAAATGTATCAATAACTGTCGACGTTCAATTTTAGCCGACCGTGATTCGTTTGGGCCGCAGTGAATGAGTCCAAGATGCAAGGAGGAAGAACAAGGTAGGAAGAACACAAAAAGTTTTCACGTGATTTGGCCAGAACGATGCCTACTCCACGATCGTACCCTGATTATTCTTCTAGAGTGGCGGTATTGGATTATTCTCTTTGCCTCCCATTTATGATATTTCTGACTCCTATTTATAATAAGGGGCCTTTACAATTTGGATAAGATATAAAAAATATAAAGATGATATAATGGAGGACAAATAATCCTTATCATCTGCATAAAATCGGGAGTGGGATTCTCATTATGAGGAGTATGGTTCGTCTCAGATAAAGTAGGTGGGCCTTGCTTTTGGCTGTTCAGCAGCTTCATCGTCTATGCGAGCTGGAGGGTTTAGACCAGCGAGCTAAACGGTCCAACGAACTGGGGGCTTTATTGGGAGCTCGTTAAATCAATCGTTGGGAGCTCGCTAGAAGCCTTGCCGGGAGCTTACTTGGTTCTGCAATATAAGCTCGAATTTTAGGGGTGTGTGAGCTCTATTTGACGAGGTCGCCTGGACCTTTTGGGCTTTGGGCGATTGAGCCGGTCCACTAGACTGAGTCTAACCCACAAGGAATGGTGCAAGAAATACATATAACAGTAACAAACCGATATGTATTGACCGATATTATTTGGATAAGTTGTACTTCTTTATATCAACCGATGTGTCTATTAGGATATCAGTTCTGTTGTATCAGTAATAAACTGATTTGGTTGGCCGACATCATTCTCATCGGTGCATACGTATTTCAACATTAGTATATACATATCTGTTATAAAAATGAAGTATGTATACCGATATGACAAAGGCAAGTGTTATTAGCAACATGTATCGATTACCAACTGATATGGTTTAACCGATTTTGAAATATTTAAGAGAATTTAATATTAAAACGGTTCACTTCCCAATGTCTGCACTGGTAAGACATGTTGGCGAATGGAATTAAATGCCTTCCAACGTCCATAATACTCCACAAATATGCGAATGACGCCCGTTGCACACTTCCCAATACATAATATCTCCAAGATAATATTGGTTCCTTTGTATTAGATCTAAACCAACATATTTGACCGATATGATAATATCGGTGCATATATATCGGTTAATGTAACCGATATGTCTGCACCGATATTGAAATATTTAATGATTGAAAAATTAAATATTTGTCCCTTGAATACAATTCACTAATTGTTTACTGAATTCATGTGTCGTTTGAGAAGAACACAAGCAGATGACGAAGACGACAAATAAATTGGAGATCAACCTTGAAGACACTGTTGAAGGCATTGGGAGGAGAGACTGAAGCAGAAGCTAGAAAAATGCTATCGATATATCAATTGAGATAGGATGTCAGTGCATAGATATCATTTTCAAACATATATACATAACCGATATAAAACATTAATGCGGTAACCAATATAAAACATTATTAGAATAACCAACATCGATTATATGATATGGGTACTTGACCGATGCTCTGTAACCGACATATTTATCCGTACCGATTGTTTGTTTACCGAATATTACTCTATATGTTATGTATTGTTAGTTTACCTAATATTTCTCTATTTGCCATAGATATTAGATGATAACGTGGAGATAAAGAAGTTTTACAACGTCACACTGTTGAAGGCATTAAGAGGACACTGAAGTAGAAGCCTACCTTATCTGCACTCCTATAGCAGGGTTCTGTGCATAAGTTGCAATGTAAACTCCATATATCACAGATACAAATATAGATTTATGAGCTGTCATTCCTGTAATTTAGATTAAAATATATCGGTTCTGTAAGTAAAAAAAGTTATCGGTTGTTTAAGGTTATATCAATTTCATAATATTAATCACACAAGGATATGTCGGTTACTATATATCGGTTTACATAAAATTAAAATCGATACAAGTATACCGATATAACATTTGTTATAAGATGTCGGTACATACGTACATATGCTTATATATCTTTTCACAACCGATATATGAACCGAACCGATATAAAACATTTTTGGGGATGCTTCTGGTTTGAACCTATATCGGTTGACATATATCGATATCTAACCGGTACATCAACTGATATATGTTCAAACCAATGAAATGCATACCTTTCACTCAATCGAGCTTTATAATGTAGAACTAGAGCGACGTTCATTTGCATACTCATTACGTAGTCATTCAAAAAATCGCATCGAAGAGGATAAAAGACTCTAAAATCACCCAAAGGGAATACCAATCGTTTTTGGTCAAAGATTTTCAAAGATAAGAAAACGAATACATGCCTGCAATGAATTTGAAGGCGACAACCGATGAAGAAGCAACGACCTTAGATGCAGAGAATAGAGGACGAGCGAGAGAGATGTTCTGCCTGACAGGCGATTGGGGATGTGCGTGCGAGAGGAAGACGAAGGGATCTTAGGGCTAATTTAAAGTGGGGGTATTTTCGTCCATTCAATTCTCAAAAATCCTAATTTTACAAATATTTTTTAAGAGTAAAATTTTTACAAAGTTCTTTACCGAAAGTCCCATTGGGGATGTGGTAATTCTAGATCTAAAGGAGGAATAAAAGGACTGATGGTTGATGCTAATATGTTATCACTAAAGCGTAATGGAGTATTGTTGAAATTCTTTAATAACACCTTAGGTGTGGAACACTTTTAACTTTTAGCTCAAGTTATGATATGCCTGGCCTTACTGGGCAAGGTGCATGCCCAACAAGGTCTTAGATGGTGGTGTTTGCGCCCTCTTGAACTTAGTCTTTACGCGAGAGCCGAGCATAAAGCAGGCTGTAGAACATGAAGAAGCCATCCCCCAAATAATAATCAAATTGGAACAATTTTTAGCTAAAGAGATTCTCTGTAAGTAGCAGAGGCAAAGAGTGGTCTCACTTTCGGATTTCGCCTTTTACTTTTCTCCTCTTTCTGCTTCTTTTGGACTCTACACACTCACTTTATGCCTCCTTTGGTTTCTTCTAATGCGTTTTGGCTCGTAATAGCCCACCATATGCCAAACCTCTTCCTTGCTTCAGGCGAAAGAAAAGAAGAGCCGAGAGGCTTCCTTCTGGCAAGTACTGCTCCTCCACATTTTGATTTATAGTCATTAGCATGTGCATACCGAATTATTCATACTTTGAGTTTGAGTAGGCAAGAATCTTTTTCTGGGTCTCAGTGAGGAGAAATCCTTAACACATATGACTCAGAAATTTGGGGTTTGGGTACTGTTAACTATTTCATAGGAGTTGTAGTTTCAAGGTTGAGAGAGGAAAAGAAAGATCATGGCCGGAGCTGCACCGTCGCCCAAGCAAGAGGAGCTACAGCCACATCCTGTCAAAGACCAGCTTCCCAACGTTTCCTACTGCATTACCAGTCCTCCTCCTTGGCGTGAGTTTCTCTCATTCTCTTCTTTTCTCTTTCCGTTTTTGCATATATTTCAGGTATTTTACGTGGACACACACACACACACACACACACACATCTGCACATCCCTTTCTGGAACACCTTGCTTTTCTAACTCTTATATGCATTTCTTCCATCTGAAAATCTTATTGGGAACTGATCCATCAAACCCTCTTGCTTTGTATTTCCCCCTGTTTTTAACCGTCTTATTGGCTTATACTTGCTTATGTGTATATTCAATTCATTATCATCATCAACTCCCTCTTATGCTAACCAAATTAGGGTTGGTGGCATGGCATTCATTCACGATGTTAACTGAATTCTGAAATTCATATTGAAATTACAAATCCATGTAAAAGAACAATGTGAAAAAATTTTATGTTGACGTAACCCTCTAACAAGGGTGTGATGAGATAATGTTCCTAACACTATCTTTATACGGAAAAGTTTTATAAGATGATGGTGAATGAAAATAATTGAGAGTCATGTTCCACTACATAGTTGATAATGTGAAACCAACTTGTACAACATGGACACACAACATTTATGTGTATATTCAACAATTTGGAAAAATTTCTCCATTTTTAGTACTTCATTGAATTGTGTGCAGCCTGGAGAAAAACCATCTTGTCTTGCTTGTATATATTTTGTTGTGGCAGGCAGTCTTTTATGTTTGCTATTTGATGTTTTCAACATATTTTTGTTTTGACCCATATCTTTATTCTTGGACCTACATTGCCTTTTTGTGTTAAAATGGTTGCCCTAAACTGGATTTGTCTCTTAATGCAGCTGAGGCCATACTTCTCGGATTCCAGCACTACCTTGTAATGCTAGGCACGACGGTTTTGATTCCTTCCAATCTTGTTCCCTAGATGGGAGGAGGAAATGTATGACTTCCGGCAATTATAATGAGAATTTTACAAGCAGTTGATATTTCTGTTTGCAATTGATATTCTTCATCAATCTAATTGGTAACCATTTGTTGGCCTTCTCAGGAAGAGAAAGCAAAAGTGATTCAGACACTGCTGTTTGTTGCTGGCTTGAACACATTCATGCAGACACTGTTTGGGACCAGATTACCTGCTGTGATTGGAGGGTCTTACACTTTTGTGCCTACTACACTTTCAATCATCTTGGCTGGTCGATATAGTGACATTTTAGATCCTGTGGAGGTTGTTTGATGAATCCCTCTAGCTTCTATTGCTGCACTCTGTTATATTATGAAAATTGTTCACTTACTACACTGTTGTTGCAGAAATTTAAGAGGATAATGCGAGGTATCCAGGGAGCTCTTCAGATTATATTGGGGTTTAGTGGCCTTTGGTGTAATGTTGCAAGGTTCGTTCAAGACTTCCCACTGGAAATTTCTGTAACTTGCTAATTCAAAAGTTATATCTAAATTATACAACAGACAGATAAATAAATAAATAAATAAATAAATTTGTGTTATAGATTATTTGTGTTGTGGTTCTTGTAATTTCCTTTAAATTAACTTGGCTAATTGTTTACATGCGTACAGGTTTTTGAGTCCACTATCTGCTGTCCCACTAGTAGCTCTGACTGGATTCGGGCTATATGAGTTTGGGTTTCCTCTGGTATGCATTCAGATTCCTTGTTGAATGGACTTTTTGAGTTAGTAGAATCACTATTGGCCTGTTTTCTCTGCTTTATTGTATGTGTGATTTTTGGGTATTGATATTTGGATTGGCTGTATAGCTTGCCAAATGTGTGGAGATTGGATTGCCCCAGATTATCGTTCTAGTCATCTTTTCACAGGTGATTGTCTTAATTTCTATTTGGTGTCCTGTAATATCATCACAGTTTTTAACGAAACAATTGATCTCTAGTCAGATATGAATCTCAAAAACTTCTGGTTTTTTGCAGTATATACCACATCTAATGAAGAGACAGGGGCATGTCTTTGACCGCTTTGCGGTTATATTCTCGGTTATTATTGTGTGGATCTATGCTTACCTACTGACTGTGTGTGGTGCATATAAGAACACCTCCATAAAAACTCAATTAAGCTGCCGAACAGATCGTGCTGGAATTATAGGTGCTGCTCCATGGTAATTCATTATTTCTCGTTAAACAGACTCAGAGTAGCATCTTTTGATGGTGGTGTACATCGTTCATAACTTGCATTAAAACATGCAGGATAGATGTCCCATATCCATTTCAGTGGGGAGCTCCCACATTTGAAGCTGGAGAAGCTTTTGCTATGATGGCTGCTTCATTTGTTGCTCTCGTAGAGGTCAGTTGCGTTCACAAATTGAATCCAGAACGCATTATTGAATATAAGGATTTTTTTTTCTTAAAGTTCATCTAATTAGTTTTTGATTTTCTATTTGTATCATCTGCTTTGCATGCTGTCAATTTGGCGTCAGAATTTTACTTTTGTCCACTAGATGTTCATCCATAGTCATATATGGCCACATATATAGGGTCATGGTACTCTTTTCTTCTCCTCTTTGAGACTATTTTAAGCACCGGTTTCCTCTCCAAAGATCCTTGTGCATATCCTTGTGTTTCTTGGGCGCTTCCTAAGTAAAATCAAAATTTTCATTGTTTAGTACTTCAATTTGCAAGAATTCTGTTTAGGGCGGTTGATGCATTAGTGTGGATGGTTTGACATTTTGATCTCAATGATATAGGTGTTTCTTATATAATTTCCCTTTGTTAACAGTCAACTGGAGCCTTCATTGTTGTGTCGAGGTACGCTGGTGCAACTCCTCTGCCACCTTCTGTTCTCAGCCGTGGTGTTGGTTGGCAGGTTACTGGATTATTGCTTGCTCTTGCATCCAAAGGAAAAAGTTTATATCCTACAACTGGAATTCAAATATTAAAATTTTCTTTTAACATTGGGTTGTTGTAGATTGTATTTAAGCTAATAATTGTATTAAAAATTTATAATCACATATGAGGTAGTTTTCCCCTTCAGCTAATTGCAGTACACTCAAGAGTTTTTGATTTCCCGGAGATTCTGATTTGTTTTCATTTCTTTCTTCTTCTTCTTTTTTTTCACATTCTTGGTCTAAGGGAGTCGGCATATTGTTCTCTGGAATGTTTGGAACTGGGAATGGTTCATCAGTATCAATGTAAGATGCCTGTGCAGAACATCCTTAGAAACATCTTTCCGTCAATTGCTGTGGAAAATTCCTACATTAGATTAACACTTGAAACTTGTTTGTTTCCTCCAACAGTGAAAATGCTGGTCTGCTGGCTTTGACACGTGTTGGCAGCAGAAGAGTGGTGCAGATATCTGCTGGGTTCATGATATTCTTCTCCATACTCGGTAACTGATTCATGTCCTAGGCACACTCAAAATTTAAGCAATTTTCTCTTCCAATACTAACACTTAGCATATCAGGGAAATTTGGAGCTATTTTTGCTTCAATTCCGGCACCAATTGTTGCAGCCTTGTACTGCCTTTTCTTCGCTTATGTAGGTCAGTGTCATGAACCATGATCTACTTTCTGCCCGCTTCCCTTATTTTCTCTTCATCATTGATTAATTAAAGCCTACACATGACCAGGAGCTGGAGGTCTTAGTTTCCTACAGTTCTGCAACTTAAACAGCTTTCGGACAAAGTTTATCCTAGGATTCTCAATGTTCATGGGCTTATCGATCCCACAGTATTTCAATGAGTATACGGCAGTGAATGGTTTCGGCCCTGTCCACACTGGAGCAAGATCGGTATCGCCATGAACCTAACCTATATAACTCTTACATTCAAACAAAATACTAGTAGTAGTACTTTCTTTCTTCCTTTTCTCCTATCTAAGCCCATAATTTTCATTTGGCAGTTCAATGACATGATCAATGTGCCTTTCTCATCCGAGCCATTCATTGTTGGCTTGTTGGCGCTACTTTTGGACGTCGTCTTGCATCGGAAAGACAGCGGGACTAGGAAGGACAGGGGCATGTATTGGTGGGACAGGTTCCGATCCTTCAGGACAGATACGAGAAGCGACGAATTCTACTCACTGCCCTTTAATCTCAACAAGTTCTTCCCATCAGTGTAAACCAGTTTTAGTCTTTGGTCAAGCCATGCTAGCAGCTAAGCTCCTTCATTGTCTTGTGCGTACACTTCTCCTGAACATTCACACCATCTCTTTCTGCTTTTTTTTGCGGCTTCCTGCTCAGTGACAAAGTGTAGTTTAGCACAGTGACGGCATCTTACTAATGTAATGTGGTTTGGTGTTAAGCGCCACGGATTTGGTGCATTAGTTTGTAGTAATTCTGTTGCTTATTTCTGAACCTATAAAAAAAATTGAAAAATGGTCTTTGTACTCTTTGGGCTACATCTTCAGCTATATAATACAATTAAAATGACAAAAATATCCCGCACCTAAAGTGATGAGGCGAGACGATGAGGTACGAGGGATATTTTAGTAATTTGCGATTATGTGTAATTTAAGGTGTAGTTCTTCATGTACAAATAGTATGATCCCCAAAAATTTATGGGGGTCGATAGCCATTAATTAGATTGGGCCTTCACTGAGTCAATGCCCTTTGGGCTTGACATAATTTTGCTAAATTGGGCATAGTGACCCAAAAGTTGGAAAAGTTTCTTGGAACTTCACTGTTCTGGTTTCTCTCTTTTTTCCAGCCTCATTTTTGGTAAATCCTCATCAGTTAGCTTAATTTCCTTTTCTTTGAGTTAACTTTCCATTTCTTGCCTTGAGACATTGAAAATGAGGAGAAAAAATAAAAAATAAAAAAAGTTGGTATACTGAACCGGGCCTTTGATTGGGCTTAATACTTTGCGAGGCCCATACCAGATCAGTTGGCCCAAGTCTAATGTAACATTAGAGAGATTTCACCAAAAGGGTCAGTCTGGCTACATTATCTCAATGCATGATGCTTTTCTTCCCATTATACAGTCATTAACAAGCCATATAATATACAACTTTTGTTGGTTTACCATTACATTAACGAATTTCACATATGATAATTTTAACATAAACATGACTAGAGAGTGAAAATTTGCAATATATGCTATTAGGAAATAGAGCAGAAAATTTATAACTATATAATTAAATGGTAAAATTATTTGTATATGAAATTTGTATGCTAAAGAAATTATTCATTTATTCAAAAAATTATAAATTAATTTTTTAGAATTATAAATACTTTAGTGTTTTACTACTTAAAGTGTTTATAATTTTCAAGAATTAATTGATATTTTGTGAGGAAATGCTATTATTTCTTTGTAAATGCACTACTAATTTTTTTAATGTATAAAAGAATCTACAGATTCTATGTATGAAATACCATTATCGATAAACTAAATATCACTGTTGATGTGGTTGTACAAAATTATCAAAATACTCCTCCAAGGAAGCCAATTCATGCTTGCCACATATCTTATTCTCAAGAGTTTGGGACGACATGTGTCATCTCCTTTGGCCAAAATTTAGAGTGCGATTTTGTTCACCCCCCTTTAACGGGGTAACTTTACCCCCGTTAGTTTGGGGGGGGAAAAAGGTCATTTCAGGGGGGTCTTCACCACCCATTTCCCTCTCTCCTCTATCTCCCTCTCTCCCCTTCTCCCCTTCCCTTGCTCTCGCCATCGTCGACCCTCTCGCCGCCTTCCCCTGCATCGCTGCGCCTCCCTGCGCCTCTGCAACGCCTCGCCGCGCCTCTACACCGCCTCGCCCTGCCTCGCTGCTGCATCGCGCCATCGCCTCGCGGTCGGCGAGGCGAGGCGAGGCGGTCGACGCGCGAGAAGAGGCGACGGCGACTGGAGAAGAAGAGGAAATGGGGGAGAGAGGAGAGGAGAGGGAGAGAAGCAGAGAGCAGAGAGAAGAAGAGAGGAGAAGAGGGAAGCAGAGAGGAGAGGAAATGGAGGGGGGGTTAGTTTTCACGGGGGTTATTTTAACCCCCGTTAAATGGGGGTGAACAAAATCGCACTCCAAAATTTAGCTTCTAAAATAAGACAATGTCAGTTTCGAAAAGAAGACTTGCTCTAAATCTTGAAGGATTTGAGACAGGTAGGGAGAATTTGATCCCCTGATCATGTGTCTCTCGAAATTCGTGAGATACGAGTGTAAGGATTTTGGAGTCTATTCCGAATACCTCGACTCGAATCATTTTATAAAAAGTAGTGGTTCCCTCTTAAATACGATATCTAAATCAAGTTTACTTTCAACTCTTGCCTTTACAGAGATATAGTCATTTTTTTTTTACTAACTTAAGTGTTAAGAGTCTAAATTGAGAGACCTAGCCTATGACACACCGCCTTCCCAGGGCGTTAGGTAACGTAAAATTCCAGAGATATTTATTTTTTCTAAATAACGAAAACTCAACACAAAATCGTTCTCTGAAAATCCTGTTACACCTTCTCAATATATCAACTAGGAACCATCGATAGACTAAGATAAGTAAATCACCTCAAATGAGGAAACTAGATCGAAATCTCAATAAACCATAATCGAACCCACTTTATTCATAATATAAAGTCAAACAAATGTTTACATGACGTCATCAAAATTAACAACATAATTGAAAACGATATAAAGTAAACTATCCACTAATTGCCATCACTCATTAGCAATTCATTTCCCTTTCACACTGCTACCTTCACTTGGAACAATTGAATATTTCAGGAACATAGTCCATATTAGATGATGAATCATCTAAGTGAGAGTTTAAAATCACGTTTTCATGAATGAATGCAAGATATGAAATAATCCAACACAACCCGGTAAGCCCTAGCCTAAGAGAATCCCAAAGCGTTTAACCCTACTACGGGGAAAGAGCAATCTCTCTAAAAGTCATGCCACCGTACCGACACACCGACACGACACGGTTCTAGCTTAAGAGGGGCAAGTCAACGCATCTCCCCAACATCTCGAGAACAATCATTACCAACTCCCGGCCTAGGAAGGTCACATTAACGTAGGAACCTGACTCACCACATTTACGTCGGAGATTACATTTCCCACTCTAAGCATCCAGGAACCACCACACAAATCCCATATGGACCACCCAGTCATCCTAGTGCAACTTCCCTAACCAAACGGCCCGACACAAAAACCAAGGCGACTATCCTGGTATGTACACCAGCACAAGATACCTCTATTATTTTATCACGCCCTTGGAGAATTATGGCTACACTATCCAGATAGCATTTTAGGCCGACATTCCATATCCCAACTCAAAATCCCATATGGACTACTTAGTCATCCTAGTGTAACTTCCCTGACCATACAACCTGGCACGAAAACTAAGACTGCTACCCCAACATGCACACCAACACGAGATACCCCTATTATTCTATCACGTCCTTGGAGAATTATGGCTACACTATCCAAACAACATCTTAGACTGACATTCTATATGAACAATCACAAAACGCATGACAATTCCTTATTTCACAATTCAATGCATCATATAAACAACATTTTATAAAATGCAATGCACAAGTACAAAATGTTTAAGGATGAACCTCCCTTATAAAACCAACCGTCATCGATTACCGTTTGCATGAAACAAAACCATTTTGCATGAAATCTCAACACGTTTAAGTATACAAACATCAAGTTTTTAGGGTAGAAGCACCCACAGTAAATCAAGTTTTAGGAACGAACACTCACAAGCTCAAATCAAGTTTCCATGTAGAACACTCACAGTAAAATAAGTTTTGGGGAAGAACCACTCATAAGTTAAAACCAAGTTTCTAGGTAGAACACTCACAGTAAAATAAGTTTTGGGGGAGAACCACTCACCTCGAATGTAACTCAGAATACTTGAGTTTTTATGCGCAACCTTGATTTTTGTGAGACTTCTCAAGTCTTTTGACTAACCCACCTCCTTACACGTCCTTACGCGCTACCTAAGTGCTCTGCGCGTGTGATGCTTTGCGTATGTTTTAAAAGCCATCTACCCACTAAACTCGAAGCACTCTCGTCTAGCACAAATTTATTACAATTTCGAATGAGAAACCCTTGCTCATGAACCCCTTATTTATAGGCTTTGAAAACTTAGCCACAAGAAATACATATTCTGCAATCATTTCAAATCCTCCAAAATCTTTTCCAATCATTCCAAATCTTTTAAGATCTTCTGCAATCGTTGTAAATCTTCTAAGATTTTCTATAATCATTTCAAATCTTCTAAGATCTTTTGCAATCATTCCAAAATCTTCTAAGATCTTTTACAATCATTCTAAATCTTTTAAGATTTTCTGTAATCATTTCAAATTTTATCCAAATCAAATCTTATCTTATCTCTAAAGTCGTCATAACGTTTCATCTTATCTCTAACATCATCATGAGACTGCATCTTATCTCTAACGTGATCATGAGACTTTATCCTTATATCTAAAGTCATTATGAGACTTTTCTTGAATCTCCCAAATGCCCATAGTAAAAAGGTTTCAAGAGTTACACTTTGATCCGAACTTTTGGGTAATTGTACTTAGATTGTAATATTCGAGAATTACTTGAGGCTATAAATGAAATTTTTGGAAAGATGAGGCTATAGGGTACACTGACACAGTTTTAAGCGATTGAATCAGCCGAAGGGAGTACCCCGGACCCTAGATAGTAAAGGAAAATAGAATAGTATTGACGAGTGTCTTGAGACATGATTTATGACACTTAAAGCAATCGAAACAGAGACAATTTCTCGGTACGACTAATTTTACCTTGGAAAACTGAATGATCGTAAGGGATGTAATACTCGAGATTTTTAGATTCAAATACTTGAGGAAATAGGATATTTTAAGGGATTGTGGATGTTTGGAGACAAAAATTTAATTTCTGAGGTAGGGGAAAAATCGTAATTTTTGAGGTTCGGGTAAAAGTGTAATTTACCTAAAAATCAGGGGTATTAGAGTAATTAATGCAATTTTCAGGGACTAAAATACAATTAAAAATTAGCTTGGGGATCATGTTGAAAAGTGTCTACGTGTAATTACCCAAAAGTTCAGGGTAAAGTGTAATTCTTGAAACTTTTTTACTATGGGCATTTGGAAGATTCAGGAAAAGTCTCATAATGACTTTAGAGATAAAGATGAAGTCTCATGATGACGTTAGAGATAAGATGGAGCCTCATGATGACGTTAGAGATAAGCTGAAGGCTCTTGATGACTTTAAGGATAAGATTTGGATAAAATTTGATAAGATTTAACTGGTTAAGATAAGATTTGGATAAGATTTGATAGGATATGATTTTGTTGGATATGATTTGATTTGAATAAGATTTGATTTGAATAACAATAATTGCATAAAATCTTAGAAGATTTGGAATGATTACAGAAAATTTTAAAAGATTTAGAATGATTGCATAAAATCTTAGAAGATTTGAAATGATTGGAAAAGATTTTGGAACATTTGAAATGATTGCAGAATATGTATTTCTTGGTGGCTAAGTTTCCAAACCCTATAAATAAGGAGTTCATGGCTAAGGGTTTCTCATTCGAAATTGTGATAAACTCATGTTAGATAAGAGTGCTTCGGGTTTAGTGGATAAAGGGTTTTTAAAGCATACGCGATGCATCACACACGCAAAGCACTTGGGCAACGCATGAGGGCGTGTAAGAAGGTGGTTTGGTCAAAAGACTTGAGGAGTTGCATGAAAATCGAGGTTGGACACAAGATTCAAGATGTTCTGAGTTTCGTTCGAGGTGAGTGTTCTACTTGGAAACTTGGTTTGAACTTGTGAGTGTTCTACCGAAAAACTTGATTTTGACTTGTGAGTGGTTCTCCCCCAAACCTATTTATTGTGAGTGTTTCTACCCTAAAACTTAGTATTTGTATTACCTAAATATGTTGTGATTTTATGCAAAATAGTTTTATTGCATGCAAACGGTAACCGGTGACGGTTGGTTTATGAGGGAGGTTCGTCCCTAAATGTTTTAAACTTGTGCATTACATTTTATAAAATATTATTAATATGATGTATTGAATTATGAAATGTAGCATTGTCTTGCATTTTGTGTGTTCGTATGGAATGTCAGCCCAAGATATTGTCTGGATAGTGTAGCCATAATTCTCCAAGGGCGTGATGGA
This sequence comes from Diospyros kaki, assembly GCA_036245055.1. Classification (NCBI taxonomy): domain Eukaryota; kingdom Viridiplantae; phylum Streptophyta; class Magnoliopsida; order Ericales; family Ebenaceae; genus Diospyros; species Diospyros kaki. The sequence goes on along the minus strand of BSEG01000002.1, from coordinate 4,758,323 downwards.
ATAATAGGGGTATCTTGTGCTGGAGTGCATGTCGAGATAGCTGCCTTGGTTTTCGTGCCAGGCCGTTTGGTCAGGGAAGTTGCACTAAGATGACTAGGTGGTCCATATTGTGTTGTTCATGTGGAATGTTAGCTTAGGATGCTGTCTGGATAGTGTAGCCACAATTCTCCAAGGGCGTGACGGAATAATAGGGGTATCCTGTGCTGGTGAGTAGGTCGGGATATCCGCCTTAGTTTCCGTGCCAGGCCGTTTGGTCAAGGAAGTTGCACTAGGATGACTATGTGGTTTATGTGAAATTTTGGAGTTAGGATTGTGTGGTGGTTCCTGGATGCTTAGAGTGGGAACGTAATTTTCGACATAAATGTGGTAAGCCAAGTTCCTTCGTTGATGTGATCCTCCTGGGCTGGGAGTTGGTAACAATTGTTCCCGAGATGTTGGAGAGATGTGTTGACTTGCCCCTCTTAAGCTAGAATCGCGTTGTGTCGATGTGTCGGTATGGTGACATAGCTTTTAGAGAGATTGCTCTTTTCTTGTGGTAAGGTTAAGCTTTTGGGATTTTCTTGGGCTAGGACTTACAGGGTATATCGATTTATTTCATGTCTTGCATTCATTCATGAAAAATGTGTTTTTGAACTCTCACTTAGATAATTCATCATCTAATTTGGACTATGTAATGGATGCCCTAGTTTTCGGAAGGCTGATTTTTGCCTAACTATCACAAGATAGAAGGTAGAAATCAAAGTGTTGAAGACACTTCAACTTGTTACATTTTTTTATTGATCAAAAGTCTCCAAATGAAGGCAAATCAAAGCCTTTTATAATAGGTTATTCCTGACCCTCTGGATGTTAAGTACATGAATGCAGAAAATGTAACTTAAGCATCTACATGAATGCTGGCAATTATGAAATACATCAATGCTGGCAATAAAGGAAACAATTAAAGGGAACAATTATGTATCTAATAAAGAAGCCAGATCAAGTGAACTGACTTGGCTCTTGGTCTTCATCTGATGGGCTGAACGAATTTGGCTGATGGGCCTACTGGGAAGGGCTTGGTCTGGTGGGCTTCATCTTGTTGGGCAGGGCTGGCCCCCTGTGGTTGTATTGTGGGCTGACTCTGCATGCTGTTGCTGGGCTGAGGCCTCAAATGGAACTTGCTGGTCCACTAGATGGTAAGGTGGAGCTTCACTTGGTGTAGCCTGCTTCTCACTACTATCGGGTTGTCGAGAACTTTCGCTAGTTGCGCCAACGCCCGGGCTACTGTCCGAGCCAGGTGTGTCTCGAACCTCAAGGGCAAAGACTTGAGATCGTAGCACTATGTCCCTAGAATATTCAAACGTTCCCGGTGCAAGCAGTAGTGCGAAAGGGAAAGGGATCGCCAAGGAGTGATGACGATTAGTGGATAGTTTACTTTATGTCGTTTTCAATTATGTTATTAATTTTGATGACGTCATGTAACGTTGGTTCGACTTTATATTATGAATAAAGTGGTTTCGATTGTGTCTATTGAGGTTTCGATCTAGCTTCTGCATTTGAGATGATGTACATGTCTTAGTTTATTGATAGTTTATAGTTGATATATTGAGAAGGTGTAACGAGATTTTCGGGGAACGGTTTTGCATTGAGTTTTCGTTGATTGGAAAAAAAATATCCGCGGAATCTTAAGTTACCTAACGCCCTGGGAAGGCGGGGTGTTACATAGACTCTTTTCAACATGGTCCCCGGGCCAATTTTTAATTACATTTTTATCCCTGAAGAAAGGATTTATTACGCTAATACTCCCAATTTTTAGGTAAATTACACTTTTACCTGAACTACAAAAATTAAGACTTTGCGTCTGGCTCAGAAATTAAACTTTTGTCTTCAAACATCCACAATCCCTTGAAATATTCTATTCCTCAAGTATCTGAATTTAAAAATCTCGAGTATTATATTTCTTATGATCATTCGATTTTTCAGGCTAAAATTTGTCGTACTGAGAAATTGTCTCTGTTCTAATTACTTTAAGTGTTATAAATCATGTCTCAAGATACTCGTCAATACTATTCCATTTTCTATGACTATCTAGGATTCGGGGTACTCCCTTCGATTGATTCGGTTTTTAGAAACTGCGATAGTGTACCTTATAGTCTTGTTCTTTAAAAAATTTCACTTTTACCCTTTATAATATGCCGCTTATAACCTCAAGAATTTTCTAGGTATTACATAGCCCTGCTTTATTCTCTTGTATAGTGCAATTTCACTCCCGATGTCGAAATCCCCAAGGCTGTGTCTTTTCTTGTAGGTATAGTTTCCAAGATGCTGACGCTAAAACACAAATTCTGATATTAAGATTTCAATACGATGTGTGGTGATTAGTCGTAGAACCATATCATCGACTGTCAAGTCATTTTATTATGATTTTTGTATAAAAAAATCCAAAGGACTTTCACTTTAGGGAACAAATGTACTGATAAAATAGCTAGATGTCTCAATGCAGGCACAAAAAATTTAACCATTGTGACCTGTAAGTGTCTCCAATTCTTGAGGCAAGCCAGTCACCGAACTGATTTTGCCTTAATAATATCAGTGGCAAGGTGACCACCACCTCTTTCCCATCCAAATGTCCATTGCTGATTCATCTGAATCACAGACATGTTCCTTGACAAGCCAATAATTCAACAAAAAAGGGCGATTACATGTCTCCATTTGCACATAATTTGCATGCAAAAAGGATCAATCAGCGTCGCCAAACAGTGAAAAGCGAGCAAAAGTGGAGAAGCTTTTTTCATCGTGCATGCATTTGCAAAGTTTAGTGTTGGAAAGCAGACTCATTTGGCTGCTAAGATCCAAAATACTTTGAGCCTGCATAGTCCTAATTACAACTTTAGCACTTTAATGATCAAGGCCTGGAAATGCACAAATTCATGTATATATTGAATCTCTATGTATTCTCCCCATTTTAAGGGCAGTTTTTAGAAAGCTGGGAAAATATTAGTATATCAGACATGTATAAGATCATATTCTAATTAATTAGAGAGAAAGTCACATATTTCTAGAAAGGAGATATTTTCCATGTATTTTAATTTGTTTGGGAGATAGGGCGATTACTGAAAAGATCAATTCTTGTTTATTAACTCACATATTTTTCGTGCCATGCTAAGATGAAATGATGAATGGACTTCTTTTTAAAGAGAGTCCCCACCAACATTTTGAAGAGACTGATTCTTTTTAGGTTAAAGCAAGGCCTATTTCCCCACTAGCTAGCAGAAATACAATTAATTAATAGAGACGCTTCATTATCCAGTTAAAGGATTATTACATGCTTATCTTGCACTATAAACAATAAACTGCTTCTTGATTATGTCACTTTAAAGTCTAATTAATAATGATTAATTTTTTGAAAACTCCCCTTTGAAGAAGCCAATGTGTCATATTGACAGATAGATACATATCTATAAACAGAAGCAATAACAAAGAAGAAGTGTCGATATCCACTAGCTAGCTCAGTGCATCCTACAGAGGTAAACAAGGCTTTTTGTTTAAGGAAATGGCACAAGAGTGGCCAGCCCACATCTTTGACTGTCATTAACGATATCCAAATTGAACTCCTAGCATATGGTTTTAACTGTTAACCTTCATGATGGTTCTTTCTTTTTATTATTTTATTTTGACTGATTACGGCGGGCTTCAAAGCCTGATCTCCGACCAAAAGTCATGTTCAATGAACCATCTGCATACACATAACAATGATCATCTTCAATAATGGACATAAATGTGTTGCTGACATATATGATTAAAATATCCTAAGCTTCAAGACTGATGGTTCTATTCTTGAAGAATTAATGAACATTGTGAAGTGGGTAGTACTATGTTGTGTCGTTATATATCCATGAAAGCTAGCAGACATGGACGAAGATTAGTTTAAAACTTGTTACTGAGATTTGTGATTATTATTTCTGTCGTGTGTTAATTAGTGTCTTTGAACAAACAAGAAATTTTCTTTTTTTCCTCTTCAAAATGAAATTTCATAACCAAAGTGAGCTCCTGAAATTTGATGCCTTGAATCTTGTTCATCAACACAGCCCAGCAACTCTTCACTTCTCCCTTTCCCCTTGTCCTCCAGATTCTAAACAAGTTATATACATTAATTAAGAAGTTAGCTCAAAACATTCTTTAAAATACATTGAAGAAAACTTGTGTTTTTTGTAGCATAGGGGAAGAATGTGGAAAAACCAATTTCAAAACCATATCCCTTTCCCAAAAGAAACCAACAACAACAAACCTAATTCAAAGATTGTCCCAAAACTTTGCTTTAATTCCCTCAGTGCTTAAAACGTTCACATGACATGCAAAACCTAAAACTGTTGCTCAAACAAAGTACAGTATGTGAACAAAATGGGGTTAGAGCTTTTGAATTTAAGACCCTTTCATCATTTAATATTAAAGGATGCCCCAGTCCACAGCCATAAGAAGTCAAGACCTTTCATTTAATATGAATAGCTGTAGCCCCCTACAAGAGTCATTGTTGAACGAGGAATAGTCTGTCCATCCAATTTAATTAATACTTGAACCCATCATTCCCAACACCTCACATGGCTAGCATAGACCGACATTAATGAGATTAGGGTCTTTCTCCAAATAAGGCAAATCTGATTTGGAGCTCAAATAGTTTAATTAAGGTTGATCAGATTTACAAGATTCAAAACGTTAGTGAGATTACTCCCTTTCTTTAATTAGCTTTTCTCACCATCTTAGCTCAGAGTCTTACAATAATTTATTAAGAAATAAAATTATTCTTTTTCAGAGTTCAAACTGTCTAGCTCCGACACCACATAGGCTCATAAGTTATTAGATTACTTATAAGATATAGATTTGTCGAGATAAAATCTTAGTAGATCAAATTTAGTCTTGTTTATCTTTTCATAATATTCATAAACTCCATCAAGTGATTTATGTGTTTACCAGTAAAATATGACAGACATGGTTAAATATATATATATAGAGCTATTAATAGTTAATGATAATATTTGATGCAAGAATTTCCTAATACAAGATGATTAGATCAATTATATACGCTGAAGTTGTCTTACTCTTTTAGCTCTTAATGGAAATGGTATTTTTCAACTTCCCAAGTCCTTATAGAATATTTGGGAGAATGTTCCAATGCTTGGACTGCAAAAATTTAATCTTTCACAAACCTAACATAATAAATTAAGCTCACATACTTGGCCGGACTAAAAAAAAAAAAAAAAAGAAAAACTAGTTTTGAGCTCTAAAATAATTTGTTTATATCAATTTGTCAACGGATTATATATTTTCTGGATAATGATTAACCTTACTGAGAATTTTTTTGCATAACTTGCCAAGAAGAAAAGATAAAGGGAAGGCCAAGCATGGCCACATGGATACAAGTACTAAGTCTAGAATTTGGGCCAAACAGGATAAGGTGGCAATGGAATCTCTCACATCCACACGCTTTGCTTAGTAATTTATACAACTAATGAGATCACTAAGATAAACAAGATCTCAAGCGTGCTTAGTTTAAGCCTTGACCTCGACGACAACGCCCTTTGCTGCCTTACCAAGTGGCAATCTCACCAGCATCTAGGGAACGATGCCGGCGCCCGGTCAGGGTGGTTCGTGATGTAATTTATATATATATATATACGTGTGCGTGTGTATATATATATATATATATTATGCACATTTTCCGCATATATATTATGTTCATTATTGCCATGCCTATCATATAGTACAAATGATTTATTTAAGTGATATCATATAATGCAAGTTGAATGCCTGTGTGATATAAAATGAGCCACCTAAATTTGTTTGAGTGAGAGACCCCCTTTTACCATTGGCTAGAAACAGACTTCTTCTTCTTCTTCTTCTTCTTCTAGAGATGGGAAATTGCCAGGCGGTTGATGCTGCCGCTTTGGTGATACAACATCCTGATGGGAAGATAGAGAGGATGTACTGGGCAGTGAGTGCTAGTGAGGTGATGAAGATGAATCCTGGCCACTATGTTTCTCTCATAATACCATTGCCAGTTTCCGGGGAGGAGAGTGCAGACGAGAAGACGGTTCGATTCACCCGCGTCAAGCTTCTCAGGCCAAGCGACACTCTTGTTCTTGGCAGGGCTTACAGGCTAGTCACATCTCAAGGTTGGTTGGTTGGTTTGGCGTTCTCTAATTTTGTCATGTTTGGGTTGAAATCTTGTTTTGAATGTTAGTGAAGGTTCTGAGCGGTTTCCTCTGGTTGGTTGTTAATAGAGGTTATGAAGGTGTTGAGAGCTAAGAAGTATGCAAAAATGAAGAAGAACCAGGCTGATCACTCAGGCGAAGAAATGGATCCAGAGAAGCAGCCTGTGGCCGGAGAAGCAGGGAAGTCTCCGTTGGAGAAAGCCAGCCAGGTTAAGGTAATACTCCCTCCCAATTAATGCTTCCAAGCTGCTTACAGTCAATCATCATGATCTGTCAGTCGGCTTACAATCAATCATGCTTGAAACTTGCAGCCAATCAGAGATGTGAGGCACCGGCAGAGGCCAGGATCCACAAATTTGGCTGCACTGAGGTCGAAATCATGGCGGCCTTCTTTGCAGAGTATTTCTGAGAGTACAAGCTAATGGTGGCTTAGAAAACCCGGTAACAGAAACAGGGAATCCATGTTCTATGGGAGTGGCTGTTTTAATCAATATCAATACCCATCTGTATAGCTAAACGAGCAGTGGTCAATGGATAACAACACTTTTTTCTCTCATTTTAGCAAGATCCATCCCATTAGTGCAATTTTTGATGCTTTTCATGGTTCTGAGTTCACCAAGAAGAGAAACTTGTCAAGTATGATGTGAAAGTTCCTCCTCCATGCTGTATATGATTTCCAATCCTGCTCAAGATCAATCAAGATCAAGATCATTTCTTTCGTCATCCTTTGCATAAAAATATCACCTAGTAAAAAACACAATCATGATGGCTCGGCCGAATTTACAAAAGTGTTTTCTGTAAGGATAGAATTTTCTTTTAGAGCCCATACCACACACATTGCTTCATCTTATGATGGAGTTCGGGTATCGTGCCATTCAAAGGTACAAATCCAGGAGATTGGCAGGATCTGGGTTGGAACTAATTAACATGCATGCACAGAAAAGTTAAAAGCCAGCTTGATAAAAGCTGTCTGGATGACATCGACCGAACTTTCTTTAAGAAATATGTGCCCATTTTCCACAAAATCATATGAAAATTGAGAGCAAGGTGGTTGTTGTACACACCTCCTGTTAGCAGTTCAATCAGTGTCAGGGGGATTAAGCTATGGGAAACAATTACCAAACTCCCATAATCACATAAATGCAGAAAAAAAAAAAAAAAAACAAAAGGAAGAAAATGACACAGTTTTGCTGCAAAAGGAAGATGCACCTTCGCCCTTTTCATCTCTATTATGGGTTTCACCAAAATAGAAGTGTCTTTTTCACAAGAATGAGCTCTTCTAATTTGCTTTCATCTAATTAGACGCCCTCCTTAATCTTTTTCATTTTGTGCTTTTTACGACAATTTGGAGTTTTTTAAGACGATTTGGAGTTTCACTTCAAAGTAGGTACCATATAGAGATTTCTCATCAAGTTGACAATAGTTGAAGAAGGCAAGTAATTGTGTGTAAAGCTAATAATCCAAGCCAAGAATTAGCTGTTCACTAACTGCTACTGACATAATAGAAACTCACTTTACCTCATATCAAATCCAGCATTCGGACTTGAATTCTTTTCAGTGAGTTAAGACATGCAAAATGCACTCAAATGCTAAAAGTACAGAAAATTATTAGAATGTGTGAGATTTTTCTAAAACAATCTCCAACCCACCATAAATTTAGGATAAAATCTCAAATTTAGGGTGAAATCCTCTCCAACCCACCCCCAAATTTGGGGTGGTGAATGGTATTACCCCAAATTTGGGGTAGCACCATTCACTTACCCCAAATTTGGGGTAATATGTTTATCCCCATTTTGCCATTCCATTTTAATAAGTATAACAAATTTTAATTTCTTTTGTATCCTTCTGTTATATATTTTTACAATTTTTTATTTACTTATTATTAGTATTAATAATATTTAAATAATATTAATAAATTGTAATCAATTAAAGAATAATAATTATTAAATGCCCTAAATTAAAAATTATTAAATAATAATTGATTAATAATTATCAAATACACTAAATTAAAATTTTCTAAATTAAAGTTACATGCATGATAATTTGAAATGACCTGAATGAACACTACAACATCATATATTTTGAAAACTAAAGTATTGAAGATTTAAATACTACATAAACAAATACAATAATTTAATAATCCGATAGAACACTTTCAGATCCTCCAATATCATTAAAATATTGACCAAAGGAATGGGGGATACTTTGAGATCCGCCACCTAGCTTCTTGTTGAGTTCTTTTTTATAAAATTTTTGTTTGTTCACTTTGGAAATATTCCTGTAGATTTGGATCATTTATGGATGTCAAATTTTTCAGTAAAATATTATTTTCCTCTCAATATTTAACCATGGCCAACTTCTGAGAATTACTAATTCCAAAAATTAAATTTTCTTGCATGTTCGACTTTACGTTTATGCGGTGAAGGTTTTTACATTATATGTAATTTTTTTTTAATTTTTTCATGTTCAATATAATGTTTTGTTAATTGAGATAGTAAATGTAATATTTTTATAAAAAAAATATTAATAATTAAAAAAAAAGGTTAATTAAGTAATTTTTAGGTAGTAATTTAAGTTGATATATGATAAATAAGTAAATAATTTTATAAATAAAATAAATATTTATAATAACAAAAATAAAAAAGAATATACTATTCTTGTACCCCAAATTTGAGGTAGGTTTCACCTCAAATTTGGGGCAAAGGGTTGGAAATGCCCTAAAGAGATTTTTTGCAGTTCAATTTTAGAAATTATGGTGAAGAAATCTAGTGTTAGTTGTGAATGTGTGTATATTCTTAAATCTAGGAATATTGTTTAAGTAAAGAAATTTTTTAATTGTTGTGTTAAGTAGATCTTGTCAATGCACAACTCCTATATATAACAGCCTTTATTAATGAAAAAGAGAGAGAAAAGTGTGTTGTCTTAATAAGTTTTGTTCTCTCAATATTTATTTGAATTTTTGTTTTTTACAAGTTGTGTTTATTGTGTGTGAGAAAGAACTCTAACAGTTGTATCAGAGCTGATTTCTTATGAGTTGTGGGTACAATCTCTTATTTTTTCCTTTGTTCTTGGGGATCAAACATTGTGTGTTTGAGAGAAAACAAGTTAGTCATCTTTTCACTAAACCAAAAATTTGAAAATTGTTTGTTATGGCATTAAGAAGCTACTTTGCAGCTGGTCCTCCAATATTTTCTAGTGAGAATTATCAAATGTGGGCTATTAAAATGAAGACCTACTTGAAAACTGTCAACCTGTGGGATGTAATAGAGCAAGGAGTAGCACATGTTCCACCTCTAAGAGAATACTACATTGAATGAAATCAAGAATCATGCGGAGCAGGTTACCAAGAGTCCCATGGCATTTACATGCCTTCATTTTGCAGAATTAAAAAATATTTTTGCAAGGATAATGGCTTATGAAATAGCAGAGAAGGCTTGGGACAAATTGAAAGAAGAATTTGAGGGAAGTGATAGGGTTAAGGTAGTTAAGTTTTGACTCTTAAGAAAGAGTTTGAACTCTTAAAGATGAAGGAATCTGAAGGTGTTAAAGATTATGCTGCTAAACCTATGGAAATAGTTAATTAGATTAGACTCTATGGTAAGTTTATTTCAGATCAAAAGGTGGTGGAAAAGATCATAATAAGTCTTCCTGATAAATTTGAGTCCAAGATTTTAGTTATAAAAGAATCATGCGACTTGAAGACTTTTACTATTGCAAAACTTATCTTCAAGTTACAGACACAAGAGCAAAGAGTCTCAATAGGGTATGAAGATATTACCAAATGAGCCTTCCAAACTCTCCAAGCAAAGCATAACGGAAAAGTTTCACTAAGAATAAAGGAAGGGGAAAACGAATTAAACAAATATGGTTATGGGAAAAGAAAATTTCCATCTTGTGGAACTTGTGGAAAGACAAATCATGCCAAAGATAGATGCTGGAAGCAGGTTCAATGCAATTTTTGCAAGAAACAAGGTCATATAGAAAGATTTTGCAGAGTAAAGCAAAATCAAACGCAATAGCAACCTGTCTAGCAACTTATTCAGTGAGCCAATTTCATTGATAAACAACCACACGTTGAAAAATATCTAGTTTTTGTATCTCAAGTTTGTTATTCACCAAAAAAATACATTTGGAATGTTAATAGTGGTTGCAACAACCATATGGCCAAAGGTGTAAGCTTCTTTTAAGTTTTTGGATAGATCAATCAAAACCAAAGTCATAATGGGAAATTGAGAAGTTGTACAAGCTGAAGGAAAAGGTTCAATTGCACTTTAGATATTATTGGTCCCTTAGGGTATGGCCACTTAAAAGGGGGTGAATTGAGTGATTAAAATTTTTTTCAATTTTAATAAATATTATTAATTAAGGATTTTATTAGAAAATATATTTGATAAATATAATAAATTATGTTTAAGATTAATAATAAATGTAAGTCACAAAATAAAAGAAAAATAAATAATATGAGGCAGAACACAATTTATAGTGGTTCGGTTGTTTCCATACACACCTAAACCACTTCTCCAATCTCTAATCACTCTTGAGGTTTCACTAAATCAAAATCACCAAAGTTTTCACACTAGCTCGCCTTGAAAACTAGATACACACTTAGATTATAATGGGTTCTAGGCAACCACTATATCAAGGTTTTCTCCCTAATTTACCTTAGAAACTAGATTCACCTAAATTTTGGCGAATCTAGGAAACCTATACAATTCTCAATAATAATTTAAATGTTTACAAATAATTTATCCACACTTGAACACAAATAAACAATTAAGAACAAATTATACAAGGTAATAATATTTAAATAAATAAATAAATTTGTAACCTCAAATGGAGAAGTTCAGATTTGTCGTAGAAAAATTGAAAAACTTTTCTCCTCTCACCTTGTGGCTCTTCGGTAGATGTGCAATAATATTTCGAGCGCCTCAAATTGCTTGGATGCTTTGTTTGAGAGCGTTTGAGAGCTTTCGGGTGCTTTGAATATGCAATGAAAACACTTGGATACTCAAAAAATGAGTTTGGGGGATATTTATAAGCATTTTAGCCACTAAAGAAAAGGTTAATATGAAATTTGAAATTAAAAAAATATTTAGTCTTTCTCAAACAATAAGAAAACATGTCTCACTTTTAATTTAAAATAAACTTACTTTTTGCATGAGAAATCAAGATTTGAAAATTCAAATATAAGCTTTTGAGACATAAATGATTAAAACAAGAAAACGTGTCTAAAAACAATCTCTTTTAATTTAAAATAAATTTATTTTTTGTATGAGTAAGAGAACATGTCTAAAACAATTCTCCTTTAATTCAAAATTTAAAAATTCAAATATAAACTTTTGAGACATAAATGATTAAAATAAAAAATATATATCTAAAACCAATTCTCTTTTAATTCAAAATAAATTTACTTTTTGCATAAATAAGAGAAAACATTTATATCATAAAAATATTTTTGTTAATCATCAAAATTTAATTAATATGAGCAAGTTGGCTCAACAATATGGAAAAGTATCAAACTTATTCCAAATGTTTTTTTTATACCAAACATTGAAAAAAATCTTCTTAGTGTTGCACACCTGATAAATAAGAGAAATTTGTGGTATTTCAAAGAGATCTCTGCATTATAATTGATTCACATGGTTTCAAGATTACAGAAGCAAGAATGGAAAACAATAGCTTTGTCTTGAATTTGAAATCTAATGTATTTTATACTGAAAGTGATATCGTAGCTGATCACGAAATAACCACAAAGGAAAAGAAAAGGTTGGAGAAAACTGATTCTGTAGATGTTGAAAAGAAAATTGATCATTGTAATGCAGTCATTTGCAATTTTATTTTAGATGTTAAGAGCCCAAAATCATATGTTTGGAGTAAATCAATTAAAGAGAAGTTTAAAAAGAGTAAATCAAGTTCAATACCATTAGTTTGTGATAAAATTGTGTCAAAAGTTAAGATTGAAAAGTTTAAGTTGCGTTCTCTTTGTTTTTCAATTTTCAGTTTTAAGTTTTGAATTCATTTTCAGTTTTATATTTTGGTAGTCTGTTTTTAGAAAATTAAAAATACGTTCCCTTTGTCATTTTAAAAAACTATTTTTTCAAAACAGAAAATTAGAGAACACGTTCTCCTTGAAATTTTGAAAATAATTTTTTAATAATATTTTATTCAATATATTTGATTATTCAGTAAATTATAAATTATAATGTTAATATATTATTAAAAAAATATATACATTTTAAAGTTAATGAATTTTGTAATATTTTTTTTCATTATAATAATAAAATATGAGTAAATAAATGTGTTTTGAGTTTAGAGTTTGTTTTGAATGAAAACACTCAAAACAACTTTTTATTGTTTTGAGGTTTTTTTGTAATTTTTTTTTTCAAAAATACATTTTTAAAAATAGTAAAGAGAACGCGTTTTTATTATTTTAGAAAATTAAAAATGACTTAAAAACAGTAAAAATAACGCAAGCTTATTGTTCCTTCAAGAGCTAATAAAGTAATTTGGTCCAATAAGAGTTCATCAAATGTGAGATTGAATCAAGTTGGAGTTTCTTAATCTTTCAATGGTGAAATTAAATTCTATTATTTCAATTATGGAAGAGCAAAGCAAATTTATGTGCAGAACACTCCAATCAAAAAATCTAAGAAAAATTATTTTGTGAAGCTAGTTCATTGCAAATCAGATTATGAAGGTTCATGTTTGAAGAGTTGACGGCAAAGATTGAAATCTCCAAGAAAAATCTCAAGGAAGAGTATTACAATGTGTGAGATTTTTCCAAAGAGATCTTTTACATTACAGGTCAATTCTAGAAATTATGGTGAAAAAATCTAGTGTTAGTTGTGAATGTGTATGTCCTTAAATTTAGAAATGTTGTCTAAGATAATATTTGTTAAAATGAGTAAAATAATGCTTTATCAAGATCGAATGGGGGAACGTATATATTTATCTTGAAGGCTCAAGATAAGAAGTCATTTGAGTTCTTTTCAAAATATTTAACAAAAATAATGGAAAGTACCTTTATTTAAAATACTTTACATATCCTATTTTTTTCAATCTATATCTTGATTAACAAATGCTATTTAAGTAAAGAAATGTTTTAATTGTTGTGTTAGGTAGATCTTGTCAATGCAAATTATTATTCTATATATATAGTAGTCTTTACTAATGAAAAAGAGAGAGAAAAATGGGTTGTTCTAATGAGTTTTGTTCTCTTAATTATTTATTTGAATTTCTATTTTTTGCAATTTGTGTTTATTGTGTGCGAGAGAGAATTCCAACAAAAATTAATTTTTAACCTATAAATTTGAAACATATGATCGAGGTAGAGATTTGGGGAACTTGTGTACTGTTTGTTAGACATGGAGATGGAGATAATATTGGAAAAAGTTTGTAAAGAGCCACACTTGCCAAATCTCCAAGTTTGAAAAACTTATTTTAAGAGTTTTTCAGATTTAGTTTAATTTTTGAGAACTCTATTTTTTAAAATTTCATTTTCTATTTAGAAAATTTGTGTATTTAAAGAAAATTTTTAATTTTATATTCTCTGCAGAGTAATTATTTAGAAAACTAAGGTTGTTTTCTACTACTAAACATTCCCTTAGTGTCCCAACTCCTATCTTAAACTTTTTTTTTTTCGTTCATTTTGTCAACAGAAGAGATCATGTTTGTGTCAAAAATAATGAATTTGGAGCCTTGAATAGAAGACAAAGCAAAAACTAAGGTGGTGTTTTTTTTCATGTTTGAGTTTTGAATTTTGAATTCATTTCTTATTTTGTGTTTTGACTGTTTGTTTTGAAATATTTGAAAACGTATTCTTTTTATCATTTTAAAAAATTATTTCTTAAAATAAAAAATTAGAAAACACATTTATTTTGAAATTTTGAAAAACTATTTTGTGTTTTTTTTCTCTTCTTTTCTTTTTTTTCTTTTTTTCTCTTTTCTTCTTCTATTCTCCGACGCCCTGCAACTTCTCTGTCGTCGGCGACCACTGCCGACCAGAGATTCACACGATTAGAGCCTACCATTAGAAACTCCAAGTCAAGAGGGTTAACATACACAAAATGGGCCAAATTTAACGATTGAATTTTCGTAAATCTAATTTTTAATTTTCAGTCAACACCTATATACGCACTGCTAGTCGCTATTAGCCACTATGGTCGGTAGTTTCTGGTAATCAGAGACAACCACCCGACACTCAAGGGTCCATCAACCAACATATTCAAAAATGAGTGAGATCCAACGGCCAAATCTCCTTAGATCTAATGGCAACCAGCATGATCGAATTGTAGTTAAGAGAAGAGAGGAGAAAACAGAGAAGAGATGAGACAACCAACAAGATTGAATGGAAGGGGGCGGTCGACGGTGACTCGTGGCGGTGACGAAGATGGCGGGTTTGATAGATGGTCGAGGCTTGAGAGAGAGAGCGAAGAGAGATCTGCGAGATTGGGGAGGGGTGTGAGTTTTCTATGTTTTGGTTGAATCAATATATTGACTGAAAACATCCAAAACAACATTTTGACTGAAATTTTTTACAAAATTTTTTCTTGATTTCGAAAATGTGTTTTTAAAAATAACAAAATAAACGCATTTTCAGTGTCTTAAAAATTTAAAAATTCAAAATAGCTTAAGATTTTCAATTTTACATTCTTGTTTATGTACTAGACAACCTAAGAGAGACACTAATATGCGCTAAATTTATGCTAAATGATATATTGAATTTTGCAAATTCATTTTAGATTATCTGAAATAATCGTAAAACACAAAGTGAAAATAATAAATAGAAAATTTTACAAACCTGAGCTCATCAAAAGATGTTCCAAGTCAAGGGTACAAAAATCTCATCCTGTTCTTAATGCCTGATCTACAGCCACAGTTCTGTTGGATCATAGATCAGTTAATCAAATCTGTTTAACTTAATCCTTGCATGTCCAATGAAGTAAACCAATAACAACACTTTCAGTCATTATAACTTGATTTGTTTACAGCTCTAGCTATACAATGATAAAAATGCTGTATATAACTCTAATCTGGTGGCTTCATATGGCCAGCCAGACCAGGCCCAGAGTTGAAGGGTGCCAAATAATGAACAAGTTAGGTTTATTGTAGCTGGATCCACATACAATTGGAATTAGAATTCAGTGAACAAGGGAAATAGACTTGGGCTAGTATTAATGGGGTGGGTTCATGACCCAAAACCTTTGAGGAAAAAGAGGTCCTGCCTTGGCCTGACAACTGAATGGTGCATAAGTACTAAGCCGATGAACTGCTGAATTACCTAATAAGTAAATCAATACCATCTTACGTTATCATTTTATACAACCAAACGACAAAAATAAAAGAAACAACAGGAGGAGAGAATAATGCCTTTTAAGTATATCTCAGGAGTGATGTGAAAGTCATATTAGTATTTAATCATGCTGCATATATTACTAGAATGACTCAACTTGTACCTAAGTTTCAGCAATCAACCGACAAACTAGCCGTTATATCATGGATTGTTCATTAGAGTTCTTTATTAGCTCACAATATTTAGTTAATCATTTAAACAGGACTTTATGGTATGCATAAGAGGGGGCTTTTTTGTCCTGCTTCCCGTTCTTTTGTATTAGATTCAACTTGGAACATCTGCTTCAAGGTGGGATTTTGATGTGGCTTGCACAACTGTGGATATTTTATTTGCTTTCCCTGGATTTGTTTTGGAAAATTAAGCATCCTCAGTGGCAAAAGGTGTTATTGGTACATGAGATTCCTCTATTTCTAAGGTTGGGTGAATGTCATTTTTATATATAATCTTACAGTGTTTTGTAAAGGGTCTATTCTCATAAATTCAAATCTATGACTTTTTCGAAACAAATGAGAAACCTTATTATTACTGGGGCTCACCAATAACATGTCATTTGAAAATTCAACTCCAGCCCTTGCTCTTCACCTTTGTCTAAAAGGAGATCAATCTTCCGATAGATTTCTTACATTTCTTTGACATTAATCAGAGTGTTAATGTGAGATGATGGTTTCTTAATTACTGTAATTGCACAAGGAAAACGGAAATTTCTAACCAATTATAGTTTAATTAGCCGACGCAAAACAATGAGGATATACAGTAACACTCCTGTATTAATTACTTTTGTTTTTTTGTGTATCAAAAGACATGGAATGAGACAAATAGGACGGATTTAGAAAAGCAGTGTGCATAGTGCTGGAGATGAATCTTGTGGTTTTTAGTCAATCCTTAAGGGGATTTCATACTGTTTCAGACAAGGGTTTAAATTACTAACAAGTAATAACCCCTGCTCAGACAAGAATCTTTATAAAGTGAACAAAGCTGGAAATACATAATCCATATCAGATTAAAAGTTCCAAAAGATAAGTGCAGTTTTCACTTTGGCTATATATACCTTTCTGGGTACATTCCCCTTGTACTTAGCTAATTAATTCACTTGTTTCTCACTCATACCACTTTCTTAAACTGATCAGCAGCGTACAAGCTTTCTGGTAAACAACAATTTCTTTTCACACCCACCTTTTTTCCTTTTATAGCTGCATAGTAAAAGTCGTGGTTCAAGTAGCACCCATGAATTTTAAGTTTATTTTGTTTTAACAATAATTTAGTTCAACTTTACTTCTGTTTTTTTTTATTCTTTAAGCATTAAGCTAGCATAAGATCAACTTTGGCTACAAAACGTTCCAAGACAAGAGGCTTGTGCTTGCTGTTGTGGTTATGATAGGAAGGTATTATACCTTGCTGATTATGAGAAGCTTTGGTTCTTTGTGATCACAGTTCAGATGACTGTTCTTTTGCTCCAGTCTATGGAATGGAGGTCCAGCAGGCACCATCACAAAGCATGAAAAGAGCAAGACGACATCTGCACCTCCGCTCCCTCGATACAAGGCCCCTTTCTTCTCTATTTCTTCCTTTCAACTTCTTTTGATAAAGAGCATCCAAAGATAAATATATGAGTGGGAAAGCCATAAAATGGGGCTCATGCGTGAGGTAAAGATTGTCTTTTTCTGCATTTCTGCAGGCTCAAATCATCTTTATACAACTACATAGATGTTCAATTAACCAAAAAGCTAGGGGGATCACCAACGGAGTTAGTAATAGAATGCGCTGTGTAAAACTTGACATTGATCATGTTAATCAGTCAATTGAAAAAGTGCATGCACCATGTTTAAGTATCCATAACTTTGAACCCGTAAGTAGAGAAATTCAAAATAAAGTGTATGGTAAATAATCATGCCAGCTCAAAGATGCAGTATTAAAGAGAGAATGTACATTTCGCAGGTATGTATGTATACATATATATATATATATATGTAGTGGTAGAAACAGGACTTCCTTTTACTTTTTCTTTTTGTGCAGAATATTTACTTGGGATGGGGACATGGAGTAGTATCCATTGGAATTGAAGTGGTGATGATCTCTGGCACTCAGAATAAAATCACAATCTATATCTGCAGGCTTTGGTATCATCCTACCTTTTGAACTCTTTACTCCTGGGGGCCTATGAACTTTTGCAGCAACCCCACCAACATTTTTTTCCAACCAAGGGCAAACTTTCAAAAGATGAAAATTTCGGGGGCCTTATCTTTCCTTGTCATGAGCACCTAAAGTTGAAATTTTCCTATAAAAATTGGCAAAGAACTACGATTTGCTTTCTGCGGCCTTTGAAACCTACCTTCCACTGGGAGAGAAAAGTGTTATTGGCTTTTGTTTTTTGTTCTTAGGATTCCTCGCTTTTAAGGGCTATCCATATAAGAATAAAGAAAAATTGTGGGACGATCATTTTGTGAAAAGAACTATGCTTTAGGCCCTACTGATAGTATCTATTAAATCGAACCCCCTATATGAAGTAGCATTAGGAA
The DNA here is from genome assembly GCA_036245055.1 of Diospyros kaki. NCBI lineage: Eukaryota > Viridiplantae > Streptophyta > Magnoliopsida > Ericales > Ebenaceae > Diospyros > Diospyros kaki. Next base: position 4,740,270 of record BSEG01000002.1, on the reverse strand, counting down.
TTCATAGGGGTGTGTGTGTGTGTTTGTGTATGATCAATGAGTTTTAACCAATAATCCATGATTACCAATCGCACTTCTTTTATGCTGTAACAGATGAACATCATTTAGCTACCAGTTAATGATTTGGTATTCATGATGAAGTGGTATTAAATTGAACCCCCTATATGAAGTAGCATTAGGAATTCATAGGTGTGTGTGTGAGTGAGTGTGTGTGTGTGATCACTGAGTTTTAACCAGTAATCCATGATTACCAATCACACTTCTTTTATGCTGTAAGAGGTGAATATCATTTAGCTTCCAGTTGATGATTTGGCATTCATGATGAAGTGGGAACCCTCATGCTGAAACAATCCAATTTATAGATTTCATCATATATATTGATCATCCAAAGAGCAGGCACCATGTCATCCCAGGCCCTAATTGAATAATTCCCAAGGACCCCTTTTTTGTTACTGGTCATGATACACTTGTCTCTAGACATAAGTAATTCTAATTAATATATTATAAAAACATGAAAAAGATAGCCTAGCAAGTGCACTACGCTCTCCCAAAGTCAGTAATCTCTAGATGATACTGCTATTTCCCCCCACAATTTGTCCCATTACTTGTCTTCTTGATGTTTAACTAATCCAGACTTTTGTCAAATTTGATCGTATTAATTTATTTATTCTTATCAGTTTGTCAATAATGAAACTCACGCTTTGGTTTAATGCGACTTTCTTTTTAATTAGGGGAAGAAGGTGGCATCTAGTAGGTTAAGTGGTCCAAATCTTCAAGGCTCCCACTGAATAGTCTATTTAGGAAATGGACATCTCTTAAATTGATAAGGGCGGGCCTGCAAATTAGATTAGTAATTAAACAGCTAGTGATTCCAACACCTTTACATAGTGGGAACCACAGACGGAAGAAACCGATCAAAGCCATAAAAAAAAGTGATACATATTCGAAGAGGCAAGTCCAAGTACACCAATGTCCATGCCCTAATTGTCTTCTGCCATCCTAGATTGATCATATCAATCAAGTGGTCCTAATTATCGTCCATGAAGAATTTATCAAACTACTGTACAGTTCCTTTAAAAGCTGATATTAGGTAACAGTCCAAGTGGAATGGGTGAGAAATGCACAGATCAGTGTCCGTTGAAACTTGTGAGTTTTCCTTCACCGTAGTGGTCCATCAATTAATGCAGTGGCCTTATAGTCAAATGTACGTATATCTGAAATATCTGCATCTAAGGCACGGCATGCAGACATGGGTGATAAGACTAACGGATGGCAAAGTGAAAGTACCCACATAAAAATGTATGTCTACCATTTACACACCATAAAAAGTACCACTTGTCAATATAGAAGTATATACACACACACACCACATATATACAAGGCATTTGGCCTTTTTCTGTTTCCAAGTTAATAAACTGCCAATAAAAGTTGCTTTAATTCCTTGGCTTCCCACGTGATATCTCACTACATATGCACTCTAATTTGATGTACAAGTATGCATGGGCAAATGTTACAAATATACCAAAAAAAAAATCATTTGCCCAGAATGATGTGGCATTTCTCTAGCTTTTAAACAAATATAACCCTCTAATTAAGCTGACGAATATTTATTATTCTGGTGACAAATTTTATTTAAAAATTTTGACGCATTAATGCATCATAGCTTTGTGCATTGGTAGTCTTATGTATAGTAGTTGGGGAGAGAGCTGGGTTGCTTTTATTGGCCGATTGTCATGAAACCATAAAGGAGTATGGGGTAGAATGCTATACATATATATATATATATTGAACTGATTGAGTAGGAAGCGAGTTTGTCTGAAATCTAGGGGACTGGGGGTGATAGTACTTAGTACAGACATGGTCACTTAGTTACGAGAGGTCACTGGCAATGGAGTGTCAGTCATCGAAATGAACCAATCTTTATTGCTAGGGGCCAAGTAGTCCCTTCAATGCACTCATTTCTGCCTCATAAAATTGCCTGCTTGTAATGAAAACAAATAGCAAAGCTACAAAATCTTCACGTGCATCACACAGGGACGGATCAAAATTATATAATTTGGTATGGACGAATCCAAATACAACACACATGAGTAAGGCCCCATAGACCTTTGTATGGTTAGGCCGAATTTAGGCCATTGAAAAGCAAAAATAAAAAAGCACTCAAGAAAGGATCCTCACCGTTGTTTGGACCTGAACAGGCAATCAATCTCCAAAATAGAGAGGGGAAAAAAAAAGTGAAGGTAAAGAAAAGAAAAGAAAAACCACGTGCTGATAGTACATTAATCAAATGTACACACGAACCACTCCCAAGTCTATAATGTGGAGCTACCTTATTATTCTTGGCACCCAATTCTTCCCTTTGAAATTAGGGTCGAGGCAATGATGGTGGCCTAGACGTGAAGCTTGACTAATCTCCCAAGAATTCCGCAAACTTCAAAGTTCAATTGAATCCCTTGTATTTGCCAACCGTAAATTTTCTGTCTTTGAACCCACTGCGCAATGGCATGGTCCCATCATTTCCTCGATCCTTTTGATTTTCAGTAATCAAAGCTGCCTCTGAATTCAATCACCCCACTTCTTTCACACTCAACTACTACATTATTGAACAATATTCTCTCTCTCTCTCTCTCAATTTATCACTCAAAAATTTTATGTACTAAATCCCCTTCCCTTGGGAATCAGCAAAGCCAGTAATCAATGGCAGTGCCCACCAAAAAATTAAAAAAATCTCCAACTCCCCCACGTATAGAGAGTGTAAGCTTTAGTCATGTACATCACTCACTGTCACTTTTTTTTTTTTTTTCTTTAACATCATCCAATATACATATAGAGGACTCCAGGCAACTTGGACCACCATTTGCTTTTATTGTATACTACTGTTTCCTCAATCAGAGCCTTCCTTGTCATCTACCCATATGCTCTTGTTTAGTTTTCTCCTTTTACAAGATGACGACGAAGATGAAAATGACGAGTCACCTGACCCTATTGTCGCCCGAGACGTCACCCGGAGTTGTGGTAAAACTCTTGGAGGCCTCCTTCGCCTATTTTCAACTGGAAGCTCGTACATCAGCTGGTAGCAGCTGATGATTTTCTCCTGAAAAGATTTAAGATTTTCCCAAGTTGGCATCTATATATATAGAGAGAGAGAATGTATTTATTAAACACATGCCAAAAACTAACAGCATCCAGAAAGCTTACTTTGCTTAGTCCTTCACACCATGATTCAGCATGTGCAGGATTAACAAGAGAAAAGCTTGGAATATCTCGGGCTGCACAAAGAATGGCTGCGGCAGCAATGCATGACGGCCAGTATTCAAGAAGACTGGCCTCTGTTCACATCATAATTAAATGCATGACTTAATAATGTTAAAGAATGGCTACTATCAGTTTAATCCAAGTTACATAGTTAACCTATATTTATGTTCAAAACTATTAAAAGTAGTTGTTATACCTTGAATACTGGACAGGATAATTTGTGTAGCCCTCGAAATCAGATGCGCAGAAAAAGTTCCTGTGGAGTCTAGCTTGTAAGCAAAGTAACTGATAAAACTGAATGGTGTGATGGATCGCAGCCTCCAATCGAGCACACCGAGTACAAGAAGTTCCATCCGACGGATTGTTCTTGGCTCAAAAATGAATTTTGCACCTTCCACCTATTGAAAACATTCACGGATCAAAAGTTTATAGCGGATAATTTTGACCGAGTCAACTATTCTGCAGAAAGCTGTGCACGTTACGTGAAAAAAATTACCTGAAGATCCAAAAGAGAAGGAACCAGACGTTCCTCCATCTTTGCAGCTACGGACAAGCAAGCGACAGACAGAAGTTGCATTGGCCACCCGTTTGTTTGCTGGAAGCAAAATAATATTTGAATAAAAACTCAAACCAATAATATATAGAAATTTCCAAAATTGAAAATACTGTTAGTTATTAGTACTTCTAGAGTAGCACCAGGCAGGAGCCTAATCCAAGTAGAGTCCACACCGATATAGTAATTAGTGTTTATGATATAATGTGGGCCAGCAGAATGTGATTGGTTAACCATACTTTTATTTCCGTTCTTTAATAGAAAATCTTGCGGATGATTCTTCATGGATAACTGCGAACACAATATATTTTTTTTCCTTTCTTTGTCATTGTTGAAGGTTGATAATTAGAAAGCCAGGCTGACGACCAAATAATGAAAAATTGGAATTCTTCGTGGCATTTTGTCAATGTACTGTAGTGCCATGACTTGTACGTGACAAGACAAGTCTACTAACTATTGAAGGCACCATAAAGCTTGTACACTGTATAAAGCTGTCAAATATTATTAATAACACAAGTACATAGCGCACGATGATTAACTAATTGATTTTTCTTTGTTGGATAGTGCGCACAATACCATGATCTAATACTACAAACTAGTACAGAGTTGAGTGCACCTATAGAATCTAATCTCAGATCAGCAATCAAACTTCTTGCAGACCCACCCAATCTGTGTCCGAAGTTGAAATGCCTTTTTATAGGTCAGTATTACAGAAAGAAGACTGGGAATGGGCCTTTTACGCATTTTATCCTTCCATCAATAATTACAACTTAACTAGTGATGCAAAATGACGATCGACAAGAAGCTCATTCGGCCTCTCGATTCCGCTAAGACTCTTGGCTAATTTTCATTATTCTTAAAAAAAAAATGGAGAAATCAGTGGAAACTGTGGAATCTGAATATAATTGACAATGGGTAGTCACTGTGAAAACAGTCAAAGGCACAACCCTTTTCCTAATGTTACATGAAGTCATTACTCAAGTCCTTTTCATAATATTTTTAAAAGCAAATAATTTTACTTACACTCTTTGCGTTAAAAGAGAAAAGGTAAAGTGGTTTATTTAGATGAACTGATCATTGAGTATTCTAGGTATTTCATAATAAAAGATCAAAACTTAACTTTTATTTGTGATTTTTATAAAATAAAGAATACTATTTAAATAAGCTGGCTATATGTTGAATCCAAACAAAACAATCCCTAGTATCTTGTCCACTCCAAAGGGAAAAGTCAGAAGCAAAGCAGATTTTGGGTTTTGATTTTTTTTTTTCGATAACATGTTTGGTATGTTGGTGGGAAGATAATTACCGGCAGGCGGCGAGAGTACAGGAAACGATCCAAGTAGTTGACGGAGAGATACGCTGTTAACGGCTGGAACCCATAGTAAGCCTGCACCTGCAAGACAACAAGTAACTGATTGTCACCTTCATGTAAATTTAATTTAATATTTGCTCACGCACGCTAGATGACGAGAATAGGCCAGAAAGTTCATAGAGAATGAACGCGCCAGCTCATCGAATGTTTGAATGAGCCAGTGAGCACACCAACCACAACCAGAATCGGATTGCAAATCTAATTGCACAGTACCTAACTTGCAGACATTAGCATAATCAGTTAATGCTTAAATGCGCATATGTGGGTGTGGGTGTGTGAACATATTTTTTGCATTACGAACTTAGGTTGATCCGATAGGACTTGTTTTGTTAGAGAAGAGTGATGAGAAGATGATTAAAGTCCATCAGGTATCGATACCTTGAGAATCCACGCAACGGATTGCTCGCGAGCCGATGCGTCTAACGGCTGAGAGTGAAACCGTTCAACATAGTCAACGCCCGGCACATAGTTCCTCTCATCTTCAATGAATCCGGCAATCCATTCGTCGGCTACTGCCGGCGACTCGAGGTTTGAGGACGACCATTCCAACAAGATTCCCGAATTCTCGCCGCACAGTAGGTCATCGGAGCACGAGACTGACATGATGACGGTTGTGTATCATACTCTTCAAGAAATCGTCGCAGAACAGCCGGAAAGGGGCCGGAGAAGTCGCCGGAGTGACCAGGGCTAGGTTTCAGTTTGAAGGTTGGATCTGTTTCTTCGGATATATAATGACTGGAGCTCTCGTGGAATAAAATTATTTTTCTTTTTTTGTTGTTGAATAAACACTTAATTAATTTTTAATTAAAAAGAAAAAAAAAGTATAGAAAATAAAGAAATCCTGTGTTTTTAATTCTCTCTCTAATTGGAATTAGGTGTCATTTAGCATTAAATTTTTTAAATATTAAAATAGTGCACTTTTAATATCATATTTAATTATTTATTGCATAAATTACATTCAGACCCCTATAATTTAGATTATTTCTACCAACATTGCCTGTGATTTAAAAGTAATTTTTCAAATTCTTCTAATTTAATTTTTTGCACAAACACTCCCCTCATTGCAAACTCTTTTAATTAAGTTTTAATTATATTAATTAAAAATTAATTAAATTAAATTAAAATTAAACTTAATCAATTTTATAAACATCGCCATCCTATGTTTGAATAAAAAATAGAGGTTGGCTCAATATTTTTATTTATTGTCAATAATCACAAAATGAGATGTCCGAGTTTTTAGCAACCTAGCCTCTACAGAATTAGTAGGAAGCTGTCTAGTTAACAAATATCGCATGATGGGCAATCTTCAATCATCGATTGTTTTAATGAATTGTACTATCGTCACACATTCATTTTCTTCTATATTAGCTCTTTGTAAGATTTTCATATGAATCAAGCATCTTGAGGTGTCTTTTGTTGCTGTCAATTTGGATAGCACATCAGCATGTTAATTTGTCAAGCCTAATTTTAGCTTTTTGGCTATAAAGGCCAACTTTTCACATTTGAATTGAAAATAGAAACTAATTTTTTTTCCTAAAATTTAAATTTATCATTACAAACTTTCATAGCATAAAGTTGAAAACGACATTTTTAGGAATATTTTTTAAATTCAAAAATTTAATGGTGACATTTTTGGAACTAAAAAAAATTTCAGTGCACCAATAGATGTTTTTGACCACAAAAAAGAAAATCATAATCCCCATTGATTTTTCTCTTTTCTTGTAAAAAATCGATTTCTCACTCTCTTTCTTTTCTTTTAAAATTCGATATGTTTTCCCTGTTATTCTCTTTTAGATTCATTGACAACCCAACAATTTTACTTTTAGGATTTTTTGTGCTCCTTAGTTGTTGATTTTAAATCTGGTTTGTATTTAGTTTATCTAGAGTTTCCGATATTGTTTCCAGAGTTTATATATTTCTAGGCAAATTTATGGTGAACATTTCGTTTTGAATATGGAAAGTTAGTGCCTAAAGTTTATTTTTGAGAAATGTGTTACTCTTATTAATATTCAAAATACAAGGTATTGTCAATTTGGAGGAGAAATATATAGGTTTTCAATATATTAATTAGTTTAAAATTAAATTGTTGAAGTTTATATTCTTTGTATTCTTAAAATTGTCAAGCAAATAAAGTTTTAAGATTGTTTGGTGGGTGTTTTGTGCTCTTGGGTGCATACAATTTGGTTTTTTAGAGGAAGCAACATTGAGTAATGTTGTGGGGTGCATTAGGTGTTGAAAATAATAAGATGAGAAATAAAAGATTCAATCACACTTAAAATTTGTAAAAATATTTCAAATAAGTCAAAGACTCAAATCACCCTAAAAAGTCTTATGAGGGAAGAGTCTCCTGGAGCCTCCAAAAAATCTCTAGGAGGATGTAGCCCTTAGTTTCCCAAGACTTAAAACTCATTCAAAGTCTCTCAAGCCCAAGCCATCCGATGACTCTGAATAGTCTTCAAACCATTTGGAAGATACTCGTTAAGACTTTTACCCCAAAGATACTGTTAGATATGAGCCCTAAAGGCCAGTTCTAGTGACACAAAGGGACTCGATCTTGTAATTCTTTAAATATTATTTAAATGGCAAGTTTATGTTTTTATTTAAATTGCAATATGGTTTAAATTATAAAAACATATATCCATTAGTATAATAAGAAGTGGATACCATTCTTAAGTGTTAAGAATATGAGTTATGGATAATCCACAATTTGTTATACTATAAACATGTTCCTGGCCATAGAATTCCTATCATGGATGATAGCAACTCGTAAAGGTCAGCACATTGTCTTCCTCCTTGTTTCAGTATGAGATACTGAAAGATAAGGTTGGTGAGTCTCGTGTCATTCTGTATGAGCTATAGAAGGAAGATAAGTGGGTGCTCGTTACAAGAACAAGTTCACTGAACGGGACTGTTAACATTAAATCACATGAATTATTTCTCGCGGGTCAATGATTTAATGTTAGCTGCGATTTTACAACTAGTCCTTAGACCTGAGATGACATGGATATCTGTGTATTGGTGGATTAGGATATCAGCGATATTATGTGGTTGTTCTAATCAAGGATAATCATACATATCTATGTACCTGATTCAGTGATACATGAGGTATGTGTGCATCAGACATGGAATCTATCACCTCGAGATTTATGAGGAAGATATCCTATGCGATCCAGTAATCACTTGACGATAAATCCTTGGCCGAGGTAATATGACGATGGAATTTGTTCCATACGGGTTATGTCATAATTTGTCAAGATTGATTTTGGATTTGATCATATGACAAGATTAAAAGATTCGACCTACTGACCATGATCTCATATCTTGTCGGGATATAGGATGATAAAAGGACCGTATTGTATGGTAACGTAGTAAAAGGTTCACAATACCCGCTTCACAATAAATTGGGTAATCATGATATATTGCTAGATGTCACTCATGATTTACGAGAATTAATTGTTGATTATTCTTGTTGTCAATTTATTTGTGAACCCAGAAAGTCTCACCCAAAAGAAATTACTTTCAAAGAGAAAATAAATAAATTAGTAATTTTATAATTACTAATAATAGTGCATTTATTTATTGGATAAATAAGAATAATTAAATAATTATATTATGAATACAATTATTTGATTATTGATTGGGTTAGGCCTTTTGCTAGTACATTAGGCTTGGCCCAATGGCACTATTGGATTCAAATAAATTTCATTGGATTGGGCTTGGCCCAATTGCATTAAATGGAATGGACTTGAGAAGCCCAACCCATTTAATGGAGAATAGTTTATTAATTGGAACTATAAATAGCTCCAATCTCTTATTTTCTCTCATAAGTTGCACTTGGATCATTTTGAGAGTTGAGAGAGTTTTGGAAGAATAGTTCTTGAATCCAAGAGGTAAGTTAGAAATTTTTGTGAAAAATTTATTCTACTTATCTTTCTCTTGATATTCTTGAATATAAGTGATTTCGGGTGGACCGACTCGGCATCCTACACTTGGAGGATTATACGGCGGAAAATCTAACGGTGAAATAAGATTTCATTCAAGAGGTATTTTTCGTTTATGCCTTCATTTTATTAAACCATATTTCTGAAAAAACGAGATACCTGCAAACTAAATTTTAATTTCCGCTGCGCATATGATAAGATTTATGTAACTCAACAGATACCTCCAGACTTTTCAGCCTCATCTGATGCATTTTTCCCGAAGAGTTAGGAGACTCATATCAGTATGCCATGTGTCACTTGGACCCCATCTCCAAATATTTGTAAATACTCGCTCATTTCACAACAAATGGACTTTTTTTTGGATCTTTTCGACTTTCTTTCTCACACATAGACTCGGGAGCCAAAAACTTAGACTCTAGACTACACAGAACCCTTCGAGAAACAACTCATCGAAAGTCTCCCATCTGAAACATACACACATACATATATTCATACTTTTATTTTATGACATCATTGTCTGACTTAGGCATCAGAGTGTCAGCATGGGAAAGATCCCCGCATGCTTTCTAACTATTTTTGTGCTGCAAACCTTTTTGATGCCACCCATTCGAAAACTCTTCGAACCTTGCGAAAGACTAGCTATCTGAAGATTCAAGACTCGCATAAGCCATCTGGAGATTCTTTGCATCCTAGCTCTTCTAGACACCGAATCGAGCCCGACATCTATCAACCCTCACATGGTGCCTTGGACCTTGAGCTTTTGAGCTGACTCTGCCTGAACTATTATACAAGATAAATAATTTTAATTATTGTAATCAAACAACAAGTAATAATTAACTAGATACCTAAATGGACGAGGATGAGGGTTGGGCATAGCTAACTACTAACCTACTGTAAGATTGTCTTTTGCCTAATGTTGGTTCATTTATCCAAGTACTCGTCTCAAATGAATGAACAAAAAAATTGTAAAGTTTATTTCTTATATTCATCTCAATCTATCATCTGTAGAACAATAAAACGGTGTCGTTGACTATGTATAACGCCTCATTATGAAGTGTTTTCCTTGCCAGGTAATGTTATCTATCAATCTTTCTTTAATTTTCTTAGTGTTTTTGAGATTATCGCCCTTGCGTAGTCCTCATGTGCTCATGCTCTTGATTTCACAGAGGGAGGTAAATCGCAAAATGTGCAGAGAGGGCAAGGTTCGAATACACGACTCATCAGGATGACACTAGCATATTGTGGCTCGTCTTTTGTCATCCAAGCTATGCCCTTGGGGCAATTTTCTTAGTGTTCTTTATCTTGAGAAATTGAGAGAAAGAATAAGAAGAACTTGTTTTTTACTTTTTGGTATCTATTTTCATTAATTAGTTTTTAATGAATTTAATTTTACTTATTAAGAGTTAAGTTAAATTAAATTATAGAGACCTTTGAATCATTTTTAAATCATAGCCGAAGAATACAAGAAATAGAATTAGATACTATAGTGGCACATGATGACTATAATATAGAAAAAACAGGAATTGAAATATCTTAATGACGAACATGATTGCAAAAGTTGTGTTAAGCTAAAGCAAAGAAAGGAGAGACTGGTGCTCCTTAGGACAAAAGATAGCATAGGTTGTACAGAAATAGAAATGAGAAATAGATAATATTTAAAATGGAAATAAGGAAACGTTATTTTTTAAAAAAGTAACAAATGGAAATGAGGGGAAAATGCATAAATAAAAAAATATAGAGGTCTTTTTGTAAATATAATTTTTAATATAAAAAATAGTTATTCAATCTAAAAATAAACATAAATTTCATAATGCATTCAAACAAATTCTAGAAAAAATAAAAAATTTTGAGTTAGAAACGAAAAAATTTCATCTCTATTCGTGGATCGATATTTTTTTAATATTACAAAATGATCACGAAAAGTTTTTGAAATTACAAAAGTGGTCTAAAAACATTTCTTGGTGTTTTGAAAACAAAAACGTTATTGAAACGCCGAAATGATGCCTTCAAAAAGTCTCTGTGCATCATAGAATATATTAATTGTTGAACTAGAACTAGATGGAAAAGAAGACTAAAGCTTGTAGAGACCATTTTAAGTTGGCCTAGAAGCGCATCAACCCTAACCTCTTGTCCTTGACAACACCCGAAGAATAAGAAAATTCAACAACTATATACTATTATCTATAGTTAGTCAAGAATTAATACTAAGCAAATTCTCAGTGATTTTAATAACATAGAAAACATTCTATAAATGAAGATGAAAGAAAGGTTTTGTATGAGAATTTAAAACATTGCTACCTAAATAAGAACCTCCTTACCATTTCCAATTGCCAATTTATCATTGTCTCTATGATTGCAATGCATAGTGAAATAATTGAGATTATATTGAATCTCTCCTAAGGCAAGATAGTGAGCTCTCTATTGTCCAAATTGATTTATATAAAGAGGAAAAATTTATGCCTTGAGTATTATCTAGCATTTGAAATGACTTGTCAAACCTATGATATCATTTAGCAATGAAATGATCAATTTTTCCACATAATTAACAATAGACTTTCTTAGAGAGTTAATATGTTGCTCGCCCCCTCTTTCAAATTGCCCATGTTGAGCAATTGTTATGTTACTCAACACAGACAACATAACAATTCTAAACTTTTTTATTATCAAATCTTCTAGCTCCTTAGTTTCCTCTTTTCATATTGCCTCCTTCTTTATTTCTATTAGAAAAAGTATTTGAAGAACTAATGGCCAAGTTAACAGAAAATATTCCACCTAAATATGCAACAGAATTTTATTGATTAATCCTTTGTTCATGCATAAGAAGCAAATATTGAACCGTTTTAAGATTAATAGTTTCCATTTAATATGTGATCTAGAACCCTTCTCTTTAGAGTGTGTTTCTACACGATGATTTGAATTAATTTTTCTTAAAACATTTCTTGTAAAGCCCGTTCATCACCCCTTATGATTTCCATCTTGTTTTCAAAATTTTCATTCGTTTTACCTTCTATTTTCATTATTTATTTTCTCTAAATTTATTAAAAATTATTTTCCTAAGCGACCCTTAGGGAAGTTTATCTCTAGTAGGTTCGTCTTTCTAGCTAAACTCTTATGTTTAACTTAGGTAAATCACACCAAAGATCACAAAATTTTGGCGTTCCTTTCAATTTGATCACTAAACTTCAATTCCTTGCAAAGTGATAATAAAATTTTAAAATATTTTGCAATGTGGTCACTAAAGTGATTTTTTGATGATTTTTAGTCGAAATTGCTGACGTAGCGATGATGTGGCCATTGCCACGTCAGTAATTTTGGCGAGAAATTGTTTAAAAATCACTTTAGTGACTATATTACAAAATATTTTAAAGTTTTGTTATCACTTTGCAAGAAATTGAAGTTTAGTGACCAAATTAAAAAGAAAGTCAAAATTTTATGACTTTTAGTGTGATTTACCCTGTTTAACTTAGTTTAGTTGATCAAATCGAGGTTTTTGTGTGTGCATACTTTTTTATTGGTAGAATCTAATCTAATTTATAACTCGTATTAATGTATTCAAATTTTCTATTAATTCTAAAATACTAAATCAAAGACTTATGTAACCAAATGAGAATAAAAATATAAATTATCTTGCACTAAATCATAAGGACATGTTGTAGAAAAATATAAATTGTTTTATGTTTGGGTCACTTCATTTTACATGGGTTTAGAATTTAAGTAGAGAATAGTAAGGCTATCAATGAGATTCTAATTTGTAGAAAATGTATTTTTGAGTCTTTTAAATGGCTTGGAATGTTTTTTATTTTTCATATGTAAAAACTCACTAAAAGATCAAGAAAATAGAAAAATTTAAAAGTCTAAAATAATTCTTAGGCTAAAAGTGGTATCATGTGAAACGTCTCTTAAAAACATGATCTCTCGAAGACCTAAGAAGACTGAAAATAATAATCTCCCGAAAATTGTGACCAAGGTCCGAGGAGCTGTAATACCTCAAAGTTTGTTATGTAAATTTTTCTTATTTTGAGAGAGGTCTCGAATAAAGTGCAAATAGAATAATTCTAATATAAAAAATTTCTTTTGAGAGTTTCACAAAAACGATAGATATTATTTATAAAAATCTTAATTTTAGTAAATCTCTTATCACAAAATCCTATACTGCTCTATAAATAGATGTGCCATCATCTAAAAAATAGTACGTATTTGACATTAATTTAAAAAATTATCTTAATTTAATAAAATTTAGTGCTTAATCTAAATATCTTAATTTAATAAAATTTAGAGCATTTACACAAGAATTGCCCTTTATCCTCCAATTGTTTTTTTTCAATTCAAACCACACAAAATTCAAACAACCAATAAATAAATTCACTTTTGTATTCAAACTACATCAATTGTTATGTGGTTCTTTCTCTGCTCTCCCATGTGCTTTTTGGGGGCACTCAAACTTTTGTATTATTTGCCTCTCACAAGCCCACGCCCTTTTTAGAGGATGCCCTTTTTGTATGTCATTTCCTCTTTTCCTAGACACAAATAAAAGTTATTGTCCAAATAATATAAGCCACGTGCTTCTTAAACGTGTGATGTTTTCCATATTATACAATCATCATTTACGAGACATTTGTCTACACATATATATAACAATAATAACTATAATTCTTAATTCAAGTAGTTGTGATTAACCATATAAATTTTAAAATTTTGATTATTTTTATTAATAATTATATTTTTTTAATAAAACTATTATATTTAATGTCATATTTAAGAGTATTTAATAATTATAAGGAATGAGTATTTGGTCAATTCAGCTATTCAACGTACTAAATTGCTCAAATCAACCCGATCAAATAATTATTTAAATAAAAAATAAAAATATATATAAAAATAAGAAAATACAAGCAAATAAAAATAACTTAGAGAATAAGTGTTACTCGAGTAAAAAGAATATTACTCTATTAAGAAGAATTTTTACTTAATTAATATTTGTGAACATATTTCAACTAATTTAGTTATTTTGTTTTTTCTAATAAGAAAACTAAAATAATTAAAAAACTTAAATTTAAAAATCGAATCAAATCGTTCTATGAATCGAGCCAAATTTAACTCTCAATTTCAATCGATTTGATTCCATTTAACTATTTTAATTTAACTAAAATTTATTAATTATATCTTTCCTACTTTTCACTTTATTTGTCCGATCATCTTAAAGTGTAAAATGGTATTTGGTTTGAGGATGAATTAGGCCTTGGGATTGTAGCAAACTCAGTTCTAGGGAGGGGCCCATCTGGGCTTTGGTCGGTGCGGCAGATAAGGATACGCTTACCTTTACATTTCCAAAAAGAAATATAGACTCTGTTTGCCATTACTTTGTGATAAAAGTTTAAGTTTAATTTTTTTATTTTTTTATGAAATATTTTTAGACATTGTTCGATATATTAATGTAAAAATATTATTTTTAAAAATTAAAAATTATAATAACAAATATATATTTTTTTGGATAATAATTGTTAGAAAATATTATTTTTTTAACAGACCTTTCATTAATTATTTCCTTTATGAATCACGAGTTTTAGAGTCGGTCATCACTTGATTTGTATTACAGTTGTGTTTTCTTGAATTTCTTTTTGGCGTTGATGTAGTCCTAGTGATCCTCAAACTCAATCTCGTCTAAATTGACTCTTTTTGCAAGAAGATGATAGAGTTTAGTCTCCTGATAGATCTTCTATTGTACAAGACAATTACTATGTTTAGAAATGACACACTAATAATGTAATAAATGCATAATAAATATCGTACATAATTTTTTAAGACTGCATCTTTATATAGGCTGACAGAATGATCAGTATAAATTGAGATCAATAATTTTACATAAATAATCAAATTTGATCCTCTAGATAAATTGGAAAAGCCAACTATTAGTGCGGGCTTGATATTCTAGACAAATTAGGGGTAGTCCACCTATCCTATCCCATTGATTGTCACCATACAAAATTTTTGAGAGAAAGAATCACTCCTTGTCAACATTCACTTCACACATGCATTATCAGAGCAAGAAAGAGCTAATGCCCCCAAGGTACAATCAAGTGATAAAGTAAGGAGTTGTAAAGATGCAGTCATGTTAAAGGTTGCTAGTATATGATTGATTTCTGAGAAAAACAATTTCTTCTGGGGGTAATTCTTGATAAGTGTTAGTAGACACAGTCTCAAACCCTGATCACTTGGACCTATCCCTCGATTTATCTTCCTCGTGATGACTCAGAGACGAATTCTACGAGAGACACGAGTGATGGGCCGTAATCTAAAAAAAAAAGAAAGAGCTAATAACCCTAACCAATTACAATACCTATATAATAATCTTATTCAATAAAATAGAATAAAATCTTAGTTATTAACTTCACCTCCGGCTTTAAGTACATTTATTAATTTGGTGCAAATAATGATGATCAAGCCAAGTGAAAGTGCAACCAAACCCTATGATGCACATAAATGTTTTGGTGGTATTGTTTTAGTGTTTTTGAAATATTTTTGTTTTTGAAACACTAAAAAATGCTTAAAAAAATATTTTCAAGATGTTTTTGTAATTTTAAAAATATTTTAGGGTCATTTTGTAATATTAAAAAACTATAAAAAACGAGTCTCTACCATGATTAGAGACAGAATTTTTTACATTTCTAATTTAAAATTTTTAAATTTATTATTTGTTTTAATTAATGGGACATGGTTCATTTATGATAGAATTTATGTTTATATTTATTTGAATGCATTATAGAATGTATGTTTATTTTTAAATTAAATAATTATTTTTCATAATTATTTATATTAAAATTTATATTTACAAAGAGCTCTTATATTTTTTTTTATTTACCCATTTTTTTGCTTTTTTATTTTATATTTTTTTTAAAATTATTTTTTATTTTTTACCATATTTATTTTTTATTTACGTTCCTGTACAATCTAAATAAAATTCATCGTGCGACAAGTATGAAGTCACATGTCATGTTGGCCAATGTTTCTTTATTTTGCTTATTTGGTGGGAAAATTAAGTTTTTGGGTATTTTATCTTTTTTAATAATAATAATAATAAGTGACTATAGGGTATAGACATCTTTATGGATTAGATTTAATAAAATTTAATGATTTGCCATAATTTGTCAAATATTTAATGATTAGAGATCCATATTTCTTTCCAAAGTGGCTAGACAAACTAGAGATTGTGGCTAGGGAAATGTAAAGCAATTTGCTCACCTAATTGATGATACCTAAGCTCTCTTGTCATTTGTTTAGCCTTTTTGTTTTTAATGCTAGAAGCTAACTTATGGGTGTGTAATCATTTGTTTTGGGGATTTGGGAAATAGTTTTTAAATTAAATCACCATTTGTAATTTAGTAATCTTTTAAACTATAATTAAATCACTATACACTTTAAACTGCCAAAACTATAATTTAATTATTTGGGATGTTTGGAAAAATGTAAGATAATTATAATTAATATGCATGTGTATTATAAATAAATATAGAGATACATGATAATGAATTGCCAATAGGGGAGAGCAGAAATTTGGTTTAATTGAATTTATCGATTCGGTTCAATTATTTTCTTGTAATGGTTTGATTCGGTTATATTTTCTCGAAAATTTAATTTTCGGTTCGAATGTTTTTGTTAAAATAACAAAACTAACCAAAGTATAAAACGATGTTACTTGAAGTTTACAATTAGTTTTCATTTTTTTTTTGGTCAATCGATTAGTTCGGTTTCTTCGGTCTATCGGAAAGTTCAATTTTTTTCAATTTTTTATGTTAGTTTGATTTTTGGTTTTTGTTTAAGTTTGTATGGTTTATGTTTTGTTATTGTCTAGTGGTCAAATAAGTAACTATACTTTTAGAATCAAGATCAATTTGACCACTATAATTTAAAAAGTGACAAATGAGTCATTGCATTTTTGGGTCTCAAGTCAAATTAGCCGTTATAATAGTTGTGTTTTTATCGTTGTCTAAGGACATTTTAATTTTATTAGTAGTGCTAAATTTATCCTCAATCAAAATAATCTCACACAATAGTGAATATAAATATGAAGATCCTCATGCATTTGTACTTTCTTCTTTTTAAATTGCAATAACCAATTTCAACTTAGTAAAGTACAGTGACTTATTTAATATTTTTAAAATATAAGTATTAATTTAACCCAATATCAGAGTATAATTGTTTATTTAACACTTCACCCTTATTAATAATAGTTAGTATTTGTAAAGAATCAAACACCTTCACGATCTTATATTATAAATCAATTAAATAAAGAACCTAAACTACAAAAAAAAAACTTTATTTTATTAAACAGGTCGATTGGTTTCGCAATTTACTAAAGCATAAAATTCAAATTAAATTATTTTATGTAATTTTAAAAATCATCAAATGATAACATATTATCATTTTCAAATAATTTTACTTTTATAAATAATTTGTAGAATCAACATCTTTTTACTTTATTCATTTCAATGAAGTGTTTTGATAGTTGCACTATCCGAAGACCGGCCCATAAGCTCGGCCAGGCCCAGACAAAGGACGCCTTGGGCCTTGACAGAATCACTAGCCCATTGGGTCTCTTCTTTGTCCAAATAAATAAGGGGAAAAAAAAGTTATACCTAACATTTTAGGACTTTAATAAAAATATAATGACACGTCCGACTTACTAGAAATGATTGGCATCTCTCGTACTGTTAATATATTATGCAAATTGACCATTTTCGTATATGTTGTTAAACTCTTTCCTCTTACTATTCTCCCACTTTCTAGCATAGTAATGATTTGATGGTGAGTGAAAGTTTGGCTCTCGTTGAAAGAACCTTACAATGGATTGCGAAGAATCATAGCTAATAGGCAACCTCATTGTTGAAAGTCTAAGAGAAAGATGAAAGAGAGAAAGAAACTTCACAATAAGTAGTGGTTTTTCTTTTATGACGTTGTAAATGAGGTGTGTGTGTCTTTATCTTTCTCTCTCTTCCACACACATATTGCCTATAGTATTATCTTCAATTTTTGTCGCTAATGGATGATAGAGCACTTTCTTTTTTCTATCTTTGCCTCTACCTCTGTCTCTTTCTTTCTTTTTTTCTTTTCTCCATCAAAAGTCTCTTTATGCATATATATATATATATATATATATATTTCAACCCTTATCTTTTCTTTTCCCCAAGAACCCAAATTTTGAGTTCCTTAGCTTTTAGCTTTTTGCTAATGTCCTCCAATAGTGATGGGAATTGACCGCCACCAATAATTTTTCTTTTAGGTAAGATAAAGGGCAATTTAGGCATTTAAAAGAATTAATAATCATTTTGAAAATGATGCCTGGACAATGGAGATAATTATCATTTTTTTATTATTGAGAGTGTTTATGACTTTTTTTTGGGGGTCAAATTTTAAGGATGTCGAGTGTAATTTATTAAATAATCTAATATAGAGAGGGAGGGGAGAGGACTTAATTTAGGAATAGAGATGGATCAAAATTAGGTTCATATGAGAAAAAATCTATAACCTTATCAAACGAATATGGTTAAAAATTGATATAAATGTTACGAACATGATTATGGTTATAAAATTAAAAAAATCATTTTTTACAATTATAAAAGTTTTGTCAATAATTGAATTAATACTATTTATTAAAATATCTATAAAAGTTTGATTATTAAAAGAATTTCCACTGGGTATATATACATTTGTCAAGGAATTTATATTTTCTTGTGATTTTTTTAGTTATTTGTAATATTGTTGTAGCAGTGCAATTAGTGACATAAGGTTTGACATAGTTGCAAGTATTACTCCCATGTTTAGAAAATGATAATAACCTTTCTGCTAGTAAACAAAGGTATAAAATGATCATTTTACCCTTTATTCTCTTTATCTTTCATCTTTTTCTCTATTATCTCTACTTTGATTTTAGAAAAGTAAAAAAAAAAAAAACAATAATAATTGGTGGTGGGTGACCACTATTATAGCCAGATGAACTAAATATTTGAATTTAATCTTTTCAAAGAGTAAAGGGGAGGAGATTCAGAGTCCTTTAGTGGGTTCATCATCTATAATGTTGGGAAACTAGACAAAATAAGAAGAAAGGGAATGGAGGGACCACCAATAATTTTTTTTTAAAGTAAGATAAAGGGTAATTTATGCGTTTAAAAGAATTAATAATCATTTTCTCGAGAAAAATGATGCCTGGACAACAACTTCATAGGAGATAATTGTTATTTTTTTTATTATTGAGAGTGTTTATGGCTTTTTTTGGGTCAAATTTTAAGGATATCGAGTGTAAATTATTAAATAATCTAATATAGAGGGAGGGAAAGAGGGAGGAGATGGGAGAAAACTTAATTTAGGAATATAGATGGACCAAAGTTAGGTTCATATGAGAAAAAATCTACAACCTTATCAAACGAACATGGTTAAAAATTGATAGAAATGTTAAGAACATGATTATGGTTATAAAATTAGAAAAATCATTTGTTACAATTATAAAAGTTTTGTCAATAATTGAATTAATATTATTTATTAAAATATCTATAAAAGTTTGATTATTAAAAAATTTCCACTGGGTATATATACATTTGTCAAGGAATTTATATTTTCTTGGAATTTTTTTAGTTATTTGTTATTTGTAATATTGTTATTTGATTATTAAAAGTTTGATATACTGAGAAGGTAAAACGGGATTGTCGAGATTTGATTTATGTTGAGTGAATGTTGAAAAAAAAAATTTCCAAAATTCTATATTAACGTACATTTGAAAAAAACGGGACATTACATTAACCAAGGATAAAGAAGAAGTTACAACATAGTATTAAATGTCAGCGATACTTGTTATATTTTCTTAAAAGTCAAGGATAATTCTTGCATTTGTCCTAAATCTCAAGAACACTAGATGTAATTTTCCATTATTTAAATTGTTGTAGAACTTAAATTTTTGTTGTGTAATTTTATTTATTCGTTGTTTTTGATTTGGATTATTAATATTTATCTTTTTAAGTTGTTTGCATTATTGTTGTTTAATTTGTATTTTAATTGTTTACATTATTTATATTTATAGTTGTTGTTACTAAAATATAATAATTTTTTTTTTCGTGGGAGAATACAATGTGTGCGGTCGATCACAAGAGTCTCAAGAGTGAAAGGTCTTATAAGTATTGGGGATCTTGAGAGTTTTAAGGGTCCTGAGAGCCTTGAGAGGCTCGTCACCAAAGTGGCTTGAGAGTTTCGTCACCAAAATGCGTTGAGAATCTCGTTACTAATGTGTGCTGAAAGTCTTGATGATCGAGAGAGTCTCAAGACTCTTAGGATTTCCGATAATCATAAGACCCTTCACTCTCAAGACTCCCTTGATCAACGTGTAATGCCCCGCTTTCTCGGGCGCGTTATAAATTGGGACAATTCCAGGACAATAATTTTTTTTCTTTCAAACACTAAAGCTAAATCGCATTATTCCTCGAATTCGTCCCAAAATTCCCATACATTAATCTCAAAAGAGAATCATTATACACATCAAATGTGGAAGCAAAGATCGAAACCTGATATCTTAACATTAATGATAAATAAATTCAACATTCCTAAAAGCGTTCAAAATTCAAAGTAGCAGAACTTAAATACATGGCTACATAACATACATTTCATTCTTCCTGCACTTTGCTAAATGCCATTTCATGCCTCATTTATCCTTGTATCTGCTACATTTTCCACCTGGAACGTTTGAATATTCTAGGGGCAAAGTCCAAGTTAGATGATGAATTATTTAAGTAATGGTACATAATGTCATGTCATGTGTATATGCAATGTCTTTCATCGTAAGTGTCAACTTCACCCCTCATGCTGCCTACCATTTTTACAACCACCTCTTTCGAAACTGGGGTGTATGGGTGCACCCTTGGTAAAGCAGCAGTGCCAGTTCGTACTCCCTACGACCTCAATGCGAGTGATCAATGATATCAACGTATATTTATGCATTTCATAGTCATGTCATGTATACAGTCTACGTGATGGATACATATCAGAGTATGTTAATATGATGAAACATTTTCGAGGAACATAAACCAAATATTTTCCATAAAACTAACTTTAATTGGGGAGTACCAGTTACCTTCTCAAGCTTATCGAGCTACCTCGATATCTGTGTCTTGCCTCGATTTGCGTGCCAACCTCAAAATTTGCACGAGTTTCTTCAACTTCAGCCTCAAAGTATCCTAATCACCATAATTATTTAAATAAACATTAAAACCTATTTTTCCATAATTTCTAACATTTTCTATAATTTCTCTCTATTTCTTCCTATTTTTCCTCAATAAATCCAGATTAAATATGACAATTCATAAAATAATATTTTAGAATTTCTAAATTTTTTTAGAGAATTTTACTCACCTTGACTTAGCATCTCTAGTTTCCTCGGTATGCGTGCCATATTCCCAAAAAGCGTGCCCGGGCCGTTTTCTCACAAAAAATCTTTGAAATATCACCGAAACATAATTTTCTATTTTTCGGGGATTTTCTAGGATTTTTCCTCATCATTTTTCTATTTTCTTTTCTTTTTTTTCTTTTCTTTCTTCTTTTGTTTTTTTCCTTCCACTATTCATCATTTTCTTCACTGCACCCGCGCACTGCTCCCTCTTTTGTTTTTTTTTTCCTCTTATTTCTCCTTTTTCTTCTTCTTCTTCTTCTTCTTCTTCTCTTCTTTCCCCTGCTTCTGCGTGCGCGGACCAGCGCTTGTGCGCTGCCATGGCTGAAACCAGCCATCCTGGAAACCTCCGACCGCCCTTACTGCCGCCGCTCGAGCCTCCGCTGGCCGCCCACACTTGCTGCGCCGTTGTTGGTAGCCACACGCGGCCGCCGTTGGCCACCATCGTGCGCTGAAGCTTCCTTTTACGTTGGCCATGGCTGACTTCAGCCGTTCCGCGCCTCCACGCATCTGGTTGCCGTCGCGACCGCACCAGCAACCTTTGCACGAGCTGCCCAACCGCGTACCCTCCTTGCTGCCCGCAGCCATGCTCACTGTGCGTCGGCCATGGCCGCTTGGAGCTCACTGCCATGGCCGAGCTTCCTTCATCGGCCACCCTCCATTTCACTCTCCCGATCTCTCTCTCTCTTTCTTGCGAACCTTGGGCCTCCCTCAAGCTCTCTGCCCCAGCTCTCTTTCTCGGCTGCACTTGCAGCCATTTACTTCAATTCTCCCCTCTATTTATAGCCAAATTCCACCCCCCACCTCACCACTTTTGTCCATACTTCCTTGCGCAAATCTCGGCTGATTTTGCAGAAGCATGGCTTGATTCTTGTAGGGGCACGACAGATTTGAAGTTGTAGGGCATGGGTTGCATTTATGGATTGATTTTACAGAGATATGGGCGACGCACACACAACACATGCGTATACTTATATAATATATATATATATATTTTACACTAATATAATTATAGAAAAATATCCATTAAATCTTCAATTTTATCATAATATCACTTGGAAAATTCTCTTATTTCAACTTATGCCCTTAAATCTCAAATTAATTTGCATTATAATACCGAAAATCCACAATTAATAACTTAAATTTTACTCGATATAGATGATTTTGCCATTGCGTCTTCTCGGGACCTTTGTTTCATCTCGAAACTACTGAAGGGTTGCTTATTATGAAAAATCGAAGCCCCCCTAGGATTCCCTTGATTTTTCGGGAGTCTCCTACGACAATTCGATTTTACAGTCTAAATGACAGCTGTATTTTAGCTGTACTGAAAACTATTTCTGATTAGATTTCTTTCGATACCATAAATCCTATCTCGGAATGCTCATCAAAACCATATAATTTTTCTTAAACAATTTCACTCCGAAACATTCCCTGTAGTTGATTCGGTAGCTGAAATTGCTATAAAATTAATTTTTCGATATTTTAAACCTATCGAAATTACGTGGCAGCCTCATATGAACATGGGGTATTACAAACCGTACATATTGTATTCTCCCACGAAAAAAAAAATAGATTGTTGTATTTTGGTAACAACAATAGTTATAATTTTATTTAAGATAAATTTCAAATACTATCTCTAAAATTTGTTTGAATTGCATTGACTACCCCTACATTTTTAAAAATAACATATACCTCCATGGCTATTGACAGATCAAGCAAAATGACTATTTTCCCTTTATATTTAAGATATTTTTTCATTTCTTTGTCTTTTCTACCATTTCATTATGTTCCTTCTATCTCATTTTCTAGTTCTTTTCTCTATACTTTCTTTCATGTCATCAATGGTTAGCGATAAGTTATCAATCATAATTTTCTTCCTAAACTTCAAATCTAAAAATTCTTGGGTTTGAAGTTTGATTGACCCCAACAACTCTATCCTTGCCACCTTTGTTTTTCTTTTCCTAAAGTACCGCCTTGTGAACTTTTTACCATAGCTCCAAGACCACATCACCAATTTTGACAACTAGCTAAGATTAGCCCATGCCTTGCCCGCTCTAACTTATGTGTCAAGGTCAATTATTTATATCTTTTTCACCCCTTTGTCACTTGAAGATCTTCTCTTTATCTTTTCTTTTTTTTCTTTAAACCTTTGGTTGATTTGAAGATCTTCGAATGACCTAGATTAAGGTTCTTCAAAGCCCAAATAAACTTAGTTATTTGAATCTAGATGCTGATAGGGTTTTGTTAAAATTATGGAAATATTAACAATTATATAGATTTACATTGAAGAATTTAATTGAATGGGATGCCAATAAGTTTCTCCTTCTTTTTTTGTCTCTCACATTCTCTTTTGTCTTTTATGGGCAAATTCATTGCATTGTGAGTTCATCAATGACAATTTGTTTGTGTTTATGTATTTTTGTAATTTTAGAAAATAATAGAGCAATTGAGAATATTTAAGGACAAGAGAATATTTGTTATGTTGCAGTTAATCTCAAAGGTGATTATTGAAATTTTTGAAAATAGAAGGATGATCAATGACATTTTTAAAATTACAAAGTTATCACAAAACATACACGTTTTTCTAACACATATCGATTGTTACTAAAGTGAATTATTAATCTCAATCAGGCAAGGTGGTTACTAAAGTGTTCTAATTTGTGTCAATAGTCGACTCTCACTAAGCATTAGTAGAGGAAAAGAAAGTCATAACAAAAAATATCTATTTTATGATAATCGTATGTTGTTTTTATTAAAAATTATTTTTTAATAACGAGATACATAATAATTGCCACTAATAGAATTAGTGACAATATTTTTAATAGCCACTTTGCCCGCCACAAATGAATTATGAAGGATTTTTAGGATTTTAGTGATGAGTATAGGTAGTACTAAAAGTGTAGTTTATTGTGGTGATAATAGGTGTAATTTAGGCAAACTTCAAAGATGGTATGAGAATTTTATCTTTTTGTTTATTTATAAAAAAGTACATACACAATGTGTGTACATTTATACATATATACACATACATACATGCATACAAATACACATACATACGCACATATATGCATACAATGTGAACGGCTGTCCTGGAATTTGGGCCGATAGAGTGGTCAGAGATTCTGTGGGCTTTGATTGCGGCCCAAATAAGAACTATAAGATAATCTAACCCTATCCTCCGGACAAAACCTAAGTCGGTCCAACACGCATATTCTCCCTTCCACACCGCCCACGGCGACGCTTAGCGCCGTCTACTACTCTCGCATCGCATTCCATAGTCGCTCCCAACATTGGCCGTTTCGTTCGAAGCACTCCGTCGTTATCGGGTTTGATTTCCCCCTTGTACCGTTTCAGTTTGATGAGTTTAGATGCGTTTGTGATTGTTTGATTGCTGCGTCTGGTTACCTGCCAAACGTAAGGACAGAAAGAAAGCGTGTCTAGTTTTAGCTACGCACTTTAGTATGTTAACTGTATACGATTGGTAAAGGTAGCCGTGGACTTGTAGAGGTCGTGGATTTCTAGGCTTGTCATCGGTTGATTTCCCTGAAAGTTGCAAAAGTTGGTTGTTGGATTGAACTAGGAATCGGTTTGTGTAGGGTGATGGCTACGAAGGCGATGAGTGTGTGTAGGTGTATATACGTGTTATTGTTGTGAATGTTGGGTTATGTATATACTTGGAATTTGAAGGACTTAAGCTAGCTATTTCAATGATAATTGTTTAATTTGGTCGTGGTCTTCATATATGCATGTGTGTGTGTGTGTATATATATATATATTGCGGAATCTCTTATATTAATCAGTATCACCTCGCTTTGTGTTAAGAATAAGGGAGACATGATGACGCTGGGAGAAGTGTCCTTCCGAAGGGAGGGTAGATTGTTTTAGGGGCAAACAGTTGCTGGAAGTAGGTATACGGAGCTGCATTTTGTTTCTCAGTGTTTTGCTGCACATGTTTGAACTTAGGCTCATATATTACTCCCTTACAGAACCGTAAGTTAAAGAATTAACTGATGCTAATAAAGTAGTTATATTTACATGTAAGGAGGAAGCTTATTGGGACTGTTCCAAGAAGTTGATTATATCTGTGGTTTTTTCCATCATTAATTCATGGTCATTGCTGTCCTCACGTGTTGTGCGTCTTCAGATGACTACTTATTTTATTTTCATTCTCTGGTTCTCAACATAGCTTCTATGTTTTATTCAAGGCAACATTGTCTGCAATTTGTAATGAACTATGCCTTGACCAGTTGATGGAAAAATCATTCATTTCCTTTAGTTCTACTTGTAAAATTCATTTTTTTTTTAATTTTTTCTGAACTTTGTATGCTTAATATTGCAAATATTCCTATAAAGTATTAGCATAATTTCATGATCCATAGAAAAACTAGTGTTAAGACAAATAGTTAAACAAACTTGAAACATATTATTATTCAAAAATAAACCCTAAAAACATTATGATTTTATCTTTGCACATAAACTTTAGGAGTATTAAATGAAGGTAAGCTTTGGTCATAAGTTCAAGTTGAAAAGAAACTTCATTAGTTGTGTTTTTTCTTTTCTTCTTTGTTTAAAAAACATATAAAAGGTTTTTCCAGAAGTTCAGGACTTCAAACGCCAACTGCTACAGCGAAGAGGGATTTTGGAAACCATAAAACAACAGAGACCTAGTCCAATTGAAAAGACAAAGAGCTGCCGGGGACCAGGGTGGGGGGGAGAATAGAAAACAAAGCAGACAATGTAAAATAGAAATAGAAATAGAAATAGATACCAGATATTATAATTTACAAAAAAGACAGCCTATTACATAAGATTAATGGTCCCTCGTGCTTGGAAGTTTGTAACAGAGAGTCCCAATCAATCACCTGGGAAGATTATTGGTTGCAACAATTCACTCCACTAATCCCATAATAATCTTTTTGGTTCATTATGTATTTGTATGAAGATGTAATAATTATATATATTGGCTTAAATGAAGTAAGATTTTTTGATCAAAATGTAGAAATGGATTAAAAGCTACTTTATTTTTCCCACATGTATATGCATCTTTCTATGTCTGAATTTGAATGTATGTGGAAGCATTACTTAGTGCAAATGGTAAATTCTTCAGCTGTCTAGCATGAGAATTGTCTTTAGGAGCATGGATGAAGCGTTAGGTATTGAAGCTGCATTAGCTCTCCTAGCACCCTTGATTAACGTGATCATGCGTGGATAATGTATTTTAATTCATGAATTTAGTTGTGTTGTTATCATTGTTGTGCCCTTTTCTTGTGGTGGAAAAAGCAACCAGCATTAGGAGATCAAGAAAAGAGATCATATTGGTTCCTTGGAGTCAAACATCCATTGACATGACATCTAAGGGCAGATTTTGAGTGTGTAGTGTATATTTTGGTAATAGCAGTTGGGACTACATTGGAATATTTTGTATTGTGTAGCTGGGATTGGATAATGTTGTGTCACGTGACTAGCAGGTTGGTTACTAAGGCGGGCGGATATAAGGGGAACACCAGGGTATTATTGTAATAAGGGATAGAAGGTAGTTATAGAAGATTGCAAAATATAATTCAAATGTTGGCGCCAAGGATTGGTACTCTATTTCCTCTCTCAATTCTCTTGATCTCTCTTTCCCTCGCAATTCTCTCACTCTCTCTCTGTCTTTCTATTCTTCTCTCTTTCTCTCTCTCTTTGTTTCACCGATTCCCGCACAATTCTCCATTGAATTGTGAGAGAATTCTCTTTGTTAGATTTGAATTCTGACAATTTGGTATCAGAGCAAATTTTGGGCTATCGGAGGAGACTTTGGAGTGAGTTATGGCGGACGGAACTAAGATGAAGCAGATGGAGGCGCAACTCCAATAGGTGACAATGACGATGGTATAGATGTAGAACCGTATGGGGGCGTTTGAAAATTTGGTGGAGAGAAGGATCGATGGAGCTGTGAATTTGTGGTGCTAAGAGAGCGAGTGTAGATTATTAGGCTAGAGGATCATATGAAAGAGTAGAGTCAAGCTCTTAGGGAACAGATGCAGTAGTTCGTATTGATGCTCTCGCACTAAACTCAAGTAAGAATCTCACCTGAATTTCCTCCCAGGGAGAGATCTGAGCCAATCTTAAATGGCTAAGGAAGAAACTTCAGATTTGAAGGATCTGCTGAATTGGAGACAGAACATCAGGAGATAATGGAGAATGTAGGAGTAAGTTGGCAAGGCAATGTAACCAGATCGAATCAGATTGGTTTTCCTATGCCAAGATGGAGATCCCCTTATTTGATGGTCATAACCCAAGGTGGTGGGTGAGGCAATGCAAGATGATGTTCAACCTCTATAATGTGGATGAACAACAGAAGGGGACATTATCAGTTGTTTATTTGAATGATGCGGGAGACGTGTGGTACCAAGGCTGGAGTGGAATGAAGGAGAGGTGCTCTTGGGGGGAATTTGTGGAGGGCCTTTATGAGTGGTTTGGTGAAAGAGGAATGTTAGACGTGGTGGAGGAGTTTAATAAGCTGCGGTAGGAGGGATCTGTACAAGCCTATCGACAGAGGTTTGAGGAGTTGAAGGCTCTCATGTTGATCTCAAATCCCACCCTTACGGAGAGGTTTGAAGAATTAGGGGCACTAATGTGGAATGCGCAACCTACATTAATGGACCAATACTTTGTGTCTAGTTTTATTAGCGGCCTCAAAGATGAATTAAGATCAATGGTAAAAATGATGATGCCCACCACAGTTAGACAGGCTGCGGAGAAGGCGAGACTTCAGGAGTTAACATTGGAGGCCATCTACAAGAGGAATCGGACATTGATCAGGCCCCTACCACCCAATAATCATACCTCAAGAGGAAATTCCCGAGCCTTAGTGACTGGAGGGGTAGTAGGAGGGCCTAGGGCCAATCCCAATCCTTTACGATCTACTACTATGGAGTAGAGGAGACACATGGGGCTATGTTACAAGTGTGGAGAAAAGTTTGGGCCGGGACATATCTGCATGAGACAATTGCTGAACATGGAAGGGGAAGAAAAAGACGAAGGCGAAGAAGGGGAGGAGGTAATGGAAGGGGGGATTGGCCAAGATGCAACAACAACCTATAACGGTGAGGAAACAGAGCAAGAAAGGGTGGAAATCTCATTTCATGCTCTCAGAGGAGGCACAACAGGAAAGATCATCAAGGTGCCAGGGAAATGGGGAGAAAGGAAATTGCTAGTATTAATTGATAGTGGCAGTACGCATAGCTTCCTAAATGAAGCTACTGCCTTAGAGTTGGGATGTAAGATGATGGCCATCACTCCCTTATCAGTGACAGTGGCTAATGGTAACAAAATGTACAACCACAACAAGTGTGAAGGGTTCAAGTGGTTTATGTAAGGATAACAGTTCCAAACTGATCTGAAAATATTTGAACTGGGAGGGTGTGACATAGTGTTGGGCGTTGATTGGATGCGAACTGTAAGCCCTCTCACATTTGACTTCAACAAACTGGAAGTCACAGCTGATATGGGAAGTACCAAATTAACACTGAGGGGCATCACAGAACAAGGACAGTGTAAAATGATAGAGGGGGGCAAATTGCAAAGGCTGATGCAGAAGAAGAAAGGGCAGATTGCTGAATTATATTCTATTCACGTGCAAGAATGGGATGAGCAAGAAGGAAAATAAGAGGCGAATGAACAGAGGAGGGAGAGCAGCTTGGCCATCCTACAATCCCCTACTAAGGTACTACTTTCTGATAGCTTACACTTACTTTTGCAAGAATTTCCAGACCTCTTTTTTGAACCCCGCTTGTTGTCACCCAAAATAGCCCTTGACCACTTTATACACCTTAAACCAAACTCACTACTCGTAAACATATGTGCCTATAGATATTCACCCATCCAAAAAGCCAAGATAGAGAAGCAAGTCTCTAATATGCTCTCTACCTCTATCATCAGACCCTCTTAAAGCCTATTTGCCTCTCCTGTGTTACTTGTTAAAAAAAAAGATGGATCATGGAGGTTTTGTGTTGACTATCGTCAACTCAGTACCAATATTATAAAAAACAAGTACCTTATACCCCTAATTGATGACCTTTTAGATGAATTGAATGGAGCACGAATTTTTTCTAAATTAGACCTGAGATCCGACCACCCACTAATGCCCTAGCCACTTTCCAGGCCCTAATGAACCAAGTTTTCCATCCTTACTTGAGGAAATTCATCCTAGTTTTTTTGATGACATCCTCATATACAGTCCGAACTATGAGCAACACCTAGACCACCTTTGTACCACTTTTGAGGTCTTGACTTCTAACAAGTTGCATGTTAAGCTATCAAAGTGTACTTTTGCTGAAAAGAAAGTAGAATATCTTGGCCATATTATATCGGGAAAAGGAGTGAAGACTGATCCAAATAAGATCACAGCCATGGTGGAGTGGCCCAGATCGCAAATAGTAAAAGAACTAAGGGGTTTCTTAGGGTTAACAGGTTACTATCAAAAGTTCATGTAGAGTTATGGCCCCATCAGCAAGCCCCTAACCGAACTTCTCAAGGACAGTTTCCAATGGAATCCAAGAGCAGAGATAGGATTCTTGACACTCAAGAAGGCCATGATAGAGGCACTAGTGCTAGCTCTCTGTCATGAACCTAGGGTTCATAACGGTTGAAATGGAAAAATCGGAAGAATCCGATTGAGTAGAACTAAGAACATAAAGTTTAGAGGGATATTTGGACAGAAATGGGGGAAGGATGTAGAGAGAAATGAGGGAGAGAAGTAGTGAGAAAATGAGAGAGAATCTGATATTCATTTAATCAATTCAAGCATGCCTTTCCCTTCCCCTACCAACAGCCTTTTATAGGCTTCCTCTAACAAAAATAATAGCATCCATGTGCTGTAACAGTATTGCAAAATATCTCCTAGCAACTTGCTAAGTCTATTACTATAATGCCATTCTATGAAATCTTAGGTCATGACACTCTCCCAGATTTTTCTATCAAGTTTGTGATTGAAACAGATGTATGTGACAATGGGATAGGTGCAGTGTTAATGCAAGAGGGAAGGCCCTTATACCAAGCTTTGGCCCCTAGGCCTAAGTGTGTATGACAAGAAACTACTAGCTGTATTAGGAGCTGTTGATAAATGAAGACATTATCTAGAAGCATGACCCTTCATTATCAAAACGGGCCATGAGAGTTTGCAATTCTTGGACCAACAAAGGCTGCACACCCAGTTACAGAGGAAGGGAGTGTCCAAGTTAATGGGGATGGATTATACTATTGTGTATCACAAGGGTAAGGAAAACGTGGTAGCCGATGCCCTCTCAAGAAGGGAAGAAAAAAGAGAGTGCAAATCAATAACAGTTGTGGTACTCGAGTGGGTTAAGGAGGTAACTAGAAGCTATGACCAAACACTGTGGGTGCAAGACCTAATAACTCAGCTTGCAGTTTAATCCACGAGTAAACCAAGGTATACTCTTTCCAATGGTCTGCCAAGGTTCAATGGCAAGGTAGTAGTGGGTGAGGATGAATCACTCAAAAGATAGATCATAACCTTTCTACATGCTTCACCCATAAGAGGTCACTCGGGAATACATGCCACTTATCAGAAGGTGAGACAAATGTTCTACTGGCTGGGGCAAAAAAAGGTTGTGGTAAGTTTTGTGCTATCATGTGAAGTTTGCCAAAGATGCAAGCATGAGAATGTGGCTTACCCGGGTTTGCTGCAACCCTTGGTAGTGCCTGATCAAGTATGGGAAGGGATCTCTATGGACTTCATAGAAGGGTTACCCAAATTGGAGGGTAAGGATGTGGTGTTAGTGGTGGTAGATAGGCTGACTAAATTTTCCCATTTCATCAGTCTAACCCACCCTTTTTTTGCACAAGAAGTAGTAAGAAAATTCATGGATTCGGTAGTTAAATTACATGCGGTTCCGAAGTCAATTGTCTCGGATAGAGACAAGATCTTCACAAGCATGTTTTGACAAGAATTGTTCAAAAGTATGGGGGTAGGGCTGCACATGTCCACAACCTACCACCTCCAAACGGATGGGCAAACCGAGAGAGTTAACCAGTGTTTGGAAGCTTACCTGAGATGCATGTGTTTCAGCAGGCCAAGGAGTTGGAATAGATGACTGTATTAGCTCAGTGGTGGTACAACTCTAGCCACCACAATGCCATCAACAGGAGTCCTTTTGAAGTAGTGTTTGGTCATAAACCACCCCTTTTACTAGCCTTATCAAGTTCTACAGCCACCTTGGCTTCGGTGGAGCAGTACTTACAACAACTAGGAGTTTTGAAGGAATTGAAGAGAGAATTGGCCATAGCCCAGAACAGAATAAAGCAAAATGCCGATAAGAAGAGGAGTGATAGAACTTTTAAAGTGGGGGACCAGGTCTATTTGAGAGTGAAGAGATTTATGTAGCAACCATTCATTGCTACCCCGAGATCCAAGCTAAGTCCAAAGTACTTTGGGCCATATACTGTCGAGACTAAAGTGGGATGGGTTCCTACAAGCTCAAACTACCACAACAGGTCCACATGCACCTTGTATTTCATGTGTCTTTGCTTAAGAAATTCATAAGTCCCTAGGCGACAATTAGTTTAAATCTCCCTACGATAGATAAGGAAGAGGAAGTGCTCGTGGAGCCACAAGTTATTCTGAACAAGAGTGTCATCTACCAGGGGTCGTTGCCCTTAACTCAAGTGGTAGTTAGGTGGTCTCACATGAGTCCTCATCATACCACTTGGGAGTACTTACCGGCTAACCCAATCCCCGCGAGCTACCAGACTTCTACAAATTCTTGAGTTCAAGAATGTTTTTTAGGGGTGGAGAATGTTATGTCCTAGTGGTAGTTTTGTAAATTTTTGCAATTTTTGTTGCAATAACCACAGCCCACATGGGCCACTTGTAGTGGGAGCTAGAAGCTTCTTCCCACGATTACAATATGAACCACAGAAGGGCCTATATAATGCTGATTACTTGAGGATGAGACTTCTATGTTGAATGAGAAGATCTTTCCCTCTTAAAACTCTCTTTCTTCCCTCTCAATTGTTAAAACCGAACACTAATATGACCCAAAAATCACTCAATATTCTCACTGAAACCAATCACAACACAAGTATAAAACAGAAAGTAAATAATCAACTGAATTGAAAAAGAAAACAAAAATGCAAACCACATCACAGTGCACGTTGATTTACCCTGGTTCATGCCATAGAAATGACACTACATCCAGCATTCCAAGAAGAGAACAATCCACTAAGAACTTAGGAAATCAGTACAAGAATCCCTCACTCGTCTTTTCTTATCTCTCGAATACAATCCTCACATAAAAAGACTCCAAGAACTGTACTCAATCACAACTCTCTCTCTTTCCTCGCTGCACTTGATATAAGAGAATGGAATGACACAATAATTGATGATCGAATTATGCCTTCTCACCCTCTTATTTATAAACTAAAAAGGGCGGACCTTCCTAGGGGAAATAACTAACTATTACAAAGTCTAAACTACCCCTATTAATTATAGTTAATTGCATTCAAGTCCGACAATC
The DNA here is from genome assembly GCA_036245055.1 of Diospyros kaki. NCBI lineage: Eukaryota > Viridiplantae > Streptophyta > Magnoliopsida > Ericales > Ebenaceae > Diospyros > Diospyros kaki. The sequence continues at coordinate 4,707,206 of BSEG01000002.1, read as the reverse complement.
TAACTGCCACTCAATCTTTCGTATAATCTCTTCTGATTTCCTCTAGACTTCCAGCATATTAACTCGCGCAAAACATCAACATTAATTCTCTCATTTTCCCACCCAATTCTCTCTTTCTCTCTCTCTCTCGATCCTTCTAAATTTTGTTATCTCAAGTCTTATCTTCGAGATTTGACACCATGGCTAAGACTTGCTAATGTGAAAGTCCTGAGGGGATTCTTGGGCCTTACTAGGTACTACCAAAGGTTTGTAAAGGACTATGGCATCATCGGTAAGCCATTGACAAAGTTGTTGAAGAAGGAAGGATTCCATTGGTGTGAGAGGGCAGAGGAAGCTTTTGGAAGACTGAAAACAACCATGAGTGAGGTCCCTATATCAAGTCTCCTGGATTTCAATCGATCCTTTGTATTGGAGATAAATGTAAGTGATTGTGGGGTGGGGGTAGTTCTGATGTAGAGGGGTAGACCACTAGCTTTTATCAACCAAGCATTAGCCCCTAAACATATGGGTCTTAGTGTATATGATAAGGAACTTTTAGTTGTTCTAATATCAGTAGAGAAGTGGAGATAGTATCTCGAAAAGGGAAGGTTCATCATAAGGATTGATCATGAGAGCCTAAAGTTTCTGCTGCAGCAAAAACTTCATACGCATCTCCGAAGAAAAGGTATGTCAAAACTAATGGGACTTGATTATGTCATTCAATACATGAAAGGTTATGAGAACAAAGTAGCCAATGCTCTCTCTTGGTGCTTGGAGGAAGGAGCTTCAGCTGCTATTACTTCCCTTACACCTAATTGGTTCTTGGAAGTAACATCCAGCTATGATAAGGGAGAGTGGACCAAGGAGCTTATGGAACAGCTTACTATTGACCCAAATAGCAAACCTGGCTATACATTGAAGAATGGATTGTTAGGGTACAAGGAGAGAATGATGATTGGGGAGGATGAATCTCTCGGGAAGAAGGCATTGGTAGCACTACATGACTCTCTTGTCGGAGGACATTCGAGTGTGCAGAATACATATGGCAGGATTAAACAACTATTTTACTGGCCAGAATTGAAAAAGGCAGTGAGAGAATATGTGACGGGTTGTGACACTTGCAATAGGTGTAAACATGAAAACATCCACCCTCCAGGAATGTTGCAACCTCTATCCATACCTGATCAGGCATGGACCAATATCAACATGGGTTTTGTAGAGGGCTTGCCAAAATCAAAAGGGAGAGACTGTGTATTGGTGGTGGTTGATAGGTAATGAAGTATGCTCATTTCTTGAGATTATCTCATCCCTTCACTGCACGAGATGGTTAGGGTGTTTCTACACCAAGTGGGCAAGTTACATGGGCTGCCTTAGGTAATTGTTTTAGATAGAGACAAAATTTTCACAAGCTTACTTTGGAAAGAACTCATGAAATCCCTAGGAACTCAGCTACACGTCTTCTTCTTATCATCTGGAGACGGATGGGCAGGCTGGGAGGATTAGTCAGTGCCTAGAAACTTATTTAAGGTATGTGTGTCTAATGCATCTTACTAGGTGTTATAAATGGCTTCCTTTGGCACAATGGTGGTACAACACTAGCCATCATTCCTTCCTGAAAATGACATCGTTTGAAGCACTCTTTGGTACAAACCTCCTCTATTATCAATGGGTGGGAGCCATAACTTAGTGGCTACAGTGGACAATTATCTGGCTTAGAGGCAGCAGGTGGTGCACACCCTAAAGAATGAGTTAGCTAATGCACAAAACCGAATGAAACAGTTTGCTGACAAGAGGAGGAGTGAGAGGTCTTTCTTTGTGGGGAATAAGGTGTATTTGAAGTTAAGGCAAGCCCAAGTGAAGACTATGTCACCTAATGCAATAACTAAGCTCAGCCCCAAATTTTATGGTCCTTATGAAGTGATAGCTCAGGTGGGTAAGGCTGACTACAGACTATAGCTCCTAGAGGGGTCTTGCATCCACCTAGTGTTTCATATATCACTCCTTAAGCTCTTGCTTGGCAATAGTCCTGTAAGTTCTACTCTACCTCTAACAGCTCAAACTACTCAACAAGAGGCAGGACCTATAGCCATAGTGAGCAAAAAGGTCATCTACAAGTAAAAGGTGCCAATCACACAAGTGTTAGTTCGCTGGTCCAACCTCCGCCTAGAAAACAACACCTAGGAGTACTTGCCTGATCTCTTGAAGTAGTTTCCCTAGGCGGCAGGGTTACTTTAACTTACTTGAGGACAAGTAAGGTTTCAAGTAGGGGGGAATTGTTACGTGACTAGCAAGTTGGTTACTAAGGCGGGAGAATATAAGGGGAATACCAGGGTATTATTGTTATAAAGGATAGAAGGTAGTTATAGAAGACTGCAGAATATAATTCAAATGTAATTTAAATGTTGGCACCAAGGATTGGTATATAAGCCAACCTCTGCGGACCTCAAAGGTATCATGGGAATACAATTGACTCTATTTCCTCTCTTAATTCTCTCGATCTCTCTTTCCCCCTCTCTCTTTGTCTTTCTATTATTCTGTCTCTCTCGTTGTCTTTCTATTCTTCCCCCTCTTTCTCTGTTTCACCAATTCTTGTGCAATTCTCCATTGAATTGCGAGAGAATTCTCTTTGTCAGAATTGAATTCTGACATGTTGCTTACATTTTGATGAGAAAATCCTGGTTATTTAAAATATTACATAATTTTATCCCAAGTATTGAGTAAAGGCTTATGTGTTCCTTAAGGTCAAGGCATGGGGTTCACTGCTCCTGCTCCCATGTGGGATGCCACACTCACTATTGGCTTGTAGATGACCCTGCTAAACCCTTTTCTAACTTGAAGGCCAAGCTTAGAGAGAGGGATGGGAAAGGGGTATTTTTGTCAGAAGTTTAGCTGAGGTTAGATGGGTGATATGAGGGAGTAATTATTATCTCCTCATCTGGTGCACAAGTGTCTTAGAAGTTCTTGGTCAGGACACATCCCGAGAAGCTGTATTTCAAAAGAGGTCTCATGAGTTATGGGTGGCGGTGCCCTTAATTTTTCTTAGTTCTAGGGGTCTATATGGAGGCCTTTTAACTACTCGGGTCTTTTCTGTCGATTTATAGACGATTGCCAATTTAGATAGCCAGAAAAATAAGAAGACACCAGTTGAATCCCTAGGGTCCGGTGGCAAAACAAATTGTTTTGTGATAATATCTTTTCTTCAGTTGGATTAATTACCTTTGGCCATTTATAGTTATACATTAAAAGTTGATAAGAAATCCACTTATTGGTATTTGATACTAATACAATATGTTTCAGTCTCTTTATAGTAGCTATCATTTATCATTGGTTCATAATTGAGTATTTGTCTAGGATCTTTGTTCTACTCAAGATGCTGAAGATTCTCAAATAGGTAGCTTTTAGATTTTAGATAACTTTGTTTTGCTTTCCTTTCATATTCTATTTTTGCTCATTGGTTTGTGTTGATGTCTAGTTTTCCTGGTGTTGATGTTGCACTGTTAAAAGTTGTCTAGAGTATAGGATAAGAAGATCAGTGAAAACAGTGTATTTTGAGTGCCAATGAAGCATTAAATAGAAGTTTATATCTCATGTTGTAATTAATGATAGTGAGGGGGTTAAATTGTAAATATTCAATAGTGTTCATTGGGATATCCGCTCACTGTTATAAATAGAGAGCTAGGGGTAGTAGGCAAAAGAGAGTTCTCAGTTTTTTAGTTTGTAATGAGTACTGATTGCTAGAGAGAGAGGCTAGAGTTTGATAGTTTTGTAATCTTGGGGCAAAGGCTTGGTATACTCGGGAAATAGAAGGGAGAGAATCAATTGTGTAATTGATCATTCTTTCTGATTAAAAGAAGGCTGCTTGAGGAGGTTCAAGACTGGATGTAGGGTTGTCCTAACAAGGCAATTCGAAGTAGGATAAAATCTGGTGTTTGTGATTTGCATTTTCTGGTTCTTATTTATTTCAGTCTGTTATGTAAGTTCTATTGAATCCATTATTTTTGTTCTTAAGTTCAAGTCCGTGAGTGTGTGTGATTGAGTGTGGTAGAATTCCCGTCCAAGAAAACAATTCGAGTGACCCTAGGTATAACATGCACCACCAAGAAAACACAGTCTTATTTATTTTTCTGAGGATAGAGTACAAAATTAGTCTTGTACTTTGGCCCAGGGCCTAAATTGTCCCTCATACTTTAGAAAGGACCAAATAAGCCCTCATACATTCAATCTCAAGGCCAAATTAGCCCTTCTACTTTCAAAAGGGCCAAATAAACCCCTTGTACTTTCAAACTAGAGGTCAGAGGTAGTTGAAGTATAAAAAGAATGCCTCGAGCAACCCAAACCCTCAATCTCCCCTCACAATCGCATTTATAGTCATTTGCAATTGAAGACCCCTACCACACAAATTGAACCCAGGGGCAGAGCATGTGTGATGAGATTGGAACTTTGATTTGGATTTGATTTTTGGGGTAAGGGTCTGCTTTGGGGTAGAGTTAACTCCATTAATGGAATATAAATGTTGTTGGATGGTATTTAGATGATGCTTTGGGGTAGAGTTAACTCCATTAATTGAATATAAATGTTGTTGGATGGTATTTAGACGATGCCCATTGTATGGGGTAACCTAGCCTCGAGTCCGAAATTACGAGCGCATATTTTGGCCTTTTGAACGTACGTTTTGGGGGGGGGGGGGGCTAATTTGGCACGTCATTTTTGTATCAAACTTCCCTGTTGAGCAGTTGAGGAAAGTAATACTTTTAGGTTCCTTTAAGTCCTTTTTCACTTATTTATTTTTTGTTTTCCTTTTACAAATTATTCTACTGAGTAGTTGCGGGAAAAATGATCATGTTAAACTTCTACCCCCTTTTTTAACATTAGATGCATCCCAATTGCACACTTGGCAATGAAAAGGAGTATTAGTACACGATTTTTTTTTTTTTTTGTTGAGTTTTTATATAGTTTGGATGCCATTTTGAAGTGTGATATCTCTTTTCATCATTATTTTTCTTTTTTATTGGGTAAGTTATGCACTCCGGTGCATTTACTCCTTCAGTATGCATTTGACTAGTTTGTACACGTTGATGTACCTTTGTGTTGTTCTTGAAAGTTTGGAATGCTTATTTTATTCATCCCATGCTTATATTTTTTTCTTGTCTCGATTGTAGAAGGAACTACAAGCCATAAATCATGGTACAATACAATTTCAAGAAGATAACAGTTGTTCCCACTAAGAATGATTTCATTGATATCATACTGTCTCGAACTCAGCGTCAAACGCCAACTGTTGTTCACAAAGGTTATGCCATCTCCCGCATTCGTCAGTTTTACATGCGCAAAGTGAAGTACACCCAGCAGAACTTCCATGAGAAGCTTTCCACTATTATTGAGGAGTTCCCTCGGCTTGATGATATTCACCCTTTCTATGGAGACCTTCTTCATGTTCTGTACAACAAAGATCACTACAAGCTTGCCCTTGGTCAAATCAATACTGCAAGGAATCTCATTGGTAAGGTTGCAAAGGATTATGTGAAATTGTTAAAGTATGGAGACTCACTTTATCGGTGCAAGGCTCTAAAGGTTGCTGCTCTTGGTCGCATGTGTACTGTAATAAAGAGGGTAGGCCCTAGTTTGGCATACCTTGAGCAGATTAGGCAGCACATGGCAAGGCTGCCTTCAATTGATCCAAATACACGAACAATCTTGATTTGTGGGTATCCAAATGTGGGCAAGAGTTCATTCATCAACAAGATCACTAGGGCTGATGTGGATGTCCAACCTTATGCTTTCACAACTAAGTCTCTCTTTGTAGGCCATACAGATTATAAATACCTAAGATATCAGGTGATAGATACTCCAGGGATATTGGACAGGCCATTTGAAGATCGAAATATCATTGAGATGTGCAGCATCACAGCTCTGGCGCATTTACGAGCTGCTGTGCTTTTCTTTCTGGATATATCTGGATCGTGTGGATACAGTATTGCTCAACAGGCTGCTCTTTTCCATAGTATCAAGTCCTTGTTCATGAACAAACCCTTGATACTAGTCTGTAATAAAACAGATTTACAGCCATTGGATGGCATATCTGAAGAAGATATGCAATTGGTCATGGAGATGAAAGATGAAGCTATAAAGACACTGGCAGCTCAAGGTGGGGATCCTACAAGTGATGAGGGTGTACTGTTGACCATGAGTACTTTGACTGAAGAGGGGGTAATTGCAGTGAAGAATGCAGCTTGTGAGAGGTTATTGAATCAAAGGGTGGAGTTGAAAATGAAGTCAAAGAAGATAAATGATTGTTTGAATCGCTTTCATGTTGCAATGCCAAAACCACGTGATCAGAAAGAAAGACCACCTTGTATACCCCAGGCAGTCTTGGAAGCTAAGGCTAAGAAAGAAATTGAGAAAGAGAAGAGAAAACTTGAGAGGGATTTGGAGAATGAGAATGGTGGGGCGGGTGTATATTCTGCTAGCTTGAAGAAGCATTACATTTTAGCAAATGATGAGTGGAAAGAAGATATAATGCCAGAAATCCTTGACGGGCATAATGTCTTTGATTTTGTTGATCCTGATATCGTGCAGAGGCTTGAGGAGCTGGAGCAGGAAGAAGGTCTTCAACAACAGAAGGGGGAAGATGATGATTTTGACATGGATGGCCAGGAACTGACTCTTGAAGAGCAAGAAGCACTTGCGGAGATTCGTAAGAAGAAAAGTTTGCTTATTCAACAACATAGGATCAAGAAGAGCACTGCAGAGAGCAGACCAACTGTACCAAGGAAATTTGACAAAGACAAGAAATTCACATCTGGGAGAATGGGAAGGCAGTTGTCAGCCCTGGGTCTTGATCCAACTCTGGCAATTGATCGAGCCCGCAGCCAATCTAGGGGTCGTAAGAGGGAGAGATCCATTGACCGAAGAGATACTGATGTGGGTAATGCCATGGACATTGATGTTGACCACCCCAATAAGAAGCTTCGCGCGAGGTCTACATCCAGGTCAAGGTCAAGATCACGTGTACCAAGTGAGGTTGGTCCAATTGAGGGCTTCAAAGATAGTGCCCAGAAGGTAAAGGCTCTAAAATTGGCTGAGAAATCTGCCAGGAAGAGGAACAAGGATGCTCGACGGGGAGAGGCAGATAGAGTCATTCCTACTCTGAAGCCAAAGCATCTGTTTTCTGGGAAGCGCTCTATTGGAAAAACCAGTAGACGGTGATGAAATTGAGGTGCAACTTTCACCTGAATGCATTTAGTTTTTGATATTCTCACATTGTCTGTCTTCAGCATGTTTTTTTATTTTTTTCTTTTTCTGAGTTCTTGCTATGTTTTTCTACGGCTTGTTTTCTTCTCTTTTAGTTCTGCTTATCATTCTCCTGGTTGTTTTTGTTGTTTTCCTCTTTCAATTATATTTATCTGCGGCCATTTACAATGTTTGAATTTCTTTGTTCTTTACTCCTCCGTGTTGTTTTTCTTTCTGTGAAATTGTAGAGTAACAGTTATATTTGGAAAGAAAATCATTTTATCAGTGTGAGATGAACCCTCTGGAACATTCCCCATTTCATGCTTAAGAATCTAGTCTGTTGCTTGTGGTAAATGTTGTTAGGAGGAATACTTACTTGTCTTGTCCTGTTTGAACTTTTTCATTTTTTTTTTGTGGCATTAATTACCTTTGTTTTTAGCAGGTATGCTCAGACATTTTTTCATCTTTCTTTAGTATTTTTATTCCAGCTTATGTAATGCATGCTGAGAGAATTTGTTCTGTAAAATAAATTTAAGATGGATGGTTTTGGGCTATCAGTAAAAGTATTTGTTCAATCTCATTCGGAATCCTGAATCCTATGCCATAGTGCATCCCTTTCTAGAATTTTTTTGCCCCCTTCTGATATATTTCAGTACTGAAATTAGTGACTATGGGATGGGGTGGGGTGGGGGAAGCAGGTGACAAAGAAAGAGACGCTAAGGAGATGGAAGCACTAGATCTCAGTAAGAGAACATGAATGGCTTTCTCATAGCTGTACGTGCACATGCTATCCATTTATATAAATCGTGGATGCTGGTCTTCCCTCAGTTCACAAATTTTTGAATGTAGCATAAATTTTGAATCACTTTGCTAATTTTTGAAACTGACACATTGAAGGCAACCAGAGTATTTGGTTATACCTTTTCTTTTCTTAGTGGTTCTAAAATGGGTCTCTACAGACTTTGGACATTCCATATGGTCCAATCAAGTTTAGTATGTAATCTAAGACCCAACCCCAAAATTTGACTTGCCAAACTGGAAATCACCACTGGAGCTCATATTCTAATTTCACTGAATACTGTAGAGATTGAAATGGAAATTGAATTGATCTGACTGCAAATAGCTTTTATATTTAATAGGCAACTGTGTGATGCTTTGTAAAAGAAATAGATGTGTGCGTGAGTCTATTCATATCAATGTAAACTCATTACCTAGTAATATTACTTTTCAACTGATGCTATCTCAACATAATGGTTTTGTGCATACACCTAATGTATGCACATATATATGTTCATGTTATTACTAACTTCCATGATCGATCTTACATATTTTATGTTGGATGGTTTCCCATTCATGATTGACGAGTCAATTACTTAGATCCAAGAACTTGATTTCCCAATCCTTTTAGCCATTACCATCTGTACCATTGGAAGTTGTAGCTAATGCGCTGTACATTGGAATTGTTCTCTCATTATTGGCCTAAACTTAAGAATTATGAGAGAAGTTGTTCATAGAGATTCTGTTTCTTCCTTTATTCTGTGTGAAAATGTTTGTTGGTTTCAGGTTATCAAGATTGCCTTGCAGCTTTTGGATGGTGAAATCTGCATGATTTGATTTTAATTACCATACATGCTGTGTGTTCTTTTAGGGAATGATAACCCGCCTGGACATATCCTGATGCTACCGAGCGCGGTTGGTTTCTGGACCATGTTCCTTACTTTCCTCGGATTTGCTTGGACTTCCTGAGATGTCGATGTTGAATGAGCTTGTGCTGAAAATTTTGTTTCTGAGTAGAAACTGCTGCCAAAACCGGCTTATAGACCTGATTTTTGTGAAGTTAACGTCTGAGTGTCGTCTTTGTTTTCATTATTTCCATATGGCTGGCTGGCTTACCCTCTTTCTCGCCGGGATAAGAAATGTGTTTTTGGTGCTTATTAATTTGTGAACTTAATACTATTTATTACTTTGTGTTTAGGATTAAGAGTTCAGTTTTTGTTTACGTGACATTTGGATTATTATTGAGGGAGATAAACTGAACCCATCTGCTCAGGCTCTGATGTTCTTTCTGTTGGTAGCGAGCGGGCAGTTGTGTTGGTGTGGAGGCCTTTCAGTTTTCGGTTTTTAATTTTTAGTTAGGGTATTATCTTTTATGTTCAGTTTTTAAAAGGTTCGCATTTGATGGATGATTCGGTTGTTGTACTTAAATATGCCAAAATTGAATTTGAATCATGCATAGTTGCATACAGTCTTAGCGCAAAAAGAAAACAATAGTTGGAATCATAATTAAGAAATTAAGATTTATAACTATGACAGACAAATGGGCTATCTTTTTATGATCTCCAAAAGAAATAGAATAAAGAATATTGAAAACTGAAACCCAAAAGAAAATGAGTTTTGAAGCAAATTGAGTTGAAGTTCGTAATTATTAGTAGTAAATTGTGTGGTGGATGATATAAAATTTGACCAAGTTAAAGTGAGTTTGCTTAAAGTAAAATTTTATATTTTTAATTTTAGTCATTTATAAATTATTTTTACCATATATATTATGTTTTTTAATCCATTTAACATTATAACTCATCTCATTTTATAAATTCACCAAACAGAGTGCATCTCATTTACTTACATGTGAAAGTGTTTATCTGTGTTCAATAAATTTCATTTTTATATTTTTTAAATAAATATTTAATATATTAATTAAATACTTTAATATAAATTATTATATTATCTCTCTCGAGATTATCGCTTTTGGACGGTTTCTGGTCACTTGTAATTTTAATTTCAACAAATAAGATAAATTATAGATAAAAATTTTATTTTATTATTTAAATTAAAAAATTAAATTAATAATTTATTAATATAAATTTTAATTTATCATGACTTAATTATTTGATTTACGGAATGAGAACATTATATCATCTCCCATCATCTTTATTAGAGATAAATAGGATTATTTGGGGGTGGCCTGCCCATGCAATTCCAGTATTAATATAATTGCCCTAAAATCAACATCAAAGCCAAGCTTTTCCTTCCCCCCTCCGCTTGGAGTCCAAGCAACGAACTAACAGAGAGAGAGAGAGAGAGAGAGAGAGAGAGAGAGAGAGAATGGCGCTGCTCAGGAGAGGCGTTGGTCTTCTTCACGCGCTAGCCGCCACAAAACGAACTGATCCACTGCGGTTTCGTTCTTTCCTTTGCTCATCGTCATCAGCGTCGCCCTCGTCTTTGGCGGTGCCCGGTACGGATGTTGTAGCAGCCGGATATGATCTCCTGATAGACGGGTCGCCCGAAGCCGGCGCCGCCGTCTCCGCTACCGCTGCCACCGGTTCCTCTCTCCTTCAGCCTGGGGTCGTTGTTTATGACGGCGTCTGTCATCTATGCCACAAAGGTACGAGTTCATTTTATTCGTATATAGTAATTTGTACACGGTTTAATAGGTCGAAATTTCTGGAATTGCTTTTCCTGTTAGGTTATCATGCCCGTTGAGAAACTTTCAATTGTCACATCTGAACATATCTTTATGCATTCTTAAATTTGTGATGTATATGCATTTTTGTACGTGTCTGGGTAATTGCATACTTTGTTGAAATTATGAGAGATGACAATGTGCATATATGACGACTTGATGTATATGGCAATTTCCCAATATTGATAGTGCTCATCTCATCTCTGAAGCAGGGAGTCTTCATGCCAGTTATTAAAAGCAGGAGAACTGGTAAATTTTAGATAAATCTAAGGTTTGATCCCAGGGAAATGAAGTTTTATGGACAGGGGAGAAAGTAAATTTTAGTAAAACTAAAATCTATGATTTGACTCCACATTAGGTAGTTCTATTTAATTAAGGTTGATTGGGAGTTCCAATTTGGCAGCTTGAAATTTATATAACAGGAATTGTGATGCACGCAAAATAGTAGCAAGCATTTCCTGGATATTCAGTTCACAAACACCAGACAGAGCCTAACCCAGGTTTTCCTGGAGAGGAAACAAAACCAGCAAAATTAATTTGTTCATGATGTTGCATGGGTTGAATTAGACTTCAAAGCCATATTATTGACGGATTTGCATAATGTCAACTATAAAAGCTATGACACAACATTCTGACCTATTGTGGAATTTGTTTGCAATGCAATTATATATTACTCAACTGTGAAACCAAAGTTATGGGATTTCTTGGGTAATAGTGCAAAGGTCTACTTTTCTGAAGTACCATAGCCTTAGGTGGTGTTCTCTTCGTGTTTCAGTTTTGAATTCATTTTTAATTTTGTATTTTGAGTGTGTTTTGAGATTTTTAAAAACGCGTTCTTTTTGTAATTCTAAAAAATTATTTTTTAAAATAAAAAATTAAAAAACATGTTTATTTTGAAATTTTGAAAAACTATTTCTTTTTTTTATTATAATATTTTATTCAAAATTTAATTATTAAATAATAAAATTAACTCTTTTTAATGAAATTCTACTATTAAAATAAAATAATAAATTTAATTAATAAATTACTACCATACATCTTAACAATAATTTATATTAAATTATACACTTTATAATATACTATATGTTATCCTATATTTTTAATTATAATATAGATATACTATATTTTTAAAATTTTAAATAAATATATAATTTTATTTTCAAAATTTAATAATAATTTTTTTTCTTTTTTTCTCTTCCTTTTCTTTTCCTTTTCTTTTGTTCTCTTTTCTTCCTCTCCGATACCCTGCATCTTCTCCATTGTCGGTCGGAGATTCACACAATCAAAGCCTACCACTAGAAACTTTAAGCCAAGGGGGTTAACATACACAAAAATGAGCCAAATTTAACTATTGAATTTTCGTAAATCTAATATTTAATTTTCGGCCACAAACTCAAAACGGCACTACTAGTCACCACCGGCCACCGTGGCCAGTGGTTTCCGGCGATCGGAGGCAACCACTTGACACCCAAGCGTCCATCGACCAACATACCTAAAAATCAGCAAGATCCAACAGCCAAATCTCCTTAGATATAAGCTTAAACGTTCGACCCACCTGCCTATATACACACTGTCAGTTGCCACTGGCCATCGTGGCTGGTGGTTTCCGGCGATCAAAGGTGGACCTGACACCCAAGGGCCCATCGATGATCAAAGAAGGAAGAGAGGAGCGGTCGATGACAGTGGCGGGCGCAGTCGACGGCGGCGGCGGCGGCGACAACGGTTGACGACCGAATGAAGAGAAGAGAGGAGAAAAAAGAGAAGATATGAGAGAGATAGCAGAGATGCAGGTCTATGAGATTGGGGTGGAGGGGGGTTTCTGCATTTTGGATGTTTTGGGAATTTTCAGTGTGTTTTTCCTGAAAACATCCACTTATTTTGGGTTTTCTTTACAATTTTTTTTTTTTGTTTTCGAAAATACGTTTTTGAAAGCAGCAACGTAAACGCGTTTTTAGTGTTTTGAAAAACTGATAACTTAAAATGGGTTGAAAACAACAAAAAGAACGCAGCCTTATTGTTTCTAAATTGATCCTAGCCTTATCTTCCATATCTGGAGCCTTGTTGCTTTGAGCAATGATACTAGTTTCTCTTGTGATTCTATAAAACTAGTTTCTCATACTTGTTTTCCCTTGTGATTTCATGCAATGTGAATTCATTGCAATCAGCAGGATGCACACAATGCTTTGTTTATTATGGTGTTTTGTGTTATTCTACAATTTTTCCTTTTCAGGGGTGAAGTGGGTAATTAGAGCAGACAAATATAGGAAGATCAAGTTCTGTTGTCTTCAGTCGAAAGCAGCTGAACCTTACATGAGATTATGTGGTGTTGATCGAGAGGATGTTCGTCGTCGCTTCTTGTTTATTGAAGGCCCGGGTCTGTACCACCAAGGCTCCACTGGTAAGCCACTGCCTCTATGCATAGAAACCATTATATCTCTTATATTTATTTATGGCTTGACTTCTACATGATATCCTCTTCATGTCTCATTCACGGAGGAAAAAAATTAAGAGGAACTGTCTGATGTTATCTTGAATTAATTTGATTAGTCAATAGATGAACATCTTTCCATTCTGATTTTAACCTTCAGCATTGTTGATCACTTTGTTCCTGCTGTATTTAACTATAAGTAGACTGATAACTTTGCTACTGGAAAACATTGATTTGCAGTTGTAGTTTATTAAACCAAATTTTGAAGTTGGATTTGGAGATGCAAGTAGTTCTTAACTGAGGCATATTCTAGCAAGCTACTAGTCAAGTTAAAATGTTTCAATAGCAGGTAACATGAAGAAGATAATCTTAGAGAGTTTCTTTATGCAATAGGTGCCTTGGTAACACTTGCTACAAATGCTTTTAAATATCCAAAGATTGAGTGGTCATTTGGAAATTTGTCACACGCTGGACTGGAATTTGCTTAGATTAACATTCAAAGTCAGTTTTTTTTATTCCTACTGAAGTATTATCAATGGCAACTCATGGCTTTCAGGCATTGTCTCTCTTGATGATAGTTGAATCTGTCAAAATATGATGAACAGACACTGAACAAAATGCAGGCAGTGTGTGGCTAGACCAATTTTATTTGGTCGATGGACTAGCAGATCAGACATCTCATAAAGCCAAGAATTTTATGGTTGATAGCATGAGTTATGTTTCTTTAACCATAAATTGTTATACCGTAGGTATTTAGCAGCTTTGTGCTCTGCAGTCCCTTGACTTAAGTTTCGTAAAACCAGAGATGAGATGGATGCTCTCTCTCTCTCTCTCTCTCTCTCTCTCTCGGGTTATGTTTTGAACCAGGTTCATTACAAGCACTCCCTTATTGTAAACTTGTAAAACTTTGCATTGTCCATCTCTTCTTATGTAGTGAATCTTCCAGGCTCTTTGGAGCAAGGGGCACCTAGTAATTTCTTAAAGGAGGCTTCCTGTAATGGGAAATAACTCAGATTTGTTGAGGAAGAGGAAGAGATTAAGATAGCAAGGGGTGTGGATCACAGTTGACATGCTGGCATTCAGCTAGGCATTGCTAGTTATGATGATTTATATGAAAGATCGATCTTTAGCAACTATGGTGGTCGTCCTGAAGTTTTTGTTCTGAAGGTATCTGATATCTATAAGATTAAAACTGAGGCTTATGTGGATAACAGAGACAACAAACTCAGCAAGATGACTGGTGTTGCCAATTCTCCCTCTTCTTATGCATTATAAGGAACCTTAGAAATCCCTGCTTGCTAGTGAAAAGTTGGGATTTGAGAGGGCCGCCAGCTAGGAAATCCAAAAGACTTGTATGGAATTTCCGACTCTTTAACATTGAGGTCACCATCAGTACCCTAGTAACATTGAAGCTATCACTATATCTCTTATAGGGAAATTTACCCAATTAGTCTTCGAAAAAGACAAATCACCTTAAATGTAACCCTACGACCATCTCCTTGTGGCTCATAAACTCAGGAAAAGTGTGCCTCCCCCTCCCCCCAACCCATAGAGACTTTCACTAAATCAAAAGCCAACTTATCCATTACTAAGATCCTGCCTGTAGTACTTACTAGAGGCCCCAAGGCAACCCAATCCATCCACCTACCAGCTAACACTCTAACCTCCATCATCATTATCAAGTTCGTAGGGTTTCAGTAGGGTGTAGCAGTTTATTTTGTATGTCAGCTATAGCAGATTATTTCTGTAAGAGGATCAGTTACAACCTGTAACTGATTTGTAACTATTAATTGGTTAGGTAGGTATAAAGCTAACCAATCTGTTTGGAGAATCAATTAATCAAGTACTGAATTTAGTTTCTCATTTGTCTCTCAATTTTCTCTCTGTTTTCCTTCACTTTCTCTTTGTTCTTTCTCCGTTTCTTTTTTTCATTCCTCCTCCTCAATTCTATTCTAAAAAACCCTAGATTCCAGACTAGGTCTTGACAATTGTGGTATCAGAGTAGTCGATTCTTGGACTACTAATTAGATAGCTTGACTCGATTGGAGATGGAAGACAACACCAAAATGAAGCAATTGGAGGCACAGGTTAACCAAGTTAATTCCTTGGTGAATAGTCTACAAACTCGAATGGAAGCTGTGGAAGTAAGATCTAGTAAGCATCACGAAGGCATTCAATCATTGGAGAACAAGTTGGATGCTTCAATGGATGGATTGGCTAAAAGACTCAATGGGTTCTTGCGGGTGTTTTATAGAATTCAGCAAATCAGCTTGTCAGTGGATTTTCTGCTGAAGGAGGTGGTGGATAAGAAAATGCTAAAAGTTCTTTCAATTTTATAATATACCATAATTCTAGAAGATCAATTTGGCTTCAGCTTATCTGAATGATATTGCTAATGCCTGGTATCAAGGATGGGTAAGACTTAGGGTTAAATGCATATGGAAAGATTTTTGGAAGAATTCTGTGAAAGATTTGGGGATAAAAATAGGACCAATGTTATAGAGGAATTTAATAAATTGAAGCAGGTTGGATCGGTGCTTGAATATCAAACAAAATTTGAGGAGCTAAAGTCTTTTAACGGTCATTACTAACCCTACCTTATCTGAAGCCTATTTTGTTTCTAGTTTCATTAGTGGCCTATGTGGAGTTCAAACTGACAGTTAAAATGCTGCAACTTGCAACAATCAAGCAAGCGGTAGAAAAGGCAAAATTACAGCTGGAAGCTCTGTTCAAAAAACATAGAATTTCATTTAAGGGAATTGGGCCTAGCAGTAACTAGATTCTGGAGTGAATAAGACAAACCCTTTTCCAAAAAATTTCCAAGGTCAAACTTCCTCAGAATCTTTCCAACCAAATGCAGCAAAAACTTCCAATGTAGAACAGAGGAGACAGTTTGGATTATGTTACAAATGTGGAGAAAAGTTTATTCCTGGGCATCAGTGTAAGAGGCAATTGTTGCAACTGGAAGGCAGAAATGAAGATGATGAAATTACTGAAGTGTTGATCTTTTGCATTGAGAAATCTATCTAGAAGATTAAGAGATCAGAAGATCCCTTGAGTGAATGGAAGTAGCTGGAAATTCTAAGTTAGGGAGAGGCTTACTTAGGTGTTTTATTATAAGGGTTACTGGGTTAGTTTAGTCTTTATGTAAGCTAAAATAAAAGACCTTGTAATTACCGCATTCTAACCTCTATAAATAGAAGGCTTAGGGCGAGGCAGTTGGTCAACTAAAATTGATTGATTCATTCATTGTAAACGAGCACTGGAAATGGAGAGAAAAGTCTAGATTAAATAGCCTTTGTAATCTCGTGATTGAAGTGCTCATGTGAGAGGGAGTTCTTGTACTGATCTTTCATTGGATTTCTAGTGGATTGCTCTCAGACCAAGGCTGGAGGTAGTAAGTCTATTGATGAGCATGTGGGGTATATTCAGGAGGTGTTGAGGGAAAACAAACTTTATGCTAATTTGAAGAAGTGTACTTTTATGAGTGAGAGCTTGTTGTTCTTGGGCTTTATTGTAAGCAAGGAGGGCATAAAGGTAGATGAGGAAAAAGTGTGAGCTATTAGAGAGTGGCCTACCCCTAGAAATGTCAATGATGTGAGGAGTTTCTATGGGTTAGCAACTTTCTATAGGCGATTTATCAAACACTTTAAACTTTAGTAGTATTGTGGCTCCAATTATTGAGTGTTTAAAGAAAGGGAAGTTCTATTAGGGCGAAGAATAAGAATAGAGTTTCGGCTTGATAAAAGAGAAGTTATGTACCGCTCCTATCTTAGCTTTGCCAAGCTTTGTCAAATTGTTTGAGGTTGAGTGTGATGCGAATAGAGTGGGTATAGGTGTTGTGTTGTCCCAAGAGAAGATACCTATTGCATTTTTTAGTGAGAAGTTGTGTGAAGTCAGAAGAAAGTGGTCTACTTATGATAAGGAGTTTTATGCAGCGGTGAGGGCTCTTAAAACATGGGAACATTACTTAATTGTCAAAGAGTTTATTTTTTACACAGATCACCAAACACTTAAATACTTGAGTAGCCAAATACAACTGAGGAGTGATATGCATGTTAGATGGTCTGCTTTTGTTGATAAATTCCCATATAAAATTGTGCATAAGTCGGGACAGCATAATCGAGTGGCGGATACTTTGAGTAGGCGTGTGGATTTGATCAAGACCCTTAGTGTTGAGATTGTTGGGTTTGAGTGCTTGAAAGAATTGTATGCGACAAATGATGATTTCAAACACGTGTGGGAACAATGCATGTCTTAGCAACCGTTAAGAGATTTTTATGTGCATGATGGGTTTCTCAAGAAGGGAAATCAATTGTGCATCCCTTGCATATTCCTTCGTGAGAAAATTATTTGGGATTTACATGGTGGTGGCTTATGTCAGGTCCCGAGGATCTGACTAAGGACTTAGAGAATTGGGAGAGGGAAATCAGAGAGAAATGAGAGAGAATTCAATAGAATGATTGGTAATATTTCTCAATAATTCGAGAGGGAGAAAGAGAGTATCCATATATAGTTGGGATTCTCTCCTCACGTATTGTAACCGATTACACCTATGGGGAATGTACAAGCTGCCACAGCAGCAACAAATTTTGTACCATTCCTTACAGCAGCTAACTAACTTCGTGTAGATTCCTTTCTTATTCATTCAGCCCCTCTATTACATTTAATTGCAATACTACCCTTATATCCCCACAATACATGACAATTACCCTGCCCTTCAAAACTTTTCTTGTCCACAAGAAACGTGGAGAAGGCTAGCCACACGGGGGAACTGGTTTAAGATGTCCGAAAGATACTCTCATATATTGCTGTCTGAGTGTTGATCAGACCATTTAATGAGAACTTGAGTAATTGGAGCACCTTGCCTGTAGATCACTCTTTTGTCAAGTATAGCTATCGGTTCTCGAATAGGGGCTTCAGCCTGGGGAAGGGTTGGTAGGATGGAGCATGCTGGTTATGCCCTCACTGCCTTCTTGAGGAGTGAAACATGGAAAACTGGATGTATATTAGAACCCTCTGGTAACTGTAACCGATATACCATTGTTCCTACCTTTGCAATAACTAGAAAGGGTCCATAGAACCTTGGGTGCAATTTGGAGTCGGGGTGGGGAAGTAGGGTTCTTAGGTGTCCCGGTTTTAGCTTTAGATACACGATGTCACCTACCTGAAATTCTCTTTCACTATTTCTCTTGTCTGCAAATTGTTTCATCTGATTTTGAAAATTAGCTAGCTCCTCCTTAATCCCCTGCAGAGCCTGTTGCCTTTGCTATAGGTATGCATCGAGGGATGCCACCGTTGAGTTATCTGCCAGGGTTGATAGAAGGGGTGGTTTGTAATCGTAAAGGGCTTCAAAAGGGGACATTTTTATGGTTGAATGATGGCTGAAATTGTACCACCATTGAACCATCAAAAGCCATTTGTGCCATGTCTTTGGTTGAAGGAAACAAGTACACCTGAGATACATCTCCAAGCACTGATTAACCCTTTTAGTTTGCTTGTTTGATTCAGGGTGGTATGCACTTGACATCTTTAGTTTCACCCCTAGTAATCCCATCCATTCTTTCCACAACAGGCTAGTAAAGATTTTGTCTCTATCTGAGACTATAGCCTTAGGTGTTCCATGTAGTTTAACCACTTGGTCTAGGAACATTTTGGCCACCTCTTGGACAGTGTATGGATGAATTAGACCCATAAATGCCCATACTTGGTGGAGTGGTCCACGACTACCATAATGCAGTCTCTACCTTCTAATTTGGGCAGCTCCTCTATAAAGTCTATTGAGATATCCTCCCATGGACCCCTAGGAATATTCAAAGGCTGGAGTAGCCTAAGTGTTGCTACGTTCTCTGGCTTGCACCACCTGCAAGTGTCATACCTTATCACAAATTCCATAACATCCTTCTTAAATCCTGGCCATCTGAAGAGTTGTTTGACCCGATGGTATGTGTTTACGATACCCGAGTGTCCCTCGATGGGAGAGGCATGCAGTGCCTCTATTATTCTCTTTTTCAGTGCTTCTTCTTCCCCAATCACCAGCTTCCCTTGGTATCTAATCATCCCATTGGTTAAGGTGTAGCCCGGTTTGGATGAGGGATCAACTACCAACTACTGCAGGAGCTCCCGAGTCTTCTCACTTGAGGTATAACTAGCAGCCACCTCCTGGCACCAATCTGGGACAATAGTTGAGATTGCAGCTACATTTCCTTCTTCGAGACATCTAGAGAGAGCGTCCGCTGCTAGGTTTTCCTTACCCTTCCTATACTGAATCACATAGTTCAAACCCATTAATTTAGTCATACCTTTTCGTTGTTATTGTGTATGCAGCTTTTGTTGTAGCAAAAATTTGAGGCTTTCATGGTTCGTCTTGATCACAAAACTCCCCCCTTTCGAGATAATGGCGCCACTTTTCTACTACCTTTAGTACTGCCAGAAGCTCTTTTTCATAGATGCTCAACTCGAGGTGTCTTGGGGCAAGGGCTTGACTAAGAAAGGCTATGGGTCTGCCTTCTTGAACCAAGACTGCTCCAATCCCATTAGTGCTCGCATCTGTTTCTAAGATGAATTGCTTGTTAAAATCAGGCAGGCCTAAAGTTGGTTCTTCGCTCATGGCCTGTTTAAGTTTGCAGAAAGCTTCCTCGGCCTCAAAATCTCACTTAAATCCATCTTTCCTCAATAGGTTAGTAAGGGGTCGATTGATTATGCTATACCCCTTAATGAACCGACGATAGTACCCAGTTAATCCTAGGAATCCTCTCAACCCTTTCAGATTGTGTGGCCTTGGCCTAGACACCATTGCAACCACCTTACTAGGGTCAGTGCTCACCCCTGAACTGTATATGATATGCCCAAGGTATTCAACTTGCTGTCTAACAAAAGTACACTTTGACTCCTTAACATATAGCTTATTGATTCTAAAGACCTCAAAGGTAATTTTCAGGTGGTTTAGGTGTTGTGCAAAGGTAGGGTTGTAAATTAAGATGTCATCAAAGAATACTAGGATGAATTTATGCAAGTATGGTTCAAAAATTTTGTTCATTAATGCTTGAAAGGTTGTGGGGGCGTTAGTTAGGCCAAAGGGCATTACGAGAAACTCGTAATGCCCTTGATGAGTCTTAAAAGCTGTTTTAGGGATATCTTCAGGCTGCATTTTGATTTGATGGTACCTTGATCGGAGGTCTAATTTGGTAAAGACAGAGGCATTTTTAAGCTCATCAAGAGATCTTCCACAATTGGAATGGGAAACTTGTTTTTGATGGTTATGGTGTTGAGTTGACGGTAATCAATGCAAAGCCTCCATGACCCATCCTTTTTCTTAACAAGCAATACCGGTGATGCAAATGGGCTATGGCTGGGTTGAATAATGGACTTTTGCAGCATATCTTTGATGAGTTTTTCTATCTCTGTTTTCTGTCTGGGAGGGTATCGATAGGCTCTTAGGTTAACAGGCTCTACATTAGGCTTAAGCTTGATAGGATGGTCATAAGGTCTGTTGGGTGGTAGGGAACTTGGCTTGGAGAATAGGTCCTTAAATTCAATTAACAGTATGTTAAGAGAGTCAAATTCCTGTACCTGCCATGGACTACGAGCGTTACTGCCCACTGTCTTTGCCAGATGATGCTCTTCTCTTCGCTCCCTAAGGGTAACTTCCATGGTATGGATAGAAAATAATTGAGCCACCTGTGATAACTTGCTCTTGAGCATCTTGTGCAACCTCTTACCCGAAATGATTTTACACTCTCACCTTTGGATTACCCGTTAGGACCTTCTTGCTACCATCTTTTCCGAAAGTCACCTCCATTTTATTGAAATCGAAACTGATTGGACTAACTCCCTTCATCCAATCCACTCCTAACACAACATCACAGCCTCCCAACTCTAGCAACCTCAGATCAGTTGAGAAATTTTCTCCATTCATCTCCCAACAGAAGTCCTTATAGGACGACTGACTCATCACCTTGCTACCGTTGGCAACCGTTACTGATAAGGGAATGGAAGTGTTATGTACCTAGGAGTATAGGAGGGTCAATGATGTAATAGGAACATAATAAAGGGGGTAATCTTGTAATAGGTTTATAATAACTGTTAGGATATATTGTTAGCAAGTGGTTAAGCTGTTAGAAGGCAATGATGCCTATATAAGGCTGCTGTTAGGAGTTTGTTGGCATGTTAGAATTGATAATTGAAATCTGATTCTCTCTTTACATTTCTCTATTCTGCTCTCCCTTATTTTCTCTCTAATTTCTCCCCCATTCTTCTTCAATTTCCTTCTAATACATTCTGCCCTTGGCTTTAATTCAATCGGATATTCCGATTGTCCATTTCATCCGTCATGAACCCTAGGTTCATGACAAATGGTATCAGAGCA
This sequence comes from Diospyros kaki, assembly GCA_036245055.1. Lineage (NCBI taxonomy): Eukaryota > Viridiplantae > Streptophyta > Magnoliopsida > Ericales > Ebenaceae > Diospyros > Diospyros kaki. Next base: position 4,685,741 of record BSEG01000002.1, on the reverse strand, counting down.
GTCAATCCTTGGCTGTCGGGTTGATTTTAGTTGATGAGATCGGTGAAATAAATTTTAGTGATTAAGTGCCAGATCGAGAAAGCTTCAAGGCGGCTACTGTGCGGTGAGCGATTGAGGCAGCAAGGCTTGAGACGATTCAAGTGGTCCGGTGAATCCAACGAAATCGGAAGTCCTAAAGCTGGTTGATCGCGACTGTGGTAGGCTGTTTATAGCAGCGAGTTTAGTGTCGAAATTCGGATGACAGTTGGTGCAAACTTGGAAGGCGCTATCGAAGTAGAACCTTGAGCGAATTTCGGCGAGCCAGATTAACTTCAATTGAACGTGGAGATAATTTCCGTCGCTGATCCAGTTCATTGGAATTGAACTTGGACTTCGACGGACAGTAACGAAACCGATCGAAGAAGGTGCAGGCCTTGTCGTTCACATCCAGTTCAACTTGCGGGCGTCACAGAACCGGTCGAGTTGCAGGGAGCGGTTGGGAAGCTGAGGTACAAGCGATCGCGACTTGTGATCTAGAGGAGTTGTTCGACTTTCCTTGGAACGAGCAGAAGGTTGACGCTCAGCCGCGAATCACAGATTTCGTTGGTTGCATCACAGCCGCTCAAGGAAGGCGAGCAGCCCAGACGATTCCAGTGGGAAAACTTCGGCGATCCGGCAGAATTCCATCGATCTGGAAGGTTGTTCGATTCTTGGAGCAGTGATTTCCAACGAAAGGAGGTGAGGCAATAATCAGAGTGGCGCAACAGGTATGGAATCAGAAACGGAGCGACATTGAAGGTGGAACGACAGAGTGATTTGTTGTTGTTTTCCGAGTTGCTGTAGTCGATCTAGAAGGCGAGGCGAGTGAATCTCAGAGGCGGAATTTAGAGACAGATCTGAACAAAATCTCCAGCGACCGCCCTCCGCTGCTCATTCGTCATTCCCAATCACCTCACGGTCGGCAATTCCAGTGGTGTGATTACGATCCATATTGTGGAGGTAGTGAAGGCGACCGCGGTTTTGGGAGACAGGCTTGATAAAGATGACTCATAGGGAAGTCCAATTGACCGGAATTTCCAAACGAACAAGGCCATCCCAACCTTGAAGTTGTTCGCAGGAGATTTTGAAGAAGCTGCAGCTGAGGTGATCACTGAAGGAGGAGTGAGTCAGGCGAAACTTATAGAGCCTGGCAGAATCTTGATTTTGCTGTGGTGAATTGTGGAATTGATTCCGACGCACAAAAAGGAGAGGTTGGCTTGGATATGAAGAAGTAGGAGGAGTGGCTTCTGACGAGTTCCGTTGAACATTCTTAGCCGTCGATCTCTTTGTTGAGGAAAGATAGAAGGTTCAACTGTGAAGGCGGGGCAGTGGTTTGATTCGCTCCTACTTTCCGAGCTATTGCAGTAGCAGTTCAAGAAGACAACCTTAGTCATTATCGGAACTGATCGAGTGGTAATTTAAGAGATTTCGATTAGAAGTCCGACAACGCATACCAACAAATTAGAAGACGAGAATTCCATGGGCAGTGAATTGCGTTTGAGGCGATTCTAACTAAGAACTCGATTAGTTCACAGAAAAGTTGGAGAAAGTTGGATTAAGGATGTATCAAGCTCCTATGCCCTGGCCTTTGACTTGTCCTGCTCTTGAGAATTCTACCATGACGAATAGCTTGAATATGAAACAATGGGAGTCTCCTCTGCAGCAGAAAGATGTTGCATTTTCAGTGGGATACAACAGAAAACGTGAAGAGTTTGGGCTGAATCCTGAGGCACGGAAATGGACATTAGACCCTTGGGTTAGCAAAATGTGTGAGGAATTTGGCTGTGTAATACGAGAAGAGCTTCAAAAGTTTGCAAGGATGCTGAGTAAGGAGTATAACTACAAGTTTCCAGCAGAATTCTTCGACAAACCGAGAAGGAATGTTGCAGATGATCATTCTGAAAATTCTAACCAGAAGATGATGGATTCCGACAACTATTCAGCAGGAGGGAATTCCAGTAAGCTAAAAGAAGAAGATGTTGCTGATGTGGAGGAGAAAGATGTCGAGAGTGAGCTTCAGAAAAATTCCAATGAACGGGACGAAGATGTGGCAGAATTTCAGACAGGGGCAGATGGTTTAATTGCTGAGGAATCTCTTGAATCCCTTGAGGAAATTGAGGCACAAACTATTGGAAAACCTTCCCCTAATGGCGATGACTCACTGTTGGGGGTGACTGATGGGGTTGACTATGTGCCCCAAACTAAAGAATTGGATTTTTTTTGGCAGTATTGGAGAATTGGACTTGGGAAAAGATAGCTGCCTTTATTGTCATTTTGGAGGATCTATTAATTTGGTTTATGGAGAACATCCTCATGGGGAACAACCATCTCAAACTCTATTCATAAGAAACATAGACAACAATGTTGAGGACTCTAAGCTTCGATCTGCTATTCAAGCACTCAGATTTGAATTTGAAGCCATTGAGGTCAATCTGGCTGCCCCTATTGAAGTGCTGGTCCAAGTTGTGCTGATGACGATTCTTGGAATCCTAAGAACAAAGAAGAAGAAGCCTAGAAGGAGAAAGAGGGAAAAAGAGATTGAATATAAAATGAAGGTAGGAGTGGGATGAAGAAAGAGCAGCTCAATGATAATAAGTTTCTTGGGGACAAGAAACATTTTAAGGCGGGGGGAATTGTCATGTACCTAGGAGTATAGGAGGGTCATTGATGTAATAGGAACATAATAAAGGGGGTAATCTTGTAATAGGTTTATAATAACTGTTAGGATATATTGTTAGCAAGTGGTTAAGCTGTTAGAAGGCAATGATGCCTATATAAGGCTGCTGTTAGGAGTTTGTTGGCATGTTGGAATTGATAATTGAAATCTGATTCTCTCTTTACATTTCTCTATTCTGCTCTCCCTCATTTTCTCTCTAATTTCTCCCCCATTCTTCTTCAATTTCCTTCTAATACATTTTGCCCTTGGCTTTAATTCAATCGGATCTTCCGATTGTCCATTTCATCCGTCATGAACCCTAGGTTCATGACAGGAAGGACTGACTTTGCACCCTAACTTTCTTGCCATAGCTTCATCCAAGAAGCTGTGGGTACTCCCACTATCGATGAGAACCATGATTGGGTGACTGTTTACCCTTTCTTCTACCTTGATAACCTTACTATTGTTCACCCCTTTCAAGGCATGTAATGAAATCTCCCATTGATCCTCCCTCTCATTTTCCGATAATTCCTCTCTATCCTCAATGTCCTCATCTTCTCTTTCCAACAGTAGTAGTTGTCTCTTACACTTGTGGCCCACGAAATACCTATCCCCACATTTGTAGCATAGACCAGCTACTCGCCTTTGCTCCATCATTTTACCTCCAGCGGTGGGAACAGGGTTGGTGGAAGGCAGGGCCAAGACACCTTGACTTTGGAACCCACCTTCTCTTGGTGCCAATCTATTTCCAGCTTGCCAGCTTCATGTGATCACTCCTCTTGCTTGATTCCTCTATTTTTTTTGTCATTGCATCAACGATCATCTCCTGTAACCTTGCGCCCTCCGCAGCCTGCTTCACTGTGTGGGGCTGCATCATCTTCACCATAGGTCTCACCTTATCCCCTAGGCCACTAATGAAGCTTGAAACGTAGTACTCCTCAGATAACCGAGGGTTATGCACCATCATCAATGACCTTAGCACCTCGAATTTCTGCTGATAGACCTGGATTGTCCCCTCTTGTTTGAGTTTGTTAAATTCTTCGATTATGTCCCTCATGCTTTTATCTCTGAACCTTACGCACAGATCTTCTACAAACACACCCTAGGGGCTTCCCTCCTTGATCGCGAGCCACCCTTGATACCAAGCATCTCCCATATCATTCAGGTAGGCAGAAGCCATGATGACCTTCTGCAGCTCCGGAATTTGATATAGGGAGAATACTTGTTCACATCTTCTCGTCCACCACCTCGGGTTCTCTCATTCAAACAATGGAATCTCGAGCTTCGGCGTGGGGTAGTTCGGGTGGTGTCGATTAGCCGAAGCTCCCGGCCTCCTTTCCCTTACATTCTTCCCCATCGTGTCCATATCAAACTCGAACTCCGACGTTCCCACCGGCCGAGGTTCTACCCCTACTCCGGGAAAAATGGGCTCCGTTCTTTCTCTTGGAGGAAACTTAGGAGAGAGCCTTAATGGTTGTTGATGGGTGAACATTCGTGCGATCATTTGCATTTGTTCCATCATCTGTTCCCGAAGCAGAGTGCTCTACTCGCGACTCTCCAGCCTCCAACGTTCCATTACTTGGTCAATTCTAGAATCGACTCCCACTCCAATAGAGAGTTCGAGCGTTCCCACTCGATTCTGCACCTCCGCTATTACTGTCGTCACTTGTTGTAGTTGAGACTCCATTTGCTTTATTCTTGTCCTGTTGGCCATGATTATAATTCTTATGAGTATCAATTGATGCCCAAGAATGATGCTCTGATATCAGATTGTCAGGTCTCGAGGATTTGACCAAGGACTTAGAGAATTGGGAGAGGGAAATCAGAGAGAAATGAGAGAGAATTCAATAGAATGAGTGGTAATATTTCTTAATAATCTGAGAGGGAGAGAGAGAGTATCCATATATAGCTGGGATTCTCTCCTCACGTACTATAACCGATTACACCTATGGGGAATGTACAAGTTGCCACAACAACAACAAATTCTGTACCATTCCTTACAGTAGCTAACTAACTCCGCGTAGATTCCTTTCTTATTCATTCAGTCCCTCTATTACATTTAATTGCAATACTACCCTTATATCCCCACGGTACATGACAGCTTAGCAAGGCATCTTGGCAAGGACAAGACTATTAAAGCTGTTATGAGAAAGTATTATTGGCCAAGAGGAAGAAAAGATGTTTCTATTATTGTGGACAGGTGTTATGTATGTCAAACAGCTAAGGGGCAATCTTCTAATGCCGGTCTCTACATGCCATTGCCTGTTCCCAATGCTATTTGGGAAGATTTGTCTATGAACTTCGTGTTGGGTCTACCACGAACCCAACGAGGTATGGATTTTGTTCTTTTAGTGGTTGACAGGTTTTCCAAGATGGCGCACTTTCTTCCATGCAAGAAGACAGCAGATGCAGTAGTTACAACAAAACTATTTTTTAGGGAGGTTTTTAGACTACATGGAGTCCCTAAAACTATTACTTCGGATTATGATACAAGATTCTTGAGTCATTTTTGGATTACCTTGTGGAGGATGTTCGATTCATCTTTGAATTTCAGCAGAACAACGCATCTCCAGATTGATGGACGGATAGAGGTGGTGAATCGTACCTTGGGAAATCTGATTCGCAGTGTTTGTAAAGACAAGCCAAGACAATGGGACCTAGTCATAGCTTAAGCGGAATTTGCCGGTAACAACGCCGTGCATAGCTCAACAAAACGATCACCATTTTCCATCGTATATATGAAAGTTCCTAATCATGCATTGGATTTGGTAAAGTTGCTAAAGGTACTAGGTTTCAGTGTTACAGTTAGTGACTTAGTTGAGCAAGTTCAAGCGGTTTTGGAAGATGTCAAGCAAAAGTTGCACAAGACGAATAAAAAGTACAAGTTGGCAGCTGACAAGCATAGGAAGCACAAGGTATTTGAGGTTGGAGATGAAATCATGATATTCTTGAAGAAGGAACGGATTTTAGCAAGAAAGCAAAGCAAGCTCAAGGCAAAGAAATATGGTCCTTACAAGATTTCAAAGAAGATCAATGATAATGCTTATATTGTGGATTTGCCTAATCATATGAGTATTTTCATAACCTTTAATATTGCTGATCTTTCTTTGTATTTGTTGGATGTTGAGTTGTCATACCTAAATCATTATTCGAGGACGAATGCTTCTCAAGTGGAGGTGAATGATGCGGTCATTGATCAAGACCCAGCCTAAGGCCGACCCGACCCAAATCGGGCAATCCGAAACAGTAGCAAAATAGTATTTTAATAATTTATATGTTTAGGATGGTAATTCTATTTCATGTTTGTTAGGGTTTTTTTTCTATTAAGATTTTAATTGGATTTTATTTACAAGTATTAAATAGATTAACCAAACTCTATAAATATACCTAAAAGTTAGGGATTGTAATCAGATTTATTATTTAATAAATTTCAGCAAACCAGTTTGGCTTTTTTCAACAAGCAGTTTCGGTTCTTGCATCTAGTTAAGAGTCCATCTTTGGTCGTTGAAGTTTGTTCTCTCAAGGGTACTTGAAACTTATTGTTACAGGGGTTTCTTTGTGTGTTTTCTTTACACACACGCTACATGCTACGTTAGCTCTACCAACGGGCCCTATGTTATCTTTGTTTTGGGTTCTGTTGTGGTTATTCGTAGATTCAAGAAGCCTCAAAAAGACTTTTGTACAGGGTGGGTTACGTGATGAGTTTAAATACCATCTTGTTGTTGGGATTAACTTTGTCTTCCTGGCAGGGTGGGGCCTTAGCTTAGGTATAAGAAATGAGTGTCTTTAACAAAGCCATACCTTGCCAAAAGGTGTTGCAGTTTACTGAGTAGAATGGTTACTAGTGGAGAATAGTGGTGGCTTATAAGTATGGGTGCACTAGGGGGGATTGGCTTAGAGGGAGAATCAATTCTCCCTATTGGGTTGGGCTGTGGAGAGCTATCAAGAAAGTGTGGGATTAGTAAGCTAACTTTATCCATTTCAAGGTGAGAGATGGGTGATGGCACGAGAGAGAGATTTTTGGAAGACTAAGTGGTATGGGGAGAGTTACTATGGGGACACTCCTTGACTTGTTTGCCCTTGCCTTGGATGGAGATTCCTATTAGTGAGTGTCCCCAGTTCATTTGAGGCTCTAATGTAGTCCCTGCACTTTGGATTGAGTTTTAAGTACTTGGAAATTGACTCTATGATGACCTTTTAAGATTTACTCATTTATTGTCCTTTGATTGGTTAAGTTGAGGACAGTTTCTTTTTTTATGGTTCCCATAACAGGAGGAACTTTATTGCTCGTTCTTCTGTGATGCTCTCTGTTACAAAGGGAGTACTGTGATGCTTGTTCTTCCCAAAGTTGCTGTCTTTGTTTGGACAACTGCCTCGGATACTATCCTTCTAACAATCTTAGGAAGCAGAAGCAGGTAGTAGTTGACCTGCTTTTCCTACAATGCTTAGTCAAAGAGAGGCATGCACTTTGTTTATAGCGTTTGGGTTTAGGGGTTAGGGGTTTTAGGCATGCACAATGGGTTATGCCATCCTATCTTGGAGCTTTTTCTTGTTTAGAGGCACAGATTCCCATCTGCTAGCCTGCTTACAGTTTGGGCATTGCTTCCACTTTTTTTTTTGGTGTTATATATAGCCTAAAACAAATAGGAGAGTTTTTGATAATGTAGAGAGTATTTTTTTTTTTTCTCTCCATTTTTCTTTCGGTTCAGGATGGACTCCTTTTTGTTGTACTTTCATCTTTGAGCAGTTTATTGCTGAGCTTCAGCTCTTGGTTGTGGATAGCATGAACTTCTTGTTTCCTAACTCTTTAGTAATTAGTGCCGAGTTTGCCTCCTTAAGACATCATGTTGTGATATATATATATATATATATATATATAAAAGATGCCCTATCCTTAATATGGTTCTATCAAATTTTACAGTTTTGATATGGGTCTGTAGCTTTGAATCAACAAAGTTTGATTTGGCAGTTTGGTCCAGTTGCAGAAACCCCATTCGTTATCCTTTGTGACCACGTGACTAGTTAAACTGCATGTTGTCTTTTAAAATTGTAGTTCTGACCATTAGTCTTCTTTTGCTTGTGCCATATCCTTGCGGATCCATATTAGTCCACCATTACAAGTTGTGAGTGCTGTATGCTGCATAGGATGGCCTGGACATTCGTTCCACATGTCCTCCTACTTGCTGTATCTGTGTCTAACACAAGCTATAGACATTTACACTTATGCAAGCTAAAACGAATTGGATAAACCAACTAATCATGCTCCAATTTTTCACCTTCCTTTTGAGACTGGGCACATATTATACACGTTTGTCTACAGATGCAAAACACTTACACCTGCAGACCTCCCATGCACACCCTCTCTGAAGCTTGGCCCGAAAATTATGTCATACTGCGTAGAGGTTGTTCAACTAGTGGCTGTAAATATGATGAGATCACTAAAAGGTGCTTCTAAATTCAGTCTGGCCGTTGACATTGTATCATAAAACTCTCATATATAATGTCTGTAGGGTGAAAGTGGGTTAGTGAAACGTGTTATCTGCCCATGAGTTCCATGAGAAGATACCAAAATTCATTTAAATTCTTCCCCTCATTTGAAAACATGGGCTTGTCCTTTGGGTAGCCTTGACTTTTGTTTTCTGTATACTGTTTTCGTTTTATATGGCCTTTAAAGTCTCTCATGACCGGAGTAATTGAATTTTTGCAGCTGCATTAAAGGTATTGTCTCACTTGCCCTTGCCTTACTCTGCATTGAGCGCTCTACTTATAGTCCCAAAGCCCCTAAGAGAACCCGTCTACGATATCATTGCCAAGCACCGCTATGACTGGTTTGGCAAGGAGGATGACTGTTTGGTTTTGCAAGAGAAAGAGTTACTCGAGCGATTTGTAGACAGGGAAGAACTGATGCATCGGAACTAATGCTACTACTGAATCAGCAACCTCTCGGGCTGAAACCTGAAAATTTCTTACAAATGCCCAAATCCAAAGGTGTAAATACATACAAGGTCCAATAGACTAGTGTGACACAATTAAGCTGTCACTTCTCATTCATCAGGTGATAGGATAGAAATGCTAAATCAAGTGGATTTGGCTACACATGACATGTAGTTAGATCATTCTCGAAGGCGAGAAAATTTACTTTTTCTTTTTGCCTGACATTTTGGAGATTTAGGTCTCAAAGTGGCAATTACTATACACCGAGGAGAGGTTTTACTAGGGGTAAATTTCACTAAAATCTCGTGGTTTGTGTTATAATCTTTTATACTTTATACTTTTGGTTTATTTTTGGTATTTAAGGTCTTTATACTTTAGGTTTTTTATGGGTAAATTCCCCCCCCCCCCCCCCCAGGGTGGTTTTTTAAAATGCATTGATCATCTCTTGTTTTCAAAAATATCATTGATCTCTTATCTTTTATTGACCATGAAAATTAAGCATTTTGCCCTTTTTCTAATAAACCTTTTTTTGTTTCTCTTTCTCTTTCTTTTTCCTTCCTCTCATCTCTCTCTGTTGTTGCTAGTTTTCTTGTGGCGACACCTCCCCCCTCCCTCTCCCCCTCCCACCATTTATTGGTCAAAACCCAATGTGTGTGGCTTAATCGAAATTTGGAACAACAAACACATAGTGGCTTCATCGAAATCTTTAACAATAAATTTGCAATGGATTTGTTAATTAGAACCCACATTGAAGAGATCATAAAAATGTAATTATGTCAAGACATATATGTCCCTTGCAAATTTGTAGTGGACAAATTTTGAAATTTTATTATTTATTTAAAAGATTGAAAAAATATTGCCTTTTACAAAATATTTACTTAAAAAGTAATGCTAACTATTATCTCAAGAAATAAGAATTGTATTTTATTTTTAGAGAAAGTGCATTAATCGTGTTTTAGGTTTTTAACAATTTTATTGATTAATTGAATATCTTAAAGTACATTTACAATTAATTAATAATATTATATAAAAAATAAAAATATACATACATACTATCCTTTAATTATTCTTTTTAGAACAATAATTAATAATACACTTAATTTATTTGCTTTGCGGACTGCCCAGTCACCCAGCCAGATGCTCTATGTTGAAGAAGGGACCAACGCCATTGGTTTTTGTCCCAATGCACTTGTAGTCTATCTTAAAGAAGTGGAAAAATTCTAAGATAATCTCTTACTGGTACAAGCCCAAGCCCAGTCTTCCACAATACAATGCGTAAGGTAAACAACATAGGCGCAATCATAATTCAAACATATACACTTTCATTTCATCTTCTGAATTACACTCTAAACATGATCAGTACTGAAAGATGATAGATAGTATAGGCAAGGCAATCCCCAAGGCAAATTATTCCCAGAATGGGGCTTTGATAGAGCAAGGGCTTCTGGATATCATGTGACAACTTTGCTTCGCTCTTTGCAAAAGTTGTAACATTATGAGGAATCTCTCAACCACATTGTGAGGTGGTGGTGGCTGTGAACAATTTCGCCAATTGGAGCAAGCATATAGATTTTGTTGGTTCCCAAATGCACAGCCTTCTTCTTCTTCTTCTTCTTCTTCTTCTTGTGTGCAATATGCATGTGCACATATTGTGACACGTCCATGGCCTTCCATTTTGGAATGAATTCACATGCCCTATTATTCGAAGCATCTCCATTCAATGCCATTCAATCAAGAGAATATATATATATATATATATATAAGCATAACCTTTAACTTAAGTGAAAATAATTAGAAAATAGTACCATCACCAGGGTGACTTTGAGATTTTGGGGACTCTAAGCAAGCCCATACATTTAAATTTTATTGGAGTTTTAAACTTTCAAGATTTTAGATCAAATCTAATATTAACAGTTTATACGACTGATTTTCAAGTGTAAAAAATTTAACTGAAAATTTTTAAAGATCTAATAACTAAAGTATTAATTTTTTTTACAAAATTTTGTTACATAAATGATATTTATTGTTTAAAAAATATTAAAATGTAGAAAAATTCACTAAGCCATTAATTTTTGTTTACAAAATTTGTGAAATTGGTATTTATTGTTTAAAAAATATTAAAATGTAAAAAAATACAAACGTATTGATGGAGTGATTTGAACCAATGATCTAAGAAACTTTCACTCTTATCAACTAAAATCAATGTAAATTATGTATTTTAATATGTATTTATTATATATTTAAAATATATATTTAGAATTCAAAGTTAATTTTTGAGAGGCCTTCTATTGGTTGGGGGGCCCTAGATGATCGCCTTGGTCGCCTTCCCTCAAGGCCCACGTTGATCATTACATAACAATTATGTGAAAAACACTACCATTTTATAACATGATAGTAACCATTTTATAATATGGGTTTTGATTCTTAATTAGAAATTGATATAATTTCTAGGTTGGTGTCATTTGAAAAGACTAAAACTTGAGGCTTTAATTAATACTACTAGAAGATACTCTCGCACAGTAGTCTTACCCAAAACATATATATATATATATATGTATGTATATGCATAAATACGTCTATAAAAATGCACACCCATTTAACATTTCTTGAGAGCAAAAAAGGTGTTAACCCACACCCCGAGGGCCCCCCACGAACTGCCCCACGCCACGTGAGGGGGGTAAATCAGGAACCCAGCCGGCAGGTGACGGGGAGGACCAGTGCGAGCCGCCCACAAGGACCCCTAAGGAGCAAAAAATCCCACACTGCAGCTTGCCCGACTCGATCCTTGCCTCTCGAGAGCAACTCTACCCGCTCTTTACCAACTGAGCTGTGCCCTGAGGGCTCCCATTTAACATTTCTAATGTTTTTAAAGATGGATGCTACCATTTATTTTGCACTCGTAAAGAATTAGATTATACGAAAACAAAAATAAAAATAGATATAATATGAAATAGAAACAAGAAAATAATATTTTTATAAAAAAAAAGAAACAGAACATAAAAGAAATACATAAATAAAAATAATATAGAGGTCTTTTTATAAATATATTTTTTAATATAAAAAATTATAAAAAAATAATTATTCAATCAAATACAAATATAAAATTTATCATCCATTTAAGTAAATATAAACACAAGTTACTTCTATCTAATGTGGTGTTTAGGACAAGAGATAGAATTGTTTTCAATTTTAATGTGCTCATGAATAAAAAAGCATTTTTAATATTTTTTTAATATTATAAAACGATCTCAAAATATTTTTAAAATTATAAAAAAAATTATTAAAAAAATTATTTTATGTGTTTTTTAACATTTTAAAATAATAAAAATTTCAGAAGCACTGAAACAACTTTGTTTTAAGAGATAAAAGATCGTTAGCAACTTTGCATCACCTTTCTTATTTCAGTACATAGTGGTTAAGAATCCTTGATTTCTTTGGATGTGAGCAAACAGCTTTAGGTGGCTTTCAATATTGGGTGGTGTGCAGGGCATGCTTTGGGAAGGGAGTATAATTAAAGCACATGAATGAAATGGGTTTCCACTTTCCAGCTTTTAACTTCTTTAAGGGTTTTGCCTATTTTTAGAAAAATCTCTATGGATGGAATTCGAACCTACTCATCTCCCACTAAATTTGACACCCAACCATAAAAAGTTTGAATAATCATTTATCTCCCACTTAGGACCAGCTCAAGGCATAGGTGATTAAGATTTATGCTTAGGGCCCTGAAGTAGGAAGGGCCCCCAAAGTAGGAGGGGCCTAAAAAAAGAAAGAAACGATAGACTCAAGATGAAAGATGCCAAAGAAAGAGAAAAAGGAGCTGGAAGAGACCAATGGATGCCAGAGGCAACGCCAGAGAGAGAAAGATAGAAGAGACGCCAGAGGATAGGAAAAGATGTCGGAAGAGACGTACGCAAGATGGCGATAGACGCCAGAGAGAGAGAAAGATAGGAGCAAGGGACGCCAAAGGTGGAGGACAGGAGGAGACCAAGGGGCGCCGAAGGTGGATGAGACTTGGTCAAGCACTCACGCGAAAGAGAGAAAGATATGAGATGCTGGAGAACCGAGGACGGGAGGAAAGAGACCAAGGAATGCCTAATGTTAGAGGTGGTGGAGGAACGAGAACGAGAGGAACGAGACCAAGGTCATCAGATGGCTAAAGGTGGAATAGACATGATCAGCCAATCACGTACTCATGTGGGAGAGAGAGAGGGGGAGGGAGGGTAAAGAGTCTTACTCATCTCATTTGCCAGCTGCACCTGTCATATTAAATGTTGACAATTGTTAATTAATTGACATTTGACAACATGAGAGAGAGAGAGAGAGAGAGAGAATCGTCGAGGAAGATAAAAGAATGAAGGTGTTACAATTTACGTTCAGCCAAATGCGGAACAAACGCAGTTGAGTATGCCCTGCTCCCACTAAAATTTTAATTGAAAATTGGTAACAAATATTGCTGGTAGAATGAAATCTCCTATGGATAATTATCAAATGGAGTATGTCATGGCATGTCATTTCTAATGGGATTAAATGAGTCTTTTGCTCAAGTTCGAGGTCAATTACTCCTTATGGATCCTATTCCCCTAATAAATATGGTTTTTGTCCTAATTTCTCAAGAGGAGAAACAAAGAACTGTAGTGGATTCTGCTAATAGTACTGATTCAATTCTATTCTCTATTAAACATGATGTGATTAGGCCTAATCATGGTAAAATCCAAGGGAGAGACCGGCCTATGTGTACACACTATGGTTATAGTAGAATACAGTGGAAAAGTGTTATAAGCTTCATGGCTATTCTTCGGGACACAAGCCTAGGCAGAGGACTAAACCTAATCAGATAAACTCTAATCTTGTCAATTCTGCCATTATTAATCAAGTGAACAATAATAACCCTAGTCAATTCAAGAAACTAGATGTTGGATACTTCCTGTAGTCCTTAAATCCTAATTAGTATCAACAACTCTTGAATGTGTTGAGCTCTCACTTATCTGTTATTAAGACAAATACAGAAGCTGACACTTCTCCTGATCAGGCATCAGGTACATGTTTTTCGACTTCTATCAGTCCTAAACTTAGTTGCCCTAGATTCTCGATTGTTGATTTAGGAGCCACAAGTCATATATGATATGATCAGTCCTATTTTGATCAGTTGAGACCATTCATGATGCTTTTGTGACATTACTTGATCATAGCAAGTTTTTTGTCTCTTTTATTAGGACTGTGACATTATCATCTGATATAGTGCTAGAGAATGTGCTCTATGTGTCTCAGTTCAAGTTTAATTTGTTACCTGTCAGTGCATTAGCAAAGAAGTTTTCTTTATGCCTCAGTTTCTTATCTCACACTCGTGTTATACAGGATGTGTGTCACTTGAGAATGATTAGCAAGGGTGATCTCATTAATGGACTGTATGTCATTGATGTTGGTTATTCTCTCTTTGGTAATAAAGTTGTTGATAGGAGCTATAATTCTACTAATATAGTAGCTCATGTAATTAGTAGACATACCTTGCATAATAGGCTAGGTCATGTTTCTTTTGAGAAATTGGACAAATTGAGTGGTTTGTTGAAATTTTTCACTGTCAATAAAACTACAGCTCATGTTCCTTGTTCAGTGTGTCCCTTAGCTAAACAAAGGAGATTATCCTTTGTTTCAAATAATCATTTGTCTCAAAATGCATTTGATCTTATACATTGTGATACATGGGGTCCATATCATATTCCTATTCAAGCTGGACATAGATATTTTCTCACTTTAGTGGATGATTGTACTCGATACACTTGGGTCTTTTTTATGAGGCAAAAATCTAATGTTGGGGCCATCATTCCAAATTTTTTCACTATGGTTGAAACTCAGTTTAATGTTGTGATCAAGAGGTTTAGGTCTAACAATGCTCCGAAGTTATCATTCACTGATTTCTTTGCCTCTAAGGGGTTCTCCATCAATTTTCTCATGTTAAAAGACTCAAACAAAATTCAATGGTAAAACGTAAACATCAACATCTTTTTAATGTGGCTAGGGCCTTATTCTTCCAATCTCGAGTTCCTAATAAGTTTTGGGGGGAACGTGTTCTCACTTCAACCTTCTTGATTAATAGAACCCCAGCTTCTGTTCTACAAAATCAATCTCCTTATTACCTGTTGTGTTATTCTCCTGTGGAATATGATTTTTTTAAGGTGTTTGGTTGCTTGTGCTTTGCATCCACATTACCTTCTCACAGGATTAAGTTTCATCCTAGGGCTACAGCTTGTGTATTCATGGGATATCCATCTCGAATGAAAGGTTATAAACTTTATGATATCACTAATAAGACTATGTTGGCCTCTCGGGATGTAGTTTTCTATAAGGATATATTCCCTTTCCACTCTGTTACTACTTTTGATGAAGTGGTGAATTCTTTTTCTATTTTTGTTTTGCCTAAGCCAATTTTTGATGTCCCACATTCTTCATTACAGTCCAATGATTTTGTATCCTTGTTTGATGTACCAATGATATCATTCTATGGCTTTATTGATGTGCCTAATGTTAGTATGCCAGCACTTTCTTCTAGCCCTAGTCCTTCTCCTATGCTTTCTAATCCTGTTCGCAGGTCAGTGAGAGTGACTAAACCTCATTCATAATTTCGAGACTTTCGTTGTAATATGTTAGCCAGCAGGTCACCTATGTCTAATCATACATCTTACCCTCTAGAGCACTATCTTTCTTATAATAAGCTCTCTGCTTCTTCTAGCTCTTTTCTATCCATAGTATCATCTAATTTTGAACCTCAACATTATCATCAAGTTGTTCAATATCGTCACTAGTAGACTACTATGGATGCTGAGTTAGATGCTATGTAGCAAAATTAGACATGGTCAATCATTCATCTTCCTCTTTCCAAACATTCTATTAGGTGTATAAAGTTAAATACAAGTCTGATAGGTCTATTGAGCGTTACAAAGCTCAGTTAGTAGTTAAGGATTACACCTAACAAAAGGGCTTAGATTTCTTTGATACTTTTTCTCTAATTGCAAAATTGGTCAATGTTAAGGTTCTACTTGCCCTAGCTGCCATTCACAAGTGATCTCTTGTTCAGCTTGATGTGAACAATGTTTTTCTTAATGGTGACTTGTTTGAGGAGGTATACATGGTCCTCTTACTTGGCTATAAACCTACTAGACATGCTTTGCCTCAAGGAGAGAGGCTAGTATGTAAACTACACATGTCCATTTATGGTTTAAAACAATCTTCTTGATAATGGTTTTCAAAATTCTCTAGTGTTCTTATTCAGCATGGATTTCACCAATCTTGATTCGATTATTCTCTTTTTACTAAAGGTACTGATAATTCCTTTGTGACCCTCCTTGTATATGTAGATGACATAATCATTATTGGTCATAATGTTGGAATTATCAATTCTGTCAAGGGTTTTCTTCATAGTCAGTTTAAGTTAAAGGATCTTGGCCGATTGAAATATTTTCTTGGGTTGGAAATTGCTCAATCTTCTATTGGTATATTTTTCTCACAAAGGCATTACCCTCTCCAACTTCTTGAGGACACTGATTTTCTAACCTGCAAGCTAGCATCTTTGCCTGTGATCCCTAATTCCAAACTTTGTTCCTTTAAGGGAGAGTTATTGGCAAATCCATCCTTATATAGAAGACTCGTTGGTTAGTTATTATGTCTCACGGTCTCTCGGCCTGATATTACATTTGTTGTACACAAGTTGAGTCAATTTGTGTCTCAGCCTCGTTAGCCTCTTTTAGATGCTGCTCATCACCTTGTCTTATATCTTTAAGGCAATCTTGGTCAAGGTTTGTTCTTCTTCTGTTCTTCTTCTCTTCAGCTACGGGCATTCTCTAATGCTGATTGGGGATCTTGTTTAGATTAAAAAAAGTCTACTACTGGTTTTTGTATCTTCCTTGGTGACTCTTTGATTTCTTGGAAGGCTAAGAAGCAGAACATTGTTTCTTGTTCTTCAACTAAAGCTGAATATAGGGCTCTTGCCATGACTGCTAGTGAGCTTACCTAGCTCACCCAGTTGCTATCGGAATTCCAAATCAAGGCTTCCACCCCTGCTCTTCTCTTCTGTGACAACCAAGCAGCAGTTCATATTGTCACTAGTCCGGTATTTCATGAACGTACTAAACACATTGAATTGGATTGTCACTTTGTTTGTGAGAAGATTGTTGTTGGATTTATTCGGTAGCTCCCTATATGCACTCAACACCAGCTAGCTGATGTGCTCACTAAGCCCCCACAAGCAGCCCAACTTTCATCCTTGTTATCCAAAATGACCATACTTGACATCCATGATCCATCTTGAGGGGGAGTAACAAATATTGCTGGTTATTTTTTTCTTGCATGTTTTATATATTTCTTTCTATTATACAGTTAGAGTAAGCAGGGTTATTTTTGTCTTTTCATCTTTTCATCCCCTTTGTATTTAAGCTTGCTGCAAGACAACTTTGATGTATAACAGAGTATATTTTTCGAGGGTATTCCTTCCTCTGTTCTTTATAATTGGCTTCAAACTGTAATAGGAACTGGCGAACTGCATTAAAGCTATATATGTCTTAATTTAGTGGTCTTGCGTGGAAGTGACAAAATTTATTTCTGTGTTATTTTATTTGGCATAAAAAATATATTAATCTATTACCCGTGTTGCTTGTGGTTATTATTCTTGTTGTCTGTTCCTGCTTCAGAAATCATGAATAATTAATGAAGATGTGTCCTCCTCATTATGCAATCGCTTACCCATGCATGCTTACGTAAACAAAGAACAAAATCCATGACCAAACTTACACGATGTAACTGTGGAATCTGATGCCCAGTCACCATATATATAGAAT
Source organism: Diospyros kaki (assembly GCA_036245055.1). Lineage (NCBI taxonomy): Eukaryota > Viridiplantae > Streptophyta > Magnoliopsida > Ericales > Ebenaceae > Diospyros > Diospyros kaki. The sequence continues at coordinate 4,668,305 of BSEG01000002.1, read as the reverse complement.
GTTATGATTAAGAAGGTTCGTCCAATTCAAGGAACTCATGCATATGGCAAGCAGCTATATATATAAGAAGAATTTTAATACAAAGGACTGGACTTCATTTGCAATCACACATATATATATCTATATATATGTTTGATCTCTGACTTAATACACACACAAACATATGAAATGGCTATTCTGTCGTTTGTGTTTAACTTGGTTGATAAAAGTTTGCAATAATGTGAAGCAGCTTCCTTTGTTCTTGATGATGCAAATAAATTATTTTAGTTGAGATGGGCACAAAGAGTGAACAGTTTGAAAGATATCAGTGTTTTATCTCGTAATTAAGTTGAGAGGGATAAGTGTTATTTCTTGTAAGTAATGAACTGATGGATGATTACAAGCTCATAATCATTCAGTTGGATTATTGTATTCGTTCATTAAAGTCGACATCTGAGACATACGTACTCCCACCTTTTTTTTCTTTTCTTTTTTTTTTCTTTTTTTGTTTATTGTGGGTGTGACTGAGTGCTGTGTCATACACGGTCCAGATGCTTCCACACGACACGAAGTCAACCAAAGCACATACACTCTCATTGGAAGACAGTAAACCACAAATTTCTCATCATGGCCACCTGCCCATCTAATTAGGGTGTGTTTTGATAGTATTTAGGTAGAAAAAAAAATATTTTTTAATTTATATAAAAAATAAAAATCATCTCCTCTTAAATGGAATTTTCTATAGAAAAGAGTAAAAAACAAACTTTAATGGTTGTACTATGAAATTAAATTCTATGAAAAATGTAGTATATCAAACACTCAAGATGAAATTCAATTCTTTAGATGGGACATTTTTCATGCATTTTTCATACTATCAAACACACCCTTACTTTAATTTGATTTGATGTTTCTATTCATTTCATCAAATAACGGTCAGCCCGCCTACTCCATTCAAATATACCACCTGCTTCTTGCGAAGTAGTCGTAGCCTTCTAGTTCCATTGTTATTAGATAGAATTATTCTCTAAACTCGACGCAATAATGTAGGGATGGACCTATACTTTGAGTGCAAAAGGTGAGTCCCTCATCTTAAAGGCCTCTCACATGCTGCTCTACGCATATGAGAGGGGTTAATCACAATACAATATAATGCATCAGGTTGGAGGCACAGTGCATGGTGCTCACAAAAAGTCACTCTCACAAGAGGATGAAACTCCCATACTGCAGCTGGAACCTGCTTTCTTGGATATAATCTGCTACCTGAGGACCAACTGTACTACGCCCATGGGGGCAGGGATGGACCTATACCTCCTCTGATGTTGTTTGTGACAAGTAAATGTTATATTGCTTAACAGGAATAACATAACAATATCGTGTTATTAGATTCAGCAAGGCAAATTAAGTTGATGGTTTATTATTGAGGTATATATGGCGAGAGAATATGTATGGGTTACTGCTTAATTAGGAAAAGTTGATTACCTTAAAATTAGAACAGAGGCCATAAATATCATGGAAGTGATGAGTAGAAGCAGCAGTAGAAGAAGTCTTAAATTGATTAATGAAAAGATTAATTTCCCATTCAAGAACTGAAAGAAAAAGAAATGACGAATACGCGGCTGCTGCCGGAATTCATCTGACGATGAAATTAAACACTCAGGTAGGTAGCAGCGGCGGGCATTAATTAATTAATTGGTGGCACACCCATACCCACCAGACCAATGAATTGCGTTTGTGTTTGTGTTTGGCTGCTGCTTCTTATTGTTGATGAGGTGGTGGACAAAGTGGGCAATGGCCCTGTCGGAGCTGCCGCCTTGGCTCATGGCTTCCCTTGCGAGAGCCTTCCACTTAGCGGCATTTGCCCTCATCTCCGCGGCAGCATCCCCATCCCCCATGACTTGCTTCAAGCAAGAAATGAGCTCATCCCTGGTGACAATCCCCCTGTGGTCCTCCTTGGCCCTTACCCCAACCCTCCAAACTCCCTCTATGAACTTGGCGTCCGTCAGCTGATCCGACCATTTGGGCACCCCCACCATGGGCACCCCCAGGCTCAGCCCTTCCAGCGTTGAGTTCCACCCGCAGTGCGTCACGAAGCACCCCACCGCCCGGTGCGCCAGCATCTCCAGCTGGTCGCACCACGTCACCACCATCCCCGTCTCCCTCGTTGACTCTATGAAGTCGCCGGGCAGCTTCCCCATCTCCGTTCCCCTCACCACCCATATGAAGTTCACCTCGCTCCCCTTCAGCCCCCACGCCAACTCCTCCATCTGCTCCGCCGACAAAGATACCATGCTCCCAAACGACACGTAAGCCACGGAGTGCCTCGCCTTTGATTCCAGCCACTTCATGCACTCCTCCCCCAGTGGCCTCCACAGGCTGGCTCCGTACCCCTTGTCCTCCTCCATCCTTTCGTCCAAGTACGCCGATGGCACCATGGGTCCTATCAGCTTCGCCGGCCACTGGTCCGACACTGTTCCCGCCACCTCCCCTTCCAGCGCTTCAAAGGTGTTCCCAAACACCCAATCCGCATCTTCCAAGTTAGAGAACTGGCTGAGCTTCATGGCCAAGTAAGCTGGGTAGCTTCCCGGCGCCTTGAGGAACGAAGGCAGGTCGTGCGAGTACAAAGGCGGCAAGCCAGGCAACTGCAGCGGCGACTCGTCCAGCTTCAGGGGCAGGCTGAGCTTGTCGTTGTGCAGCATGCTGAAGACGGCGCAGACTGCGGCGGAGTTGGTGAAGAAGGAAGCCCCGTAGATGCCGTGCTCCCTGGCCACGTCCAGAGCCCACGGGAGGAACGAATCGTAAACCACGCAGTCGACCGGGAAGCCGGAGCTCTTGAACTTGCGGATGATCTCGGACAGAGTTCTGGAGCCATTGGCCTTGAAGGAGCTGAGGTAGACGTCCTCGCTTCCTGCCTGGGCAAACCCGGAGTCGTCGAATCCGTCGGAGATGGGCTCGACGCCGACGTATGGGGCGGAGATGGAGGGGACGGTGTAACGGGTGGTGGCCAGAGTGGCCTTGACGCCTCTGAAAGCCAAGTGCTTTGCGAATTGGAGGAGAGGGTTGATGTGGCCTTGGCTTGGGTATGGCACCACCACCACGTGGGCATGCCCTGAGTGATCTTTCCGACTCTCCTCCATCTCTCCCTTCTGGTCCTGCTTTTCTTTCTACAACAATGGAAGACCTGACGATAGGAATAGAGTAATTACACCCACCCACACACACATATATAGAGAGAGAAACTGAATTTTTACATTTAATTTATGCACATTTGATAATAAAGGTTAAAATCCCCCTCCAATTATTTCAATTAACTTCTTTGGGTTTAAAACAACAAGGATAACAGCTATGTCTACGTCGTTACTTTAAGTTATCACCAAGGATTTTATCTAATTAACTTATTTGAGTAGTTTTTAAAACAAAGTTCAAATACAATCCTTTATAATCAATAGTCTTTTAAATAGGATGAGCCACAACAAACACCTTTTACTAAAATCAGTCTCAACATTTGCAAGATTACAACAAAAATTGTAAATAAAAGATATAAGAGAAGGTACAGAATGAACATATATAATTTATAAACTCTTCTCTTATGTTTTTATAAAGAGATGAAAGACTGGGAAAGAGTAAGCTCAATCTTTTTCTTTTTTTCTCTTTTTGATGAAAGTGAATAGTAAAACATTAAGCTTTTAAATATTCGAGATTTTTGTATTTAGCCTTCTTCAGTTCTTCAAGCTTCAACTCCTTTACATAGTGTTTTGTCATTAAGGTGAGAGAATGTTCTTTTTGTGTCTTAATTGTCACCTTTTATCTTTATAACATTTTAAAATTTAATTAGAAATATGGAAATCCATATACAATTTGTTTGAGAAATATTTAATGTTATAAAAATTAAAGATAAATCTTATTTAATGCTCTGTAATAGGTATATTTTTTAAATTCTGTCAAGTATTACTCGAGTATAAAGTGGTATTTAATAGACTAAGTTTAATCTTTATTCAAGTATATATATTTTATAATTGATTATTTTTATAACTTATTCGATTACAAACTACCTTTCACTTGATTAAAAAACTATATTTACTTGAGTATACTACGATTTTTACTCGATTAATAATTTTAGTATTTGATTAAATTAATAGTCCAAAGAGTTAGCATGTTTTCGGAATATATATACTCAATTAAAAAGATAATTCACTTGAGTATATATACATAAATGGTTATTCGATTAACATATCAAGTACTCGATTATAAAATGATCCAGATACTTAACGAATTTATGAAGAATATTTAGTCAAGTATAAATGAATCATTACTTGATTATAAAAACTAAATACTTGATTACTTTTATATTGTCAGAAACTTGTATTATCTACTCGAGTACACTCGAATACACTAAGATTTGTAATCGATTATCTATTATATAGCTTATGTATACTCGATTACAAATAGGGTTCACTAGATTAAAAATAACATGCCTCCTTTGAATTAGTCTTTAAGGTTTTTCATTATTTGAGTATAAATTCTTTTTACTCAAATACAAGAATTAGATTATAAAATTATTCAGTTACATGAGGTCTTTTACTAATTAAGAGAACCAACATTCTGACATAATATGAGATATTAGTTTCTTACTCAAGTAAGACATATTAGTACTCAACTAAGAATTTTATTTACTTGATTAATCTTTATATATTACTCTATTATTTTTACACTCATTTATTAAGTTTAATACACTATTTTGGTCATCATTACTTAATAGAATTTTCCTATTTTTCCATCAAATCAAAACTTTAACAACCTAATAGATTACTTAATCGAAGTAGTGGTAATTTTTTAAACCGGTTGAATGATTTCGTCAAGAATTTTATGGTTTAGGGTAAACTTTCGACTTTTTTAATAGTCGATTTCTTTAAAATTCAGTTGATAAATTTTGCAACATGTCGATAGTTTAATACAAACAGTTGATTGTTTTATCAAACAGGTAGACAATTTTGAGAAACTTTCGATATGTTATTATGATGGTAGACTTTTTTGAACTTATACAAAAATTATCGAGAGGGTAAAAATGTCCTGTTGACAATTCATAAGAATGATTGACTATTTTTGTTTTAAAGTTAAAAACAATAAACTCTTTTGATAAAGAGATCAAGAGTTCGTGCTTGATTCATCAACCTAATTTTTAAGGCACAAAACGGTTTATAGTTTCTCTAACATGGTCGACATTTTTGCCTTGTGTTTTAAACTAGTGCATGTGATTTTAAAAGAATTTTGACACACTCCTCTAAAATTTATTTGATTTAAAAATAAATATTCTTTAACTCTTTAATACCATAATATTAACTTCCAAGTCAAAATTTTATGCCACAAAGGATTTTTCAAAAATATAAAATTCTTGGACATTATTTGGATTGTTCCTTTCCAAATATATAAAATATATTTTATCTTCAAATTCTAAATATATAAAAAAAATTATCATTAAAATATCATCACAAACAAAACAACAATTTCTCCATTTTCGATCAATACAAAACTTCTATATAAAACTCAAAATTCTTCTTCCTTTTTATCTTCTTACCCACAAAATGTGATTTTAAACAGGTAATGAACATGTGTGAGGTCTCAAGTTTGAAATATCTTGAAAGCATTATATGAAAATTAAATTATAATTTATTTAAGAATGGGTTGGGAAAAGTCTCATCTCTTCTATAAATAATAGGACACAAATTCTGACATTTGAGTTATAAGAAGAATAAAAAAAAATCATACTATTTATACATCATTTATATATATCTTGAACTTCGTAATGTAAATAACATCATTTTTGGTGATGTGACAACGGGCAACTTTGCAGGGCTAGCTCTGACATTGTGAGATTGTGGCATGTGGCGTGGCTGTGAACAACTTTCACCAATTTGGAGGATTGATTTTGTAGCTTTTCAAATGCACAGCATATCATTCTTATTCTTATTATTATTCTTATAATACAAGTGCAATCTCACATGAGATGAGATGAGTTATCAAAATAATCACTGAATTTTTTATTGAGATATAAAAAAATTATTGATTTTTAATTGGTTATAAATCTTTCATTGTATTTTAATTTTATTTTATTTTATTCACTCATACTAATTACCAATAAGTTTCACTAACAAAATGATAATGTGACAGGATATTTTTTAAATATTTCGCCACATCAGAAGCCCCACAGAGAAGGTAAATTACAAAAATGATCACTGAAACTTAAAGTTAATGTACAAGGAGGCATTAATTTTTAATTAGTTGTAAATCTGTTATTGTATTTTAGTTTTTTTATATTTTCAGTCACTCACACTAATTATTATTAAATTTCATTAATAGAATGTTGACGTGATAAAATATTCTTAGAATATTATATTATGTCAAAAGTCTAATCAATAAATTATTATTAAATTTCACTAATAGAATGTTGATGTGACAAAATATTCTTAAAACATTCTGTCATGTCAAAAATCAATCAGCAAAACTTGGTTTGTTTTTCAGCTCCCTAGACTTATCCAAACAAAATTTAGGTTAAATAGTTGAGTAAAAAATTTATAAAATAAGAGATTAGTGCAATATAATTAAAAAGTAGAATTAAACTAAAAATATACAAAGTATTAAAGAATTTCCTCTGTCAGGTACAATAATGCATTCAAGACTTAGATCTAGACAACAATCACTACTTAGGCAATTCCAAGAATAAGGCCACCAAACCCCAACGAAAAACCCAGCCTTCACTACAAGAGGTTTGATTTTTTCTGGCGGTTAAAAAATTGCCAGAAAGAGTAAAAAAATCGCTGGTAAAATTTTTACCGACGGTTAAAAAAATTTACTAACGGTTTTTATTGAACCGCCGGTAAAAATAGGAATTTTCGGCAGTTTTTGTAAACCGCTGGTAAAGATAATTTCCTGGCAGTTAAAAATTGCCAGGAATTCTTATTTTGCCGGCGGTTCAATAAAATCGCCGGCAAAAGTAAAATTGACAACTTTACCGGCGGTTTTTAAACCGCCGGCAAAGGTGAACTGAAAAACCCAAAATCGCCGGCAATACTATAAATTTTTTTTACAACTTTTACACCTGTATAACATTAATCAAATGCAATCAAAACCTGTATAACAAAAAACTACCAACAATTTTAAAAGATTCACCCACTACACCAACAATTTTAAAAGTATAACAATACCATAACAATTTTAAAAGATCGATCTTGTCTCTTCTCATTACACAATACCATTTTTACAGATACAAATCAACCCTAAACTAAAACATATCTAAATGACCTCAGATAACCCTTGATTGCACCACCATGCTGCTCCAACCAAAATTGCATATCATATTTTTTCGATCTGCGTTGAAAAACAATAGATCTATAAGTATGTACATTAACTATGAAATTGCATAAAACATGTTCAAAATTGCATAACAACTATATACAAAAACACTTAGATCAGAGACCCTCCATGGTATCGTAGTTTTACTGTTATTAGCATCCCTCAAGACACGCATCCCAGAAAATTGTTGAGGCAATGGATATAAAGGCTTCAGCACTTTCTGAATACTAATTTCAACAAATTCATTACCTAGCTCTACTCTCCTTACAGACTTGGTTGGATCAGTGGACACAATGATTGCCTCAGCAACAATGTGGCGAGGTTTTCCTTCATTCATCAAGTGAACAAATTCATTAATCTGTCATATCATACAGAATAATAAGAATTACTTAGTATATAATATAATGAGTATCTATAAGAATGATAACAAAGCAATGTGTTCTTTTAATTTTTCATATTAATTTGGTATCTTTTGGAATGAATTTTGCGTGACAACAAGACAAAACCATTTCTTTCAAGCAACATATATTTACAATGACGTACAAAAATTCAGCTAGGGTTAATTTCAAGCAACATATATTTACAATGACGTACAAAAATTCAGCTAGGGTTAATTTCTTAAAAACTGGTGAATATAAAATCTTAAAAAGAAGAAGAAAGCAAGAATCTCAAGACCCTTGTTTAATCAAGATTAATTTCTTCACAGCTAGGGTTGGTGGAATTAGGTCTTGCATGGACCATGCATTAATAATTGTTTATGATCAAGGTTCTTGGTCATGGAAACCATAACATTAACATCCAGGCCAACAGTACCAATAACAAGATTATTATACAAAATTCTTAATGTATTCTGTTTGGTAGCCAGGAAAGTTGAAAGCATTGGTCTAACTGAAATGTTCCTTCTCCTGGAAGTTTAATTCATGGCTGCATCGCCAGTTCTGCATAGCCTAGGAAAGAGAGAACTAAAATTAAGCTGAGCGAATCAATCAATTGCAGCCATCAATTGAGTTCTTGTTGTCTGGGTTAAGAATAATAATATATCAAGAAAGCAGAAAGGTAAGGTGTTAGGATCTCCATGTTAGGTCCAGTGCATCATGCATGGGACTCAATACATTTAATATACTCGAGAAGATATTAAGTCCTGGTAAGACAAAATAAATAATATGAAATTTCAGTTTTGTGAACTAGGTGTTGTGTAATAGCGAAGATTCATTAAAACTTATTTATTTTAATGAATCTTGGACTAGATGATATGTACGTGTTTCTTGTCTTTTTCTATTAATTAAGTAAATTTTAGCCTAAATGTGTGGTTAATTTTAGTAGTAAAAAAATAAAAGACAAGGGTAAACACTCCAACTAAGCCCTTCTTAAGTCATATAAAATCAAGAGAAGAGAACAGAGGGGAAAGCAACACATCATTGCAGTAAGTGACTCTTCTCAAATACATATATATACCACCAAATAAAAAACACAAATTTTGAAATATATTAACTATTTGGTAGCGAATTATCTCTAAATGATGATCACATTCCGCTTCGGGTGATAGAATGCTTGCATGTGTGGCAGAAGCACTAGTATATGAGGATGGCTATATTTCAAAATAGTTTAGTTAATATATATAGTAAACATGTAATTTTAAATCACGAAATGCACTAACGAACGACATACCTGTCTCGGTTGTGGTGTATTGTCTGTAGCTGGTGGTATATGTCTCATTGCTTCAAGTATTGCACGAACTTGCATTTGAACTTGACTTTGGATTTGAACTTGAAATTTTTCTTCTACCTCTGCAGTAATTTGTGCATGCATTTGGTCATACTGCTCTTGGGGCACCTGATATTGTTGTCTTTGTTTAACCTTAGTTGGGCATGTTTCAAGTCCTCCCATCCTTACCCTACCATACCCATCTTTGCCTAGTATTTGAGTAAAGACATCCTCTAGCGAATCTGGGGTTTGTTCATCTGTGGGTATTTGTGACAACCTTTCATCCATTTGTTCCTCAAGAAATATTTCACAAGTTAATTACATAAGTCGACAAGTAAAAGAAATAAAATATATCTACAACTTCCAAATTTTAGAAATTGCATTTGGACACTGATAGGTGAACTTAATGAATTTGCAAGTTGGCATATCAAATATTCTTTATTCATCTGCCGTTTAGTTTGATTTCTATGAATTTTTTATAAACTTAATGTTTCAATGCCCTTAATTTCATTAACAGCCACAGATTGTGCTCATTTTACTTCTTTTTTTCTTTTTTCTTTTTTTCAATTTACAAATCTTATACCAACCCCTCATGTACTTGAAAGAATTTCTTATCATATTTACTGATTACGACATTGTATAAAATAACCCAAACCCTGTTGAAAACTACTAATTTATACTTTATAAACATCATTTCCCAACAATTTTGAATAAAAAATGACTATCTATACCTTGAAAACACAACACCACCAGCCCATTATTCAACCAGGGTCACATTCAACAAAAAGAAGAAGATGGAGACAATTTGGTGTGTTTGACTTAGAAAATGAAGACAATTAACGAGGACAACTACACAATCAGTAAAGAATTGAAGTAATTAATTATTGCAACATGTACACCAAAACAAATTCTAAGAATGATTACCGGTAGATAGAAAATATGTAAAATGTGTGGAGATTGTTCAGATAATGGCAAAACGCCTTGTGTATGTGTAAAATGTCTCCAATTATCAAGAGAATTAAAGATATTAACAGTGTCTGTATGTTGACAGTGTTTAACATGCATTGGACACGAAGTCACGAAGATAGTTAGGCATGTTTGTGTTTTTTAGTCTACATAAGAGAATGTGCTCAATGGTTTTTGACCAATCTGTGGGTTAATCAAGATGCAGATGGTTTGTTTTGGCCGGATGGCTTTGCTTCATGCCCTTATATGGTCAGGATTTTAAACACTGGACTTGATTGCTTGGATTACCTAAAGGTTGGATAGCTATTGAAGTAGGGTAGTAGAATGTACAGAGGGTGTTGCGGCTATTATTCTTTCCCTTTTGCTTTTGTCATATAGAGATAATGTTTATCCTTGTGCCATTGCTTTTATAGAGGCCACATTGAAGGCCATGAAAGAGAAATCTAAAGAGCCAGAAGTGGCAGAGCCAACTACAGAGGTCCTTTTCCTTTGTAGCTATGAGGGCTGTGGGAAGACATTTATTGATGCTGGAGCTTTGAGAAAGCACTTGCACATCCATGGAGAGAGACAATATGTTTGCCACTATGAAGGGTGCATGTGAAAAGGTAATGCTTTAAATTTTAATCTAATATGGTCTTGCTTGTTTTGTTACTGACAGGGTTCTGTAAGTCTTATGAGATGTGTTGTAACTTGGAAGAGCAGCAAAATATTGAAGCAGCACTCTAAAAATATCATGAATTCACCAACTCATCTCAATGAGAGAGCTCATTTAGTTCAATGTAGCATTCATATCCATGTTTCGTGTACTTTGTACCTTACACGTTAGCAAAGAATATGCTCTTTCAAACATTAATACGCATAAATTGGCCCTCTAGTGACTTATGAACATTAACTTGAATTTAACACTGATAACAAAATATACTGGAAGGAACAAACAGCTCTTGCATTTCCTAGTTAACACAATTTTAACTAATATGAGATGTTGATTGATTCAAGTGTAATGTTAGAACCATTGATGATCAATTTATTAGTAGTACTAAGAGCTGACATGCTATTCGAAGTGTTATACTATGAAAAATCAGTTAGCGAAAGCTCAACAGACGGAAAACTAGGGAGCTGAAATGCTAGAAATCTGAGGATGTTGCCACCTGTTAACAAGGCTCAAGAGATGCGCAAACCAGCCTCAGAGTCAAGAAGTTGGTTCATATATAAAAAGTATTAATTAATATTAATGCTGCATGTGGCAGACACATAATCTCAAATTAGCAGCTCAAGCAAGCCCTTAAGTATTCTTTTATTAATGGTTAAAGTAAAATGCATATAATAAATCATTGAAATGATCGAATCAATTTTACTCTAATCAACACTAACTCTAAAAACAACAATGTTGATCAATAATTATGATATAATAGAATTATCATCTAAATCTCAACCGATAAACAGAGGATCTGGGTTAACACGCAAGATTCATACGTATAGACAGATAAATAAACGATAGAGATATATTATACACAAGCTGAAGACAAACCTGATCAAGGAAGAACAACTATCGCAGAACAATCGAACTGTAATGTGCGACTGATCAGTGAGCGAAGGAGGGCGAGGCCGAGGGCGAGAGCGACTGAGAGTGAGCGAGGGAGGGCGAGAGCGACTGAGAGTGAGCGAGGGAGGGCGAGAGCGACTGAGAGTGAGCGAGAGAGGCCGAGGCCGAGGGCGAGAGCGAGGGAGGCCGAGGCGAGTGAGCGAGGGAGGCAGTGAGGCGCGAGCTCTAGAATGTTAGGGTTTGAGGGGCGATTTTGGAAGAGACCGAAGGAGGGGGAAGAATTGGGCCGGGGCCTTATATAACCCTATACCCGGCAGTTTTAAAACCGCCGAGGATGGCTAAACATAATCGGCAGTTTTGTTAAACCGCTGGTTATACTTCAAAAATTATCGGTGGTTTTTTAAAACCGCCGGAGATGTGTATTCCATTACCGACGGTTTTGAAACCGCCGATCATTTTGACCCATCACCGGCGGTTCTAAAAACCGTCGGTAATTTTTTTGTTTTCCTGATGATTGGTTAAAACCGCTGGAAAAACTTTGCCGCCAATGTCCCTTTTTCCTGTAGTGCTTGAATCGTTCAAATCACCCTTCTCTCTTAGCCAAAAATCGAAAACCTCTTGTCAACAGAAAGCTCTACACAAAGTAGAGTCCACAAAGGAACAAGAATCACGAAGATAGAGCGAGAAGCAAGAATCATATCAATCGTAAAAGCTTACCTCCCAAGAATCGACCATACTAAATATATAGAGAAGAAAATCGGTGAGGCGCGATCTAAGAATGGCAAGAAGATCACCACACAAACCAGCAAGGAAGCAAATTAGCAAAGAGATGACTCACAAAGCGATAAGGAAAGTCGGTGAATGAAGAGGAGACAACGACGCCAACAAAATGAGAGAGGAAGAGAGAGACTTGAGTCTCCAAAAGAGACAAACAAGGTTTATATATGATTCTTGCAAATGGGCCTCTCAAAGCAAATGAGTCACACAAAAAATAAGCTTGGACAAAGCAAATGGATGCAAATGGATTAGACTTCTTCATCTCTTGAGCAAATGGGCTGAGACATATTTCTCTTCCAAAAAGATGGTAAATGGGCTTATAGCCTGACTTCTAATTGGACTACTAATAAGTGGTGATTTTTGGGTTAATACTTTAATTACGGGCCGAAACATATGAAGATTATACTTGCTCGAAACATCATCACCGCCTTTAGCCTTATTCGAAAACATAACCTAACAATAGTGTTTTTTATGAGTGACATAAACTAAAGAACCAAAGAGTTTAGTTGAGTTATGTGTGCTTTCAAGATTTTTTTAGTTGACATGACGAAATATTCTTGGTTTGTTTAGTTGACGTGACAAAATGTTCTTGGTTTCTTTGATCAACTTAGCTGGAGAGTTCAGTTTACGGGATAAAATATTCTTAGTTTGATTTTTAATGGGGTAAATAAAGAATTAGATAGTTTAGTTGAGTTGTGTGTGGTCTTTCAATTTTTTTTATCTCTTATATATATTAAGATTTTTTTTATTTATTCCTTTATACCTTTTAAGAATTTTCATATACCCCTATATTTTAAGATTTTTCTATATACACTGTAACACCTTGCCTTCTCAGGGCGCTACGTAACATAAGATTTCAGGGATATATATATATATATTTTTTTTTCCAATAGAAAATCAACACAAAAACCGTTCTCCGAAAATCTTGTTACACCTTATCAGTATATCAACTTAGAATCATTAATAAACTAAGACAGGTAAATCATCTCAAATGCGGAAGCTAGATCAAACTTCAATAAATCATAACCGAAATCACTTTATTCATAACATAAAGTCGAACCATCATTTACAAGACATCATCAAAATAAACAGCATAATTGAACATGACATACTATATGCTATCCACTAATCGTCGTCATTTCTCGACAATCTCTTTTCCTTTCGCACCGCTGCCTTTACTTGGAACATTTGAATATTCTAGGGACGTAGTCTATATTAGATGTTGAATCATTTAAGTGAGAGTTCAAAACCACGGTTTCATGAATGTATGCAAGACATGAAATAAACCAACACAACCCGGCAAGCCCTATCCTAAGAGAATCCTACAGTGCTTAACCCTACCATAGGAAAATAACAATATCTCTAAAAGTTATGCCACCATACCGACACATCGACATGACGTGGTTCTAACTTAAGAGGGGCAAGGTCAACGCATCTCCCCAACATATCTGGAACAATCGTTATCAACTCTCGGTCCAAGAGGGTTATATCAACGCAGGAACCCGACTCACTACATTTACGTTGGAGATTATGTTCCTACTCTAAGCATCTAGGAACCACTAGCCAGTTCCAACTCAAAATTTCATATGGACCACCTAGTCATCCTAGTGCAACTTCCCTGACCAAACGGTTATTTCGACATGCACATCAGCACAAGATACCCTTATTATTCTGTCACACTCTTGGAGAATTATGGCTATACTATTCAGATAACATTTTAGACTGACATTCTATATGAACAATCACAAAACATATGACAATGCCACATTTCACAATTCAATGCATCATATAAACAACATTTTATAAAATAAAATGCACAAGTACAAAACATTTAGGAACAAACCTCCCTTATAAAAGCAATCGTCACTGGTTACCGTTTGCATGCAACAAAAACATTTTACATGAAATCACAACACATTTAGATAAAACAAAAACCAAGTTTTTAGGGTAGAAATACTCACAATAAATCAAGTTTTAGGGGTGAACACTCACCTTGAACGAAACTCAGAATACCTCGAATCTTGTGCTTAACCTCGATTTTCGTGCAACTTCTCAAGTCTTTTGATCAAACCACCTCCTTACACGCCTTCACGCCTTACCCATCTGCGCGTGTGATGCTTCGCGTACGCTTTAAAAACTCTCTATCCACTAAACCAGAAGCACTCTTATCTAGCACGAATTTATCACAATTTCGAATGAGAAACCCTTGGCCATGAACCCCTTATTTGTAGGCTTTGAAAACTTAGCCACCAAGAAATACATATTCTACAATCATTCCAAATCTTCTAAGATTTTCTGCAACCATTGTAAATCTTTTAAGATCTTCTGCAATCATTCTAAATCTTCTAAGATTTTATATAATCATTCCAAAATCTTCTAAGATCTTCTGCAATCATTCTAAATCTTTTATGATTTTTTATAATCATTTCAAATTTTATCCAAATCAAATCTTATCTTATCTCTAAAGTCATCATGAGACTTTATCTTATCTCCAAAGTCATCAAGAGACTTTTTCTTATCTCCAAAGTCATCATGAGCTTTCATCTTATCTCTGACGTCATCATGAGCCTTCATCATATCTCTATTATCATCATGAGGATTCATCCTTATCTTTAAAGTCATTACACGAGTTTTCCTGAATTTCTCAAATGCCCCTCGAAAAAAGGTTTCAAGAATTATACTTTGGTCCAAACAAGTCTCCAAACATCCACAATCCCTTGAGATATCCTATTTTCTCAAATATCTAAATCTAAAAATCTCGAGTATTACATCCCTTATGATCATTCGATTTTCTAGGCTAACATTAGTCGTATCGAAAAATTGTCTCTGTTCTGATTACTTTAAGTGTCATAAATCTTGTATTGAGACACTCGTCAATAACATATCTTTTTGCTTAGATATTTACATTCTAGGGTACTCTCTTCCATCAATTCAGTAATTACTTAATTAAATTCTCAAACTGATTTTCAATTCATTAAACTTATTTAACACTATAAAATATGGGGTATTACATACACCAATTTTTTTATGTGATATTTAGAATTTACTTATAATGTTTGTAAGGATAACCCCTAATATAGTAAGTGTAATAATTTTGTAAAAGCAAGAGATACAAATATTTTGATTAAATCTAGGCTGATATATATAAATGCACATCATTATGGATAAATTTTATACATCCTTGAGGCCTAAAGTGTACTAACCATCTCGTGTTTCTAAAAATGACATCCATCTTTCTTGAGATTAATTACAATGCAACACATAAATTCCTACCATTAATTAATAGTAGTTAATTTTGTTAAAATTTTCAAAATACCCTTTATTTTTTCCCTTTTCAAAAATAAAAACTACAAAAAAATAAAAAAATTACAGATGAGAGAGAAAGAATTTGCTAAGCACAAACAAATCGAGATTCAAACAACCCAAGTTTACTAAGTTCATCTCATTGTCGATAGTCAATGTACGTGCATAGTAAAAAGATAAATAGAGGAAAAAAGAATACCCAAATAATTCTGAATTTGACTATTTGAATCCAAATTTATTGCGTGTGTAATGGGGTTCACCGAAAACCCCAATTGCGAGCAAATGAGATTGAGAATAAACTAGATGATTCCATCTTTTTCATCTTTTATCATTGTGCAGTGGCGATAATAAGAGGTAGGTTGATCGTTCATCTTCTTTCTTTTTTTCTTTTTCTTTTTTTTCCTCCTTTATTGTTTTCTTACTTATTTTTGACCGATGTCATTACCTATTAATGACAAACCTATGGCTATCATAATTTTATGGGGTTTCAACCATCAACGATAACTTTCAATTATTGAACAAGAAAGAGAACAACAACGAAGAGATAACAAAACTAAAATGAATTGGTAGTTTTTTAGTACCATCGCTAAAGAGATAAATGGGTTCAACATTTGACAAAAAATAAATGAATAAAATGGAGAAAATGTGAGCACAAAGAAAAAGAGAAAGGATGGGGTTTAAATACAGGGGTAAAATGGTCAACTTTGGTGATTATATTTATGAAATTTATGAAATAATTATATTTATGTATTATCCAATGGCACTCCTCCGTACCTTGATCATACCACGCGAGACCTTTTATGCTGACGTCATCGACTTTGCCAACGTGTATGATCTCAATCAGCATTGACTTCTTGGGACGTCGCCACCTAAAAGTTGAATTGTTTGATCTTCTTTTTGACTTGATGTTGGTTATGTCTGCAGCCGCAAGATTTTCTAACTTTTTTAAATTCATGTAATTATTGAATATAACTTTAAAAAAAATTATTTTTGTTTTGAACCTAGAAAACACATAATTTAATATAATTGAATAAAAATTCATTGAAGAACAATAGTAAGCTCTTAATACTTCATTACTATTCATTAGTTTCTTTAGTGCATTATTGAACTGGTATTTATAGGCTTCTCTTATGCTTGAAAAAATTTAATCGTTTAGAGCTGTTGGGGACATAAAGAGTTTTACAAAAATTAGCTGTTAAAGAATGACAGTGAAGGAAATGATAGACAATTTTACTAAATCGGTCGACAATTTACTTCGAAAAATTTGAAGCACACTATGACTTTGGCCAAATAGTCGACTCTTTTTTCAAAAGAGATCAATTTCTTTGACAAAGGATCGACAGTATGAAACAAGAAGTCTATGGTTTTGAGAGACAATCGACACTATAAAGGCATAATTGATTATTTTTGAACAATCAAGTATGAAAAACACCTATCGTCAGTTTTTAATATTGTCAATTGTTTTTGTTCTTAGACTAAAAATGGTTAACAATTTTAAACACTAAGTCGACAATTTTTTATCTTAAAGGTAGCCTAGAATACAAAGACACAAAACGATCGATAATTCCACTAACATGGTTGACAATTTTGACTTCAAATATAGAGTGTTCTTGATATAGAAAGTGTTTTGACACTATAACATTTGATTTCAAAGCAAATACAAAAAAAAAAAAAAAAACGATTTTAAAATAAATATAAAAATTTTGTAAACATTGAAAGCATATATATCATTTGGCATTGATTGAATATCATTTTCAATTTCCATAAATGAAATATAATTTATTTTCAAATATCAAATATAATAAAATTTTTCATCATCAAAATATCATAAAAGAAAAAACAACAAAACAAGTTTATGTTCCAAAGCTTGTTGTGTTTGAAGGTGCTCTTACTAGCAAGTGGATAGTGGTTTTTCTTTTGTCCTTATTCTTTCAAAGTCGAATGTAAGGCATTAGTCTCCCTAATCTTGTAGTTCGAGAGGGCTTCTCAAGGAAAGGCAAGGGGTTCTCCCAAAGCCTCACCCTCGAATATGTGGATCTCCAAGACAAGGTGAATGATACTCTAATGGCTAATAGGTTTTGTTCTTTAATGCAAGATGATCAAAGTATCCCTTTAGCAAGTGGCTTGAACTCCTAAGAATGTCTTTCGAGGAATCTTGATGTAGATGATTGAATGGACGCTATGTTTGACTTCGATGAAATTTCGAGTTTGCATTCTATTGATGCTCTCCCAAAATTCAAGTCTCAATGCAAAAGAGATTGTAAAAAGAAAAAGAAGAAGCAAGCTAAGCCTGTTGGATAATTAGCTTGAATGTGTTGTAATTTTGTGTTTTGTAGCTTCCTTTCATTTTTTTTTTTTTTTTGATTTCACATCATCAAGAACGCCTTCCTGATGCCCCATTATGAATGAGGAGTTAAATCAGGAACTCGACAGTTAGTTTCGATCCCAAATACACCCATAAATATGAAGGCAAAATACCCCATCATTAGATCACCCCTGATCGCTGGACTATGCCCTAGGGGCATTGTAACTTCCTTTCGTTGTGATAGCTTAATGTTGCTTTTGTTTTGTGTGTTTGCTTGGGTGTTGAAGTCGTAAATTTTTTTAATTTTTATATAATGAATTTTCTCATTTACAAAAAAAAATTATTTATAAATATATTAATATATTTATTTATAATTTTATAATATATTATTTAACATAAAGTTATCAAATCTTAAATTATAATAATTAAAATGGATATGTTTAAAATTATTATATATATTAATTTAATTATTTAACATAATATAATATATGCATATATAATAAAATAAAATAAAATATTAAGTTTAAGAAAAATAACAAGTTTTAGTAAACCCGAACCTGAACTTGATCTAGCAGGTGCTCGAGTTTGTGTTGAGCTTAAACTCAAACTCAGGTTGTTGATCTTTTAACGAGTCAAAGCCCAAGTCGAGCTCAAGCTTAAAAATTAATTTGTGAGTCGGAGTTGCACTCAACAAAATTTAATGGGACTCAATTTAATTGTAACTCTAATAAGTATAGATAGATTTTAATTGATCAATACAAATTAAACCCATTTTGCGCCGTTAGCACGCGATTCTCCTGGCAAACGCGGACGGAGCCACTTAATGTTAAACAGTCCAGTGGATGAGACAAGTGTAACCTTACGTATGTATGTCGGCAAAAACCCCCAGGCTCAAGCTCAACCTTGTCGGTGTGTCCAAAAGCAATGAGAATGCTTATTCGTGGATTGAGTCTGAGAGTCAAGCCCAGGCCTTCAACTACTAATGTTCCATTCTTTGTCGATCGATGGTCTGCCCTATAAATAGTACTGGGGAACCCTTGTACAAAGAAAAGCAGGAAAGACAAACCCAGAAGCGAGAGATGGCGGAGAGTAGGAAAGATCACCCCAGAAGAGTTCATGCCCACGTGCTGGTGGTGCCACACCCAAGCCAAGGCCACATCAACCCTCTCCTCCAATTCGCAAAGCACTTGGCCTTCAGAGGCGTCAAGGCCATTCTGGCCAGCACCCGTTACACCGTCCCCTCCATCTCCGCCCCATACGTCGGCGTCGAGCCCATCTCCGACGGATTCAACGACTCTGGCTTTGCCCAGGCCGGAAACGAGGCCGTCTACCTCAGCTCCTTCAAGGCCAATGGCTCCAGAACTCTGTCCGAGATCATCCGCAAGTTCAAGAGCTCCGGCTTCCCTGTCGACTGCGTGGTTTACGATTCGTTCCTCCCGTGTGCTCTGGACGTGGCCAGGGAGCACGGCATCTACGGAGCTTCCTTCTTCACCAACTCCACCGAAGTCAGCGCCGTCTTCAGCATGCTGCACAACGGCAAACTCAGCCTGCCGCAGAAGCTAGACGAGTCGCCGCTGCAATTGCCTGGCTTGCCGCCTTTGTACTCGCACGACCTGCCTTCGTTCCTCAAGGCGCCGGGAAGCTACCCAGCTTACTTGTCCATGAAGCTCAGCCAGTTCTCTAACTTGGAAGACGCGGATTGGGTGTTTGGGAACACCTTTGAAGCGCTGGAAGGGGAGGTGGCTGGAACGATGTCGGAGCAGTTGCCGGCGAAGCTATAGGACCCATGGTGCCATCGGCGTACTTGGACGAAAGGATGGAGGAGGACAAGGGGTACGGAGCCAGCCTGTGGAAGCCGCTGGGCGAGGAGTGCATGAAGTGGCTGGAATCAAAGGCGAGGCACTTGGTGGCTTACATGTCGTTTGGGAGCATGGTATCGTTGTCGGCGGAGCAGATGGAGGAGGTGGCGTGGGGGCTGAAGGGAAGCGAGGTGAACTTCATATGGGTGGTGAGGGGAACGGAGCTGGGGAAGCTGCCAAGCCACTTCATAGAGTCGACGAGGGAGAAGGGGGTGGTGGTGACGTGGTGCAACCAGCTGGAGATGCAGGAGCACAGGGCGGTGGGGTGCTTCGTGACGCACTGCGGGTGGAACTCGACGCTGGAAGGGCTGAGCTTGGGGATGCCCAAATGGGCGGATCAGCTGACGGACGCCAAGTTCATAGAGGGAGTTTGGAGGGTTGGGGTGAGGGCCAAGGAGGACCACAAGGGGATTGTCACCAGGGATGAGCTCATTGCTTGCTTGAAGCAAGTCATGGGGGATGGGGATGCTGCCGGGGAGATGAGGGCAAACCCCCTTCTCCCTCGTCGGAGCTGCCGCCTTGGCTTATGGCTTCCTTTGCGAGAGCCTTCCACTTAGCGGCATTTGTCCTCATCTCCGCGGCAGCATCCCCATCCCCCATGACTTGCTTCAAGCAAGCAATGAGCTCATCCCTGGTGACAATCCCCTTGTGGTCCTCCTTGGCCCTCACCCCAACCCTCCAAACTCCCTCTATGAACTTGGCGTCCGTCAGCTGATCCGCCCATTTGGGCATCCCCAAGCTCAGCCCTTCCAGCGTCGAGTTCCACCCGCAGTGCGTCACGAACCAACCCGCAGTGTTTTGCAAATTGGAGGAGAAGGTTGATGTGGCCTTGGCTTGGGTATGGCACCATCACCACGTGAGCATGCCTTTTTCTTGTGATGATCTTTCCGACTTTCCTCCATCTCTCCCTTCTGGTCCTGCTTTTCTTTCTACAACAATGGAAGACCTGATGATAGGAACAGAGTGATTACACCCACCCACACACACATATACATAGAGAAACGAAATTTTTACATTTAATTTATGCACATTTGATTGACCAATGACCACAAATAAAGGAAGATCGAAAACAAGAAGGATAATAAAGGTTAAAATCGCTCTCCAATTATTTCAATTAAGTCCATTGGGTTTAAAACAAGAAGGATAACAGCTATCTCCACTCCATTATTTTGACTTCTAAGATTTTATCTAATTCAGTAGTTTTTAAAGTAGGTATAGATACAAACCTTTACAATCAATCACCTTTTAAATAGCATCAGCCACAACTAACACCTTTTACTAGAATCATGCTTAACATTTACAAGATCACAACAAAAATTGTGAATAAAAGATATAAGAATGAACATGATTTATAAATTCTTCTCTTGTCTTTACAAAGAGATAAAAGAATGTGAAAGAGTAAGCTCAATTTTTTTTGTCTTTTTGATGAAAGTGAACACTAAGACACTTTTTGAAAGCTTTTGAATACTCAAGATTTTGGTATTTAGCCTTTTTTAGTTCTTCAAGCTTCAACTCCTTTATATAGTATTATGTCAATAATTCTATTGCGCTATTCATTAATGTGAGAAAATGTTCTTTTTGTGTCTTAATTGTCACTTTTTGTCTCTATAATATTTCAAAATTTAATTACAAATATTGAAATTCATGTATAATTTGTCTGAGAAGTATTTAATATTTTCAAAATTAAAGACAAATCGCATTTAATGCTCTATAACAGCTATATTTTTCAAATTATATCAAGTATTACTCAAGTACAAAGTGGTATTTAATCAAAAGAGTTTAAACTTTACTCAAATACTTATGTTTTGTAATTGATTATTTTTATAACTTGATTAAAGACTACATTTCACTCAATTAAATTTTTGACACAGAAAAATTCAATACATACTCGATTAAAAAACAATATTTACTAGAGTATACTAAGATTTTTACTTAGTTAATAATTTTAGTACTTGATTAAATTAATAGCCCAGAGACCTAGCATGTTTCTGGAATATATATGCTTGATTAAAAATATAATTTACTCGAGTACACATGAATCATTATTCGATTAACACATTAAGTACTTGATTAAAAAATGATCCAAAAACTTAACGAATTTCTAAAGAATATATACTTGATTAAAAAAATATTTACTCGATTATAAAAACTAAATACTCAATTAATTTTGCATTGCCAGAAACTTATATTATCTACTCGAGTACATTTGATCTTTATTGAAATACACTAAGATTTGTAATCGATTATCTATTATGTAGCTTATGTATATTCGGTTATAGATAGGGTACACTCGATTAAATTAATATGCCTCATTTGAATTAGTCTTTTAAGGCTCTTCTTAACAAAAGAATTATTTGAGTATGAAAGATTTTTACTTGAATATAAGAATTAGATCACAGATCGGTTATATGAGATCTTTTACTTAATTAAGAGAACCAACATTCTGACATAATATGAAATATTACTTTATTACTCGAGTAACACAGATTAGTTATAATATCCCGCATCGAGCGATAAGAAGGACGAAAACAACTTACCTTAATGGGCCTACACGAACTTCCCAGGGAATCACTCATCCTTGAGCTTCCCCAGCTCAAACACTATTAACTTGAGAGTTTTTTTGCCTACATTCAGCCTAAAAAGTATCTACTTGGTGTTGTTTTCTTCCTTACTTATCCTCAATATATACTACCCTTTCTCTGAACTCTGGGGGTATTACATTCTTTCCTCTTGAGCACATAACGTCCTTGTCATGTGACCTTACAACTAGTCCCAGCTCTCCCCCTGTCTAGTGTCCCCAGTCCAGTACTCCTGGCCTTTGGCTAGTACACGGTCTTAACACACGGCCCGAATCGGTTCTGATACCATCTGTAACATGACGCATCGAGCAATAAGAAGGACGAAAACAACTTACTCTGATGAGCCTAGACAAACTTCCTAAGGGTTCACCTATCCTTGAGCTTCCTCAGCTCAAGCACTCTTAACTCGAGAGTTCTTTGCCTATATGAAGCCCAAAAGGTATACAGATAGTGTCGTTTCATTCCTTAGTTATCCTTGATATTTACTACCCTTTCTCTCAGCTCTTGAGGTATTATATTAGTACTCAATTAAGAGTTTAATTTACTTGATTAATCTTTATATATTACTCGATTATTTTTACAATATTCATTCATTAAGTTTAATACACTGTTTTGGTCATCATTACTTTACTTAACAGAAATTTTCTATTTCTTCATCAAATCAAAACTTTAACAACCTAATAGATTACTCAATATAGAAGCAGTAGTAGTTTTTCAAACCGATTGAATGATTCCATCGAGAATTTTACAATTTAGGGTAAACTTTCAACATCTTTAGAAAAATAGTCGATTTCTTTAAAAATTCAAATGACAGATTTTGCAACCTGTCAACAATATAATACAAACAGTTGACCGTTTTATCAAACAGGTAAACAATTTTGAGAAACTTTCAACATATTATTGGGAAGGTAGACTTTTTTCAAACTTACACAAAACTTACAGAGAGTGTGAAATTATCATGTCGACGGTTCACAAGAACGATCGACAATTTGTACTTGATTTATCAGCTCAATTTTTAAGGCACAAAACGGTTTACAGTTTCTCTAACATGATCAACAGTTTTATCTTGTATTTTAAACTAGTGTGTGTAATTTTAAAAGAATTTTGACACACTTCTATAAAATTCATTTGATTTAAAAATAAATATTTTTTAATTCTTTAATACCATAATATTAACTTCCAAATTAAAAATTTATGCCACAAAGGATTTTTCAAACATATAAAAGTCTTTGGCATTATTTGGATTGTTCATTTCCAAATATATAAAATATATTTTATTTTTAAATTCTAAATATATAAAAAATTTATCATTAAAATATCATCACAAACAAAACAACAATTTCTCCATTTTGGATCATTACAAAACTTCTATATAAAACTCAAAAGTTTTCTCCTTTTATCTTTGAGAAATTCTATCCGCAGCCCATAAATTTACTCTTCACAGCCCACACCACACCAAATTCTTCACTAATTTTAGAATTCTTATTTTACCCCAACAGCCCATTCTCTCCTCCGACCACCCCCGACCATCACCTCCCTTCTCTCTCTCTCCCGCACCATACACACACAAACACATACATACATATATATATATATACACACACCCTTGCTCTAATGTAGTACAGAAGCACCACCGCCATTACTGGGTCGGCCATGTCGGTCAACCCTCTCTCTCTCTCTCTCTCTCTCTACAACGGCCACAAGGTGGCCGACCCACCGCGCAGCGGGGGGGACTGTTGAATCGTGAGGTTCGTGGGTTTCTCGAACCCCGCAATTTGGGAAATCCCAGAACCCCGCGATTCGGGGGTTTGATCGCGGGGTTTGGGGGTTCGAGAAACCCCTGAACCTCGCGGTTCGACAGTCCCTCCCCCCCCGACCGACCCACCTTGCGACCATCGCACAGAGAGAGAGAGAGAGAGTGTGTGTGTATGTGTGTGTGAGTCGGTTAATGGCGGTGGGTCGACAGCGATGGCCGCTGCTTGTGTGTGTATATATATATACGTATGTGTTTGTGTGTGTATGTGGTGCGGGAAAGAAAAAGAGGGGTGAGGCGGTGATCGAGGATAGTCGAAGAAGAGAGTGGATTGTGGGATAAAATAGAAATTTAAAAATTAGTGAAGAATTTGATGAGGTATGGACTATAAAAAGCAAATTTATGAGTTGCGGATAAAATTTTCTTTTATCTTTTTACCTACAAAATGGTTTTGGGCTTTTTTGGGGATGTGACAACTGAACTGGCATTGTGAGAAGAAGCACTGGCCCTGGGCTTTCTTGGAGATGTGACTATTGAACTGGCAACTATGCAAGGCTAGCTCTCACATTGTGAGAAAAACACTCGCATATGGTCTAAGGTGGGGTGCTGTGGCTGTGAACAACTTTCACCAATTTGGAGGATTGATTTTGTAGCTTTCCAAATGCACACCCTTATTCTTATTCTTATAATACAAGTGCAATCTCACATGAAATGAGTTATCAAAATAATCACTGAATTTTGGATTGAGATATAAAAAAAAATTAATTAGTTATAAATCTTTCATTGTATTTTAATTTAATTTTATTTTTATTCACTTATACGAATTATCAATAAATTTTACTAACAAAATGATGGTGTGACAAAATATTTTTAAAATATGTCATCACGTCAGAAACCTCACAGCAAAGATAAATTACAAAAATGATTACTGAACTTAAAGTTAATGTATAAAAAGACATTGATTTTTAATTTG
The DNA here is from genome assembly GCA_036245055.1 of Diospyros kaki. Taxonomy (NCBI): domain Eukaryota; kingdom Viridiplantae; phylum Streptophyta; class Magnoliopsida; order Ericales; family Ebenaceae; genus Diospyros; species Diospyros kaki. The sequence goes on along the minus strand of BSEG01000002.1, from coordinate 4,643,217 downwards.
TTGTAAATTCGTCATTATATTTGAGTTTTTTTACATTTTCAATCACTCACATTGACTATCATTGTCTCGTGCAAAATATTCATAGAACATACTATCGTGTCAAAAGTCTAATCAATAAATTATCATTAAATTTTACTAAGGGTACGTTTGATTGGAAGATGAAAAGTGAGGTGAAATTTTAATTTCATGGAATTTCAATTCTCACCCCACCTCCTAGAAATTCCAATTCCTTGATTTCATGAAAAATCTTCACTTTTTGAACTAAGATGAAATTCAAATTTCATGAAAAAGAAAAGTTGTTTGATGAAATTTCCTAGAATTTGGATGAAAAATAAATTTCACCATCATTTTTCACCCCTATCAAACATATCCTCATAGAATATTGACGTGACAAAATATTCTTAGAATATTCTGTCATATCAAAAATTCAATCAACAAAATTCACCTCATTGTTACACTTATCCAAACAAAATTGGATAATGCTATTTAGCCATCCTCAATGCACCCTCAAAGCCACCCTTCATCAAATTACCAATCCACCCACAATGCGAATTTATAAAAATAACCTTAGCCAGTGCTTCCTCTCTTTCTTATTCCAGACGTCTCAATCTCTCACTATGTTCTCTCTCTCTCACTTACTTTCTCGTGACCTTTCCCCCCTCTCTCTCAAGTTCCAGCCATCACTGTCTTTCCCTTCTAGTAGCCCTTGGATCGTTCCGGATGGTGCTCGTGACAGTGGGGGGCTCGACGACGGTGGTGGTAGGGCGAGGGGGAGCGGCGACTGGCGGCTGGCGGACGGTGCTTTATCTCACTCTCTCTCTCGGCCTTGAGGGAAGAACGCGTCGTCATCGTCGCCGCCACCGCTGCTTGCACCACTGTTGCCCACGCCCAGCACCGTCGTCGCCCACCGTTTCCATTACCCCCATCTACAAGGAGGAAAGTCTCTCCCACAATGATTTTCAGCACTCATATATACGTATATACGCGTTTTTTGAGTTTGGCCGAAACTTTAAGCTTAAATCTACGGAATTTCGGCCGTTGGATCTTGCTAGTTTTTGGGTATGTTGGTCAATGGGCCCTTGGGTATCTGGTGATTGCCTCTGATAGCCAGAAACCATCGGTAATAGTGGTCAGTGGCGACTGACAGTGCATTTTTAAGTTTGGCTAAAAATTAAAACTTAGATCTACTAAAATCTAATTGTTAAATCTAGCCCATTTTTTTGTATGTTAACTCTCTTGATTTCGTGTTTCTAATGGTTGGCTCTGATAGTGAGAATTTTCGGTCGGTGGTGGTTGCCGATGACGTTGGTGGCAGCGGTCGAGACATTCGTACATGCATACATACATATTATTTTGTAATTTTAGTTTATATTATGAATGTTGATATTTAATATAATATTTAATTCTGAATTTGTATTAAAGATGTTGAAGTTGAATATTGAATTTATGATCTTTGAATATTGTGAAGGTTAAAATTGAATTGAATTGGTTAAAATTTAAATGTTAATAAATTGAATTAATTTGTATTTGTTTCGTGAATTTTTGAATTGAAATTATTAAGTTTATTTAAGTATTGAATGGTAAATAATTATTTTTAATTTTATTTAAATTTAAATATTTATTCATGTGTGTATATATTTTAAATTTATATTAAATATTATTTAAATTATGTTAATTTTTTTTTTTATAATAAATTGAATGGCATAATGGGGCCAATGCCCAACCTATCAATCTGAGGAGAAGAACCATATGCAAGTTCAAACTGCGAGAAGCAAAAGCATAAGAGGAAAAATTCAGCTCGCAGGGCATACTTATGCTAGCAAAGAAAGTATTTTTTGGGGTGATATTCTTTGGACCTAGGTTTAGTGTTCGATCCTTGGTTGAGGAGAACCTCAGCAGTCGCTTGCTGCCCTCACATTTGCAGCGAGGTTAGGAATTGAACTGGCCACTGAGTCCTCTGATTTACATCTTCTGCTGATATCGTGGGGCTGAACAGCGGGGATGCTCGTGATGGTGCGTTAATTAAAAAAAAAAGAGAGAAAAAATTCAGAACAGGGTGGATGGTTGACTATGCACTTCGTGTTCGTGAGGCTTTGGCTTGTTCAAGCCAGCCTCGTTCAAGCCTTTCATGAAAAATTGTGGTTGATCTTCTCTCACTCATTCACACTATTTTAGAACTTAGGTGTGTTTGATTGCATTATCTAGAATTTAATTCTAAGTAATATTGCCTAAAAAACAAAAACCACTCCACCCTCTTGGAAAATGAATTCCATGGAAAGAGTGCATTTGATAGGCATGGAAAATGAGGGTGGAATTCATTTTCCATCTAAATTCCAAGAAATTCTATCAACCAACTTTTCAATTCCATGGAATTCTAATTCCATCTTAGTTCAAAAAGTGAATATTTTCCTTGAAATCAATGAATTAGAATTCCTAGGGGTTGGGGTGAGAATTGGAATTCCATGGAATTGGAATTCCACCCTCATTTTCCAACTCTATTAAACGCACCCTAAATGTTTATACCATACACATTTTTCCATATAAAAGTTCAGAGTGTTTGATTGCTTCTATAGAAAATATTGTAATAATTATACATTTTCTATAGTAAATATGTGCAATCAAACACTCTTAGTAACTCCATTTGTTATGGAATTTTAGGTTGTGTACTCTTTATTATTTTTAAATTATTTTTAGTTTTTAATTTTTCAAAATAATGAAAAACATGTTTTTTTTAATGTTTTTAAAAATAAAAAAAATTATAAAAAAACTAAAAACAACAAAAAATTGTTTTGAGTGTTTTCATTCAAAACAAACTCAAAACACATTTATTTATTCATATTTTATAATTGTAATGGAAAAAAATAATGCAAAATTCATTAACTTTAAAAATGTATATTTTTTTAATAATATATTAACATGAAATATTTATAATTTACTAAATAATCAAATTTATTGAATAAAATATCATTAAAAAAATATTTTCAAAATTTCGAAGAGATCATGTTTTCTAATTTTCTGTTTTGAGAAATAGTTTTTCAAAATTACAAAGAGAACGCATTTTCAATTTTCTAAAAATATATTATTAAAAGAGAAAACTGAAAATAAATTCAAAACTTAAAACTGAAAATTGAAAAATAAAGAGAATACAGTCTAAATTTTCTCTTTTCCCTCTCTTATATCCTAACCAAAAAATAAAAAAAAAAACTTTATTTGTAACTATACATCATTTTTGCATTAAATAGAGTTAATTAAAATTTATTAGAAACCATTTCCATCTCTATCATCATGCTTTATTGGTGATGTTCTTTAATTCATTAAAATTAATTAATGAACAAAATCATGTTACTTATTAGTTATTATGAACAAAATCATGTTTAAATTATTTTTAATATATAAAATAAATAAATAAAACTAAAAAAACTAAAATAATCAAATAATACATTAAATTTGTATTTTTAAATATATTAAAACATAACATAAAAAATTACACATGAAAATATAATAGACAAATTATGTCTCTAAACACTGTCTTGTAATCTGTCTCCCTCAATGTCATCTTTAGCCCTTCGCCGCGACATTCACTGATGGGTGAATTTTGTTCCCTGACCTTATCACATAAGGCCAACTCTCCTCCTCCTCCACAACTAAAACCTCAAATTTCTTTTTGGATATCTGAATACATACAAAACAAAATAAAAAAACAAATCAGATTCGTTTACAATTCAAAACAAATCACCTTTTTTAATTTCTATTTCAAAAACTCAAATTATCATCATCACCACCATAAAAAAAAAAATCATAATGCAAATAGAAAAATTAAAGTAAAAGAAAAGAAATACATACATGATTATATATGTATACATACACGTAAAATAGCCAGCCACAATCATCGCCGTCAATGGCTACTAGCGACCACCGCCGGTTCGATATTCCTACGATCAGGGTCTATCATTAGAAACTGTTGTTTTTTGTTCCTTAATAAAACCCAAGGCAATGACGATTTTTCGGACGGGTTTTCATAGGCTTCTGCTCGGGATTGAAGGACCCAAGACCATTATCGTCCTCTTTTGGCAGCCCATTTTAGAAGTCGGGCCACAAGCCCACTCCCTATTTTAGAGGAGAAATGGGCCTCAGCCCATTTGCTCAAATGGGGATAAAAGCCCACTTAAGCCCAGCCCATTTCTTTTATAGCCCACATATATAAGAGCCTTATGACTCTTTTGTTGGCGCCTTTGTTTGCTATTTTTCGGCCGAGCCCTAGTTTTCTCTCCCTCTCTCTCTCATGTTTCCTATCTTGGCCGATTGCTTCATCGCTTCAACCCTTGTTCATTCGATAGCGATGAAGGCTATCTTGCCTTCTGTGGGTTTTGTTTCCTTTGATGGTTTCAGCCGCCTTTCCTTATGTGCGAAAGGCAGTCTCTTGGATGTCGCTGGAAACTGCCTATATATCCAGATCTAGGTTCTCCCTTTGGGTAAGTCAATCTCCTTACTTTGTGCCTTGATCTTGCTGTTCTTATCACCGATTTACTGCTGTGTGTGTGGTTGTCTTCGGTTGAGCGAGAGAGGGCTTACTTTGCTGGTTTGGCCGAGAAGGGTTGGGGCTTTTCTGGGCTTTGGTTTGAGGGCTTCGATAGTGGCTTGTGGTTCATATTCATTGGTGTTACCAAGAGGGGTAACTAGTCTCTCAGATCTGAGCCTTGAACGTTCGAAATATAGAGTTTGTATTGTGTTTACTTTACATCCTTGTTTTGATCTATATTGGATTCGACATACTGCACTAACCTATTCTATTTTGAAGAAATATTCCGCAACAAATGGTATCAGAGCCTTGTGTGGCTCCTGGATAGTGCCTTGTTCGAATCAAATATGAAAAGCCCTATCATTTTCAGATCCGATCTCGGTAAGTTTGTTTCCATTTCAGATCTGATCTCAATTTTTTCTATTGACCCTTGCAGGTTGTAAGGTGGGTTGCAAGGACCCCAGATCCGGACTTAGTCAGTCGCGGGGATTCACTCCGAGCAGCGCGTGGCTGCTCACTCGCCTGCCGACCAGCGACGCGTGAGCTTGTAGGCGGCAGCGCGTGAGGTAGCGCGTGGAGGCCGGGGTTGCCCCTCTTTTGCTCCAGATCTGTGCCTGCATCTTCTACAGATCTCAGTCGTGAGATCTATGCTGGTAACTTCCCTGTATTCCTTTTTTCTAGCAATTAGCAGGTCATCGTGTGGGGGTGGCCATTAGGTTTGGGGGTTACCCTGTGGTGGTAACCATTGCTTGTTGCTAGACTTAGGGTTATCTGTGATTTTTTTTCTTGCACTAGCATAAACTGTTTTGGTACGGTTAAGTCTTGCTATTGTGTTGCATGTGAAATCTGCCTTAAGTTGTTCCTATTTGTTAGGTTGAATTTTAAAACCCTAAAAATATTCTGCTTGTGTGTGTAAGCATATTCTTTTGTGTGAACATGTCTGCACATAATTTCGAATTGGGGGTTTTCAATGGAAAATGGGATTTCTCAATTTGGCAACAAAAAATGAGGGGAATTTTGGTACAACAGAAAGTTTCTAAAGCCCTAGATGGCAAATACCCTGAATCCTATACTGCTGAACAGAAAACTGAGGCTGATGAATTGGCTTATACTTCTATCATTTTACATCTTTCTGATTCTGTTTTAAGAAAGGTAGGAAAACTTGATTCTACAAAAGAGTTATGGGAAAAATTGGAAAAACTCTTTGTGAAAAAATCCACACCCAACAAACTTTTCTTGCTTGAAAGTTTTTTCAGTTTTAAGATAGACTCCTCTAGGGATCTTGATGATAATTTAGATATCTTTAATAAGCTGGTACAAGATATAACTAATTGTGGTGAAAAGGTAACTGAAGAATACAAAGCTATAATTCTTTGAAATGCAATTCCAGATGCATATAAGGAAGTTAAAAATGCTATTAAGTATGGTAAAGATACCTTGACACCTGAAATAGTCATAGATTCCCTTAGGAGCAAAGATATGGAGTTAAAAAGTGAGAAGAGACATGGAAAGGTCCACTTGATGAGAGGTAGGTCTCAAACTAGGGGACATGAGGGAGGTGGTAAAAAGAAAGGTAGAAGTAGGTCTAAGTCTAAGACCAAAGGAAAGGGGAAAGGTAAGTGTTTTGGTTGTGGTAAAACCGGACATTATATTAAAGACTGTTATGCTGAGAAAAATAAGCAAAAAGAAAAATCAAAGGATCAAGAAAAAGCAAATGCAATAACCTCTTTTAACCCTAGTGAAGTTAATGCTTATAGATTCTGACATTGCTGAAATTAATGCTACTCTTGGGGCACATGGGCAAGAATGGATTCTTGACTCAGGTGCATCATTCCATATCACATCCCAAAGACATTGGTTTGAAAATATGCGTGAATCCGTGGGTGGTCATGCCATAGTTTGTAGTAATATAGCCTATAAGGTTGTAGGGATTGGAGACATCACTCTTAAGTTAGAATCAGGATATGTCCTAAAATTGAGAGATGTTAGATTCATCCCTGAAATGGTCAGAAATCTAATTTCAGTAGAAGAATTAGAAAAGAATGGATTTACAGGAAAAATAGAAAATGAAATGATTAAAATGTTTAAAGGGGCAATGATGGTGTGTAAGGGAGTTAGAAGAAATGGGATATATGCCTTAACTGCTGAGGTAATGAGTAGCTCAGGCTCTCATATTGATTCAATCAATTCTGATGTCACTTAAAAATGACACAACAGGTTAGCTCATGTTAGTATTAAAGGACTTAAGTTCCTAAATAATAAGGGAGTCTTTGGTAAGGATTGTGTGTCTGATATCCCCTTTTGTGACCATTGTGTGTTAAGCAAACATCATAGATTATCCCTTTCTTCAAATGTGCATAGAGTCTCAAGGGTTCTAGAGTATATTCATTCAGATTTATGAGGACCAGCAACAAATCCCACATTTGGTGGGAATATATATTTTTTGTCTATGATAGATGATTTTTCTAGGAGAGTGTGGGTCTTTCTCTTAAAAGACAAAACAAAAACCTTTAAAAGTTTCAAAACTTAGAATACTCAAATAGAAAATCAAACAGGCAAGACAATAAAGTATCTAAGAACTGATAATGGTCTAGAGTTTTGTAACAAGGATTTTGATGATTTGTGTAAAGAATGTGGTGTAACAAGGCATAGAACTGTTCCTCACACCCCACAGCAAAATGGGGTGGCTGAAAGGATGAATAGAACTCTTCTAGATAAGGTTAGGTGTATGATGATTAGTTCTAATATACCTTAATCTTTTTGGGGTGAAGCAGTGATGACTGCTTGTTACTTGGTTAACTTAACCCCATCAGCCACATTAAATGGTGACACTCCTTATGAGAAATGGTATGGAAAATGTGAAGATTACTCAACCCTTAGAACCTTTGGCTGTGCTGCCTATTCTCATCAGAATGAAGGCAAATTGGAACCTAGATCAAGAAAATGTGTTTTCTTAGGATATCCTGAAGGGGTAAATGGTTATAGACTTTGGGATAGAAGTCAAAAGGGAGTAAAAATAATTGTAAGTAGAAATGTCACATTTAATGAAGCTGAAATGCCTTGTTTACAATCAAATAGTAACAATCAACAAGATAATGAGGGTGAGGATTCCCTAGAAGAGTCTAGGAATATTAGCACCAACATTCCCACCACCTCAAGTGAGGTGGAGATACAAAACCAGGCTGAAGAAAATGAGGAAAATGAGATAGTAGAAGAACAGCCTCCTATAAAACAACCACCTCTATCTAATTATCAACTAGCCCGAGATAGGGAGAGGAGATCTCATAGGATTCCTCAAAGGCTAGAATCTGATTTTGATTTAGCCTTTGCTAGTTATCAAGATCTAGCTGACAAGGAGCCAAAAACATATGAAGAGGCCATTAGGAGTGAGTATTCTAAAAACTGGAAAAAAAGCAATGGGAGAGGAGATGAGTTCTTTAAATAAAACCATACATGAGAATTAGTACCTAGACGAAAAGATAAGTCAATTGTGGGATGCAAGTGGATATTTAAGGTTAAAGAAGGTACAAGTGAAAAAGAATCCATAAGATTTAAGGCTAGGTTAGTAGCCAAAGGCTTCACACAAAAGGAAGGGGTAGATTATAATAAGATTTTTTCACCAGTTGTTAAGTATACCACCATTCGAGTCATGCTTGCTTTTGTTGCTTATTTTGACTGGGAACTTGAACAACTTGATGTTAAAACTGCTTTTTTGCATGGTGACTTAGATGAAAAAATCTATATGTCTCAACCCAAAGGTTTTGAAGATAAGGCAAAACCAGATTTTGTGTGTTTCTTGAAAAAATCTTTATATGGTTTAAAGCAATCTCCTAGGCAATGGTATAAACATTTTGATTCATTTGTTAAATTAATTGGTTTTAAAAGAAGTGATTTTGATCATTGCCTTTATTTTCAGCATAAAAATAAAGATGACTGTGTATTCCTTTTACTTTATGTTGATGACATGCTTCTTATTAGCCCTGATGTTAAAAGAATCAATAACATAAAATCTGCTTTAGGTGGAGAATTTGACATGAAAGGCCTAGGTATAGCTAAAAGAATCCTAGGTATGGAAATTATAAGAGATAGGTCAAATTCCATGTTATTCTTACATCAAACTTCATATGTGTTAAAACTTTTAAAAAGATTCAGCATGCATGAAAGCAAATCAGTTTCTTTACCTTTAGGAGCCCATTTCATACTGTCAAAAGAAAAATCTCCAGCTAACAAAGAAGAAGAGGAGTACATGAGTAAAGTCTCTTATCCAAATGCAATAGGATCGGTTATGTACCTCATGGTGTGTACTAGACCAGACTTAGTCCATGCAGTTAGCACATTAAGTAGATTTATGACAAACCCAGGACTTGTCAATTGGGAAGCTTTGAAATGGTTGCTTAGGTATTTGAGGGGTACTTCTAATGTAGGTTTAGTGTATAAACATCATTCAGACAAAATGAGTTTAATGGGATTTACAGATTCAGATTATGCAGGTGATAGAGATAATAGAAAATCAACATCATCCTATGTGTTTACTTTATGTAATTCATGTATTAGTTGGAAGTCTCAACTCCAACACATTGTTGCTTTATCCACTACTGAATCTGAATATATAGCTGCTACAGAAGCAATTAAAGAAGCATTGTGGCTTAAAGGTTTGCTTAATGAACTGTGTGTTCTAACAGAAAATGTTATTGTTTTTTCTGATAGTCAGTCAGCTATACACTTGTGTAAAAACCCTGTTTTTCATGAACGCACTAAACACATTGATATAAGATTGCATTTTATTCGTGATATTATATCTCAAGATATTATTAGACTTGAAAAAGTGCATTCAGACTTCAAGCCCTCTGATATGGGAACAAAGGTGCTTACTGCTGAAAAATTCAAAAGGTTCCTAGAACTTCTAAGCATTGGTAAAGTTACGTGAAAAATGGTAAGGTATTTATTTTACCTACTGATTATGCTTTATGCTGTATGTTATTTTGTTGTTTGTGTTTGTTGGTCTTATTAGGAAACAAGGTGGAGATTTGTTGTTTTTTGTTCACTAATAAGACCCAAGGCAATAACGATTTTTCGGACGGGTCTTCATAAGCTTCGACCTGGGATTGAAGGACCCAAGACCATTACCGTCTTCTTTTGACAGCCCATTTTTGAAGTTGGGCCGCAAGCCCACTCCCCATTTTAGAGGAGAAATGGGCCTCAGCCCATTTGCTCAAATGAGGATAAAAGCCCATTTAAGCCCAGCCCATTTCTTTTATAGCCCACATATATAAGAGCCTTATGGCTCTTCTGTTGGCGCCTCTGTTTGTTATTTTTCGGCCGAGCCCTAGTTTTCTCTCCCTCTCTCTCTCGTGTTTCCTATCTTGGGCGATTGCTTCATCGCTTCAACCCTTGTTCATTCGATAGCGATGAAGGCTATCTTGCCTTCTGTGGGTTTTGTTTCCTTTGATGGTTTCAGCCACCTTTCCTTATGTGCGAAAGGCAGCCTCTTGGATGTCGCTGGAAACCGCCTATATATCCAGATCTGGGTTCTCCCTTTGGGTAAGTCAATCTCCTTGCTTTGTGCCTTGATCTTGCTGTTCTTACCACCGATTTACTGCTGTGTGTGTGGTTGTCTTCGGTTCAGCGAGAGAGGGCTTACTTTGCTGGTTTGGCTGAGAAGGGTTGGGGCTTTTCTGGGCTTTGTTTTGAGGGCTTCGATAGTGGCTTGTGGTTCATATTCATTGGTGTTACCAAGAGGGGTAACTAGTCTCTCAGATCTGAGCCTTGAACGTTCGAAATATAGAGTTTGTATTGTGTTTACTTTACATCCTTGTTTTGATCTATATTGGATTCGACATACTGCACTAACCTATTCTGTTTTGAAGAAATATTCCGCAACAGAAACACCAAGTCAAGAGGGTCAGCATACACAAAAGCGGGCCAGATTTAACGGTTGGATTTTCGTAGATCTAATTTTTAATTTTCGTCCACAATAGAAACACACACTGCCAGTCGCCGGCAACCACTGTAGCCAGTGGTTTCCGGCGATCAAAGGCAACCACCCGACACTTTTATCCCCACCTACCAACATACCCAAAAAACAACATGATCCAACAGCCAAATCTCCGTAGATCTAAGTTTAAACTTTTGGCCAAACCATAGTCATGTATATATACGTATATATCATGGATGTGTGCTAAAAATCACTACTAATGAAACTAAAAAACTTACCTCCTGGTGGATCAAAGCTGCTGCAATGGAGGAGGCTCGTCCACACAAGCAGGAGCGAGAGAGAGAGATGGTCGTTGGAGGTGAAGGGAGAGATATGGCAGAAACGAGTCTTCAGGACACTCGAGGCTCGGTCTAGTTGAACGGACGGAAGGGAAAGAGCCACACCCAGAAAGGGAAGAACAGGCAGCGGATAGAGAGAGAAAGGGAGAGTCACGGCCGAAAGGAGAAGAAGGGATAGTAGAGAGAGAGAGTCATGACAGTGAGCTGATTTCAGTGTAGAGAAAAAGAGAGAGAGAGAGAGAGAGAGATGGAGGGGAGAAATTTGAATTTTGTTAATGAAATGGGCTGCTCTTTTCATTGCGATAAATCACGTTTTTTTCGTGTCAATATATCGCGATATATCATGGGGTGACAGTGAGGGCAGCCGAATAGCATTATCCAACAAAATTTGGGTTAAACAGTATTTTTTATGGGTGACATAAACTAAAGAACTAGAGAGTTTAGTTGAGTTATGTGTGCTTTCAAGATTTTTTTAGTTGACATGACGAAATATTCTTGGTTTGTTTTGTTGACATGATAAAATATTCTTGGTTTCTTTGGTCAACTTAGCTGGAGAATTTAGTTATGTGACAAAATATTCTTGGTTTGTTTTTTTATGGGATGAATAAAAAATCAGAGAGTTTAATTGAGTTGTGTGTGGTCTTTCGATTTTTTTTATCCCTGATATTTATTAAGATTTTTTTTTTCATTTACCCCTCGAGAATTTTCATATACGCCTATATTTTAAGATTTTTTTTATATACACTATAATTTTTTGATGTGATATTTAGAATTTATTTATAATGTTTGTAAGGATAACCCATAATATAATAAGTGTAAGAATTTTGTAAAAGCAAGAGATACATATATTTTGATTGAATCTAGGTTGATATATATAAATGCATATAATTATGGATAAATTTTATATATCCTTAAGGCCTAAAGTGTATTAACCATCTGGCGTTTCCAAAAATGACACCAATCTTCCTTGAGATTAATTACAGTGCAACACATAAATTCCTACCATTAATTAATAGTAGTTAATTTTATTAAAATTCTCAAAACACCTTCTATTTTTCTACTTTTTCTAAAAAAATATATATATATATATATATGAGTATCACTAATCGTTGGCACATGTGTGTGCATAGGGGAAAGAGAGAATTTGTTGCACACAAACAAATCTAGGTTCAAACAACCCAAGTTTGTCGAGTGTGTCCCATTGTTGATAGTCAATGTGTGCGCACACTAGAAAGAGAAATGAAGGAAGAAAGATTATCCAAATAATTCTAAATTTGACTATTTGAACCCAAATCTATTACGTCTCTAATGGGATTCACCAAAAACCTCAATTGTGAGTAAGGGAAATGGAGAAAAACTTATTGACTCATCTTTTTCATCTTTTCTGACCAATGATCGTTGTGCGGTGGCGGCGACAAAAGGTAGGTTGATCGTCTATCTTTTTCTTTTTTTTCTTTTTTCTCGCTTTCCATTCCTTATCTTTTTCTCACTTATTTTCAATTGATGTCATTGCCCTATTATTAACAAACTAATGGCTATCATGATTTTATGGGATTTCAACCATCAATGATAACTTTCAGTTATTATTGAACAAGAAAGAGAACGAAAACGAAGAGATAACAAAACTAAAATGAATTGGTAGTTTTCCAGTACCATCGCTAAAGAAATAAATGGATTCAACATGGTTGGTGAGTTTAGTTTATATGACAAAATATTCTTAGTTTAATTTTTTATTGGGTGAATAAAGAACGACGATAAGAGATAGGTTGATTGTCCATCTTCTTCCTTTTTTTTTTCTCATTTATTGTTTTCTTACTTATTTTCGACCGATGTCATTGCCTACTAATGACATACTAATGGCTATCATGATTTTATAGGATTTCAACCATCTACAATAACTTTTGATTATTGAACAAGAAAAAAAACAAAAATAAAGAGATAACGAAACTAAAATGAATTGGTAGCTTTCCAATACCATCGTTAGAGAGATAAATGGGTTCAACATTTGACAAAATAAACAAATAAAATGGAGAAAATGTGAGGAAGAAGAAAGAAAAAGAGAAAGGATGGAGTTTAAATGTAGGGGTAAAATGGTCAATTTCAGTGATTAATTAATAATAAAGGAGATATCTAATATTTTAAAAAATATATGTGACGAATGTAATTTAAGAAAATTTTAAAAATTAATTTATGAAATAATTATATTTATGTATTATCCAATGGCAATGTTTTCATGCTAAGCTCCTTCCTACCTTGATCATACGACGCGAGACCTTTTATGCTGACGTCATCGACTTTGCCGACGTGTATGATCTCAATCAGCATTGACTTCTTGGGACATCGCCACGTAAAAGTTGAATTGTTTGATCTTCTTTTTGACTTGATGTTGGTTATGTCTACAGCCGCAAGATTTTCTAACTTCTTTAAAATTCATGTAATTATTGAATATAACTTTAAAAAAAATTATTTTTTCTTTAAAAAAAATACATAATTGAATATAATTGAATAAAAATTCATTAAAGAACAATAGTATGCTTTTAACACTTTATTCCTATTCATTAGATGTTTTAGTACATTCTTGAACTGATATTTATAGGTTTCTCTCATGTTTGAAAAAAAATTAATCATTTAGAGCTATTGGGGAAATAAAGAATTTGCAAAAACTAGCCTTATGTTAAAGAATATTAGTGAAGGAAACGATAGATAGTTTCACAAAATCAGTCGACAGTTTACTTTGAAATTTTTGAAGCACACTATGGCTTTGAACAAACAATCGACTCTTTTTTAGAAGAGGTCTACTTATTTGACAAATAGTTGACGGTATGAAACAACAAGCCTATAGTTTTGAGAGACAATTGACACTATATATACAATCATTATTGATTGTTTTTTAACTTTGAATTGAACAACCGAGAGCATGAAAAACACCTATTGACAGTTTTTAATATTGTTGATTATTTTTGTTCTTAAACTAAAAATTGTCGACATTTTTAAACACCAAGTCGACAATTTTTTATCTTTAAGGTAGCCCAGAATACAAAGGCACAAAACGATCAATAGTTCCACTAACATGGTCGACAATTTTAACTTCAAATATAGAGTGTTCTTGATATAGAAAGTGTTTTGACACTCTTATCACATTTAATGTCAAAACAAATACAAAAAAAAATTAAAATAAATATTAAAAAACTGTAAACATTGAAAGCATATATATCCTTTGGCATTGATTGAATTAATCATTTTCAATTAGCATAGATAAAAATATAATTTATTTGAAATATTAAATAAAGTAAAATTTTTCATTATCAAAATATCATGAAAGACAAAATAACAAAACAAGTCTATGTTCCAAAGCTTGTTGTGTTTGAAGGTTGCTATCAATAGTTCCACTAACATGGTCGACAATTTTAACTTCAAATATAGAGTGTTCTTGATATAGAAAGTGTTTTGACACTCTTATCACATTTAATGTCAAAACAAATACAAAAAAAATTAAAATAAATATTAAAAAACTGTAAACATTGAAAGCATATATATCCTTTGGCATTGATTGAATTAATCATTTTCAATTAGCATAGATAAAAATATAATTTATTTGAAATATTAAATAAAGTAAAATTTTTCATTATCAAAATATCATGAAAGACAAAATAACAAAACAAGTCTATGTTCCAAAGCTTGTTGTGTTTGAAGGTTGCTCTTACTAACAAGGGGCCATTGGATAGTGGTTTTTCTTCTGTCCTTATTCTTTCAAAGTCGAATGCAAGGCATTAGTCTCCCTAGTCTGGTAGTTCAAGAGGGCCCTCTCAAGGAAAGGTGCGAAGTTCTCCCAAAGCCCCGTCCTCTAATTATGTGGATTATTCTAATAGCTAACAGATTCTGTTCTTTAATGCAAGAAGATCAAAGTATCCCTTTATAACAACTCTAATGTTGGACACCAAATTGAGCAATAGTCGTTTACACCAAAAATTGAGCATCAATTTGGTGTCCAATAGTAGTTTACACCAAAAATTTTAACACCATTTTGGTGTTGCCTCTAATGTATAACACTAAATTGGTATAAAAGAGAATCCTTAAAGAATATTTAATAAATAAATATTTAATAAATATTAATTTATTTATTTAACTTAGTATAATATAATTAAAAATAATTAGTCACATTTTATAAATAAATTAAAAAATTCATATGCATAAACAAAAATAGTTCATTTTATATTAACATGGTATTTATAAAATATATTAAATATTTTAAAATATATTCAATATTATACTCATTTTATAGATCTTAATAAAATATTTTCATCGGTATATATTTTTTATAATAATTTAATTTATATTTCTAATTATTAATCAAAATATACAAATATAATAAAAGTGATAAATGATATAAAGGGAATAAGTTGTTTCGAAGTTATGCAAAGAAGAGTAAAATTGGAAATAAAATAAAAAATAAAATTTAGTGTTGAGTAAATAGTATAACACTAAATTTGGTGTTATACTAAGTGTTATACTATTCACTCAACACCAAATTTGGTGATTGAAAATTGTATCCAACACCATTTTGTTGTATTTGTTGGAGAGGATGTTGCGCCAATTTGCAATTGGCGCTGGAAATGGCGCATTGGTTGGAGATGCTCTTAGCAAATGGCTCAGACTCCCATGACTATTTTTTGAGGAATCTTGATGTAGATGATTCAATGGACGCTATGTTTGACTTTGATGAAATTTCTAGTTTGTATTCTATTGATGCTCTCCCAAAATTCAAGTCCCAATGCAAAAGAGATCGTCAAAAGAAGAATAAGCAGGCTGAGCCTGTTGGATAATTAGCTTGCATGTGTTGTAATTTTGTGTGTTTTGTAGCTTCCTTTCATTGTGATAGCTCTATGTTGCTTTTGTTTTGTGTTTGCTTCGGCGTTGAACCACCTTGTTCTGTATAAATTTTTTTAATTTCTGTGTAATGAATTTTCTCATTTACAAAAAATATATATATATATTTATAAATATATTATTTAACATAAGTTATCAAACTTTAAATTATTATAATAATATAATTAAAATGAATATATTTAAAATTATTATATGTATTAATTTAATTATTTAACATAATATAATATATGCATTGTCGACGTTTAGAATTGGTTGACTGTGATTCATCGGCCCGTACTGATAGAATGATCACGGACACGAGGGGAAGAAAACAATAACACAATCAACAGACAATACACGAGAGTTTTTACGTGGTTCAGACAGAATGATGCCTAGTCCACGACTACTCTCTGATAATTTTGGCAGAGTAATAATATACATTTTTTTATGTATGTACAATGGATTTTTACCCCCTATTTATAGTGTGGGGTATTTACAATTTACACGAAGTTCAAATCAGTGGGGTCACATCGTGAGGGACAATGTGTCTTTATTATCTCCATAAAATTAGGAGAAAAAGTTCCGGACCATCTGGGACCTGGTTTACTACGTATAAGACATGTGGACATCATCTACAATTATCATGTTTTATGGTTCGTTTTGCGATCTGATCGGGTCGTCCAACGAGTTAGAGGCGTCGCTGGGAACTCGCTTGCTATCACGGTCGGAGCTTGTGCTTTAGCAATTATGCAACCTCGCTGAGATGTTTTCGGCCTTAGGTCCATTGGGCTTCGAGAGGTTAGGCCCAATCATTGAACTATTCCCAACCTAAAGTAGTCCAGACAATAGCCTAAAGCGATCCAAAAAATGCTCGTAACACTAGCCTCCCAGCTCACGGTGCAATCTTCGAAGCGTGAGCTGATGTATGCAGACTAGATTGGGCTATGCAAACTGTCAATTCACCTTTTGGTCTTCCGCCCAATCGTTTCAAATTGTGTTGTTTCACGCCACACGTCTTGTTTGAGGCACCTTTAATGCGCACGTTCTCCGTAACCGCTTAATCATTATGTCCGTGGGCCCCATGCTCTCACGCGTTACCATTGGATTTACGGCAGTTCGTCAGTCTCTCCATCCAATTAAAGGTGGAATATGTAATACCCCATGTTCGTATAACGTTGCCATGTAATTTCAATACCGAAAAATTGATTTTATAGCAATTTCAGGTACCGAATCAACTGTAGGGAATGCCTCGGAGTGAAATTATCTAAAGAAAATTATATGGCCTCGACGAGCGTGTCGAGATAAGATTTATGGTATCGAAAGAAATCAAATTCGGAACAGTTTCAGGTACAGTAAAAATACAGCTATTGTTTAGGCTGTAAAACCGAATCATCGTAGGAGACTCCCGAAAAATTAACGGAACCCTAGGGGGGCTCCGATTTTACGTAATAAGTAACCCTTCAGTGGTTTTGGGATGAAACGACGGTCCGGTGAGGACATTAGGGAAAAATCAGTATTATCGAGTAACTTTAAGATTATTAATTTAGCGTTTTCTGTATCAAAATGCAAATTAATTCGATGTTTGAGGGTATAATTATGATTAAAGAATTTCTTAAGTGAAATAAAAAAAAAATTGAGATTAAATGTGTAACTATCTTTATAATATAGTGTATTATATAGTTATATATATATACAATATATGTATTCATGGGCGAAGCAGTGGCTGTAAATTGAGTAAATGGGAGGCAACCAGTGAGCTAAATTAAAATTAAAATGAATTGGAGAATGGGTGGCAGAATTTGAGTTAGAGCAGTGAATCTAAGGAGGCAATATTAGCATTAAATGTGGCATTAAATATGATGTGTATACGTGGCTGTATGGCCGATCAAATTTGGCAACCAAGTTGCAGAAGAAATGGCAATAAATTAAGTGTTTGATACGCCAAAGTAATGGCGCAATTAATGTGAAGTAGTGGCCAAGTTTCCTTAGCCTATAAATAGATGAAGATTGGAGCAATTAAAGCAAGCAAGGAAGCAAGCGAGGGAGAAGAACAGAGAAGGCCGAATTCGGTCATAGCAGCAAGCCGTGAGGAGCCAGAAAATTTGCGAGAGAGAGGGAGAGAGAGAGAGAGAGAGAGAGAAGAGAGAATGGAGCAAGAGGTGGCGGAAGTGGCCGACGCAGCCATGCCTTCCAGCTGGTTGCGTGAAGCTCCAGCCATGGCCGAACCAGCAACCAGCCGCGGCCAATGGCAGCCGCGGGTGAAGAAGAAAGGGAAGAAGAAGAAGAAGAAGAAGAAGAAGAAAAGAAGGAAGAAAAAGAAGAAAAGAAGAAAGAAGAAGAAGAAATGAAGAAGGAGGGAAGAAGTTGCAGGCGCGGGAAGCAGGGGAGAGGAGGAGGAAGAAAAAGAGAAAGAAGAAAAAAAGAAAAAAAGAAAAAAAAAGAAAAAAAAAGAAAGAAAAGAAAAGAAAATAGGAAAAATTGGGAAAAATTCTGAAAAATCCCGAAAAAATAGAAAATTATGTTTCGGTAATATCTCGGAGATTTTGGTGAGAAAAACGGCTCGGGCACGCTTTTCAGGAATATTGCACGCAAATCGAGGAAATCGGAGATGCTAAGCCAAGGTGAGTAAAATTCTCTAGAAAATTTCAGAAATTCCAAAATATTATTTTATGAATTTTCGTAGTGAAATATTTGAGAAAATATTTCTAGAAATATTTAATTTGGAATTATTGAGGAAAAATAGGAAGAAATAGAGGACAAATGATAGAAAATGCCAAAAATTATGGAAAAATAGGTTTTAATGTTTATTTAAATACCTATGATGATTAGGATGCTTTGAGGTCAAAGTTGAGGTGTTTGGCACGAATTTTGAGGTTAGCACGCAAATCGAGGCAAGGCACGGATTACGAGGTAGCCCGATAAGCTCTAGAAGGTAAGTGGTACTTCCTCAAAAATGTTTTCATCATATTGACATGCTCTGATATGTATCTATCACGTAGAATGCATACATGACTATGAAATGCATGATTACACGTCGATGTCATTGATCACACGCATATGAGGCCGTAGGGAGTACGAACTGGCACCGCTGCCTTACCAAGGGTGCACCCATACACCCCGGCTTTGAAAGAGGTGGACGCTAAAATGGTGGGTAGCATGAGGGTGCAGTTGACACCTACGAGGAAAGACATTGCATACACTCATGACATAGCATTACGTACCCTTACTTAGATGGTTCATCATCTAACTTGGGTTCGCCCCTAGAACATTCAAACGTTCCAGATGGAGACTGTAGCAGGTACGAAGATGAATGAGGCATGAAATGACACTTAGCTAAGTGCATGATGAATGAACGATAAGATGAATGAATGTGATGTAGCCCATGTGTTTAAGTCCTGCTACTACGAAGTCTGAACGCTTTGAAAATTCATGATGTAAGATATGATGATGTGATATGAATAGTTAAGGATTATGTACATTTGTTTTACTTTTCGAAGGTTATGTCACAACGTTTGTAATAAGTACTTGTCTAGTTATTCATGTATATATTGCCATGAACAGGTTCGATTCAGCTTCCGCTTTATAAATTGTATTCTGGTGTAAATTAAACACTAGAAATAGGCCTTAGGGAATTTCGGGATAATGTAATGAAAAAAAAAAAAAATAAGACCCAATTTTCCTAAGGTATAACAAGCCCGAGAAAGCGGGCTGTTACAGAATATCTCAAACTATAAAAGCATGAGGGAATTCTTTCCCCCCCACCCCCCTTATAGTGTCATTTTAAAATGTTCCTTGTTTCCTCAACCTTCTTCTTCCTCCCAACTCCAAGACACCATTGCCGACTGTTCCGAATCTTTCTCGTCTTTCACCGTCACTTTCCTCCTGGTTCTTCTCCTCAACTTTTGCAACAATCGATCAAGAATAGTAAGTTTCTCGTAGTTCTTTAGTTTCCTTTATTACTGCTCTTATTCTTTCTGTTTATAACGTTTCCGTGCCTCACCTCTTGAAGATGGTTGTGTGTCTTATAGGGCTATCTTTCACCTGTTTTAGGAGGCTTAATAGGCTTATAGACTTAGTCCCCTTTGTTTTAGGTTATACCCTATTGCGAAGCACGCGATTTGAAAGGTAGGAAGTATCCTAAGAACTTCGGTTCGTGAAGACCGGCCTGTTCTCAGCGACCTGACTCTTATTTTTTCTTTTTGTCTTTCCATTGTAGATGTCCACATCAGGTCAGAAGCGCTACAACTACAGGGTAGAAGATGATGACACCTCTAGCTCTTTAGAGCACAGCTAAGGGATGCTAGCGCGGACTGCACAGGACTTGGTTTTGTCTGACTCTGAGGTCGTTGAGAGAGTATCTCAACGTACTGACCCTATAGTCGCCCAACGAGCTATTAAGGAACGCACAACTCGCAAGGTCTTCGAACATTACCCTTTGAAACTGACGATCAGCGAGTTGAGGTCGTGTGCTTTGGAGTACCGCCTTTCATGCGGCACACATGTAATGGTGCCTTCTCTCGACGACCACGCAGCCTTTCCTCTAACGGGATTCGTGGCTGTCAGCCCCCAACACCTAGAGTTCAGACTTAGATTTCCACTCCAGCTCTATCTCATAACCATTCTAAACGACCTGAAGCTCACACCCTTCCAACTGACTCCTAACTCTTACGCCCAGATAACCTCCTTGGCCATACTCTTCAAAAAGAATCAACTTTCTCTTCCAACCCCAAAATCCTTAAGTACATTTATTCTTTCAAAGGTACCAAGGATGGATTGTATTATATGTCAGCTTGTTCTTCCAAATGTAGGAAGTTGTGCCTCAATGGAAGGCTAAGGACAAGTCCAACGTAGGGGACTACAAGTCTCAGTGGTTTTACGTTTCCTGCTCCTCGCTCCATGATCTTAATAATCTCAGTTTTGTCCTTATACCGAGTAAGTAGTCCTTTAACTCACACTTGTAACAACGATTTATTTGTTATCACTCCTTATTTACGAATCTCTTTTTGATTTTTCAGACGTCGTTGGTGGGAAGCCCGAGCTGACTATTTCTGAGTCACAAGGACTTCAATCTACTTCAGAAGCAAAAACAGATGAGGATGATTGTGAGCTCTCCAATTCTTTGCTCCATGACTACTAGCTCGCTCCCTCTATAGGCCTCAAAGACATCAGGAAGAAGGACATAGGAGTTCGAGGCCAAAAGAAGATAAGGTCGGCCTTTGACGGGGTCGACTTCAGCGGGGGTTCGGTCAGGGAAAGTAGAGCTCATCGAGAAGTCACGGTCAAGGCCTTACCTACATTATCAGAGACAATGAAGCTTTAGCTCGAAAGACCCGATAGGTCCGCGATCTCGAGCTTGCCCAAGGTCGTCCACTCATCTTCTTCTCCTGCCAAAATCCAAAGGGCGGAACCTCATGCCGAGGTGGCCGACGAGAGTCGAGACCTTTTCACTCTGCCTGGACCTAACCTCGCAGCAACTGCCACAACTTCGTAAAACCCAACTCTTGCTAACATTTCTTTACAGTGCGAGGCGATCGTGGCTGCAACAAGTCGTGGTAAGTCTGTGGTTTGCGAGGAGGCTCCTGCTGTTGGGAGCAAAAGAAAAGCACCTACCACCTGCCAGGCCGTTCAGCAAGCCCAGGTAGACAAAAGGAAGAAGGCAACCGCTTCTGTCAAGCCGAATGTGTCTGAGGTCACTATCGGGAGAACATACTTCGGCCCCCTCCTCGACATCTTGGATGGGGTCCTAGGTAACTTCACCAAGGCTCTAGACAAGAAAGAGGTGTCGGGTGATGCGTTCTCTGGCTACATTGCTCATCACAGTCTTTTGGTAAGGATTTCAACTTGACTCTGCAAATCTTGTTTCTCTCTTTCTTATGTATTGACCTCTTAAACTTTATAGGCTTCCCTAGGCATCTTCAAGCAAAAAGAAGAGAGAGCTCGAGCCGTCAAGGAAAAATAGCAGCTCTAGGCCATCGTCGAGGTGCTCAGGAAGGATAAGAAGAAGCTAGAGGATAGTTTAGCCTTCTTGACCACCAAGTCCCAGAAAGTCTGGCGCAAGGTTGAGGGCTTGGAAGACCGAGTAAGGGAAACCAAAAGAGCCAAGGCAAAGGTTGTAGATGAACTAGCCCGCGAGAAGAGAATATATGATTTAGCCTTCTCCCAGGCCACTTCGAAGCTAAAAAAGGCTGAGGTAAAGCTAACTGCAATGCAAGATGACCTAGAACAGGCCTGGCAGCGAGTTGACACTGCATCTGGGGAGGCTGAAGCGACAAAGCGGGAGGTCGAGCAAATGAAGGTCGACGTTGAAGTTCGAGTTGTGAAGGAATGCAAGGAGGTCGAGTCCGACATTTGTAGTGCATTTATCTTCACTTTGTGGAGAATGCATCTAGAGCTCGACTTTTCCTACTTTGGCAAAGAAGCGTGGAGGTGGTGAAGAAATATGTTGCTGATGCCGCGAATAAGGAAGTCGTCAAAACCTTGCTCACGCCTGATCAGATCGGGGTCGATCCTCTTACTGAAGATGCCGGCAATCCAGCTCCCCAGGATGCAGTTGCTTCGAGCTCGCATTCCCCAGGCCATTAGGACTTTTTCTTTTCCTTACTTATTCTTGTACTTTAATTTTGAAAGCGATACACCTTTCTATTTCAATGAACTTTTGTTTCTTTATCATTTGCTGCAAGCTGAAAGTCGAACATAAAGATCATGCATGAGTTTAAATTTAGTTAACTTAGGGACACCTTTAGCTAGCAACTGATAAATCTCAAAACCAAGCAACTTTGGATAATATGTTAAGTAAGATTTCGTTAGCTTGAGCCGTATGTCCAGTAGGTCATGAACATTCAAGTAAACGAGATCAAATCTAAGCTAACAGACGGTAGCTCGGTGAATGTTAAATCAAATCGCATGTCGCCATTAAGTTATATGTCCAGATAGATCGTAATTTGATTCCAGCCAACATACCATGACTTTTAAGGGCTTAGCGAGGTTAAGATGAACACCCAGGTAGGTCGCAGTCCATGACTTCTGTTAAAATGAAAGGACCCTAGCTAGTGAACCATGACTTATAAGTTTTTAGCCGTGGTGGTGGCTTAACAGACGCCAAACCATGACACTACGGTCAAGATAAATGGGCTCTAGTTCGCCGACCACGGCCAAGGGCAAAGACTAAGATGAATGCTTAGATAAGCCGCAAACCATGGCACGTATGCCAAGTTGAATGGGCGTCAGCTCGCAAATCATAGCCTTTTAACCTTGAATTAGGGTTATTTCCTGCCTCTTAAATTTAACAAAAAACGGAAATAATAAGATTTGATGGCAATAATCATAAGTTCAATTCCTTAACGAAGTAATGTTTGTATAAACAGAACATCAATCAAACATCATGCAGAGAAAAGATGTTGCTTACCGAAAATATGGTCTGAGTTGCTCCGTGTTCCAAGCTCATGGGAGAATAGCTCCATTCATATCTGCCAAGTGATATGCTCTGTTGCCCAGGTTTTCTTTGATAATATAAGGGCCTTCCCAGTTCGGGCCTAGTGCCCCATCGCTGGCCTTGCGAGCTCCAGGAAGAATAAGGCGTAACACGAGGTCGTCAACTTTATCGCACTGAACTCGAACTTTCCAATTATAATACCTCATGATCCACTGTTGATAGATAGCCACCCTTATGCGAGCTAACTCCCTTGCCTCATCTAGTAAATCAAGGTTTGCGACCAGTAATTAGTTGTTGTCCTCGAGGTTGAAGGTGGCTCTTTGTTGACTGATCACTTCATTCTCTGCAGGAATCATCGCCTCAGACCCATAGACCATAGAGAAAGGAGTTTCTCTTGTGGTGGTCCGAACTGTTGTTCGATAAGCCCAGAGCATTGTTTGCAGTTCATCCACCTAGACCCCCTTTCTAGCTTTCAGCTTTGTCTTTAGGATTTATTTGATTATTTTGTTGACAGTATCGACTTGTGTAACAGCCCAAACTTATTCGGGCGTGTTATGCCTTAGAAAATTTGGACCTATTTTTTTTTTTAAACATTATTTTAAAAATTCCCTAAGACCGTGTCTAGTGCCAGATAAAATATCTAGACTAGAAATAAATGTAAGCGGAAGCTGAATCGAACCTGCTCATGGAAATGCATAATTTAATAACTATACATGGCATTAAATACAAATACATAAAGCGTTTGGTTACAAAACAATATTTACAAATCTTAAACTAATCGTATTACAACATGATACGTTTCCTTGCATCTCGATGTCTGTCACTACACATCGCCTATCTCTGAACCATCTCTGCAAGCCCCGGCTGGAACGTTGAATGTTCCAGGGGCGAACCCATGTTAGATGATGAATCATCTAAGTAAGAACACCAATGCAATGTCATGAGTGTATGCAATGTCTTTCCTCGTAGGTGTCAACTGCACCCCTCATGCTGCCTACCATTTTAGCGGCCACCTCTTTCGAAGCCGGGGTGTATGGGTGCACCCTTGGTAAGGCCAGCGGTGCCAGTTCGTACTCCCTACGACCTCATATGCATGTGATCAACAGTATTATCGTGCATATATGAATTTCATAGTCATGTAATTGATGCAATCTACATGATGATTCATATCATAGCATGTCAATATGATAAAAGCATTTACATTTACAATTGTATTGAATTTAGGCGGCGTACTTACAGTTACTTTGTCTTGAACTACGTACTAAGCTGTTATCCTTTAACCTTTGAGCTTGCTAGGACCCCTACAACATAGATTTATTTTTAGAATACCATTTGCTAGTTTTTCATAATTTCTTTTACTTTTCTAAGCTATATTTCTAATAATTATCTAGTCTTCATAAAATTTTACTTTCTTTTTACCAATACTCCTTAATTAATATTTTTAATATTCTGGAATTTTCCTGCAATTTTCTAGCTTAAATTCCTATTTTTTCTTTATTTCATAATGGCTAAATATGTAATTATTACATAATAATTACTTAATCTTTCAATTAATTAAATTTCTCTTCACTAATATTTCCTAAATAACAATTATAACATTCTGAAATATTCTTGAAATTTTCAGAATCAAAATCCTATTTTTCTTTATTTCTATAATAGAAAAAAAATCTACTTAAATTACATAATAATTACTTAAAATTTCATTTTATTCCATTTCTTTTCACTGGAATTTCCTAAATACTTCTTTTAACATTCTAAAATGTTCTTCGAATTTTCAGAATTTAAATCTTATTTTTTTCTTTATTTCAAAAATAGAAAAACCTACTTAAATTACCTAATAATTACTTCATATTTCATTTCATTCCATTTCCTTTTACTAACATTTCTTAAATAACACATATAACATTCTGAAATTTTCTTGAAATTTTCAGAATTAAAATATTATTTTTTTTCTTCATTTCTAAAATAGAAAACCTACTCAATTGCATAATAATTATTTAATATTTCATTTTATTCCATTTCTCCTCACTAACATTTCTTAAATAATACTTCTAACATCCTAACATTTTCTTTGGAATTTTCAGAATTAAATTCCTATTTTTTTCTTTATTTCCATAATTGAAAAATCTACTTAAATAATTAATTAATTTATCATTTCCAGAAAATTACACATTGACTAAATCACAATCATTATTTCAAACTTAGAAATAAAATTTCCAAAATTTTATTTCCTTTCTTTTATTTTCTTTTCTTTTCTTTTCTTTTCTTTTTATTATTTTTTTATTTCTTTTCTGACGGGCGCGTGGGCTGCACGCGCCGTCTTCCCACTCGCGGGCGCGTGCAGCCACGCGCCCGTACTGAACCTTCTTCTCCGGCGGCCTCTTCGCCGCCGGCGAGCCTTCCGATCCTCCGAAGCTTCAAAACGAAGCTTTCCCCCCTAATTCCGACCCCCTGAATCTAAATTTGCTATTAAAAATGGAAAAAAAAGCATTTAAAATACCTTAAATTCCCAATCGAAGGTGCGGCTCCGGCAATGCGCGATTTTCCGACGAAGCTTCGATTCGCCTTCTCCTTTGCTCTGTTGGCCTCCAAACTCTCCAGAAACGAAGCCCAAGACTCGAAGACCAGAACCCCACCCTCTAATCTCACAAAATCACTCTCAAATGACCGATCTAAGCTTCACAACTTTCGGATGAAATGGGCAACGCAACCTCGGCTATTTATAGCCCATTCTCGACGTGCCTTACCTTACCACCGTCGGCCACGCGTCCCCGAGGCCACTCCGGCGTCACTTCGGCATTTAATGCCCCCCCTTACCCTGAAACCCGTTTGCAGGCGCGGCCAGAGCATGGCCGCGCGCTGCTTCTGCAAAATCTGATTTTTTCGGATTTTTTTTTTTATATATATCTATATACATATGTTTTAACATTTAGCATATTATAATTTCATTTTATTCTTTTAATCCTAAATCAAATTTATATATTTATTTATATCTTTATAAGTATACTTTTAATTAACTAAATTAATTACTAAATTTATTTATTAACACTTAGGGTATTACATTCTCCCCTCCTTACAAAAATTTCGTCCTCGAAATTTGATTATTCGTCAATCATACTAACTATAGGGTCTTTAAACAGGTAGGGAAAATTGAGTTTCATGTCTTCTTCTCGTTCCCAAGTTATTTCTTCACTTACGGGGTTTCTCCACAAAACTTGCACCAATGGTATTGACTTGTTCCTTAAGACTTGATCCCTGCGATCCAAAATACTAACTGGTTTCTCTACGTACGAAAGATTTTCTTGAATCTCGATAGCTTCAGCTGGCATTATCTGAGAAGGATCTGGCTCATGCTTCCGCAGTTGTGATACGTGAAACACGTCATGGAGGTTTGATAGAGCCAAGGGTAGAGCGAGTCGATAAGCGACTGGTCCAATTCTCTCTACTATATCGTATGGCCCCATATATCGAGGGCTTAACTTGCCATTTTTCTTGTTGCTTCTAGTCACCATTCTTAGTGGAGATATCTTCAGATATACTTTGTCGCCTACTTGAAACTCCAATTTCCTTCTCCTTGTATCTGCGTATGACTTCTGGCGACTCTGAGCTTCCTTAATTCTTTCTTGAATGATTTTTATCTTTTCTGTCGTTTTCTGAACTATCTCGGGGCCCAAAATTTGTCGTTCGCCTACTTCAGTCCAGCATACCGGGGATCTACATTTTCGGCCATATAAGGCTTCATAAGGAGCCATTCCAATGCTGCTATGGTAGCTGTTATTGTAAGCGAATTCTACTAATGGTAAATGTTCTTCCCAGCTACCTGGAAAATCAATCGTGCAGGCTCGCAGCATATCTTCCAGGGTTTGAATGGTCCTCTCTGATTGACCATCTGTCTGGGGATGATAGGCTGTACTTAGCCTAAGCTGAGTTCCCAAACTCTCTTGTAGACTTCCCCAAAACCTAGAAGTGAATCTTGGGTCACGGTCTGATACAATGCTTACTGGCACTTCGTGCAGTCTGACAATTTCATTCACATATAGTTGAGCTAATTTGCTGATTGGTTGACTTACCCTTATGGCCAAGAAATGAGCAGACTTAGATAGTCTGTCAACTATCACCCAGATAGCATCGTTTCCCTTAGGGCTCCTTGGTAGTCCAGTCACGAAATCCATCGTGATGTGCTCCCATTTCCATTCTGGAACTTCCAAGGGTTGCAAGCTTCCACCAGGCTTTTGGTGCTCGATCTTAATTCTCTGGCAGGTATCACATCGACTGACGTACCTTGCCACACTTTTCTTCATTCCTGGCCACCAATACACAGCCTTCAAGTCTTGGTACATCTTGGCGGCTCCGGGGTGGATCGAGTATCTGGATCGATGAGCTTCTTCCAAAATTGTTTGTCGCAATTCCCTCACACGAGGCACATAAATTCTTCCTTGAAACCAAAGGATGTTTCCTCTTACCTCGAATCCTGGTTTCTTAGCTTGCCCGTACTCGTCAACCCACATTTTGATTTGGGAGTCTTCGGGGTAGGCTTGCCGTACCTGATTCATCAATTCTGGTTGGACCGTGAGACTAGCTGTATAGGCTGAGTTTCCTCGGAAAGTTACTCCTACCGTCATCAAGCTAAATGCTTCGACTAGCTTCCATTCTGCTACCAACATTTTTGCTACGTAAGTGGTTTCTTTTCTGCTCAAGGCATCTGCCACCACGTTAGCTTTACCGGGATGGTACTGAATAGTACAGTCATAATCTTTTAACAGCTCCATCCATCTCCGTTGCCTCATGTTTAGCTCTTTCTGTGAGAAGACGTATTGTAGGCTCTTATGATCAGTAAAAATCTCGAACTTCTCACCATACAAATAATGTCTCCAAATCTTTAGAGCAAATACTACTGCAGCCAGTTCCAAATCATGAGTCGGGTAGTTTCTTTCATGGTTCTTTAGCTGACGAGATCCATAGGCAATGACTCTCCCGTGCTGCATCAGCACACACCCTAAACCGTTTCTTGAGGCGTCGGTGTAGACCATGAAACCTCCCGATCCGTTCGGCATAGCCAGGACTGGAGCAGTTGTCAGCTTAGCCTTAAGTTTCTGAAAACTTTCTTCACATCGCTCGTTCCAGTCGAATTTTACCCCCTTCTGAGTTAACTTGGTAAGGGGTGTCGCAATCCTTGAAAATCCTTCCACAAATTTTCTATAGTACCCTGCTAGCCCCAGGAAACTCTTAACCTCAGTAACTGATTGGGGTTGCTTCCAATTTGTCACAGCTGCGATCTTGACTGGGTCAACTGATAGTCCTTCGGCCGATATCACATGTCCCAAAAATGCCACCTGGTACAACCAAAATTCACATTTTGAGAACTTGGCATACAACTTATGTTCTCGCAATGTTTGCAATATTATCCTTAAATGTGATTCGTGTTCTTCTTCCGAATGAGAGTATATCAGTATGTCGTCTATAAACACGATCACGAACTTATCCAGGAATGGCCGAAAGACTCGATTCATAGTGTCCATAAAAGCTGCTGGAGCATTAGTTAGTCCGAACGGCATCACCAAAAATTCGTAATGCCCATAGCGAGAACGAAATGTTGTCTTGAGAACGAAATGTTGTCTTCGGCACGTCTTCGGCCTTGATCCTTAATTGATAGTATCCTGATCTTAGGTCAATTTTTGAGAAGACCTTGGCCCCTTGCAATTGATCAAACAGCTCCTCGATTCTGGGGAGTGGGTACTTGTTCTTGACCGTTATCTTGTTGAGCTGTCGATAGTCGATACACATCCTCAGGCTCCCGTCCTTTTTCTTGACAAAAAGTACTGGTGCTCCCCACGGCGACATGCTTGGTCTGATGAACCCCTTGTCTAACAGCTCTTGAAGTTGGGCCTTTAACTCTCTCAATT
Source organism: Diospyros kaki (assembly GCA_036245055.1). NCBI lineage: Eukaryota > Viridiplantae > Streptophyta > Magnoliopsida > Ericales > Ebenaceae > Diospyros > Diospyros kaki. The sequence goes on along the minus strand of BSEG01000002.1, from coordinate 4,614,224 downwards.
CTGCAGAAGCCATTTTATACGGGGGTATCGATACCGGACCTGCTCCTGGTACGATTTCTATCGAGAACTCGATCTCTCGCTGGGGCGGTAATCCGGGCAATTCTTCGGGAAACACATCCTCGAATTCTTTAACAAGCCGCACTTCTTTGATTTTTAAGGGCTCTTTGCTTTTCTCTTGAACACAGGTCAAATATCCTTGTGCCCCTAGACGTAATAGTTTCTCAGCCTTCAGAGCCGAGATCAATTTCTGTTCACCTACCTTTCTTTGTCCTCGAAACTTGACATTCAAGTTGCCATTCTTGAGGTAGACTGTCTTAGCCTTACAGTCCAATGTGGCGTTATACCTAGTTAGGAAGTCCATTCCTAGAATTACGTCAAAATCCTGAAATTCCAGAAGAATTAGATCCACTGAAAACTTCACCTCTCCTATTTGAATCTTTCTATCTTTGTACCCTGACGAAGTTTCTTGAGACTTCCCCATTGGGGTTGCGACAATCACTCGATAGTTCAAATTTTCTGGTTTGTCTCCTACTACTTTAGCAAATGCATGCGAAATAAATGAGTGACTTGCACCTGAATCTATTAATGCATGCATGGGGATACCAGATAGGAACATAGTACCTTCAATTACCGTTGGATCCTCAGCCACCTCCTGCCGTGTCAGATGAAACACTCTCCCTTGATGTGTTCTGGCATTCCCGGACGTCCCCTGGGGTTGACTGATCAGTCGCGGCTTGGGATAGTCCTTCGCGAAGTGGCCCGTTTGCTGGCAGTTGAAGCAGGTAATTCCTTTCTTTGGGCAGTTTTGGTTGAGATGCCCAATTTCCCCACAGTTGTAACAACCTTTTGTCCCAAACCGGCACGGCTTCCCAGGGTGCTGTTTCTGGCATTTTGTGCATGGGGTGCCGAGTTTGAACTTTGGCTTCTGGGGTTCTAACTTCTTGCCTGCCCTGTGGCTGCTTCCTTGCTGAATTTCTCCTTGAATAGCGTCGATCCGGCTCAGATTAGCCTCGGTGTTGTAGGCTTGTAGTACCGCTTCTGCATAGGTCTGGGTACTTGCACTACTCATCGCTCTCTGAAGCTTCAAGTTTAGCCCTCCCAAAAATTTCTGAGCCTTGATCCTTTCGTCTCCCTCGTAAATTGGCATGTATCGGATCAAACGGCTGAAAGCGTCCTCGTACTGGGCAACAGACATATCCCTAGTCTGTCTCAGCTCCATAAATTCTCTTTCTTTCTTCATTCTTAAGTTCAGAGGGAAGTATTTCTCGTTAAAAAGTTCCTTAAATCTTTCCCAGGTGACGTAAGGTGCCCTGGCTCAAGGGGTCATTAATCTTTTGACTCCTTTCCACCATTTGTCTGCCTCTCCTTGCAACATAAAGGTGGCACAGTTAACTTTCTCTTCTTCGCTACAGTGAAGGTGGTCCAGCAACTTTTCGGTTTGCTCGATCCAATATTCCACTTCACTGGGATCGGTACCAATCTTTCCCTGAAAGACGGGAGGGTTCTGTCGTCGATATAAATCAAGCATGTTGGCTGCGTGGTTATCCCTGGAGTGAGTCTCGTGTATGAAACCCACTACACTTCCCAGAATTCGCTCCATCTGATCCAGTCTGCTACTCCCATTATCTTGGCTGGAGTCGCCTTCTGGGTGTCTGTTGGTATTTCCCTCGGTGTTACCAGCTTGGGAGTTGGGCGTCCCAGGCCCAACTGCTAACCTTCTTTGAGTGTTCACCATCTGAAAGGAAATAGCACTCGAGATTAGCCAACGAGATCTTACCATCCGATTAGTTTTACATTCAACTACAAAACGTTGTATGTACATGTCACATATTTACATAGATTATACATAACATTATACAAGTCATGCAAGTGGTAGAGTGTTCTAAGATGGATCTACTTGGGTCCTGACGACCTCCAGATCCAAACATCCTTTTCATCCTCAGAGTCACATGGGGGTGCTTCAGGGTCATTCACTACTTCCTCAACCTCCTCCTCGTCCTCTGAGTCTGAGGCCTCAATGTAACGACCCGATCGAGCGATAGGAAGGACCAGAACAACTTACCCTGATGGGCCTACACGAACTTCCCAGGGGGTCACCCATCCCTGGATTGCCCCAGGTTAAGCACGCTTAACTTGGGAGTTCTTTGCCAACATTCAGCCCAAAAGGTATCCAGCTGGTGTTGTTTCCTTTCTTACACTATCCTCGATATATTCTAACTTCTCTGGGCTCTCGGGGTATTACATTCTCCCCCCCTTAAGCACATGACGTCCTCGTCATGCGACCTTACAACTGGTCCCAGACCTTCTCCCCTTGGGGGCTGCCATCCTAGAAGCCTGCCAGAAGCCGCTCCTTGTACAGGCCCTCGAGCCCCGGCGCCACTCCCCGCCCTCGTCGGACCGCCTTCACCAAGGGTCGGCTCTGATACCACCTGTAACATCCCGCTCGAGCGATAGGAAGGACCGGAACAACTTACCCTGATGGGCCTACACGAACTTCCCAGGGGGTCACCCATCCCTGGATTGCCCCAGGTTAAGCACGCTTAACTTGGGAGTTCTTTGCCAACATTCAGCCCAAAAGGTATCCAGCTGGTGTTGTTTCCTTTCTTACACTATCCTCGATATATTCTAACTTCTCTGGGCTCTCGGGGTATTACACTCAAAGTCGTCCTCGGCCCAGAACACGGGTATGCCGTCATCGTTGTCTTCTTCCTCTTCTTCTTCTTCTTCTGCATTCACTGGATTTACCACTTCTTCTGGCGCGGCTGGGTCTTCCACGTCTTCCTCCTCTCCCTCTTCGAGTGGCTCTTCCATATCTTCATCGAACTCGTCGGCAGGCACTGGCTCGTACATTTCTACCATTAACTCACGAACCCGAATACAGTAATGATGGAAATCTGGAAACTGCTCGTCTTGATGTCGGACCCACTTTGCGAATTCTTGCAACCCATCTTCTAATATACCGATCATCATGTCTATCTGAAATTGAGCGAGATTGGGCCAAAGTCGATAGCTCGGGGGCACATCGTCGATAATCTCTTCCATCCGGACAAGATGTTCCAGGACTCCTTCGTCTGGCTCTGGGACTCGGTGTGCTATGCGATGCGCCCAGTGATCAACCAGTACCTGTTCGGAGAAATTGCCAGCCATCTGCCATCACAACTTCTGTTAGTACCCCTAACTGTCTTTGAGTTGGTACTTTCACTGATTGGGCTTACTCTAAATTTTCCTTCTCAGGTATTATCCTAGGTTGGGCTCTGATACCAACTGTAACAGCCCAAACTTATTCAGGCGTGTTATACCTTAGGAAATTTGGACTTATTTTTTTTTTTAAACATTATTTTAAAAATTCCCTAAGACCGTGTCTAGTGCCAGATAAAATATCTAGACTAGAAATAAATGTAAGCAGAAGCTGAATCGAACCTGCTCATGGAAATGCATAATTTAATAACTATACATGGCATTAAATACAAATACATAAAGCGTTTGGTTACAAAACAATATTTACAAATCTTAAACTAATCGTATTACAACATGATACGTTTCCTTGCATCTCGATGTCTGTCACTACACATCGCCTATCTCTGAACCATCTCTGCAAGCCCCGGCTGGAACGTTGAATGTTCCAGGGGCAAACCCATGTTAGATGATGAATCATCTAAGTAAGAACACCAATGCAATGTCATGAGTGTATGCAATGTCTTTCCTCGTAGGTGTCAACTGCACCCCTCATGCTGCCTACCATTTTAGCGGCCACCTCTTTCGAAGCCGGGGTGTATGGGTGCACCCTTGGTAAGGCCAGCGGTGCCAGTTCGTACTCCCTACAGCCTCATATGCATGTGATCAACAGTATTATCGTGCATATATGCATTTCATAGTCATGTAATTGATGCAATCTACGTGATGATTCATATCATAGCATGTCAATATGATAAAAGCATTTACATTTACAATTGTATTGAATTTAGGCGGTGTACTTACAGTTACTTTGTCTTGAACTACGTACTAAGCTGCTATCCTTTAACCTTTGAGCTTGCTAGGACCCCTACAACATAGATTTATTTTTAGAATACCATTTGCTAGTTTTTCATAATTTCTTTTACTTTTCTAAGCTATATTTCTAATAATTATCTAGTCTTCATAAAATTTTACTTTCTTTTTACCAATACTCCTTAATTAATATTTTTAATATTCTGGAATTTTCCTGCAATTTTCTAGCTTAAATTCCTATTTTTTCTTTATTTCATAATGGCTAAATATGTAATTATTACATAATAATTACTTAATCTTTCAATTAATTAAATTTCTCTTCACTAATATTTCCTAAATAACAATTATAACATTCTGAAATATTCTTGAAATTTTCAGAATCAAAATCCTATTTTTCTTTATTTCTATAATAGAAAAAAAATCTACTTAAATTACATAATAATTACTTAAAATTTCATTTTATTCCATTTCTTTTCACTGGAATTTCCTAAATACTTCTTTTAACATTCTAAAATGTTCTTCGAATTTTCAGAATTTAAATCTTATTTTTTTCTTTATTTCAAAAATAGAAAAACCTACTTAAATTACCTAATAATTACTTCATATTTCATTTCATTCCATTTCCTTTTACTAACATTTCTTAAATAACACATATAACATTCTGAAATTTTCTTGAAATTTTTAGAATTAAAATATTATTTTTTTCTTCATTTCTAAAATAGAAAACCTACTCAATTGCATAATAATTATTTAATATTTCATTTTATTCCATTTCTCCTCACTAACATTTCTTAAATAATACTTCTAACATCCTAACATTTTCTTTGGAATTTTCAGAATTAAATTCCTATTTTTTTCTTTATTTCCATAATTGAAAAATCTACTTAAATAATTAATTAATTTATCATTTCCAGAAAATTACACATTGACTAAATCACAATCATTATTTCAAACTTAGAAATAAAATTTTCAAAATTTTATTTCCTTTATTTTATTTTCTTTTATTTTCTTTTCTTTTCTTTTTATTTTTTTTATTTCTTTTCTGACGGGCGCGTGGGCTGCACGCGCCGTCTTCCCACTCGCGAGCGCGTGCAGCCACGCGCCCGTACTGAACCTTCTTCTCCGGCGGCCTCTTTGCCGCCGGCGAGCCTTCCGATCCTCCGAAGCTTCAAAACGAAGCTTCCCCCCTAATTTCGACCCCCTGAATCTAAATTTGCTATTAAAAATGGAAAAAAAGCATTTAAAATACCTTAAATTCCCGATCGAAGGTGCGGCTCCGGCGATGCGCGATTTTTCGGCGAAGCTTCGATTCGCCTTCTCCTTTGCTCCGTTGGCCTCCAAACTCTCCAGAAACGAAGCCCAAGACTCGAAGACCAGAACCCCACCCTCTAATCTCACAAAATCACTCTCAAATGACCGATCTAAGCTTCACAACTTTCGGATGAAATGGGCAATGCAACCTCGGCTATTTATAGCCCATTCTCGACGCGCCTTACCTTACCACCATCGGCCACGCGTCCCCGAGGCCACTCCGGCGTCACTTCGGCATTTAATGCCCCCTTACCCTGAAACCCGTTTGCAGGCGCGGCCAGAGCATGGCCGCGCGCTGCTTTTGCAAAATCCGATTTTTTTGGATTTTTTTTTTTTATATATATCTATATACATATGTTTTAACATTTAGCATATTATAATTTCATTTTATTCTTTTAATCCTAAATCAAATTTATATATTTATTTATATCTTTATAAGTATACTTTTAATTAACTAAATTAATTACTAAATTTATTTATTAACACTTAGGGTATTACATTCTCCCCTCCTTACAAAAATTTCGTCCTCGAAATTTGATTATTCGTCAATCATACTAACTATAGGGTCTTTAAACAGGTAGGGAAAATTGAGTTTCATGTCTTCTTCTCGTTCCCAAGTTATTTCTTCACTTACGGGGTTTCTCCACAAAACTTGCACCAATGGTATTGACTTGTTCCTTAAGACTTGATCCCTGCGATCCAAAATACTAACTGGTTTCTCTACGTACGAAAGATTTTCTTAAATCTCGATAGCTTCAGCTGGCATTATCTGAGAAGGATCTGGCTCATGCTTCCGCAGTTGTGATACGTGAAACACGTCATGGAGGTTTGATAGAGCCAAGGGTAGAGCGAGTCGATAAGCGACTGGTCCAATTCTCTCTACTATATCGTATGGCCCCATATATCGAGGGCTTAACTTGCCCTTTTTCTTGTTGCTTCTAGTCACCATTCTTAGTAGAGATATCTTCAGATATACTTTGTCGCCTACTTGAAACTCCAATTTCCTTCTCCTTGTATCTGCGTATGACTTCTGGCGACTCTGAGCTTTCTTAATTCTTTCTTGAATGATTTTTATCTTTTCTGTCGTTTTCTGAACTATCTCGGGGCCCAAAATTTGTCGTTCGCCTACTTCAGTCCAGCATACCGGGGATCTACATTTTCGGCCATATAAGGCTTCATAGGGAGCCATTCCAATGCTGCTGTGGTAGCTGTTATTGTAAGCGAATTCTACTAATGGTAAATGCTCTTCCCAGCTACCTGGAAAATCAATCGTGCAGGCTCGCAACATATCTTCCAGGGTTTGAATGGTCCTCTCTAATTGAGTTGGGTCAACATTCTAAGCAGAAAAAGATGTTGAAGGATGTGCATGTGGTGTCGGCATAAATGAGTATGGATATAAACCTCTTATAGGATGAATAGTAGACTCAAGATAGGGGACAAAATGTGGTGCAGTCTCAAGTGGGTGGGATGTGGGTGGGACTGTAGTATAACCCATAGGATATGGCATAGAGGGGAATGGTTGTTGGAATTGAGGCATCGGAACGAAAGCATGTAAGTGCGATGGATGAGGATATACAGGAGTAGACGGAACAACTTGTGTGAAGACAGAAGGAGAAGACTGTGAACTAACACTACTAGGATCTGGAGAAGGTGTGTCCCTATAAGATCAACGTCTTCCTCTACCCCTACTACCCCTACCCCTGCTTGGTTCGGGAGATGAATACCCTGACATCTGTTTTTAAGTTACATGAAACAAAAAACCACGATAAAACGTACAAGATCGCAGACATTAAAAAATACAAAAGATCGATATTATATCATAATATATATATTTAAATTCACATGCATTCATAAATATAATAAAACTCCTATTTTTATTCATTTCTCATATTTTTAATCATTTTACTAAATATTTAATATAATATTTTTTATATTGAACATTTATTTTTAATTTAACCCCCTAACAGTCGCCCTCCCCCACCCCACAGAGTCACTCAATTTTTAATTATATATTATTTTAAATTTAATTTATTTAATTAAATCACATAATACATAATAATAATTTATAAATAATAACAAAAATAATACTAACAAATATTTAAAATTATAACAGAAAATATACTAACAGATCATTTATAACAGATTATTTATACATCTGTTATAAATAATACTAACGGATTTGTTATTATTATTAAATAAATAACAGATTTAATATTATTATTTAATGTATTAAATAACATAATACATTAATAAATAACAGTTAATTAATATTATAATAAATATTAACATTAATAATTAATGTTAACAGAAATACTAATATTAACAACTATTTATAACTTAACAATTAATCAAATAGTGCATATTATGTAAATAGTTAACAAAAATATTAATATTAATAACATTAACAGAAATATTAATATTAACAACATTTACAACTTAACAATTAATCAAATAGTACCTATTATGTAACAAATATTCAAGATTGTAATTAGTTAATTAAGAACTAAAAATAAAAAATACCTTGATCAGCTTCGAATATCAGTGAGAGTAAGAAGTGAAGAATGGAGAAGAGATGAAGAAGAAAGCAAATTAGGAGAAAGGGAGAGAAGAGATTGAGCTCGGAGGGGAAAGGGAGGGGGAGCTTTAAATTAAGGGAGAGGGAAGGAGGGGGAAGGGGAGGGGGAGGGGGGAGGTATAAAAAGGGGGGGACGTGGCGGGAGGGGGAGGGGGAGGGGGGTGCGCGGCAGGGTACTGCCTGCCGCAGTCAGCGACGAGCATTGCCCTTCGCTACAGGGGGTGCAGTGCCCAAGGCGCGCCTTGGGCAGAGGAGGCGCAGTTTTGTATTTATTATATTAAATATATTATATATTATTTTAAATTAATAAGTATATTTAAAAATAAATATATATTTTTAAAATACTTTAAAATATAATTAATTTATAATTATTTAATTTTACAACATTAAACTAATCAAGAAAAAAATATTTTACAATGAAAAAAAATTAATAAAAATAAATCAATTACAATTATTTAAAGAATAATGACCAAAAAATAAATACAATATTTTTTGAGAATTTGTAAATTTATTATTAATTGTAGAAGAAGAGATAAAAATGTATTTTTTATTTTTTAAATGATTAATAATATTTATGTTATAAATAAATATAATTTTACTAATTAATTTAAATTAAAAATTATATATATTTTGTAAACTAAAATTGATAAGTATTTTGAGATGAAACTAAAATCAACAATCATCTACGACAGACAGTCACTCATCGCAGATGGAGAATTAGTGCCAAGTGATTGTTAGTCAGTGAAAAATAAATTTTTAAAAATTATTTTATTTTTTAACTAATAAAATTAATATAGTTCTTTTATAGATATTTGATTTTACGACTTCACATTAATCAAACAAATAAGTATAAAAGATAAAGAATTAAGGAAAAAAATTAATACTGTAATTTAATACTAAAGGGTAATTATTAATTCCAAAAGCATTTAATGTAGTTCAACTGTCTTTAGCAATTTAACTGTCAACTATAAATACTTAGATGTTGTAACATTAATCAATTATGGGATTAAAGAATATTCATTACAAGTGTTCAAGTGTTATAACTTACGACTTCATATATTTTATCTCTAATACTTTAAATTGAGACAATTTTTCAATTACTATTGTTACATTCATTATTATATGTTTATTTTGTAAGCTTTAAATCAATTGAGAAATATTGACACTGAGAAGTTTAATTCTCATATTAATTATCTCAATTAAGAAATATTGTATTTTCAAAACAAATTTTAAATTTAATTTAAATATTTTATAAATTTCATATTAAATTTTTATTAATATTTTGTTAAACATTAATTTTAGCAGCATTATTAAATTACTGAATTATATAGCATTACATCATATAGTTAAGAATGAAATTTAAAATAAGTGAAACGTACATATCATCTAAATATCACGGTTATTATTTTTATTTTATCTGTATATTATTCATTTAAAAAAATGGATTTTCACTAAAGGACAGCATATTACACAATAATGAAGATCAATATCTTTAAAAAATATGTGTATATAGGGCATATTTAGATTTTAATTTATGTACTATTACATTTTTTTTGTACACATAAATTTATGTACTATTGCGTCAACAATATAAATTTAATTACTAAAATGTGAAATTAAAGTTTGAATTTCATATTTTATAAAAAAATTTCAAATTTTACACATTTTGTAAAGTGTAAAAATTATGTTTTGAAATTACAAGTTATTTTATTTTATTTTCTTTACTTCTTGCGACATATTTATTCCAATGCTAAAGTTTATTATTTTTTTAGCGACAAATTCCTTCGCTAAATTCAATGGATGCCCCAAAATTGAACGCGTGTCAGGTCCTACCCTCCCCTCATGAGTGCCTCGCATACGTACGTGGTAGCACTGGGATATTAATCTTAGCAATAATAAAAAGTGTTGCACATTCGAATCGAACAACCAAAGTTGCACCTTTGATTCTTTTTTAACAGATTTGCATGCTCGCCACATAGCAACAATGGAATATTACTCCGTCACTATTATCTCAGACTCTTTACTGTATTCGAACCCCCAACCCTCTCATGATTAAGTTTCGTGCACGAGCTATCAATCTGGAAGTCTTCTTGTTTATTGATATATATATATATAATATATTTATAGTATTATCTTTCATATATTTTCAAAATTATATTTATACAACAAAATTTCTCAAACTTATTTAACTATATTATTTTTAATATTAATGTTAGTAAAGGGAAACTTTATTAATTATTATATTAACATTAAAGAATTATGTTATGTTTAAATGTAAAGTTTTTAATTAAATTTTTATATTTTTTTATTTTTTAGCAATGGGGTTAACCAGATTCTTAATTTTCATTTTCATTTGAATTTGAATTTTTAATTTGAATTTATTTTCTTTTATTTTTACCAACGAGTTCAGCCTCACCACTAAATTTGTATTTTTTTTAATTATTTTTTAGCAACAGGTTCGTCCCTATCGCTAAATTTAATTTTTTTATTTTCTTTTATTTTTTAGTGACGGGAATACCCTTGTCGCTAAATTTGATTTTTTTAATTTTTTAGCGTGCTAAATTTGTTTTTTTTTATTTTCTCTTCTCTTTAGCGACGGGTTAAGCTTGTAGCTAAATTTGATTTTAATTTTTTTAATAACTTTTTAGCGACAGGTCCATTCCCGTCGCTAAACTTTTTTTTTTTATTTTTTAAATTATTTTTAGCGACGAGAATACCCATAGCTAAATTTATTTTTATTTTTTATTTTTTTTATTTTTAGCTCACTAAATTTCTTGTTTTTTTATTTTTTTTATTTTCTCTTCATTTTAGTGACGGGCTAAGCTCGTCGCTAAATTTGATTTTTATTTTTTAAATTACCTTTGTTTGTTTTTAAATTTTTTTAATTTTTTTTATTTTCTCTTCATTTTAGCGGCGATTTAAGCCCTTAACCCGTCGCTAACTTTGATTTTAATTTTTTTAATAACTTTTTAGCGACAAGTCCATTCCCGTCTCCATACTTTTTTTTTATTTTTTAAATTATTTTTAGCAATGAGAATACCTGTAGCTAAATTTATTTTTATTTTCTTTTATTTTCTAGCGTGCTAAATATGTTGTTTTTTTAATTTTTTTAATTTTTTTTATTTACTCTTCGTTTTAAATTTGATTTTTATTTTTTAACTTACTTTTTTTTTTTAGCGTGCTAAATTTGTTTTTTTTATTTTCTCTTCTCTTTAGCGACGGGTTAAGCCCGTTGCTAACTTTGATTTTAATTTTTTTAATAACTTTTTAGCGACGGGTCCATTCCCATCGCTAAACTTTCTTTTTATTTTTTAATTATTTTTAGCGACAGGAATACTTGTCTATAAATTTATTTTATTTTTTATTTTATTTTACTTTTTAGCGTGCTAAATTTGTTGTTTTTATTTTTTTTATTTTCTTTTCCTTTTTAGCGACGAGTTCTTTCCCATCGCTAAATTTCGTTTTTATTTTTTTTAATTATTTGTAGTGACAATATCTTGCCTGTCGCTAAATTTGTTTTTTATTTTTTAAATTATTTTTAGCGACGAGTATACCCGTCGCTAATTTTTTTGTTAATTATTTTTTAGAGATAAGTGTGCCCCGTCGCTAAAGTTTTTTTTTATTTTCTTTTATTTTTCAGCGAGTTAATTTTGTTGTTTTTCTGATTTTTTTATTTTTTTATTTTAATTTTTTATTCTTTTTTAGCGACAAGTATACCCATCGCTAAATTTAATTTTAAAAAATAATTTCTTTTAAAATTATTTTTTAATTTATTTTTTTTTAGTGATGATTTTTGCATCGCGGATTCCGTCGCTAATTCTGTCACTGAATTAAAAAAAAATTAAAAAAATTAGCGATGAGAATTCCGTCGCTATCCGTCAAGGAACCAACAAAGATATCTGCGCACAGAGGCTGTTGGGAAAAAAAATGTGTACAAATCTACACACTAGCTCCAGAATTTACCGAAATACTCTACTTTTTCATATTATAAACAAAAATATCTAGGGGCTTGATTGATAAATACTAAATTAATTTATTTTCTTTCCCCATTTTCTTATTACACCATCAAGCCCATTATTTCCAAATTATTTCTCATCATGGGCTTAAGCCCAAATCATATGTATCCCATATACATATATTCCAAGCCCATTAGGCTTAATTTTTCTAGTTGGGCTAGACATCTCATTAACTATTTAATTGAGGCCCTTTCACTTAAATTTCTAATTTCATGCACCATAAAATAAAATTATGTAATCTAAAATTATTTCTGTGTCACCAAGGAAATTTAACATTAAGTATTTTAAAAAAAAATACTTAGATCTACATTTTAAATGCTATTACACTGACATCAAGTATTAAAACACCTAGATCCACTTTAGGGTCGTTACAGATTGAATTAATCATTTTCAATTTCTAAAGATAAAATATAATTCATTTTTAAATGTCAAATATAATAAAGTTTTTATTATCAAAATATCATAAAAAATAAAAGAACAAAACAAGTATATGTTCCAAAGCTCGTTGTGTCTCAAGGTGCTCTTAATTACTAACAAGGGCCAATGGATAGTGGTTTTTCTTATGCTCCCATTCCTTCAAAGTTGAATGCAAGGCATTAGTCTCCCTAATTTAGAAGTTCAAGAGGGCCCTCTCAAGCAATGGTGCAGAGTTCTCCCCAAGCCCCGCCCTCGAATTATGTGGATCTTCAAGACAAGATGAATGATACTCTAATGGCTAACAAGTTCTATTCTCACTACAAAAGATTCATAATTTAGTGATCAATTTAGAGACAAAATTTTTCCGTTGGTAATTAGAGACGTCTCAGTGATGGATATTCCGTAGCTAAGTTTTTTTTATTTAATTTTTTTTATTTTTTAGCGACGAGTGTGACCCCATCGCTAGATTTTTAATTTTTATTTATTTATTTTTTATTTTTTAGGGACACGTGTGACCCCATTGTTGAATTTTTAATTTTTATTTATTTTTTTATTTTTTAGTGATGGGTGTAAACTCGTCGCTGAATTTTCAATTTTTATTTATTTATTTTTTATTTTTTAGCTACCGATGTGAACCTGTCGCTGAATTTTTAATTTTTATTTTTTTTATTTTTTAGCGATAAGTGTGACTCCGTCACTAAATTTTTATTTTTTATTTAATTCTTTTTTATTTTTTAGTGATGGGTGTGACCCCGTCGCTGAATTTTCAATTTTTATTTATTTTTTTTTATTTTTTCGCGATGGGTGTGACTCTGTCACTGAATTTTTAATTTTTATTTATTTATTTTTATTTTCCAGCGATGAGTGTGACCTCATCACTAAATTTTTCTTTTTATTTAATTTTTTTTTATTTTTTAGCGACAGGCATGACCCCATTGCTGAATTTTTAATTTTTATTTAATTTTTTTTATTTTTTAGCGACGGGTATGACCCCATCGCTTAATTTTTATTTTTTATTTAATTTATTTTTCTTTTTTAGCAACGGGTGTTATCCCGTTGCTAAATTTTTATTTTTTTGTTTAATTAAATTAAAATTATTTAGTGACAGAATATTTTGTCTCTAAATAATTAAAAAATAAATTAATAATTAGAAAATTTAGTGACGGAATAACCCGTCGCTAAAAAAAAATTAATAAAAATAAAATTTATTAATTATGTATTAAACAAAGATTAAATAAAAATTAAAATTCTTTAGTATGCATATTTAATGTATTTTATTTACAAACCAAAATATGTAAATTGATATGATATTATAAAATTTATAATAACAAATATGTATTAAACTAATTTTTAATCAAATAAAACTTAAATATTTAAGAGATTAATTAATTACAACATTTAATTGGTACATTAGTTGAGTTAAAAGTTTACAATATTTATTTTTTTAACTATTAATTTATGAATTAAAAAATTTAAAATTTAAAATATTAATTTAAAATAAAAATTAAAACGGCTAGTAGTTAAATGTAGTATATATTAATATGTGTAGTATATGTAATAAAAAGGCTTGCAGTTTAGACAGTCGCGCGCGCTAGCTCACACAAGAGATCAAGGAGGGGAAGGAAAGGAGTTGCATTGGAAAATTAATCCTAGCATACACATGGTGGCTTAAGGGGGTGCCACTTGACGCGTAAAGGCGCGCACACGCGTCTACTCTGTGAGATTAATTATTTTATTTTTTTAAAATAAAAGTTAGCGATGAAACTGTTTTCGTCGCTAATTCTAATTTATTTTAATTTTTTAATGTTTAATTTTTTTATTATGTTTTAGCGACGGAACTGTGTAGTATATGTAATAAAAAGGCTTGTAGCTCAGACAGTCGCACGTGCGCGCGCTCACGCGAAGGATCAAGGATCAAAACTAAGGAGGGGAAGGAAAGGAGCTACGCTAGGAAATTAATCCTAGTGTATGTGTGGCGGCTTAAGGGGGCGCCAATTGGCGCGTAGAGACTCATGCACGTGTCCACCTTGTGAGATTAATTATTTTATTTTTTTAAAAAATAAAAATTAGCGACGAAACTTTTTTTGTAATTGATTCTAATTTATTTTAATTTTTAATTTTTTATTATGTTTTAGCGATGAAATTTGTCCCTAAATTTTTTTTTAATTTTTAAATATTTTTTTATTTTTATTTTTTTAATCAACAATAGAAAGTTTCGTCGCTAATTTATGTTGTCGCTAAAATTTAGCGACGTCATTTTTAATAACGAAAAGGTGTTCGTCGTTAAATTTTTTAATAACAAATTTTATATTTTAGCATCGGATATTTTCATTTATAAATGTCTTTTTCTTTTTAAGTGTCTTTAATGTAAGAAGATCAAAGTATCCCTTTAGCAAGTGGCTCGGACTCCCAAGACTATCTTTTGGGGAATCTTGTAGTAGATGATTCAATGGACGCTATGTTTGACTATGACGAAATTTTCAGCTTGCATTCTATGGATGCTCCCCCAAGATCCAAATCCCAACACCAAAGAGATCGTCAAAAGAAAAAATGGGCTCTCTGCTAAATAATTACCATGTCTATACATGTCGTGATTTTGTGTTCTGTATCTTCCTTTTTTTTTTTGTGGCTTTTGTTTTGTGTGTTATCTTGAGGTTTGAACCAACTTGTTCTATGTTATTTTTTTTTAATTTCTGTGTAATGAATTTTTTTATTTATAGAAAAAAATATTTATAAATATATTTATATATTTATTTATAATTTTATAAATATATTATTTAATATAAAGTTATTAAATTTTAAATTATTATAATAATATAATTAAAATAAATACATTTAAAATTATTATATATATATTAATTTAATCGTTTAACATAATATAATATAGGCATATATAATAGAAAAAAATTAAAAATTAAGTTTTAAAGAAAATAAAAAATTCTAACATCCTCGAACCTGAACTCGAGGTTGACCTCTCTAACAAGCGGTCGAGTTTGTGTTGAGGTCGGCTTGTGGACCTTTTGATGACTTAAGTTCATGTCGAACTCGAGCTTGAGCTCGAGTTCAAGTTTTAAAATTGACTTATAAATTAAGTTTGAATTTAACAAAACATAATTCGACTCGATTTGATTGTAACTCTACGATGAGATTTTAATTGATCAACACAAATTAAACCCATTTTGCGCCGTTAGCACGCGATTCTCGTGGCAAACGTGGAGGGAGCCACTTAATGTTAAACTGTCCAGTGGACGAGACAAGTGTAACCTTATGTCTGTATGTCGGCGAAAATCCCCCGGCTCAACCTAGTCGGTGTGTCCAAAAGCAATGAGAATGCTTGCAGCCGTAAGGCCATCTCCAAGGCAGCTCCCTAACTCAAAAAATGAGGAGGGAAGTGCTTGAATTTATCTCCAAGGCAGCTCCCTATATGTCTTGTCACTCCTCAAAATATGACTTTAGTTAAAATGACTCCTCATAGGTAAGGAGTTGAAATTTGCTCCATATTTCATTTTATATATATTTTATATGTATTAAAGTATTGAGTGAATTATATTTTATGTATTTGATTATTATTTTTTTTATATGCATGTATTTAATTATTTTGTGTATTTGATTATATATTTTATGCATGTATTTGATTATTTTGTGTACTTGATTATTTATTTTGTGTGTATTTGATTATTTTGTATATTTATTTTGTTAAATAATCATTTTTAAAAATATTAGAAAATTTATTTATAAATATATTAAATATTATAAAAATATAATACTGTCATATTTATTATTAAATTATCAAATAAATAATAAAATTTTATAATAATAAAAATTATAAATGAGGTAAAATAAATAGAATTAAAATTTATTAATAAATAAGTGGGATAGAGAGTGTGATAGGGAGTATGGTTGGAGCACGCACGATTTTCTAAGCAAAATCAGAATAGGGAGTGAATTATTTATAATATAATAAGGAGTAGAATAGGGAGTGTGGTTGGAGATGGCCTAACTTCGAAAAAATTAAAGTTCTAAATTTTGAAACTGAGTCCAAAGGGGATGTAAGTTTTAAATTTTAAATTCTACATTAACTACAACAACATTCGTTAATTAAAGTATTCGTGCTAACGGGATATAGATTAATTGGCAAGAATGACTGTTATATTAGTGTCAATTTAGTGGGAGTGTAAATTCGAATATTTTTTTATGGAGAGAGACAAAATTTTATGATTTATCTTCACATAATTGAAGGAACGATTACGAAAAATGGCACAAAAACGGACATCTCGAGTATTCGTGGATTGAGTATGAGAGCCAAGCCCAGGCCCTTCAACTAATGTCACATTCCTTGTCGATCGATGGTCTACACTTCGCTGCCCTATAAATAGTACTGGAGAACCGTTGTACAAAGAAAAGCAGGAAAGACAAACCCAGAAGCGAGAGATGGCGGAGAGTAGGAAAGATCACTCCAGAGGAGTTCATGCCCACGTGGTGGTGTTGCCATACCCATGCCAAGGCCACATCAACCCTCTCCTCCAATTCGCAAAGCACTTGGCTTTTAGAGGCGTCAAGGCTACTCTGGCCACCACCCGTTACACCGTCCCCTCCATCTCTGCCCCATACGTCGGCATTGAGCCCATCTCCGACGGATTCGACGAATCCGGCTTTGCCCAGGCCGGAAACGAGGCCGTCTACCTCAGCTCCTTCAAGGCCAATGGCTCCAGAACTCTGTCCGAGATCATCCGCAAGTTCAAGAGCTCCGGCTTCCCGGTCGACTGCGTGGTTTACGATTCGTTCCTCCCGTGGGCTCTGGACGTGGCCAGGGAGCACGGCATCTACGGAGCTTCCTTCTTCACCAACTCCGCCGCAGTCAGCGCCGTCTTCAGCATGCTGCACAACGGCAAGCTCAGCCTGCCGCTGAAGCTGGACGAGTCGCCGCTGCAGTTGCCTGGCTTGCCGCCTTTGTACTCGCACGACCTGCCTTCGTTCCTCAAGGCGCCGGGAAGCCACCCAGCTTACTTGGCCATGAACCTCGGCCAGTTCTCTAACTTGAAAGACGCGGATTGGGTGTTTGGGAACACCTTTGAAGCGCTGGAAGGGGAGGTGGCTAGAACGGTGTCGGAGAAGTGGCCGGCGAAGCTGATAGGACCCATGGTGCCATCGGCGTACTTGGACGAAAGGATGAAGAGGGACAAAGGGTACGGAGCCAGCCTGTGGAAGCCGCTGGGGGAGGAGTGCATGAAGTGGCTGGAATCGAAGGCGAGGGACTCGGTGGCTTACGTGTCGTTTGGGAGCATGGTCTCTTTGTCGGCGGAGCAGATGGAGGAGGTAGCGTGGGGGCTGAAGGGGAGCGAGGTGAACTTCATATGGGTGGTGAGGGGAACGGAGCTGGGGAAGCTGCCAAGCGACTTCATAGAGTCGACGAGGGAGAAGGGGGTGGTGGTGACGTGGTGCAACCAGCTGGAGATGCTGGGCCACGGGGCGGTGGGGTGCTTCGTGACGCACTGCGGGTGGAACTCGACGCTGGAAGGGCTGAGCCTGGGGGTGCCCATGGTGGGGGTGCCCAAATGGGCGGATCAGCTGACGAACGCCAAGTTCATAGAGGAGGGAGTTTGGAGGGTTGGGGTGAGGGCCAAGGAGGACCACAGGGGGATTGTCACCAGGGATGAGCTCATTGCTTGCTTGAAGCGAGTCATGGGGGATGGGGATGTTGCCGCGGAGATGAGGAGGGCAAATGCCGCTAAGTGGAAGGCTCTCGCAAGGGAAGCCATGAGCCAAGGCGGCAGCTCCGACACGGCCATTTCCCACTTTGTCGACCACCTCTTCAACAATAAGAAGCAGCAGCTAAACACGAACACAAACACAAAACAGAAACACAAACGCAATTCATTCCCCTGGTTTAGGGTTTAGGGGAATGAATTAATTAATTAATGTCCGCCTGTGCTGCCTACCTGCGTGTTTAATCTCATTGTCAGATGAATTCCGGCACCAGCGCCGCACATTCATCATTTCTTTTTCTTTAAGTTCTTGAATGAGAAATTAACCTTTCCATTAATCAATTTAAGACGACGACTACTACTAGTACTACTCTTATCACTTCCATGATATTTATGGCCTCTGTTCTAATTTTAAGGTCATCAACTTTTCCTAATTAAGTTGTAACCCATACATACATATTATCTTGCTATATATACCTCAATAATAAACCAGTAACTTAATTAATTTGCACAATGGAACTGGAAGGCGGCTACGACTGCTTTGCAAGAAGCAGCAGGCATCTATGAATCGAGCAGGCGGGCAGGACGTCAATTATTTGATGAAATGAATTGAAACATCAAACAAATAAAATTAAAGCAATCAGTTGGGCTCTGGGGGCGGTACAAATAAAATTAAAGCAACTGAGGGCGGTGGTGGTGGTGGTGGGCCGGGGGGATGAGAAATTTGTGATTTACTTTCTTCCAGTATGAGTGTATGGACACTGTGGTGGGTTTCGTGTCGTGTGAAAGCATCTGGACCATGCATGACAGATCACTCAATCGCACCCATAAGAAACAAAAATTAATTAGGAAAAAGGGCTGGACCTGACTGGACTACTACGCGTCTCAGATGTCGGCATAAATAGTGCAGATGACAGATCACTCAATCACACCCATAAGAAACAAAAATTAATTAGGAAAAAGGGATGAACCTGACTGGACTACTACTACGCGTCTCGAGTGCAATTTTGTTCACCCCATTTAACGGGGTGAACGTCGCTCTCACAATTTCGGTGAAAAAGCAACGAAACGACGTCTCAGATATCGGCATAAATGGTGCAGATGACAGATCAGTCAATCACACCCATAAGAAACAAAAATTAATTAGGAAAAAGGGATGGACCTGCCTGGACTACGCGTCTCAGATGTCGGCAAAAGTAATGAACGAATGAATACAATGGCGTAAAACAGCAATCCAACTGAATGATTGTGATTATATATGAGCTTGTAATCATCAATCCAGTGGATCTTCGCCATCCGTACGTAGTCTTCTTTTTCTAAGGAAATCCCACCCATCAGTTCATTAATCACAAGAAATAACAGCTGTCCCTCTCAACTTACAAGATGGAACAGTACTGATGATATCTTTCAAACTGTTCACTCCTTCTCCCCTGTCTATGCTAAAATAACTAGTTCAATGGGTTAGGGGAATATTTTAATCATAAAAAATTACCCATTTAATTATCATAAAACTTTTATCAAATATTTACTATAAAAAAAGGAAAAGAAAAAGAGGGTTACAAGAGCACCCCTCAAAAGACTTGACAAAATCAATTTTGGAAGCCATCTTCCACGGCCTCGCCGTCCTTGAACTTGGCCCCCACTAGATGCTTAAACTCTGCCGTCATGGCTGTCGCTAAACCAATCTATTAATTCGGCGGGCAGAGGCACAAATATATATATATATATATATATATATTATTGGTCAAAAAAAGTGTTGTATATAATTAACCTAAGTGAAGGTTAGACGCCGACGGGACGCAGTTGCCCGTGGGAGGAAGGAGAAGGCAGCAGACATGCAATCGCCGGTCAAAATTCACACAAACCCAGGATAATGGCCGACGAGAGAAAGAGAGGGGGTCACCTGCGCTGCTGCCTATTGGTTGCCGGACTAGGGCTCCACCAACTCTTGAGTGACCCCTGATAATGAGGGCATCTTCATTAATTATTCGTGATTTCTGAAACAGAAACACACAAGAAAAATAACTCCAAGCAACACAGGCAATAGATTAATATATTATTTGATGTCGAATAAAATAACACAGAAATAAATTTTGTCACTTCCACGCAACACCACTAAATTAAGATATATATAGCTTTTATGCAGTTCCTATTACAGTATGAAGCCAATTTTCAGTTAAAATTTTAGTGGCAGTTGAATATAATTATTCAAACTTTTTATTGTGAGGTGTCAAATTTGGTGGGAGATGAACAGGTTTGAATTTCATATTTCTCCAACATAATAATAAATTTATTTATTAAAATATTATCATCAAATTAAAGATAATAATAAATTTATTTAATTTATGACTACTACTACTTCTCACTTCCATGCACTATCTATGTGTATATATGTATAAATATATAAGTCTAATACATATTTTTGTTTTTTTATTTTTATATTTTTTTATATGATCACTTAAATTTTTCATTATTTTAATTATACTCTTAGACTATATATTTTCGAGTTAATTACAAATCTTAGTCAAAGCATACAATACACACGCACAAAAATTCACAAATTACTCTTTGTGCGGGTGTAAGAGAATAAGATTGATGATCGATCGATAGTGCCATGGACCGTTCGTCTCCACCATGGTATTTCTTCTCCGACGACGACTACAAGAAGCCTATGGCTTTTGACTTCCAACTTGTGGTAGGCATGTAGATACAACTTGCAACAAGCTTACGACGGACATATTGAGCTGCAAATAGAGGCAAAGCTTCTCGCGTATAGCCGACAAACAACTGGAAACCAAGGCTACAGGTGGTGATGAAGTTGCTAAAAATGAGAGAATGTGAAGGGGTGGTGGCAGTAGTTGGTGTTGCAGAAACCCTAGGCTTGTTTTAAAAAAAACAGACAATCAAATGCACTGTTGACTAGGAAGAAGAAGCAGAGGTTGATCGACAGGAAAAGACCACCGATCGAAGCAAGAGGTCGATTGACAAGAGAAGACCAATGATTAATTAATGGTGCCTCAAACCGTCTATTTTCTTCTTCAGTGACAACAATCGATCGTCCATTCGATCGATTAGTCTTCCCCCACCAATGGCTCTTTTTCACCACTATTGACGACAGCTTCTGCACCTTCCGCCACTATTGATGACGACCTCTACACCTTTCACCACCCCTTTCACCACTATCAACACCTTCTTCTCTTCACCTTTTGCCACTCCTGACAATGACCTCTACACTTTTCGTCATCGCCAACTCATTTTTACCATCAATTGCCTTTCGCCACAGTTGACAAACATTTTCATCTTGTGCCATAACCGTTGGCTTACACCTTCTCTTCTATCTTCTGTACTTGTCACCGATCACCTCTCTTATGTTGTCGCCAACTGCTTTTTGTCTTGCCACACTGCCCACTCAGCCTCGTTGCTAGTCACCATCTTTACCACACCTCTTCTATCTTTTGTATTTGTCGTCGGCCACCTCTCATGCTTTGTCACCGACCATTGAAAAAAGAAGTTATGGTAGAGATAATGGTCGTGAATGAGTGGTAATTTGAGTGTTTCAGTGCGTTTGTATTGCATGATCTAATTAAGGTGTACAATTGAATCAAAAATATAAATTTTAAGAATCTAATCGAAATAATAAAAAAATTTAAATAATTATAAAAAATAAATAAAAATACATATTTGACATTTATATATGTATATGCCTCTGTCCTGATTGTTAAAAGAATTTAAATACATTTAATATGCCTAAACTTGTCCAAAAAGGAGAGTAGACATCAATCAATCAAGAAGCCAGCGCCAGCTGCCAGCCATCGTGAGCTGAACTTGAAACTTGGAAACATCAAATGAAAACAATGTGGGTTCTGGTGGAAGCGTCTGGACTTTGACCATCTATTATTATTATTATTGTTATTAGAGAGCATTCAAATTGCCTAATGAACAAACAAAACCACAATCCATGTATCGGATTCCGATTGGAGAATCACTTACGTTAAGCCGCACATCTCGGCTGGCTGGCTGCTGAAGTTGGCAATTGCGCGACAATTGTGGAAAGGGGCAATTGAACTGAATGACTGATTATCAGCTTCACCCTCTAATTAAGCATCCATCCTCCCTTCAATTTCCTATCTTACGTTAAGCCGCACATCTCGGCTGGCTGGCTTCTGAAGTTAGCAATTGCGCGACAATTGTGGAAAGGGGCAATTGAACTTAATGACTGATTATCAGCTTCACCCTCTAATTAAGCATCCATCCTCCTTCAATTTCCTATCTTCATCCTCAAATAATTTTTAGGGATGAAGATTTTAATTAGGAGGTTTGAGATAAATTTAGAAATTTTAATTTTATTATGATTGTGATTTTGGTGTTTAATTCTGTCTGAGGATGTTATCTACTATTGATTCCAAATCCGGATAAAAGAAGAGGGTTATGTTAGGTAATCGACAACTAACGTAAAAATTAGTTGGATCAAAAAACATGAAATCTAGACAAATCATGAAAAATCGTTGGGGCGTAACTCTTCATAGCTATGCGCTACATTGCACGCGTGTAGTGTTAAGTGATCTAGGGCCGTTGCATCAGCGCCCGAATGTAGTGACAAATGAGCAAAGGTCGTCATATTTGTTTGGACGGATGCGGATAAAGAAGTTAGTCTAAAATCAAAATCAAAATAAAAAATAAAATCAAAATAAAAAACAAAATCAAATTCTAAGTCAAAGCCAAAATCAAAAGCATAGATTAAGGATTGAGTCATTGAACGTAGGAATATTACTAGGCATGGAAATGCATGGGAGAATAGGGCATCTCCTGGCTAATAAAATTATTGAACGCGATCCTTAAATCAAAAAAGATGTCAGATGAGTAGAGGAAGAGTACTTTGATTTCTATATACAAGAACAAATAAGATGTTCAAAACTGTGAAAATTATAGAGTAATTAATTTAATGAATCACACCATGAAACTCTGGGAGAAAGTAATAGAGCAGAGACTCATAAAGGAAACATGCATATCAGAAAATCAATTTTGTTTCATGTCTGGTAGGTCAACAATGGCAGCTATATACCTACTGAGACGCCTAATGGAAAGGTATTCAGATCATCAAAAAGACCTGCATATAGTGTTTATAAATCTAGAAAAATGCTTATAATAGGGTCCCTAGAGAAGTATAACGAATGATTTTAGAGAAGAAATGAGTCCGAATAGCCTATATATAAGCATTTAAGGACATGTATCATAGTGCAAAGATAAGGGTCAGAACATGTGGAGGGGATACTGAACAGTTTAAAATTACAAGAGACTGCATCAAAGTTTTGCACTAAGTTCATACTTATTTACTTTAGTAATGGATGAACTCACTAAACACATTCAGACAAAGATGCCATGGTGTATGCAAAGCCGGCCCAACCAATTTGGGGGCTCTAGGCGAAAAAAAATTTCGAGGCCTTCTTAAGAGTATTAATTTTTTATAAAAAAATAAAAAATATATTTTTTTACTAGAAAATTTTATCATTTCATTAAATTAAAAAAAAAAGTTGAAGTTCAATCAATTACAAAATCTGATAATTTTTTAATGATACTGAATTTTTAACTAAAATATAATATCTCAGAGATTAAAAAATACTAAACAATCTACTGCAATAAACGAAGAAAAAACAAAACTAATTTTTTCTTAAAACTCTAAGAATGTCAGTACAACTCGAATAAAAAACTATACATTTCTGATTTTTCCATAGAAGAAAACAAAATAAAGCATTAAATTGATAACATTAAAAAAGTACAGTTCACCACTAATGAGCAAATTTTATTCCACAAATATGCATTGAACTATATTCAGTTTTATGTAAAATTAATTTTTCTTGCCTTTTAAGATACAAAATCGTTGATTAAATCTCCACAATTAAGTTTATCTAATAAACCATGTTCAATGGATAATATAGCTAATCCATTTAATATTTCTTGCAACTAGAATTGTGAATAATATTTTATAAGCAACAATATATGCATTTGGAAAATAATAGACTATTTTGATATAGTAAAGAATTTTCAATGTACTATTTTTTTCCTCTTAAAAAGTTTCTCTTAACATTCTTAATTCTAAAAATAAATCTAAACCATCTATATCAAAAAGTCCATCAAATTTAAGAACATTTTTAAGATTCAAATAATATACTTTTAAAATATCTTCATTTATTGATTTTAATTTCTTAAAATTGCATAGAAATCTAAATTTTTTTTCATATATTCCAAATTACTCAAACCTATTTTGAAGTGAAGAAATGACTTGATCAATCATGTATATAAAATAATTAACTCTAAAACATTTTTCAACAGATTTTGTTTTATAATCATTGATATTTTCATCAAATTGTATTTTGTATTTAATTTTTTAATAAAATATTTATTATTAAAAAATAAAAATATATATAAATAACAAATTTTTAAAATTTGGGGCCCTCCTAATTTGGGGGCCCCAGGCGGCCGCCTTGCTGGCCTTACTATAGGGCCGGCTCTGGGTGTATGCTATTTGTATATGACATAGTGTTGGTGGATGAAACAAAAGATTAAGTGAACACTAAGTTTAAAAGTTATGGAGAAACAATTTAGAATGTAAGAGATTTAAATTCAATAGAAGGAGAACAAAATATATGAAATGTAAATTTAGTAAGAATACAAGAGTGAAAAATGTTATAATAAAATTAGAATATCAAATCATACAAAGAAAAGACTATTTTCGATATTTGGGATCAATGATTCAAAAAGATGGAGAAATTCACGAGGATGTCACGCATAGAATTAAGGCAAGTTGGCTAAAATGGAAAAATGCATCGGGGGTGTTATCTGATGATAAAATTCCATTAAAATCGAAAAAAAAATTCTATAAGACAGTTATAAGACTAGTTTTGTTGTATAACTCAGAATGTTGGGCAGTCAAATATCAGTATGAGCAAAAGATGAGCGTAGCGGAGATGAAGATGGTAAGATGGATGTACGACTATATAAGAAAAAATAAAATTAGAAATGAGATTATTCGTAATAAGGTAGGAGTAGTGCCAATCGATGAGAAGATAAGAAAGACTAGACTAGACTAAGATGGTTTGATCATGTGAAAAGAAGACCAAAAGACACTCCTGAGAAGAGAGTTGATGAATTGAAATAATTAGTAAAAAAAAAAGGTAGAGGTAAACTCAAGAAGACTTTAGAAGAGACATTGAAATTTGATATAAAGTGTATGGGCATAAATGAAGATATGACAGAAAATAGAAATACATAGAATTCTAGAATTTATGTAGCTGATCCCATATAATAGAATAAAAGCTGGATATGTTGTTGTTGTTGTTGTTGTGTTGTGATTTTGGTCTTTATAAATAGGCAAATTTGTTTAAAAGTTTGATGAATCACTTTAAAAAATTAATAAAGAAATATGGTCAAATTTATATTTTCGTTCTTGTACTTTCATATTTTTTTATATGATCATCTAAATTTTTCGTCGTTTTAAGTCAATTTAACTCATGTATTCAATTTTTTTATAAAATAACTTGAATTTTTTATTATTTAAATTACACTACAAAACTTATATTTTTGAATTAATTTAATCTCTTATACTTTCATATATAAAAAAGGTAAATTGAGATAACAAAGTACACGTCAAAATGTGGATGTTAAATTGACTTGAGAATGTAAGTCTGAGAGTATAATTGAAACAATAAAAAATTTAAGTTGTCACTTAAAAAAATATTAAAGTATAGAATTTAAATTAATTTAAAAATATAAATTTAATTATTAATCAATATAATTTTTTTAAATAATTACATAAAAATATAAAAATATAAATTTAATAAAAAAATATCTAAATTATTATCGTCGTGTTTCTTACGTAGTTTACAACTTAATAATTAGAATCTCATGTGTATCACGACCAATTATTAAAAGTCGGGAGATTAACTTGTTTCAATTAATAAATTATCTCCTTCTGATGCGATTCCGAACTTAGATTCTTGAGTCAAATTATTATTAATTTTATTTTTACCAGCCAATCGATTTGGTCTAACATTAAAATATCATATCGGATATCAAACTTTCATTATATATAATTGCAAATGAAGTACACTTCTCCCTATTAAAAATCTTATTATATATTTGCTAAGCATAAGTTCCTTAACTTTTAGTTATTAATTTACCATTATTTAAACCTTCTTAATCACACTCTCTGGCAATGTGTGAAAGGGGTATCAGATCCCAAGCACAAGATAATGATCCATGGGGTAGGTATGTATATATTAATTGATTGATGTGTGTTGAAGTAATATGCTAGGTTTTGATGTGATGAGAAAATGAGTGATGAAAAAAAATATGAAATTGATGTTAATAATAATGTATAAAATAGTATATTTGTAAGCACCCTCGCCCGAATATCTAAATCACCCGGTCCATCCGAACGGAGGCGTATATGGAATGGAAAAGAAGATAAAATACAAAAAGAGAATTTACCCTAGCATGCATGCATAAGAAAAACAACCGCGGAAGCAAACTACAAATATGCACGCACATAAGTACCCCGCTGGAACAACGGTCATGAAGGATAATAATATATACAGATGCCTGTGCTAACAATAGAAGATACAAGAAATACCCAACACAGCAAAAAATGAAAGACAAAAATACCGACAAAATATCAGAGATAATGAAGGCAGCTAACTGTACACCGTACCACGCGACCAATTGCTAGGCAGTGCGATCTTCGCCCTTGACCTTCGATTTACTCTTACCTGGAATGATGGAAAGTAAGGTGAGTCGCAAGACTCAACAAGTTTATAAGAAATGAAAGACTATAAATAGAAAAGAAGATCACCCCAAACACAGTCCCGCACGTACACACAAGCCATGAGACGTTACAATACAACAGTGCAGCATAATGAAAGTACATACCGGTTCTTGGGGCCCACACAAGACACTTGACACCCAAGTCTCATACCAACCTGCCACTGCCCTGAAAGGCAACAATATCCTCAACAAACTTGTGCGCATTGTCCCGGGTCAATACTCTCATCCCCCGTGTGTCCATGTCGGCACTCCCGACACCCGAGCCATAGGCTCCCTCGGAACGGTCCTCCCGTCCGAGAACTAATGACTACCAGTAACCATGCAATGCACGTAAAAATGCAATGGCGTAATGAGCATCAACGTGATACACTGGCGCCCATACATCTAGGCATCAGGCCATACTCTGCCCACACAGTAAACCACGAGCAATGCATATGTCCGTGCTGGATGCATCATAACCAAGCTAGAATGTCCATGACCAAGAATAACTAGATCATGAAAACCCCAACATGCAGCCCGTACCCATGTGCACGCCAAAACATGCAACGAGAATAAAATGATACCAGTCATATTATAATCACATAACGGCCGAGCTAGTCAACAGTGCTTGGCACCGATCAACGGTCAGTGAATAGGAGAGACTAGTCAACGGCCTAAGATAGGCCGTACGACAGTCACTCCGTCACCGAACTGCCGACCCCTACCCCCACTACCCAACCGCTCTAGCCTATAAGTAACCAAAATCCGTAAATAATACCCGAACAACTAAGAACCTAGCCCCGGGTGAGTACGTCATCATCCCCACAGGTAGGGGGTGGCACAAAATCCTGTAGGCAACCAACGAATAAAATCCTCAAGACCGGCTTAATAAATTAAATTTTAAAACAAACCGTTTAAAATTTCATAATTTATTAACAGCCAAAACAAACGAAGGGATGTTAAATAAATCGACAACGAAAGGAATGTTGTAGAGGATATAAAGAACTTGCCTTTACGAAGATATCTTTAGGTTTGTTTTGTCCAAAAGCGATAAAAATTATATAAACTGTAACACCCCAATAATTTGTCAAAATTAACAAAATTAGAGTCTAAACGAAATTCCAACCGTATAGAATGTAGTACTCGGTTCCCTGAATTACCTAATATTCTCAGATTGCGGTTAAAAGTGAGATTTTCTGAAAAAAAATCTCAATTCTTTCCAGAATTCCCACTGCTCGCGCGCGCGCCGCTGCTTCTGCTCCCTTCTTATTTCTGCTGCTGATTAACACTTCAATTAGCTGAAATTGAGGCTTTAATTTAAGAGGAGGAAGACTTGGTGGAGAGGAAGCCACGTGGGCTGAGCAGCAGAAATGGCTCTTTCTTCATGCGGCGCCGTTTTGGCACTTTAATAATGCTGGAATTAATTTCCAGCAAACAAACAGCTTCAACACGCACACCATCTCAGCTAAACATTCCTTTAATTTAATATACACCACCCTAACATCCTAAAGGTTAACTTGTGAGCAGCACTCCACGTTAGTTCACTACTCCAATTCTTTAGGTTCATTATATTATATTCACACAATTTATAACTATATTAAATATATAACATTCACGGCAACCCTTATTTTCTTGATAGTTTATTATCTTATGATTATTAATAATTATTATTATGACTATAAATTAACAACACCTCTTAATATTTCTTTTAAATTAAATTACTCCAATAAACTAATAATTAAATTAATTTATGATTTACGAGACGTTACAACATTGGAGATGAAAGTTGATAAAAATTTTAATCGAGTAAGGCATAAAATCAATTAAGTATACCAAAATATTAATCGAGTACAAATTCTTTGTAATCAAGTAAAATATCAATTTAGGCTATTGAGTCTATGTACTCATTAATTTAATCGAGTATAATATCAATTGTAATCGAGTACATTTTGTACTTTATCTTATAATCGAGTAAAATATCTATTTATTCAAATAACAATCTCATTTGATGTTAGGATGTAAGCTAAATTGGTTTTAATTAAGTAGGCTTATCTTGCAATCAAGTAAAATTTTAATGGAATCAGAGTAGAGTGTTTATCACAATTCTCTAGTGTAACAAAAGTAATCGAGTACTCAAATTTATAATCGTATAAATATTTCAACTATACTCGAGTAAATTCAAATTGTAATCGAGTACTTATTCTCCAGTAAATTGTCAAGTTTCTGAAACTTTAGTGTAATCGAGTATTCAAATTTGTAATCGAGTAAGTTTTACAAGTTTATGTCGCAAAATTGTAATCGAATACAAATATTTTATAATCAAGTAAATAAAAAAAATAGTCAATTACAAACTATATGCACTCGAGTATTTGTAAAAATTAGTCAAATAAACCGTGATTTGTAATCTAGTAAATTCTGACAGTTTTTTAATTTATATCCATTATAAAGTATTTAATGCAAGTAGTCTCTACTTTTCACTTCATCATTGAATCATAAATGCTGATGGATCATTTTTTATTATAATTTATACAATAAATATGTACGTCTAACTTGTTTGTGAGCTTGTTTAGAGATAAAAAAAAAATGATAGTTAAAAAGAAGATATATTTTAATTCAAGAAATTCCAACTGAAACATTTAAGATGGAAACACTATATAAGGAGTTAAAGTTAGAACAAAAAAATGAAGAACTGAGCTAAGCAACTGGTAAAACAACTCGAGATATAAAAACTATCTATTTTCTTCAAGAGTATTTCATTCTATACATCCTCAGAAAAAAAAAAAAAAACTACATTTTCTATCATTCTCATCTCTTTGTAATCCTAGAGAAGTGACTGTATTATATTATCACCATTTCATGCCTTCTCTTGTAAATTTTTTATTCGCATTTTCTTTTGAAATTGTAAAGGTTAAACTTAATCTTTATAAAAGTCACTAGTTCTGACTAATCCTATTTAAAAGTCATTTGTTTGTAAAAAGATTTGTAATTAATCATATTGTAAAAACTACTCAAATAAGTTGGATGAGACAACGACGACCGTCACAAAAAGGGAGGATGCATCGAAGAGGAAGGAATGCGAGAGGATGGGGAGAGAAAGGAGAGAGGAGATGAAAGAACAAAATGGTCATTCAACTCATTAATAAACTAATCTCTTAAACTCTCCCAGAATAAATAAAATATTTTTTTAATTTTTTTTCTTTATTTTTCTATTATTTTTGAGATTACCGCTCTTGTGTGGTTTCTCATCGCTCGTGCCCTGGATTTTGACAGAAAAGATAAATCGTAGATGAAATATTTATCTCACTACATAAGATAAAAAATCAAACCTATAACATACTAATAAAAATCCAAACTTATTTATTTTAGACCTCGTTGACTGGGTAACAACTTCTCTCTTATTAAATAAACTAAGAACCAAGACCAGATTCCAATATTGGGTGGCTACCGTTAGGGGTGAGCAAGAGTTCGGTTTAACCGAACTAACTGAATCGAACCGACAAGTTCGGTCAGTTCGGTTCGGTTTTTTATAAAGAATGGTTCGATTCGATTACCTATTACTCAAAAATTCGGTTATTCGATTCGGTTCGGTTATTTTGATAAAATAACCGAAAAATCGAACCGGTCTTGCACCATTAAACACCCCTCCCCCCACTCGCGCGGGGAACCAAACCGTGCCCTATGTACCCGATAGGCGAGAGCCAACCCCCAGCCCCCTCCCGATAGGCAAGAGTCACCCTCTTCCCTTCCATCTGATTTCTAATTGAGCCCTAACCTCCACCATTCGCCATCGCCGTCGGCTTCTGTCCTCCGCCTTCGACCTTTCTTTCCTCCCTGTGCCTTCTTTTCTTCGTTCATTCCTCTCTCTCTTTCTATCTCTCTCGCCATTTCGAAACCCTAATCCTAAACCTAATCGTCGGAAATAACTTTTGTTGTCGTCGTCGCTGCGCCCATTCATCCATTCTCAAGAGAGAGAGACCGAGAGTGAGCGATTCCCTAACCCTAACCTTAACTTGTTTCTTCCTTGTTTTGTCGACTACGACGAGTCGACGACAAAGAGTGAGTTCTCTGTTTCAGATTAAGTTAGGTTTTCGTTTTTGTATGGTTTTCCTTTCTTGTTCATTTGTTCATTGCTTGTTCATTAGATTTAGTTAGGTTTTTGTATGGTTTTTCCTTTTTCAGGACACTATTACAGTATTACTTCATTCAAAATGGCCTCAACGTCTTCATCTTGCAATGTAAGTAAAATCCTATATGATTTGATTTTCTACAAGTTTTTCTGGCAAACTGAAGTTGTTTTTAAAAAAGAAATTGAGGTTAAAAGAGAATGTAAGATATTAATTCATCATATCAGTTTCATTTATGATTGTGTTTGGATTTGTCTAAATTAGATTATCTCTTAATTACATCAGGTTTATTTGTGTTTTTGATTTAAGACTAATTTGTTAGGTTTAACTCTTGTTTGTCTGTGTTTTGGATTTAATTAATTCTGGAGCTGATATCCATGATCTACTTCAACTGTTGTGATTTCCTTTGTGCTCTTGAGTTTAGATCCATTAGTCTATGTTTTGGATTTATTGTCTATGTTTAGGGTTTATTGTCTTGTTTGTTTGTGTTTTGGATTTATTGTTTGGATTTCTTCTTGTTTTGAGCGTATGGCAGTATGTCCATATAATCAACAATCGAAAGACATTGTTTCAATTTTTACTGATAATTAAAGATATTATAAGATTTGAATTGGTTTTTATGCCATTTTTTTGACTGTAATGATATGTTCAGTTTTGTTTTTGTATGGTTTTTATGCCATTTTTTTCTAGGAAGATAGCAGTAGCAGGTTTCATTGTTCATTTTTTTGTATGGTTTCATTTTTTTGTAAGAGGATAGCAACAGGTTTTATTGGTCAGTAGGTTTTGTTTTGTATGGTTTTTTCGGTTCGGTTATAGAAAATCCAAATTCGGTTATTTTAGTTTCGATTATTTCGGTTAGTGTATTGGTTTGGTCGGTTCGATTCGGTTATAAGCCTAGATTCAGTTCGATTATAACCGAATGCACATCATTAGCTACCGTGCATGTTTGGTTCCAATATCTTTTACAATTGACTATTGACTAGATCTCCCTCCCCAACGATAAATATAAACTTTTGAAGGGAAGCATCAAATGAGAGGCAGATGGGCGGATGATGAGACACTCACGGACAGGTGATCCTTCTGGATTTGGAACATCTAATCGACTCTGAATAATTACAGAGAATTCGAGAGCACCAGATGCAGAGTAAATCCAAAAATGAAAAGGAACCCCTTGCCTTTACTCTGCCATTATTATTTGCTGATGTTGGTTGCCGACATTAGCAAATCTACGATAATGGCAAAAACTGCAATTAAATTTTAAAAAATAAAAATATAATGCCTAAATTACATAAAAATAAAAATAAAAAATAAATATAATATAAAATAAAATATTATGTTGACCAACTCAAAAGGTGACGTGTCCCCCTTGGACAGTATGCCTGCGTCAGGCAACCTGCAGACAACATATCATCTCTGACAAAATAAAAATATAAGAACAGTTTTTTAAAAAAAGTCAAAAAATAAAAATGTTAGAGAAATGTGTAAATTAAAAAATATAGAAGACTTCTTTTAAAATATAATTCTTAATACAAAAAAATATAAAACATAATTATTTAATATACAAATAAACATAAATTTTATAATACATTCAAATAAATTCTTGAAACAAATTTTAAAAAAAATTAAAAATTTTGATTTAGAGACAAAAAAAAATTTTGTTTCTAATCTGGTCTAAACTCTTTGTTGAAAAATAAATTCTTGAAACAAATTTGAAAAAAAATTAAAAATTTTGATTTAGAAGCCAAAAAAATTTTTGTTTCTAATTTGGTCTAAACTCTTTGTTGAGGGAAAAATATTTCTAAATTGGAAACGTGTTTATGATATTTTTCTAAAATTAAATGGCCCCGAAACATTTTTGAAACTGCTAAAATTGCCCAGAAATATTTTTTAACTTTTCAAAAATAGAAATATTTTGAAAACGCTAAAATAATGCCCCGGAGTTGTTTTCGTGCATCATAGAATAATAGAAGGTCATAATAGTTAAAGCTTTATTAAGTATATTTTGTGTATCTTATTTCTAATTTAAAAATATTTTTATTAGTTAATAATAAATATATTGTATTTTATAGAATTTTATTAATTAATAAAATTATTTTAAAATTAAAAAAATACATCAAATTAATTATTTTTATTATTTAATAATATTTTTATTATAAGGTAATCATAAGTTTCCTTAATTTGGGTACTTAAGTTTAGTTAAAAAAATAACAACAGAATAAATATGTTTAGTATTCAATAATAACAATCATACAATTGAAAATTGGGCATTGAATAACATCCTTAAAAAGGACTTGGTTACAATGGTGGCCGGTGATATATGGAGAGAGATTGAAAACGAACGATAGAGATTAAGGGAGAGGATTGTGGGTCGAGAGATTTGGAACTAATGTGGGCAACAATTTTTGCAAATGACAACAACAAATGAAACAATAAATGACGCACACTGGTCCCAATAAATGACGCACACTGGCACAACACAATAATAATGGTGGTTGCAGCGTTGAATGGCAATGGCAATGATTGCAACTATGAACAACAATGATGATGATGATATAGCAACAAATGGCAAATGACAAATGACAAATGACAAATGACAAATGACGATGGTGCATCACAAATAAAGACAACAATGGTATGACGATGAATGATAGTAGGGGATGATTTGGCAATGAATAGCAACAATGATCCTCTGAGCTCACATTGTTTGAAAATAGAGGGAACTCAAATGGGATTTGGGAAACAATATTTAGGGATTTGAGAACTTAGATGGAAATTTATGATTTGTTTAAGGATACAATGGTCTTTTCTCGATCAATTATAGCATTTTTTTTAGTAGTTTAAATGTCAGAAAAGAAAAAGTTGGTCTCAAGTAGCTTTTTCAAAATCATTGATAAAATACCATGTAAGCTATATATCTTTTTAAGTTATTTGAAACAATCAAACACATAACTAAATAAAGTCGACAACGTAATCAAATTGGGGAGTCAAATAGGCTATTAACAAATTTTAATGACCACTTTTGATATTTGTTACTAGAGATGTAGCTAGTGCTATGCTTGAAAGATTATAAAAGAAGGTTCATTTAATAGTGATTGACACTTGCAATTTAATTAGTTTTTAGATTGTTGTTGTCAAAATACAACAATTTATTTGTAATTGTGGACAGACGCAAGAGTCTTGAAAGTCGTGCCTAGATGAGAGTCTTAACAAGTAACTGAATCTGGTAGTTAGGTAGATATGGTAGTCTTCTAGAGGTGATGGTCTGATAGATCTGATGGTCTGGTGGATCTAGTAAATCTGGTGTGCTGATGATCAGGTGCCCTAAGATGAACGGGTGACCTGAGGTGATGAGTGGCCTTGGAATGACAGGTGCCCTTGGATGAACGAGTGGCCTTGGGATGATGAGTGGCCTTGAGATGACGAGTGGCCTCGGATGAACAAGTGGCCTCGGGATGACGGGTGCCCTCAGATGAACGAGTAGCCTTGGGATGACGAGTGGCCTCGGATGAACATGTGGCCTTGGGATGACGGGTGCCCTCGGATGAACGAGTGGCCTTGGGATGACGGGTGACCTTGAGATGACGAGTGGCCTCGGATGAATGAGTGGCCTACAAAACGAGAGCACCGTTAGGAAGCGAGTGGGGTCCCCGCGCAAATCCTCCGATACTTAAGTCAGATGTCGAAAGAAAATACGAAATGATGTTTTAATAACTCCAATTTGGGTACCTTGTGATAAAGGCATGGTCTCATATTTATAGCGGAGGGTGTGTGAGGCCTCGCGATATTTTCGACGAGAATCTCGTGGCCCATTCCAGAGGTCTCGCGGCCCATTCTGAGAATTTCGGAGTCCATTTGGCTGACGAGAGGTGGTCTACTCGGTTGAAACGAGTGGATCGCCAAAAAAGTAGCCAAGCCGGGGGGTCACTGAGCATGACTGAGTGACCCCCCACTCGGTCATGTTCTCGAGTGGGACCTTTGGGCCTAGTCGAGTGGGGTCGGCTAGGCTGAGATGGGACGATTGGCCACTCGACACAACCGAGTGGACCTCCACTCGGTTGTGCCAAGTAGGGGTGTGGCCACTCAGCCTTCCACTCGGCTAACCGAGTGGCACCCTACTCGGCTAGGTCAAGTGGGTTTTCTTCGACCTTTTGTCCCTGCTTTCTCCCACCGAATTGGGGCCCACGCTTGATCGGATACCTGCTTCATCTTCCCGGATACATCATAGATTTATAAAAAAAAATTAGATAAAAATAAGATGTAGTATAGTGATAAAATATATTTATTGGGAGTTGTAAAGTAATTTTAATTAGTTGGTGTTTGCATATTTAATATAATAGATAATTGCAGAAAATACTTTCATATTTAAAAAATAACGCGAATACTCTTTATCATTAAGAATAATAGATAATTATTCTTAGTTTCTCACTCCCACTTTATTCAATACTGCCTCCCTCTATTTTCCCTAAACTTTGTTTACAAACTAAATAGATATATAAATTTTACTTATAA
The DNA here is from genome assembly GCA_036245055.1 of Diospyros kaki. NCBI lineage: Eukaryota > Viridiplantae > Streptophyta > Magnoliopsida > Ericales > Ebenaceae > Diospyros > Diospyros kaki. Next base: position 4,578,781 of record BSEG01000002.1, on the reverse strand, counting down.
AAATATATTTTGGTTTATAATTATTTTAGATAAATAAAAAATAAAAATTGAATTTCTAACTTATGTCGCATAGAAACAAAAACTGAAAATGGATACGTTACAAAGTGAAAACGAGAAAACAATGTTTTTAAAAAAAAGTAAGAAATGAAGATGCGAGAAAACAAGTAAATAAAAAAATATAGTGATCTATTTGTAATTATTATTTTTAATATTCAAAATTATATAAAATAATTATTTAATTTAAAAATAAACATAAATTCGATAATAAATTCAAACAAATGTAAACATAAGTTATATCATCTAAGAACCATAATTTACTAATTAAAAAAATAATAAATTTAAAAAAAAACAAATGTTTTAGCAAAATGGCCTGAAATTCCAAAATTGTAGAAACAACCCAAAATGTTTTGGTGTTTCAAAAATGGAAACGTTTTAGAAATATTGAAATGACACCTCTGAGACGTTTTCATGTATCATAGTTTCTAATGATCGTTGAGGATCAATGGTAGGAAACAACCAAAAAGAGATAAAGGAGTTAGGTTATGGCTAAACTAAAGGGAGAAAGGTAGAAGAGAGAATGAGACATAAAGAATATATACAATTTTTTTACCACCCTTTTCGCAATAAGTAGTGACAAAAACTATTTTTCCCTTCTCTATCTCTAAACCATGATTTTTGGAGAATCCCATCACCCAAAGGTGCAGTTTCTCCATAAACCCCATGGTTTAAGGATGGTCAAACCTTCACAAGATACATAGAAAGAATGAGGTAGATTTTGATAGCAAAGTACCAACAATAAAGAGTGGGGAAAAGTTTAGCCATGACAACCAGAGTTAAGAGACAGAGATAAAAGAGAGAACATTGGCCTAATTTGAGTATTTACAAAAATATAATAGTGATAAACTAAGGATACAAGAAAATTATAATAAGAGTTGTACAATAAAGGTCTTTTTTTTTTTTTTGAAATTTCTCATAATTTAGAGTTGTTTTCATTTTTATGCTAAACCTCAGCGTTACGAAATGTATTTTAACTTAAGGTTGCATTTGAGGGAAAGGAAATTTTGTATCCAAACATGAAATTTGAAATTTCAAATCCCAAATCTCAACTAATGAGATTAAATGACCCTATCCAAACAGTATATTTAATGTTTAAATTTTGAAATTATGAAATAAGCTTTTAAATTTGGCCAAATACATATTTTAACCCTTATACTTGTACTCTTTTTTTTTTATTTAGACACTTAATTTTTTTGTTATTTTGATTATACCCCTAAATTATGTAATTTCAAGTCAATTGTACTTTTAAACATTTTATTATTTCAATTGCACCCTTAAACTATGTAATTGAAATAACAAAAAGTGCAGGGGTGAAATTGACTCGAAATTGTAAATTCAGAGTATTTTTTAAACCAAAAAAAAAATTATGGTATCTAAATTAAAAAAATATGCAAATATAGGGTTAAAATATGTATTTTGCCTCTAAATTTGGCTAAAAACACATTTTTGCCCTTGAACTCTCCCTGTTTAACCACTTATGTCCCTTAACTTGAGAGAGGACTGACTGTGCCCCTTAAGTTGCAAAAATGACCTATATCACACCTCTCAAATTCCAAAATCCTAGGCGTGACATACATGCACTTAGACAAAATTTTATATTAAATATATATATTATATTAATACATACATACACACAGTGCACAATGATAGGGTCGGACGTCAATGATGGAAGAGGCGGCGGACGATGACGACAGAGAAGTTGTATTGTGCGACGATGAATATGATCACATTTCATTACTCGATGAAACATGAAATTGGGTTTCATATCTGACCCAAGGCGTCTACCCAACACTCAATTCGGTAAAGACCCATCTTCTTCCCCAAACACATCAGGGTTTCTATTTTGTTATACGCTGCTGTCACTTCATCTTTCTTATCGCTAGCCGCCATCTTCCTCTTCTCCTTTTCCCAAAACCATCGTCTTGTAGTCTTTAATGGCAGCCACAAAAGCAACTGTTCGAGAATGAAAGAAAAAAGGGATAAGACGGCCTGAAATCGTCGCCAATGAGTCATTCGACCGATTGACCATTACAAACCCACAGATAGGCCAACTACCATTAAACCCGATCATCTTCTTTATCTTGGACGACCGATTGAGGCGTTTCTTCTCGCTCGTGGGTTGATTCTTGCCATAGCCATGGTCGACGACCTCTGGTCACTACCATGGTTGAGAGCCTTGTGCTCGATGCCATGGCTGCCACTAAGGAAGCAAGCCAGATGATGAAAACGATGGGTGAGAAAGATGAAGCGGCCAACAAACGGTGACAGAGAAAAATAAGGTGGTGGCGACGCAAAGGAGGAAAAGATGATGGTGTTGCCTTCATGCATCTCAACCCGCATGTAACTCACGTGCGATGTTGATTAGACAATGAAGTGCATGATGAGTTCAAAATCCACATTTAATGGATCCTTTCCAAAATTCAAGGGCACAAGTGGTTAAAAGCCTCAATTTCAAGGGCACAAATCTATCTTTGGCCGTCTCAATTTTGTCCATTACAATATGTATATACATGAATGGTCAGGGAGATGACATGACCTAATGATAGTACCGTAGAGAAGTGATCTGATGGCTTTGAAATTTAAACAGAGGGTACCAAAGACAGCCTCATCATTCATCAAGGAAGAATTGTCCTAGAAAGAAGGGTTCCCCTCCCTTTATGCCACAGAATGCATGTACCTCGTCCATTTCAACACCCACACTAGACACATCACATTGCAATCTTCATAATATCATATATACAAATATAATTCATACTTGTCATCACGTTTTAAACATTATATGAACTACTTTTACAATTCTCAAGCTATATCAAAATACTCCATTTCATTATATTTATGATGAAATATTAAAGACTAGCATATACCCGTGCCTAAAGGCACGGTATAAATAATATTAACATTAAATATATTTATAATTTATATGTATTATACTGTAATAATTTTATTTATATTAAACGCTCTACAAAACTCAAATAAGAGACAAACATATAAGATTTATAATATTTTCATTAATATTGCAAATCAAAATATAAGAGCAAGTAAAAAAAATTATAAACAGTGAACAAAAAATAGAAATTAAAGTTATTGTATATTTGTTAATGTTTTATAATAAAAAAAAATACTAAATATATATAATAAACTACATCAGTAAATACCCTACAATCTGAACAAATTAAATTAAAAATTAAATATCAAACAATACGTATCAACCGCAGCCATCAATGGAGGGGGTAAAGGAACCTCGATTCGGGGTCGGAGAGCCTTAGGTTGTCAATCGTGAGTGGTCGGGAGCTCTAGTGTTTCTGAACCTTAGGTTTCTTGACCATGCATGGTCGAGAACCCTTTGATTTTTATTTTATTTTAATTTAAAAAAAATTATTGTGCCTAAAATACAAAATAGAATTAATAAACTAAAAATAGAATTAAACAAATAAATGAATTCTTTTTGAATATTTGTGTCTTTAAGTAACTCAATAGGATAGATTAAATAATTTTACATTTATTTAAATATCAAAGATTCAACACCTAAAGATAAAAATATTAAATTTTGAATTAAGTTTTCTACTTTAATATCATTATTTGAATAAAGTTTTACACTAAAAATAATATTTGATCATCAATGATTTTAAAAAGAGGTTTTTATTTCTTTTAAAATTAAATCATTCAAATTTTAAATGTCAAATTCTTATACATTAAAACTTACACTGTTGGTATTTTTTTTATTTAAAAGATTTCAAAAACTTACACTGTTGATATTTAGAATACTTAAAAATTAAGTATTAAATATTTTAAAAATTAAATTTTAATAAAATTAAAATTTAAAAATTTGAAAAAGAGTCCCCGACCTTGTATATTAATTTTTTTAAAAAAGATTAAATTTTAAAAAATTAAAAATTTAAAAATATTTGGAGTCCCTGACCGTCGCTAGTCGGGGGCTTCAAGGGCCCCTGACAGCTGCAAGTAGCGTTTGTTGTCTGTGGCCCCTTACTGCCAGCACCGTCCATCGTGCCCCTCCATCTACTATTTGCACTGCCTCGCTTAGTCGCCCCTTCCACCAGCCACAAACGGTCGTCACCCATCACTACTTCTCGGATCGCATCGCCCCCTACCAGCCAGCTGCTCGCAATGCCTCGCCCCCACCCACCGTCATCCCTCCCACCCCCATCGTCGTTGCACCCGCTAGCCCTTCTATTCGTCGTTGTCCCTCAAGCTTTACTGCCATTGTCCCTCATGCCCTCCCTCATCGCCGTCACACCCGTCAGCCCTCCACCCACCATTGTCCATCCTGCCCTCTCTCACCGTCGTCGCACTTGCAAGCCCCCCTCCACCCGTCGTTGACCCTCCCTTACCCCATCGTCGTGAGAGAGGAAGGGAGTGAGAAAGTGGGAGAGATGGTGCAAGAGAGAAAGATGGGGGCAGTGAGTGAAGGAGTGAGTGGGTAGGAACTTCATTCATCTTTGTCAATCTCAACCATTAATATATATTTAAAATTTATCTCATCCATCCATTAGAATATCTCTCATATATTTTACATATTTTTTAAAATTTTTCTATCTTATTATCTAGATAATAATTAATTAATTAATTGACAGTGGGTGTTGGGCACTGTCAAATTTTTTTTATATATATAATATGATATTATATTATATATTATTATAAAAGAAATGAAAGAAAAAGTGGGACAAATGGGCTACGTGAAATTGAAGACAGATTGCAAATGAGGAGACGTGCCTGGAGGGCCATGTCCACACCTGCTGTGCATTGTGCAATATGTATAGATATATTATAAATTAATAAATGAAAAAAAAGAGAAAGGATAGTGCGGACTTCAGCCATTTTATTCATTTCAATTTTGAATTGAAAGCTAATAGTTTCCTTCATGCTAATGGGTTCCATCCGATTTCTTGTCTGGCGCATGTGCTCGGCATTTCTTCTCCAATTCAACCCCTGCTCTTGTGCATCTTCTTCTTTTTCTCCTCTTCTTCCGTTCTTCTGAATGCGCCAAACAATATTCCTGTGGTCTTCTTCTCTCAGCTTCCATTCTCCTTTTACATGTATATATATATATGTGATATATATATATATTTTAGAGCATGAGAGATGGTGGGGTTGGAGTGCTATCAGCATAAGCTTCTTGGAGAAGCTTTAATGGAAGGTGACAGACAGCAAACTTCTCGTTGTTAGAAATTATTCGAAAGATGGGTGGGTGGGTGGGTGGGTGGGTGGGAGGGAGAGAGAGAAAGACAGAGGGAGAGAGATAGTGGGATGGCTATGCGCTTGAGCGGGAAAATTTTTAATCTCAGCTATTGAAATGTCAGAATTTGATCACATCCATTGAAACATTTTCAAAAATCATCCTATTTTATTATATAGAACATTCCTGTTTTAAACCATCATGTTTTATTATATAGATATTCCCTAAAATTAATCTGATTTCTCAGAAGAAATCAAAAGAGCCCTAAAGAGCCTGTCTGAGACAGAATGAATGATGGGCCATGGGCCTTAAGGCCCAATTGGAAGTCCAGGCAATTCCTAGTTGTTGTTGGGACTCGTCTATATTCATGGCCCTTTCATATTTGTTTTTTTGTGTAACGACTCGTTAGGAGGTGTAGATGTTTTCAAATATTTTATTTTTGGCTCAAAATTTCTACTTTAATTAATTGAGGATTAAAAATATTTTTATGGAATAAAGTGTAAGTGGAAATAAAAATTTGGTAGCCCATCCAATTGAGATTCAAAATGTGGAAAAGTTCCAAATAGATTGGGCCATTGAGATATGTTTGGAATTTTAATTATATTATGAATGGGTTTTGATGATGATAATTTATTTACGTTAGTGAGTTGGGTCATGGAATGGCCCATGGCATGGGCTGATCCCAATTGAGAAATGAGATTTAAAATTTTTTTTTAAAAAATCATAATAAATTAAATGGGCCAGCAAATGTCAATAGTGCCATTGGTCTTCCTTTTAACCATTGTAAAGGTGAAGGGCAATCAGGTCATTTCGACCAAGTTGCAGGTGCAAACTGTGCATTTCCATCTTTGTGTGCGTCTGCATCAACAACCTTTCTCTTGTGCGTACTTTCTTTTCCCATCTGAGACTTCTTCTTCTTATCTCTCATTTTCCCTCCTGGCTGGTCATATTTTCGTCTGGGTTGATAGCAGCTTCAGGAAGGGCGGATTTTTCTGCATAGAGAAGTCATCATGCAAGTTCTTCTTGCACTCCCTCTTTATTTTCAGTGCAAGCTCGCTTATATGCAAGTTCCTCTTGCACTCCCTCTTTATTTTTAGTGCAAGCTCGCTTATATGCAAGTTCTTCTTGCACTTCCCTTTGATTTGTAATGCAAGTTCTCTTATACATCCTCTTATATCCTTGTGCAAGCTAACTGATGTGATTTCTGTATTCATTTTGTCTTACTATGATGACTGTGAATGTATATATATATATATATATCTGTTTTTGCATATAATTTCTTCTTCTCCGATTACAACATCCTTTTCGTTTGAATCTCCTTACTAAGTACATTAAGGTCCCTTTGATGTTTCGAATGGGGATTGTTTTACCCCAAATTTATTTTCTGCGAATGGCATATGTTTGGTTTCAATTTAGATACAGAGGTTCTGTTCACCTCTGTATCGAGCTATCCGTAGTATGTATATGTACGAATAAAAAGTCTGCTCAAATAACCCTTATAAGAGGCAGACAGATCGTGGGTATACTCTCTGGTCTTAAATAAACCTTCACATGTATATATTGTATACGCAACGGACAACTTGGTATAGATACTCTATGTTTTAAATAGTTGACGTATATATGCCCATTAGCCTTAACCGCGAGCTCTTTGTTGTGAGCTCATATCTATACCCTCTGACCATAAGATTAATCGCGAGCTCTTTGCAACGAGCTCATGCCTATATATCATTTTTCCATAAGCCTTAGCCACGAGCTCCTTCCCAGGAGTTCTTTTCTCAAACTCTTGCCGCACACTTGATCTCAAGCTCTTGGCGTGACCTCACCCCACAAGCTCTTGCTCAACCCCTTGACTGCAAGCTCTTTTAGCCAACTCACCTTATAACCTCGAGCTCTCTTCGTATGCCGCGAATTCATAATCTCGAGCTCACCCTGAGCTCTTCCCATAAGCCTTTGATTGCGAACTCTTTGCTCACACCCCATCCATTTACATTCCTTTAACTTAAGTACATATTTTCATTTTCTTTAATTTATATTTTACCTTTCATTTACTTTAATACATAAATATAAATAAGAAAGTACTCCTATTTGGATTTAATAAAAATATCTAAAAAATTAAAACCCATAACAATAAAAAAATAGAATTTTGGTTTTAGTACAAATGCAAGAACTTGCGATTTTACCACCCTCGAAATATATAGCTTTTGTTTCTTGAAAAATTCATTAAAAATCATTCTTACAACAATAAATGTTAGTTATAAAATACTGGGAGTTAGTTTTTCAAAATGAAGACATTTACAAAAATATGTTTTAGTTGGTCCTTCGTCTTAGAAAAAAATTTAGATTTATTTTGACCAACAATTTCACGTGGTGTGCTCATTCTGATTGCATGAGATTTAATCATGAATTTGAGCTATGAGTGCGAATGCAAGTAAATGCATACTGTCACTGGCTAAATGAAATCACAACAATCATATGATGGGAAAAATAGTTATTAAATTTATAATACTCCTCAACTAGTGAATCGAGATTTGATATTAACTAGCATCTTTAAAAAATTATTCATGTGTTATAAATTACATCAAGTATTTTTGTGTCATAAATTACATTTTGAATGTGGTAAACACTATGAAGTAAGATATGTTGAATTTATCTGATGATGGAAAAATACTCGATATGAGTAAGTGATGTTGAAAGTATGAATATCGCAGAAACAAGAATTTAAATACATGTGGTTGGAAAATACATACATGATGCATACATGTACGTGTTACATATATATATATATATATGTTTTCCACACCTATTATTTTGCTCGGAGGGAGAAATGGTACCCTAGAGCACCTGGTGCAGGAAGAGGTGGTCATAGTCCAACAGGTTGGCTCCATATTTATTTGTGAAGTTTTATTAAAATTATACACTTTTGCATGCATCGATTTATGGCTTGAGAGCCGAGGAGATTGATATTGATAATGAAATGATGATGCACTCTTGCATGTGTTAAATAATGACTTGTGAGCCTGTGAGAATTGATAATGACATTGAAAGTTTATGCATATTTGCATAGTGATACGTGGTGACATGATATATTAAATTGAATTGATGAATTCACAAATTATGAATCTTGTATCTAATTGTGGAGTCCTTGATCACTCTTCTTGGTGTCATCGTGTTCTTAGATCCTATTTATTGTTCATTGTTTCTCGAACTTGCTGAGTCTTGTGGCTCACTTGATTTTCTTTGCCATTCCAAGTGAATGAAAGAATGTTATTGGGGGTGAGTCCAGTAGAACTACAGCCCAGGGATAGTGGTGTATGGAGATTCGTCCTAAATTCAAAAATCCTAGTTAGTGATTTGATGAGAATTATAGTAATGAGGATTTGTTATGATATTGGCATTTGAGTCTTTTATTATTTTGTATGGCCATCGAGTCTAGAGTTATTGAAAATATAATTAAATCTTATTTAAATTTTTGTTGTTAGAAATGAAATTAGTTGTTATTTGAGTTTAATTTTGTTCTATGTCATTTCAGTAATGACCTTCTTTCGAGTATCCTATGATAGGTGTGAATACTTGGAAGCAGGCCTCACATTTTGTGCTTATGGATACAAGCAAATTTGAAAAATAAAAATAATATACCTAAGTTATTTTGTAATTTTAATTGTGAAACGCATTATATTTTATTAATTTCTCCATTAAATGACGACTTGACAAAAATAAAATGCTGAGTTGCAGATATTGTTTGCAATTGGTAGCTGTCCAAGACCCTTTCTTCCACACACACACTTGCACGCATGCCAATTTCAAACCATCAAATCAACGACGGCAAAAGGTTTCTAAGGTGATAAGCTTTCGTATTTTTTTATGTAGACTATAATTGAAGTTAATCAAAAACTTTTAGGATGCGTTCTTTTTATTATTTTTAATTTATTTTTAATTTTTAATTTTTTAAAATAATAAAAATGAGTTATCTTTGTTGTTTTTAAACATATATTTTAAAAAAAAATTATAAAGAAAATTCAAAATAACAAAAAGTTGTTTTAAGTATTTTTATTCAAAATAAATTCTAAACTCAAAACATATTTATTTAATTATTTATTTATTCATATTTTATTATTGTAATAGAAAAAATATTACAAAATTCATTAACTTTTAAATGTATATATTTTTTTAATAATATATTAACATTAAATATTTCTAATTTAGTGAATAATCAAATTTATTAAATAAAATATCATTAAAAAATTATTTTCAAAATTTCAAAGATAACGCATTTTCTAATTTTTTGTTTCAAGAAATAATTTTTTAAAATGACAAAGAGAACGCGTTTTCAATTTTTTAAAAACAGACCACTAAAACAAAAAATTGAAAATGAATTCAAAACTTAAAACTGAAAATTAAAAAATAAAGAGAATATAACCTTAATTTCTCTAATTGTCAAATGATCTTTCTATTTTTGTTTGTGGTCGATGGAAACCCCACCCCTATTGCTAGGAGTTTCTTAGAACCAAAAACATTAATCAATAGTGTAACAATCCACCTTCTCAGAGCGTGTTATATCTTAGCAAATTTAGGTCTTATTTTTTTTTTCTAAGTCACATTATTCCTGAAATTCCCTAAGACCTTATCTAGTGCTAGATGAGATGTTTACACTAGAAATTAAATATAAAGCGGAAGCTGAATCGAACCTACGCATGGCAAAACATACATGAATAACTGGACATAGTATTTATTACAAAGTTATTACATAAGCTTCTGAAAAATAAAACAAATGTACATGATTCTTAAACTATTCATATTACAACATAACATGGCACATTTCCTCGTTTCCTGACGTCTCGCGTCACTACACATCTCCAACCTCGGTATCATCACTGCAAGTCCCGACTAAAACGTTGAATGTTCTAGGGGCGAACCCAAGTTAGATGACGAACCATCTAAGTAAGGGTACATAATGCTATATCATGTGTGTATGCAATGTCTTTCATCGTAGGTGTCAACTGCACCCCTCATGCTACCTACCATTTTAGCGGCCACCTCCTTCAAAATCGGGGTGTATGGCTGCACCCTTGGTAAGGCAGCGGTGCCAGTTCGTACTCCCTACGGTCTCATATGCGTGTGATCAATGACATCAACGTATATTTATGCATTTCATAATCATGTCATGTATGCAGTCTACGTGATGGATTCATATCAGGGCATGTCAATATGATGAAAACATTTTCGAGGAACATAAACCACTTACTAATCAAGCATTTTTCATAAAACTAACTTCAATTGGGAAGCATCACTTACCTTCTCAAGCTTCTCGAACTACCTCGATATCTGTGCCTTACCTCGATTTGCGTGTCAACCTCAAAATTTGCACGAATCTCTTCAACTTCAGCCTCAAAGTATCCTAATCACCATAATTATTTAAATAAATATTAAAATCTATTTTTTCGTAATTTTTTTCATTTTCTTTAATTTTCTCTCTATTTTTTCCTATTTTTCCTCAATAAATCCAAACTAAATATTTCTAAAATATTTTCCAAAATATTTCACTACGAAAATTCATAAAATAATATTCTTGAATTTTTGAAATTTTCTAAGAAATTTTACTTACCTTAACTTAACATTTCTGAATTTCTCGATATATGTGTCATATCCTTGAAACGCGTGCTCAAACCGTTTTTCTCGCCAAAATCTCTAGTATATTACCAAAATATTATTTCTTATTTTTTAAAAAAAAATTTCAGGATTTTTCTTCCATTTTTCCTTTTCTTTTTCCTTTCTTTTTTCTTTTCTTTTCTTTTCTTCTTTTTCTTTTTTTTTTCTTCTTCTCCTCCTCCTTCTTCTTCTTCTTCCTCTTCCTCTTCTTGCGCAACCTGCAGTTTCCTCTTTTCTTCTTCCTTCTCTTCTTTCTTTCTTCTTCTTCTTCTTCTCTTTTCCTTCTTCCTTCTCTTTTTCTTCTTCTTCTTCTTCTCTTCTTTCTCCCTCCCCTGCTTCTTCTCCTTCCGCCATGGGTGCACGGCTAGCTTCGCCCACCCACCGAACTGCCTTGCTGCCGGCCTACCGTCGCCCTCGCAGGCTCCCATTAGCCTCCCCGACCCCCGCACCTTAGTTGGAGCTGCTCGCGACCGCTGTTGGCCGCGGCTGGTTGCGGCCTTGCTGCAGCTGGTTGCGGCCATGGCTTCCATGGCCACGACTGCTTCATTCGGCCACTTCCCGAGCTTCTATCGAGCACGAGGGTCGCCGCTGCACCTTACTGGAAGCTCCTCTGAGTTGTCGACGCGTCACCCAACCGCTAGAGCTCGTGGTTGTGCTGCTATGGCTGCCACCGATTGGCTTCTCTCTCTCGCGCAACTCTCTCTCTCTTTCTGCTATCGCTCCTTGTTGCAAATGGTCGATTGCTTCCTCTCTATTTATAGGCACTCGGCTGCTCCTCACCTTACTGCCCATAACATCTAACGGCCATTCCTCTCTTAGCGTGAAGATTACGCCATTTACAGAGCATGGCTAGAGAGTTCACATGGCATGGCCACACTTGCGTAGACATATATATATATATATATAGTATCACATCTAATTAATGAGAGATAAATCAATCTCTCAAATTCTCCCTACCCCATATCTTCTTACAGAGTTTCTTTCAAATCTTCAACCCACGATTGATTCATTGCTTCCAATTGCACAAATTTGCACTTACTGCTTCACGTGCATATATATATATATACATATATATATATCATATATTATACTATAATAATAAAAAATAACACATTTAAATCTCAAATTTCACCCTTATTTTACCTATTCAATTTTCTAATTACAACTATACCCTTAAACCTCAAATTAATTTGCGTTACAATACCGAAAATTTACAATTAATAATCTTAAAGTTACTCGATAATAACGATTTCGCCCCAGTGTCTTCACCGGACTGTCGTTTAATCCCGAAACCACTGAAAGGTTGCTCATTACGCAAAACCGGAGCTCCCTTAGGGTTCCATTGATTTTTCAGGAGTCTTCTACGACAATTCAGTTTTACAGCCTAAATGACAGCTGTATTTTAGCTGTACCGAAAACTGTTCCCAATTTAATTTTTTTTAATACCATAAATCCTATCTCAGAACGCTCATCGAAACCATATTATTTTCTTTAGACAATTTCACTGCGAGGCATTCCCTACAGTTGATTTTGATACTTATAACTGCTATTAAGCCAATTTTTCGGTATTCTAAACTCATTAAAATTACGTGGCAATCTTATCTAAACATGGGGTATTACAAATAGGGTTTAGACTCCTAAGAAAGGAAGAGAAAAAAAGATTGAGAGAGAAAAGATACGACTCTATTAAACATTAATTTGAAATTTCAAATTCTAAATCTAACTAATGAGGTTAAATGACTCTATCCAAACATTATATAATATAATGTTTAAAATTTGAAATTATGAAATAAGCTTCTAAATTTGGCTAAATAAATATTTTAACCCCTATACTTACATATATTTTTTTTCATTTAAATACTCAAATTTTTTATTATTTCAATTACATCTCCGAACATTACAATTTCGAGTCAATTGTAATTTTAAAAATTTTATTATTTCAATTACACTCTTAAACTATTCAATTTTGAGTCAATTGCACATCTCAAAAAAAATTGTCGAGAACAATGAATTCAGAAGTATAATTGAAACAACAAAAAATTCAAGGTTGAAATTGACTCAAAATTGCAAATTCAGAATATCTTTAAAACAAAAAAAGAAAAAGATTCTGGTATCTAACTAAAAAAAAAAATATGCAAGTACAAAGTTAAAATATGTATTTTACCTCTAAAATTAGCTAAAAAATATTTTTGCCCTTGAACTCTCCCCGTTTAACCTCTTATGCCCCCTCAACTTGAAGAGGCATTGATTATGCCCCTCAAGTTGTAAAAAGAAACCTATTATACCTCTCAAATTCTAAAATTTTGCACATGACATGCATGTGCTTGGACAAAATTTTATACTAAATATATATATATATATATATATTAGAGTGCGTTTGATTGCAAGTATGGAATTTACATAAAAAAAAATTCAAAGAAAAAGTCAATTAAATGTGTTTGATTGACTTAATTTTCAATCTAAAAATTATTGTACTTTTCCATCTTTTGGTGTTTGATAGCGATTATTTTTCAAGAAAATAATCATTTTTTCTAATTTTTATTGTTTGATAGTCATTATTTTTCATGAAAATTATCATTTTATTCATGGAACTTGTACTTTTTCTATAAATATCATGTTCAATCCAATCCAATTGAACCCCGTCAATACGTAAGATCATAATTTTTCATGATAAGCCAACATAATTCGATTTCACGCTTCAATGTTAAATATTCTGTTTCCATTTTTGCTATGCAAAAAAAAGAAAAAAGAAAAGAACATGATATAATGCACTATAATACTATGCAAAAGGATCAAAATAATGAAATCGAAATCAATACCAAAAAATAAGCCATAGCCCATAATATATTTCTACAAATAAACAATATACAGAATCATACCTCATAGAAAATAAATATATATGTACGTATACATATATAGTCACAAATTTCATTTCTATTGAAAGGAAACTGCAAGGAAATATGTATACTCATTCCAACTTAGAAATAGCTATACCTGCTTGAGTGAGTTTTGCAGAGAGAATGAAGATGCGATTATTGTAGTAGAGAGAGGGGAGAGATGATCTATGTCGAGAGAGGAGAGAGAATTTGGATTGTTTTCCATGTTTTGTTGGTGGGGAGAGAGAAATGCGAGTATGGGAGAAAATGTGAAAATGAAAATGTCAATTCCCTATAAAATAAAATCTACCCTCTCTGTAACAGCTCACTTTCTCGGGCGTGTTATGCCTTAGGAAAATTGAGTCTTATATTTTTTTTCTTTTCATCATTACATAATCCCGAAATTCCCTAAGGCCTATCTAGTGTTTAATTTACACACTAGAGATAAATACAATTTACAAAGCGGAAGCTGAATCGAACCTGCTCATGGCAATATATACATGAATAACTGGACAAGTATTTATTACAAAAGTTGTTACATAACCTTCGAAAAGTAAAACAAATGTACATAATCCTTAACTATTCATATCACAACATAACATGGCACATTTCCTCGTTTCCTGACGTCTCGCGTCACTATACATCTCCAATCTCAGTATCATCGCTGCAAGGCTCGACTGGAACGTTGAATGTTCCAGGGGTGAACCCAAGTTAGATGATGAACCATCTAAGTAAGGGTACGTAATGCTATGTCATGAGTGTATGCAATGTCTTTCCTCGTAGGTGTCAACTGCACCCCTCATGCTACCTACCATTTTAGCGGCCACCTCTTTCGAAGTCGGGGTGTATGGGTGCACCCTTGGTAAGGCAGCGGTGCCAGTTCGTACTCCCTACGGCCTCATATGCGTGTGATCAATGATATCAACGTGTAATCATGCATTTCATAATCATGTATGCATTCTACGTGATAGATACATATAAGGGCATGTCAATATGATGAAAATATTTTCGAGGAAGTACCACTTACCTTTTAGAGCTTATCAGGCTATCTCGAAATCTATGCCTTGCCTCGATTTGCGTGCCAACCTCAAAATTCGCACCAGACATCTCAACTTTGACCTCAAAGCATCCTAATCACCATAAATATTTGAATAAATATTAAATCCTATTTTTCCATAATTTCTGGCATTTTATTTAATTTTCTCTCTATTTCTTCCTATTTTTCCTCAATAATTCTAAATTAAATATTTCTAGAAATATTTTCTCAAATATTTCACTACGAAAATTCATAAAATAATATTTTTGAATTTCTGGAATTTTCTAGGAGATTTTACTCACCTTGACTTAGCATCTCTGATTTCCTCGATTTGCGTGCAATATTCCCGAAAAGCGTGTCCGAGTCGTTTTTCTCACCAAAATCTTCGGGGTATCAACGAAATATAATCTCCTATTTTTCAGGATTTTTCTATAATTTTTTCATCATTTTTCCTATTTTCTTTTCTTTTCTTTCTTTTCTTTTCTTTTCTTTTTCTTTTTCTTTTTCTTTCTCCTTTCTTCTTCTTCCTCCTCCTTCTTCTTTCTCCCGCTTCCCCTGTTCCGCGCTTGCAACTCCTTCCTCCTTCTTTCTTTCTTCTTCTTCTTTCTTCTTTTCTTCTTCTTTTCTTCTTTTCTTCTTCTTCTTCCTTCTTTTCTTCTTCTCCTCCTTCCTCATTCCCGCGCGAACCAGCCTCTGTTCTTTCTTCTCGGCGTGACCCACGAACCAGCTCCCGCCCGCGGTTGCCGCCACCTTCGTCAATTGCTTGGCGCCTCCAACGACCGACCACCGGCCTCCGATCTTGTTGGAAGCTGTTCGCGCAGTACGCCGACGCCGCGCCTAGCCGCTGCTCGCGGCGTTGCCCACTGCGTGTCGGCCATGGCTGCGCTGAGCTTGCGGCCATGGCCGCTCGCTGCTGCAATGGTCTCCTCCGACGCTCCCTTGCACCACCGAAAGCCGCCCGAACCTCGATGTCATCCTCAATAGCGCCCTCTCGCTGCTGCTCCTTCTTCCTTGACCGCCATGGCCGAGCATCGAAGCTCTGCTTCGCGGCCATGGCTGCTGGAAGTGGCTATTCTTTGGCCACTCACTTTCTCCTCCATGATCTCTCTAATCTCACAAGCTCTCTCGATCTCTCGCCCAGCTTCTCCCGCGGCCATTTGCTTGCTTCATTTCGGCCAAGGCTACTGCCAATTTATAGGCAGCCATTGCGTGTATATATATCTATATTGTACATCACATTAATTGTTCCATTAATTGCTCCTTCTTCCTTAAATTCAGCTGCTCATAATCTCTCATTTTAATTGCCATAATCTCCACATTCTGCAGCCCAAATCGCGGCATTAAAAGCTTCTCAGAAGCTTCCTCAAGAACACGCACACAGCCAAGAATACATATATATATATACTATATATTATATATTACATTTAACATATATAAAAATTATGTATTAACCCCAATTTTTTACCTTAAATTCATTAGAATAATTATCTGATTACAATAATATTCTCGAATACTGAATTAATCGACATTTCGATACTGAAAACACAAAATTAATAACTTTAAAGCTTAGTCGAAAATGACGATTCGCCCCAGTGTCCTCACCGGGCTATTGTTTCGTCCTAAAACCACTGAATGGTTGCTCATTACGCAAAACCGGAGCCTCCCTAGGGTTCCGTTGATTTTTCGGGAGTCTCTTACAATGATTCGGTTTTACAGCCTAAATGATAGCTGTATTTTTGTTGTACCGAAAACTGTTCCGAATTCGATTTCTCTTGATACCATAAATCCTATTTCGATACTTTCGTCGAGACCATATAATTTTCTTTAGATAATTTCACTCCGAGACATTTCCTATAGTTGATTTGGTACTTTAAATTGCTATAAAACCAACTTTTCGGTGTTCTAAACTCATTGAAATTACGTGGCAACGTTATATGAACATGGGGTATTACACTCTCCTAAGAAAATATTTTCCAACTTTTTGAGAAAAATGAGGTCACGTGAGTAAAAGCTGGAAAACATTTTTTATGAAAAATAATGTCAATCAAACACCCAAAAAGTAGGAATTTGGATGAAAAATGGACTTTTTTTATGAAAAATAATGTCAACCAAATGCACCCTTATATTAATACATACATACACATAGTGTGCAGTAACTATTAAATATAAATATATATATACACACACAATGCATAAGAATGGGGGCAAACGTCGATGATGGAAGTTAATGACAGAGGAGGCGGTGAACGATGGAGGCGTGGGCGACAGATGACGACAATGACGAAAAAGCTGTGTGCGTCGAAGAATAGGATCGCTTTTCATCATTCGATGAAACTTGAAATCGGGTTTCATATCCGACCCAGTGGGTTGACCCAACATTCAATTCTGTCAAGACCTATCATCTTCCCCAAACACATCAGGGTTTCTACTTTGCCATGTGCCACTGTCACTTTATATTCCTTCACCGTCGGTTGCCTCCTCTTTTTCATTTCCCAAAGTCGTCGGCTTGCCATCTTTAGCAATGGCCACAAAGGCAACTACTCGAGAATAGAAGGGAGAAGGGAGAAGACGGCCTGAAATCGTGGCTAAGGAGTCATTCGACCGACCAGCCACTGCAAACCCACACATGGGCCAGTGGCCATGAAACTCGATCCTCTTTTTTATCTTGGACGACCAATTGAGCGTTTTTTTTCGCCCGTGGGTCGATTCTCTTCATAGCCATGGCCAACGGCCTCTGGTTATTGCCATGGACAAGAGCTTCATGCTCGACACCATAGCCGTCATTTAAGAAGCAGGCTGGACAATGAAAAATATGAAAATGATGGGTGAGAAAGATGATGCAATTGATGGATGATGACGGAGAAAAAGAAGAAAGTGGCAGTGGCGACACAAGGGGAAAGAAGATGATGGTCCTATCTTCATGCACCTCAACTACACATGTAATTCACGTGCGATATTGACTAGATAATGAGGTGCATGATGAGTCTAAAATTCACACTTAACGTGTGTAATGGATTTCAAAATATAATTTAAATAACACAATAAGTCCTTCAAAATTAAGGGGCATAAGTGGTTAAAAGCCTCAAGTTGAGGGGCACAAATATGTCTTTAGCCGTCTCAATTTTGTCCATTACAATATATATATACATGAATGGTCAGGGAGATGACATGACCTAACGATAGTGCCATAGAGAAGTGATCCGATGGCTTTGAAATTTAAACACAGGGTACCAAAGACGTCCGCATCATTCATCAAGGAAGAATTGTCCTAGAAAGAAGGGCTCCCCTCCCTTCATGCCACAGAATGCATGATATTATATTTGTATATATAATATCATATATACAAATATAATTCATACTTGTCACCACGTTTTAAACATTATATGAACTACTTTTACTATTCTCAAGCTGTATCAAAATACTCCATTTCATTAGATTTATGATGAAATATTAAAGATATTCCCTAAAATTAATCTGATTTCTCAGAAGAAATCAGAAGAGCCCTAAAGAGCCTGTCTCAGACAGACTGAATGATGGGCCATGGGCCTTAAGGCCCAATTGGAAGTCCAGACAATTCCTGGTTGCTGTTGGGACTCGTATATATTCATGGTCCTTTCATATTTGTCTTTTTGTGCTTATGGATACAAGCAAATTTGAAAAATAAAAATAATATACCTAACTTATTTTGTAATCTTAATTGTGAAACACATTATATTCTGTTAATTTCTCCATTAAATGACGACTTGACAAAAATAAAATGCTGAGTTGGAGATTGTTGGCAATTGGTAGCTATCCAAGATCCTTTCTTCCACACACACACACTTGCACACATGCCCATTTTCAAACCATCAAATCAACCACGACGAAAGGTTACTAATGTGATAATTTTTCATATTTTTTTAAGTTGACTATAACTGAAGTTAATAAAAAATTCTTAATTTTCTTAATTGTCAAATGATCTTTTTATTCTCGATGGTGGTTGATGCAAATTCCATCTTTATTGGTAGGAGTTTCTTATAAATAAAAACCTTAATTGATGGAGTTTGGACTCCTAAAAAAGGAGTGAGAGAGAAAAGATACGACTGAGAGAAAAGATACGACGAAAGGTTGCAAATCCCACCCCTATTGGTAGGAGTTTCTTAGAATCCAAAACATTAATCAATGGGTTTAGACTCCTTAAGAAGAGAGAGGAAAGAAAATTGAGAGAGAAAAGATAGACTCTAATAAACATTAATTTGAAATTTCAAATCCCAAATCTAAACTAATGAGATTAAATGACTCTATCCAAACATTATATAATATAATGTTTAAAATTTGAAATTATGAAGTAAGCTTCTAAATTTGGCTAAATAAATATTTTAACCTCTATACTTACATTTTTTTTTCATTTAAACACTCAAACTTTTTATTATTTCAATTACATATTTGAACTATATAATTTCGAGTCAATTGCACTTCTAAACAGTTTATTGTTTCAATTACACTCCTGAACTATTTAATTTCGAATAAATTGCGCATCTTAACAAATTTGTTAAAAATAATGAATTCAATAGTGTAATTGAAATAATAAAAAATTCATAGTTGAAATTGACTTAAAATTGCAAATTTAGAGTATCTTTAAGGGAAAAAAAAAAGTTCTAGTATCTAAATAAAAAAAAAAGTGCAAGTACAGGGTTAAAATATGTATTTTGTCTCTAAATTTAACTAAAAACAAAATTTTGCCCTTGAACTCTCCCCATTTAACCTCTTATGCCCCTTAACTTGAGATCGGGACTGATTGTATCCCTTAAGTTGCAAAAATAAACCTATTACACCCCACAAATTTTAAAATTTTGCGCATGACATATATGTGCTTCGACAAAATTCTATACTACATATATATATAATATATATATATATATATATTTTAGAGTAAGTTTGATTGCAAACATGAAATTTGTATAGAAATAAAATATTTTTTAGCAATTAAATTGTCTAAAATTAAATTTCAGAGAAAATGTCAATTAAATGTGTTTGATTAACTTAATTTTCAATTTAGAAATTGTTGTACTTTTCCATCTTTTAGTGTTTGATAGTCATTATTTTCTATGAAAATAATCATTTTCCTAATTTTTATTGTTGGATAGTCATTATTTTTCATGAAAAATATTATTTTTTTATGGAACTTGTACATTTTCTCCATGGAACTTGTAGTATTTGTATATTGTACCTTGCTCATATAGTGTATATATTATATTATATAGATATCGTGTTTGATTCAATCCAATTGAAACCCATCAATACGTAAGATCAGAATTTTTCACCATAAACCCACATAATTCAATTTCACACTCTTCAATGTTAAGTATTTTGTTTCCATTTTTGCTATGCAAAAAAAGAAAAAACAAAAGAACATGATACAATGCACTATAATACTATGCAAAAGGATCAAAATAAGCCATAGCCCATAACAAATTTTTACAAATAAACAGTGTACATAATCATACCTCAGAGCAAATATATATATGTATAGATATATAGTCACAAATTTCATTTTTATTAAAAGAAAACTGCAAGAAAATAGCTATACACATTTCAACTCAAAAATAATTATACCTGCTTGAGCGAGTTTTGCAGAGAGAAAGAAGATGCGATTACTGTAGTAGAGAGAGGGGAGAAACGATTTATGTAGGGAGATAAGAAAGAATTTGGATTGTTTTCCATGTTTTGTTGGTGGGAAGAGAGAAAGACAAGAATGGGAGAAAATGTGAGAATGGAAATGTCAATTCTCTCTAAAATAAAATCTACCCTCCCCCTAAAAAATGTTTTCTAGCTTTTTGAGGAAAATGAGGTCACGTGAGTAAAAGTTGAAAAATATTTTTTATGAAAAATAATGTCAATTAAATACCCTAAAAATAGGAATTTGGATGAAAAATAATGCCAATCAAATGCACCTTTATATTAATACATACATACTTACAGTTCATAATGACCGTTAAATATATATATATATGATAGGTTTAAAATGTTATGGCACACACCCATGATAGAGGGTGAATTGAGTAATTTAAAATTTTGTTTAAAATTTGAAATCCTTTTGACGGAAAACAAAAATTCAATGCAAGTGAGGATATTGAAATGCTAGCAATGATAAACAAATCAAATAACACAAGCAAGAGAAGTACATAAAGGATTTATAGTGGTTCGGCTTAAACCAAGTCCAATCTACTATCTTAACTCCTTATTAAGAATTTTGTAAACTAATCTACTATAACCTTTTACTTGAACCCAAGTAAGCCCTCTAATCCAAAACTAGGAAATACAATTTTCTACTTACACAAGTAGGCCATTTAGCTACATAAGTTATGAAATACAAGAAATATTTAATAGAGAGGTTTTAAGAGTATACACTCTTAGTTACAATGTCTCTTAAAATAAGATACAAAGTCTTGAAACTAATTTTATAATATAATACATAAAACCTTTTTGAGAAAAAAATAAAACTCGAGCACAATTAAGAAGATGAATAAATTTTGCAAACTCACTTCACTTCATTCCCATCCATTGGCCTCTTCAGATCATCCTTGATATGTATTTATAAGTGTCCCCAAGGTTCAAGAGAAAACTAGCTATTTTGAGCCGTTGAAATTTGAAAAACTAATCGTTGTGCTATTCTTCAATACAAACTGTCAACAGAAAAGAAGGGTTAGTCTATAGTTTCTAATTAAAATTAAAGACTTAGTCAACAAATTCATAAAAACTATCGACAGATGCCTTTGCACATATACTAACTGTTGACAGATGCTCTCCAAACTATTGACAATTTCAAGACATACTAAAAACATGCTTTCTAACTGTCGACAGAATCCTAAAGGACTGTCAACAGTTTGATGCATTTTTCCAATACTTGTCAACAGATGTTCTTAAATGCACTCAAAAATGATTTTTTTTTTATTTGAGAGATATTTTATTAGAAATTCATTTTGATAATCATAAACTAAGAGATTAATTTCTAGAACCCATGATTTCATCAAATCACATAAATTTTGAATTTGATCTAGATATTCATAAACTAAGAAATTGATTTCCAAACAAAATATTTATATCTTTACAAAGATTCAAATATCCTTAGAAATTTACTTTGACAAGATACTTGATTTTTATACTTGCTTTAATTCTCAAGCCAATGTTTGAAAATTATTTTGAAATATAATTCTTTATTTTTTCATTCTCCTAAATCATGTACAACATACACATATATATGTATTAGAGAATACTTTGACTAAACTTCTTGAAGCTTGAGATTCAAAATGAGTTTTGATTATACCTTGAAGCTTGGGATTCAAAGTGATCTTTTTGAAAATTATACCTAGAAATTGATTTTTGTTTTTAAACCATATACTTTGATTTGAGATATGAATTATTTGTTTTTCATAATCAAAACTAAACACAAAAGTAAAATATCAATATATGCACACACACGCAGTGCACAGTGATAGGGCGGATGCTGACGATGGAGGCGATGATGGAGGAGGAAGAGGACGATGAAAGTGCGGGCGATAGAGAAGATGTGTGCGACGAAGAATAGGATCGTGTTTCATCATTCAATGAAACCTGAAATCGAGTTTCATATCCAACCCAACAGGTTGACCCAACATTCAACTTGATCAAGACCCATCATCTTCCCCAACACATATTAGGGTTTCTACTTTGCCATGTGCCGCCGCAACTTCATCTTTTTTCACTATCGGCCGCCTCATCTTCTTCTTCTCCCAAAGGCACCGGCTTGCTGTCTTTAGTGGTGGCCACAGAGGCAACTGCTTGAGAATGGAAGAGAAAAGAGAGAAGATGGCTTGAAATCGTGGCTAATGAGTCATTCGACCGACCGGCCACTGCAAACCCACAGATGGGCCAGTTGCCATGAAATTCGATCCTCTTCTTCGTCTTGGATGACCAATTGAGCGTTTCTTTTCGCTTGTGGGTCGATTCTTGCCATAGCCATGGCCGACGACCTCTAGTCACTGCCATGGCTGAGAGCTTCATGCTTTACGCCATGGCCGCCATTGAGGAAACAAGCCGGATGATGAAGAAGAAGACAATCGGTGAGGAAGATGTAGCGACTAATTGACGATGACAGAGAAAAAGAAGAAAGCTGTGGCTATGGCGCAAGAGGGAAGAAGATGATAGTGTTGTCTTCACACACCTCATCAACTTTGCATGATGGGTCCAAAATTCACATTCAACATTTGTAATAAATTTCAAAATATAATTTAAAAAACACAATAGATCCCTCTCAAAATTCAAGGACACAAGTGGTTAAAAGCCCCAACTTTAGGGGCACAAATATGTCTTTGGCCCTCTCAATTTTGTCCATTGCAATATGTATACACGTGAATGGTCAGGAAGATGACATGACCTAACGATAGTACCATAGAGTAGTGATCCGATGGCTTTGAAATTTAAACAGAGGGTACCAAAGACGTCGCATCATTCATCAAGGAAGAATTGTCCTAGAAAGAAGGGCTCCCCTCCCTTCATGTCACAGTATGCATGTACCTAGTCCACTTCAACACCCACACTAGACACATTACATTGCAATCTTTATAATATCATATATACAAATATAATTCATACTTGTCACCACATTTTAAACATTATATGAACTACTTTTACTATTCTCAAGCTGTCTCAAAATACTCCATTTCATTAGATTTATGATGAAATATTAAAGATATTCCCTAAAATTAATCTGATTTCTCAGAAGAAATCAGAAGAGCCCTAAAAGAGCCTGTCTCAGACAGACTGAATGATGGGCCATGGGCCTTAAGGCCCAATTGGGAGTCCAGACAAGTCCTGGTTGCTGTTGGGACTCGTATATATTCATGGCCCTTTCATATTTGTCTTTTTGTGCTTATGGATCGATACAAGCAAATTTGAAAAATAAAAATAATATACCTAAGTTATTTTGTAATTTTAATTGTGAAACGCATTATATTCTATTAATTTCCCTGATTAAATGATGACTTGACAAAAATAAAATGCTGAGTTGGAGATTGTTGGCAATTGGTAGCTATCCAAGACCCTTTCTTCCACACACACACTTGCACACATGCCCATTTTCAAACCATCAAATCAACCACGACGAAAGGTTACTAATGTGATAATCTTTCATATTTTTTTAACTAAAGTTAATAAAAAATTCTTAATTTCCCTAATTGTCAAATGATCTTTTATTCTCGATGGTGGTCGATACAAATTCCATCCTTATTGGTAGGAGTTTCTTATAAATAAAAACCTTAATCGATAAAGTTTGGACTCCTAAAAAAGAAGATTGAAAGAGAAAAGATACGAATCTTATATTATATATTATATTTTTTCTCTTTAACTAAAAAATAAACAATAATGAACTGTTAACACCTATTTAAGTTTTATTATTTTTCCTCACTCTTATCTCTTTCAATCTCTTGGCACCTCATCATCTAGTTGGTTTCCTTAGATACTAACTCAGAAACAAATTGAGAGATAATGTTAAATAAAAGGTCCAATGGGGGAGATAAGAGGTCAACAATCGATCCGAGGTCCAACTGGGTTTTAAAATAAATAATTAAATTAATAGAAATAAAGTATTGACTGAAATTTAATAGATAAAAAAAAGAGATAACCCAGTTAAATCAGCCAGTAATGCTATTTATTTGACACATTTTAATTAAAAAAATGAAAACATATTCATGTTTGCATTGTAAATTTTCATTTTTTTCAATAAAATGTGTCAAATAAACTAAAGATCCATCTTCATAAATAACATTACTTCGAATTAGTTGGCTAACCAATTGCCAATTAGCCTGATTTGACCGACCCGACCCGATAAAGAGTAAGTTTTGGTCAAGAATGGTAGGAGGGAGAGGTTGGGGCTGAGGTTGAGAAGTAAAGATGAACTTGGCAGCTGCTATATCTATATTATACTGGAAGAAATCATGTTGCCTTCGGTACTAGGTATCTGTCATACTCTTACCAATGCTGCACACAACAGCTTGGCCTTTCGGTCAAATTAGGAGTTCCAATTTGGTAGGCCTCTCTAACTTATCGCGATGTTACACTCATGATCCACGAATTTAGTAAGACTGAGAGATCAACTCGGCCTCGCTGTGCTGTGATGTTGAACCCAGCTATGGGGTCTCAGCAACCCAAATTGGGTCACCCCACACTGGAGTCGGGGCCCCAGTTGCGAGTGAAAGAAGATGCAGAAGCTGGAGAAGAAAGTTAGGTGGAGTGGTTTCACAAGCCGGCAATGTTATTACTAACATTATATGATATATGACAAATTAATATATAGTGGTTCTCTAATTCCTTATAATATATAAAAGGCTATGGAAGCATTGCTGAGATCAAATCAATGCACACGGCGTTGTTGCATCAACACATAGTTTTTCCAATAAATATAAAAGACATCGAAACTAACGGCTGTAACTAACATCCGAGAACAAAACTAGATTAAGTTATGCGAACCCACCAGAATTTAAGGCAAATAAGGAAGTGCCCAATAGAGGTAATGTTACAAATAAATGAATTCAAAATGGAAAAAAGAGGAAACCCAATTTCCTAATGCAATGTATGAGCATGAGAGAAAGAATGTTATGCTGTTGCTACATGTGTGTGTGTGTGTGTGTAAATATATGCCCTGTGAATCTAACCTACCAAGCTCAAGCTCAAAGATCAGATTTACTTCATGTGGAAGCTTAACTGTGATGCAAAACCACAGAAGAATGATCCCAATTACATGACAACAACTGAGATGGCCCTCCTTGACAATTTTTGGAGGTATGAATAAGCAAACGCAGCATGTATTGCTGCTCCAGTGGGAAGTGCATCTTCGTCGATGGTGAAGTAAGGACTATGAACAGGATGAATCGATCCAGTTTTCTCGTTCCCTATCCCTAGAAAAAGGAAGGAACCGGGAACCTTTTCTAGGTAGAAAGCAAAGTCTTCGCTGCCCATGAAACTGGGGGCCAGCTTTGTGTTTTCTTCTCCAACGATCATACTTGAAATTTCTTTAACATGTTGACTTACTATTTCGTCGTTTACAGTTGGGGGAATGCTGGGATGTTCTCTCCCGTGGAAATCAATCTCAGCCGAGCATCGATGTACGGCTGCTTGGGCTTGTATGACCTGCCCGTGTAATGGTGGTGAGTTATGTTTTGGTAAAGAATGATATAGCTGATTCAGATGGTAGAGATTTTCTAATTTGAAAGTTATGTTACCTCTGCTATTCTTTCTCCAAGGCCATGGAAGTTTTTCTTGCTGAATGCCCTAAATGTACCGGCTATTGTGGCTGAGTCTGGAATGATGTTAAATGCTGAACCTCCCTGAATCATTGCCACAGAAACCACCTGCAGAGTAACAGTTTTAGTCCCAGACATAATTAGTGAATTCATGTTCTGAAGGCAGGAGAAGGTAGAATCAAATCAAATGACTGAAATTGTTGGATCAAACGCTAGAGGAAATGGTCTGAAAGCGGAATGGTGGGTACCTGAGAATCCAAAGGATCAGTCTCCCTCGCAACAATGCTTTGCAAGCTAATCACTGATGTGGAAGCTGCCAAGATAGGATCGATGGAGTTCTGTGGGATTGCGGCGTGCCCACCTTTCCCTTTGATCTTCGCCTTGAAGCTGCCACATCCAGCTAGAAACTCTCCAGGCCGTGATGCAACAGTCCCAGCTGGGTACTTATGCACAACGTGCAACCCAAAAATGGCCTCCACATTTTCAAGTGCACCATCCAGGATCATGTCTTTCGCACCCTGGCCTCGTTCCTCGCCTGGTTGGAAGATTAGAACAACAGTTCCCTGCATTTGTAAATTTCAATTCAGTATCATTGCACAAGCAGATTGCTGTTGAATTAACAAAGTCATATTCTCAAACAGCTGTTGTACTTGCAACTTGTCTTGGACTTGTAGCAGTATCTTTGCGGCTCCAAGGAGCATAGCAACATGAGCATCATGTCCACAGGCATGCATTTTCCCATCTATTCTGCTCTTGTGCTCCCACTCCACCATTTCCTACACCACACGGTCAATTTTCTTGGCTTTAGCAAAGTAATCCCAGCAATTTAATTAAGAAAATATCAACTTAGGAAACCAATCTGAAGACGGTATGCTTTGAGTAATACGACAATATTGGCTTCACTTGAACTTGGTACAGGCTGAATTGAGTGCCAATTCTCATTCCCAACGACTATGTGA
Organism: Diospyros kaki; assembly: GCA_036245055.1. Classification (NCBI taxonomy): domain Eukaryota; kingdom Viridiplantae; phylum Streptophyta; class Magnoliopsida; order Ericales; family Ebenaceae; genus Diospyros; species Diospyros kaki. The sequence continues at coordinate 4,551,755 of BSEG01000002.1, read as the reverse complement.
TAGCAGAAATTTTGGCTAAGAGGGCCCAAATTATGTACAAAAAAATCCTAGCAAAGATTTGTTCAAACAAAACTAAACATTGACCACATGAACTTAAATTTCACAGAACAACAACGTATTCTCAGCAAGTAAGATTATACCACACGGGACCCAGTGGGGGAATAAGGAAGAACTGAGGCTCATGAAACTCAAACCCCAAATCTCATGTTCACAAGCACTACCACTTACCTAATTGTCAAAGACTCAAAAAGTACCAAGCTAATATAAATATTTGTTTCTTAATCATTTACAAGTTTTACCCACTAAACAGTTCCTAGAGAATGATTACTTTTGCATACAAACTCTATGAGAACAAGAAGCAATTTAGAAAACCATATGGTGATTTTCATTTTGTAAACTAAAGGAGGGATGATTTAATAAAGGTATCTTTTAATTTTGCACTATTTTTGTCACCTAAATTGTTCTTTCTTCTTCATCGAATTAGGAAAAGTACCCAGCTCTTCCCCCTTCGCTCCGGGTGGTTTCCAATTTACTTAGAATGATTGTTCTTCAAACTCAAAATTTCCCAATATTTGTCTCAAAAGACTAAATTTGACATCGTTATAGCTAATCAAAATAATTTTCATAAAGAAAATCATATTTTTCTCCGAACTGAACGCCAATGCCACAGGACTCAAAATTTTGTTGCAAGTGATTTTTGTAACAAAATTACGACAAAAGTCAAGAAATCAGAACTGACCTGAATAGGCAAAGCATCCATATCAGCCCTGAGAGCAACAAAGGGTGGAGCACCGGAGCCAATGGTGGCGACGACGCCGGTCTCCGCCACCGGCCACCGATACGCAATCCCCATCCGGTCAAGCTCCCTCCGGATGACCTCGCTCGTCGCGAATTCCTCGAAAGCAAGCTCCGGGTTCCGGTGGATTTCCCTCCTCAAGCCCTTCACCCAGTTCGCGGTGCCGGGTTCCCTGGCCAGCCTCACCATTTCCTCCGCGAACGAAGCATTCGACTGCTGAAAATGGCCGAGGGAGTAGCAGACAGGGAAGAGAGCAGCGGCCGCCGCGAGGAAGAAGATGAGCCGGCGAATCTCCATTTTTTCGCGGGCAATGAATGCTTGGAAGATTGATGATTGGTTTTTCTTCTGTAAAACCAGAGCCCGGCTTCAATGGGTTTTATATTATAATATCATACAATTGAAGGGGAGGAAGATGGAGAGAAAAGTGTGGGGATATATCGGGTACGATATCGAATACTAGTGGGGGTGACATTAAGCACGTGATGAAATATGATTTCACGTGTGACGTGTGTGGTGCACACACACAAACTCACCATTGAGGAATGAATGGTCCATGCCCAACCACCATACATATATATATATATGCATTCATATCCCATGCCAACCCAAGTTTCATAAATAAATATAATTTCTTTCCTAATGTAATCATAATCTTAATCTTATATTATTATAATACCGTGAGAGTCTGAAGTTAGCTCAAGAAAGAATTTTAGAGAAACTAGTATATATATTAAGGATAATAAAGAATAAAATAATATCAGTTAGATACCTTTTAACCTGAATGAGAATAAAGAATTTTCGAATTAAACGTGTTTGAATTAAGGTAGCTCAATAATGAGTGATACTTAAGAAGTTCACGTAAATCTATCAAGATAAGTTAATTTGATCATTCTTATCGTTCGATGCAAGATGTTACAATTATATCTAAAAGTCTATTATTACTATATTTCTGTCAATCATAATTTATTATTCTTGTCGGACAATAATTATGCCGTTTGATACTATCACGACAATAAATTAGTGTCGAACAACAAATTTAGAAAAGATCAACCTTTCCACGTTCCAAATGACAAATGGAGTGGGAGAAAAGTCTTTTTAAGGGGCTAAAGGGGTTTGGGCATGTGATTGTTTGGATAAGTAGGAGGGTAATGGGCATTCCAAGTCAAATCTTGCTTGGGGTTTATTGTAATCTTGAATTTTTGTCATTTCAGTGGATTGGTTTTCCAAACGCGGCTCTGTGGTCAAAACGTCTTTATTTTTATTTTTACTTTTGCTTTGTATTACTCAATACCCACGTGATTTTTATGTCAAAATTATTTATTTATTTATTTATTATTTGAAAATCAAATCTTTCTAACCAGTCAATGAGTGTAAATTTGATTTCTCATAGCTGTTACATTTTACACGAGACAAATAATAGAAAAAGTTGCCGTCCAATGCTAGGCTTTGACAAGATTGCCCTTCAACATGTGCCCATGGTTTATATTTAATTTAATTTTTTATTATTATTTTTATATTAAAGATATTGTTTTTAATACAATGACCCGACAAGTAATTTGCACCGAATAAAAGTTTTTGGAGTGTTACATTTGTACTCGACAAAACCACCCATCGCTTGTCATGTCATGCAAGACTAAAATGTCACATCTTAATAGGAGATATTAAATATTTTTTTATTTTATATATTTAGGTAGTATTTATTAATTAAGATATAAATTAAAAAAAATAAAATATCAAAAATATTTCATACTTTTACCATTTCTAATATGTTTATTAAACTTATCAGATGACTTTTAGAAAAGAACTCACGTGATTTTTTATTTGATATTTTTTATATATATTTATTTTTTCCCCTCTAAATAACATATTTTGAACTTTATAGATAAGGAAAAATGACATATATGTCATTCAATGCATTTTAAAAAATTTAACTTTATATTGATCTTTCCATATCTTGGTTCAAAAAGCATACCGACCTTATCTTAATACAAGTTTATCTTACTCATTTTAACAAATGTTATTTTAAAGCACATAATAAAAAAAAATGCAACAATTAAGTTGAAAAAAAAGTTGAAAATTGTGGTTTAAAGTCATAGATAAGATAGCGGCATGCATACTTGATGTTCTTTCTTTCCAATTATAGTCAATTGTCTAATATGATGAAACAAAGACTAATGTCGTCTTGATTGGGATCCCATTCCCATCTAGCATCACTTTGATTGATAGAGTTATTTGTCTAAAAATGGATAAATTCTTATTTATCTGAATATTATCTAATTGTTTTATTCTATCTTATCTAGGTTGTATTATTGTCTAGAATAAATTCAACACAAGATCTTGAGATTTATCGAAATTATAAAAAGTACTTTTGACATTTTAAAAAGTTACAATGAGTAATTCTAAAATTCAATGCTGTATTGCAATTTTTCTTCTGCCATTAGTTAACTCTCATTAAATATTATAAAATGACTCAAATATCTTTACATTTAAAGATTTTTCCCTCGTTTTCATCATTTTTATTTCTCTCATATATTTTTCTTTTTCTTTTTCTATCTCCATTGATAATAGAGTTTTGATCATATTAACAATCGTTTCAAATTTAGAACATTTTAAATAGCAAAGACGATGATAAGGGTCAATCTCTCTTTTTTCTTCTTTTGTGATGAATATGGGTTCATCTATAATAAACTCAGACGATCAAGTTCATTTGTAATGAACTCAAATTTGGCTTGAATTCATTATCATCATCATTTCTCTCTCTTTTTTTTGCAATCAATTTGGATTGTTTGTGGATTAACTTAGTTGTTTGTTATTTTTTTATTTTTATTTTTATTTTTTAAATCAAACCAGATATAAAGGGTAACATAATCTTTTAGTCTTTTTGACTTAACAGCAAGGATATATAGTCATTTGAGTTGATGTGTTGATGTGGGAGGTGTACCTACCTATTATGCTATAGGGCTCAGCTAACTTTGCTATCAACAAATTCTTTTAACATTAACTTTACCTATATTTATTGATAATATTACATAAAAATCATTTTATTTCATCATAATAATACAATCAAGTCTTAATTATATTTGTTAGAATTGCACAATTTACAATTTAAAATTATATTACTTTATGTTGTTATCATAATAAATTTATAAAGCGAAAAATGATAAAGCATCGTCATCAAACTGCCTGAGACTATTGTGCTATTATTGTTTGAGATAGTTGTCACTCAAGACTGCCACATGTTGACGTCCAAGACCTTTTTCTTCTCAAGATCTGTTGTCGTATTGAGACCTTTGTCCTAAGACCTAATGTCATTCTGAGACATTCATCTTGAGATCAAATATAGTCTTGAGATCTTTGTCCCAATACCTGATGTTGCCCAAGATTACAAGCAATGTTCTAAAATGTGCTAGACACTAATCAAGCGCCAGATCGGAGCCTAGCACCTAGGGTGCCTAGGCGAAGCCTAGAAAAACTGTTGTTTTCAACACATAAACCTGCATTATTTTGTAACATTTGTTGCTTCCTTGTATTATTTTGTGCTTTCATCTAATAGTAAATCACACACAAATTAAATTATTGTATTAGCAATAATTTAACCCATGTACTATAATTTTCTTGACTTTTTTTCCCACAAATTTCTCCCAAGTTTCCTAGTTGTTGCCCATTCAACATATGCTTTTTGACCATTGCTTTTGTTTACTTTGGTGTTTGCTTTTCTCTCTCTCTCTCCCCTCCTAAATTTCTCTCGTTTTCCAGATGAGTTCCATACTTCCATTTGCTTTAGAAATTTTTCTTCCTTAAATTTCTCCAACAAATTCATTCTTCTCTACTTTATTTGTTCAATGACTACTATTACAAGAGGCAAAAAAGCCCGCCTCCTCCTCTTTTGTTTCTTGAAGTAGCGACACTTATGGCATGTTCTTGAGCTTCAGAGGCGAGGACACTTCGTCTACCATCTTTACACAGCTCTTACAAATCCTAGCGACTAAGCCGCTCGCGACGCCCAGGTAGGTAGGCGGCCCAGGCCACGCCCGACCTAGACGGCTATGATCCCCCTAGAAGGTGATCAGGCTGGATTAATCAGCCCGGCGCCTAAGGAGCCAATTAGGGCTTAATCGCGGCTACCAAGGGCTGCCGAGCGCTTGGGAGAAACCTAGGCGGCTGCCTTAGCTGCGTTTTAGAACACTGATTGTAAGAAAGGAAATAATCAGAGAGTACGAGAACAAATATTTTGATACTTAAGTCAAACATTGAGAGTGTAGAAAATTATAGAGTAGAGTTTCTGCCAATATTAGAGACGTACCTTTTTTTATAATGAATGTCTATTAATTTATAAAGAAGAATAGGGTAGTCTTAAATCTCCTTAGTTTTGGATTTTTTATTGATGGTGTTTATCCCAATATTCTAATATATTATCAGAATTAAAATTTTTAATGGATAATATTTATCCCTTTTGTTTTAAAGTTTTATTTGGATTTCTAAAATATAATGTCTATCATTTTTATGGAACTCTTGAGAGGATTTATAGATATTAGAGTTATCCAATTTGTGAGTTGCATAAGGCCCCCAATTAAGGAGAGATCTACTCTTTTTTAGTCCAAAATGCTATTTTAGGCTTTTAAGCTTTTGACATAACAATACATATAATTTTGAATTAAATCAATTCAAATTTATAGGAGAATCGAAAATTGGAAAGAATAGAAAGTTTATAGATAAATTTGAAGTGAATTTGTCCATTCTTATCCAATTAAAATTTCGAAAAATCTAAACTTCATTCATCTTCTAATGATATTTATACTTTATGTATTTTTAAAGACCTTAAGAATTAATAGAAAAATAAACGACGAAGCTATTAACAGTAAAAGAAAATTAAATAACTTGATAGGAAGGAGAAAGAAGATAAAGAAAATTAAGAAAAAATAACTAAACAAGATAATACGAACAATAATAATGGACGAGCAGATGATAATAACTTTTATCAGAAGAATAATTAGTTAGAATTTAAAAAATGTTGGTCTATATGATTGATATGTTTTTGTTTAGTATTTAAAGATATATTTTAGAACATTAGATATTTGATTTCATACTAATTATTTTTTTGAGTAATATAAGATTTATGTTTGAATTTTACATATTTATCAATTTACATTGAATCTCACAATTCGATTCTCAATTAACAAAATGAATAAAGGCTTCCTGATTCAAATATCATTTTAACAACAATGGCTCTAATTGATTTTAGCCAACTCAATGGCTCACCCACCAACGAGGTTAGACATGATGGATTCATTAACTTAAAAGAAATTCGTAAAGTTATATAATATTCAAATGTTTTTCATAAACTCAATAATACTCTATTAGATTTTCGTAACAATACAATCAATTTATTTATCTATTAATTCCAACAAAAATAATAAAAGATCGACCTTGCAAGATTTAAGGAAGAGACTCGTAAAATTCTAAATTTATCGTTATTACTATTCGGTGCTTAGTTGAAACATCAAATGGCACGCCCATAAACTATAAAAAAAAGGATAATATTGAGAAATAGTTAAGAGATAAAGTAATATTAGGAGTCATGGCTGATGATGATTGTGTCATATCTTCACCGAAAGAGATAATAGATAGAGGAAATAATAACACATGATTTTTTTAATCTTTTCTAATGAAAAAGCGTCACATGACTGATGACATTGTCACTCGTAAAATTATTTCAAGAGATAAGATAATGTAATCTTTTGAAAACGTGCATTTTTAAATAATCAATAGTTAATAGTAATCTAAAAGGAACGGCGCAAATTGGATGCGTGGTTGGGTGGGTGTGAAGGCGCAGCGTGGTAAAGCTTAAAGGATAAGGCAGCAGTGCAGCCGAAAGACAAAGAGATGAGATGAGCTGGGTTTTGGGCCGAATCAAACCAACGAAATACATTGGATGGAAAAATGATATCTTTTAAAAGGATAAAGAACAAAAACGTGAGAGAGATTATATTTTTTGAAAAAGTAAGAAAGCGAGATGTAGAAAATTATGTAAATTAAAAAAATATAATTTTTTTATAAAAAAATTATAAAAATAGTTATTTAATTTAAAAATAAAAATAAATTTTATAATACATTTAAATAAATATAAATATAAATTCTATCGTCCATCCTTATTAATTTAAAATAAATAATAAATTAAAAAAATTAAATATAATATAATTTATAAAACTTCATCTATTTCATTATTCTTTTAGTATTACCGTTCTTGCGCAGTCTCCCGCAACTTGTGTCCTCAATTTCGACAGAAAAGATAAATCGTAAATGGAGATTTTGCCTAACTATTAGGGCCGGCCCAACGCATAGGCCACTAAAGCCTACGCCTAAGGCCCCAATAAAATACAAACACCCCTCTCCCCCCTCCCCAAAATTCCCCCCCCCAAAAAAAAAACAATAAAAGGAATTAGGGGCTTCTAAAAAATACACCTCATCCTCTCTCTAAAAAAATTTATTATCGCTCAGGGCCTCACTGGGCCTTGGGCCGACCTTGCTCACTACACACATTAAAAAATTGAACTCATAACTTATTAATATGAATTTCAACTTATCATAGTCTAACCACTTAACCTGTGCCCTTCCGACTACTTCGTTATTCTCTTTATCTATGGTTTCTTTGACATTTTCATCAAAGAGTATAGTTTCCAACTTTAGTTCAATTTAGACTTAAAAATTGTGAGATAGAGATAGAATTAACCTTTTTCTAAACAAAAACATGTTTTTAATATTTTTTTATTATTACAAAAACAGTCTCAAAACGTTTTTAAAATTACAAAGATTGTCTAGAAAAGTTTTTCTTGTGCTTCTCGATATTTTGATATAAAAAAACGTTTTTCGTAGTCATAGCTAGTCATCATTAATAATTTTTAAAATAATAAATATTAGATAAGGTATGAAACATCTTTATGGAATTAAAAATGCCGCTGTCACGCCCTTCTCTTTCGCTCGTACACACACACACAAACAGACACTCATCATGTGTTGCGCATTTCACACATTCAAAACATTGTGCTTTGGGTGCTACTGCTGCTGGTACATATAGCCGTTCCGTCTTTTCATGGCAAATGCCCAAAACAACCCCCTGTTTGATTGCCTCACCGCCGGTTTTGATCCATGTGATGAGGGGTAAGATGGGGATTCCGTACGCCGTTGGCCCGACTTCCCTGAAACCAAATCTCACTCGCTTTTACAGAATCTCTCCTGTTTTTCGTATTCACAGTAAAAGGTGGATTTACAAATCAAACTTCGCATACCAAACGTTGAACAATTTTGAGTAACTTTTTTATAATTTAAAAATTGAGAAAACCTAATACACAACTAGAACGTGGGGGCTAATAAGGGATGTTCGATACGAACAATAAAATATTTTTTAGTACACATGGTCTTTATTGAGAATCGTTATATTTTCTTTATAAATTACGGATCAGACTCACACGAAAAAATGGACCAACTCAAGTAAGTTTGAGTTAAAAATTTTAAATTTGTTAATTTAAATTGTACTCATAATTTTTATTTTATTGTCTTTTTTGAAAATCTACATCAACCATCTTTTGATTTTCATGATTTTGCATCAATTTTTTTTATTGTCTAAAAATTACTGTCAATATTTTTTTAAATGACTAAAACACCATTATAATTATATTTATATTTTCTTCTTTATTTTCTCCCTATCTCTATATCCCAAGCTTGCAAACCAAATTTGAGTTGGTTTTTCTCAGGCATATAACTTCAAACGTTTCATTCATCGCAAAGATAAATTGATAAGATGATAATGTTTTGAAGCTATCATGAAAATCTTTAGAGAAAAAAAAGAAGATAACAACGACCAAGATGATCTTAGAAGATGAAACACAATTTTTGTCAGTTATATTCTTCTCTCTTAGAAGATGATCTTAGAGTGTGTTTGATAACATTTAGTTGGAAAAAAAATATTTTTTAAGTTGTATGAAAAATAAAAATAACTATTCCCATTAAATGAAATTTTTCATGAAAAAAATTCTAAAATATGGTTTAATGGTTATACCATAGAATTCAATTCTATAAAAAAATGTAATGTGTCAAATAATAAACATGAAATTTAATTCCTTGGATGAGATATTTTTTATGTATTTTTCATATTATCAAATACACTCTTAGAAAAGAAAAGAGAGAGAAAGTGGTGATTGGTTCAACGAAGTGAGAGAGGGAAATGTAATGGAGAGAAAATAAGTAATTTAAATACAAAAGCAAAATAATCAATCCTTAAAGTTTGTTATAGTTAAGGAAGGCTGTGATATTTTAAAAAATACATGAGTAGTTGGTGTAATTTAGATAAATTTGTAAGGTAATTTGTGAAATTTATCCATAAATTTACTAATTCAAAAGGATTTGAAATAAAATAATATAATTTGTTGATCTGATTTTTTCTATCATTCGATGTAAAATGGTACAATTATATTTAAAAGTCTATTATTATTATATTTCTATCAACCGTAATTTATTATTCTTGTCGGACAATAATTATGTCGTTTGTTAGTGCACGACAATAAATTTGTGTGGAGAACAAATTTAGAAAAATCAACCTTTCCACGTTCCAAATGACAAATGGAGTGGGAGAAAAGTCTTTTTAAGGGGCTAAAGGCGTTTGTGCATGCGATTGTTTGGATAAGTGGGAGGGGCAATGGGCATTCCAAGTCAAATCTTGCTTGGGGCTTTATTGTAATCTTGAATTTTTGTCACTTCACTGGATAGGTTTTCCAAACGCGGCTATGTGGTCAAAACGTTTTTATTTTTATTTTTATTTTTATTTTTACTTTTGCTTTGTATTAGTCAATACCCACGTGATTTTTGTGTCAAATTTTTTATTTTTATTTATTTATTTGAAAATCAAATCTTTCTAGCCAGTCAATGAGTGTAAATTTGATTTCTCATAGCTGTTAACATTTTACACGAGACAAATAATAGAAAAAGCTGCCGTCCAATGCTAGGCTTTGACAGGATTGCCCTTCAACATGTGCCCATGGTTTACATTTAATTTAATTTAATTTTTTATTATTTTTTTTAATACAATGACCCGACAAGTAATTCGCGCCAAATAAAAATTTTTGGAGTGTTACATTTACACCCGACAAACCACCCATCGCTTGTCGTGTCATACAAGACTAAAATGTCACATCTTAATAGAAGATATTAAATATTTTTTTATTTTATATACTTAGGTAATATTTGTTAATTAAGATATAAATTAAAAAAATAAAATATGAAAAATATTTCATACTTTTACTATTTCTAATATGTTTGTTAAACTTATCTGATGATTTTTAGAAAAGAATTCACTTGATATTGATCTTTCAATACATTTCCAAAAATTTAACTTTATATTGATCTTTTCATATTTTGGTTCTGAAAACATACTGAGTTTATCTTAATACAAGTTTATCTTATTCATTTTAACAAATACTATTTTAAAGCACATAATAAAAAAAAAAAAAAAAGCACAACAGTTAAGTTGAAAAAAAAGTTGAAAAATGTGGTTTAAAGTCATAGATAAGATAGCAAAATTAAGGGCATCCATATATACTTTATGTTCTTTGTTTCCAATTATAGTCAATTGTCTAATATGATGAAACAAAGACTAATGTCGTCTTGATTGGGATCCCATTCCCATCTACCATCACTTTGATTGATAGAGTTATTTGTCTAAAAATGGATAAATTCTTATTTATCTGAATATTGTCTGATTGTTCTATTCTATCTTATCTAGGTTATATTATTGTCTAGAATAAATTCAATGCAAGATCTTGAGATTTATCGAAATTATAAAAAGTACTTTTGACATTTTAAAAAGTTACAATGAGTAGTTCTAAAATTCAATGCTGTATTGCAATTTTTCTTCTGCCATTAGTTTACTCTCATTAAATATTATAAAATGGCTCAAATATCTTTACATTTAAAGATTTTTCCCTCTTTTTCGTCATTTTTATTTCTCTCATATATTTTTATTTTTCTTTTTCTGTCTCCATTGATAATAGAGTTTTGATCATATTAACAATCATTTCAGATTTAGAATATTTTAAATAAAGAAGACGATGACAAGGGTCAATCTTTCTTTTTTCTTCTTTTGTGATAAATATGGGTTCATCTATAATAAACCCAGGCGATCAAGTTCATTCGTAATGAAGTCAAATTTGGCTTGAATTCATTATCATCATCATTTCTCTCTCTCTTTCGGCGATCAATTTGGATTGTTTGTGGATTAACTTAGTTGTTTGTTATTTTTTTATTTTTACTTTTATTTTTTAAATCAAACCAGATATAAAGAGTAACATAATCTTTTAGTCTTTTTGACTTAACGGCAAGGATATATAGTCATTTGAGTTGACGTGGGAGGTGTACCTACCTATTATGCTATAGGGCTCAGCTAACTTTGCTATCAACAAATTCTTTTAACATTAACTTTACCTATATTTATTGATAATATTACATAAAAATCATTTTATTTCATCATAATAATATAATCAAGTCTTAATTATATTTGTTAGAATTGCACAATTTACAATTTAAAATTGTATTACTTGATGATGTTACCACAATAAATTTATAAAGCAAAAAACTATAAAGCATCGTCATCAAGCTGCCTGAGACTATTGTGCTATTATTATTTGAAATAGTTGTCACTCAAGACTGCCACATGTCGACGTCCAAGACCTTTTTCGTCTCAAGATCTGATGTCGTATTGAGACCTTCGTCCTGAGACCTAATGTCATTCTGAGACATTCATCTTGAGACCAAATATAGTCCTGAGATCTTTGTCCCAAGACCTGATGTTGCCCAAGATTACAAACAGTGTTCTAAAATTGCTAGACACTAATCAAGCGCCAGATCGAGGCCTAGCACCTAGGGTGCTTAGGTGGAGCCTAGAAAAACTGTTGTTTTCAACACATAAACTTGCATTATTTTGTAACATTTGTTGCTTCCTTGTATTATTTTGTGCTTTCATCTAATAGTAAATCACACACAAATTAAATTATTGTATTAGCAATAATTTAACCCATGTACTATATTTTTCTTGACTTTTTTTCCCACAAATTTCTCCCAAGTTTCCTAGTTGTTGCCCATTCAACATATGCTTTTTGACTATTGCTTTTGTTTACTTTGGTGTTTGCTCTCTCTCTCCCTTCTCCTAAATTTCTCTCGTTTTCCAAATGAGTTCCATACTTCCATTTGCTTTAGAAATTTTTCTTCCTTAAATTTCTCCAACAAATCCATTCTTCTCTACTTTATTTGTTCAATGATTACTACTACAAAAGGCAAAAAAGCCCACCTCCTCCTCTTTTGTTTATTGAAGTAGCGACAGTTATGATGTGTTCTTGAGCTTCAGAGGCGAGGACACTTCGTCTACCATCTTTACACAGCTCTTACAAATCCTAGCGGCTAAGCCGCTCGCAACACCCAGGTAGGTAGGCGGACCAGGCCACGCTCGACCTAGACGGCTATGATCCCCCTAAAAGGCGATCAGGCTGGATTAATCAGCTCGGCGCCTAAAGTGCTAGTTAGGGCTTAATCGCAGCTGCCAAGGGTTGCCGAGCGCCTGGGAGACACCTAGGTGGCTGCCTTAACTGCGTTTTAGAACACTGATTGTAAGAAAGGAAATAATCAGAGAGTACGAGAATAAATATTTTGATACTTAAGTCAAACATTGAGAGTGTAGAAAATTATAGAGTAGAGTTTCCGCCAATATTAGAGACGTACCTTTTTTTATAATGAATGTCTATTAATTTATAAAGGAGAATAGGGCAGTCTTAAATCTCCTTGGTTTGGGATTTTTTATTGATAGTGTTTATCCCAATATTCTAATATATTATCAGAATTAAAATTTTTAATAGATAATATTTATCCCTTTTATTTTAAGGTTTTATTTGAATTTCTAAAATATAATGTCTATCATTTTTATGGAAAGCTCGAGAGGATTTATAGATATCAGAGTTATCCAATTTGTGAGTTGCATAAGGCCCCCAATTAAGGAGAGATATACTCTTTTTTAGTCCAAAATGCTATTTTCGGCTTTTAAGCTTTTGACATAACAATACATATAATTTTGAATTAAATCAATTCAAATTTATAGGAGAATCGAAAATTGGAAAGAATAGAAAGTTTATAGATAAATTTGAAGTGAATTTGTCCATTCTTATCCAATTAAAATTTCGAAAAATCTAAACTTCATTCATCTTCTAATGATTTTTATACTTTATGTATTTTTAAAGACCTTAAGAATTAATAGAAAAATAAACGACGAAGCTATTAACGGTAAAAGAAAATTAAATAACTTAATAGAAAGGAGAAAGAAGATAAAGAAACTTAAGATAAAAATAACTAAACAAGATAATACGAACGATAATAATGGACGAGGAGATGATAATGACTTTTATCAGAAGAATAATTAGTTAGAATTTAAAAAATGTCGGTCTATATGATTGATATGTTTTTGTTTAGTATTTAAAGATATATTTTAGAACATTAGATATTTGATTTCATACTAATTAATTTTTTTTGAGTAATATGAGATTTATGTTTGAATTTTACATATTTATCAATTTACATTGAATCTTACAATTCGATTCTCAATTAACAAAATGAATAAAGGCTTCATGATTCAAAAATTATTTTAACAACAATGGCTCTAATTGATTTTAGCCAACTTGAAACCTCAACCACCAATGAGGTTAGACATGATGGGATTCATAACTTAAAAGAAATTCCTAGAGTTAGATAATATTCAAATTTTTGTCATAAACTCAATGATACGCTATTAGATTTTCGTAACAATACAATCAATTTATTTATCTATTAATTCCAACAAAAATAATGAAAGATCGACCTTGCAAGATTTAAGGAAGAGACTGGTAAAATTCTAAATTTATCGTTATTACTATCCAGTGTTTAGTTGAAACATCAAATGACACGCACATAAATTATAAAAAAAGGATAATATTGAGAAATAGTTAAGAGATAGAGTAATGTTAGGAGTCATGATTGATGACGATTGTGTCGTATCTTCACCGAAAGAGATAATAGATAGAGAAAATAATAACACATAATTTTTTTAGTCTTTTTTAATGAGAAAGCGTCATATCATTGATGACATTACCACTCCTAACATTATTTAAAGAGATAAGATAATGTAATCTTTTGAAAACGTGCATTTTTAAATAATCAATAGTTAATAGTAATCTAAAAAGAAGGGCGCAAATTGGATGCGTGGTTGGGTGGGTGTGAAGGCGCAGCGTGGTAAAGCTTGAAGGATAAGGCAGCAATGCCAGCCGAAAGACAGAGAGATGAGATGAGCTGGGTTTTAGGCCGAATCAAACCAACGAAATACATTGGATGGAAAAATGATGTCTTTTAAAAGGATAAAGAACAAAAACGTGAGAGAGATGATATTTTTTGAAAAAGTAAGAAAGAGAGATGTAGAAAAATATGTAAATTAAAAAAATATAATTTTTAAAATAAAAATTATAAAAATAGTTATTTAATTTAAAAATAAAAATAAATTTCATAATGCATTTAAATAAATATAAATATAAATTCTATTGTCCATCTTTATTAATTAAAAATAAATAATAAATTAAAAAAATTAAATATAATATAATTTATAAAATTTCATCTATTTCATTATTCTTTTAGTATTACCGTTCTTGCGCGATCTCTCGCAACTCGTGCCTTCAATTTCTACAGAAGAGATAAATCGTAAATAGAGATTTTGTCTCACTACTAGGGCCCCCAAAATTGGGGGGCCCCAATAAAATACAAACACCCTTCTCCCCTCCCCTTCCTCCCAAAATTCCCCCCCCCAAAAAAAACAATAAAAAGAATTAAGGGTCTCTAAAAAATAAAGCACCTCATCTTCTTTCCAAAAAAATTTATTATCGCCTAGGGTTTAACTGGGCCTTGGGCCGACCCTGCTCACTACACACATTAAAGAATCGAACTCATGACTTATTGATATAAATTTCAACTTATCATGGTCTAATCACTTGACCTGTGCCCTCCCAGTTACTTCGTTATTCTCTTTATCTATGGTTTCTTTGATATTTTCATCAAAAAGTATACTCTCCAACTCTTGTTCTATTTAGACTTAAAAATTGTGAGTTAGAGATGGAATTAACCTTTTTTTAAACAAAAATATGTTTTTAATATTACAAAAACAGTCTCAAAACGTTTTTAAAATTTCAAAGATTGTCTAGAAAAGTTTTTCTTGTGCTTCTCGATATTTTGATATAAAAAAACGTTTTTCATAGTCATAGCTAGTCATCATTAATAATTTTTAAAATAATAAATATTAGATAAGGTATGAAACATCCTTATGGAATTAAAAATGCCGTTGTCACGCCCTTCTCTTTCGCTCGTACACACACACACACAAACAGACACTCATCATGTGTTGCGCATTTCACACATTCAAAACATTGTGCTTTGGGTGCTACTGCTGCCGGTACATATAGCCGTTCCGTCTTTTCATGGCAAATGCCCAAAACAACCCCCTGTTTGATTGCTGCACCGCCGGTTTTGATCCATGTGATGAAGGGGTAAGATGGGGATTCCGTACGCCGTTGGCCCGACTTCCCTGAAACCAAATCTCACTCGCTTTTACAGAATCTCTCCTGTTTTTCGTATTCACAGTAAAAGGTGGATTTACAAATCAAACTTCTCATACCAAACCAAACGTTGTACAATTTTGAGTAACTTTTTTATAATTTAAAAATTAAGAAAACCCTAATACACAACTAGAACGTGGGGGCTAATAAGGGATGTTCGATACGAACAATAAAATATTTTTTAGTACACATCGTCTTTATTGAGAATCGTTATATTTTCTTTATAAATTGCTGACCAGACTCACACGAAAAAACAGACCAACTCAAATAAGTCAAATGAGTTAAAAATTTTAAGTTTGTTAATTTAAATTGTACTCATAGCTTTTATTTTATTGTCTTTTTTGAAAATCTACATCAACCATCTTTTGATTTTCATGATTTTGCATCAATTTTTTTTATTGTCTAAAAATAACTCTCAATATTTTTTTAAATGACTAAAACTCCATTATAATTATATTTATATTTTCTTCTTTATTTTCTCCCTATTTCTATATCCCAAGCTTGCAAACCAAATTTGGGTTGGTTTTTCTCAGGCATATACCTTCAAACCTTTCATTCATCACAAAGATAAATTGATAAGATGATAATGTTTTGAAGCTATCATGAAAATTTTCAAAGAAAAAAAAAGAAGATAACAACGACCAAGTGATCTTAGAAGATGAAACACAATTTTCGTCAGTTATATCCTTCTCTCTTAGAAGATGATCTTAGAGTGTGTTTGATAACATTTAATTGGAAAAGAAAATATTTTTTAACTTGTATGAAAAATAAAAATAACCATTCCCATTAAATGAAATTTTTCATGAAAAAATGCCAAAATATGGTTTAATAGTTGTACCATAGAATTCAATTCTATAAAAAATGTAATGTGTCAAACAATAAATATGAAATTCAATTCCTTGGATGAAATATTTTTTATGTATTTTTTATATTATCAAATACACCCTTAAAAAAGAAAAGAGAAGAGAAAGTGGTGATTGGTTCAACGAAGTGAGAGAGGGAAACGTAAATGAGGAGAGAAAAAAAGTAAATTAAATACAAAAGCAAAATAATCAATTCTTAAAGTTTGTTATAGTTAAGGAAGGCTGTGATATTTTAAAAAATACATGAGTAGTTGGTGTAATTTAGATAAATTTGTAAGGTAATTTGTGAAATTTATCCATAAATTTACTAATTCAAAAGGATTTGAAATAAAATAATATAATTTGTTTATTTCATGCAGAACGTGCATTTCTTGCCGTGGCAGCCTGAGACTTGGTCACCCCGTTGACTGGTTCGTATTAGAAAGTCGGGCTGTGGATAAAGACAGTTCGGCCCTCCAAGTCCATTGAGGTCTGCTCGGCCTAGACCAGCAAGTATGTCATTTGACATGGATCATCCCAGTTTGTCATTGGGCCGTAAGGGCAGGTCCCAGAGAAAATTAAGGCCTAATGAATGTTATATGGGTCGGTTAACGGGCCGACACCCATACCACTACCTCCAAATATCAGCTTTAAATAACATGATTCGATCATACTATAAAATAAAAAGCTTGAAAAAATGAACCCTTTGTTACAAAGTAGAGTTGTAATCAAATCATGCCAAACAAAGTTTTCGTTAAGCTCAGATTCAACTCGACAAACCAATTTTTAGGATTAAGCTCGTGAGCACTCGGTGAGCTCAAGATAAAACTTGAGTTTGAGCTCGACATGAGAGAGGGGGATTGTGCGACGATGACAAAGAGGAAGGGGGTATGCAATGACAATGAATGACAATAAAGAGGGAGAAAAATGTATCAGTGAATGACAATAATAAACAATGCTTTAAAGAAAAGACAGTGAGAGACGAGAGACAAAGATAGAGTGCACGATGACAACAAGTGACAATAAAGCAACAAAATATGGTGTTTAACTAAACCTAATTTGCTATTTTGTATTATTATATATTCATATATTATATTATTTTAAATAATTAAATTAATATATATAATAATTTTAAACATATTCAATTTAATTATATCATTATAATAATTTAAAGCTTAATAACTTCATGTTAAATAATATATTTATAAAATTCTAAATAAATATATTAATATATTTATAAATGAACTTGTTCACGAGTTTTAATGAATCGAGTTTTACTAAACTCAACTTTACCTTGCTTACAAATCAAGTTTCAAAGTTATCCTCAAATTCAACTTGTTTACTTTAATGAATGAATTTGAACAACCTTTTATTGAGCCAAACATTGAACCGCTCGCAAATAACTCGGTTCATTTGCAATGCTACTATGAAGGTAGTAATAATAGTTAGTAACAAGCAGTTAAAAGGATCACGATTTTCGGCCCAAAAACCAGTTTACAACAGTTAATAACTCGATTGATTTGGTTAGAGATGGGAGAAATCTGTGGCATTTTTGGTGGGCAGCAAATACAGCCCACAAAGTCTGGAAATACTGGAAAAAGAAGAAGAGAAATATCTGAAAGCATATAGAAATCAAAAGGAGACGAATTTTACCAAGTGCTATGAAATGAAGGTGGCCAAAATCTGGGTACAGCAGCTAGCAAAGATTCAGAGTCCCCCACTGCATATGATCTGAGCTTCCTCACACTATCCAAAGTGACTATAATTCTATATCATAATACAGGCCATTATTAGAGAGAAACAAGCAAACTGATAGTAGAAAAAAACTAGTAAAAATTCTCACCATATTTTAGCAAGGCTACCGCTTGTGCACCTTCAATGCGTGGTTGGGTGGGTGTGAAGGCACAGCGTGGCAAAAGGCAGCAGTGCAGCCGAAAGACAAAGAGATGAGATGAGCTGGGTTTTAGTCCGAATCAAACCAACGAAATACATTGGATAGAAAAATGATATTTTTTAAAAGGATAGAGAACAAAAACGTGAGAGAGATGATATTTTCCAAGAAAAGTAAGAAAGAGAGACATAGAAAAATATGTAAATAAAAAAAATATAATTTTTATAATTATAAAAATAGTTATTTAATTTAAAAATAAAAAATTTCATAATAAATTTAAATAAATATAAATATAAATTCTATAATTCATCCCTACTAATTAAAAAATAATTAAATATAATATAATTTGTAAAACTTCATCTATTTCATTATTCTTTTAGAATTATCGTCCTGACGCGATCTCTCGCAACTCATGTCCTCAATTTCGACAGAAAAAATACATTGTAGGTGGAAATTTTGTCTCACTACGCACGACAAGGAATCGAACCCATGACCTATTAATACGAATCCCAACTTATCATAATCTAACCACTTGATCTGTGCCCTGACGACTATTTTATTATTCTTTTTATCTATGATTTCGTTGATATTTTCATCAAAGAGTATAGTCTCAAACTCTAGTTTAATTTAGACTTAAAAATTGTGAGTTAAAGATGGAATTATCATTTTTCTGAACAAAAACATGTTTTTAATATTATAAAATAATCTCAAAATATTTTTAAAATGAAAAATGTTACTCTTATACCATTGTGTACACCTTAAACTACATAATAGTGTAAGAATATCTAAAATACCCCTACGTCTCACTGTGAGCGAGGTGCATGGGGTATTTTGGATATTTTTATATCACTGTATAACTCAAGGTATACACCAGGGCCGGACCTTCCATGAGGCCCATGAGGCAGCTGCCTCAGGGCCCATGGAAATGTCATGGAAACTTCACTACTTAGGGGCCCATAAATAAAAAACATTTCCATTTGTAAGGGCCCATTTCCTAGTCGCCCACCCTCTTCCCGTCTGCAAAGTTTCTCCCTCCCTCTCTTTTGCTCACTGTCCAGCTTACCCTAACCCTACCTCTCTCGCTTCGTCGCGCCTCGCCCCCACCCTCGCTCTCGCATCTCGCTTCTCGCTGCTGCTCCGTCGCCGGTCGCTCGCTGCCTCTCTCTCCTCTTGCTGAGCCGTCGCCCTTCGCCCTCGCCCTCACCCTCTCGCTCTCGCCTCTTGCTGCTTGGTCGACGGTCGCTCGTCCTCACCGGCTCACCTCGCCCTCGTGGCCAGTGGCTCGCTGCTCAGTCGCTCGCCCAGCAAGCATCGCCTTTCGCTGCTCTGCTCGGTCGCTCGCCCTTGTGGGTTGTGGTCGGCCGGTGGCTCGCTGCCTCTTGCTCCATTGCTCGCTGTCACTGATGGCTCATTGCCTCTCGATTGCCAATTGGCTCATTAGTTTCACTCTTTCAGATTTGCTTCAACTTTCAGCGGTTACATTTGGGGGCCCATTTTTTACCTTTCGCCTCAGGGCCCAAAAAACTCAGGTCCGGCACTGGTATACACAATAGTATAAGAATAGCATTACTCTTTTAAAATTACAAAAATCGTTTCAAAAAAGTAAAAACCGCATTTTCGAAACGCTTTTTTGTAGTCATAGCTAGTAATCATCAATAATTTTTGAAATAATAATAATAAATATTGCATAAGGTTTGAAACATCTTTATGGAATTAAAAATGCCGCTGTGACGCCCTTCTCTTTCGCTCGTACACACACACAAACAGACACTCATCATGTGTTGCGCATTTCCCACATTCAAAACATTGTGCTTTGCGTGCTACTGCTGCTGGTACATAGCCATTCGTCCTTTCATGGCAAATGCCCAAAACAACCCCCCGTTTGATTGCTGCACCGCTGGTTTTGATCCATGTGATAGGGGTAAGATGGGGATTCCGTACGCCGTTGGCCCGACTTCCCTGAACCCAAATCTCACTCGCTTTTACAGAATCTCTCCTGTTTTTCGTATTCACAGTAAAGGTGGATTTACAAATCAAACTTCTCGTGCGTTGTTAGTATGTTGGAGTGCATTCATACCAAACGTTGTACAATTTTGAATAACTTTTTTATAATTTAAAAATTAAGAAAACCCTAATACACAACTAAAACGTGGGGGCTAATAAGGGATGTCAGATACGAATAATAAAATATTTTTTAGTACACATCGTCTTTATCAAGAATCGTTATATTTTCTTTATAAATTACAAATCAGACTCACACAAGTAAACGAATCAAATCAAGTCTAAGTTAAAAATTTTAAGTTAATTGAAATTGTACTCATAGCTTTTATTTTATTGTCTTGTTTGAAAATCTACATCAACCATCTTTTGATTTTCATGATTTTGCATCAATTTTCTTTATTGTTTAAAATTTACCGTTGATATGTTTTTAAATGACTAAGACACCGTATAATTATATTTATATTTTTTTCTTTATTTTCTCTTTGTCTTTAGCTTGCAAACCAAATTCAGGTTGCCAACAACTATCATCATGAATAGGAAGCAACATCTTGATGGGTTTTTCTCACATCTTCGAACCCTTCATTCATCACAAAGATAAATTGATAAGATGATAATGCTTTGAAGTTATCACGAAAATTTTCAAAAAAAAAGAAGAAGATAACAACGACCAAGATGATCTTAGAAGATAAAACACAATTTTTGCCAATTGTATCTTACTCTCTTAGAAAATGATCTTAGAAAAGAAAAGAGAAGAAAAAGAAAGAGACAGTGATGATTGATTCAATAATCATTGCCAAACCATTAGCGCTTTCAAGATAAAGCGAGAGAGAGATGAAAAGGAAAAGAGAAAAAAAGTAAATTAAATACAAAAGCAAAATAATAAATTCTTAAAGTTTGTTATAGTTAAAGGAAGGTTGTGATATTTTAAAAAATACATGAGCAGTTGGTGTAAGCTAGATAAATTTGTAAGGTAATTTGTGAAATTTATCCATAAATTTACTAATTCAAAAGGATTTGAAATAAAATAATATAATTTGTTTATTTCATGCAGAACGTGCATTTCTTGCCGTGGCAGCTGAGACTTGGTCATCCCGTTGACTGGTTCGTATTAGAAAGTCGGGCTGCGACTAAAAGACAGTTTGGCCCTCCAAGTCCATTGCGGTCTGTACGGCCTGGACTAGTATGTCATTTGACATGGATCATCCCAGTTTGTCATTGGGCCGGGGCCGGGGCCTGGGCCCAGCCAAGATTATGGCCTAATAAAATATTATATGAGTCGATTAACAGGCTGACGTCCATTATTGCCCTCCAAATATCAGCTTTAAATAACATGATCCGATCATACCATAAAATAAAAAGCTTGGCAAAACGTACCCTTTGCTGTAAAATAGGGTTGCAATCGAATTATGCTAAGCTAAATTTTGCTAAGCTTAAGCTCAACTCGATGAACCAATT
Source organism: Diospyros kaki (assembly GCA_036245055.1). Taxonomy (NCBI): domain Eukaryota; kingdom Viridiplantae; phylum Streptophyta; class Magnoliopsida; order Ericales; family Ebenaceae; genus Diospyros; species Diospyros kaki. The sequence goes on along the minus strand of BSEG01000002.1, from coordinate 4,530,104 downwards.
TTTAAGATTTTGAGTTTGCGAGCACTTGTTGGCGAGCTAGAGTTAAAGCATGAATTCGAGCTTGATACAAGAGAAGAGGGAATGTGCAACAATGATAGAGAGGAAGGGGTGTGTGACGATGGTGAGTGATAATAAAGAGGGAGAAATGTGTGTATCCATGAATGACAACAATAGATAGTAGTTTAAAGAAGCGACAATGAATGATGACAAGTAAAGACAGAGAATGTGCGACAATAGAACAACCAAAAATAATGTGTAATAGAATGCAATGACAACAAAAGGCAATAACTAATAGTGGTTTAGCCTCAAATGGAGGCTTGCAATAATGGCGACAACAGAACAATAGATGCTTCTTTCCTCTTGAGTTTTCAATCTTCTTCACTTTTTAAAATTTTTCATTTAGACAACTATTTACATGTTTAACTAAATTTAATTTGTTATTTTACTTTATTATATATACATATATTATATTATGTTAAATAATTAAATTAATACATATAATAATTTAAAACTTGTTCACGAACTATTTATGAACTTTTAATCAAGCATTTTATTAAATCCTATTAGCATTCATAAATTTCTAATTAAATATATTCATGAGTTTTAATAAATCAAGTTTTACTGAGTTCAAATTTGATTAGTTTACATATCGAGTTTTAAAATTAGGCTCAACTTTGACTCGTTTAACTTAACGAACGAATTTGAACAAGTTTTTGTCGAGCTAAACATTGAGTCACTTGCAAACAACTTGGTTCATTTGTAACCCAATTGCAAAAGTAGTAATAATAGTTAGTAACAAGCAGTTAAAAGGATCACGATTTTCGGCCCAAAAACCACTTTCCAACAGTTAATAACTCGATTGATTTGGTTAGAGATGGGAGAAATCTGTGGCATTTTGGTGGGCAGCAAATACAGCCCACAAAGTCTGGAAATACTGGAAAAAGAAGAAGAGATATCTGAAAGCATATAGAAATCAAAAGGAGACGAATTTTACCAAGTGCCATGAAATGAAGGTGGCAAAAATCTGGGTACAGCAGCTAGCAAAGATTCAGAGTCCCCCACTGCATATGATCTGAGCTTCCTCACACTATCCAAAGTGACTAATTCTATATCATAATATAGGCCATTATTAGAGAGAAACAAGCAAACTGATAGTAGAAAAAAACTAGTAAAAATTCTCACCATATTTTAGCAAGGCTACCGCTTGTGCACCTTCAATGGGATCTTATACCATTTTTTCTTCCTTGGCTGATCTCTAGTTGTAGACTCATCTCTTAATTGGCCATCTTCTTTGGCTTCCTGGGATGAGCTTCTATTTTTGCTTTTGCTACCGGTTCTCCCTAACCTCATACCTCTTAGTTGCCCTTCGTCTTTGGCCTCCTTGTATTTCTTACTTCTACTACTGCTTTTGATCACTGGAGCAACTCTGTAGGAGGCTTTAATTTCATTCCTTTGCTTAAGAAGCATGTCAATCTGCAAAATTAAGCATAGACCAGCGATTGAATTGAATTGAATTTCAGCTGCTCAAATTTACCACCCAGCACAATGCTCATGATGCAGTTTTCAAGGCATTCAACTCACTGCTTGCATTTCTTGAGCATATCTACTGGTCATCTCTGTGAAGTGTTTCAGGACCTATCAGCACCATCCACAATAGAAGTTATGTAACCAAAAGAGAAGAAATTAATGGAGGTAATGCACAATGCAAATATCAATTTCCAAACCTCTCCGTATTCAGTTTCAAAATTTGATAGTTCCACCTTCTTGGATAAAATCTGAGCTTCCACGGCTCTAAGACTCTCTTTCTCCTCTACAAAAGGTGCAGCACAAAGCACTTCTATTTGGTAGCTTGCACTTCTGAAAAAATTGTCACCTAAGGAGACGTTTCCCAAACAGCAGAAAGTGGGAAGCCAAAATTTTCATCAATAGAAATGTGCCAGAACATCAGCAGATGTGGCAATTTATGTCTGGTCAATTCCATAGTCAACAATTTAACATATTTCAAGACTTACCGTAAACAGCAAAGACATGGGTCCCAGATTTTAGTTCAGTTATCTCGCAAGGACGAAAGCCATCCAATTTCTTGAAGAAGGCCGTATCTGTATCTTTGGTAGTTGCCATCTAAAGCCACCGTATGAAGAAACCAAAGGCCAAAATGAGCAATAAAAACAAGTTGGTGAAACAAACACTTTCTGAATGTATTAGTGGGAATGGCCAACTTACAGAAATAGCTGCTTGATCCAACCGATAAGTGGGGAAACAAAGAAAATACATCCCAGCAGATGTAATGTTTCCCTTTTTTGCGCTATCCTCCTATAACCAAAAAGAAGTTGAAGATAAACAACTGTTGCAATAAATACATCCCAGCAGAGCAGAAGTTGTAAGTCTTAATTAATGACAACATCCAATTTCTTCTTCAGGTCAAATATGCAACTAATCTTAAATCACGTTGGTTTATCTGACAGTAAGACTGCTCCTACACCTGTGGATGCCATTGCTAGATTCACTTCTACAGATGGCATTGCCTTTAATGGTCCTACTTTATATTGCCAGCTAGTCGGTAGTTAAAAAATCTTACAATTACTCATCCGAACATAGTCTATATGGTTTAAAATTGTTAGTCAATTTATATTTTTTTCTCATACAACTTATTTTCTTATACCTTCTAAATATCCTTTGCCATATGGAAGGCATGTTATTTCATGGTCTTAACTTTCTTGCAAATATTTCTTGAGCTTAGAGCTTATTTAGATATAAATTGGGCCGATAACCACACTACAGGATATAAATTGGGCCGATAACCCCGTATAAATTGGGCCAATTTTTATGTTGGTGCAAAAGTGAAGTAAAATTTGATAGTTCACTTCTTGATCTAGCACTGAAGCTAAGTACCTTGTTGTAAAAACTACATATGAACTTTATCTAGATACACTTCTTGTCACAAGATATCAAAATTCTACAGTAGGGTGGCAATTCGAGTTAATGGGTCATGTTCAAGTTGTGTCAACATATAAATATAAAAGAATACAGGTCAATCCAAACAAAACATGATTAATTAATTGTATCGAATATCTAAATCCAAACACGATCCATTTATTACACGATACAGTTCATAGTTCTGTGTCAAGTTCGGGTTGACTCAATTTTGACACGAACCCATTTAACTCAAACCCAATTCTGTTAATTTGTATCATCTTTGAGTAGTGCTAACAAGTTCTGTATCCATTTGCCACCCATATTCTACAGCCTTCTACCACTGTTTTATACCATGACAATCAAAGCACCATTCAAATTGTCCACAGTAAATGCTACACAAGCACACCAAATATATTGAGAATGAGTGCAGTTTTGTACATCAACACATTTTGTTATAGTAGTCTTCAACTTATTACTGTGACTTCCCAACATAAAATTGATGGCCTTGTTACCAAAGCTTATCTACCACGACACTCTCATGATTTAGCGTGCAAACTCAAGTTAGCTAATCTCTCAGCCTGTTGAGTTTGAGGGTAGATGTTAGAATATAGACAGAAATATCTTTAGAATATTTTAGATTTCAAATTATGATTAGAATATCTTTTTGTATATATTCTTTTCTGTTCTACTCTAGTTTTTCTTTTCTATAGCTTCCCTATTTTGTCTTGTACAGACATGAACATAAATCTATCTAAACAACCAAATTGTACACATAATCAAATACAACATTCTTTCAATTCTCCACCTGTTCTTCAGTATTCTGTTATCATCAACTCTTCAAAGGGTTTTGAAGCAAAATAGCTGTATGTTGAGAGGATGGGTTAGACTGCCAGCGGAAAGAGGGTTTTCACTTCGTGAGAGAAAATACCTTGAGAAGCTCTTCCAGGAAATAAACATCACTAATTACTTTTTGAACAATTTAAAGATGAAAATCCAATTAGATTAATAAATTAAATGCATTTTATTTACATGATTGCTCAAAACTAACCAGAAAAATTCCACAATGTATAAAAACAAGAAAGGCCAAAAAAACCATGTACAAGAATGTAAAAGCTCAAGTTAAGAACTCAATAAAATTTGGCAAGTAAAGGGATGTAAAAGGAGGAAATTGTATTGCAAACAAGGTGCCTGCCTTATCATGTTAGTAGTGTACTACAGGTATACCAGAATATTCTAGGTGCCTGCCTTATCTAGCATCAATAATATTCTACGGCTTCTGGCACAGATCTAGGCATTATTAGTAGTGTACTACAGGTATACCAGAACCAAACATAAGAATCAAGGAGTTCATCTTGCCTGGATGGTTGTGAAGTAACTCATCTCATAGTCCCCTCTTTAAAATTACTGACCTAGAGAAAGTACTTAAATACTAGTAATACACCGTGAAAAACCTTCCTCTACCAATTGATGCAAAATCAATGCCTCCAACAAAATAACAGTGTTCTAAAAGGCGCTAGGCGCCAGTCGGGCTGCAAGCTGCCGCCTAGCGCCTAGGCCGCCTAGGCGGGGCCTAGGCGCCGCCTAGAAAATTTATATTTTTTTTAATTTTTTACAATTTTTTTCTTAATATATATATATATTTTCCCCCCACCCCAGCCTCCACCCCCTCAAATTTCAGCGACTCCCACCCCCCTCAAATTTCAGCGCTTCAGCGCGACTCCCTCCCCCAACCAAATTTCACAGCTCTCTCTCTCTCTCTCTCTCTCTCTCTCATACCTGCCTCCTCCGAGCACGTCGCTGCCCCCGCCATTGCCAATCGGACCGTCTGCCTCCTCCGAGCACGTCGCTGCCCCCTGCCATTGCCAATCGGACCGTCTGCCTCCTTCGATCAAATCGTTGCCGACGGCGACTCTGCAACTACAAGAGGAGACGGTGGCGGCGTGCGCGAGAACGAGAGAGGCGACGGCGACGGCGATTCAGCAATAGACTGTCGGTGGCTGAGGCTGTGCGCACGAGAGAGAAATATTAACCGAGGAAGGAAAGGGGTAACGGCCTAACGGGTAAGGAACCAAAACCCTAATATATTTATACCAGGCACTTCACACGGCCCAGGCGCTTCACGCGGCCCAGGCGGCCGATTTGGCCGCCTTGGCGTCCGCCTTGGCCAGACGGTTCACGCGGCTAGGCGTCCGCCTTGGCCGCCTAGGCGCCGCCCGGTACCAATTAGCCGGGCTGGCGCCTAAGGTGGCCGACTTGGCCTTATTCGCGGCGGCCAGGGGCCGCCTAGCGCCTCGGCTCCGCCTAGGCGGCCGCCTAGGCCGCGTTTTTGTTCACTGCAAAATAAATTGAAGAGAGATCAACGAGGAGTACAAGAGGTTGTGAATGGAAAAACTTCACTTTTGCTTCAACATAAAAATTGGCAGAAAAAAGTGATTAACTATACGGGGTTCATGATAAGACCTGTCCAGGTCTGGCACTCCATTTTAGGTGCTTGCACTTAAAGAACAGGAAAGCAGTTGGTGACCAAACAGCCAATGAAGGTTAGGAAATCTCTTCATATGCCCTCGATCAAGAAAAGAAAAACATTGCTCAAGCAAGAAACTGTCACGACCCTAGGGTTTGGCTAGGGTTTAGGAAGTAATTTGGTATGGATATGGGGAAGAGAGAACAGAAAAACAACAACAACAACAACATATCCAGCCGTTATCCCACTATGTGGGGTTGGCTACATGAATTCTAGACTTCTATGTGGGTTACATCCCAACAGATAGTATAGAATAGATAGTCTAGAGAACAGAAAGGGAGGGAAATACAGAACATGAGCAGAGTTAATTGAGGGAGACGAGATGAAATAGAGGGAGATGAACGTAGAGAGAGAAGACTCAAATCAGATTATCATTCAACATAACATCCATCCTCCTGCAAGTAGCCTTTTATAGGCATCAACTAAAAACTAATCTGAAGCATATTCTAGACTAATAGCTCCCATGTGCAATTACAAAATATCTCCTAACAACAATGCTAACTAATTACAGGTTTGCCCCCTAATTCCCCTTAGGTTGTGACAATCCCCCCTCCTTGAAAGATTTCTTGTCCCTAAGAAACTGATAGTTGCTGACCCTGTTCTTCATCCTATTCCAACCTTCACAATCTGATTTCTTCTTTGCTTTTCTTGTTCTTTTCTTCTACTTGCTTGGGCCTCTTTTTCTTTCTCTTTCTTGGCTTTATCTAATAAATGAAAGAGGAAACAACTCTCTTTGTTCAACAAGTATTTCGAACTCTCTTGAAGTGCCTCCTTATCTTCCTCAGCTAAAATCAGCACCAACTCCTCTGCATGTTCGGTGGCTAAGAGATATCCAACACTATCAACTGCTGTGGTTTCCTTGGTTGTGCCTAAAACACCAATAAAATCTTTTGCCACTTTTTGACATTTTTTAACTTCTTTTCGTCCTTCCCATTGGCACTATTCTGTAGATCCTCAAAAATTAGCTATGTATTGTCATCAGGTAGTGGAGGAGTACCCTTTTCTTTGAGAGAAACAAACTTGAAGTCTTCAAAATCCCAAGTTATTGTGATCATATCCTTTCTCGAGTTCTCAATATCTTTGACTTCCTCATCTACCTTAGAAATCTCAGTAATCAATCTCTTTTACTTCCTGAATTTTTTCATCCATTGCAGGAAGTTCATCAACTTCTTGCTGAAAGCTGAGCCCTAATTGCCTTTGTTGATCCATAGTTAGGGTCTTAGCTGAGGTTGGGGCAGGTAAACTTCTCACTATCAGACCATTCTGTAGCCATGATTGATTGTTTCTCTTAGTCATTACCCCACTATTACCATAAGAATTCTTCTCTCTGTTTCCCTTCTACTTCAATTTATTGAATTCTTCAATGATATCTGTCCTCGTCTTCTCCCCAAACCAGTTGCAGAGACCATTTATGAACTCCGGCCAACTCTATTCCACCCTTCCTTGGCTCTAATTCTGAAACCAAGTGTCTGCAATGCCATCCAAATAAGCTACAACTATGTTCACTTTCTCCCTTTGATCTATGCGATATTAGTAGAACACCCGTTCACATCGCCGGATCCACCACCAAGGTCTATCTCTTTCAAATAGGGGAATGTTCGTTCGTGGCCCTAGGATGGTGGAGTGATTACCGCCAACACCTTGATTCAAATTATCCTCCTCTGCCTTCGTCCCCTCCCCTGCTTCCATAGGATTGTTAGGCCTTTGCCTAGATCTTGGCATCATTAGAATTGGCCCCGATGAAGCTCGGGAGGGAAATTCGTCAGCAAGCTGGCATTAGGCTGCTGAGCAAACATGCTAAAGGCTGCCCTGCTAACTGATTTGCTGGCTTAATCTAGCAAATTCCTCCCCGAGTCCGCTAACGACTTGATCCAGATTGGCCTCATACTCCAATCAGCTCTGATTGACCTCTTCCTGAGTATTTCTGGTTCTCAACTCCAATGTTTCTAGGCAATCTTCTACTTGCTCTTGGTTCTGTCGCATTCGAAGCTCAATGGCATCCAATCGGGATTCCATTTGCTTCGCCTATGATCACCTATATCCAAATCACATAATGCAACAGCCACGAAAACAGAAGATTGATTAACAGCCTCTTAGGAAACAAAGAATCAATTATCACCTAGAATCAATTGGCCCCTTGAATCAATCGGTCTGATTTGCCTTCAAATTCTAATCGAACTTGGATCGAATTTTCAGTTAACCTAATCCGCTTCTTTGAGATGGCTTCCAGGAATTGCTTAGATCTAACTTCAGCAATTCTAAATTACCTACTAAAATTACCAGAATCGCTATCACGACTCAGATGGCTCTGATTCTGCCTTCCAAAATCACCTAGATTAGCTATTAGGAGTTGTCGGAATCAAAACCAAGAAACAGCTATCGCAGCTAATCAATGTTAAAGTATGTCTTGATTTCCAGAATGAAGCCCGTTATTTGACCTGGCCCAGATAATTTGGGACAAAACCCAAATATGGATTTTTTATGAGAGTTGTGGTAGCAGAGGGCTTGGAGCAGCCCTAATCTCCAGTTATATATATATATCTATATATATATTCTCATTCGTGTAATTAGGGTGTGAGATGAGAAGGGATTAAGGGTGTAATAAGGGTTTTTGGGTTAGAGAGAAATCAAGAGATTGTATTACTTTGTTTTCTTCATAGTAAAATTGTTTGCCTCTCCCCGTGGACGTAGATCACACATTGTGATCGAACCACGTAAATCTTGTGTGTGATTGTCTTTTATCTATCTTGTTTGATTCTCATTTCTATACACTATTACGACAATCAACGATCACCGAGATCCCACCCCCGAGTTTGCCCTCTCTCAATCTCGCTGAATCGCCCTTTCACAAGCAGCGACCAAGATCCAATCGCTTGGAACAACTGAAGTTGCTTGGGTCTGTTGCGCCTTCACACGCCTTCCAATTTGAGTCGAGACTTAGCGAAATTCACAGCCTAAGGCTACCACTTGCTTCGCCTTCACTATCCAATTCAATTTCGATTAACTGACTTGGCGATGTACCTCAATTAATTGGATCAGCTCTGCTTCAATCCGCCCCCAGGCCTGCGTCCTCTTCTTTTTTTTTTTTTTTTTTCTGTAAATAAGAGATGTATAAAACAAAACGAAGAAGGCCAAAAGGCTACAAACCAAGGCCAGGGCATACCCCGGACCACCAAAAAACCAGAGGCGATAGAACATCAACAATCACCCTCTGGGCCAGAAAGAGAAAAAGGAGAAGAATGAGAAAAAAAGAAGAAAATGTAACATATGTACAGTGTAGATAATCTGGCCAGACGAAAGACGAAACCATTTGAAAATGGCAAAGCAACGAAAATGGTCTCTGACAGAGCAACGACTGATGAACAAACAAACCCATATGAGCAAGGCATGAAGGAAGCACAAGCACGCGAGGGCTGAACACCATAGATGAGGCGCCAAGGACGAAGCAAGCAGCCTCCAAAGCAAAGCATCTCAACGGGGGAGAGATGTCTGGTCTCTCGGAAGCCTCCAAACGTGACGAAGAGCCTGACTCTAAAGGGAAGATCTGAAGCGAATGGTCGTTAGCCGGGCCCACACAGCACACTGAATCAAATGAGCCAGCTGAGAAGCTGATCTCTCCTGGTCACGAAAACACCTGTTGTTGCGCTCCCTCCAGATGAAATAAACCATAGCATGAAGCACTAATCTGTTTGCCACCTGCCAAGGACTCTTGCCACTCCATCTAGCCGTGGCCCAAAGAACTCCAATGTCCCACCTGCGCCAAGGCCAGCTGAATTTCTTCGATCTACGAAAAAAGGACAGCACCTCTCGCGAGTAGCTACATTGGAAGAAAAGATGGCTATGACTTTCAGCATCCGCCCTGCAAAGAAAACATCTATTCGAGAAAGACAAAAAAAGGTTAATACGATCAAGAGTAAATAAACGTTCCCTAATCGCAAGCCAAAAGATAAACGAGTAGGAAGGGATACTAATAGACGACCAAACTAAACGATACCAAGGAACCAGGGGGCGTTGAATCTGAATCGCCTGGAAGGCAGTCCTTACAGAGAAGAGCCCATTTGCTGCTGGAAGCCAATAAGGCTCATCATGATGGCCAGGACTAGGCAGTCTAGGAAGGTGGCTCCCACAGAAATCAGGGGATATGGAACTAAGGGTCTCTATCCGAGACCAGGCACCGTCCTCAATGAAATCTGAAACCTTAGCCAGGATAGAGATGCCTAATTGACAAGGTAACTGGTGAGGGAAGCGATCAATAAGCACACCCAACGGGTGCCATTGATCATACCAAAAGAACGTGCTACAACCATCCCCTATCCTTCGCCCAAAAAAAGGCTTCAGGACTCCTCGTAATAAGAGCAGCTTCCTCCAATACCACGGGCAGGCATACAGAGTTTTAAGAAGCCAAAAACAAGTACCTTTTACCCGATAAGAGTGCACCCATAAGGATTCCCTATCCTCACACAACAGGCGCCACATAAGCTTGGCTACCAAGGATTGATTCCACACATAGAGAGGCTTGAGGCCGAGGCCACCCTGCCTCTTCAGGTAGCAAATGTCGCGCCAAGCAACTTTCGCTTTATGGGGGTTCGCCTCATTACCACTCCAGAGAAAGTTACGAATGAGTTGCTCTATATCATTAATCACCTTCTTCGGGAGGATAAACACCGAGACCCAGTACACGTAGATAGTGGAAAGGACTGATTGCGCTAACTGCAATCGGCCCCCAAAAGAGAGAGCCCTGCTGCGCCAAGAACAAATTCTGTTTTTCACTCTATCAATAACGGGCTGACAGTCTCCATAGGAGAGCTTAGAGGAGAGAAGAGGGACCCCCAAATATCGCATAGGCAGCCTCCCTCTACGAAACCCAGAGGCATTATAAATAACTTCGCGAAGGGAGGGGTCCTTACAAGCGACGAAGCAATCACTCTTGGAAGGATTAGCAACTAGGCCCGACAAAGAGGAAAAACGCTCCAGGCATGACTTCAAGATTCTGACCGAGGATGGGTCACCGTGAGAGAAAAGGAGCAAATCGTCTACAAACATGAGCATCACCAAACTAGTCTGCTCACATTTCCAGTGGTATTGAAAATCTGTAGCCCTTGAGTGGTGCTTGATAATACCTTGCAGGACTTGCATAACTAGAACAAAGAGGTAAGGGGATAGGGGATCCCCTTGCCTCAGCCCCCTTCCCCCGGGAAAGAAACCATGTAATTGACCATTGATCTTAACCGAATAACGGGGGGTCGTGATGCACTCTCGAATCCAGCCACAAAATTAAGAAGGGAAGTTCATCAACTGAAGGGTCATCAGGAGAAAATCCCACTCAACAGTATCATAAGCTTTAGCCAGATCAACTTTCATAGCACAACGGGGGGGGGGGCCCTGGTGGAGATGGTATTGAAAAACCAACTCCTGGGCGAGCAAAATATTATCCCCAATCGAACGCCCAGGCACAAAGGTCGCTTGAGAAACATCCACCAAACCCGAGAGCACCGGCTTGATCCTATTAGCCAGGATTTTAGTAATGACTTTATATAAGACATTGCAGCATGAAATAGGCCTAAAGTGGGAAGGCGTCTCAGGGTGAGGAACCTTGGGAATTAGACTAATAATGGTTGCGTTGACCTGGCCTAAGAGGCGACCTGAGACAAAAAAGCTTTGAATAGCCTTCACCACATCCGCACCAACAATCTCCCAAGACTTCTTAAAGAACTTGACTGTGAAACCATCCGGCCCTAGGGCTTTATCCTCACCCATACTGAAGAGGGCAGCCTTAACCTCCTCAGCTGAAACCTCAGCAATAAGCCTAGCCCCTTGGTTATGCTCCAAACGCTTGTCAATGAAGGGAGCCACATCAGACGGATTAAGGGGAGAGTTCCGAGACCTTTGCCCATAGAGATTATGGAAGTAGGATACTAAAACATCCGCAACCTCCTCTTTGGACTCTGTGAGGGTGCCATCCTCTCTTAGGAGGTTCATAATACGGTGATTATTACGCCTAGCAAGCATAGATTGGAAGAAAAAACGGGAGCATCTATCTCCCTCAGCTGACCACCTAATCCGAGCACGAAGGCGAAAGTGGTTTGCCTCATGCGCAAGGGCTACTAAAAGGTCCCTATTCAACTCAAGCTCCTGTTGATGAATGACAGGGTCATGGGGATTATCTTGTAACAGATGTTGGACACTAAGAAGATGATTTCTAAGGGACATGATTAGGTCAGAAACATGACCCCTAGACTTATTGAGAGTCTTCATAGCATTCTTGACTGCTTTGAGTTTTTGAACAACCTGAAACATGGGAACACCAGGGATAGGCCTAATCCAACTAGCCTCTACTCTATCCAAGAAGAGAGGGTGATCAACAAGATGGTTAAGGAACCTGAAAGGGCTGCCTTTATGCTGAAGATCACCTAACAAATCCATCACAACAGGGCTATGGTCAAAAATCCCTGGCTGGAAAAAGAGAGCCATGCTATTCGGATAATGGACAAGCCAGTCATCATTAACCAGGGCTCTGTCAAGCTTCCTTAAAATACACTCATCACCAAACCTCTTATTAGTCCACGTCAACTTAGGGCCACTAAAAGCCAAATCCTGAAGCGAGCTACAAGAAAGGAAATCGTTGAACCTGCGCATACCCAAGGATAAAGAAGTGTTGCCACCCCTCATCTCAGAGCAATTGCGACAGACATTGAAATCCCCCAAAAGGAGCCAAGGGTTAGAAGAAGCCGGAGCCCCAGTGCCTGTGAGAGAATTCCATAATCTGGCCTGGTCCACCTCCTTGTTCCTGGCATAAATGCAAGACAGGATAAAAGGGATAGTGATCTCCGAGCTCGTCACTTCGATATGGATAACCTGGTCCGACTTGAATAAGGTCCGCACGCTAAGGGCATTCGGGTCATAGCCTATCCAGATACGACCCCCATCACAAATATCATAATTGAAATCCCAATTCCAGAAAGGCATAACATTGTGAGAGATATCCAGAGCGTGCCTCTCTTGGACTCTAGTCTCTAAAAGAGCAACAAGCGTCAACTTTTGGGAAGAGGCTTTGTTTTTCAAATTTGAGTTTGCTTTGCTCGGCTACGCCTTTCAAATGCAAGTTCAATTTCGCCTTGCAACCAGCCGCTATCTACCCACGATCTACACAAATCAGGATCCACAGTGGATTCGCCACCAAATCATCGTCCAAAGTCCCGTAATCATCAGAATTCACTTATCTCTGCCTTGGCTCAAAATTGCGGAACTCTACTTCAAGGAAACCAATCTGATCTAGTACGCAATCAAGGAAACTTTAGTTTATCCCCGTTTCCAATAATGCAGCTAGGATCAAGATCGATTGTGTTAGATTCCTCTATGAGGAACGTCGTCTCCAAAATTCAAGTCGGATTAGATTACAAAATCTGCTCCTCCTGCTATTCCGAAGCTATATCAGCTCCACCTTCTATAATTGATCAACTTAGCTATTTGATCAATTCTACCGTCGCTTCCGGCAATGCCTACTGCACTCAATCAGTTCTGCAATCTATGGCCTGAGCTCGCCTGTTGCTATCGGATTCCATAGTCGCCTTCTATTACAATTGTGACCCAAAATTCAAATTTAACTGAGATTGAGACTCCTAATTTGACCGTGATTATGAGTTCGAATTTGACTGTGATTATGATGTTGCAAATTCAATTTTATGTGAGATTTATCTAAACTGGAGAAATATCCTCATGCATCATCTTTTGATCAGGACATGATTCTATGTGTTCATCTATAGATGATTTTAGGTCTATAAATAGGTGTCCAATGTTTTGGAATTAGTTGCAACTACACCACTTTTGTATTACCAATATTTGGTTAGTGATATTTTTGTTCTTTCTATCCATGGTTTTTCCCAATTTGGGTTTTCCACGTAAATTATGTGTTCGTGTGTGGTTGATTGTGATTTGTATTCGATCTGATTTCATAACAAACTGGTATTAGAACCGTTGGATCAAACCATCAACGTTTGATAGATCACAGTTGTTGGATCTGCATCATGTTTCAAAACACAAGTTGCCTAGCTACTACCACTGCCACTACCACTGGTTGCCGCCATTCTATTTTAGCCATCATCGTCAGCCACCATTCTAGTTTCTTTGTCGCAACCATCCCTGTCTTTGTCCGCTATTCGATCGTCACCACCATCGTTAGCTGCCTCTATCATCAATCTCAACTAGTCTTCTTCTTCTCCATCGCCGGTCGTCAACATCCTCACCTGTTGTCATTGATCACCTATCGGACCTTCTTTGCTGCTTGTCGTTTGTTAACACAGTTGCCATCGTCGATTGGGTTTCCCCCATTGCAAGAAGCTTCAAGTTTCAAGGTTATAACACATCCAGATCTAGCCTAGATCTTGGTCGACCCAACTCGCCAAGATTTGACCTGCTTCAGATCCAGCTAGCTAGATTAAAAAATCCAGTTCTATTTTTATGTCTAGATTTGCCTAGGTCTGGTATTTTAGTTCGTTTTCAATTGGGATTTTGTTTATGGATCACTTGGCATTATTTGGGGTTATTTGATCTTTGTATTGGCTACCTTGAAGTATGATATTCCATTATTGGATTGGAATATCTTGATTCTCACTATTGCAAGTTAAGATGCGTGCAATTTTGGACGGATGGTTTTAGATGAAGGTAGAGTTATCAATTGGGATTTATATTGATAAATGCAGAGTTATTAAAATCAACAAAGATATGTTGAAGATGATATGTGGCTATGCTTTAAGTGCGGTTGAAGATATCCACTACAGTAAACTTTGTATGGATACAGAACAAGAACAAAGTTAATTGAGGGAGACAAGAGGAAGTAGAGGGAGATGAACGTAGAGAGAGAAGACTCAAATCAGATTACCATTCAACATCACATCCATCCTTGTTGATAATTATGCTTTAGTTGCTGACTCATCCATGAGTTTAGGAGGTTGTTATTTCTTCTTCTGTTGCAGATTTTTTAGGAGTATGTTATGTGCTTATCAAGTCAAGTTTAGTTGCATAAATTTAGCTTTCTGTTGAAAGACTATAGCTGATTATGGGAGAATTTGTAGCAGGTTTTCAGGATTAGCAGCTGATTTAGTTACAAATCTCTTGTATTTAAGCTTCGGTGGATTTAATAAAAACTGTGCAAGTGATTTCAGCTTCTCATCAGTTTCAACATTAGTATCAGAGCCCGTCATATCTTGAGGGACCTTGTGAGTGTAAAAATGCAATCTGAGACATGCTTTACAGCTGCAGCACTTCCTGTGTTCGATGGAGAAAACTATCAAATGTGGGCAGTGAGGATGGAAGCCTACTTGAAAGCCAATGATCTTTGGGAAACAGAGGAAAAGGACTACGAAGTTCCACCTGAAGAATTTAGAGAATCAAAATTCTAATTGAGAAGTGATCCAAAGCACAGAAAAACTCACACCTATTCTGTGGTACACAACTGTATTAAATACAACAATACACCTTATCTCCTAGCTAAAAAATAGGACATTCAAATTACAAATTAATAACAACTTATTTAGATAATAAAACTCCTAATTTTTTGAATAAAAAAAACTTTATCTTTTATCTTCTTATCTCGCCTTTAGTTTCAAATCTTCAAGATATAATTTGGCTCGGCATCTCACACTTCCTTGGCTGTTTTATAGAATAGGTAGGTTCTCCCTATCTTTGGCTCCATAGAATTGATGATCCAAGCCATCACTATGGAGTTTTCAGCATCCCAGGTATTATACTCGGGTGTATCAGCGTCTGGCTGAATTGTTCCACCTGTGAGATAACCCATCTTACCTTTCCCTTTCATCACCAACATAACCGATTGAGACCATTCCCGATAATTGGTTCCGGTAAGCTTATGCTGTGTGATTTGAAGAGTATGATGGTCTACTGAGATAGGCGAGGAGGATGGAAGAACTGATCGAGCGACAGAAGGCGCGGTATTGGAGGTTGCACTGGTGGTTGAGAAATCGGCCATATTGAGGAGAGTTACTATGCTACAGAAGGTATGGTGATTTACACAAACCTAAGCTCTGATACCATGAAGAATTTAGAGAATCAAAATTCTAATTGAGAAGTGATCCAAAGCACAGAAAAACTCACCTATTCTGTGGTACACGGCTGTATTAAATACAAAAATACACCTTATCTACTAGCTAAAAAATAGGACATTCAAATTACAAATTAATAACAACTTATTTAGATAATAAAGCTCCTAATTTTTCGGATATAAAAAAGCTTTATCTTTTATCTTCTTATCTTGCCTTTAGTTTCAAATCTTCAAGATATAATTTGGCTTTATCTTTTCCAAGATTAGCTTCAACACCACCTTTACTAGAGAATCCAACAATGGCACAAATCAGAAATCACAAAGAGAAGAAGCAGAAGAAATCCAATGGAAAAGCCTACCTTTTTACAGCAGTTTCATCAACTATCTTTATCAGGATTATGACTTTCAAGTCAACAAAGGTAATTTGGGATTTTCTCAAGAAAGAGTATGAGGGAAATGAGAAGATCAAAGGGATGCAAATGCTGAACCTAATTAGAGAGTTTGAGATGCAAAGAAAGAAAGACTCAGAAACTGTGAAAGAGTATTCTGATAAGCTTCTTTGCATAGCAAATAAGGTAAGGGTACTTGGTGGTGAGTTTCTTGACTCTAGAATAGTTCAAAAGATTTTGGTTACTCTTCCAAAATGTTTTGAATCAACAATTTCTGCTTTGGAGAACTCAAAGGATTTGTCCAGCATCTCTTTGGAAGAATTGTTGAATGCTCTTCAGGCACAAGAGCAGAGAAGACTTATGAGGGAAGAAGGAGCTATTGAAGGGGCTTTGCAGGCCAAATTGCAGATCAAGGGCAAGAAGAAGCAGGGGAAGAAAGGAAGTGCTGATCAACCTTGCAATTCAATCACACCTGGGGGAGCAGACAAATCAAATTATCCTCCATGCCAGCACTGTGGAAAAAAAAGTCATTCTCCTTTTAAGTGTTGGAGGAGACCTGATGTGAAGTGCCACAAGTGCCAGCAATTAGGTCATATTGCTAAGACTTGCAAGAACAAAACTCAACAAGAGCATGCAAGTGCACAAGTAGCAGATCAACAAGAGCAAGAGCAGGAACAATTGTTTGCAGATCAACAAGAGATGTTGTGTTTCCATATTGTACTTGTTGGTTTCACTATGTCAACTAAGTTATGGAACACAACTATATCAATTATCTTCATTCACCACCATCTCATGAAATTTCTCCATGTGAAGATGGTGTTCAAACTTCATTTCATCATTACTCCGCCAGCGGATATTATTCACTGCCGGTCCCAAGCCCGGATAAAGGAGGAGGGTTGCGTTAGGTAGCCGACAGTCAGCGTAAAACCTAGTCGGATCCAAATATGAATTCTAGACAAATTATCTGTTGGGATGTAACCCACATAGAAGTCTAGAATTCATGTAGCCAACCCCACATAGTGGGATAACGGCTGGATATGTTGTATCTATTTTTCCACGGTCAGTTTTGGAGAAAGTTGGTTGGTGGACAGTGGTTGTACTAATCACATGACAAATGATGAGGAGTTGTTTCAGGAACTAAGCAAGTCTAATACCACTAAAGTCAGAATAGGAAATGGAGAGTGTATTGAAGTCAAAGGAAAAGGAACAGTTTCCATTAAAACCTATTCAGGTACCAAGCTTATACCTGATGTTTATTATGTTCTTGACATTAATCAAAATCTTTTAAGTGTTGGACAGCTGCTTAAAAAAGGATACAAAGTCCTATTTGAAAATAGGATGTGTTTGATTAAGAATGTAGAGGGAAATGAACTGTTTCGAGTAAAGATGAAGAACAAAAGTTTCTCTTTGGATCTTATGAAGGAGGAACATGATGCCTACAATATTTCAGAACAGACAACTGAGTTATGGCACAAGAGGTTTGGACATTTCAATCAAGCAGCACTATTGTTGATGAGGACAAAAGAAATGGTGTAGGGATTGCCACCTCTAGTTGAGCATTTACCAAGTTGCAAAGCTTGCCAATTTGGTAAGCCAACAAGGTTGTCGTTTCCACAACAGGCTTGGAGGGCAACAAAAAATTGCAACTCATTCACATTGATTTGAGTGGACCAAAGATAGAACCATCACTGAAAGGGAGTAGATATTATATAGCTTTCATTGATGATTTCACAAGGATGAGCTGGATTTATTTTCTCAGGTTTAAGTCTGAAGTTGCAGGTATTTTTTGGAGATTCAAGGCTTGGATTGAGAATTAGAGTGGATGCAAGATCAAAGCCATTCGATCTAACAATGGGACAGAGTAAATCTCAAACCAGTTTACTCAGTTTTGTGAAAAGGTTGGTATAGAGCATCAATTCACTACTCCTTACTCTCCACAAGAGAATGAAGTAAGCGAAAGGAAAAATAGAACTATTGGTGAGATGGTGAAGTGCCTCCTTCATGAGAAGGATCTTCCTAGAAGTTTTTGGGCAGAGGCAGCTAGCACTGCTATATTTCTCCTCAACAGACTGCCTACAAAGGCAGTAGAAGGAAAAACACCATATGAGGCTTGGTTTGGCAGTAAGCCTCAAGTTATGAATCTTAAGGTGTTTGGTTGTCTTTGTTTTACTTACAGGCAAAGAGGGATAAATTGGACAAGAAGGCAGAACCTGGTATTTTCATTGGCAACAACTCACAATCAAAGGCATATAGAGTCTTTCAACCTGAGACTGGAAAGATTCTAATCAGAGATTCAGAAGGGATGTTCATTTTGTTGAGGATGAGAAATGGTGTTGGAAAAAAAAGGAAGCAAAGCAAACTATTCTACCTGAGCTAATTCCGGATGAAATTGTGGATGATCCACCAGTTAGAGGAACCAGATTGCTCACTGATATTTACCAAAGATGTAGTGTTGTAATACTAGTACCAGCAACTTTCAGTGAAGCGGAAAATGACCCCAAATGAAAGGCTGCAATGAAGGAGGAGGTGTCAATGATAGAGAAAAATCAAACATGGGAGCTGGTAGACAGACCACAAAATAGAAATGTTATTGGTGTGAAGTGGGTTTTTAGAACCAAGTTGAATGCAGATGGCACCATCAATAAACATAAGGTCAGGTTAGTAGTTAAAGGCTTTGCACAAGTACTAGGAGTTGATTTTTCAGAAACTTTTGCTCCTGTTGCAAGGCTAGACACCATTAGATTGCTTTTGGCCATGGTAGCTCAGAAACAATGGAAGGTATGCCAATTAGATGTCAAATCTGCCTTCCTAAATGGCTACCTGCAGGAGGAGATTTTCGTTGAACAACCAGAAGGCTTTGCAAAGAAGGGGCAGGAGGATAAAGTATGTCTACTGAAAAGGGAATTATATGGTTTAAAACAGGCCTCTAGGGTTTGGTACAGCAGAATTGATGACTATCTCAAAGAGCTTGGGTTTGCTAAAAGTCTAAGCGAATCCACATTATATGCTAAGAGTTTGAATGCTGGCATCTTGATTGTGTCCCAATATGTTGATGATCTTTTAGTAATAGGAAGCAATGTCAAGCTAGTTGAAGAGTTCAAAGAAGATATGAGGAAGGTTTTGAGATGACAGACCTTGGAATGGAGGTTAAACAAGATCAGCAAGGAATCTTTGTGAGCCAACAAAAATATGCTAAGGAGATTCTAAGGAAGTTTAAGTTGGAAGATTGCAAACCCATGGCCACTCCTATGAATCAAAAGGAAAAGTTAAGCAAAGAAGATGGAGCTGAGAAAGCTGATGAACATAGCTACAGAAGTCTGATAGGCTGCCTAATGTACTTGTCTATAACATGTCCTGATATTCTTCAGGCGGTCAATGTTTTATCTAGGTTCCTACATTGTGCAAAAGAGTCTCATCTCAAGGCTGCTAAGCGTTTGCCAAGGTATGTCAAGGGAACTCTAGATTATGGAACTCAATAGAGTCATAATCAAGAGCTCAAGCTGCTAGGGTATACTGATTCAGATTGGGGAGGATCTGTGGATGACATGAAGAGTACTTCTGGGTACTGTTTCACACTTGGTTCAGGGATTTTCTCATGGTGCTCAAAGAAGCAATATATAGTTGCACAGTCTCCTGCTGAAGCTGAGTTCATAGCAGCTACAACAGCAGTGAATCAAGCTTTGTGGCTAAGAAAGCTTCTAGTTGATTTACAGCTGGAACAAAAGGAGAGGACAGAGATTTATGTTGACAATCAAGCAGCCATATCTATCTCAAAAAAACCCAGTGTTTCATGGAAAGACAAAACATTTCAATATTAAACTTTATTTCATTCGAGAAGTGCAGAAGCTAGAAGAAGTTATTCTGCTACATTGCAGAACCAATGATCGGTTAGCTGATATCTTCACTAAAGCTTTGCCCAGGGACAGATTTGAAACTCTAAGGAGTAGGCTTGGTGTGTGCAGCCACCAAAGCAAGGAGGAGTATTGATAATTATGCTTTAGTTGCTGACTCATCCATGAGTTTAGGAGGTTGTTATTTCTTCTTCTGTTGCAGATTATTTAGGAGTTTGTTATGTGCTTATCAAGTCAAGTTTAGTTGCATAAATTTAGCTTTCTGTTGAAAGACTGTAGCCGATTATGGGAGAATTTGTAGCAGGTTTTCAGGATTAGCAGCTGATTTAGTTACAAATCTCTTGTATTTAAGTTTCGGTGGATTTAATAAAAACTGTGTGAGTGATTTCAGCTTCTCATCAGTTTCAACAATCCTCCTACAAGTAGCCTTTTATAGGCATCAACTAACAACTAGTCTGAAGCATATTCTAGACTAACAGCTCCCATGTCCAATTACAAAATATCTCCTAACAACAATGGTAACTAATTATAGCTTTACCCCCTAATTCCCCTCGAGTTGTGACAGAAACTAACCTACATGGCTCAAAGGCCTGTTAAGGTTCCTCCAACCACTTTTAATTCTAATATGCCAACCAAAATAGGCCCAAAAAGCCAAGTCCAAGACAAGTACAAAAGTCCAAAAAGCAAAAGCCAAAAAGGATCCAGGAAACTTTTCCAACTAAAGAGGTCCCCGAGAGACCATCTGGCAAGCCTACCTCAAGGACTATAAGAGAGGACTCTCCAGGAGACTCAGAAGTCCCTCAAAGACCTCTCCAAATTGTATCCCCACCAGAAATGCATCAACTCACCTTTGAAGTCTTCGCCTTGAAAGCCAGAACAGATGATTGTAATCTTAATCCCGAAAGAAATGGGGACTCGACCATCTATCAACTATCACCTCTATAAGTAGGGGGTGACCCCTACTCTCTAGGTATGTTAAAAAATTCTACAAAAGCTCTTTGCATTCTCTTTTGGATTCCAACTGGTCTAACTTAAGCATCGGAGGATTTGCAAGGCGAATGCCCTACGCCCTCTGATCAACTTCTATCTTGCATATTCTTGATGGCTTTAAGACAATTCCCTCAATTCAAATTTTATTGCTGTATTTTGGCGACAACAAATTCCTTCCACCAAAGCAATTGCCAAATTGTTGACATCACAACTCCAGACACCAAATGAAAGAGAGAAAGAAAATCCCTCGATATGTCCTATAAATCTCTCTTGCCTGTCGAGGCTTCTTCAGTGGCAATGATCATGCCAAAATCAAACTGATACCTCTTTGCTCTCTAGAAAATGCTTCTTATCAACTATACCAAACCCAAATGCAAATCTCATATTAAAGCTTTTACTCTTTCCGAGCTTTCCTAAAATTAAGTCATTCCCGGTGAAAAGGAAGTTATTTAAGAAAATCTCAAATAAACAAAAACGATAAATAGTTTATACCTGAAGTGCAAGGCTTAATCCACCATTTTCTTCTTGATCAAAGTATAATAGCTGCACATACCTAAAGCCTATTAGTCAAAAGATTGTGGCAACTGTTAAGTATCTAATAAAAGGACAATCTAGCCAATTTGTCAAAACACATAAAATCACAAGAAAATAGCTCTTAGGTATGTAAGAAAAATTAGAAGAAACAAATGTGTACAGGAAATTTAATAACAAACATGCTAAAAATAGAAATGTGACTAACCTAACCAAAAAAGAAAATGGAAATGTGACTTCAAATTAAATTGAAAGAAAGTTATAATCAGTGCATCCTACAAAAAGCCATCAACATAGAAATAAAGTAAAACCATGAATAACAAACAAACAATAACAACACAAGCCTTAATCTCACCTTATCCAAGGCCTCTATGAGATCATTATATCCTATATCATGTTTTGGGTTTCCACCAAATTTTCATTCTTCTTCCCCTTCCTCTTTTGCAACAAAACTTCCTTAATTTCTTCCATTTGCCTCATAGGTGCATTTGTCAATCTTCTTCTCACATGCTCAAACCATCTTAATCCTAACTCTCACATCTTATCTTCAATAGATGTCATTCTAGCTTTATTGCGCATGATCTTGTTTCTTATCTTGTCTTTTACTATATGGTCACACATCCACCATAGTATTTTCATCTTAGCTACACTCATACTTTGCAGATATGGCCTGACTTCACCATATAATTAGCCCAAAGGCATGCAACGATTTAAATATCAGATTTGAAGTGAGATTTGAACTTAGGACTTTTGTCTACTTTGGTACCATATTTAATTTTTTACCACTATCTCATCTAAAAGGCTAAGCATTTATTGTGTTAGTGGATGAGACAAAAGAAGGCGTGCATACTAAGCTTGAGATATGAACACTTTAGAATCTAAGGGGTTGTTCTCTTCATGTTTCAGTTTTGTGTTTTAAATGTTTGTTTTAAAATTGTTGAAAACTCATTCTTTTTGTCTGTAGCATTTTTTGCGTTTTGGAAATTTTGAGCGTATTTGTGATAAAAACAGCTAAAACGACTTTTTGTTGTTTTGAGTTTTCTTTACAAAATTTTTCCTGGTTTTCGAAAATGCATTTTTGAAAATATGAAAGTTAACACGTTTTCATTGTTTTGGAAAAATGAGAACTGAAAAAGACTTGAAAACAACAAAGAGAACAGGCCCTAAAAGTTTTAAGTCAAGTAGATTGAAAACCAAATAAATGAAATGTGAGCTTAGTAACAATATAAGTGTAGATGATGTTATGGTAAAATCGAAGGATCAAATCATCAACAAACTGAAAGAATTAGAGAACGTAGCCACAAAATGGGACTTATCAGCTCGGCAGGGTAATCTGACCTGAGGTTTATAAGTTTCAGTCTCCAAATGGAGAAACATTAGCACATCTAGGCCTTGGACAACCTGAAGTAATATTACTAGTAACCACTCATCCAACTCCAGCTATGTTCTTTCTTTAACTTTTAATCAAATTACTCGCCATTAGTTTAGTTTTACTAGTTATTATTTTAATTTTCCAGTTTTCAGTTCACCTTACATGAAACTCTGTTTATTTAGCCTAAGCATAGCTACTGTTAAATTACATGCTTTGACATCTTGATTAATGACAATCTTGATTTGGTCAAAACTGGCCCTAGACGTCATCTCTCGCTTTCTTGTTATTTTACGTACCTGTAAGATACTAGAGGGATCGATAATCGGCTAACTAGCATCGGATCACGTGAAATGCGGGTATGGCACCACCTTAATGCACTAATGGCCCCCTTCGAGATTGAACTGATAATTGGTTAACAAACACCAACCCACACACCGGACAACGTGCACATGGGATCATCCTCACAGTGACAATAGACAAAGCTAATCGACCAGAGAAAAACGTATGACAAATGAAGACCAATAATAGCTAAGCCATTCAAGTATCCTCGAACCATTAGTATGATCCCCCCATGAACCCAAGGACTTAGGTACCCAAAGGATTGTTGAACCTCCAGGGGTCTGCCTTGAATAAATCAGGTTAAAGACTATGACAGTAACATAGATATCTCTAATAAAAGCAATAAAGACAAGGCAATACTAAACACGAAATTATACTTCATTAAATACAAAAGAAGTGCATTACAAGTAATCAAGGCAAAAGCTTAAAAACAAACCCTAGATCAAAGGGAATGGAGTTAATGTCAACTCTAGGAAATTTCTCCTGGACCTCACGAACTAGGAACCGAAACACACCTTCAGCAACTTACTCTAACATAGTGACATGGGCAATGGAGTGGCAAAAATCAGCAAGACCTCGTTGATACTCGAAATGTGGTAATTGTAAAGCACCCGTAACCTTCTTCTTAGAGTCCTTCAATTAATTGATCAAGTTGTTAACATTCTGCCAAGCCTTCTTTTTGTGAGCTAAACCCTTTCCAACTCCGCCCGCACTTGATCCTACTCACTTTGGACCTTGAACATTTTAGGCACCCACTAGCAAGATTTCTTCTATAGTTTGGAGTACTCTTCCTCCACCTTCTTGTAAACCTCCCAAATCTAGTTATAGATTAAAGTCAACACTTGAAGCTCGTCTTGGGCCTTTGACTTAGTGTTGTTTGCCTCCTTAATGCCCTTCAGGGACTGACAATAAAGGCTCTCAAGCTTGCTAACCTTTGTAATGATTTTGGATCGAAAACAAACCACAATTAAACCATCAACCACGAACGAACACAGAATTTAACATGGAAAACTCAAATCGAGAAAAACCACGGATAGACTAATCAGAAGATGAGTCAAGAAAATTTATCTTCAATTAAGATAAATTCCAATCACAATCAAATTTGACGTCCTAATCATAGTCAAATTTGAAATTATAATCACGGTCAAATTAGGAGTCCCAATTATAGTCAAATTTGAATTTCGGGTCAGAATTATAACAAACTCCATCTTGACACAAAACTCAAATATGAAATTATTCATAATTCTTTCTTCCAACAAAATCAGGAAGAATTAATCTCCCTGACGAATACCAACTAAATCCATACAACGCTTACTGTAGTAGATATCTTTAGTCACATTCAAAGCACAAGCAACAAGATCAGCCTCAACATATCTTTACTAACCTTAACTCCACATTCACCAATGTAAATCCACCTTAATGACTCCACCTTCATCTAAATACATCTTCGTCAAAATTGCACACATCTTAACCTGTAATAGTGAGAAACTATATTCCGATCTAATAATGGAATATTATACTTCAAAGTAGGCATTACGAAAATCAAATAACCCCAAATAATGTCAAACGATCGATAAATAAAACCCTAATAGAAAATAGACCAAGATAGTGGATCTAGGCAACAAATCTGGGCGAATCTGGGCTAGACAAATCTAGTGGGTGGGATCTAGTCTGCCGGGTCAAATCTGAAGTGGATCTGGGTCTTGATGGGCCTGGTCATATTTGGACCAAATCTGGGTGAGCTTGAGGCTATCAACGATGAAGAGCACTTGCGATCAGACTATGAAGGCAAGGCGACCGATGGAGGTGACTGAAAAACAAAGCAAGCTGATCGACGACGGGGCGAGGCAACTGGAAGACAAAGCAAGCTGACTAGCGGCGATAGTGAACAACAACTACAATGGCAATCAGCGAAGGACGAAGGGAGGAAGGCCAACGACCGTCGATTAGAGAAGTTGATGAGGCGAAGACCGATGGTGACAAGGTGGCCAGAAGCGACAACGGTGAGAGGGAGAGTGAGATCGGCCCAAAAACAATGGCGTCTGACGAAAAACTCAACCGGAGGCAAATCATAGGTTGTTGGAGTCGCTGATGTCAATAGTCATTTGTAGAGGAGCTACTCGGTGTTCAAACAGGCAGATGTTCGCAAGAGGAAGACGAACACAATCAACAGTAATGGTCAACGGTGATAGAGGCAAGGGCAACCATCAATGACATCAACAAAGGCAACGACGACGTGTGGCAGGATAGTCGACAGCCGTGGCAACGACAGTAGCCAGGCAACCTAAAAACCCTAGCTAAAAGACGATGATTATGTGCAAATCCAACAGCTGTGATCTGGCAATAGTTGATGGTTTGATCCAACAACTTTGATATCAGTTTGTTATGATTTTGGATTGAAAACAAACCACAATCAAACCATCAGCCACACAAACGAACACAAAACTTAACGTGGAAAATCCAAATTGGGAAAAATCACAGGTAGAAAGAACTATCACTATGATGATATTGGTACAATAATAGTGATATAACTACGGTAATTCCAGGGCATTGGGCATCTATTTAAGAGTCTCAATCACAATTAAATTTGAATTTTGAGTCACAATTATAACAATCTTCTTATTCAATCTTTTAGCCTCAGCCCAATTGCTCTCGGAGCACTTTATTACAGTCATCGACCATTGATAACGACTCCCTCGAAACCTTCAATTATGCCTCCAAGTCTAAAACCTAGGCCTCTAGCTCAAACACTCGATCAATTGCGACCACAAAAAGCCACTTAACCAATTGGCCTTTTGAGTTCCAAAATACATCCCCCAACATCATCCAAGCACTTCAGCAAGAAGCTCTTGTGCTCTAACACGGCCTTGCAGAATCTCATCAGATTCTATAAACGATCAAGGTTAATAGCAGGGGTGACAAGCATAGAAAAGATGAAAGACAATAAGTGAAACATTACATTTAATGCCTCAGTGTAGTCATCCAAACTTTGAGCAACTAGGGGGGTTCTCCCCCAAGCTTGCCTCCCATCATCATCCCTTTCGAGATGGCTCCATCATCATTCCTTTGAAGGATTGAGGTTTCACCATGCTCAACAAAGGTGATCTGAGAAGAATCTGAAGTACCTAAAGAACCAACACGGTCTTTTTCTAGAGAACTAGACCCCGAAGAATGTTCATCTTGATCCTCCACCTCAACATCAACGATTGAAGGAACTTGTGAGAATCCCACATCGCCTCAGCAAGGGAGACCTGGGTTATATATAAGGAAGAGGATCCCTCCACCTGTTAAGCTAGTTTTTCAGGTTGTAGTTCTACCTCTGACTTCTCACATGGTATCAGAGTCAACCCTTGGCTAGGGGACTACCCTCAGTTGTGGTCATGGACCAGTACCCTACCTGATCACCTAAGCATGTATCAGTTACTGGAGAAGCTTCAGCATGGGGGGAGTGTGAGAATCCCACATCGTCTCAGCAAGGGAGACCTGGGCTATATATAAGGAAGAGGATCCCTCCACCTATTAACCTAGCTTTTCAGGTTGGAGTTCTACCTCTGACTTCTCACAGAACTAAACGGACTGGGGTAACAATCAAGGCTTCATCATTGGCACTTCACATTACGGTGACAATGCTCGACATAGGCTTTGAAAATAACAAGCTCTCAAGCAACTTTATCCATGACTTGCCATTGAATCCTCACAACTAAATCACCTATGGCAATTTCATCCTTTGAGTTTTCATCTTGACAAGCACTCTCCATAGGGGTTTTACCCCATTGATGTCTGCACCAACAAACTGATAGGCCACCGGTGTACCGGACCTACCAAAGACGCCACAAACAGCAGCATGCATGAGATTAGAATAGGGAATTAACACATGCAAGTTGTTACAACCAGCATGTGTGCATGGGGTGGGGGGGGCAGTTTTGTAATCCACATGCTGAGGGAATAATCTGCATGTGCAAGGGAATTCGGTTAGAGTGGGGCTGAGGAGAGGTATAAATAGCTAAGAAGAAGAGGGAGAGAGTAGCTGGTTTTTTATAGAAGGATTGGGAGAGTAAGGGCCTCTCGAATGCACTGGATTGTTCTTGTTTCCTTGCTGATATTTACTGGAAGGTATTGATATTTGATTGTTGTTGGATTTCTATCTGGTATCCTATCATTTTGGTATCAGAGCCCGACTGATCTTCATGGTGAACTTGACGGAGAAAGTGGGTGATTTAGAGTCGAAGATGGAGGGCATGCAAGGCGGAGTCGAAGCCATGAGAGGCGACATCCAGGCGATGGAACGAAATCTGGCGATGATGGTTGAGCAGTTTACTTTCATGCGAACAAAGTGGGACGAGCAAGAGCAAGAGAGGAAGAGCAAGACCAAGGAGCGAGAGGGACCCTCGGAATTCACCATGGATTCCGAAGAAACCCCTGGGATTTTGGGAGGCCGTGGCTTGGAAGGAGAACTCAGAGGTGGGTATCGGTCGGAATTACGGGGAAGGAGGCTGGAGAAGCCCATATTCGATGGGGAGAATCCCAACAAGTGGATTTTCAGAGCGGAGAGGTATTTTGCGGTCAATAAATTAACCGAGGAGGAGAAGATCGAATCGGTTCGGTCGCACTGTGTTTTAAAGCTGCGGCTCTGGCTTGGTTTCAATGGGAGTCTAGGCGAAGAGGAATTCGAAGTTGGGAAGGCTTGAAGCAAGGAATTCTAGGCCGGTTTCACTCCACTCAGGAAGGGTTATTAGAGGAGCGTTTCTTGGCTCTTCGGCAAGAAGGAACTGTTAAGGAGTATAGGTTGCAGTTTGAGATGTTGGCTGCATCCATGCCAGATGTTCCAAAGGCGTTTTTGGAAGGCCAATTCCTAAACGGTCTCAACCCAGAGATAAGAGCGAAGATCAGAGTGCTGCAACCTCGAGGGCTTGATCAGATCATGGTGGTGGCACAAAATATTGAGAATAAGAATGCAACTCTTCGGAACTGTTGTAAGGCGGCAAACCCACCAAAGAGTAGCTACCCTTTGGCACCATCGGTCACCACCCGATTGTCCCCGGTACCAAGGAAGAGTTCGAGTTCCTTACCGAAGCTGATGACCCAAGCAGGACCCAAGTATCACGCCTCTGGAAATGTTGGGAGCTTCCCTTTTAAACGCCTTAGCGAGGCTGAATGGAAGGTCAAGCGTGAGAAGGGCCTTTGCTTTCGTTGTGATGAAAAATATTCGATAGGTCATAGGTGCAAAAACAAGGAGCTCCAAGTTTTAATGATCTATGACGAAGAAATGGGCGAGGCAGCAGGAGAGGAAGAAACAGTGCAGGTGGGTGATGAGGAGCCGGGACATGGAGGGGAAGTGAATGAGTTGTCCATGAATTCGGTTGTGGGATTGACTACACCACAAACGGTGAAGCTAAGGGGACACATAGAAGGGCAACCGGTAGTGGTTCTTGTGGATGGAGGAGCTACTCACAACTTCATAGCATCCGAGTTGGTGCAACGTTTGAGTTTGCCTAGGACAGAAACGGTTGGATATGGGGTGATAATGGGAACCGGGATGGCTGTACAAAGAGTGGGAATTTGCAAGGGGGTGAAACTGATCCTTGATAATTTGCAGATAGTGGAGGATTTCCTTCCACTCGAGTTAGGGAGTTCCGATGTCATTCTTGGCATGAAGTGGTTGGCATCGGTGGGGAAAAGGAGTGTGGATTGGAGGAATCTAACCATGAAGTTCCAAGTAGGGGCAATGGTTGTGTCTTTGTAGGGGGACCCTAGCTTAAGTAAGACATTAGTCTCCCTAAAAGCTATGATGAAGGCCTTTAGAGAAAATGGGGAGGGAGTACTGCTGGAAATAGGGAAGGTGGCTGCAGAGTTCAACGAATTGCAAGTGGGACTGCCCCGGAGTTTAGAGGAATTATTGGCTGACTTTGTAGGGGATTTTGCCAACCCAGAGGGACTGCCACCCACTAGAAATAAGGACCATGCCATCAACCTTCTACCCGACACTCCTTCGGTTAGTGTTCGGCCTTACTGGTACCCTTATCTTCAAAAAAACGAGATCGAGAAGATGGTACATGAGATGTTGGCAACTGGAATTATAAAGCCAAGTGTCAGCCCCTATTCCATCCTGGTGTTGCTCATTAAAAAGAAAGACGGGGGATGGAGGTTTTGTGTAGATTATCAGGCTCTAAACAAAGTAACAGTCCCCGACAAGTTTTCGATCCCAGTCATTGATGAGCTACTGGATGAATTACATGGGGCTAAGGTGTTTTCGAAATTAGATCTCAAATCTGGTTATCATCAGATTCAAGTCAAGGCTGGAGACGAGCCAAAAACTACAATTTCGAACACACGAGGGCCACTATGAATTCCTTGTCATGCCCTTCAGATTGACAAATGCACCGACCACTTTCCAATCTTTAATGAATGATATATTCAGGGAGTATTTGAGACGATTTGTGTTAGTATTTTTTGATGACATATTAATTTACAGCCAAAATTTTGAACAGCATGTGCCGCACTTGCGTTGGGTTCTGAAGGTGCTGGCTGAAAATCAGCTGTTTGCAAACAAGAAAAAATGTTCCTTCGGGTAGCTGGAAGTTGAGTATCTTGGCCATGTCATCTCCCAGCAAAGCGTGTCAGCTGATCGCTACAAGGTGCAAGCCATGTTGGACTGGCCCGCACCCACTTCTTTGAAGGAATTGAGGGGATTCCTCGGTCTCACGTGGTACTATAGAAGGTTTGTAAAGGATTATGGCAAGATGGCGTGGCCCCTCACGGAGAGACTAAAGAAATTCCTTCTGTTCGTCTGGAAACATCCATTTCGTCTTTTATTTCCTGCGCCGGATAATTCTCCAGTAAAACCCTCTCCAACTCATCAGCCATTGAAGAATAGAAAGAAAACCGAATGGTTCCAAAAAATGAAGATGGTGTTATGTCATTTGTATTAGATTAAAAATTTGTGTAAACAGATCACCCTTGTATTCTGTTATTTGTATATTTCTCTTTCCCTTTTAGGGTTTGAATAAGTTTGTTTCTAAAAGTGTGGCTCACTGATTAAGTTAGTTAGTTTCGATCAATTAGTTAGTTTTATTGTAACTCACAACTCTACAACAACATATTCAATTTTTATCCCACTATGTGAGATCGATTACATAAATTTTAGACTTTCATGTATTTCTGTTTTTTGTCATATCTTCATTTAAATTCATACATTTCATATCAAATTTTAATGTCTCTTCCAAAATCTTATTGGGTCTGCCTCTACTTCTTTTTTTGTAACTCACGACCTTATAGCCTATAAATAGGGATTGTGGGGCAAGGCAGTCATGTGCGTTGTATTCTAAAGAAGGGTTGTGTCCTCTGTGTTTCTATCTTGTGGGTTGAGATTGAGTGAGAGATCGAGAGGAAGACGAGGGATAAGTCTTGTAATCTCGGGAATCTTGATAGCTTTCAAGGTATATGGGTTAGGTGGATTCGGGAACTCTTTGTAATTATTCTAAAGTGTGTTTTCAAGATAGTGGATTAGAAGGAAGCACTTCAATCTGGACGTAGGTCTCATTTTTTAGATCGAACCAGGATAAATCTCGTGTGTTTTACTATTTTTATTATCCTTATTATTTTGGCCTATATCGTTCGTGTTCTTGGGGTTTGGTGAGTGATTTCAGTGAGTATTTGGGTTGAGAGAACCAGTGGGATTGTTGTATTCTACTTTAACAACGTGATATCAGAGCCAAGAAGTCTTCTTCAGTGATTAAGATTTTCAAGAAACTCAAGGAGTCAGACTCTACACCAAAAATTACAATGCCACCAACTGCCTCAAGATTTGATATCAACAAGTTTGATGGAATAAACGACTTCGGCCTATGGCGGATTAAGATGGAAGCTCTTCTTTGTAGTCAAGGATTAGAGGGAGCTTTGGAACAAGAGGATAAAACAACAGACTTGACAACAGGGAGAGAAGTACCGGTGATGATTGAAGAACAAGAAAAGGCTCAGAATGAAATCAATAAAAAGGCCTACAACATGTTGATTCTAAGCTTGGGAGACAAAGTGCTTACAAAAGTCTCAAAATGGAAAACAACGGCAAAAATCTGGAAAAAGCTTGAAGATCTATATCCCAAGAAGACCCTTTCTAGCCGTCTATACCTAAAGGCCAGGTTTTTTAATTTCAAAATGCAAGAATCCCAAAAATTGCATGAACACATAGATGAATTTAATAAATTGTGTCCAGACTTATAAAAGATAGGAGTGAAATATGAAGATGAGGGCAAAGCTTTAGTGCTTCTATATTCACTGCCTAAGTCTTATGAGAATTTCGTAGACATCATTCAACATGGCAGAGAAAAGCTCTCATTAGAAGATGTCATAGGTGCATTAAATTCCAAAAAGCAGAGGTTTAAGATGAATGATAAATCTTCTCTTGGAGATTCCCTAACAGTTAGGTCAAAAAGCTCTAAAATAGACCAAAAGAATAGAGATAAATCAAGGTCTAAGTCTAGAACTGGAAAATGCCCTATAAAATGATATTACTGTCAGCAAGAAGGTCACATTAAGTGGTTTTGTCCAAAGAGAAAGAAAGACCTAGCCGAGAAGGAGAATTCAAGAAGAGGGGCAAAATGTTGTGACTCCGGTTATGATAGCTCGGAGGCCTTAATTGTTAGTGAAAGAGCAAATAGCCTAGAGTGGGTCCTGGACTCTGGCTGCTCCTTTCACATGACTCCAAAGAAACATTGGTTACAAAACTTTAAAGAAATCAATGGAGGAAAGGTTTTGCTTGGTAATGACCATGAACGTAAAGTTCAAGGGGTAGGAGATGTTAGGCTAAAGCTTCACGATGGCTCACTTAGAACCCTCACATCAGTTAAATATGTCCCTGAATTAAAGAGAAATCTGATTTCACTTGGTGAACTGGATAAGAATGGTCTTAAGTTTAAAGGTGAGGGTGGAGCTATTCAGATATCAAAAGGATCTCTAATATGTATGAGGGTTGTTTTAAAAAATGGAATCTACCTCCTGCAGGCCACCACTTTATATGGTGAAGTTGTAGTAGTTAATTCAAACCCTAAGTCCAAGGCAAGTTTGTGGCATTTAAGAATGTCACACATTAGTGAGCAAGGGCTCAAGGAACTTGCAAATCAGGGTATTTTGGATTTAGGGCAGTCTTTATATTTAAGAAAGTGTGAATCTTGCATCTTAAGGAAGGTAGCTAAGGTTAAATTCAATAAAATAGCAATTCACTCATCAAAAGCACCCCTAGATTATATACATTCAGACTTATGGGGTCCAGCTCAATCATTAACTCATGGGGGGCTCTAGGTATTTCTTATCAATCAATAATAGATGATTACTCAAGAATGATGTGGGTATATGTTCTAAAATCAAAGGATAACACTTTTGAAACATTTAGGACATGGAAAAGTATGGTAGAAAATAAAAAAGGCAGATCAGTCAAGATAATAATAATAGATAACGGGTTAGAGTTTTGTAATAGAGAGTTTAATCAAATGTGTAAGGATGGTGGGATAATTAGGCACCTTACACTCCCGAAAACCCCAAGCAAAATGAGGTGGTTTAGAGGATGAATAGACCCCTCTTGGAAAGGGTAAGATGCATGCTCTTTCATGCACAACTACCCAAGTCTTTTTGGGGGGAGGTTGTTGCAGCAATAGCTCATGTTCTTAACATAACACCCTCCAAAGCTAAAAACCTCCAAACCCCTTATGAAAGATGGACATGACATAAACCTAGCCTAGACTATCTTAGAGTGTTCGAATGCCTAGCCTACACTCATGTAAAGCAAGACAAATTAGAGCCTAAAGCCAAGAAATGCCTATTTATTGGTTACCCATCTGGTGTTAAAGGCTACAAATTATGAAACTTAGAACCAGAAGGACCAAGAACCATAGTCACTAGAGATGTGACATTTGATGAGGAGTCTACCATAAAATTAGGAAATAATGAATCCCAGCCTGATCAAGAAGAAAATAGAGAAGCTATTCAGATAGAGATCACTGAAATTAGTCCTAATTTACCTCAAAATGTTCCTGAAACTGAGCATGACTTACTTAAACCTGAGCAAGTAGATGACCAGGACCATGAATCTTCCCAAATTGAAAGGGAAGATGGTGATAGTGATACAGATTCCAACCTAGGAGATCTTCCAAATCCAAAAAGGTATAGTGTCGCAAGGGATCGACAGCCTAGAACCCGTAGGCCACCCCAAAGGTATGGTTACTCAGACCTAGTGGCATATGCCTTTACTAGTGCAACAAAAGTTATAGGAGAGAAAACTCTTACCTATGAAGAGGCAATGGCCTCAAAGGATGCAGACAAATGGCTGACAGACATGAGATCAGAAATTGAATCCCTCAAGAAAAATCATACCTGGGAGTTAGTCGAAAGACCAAAAGGGCAGCGAGTGGTAGGCTGCAAATGGTTGTACAAAATTAAAGAGGGAGCAGGAAACAATTCTAAGCCTAGGCATAAGGCAAGACTGGTTGCTAGAGGCTTTACCCAAGTGCCAAGCATTGATTTTAACGAGGTGTTCTCTTCGATCGTGAGGCACACCTCTATAAGAATTCTATTAGCCATTACTGCTTAATTAGATTTAAATCTTGAGCAAATAGATGTCACAACCGCATTTCTTCATGGGGACCTAAGGGAAAGGATTCTAATGGATCAACCAAAGGGTTTTGACGCTACGGGAGAGGTGGAAAAGGTATGCCTTCTTAAAAAGTCCCTTTATGGGCTTAAACAATCCCCAAGGTAGTGGTACTAAAAGTTTGATCTGTTATGTTAAGCTAAGGGTACTCTAGAAGCTCCTATGATTGTTGTATCTATTTTAAACATATATCTTCTAGCATTTCCATATATTTGTTGCTTTATGTGGATGACATGCTCATAGCAAGTCAGTCCACACAAGAAATCCAGCTTCTCAAGAAAAGGCAGAGGGCTGAATTTGAAATGAAGGAGTTAGGGGAAGCTAGAAAAATTATAAGGATGGAAATCACTAGAGATAAGCATCATAGGAAGATATATCTATCGCAGAAATCCTACTTAGCCAAGTTATTACCTAGATTTGGAATGGTTGATGCAAAGGCAGTTAGTCTTCCATTTGTTGCTCATTTCAAACTAAGATCAATCCCCTAAAAATGAAGAAGAAAAGAAAGAGATGGAGCACATTCCTTATTCGAGTGCAATAGGCAACATCATGCATAGCATGGTGCGCACTCGACCAAACTTGGCACATGGAATGAGTGTCATAAGTCAATTTATGGCAAATCTAGGAAAGTCCCATTGGATGGCAATCAAGTGGATTTTTAGATATATTAAAGGATCTATAAATAATGCCTTGTCCTATGGTGGAGACAAAGTAGGAGAGAAAGCTAGTATCTTAGGTTTTTCAGATGCTGACTATGTTGTCGACATAGACAAAAAGAGATCCACAACCAGGTATGTCTTTAGGCTGTAGAACTCAACAATTAGTTGGAAATCTAGTCTCCAACATGTGGTAACATTGTTAACTATCGAGGCAAAATACATAGCAGTTTCTGAGGCAATTAAGGAAGCTATGTGGCTTAAGAGTCCAGTGAGTGAGCTCCTAGGGGTAAAAGTCAAGGCCACTTTGTTATGTGATAGTCAAAGTGCAATTCACTTATCTAAAAATCAATCTCACCATGAAAGGACTAAGCATATAGATGTAAGACACCACTTTATAAGACAAATTATTGAAGATAAATCTGTAATTCTAACCAAAGTTGCAGAGGAAGACAATGCAGCAGATATGTTTACAAAATCTGTGCCTACATCAAAGTTGAAACACTACATGAAGATTCTGCTAATTGATCCAGGAGGTATGTGAAGATGCAAGGCAGTGAATGGAGGTGCAGGGCCGAAGATGAAGCCTAATCAAATACAAATGGGTGGAGAATTTGCTATATCATTTGTATTAGATTAGAAATTTATGTGTAAATAGATAATTCTTGTATGTTGTCATTTGTATATTTCTCTTTCGGTTTTAGGGTTAGAATAAGTTTGTTTCTAGAAGTGTGGCTGACCAATTAAGTTTGTTAGTTTCGGTCAATCAGTTGGTTTTATTGTAACTCACGACCCTATAGCCTATAAATAGGGATTGTGGGGCAAGGTAGTCTTGCGGGTTGTATTCTGAAGAAGGGTTGTGTCCTCTGTGTTTCTATCTTGGGGGCTGAGATTGAGTGAGAGATCAAGAGGAAGACTGGGGATAAGTCTTGTAAATCTCGGGAATCCTAATAGCTTTCAGGGTATATGGGTTAGGTGGATTCGGGAACTCTTTGTAATCATTCTAAAGTGTGTTTTCAAGGCAGTGGATTAGAAGGAGACATTTCAGTCTGGATGTAGGTCTCATTTTTTACACTGAATCAGGATAAATCTTGTGTTCTTTACTATTTTTATTATCCCTGTTATTTTCGCCTATATCGTTTGTGTTCTTAGGGTTTGGTGAGTGATTTCAGTGAGTATTTGGGTTGAGAGAATTAGTGGGATTGCTGTGTTCTACTCTAATAGATGGGATCAAACAATCAAGTAAGGGAAACACAGAGAAAGGATCAGAGAAAGTTTAAAAAGATATATATATATATATATAAAAGGCACGAAAGCGGACAATTTGTATCTCAAAAGGCGACAGCTTCAAACGAGCGATCATTATTTACCTGTTCCTTCTGGCCCGAAAAGGGGTGGTTGGATGTGAGCTTGCGATGGCAGGGAATGGACTCCGGGGGTTGGTTGGCCCCTGCAAACACTCTGACGCTCAAGTGAATAAGAGAGTAAATTGACAAAGTATTGGTAAGCGAGAAGAGAACATACCTTGGCTCTTTGACAAAGCTAGTTTATATAGGAGCAGAGGTCCTCCTGCTTGCATGCATGCATCAAGCGTTATAGAGGTGATAGGACTAGATATTCGAGACCGAAGGGGCTCCCTGACAGTGGCATGGTACCGACGGGACCTTCATTAAATGTGGAGGGGGTATGCCATTAATGAGGATGGGATCCTCATTAATGAGGATGGGATCTAGAGCATGTGCGAGAGTACCAAGCATATAGAGTAATGATGGTTGTTGTAGATTGGTGCAAGGCCAAGATCGGGTCGTGATTGGGCCAGCACGGTCCAAACACAACAACCCCCTATCTTATGATGATCAGACGCAGCTGTTGAACATGCTATGTCCATTCCTCTGGTTCTGCCTCCCGCAAAACCATGTGACAAAGCCATGCACATCCAGTTGGAAACCTTGCCATGTATCAATGTTCGGAATGTTGCACTGGCTCAAATTAACAAGAAGCCCTCTTGGTTACGCCCTACTTGAGGGACTGCCAATCTACCGATCGGAGTGGCAACAAACCCTAAGGGAGCACCCGTTTGGTGACTGCAGATCAATAGACAGGAAGGCAAGAGCAGCAGAGGTGAACTAGAAGAGAGGATTGAGGCCACCCATTCTAGTATCGCCCTCACCCAAACACGCTTAACTTCAGCTATAGATACCTCTACTACCCCCGCGACATCACCAACGGAGGCACTATCACTGGCTGGCAAGGCCTCGAGTCTAGTCAAAAACCTCATCCCTCAAATCCTCAAACTCTAAGGTTTTCTTGAAAATAAAAATGACCAAGAACGACTAAAAGGTGTGCAGGAACAAGGTGGAAACCTTCCCCCTCCCCCCCCCCCCCTCCTTTTATTCGCATAATGAGGAACATCCAACGACCTAGGATCGTCCACTGCCACACCTGATACAATCCTGCTATGTGTCTCGACATTAATGCCCCATATCTGGCAGGCGAAGAACCGCCATTGCAGTATGGTCACATACCTGAGCAATTAATATCCCAACAAACACGTCCTAGGGAAGCAGCGCACCTTGCATGGGAAAACGTCCCCTCACCTTCATGAACGCCCCTCTTAGAGACACGACACACCCTGCATTTAAAAACGTCACCTCATCTTCATAAGCACATACTTCGAGCTCCGTGTGGCACATGCATCCCAAACATAATACCCAAAGTGACTGCCCTTGAACTTTTTAGAAGGACCAAGCTCCAAAATGACCAACCTAGAGTAAAAGTCCTAAGCATAAGACACGGCCACCTCATACCTCGCTTGCTAGCCCATCGGTTTCAATCCTCCCCCAAGCACCCGGCTCTACCCTGGCAAGTAAAGCTTGGGTTTATCCCGATTTTGTTCAAACTCACACCTTGTATCAAACAGGCATAACCACCTCGGTCCCACCCAAACCATGCCTTGAGTCAAACAGACATTGGCAGAACTCAAGCCACTAGGGTGCACCCCGGCGGGCGGACCTCGAGTCCCCCACGATCTTCCTCTCTCACTCTCTTCCTCACGAGACAAGGCTTGAAAAGACAATCACAAGGAAAACAAAAGGAAATGAAAGTAGATGCAAAAGCCAGAGCATGCCCGAAAGTATCCCCTTTTATTCGACAATAAAGTGAAGTAACCCCATCACTTACACAGTGCAATAAGGAAAAGACTAGGCAAAAAAAGAAGTACAAGCAAAGAAAGTCAAAAAGTTATGCTAGAAGTTAGCAATAGGTTGGTCAGGCTGGGTAGGGACTGGTGCTTCACCAGGCTAATCGCTGACCTTCCCCGACTAACCTTGTTGGAATTTTAGAGACATTGGTAGCTATGAAGTTTACGAACAAAAACTGTAGAAAGAAAAACCATGAATATAAAGGCTGTAACCTCATTATTTTTATTCACATCATCATGCCTTTAAATAGGAAATACATATCAACTGAATAATAACAAAATAGGATTTACTGTTGGACTTAAATTTAAAAACAACGAAATTATCTCAACCCACTAAATCAATAAATAGAATCAAAGACCCAATCATAACTGACAATTTTGACTCAACAACTTTGAATCAATATTCGACATTCCTCCTTGATTCAAAATTGCAAAACTTCAACTTTTTCTAGAGCACTTCTCTCCAAATTTCTTCTGAATTGTGAAGCACTTCTCTTCACTTCTTGATGCACTTCTCATCAATACTTCCTTCAAATGTTGAAAAAAAACTCAATTCAATTTCATGGAGCACTTTTCTCCAAAAAATTCTTCTTTGTGCACTTCTCACCAACTAGAAAAGCGTTTCCTCTTTAATTGCCCCTTAAACCGCCTTCACTATATTTGTTTGTTCTTTCATGTTAAATCTGCAATTCTTTTTCAAATGCCCAAATCTTTTACATTGGAAGCATTGAGGCTTCCCCTTGTGCCAACAATCTTTATCTTCATGACTAGGCTTTTTGCAATGGTCACATTCTGGAATTTTTCCTTTCTTCTTTGACGATGAACTCTTGGCAAGATAAGTTCCCTCCACCGTCTTTTCACTTTCTTCATTTCTCATAATCTTTCTTTGCTCCTGAGCTTGTAAGGCTCCGATTAATTCTGTCAATGTAATTTGGCTAATGTCCCTTGAATCTTCAAGGAAGGAGATTTTTGCCTCAAACCTCTCAAGTAGGCTTATCAAGACTTTCTCTACGATCCTGCTGTCAGGTAGCTCTTTTCCCATAAGTCTAATTTTATTTACCACCGTCATTAGTTTTTCAGAGAGCTCTTGGATTGTATCATTTTCATTCATTCTAAGAATCTCAAAATTTCTTTTGAGATTCAACACTTGTATTCTCTTCGTTCTAGCATTCCCTTGATATAGCTCTTTCAATACATCTCATGCTTCATTAGCCGTTTCCCTAAGCTTCCCCAGCTTAAGCACGCTTAACCCGGGAGTTCATTACCTACATTCAGCCAAAAAAATATCCAGATGGTGTTGTTTCCTTCTTTACTTATCCTCGATATATACTATCTTTTTCTAGGCTCTCGGGGTATAACATTCTCCCCCCCTTAGCACATGACGTCCTCGTCATGCGACCTTACAACCGGTCTCAGATCTCCCCCTTTTGCATGGCCGATGTGGGATTCACCTAAGGTGCCTACACGCACCCCCCTTAGGGACTCAGCATCCTCGCTGAGGTTTGCCCCACCACCGCGCTCAGAGGCTCGGGGGTAGGTGTTGTGGTATCAGAGCATTCAATTATCTTAAGGGGCCTATGAGAGAGAACCCATCAACGCCTTCTTTATTTCTATGGCTTCCACAAACACATCATCTCTTTCACCACCAGCTTTTGATGGAGAAAATTATCAAGTATGGGCTGTCAAAATGAAAGCTCATTTGAGAGGTCTCAGTTTATGGTAGTGGGTCGAAAGTGAAAGGGAGATACCTCTGCTTGGCAACAATCCTACGCTTAATCAAATCAGAGAGCTCATGAAGAAACATAAGCTAAAGCTCTGAGGGCTTTATCTCAATTACACGCTGATGTCTTCGAATCAATTTTCTCAAGAATCATGGCTTGTGAAACGGCTAAGGAAGCATGGGATGTATTGAAAGAGCTATATCAAGGGAATGCTAGAACGAAGATAATACAAGTGTTGAATTTCAAAAGAAATTTTGAGATTCTTAAAATGAATGAAAATGATACAATCCAAGAGTTCTTTGAAAAACTAATGACGGTGGTAAATAAAATTAGACTTATGGGAAAAGAGCTACCTGACAGCAGGATTATAGAGAAAGTCTTGATAAGCCTACCTGAGAGGTTTGAGGCAAAAATCTCCTCCCTTGAAGATTCAAGGGACATTAGTCAAATTACATTGACAGAATTAATCGGAGCCTTGCTAGCTCAAGAGCAAAGAAAGATTATGAGAAATGAAGAATGTGAAAAGACGGTGGAAGGAGCTTATCTTGCCAAGAGTTCATCGTCAAAGAAGAAAGGAAAAATTCCAGAATGTGACCATTGCAAAAAGCCTGGTCATGAAGAGAAAGATTGTTGGTACAAGGGGAAGCCTTAATGCTTCCAGTGTAAAAGATTTGGACATTTGAAAAAGAATTGCAGATTTAACATGAAAGAACAAGCAAATACAGTGAAGGCGGTTGAAGGGGCAATTGAAGAGGAAACGTTCTTCTAGTTGGTGAGAAGTGCACCAAGAAGAATTTTTTGGAGAAAAGTGTTCCATGAAACTGAATTGAGTTTTTTTTCAACATTTGAAGGAAGTATTGATGAGAAGTGCATCAAGAAGTGAAGAGAAGTGCTTCACAATTCAGAAGAAATTTGGAGAGAAGTGCTCCATAAAAAGTTGAAGTTTTGCAATTTTGAATCAAGAAGGAATGTTGAATATTGATTCAAAGTTGTTGAGTCAAAATTGTCAGTTATGATTGGGTCTTTGATTCTATTTACTGATTCAGTGGGTTGAGATAATTTTGCTGTTTTTAAATTTAAGTCCAACAGTAATCCTATTTTCTTGTTATTCAGTTGACATGTATTACCTATTTAAAGGCATGATGATGTGAATAAAAATAATGAGGTTACAACCTTCACATTCATGGTTTTTCTTTCTACAGCTTTTGTTCGTTAACTTCATAGCTACCAATGTCTCTAAAATTCCAACAGTGCACCCCCTCCAAAGCCTCACCCTGATCGGTTAGACCCTCTGTATCCGAGTCCACAAGTTGCCCGTCCACGATCTCCTTGAAGGGGCCGCAGTCCATAGTTATTAAAGGCGCGCCTAGGCGCAAGGCGCCTTAAGGTGCCAGTTTGGCGCCTGGCCTGGGCTGAGGCGAGGCGGTTTCTGCAAGGTGCTCGCCTTGCAAGGTGAGGCGCTGAGGCACTGAGGGGCGCCTCATGAAACCCGCGCCTGCATCCTCCCTGCATCATTTCTTCCTCTCCTCCCCAGCATCCCCTCTTCTCAGCACTACTTATTTACATTTCTTATATTTTACCTTCCATTTACTTTAATACATAAATATAAATAAGAAAGTACCCCCCATTTGGATTCAATAAAAATATCTAAAAAATCAAAATCCATAACAATAAGAAAATAGAATTTTGATTTTAGTACAAACTCAGAATTTAGCGATTTTACCACCCCAAAATACATACCTACTATTTCTTGAAAAATTCATTAAAAATCATTTTAACAACAATGAATATTAACTATCAAAATACCAGGAGTTAGTTTTTCAAAATGAAAATATTTTCTTATATGTCTTCTTATAATGCCCTAATCTTCCAGACTTAGAAAAAATGCGCTAATCTTCCAGACCTAAAAAAATAGCATTTTTCAAAATGAAAGCATTTTCTTGATTGTGGACTTGTAGTGTTTATTGATTGTGGAGAATACTAAGCTATTCCAAAATGTCCTCCATCAATAAAACAAGAGATTGGAGAGTACATGCAAAAGAAGAAAAATAGCAGGGAATCAGGGATGAGCAAAATATGGCACCGTAAGATGATTTTCAATTTGGTGAAGGGTATGATGATGATGATGATTAAAACTTCTTTATTGATTGTGGACTTGTAGTGTTTATATGTTCGTTTAGAACTTTGCACGATAGTTGGTACTTGTTTGAGTTTGAGACTTTAAGTTTGAACTTTAATGATGTTTCTAGTTTAGAAATTGTATCATGAATGAATTAACTTTGATGTTGTTAGTTTAGAATTTGAAGATAATGAAACATTAATGATATGCATGTGTTATTATTGATAATTTGATAGTTTTTTATGATTTTACAAGATTTTTAGTCTTTTTTCTAAAAGGTGCGCCTCGCTTCGCAAAGGCGCGCCTCGCCTTGTGCACCTCGCGCCTCAGGCTCCAAGACCCTTTGCGCCTCGCTGCGCCTCACGCCTTTCAGAACTATGCCGCAGTCGGGAAATCTGAAGGAAGAAGGGGCTAGAGAATTCGTGAAAAGACAGGAGGGAAGATAGGCGAATAGCTAGAGACAAGTGCAAGAAGCGCGCTTGAGCGGAGAGAAAGCATACTCATAGGCATCGCGCGAGACACCCAACGGACGGATATGGACCAAGGCGGCAGCTACGATTCTGCCACGTACCCCGCAATTAATGCTCTAACAGACCTACCCCACCTAGGGTAATGGGCTGCCTCTATGCCTCCAGGCGCCGTCTCACATTCTCGAGTAGGTGCCTTGTTTTTTGGACACGCGCGTAATCACGCGCAATCAAGTTTGGGTGTCAGAACGACCCTCTGAATTCAAAGCAACATAATGCCCAAATAGCTCGACAAGGTGCCGAGCTCAACACCAACCGAACCATCTCAACACCAGCTCGGTAGGGTATCTACAAGCTCGGATACCCCTTTTGCGTGCATCTAACCTAGGGGGCCGAGAGCCATACCGACCTACCAACCTAGCCCTACTTAATGGACGTCTAGCCCTCGGACGTACCAGGTTCATAAGGGTAACAAAAGCATCAGAGTTACAAAAGCAAAACAAGGCAAACAGGAAGAAAAGAGGCAACAGAAATAGAGCATTGCAAA
The DNA here is from genome assembly GCA_036245055.1 of Diospyros kaki. Classification (NCBI taxonomy): domain Eukaryota; kingdom Viridiplantae; phylum Streptophyta; class Magnoliopsida; order Ericales; family Ebenaceae; genus Diospyros; species Diospyros kaki. The sequence goes on along the minus strand of BSEG01000002.1, from coordinate 4,487,784 downwards.
TAGCAAAAAAATAGGTCGTCTATTCCAAACTTAAGGTTGCAAAGTTACAAGATTTGTGTGTCACAATAATGAAAGACCTACACCATCATGAAGACTATTACAAAGAAAAAGGAAAAAGCAACAAATCACGACTTGGCGGGCTCAGCAGCGGTCTCGAATAATGACACCAAAGTAGGATCAGCAACTCCAGCATCTTTGAGCATTTCATCCCCTGGTCTGGCGCGACTCAGCCACCTCCGAAATGTCGACTTGCTTGGCTCGGCTCTCTTCCACCAAGTCCATGAGCTAGTCGTTCTTGATTTCCTTAAAAGGCCCAAAGGTCGATAGATCCAGCTCAGGGAAGAGAGCTCGAACGTAGGATAAAGCCATTTCGTAGCCCTCGATGTATTGGAAGGAAGCCTCACCCGCCAACTCTTTCGCATCAGCTCGCACCCTACCAATCTCTTCCGTGGTCCTGGTCACCTTGGCTTTCGCCTCATCAACCTCAAATCGAGCAACTGCAATATAAATTTTTGCCTTCATCTCTTTCTCAGTCATCTCAGCCTTGGCTATCGCAACCTCCGTCTTTAGCCTTATCAGCTCCACACTAGTAGCATCAAGCCAACTTTGGAGAACATTAATTGTGAGATGCTGCTTAGAATTAAGCGATTCGACCTCATTAGCTCGCTTCTTTGTTGCAGCAGTGGCTGCCTCCACGCCCTTCCTTACTTCCCTTTTCCCTGACTCACAGGCCCAATCTAGCTTCTCTTCATACTCCTGCTTCACTTGGTGAGTTAACTCACGATATCTGCCTCAAGCGTTCAACAATCTACAATAAGCTAGAGTAATTGGCGCTCGACATGATGAAATGCAGTGGGCTGCCCAAGGTCCAATAACCTTTCTACTCCGACAACAAATGTAGATGGGCATCAATGAAGAGGTCGCTTCGAAAATCGGGATCCTGGAATAGGACCAAGTAAGTTTTGTGGTCAGTAGGGCCCAGGCTACTGGACAGTCTAGCCTCCCCCTTAGAATCCCTCTGCCGCTTTTTGTGCCGAGCTAGCTCCTCAAAACTAGTTGGCTCCCCAAGATAGGGAGTCGAAGCCTTGGTAACAACAACCATGGGTAGAGGTTGTACAGCAAAGGGAGTCGACTTTGGTAAGTCTATGGCCTCTCCAGCTACTTTGTTGGTCAACTCAGAGCTCAGCGCAATTTCATTCCTCTCCTTGTTGAGTGCCTTCATGTCTCTTTTGGCAAACTTCGGTGCCATTTTGCTTGCAAAAAGAATACACAAACATGAGCATATACACTCTAGACAAATAGAAGCAGAAGAGCGAGTGAAGCAATAAACTGCTCACACACTTAGCGATATCCCCACAACGCCCCGCCGCAAGCCCACAATAACGAAAGGAATCTGGATTCAAGGAATTACCTGGTCAGAGTCGTGGGCAGAGGGGGAACGTGAGCAGGAAGCACAATCTCAATCGTAGGCCGCAAAGACGTAAGGATAGCACTAGGAGCCGACGAGATTGTAGGAATTCAAAAACCTAAAGGAGCAAAAAGTAGAAAACTCTAGGTGGATGAGGGCCTTTATAATAGTGACTACACGGCGCATCTGATGGTCAGAAGCCACCTATCGCCAATCCATCGCTAGGAAGCCACCATCTGTCACACATTCAAAACAGCGGGAAAAATAATGGCATGTCAGTTACTTGTCTGCAAACGTCCCACATCCTGAGCGTGACGCCTCGAATCTCGAAATTACACACGTTGTATGTTAGAACCTCAAAGAAAGTCGCCACATTGTAGGAACCGAGCTAACTTCAGGTAATCTATAGGGCCTACATTTGCCCAGGCACGACCACACGTCAATTCAAACATCGACTTCAGATAAAACCGAAGCCTCAGCTCAGCCATCTGTCCTAACTGGGTCCAAACGCCAACTTAGATATAAACCTCGACTAAGCAGCAAACTCACCCAACTTCCCCTTTTTCGAGCTCGAATGCTTGCTTTGTGACCAACCGACCTAGGGGGTTGTGGACCGTACCGGCCCAATCTCGACCCTCAGCCCATGGCCCAATCTCGACCCGATCTTGGCCCTATACCAGTCTACAGCAGCCATCATTACTCTATATGCTGGGTACTCCCGCACCTACTCTAGATCTCATCCTCATTAATGAGGATCTCATCCTCATTAATGGAAAATCCCCTACATATTTAATGAAAGTCCCGTCAGCACCATGCCACCGTCAGGAAGCCCCTTTGACGTCGGATATCTAGTCCCATCACCCTGCAATGCCCGATGCATGCATGCAGAAGGACCTCTCATTCTCCTATATAAACCAACTCTGTCAAAGAGCCAAGGTATGTTCTCTTCTAGCCTACCAATACTGTATCAATTTACTCTCTTACTCACTTGAGTATCGGAGTGTTCGCAGGTGCCAGTCATCTCCCGAAGTCCATTCCTTGTCGTTGCAAGCACACATCTGACCACCCTTTTTCGGGCCAAAAGGAACATTACCCAACCCTTCCTGAGAGTACTCCACGTTTGCATTTTGATATGCTCAAAAATTACAAGTGACACGTGTTCACTCTCAGCTCTAGTCTATTTAACTAAGTCATTGTTGGTCTTGATCTACTTAAGTAGGCATCCTCAACCATAGTCCACCTAAACAAGCCAATTTCAGACTTCATATTTCACTTAGGTTTAGCTCACCCAAAATGGAGTCTTCTATAGGCTCGAAGGCAAATTAATTATCATCTAGATTGAACTACTTAATTTGATTCTCTCTTAGAATTAAGTAATAAATTTAATCATGATTTGAAAATACTTCCTATAATTTAACAATCAATTAAAATCCCTATAAATTTAAAATTGTCTTTCTAAATTTTAGAAAGACAATTTTAAGGAATAAAACTAATCTCCTTAAATCTATCCAAGATAACATTCCCATACCATGCCCTAACAAAGAGACCTAATATCCTAAGTGAAAATTATCTTTAAACTACTATAAATAGACGAGGATTTCTCCTCCAAGATAACATTCTCAATCACAATTTCGAGCTATCTCTAGCTCTCTTGCTCTTCAACTATTACTTCACGTCTAACTTCGACAATAAAGTGATTTTCTCTACCAACCCCAAGGCAATATAACTATTCCTTTTTTTGCAAAAGATCTATTTGATCATCTGAAGCTCGAGGTTCTCTTGCCAATTGGTATATTTTCTTTATAAATACATTGGTGGTCTATATAGTGCATCATCAATTAGTTAAGATATCTTGGATCAAACATCCAAAAAATTTGAAGATTTTACCAATGGAATTAAGACATGATTAGAATAGAAAACTGCACCTAATGCTTTATGTTATAGCAAGAGTTTATTTAAAGCTAGAAGGAAAATTTTATAAGTACAAGACTAGTTTTGTTGTATGACACAAAAAATTTGGTAGTAATACACTAACATGTGCAAAATCTGCCGGTCCCAAGCCCGGATAAAGGAGGAGGGTTGCGTTAGGTAGCCGACAGCCAGCGTAAAACTTAGTCGGATCCAAATATGAATTCTAGACAAACTATCTATTGGGATGTAAGAATTCATGTAGCCAACCCCACATAGTGGGATAACGGCTGGATATGTTGTTGTTGTTGTACACTAACATGTGCAAAATCTGAGCGTAACGGTAATGAGTGTTAGGGAACAAATCAAGTGATAAAAAAAACTTAAACAAAACCGCACACACACAAAAGACAAAATTTATGTGGTTCAACAAAGAATTCCTACGTATACGGCTGCTCTAGGTGTTTTTCACTATTTTGAAGGTTTTTATTACAAGAATTATATTCACATATTTATTAACGAAAATTATGGCAAATGGAACTCCAATTTCAAATAGGATTCCTAATCTGTTTAAGTTTGGGTAAGAGTCATAAATCAAATTAGGCTCCACATTTCCAACAATGAGAATGTTAAGATAGAAGTGTGATTATATAAGAAAAGATAAATTAGAAATAAGTTTATTTATAATAAGAATGATTTTTATTGAAGATAAAATGTGTTGACACAATTAAAATGGTTTTATCATGTGAAAAGAGGACAAATTGAGGCTCTTGTGAAGAGTAGGGATGGAATGGAGCAAATATCGAGTAGAAAAGGTTAAGGAAGACCAAAAAAAAAAACTTGGTGGGGTCGTGGGAGATGTTTAAATATAATATCAATTATAAGGGCTTATAGAAGATAAGTCCATAGAAAGAAATGAGTTGCAAGTTAAAATTCATGTAGTCAACCGAACATAGTCGGATACAAACTTGATATTGTTGTTCTACTATCATTGCAAGAAGTTGATATTACCGCTTCTAATTGCCAATTCAATACAGTAGCTTTTAAGAAGAATAAAATACAAATATGAAAAAAAGATGTAACAACAAACTTAAGTATGAAAAATCAGCTAATGGAAAGGAAAATGATGGAGACAGATAGTATGCACTAAATTTTAAACAAGTCAACTAACTTGTCAATTTGCAGACTTCCTATATTACTATATTGAATGGATTTAAAGTCCCACTATTTATACAGGAAAACAACTCCACCTTAGTCCATCTTTAGCATTGACTATCTTGTAGTTAACTAGCTATTAGCCCATTACCAATCTTTGTTTGCTAAAATAGCCACCATAGTTCATAAATCATAATTTAAGAGTGGCAAAAAAAAAAAAAAAAAGAAGAAGAAGTTTCACATCCTTAGACTAAGAAATTTGTAATAAACCCTTTGTGTCACTACTAAACCTTGACGATGGATACCCTCCTAACTCGGTGTGAATTAGGAAGTGCAGAATGAAGAAACAAAGGAAAATAGGGAAGAAAGAGAGAGAGAGAATTTGAGGAAGAGTTTAGAATTCTTTCTTAGATAATCGATAACCTCCCCAAGAGAGCCTCGGTGAGTATATACACTCTATCAAGGAATGCTGCCACAATAGATCATTCTCTCCCTTGTGATTGTAACAAACTCTTTTGTCATATTCTAGCCTTTACACGCAAGCAACCTCTAGGCTAACAAACTTACTAACAGAATTACAGCAATAATGGAATAACAAGAACTACAGTAGTAAAAGAAACATTAAAAATTACAGTAGTAAAAAATCAAAATTTCTTTTCTCCTAATCAAAAGACACTTCCATTCTATTAAAATCAAAATTTATGGGACTCACCCCCTTCATCCAGTCAACCCCTAATACCACATCGCAACCCCTCCAATTGCAACAACCTGAGGTTAGCTTCAAATGCATCCCCTTGCATCTCCCAGCAAAATCCATGGCATGCTGACTTACTTAACACCCTACTCCCATTAGCTACTATCACACTCAAGGGCTGAGTTCCTATGAGTGGGCACTTCAACCTCTTAACAGTGGCTTCATGTAGGAAGCTATGGGTGCTCCTACTATCAATTAAAATTAGTAAGCTACTATCCTTCACCTTTCCCTCCACCTTGATTATCTTGTTGTTAACTACCCCTTTCAAAGCATGAATTGAGATCTCGCCATTATCTTCCTCTTCATCCTCTTCTTCGATTTCCCCTTGAACCTCCTCTTCCTCTCGTTCTAGTAGCAGAATTTGTCTTTTACATTGATACCCGAGGTGGTACTTGTCACCACATCGAAAACAAAGGCCAACCAATCTCCTTTGCTCCCATAATTACTCCCCATATGGGATTGAGCTCGAGCCTAAAATATTCTTTACTCCCTGATTCCCCTTCATCATATCCCTGTTATAGTTCTTTCCCCCAACAGTGGGTGTCCCCATACTTACTCCTTTCTGTTGTTGCCTTTGTTTTTTCATTAATGCCTCAACCGTCATTTTTTGTAATCGAGTACTTTCAAAGGCTTGCTCCACTGTCCTTGGCCTCATCATTTTCACCATTGGTCGTAACTCTTCACTCAGACCACTCATGAAACTTGACACAAAGTAAGCTTCTGAAAGATAGGGATTGTGACAAATCTTGAACGATCTTAAGTCCTCAAACCTTTGCAAATAAGCCCCAACACTCTTTGTTTGTTTAAGCTTATTAAATTCCTCTATAGTATCCACCATACTCCTCTCCCAAAAATGCTCACATAATTTTTCAGAAAACTCCTCCCACGTGTAGTCTTCCCTCACACTAAGGCACCCCTGAAACCAAGCATCAACTGCTTCATTGAAATAAGCAATGGCTAACGACACCCTTTGCCCCTGGGTATGTTGTGTCAATTGAATAGCTTCTCACATTTCCTCAACCACCACCGGGGGTTAGCTCATTCAAATACCGTATCTCCATCCGGGGCATGGGAATCCCCGAAGGATGGGTATGAGGCTGCTCGCTCCTTCCCCTGCCCATAACTCCCCCCAATCCATCCTTGGGATCTACCTCAATCTATGAGGTTCCTTCCATCCTATTCATTCCATTTCTCGGTAATATTAGTCCATCCCTTTCACGTGGAAAAAAGTCAGGAGCTACTCTTACTGTGTTTTGGCGAGTAAACATAATCATAAATTGCTGCATTTGCACCCCCATGTCTTCTCGCAGCCTCACCATGGACCCTTCCACCCTCTATTCCATTCCTTCCAACGAACTCTCCATCTTGCGATCCATCGCCATGATCGCCTCATGGTTTCATACACCCTTAATCTCCAATTGGTCAATCTTATTCTGGAATTCCGACATAGTTGAGCTAACTTGCTACACCTATGTCTCGAAGTTCTTCATGTGGGTTCCTTCCGCCATGGCACCAACCTAGCAGCTTCGGGCAAGAACCGATGCTTTGATACCAAAATGTCACTGCTAAACCATGACAATGGCTACCCTCTTAACTCGGTGTGAATTAGGAAGTGCAGAATGAAGAAACAGAGAAAAATAGAGAAGAAAGAAAGAGAGAGAGAATTAGAGAGACAAGAGAATTTGAGGAAGAGTTTAGAATTCTTTCTTAGATAATTGATAACCTCCCCAAGAGAGCCTCGGTGAATATATACACTATCAAGGAATGCTGTCATAGCAAATCATTCTCTCCCTTGCGGTTGTAACAAACTCTTTTGTCCTATTCTAGCCCTTACATGTGGGCAACCTCTAGGCTAACAAACTTACTAACAGAATTACAACAGTAATAGAATAACAAGAATTATAGTAATAAAAGAAACATTAAAAGTTACAGTAGTAAAAAATCAAAAATTTTGTAACTGGTTAGCTAATCGTGACACTTTGCAACCAACCATTTGAACAAACCTTGAATTTGCTTTTGTCAGGTGACTGCACCTGGCACACATACCCAGAACGTGCTTGCTCCTCTGTTATGCTAATAGAATAGAAGTGAGCACATTGTCTTTCAACCTGTTAAGTAATGTCTATTATCCATATAAGCATAATACAGCCAGCTCCTTCCTAACATAACAACACAGCGCCGCCACCAATAACTAACCTACCTTTCTATGTAGGGGTTGTCCCAAAGCAAGTGGACAAATTGTTACCATGCCATTCAGTGCCTCCTCCAGAATAGTCGTCGATACTGTTGTTTTGATTGGAACACCAATTTTACTACATGCAGCGAAATAAAAACAGACTAGAAGCTATTATCTATAGATCAGGCCAAGTATTTATTATGAAAATACAACAAGAGAGTACATTATGAACTTACCTAAAAAGTGCGGCAAACATGGTGTTCACAGCACCCAAACTCGAAAGATCCACCTCAAATTCTTGGCTTTCTGATTCAACAGCCTGAGAAAAGAATGATAAACCCATATTTAGTACTAAATCCTCTCATAGACTAGAAAAAAAATGGCTAAAACACAAATAAATCAAAACTAGTTTTGTTAGTAGATTGAATAAATCAAAAAAACCTACAAATGGTTGTTATTGTTGTTGAATAAACTAAAATATTGGAACCACAGAATGAAAACAGTAAGCACGGAAGAATGACAAAAAGAACCCTTTTAAAGGTCAAAGGAACCGAGCATTGGAAGTCTCACAGGAAACCTACTTCAAATCCAGCTGTGTCATACTGGCGGCGTTTGTCTGAATCAGACAAAATTTTATACGAAAAAGTGGCCTCCTTAAAAATATCAGCAGCTATTGGGTCATTCGCATTTTTATCAGGATGATACCTGAAATTGTATAGTGTTAGCATCATTACTATTCTGTCTATCAATAATAAAAAAAGAAAAAAATGAAGAGTAACTCTGCCATATGCAGTGGATGCTTTACACACACAGCTGCCATGAACATCTTCAACACAATGGGAGATGTGTCCTTTGCCAACTATAACTAAATTAAATCCAAACCGACAAAGACCGGAATTCAGCAAAGTCAGCATCAGTAGGTGCATCATTGTTTGAAGGCTATCTAGTAGAAACTCTCTTCTGATTCAGAACTGTGGTGTAACACATTCTCACATGTTCCATTCATTAAGAAATAATCCGTTGACCATAAGGAGAGCCTCTGTTCACGCCCTCCAAGTATATGTCTAACCTTCTCAAAATATACACGGATATATGTAGATATACACACCTGTTAGTCATCTCAATGCCAAAACAATGAATGCTTCTCACTTCAATTCCTTCTAATTCCTTTTTCCTTTCTTAGTTATTCATTCAGCAAGCGTGGGAACAAAATTTGACACCATGCCCAAGTATGAGATTATGAGAATCAGCTTTAACCGCGGATATCTCAAACAATTGTAAGGAAAAATCCTAAACTCCCATTTATCAACGCCAAGAATTTCAGTTTTGAATAACAAAACAAACCAACGCAACATTGCAAGTGAGAAACCTCCGGAAGGAGAAATCTAACATACTTGAGAGCCAATTTTCGATAAGCGCTTTTGATATCCTGATCAGTGGAGTTCCTAGAGACGCCGAGAACTTCATAGGGGTCTCGTCGGAGCGGCTTCGCGGACTCGTGTTTCGCCGATTTCGATCGGTGAACCGGCATTTTGGATTTCTCAGCTGAGGAACTGGAGAATCCTATGATCGACACACAATGCTACTAATTTCACGCGATTTTTTCCCTAGAACTTTCTCGGGAAAGTTGTTATTCGGAAGAAGATTGAGGAAACCCTAAATGAGAAGATGAAAGATAATTCAACTGAAATCCAAACTGTAGCTGGGGGGGGGGGGAGAGAGAGAGAGAGATCTTCGTGAAATTGGAGGGAAAAACTAGACACCCTCAACTACGACCTATTTTTACTTAATACCGAGAATTATAAATTATTACACTTCCACTTCGCTGCTAGAAAATACCTTTAATTACAATCACACCCCTAAGGTTAGGTGAAATTGAAAAACCTCCCCTTTATTTAAACAAATTACGTTAAAATGACTGTTATTTTAAAAAATTACATTTTTCTTTTCTATTTCTTTTTTTCTTTCTTAATAATAAAATAAAAAATAAAAAAATTACAAGTGATGGACCATTTCTACATGCCAACACCAAACTTTTTGAACCTTAATAATGTTAACCATTAATTTTTTAATTTTTTTAAAAAAATAAAAAAAAAATATAGAAAAACCACATATGCAAGCAAGTAGGTTTCTGCGATACCCTAATAATCGAGTTCCTACAAAAAGAAAAAGAAAGAGAACGTTTGAGTAAAAGTTAATGTGATTATTAAAAGAAAGAAATAGATATAAGGAATGAGAAGATAGGAAATAAAAAAAGTAAGGGTATTTTATATATTTTATAAAATTTAAAAGTAATGGCAAAGATTAAGCTCTATTCTTTTTATTATTTTCAGGTCATTTTTATATTTTAGTTTTTTAAAACAGTAAAAAAGTGTTTATTTTCATATTTTCAAAAATACATTTTCGAAAAAAAAAATTATAAAAAAAATTCAAAATAATAAAAAGTCATTTTTGTTGTTTGCATCACAAACACGTTTAAAATTTTCAAAACAAGAAAAACGTTACAGATAAAAAAAATGTATTTTCAGTAATTTTAAAACAGACACTCAAAACACAAAATTAAATATGAACTTAAAACTTAAAACTCAAAATTAAAATACGAAAAAAAAAAACCCTAAATTATTTCGAATTTTAACTTTAGAAGAGTTCAATATAATTTTTTAAAAACAATAGAAGAGTGCTTAAATTTCAAGTAATCTCAAGGGTATGAGTGTAATTTAAGATGAAAATTATTATATACAGGGTGTGTTTTGTGATAGGTGAATGATGATGTATAATGCATGGGGCCCGCTTATTAAAATAAGGATTAGCTTTAAATTTGAAAATTTTCAAAAAGAAAATGGTTAGAAATCACTTATTATAATTAAAAAATATATATTTAATTGACACCCAATGAAAATCAAAATCCAAATCCAAATCTTTCTCATTCATTATCTTTCTTCTTTCTCCATGAATCTGAATCCAAATCCGAACATAGAGTTTTGCCACTTCTTTGCTTTTTCAAGTTGGATAGACCTTTCATGTTCAAAAGGCTGGGATGAACCCTGCTTTTAGGGCTTAAAATGGTTCAATTAATGGGCTGCCTTAAGTCCAATATTACTTCAACTAGTAAGATTTTCATGGACAAATAAATACATAGTGATTCATGAATGGAAGGAAGTCCATGGATCAACAGTCCGGTGGTGCTGGCAGTGGTAGCCCAAGGGTAAATTTGTAAATACATTTAACAAAGTTTGTGTCATTATTTTACAAGTTTACTTCTATTTCTAACATGTAATCGCATGTGACCAGTTTGGGACACGCTTACGTGAGATTCTTGTTATGTTACCCAACGTGCAATGTAAGGGATGGGTGTGTGTGGATGAGTCTCACACCTTTTATGGGGCCCAACCCCTACCTCTCATTTTGTCTGCGTCGAGCAACAGAACGAATTCATTAAGCATGTCTTAAAAACACACAAAATACTTTGTCTCGATTGGGTATTTACATTTCATGAAAGATATAATATTTTATCTTAGAGATATAATTTCATGTAAGATGTAATATTTTTTCAAAAATAATCTACAAAACAAGCTACCTCTATTGTACTCGTCAAACTCTTAAGTTAAGAGTCCATCTCAATTAGGTTCGACTCCTTCTATACAAACTCATGGTTAAATTGAATTCTAAAGTTGACTAATACGATGAATCCAAACTTGTAATGTTCTAGTAGTGAATTAGTCCAACACGACTCATTTATATAACTCAAGACCTCTATCCGAACTTGACCCGCGAGGCTGCCACTTTTGGGCACAGGGATTGTATTTTCATGTTGAAAGTGTGACACTAAAGGTTTCAAGTTGCAAAGAGATAACATTATTTAAGTGTAAGAACAACTCAAGTTAATGTAATTTGCTTGACAAAGTAAAAGATATAAAAGAATTATCTTTCAGATTAGACGCGCAATTATTATTATTCTTGTTATGATTACAAGGGGGTGGGATAATTACTATGCGAAATCAAGATTAGACAGCATTATTATTTTAACATTAATTGAAAGACCAGACCTTTAATGTGACTCCACTCAACTAATAAATAAAGCTAACCATCCCCAAGTCTCCAACTACTTAGATTAATCACTATTCCCTTTTATGATTAATTTGGGACTGTTCATGCCATCCATTCTTTCTTTCTTTCTTTCTTTCCTTTAATGTTTTTTAATGGTATTTGTGAGTCTTGTAACCAGTGGTTTAGATGTACCTAAGCCACTGCTTCAATTTGAAGCAAAGAATTCTTCAACTGTTAATCATTCTCTTTCCATATTAGTATATTATGTTAAGCAGCCCACCTTGTCCTCAGTTTCCATCTACATTTAGTTTAAGCATTATTTTCTTAATATTTTATTATTTCACCGCCAATTGTCATTGTCGTACTTTAAATAACTTTTAAGTTGGGCTAAATTACATTCAGTGCTAAAGATTTGATAAAAGATAGATATTCTTGATATTTAAAAGAACGATAAAGATTCAAGTTACACTTTTTTTATTATTAAAATTATTAATATGAAAAAATATTATTGTATTTTCTTTCTTATATTTTTATCTTTCTCTTTTATCCAACGAACTAATTAAGACTTTAACAGTTTGTTGATCTTATTTTTTAGTTAAGGAATGACTAATTAAGTAATTGTCAAATCTAATTAGTTTGTTATATGAGAGAAGAGAAGGAAAGAAAAGAAAATACGAGTGTTCTTGTCATATTAAAATTTTTAATATCTATAAAATAATAACAGGAATAAAAATGTAAATAGAGTTATAAGGTTTAAGTGTTTTTGCATTTTATCATACCTCAAAAGTATTAAGAGTAATTTACCTTGCAAATAATGTAGAGTGCATGTTCTATGCATGAAATTTTTCATTTTTTTTACATTATAAAAGGCTATTGCTAAGACTTAAATATATGATTTTTCAATTAAAAAAAGAACAAATTTATCATACGACCCATTTAAAGAAGAAAAGAAAAAAGGGGAAACCTTTGAATTAGTTCAACGATTTCAAAATCACACATTTGAACAAGTCCATCGATCTTAGGCAGCTAGAGTTTTAATATTATTTCATATTGAGCAATCCTCTAGTAGCTCCCACAAATATAATACTAGTCTTATTCTTTCATCATTCAATTCAACCATATCACGTTGCTGATATATACTAATGCAAGACTTCATATCTTGATTACTTTATACTGGTCCATACCCAGCTAAAAGAAGAGAAAACAAGGCAAAAACTTTGAAAACTGGATTCAAATCAGTCAATTTTTTTAAATGTTTTTCCATCTCCCCACCTCTAGAAAGGGCTACAAGGATGAGCAAAGTAAAACTTTAATCCAAAGGCAAAGAGATACAAAATTGAACAGGGTTTTGCTATCTTCCCTCTCCCCCCTGTGGATCATGATAGAGAGGAAGGATTTTGGGCTAAAGAGGAGGAACAACCAATTTACAGAAACTGTTGAAAAGTCCTAAGCAGCAAAATACAATACATAAGCATTAGCAAATTAAGATTAAATCCTGGCTTCTGGTGAAAATCAGCAGCTCAGCTTTTTAGGTGGCTTTCACCAGCTTTAACTCCTTTGATCTATCCAGAACCGACTCTCCATCAGCTGTAGTTCTGTATCCATTGCCACACAGATGCAGTCAAAGTGTCATTATGAACTCTAAACTGGTTTTTCATGGCAAGATAGTTATTAAAGAATTTGACTCACTGGATATGGTGCATAAGGAGAAAACTAAGACTGTTACATCCCAATTCAAGATTAGGCTCAGGTGCTGGAGTGCAGGCTCAGCCCCAACTGAAGATCTAAAGTTTTACAGAGTTTCTTCGAAACAGGCAAGGCCGAAGGCCTGAATATTACAGGCTGGCTCTCCCATGATCGATCAGTATACGTTAGGGTAAACCTACAAGAATCCTGCTGTAATGGTATGTGGGCAGGAGAGGGATGCCAATTTGATACCTGGGACTCTTTTAGATGGGTATCTTGATCAAGGTGACCAAAACTGATTTGGGACTCTTCATAGTAATTTGTAAAATCAGAAGCATAGCTAGATGGATCAGGAAACAATGGAGTTGAGCCATGGTAGCTGAAACTATGGCTGTTTTGAAAAGGCTGGAGATAATAGTTGATGCTGGCCTTTCTTGCTTGAAGCTGCAGCCTCTTCTTCTTCATTCTTTCCTTCTTGTGTGCATTTTGATGGCCACCCAATGCTTGTGAGTTAGCAAACTCCTTGAAACAATATTGGCACTCAAACTTCTTGTCCTCTGGTTCACCTGCTGATCTCTTCTCCTTGGCAAAGTTGTCAGTTTCTGAGGATACTGTGGTTGAAGAATTCACACTTTCATCACCTTCCATGGAGCCTTTCAGAGAGGTCTCAGCATTCCTAGATGGATCAAGCTCGAATCCGAATAGCCTGAGCTTCTTTTCAGCACAGGATTTGGAAGTGGATTCATTATCCCCATCAGTACATGCTGGAGAGAAAAGATTAGAGGCAGGTTTCTCCATATCTCTCAAAATGGGACGACAAATATCTTTGTTATTTCTAACTAGTACTTATGTGATTATCTTTGTTTTGCCTCTCTTCCTTTTATAGTAGACTCAATTGGTTTCTTAACAATGCATCGCACTTCTAACAAGAATAGTTTAATGAATAAACGGCATAAACAATACATACAAGGTCAATCAGAAAATAAAAGAAAAAGAAAAAAGGCAAAGTCAGATTAGGAAGCTATCTCATGCAATAATAATAGTTTAAAGCTAGCGTCCAAATATTGTAGTAGATACACCTAAATTTTTCCCATCAAAGAGGATTCAGTATGCTTTGTTAATTATCAGGAAAACCCATGGCCTTTAAGCATATTTAAGTATACAAATCATTCAATTGCAGGACCACTTGTCCATTACAAACAAATATTCCATTCTTGTAAGGGAGAGAAATGTTACTATATTAATAGAAACAACAAAAAGTCAAAGAAAGATGGGGATGTGATCATCTGGGAAGGGGGAACTCTTTAACTTTGCAAACAAATCTGCTACTATTCTTAAATGCTTATCAAAGATTAGTTTGATTGACCAACTAACTGGTGGATAATGTATTGTTGTTCTGTACCATATATTGTTTGTCACCATGCCATTGCAATAAATATTATAAAAGTATCTTTAGATGGCCAGTCCCATCCACTACAGTACCTTTTGTTCACATTCAAATAATGTTTTCTGTAGAATTCTGATTATTCAGCACTTAATGAAGCTTCTTTGTAATTATCCTTCCACCAACATACAATTAAAAATGAGTGAAATATGTGTTTATCTTGGCCATGTTTTGGGCAATGTTAGTATTAAATATGGAGAGTAGTTGCTAAACAAAGGAATATAAGAAGTGGGCAATGATGTAAGCATATATACTAACAAGGGTCTTCAAGGAGATCTGGGCATATCTTCTTAGAGCATGCAAACCATTATTTTATACCTCCCAAAAGCATATGTTTATGTGATTCAAGTCATTAGCTATATTGTTTAAAACTTAAGCAAAGCACTTGTGTTGGACAGTTGGCTCTTCTAGGACCCACTTTCGGTTGCTTTGGGGACATTTCAGAAACTATTAGATTATGTTGTTTATTCCATTGTCTCTAGCAAGATCTTCCATTGGCGGACTTCTTCCACCAATAGATCTCTCCTTCTCAACAATTCCCACTACTTTTTTTCCTCTCTTGCTTTAGGGGAAGAATTCCAAATAGGCATGCTGTCATCAAGCATTCATTATCCTAACCTGTGGAATAAAAGTGAGGACAATCTGGTGGGGTTAGATTTATGGTGGCTAGGTGGGTTGGTTGATTGATTGATTGATTGATTTTTATTTTTCTTGTTTCATTTCATTTAACGCAAGGCTTCGATAAAGGATCGGGAAACGGAACCTTCCCATTAGCTTCCCCAGAACCGCATTCCATCCACTGTATCTTGCTTATTTGTGGGTAAATCACATAAGAAACTCGAATATTTCAAAAAATAATAATTTAATAGAGAAAACACCCAAAGTAAGCCAAAATTGACTGTAAAACATGGGTGATGGGACAGAAATATGGAGAAGCATTTCAGAGAGATCCATGCAATTACCACCTATTGTGCATCTTTACCGCAATTTTTTACCAACAGGAACAATTTAACCATTCAGATTATTTTCAATCTTGTTCAGTGCCTGCTGCTGATCAGAAGCAAACTTTTTATAATGCCAACTATGGTTGTTTCAGCCTCCATTATTCTTAGAAGACCTGCAAAAATCATAAAAAAAGATGTTCCATCAAAGATAATAAGTGTAAACTGGCTCCACTTACAACTGTAATCCGTTCATTTTAGATGCTACTACATCACATAGTTTGCACAACTTTTCTCCATGAATTACAGTAATTTCAAGATGGATGGAAGCATTATATATATATATATATAATGTATTTGGAAGTTAGACATGACCTGGTAATTGTTTATATATACATTAAAACAGACGATAAGTTGAAAATTGGAAGACATTTTGAATAAAAACAAGATTCTGTTTAACATAACATATCCAGCCGTTATCCCACTATGTGGGGTTGGCTACATGAATTCTAGACTTCTATGTTGGTTACATCCCAACAGATAGTTTGTCTAGAATTCATATTTAGATCCGACTAGGTTTTACGCTGGCTGTCGGCTACCTAACGCAACCCTCCTCCTTTATCCGGGCTTGGGACCGACAGTGGATAATATCCCCTGGCAGAGTAATGATGAAATGAAATTTGAACACCATCTTCACATGGAGAAATTTCATGAGATGGTGGTGAATGAAGATAATTAATATAGTTGTGTTCCATAACTTAGTTGACATGGTGAAACCAACAAGTACAATATGGAAACACAAGATTCTGTTTATTTAATATTAATTACTTCCTTCCTCCAAATAACCACAAAGAAAGACATCCTTCACATTTAACTGTTCAACTTCTAGTTTCATGCCAACAACTAACCCGAAAATCATTCCAATGGATCCAATGACTTCCATACACAGTCATGTCATATTAGTGACAAAAGGGTGCAACAATAACAATTATATAGAGAAAAACATTTGGATATATATGTTGTTGGTGGAACATTAGCACACAACACCTGTCAACCATTTTGCAATTAGCACATCGCTGAAAAAGTATGCAATGGAGAAATTTAATATGGCAATCACAAGTCCCTTACTATTTCAACAATATCATATAAATTAATCAACTCATATGGCCTTTTTTTGTAATGATATCAAGAACCATATCTCCTAACACGCATTTCAAAAATATAGTGAATTCCATGAGACTGAATTAATTAAAGCACCTGACCGAGCTGGCATGATTAGAGTGGCAGAGGAAGAACCTAACCAAGGATAGGCTTAGCTTAGGTCAAGAAAGAAGCAAAAAGAGGTTCACATAATCAATAATAAAGGATATGATCTATGTATATATCTTTAGTTGTATTGCATGTTCAAAGAGCTAGCAAATTACCAAATGCCCAAATAAGTCAAGACATCCCCTGGCACCAATAATAAAAATCAGAAGAAATGTTTGAAAAAACAAACCACTTGGCTGGTAAGCCTAATTTTGCAGCCTCATGACCTGTTTCTAAGATGATGCAAGTTATCAAATAATTACCTGCCGCCCTCGTGCATTTATGCACGCACTCGTTCAATCGCCACATGTTCAACATGCAACATCTAATCTAATGAAATATTAACCTGGTATTTTCTGACATATCAAATATAGAGAGTCAAGACATTCTAAAGGACCATTAAGTCCCAAGTGTATCTAGAATACATGTGTTATGTACCTGTCTGCTTCAGTTCATTTCGTTTCTTCTCCACTTCAATGGAATATGTAAGACCGAAGTCCAAATTAATTTTGCTATGATTAAATCCCAGTGGACATATTTGTCATCACCACTAAATAACCTAGGGGTCAAGAGATATCTAAGTCGATAATACTGCAAAATCAAAATTTTGATTTAGTAAACAAAATAAATCACGACTATGTAAATTTTTCATATTAACTCATTGTAAAGGGCTTTGTCAAAATGGCAAAAAATACCATTTACTCATTGGGATTCAACAAGATTGCCTACATGATTCAATCTCAATTTTGTTCACAGAAGATAAATAACACCTCCAAGTGCCATATTTGTACAGAACAGAAAGATGTGTAACAATGCAGAAATTTTTACCATTTACTGTATAAAAAATATTACAGTAATACTGAATATTGTTGAGCATAGCTACAGATCCACAGTCTGTTGCTTAGCCCCAACTTGGAAAGAAACCAGGAAGTCAAGTTGATTGAGAATATTTTGGATTCAGATTTTCCATGCAGTGACAGCGCCATGTTCAATGTCTATTGCGATGTTTGGAGTATTTCTTTTCATCATGATGGTCGCTTGGAATACGGCAACAGGGAAAGCATAATGCTCCTGAAATTCAGGAACCATTTTTGAGAAGACAAAACTTGCAAAAAAATATGATATTCAACTTAAAGCCAACACAATAACAGCCAGAGCTTAATCCACACATGCACACAGAAAAATATAGCAATATACAGAGAGAGATACTTAAAATAAAGTAGCCTAAGCAACGTAAGGCTA
This sequence comes from Diospyros kaki, assembly GCA_036245055.1. Taxonomy (NCBI): domain Eukaryota; kingdom Viridiplantae; phylum Streptophyta; class Magnoliopsida; order Ericales; family Ebenaceae; genus Diospyros; species Diospyros kaki. Next base: position 4,469,715 of record BSEG01000002.1, on the reverse strand, counting down.
AATTCCATGCAGTGAAAATTATAGCAACATAATGCCCAAAAAAAAAAAAAAAATTAAAGCAATGCTGATCTAGGCCAAACAACCTTCCCCCCATCAGTATAGCTTTTTATAAGATAGATCAGGAGCATTTGGTCTCATTTCTCTTTCCTGTGGTAGATGATCTAGGCCAAGGCACTAAAGTCCTTGCCCCTGGGATTGGCAGCACCCAGTCTTTTGTATCTCGTCTTCAGATGTTTACTTAGCACAAAGAAGAAAAGAAAAGAAAGAAACAAAGAAAAGAAAAGAAAAATTGTTGCAATGTACAACGTTCTTTGTATCACAACCAAAAAACAGAAGCTATTCTCAAAGAACAAATGTGTGGCAAAAGGATTGGACTACAGAAGGAGAGGTTAACCAAATTTAGATTTAGATACCTACTGTTATTCAGAATATAACAAAAAATGGTCCAAGGGTAGTAGAATGAGAAAGCCTCAAACTAATCTTGGTGGTGGAAGGAAGAGGTACAAGTAAAAATCAAACCATGGGACCTTGATATAAGACTTTATATGTATGTCATAGCAAATAAACCCGGAAGGCATATATTTCAACCAAAAAAACAAAGCAAAGAATGTAGTTAATAAGGCAAAGTCAAAGCTTATGGACAATTGGACATCATTACCACCAACTTGGAAAAAGATGTGTGATAAGTTAGCAAAAGCAAGAGAAAATAAAACAAGAGATTTATGTAACGTGAAATGCATAAAAGACAAAAAACAAAAGGTGCTTGTAAATGACAAGGGGGCTGTCAAGTCTCTTGCGTGAGACTTGAAGTGCTGAAGATTAAGAAGAATCGAGAGAGAGAGAGAAGAGAATTTGGAGGGAAGAGAGAGAGAGAGAATTTGAGAGGGAAAAGAGAGAAATTTAGAGGGAAAGATCTTCTCATTTAACATAGAAGTCCCATCCTCCTACATCTGGCCTTATATAGGCCCTTCCCATGGTTTCATAACACAACTGTGGGGAACATTCCAGCAGCTAGCTACACAAGTGGCCCATGTGGGCCACAGTTATTACAAAGAATTATAGAAATTTCAAAATTGCCACCGAGGTCATAACATTCCCCACCCCTAGAAAATATTCTTGTCCTCAAGAATCTATAGAAGTTTTGTAGCTCGCAAAAATTGAGTGAGCAGTTCTGGCAAGTACTCTCAGGTCGTGTGATGAGTGTCCTTGTGAGACCACCTTACCAACACCTAGGTTAGGGACACCGAACCTAGGTAAACTCGCTTATCTAGGATTGCCTGGGGCTCCACCTTCTCTTCATCTTCCTCTTCCTCACCCACTATAGGTACTTCCAAGCTAGCTGTCGCTTGTGGCTCGATAGATTTCTTCAATAAGAATACATGAAACACAGGGTGCATGTTAACCTGTGGTGGCAATCAAAGCTTATAGGCAACCTTCCCTACCTTAGCTTCTATGACATATGGTCCAAGGTACTTAGGACTTAGCTTGGATGCCGAGGTGGATGTAAATGCCTACTGTAGAAATCTATTCACTCTCAATTCAAATAAACCTTATCATCTACTTTAAAACTTTGGTCCCTCCTCAACACCTTCAAAACCTCATGCTTCTATTGTAGATACTACTCCATTGTGGCCATTGTAGTTGTAGAACTCGATAGGGCTGGAATAAGGGGTGGTCTATAGCCGAACACTGCTTTAAAAGTACTTCGGTTGATGGCACTGTAGTGGTTACAGTTGTACCACCACTGAGCTAATAACAACCACATATTCTAACTCTTAGGCTTAGTGAAACACATGCATAGGCCTCCAAACACTAATTGACCCTCTCTGTTTGGGGATGGTAGGTTGTGGACATGAACAACCCTACCCCCATGCTCCTAAACAACTCTTTCCAAAACACACTTGTGAAAATCTTGTCTCTATCCGAAACAATAGACTTAGGCACTCCATGAAGCTTCACCACTGAATCCGTAAACTTTCTTGCAACCTCTTGTGCTGAGACTAGATGGGTTAGACTGATAAAATGTGCAAACTTGGTCAGTCTATCTGCCACTACCAATATCACATCCTTACCTTCTGATTTGGGGAGTCCCTCTATGAAATCCATAAAAATTCCCTCCCAAGCCTACTCCGAAACTGCTAAGGGTTGCAGCAAGCCTGGATAAGCCACGTTCTCATGTTTGCATCTTTGACATATCTCACATGATAGCACAAAGCTCACCATCACTTTCTTTTTCCCTGGTCAGAAAAATAGTTGCCTTACTTTTTGATAAGTGGCTCATATCCTTGAGTGACCGCCCACTAGAGAACCATGTAAAGAGGTTATGATCCTACCCTTAAGTGCCTCATCATCCCCAACCACCAGTCTACCCTTAAACCTCACCAGCCCATTAGAAAATGTGAACTCGGAACTCTCCGTTGGATGAACTGGAAGTTGGGCTATTATGTCCTGAACCCATGGTGTTTGATTATAACTTCTTGCCACCTCCTTCACTCACTCAAGAACCACAGCTGATATAGACTGACATTAACCCTTTCCTTATAGGGCACCTGCCACCACATTTTTCTTTCCTTTACGATACACAATAGTGTAGTCCAACCCCATTAACATAAAACTCCCTTTCTTTGTAACCAGGCGTGCAACCTTTACTGGGACAAGAATTGCAAACTCTCATGGTCAATCTTAATTATGAAGGGTTTGGCCTCCAAATAGTGTCTCCACTTCTCAATAACCCCCAATACGACCAAGAGCTCCTTGTCATAAACACTAAGGCCTAAGTGTCTTAGAGCCAAGACTTGACTGATATAAGACAAGGGTCTTCCCTCTGCATCAAGACTGCCCCTATTCCATTGTCACATGCATCTGTTTCTACCACAAAGGTTTTAGAAAAATCTGGAAAGGCTAATACCGGTGCTTCTATCATAGCCTTCTTTAGTGTCAAGAAGGTTGCCTCAGCCCGTGGGTTCCACTGAAAATTGTCTTTCTTAAAAAACTCAGTTAGGGGTTTACTAATAGGGCCATAATTCTGTATGAACTTTCTGTAATACCCTGTTAACCCAAGGAAGCCCCGTAACTCCTTCAATGTCTACAGTCTAGGCCACTCCAACATGGTTGTGACCTTGCTGGGATCAATCTTCACCCTTTCTCCAGAGATAATATGGCCTAAATACTCCACTTCTTTTTCAACAAAAGTACAATTTGATAGCTTAACATACAACTTGTTAGAAGTCAAGACCTCAAAGGTGGTGCGAAGGTGGGATAGGTGTTGTTCATAGTCCTAGTTGTATATAAGGATGTCATCAAAAAAGACTAGGATGAACTTCCTTAGGTAAGGTTGAAAAACTTGGTTCATTAAGGCTTGAAAGGTAGCTAGAGCGTTGGTGAGCCCAAAGGGTATCACCACAAACTCATATAGCCCTTGGTGTGGACGAAATGCGGTCTTGGAGATTTGGGCCCCATTTAGTTCATCTAAAAGGTCATCAATAAGGGGTATTGGAAACTTGTTTTTGATGGTGTTGGAGTTGAGTTGACAGTAGTCAACATAAAACCTCCAATATCCATATTTCTTTTTTATAAGTAAAACTGGGGATGCAAATGGACTTTGGAGGGTCTGATGATTGAAGTAGAGAGCATGTTTAATTAGTTACTTGTTTCTCTATCTCGACTTTTTGTATGAGTGAGTATATGTATGCATGTATGTTAACTGGAAGTGAGTTTGGTTTAAGATATATAGAGTGGTCTAAGGCTCTTTGGGGCGATAAGGAGTGGGGTTTAACAAATAGGTCTTGAAATTCTAGCAAGAGTAAATTTAAGCTATCAGGAAGTTGTACCTCAGTGGAGGATTGGAACATAGCCAAGCTACCCTTCGTCTGTTGCTCCTTTCCACCCTCCTTGCCTTCATGTCCATTCCATTCTAAGGCATGAATGGAATACAACTGAGCAATCTGTCCCCCCTTACTCTACATTAGTCTTTGTAATTTGCTCCCTTTAGTTAGTTTACATTCCTCTTGCTCCATAATACCCATAAGAATTAGTTTTGTGTTACCCATATCCTCTGTGACTTCTAATTTGTTGAAGTCAAAGGTGAGAGGGCTTACTGTTCTCCTCCAATCAACGCCCAACACTATGTCACAGCCTCTCAACTCCAAGATCCTCAAATCAGCTATTATGCACTAGCAATCCTTAGAAGGCTACGCACGTAAAATGTAAGAATGCAAGGGGAGAAGTATTGGGAGGGAATAAAACAGAAAATAGTTAGGCGTTGTTGTTCTGTTTGAGCATGAATTCTTGTATGCGGGAGTGAGGGTATAAATTGATGCCCTCCCCCACATGGAGAAGGATCCAAATATTGAATTGAAATTCATTCTCACATTTCCCTCTCAATTCTCTCTCTCTCTCTCAGAATTATCTCCGGCTCTCTTCTCCCTTCTCTTTGTTTCTCTTATTCTCTAGAATTCTAGAGAATTCCAATCAGATCTTCCAAGATCTAACAATTTGGTATTAGAGCTCCTCTTGGGCCGCGGTGGTTGGACGAAGGTAGTGATGGCAAACGGGACCAGAATGAAAGGTTTGGAGTTTGGAGACATAGGTGCAACAGTTTGGATCCACGGTGAATGATCTCCAGGGTCAAGTGGATCAACTAGAATTGGGATCCAACCGGAATCATGAGGCCATTCTGGCGGTTGATCGGAAATTAGAGGCAGTAGTTGTGCAGATCCGTGATGACTTGGGGGTGCAGCTAAGGGAGCAAATGTAGACATTCGTGGTGATGTTCGCGAGGCAGAACCAGATGAATCTCTCGCTTGAGTTCCCTTTAAGGGAGAGAGTGGATCCCATACTACCCGAGCGAATGGAACTGATAGCACAAGGACGGGGCGTGAATCAAAGGCCGCTAGAAACCTCTGAAGGCGATAAGGAGAGTACTGAATTGGGATGGAGAAGGCAACCAGAGAATCAGGCTGGTCATAACCAACTAGGTATGCCCTTGCCTTGGTTGGAAATTCCGTTGTTCGATGGCCTCAGCCCACGCTGGTGGATTAGAAGATGCGAACGAGTGTTTGAATGGTATGGAGTGGCTGAGAGGCAGACGGTGACCGTGGCAGCAACGTATCTTAATGGCACAGGTGACGCATGGTACCAGGGATGTTCTAAAGTCAAAAAAGAGAGTCGGTGGGAGGAATTCACGGAGAAGTTGTGCGAAAGGTTTGGGGATTGAGGCCTATCTGATGTGGTAGAGGAGTTCAATAAGCTCAAACAGGTAGGGTCGGTGCTAAACTACCAACTACAGTTTGAGGAACTCAAGGCCTTAATGCTCAATCACAACCCATACTTGACGGAAGCTTACTTCGTTTCAAGCTTCCTAAGTGGCTTGAACAAGGAGCTAAGGCCAATGGTGAAAGTGCTCCGCCCTAGGACTCTAAAACATGTTGCTGATAGCGCTAGGCTCCAGAAGCAGACAACTGAGGCACTGATGAGGAAATAGAGGATTGTGGCAAAAGGAGTTGCTCAAGAAAACCTACCTCCCGAGAGGAATTATGGTAGGGAGACCGGTAGAGGATCACCAGGGGGGGAGAATTTGGCTCTGTCTGCACCGACTAACCAATATGAGAGGACTATAGAGCAGAGGAGACAAGCCAACCTCTGTTTCAAGTGTGGGGAGAATTATTTCCCCGACCACCAATGTAGGAAGCAACTTTTACTACTGGAAGGGGAAGAAGAAGAGATGGCAGAAACGAAGGAGGAAGGACCCCAACCGTAAGGAAAAGAGGAAGAGGGCAGCGGAGAAATCTCCCTGCATGCCCTAAAAGGGTTGACAAACAGCAAAATCATAAACGTGAAGGGAAGAGTGGAGAACAGTAGGTTAATGATCCTCATTGACAGTGAGAGCACCCACAGTTTCTTGGACGAAGGAACAGCTAGAAGGCTGAAGTGCCCCTTGATCCAAACTCAACAATTGTCAGTGACTGTAGAGAATGGCAACAAGGTCATCAGCAAATCAACATGTGTTGGATTCTGTTGGGAGATGCAAGGAGAAGGGTTTGAAGTTGATTTGAGGCTTTTTAAACTAGGAGGTTGTGATGTGGTATTAGGGGTGGATTGGATGAAGCAAGTCAGCCCAATTTGCTTCGATTTCAACAGGATGGAGGTGAAGTTTGAGAAAGAGGGAAAATCGATGACACTAACAAGAAGCAAGAAATGAGGGGTCTGCAAGATGATAACAGGAAGGAGACTATAGAAGATGTTCAAACAAAAGATGAATCAGGTAGCCCAGCTATTTTCAATCCACACTACTGACAGAAAGAATGAGGAGTTGGAGGCAGAGGGAGAATTCATGCTGACGGTTAGCACCTTCCCACAAGCTAACCTAGAGGTACACCAAACCGACCTTCTTAATATATTGCTTACTGAGTTTGAGAATCTGTTTGCAGAACCGGAATCTCTACCCCCAACCCGACCAATAGACCACACCATCCACCTAAAACCCAGCATCGAACCAATCAATATACGTGCCTACTGATATCCTTTTAGCTAAAAAACAGTGAGAGAAAATTTAGTTAGAGAAATGCTTCAAAAATCCTTCATAAGACCTAGCCATAGCCCCTTTGCTTCCCCTGTGTTGTTAGTAAAAAGAAAAAAAAAAAAGATGGTACATAGTGATTTTGCATTGACTACCACCAATTGAATGAAGCTACCATCAAAGACAAATTCTCAATTCCCCTTACTGAAGATTCGTCAGATGAATTAAAACATGCCACCATCTTCACTAAGCTTAACCTAAGATTTGGTTACCATTAAATCCGGATGAACCCCCTTGATATACATAAGACTGCCTTTCGAACCCACCATGGGCACTACAAATTTCTTGTCATGCCATTTAGCTTAACAAATGCCCCATCCACTTTCCAATCACTCATGAACCAGATTTTTGAACCCCACTTAAGAGACTTTATACTCGTTTTCTTTGACGACATTTTGGTGTATAGTCCCACCTTTGACCTTCATTTAAAACACCTAAGGATTACTCTCGAGATTCTCAAATTCAATGGGTTGTATATCAAGAGGTCAAAGTGTGCCTTCGCCCAAAATCAGGTGGAATATTTAGGTTACATCATATCTGGGCAGCGGGTGAGCACTAACCCCAACAAAGTGGCAACAATAAACAACTGGCCAAGGCCTACGTCCCTTAAGGCCTTAAGGGGATTTTTAGGACTAATGAGCTACTACTGAAGATTTGTAAAGGGGTATGGAGGAATCGACAAACCGTTGATCGATTTACTAAAAAAAAATAGTTTAGTATGGGGTCCAAAGGTTGAGAAGGTGTTTGAGTTGCTGAAGAAATCAATGAGTGAAGCCCCGGTGCTAAGTCTCCCTGATTTTGACAAGACTTTTGTGGTTAAGATTGACGCAAGTGGAGTGGGAATAGGGGTTGTTCTCATGCAGGAAAGGAGGCCCATTGCTTTATAAGCTAGGCCCTGGCCCCCAAGCATGTAGGTCTCAGCATCTATGAGAAAGAGTTGTTGGCAGTGCTATTTGCAGTAGATAAGTGGAGGCATTACCTGGATGGGAGGAGGTTCATCATTAAAACCGACCACAAAAGCTTGAAATTTTTTCTGCAGCAAAAACTCCACACCCATCTGCAAAAGAAAGGTATGACCAACCTTATGGGATTAGACTATGTCGTTCAATACAGGAAGGGTAAGGAGAACATTGTAGCAGATGCATTGTCTCGATGCATGGAGGAAGGTATGGCAACTTCTATCATTGTGGTAATACCTAATTGGTGCCAGGAAGTAACGAGGAATTATGAAGGGGATGCACGACTCAGGGGCCTCCTTGAGCAACTGATTGTGGAGCCAGGGAGTAAACTAGGGTATAGCTATGAGAATGGGGTGATAAGGTATAAGGGCCGACTGGTAATAGGAGACAGTGAAGAATTGAAGAAGAAGATATTCCTGGCATTGCATGAGTCTCTTATGGGGGGACACTCAGGAGTGCAGAACACCTACCACAAGGTAAAACAATTATTTTGTTAGCCTAAACTCAAAGAGGAAGTAATGCAGTTTGTTTTAGCATGTAATGTATGTAAGAGATGCAAACACGAGACGATAGCCTACCCGGGGTTATTACAACCACTTCCTATACCCAACCAAGCATGGGAGAGTGTGTTGATGGATTTTATAAAAGGGCTGCCCAAGTCAGAAGATAGAGACTGCATCCTTGTGGTGGTAGACCAGTTCACAAAGTTTGGCCACTACCTCAACCTCACTCACCCCTACACTGCCCAAGAAGTGGCCTCGATTTTACTAGATCAGGTGGTGAAGTTGCATGGGGTCCCAAAGACTATTATATCTAACCGGGATAAGATATTTACTAGCCTTCTATGGCAAACCTTGTGGAAATCCTTAGGGGTCAAGTTGAACCTCTCCACTACCTATCATCCTCAAACAGATGGGCAAACAGAAAGGGTCAACCAATATTTGGAGACCTATCTTCGGTGTTTGTGTTTTGTGAATCCAAAAAACTAGCACAAATGGCTTTCAGTGGCACAATGGTGGTATAATTCCAGCCACTACAGTACCATCAGAATGTCCCCTTTTGAGGCTCTTTTTGGCTACAGGCCAACCCTATTACCAGCACTACCGGGACCCACCAGTGTAGTGGTAGTAGATGAACACTTATAGCAAAGATAACAGGTCCTCCAGCAACTAAAAAAAGACCTTGCCATGGTCCAAAACTGTATGAAGCAGTTGGTTGACTGAGGAAGGAGTGATAGGGAATTTGAAGTAAGGGAAGAAGTATACTTGAAATTAAAGGATCCTCACCTAAAGTCCCTAGCTAAAGGCCCCATCTCCAAACTGAGCCCAAGGTATTTCAGTCCATTTCCTATTCTAGGCAAGATTGGTAGGGTGGCCTATAAACTCCATTTACTAGAGGATATGCAGATACACTCGGTTTTCCATGTGTCACTCCTGAAGAAAGCAATAGGGGGACAACAGATGAACCCCCAGCTGTAACACCCCGTCCCTATCGAGGGGCGTGTCACTATGCTGGGGCCCATCATATACATACATAATCCCTTTTCCTTATACATCAAATGCCGTATGTCAAAGGGAAACCCCCAAGCAAATCATTCACAATGCGGAAGCAATAATCGAAACCTGATACGGTACATACTTGAATTCACTATATTTAAAACAATATAAGAATCCGTACCATATATTACCATCAAATCCTCCAATACATGAATACATGGATACACGTCTCCCGAGATAACATCTAACACCCTAGGTGCAAATCATATGAAACCTCGAGCATACATCAGATACATTTCTCAATAAATTAAATACTGGAAACTCCTGCTGAATCCATCGGCCACGCCACCACGTGCCGTCATATCTCAACCTGCTCCTTGCCCTAACTGCAAGTCTCAACTGGAACGTTGAATGTTCCAGGGGCATAACCCATTAGAAGATGAAACTTCTAGTGAGGGTTCAAAAACATATATATGATGCATGATGCAATGACATGAATAAACATATACCCATAATGTAACTTCCCAGGCATCCCCAGCCCGGCTAGGAATCCTAGGCAAATCCCGAACCTCTGCGAGATAGGCCTAACGTTATTCCCTCAATGCCCTAGGGGAATTACGGCTACACTCTGAGGGTATCATCCCAACCCCATGCACAAGTTTCAATATGACAATAATATCGTGCAATGTAAATATCACGACTTTCAATGCAATATGACGAATGAATATTGCAATTCATAAATAGCATGCATATATAACAATCATATCATGAATATAAGTTCTTGTGAGAATACCACTCACCTTTGCCCAAAGATCAAGACATCTCGAAAAGCGTGCATCGCCTCGATATATGTGCCCCGCCTCGATTCTCGTGCCAACTCTCAAAAGTTGCACCAATCTTATCATCTTGATCTCCTCAATCATAAAATAATATTTAATCACTAAATATCCTCAATATTCTATTTATTTCCTATTTCCTTTCATTTTCTATCATTTTTCCTTCTAAAAATATCAATAAATATACCGAGACTATTTTCTCAAATCTAACTTCACAACAATTCATTATATGCTATGAACTTTCAAGGAAAAATACTGAACTTACTCGGATGTTGCGTTTTCACGCAAAACGAGGCACTTTGATGCTAGAAACGAGACCTAGAGAACTCCAAATCCAATGATTTCTTTACAGGAGCTAGATCTCGAATTTATAGGAATTTAAAAAATTTTTTCGTAATTTTTGGATCCCGGACGCGCCCGCACTCGCCCTCAGAAGTTTCTCCACGCGCCCCCACTCGCGGGACCCAGCTGGCGCGTGTGGCCCACGCGCCGGTCGTCTTCTTCCTTCAGCTCGTCGGACTGGTTGCGCTGCCTTCCGTTTAATCGCCATAACTTCTTCATCCGACCTCCGTTTTGCTCCCCGTTTGTTCCTACACCTTCCTCTCTTCGCCCTCTACAAGAATATGGCTTCAAATCGGACGATTGGAGCCATTTTTTGACTGCTCAACCCAATTTTTTGGCGAAGCTCATTTTTCCGACGAAGCTTCGGATCTCCCTCAAATCTCAACCAAAATGGCTCAAATTTGGCAAAAATGAAGCTTGATACATGGGCAATAAAAGCCCCTTAAAATGGAATGTCAATTCGTTCGATAAGTGGGTCGATTTAAAGCTCAAAAGCTCTCACATTTTCGGCCATCTATGAACACCTATTTATAGGCATTTTCGAGCATCAAAATGCCCTTAGCCGACCTACCCACTGCCTTAGGAGCATCACCCGCCCCTGGATCGACCTTAAACGAGCTTGGCGACCAAGAAAAGCCCACTTGCAGGCCGTGACAATCCGACCAACATTTTGGTCGGATTTTCTTCAAAATCCGACCACTCGAGTGGTCTTTGCCCCCTCATTCCTTTACAAAAAATCATCCCCGACCAAGCCTCGTGCCATCCCTACGGTTGGATCGGCCGAAATCGACGACCGGAGACTTGATGGTGATTGGCCAAACTTTTGCTTAATTGCACTTTGGCCCCTTGACTTTTGGCTATTTCATTTTAGCATATTCCACTTAACCCCTCATCTTTCCAATATTGCATTTAGGCCCAAAAAGTCCTAAAACATCGTTTTGACCCTTGAGGATTCCAAAACAACCTTGTTTCGGCCTCCCTCTAGCAATTTCTAAAAACTGCACTTAGGCCCGAATCTTCGTTTTGGCCTTAAACCCATTCGTTTCTTCCTGAAACCTCTGAAGGGTTATTCCTTATGAAAAATCGAAGCCCCCTCAAGCTTCCGTTGACTTCCGAAAAATCGTCTATGACAATTCGGTATTGCAGCCTATTTGACAGTTGCCTTTTTAGCTGTACCGAAAACCGTTCTCGTTCTCATTTCTTTCGGCACCATAAATCTTATCTCGGGGTGCTCATTAATACCATATCATTTTCCTTTGGTATTTCGGCTCCAGGGTACTCCCGGCAGTCGATTCAGTCATTCTTACGGTAATAAATTACCGTTTTACCCTCCATTTATCCTTAAATTCTAATTTTGCCCCAAGATAAATTACCCTTGAGTCCTTTAGAATTTCTTAGGTATTACACCAGCTACCTCTAGAAGTAGGAGAGAATAATGCGACCCTAGAACCAACGACTGTCTTGGAGAAACGAGTGATCTATCAGCATGGAGCACCAATCCTGCAAGTACTTGTGCAGTGGTCCAATAAACATAAGGATGATGGCACGTGGGAGTATCTTTCGGACCTTCTAACTCAGTTCCCGCGAGCAGCCAACCTCCTAACCATTTCTCCAGGACAAGAAATATCTCAAGGGGAGAGTATTGTTATGTACTGGCAATACTTAGAAGGGTACGTACGTAAAATGTAAGAATGCAAGGGGAGAAGTATTAGGAGGGTATAAAACAAAAAGTAGTTAGGCGTCGTTGTTCTATTTGAGCGGGAATTCTTGTACGCGTGAGTGAAGGTATAAATTGACGCCCTCCCCCACATGGAGAAGGATCCATATATTGAATTGAAATTCATTCTCACATTTCCCTCTCAATTCTCTCTCTCTCTCTCTCTCTCTCTCGGAATTATCTTCGTACTCTCCACTCTCTTCTCCCCCTCTCTGTTTCTCTTATTCTCCAAAATTCTATTCTCCAGAATTCTCCCCAGAATTCTAGAGAATTCCAATCAAATCTCCTAAGAAGATCTAACATCAGCTCGGAATTCCTGCCCCTGCATCATCCACCTGAACCCTTCACACTTGTTGTGATTGTATGTTTTGCTTCCATTGGCCACAATCACGAAAAATGGGGTTATGGCAGTCATTTTGCATCATAATTCCATGGCAGTAGCTTCATTTAAGAAGTTATGCATACTGCCACTATCTATTAACACCAACAACTTCCTTCCTCCCACTTGTCCTTGCACCTTAATGATCTTTCCAGTGGTACCCCCTCCGAGAGCATGAAATGAAATTTCTACCCCTTCTTGCTCTGTTTCTTCTCTTGTATTGAGTTTTGTTACTTGCCTCTACTCCACTTCTACCCCATCCACCAATTCTTCACCCTTTTCTTCCCCTTCTCCTTCCAGGTTCAATAGTTGCCTCCTGCACTAATGTCTGGGGTCGTACTTCTCCCCGCATCTATAGCACGGTCCCATCAGCCTCCTCTATTCCATAGTAATAGATTTGAGAGGGCTGGAATTGACCCTAGGTCCCCCTGTTGCCCCTCCAACCACTAAGGGCTTGTTCTCTTTGTTGTTTTTAGGTTGTTTTCAATTTTCAGTTTTTCAAAACAATGAAAACATGTTTATTTTCATATTTTCAAAAATGCATTTTCGAAAACAAGCAAAAAATTTGTAAAAAAATCTCAAAACAACTTTTTGTTCTCTCCAACTTGAGCGTCCCAATCTCGCACACTCATAGCAACCTTTCATCTTTCGCTTCCTTCTCTCTTCTTTCTTCTCTTCTCTTCCTTCTTTCTTCTCTCTTTTCTTCTCTTCAAGGCTTGACCGTTGACCGCGCCCGCCATCGCCATCACCATCACCTCCACGAGCCACCGTTAACTACCCCCCGTTGTTCAACAGCCCACGTCATTTGCTCCCTTTGCATCGTGACCAACAACCTTTGTAAATCATTGATTTTGTGTCTAACCGGAGGTTTAAGCTTAGATCTATGAAGATTCGGCCATTGGATCTTGCTGGTTTTTGGGTATGTTGGTCGATAGGGATAAGGGTGTCAGGTGGTTGTCTCTGATCGCTAGAAACCACTAGCCACAATGGCCGGTGGTGACTGCCAGTGCATTTTTCAATTTTGGTTGAAAATTAAAAATTAGATCAAATCTATGAAAATCCAACCATTAAATTTGGCCCATTTTTGTGTATGTTAACCCCCTTAATTTGGCGTTTCTATATCATAAAATAATTTTTCTGAAAATTTTAAAGTAAACACATTTTCCAGTTTTCTATTTTAAGAAATAGTTTTCTAGAATGACAAAAACAATACATTTTCAATAATCTCAAAATAAACACGCAAAACACAAAACTAAAAATGAATTCAAAACTCAAAACTAAAAATTGAAACACGAAGAGAACACCACCTAAGGCTCTGGTATTCCCTCTTAAGGGGTGGTTGCTAGGTGGAAGGGGTCTGGCCACAACTCTGTTCTTCTTAAAAATTGCCTCCAACATCAATTCTTGCAATCTATCATTCTTTGTCGCCTGCCTAACCGTAGTAGGCATCATCTTCACCATGGACCTTAATTCATCCTTAAGGCCACTAATAAAGCTAGAAACAAAGTATTGGTCAGTGAGAGTGGGTTGTGTATTCCACATTAGTGCCCCTAATTCCTCAAATTTTTCTTAGTGTTCAATGATTGACCCTTTCTGCTTAAGTTTGTTAAACTCCTCTATTACATAAGCCATATTCCTCTCACCAAATCGTACACACAATTTTTCGGCAAAATTTATCCATCTAGCATTCATTCCTCGTGCTTCATACCACCCTTGGAACCATTCATTAGCCATATCATTTAGATAGGCTATAGCAAGGGTGATCCTCTGATTTTTCAACTATACCGTAACCTTTCACACTTTCTGATCCACCATCGTGGTTTGGATCCTTCGAAGAGAGGGATCTCCAATCTCGGCATGGGGCCTTGATTGGATCTAGGAGAATTGACTTCCCTTACCTGATCTCCAGTCTCCTTATATGATGAATTCCTTGCTTCTTTCACTCCTTGTGATCTGGGGAAGATTCCTGGTCCCATCAATCCTTGCTCGGGAACCGTTTTGGGGGGGAATTCTGACGACAACCAGAATTAAGGGAGGATAACATGCTAAACATGTTGTTGATCCTCTATCCAAATTATTCCATGGTTTCTCGATGCCTCGATAATTCTCACTGAACTCCTTCCAGAGAGGCCACCATGTCCTCATGTAGCTCATCTCGAATCGTCCTTATCTTCTCTCTGCTCTAAGTCACTACTTCTTGCATCTGAGTCATCTCGTACTCCATCGCTTCCATGTGATTCTCCAATTGCTTCAATCGAGTTCCCTCCACCATCTAAATCACCAATCTACTCCACTATACACACTACCGCTTAATGCCAGAATCACAGCCGAGGATGACCAGCTTTGATACTAAATGTCAAGTCTCTTGCTTGAGACTTGAAGTGCTGAGGATTAAGAGGAATCGAGAGAGAGATAGAAGAGAATTTGGAGGGAAAAGAGAGAGAATTTGAGAGGGAAAACAGAGAGAATTTGAGAAGGAAAACAGAGAAATCAAGAGGGAAAGATCTTCTCATTCAACATAGAAGTCTCGTCCTCCTACATCTGGCCTTATATAGGCCCTTCCCAAGATTTCATAGCACAATCGAGGGGAACATTCTAGTAGCTACCTACACAAGTGGCCCATGTGGGCTACCGTTATTACAAAGAATTACAAAAATTTCAAAATTGCCACCAGGGTCATAACAAGGGTGATCAAAGAAAGATGGAAGGAGCATTCTTGAAATTATTCATTGAATATGGAGAAATAAGAGTTACGTTGAGTCATCTTAACTCCAAAGAAGAAAGGAAGTATTTGTTCTATACAAGTAATAGAAGGATAAAAAATAACAAAGTAGTTGAGTCGAATAATATCCCACCAACAGTACGGTAATGCATGGGAGAAGAGGGTGTTTTTTGCTAACAAATTATTTAATACGGTCCATAAGTTACAAAGAATGCCAGATCAGTGTAGAAAGAGGCCTATTTATAAGAACAAAAGAGATCTTCCAAATTATCGAAGTTATAGAAAGATCAAATTAATGAGTGGTACCTTAAAACCTCAAGCAATGGTAATTGAGCAAGATTAAGAGAGAAACCAAGGTCTCTAAAAACCAAATTGGTTTTATGCTTTGAAGATCATCAAGGGAAGCTATCTATTAGTAGGGATGGGCGCAGTTAGCTTAATCTGAAAAAAATTCCGTAACCAGGTTGGCGGCATGATTAAAAACCAAGAGAAACTGGCACACAGTTATGGCTAAAAAAAACAAGAAGAAAAAACTGCTTGTTACAGTTATGGTTATTAAAAAATAACAGTAACCGTATATACATATTGTTAGTCTTTAAATATAGAATATGATATTCGTTTATCAATTATTAATTTTAATAGATATATTCCTTTATAAAATATCCTTAAGATTTAACTTATTTACAACAATGTTCAATAAATAAAATTGTGACCTTAAAATATATTATAACAATACAATATCCAAAAAAATAGTAAAATCATTTCTATAAAATGTATAACATCTATCTATTATTTCAGTTGCTAGATTTTTTTAGGCTAATTCTAATTTAATTGTGTAATCATTAGTTTAACTCTAATTTACATGTGTATTTTTCAGTTTTGGCTGCATATTCCATGTATTTTTGTGTGTTGGCTGCCCATTATATACTTTAATGAAAAATTTTGATTTTTTTTTTTGAAAATTTTATTTAGTTATGCAATTTGTTAAAATCGTTATGGATAAAATACGTGGATATGGTTAATTTGTTAGTTATGGACACAATTATGAAAATCCAAAACTATGTGGTTACGGTTATGGACGTAAAACCACGGTTTCAGTTATGCTAAAAACCATAACCGAACTAATCTAGGCCCATCCATATCTATTAGGAAGACCTCTAATGGAAAGATCTAAACATAAAAAGATTTGCACATGGTATTTGTAGATTGGGAGAAAAACTAGTGACAAAGTTCTCAAAGAAGTCTTACAGAAGGATTTGAAGAAAAAAGGAGTTTAGATTGCTTATTACAAGCTATTAAGGACATGTATCATCAAGGAGAAGTGTGTTATGGGAGTTATGAAGGAAATATTTAAGACTTGTTCAATTGCAATTGAATTATATCAATGATCCAAATTTAGCCATTACCTCTTGGCTCTTGTGATGGATGAACTCATAAGGCACATCCAAGAACCTTGATGTTATAGTCGATAACAGGATAGTTTGAAGCAACTCAAAACATATAGAGACTTGGTACATTCGAAAAACCATTAATCCCATGCAAACACAATTGTTGTATTGCAAGAATGCAGCCAGCAAAATGGCTGATAGTGGAGGCCAGCCACAACACAGTCAGCTTGCTGATAGTAGAGGTCAACTCAAAGTTGATTCAAGATAAGAACTTCACCATGTTTATCATGTCACAGAAGGGGGGAGAGATAACACAGAAAGAAATCTAACAATGCTTTTTCTAACACATTATTAACATCGAGGACATTTAAATACTCACTCAACTGATTTCTCTCGATCTAATTTACAAAATCATTATCCTCAAATACCAATTTCAGGACCAATATGATGCACCTGTGTGTTTGTGTGTGGAGATAGTCAATATAATACTTTGATTGTTTGCTGAAGTCCATCAATAAAAACAAGCAATAAGAAAATAAAAATAAATGAAATTGGATCGTATCATTCAATTATCCAATTAATATACAACTGCACGTTGAATTTCAGGTTAAGAGGAAAGAATAAGATGCAAATAAGGCAAGAGATTTATACCGTCTATGAACTTTTTTGCACAATGCCGGATGGCATATGGCATAGGAGGTGAGGCTAGCGGTAATATTACAGACTTCGTTGTTACAGCAGCAATTGTTGGTTTTCTTATATTAAGGTGCAGTGCCCAAGAGCCTTCCAGGCTCAAGAAAATCACTATTTATTTATGAAACTGGTCTGGCATCATCATTAGTCCTTGTTAATCGCCTTCTCAATATTTTTTGTTGCTCCTGTGCAGCAAGAGATTCCTGGAAGTACGTAAATCTCGGTCAGGTGATGTTTGCCTTAACCGATCCAAAGTCCAAGAGTAAGAATTTCTCACGGTGTCCATATACCTCAAGTTATCTGCAATTCTCTTGGAAAGAATTTGATTCAATATACTTTCACCCTTCTGTTTGGGCACAAAATGTCAAGTTTCTGCCTTCTGCTGGCTCAGGCATGCAGTACAGCACACTTTGAATAGTTGTGGAATGCCAAATAGCTCTAGGCAGCATTTCAAATAGGTTTCTTTCAACAACAACAAAAAAAAGGCATTTCATGTAGGATCATCCCATTCTGCTGGATATCACCTATCCACTCACCTATGCAATTTTTTTTTAATGAGTTTGAATCTAAGGTCATCTTTGACAAGACACTTCAACGGTTGAAAAGAAACTAAGATTAACAATATGGAAATTAACTCAGGATTCAAAAATGTAATTTTATCACAAAAGTTTTGAGTAAGGTTTTCGGCCTCTCAAAACTTTCACACCATTTATACTTTCTATCAACCCTTTACCTGCAAAATGGTAAAATCAAAACCATGTTACTGGACCTTAGATAATATATCTCCTACCACTGCAATAAAGCATAGAAGACATGGCAATCATTATTTTCCATATCTCATTGTACAGAGTATGTCAATGCCATTCTGCATACACTCTTTGCACCCTAACAGCATACTGCATTTTTATGTACATAATAGGTTATACACTGCTAAATTTTTTCATCGGCCAGTGTCAGTATACATAAAAGATACAATTAAGAGTAAACCCCACTTCCAACTGTAGGGTAGGTCAGCAAAACAATAAGGTGAGACAAACCCACCATCTGCAACACTTCCTAATCCATCTCTCACTGTTCGTTTAATGCCAAAAACTGCCCCAGTGTCCGAACAACCATTATCTAAATATTTCCCTTCCCTCTTCACCGCCTGCATATTAATGTCTTCAAAAGTAAATTGGAAGTCTACGCGGAGGTAGTACAACAAACCAAGCTATTTGGCCTCCACTAGAGATTCCCGAAAAGCTACACTAATAGCTTATAAGCGGTCAAACCGCTTAGCCAAACGGACCCTAAGTTAATCTTGATCAAGGCTCATCCGAGATTGAATGCTTGTCCCCCAGATAACAAAAGGTCTGAGGTTAGTCCGAGAAACGAAATTGAACTGTTAAGTTATCACGGAACTGATTCATTGGTTGGGTCAACCGGACTGGACTACAGCCTATTTATAAAATACGCACTTCAGTACAGCCCCCAGCATCAAAGCAATTTACCAAATCCCACAGTCGCATTCATCCTAGAAGTAAAAATTGCAGAACAGAAAGGACTCAATAAGCTGTAGCGTACATACAAAGCCCTAATTTCAGATAAACGAAGACGATCGACTAATAACGCACCCGACCCCAGCGACCCAAAGAAATAATCACTCGAGATCTTGGAGTCTCAGCCATGGGGAGTTCGATTCGACCTCGGAAGATTCCAGACAAACAACAGAGAAACCCTAGCATTGTAAATTGTAATTCTCATGGAAATCAGAATGAATACAAATTAGAGATTGTGACGGGAATTCATAAAAACGGAAATAAGAACGGATATATAGAGAAAAACGTAAATAAACAAAATGTGAGGGTTTTCTTTGTAAATAAGCTTGGATTATTTAAAATATATTTTTATGTGACATTTAAATTAAACTTCAAAGAAAAATTCTTATATATATAAAAGTAGGATAGTCACCGCTAAGAGTTGACTTACCTAATTTCTCGCCTAAACGGTACTGATTTATTTATTTTTTTTCTCAATTTATTACTCTGCTTATATTAATTATTCAACAAGTTTCAATGTAGCAGGGTTTATTGAATATAGCAATTCAAAAAATATAACAGGTTTATTCAATTTATTAAATTTATTCGATGTAGCAGGTTTATTCAATTTATTAAATATAACAGGTTTTCATGCACTAAAAAATAAATTATTCAATAATATTTTATTCAACTTATTAAATACAACAAGTTTCAATGCACTAAAAATTGAATTATTTAATTTATTGCATATAGCAATTCTAATGCACTAAAAAATAAATTATTCAATTTATTGAATATAACAGTTTCAATGTATAAAAAAATAAGTTATTCAATTTATTAAATACAATAGATAAATATTTAATAAATTAATAAATAAAAAAATATATCTTACACATTAAACAGTAGATAAAATTACCCCTCTAAACGAGTGGAACATCTTTGGAACCTGTTTGTCAAACAAAAAAAATTTCAAGCTCCTTACGGCATCTGAATACAGCATATAGTGATTAAATAAAATACATAATTATTTAATTATGATTTATTTAATTTATTAAATACAGTAATTTCAATACATCAACGAATAAATTATTCAATAAATTGAATACAACAAATAAATATCTAGAAATCCAACAGATAAATATTTTTTGGTGCAGGTTCCAATGCACCAAAAAATAAATTATTCAATAATATTTTATTCAACTTATTAAATATAACAAATTTCAATACACTAAAAATTGAATTATTTAATTTATTGAATATAGCAATTCCAATGCATCAAAAAATAAATTATTCAATTTATTGTATACAACAAATAAATATTTAACAATTAAAAAATAAAAAAATATATCTTACACATTAAACAATAGATAAAATTACCTCTCCAAATGAGTGGAACGTCTTTAGAACCTGTTTGTCAAACAAAAAAAATTTCAAGCTTCTTATGGCATCTGAATACAACATATAATGATTAAATAAAATACATAATTATTTAATTATGATTTATTCAATTTATTAAATACAAAAATTTCAATACATCAAAAAATAAATCATTCAATAAATTGAATACAACAAATAAATATTTAGAAATCCAAAAGATAAATATTTTTTGGTGCAGGTACCAATGCACCAAAAAATAAATTATTCAATAATAATTTATTCAACTTATTAAATACAACAAGTTTCAATGCATCAAAAAATGAATTACTCAATTTATTGAATATATCAGTTCCAATGCATCAAAAAATAAATTATTCAATTTATTGAATACAACAAATAAATATTTAACAATTAACAAATAAAAAAATATATCTTACACATTAAACAACATATAAAATTACCAAATTACCCCTCCAAACGAGTGGACTGTCTTTGGAACCTGTTTGTCAAACAAAAAAAAATTCAAGTTCCTTTTGGCATCTAAATACAGCATATAAATATTTAGGAATAAAAAATAAAAAATATATCTTATACATTAAACAGCAAATAAATATGATTGATGATGATGTCAATGTTAATTCAATATCTTACATTCAATTTATTGAATATAGGCACTAAAAAATAAATTATTTAATTTATTGAATACAACAGATAAATATTTAAGAATATAGCAAATAAATATTTTTTGGTGCAAATTCCAATGCACCAAAAAATAAAGTAATCAATAATAATATATTAAACTTATTAAATACAACAAGTTTCAATGCACCAAAAAATAAATTATTCAATTTATTAAATATAACAGTTCCAATGCATAAAAAAATAAGTTATTCAATTTATTAAAAACAATAGATCAATATTTAGGAATTAAGAAATAAAAACAAAATGTGGCACGGGGAAAACATTTGTATGGAAAACCCTTTCTGTAGGTTTGCGATCAAAATGGGAAGTTGTCTTAAATGTGGCATCAAGTGGAATTGCATCTTTGCTCTTGCCCGGTGGTAGAACAGCCCATTCAAGATTTGCAATCCCTCTCAATCCGACTAAAGACTCCACATGCAACATTAAACAAGGGAGTCCATTAGCTGAATTGATATTAAAGACAAAGCTTATTATTTGGGATGAAGCCCCTATGATGCACAGATACTGTTTTGAGGCACTTGACAAAAGTTTGCGATATATTATGAGATTCAAAAATCCATCAAGTTTAGACCAACCATTCAGAGGGAAAACTGTGGTGTTTGGTGGGGATTTCAGGCAAATTTTACCAGTCATACCGAAAGATAGTAGGCAAGATATTATGCATGCAACAATTAATTCGTCTTATTTGTGGCGACATTGCAAGGTGTTGAAATTGACAAAGAATACGAGACTCCAAAATCTCATTGATAACGATCACAGTGTTTACTTTAAAGAATTTTCTGAATGGATATCAAGCATCGGTGATGGGATTTTAGGTGGCCGAAATGATGGACATGCAACTGTGGAAATACCAGATGATATTTTGATACATGGGTCCTGTAATATGATTGAATCAATTGTTGAGACCACTTACCCGTCATTTTCAGACAACGTTGGTAATACATCCTACTTGCAAGGTAGGGCTATTCTTGCACCAGCATTGGATGTTGTTGAATCTGTCAACAATTACATGATTTCTATTAATGATTGTGAAGGAACGACATACTTCAGTTCAGATACGATTTGCAGGTCAGATACAAATATTGATTTGTTGAAAGATCTTCATTCCACAGAATTTTTAAACAGTATCAAATGTTTTGGTATCCCTAACCACGAGTTGAGATTAAAGGTTGGTATTTCAGTTATATTGTTGAGGAACATTGATCACACCGCTGGACTTTGCAATGGAACTAGGCTAATTGTTACAAGACTTGGAAGTCACGTGTTGGAGGCTACAATATTGTCGGGTACTAATGTAGGGCATAAAGTGTTAATTCCGAGAATGTCGTTGACTCCATCTGATACAAGGTTGCCCTTCAAATTTCAACGAAGACAATTTCCCCTTATTGTTTCATATGCCATGACTATCAATAAGAGTCAAGGCCAATCTTTGACCCATGTAGGTCTTTTTTTGAAGAAACCTGTGTTCAGTCATGGGCAACTGTACGTTGCAATATCAAGAGTTACAAGTCGCAGTGGGTTGAAGATGTTAATATGTGATAAAGAGGGTGAACAAATAACTTCGACCACAAATGTTGTATACAAAGAAGTCTTTCAAAATTTACTTTAATCACAATGAAATAAAATTGTTGTTTCTTCACTAATTCATGTAGTATATTAAATTTATTATAACATGCATTTCATATTTTGAACTATTATTTTATATATATATATTTGTTGAATATTATACCCCGTGCATCGCATGGGTCGAGAACTAGTTTCAAATAAAAGAGAAAGATAAATTTGGTAAAATACTAATTTTCAAAGGTTTCTCAGTCACATTTAATTAGCTCTATGGAAGTGAAATAAAAAAACCCAATTATAATATAAAATATAATTATTATATCATTTTTATCATTTATTTTTTTAAATAAAAGTGACAAGCTTTAAGTTCAACCGTGAGCTACTACCAATAATTGTATGAGTCTAACCTTAATCATGCGATGCTTGAATTATCTCTGGTACTTACACGATGGAGTCATCTAAAGTCAAGATTAAATAAAACTTATATTAAATTTTAGTGATAAATTATTAATTTGTTCACTATTTAAATTCTATTGATAATCTATAATGTACATAATTTGAGATCGCATAAGATGTTTATCTCATACTGGAGATCAATGGATCCTATCAACAAATACCTTTTCCATACTGGATGGTTCTTCTCAACGATTAATCTCCAATATTAATACACAAAACAATTATCATCTCTAGTCTAAGGATTGGATACACAAT
Organism: Diospyros kaki; assembly: GCA_036245055.1. Classification (NCBI taxonomy): domain Eukaryota; kingdom Viridiplantae; phylum Streptophyta; class Magnoliopsida; order Ericales; family Ebenaceae; genus Diospyros; species Diospyros kaki. Next base: position 4,446,736 of record BSEG01000002.1, on the reverse strand, counting down.
CAAGAACCAGTAACAAATCATTAATTCTCTCAACTATATAATATATTACAAGTATCACATTCAGTAAATGTTCAACAAATACCTACTCACATGTCTACTATATGTATCTCATACAATAAAACATGTGACTCACTATCTTTTATTATTAGTATCTCATGCTAATTGAAGGTAGCAACCCATGTGTTAGTCCATAATTAATTAATCATAATCATATCTGAGAAATCTTAGGACTATGAATAATTTTAAGAAATCTTATATTATAAATTTTTGTTGCATATTCTTAACAACTTAAGAATAAGATCATTAAGATATCTAGAGACATTTATTTGAGAGCAATAAATAAAGATATGACTATTTTATCAATTGCAAAAATATCAAACAAGTATCCCTATTACATATTAAATGTCATCTAAATCAAGCATTAGGATATAGAACACTAACATTGTTCGACCAAATTGGGTTTTTCGGTTGGTTCCAAGACAAGACTAAATTTATTCGATCTTAGACCAAATTGGGTTTTTCGGTCTGGTCCAATTCGAATCGAAATTTGAACACATCTAATACTTTTCTTTAGTAGTTTAGCATGAGTTCTCTCAATGAACTTCCCCTTCAAGGGATTTATCTTGTATTGCGCTATTTAATTTACATTTATAAATTATATCTCTTGTTAAGTATAAAATAAAATTCTAAATAATAGAAAATATTTTGAGCATTCATACTTTTGACATACATTTTATAGACCCTTTGTTAAGGTCAAATCAATCTTCAATTTAAGTATCAAAGGACATTCTCTTGGTCACAATTTCAGACAACTTTTTTAAGTTTATTTTTTACTTTTGTGTAAAATTGATACTGTTTAGATACTTATTTTTTATTAATTTATATAAAAATCTAAATTCCATCATATTAATGTCCCATATTTCAAATTACTACTAGAATTTATAGTAAAATAAAATAAAATGAAAAATGCATTCATAAATAATGTAATTTGAAAATTTAAAAATAAAAATTAATCATAATATATAAAATATCCTAGGATCAAATTTGACGACAAAAAAGCAGACACTACAAGAAAATAGTCCATTTGGAGACAGATTTTTATTTTGAGACGAATTTTGAAATGGAATTCAAATCGTCAGAAAAAAGCTCGTCAAAAAATTTGAGATAGGTTTAAGACGAATTTTTGAAACAGATTTTTTCTGTCTAAAATTTGAGATGAATTTTGAAATGAAAATTTCAAACAAATTTTGAAATAGTTTTTTTCGTCTGAAATTTGAGAGATATTTTTTCATTTGAAATTTGAGCATGATTTTACTATTCAATAAATTAAAATTTATAACATAAGTAAAATTATATTAAAAGGTGAATTATTTTTTATTAATTAATTATGGTTTATCACTATATACTTAATAAGACAAGCACGGTGTGACTAATGTAATGACAAACCAACTTTGTCACAATAAATATGTTATGACAATTTTCATAGTTATTATGAGAAATTAATTTATTATAAGAAGTCTAAATTCTTATAATAATACTCTCACTCACAATTGCCATCACTCCTCCAAACTATTAAAGCCAACAAATTTGATTTTCCTACTCGGTTGTTTTATAAAATAATTGCTCATTGCATAGTACCAAAAAATGGATCATTTAATCATGTGACATACCAACATTTTGAAATTTGATGTGTTTTTCTTGACTCTCTCATCAATATAAGAATATTTATATAATCTTTTTAATCTAAGAATAGTATTTATATATTCTCTAAATACTATTCAATTCACTTTTAGTATACTTTTCATTTTAAACAAAATATAATTTATATTCTTTTTTTTTAAATGCAAAAATGCCCATTTCTCTTTCTCCTCCCCCTTTTTTTCATTTTGTATACAGTTAATAAATATTACCAATAGTTAATTATTATACATTTAATATATATTTTAATTTATAAATTTTTATATATTTAGTTTATATTTTTATATATTTAATTTTATATTTTATGCACATGAAATATATTTATATATTTATAATTTAAAAAAATATGTTTAGACTTTAATTTAAATAAATATATTTAATTTTGGGCTATATTTAATTTCTATATTTATAAATAAAATTTTTAATTTTTATAAATTAATATTTTCAATTCATCCAAAGTTTGAGATGAAAAAAATCAGTCTCAAAAATCAAAAAATTTTCAATCTCAAATGATGTCTCTAATTTGAGATGGATAACATTTGTCTCAAATTTGAGATGGATAATTTTCATTTCAAAATTCATCTATAATCTAAGATGAATAATTTTCGTCTCAAATTAGAGATGGATAATTTTTCATCTCAAAATCCATCTTTAATCTAATATAGATAATTTGTCTCAAATTTCAGATGAATAATTTTCTATCTCAAAATCCATCTCTAATATGAGATGGATAATTTTTCATCTCAAAATTCGTTTGAAATTTCTGTCTCAAAAATTTGTGTCAAAATCGTTGTTTTCTTGTAGTGGTAGATCTTGATCTGTAATGGGCCAAGGCACAATTAATAAACCCAACAGGAAACCCAAAATAAAATCCTGAGGAAAACTTAAAGGAAAAAAGACTCAAGATAAAAAGATCTATCAAATGAATATATATTAATCAAGAAGTTTGTGAAGAAAAAACCCAAAGAATGGATATAAAGCATAAAGGCCGAAAGATAAGTCTTAGGCTAGCTAAAAGGCAGAGAGGTCTCTAGAAGAGTCTTGGAAAACTCTCACCCAAGAGGTCTCTAAGAGAGTCTTGACAAACTCTTATTTGAGAGGTCTATAAGAGAGTCTCAATAGATTCTCGTGGAGGAAGCTCCGAGAGAATCATGGGGTATCCCGAAGAAGTCTCATGCGGGTACTCCTAATAAAGAAAGCACAAATGGATGACTTTGAAAATCTCTTCAGAAATCTCGCAAAAAATAAGATTTATCCATATGTAAGAGTCTAAATCTTAGTCAATATCGAAATACTAGGGATGTTTATCACAAATCTCTTGGTTCAACTATAGCCATCATTCCTCAAAGATAAAGTCACATATGCTCATAAAAGAGTTCCACTATCTCTTTTGAACACGAAAATTCGATTTAAGTATCAAAGTGTTTGTGTGAAAAAAAATCCAGTGCTCTCTGATTGTTTTCTTTCTTACAAAATTCTAATGACTTGAAGATGATTTTCTAATATCTAAATTCTATTATTGTATCCAAGTAACAACATTTCTAAACATTAAAAAACAATTATCTGAAAATAGTAGCATTATGAGTCTTTCTCTATGCTTGATCATACCCCAATCATCCATCATTCTCCTCTCTCTCGTACTCTCTTTTGATTCTTGATCACTCTCCCTTCCCCCACTTACTCATTCTCAAGCAGCCCTATTCATCCATATCCTTCTCCTTCTCATTCTCTACTGGTGTTGGTTCCTTTGTTTTTGCTTGGGCTTGGGTGGCAGCTAATATTGAGCCCTAGGGTTGAATTAGTTTGTAACCTTCTTGCTGAAAGCTAGCTCTTTGTTATGAAGATTTTGGGTGGAGTAGCATTATTTTTTAGGCGGGTGCTCTGTCTTTGATCAATGCACTGCAAGTTCATTTGGCCCACACCTTGGTCGATCCGTGGTTTCAATCATGGACTCTTCTCGAGCTCATCACTTGTAGCATTTATGATGGTCTAATAATTACTATTCATCATGTCCTAATTAGGCAAGGCAACAATGTAATACCCCATATCTATGTGAGGTCATCGCGTAATTTGGGCAAGTTTAAAATACTGAAAAGTGGGTTTGATAGTAAAATAGATCACGGGATCGACCGAAGAGAGTGACTCGGACCTTAGATGATTAAAAAAAATGGTATAGTATCATCGAGTAAAATAAATTATAATTTTTGGTGATGAAATAAATTAGATCAGGAACAGTTTTCGATACAGCTGTCGACTGGACTGAAAAAATCAAATCTACGTAGGAGATATCAAAAAATTCAACGGAGCATGTCAAGGACTAGTATTTTATGTATAGAACAAGATTTAAGTGATTTCGGGTTGAATCGAATAGATTTAGGGTCAAAACGATCAGTCAGACCTAAGTGTAATTTTTCAAATTTGCCTGAGGGAGGTTAAAACGATAATTTTTCAGAAATTTCAAAGGTGAAATAAGAAGTATTAATCTTGTGGGTCTTGGTGATGGTGTTGGGAAGATCAGGGGCTTGAGAATAAGGGCCAAAATGTACAAGAAAGTTTCTAAGGGGCTAAAATACAATTTTCAAAAATCTGTCAAAGCATGGCAGATCTGGCCGCAATTTTTGGCCAAAAAATCTAGAGATTTGGCAGCCTAGCTTCGTCAGGGCATGGTCAAGGATGGTCTAGGAAGCGTATGGAAGAAGCTAAGGCCAGAGATTAGCCACGTGGGGGTTGTTTTTGGCCTATAAATAGCGAGGGTTCTTGGCTGAATTTGGAGCATCAAATTGCTCAAGTTTAAAGGCAAGTCAAGGGAAGCCAATAAGGGGCTTTTGATCCTTGAGGCGAGATGAGCGTTTCTGGAAAGTTTTGTGAGTTTTCGAGGTGGTTTGTAGGTGTTTCGAGGGTGGCCGGAAAGTCGCACGCGGTGGTCAGACCGAGCCTGATTTTACCCGATTTGGAGGCCCTCCGGTGGTTGTTTCGAGCACCCAAGGGTGCCATTGTGATCGATTATAAGTGAAAGCTTCCAGCTAGTGTGATCGGGGGCAGATTTCGGAGCCGGTCGGCAACCAACTCACCGGAGAAGACGATGCGCATGCATTACACGCGTTGTCTTCATTCGCAGAGATGCGCTTAGGCGCGTGGGGGTGCGTGCCACATAGGTATTTTTTTATTTTTTTCCAAAATTTTTTGATAATTATTTTATGTATAGTTATGTAAAAATACTTGAGATAATAGTTGTGTAGATAATTATTTTGGATTATTAGTGATAAATAATAGGAGAAAAATGAGAAAATGTGAGAAAATTATATTTTGATGGTTATTGGATGATTAGGATGCCTTGCGGGTTGAGGTGAAGTAACTCGTGCGGAATTCGAGGTGGGCACACAAATCGAGGTGTATTGCGCTTTTCGAGATAATTTGAGTTGCATCTGAAGGTGAGTAGTTTTACCGAAAAAACTTGTTTGTGGCATGTGAATAGTTTACTGTGAGTGTTCATCCCTATGGCTTGGTTTATGGTGATAGTTTGTCCAAACAATTATTTACACATGCATTGAATTTCATACGGTAAATTGCATACATTGAAATATTGATTTTATGTTATGCATGTTATGATTTTCAGCATTGGCATGTTATGTGTTGTTCACATAGAACGTGGGTTGTTAACCTGTGACGTAGCTCTAAGAGGCAACACTCAAGATGTGTACTAAGGATTAATGCTAGGTGACCCACTTGGGACGGGGCTGAGACGGACTTCACTCTATGGTACTCAAGTGGCGGGGCTGAGAGTGGACACCACCCTAGGTTCTTTTGAGCAATAGCATTAATACCGAGGTGTCGTTAATTTCGAGGATAGTGCTGATATGATACTCTTGGGGCTAGGGTTGCGTTGGGTTTGGAATGCTTTTGAGTAGGAGCGTAATGTCTAACAATGACAATGGGGTGATTCCTGAGTTCATATGTCGAGGTTGTCCTTCTTAAGCAAGATTGTGTTTGCCAATTGGTCGATGTGGTCGTATCGCCTTTAGAGAGATTGCATTTTTCTCGGTTAAGGCTAAGTGCTATGTGAGATTCTCTTAGGCTGGGGCATGTTAGGATTTGTCGGTTTTATATATGATTTTGCATATATTCATGAAAATGTTTTTAAACTCTTACTTAAATGATTCAGCATCTAATTTGGACTATGTCTCTGGAATATTCAAACGTTCCAGGTGAAAGTAATGGTGCCAAAGGAAAGAATGTCATCGAGATGTAGCTGTTATGTTTAGTTTTTGTAGCGATGTTTAGAGGTTATGTAATATTTTGATATTTTCATGTAAAACATCAATTTGGTTATTTAGTTGTAAAAAAAATTTGTCGGTTATACATTATTGAGATTTCGATCTTACTTCCGTTGATGTGATTGATAATACCTGTCTTAATCTATTATTTTTTAAATACTGAGAAGATATAGTTGGGATTGTCGAGAAATGAGTATGATGAAGGTATGTATATTGAGAGACTTATGTTGTGTGTTTGATGTTAAAAAAATATATATATATATATTCTCAAAATCTCGAGTTAATGCATGCTTGGGAAAAGTGGTCCGTTACAAACAAATTTGCACATGAGCTGGCCCATTGAGCTTTCGAGTGCCTTTTGACGGGTTCCTCTCTCTTCATGATATCCCTCATTGCCTCGGCCAGATCTACGAAGATGATCAGCTTTTAGCTCCTGCTTCCTTAGTTTAGACTATGTTTTTCTCCTTTTGCTTGGCTTCTGTTGATTTTTCCCTTTTTGCATTTCTTTTCTTACTAGTGCTCTTGCCATGTTGCTGTATGCAGTTTCCCCTCTTGGCCAAAAGAAATAGAAAAGGACGTAGAAGGAACAGGTTTGTCATAACTTAATCTTAATAAAGATTGCATTTGTTTATATACACACACACACACACAAAACATTCATTTTTTTCTTTGTTATATACAAGGGGAAATTCAGGTGATTACCAACATAATGTATTGTCTTCTAATCCAATGAATCATCTCATTAGTCATTTAACAAAACTTTTAATCAATTCCCTCACTCTTAAATATCCATGATTCATGAGAGATTATCTAAACAATCACTCCGCATTATACTTAACTTGAGATTTGAAGTCTCAATGCAAGAGGTACGATTACCAATGGACCTCTTTACCTTGATGGTATACAAATAATTTTAATAATAAATTAATAACAATATTAAAGAAAAAACAGAAAGAGCGATTGGTGAGGCTTCGGCCGACCGAGCCTCACACAAACAGGTCGAATGAATAACTAAACATTTGATTCGGATCAAACTCAAGATGGCAGCGGAGAAGTAACCATGCAATGTATTGATATTCCTTTTTTCTTTTTGCTGAGATATTCTTCTTTTGTATTTTAATATTTTTTTACCTAACAAAAAAGAAGAATATGAATAAAACCAACTTAATTAGCAGTAAACATGCATGAAACCAAGACCCGAACTTGAATTTCAATAATTCGGAATTAATCAACCCACATATACATCTATACATGTTTATTAATTTATACTATCAAATGCAAATTCAATGGGAGCAACCGTGTCTATGCAACAGCTTTGATCTTGAAGATGTCATTAGCCAGGCAAGTCCAATTAGCTAAAATAAATCTAGAAATTTTTCATGCTACAATATGTGTGTGTGTGTGTGTGTGTGTGTGTAGTGGATGAACATGCATTTATAGATGATATTCAGATACTTCTTCGTGAGAAACTTGCAACAATATAATACTACTGTACTATTGAAACAAACAATATACGGGAACAGCTTATAGTTATAGTGAATATATTCAAAGTATCATATGAATACATATATATGTGTGAGTGTGTATATATATATATACATATATATATATATAGAGAGAGAGAGAGAGAGAGAGTTCTTGCAGTGGAATTCCCTACAATTGAAAACTTGAAGAGCTGTGCATGTTCATAGTTTGTTCATAATAGTAACAATAATTACGTTGGTAATAATAATTATTAAAGGAGCAAAACAATATTTTTGTGAGATGGAAGTACAGTCTTTAATTTGCTTAAAACAACCATCCATAATAATACTTTGGATCGAAGAAGGGGGTGAAATTAAAAAGAGATAAAAACAAAGGCCTGATCGATATTGTTCAGTTCTAAAAGAAGCTGGAAATAACACAGAACAAGATCAGACGTGTCGCCTACACCTTGAAAACATTCATGTCAATCAATTGACATTTTTTTTTTTGAAAGAACTCAATCAATCGACATAAGAACCATAGTTTCATGGATCTGGAAATTTCAGAAAATTTAAGCCTGTATACATAGAAATAGAAATAGATCGAGCTCGACAAATTCCAACTGGCTCGATCATGTCCCCAAGATAATATTTATTGTCATACACACGTATAGAAGAAATTTCAGACAAACGTTTTCGGTAACTTATACCAATACAGTACTATTGAAATAAACAACAAATAAGGAGGACATGATAATGATATTCAGGAAGAGAGAGAGAAAGAGAGATTATATCCTCTTCAAAAGCATCAACTAAACCTTGCCAAGACATGTATCGCAGCATCCATATCTTCTTCAGTGACCTAAATGATCAAAATCCAGCCATGTGCATGTACACATCTGCCTGAAGTGAAAGGGCTTTCGGTTTTTAGATGCAAAAACAAAGAAACCCCATATGGAGATATAGATCTATCAAAGTCAAACTTATGAATGATTTGCTGATCTAGCAAACAATCGGACCGATACGCTTCAATTCCCCCAAAGAAAACAAGTAGGAGAAGAAGGAAAAGCGACATGCAATAGAAGAAGAAGAAGAAGATGAGACTTATGAATTAGATGAGAATTAGGGTTTCTTCTTCTTCAGTAACCTTTCTTCATTCTCAAACGTCCACCTCTCTCTTCTTTCTCTTTTTCTTCCTTGTTCTGATCCTTGAAGTTGTTGGTTTGGTTGATTGGTGGCAAAAGATGGTGTGGAGATGAAGAAAGCAAGGGACTAATGATGAAAGAGAGAGGTTAGAGCGCATGATCATTGCTGAAGAGTGTGTTGCTTTGAACCAAGGGCTAAAAATCCAGCGGATCTGCTAATTCTCAGAAGATTTCATTGCTCTTTTGCCTTCTCTCACATGGAGACAATTATCATGAACCCCATGACTATGACTCTTATCTTTTTCTCTCTCCTAACCCCAAGCAGCTTCCTTATCTTTCTCTCGGAGAGAGAGAGGGAGAGAGAGAGAGAGAGAGAGAGAAGGGTACCAGCGAATAGACTTAGCCAAATTTTATCTTAATGCTTTAGCAAATGGGTAAACTGTCAGAAAAAAGTTTGATTTTTTTTTTTAAAAATTTTGAACCAAACGTTTATATTAGCAAGAGTTGTATCCAATTTTAGTTTTGTTTGAATTCTTGATTATCATTACTCATTGTTAAATGATGTTTTTTTTTTTTTTTTTATATATGTGTTATGGTTCACCTTAAGTTTAAGTTTATAAACATTTTTTAAATGTTGGTTTATGAAAAATTCTTTAAGCCTTTTGTTTATTAATGTAAAAAGTTTTTTTTTTTTAAATCTTTGATCAAAAGTTTAATAAAAAGTGTTACCATAAGCTAACAACATAGGAACAATTTCTCATTAAAAAATTAGTTTAGAAAATTATACCAAACACATGCCTTCTAAGTCCTATGAAAGCTCTAAGAAACTTAATTTTTAGACATTACTCGTACAAGATTGTGAAAAACAGAGTTAATCCTATCTCTTTGATATCTTTGTCTATAAGCCAAAAAATGAGCCTAAAATGGCTATTGAGAATTGTGACTCTCCCTCCCCTATAAATAAAAGACTCTTCCTCTAACAAAAGATACGCTCACAATTCTATTTAGACTATAACTCTACTTACTTCTGCATTTTACACTTTAAGCACGAGACCGACTTAAATATCAAAGGGCCTGTAAGAGAGATTAATTACTTGCACCGCTAATCAATTTCTTTCTTTACAAGTCTCTTGAAAATTATACCCAAGACATTCCTGCTGCAAACAAATTTATTGTTGTATCTTGATAACAACAATTTCAAAATCATTTCTAAATGAATTCAATTGCAAATAAAATCTTATGTCTAGAATTATATAACTTAAGATATAAAATTCAATTGAATTCTACAAACATATGTCGAGAATGAATCTAGAATTTAAGTTAAAAAATACCCTTAGTATAATAACTTTGTTAAAGTTCAAAAAAATAAGAAAATAAAAACATGGTCAAATGTCGAAAACTATTTCACATCAAAATTATATATATATATATAACTATGTGTGTATATATGTGTGTGTATAAATACGAATTTCATAAAAAAATTTAGAATTTATTCTTTGCAAATGGGGTGTTATTTTTTTTTTTTTTTTTTTTTTGTGATTGCTAACACCGAATGCCCAAAAAAAAAAAAAAAAAACCTCATACCAAACAAAGCCTAAAAACCAGACGTGACATATCGTCCATATTTAAAGATCATAGTCATATAATTACATATAAATTAAATTAAACATACAGATATGCACTGTAAATGATAAATTAAAAAAGAATAATTCAGTAACGGCTGACCATGCATATGGTGGTCAGTCACCGCCCTATCACTAGACACCCCCGACGCTGATAGGAGTTGAGTTGAGAACCCCCATGGGTGGGGTTCTATCACAGGTACCCAACATTGAAGGAGACAGAAGGAAGTCGCACAGTCTCCCTAAAGAGGAAATAGAAGAAGACCATTGGAGAAATCACCATTGAGAGAGAACATCGGAGAAATTAAAGAAGAAAGCTCGCAGTACCAATCACATTCTGGTTGAAAGAGAGACCTGGCTAGCTCTGTTGCAATTTGATCCAGTCGCGTTCGATAAAGAAGATCCACTACGATACTACGTACGAGCATTAGAGAAAGGAGATTCAAGTAAACGCTAATTTATGTGCTCATGTAACAAAATCACCAAAGGAAGCTCGAAAGACATATATAGTGACTTTGAACAACGAGCAATTGATCAAATCAATTAATGTAGCATAACAGATCAACGCACCACCATTGGATGAGGGTTGAACCCCATTATCAATGTTGTCCAACCACCCCAATATTAGGGTGGCTGAAGATGGGGCTGGACTTTCCTTTTGTTGGTTTATTTTTTAAAAAAATTATATAGATTATATATATATGTATATATTTAATTTAAATAATTACACATATGTATATGATTACATATGTTAAATTTTTTTAATTTGAAGTGGCATGTCATGTCAACATTTTATTTAGATGCTATAAAAAATGTCCCAAAATTGGAAAAAAAAATTGAACTTAGATGCTAATATTTAAAAAAAATTCAAACTTTATTTTTTTTTAATTTACCCTTAGCAAATCATATAAGGTTCTAGCATAACCAACTAAATAGTGTCATTCTTTCTTTCCCCTGTGCAATGAGAGCTAGTAGTAATGATTGAACATGATTCCCTTAAGAGTAATGTTGTATCCATAAATAGAATTTATATTTTGTGATTTTATTTTTGGATTGGTAATTTCATGGAGCAGCTAACGGAAAAGAATAGAGGAGGCCACAGAGCACAGAGGAAGGAGAGCTCTTCCTTTTCTTTTCTAGCAACAAAATGGAAGCTGAATTAACCAATTGAAATGGTGTCAGACAATGGTGTTGCAACCTTGTTCTCTTAACCATTGAATGTGGGACTTTTCAACTCCACTTTGTTCGGGCTCTGAGCATTATGTTGAAGATTAATATATGGTATCCTCAAGAGTGAGAGAAAGGTTGGGGTTTGAGCTCTTGCAGTATCCAAAAAAATAACTAAGCTGCTGCAGTACTCTCCTAGGTCAACCAACTTAGCTGCTAACTCTTTCACTCTCGACGTTCACTCTCACTCTCTCTACGCACGCTCTCCTGCGGAGAGAAGGTTAGGGTTTTACTATAATTTTCATTAGATTTTTCTAAGGAAGGGATAATCTTTGTAAATAATTGAGTTAATATAACAAGGTCTCCATCCACATTTGAGATTTTAGTTACATTTCGAATAATAAATTCTATTTGTACTGTGATTGTTGGTTGGACTCTTTGGCTCCTCTATGGATAGCTTCTACAATAGATGCTATCAAAAAATTAAAAAAAAAAACTTTGGCTAGCTAAGTGTCTTTGGCATTTTGACATATATATATAGCTAGGTAAAGACGGTGATTTTTGGGGTAGTATTTTCAACTTTTTGTGATAAATAAGGATTAGTTTGGTTCATCTTATTTTAGTCTTGGGCTCCTGTACCTTTGTGTTTGACTAGTGAGAAACCTCATGCCATAGCGCAATATTTGCCCTTTTGTGGGCAACTTTTGTAATGGATGCTGAAAATAGAAAAATTACGTCAGGCTATCTTGTGGCAAACTTTCCACCATAATTTCCGCCTCATATGCACAAGAGTTATATAATAATATGTATAAGTGAATTAAGGCGAGAGGCTATAAAAGGTCAAACCAAATCTGTTCTCCAGGAGTGAACAAAATTATTGGAAAGATTTTTCCGACCAACTACATTACAGAAAAGAAAGTTAAGAAAGAAAAAATAATAAACAAACAAACAAAGCATTACCAAAGAAGTTGATCCACTTTTAAACCGGTCTTTTTGCCATATGGCAAGAGTTAAACAGAAAAAGCCAATTTTCTTGGGGATTAGCAGAAGTGAATCGCTGTTAATTATACCCTTTTGCTGCTAGCTTTATCTTTGACCTAACAAAGTTCTACAACTCAGTGGCCCCTTCCTCTTTTCCATCTTACTTTTGGCGGCAACCTTATCATGCTACAGCCTCCCAGTTTTTTCCTTTAGGGGTCAATGCGTGCCCCTCCCTATTCCTCACTGTAGAAGAGAGCTCCTGTCTACTCATTGATAAAGTGATTACAAAGAAGATGATCAAACCCAACTTTTTTTCCTTCTTTTCCTTGTATTTTCTTTTCCAGATGTGAGTGAGGGCTAGCCTGGCTAGGACCCTTTCGCTGTGAGCTCTACGCAGAGGGAGTTGTAAAAGCTTTGGCTGTAAGGAATGATCTATATAAAAGTGGATCAACTTTTATATAGAAGTGATCTAGAAGTGATCACTAGAAGTCACCATCTTTACTAGTTTATTTTCTCTACATAAATTAATTAGTTTTTATACAAAAATTATAATTGAGATATAAAGTTCAATAATATCTTTGAACTGAGTTTGGCCCGAGTCTTCTCTTGGGATATCTCTCCTCATCGTACGTGTTACGTTTACCTTTAAATAAAAGGAAATATGTATTAATTTTTATAAATATAAGTAAGTCAATTAAAAGATATACTATTCCATATAACACAATATTGTTTAATTCGTTTCTATTATTTTTCAACTCTAAAACATCATCATTTTTGGCTTCTGATTGTGATGATTGTGGTTCCACAAACGGGGCAAACAAAAGTTAAAATATCTTTGCTGGTGAAGTTAATTCTCTTTGCCTATTCTGGTGGAAAGGGGCCAACTCCCAATTAATTTCGGCTCTCAGCTCACACTTCACAGCTGTTTGCACCTTTGAAGTGGGTCACAGTTGCAGGACGCGTCCTCTACAACTCCTCGTCTCTTTTGACTAGAAACTGCCGGTTGATGAAGAACTGCTCCAATGTTTGCTCCTTTGAATTCTATTTATCCATACGAAAATATGTTCAAAACAGAATTGCCCATTTTCAAAATTATAATCTCAAATGAGAATGAGGGTGTTCGTTTGAAACTAAAATGGAGTCGTTTGAGAACTTTTTGAAATCTGCTGTTTGTTTAAAAGTTAAAACTGTTCCAAATATTCCGAATGTTTAAGTAACCCTAGCTAGCTAGGCTGGATTAAAAGATTGCAATGATTCTAAATCACTGGAAATATTGGGAGAATGGGCCCCAACTGGATGATGGATCCTAAAGAAGGACCAATTCAGAGAAAGCTATGGAAAATTAAAGTCAAAGCACAGTGGTAGTTTTGAAGAATTCAACTTATTAGTGGCAGTATTTTCTTCACTGCCGGCTTCTAGAATCCCAAGAACTGTTTAACTTTGAAACTTTAAACACCAATTAAGCCATGATTAATGCACTAGGGAGAGGGAGAGAGCAAGCATGATTTTTTTAGAGATTTTTGAGCAACTGGGTTAAACGGTGATGACTCCTGTTATGGTTTAGAGTTGCTTGGGATAATATTAAATTTTGGTTGAATATGGAGTTTGTAAATTATGAAGAGTTTATAAGGTACCTGGGTTATGGCTTTTTCTAACATTTTGTTTGATAAGTTGGCACTTTATAGCTTATTTTTTGATAATTTTTATCTTAGAATAAGTTAGTGTTGATTAAATTAATATCTAAATTATTCTTATTAACATTTTAACAAATTAATGGCAAACAAGCTTTTAGAGTTTAGAGCTTGTAAGCCCCTTGATTTAACTTATTGCAAATCGGCTCTCTTACCCATGTCCTTGATATTGGGGATTAGGGCTTTGTTGTATATATTGTTGTGGTGTGATATTTTTATTGTGTTTTATTGTAATGTTTATAAAGCGTACTTTGTTGTGCTTATTAATATTAAAAAGTAAATAATAAATGTTTAGTTAATATTTTATTATTATATTGTGGATTTATAAAATTACTCAAAAAAAAAACGAAGAAATTAAATAATAATATTGGAAAGTGACATGATTATGAAAAGAGATATTGGTTATAAAAGCAAACAACCTTTTATAAAAGGATAAATCGCACTCAAACCCTCAATTTAAGTTGTTTGCACAAAGACTCCGTGTGCTTTAAAAATAGTTTTGATGGTCCTTGGAGTATAAATTTTTTGCTTATACATTCTCTCCATTAATAACTTTGTTAGATAAAAACCTAATTTTTGGGTTGTTTATTTTATCCTCAAATGCACCTTAGATAACTTGTTTTTTCATTTTGTAGAGTGAACTCATTCTTTATGGCCATAAATAACAACTAATTGCTTGCTTTTAGAGGGTGTTTGGCTTACAATTTTGACAACTTTTAAGCTATTGGTGAAGGTTAAATGTTGTATAGCTTATTTAATTATATATATATTTGTTAAAAATTAAAGAATTTAAATGTTGTTGAGTTTAAACGTTATTTGACAATAATTTAGAAAAGTTTTCCCCAACTTTTTTCAAAACGTTGTACATGAAAAATAAAGTTGATCAAATGTTTTACAATTTTATCTTCCAACAATTATGATATTTTCAAGCTTAAAAAACTCAATTATAATTATAACACTTTATATTTTAATGGGGTTATTCTACCCTTCATCATTCTACTTTTCTCTCTTTTGCCACCTTCATCTTCATTTCCTTCATCACCTCCAGGACCATCGCTGTTAAGGCTAGCCCTGGGCATAGGCTGTCCAGGCAACTACCTAGGGCCCATGCCCATTTTAGGCCACTAGGAGGCCATGTTCATTTCAATTTTTACATTTTAAATTAATTAAAAAATAAAATTCATTAAAAATAGTAAATTTAAAAATTGAAGAGATGTTAAAGGCCCATACCTATTTCAAACTATTGTAAATTTTTAATTAATCTCAATCTCCCACATTTCTTTTATCAATAATTAATCATATGAGCATCAGTACAATTTTTAATTAATTTTAATCTCTCACATTCCTTTATTAATAATCAATCTCATTAACATGCGTCGGCAATGACACTCATCCCCTTACAACTATTTTATGTATTTTTAATTAATCTCAATCTCTCCCTTGTATGATTGTATCACAACTATTTTCATACGTTGGCAGTGGCTGCGACTCCATCATCTTTCTCAGTTCCTCTCCTTCTCAATTTTTTATCCATCCATTATCATTGATATCCGCTATCAATCTGCTCAGGCATAGGTCCTCAATCCAATCGATTTCACAACTACGTCTTCTCTTCAACGATTTCATTTTCATCCTCATCATCCCGTTGTGTGACCTATCATATATATCTTTTGATTTTTTTATTATCTCTTAAATTATCAATTAATTTTGTGTATATATTTCAATATTTGTGATCCCTCTATTATTAGTGAATCTACATTAATCGATTGATGATGGTGTTTATTAAAAAACATATGTTGGAACAAATTAATTGTAATAGTTTAATTGTTAATTTGTTATCTAAAAAAGCTAAAAGAGTAAATTTAAAGTGAAATATTGTAAATTTTATATAATATTTTTTTTCATATTAATTTTATTTTTAAATATAGTCATAAAGAGCCCTATAAAAATTTTTGCTTAGAACCCCTAAAATCTCAGGATCGGCTTCGATTGTCGTCACTACCTTATCACGTTCGTCGCCTCTAGCTCTATCGCAGCCTTTGCCTCCGTGCATCTCCATTTCCTTAGTCGCCTCCAATTCCATTGCTTATCAGGTTTTTCTCTCTGACAATACTAATTTTGTAATTTTTATAACTGATTTTGTGATTAGGTTCTCTGTATTTGTATTAGGGTTTTGTGATTATGATGAGATTAGGGTTTGTTGTGGTTCACTTGTGACTCCAGTTTGATTGATAAATTACTCAATTAGCTCCATCACATTAAATTTCATTCTCTCATAAACATTTTACCTTTAATTTCAAAACTATTAGCTTAGGTCAGTGGTGAGTGCAACAATTGCTATGAATAAGAGATAAATTTGAACTGAAATATATATGTACGTACATGGTGATGGCCGACATAGCCTTGGTGTTCAATTATGAACACTCCCAAATTCATGCACCACAATACAATTACATGAAAAGAGGTGGCTTATAGCGACAGAAGAGAGGTGGTGGGTTATGGTGGTATGGCTGATGAAAGAGCTGGGTGTTTAAGTAGCCCTTAGATTTGAGATTATCTTTGCAATTTTTGGATTTGAAAGCGTCCTAAATTGTCTCTTCTTATAAGAAAAAATGAGAATAGAATCTCATTTTTTGGTGGATCTTTCGACTCTCAAGTCAATCATTATAATCAGAGATAACACAATTAATAATGTACATCACTCATTGAACACATTATCTTTTAAGTGATATGTGCTGAGAAAGTAATTCAAAAAAGACCACATGATAACTTGAAATGAGACCTATTAGATGAGCCTAGGGAACCAGTAAGGGGTCTTGAACCTAATTTTGGACTTGCTGGCGAGGGACTTAAAGTTGGCTAAGCTCTTGTTGGGCTTTTCTTGTCATAAGGCCCACTTTAAGGGTTGGGCCATTCTGAAGTCTATTAAAGTAGCCATCATCACTTGCAAAGTTTCCTTTTCTAACTGTAATATAAAAGATCATCTGCAACTAAGCCTAAATAAATAGGTCTCTTCCCCATTCAACAACTTAGAACTATCATAGTAGAAGATATGCATAATAATTACAAAATTGACAAAAAATAATAAACTAAACTCGAAAATGACACCCTAGATTCACTAACTAATGATCCACCTATTAGTGCACTACAATCCCAACAAATGTCATGCGCATTTAACTTACTGGTTATCTGTTAATTAACATTAGAAATTGGAATAATTACTTGAATTGGAACAAATTAGACTGTAGGTGGAAACCCATGCGAAAACCCAACTTAATCGTGCTACCATTTTCAATTTTTAAACGCAACCCCAATTCTCCTAACCCAAAGCTCTAGACCCAATTCAGCAATACAAAATCAAGACCCAAATCCAGCATTTCTTTGATTCACAAGTACTTATTCCAGTGCTACGTACGTGGGCTAAGAATATGAAAGTTCTATGCTTGAAAGTTCTTCAAGCATGCATGATGCCGCATGAACGCGGTCCAACCCTTCTCTATAAATTATCTCTCAGGTGGATTAGTTGACTTCTTTAAAACCCACTTTTTGGTTCCACTTTTGGTTTCATGTTGGGCCAAAGAAAAGCAATTAAATCAAGGAGCAGGCATAGCAATAGCCAAGTCAATTCAATGGCTTCAATCTTGGTTTCAGATTAGGAGGAAGATTGCTCCTTTTCCTTCAACTTAGCTACAAATTTGTCAAATGTTGTTGGGGCTTTGCACAAATGAAAGATTAACAGATCGTCACTTTAGAGTAACTATCCTCTTTCTTTGTTATGACGACGAATTGAGAGTTTTCTTGAGCCGACAGTTGGATTTGAACGCTCTCCATGTAAACACTAAAACTTAGGTCAAATGGTGATGGAAGCATTTAGCCAAAACCCATATCTACAAAATCGTTCAAAACCCATAAAAATAAAAGGAAAGAAAGAATAATTATAAGGAACGAACCATAACTTGGGTGACCATAAGATAACCGTCAAGACTGCCACTATAGACCAAAAAACAAGTCCCTGAAGAAGACGCAGACTCCCCATTACGATCACCATCACCGCCCTTCGCCGCCGCCAAGCACTTGACTGGGTTTCCGTGTCCTTCAACAACCGCTAAACAGCTGTAACTCTTTCCCATCCCTCTCCTCCAAACCCTAACCGTTTTATCAGCCGATCCACTGCATACCAGATCATCCGATACTGTTGCCAAGCACAAGACGGCTTTGCTGTGCCCTCTCAGCGTGCCGGCCACAGTCATGTGCGGCCCACAGCCGCCGTGATCTCTTTCCCACACAATTATCGAACGATCGCATGCGCCAGAATAGAGCACAGAGCCATCGGTGTTAAGAGCCAATGCGTTCACTGCCGAAGTGTGCTTCTCCAGGACGGCGGCCAGCTCGTGTTTCGAATTCTTGTCGCCTTCTTGCTTCTTCCACACTTTGATAGTCTTGTCGGCCGAACCAGTGTACAGAAAACCATCGCCGGAAAAGGCCAGAGCGTTAATGGCGTCTTCGTGTGCGTTCCAAACTGATTCTAAACACTTGAAGTCTGATGATCTCCATACTTTGAAAGTTCGATCCCATGAGACCGAGTAGAGAAGGGAGCCATCTTTAGATAAGGCCATCGCCGATACTGCGTCCACATGATGAACCTGTTAAGGGTGTCAGCGAATGAATCACATAAATCTGTAAATAAGTAGAATTAGAATAATACAATTAGACTCAACAATTTCAATTAATGAATATGTATTATGAATTTATGACCAAGCAAATATATATATATATATATATATAAAGTCTGGCAAAAAAAAGTAAAGTATTACGCCAGAAATGTTAACAAATGATCATAAATATTATAACAAATCATCCATGACCAGGTAAGCTATTATAATAGCTTGGTGTTGAATTTATAATTAGAATGATCATGAATATAAAATTGCAACAATCATTGCATTTTGAAAACTTGTAAATGATGTGCAACAATACCCAGGTGCTCTTCTTGTGCCGGCGGATCCGTACATAGTTCTTGCCGGAGAAGAGGGTGGTGACACGGTCACTGAATCTCGGTAGGGTGGCTATGAGCTTGTATCCCTGGTATGGAACCGAGTCGTTGTCTATCTTCCATACGCGAATTTTGTGATCTTGATGTGCACTGAAGAGCTTGCCGCCTGAAACTACCATGGACTTGACGGCGCTGTTGCCGGAGGCTGCGATTTTCTCCGGGGAGGTGGTGATAGAAGAGGGATCCAGACTCCATACGCGGATCTGGCTGTCGGAGGAGCCGGAGTAGAGGTGTTTTCCGGCAAGAGAGAGGGAGAAGACGGCGGAAGAGTGAGCTTTGACGGTGGAGATCATGCAGTGATGGTGGTGGGGGGCGGTGGATGGATGGTGATCATGTTGGGAGAGAAGAGAGGGCAGGCTTGCGAGAGAGGAAGTTGATGATGAATCTGAGTGGTGGTGGGTGGAATCAGATTGAAAATTGGATTCTTCGTTTGATGATTGGCCAGACAGAGGACATGGAACAAGTTCCATTGCTACTTTCTGTATAGATATACATATATTTGTGTGTGTGTGAGAGAGAGAGCGAGAGAGAGAAGGGGGGGTTGAGGGAGAGAGCTCTATATTGCAGGAGGTTGAAATTGAATCCACATCATGCTTACAAGGGACAAGCAATTAATGCTGTGACAACTAGAGAACCTTAAGATATCACACTTGTAAAGGAAGGTGCTATTATTATTATATTTTTTATGGATGGAAAGTACTATTATTAGAAATTTTTAACATAATTCTTTTATTAAATTATAAACTGATAATATTACGTCTAATATAAGATACTATGTTTTTGTTCCATTACGGAAGTTGAAGAATGAGTAAAAAGCCTTTTTTTTTTTTCTTTCATTACATAGAAAATAAAAGAATTTACAATATTTAATAAGTTGAAGCAAAGTTCGAGCATACACACAAAACAAAAACTAACATAGAGTTATCACAAAGAAAGAAAACTACAAAACACACAAAATCACGATATGGATAAGATAATTATCAAGCAAACTTAGCATAGTTCTTGTTATTTGGAGATCTCTTTTGTGTTAGAACTTGAATTTTGGGGGAGCATCCATAGAATGAAAGCTAAAAGGGATACTTTAATCCACTTGCTTAAGGGATACCCTAATCTTCTAGGATTAAAGAACAGAACCTATTAGTTATTAAAATATCGTTTAACTTGTCTTGGAGATCCACAGGGTGGGGCTTGGGGAGAACTTCGCGCCTTTCTTGAGAAGGCGTTCTCAAACTACTCAACTAGGGAGATTGATGGCTAACATTCGACTTTGAAGGAAAGGGGACAGGAGAAAAACCACTATCTGCTGGCCCCTTGCCAGTAGGAGCACCTTGAGACACAACAGGCTTTGGAATATAGAGTTGTTTAATTTTTGGGGGGCCAATTCATCAAAGAGTGACCAAAGACTCCTTATATAATTGACAAAATAACACTATCCTTTATTAAATCAATTGATTTGATAAATTTTATTTTTTAAATGAGATAGATTTTAATCTGACTCATTGTTTTGATTAAGATTTGTATCTAATCATGTCTTAAAAATAAAAAGTAACAATAATATGTTATAAACATAATGTAATGAATTTAGGAGAAGTTTCATTGTTAGTTTCCTAAGTTATAAAAATAATATAATGAATTTAGGACAAGTTTCATTGTTAGTTTCCTAAGTTGCTTGAACCCTAGATTGCCACCATCGAACTCCTTCCTATCAACCCTCCCCTCCTCCCCTTTGTCATTGCTGACGACCTTTTCCTTTCCTTTTATTCCCCCAAATGATGATGAGCATATTTCTCCTCTCTATTTTCCCTTAACGAACAATTAACCCTCTTCCCATTTCCCTACAATCTCTTTCGATCTGCTTTGCTAACTAGTTCTTTCTTCTTTTTTTCTGTGTGTTGCACAGTTGGTTTTTTGAAATATGTGCTCGAACTCTCTCTTCAAATCTTTACGGTCCCAAATCCCTAACTTGTGCCACCACTCAGATCTATTGAAATTCACCCCTTTGTTCTTGACTTGGACGTCACTTAAGACCCGCAATTTTGAGTGGTTCATGGCAACACCATTGCTACTTTGGCCGCGGGATCTCAAGAAAAGGTTGAAAGGTTTAGGTCATTCTCCATATTTGAATCCGGTGGCCTTTGGGAGGTTGATGAATAAATGATGATATCGATGAAGCTGGACGCTCGACCTTCTTCTCTGACATCAAGATTGTGGATAAATGCAACGATCAAGCAGTTTAATTGCTTCACCAGACAAACGCTAGAGTTGGTACTGTTTTTTTGCTCTTTCTTGCACCTACTCATTTCTATGTTGTTGCTTTGTTTTAGTGTCTTGTTCTTTAGTTTGTATCTCAGTTTCAGTGTCTTGTTTTTTTAGTTTATATCAGTAGCTAGGCTTTCATTTTATTGTATTTCAATATTGTTGCAAGCTTTATGGGGCCTTTGTGATTGGTTAGCTTGGTGTTTGCCATATGAGTTGAGGCCCTTAAGGGTCACCTATACGTGACCACCCTCTATCAAAAGGAAAAAGCTATGATGGCTTTGTGCCTCGCTTATTGATCCTAGATGTTTCCAGTTTCAGCTTGCCTATATATGATTGTTTGTAATTAGCCTTGGCCATTGATGATTAGTTCTGGTATCTAGTGTTATCGGGTTTTGTTTTATGCCTTTGTTAGTATTTCTTTTCTATTTTGTAAGCTCCGAACACAATTTTAGTTCTACCAAAAAATAAAATAAAATAAAGTAATAGATTTAGGTGCATCACCTTAAAATCAGTAACATTTATCAGACAGTAGCCTCAGTAACATTTATCAGACAGTAGCCTTTTTGATTTTATAAGGGTTTGTAAAGATTAGAAAGCAATACGAGGGGATTCTGGATAGCAACAAGGGGCATGATAGCAAAAGTGTAGATTGGTCAAGGGGCGACTGGGCAATTTGAGGAGTGGAGTTAGATATAGATTGGAGAAAATGGGGGCTGTCGCTAGCTACTATCGCTTGCATCATTGTAGGCAGATGTATCCAAATCTGCAACTCTCATATATCTGTATATTTTTAAAGTTTTCCTTAATTAGCATATGTTATGAGCATTAGGTAGGTGTACACTTGTACTTGCTTCCTTGTAATTGTCCCTCCAATTCTTGGGAAAATACCTAGATGTTTCCATGCATGTCTAGATTCAGCTTATGCCCATCCAAAATTATATATATTTGTATAGTAATATATGATATATAATATATGAAGCCTTGAACAATGAAGTGACCATATATACCACACTCTTAAGTGTATTTTTAGTAATAAATTAAGAAGGACCACAATGACACTATATACCTGCCATTGCCAATCCTTTAGCTCCTTGTCACTGAGCGACCCGCCAACTTATCCCACTGCTTTATACACTTGTGCACCCCACCACTCAAAACCCTTTCCACATTAATCCAACCCATCAAAAAGCTTTGCCCATGTAATTAATAATTTTATCAAATTAATTTTCAGTACTTCTTGTGCATATATTTGCTCAATAGGATACAAACATGACCGTCAGCTATATTAATTATATTGCTTTTGTAAATAACTTGCCATAATTAAAATTCAAATAAGAATATATAAAAACTTGTCACAAAAGTTTTGCTTTTGAACTCTCATACTTGAACAGCTGATTTGCGCTCGCCAACTTTCTTCTGTTTTGTCAAGGGGACCAATCTATCTGATAAAGATGTGTGGACTACATATATAGTATATATCTCAAGAGACCATAATATCTGTTCCACAAGTAACCATTGATGAAAGTTGCTTCCAACACCACACGAAGAATCCAAACGCATTGGCTTGCTGAGGCAGATTCCATAATATCAATCAATTAGAATATGGATGGGCTGGCCTATGCATGGATGGCTCCTCCTTTTTGCTAGGTGGTCACTACCCTTCTTAGTTAACTGGTTAATTTTTTAGGAGATTAACTGGTTTATTTTTTAGGAGATTAATAGATTTCTTCTTCTTCTTCTTGGTTAGATAAGAAATAATAGATTTGTTCTTTTTCTTTTGAAGAAAGGAACAGAAGAGATTTTTCTTTTTCTTTTTCCTTGAGGTATGCAAGACTAAACGTGGAATGATAAATCCACTAAATTTAACTAGATTCAAGGAAATATCTTCCACTAGCTGGAAGTAGTAAAAAAAATAAATAAATATATATATATATATAGGGAAAGGGTATGGCAAAATATATATATATATATATATATATATATAGGAAAAGAGTATGCCAATGTATCAATTGTCATTTATGAATTAAGACCATGTTACTTGTATCGACAAGGATGACAAACTCCATCATTGATCATCAAGTCGTCGTGAACTCAAGTTTCATCCAGAGACGACGATAGAGAGGTGATACAAATTGGGTAATGTCATTTTTGTTATTTGAATCTTTCAATCATCTTCTCAATAATCTAATTATTTGTACAAATAATATTTTTTTAGGCCAACTAGCAAAGATTGAGATTAATCAAAATTTTACATATAATAAAGTCATGAAGAATAATATTTTTTAAATATTAAAAAATATTCTCAACTAACCCAAGGAGTGGGATTCATTCACAACCATTATTACCAAACAAGACAACCTACATATGTACAGCTGCATATTAATCATCAAATTCCTGCACCCTAAGCCTAACATTTTCTCCTTTTTTACTTTATGCTTTCCGGGAAAATATTTTATTCGTTTGAGCCAATTAAGTGAAGAAGACTCACCCGGCAAAATTTGACATCATCTCAACTCAGCACAAGAAGTCACCTTCATAGCACCTGTAAAGCAACTCTTTCAAGGATTGGTACATGTTGGTTGAAGTCTTCAATTTCCCTTTCTCTGTTTCCTTTCATTTTAAGTGCTGCATCACCAATATGGAGCACAAAAAGAAAAAAGAAAAAAGGAAAAAGGAAAAAGGAAAAAGGAAAGGACCCTCCAAAACACTCTTTTTCTTGTTAGTAGCGTTAGAAGATAAAGCTTGTATCAGATATCTAATTTTAAGTATATATAAATTGTGTTTGTATTTAAATTTACTTGAGGAACATATTAGGGAGAAGGTCATCCATATCTGAGGATTAATCGGACAAAACTTGGACACTCCAGGTGAATAAAAAAAAAAATTAGTACATATAATGTCATTGGATCCAAAATGAAAATGATCCTTTTGTATTTTAATAAAAGTAATGTTAGGAGTTATGACACCTCATTAAAAAAGTGTTAAACAGAGAAGATCATATATGGTCTCTTTAGTCTCCTTCAATGAGAATGTGCCACATAATTGATAATACCGCCATCAATTATGACTTTTTTTAACATTATTTTTTTTGTAAATATCAAAAGCGCACACCTGAAAAAAGATGTTTTTATTAATAAAAATGATAGCAAATTATTTAAGTACTTAAACTATGTGTTGTGGCTGGTCAAGAGGCTAAATCATTGCTCCCATTGATCCATTTTTTGCCATGCTCCCTTGCCCACTGCTGTTTGCCTGTTTTTTTAAGAACTAATCAATAGCGCCACTATTAACTTATCGAAGAACATGGCATCACTATACACCAAAATTGTCGTCCTAATGTTGGTAGGTTTTGTTTATGTTGTGTAATAGGTAAAAGTATATTAAAAGTTTAAAAATACTTAAAAATTTAAAATAATATTTTGGGTTCTTTTTAATTGGGAATTTCACACAATGTGTAAATTAAATAATTCCAACATCTGAGGATTCCATAAAAAAGATAAATATTATTCTTTATGAATTTTAATAAAATTTTGGTACAAAAGGGATATATATTATCTATTAAAAATTTTAATTGTGATAACATATTAAAATATTGAGATAAACATCATTTATAAAAAAATCCTCAAATCAAAGAGATTTATGATTGTCCTATTTTACTCTATAAATAAGCAGACTTTTATTTAAAAAAATATATCTTTGATACTAATAAAAAAAAAATTCTATAGTTTTCAGCATCTTTGGTTTTCGATTTAAGTATCGGAGTATTTGCACAGGAAATTTCTCACGCCCTCTTAACTGTTTTCTTTTCTGCAGATTCAAGTAGCCAAACAACGACGTTGTTAATCAAATAAATTTATTGTTATATCTTTACAATAACAATTTGAAAAGTATTTTAAAACCCTAGAATCTCTTGTAATTAAAGATTTAAGTTATAGGAAATCTTAGTATAACAATGATAGGTTTAAGGATGAAAAAGTGAGCCTCAATACATAGGTCAGTGTCAATTCGATGGGTCGTGAATTTGATCATCACCTTATGTAGTGAGCCGAAATCTTACACCAACAATTTATTTTTCCTAACATAATTAAAGACAAAAATATCGAGAACCACACAAAAACAATCATCCTCAAAATAAAAAAGTGATAGCGCTGCCTCAAATGACTAGTGCCAAGAGTTCACTGAATATCCTTGATGGTAACTTGTTAACCACATTAAATTAGACCTCAATAGTATCTTACATCCCTCGTCACTCAAGTCTCTCTTCCTTTAAAGCCCAACACCACACTGTCTGGGCTTGCCAAGCCATAATTGATTCAACAGATCCGGCCCAATTTCTTGGAGGATGCCCGTCACTGCCCAATGGGCCCAACTAGGTCAAGCAGGCCCATTCCTATTTTATACAATATTCAAAATTAAATTTTAAAAGTTTATTCCTATTTAAATTTATATTATTCCTATTTTAAACCATGGAGACAGTGGGATATTCTATACAACCTCAACTGTTACATGAAAAGATCTTCTTCTAATATAAATATTTAAATTTCAAATTTCAAATTTTAGTAAGATTTAGATATGGAAATTCAAAATTCAAATTCAAATTCAAATTCAATACAAGTGAATGAGAGATTCATTTGATTGATTAATTTTAATTGGTGTAGATAGCCCAATTTGGTGATCATCTAATTCACTTAAATAAAAATTTAATTTATACGTTTGGACTTATTTAAAAAGCTGGGGTTTCTAAAATTTAAAATTGTTCAAATATTTATAAAAATTAAATGAAACTGATTGATCTTGGTGCTAAGCTTTGCTTACCTCATGGGTGTTGTTGTCTTTATTAGCCCAGGCCCAACATCGGGCCCAAGATCCTTGGGCCAGACACGACTCACATGGCAAGTTGGGCCTGCCAACTACCACGGTGAGTCTTGCAAGCTCACCGGTCATTTAACATCCCTACTATACTCCTAAGATATTTTACCTAGTTATTAATTTTTCTTGTTTTTGTTTTTGTTTTTGTTTTTATTTTTATTTAAAAGCAAAATGTGACACTATTTGATAACCTTACATTATTTCCAATTTTATAATTTTAATTTGTCCTTTTTTTTTTCCTTAACAAAGTCAATAAGACATCGAATTCTAACATATAGACATGTAAAACGGGTCGTGTTAAGTTGATATGACATGTCTTGTCAACTCAATCGGTGATTTTAGATCATACCTACCAAAGAAACTAAAACACATCTCTCATGCTACTTGTGGTGGTTTATTAGAATTTTTTGTAAATGAGTTATTAATAACTAAAATAATAGATTGTAAAAAATGAATTAATCAGGCCAATAAAGCCTATCTAAAGCGATCTAATTAGGTTTTTCAACCTAAGTCCATCTTAACATTTAATCATATGTAATATGAAGAAGCATAGAGAATTTATAAATTATTGGGTTGATTAATAAGAGGGTTCATTAAAAAAAAAAATCCTAAAATTAGGTACCTCTCTCCTGTCTAGAATATAAATTGAGATGGTTTGCCCTATTAAGAATTTTCATGCAAGTATTAAAAGAGTATTAAGCCAGACCACATGAATCTTTTCATATTATTTTGATCTATCAGTACCAATCAATAATATGGGAAGATTGTGTGGTTTATTTTTTACATTGAAAAATAAATTGCACCTTATATCTAAGAGAAAGAGGGAGTTTCTATAAAGATAAAGAAAAGCAAGGGTGAAAGTACTAGAGACCACAGAGAAATATAGGGTGGTGAGAGGATTGAGAATTGATAAACAACAAATGTTATGGGCTGCAAAGCAACCCGATTCACTGTGTGGGTTAGGTTTGGGATAGGTTAATTTGGAATCAGTCAAAGTAGTTGATAGGACTTTCTTAGCTAATTTTTAGGAGTAGATAGATATTATGTTACCGTCTCTTTCTAAATGTCACATAAATTGAAGATTGTCTACAATATAGATATATAGTATCACTCTATAAATAATGTCGGGTGAATTCATGAAATCTATCAAAAAAATTGCATTGCAAATTACTCTCTTATTCAATCTTTTCTTTTTTGAGCTTAGGAGTTCTTTTCTTCTTCTTTGTCACCCACAATAGCCCGTAAAAGGGGACAAGAGAGGGGTCGAGCACAATGTAATATTGGGGTTCATAACATAGATACTTCGCCCTTATTACCTAAGCCCTAAGTAGGAGGTTTGGAAATCATTCACTACAACAACTGAGAAATCAAATTGAACCAAATAATTGGTTTGGTGTTCAAACAATAAAAAATCTGTGTATTGGTTGGGTTTATATTGCAAATAAACTAAACCAAATCGAAAATCGAAGTAAGAGTATAAATTGCAGAAATATGAAAGGAACAAAAACAAAAGAAAAATCCAATTACACACAAAACAAACTGGTATTATATATTTTACATGAAAAAAAGTAAAAATCAAATTGTGAGATTACAAATTTCTTTTATATGTTTTTGTCTTGATTTTCAAGATTTCAAATTGGATAATGTGCAAGAATAAACTTAACAACCATTCAAGCTAAAGATCAAATTGAAACTATTGTGTCACAGTCAAAAGCAAGTTAAATGAGAAAAAAAAATTAAAAGTTTAAAATAATTTTTTAGATTAGAAGGTCTAAATTTTTCTATACACGGGGATCACACAAACTAGATTATTCTGATATTTGAAAATTTCTCTAAAAAGATAAGCATCATCCTATAAGAGATAGACGTTATCTAATCCAACAAGAATAAGAGTAGTCAAGATGTACGTTATTTAATCCTAATAAGATTAGAAAAAGTCAAGATAAGCGTGTTATTTGTAAAAAACTTAATTCTAATGGGTTTTAAAATGCCAAAATATATGTTATCCGTAAAATTTCTAATTCTAACCTAATTAAAATTACTCTATATTCTTATATAAATAAGCAGACACTCATTTCAAAAAGATACATCTCTAATACTGGTTGTAATAGAATCTTTATCATTTTTAGTGTCTGATTTAAACATCGGAGTGTTTGTGCGAAAATCTTCCTGCGCTTTCTGACTATTGCTTTTTTGCAAGTTCAAGCGGACTTGACGATGATGTTTTCAATCAAATAAATTTATTATTTGGTATCTCAACAATAACATAAACCAATGCTGATGTCACGTGGGCCAACAAGTTCAAAGATTCTGGCGGCCGAATCCATTGCACGAAGACAAAAATCCTGCAGGTTGGAACTGTTCAGCATTGGCATAGGCCTAAAACAAGGAAAATATTAGCCGGATACTTGTTGATCTTACCAGGTAATTCTTTTACGCCAATGTCCCTTGAATTGGTGATGCAAAATGGGAATAATCCAGGCGGCCTGCCGCCTTCTAACCATATAAATCCAGAATCTTTTACTCCACAATAACCAAGAAAATTCTATTCTCTCTACGAAGAAAATTCTGCCTTAATTTGTTTGGAGTCCGAGAAAATTATGGGCGCGGAAGCAAGGAGCGCATATGATATATCGTGGGCTGATCAGTGGGACTACTGTATTAGCGAACCTGAATCTGTTCCTGGAAAGAAGAGCAATGGTTCTGGCAAATTCTCGAGCAAGGTGTCTGAGAAGCTTGACAAAACCAAAGCAGTGGCTTCAATGGGTGTGAAGAAAGTTAAAGAAGGAGCCTCTTCAGGAATTGTTTGGATCAGGGTCAAGTGCCAGAAGACCACCCATAAATGGAAGAAACAGCAAAATTAGCACTTTTTTGGGAAGACCTTACCTCTCTGTATACTCTCCCTTGCTACTTTTATCTCAACTGTGTGAGTAATCTCTTTAATTTGGGCTGTTTGCCCTTTTTTCCTGTCAAATGTTTGCAGGATTTTCTTACATATATCACCATGATTGTTTTGTACGTCCATGTTGAGAGAAACAGTTTCAGCATGAATGTCGTGTGAGCAACACGTTACCACCACTCATGTTGTTTGCAGAAGATGACTTTGTTATTTGAAACCATGTCTCAGTTTTTCTTCTTTTTAACATATTTCAAACAGCAGACTAGCTAGTGAGCTTTCTAAGACAACAAAATCCCACAAATTATTGGAAATGTTTTTTTTTTTTTTTGTAAATAAGAATTGCATTAAATGAAAATCACAAAGCGTCTATAAATTTTAGGGGCATACCCCAGGCCTCACAAAATAGCAAACTAGCAACCAACAAAAGTAAACATAAACACTAAAGAGAAAATAAGTTCTCAAAACCAAAGATACACAACTATCATACAAAGAGGTCGAGCAATGATTAGTAAGACAACGAAAACCCCGACACCTAAAGACGAGCACCAATGAGGATTAGCACAATAGGAGAAACCAAACCAACAGAGGAGATCTTTAGCAATCCAAGAATAGATCTCCAGCAATCTAAGAAAGATTGGCAAAACAAACATACTTTTGAGACAACTACCATACTACTTGAAGGTCGATACAGGAGCATGACAACTCCTAAGATACCAAGTAGTATGCCTCAACGAAGTATAAAAGATTGGTCAATACATGGTGCTATTCTAAAGGGAATGGGAAAAGGGGAAAGTGACCAACAGTGCCCAAACAATGCACTAAATTTGATGTGCCAACTAGAACAAAGAATGCTCGTCCCTAAAGCACCTATTATTCCGCTCTTTCCAAATAAAATACACCATTGTCTACAAAACCAAACGATTGGTATCATGCCAAGAATTCTTCCTAGTCTACCTCATCACAACCCATAACACTCCGGTTTCCCATCGTGGCCACTCGCCAAGGCCATCCAAATTTCTTCGAACACTTGCTCTCAGATAATTGAGCTTTGCAATGATTTAATCTTCTATAGATATAAATCATGCTATATTAAGATGAGACTAAACAATTCCCACCTGGCCTCAGGGTTATGCAGGCCATGCAATTCAATTCAGGGTCCTAGTCAGTCTAATTTTGAGCACAAGGTACAGCGACCAAACATGGGCCTAATTACCTGTTCTCTCTCTAGCTAGGTGGCCTGCTGCTTTCGAATTTGAGAGTTGAGACCTTTCACCTGCAAAAACTCAACTTTATATATAAAAATTATCATCCACATCTCTTTGGATATGGTGAATATGCAACTCGATACGTATCTTCTCTTCTAATTTCTATATATAAACAACTAAAACCTAATCCCACCAGCGTTTAAAAATGGTGGTGCAGGCGCATAACACGGGCTTCCCCTCTTCTCTATAAATAAAAGCCAGCATCGCCTTTGAAAAGAGAGGGGCTGCCAACACAAAAAGGAAAGAGACCGAACCTCTCTCGTCGCCGTCTGTATCTTTTCCAGGGAAGGATTAATAAGCTTTTCTTGGGGAAGATAAAGATCAGGAATTAATGGCGGAAATGGACGAGAACCTATGGAGCAGCAGTAACAATAATAATAATAATAATAATAATAATAATGCCGGGGCGGCGGCTGGGAGCGGAAACGGGAAGCCGGGATTGTACGAGAAGAAGAAGCTGTCGCGGAAGATGAGCGAGAAGTTTGGGAAGACGAAAGTTGCAGCGGCCACCGGCATGAAGAAGGTTAAGGAAGGGGTCAAGGAAGGAGCCTCCGCCAGCGCCTACTGGATGAAGATCAAGTACCAT
Source organism: Diospyros kaki (assembly GCA_036245055.1). Lineage (NCBI taxonomy): Eukaryota > Viridiplantae > Streptophyta > Magnoliopsida > Ericales > Ebenaceae > Diospyros > Diospyros kaki. The sequence continues at coordinate 4,415,764 of BSEG01000002.1, read as the reverse complement.
GCCATCAAGAACAGGAAGAAATAATCAATACGATTATGATCACCATCATATCACAAAATGAAAATGGTTCTTAATTCTTTATATATATTTGTGTTGGCCCTTATTTCATGTTCATATATATATATATATATATACAAATCCTTCCTTGATCTGCATTGCCTGCAATTGCTGCTTGTTTCCTGAGAAATGGATATTAATTTTAGGTTGGCTTTGAGAAGGATTTTAAAGGATGATAAATGACAAAGTTAAAATGACCTTATCGAAACCTTAACTATTGTCTTTGTTGAACTTTGTTTAATCTTATTGTGGATTCAACACCTGAAATGCAAATCTCAGAAGAAGTTGTTTAATCCATGTTAATAACCCTTTGGGCTTTGGTTAGCTGACTTTGTTTAAATGTGTGACATTAAAAGAGTTTTGGGAGAACACAATTGACTCCTAAACTTAGCCTATACCATTGTACACTTACCCAATTATAATGTCTAATTATAATTTCTTAATGAAAAAATATATACTTGAATACGTTCAATTAGCTAACTAGGTCCGTCCAAATATCCGATCGAGTTCTTTTCTTAATAAAATCTAATAAAATTTATGATTGATCAACCATTTCTAAAATCTTAATGGTTAATTTATCTTAAAAATAAACTTATATGTAATGATATCAGTTTGTTCAATTTGACTCGCATATCTTAATGATGAATCTATATGTACGAGAATATTATTTTGTTCGCATCAAGTAACATAATATTTATTCGACGTGAACATAATGAGAGAGGGGGCATGACCCCATCCTCCCCGCCCACCCCAATATGCCCATGTCGGGTTTGACGCAGGCAGAATAACAAATTTACCTATATATAATGACCTTAATAATTAGCATAATAAACTTTTTATACTACCAAACAGTATATATATATATATATATGAGGTAGTTGTGTATTTTTAATTGAATTTATGTTGCAGTTTCTCCTTCAATATTATTGCCGAATTTGATTGACAAATACTCTTTACCGTGCTGGTTGAGGTGGTGGAAAACTTTCATCAACTACTGATGCCTACCCATCAATTTCCCCCCAGCATTTGTTCTTCTAGCTTAAGGCAAGGAGCGTTGCTTATATATTAGGGTATTAAAAGATATCTTTTGCAAAACTTTAATTTAATTATTAATCATCATATATTAAAAAAATACTTCTAAAAATACTACAACTTTGTTGTTCAAATATAATAATAAAATTTTTTGCACCAAAAAACATCATCGTCGTCAAGGCGTTTGGACTCTACAAAAAAAAAATGATTAGAAAGCGTAAGAAAGTTTTCATGCAAACACTTCGATACTTATAAGTCAAATACTAAAAACTTGAAGGTAGTATTGAAACAAGTATTAGGGACATACTTTTTATGGAATGATATCTGTTTATTTATAAAGAAGTTTAGAGGTTTCCTAAATCCCTTAAAATTAGGATTCTCACTATAATATTTATTTTGACATTCTAAAATTCTTTAGAATTATAATTCTTATTAATAATATTTATTCTAATATTCTAATATCTTATTAGAATTAGAATTCTTTATAAATAATGTCTATCCTATTTGTATGACTCTCGAAAGAATTTTCGAATGTCAAAATTATCCAATTTGAGCATTGTTTTAATGTGATTTTTGGTGTAAAAAATATTATTTGTATACATAATTCTTTGTCATATTTATTCCACTATGCATGGTCAAGAAAAAGTGTGCCACATATATATCTAAGAATAGTATAAACTTCCAAATCCAAGTTGAATTAAACAAAGGAGAACAAACAAATTAAAATGAAGCATCCTCACACTTTTATGTCAGCAAAATCACTATTTTCTTTTCTTTCTAAATATCAATGGGGGAATATATAGACTTATGGCTTCATAAATATACTTTTATTTTGCAAAAACAATAATGTTAAATACTAAACTTTGTATTTTTTTAAAATAAATTTGTTGTTATATTTTAATTTTTGTCATGCAATTGTTAAATTTTCTGTTCGACATTTTCACACACAGATAGAGTGGGAATTCGAGGAAGAAGATGAGAAAGTATTGGCACTTTTGTCAAGATTATTAGGCTCTTATTTTGCTTTAGTTTTCTCAAAAGCAAAGGGAAATTTCCTTGTAAATGCTGTTACTGTTCGGAAATCTCAAGTTTGTGTTGGAAAATTGGAACAAAATTAGCGTTATAATATGTCATATTAAGGCTAAAATTTAAGTGAACCCATTAAATATTTTAATCCAATCAAAGTAAATTCTTATTTTTTGTGATGAAGAGATCGATTTGATATATTTATATGCCCAAAATAATAAGTGGGTGAATGAAAAATTGATACTCAAAATATACCCATTGAGTTAAAAAAATAAAAAAAAATATATTCTTTTCCCACATGGAAAAAGAAACATAACATTTTGATGTTTACACATTTTATAATGAATCAACTTGTTAGACAAAAGGCTTTCTCTTGCGCCCATGTGCACATAGGGGGTAAAAATCTTAGGCCCGACGGACTAAACTTGTAAATACCATTAACTGCCTTCTATGAAAAATTGCATCATTCAAATCATTCTAACATACAAAGATATCTTGATAATGTTCTCTCATTATTCAAGTTTACTGAAAGATTTTATATTTTAAAATTTGTATACCATTGTATTCTGAGAGACAAATGTCTAAACAACCTCTAGTACTCTCGGTGAGGAAACGAATTTGTTTTAAAGATATTGTGTGTCACATAGGTTTCAATTCTCTATCCTCCCGCTATTTCTGTTCAATTTTATATATTTTGTTGTATTGTTAGTTTTATTTATATAATATTTTATTTTTAACAGTTGGAGTACCTTGATCTCTTTCTCATACACTGGCCAGTGAGTTCAAAGCCAGGCAACTATGTGTACCCAATCGAGAAAGAGGACCTTCTGCCCATGGACTACAAATCTGTATGGGCAGCTATGGAAGAATGCCAAAGACTTGGCCTCACCAGGGCCATTGGAGTGAGCAATTTCTCCTGCAAGAAGCTTGCCAATCTCCTTGCCACTGCCACAATCACTCCATCTGCAAATCAAGTTTGTTTAATTTCTTCAACAGCAAGTTCAATTTTTATTTTCCTCTCCTTATCTATTTTGATCCATGAGGAGTTAGAACTTATGTAACCAAAATCACATACAAAAGTTTCAATCCTTTCTCTTATATGATTGAGAAAGTATTTATGTTGTGGAAGGTGGAGGTGAACCTATTTTGGCAACAGACGAAGCTGATAGGAGACTGTAAAGCCAGTGGAATTGTTGTGCTACCTTATGCTCCTTTGGGCATCAAATAAGGCAGCCACTGGCAGAACTATGGAGTGTGATGTGCTAAGAGATATTGCAAAAGCCATAGGAAGGTCTGTTGCTCTGGTACTTCTCATAGACGTGGCCTTAATTTTTTGTTTTTTTAACAAAAAATAAAACAAACAGACCTCTGACCAAACATTTGGAACCCACTAAGAAAACATTTTGTTCCTCTTCATGCAGTGGCATGTTATAGAAAATGATAAACATGTTAGAATAAGTTTTATTTTTTTCTAGGATAGCATTTGTTAAAATGAACAAAATAAGATTGTATCAAAAAAATGTTGAAATATTTTTTATATGAAATAGTCAAGATATAAGATTCAGAAATATTTTAAGATTTTTTTTGTTAAATTTTTTTAAATGCATTAGGGGGCATATGGGTTTTTTTTTATCTATAAGGTTTCAAATAAATTTATTTGAAAATAAGATATATAAATTTATCTAAATAATTTCAAATAAAAAGTCACATGACTTCTTTTTAATGAGTTATCAGATAAATTTAACAAATACAATAAAAAGTACTACAAACACAATAAAAAGTACTCTTGTTTTGTAATACTTTTCAAATCATAAATTTTTCAGCCTATGTATTGGTTAAGAAACACTGCCTAGGGGAATAAGATGATTATCAAATATATAAAAAGAATGGTTTATCAAAAATTATGAAGTATAACTTATCAAAAATTATGAAGTCAAAAAGATGTTATCTTTGATACTTCCTGTTTTTTGTGCTTCTTTATCTGAGAAATTGAGAGAGAGAGAGAGTCTCAACTGCCTTTAAGCAACAAAGCAAACAGCTAAAGGACCTTCTCCCAAACAGAGACTTACCATCATCTTTTTCATTTCCTTGTCTTTCATTAAAGCATTTCTATAAATGGAAGGAAAAATAAGAAAGATTGGCTGGCGGTATCAGTGCAGGTGTGTTTGAGATGGGTTTATGAGCAAGGGGTTGGAATATTGGTGAAGAGCTTCAACGAGGAAAGGATGAAAGAAAACCATGAGATCTTCAAGTGGGCATTAAGCAATGAGAAGGCTAGGAAAATTGTTGGTTTTGCCATAGAGAAAATAGAACACAAAGGTCTGAAAGAGCTGCTTTCTTTTAGTTCAAAAACATACTTATAGATATTACAAAGCCAAAACTTTCAACCACTTTACCAACTCTTGTTTGTTGAAATGCAATTTAAATTAAGCTCATTCACTCTTTTTACAAAAAGAAAAAAATAAACTTAAATCAAGCTCCATCACATTTTGTCAAAATATCTAGATATATCTAATTTAGTCAAAAATATTTTTTCTATAGTAGTGACAGCAACTGTAATATCTTAATATTTTGAGAATAATAATAATAATTAATTTTGTATTTAAAATATTTTTTTTTGACATCAATTAGAAATTATAATTGAGAAAACTAATGGGCTTAGAGTTAGTGAGCTAATTTGAAAAAAAATAAGTAAATGGGTTTAGAATTAGTTGGCTAAATTGAAAAAGAAAAAGATTAAGTAAATGAGCTTATAGTTAGTGGGCTAAGTTGAGAAAAGAAAGGCTAAATAAATGAGCTTAGAGTTAGTAGGTTAAGAAAGTGAGCTTAAATTTATGGACTAAATGAAAGAATAGCCCATTCAAAATAAGATTTAGTTGAAAATAATTAAAGTAAAAAATAATCAAAGATAATGGGTGAATTAATGGAGAAATGTGAGAGAGAAAATATGGTGTGGACAAATAATCAAAGATAATGGATGAATTAATAGAGAAATGTGGGAGACAAAATATAGTATGGACAAATAATCAAAGATAATGGGTGAATTAATGGAGAAATGTGGCAAACAAAATATGGTGTGGACAAATAATCAAAGATAATAGATGAATTAATGGAGAAATGTGGGAGACAAAGTAGAGTGTGGCCAAATAATCAAAGATAATGGGTAAATTAATGGAGAAATGTGGAAGATAAAGTAAAATATGGACAAATTACTAAAGATTATGAGTGAGATTTAGTGAAAAATTAAATAAAAAAATGATAAAATAATAAAAGATTATGAGTGAGATTTAGTAAAAAATTAAATAAAAAAATGATAAAATAATAAAAGATAGTGGATCACTACAATTATACTAAAATTAATTCAACCCCTATAAATAGAGAAAACTTGAAAAGTTGAAAGACTTGGATTAGAAAGATAAAGTTGTAAGAAAAAAGAATTTGAGAGTAAGAGAAAGATTTGAGAAAGAGAAAGAAATAATATAGAGAAAAATACCAAATCTTATAAGTTGGGTTTACTAGTTCGTGCAAATTTGTGGCAAGAGGCGTTGTTGGATACACTAATTGAGACTTCATCACAATATAAAAGAATACTGAATCACTCCACGGGAAGGTAAGTTATCTTCAAAAAAATTCTTTAAAAATTTCAGAAATATGAGAATGATATCATAGAATTTTTGATAGTGAAATTGGAAGAGAAATGCATGATTAGTATTTATTATGGATTTTTGAGATAATAGATGCTTGAAAATCAAAGAGAAAATAAGAAATAAAAAGAACATAAATTTTTAAAATTATGAGAAAATTTATGGGGCTTAGAAAATTTTTTTTAGGAATTATTGTGAAGAGAAATTGAGAAAATTTTATGAGAAAGTATTTATTTCATAATTTTGAGGAAATAATATGAGGAAAGTGAAGAAATTAGAAAATTAGAGAAAAATTAGAAATCTAATTTTCCTTTGATTAGACTTTAATGAATTTTTGTGGAAAAATATTGAAGAGAATAGACACGAAGCTATTTATTTGAATTTTTAGAAGGGGAAATGGAAGAAAATATAAAGAAATGCAAGAAATTATGAAAAATAGGTTTTAATATTTATTTAAATAAATATGGTGAATAGGGTGTTTTGAGGCTTAAGTTGAAGTGATATGTGCGAATTTTGAGGTTGGAACGCAAATCGAGATGATGCACATAAATCGAGGCAGTCGCTCACTGGGGTTAAAATCACGCTTCTCGAGATTTAAGCAGATTTCAAAGTTAAGCTAGTTTTCTCAAAATTTAATTTATTTATGAAAAGTATTTTCTGAAAACGTGCCCTATCGTTTGAATGAAATGCCTATATGTTGAAATGATGTATATTTCAAAGTATGTTATGATGTATCTGCACGTAGGTGCATTGACATGTTATGATGAGATGTATACATAAACATTACAATCCATCATGCATTGCATATGTTTGAGAGTACGAACAAGTAATGTCGGCTCAGGCCGGTATGTAAGTTATACGTCGGCTCAGGCCAGTATAAAAGTTGTTTAAGGCTTGTCGGCTCAAATGGCCAGATGGAAAGGATATTGTTGTATTTTACACTCACACATATAAATTTTTAAATGAATGCTTACTAGATGATTCATCATCTAATTTGGGTTTTGCCCCTAGAATATTCAAACGTTCCAGATGGAGATTGTAGCAGAAACGAAGATGAATGAGATATAAAATGGCATTTGATAAAGTGCATGATGAGATAAATGTGAAATAAATGTAAATGAAATGTATGATATGTAGCCCATGTATGTAAATTCTGCTACTTTGTTCTCTGAACATTTTGAAAGTCAATAATGTAAGATATGATTTATGATTATTGATAAGATGTCAGGTTCGATTCAGCTTCCGCATTTGATGTATATAACGATTCTCTTTGAGATAAATGTATGGAAATTTGGGATGGATAAGAGCAATTATATGGTTTAGTTGTAGTTTTAAATAGAAAAAAATTATTATCCAAGAATTGTCCTAGTTTATAACGCGCCTGAAAAAGCGGGGCATTACAGCAACCTTATCACAGCACCATCACTCCTTGGCAAGTTCGTTGCTAACTCCAAGCATCAATCTCTACTCTTCAAATCTAGTTCTTAGTAGTGCCTTGGTCAGTATATCAGCCATTTGAACTTCAGAGCTACATTGCATCATATCAACTTATTTCTCCTTCTCTGCTTTTCTTATGAAATGATATTTGATTTTTATATACTTAGTCTTTCCATGAAAGACTGGATTCTTAGCAATTTCAACTGCTTGACTTGTTATCACAATAAATCTTAGTAGAATGCTTATATTCTTGTTTCAAGTCAATCGATAACTTTCTTATCAAGATAGCTCGATTTACTGCTAATGCAGCTGCAATATACTCAGCTTCAGTTGTGGATTATGCCACAGTATCTTGCTTCCTCGAGCTCCAACTGAACACACCTAAACCAATTAGGAATATGAAACCAGATGTGCTCTTCATATCTTCATTTAAGCTTGTCCAATCACTATTAGTGTAGCCAACCAATTTTAATTCCAAAGCCCTGAACCAAACTCCATGATCTTCAATTGTTTTCACATACCTTAATAGCCTTTTTGCAGCTCTTAAATGCACTTCACTTGGTGCTGACATGAATATGGATAATAAGTTTGCTGCAAACATAATATATGGCCTTGTTGCCGTTAAATATAACCAACAACCTATCATACTCCTATAGATTCCCTCATCAAATTTCTCAGCTACATCTTCTATAAGTAATTTTTCATTTACTACCAAATGAGTGCTAATAGGTTTACAATTCATCATTCTAATCTTCTTAAGAACTTCTCTATAGCATATTTCTTTTGGCAAATGAAAATTCCTTGTGGACTTTGATGAATTTCAATGCTTAGGAAATAAGTCATAACTCCTAAGTCAGTCATCTTACACATTTGCTTCTTAAATTTTTATACTAAAGAGATGCACCTCCTTGTCACCAAGAGATCATCAATATATAAGAAGACTATCAAAGTTTCTTTATCTTCCTATTTCACATACAAAGACGCTTCATTATTGCTCTTATTGAACCCCAACTTCAAAAGGTAATCATTGATTCTACTATACCAAGCCCTTGGGGGTTGCTTTAAGTCATATAAAGTTTTCTTGATTGAGCAGATATACTTTATCTTCTTACCTTTTAACAACAAATCATTCAGATTGTTCAACAAAGATCTCCTTCAAATAGCCATTTAAAAAAGTAAATTTTACATCTAATTGAAATATTTTCCAATTTCTTTGAGCAACTAAAGCAAGCAAAAGTCTATAGTATCATACCTTGCCACTGGTGCAAACGTATTTGAGACATCCACTCCAAATTGCTGAGAGTAACCCTTTACCACCAATCTATCTTTAAGCATGTTAATAGAGCCATTTGAATTCAATTTTGTTATGTACACCAATTTAACTCCAATAACTTTCTTGTGTTTTGGCCTCTAATAAGTGTCATGTTTGATTTTTCTCAATTATCTTCAGTTCTTCTTCCATTCACTTGAATTAATTGCTTCATGAAAGCTATTGGGCTCAATTGCTGCAACATTGCATCGGGCATAAATGTCATCAAGTGATCTCTCTCATCTCACTGAAAACTCTTCATTAAAACTTGATTCCTCTTGAATTATAGTTGTATCTTGTTCATTGGGTGAATTCCCTTTAAATTGTGAAGTTTTAGGAACATTCTTGTCCCAATTCCAAGCTCCAAATTGATCAAATTTCACATTTCTACTGGTAATAACCTTTCTTGTCTGCACATCGTAAATTCTATAACCCTTGGCATTGCTTCTATATCCCAAGAAGACACCAGGAATTGCCTTTTGATCTAACTTGTCCCTCTTCATGTAACAGCCTGTGTTTCTGGTGTTAAAAGTAAATAAAATAAAATTTCAAAAATGCTCTTTGAGAGAAAGATTAGAAATGAAATGATGGGCCCTGGGGAGGGGCATTTTGGTAATTTGATTTGTGAGTGGTCCAGTGGGCCCTACGGGCAGTTTCGAGAACTAAAGTTGTCAAATTACCGAATCGATGGCGAGAAATGCCAAAGACTTGGATGTCTGGGAAATTGGGTAAAGGATTATTGAGCGTTTTGAAATGAGACTAATAACTCTAAAAGAAGTCAAATCGGGAATAATATCCGATATAGCTGCGGTATAATCTTAAATTATTGGCTGAACCGAATGTTCGAGAGGGCCAACAAGTAAATCACCGATATGTCAGAGGGGCCCAAAGGGTGGCTTGATTTTATAAATAAGTCAACCCTACAGTATTTTCAAGTTGAGATAAGGTCTTATAAAGGTACAGGGACGAGATCGGTCTTAACGAATAATGACCGATTATTAATTTTGGGAAATCAAGATTTTAGTGTCTTGAGGGCAATTATTTAAGACCTTAGAGGGTCTAAATGTGATTATTAAAAATTCTCTAAGTGGGATTATGGAGTATTAATGGGGTTGATGCGAAATTATAAAATAATTATGTGTCTTATAGCATAATTAAATATGTTTAATTAAGTATAAATAATATCTATTATTTGTTATATATATATATGTATATATGGGCATTGGATGCGTTACAGTGGCCATTTGCATTGGATTCGTTACAGCGAGGGAAAGAGTGATCGAGAGAGAGAGAGATCGTGCGAGTGTGAGAGATTGCGAGAAAGAGAATGATCGAGAGAAAGAGATCGGAAGAGGAGGCCGCGGCTAGCAACAGCATGGGAGCTGCCATGGCCGACGAAGCAGCTAGCAGCGGAGGCGCCATGGAGGTCGGGCGGAGCTGGAGCGGCTGAGGAGGCCGACGGTGGTCACGCGAGCAGCGGCTAGAGGCAGCGATCATGGCTGGAAGCAGTGAGGCGGACGGTCATGGCGGACGCGAGGAAGTTGCAACGGCTGCTGTGCGCGCGGGAGGCCGGTTGGTTGCTACTCACTGTGGCATCGGCCAGTGGCAGTGGTTGCGAGGGCATGTGGTGTCGGCCGGAGACGGGTGCGACGGAGGAGGCAGAGCCAACGACGGTGGCCGGTTGCTGGAGCGCTCGGGCGCTGTGCGCGCCAAGGAAGAAAAAGGAGGAACAGTGGCCAGGCGTGGGAAAGAAGAAGGAGAGAAGAAATGAAGAATAAAAGAAAAATAAATAAATAAAAAGAAATTCTGAAAAATAAGGGGAAAATGGAGAAAATGTCAAAAAATTTCCAAAAAAATTGGGGAAAGTTCTAGAAATTAAATTGGGGCTCGAGGAAAGTGTCGGAAGCTCGAAATTGAGATTTTGGGTGCAAACGGTAGCTCGGGAGGCAACCTCGGTGTGGGCATTTTTCGAATTTCTCTTTAGATGAGTTGAGGTAAATTAATGTTTTCTTCTCAAATTATTTGCATTAAACGAGTTAATGTAGAATAATTATTTGTTGGATTAAACCCTATGTCGAGATTGTTTTGAAAATTATTGATGGTTGGTTTATGCCATGGTTGGTTGTTTGGAGATAGTGTCGATGGTGATTTTACGATGTGTGGCGAAATTGAGGGCATTGGGTTAATGCCAGATGTTAATGGAGTTGGGTTTTTGTGTGTTTGCCTCTAGGTTCAATCGAGAAGGCGGTGATCCTAGAAGAGATCGGAGTTTGGGCTGGCGTTCTGGCCAAGGCAGGGATGAGGCTCCAAGCCAGGTAAGGGATGGCCCCATGTGGATGTGGCCTTACAAGTTGGTAAATATGTTTGATAATATATTTATGTTACATTGGCATGTAGTGGTTATATCTTGTGTGATGCAAGACCTAGTGGACCTATGGCCATATGGAGAACTAGTGTAGTGGGGGCAGATAGGTTGATGCCTCAAACCTCAGTGGGTTGTGAGGATGAGTAAGCCTAGCCTCATTTGCATGCATTTGTCATACATAAATACGATTATATTCATATTTACATGCATTGCACCCTTATTGAGTCTTTATGACTCATAAGGTTTTACCTCATGTGTAGATGTTGCAAGTCCGAATGCAAGCAGGGATGGTGCCGGAAGACTATTATGGCAACTAACATCGTTGCCCAAGATATGTGGATGCGTACTATCCTGTAGTTTCATTCATGTATTTATGTGATTGATTGTAAGCGTTATTGAGCTCTATATGTGTTTAATTGTGGTAATCATCAGTATGATAGATGATTGTGAGTCCGCGTGATTTATATGTGACTTGAGTTGATGAAGCTAAGTTCGGTCCGAGTAAAGACCAGCGAGGTATGTTCTCATAAATCCCCAATACTCAGCGAAGTGTTTGTTATGCTAGCTTTGTGCTTGGGTCACCTCTGGCTTCCTATGGAGCGAGCTGAAGAGAGGTGAAGCTCACTCGGGTTTCGAGTCTCGGTCCGCCGAATTTTCTTGTATGAGTTGAGACCGATTCCTGAGTGGAACGAAGAGAATGACGAAGCCTAGTTCCCACCTAGGGCATTTCCTGTTGAAACATATTCCAACCTTTCAGTTGTAGTTCGTCGGGTGAGTAATCCAATCGATTATTTACCGGTGACGCCCGTAAGTGGGAGCGGGTCATTACACTTCACCTCTAGAACAAGAGAATAGCATAGACAACCAAAAATTCTGAGATGCTCCACATTTGATTTAACTTCATTATTGACTTCAAATGGAGTTTTTCCTTTTAGTGCCTTAGTTAAAAGCTTGTTCAAGAGGTATACAGAGGTGTTGACTAACTCTGTCCAAAGATCTTTGGGACATTTTTTTTTCAAACAAGCAACATCTTGCCATCTCCATAATAGTTTTATTCATTCTTTCACCTATGCAATTTTGTTGAGGAGAATAGCCAATTGTAAGTTAATGATGAATGTGTTTCCTCGCAAAATTGATTGAATTTGTTGGAAGTGTATTCAGTTTCGTTATCCAATCTTAACACTTTAATCTTGCTGCTACTCTGATTCTCTACTAACGATTTGAATTTCACAAACACAACAACAACTTCTAACTTCTCCTTTAAAAAGAAAACCTAGCACATCCTTGAAAAATCATCTATAAAAAAAATGAAGTACCTGCTTCCACTCAAAGAAGTTATCCTCATACACTACAAAAAAATAGCACTTTAAGAGCATTTTTTTTGCGATGGTTTGTGCAAAACTATCGTTGAATTTAAAAGATAATCTAATAATTAAAAAAAATTAAAATAAAATTTTGCAGTCGTTAGTAACTGTTGCAAAATTTATAAATTAAATAATTAAAAATTAAATTTTGTTACGGTTTCGTAAAAATCCCCATAAAATTTAAAGAAAAAATTTAAAATTAATTAAAAAATAATTTGAACACTTTGCGGCAGTTATTAACCGCCATAATATTTATTAATTAAATAATAATAAATTAAAATTTGTGATGATTTCTTAGAAACTGCCATAAAATTTAAAGAAAAAATTTAAAATTAATTAAAAATTAATTTGAACACTTTGCGACAGTTATTAACTATCGCAATATTTATTAATTAAATAATTAAAAACTAAAATTTGCTACGGTTTCTTAGAAACCACCGTAAAATTTAAAGAAGAATTTGAAAATTAAAAAATATTAAATATTAATTTAAAATTTTAACATTTGAAAATTATAAAATATTTTTATAATTTTTTTAAAATTTAAATTGTTTTATAATTTTTTATAAAATAAAGTTATATGACCCACACTTAAAAAATAATTAATTATTAATTATTTTCTAATTATACTCAAATCCTCAATTTCCTCCCCAAATTCTTATTTTCCTCTTCCGCTTTCTCCAAATTCCCCATACTGTTGAATTGCACTTGCAATTTACATGTAACGCTAAATTATCAAAATGTATATTGTGAGAATTGTGTATAATGTGAATATTTTATTTTTTAAAACTGATATTTGTCTCCAGTATCCAGAATTGTTTTACACTATGTTTAGAACCATAAAATTTATAGAATTCAATTTAGTTATAAAATAGAATTCAAGTCAATTCAATTCATTTTGTGATAGAATTTATTTGTTTGAAATAAATCTATTTAAAATAGAATTGAATTCAATTCTCTTGTTAACTTCAATTCTTTCCAAATCACACCTAAATTGGTCTGATGATTTGAATTTGTAAAAGATAGAATTGAACTTCATTTGAAGTTCAATTTTATCTCCATAATTCTATCAATATTTTACTATTCCAAACATTGTAATTCAATTATTTTAAATAAAATAAATTGAATTCTAGAAATTTTTTATTTCCAAACATACTATTAAGGTTACAAAATTGATCAAAATTACTTTAATATACTGTAGTAGTTGATACTGAAAATTCTTTTAAATATAAAACAATTTAGTGTTTAGAAGAAAAGTGAGCATAGCCGAGCATGTGTCTATCATTTTATTAGTTTTACTTAACATCTATCTATAGTAGAATAATAGCTAGGTCTAGAAAATATTCTTAGGGTGTGTTTGATTACATTTAGCTAGAAAAGAAAAATATTTTTCATCTTATATGGAAAACAAAAACTACCACTCCCTTGAAATCAATTTTCTATAGAAAATAGGTTAAAACATGCTTTAAATGATTGTACTATAAAATTTAATTTTATAGAAAATATAGTGTGTCAAATAACGATAATGGAATTCAATTCCTTGAATATGACATTTTTCATGAAATTTCTATGCTATCTTTAATGTTATTGATCACTTGAAAGATATCAACAAAATGTTACATCTCTTTTAACAATTGTTCGATCTTTTTTCATATAGTGTCTAATATGAGTTAAGTTTTTCAGGTAACATAATTAAATTTTATATTTCTATATTATTTAAAAATACAGATTATTTAACAATCAGACGTGAAAATCAATGTTTTTATTACTTTTTGATATTAAATTATCTGCATTAAGTATAATTACTTTAAATCTCACAGTTAAATAATTAATTAAGAAATAAAATGAAAAATAAAAAAAATAAACATATATTAAAATCCCAAATTCCTTCCCCCAATTTCCTATTTCCCGCCTCCCTTCCACCGGAAACCCTAACACAACCCGTCTCCCCTTTCTCTCCCCTCTCTCCAAATTCCCATTTCCCCATTTCCTATTTGCTTCTCCCAGCTGCCTACCCCTCCGCAAACCCTTCTCCCTGTCTCTTTTTCTCCCTCACAACGCTCGCCCTTTGCCCCTCACTCGAGATAGGGAGAAGAGTTACTAATCAACAGACTATCGCTCTCGGCCCCTCACTCGACCACTGACTATCGTACACGGGAAAAAACTAAGGTGATGTTACTAATCTTGTTTATAAGATTACTAATATTTATACGACTAAGTGGTTGAGATTAAACTAATGATGTTTTTGTTGGATATTTAGGAGATATGTCAAAAAAATACTAAAAATCGATTCAAATTGACAATTCCACACACAGGAGGATCGAAGAGTCTAGCAACAAAAAAAAAAACATGAGATGGTAATATTGCAAAAAATTATCCTAAGTATGAATTTTTTATTCTAACATCAATTAATATTTATGTGAAATTGTTTTAAATTATAGGAAATTGAGAGTGGTCAACTTGTGAGTAAGGGTTTATTATATATCACGACGCATAAGAAAAAAGACGAATCTTTTGTGAATGAAGAATCACAAACTATAAGCGCAAGTTTTTTTTGTATCATAATCATTCCATTTTTTGAATCATAGAATAAGCTTTTATCTATATTATGCTTTATTAGTAAATGAGTTATAAGTTTAGTTGAACTTGCTAGCAAAAAACATACATATATGAGAATTAATTGATGATTAGTGTGAGCCCGTTTGGCCATCAATTGATGGCCCAGAAGACTGTGTAACTTTTTTTGTTGATTAGCTTGTCTTAAAGACCCAAAAAAAAGTCTTTTAATCAGGTGATGATTTTGTTGCAGTGTCGCCCTTTTGAGAAGTCCATTTTTTGGGTTTTTGCTATGTTTGGTTGCTGAGAAAGACTAAGAAAATAGGGAAAGGGGAAAAAAGTGAACTCTGTTGATCATTGTGTATCTAAATGTTTCACTGATTTTCCAGATTTTGGTTTCCTTTCATCTGTTATATGATAACCTACTGTTTGAACTTATTTTTTTGTTTCTCCCAAAAATGGGGTTCACTTCCTTAAACTATAGTTTTGGAAATCAAATTATCATATATCTCTTCTTGAACGTTTCTAGTTTTTGTGGTAAGGGAACATAAAAATCAATTTTCTTGTCTAAAAGCATAATTATATTGTTTTTTAATCCATACAAGAGAAAATTTATGAGATTGAGAGCCAAGGCACGTCTTCACAGTTAGTCTTCTTAAATGATTCACTTGCTCGTGTGCTAAGAAAAGAACACTCACCTAAGTCCGAGGTTTGGGCTTCGATTCGAGTCCAAACCAAGTTTTTGGGACCATGACTCAATTCAATGGGATGCCCTCGTCCTCCAACAATACCAACACACCTGTTGTACAATACGTGCAAAAATTGGAGAAAAAATTAGAGACTAGTCAGCAAAAGGTTCGAAGTCTAAAAAGTGCAATGGCTTATATTTTCACAAATATTGTGGGGAATATACCACTTGAGTTTACTGCTATACTCAATACAATGGTATGTTAATACGTTAATTCTTAAATTATGAATTTTAATTTTTCATTTTAAGTGATTGTTTATGTTTATCTCCACAAATATTCTTCAAAGTATGTTTTCACTTTTTGTATACACATCTAATTCAATTTTAATTATCTTAGCCACTAGATGCACATAGTGGACCAGTGTCACCAACAAGAAGGCTCTTTTCTAATGCAAGTCATGACATTCATGAGACCTAGCAAGATCTAAACCAACAAAGTTGATGTGATGATCAAATATTTGAACTACTTTGAATATTAAATTGTTTAAATTTTACTTAGATATGTAACTTCATTTTGAATATTAAACTATTTAAAATATGTTACATATTTGGATATTTAAGTTGCATTGGATATTTATGGTTTGTTGATTAAATAGATTGAGATATTGTGTTTGTGAATTTGGTATATACGTTACAGATTTTAGGTAATTTGTGAGTTGAATTGGATATTTATGGTTTGATGATTAAACAGGTTGAGATATTGTGTTTCTGAGTTGGGTATACAAGTTATAAATTACAGGTTTTTTTATTTTGGTGACCAAAAAAAGGAACTAGGGAGGTGATTTTGTTATGCTTTTAGTGACGCTTTTGAAATCGCCGTTAAAAGTCACCGTATGAAATTAAAACCGTCACTAAAGTCGTTGCATAACAAGCATAAAATTTAGCGGCGTTTTTTGAACCGCCGCTAAAATCAACAGAAACTACCACTAAATTTCAATTTAGCAGAAGTTTAATGAAACCGCCACTAAAAATAAAACACTTATTAAAAATTTAGTGGCGGTTGCAAAATTGCCGCTAAATATTAGACTTGACAACAGTTTATAAACTGCTACAAAAAACAACACTTAGAAGTAGTTATTCCAGCGGTTGCTAAAAATTGCCACTAAATACTTTATGACGGTTGTAGCTGCAGCAGTTAAAATCGCCACTAAATGACCAAAAAAATCGTAAAGTGCTATTTTTTTGTAGTGATAGGACCATAAACATCAGTATGAATCAATTGCAATTTTTCAGTTTCTCTCCACGTTTTATTAATTGGAAAGGGCATCTTGATTTGTTTGCCTAACTGACACACCTCCCACACACCAACACATTCATGAATTGTAGACATGTTTATAGCTAAGCCTTTTTTATGCATATGTTAAAGTGAAGCATAACTGAAATGACCAATTCCTTTATGCCATATGACAGATTTATCAACAACACCAGTAAATGCATGCATTTTTGTCATTTTCCAATCTAATGAAAAAAAATTATTTTCATTTTTATTGTGATGAGTTCACTACTAGCAAGATCAATGATAGTGCATGATTTATCATTAAAAAATAGAGTATAATTTTTTTCAAGTAGTTGATCCACACTTAACAAACTCTTTTATATTTCAAGTAGAAAGAGAACATCAAGAATGAATTTAGTACTTGATTTTATCTCCACTGTTATTGTTCCTTTGCCTTTGACATCTACCAACTCACCATTGCCAATTTTAACAGAGGACACATATAACCTATCCAACTCCTTGAATGCTGTTGGATTAATTTGAAGTCATATGATATGTGCATCCACTGTTCTCCAACCAAACATCTGTATTAAATTTGTTGTTATAACAGGTAACAAAAAGTTGCTCTTCTTGTTGCTATTGTTGGCCTTCAGCTACTTGAGCTTGTTGGCATTGTTGTTGTTGTTGAGTTTTGTTCTTACAAACTTTTTCTATGTGACCAAATTGTTTGCAAGATCTGCACTGAATTCTTGATTTGTACTAGCAATATCTCTCAGCATGACTAGTTCTCTTGTAATGTGACCATGAAGGATATTTTCTTCTTCATTTTCCCTTACTTCCTTCTTATTTGTTATTTTCTTTCTCTTTTCTATCATTAGCTTGCTTCATCTCCCCTTTATTAGACTGCATTCATCCTTTATGAGTAGCCCTAAATGCACCTCCAGAAGCCTCTTCTTGCCTTAGATCTTTTCTTTGTTCAACTCCTTGAAGCATTAGCTAACTCTGAGAGAGTTAATTTTGAAAGGTCTTTAGAATCCACCTAAGAGATTTTTTATTCAATATCTCTCAGGAAGAGTGACAAGAACCTTCTCCACCATCCTTGATTCAGAAAACTTATCTTCAAGCAGTCTAATCTGATTTACTACCTTCACTACTTTATTCATGTATTATTTTACAGATTTAGAATCCTTCATTTTGAGAGTTTCAAACTCTCTTCTCAAGTTTAGTAGCAGCATCTACCTATTCTTGTCAATTCCTTGGAACTCATCATTCAATCTGTCCCAGGCGTCTTTGGCTATTTCACAAGTCATAATTCTTGGAAAAATGCTCTCTAAGACTGTTTGATGAATGAATGACAGAGCCTTAAATTTTTTAGCCATTTGCTCACTACGATGCTTTACTTGAGCTATGGTTGGATTGTCTGGTGGTGGCAGTAAATCCCTACATGTCTTGACCAATTCCCACAAATCGTATGCTTTTAAATAGATTGTCATTTTAACACTCTAGATTTGGTAGTTCTCTTCTGCAAATAGTGGTGGTAGTGAAATGAAAATACTGTTAGCTGTCATGGTTTCGCTTTTGAAATTTTTTGCAAAAAAGTTCTGCGTTTTTGTTTTTTTAAGGGTGGAAGACCTTACTAGTTTTCTCCCTTTCTCTCGTAGCCCCTCCAAAATTATAAGGCTTTGATATGAAATGTTGGTTTTGATGTAGAAAAAATAGCACACAAAGGTCTGAAAGAGTTACTTTCTTTTAATTTAAAAATATATATGGGATGACGTTCTTGTGTGATTCTTGGTGCTTATGCTCTTGATTATATCATGGGAGGTAAATCGCAGGTTGGGTCTTTGATCATTGCACAGAGTGAGGATCGAACCCACAATCTACTAGATTAATATCGGTATATTGCTTATTTGACTACTCAACCTATACTTTGGAACAATTCAAAAAAATATACTTGCAGATATTACAGTGACTTTCAATCACTTTATCAACTCTTACCAACTCTTGTATGTTGAAACGCAACTTAAATTAAGCTTATTCACTCTTTTAAAAAAAAAAAATCAAGATTCACTTGCATCTTGTGAAAATATCTTCAAAAATGTCTAAATACATCTAATCAAGCAAACTTTGTCACGGCAAACTTTGTCCGCGTGACAGCAAACTTTGTCACGGCACCATCAACAATCAGTGAGATCCCATAAAGCAAAGGATACGTCGGAGATAATTACACCTGGTGCTGATGGCCCATCAAAGTTTACTGAGGAGCTTTGGGATGGAGACAGTTGAATGTTGTCCGCACGTACACCTCTCTACACCTGTGCTGATGCCCATCGAGGAGCTTTGGGATGGAGACATTTGAATGTTGTCCGTATGTACACCTCTCTCTCTCTCTCTCTCTCGGTGTCAAAGTGGGAGTATGCATGGACTTGTAAAATCCTTGTAAAGAAGGCATCTGTCCATATTGTTTCCTGCTTCAATCATCATATGATCCAAATGTCCAATATCTCTTCGTGGGGTCGTTGGCAAAGGGTCCCCTCCCGGACTGGGGTGGATGTCGGTCCGCATTTGGACAAGCAGAAAGACATCTCTTTCTGGGTGAAGGCACCGGCACCGGCACCAGCACCACGTCTTGGGTTTGATGCTAACTCTTAAGAACCAAGTAAAATAACCTCCAGAAGAATATGTTATAATAATAATAATATGAGTAGTATTCCCTTACTGTGATTTTTAGCCCTCTGGTAACGCACGTCACTCTGAATGAAATTTTTGTATAAAAAAAGAAAAAATTCCTATGTAGCAAACCAAAAAATAATAAAAAATGAAAACCCCAAACTGAATACGTGGGAATGTGTTGCCAGAATTAGTCAATTTCATTCATATGTCGAATGCGAGAAGGCATCCAAGATACCACAATTTGCGTTGAAGCAGGAATTCATATGGTGTTGCACTCTCTTTTGAGTCAAATTCTCCTCGTTAGTTTCGTGCCCCATAAAAATAGACTTGACTTTTTCACAAGCTTATATTGCTCCAGACGAAAGCCCCCCAACTGCACTTTGCCTTAATCTTGGATTTCGAACAACACAACCAACCAAAACATACCACCATTCCCGTTTTAATAATTAGACGAGGGAAAGGCAAAAGAAGCACTTGGAACCATATTCCCCACACGCGCACACACAGACGCGCGCGCGCGCGCGCATTCATATATATATATAGAGAGAGAGAGGGAGAGATAGAGAGAGCTAGGGATACCAAACCAGCCAGACACCTCAGCCCAGGATAGATGGCTCTCCCAGTCCCAGAAGTTACTCTTAACTCCGGTGGGAAAATGCCGATCCTCGGGTTTGGCACGTCGTCCGACCCACCGGCCAGCCCCGAGGCCGTCAAGGAGGCGGTGATGCAGGCGATAAAGGTCGGGTACAGACACTTCGATACGGCAGCTCTCTACAATACAGAGCAGTGTCTTGCTGAAGTAATAGCCGAAGCAATTGAAAAGGGCCTGATTAAGTCCAGGGAGGAGCTCTTCATCACCTCCAAGCTATGGTGCAGCGATGCCCACGAAAAGCATGTTCTCCCTGCCATTAAGAAAACTCTCAAGTAATCATGATCCAAACTCAGTAGCTTTCGATGGAAATCGTTTTGCTCATTGATATTAATGGATCCCTTTTAACTGTGCAGGAATCTCAACATGGAATACATCGATCTGTATCTGATACACTGGCCTGTGAGTTCAAAGGCGGGGGTACATGAATACCCAATAAAGCCAGAAGATTTTCTTCCTATGGACTTCAAAGCCGTCTGGGCCGAAATGGAAGAGTGCCAGAATCAAGGCCTCACGAAGGCCGTTGGAGTCAGCAATTTCTCTTCCAAGAAAATTGGCGAAATCCTCTCCACTGCAACAATTCCCCCAGCTGTCAATCAAGTGAGCAACTGTTTGTTAATTCTGCCCCGTTTTCTTCTCTTACAGATGGTACTGAATCTATTCAATTAATTATGGAATTAAGGTGGAAGTAAATCCAGTTTGGCAACAGAAGAAGCTAAGAGACTTCTGCAAGAAGCATGGAATTCTTCTAGTTGCTTATGCTCCTTTGGGAGCAGTAGGAACCTTTTACGGCACCAACCGGGTCATGGAATCTGAGACGCTAAAGGAAATTGCAGCTGCCAAGAAAAAGTCCATCGCTCAGGTACCGCCATCTCCACAAATCAAAAAACTGCAAAAACTTACCTTTAGCTAGCCTATTATTCCACTGTGTGATTGAGATCATGAACATGAGAATTAAGATCGAACCACCTTAAATTTTCTTGTATCGTTATCTTCACATGATTGATGTGCACGATCCGACCATACCCATCTCTCCATATCATTCATTATCCCCGTCTAGTTACTTCTTCCTTTTCCATGTTAATTAATTTGCTTCAGTTTCCAACAGTAATTCATGATTTAACTCAAATCTATAGATCTGTCTGAGATGGGAATACGAGCAAGGGATTGGAGTAGTGGTGAAGAGCTACAACGCCGAGAGGATGAAGCAGAACATGGATATATTCAGCTGGGAGTTGAGCAGTGAGGAGGCTGAAAAGATTGCAGGAATCCCACAAAGTAGAGCGTGTCTTGGCAAGGATTACACCTCGCCCACGGGGCCCTACAAATCAATTGAGGAGATTTGGGATGAAGATTAACTTTAAGCTACTTCATTCCCCTACTACTAATATAAATATAATGTGTGTTTTGAGTGTCTGTCTCCATATATATAGAGGGAGGGACTTTCTGTCCTGTGACACCGTTTTTCCTACATGTATTGGCACCAGTTTTTGATGTAATTCCTAATGCTAATAAGATCGAGAAAACCAACCCTGCGGCTTATGTCGGTTACCTGTAGAATTTTCCTTCTTGTTTATGCTTAAAATTTCCCTTTTCACCTAGAGTGAGATTTTAAGAGACAAATCTTATTGGCCAGGCCATGAGTGGCATGCGACAGGAAGACATTGAAATGGCAACATGTCAAGTTTTAATTTTATTAAGTGAAGTGAACTCATATCAAAACAAACATATGGAGCACAATGGAGAGAAGCTATTTAGATTTGGTTTTGATTGGTTCTCTATCAAATTCAACTCTTTTTTTTTTTTTTTTTTGTATGAAAATGGTAAAACCGATGAATTTGGCTAACTAAAGAGTTTAGTGGTTGAATGAAATGGAATGTACAAAAATGTAGGAAAGGCTTAAGCGCAAGATATAAGAGAGGTTTGTGATAACGCTCATCTCCCTTCAAAACCTCAAAATGATCAGAAAAGAAGCATCAATACCTGAAAGGCAAAGATCCAACTTAAAAATCGAAAGTTCAGTTCTTATAATGAACATTCAATCGATAAATGGTATGTGATAGGGTATTCTAATAATATTCAACATCAACAAGACGCCATGACATGCTTATCTATTATCGACAATATTCACAATGGGGCCAAAAAAAAATTAAAAACTAAAAAGAGCACAAGAAAAGAACTAAAGCCCCCAAGGATTAGTTAGTGATAAGGGACTGTATTAGTTTTCTTCGCCATCAAAGTTCAAACCTCTTTAGTGGTAAATTTACACAGACTAATCTCCCGAAGTGACAAACAATTCACCACACACATTTAAGAGTTTGGGATATCGTAAAATCGTGAGTTCAATTCTACCTTAATTTTATATCTATCTAAAGTGCTAAACCCTCAAATTTCAACTCACAACAAACTTATCCATTCACCTAGAACTATACAATAGGCAAACTAACTGTGAATTTTAGAAATGGTAAGATAAATTCCAATCAAAGACTGATTGTGATCAAGAGACCCATCAAATTTTCCAATTAAAAAAAAAAAAAGAAAAACTACACAAATTTATGTGTGTATCAAGGGCAAGTTATTTGTAAGTTATTAGGCATGCCTAGTTAGTTTCCCCAGTGCTAACTAAAAAAAGAATAGCTGTTGCCATTTGGCAAGAGAGAGAGGAGGGGAAACAAAGTAAACTGGACAAGTAGAACCTTAAGTAGACAATTTTTAGTGAATTTGTTTGTTTCCCGAAGAGCAACGAGCATAGCTTCTTGAAGCAACTATTTACAAACAGTTTGCACATCATCTGGGGAATCTAAACAAGAGAACGCAGTGCTTTCACATAATATATGATGTCCTTGCAGCCTAACAAACCACAAGCTATGGCAGCAGAAGATAGCTCTATGAGAACTTTATCACACAAACATGCAGCAAGAATTAAGATTTAACAACGCACAGGCCTCTCGTAAGTAGGAGGCAAAGAAGGGCAATTCTCGTTCATGTTGGCATATGGCTCCAAGGTATTATACTGTGGCAATTCCATTTGATATTCACCAAGAATCTGGCAGAATGGGAGCTTATCAACCTCATTGTTACACCAGCTTGGCAGGCGTGTTTGGTTATTCTCAAAAATCTTCAGCATATAAGCATCCCGAATCTGTAAACAGAGTTGAGAGCAATGTGATTTAAGGTGGTTGTGATGGTGGGAGAAGTATCTGTGGACGGACAAAAAAGTAAATAGGCATATGCTCTTTGATCCTTACTGTAAACTCCGTTACTTGAATAGAGTCAGAAATAGGACCAAAGATTCCCGCCTCTTTATACATTTCCAGAATAAAGGCCACGCATGTTGTTGATTTCCCATCGCTGTAGACCCAGTCATCTTGTTCTGGAATTGTAAGTAACTGATCAAAGGTTATACCGCGGCTTTCAGTCTCAGCTAGAATTCCATACAAGTCCAAATCCTAGAAGAAGAAAAGACAACGATTAGAAAAAAAAATAAAAGAAAGGTGCAATTATGACATCCATCACAGTAACTGGAACAGTTCATCAAAATACAATAGAAAAAGGGTTCAAAGTAAAAGTATTAGAAGTTTAAAGCATCACTAGTTTTTTGCTTGTCTTTTCTACTTTTCTTCTTCTTCTTCTTCTTCTTCTTCTTTTGGATTAGTAGATAATAGTTTTAACCATCTACAAAGCATCAGCATCAGCAGCTGCTACCAAATAAAACAGCTGCTGATTGCCTTCATTTCCCTTCGTCCGCTGGTTCAACACTAAAGAATATCCACAAAAAAGATAAATAATCAAATTAACAATTAGACTCTCAGGTAGTGTTCTCTTTATGTTTCAATTTTGAGTTTTGAATTCATTTTCAATTTTGTGTTTTAAGTGTGTTTTGAAATTTTTGAAAATGCATTCTTTTTGTCATTCTAAAAAACTGTTTTATAAAATAGAAAACTAAAAAACACGTTTACTTTGAAATTTTGAAAAACTGTTTTATGATATTTTATTCAATAAATTTGATTCAAAGTAAATTGTAAACAGTTATTAATAAATTGTAAATTTGATTCAAAGGCTTTAAACTATAAAACAAGAGATAACTGATAATCTAATCGTATGTAATACATCAAAATTACAAAATACTTTTTAAAGCAATTTTCAATTTGGTTTAACTATTAGTTCCATGATAAATTTATTTTTGCCTACAAATTAAAATCTGGTGTTAATTTCGAGATTTAAATTACCCACAACATGAGACACTGAATAAATGAATTATAAATTACAAAATAACATAACATTGGTTTATCATAGAAAGAATCCAAAATTTTAGAAATATCATTATATAGGAAAATCAATATAGAAAAATCATACTACATATTCAGTTTAATATTCAAATAAAACAAAACAAAACAAAAATCAAATCAAGAATCAAAACACAGAAGATGAGGAGCCACAGCAGTAAGAAATCAATCACAGAAGGAAGTAACGATCAGTGAAGGGGAGGCGAGTCGCAATTCAAACAACAGCAGTGGCTAGGGTTGTCTATCGACGTTGGTGGGCAGTGGCGAGCACGATGCTCGACCATTCAGCAGTTGAACAGAGGGGGGCAGTGATGTCAGAAGCGATGCAAGGGGAGCAACGATGGGTAGTCAACAGTGGCTCGCACTGCCGGTGGCAGGCGCAGTCAACCACAGTGGGCAATGGCGGGCGCAATGCTTGGCCGTTCGACAGTCAAACAGAGGGGGGGTCATGATGTCGAACGTGATGCAAAGGGAGCGACGATGGCCAGTCGATAGCGACTCACATGGCTGGTGGCGGGCGCGATCAACGACATAGTGGGGGTGGGCAATGGCAAGTGAGGTTGACGGTTGTGATGGCGGTGGCGATGTTGTGTTTCCGCATTTGCGAGATTTGGGTGTTTTGGAGATAAGAGAGAGAAGGGAGATTTGGGATTTTTTTTTTTTTTTTTTGGGGGGGGTGGGGAGGGGGGAAGGGGGAGGGGTGTTGTGTTTCCACGTTTTGGGTGTTTTTAGTGTGTTTGGCTTGAAAACATCCAAAACAACAGTGTTGTTTTGGGTTTTCTTTACAAAATTTTTCCATCTTTTCAAAAATGCGTTTCTAAAAATAGCAAAGTAAACGCATTTTTAGTATTTTAAAAAACTAAAAACTGAAAACATGTTGAAAAGAGTAAAAAGAACGCAGCCTCAGTTTTTTCTCTCTTTTTTTTTTTTTGGGGGCGGGGGGGGGGGGGGTTGCGAGGGGTCATGACAGACAAAAACATGTAAATAGATCAGGTTAGCATGTCAGTAGAATGTAATCTCCTGTCCTTATTTATCACAGACGTCATTGCCCCCTTCTCACCAAAAGGTAGAAAATTGCCCGTTGGTTGAGATCATTTACAGCCACAATTTATCCTAAATATAAGATTGTGTTCTCTTCATGTTTCAGTTTTTAATTTTGAGTTTTGAATTCATTTTCAATTCTATGTTTTAAGTATCTGTTTTGAGATTTTAAAAACACATTCTTTTTGTCATTCTAAAAAACTGTTTCTTAAAACAAAAAACTAGAAAATGTGTTTACTTTAGAATTTTGAAAAAAAAAATATTTTATGATATTTTATTCAATGAATTTGATTATTAAATAATAAAATTAACTCTTTTTAACATAACATTTTATATTAAATATTATTATACATAATATATATAATACACTTAATAATATACTATATGTTATCCTATATTTTTAATTATAATAATATAGATATACTACATTTTTAAATTTTAAATAAACAGATAATTTTATTTTCAAAATTTAAGAATATTTTTTTCTTTTTTTTCCTTCTTTTCTTTTTTTCCTTTACCTTTTTTTCTCTTTATTCTTATATTCTCTCCGGCACCTACATCTTCTCCATCGTCGGCAACCACCATCGGCCGGAGATTCACACAATCACAGCGTAGCCGATGGTTTCCAGTGATCAGTGGCCTCTTTCACCGATATGGGAATTAGGGTCATCGCCATGGCCGATGACGTGACATCGGCAGTCAAAGGCTCCATGGCCGTGAATGTTGCCTTTCGTCATTATTGATCGTCGATTTTCTCCTCTAACGCGTCATCTCCAACCACGACCTCTTGAGCGCCTCCGCCATGTTTGACCGACCATAGCCTTATACATCACTATGGTCATCGGTCTTTATTGCTCTGCCATGGTCGTCGTTTCTTGCCCTCGCCATGGCAATGGATGTTGCTTGGCCATCAGCATCATCAAGCCATCATCATCGACTTCATGTGGTCGCCAGTGATGAAGGATGAAGGAGAAAAGAGTCGGCAGCAGCGGTGATGGCAGTGGCGGGCGCGATCAACGACAACTTGAAAAGGAAGGAGAGAGAGGAAAAAGAAGAGAAGAGATGAGAGAGACAAGAGATCTGTCAAGATTTTTTTTTGGGGGGGGGTGTTTTCCACATTTTGGTGTTTTCAACGTGTTTTGGGTTTCCTTCACAAATTTTTTCCTTGTTTTCGAAAATGCATTTTTGAAAATAGCAAAATAAACACGTTTTCAGTGTTTTGAAAAACTGAAAACTCAAAACGGACTAAAAACAGTAAAGAGAACGCAGCCTAAGTGTTTTCCTCCCATTTCTAAAAGGACACAAAAAGCCAAAAGCAACAATGCACTCAGATGTCTAACATCCTCACATAAGTGTGTCTAGTTACAAAAAGTTCTTTAGCCTTATCCAAGACTTAAACAGATAAAGTCCCCTATATGGTAAACTCTTCTCCCAAAAGGTATCTGCAAGGCCTAAAAAATACATAGTTACTCATCAATATCACATCCTAGGGAACTTAAAAAACATCATGTTGCAAGAGGAATAGAGAAAAGAGTTAATCCAAAGATAGAATAAATAGTAAATAGAATAAGATATAAGGCACAGAAATTAGCATGCAACAATCACCACTTACTCATTTTGAGGTAAAAGAACCTCTCCTCATAACTTTTTGTGCACAAGCACCAGCACGGCTGTTCTTTTGTTAACAGTAGTATAATAGCCCCAATTTCAAAAACTAATCTCTTTCCATTCAAGCTTCGCCTAAAACCCAAACCTCTTTTTCTACCTGTTGGCATTCAGTTTAAGAAATAAAACCATAAAATAGCTGTCATCTAGGGCTTTGAACCATGTCAAGTACCAAAATTCAACCTCCTGCAATTTTTGAATCAGGCCATCTCTCATTTTCCCCATCTACAAACAGTAGAAACTTCTACCACATTTTATAATTGGCATGAGAAGTTGCTATGATTAATCCCCTCAAATATTTTATTAAAGCTATGTCCACCCCGCTGCTAACAATTTATTTTCATTTCTTTTCCTTTTCTGTGTTTTCCTTTCATTTTTCTTTAAGGGGGTTGTCTGCTCAACAAGGTGGGGAAAGGGAGGCTAGCATTTATGAATCAGAATGGTACCTCAGTTCCAAGCCGCTTATTTAGAGCTTCATTCCACATATTTGCAGCATATGCTGGCTGTACTCTAGTCCACATAGACATGACAGAAATAACCTGTGAAAAAAGTCTGCTAGTTAGAAGGTCTGCAAAGTTCATGTAAATAATAATGACAAAGCATATAGTATCTTTTCCAATAAAAAATTGAAATAACGGGCATTAAGAAAATAGTCCTCTTCAGGGAAAATAATATAGAATATTAAAAAAAGGGAATCCTAAAATTATGAATTCTTTTGAAATACAAATGGTCCAAGACTAGCTAAGCTTTTGATTTGTTATTGCAGAACCAAAAGGTTCTCCTCAAACAGTGAGCAATTAGAGATAACTGCTTCCATTAGTACACATATTTTGCACTTTTAAACATCATCCGTGCATCGTTTATGTATGACACCACCTATATAGATCAACTTAAACTAGAAGTTTCTAAGACAAGAGACCTGCTAAAAAGGTCGAGAAGTGCAACTAGTCACATGTGTACATTACAGAAAGCATAGTATAATTTCTATTCTCAACTGACACTGAACCAGTGAACACATACCAAGTGAGCATCAAGAGGTGGTGGATAGTTGTCAGCAATGGTGTCAATCCAGCTAAATATCATGTTGTGGTAACCATATGGCTTCCCTGACATACTCCGTGCATATTCCCATGCAGCACTAGAATTGAAGTTAGCCCGCAGTTCTGGATGTAAGGGCAGCAATGCTATTTGTGGATTGGAACTATCCTTAAGAGCCAATTCCCACCATTCATCCCATGGAATTACCACAATAATTTCTTCACCCTAAAACACAGAACAAGATACACTATGACGAATACATATATTAGCAAGTTAAAGAAAAGCTAAAAAACAATTCAACATTCAAGCTGCCAAACATATGGGAAGAAACTCAAAACAATTTCGTAAGAACTTTTGATCCATGAATTTCAAGACAGAATTGCTACAAAATTTATGTATATCATAGAATCCCTTTAAAACTAAAAGGCAAGTTCTATCAAGCAACTATAAGACCAACTTTGTCATATAGCTTGAAGTGCTAGGCAGTTTAGTACTAACATTTGTAAGATATGAACGTAATTGTGATGAGGGTGTTATGATAGACATGCCACCATATAAAAAAGACAATTATATAGATAAGATTAAGATGGTCTCAATATATGAGAAGAAGATCAATAGATGTTCTTGTGAAGCAAGTCAATGAATGGAAAAAGCTTCAATACACGACATGAGATATAATAGACAGAAGGCGTGGAAAAGGAGATCGTTCTTGCAACCCATGAGTTATTAAGGTCATCTTAGTTTTGAGAACTTATGCTATCTTTTCAGACGTTGACATACCAAATTTGCCATTTCACATTAAAATACCCTAAACCCAAAAGCCACAAAATGAATAACATGATCATTCAACTTGTCCCTACCCTTCTCTTTCATTTTCATACAAGCACCACATTTCTACAGTTTTCAGTTTCTCATTCTAGAAAACGAAATCACATTTCTTTGTATACTCCTTTTAGGTTTATAATTATGCTATCAAGCAAGCAAACTCAAAATGGGTACGTATTGTAGACATAAAAAGCATGTCAAGATGGTTGTCAATCAATCAAAGCATATGGTGATAACTAATCAATCAAAAGATGTCTAAAATAATGTCATGAGGCATGATCGGTCAAATTAGGACTACTTGGAAATTTATAATGTACTACATGGAAGTTGAAAATTATAAGCTTTCCAGGACTATTTGGAAGTTAATATTAGAAGTTTACTCCTTTTTTGTTCATGTATTTTCAAATATTTAGTGCTACCTTTAAATTAGAACTTTTTCAATTATAATGGCACTTTATTAACTATTGGATTGGAATTTTTTTGCACCATGGTATAATAGCTTATGACTATTGAATTTTAATTTCTTTAACCTCTGTAGTAAAAATGCTTCTGTTTGTTAAATGATGCTTCTAATTTATAAGCTCAGTTGGGTTATCGTTTCTTATAATATTTTTAGTGGATGCGGAAATAGTTTTATATAATAGTTAATAAAATATATGTAAAGAAAATAATTATTTTGTCATTATCCTGCCATGTTCATATCCTCATTTTGCTCAAATCAACTAATCGAGTGTCAGAATCCTTATTCATACCCATACTTCTTATTAATTATGCAAGAAAAAAAGAACGGGAATCTGACATGCCCTCCTAGAAATTTAACCCTTTGAGCAATCATGAAAGAAAGGAAAGCATGTTGCATGCATGTACAATTTGCCTATAATTTTGGAAACTACCTTTTCATTCTCATGTCCTGATTCACCAACCCAAAGATTACCAAGTTCATCCTTCAAACAAACCGCTGTATGACCAGCAAATGCACCTGTTACCCACTTCTCCAGAGTTTCAAATCCACCCCACCTACCACGGATCTTTGATACAGCTAAAAAATCACCAGAATGGACATCAGCTGGATTTATAGTTGCACGCCAAGGCCGAGAACGCTTTTCAAATGATGCACCCATGTGTTTCTTCAAAAAATTTATGTTAGCATTCTGACCCCAACCGGTGTTAGAAAACAGGGGCAAGACATCTACTAATGAAAGCAAGGTCCCCAGCATTCCCGATGGCATAAGAAATACAGAGATTCCATGCTGTTTTACCTGCTCAATGGTCAATGTTAGAGTCATCCATACATGACAGATTTCTATGAACCAATTCAACAAACAAAAGGATGACAGTAATCATACATATTCCCGCTCAGCTGGTTCCTCCCAGGATTCAAATTTCAAAGTATGCTCTCGGGCAGAGAAGTAGTAGTCCCAAGTAACCCTGTACGGTGTTGCAAAAACATACAGATCCATACAGGTCCAACTGTGAGCTGCAGAAGTCTGTGGAAAGCGAAAGAAAGTTACAAAAACAAAAAATAATCAAATCTTAATTCTCAAAATTGAAATTAACACATCTAGAACAAACTTGGGTGTAGTTTATGCAGAGAAAGAGAAATTCTATTTCATCATCCATATTGGCTTCCCTGAAGCTTCCAACCTCATTTGATGTGATATGAGTGACTGCAGTAACTGTAGAGGAAGCCAATAATGCATTGACAATTTGTCAAATCAAGATACATATTGTGAATCGGAAGGCCTAATTTCCAGATCATGGATTGTATTGTGTCATAAAATGAAATAAAAATTTGATAAATATCTTAAAAAATATAATCTAAAAGATGTATATATCTATAACATGAAGAAATTGTCAGTATGCTGACATTAGGCTTGTATGTTCCTTCTATGAACTCAGCAGTAATGCATCTTGGAGATAAAGCACTTCTGCTGGGCAGAAAGACCATTTTTATGGTGAATTGGTGATTGTTGTAAATTTTTTAACTCAGTAGTAACTTGATCTGAATAATTAATATAACCAATCACATTTGCATATGACTCTTTGCATGACTGTTCACATATATAACCTGATTTTTTTTTTTAACTCAGCAAGTATTTAGAAGACTGTTCGCATTTGGGTCAGGCAGATCTACCCTGGTCTGTTATGAATCATTGCAAAAGCTCCACTTGAACCACATTCTTTCTATCTTCTAAATCATGGATACACCCAAAATGTATCATTATCATACCATACACGTGATTCAAAGCAAAATGCAAACACACTTTGATTCATATCAGTGGGGATGCATAATGAATAGAATCATACAATACTAACAACTATGTTTGGCATAGCTCTCACATGTATAAGATTTATAATAACATCTATAGTTTTAGTTTCAAAATGAGAGACATACAAAGGGGAAAAGGAAGAAACTTATTCCTCCTCCCATAAGTGTTTCTATTCATATCTACCTGCATCCCTATCCCTGTGGAGTTTTAGTTTCAAAATGAGAGACATACAAGGGGAAAAGGAAGAAACTTATTCCTCCTCCCATAAGTGTTTCTCTTCATATCTATATGCGTCCCTATTCCTGTGAAGGCCCGTTAACGCGATACACATCCTTATAATGCACAAACCATTGCCACATTGATTTTAGAACCACTACTTGTCCCATCAATCAGCCCTAATATCTGCCAACTTCTGAATTACAAGAGTCAGGCATTATCTTATTCGGAGTATAAGGCTTAACAACACAATTCTCTGTTTAATGCTATGTCTAATACCAAAATGACAATCTATTAGAAAAGCTTTTCCTGGTTAAAAGAACCCAGGTTATTCTGCAAAAGCTTTTTACGTCAAATGTTTTCCCTTAAGAGCCCTCCTTGAGTATGCCCTTGTCCATCATCATTTATTACCACTTTGATTCATCGCATCTGCATCCAGCATTTTAAGTTTCTTCCTTTTATATTTACATTTATTACCAGCTCAATTCATGGCATCTGCACCCAGCATTTTAAGTTTCTTACTTTTATACTCTCAATAAAGTACCAAGATAATTGTCTAAATCATCAATATCTAATAGAAGGTAATAATGAAGTTTGTAAAGCTCCTCCAGACATCTCCACTATATGATGTAATGCAACACAACAAGCAAAAGAGGAAAATTGGGAGAAAATGGATGGAATGGATTTGAATGAAAAAATTATTTTGAGTTTTAACAACATCAACCTTTTGTTTTTTAAAACACTCAAATTTATTCTTGACTTTATAGTACTCTATCTTTTAGCCAAAGAGTTGATTCAATCCTAAATTGAACTTTTACATGGAACATGCATACACGTGTACAAACAGGACACCTTAACATCCCAATGCCTCTTACATGGAAGCATAGTTGTTAGAATCACATGATTCACAATTCGAATTGTGTAATTCGATACAATTTTGAACTAAATTGATTAGGAGAATCAAAAATTGGGAAGAGTCGGAAGCAAATAGTGAATTGGAAGTGAATTGGTATATTCTTATTAGAGCCGAAATTTAGAAATAAAATAAATAAAAAAAAAACACCATTTCCTCTTCTAATCATATGTATACCTTATCTGTTCAAGGAACTCAAGGATTGATAGAAAAATAAACGGTAAAGTTGTTGAAGGTGAAGGTGAAAAAATTGAACTGATTGATACTAAGGAGAAACAAGAAAAAGAAAATTAAGAATAAGAACAACTGAACAAGAGGATATGCTTATACTCAATGATAATGGTGAAGGAGAAGATGATATTGATGATGACTTTTACCTTGATGGTTTAGAACTTATAAGATGATGATCTTAATATTTGATATGCCTTTGTTTATTTATTTAGCACTTAAAGATACATTTTAGTACATTAAATATTTTATATGAACACTTATTAATTTTTTATTGAGTAATATGAGATTTATGCTTAAATTTAATATTTTATTAGCTTTAAATATATATACACTGAATCTTACAATTTGGTTCGATTCCAATTATCAATTAGCAAAATGAATAAACTGATTCACAATATGAATCTTGAATTAACAACTATGCATGGTAGAACCCACTCACGTGCAAGTTAAATGCCACATAATCCAGACCCATATGCCTAATAAAGCAAAGCCAGTCAATAATAAAAGACCAACTTACATACAAATTTATTCCAATGATTATTACTCTAGGATATCAATAATGTTAGACAAGGTAGAATATCAATCATGTCAGACAAGACGAGCACTGTGTCAACCACTAACACGTAGCTCAAGTATCTCAGCCTCAAAATTCTATAGTGCCAGGACCCTTTAAATCTTTAAAAGCTACAATCACAAGGTATGAAGAGACTAATTTATCCATTCACTTACATATTATCACTTTCAAACTATATCTTTCTCTCTGACTTAAAGCATCAAAAAGCCTTTTGAAAAATCTCAAAGGAGTTCTTCTTTGTGATTGTCAATGATCAGCCGCCAACAGCAATCCTCAACTGGAAGGTGCTTGACGATGGCTCCAGCTCAGTTCAAATTTATTACTGGTGATCTTACGCATCATCTAGGGTTAATGATCATTTACTATTTAATATGCTTCCATTTCATTCATTTACATTGCTCTCCAAACAAAGAGAAACTTATATTCCATCCCATTACTAAATCCCTCCCAAACAAAGACTCAGGTAATGGGTCAAGTGGTAAGTAGATAATCAAGAATATTGTTAGCCTCTCCTTCTTTGGCTTCTTTACTGCTATTACTCAAGTGGCAGAATATTCGTATGAGGCAGTCGGGTAAAGGAATATTTCCTTGCTCAAGTATAACTGTAAAGCACACCAACATACAACGTAAAACAAACTACTGTAACTACTAATTTGTTCCAAAATTTAAAAAAAAAAATATATATATATATATATCAACTTAGACGTCCAGACATTAAAGCTCGTTTCTGTTTCAGTGCTAACCAAAACGAAATTTTGGCAGAGACCGCACCTTGAGGTAAATAATGCCGCCACCTAAACCGCGACGATCGCCAGCGGTGAACTCGACGCGAGCTTCGTTGTCTGAAAAGCACGCGCCTTGCCACCGGACCGACCCATTGGCGGGGGCGAGCGATCCGACGAACTCCGGCAACAGATCAACGGCGCTGTGAAGGTTGTTTAGCACCGGCCAGGAAATCTGCCGGGGCAGGACCGGAAGGACGTCCTTGAACCTGAGCGGCACCTTCAGAGCTTCCGCAGAGCCCGAACCAAACCCTAACCCTAGCCCTAACCCTAGAACAAGAACGACGCAGGCGATATGACCAAACGACGCCGTCATCGTCGATTCCTGTGCATAGATGTGTTACGTACGGCCCTGGTTTTAGGGATTTGAGAGGAATAGGGTCTGATTCGTGATTTGGGAAAACCACTGTGCTTGTGTTTGATTGAGCCATGAAAAATGAACGACTTTGACCTTTTTGATCTGCCCAACTTTGCCGGGCGGAGACGAAGATACTTCGTTGTTGTAAGATTGTCTAGGTGTCATCATTTCTATCGAATAAAATAATTTTTCTATCATTTTCCCTCTTTTCTTTTTTGGGGTTTTAAGAGTGAAGTGCAAAGTAAATTATGTACTTTAACCCAAAAAAAAAAAATAATTTATTATATTTTCAAGATTAAGGTAAAATTATTAATTATATTTTTAAAAAATTCAAAATGGTTAAAGTAAATCTTAAATTCAAATTCAAAAAACTTTACATAGTTGCAATTTGTGTTTTTAAAATATAATAATTAATTTGATCTAAAATTTACTGTCATAGTTTATTTTATTTTTTTTAAGTATAATAACTAATTTAGCGTTAAAATCAAAATATAATGATTTATTTGATATTTTTTATAGCAAGTCAAGTTTTTTTTTTATATAATTTTATCTGAACTCTTTATTTATTTATAATTAATTTTATTTAAATCATTGAATATAACATACTTAGCTCATTCTTATTTTAGATTTAATTTTAAATTTTAATACATATATAGAGATTGTAATGATAAGAGTTATGATTGATGATAATGTCATCAGTCATGTAACGTAAAGTAATAGGTAGTGTCTTTAATTTTTCAAATAAAGAAACGCCACATAATTGATATATATATATTGTATAATATAAATATTTATATATAAATAAGAGATTATTATTTCCATCAAAATAAGACTAAAACTCTATTAAAATTACAATTTTCTTGTTTTTCTACATTTTTCCACAGATATTAACTTGAGCATCAAAGGGATCACGTTGGAGACATCTCACGTCCCTAATCACTTCCTTCTTCACCAATATCCCAGAGACAAAACTCAAGATCGATACTTGCTCATAATTATAAATTTATTGATGTATCTAACAACAACGAAAAGAATTATGGATGTATATTTACTCTTGGTGATTTTTTCTTCTACTCTATCACGGAATTAAAAATTCTTTTTAATTAATTAATGTAGGGAAAAGATTAGAGGACTAATTATTTAAGCATCAATTGCAGGAAATTAGTAAAATACTTCAAAAAACATAACCCAAGTCGTTACTTGACTTGTCCCATCCAATACTGAGTTGGTTCAATACCGGTCCCATCAAGCTTAAAATGAAAATTTGGGATTCTTAAAATCAATCTTACCATAGATGACATTTTTATGTCTTTTCTTGAGATGATCGTCTTTGCATAATTTCCAGTACTCATACCCTCAATTACGTCAAGAAAGATAAATCACAAGATAGACCTTTAGTCCTTGCACAAGATGAGAATCAAACTCGCAATCTATCAAATTAACACTGACATATTACCCATCTGACCACTCAAACTATGCCTCGAGATCCTTTTTCATAGTATGTATCATGTAAATTAAGTACTAAAACAGTATCAATTTCAAATCCATCAGCTTATTTGATAGAGTACAAAAACAATGACGACAACCACGATTATTGTAAGACTTTAATCCCCTGATGGGTTATTCATATAACGACTCGATCTCTAATTGTGTAGAATACATGATATTTGATCTAACAAATTTTGCAAGGAAATGTCCCTTGCCTGACACTACATTAGGATTAAGATTGAATGAAGTTAGAGGGATTCATGTTCTCTAGGCACGCAAGGAAGAAGCAATAAAGACGAAGAGCCAACAAAATGTAGTGGTTGTCGATGCAAGACAGCGACAGGCCTTTTCTAGTCTCCCGCACATTATAGAAGGAAGCCACGAAAACACAGTTTTGCCCACATGCGTTGCCTAATGGCTGTTCTAACTACTTCGTATACAGCTCATTATTCGTCGATGCTTTCTGTCAGCTAAAGCATTAATATCATCCTCAGGCGGGTCCTCAATGAAGCAGTTTGTGTGTATTAATGCTTCTCCAAAGCTGCGCCTCTTCGGATTCCTTTGAAGAAGGTTGATGGATTAATTAACCTGGTGGTTGTTTGAGCATTGATCCTTCGCCTCTGCATTTCTTGTCATCGTTGGGGTCGACGATTCTTGACACCCTCCTGCATCATCAACCTCACGGTTCAGGTTCATGCTTAGTCGAAATAGAGAGGGAATAAGATCAACAGAGTATGAACAACAAAGTTGGTACAAAAAGGACCACCAGAGCCGATCAACAGAGTTGAAACCCTTCTATAAACCAACGTACTTACAAACCTTCAAACTCAGAATGGATATGTCTCACAAAATTGATTTGTACAGAAAAGAAAAGATGGCGTGATAGGATTATGATTTACAAGCGCCGTAAGGCTGAAGGAAATGAACCAATTTGTCCAAAAATTGATCTCATGCATGCGAAGAAGCGGCAGAGTTCTCACAAGACCCCGCTCAAGATTACAGTCAACAAGGTTGGTTTGCATAAGTTGTGACATGCAAGACACAAATTGGATAAAAATATTGCACTCTCATTAACAAACAAATTTTTACTGATAGAAAATAAATAAATAACAAACACACAAATGACTGATAGTCAGCGGAGGATATCAAATTTTTGCTAGGGTAAATTCAAATTGGGACCTCTGAGATTTTACTAAATAACAGCACGTACCCCTCAAATTATGGAAATTATACTGATCACCCATTGGGAGAATATTTGTTAAGAAATCCATGTAATTTTATAAAACTTCAATGGTACCCTCACTACCCTGTGTGACATAAATGTAACCTTAAAGGGTAATCTGATATAACTTTTCAACAATATGGTTGTTAGTTTAGTTTATAAAAACTGAAGGGTGCTCCTTGCATTTATACCAAACCTCAGGGCCACCAAGTATAATGTACCCTATCTCCTAGGACACAATGTGAGTCCCATTGACAAGCAATTTATTTCAGTTCTACCAGCAAAGATGCAAAGAATCAGTATAAATAACTTATCAGCAGGACAGGCAGTTGAGATCTTAAAACCTGGGCTGTTTCTTGATCTGATGCTTGCAAGACAGAATTTTCAAAAGGAAAATATTAAAAGTGTTGACTAAAGGACATGATTGCCCACCATTTCAACCCATAGGGGAGAGAACATTGTTGGAATATATTAGCATATTTCTTTTTGTTAAAATAAAAAGAGAAGTTAATATTTCTTCCTGATTACTCATCAGTCCACACGGGACGTGCAATTTCTCTGCATTCAAGAATAAGAATTCCAATATGATGATATGTCAAAGTAGTCTGCATCAATCTTCACAATATAATAAAGGACCATGAAGTTATGGTCAGAAAGGAAAAAGTATTAAGGCGCACCTTATCCAAAGGACCCTTTGATACCATGTGCCCCGGATAAGAACTTGGCATTGAGGCGGCTTTGAAGTTGGGGCTCTGTCTTAACTTCCTAATCTCAGACTGCTTTCCCTCCTGAGTGATGCATAGGGTAATTAGATTTCCATATGCTTAAATACAGTAGAGATGATTCAATAACCGTACACGAATGTGATCAAATGAGGTATTATGCTCTTCACAACATATTCTACACGTAGTTAAGTATACCTTCAACTTAGAATTAAGTTGTGGTTTTTGCGCTTCTTTAGAATATGACTTTTCCTCCCGTTTCTTGAAAATCTGCAAGAACGAGAAAGATAAAAAGTAAATGAACAGTATACAAACGTTTGACAGAAATCCCAACTATGTCAGCAAGATATTTCAAAAGATTATAGGGGAGAGGAAATATGGGTGATCAACACAATTACCTTTTGGGTAACAGTGCCTTCCTCAATTCTCAAGTTCAAAGATGGGGCAGGCTTTGATTTCCTTTGATCCATACCAGCTCCTTTTAATGATCTATTGTAAGGAAACTAATAAGATTAGGCCTTCAGGGAAAGTTTTAATTCAGAATTATTTTTTTCGCTTGTTTATTCAATATACAAGTATATAAAAAGTATATACTTGTACATTGAATAACTAATTCAATACCAAGCAAAGAAAAAGGCTAATGAAAATTTTTGCTCGGTACCAAATTAGTTATTCAATGTACATGTATATATGTGATAGAATATCTTGACAATATTACTAGAATATTTTAAAGATGTTTTATATATTCTTTGTATCCTTCCAATAGTTGTATATATAGTTGTCTATCTATACCCATTGTATACCTTCTACATCACAAGAGCAAACATACAATATTCTCTTAATTTAACAATATGTATATACAATAAAAAAAAAAAAAGTACATAAACACTGCATGTCAATTCATGTTCTTGATAACAAGCTCAATAAAAATTCTTATCTACACGTCAAAACTTAAAAATGTCTTGTGTAATTGTGCTTGTACAATTTGGAAGCATCAAAGGTTTGTTCTCTTCTTTCTTTTTTTTTCTGTAAAACTCTTCATGAGCCCACCTTGTGAATTAAGGCTTGTGATTGTAGCTGTTATAATATATCACCATCTATCTAGTCTACACTAAATGAGAACGATGAAAGTCCAGTGACACAGTTTGGTCATACTTAATGCACATATGACCATTCCAGCATGTTCCAGTTTGCCTATCTTTTAATACTAGTTCACTACAAATGCATATCTGTTGCAATGTATGAAGGTTAGACCACTGTGATGACGAAAATGAAAGTTCACTGACATAGTTTTTCCCATATTACTGCAGTATAAGATGACAAAGTCAAATTTAACGAGTGAACACACAATGGGAAAGCAAGAATAACATAGTAAAGCATGGGAATATGACTTGTATATCCAAAGTTCTGAACCCAGAATATACACGTTTTCTAACAAATAATAAGGTCTCTAAACCTTTTAAATAAACCAAACTCAAACATCATACCCAGATGAAGGAGAATTCCAACTTCTTCCCAGATGACCTCTTTGAGCATCCTTCTTCTCTGTTCCCCTTCTTATTCTACAATTCAATTAGATAATTCATATTTAAATCTCAAGTGACAGAGACTCAGAGCAGCAGCACATGCACAGATGAAGACGTTCATATTGTTGACATTTCAGGACAAACTGAATATGCATACAAAGATTATAACCAAGACAAATGCATTTTGGAGAAAAATTCATACTTGCAAAGGCAGTCAAATTATTAAGCATCGGCAAAGGCAGTAAAATTCGTATAATGGAAATTATTCAAGTGTCAGAAACAATACAAATTATCGTGTAATACAAATATGTCTACAGGTGGAAAGAAATAATCAGTTAATCACTACTTGTTCAGAAACAAAATTTGCAATATTCATGTACCAAGGAAATTCTGAAAAAGAAAAAAAAAAGTAATTAAATGGCATAATAGCTATATATTATATGAAGCCATAAACCTTGAAATAAGCATATCAGTTTTGATTATTGATTCCATGGATTGGATCTTAATAATAAAATGAAATTAGCATAAAATGATATAGGGAAGTTCTAGATCCTCCATTTTATTTGAGAAACTAAATATAAATTATTTCAGTTTTAAGCAATTCAAATACCATAATAAATTCAGGGTTTTCTAACACATGTTGCTCTCAGTACAAATCAATCAGTAAGCAAGTTTCAGATTACCCCTCATTTTCCTTTTGGGGAGTTGAAGGATTGGACATCTTTTGTTCAGGCACAGATGTAGACACCTGTCCAAAGAGGTCGCCATCAAAATCCATAAAATGGAACAAGATTCAAAATAAAAGCCATCAACTTAACAAATATCTTCAAGAAAACATAGGGATTGTCAATGTGAAATAAAATAAGTCAGATAATAATAACCAACCTCCTTTTGTGCAGAAGATATCTCATGAGCAGAAGACCTTACTTGGTTGAAATTGTTTTGAAATGTCTTAAATACTCGCTTAACAATATCTTTGTCCCCCATTTTCTCCATAATGATAGACTTTCTAGTTGTGGTAAGAGAAGATGATTCAGAATTTGCAGCATCAAAATTTAGAGACATGTGCACAGATGGATGAACTACTTTCTTGCTTTCTCGTACAGGAGGAGTTTTGCTACTTGGCAATGATGAACCATTTCCCTTTCTAGTTGAGGACCGAGAAGCGGACATTACAGGAGAGGTTGACATTGTTTTTGACGTTTTGGGAGTGGAAATTTGTGAAGATTTTTTTACTAAAGGTGATATCGGCTTCTTCTTTGCTCGGACCAAATTTCCCTCATTTTTACGAGGGCCAACCTAAAAACCAAATATGAAACAATGTGAGATAACAGAATTACTAGATATTAGAAGATTTAATTGATTTAACGCCCCCAGTCAGTGTTCTACTTTAAAACCAATTTGTTGGCAAATCGAGAAACTTCACCTTTTGAGATTTGTTCAATCCATCCAAATTTGGATTCTTCTTTTTGTTTTCCAGACTGTTACCTGTCTCCTCCAAATCCATCCGCAATTCCAACTTGTCCTCAGGTTTTGGTACTAATACAGGCATCTGTGTCATCCTCACCTCAAATCCATATCTATGAGTCCCCTCTTGAAGCAAAACAGCTTCTTCTGATTCTTTCAATTCAAGGCTATCTGGTATGCTATCCAATCCCTCTTTCGGTCCATCAACCGATGGGCTCTGGCACTCTATAGAAATTGCAGCATTCCCATTGGAATCATCAGAGAGGCTGCAACTCATGACACCAACTGAATGAGTGACTTGCCCAACCGTTTCAGCAGAGTTCAGACCGTCGTCTATACAGGGTTCAATTTCAGCCCCAGAAACGTCTCCAGCATCATCTTCACTATTTTGTTCTTGTGTCTTCAAATGATTAATTTCCATTTTCTTCTCCTGATCTAGTTGTGCCTTCCTAGCAGCAATGTTCTTGTAATGAGCTTCAAAATAAGCCTTCTTCTGAGCTACCGATCCAGGAGTTGAACATTTCTCAACTTCTTCCAAGTACTTATTTGGCAAAAAGGTCGACCATTTTTCCCAAGAAAGTGAGTCATTCTCAAACCTACCAAAGGAAACCGATGCCTCCAGTGCAACACCAGAGTCAAGCGACTCTCTCGTCTATTTACAAAGCACAAATCCAAAATCCACAGAAATTGTCAAGCAAGAACAGATCAATATTAATTAACAACGAGACGCAAAAACAGGTTTTATGAGGTTAGGAATTGGAAATAAACCATAAATCTTAAACGTATGTGAAAAATATAAGAAATTGAACAACTGGGCCAGTTTTGACTGATCGAGGACAAAGGGCTGTACCTTATTTTCGGCATTTGGTACTTCTACAATTGATTCACCCATTAATTCTTCTTAAATCTCAATCTCAAGATTGAATTGCCACTCTGTAACAAGCAAGGCAATTCATGAATACACCGATACAGCCGAAAAGGCCAAGAACAAGCAGAACACATTGAAGACAAAAAGAAGATAAATAGATAATGCCCCCATTGGAGACATGACCATGTGCAGAGTTTTCTATTTTGTCCAAGGATTATCTCTACGACCTTTTTCTCTTTCTTTGTTTCACTGTTATGAAAACCATTTGTGCTTCTTCTGGAAAGTACTATTAAGGATAAACCTCAATCATGAAGATAAAAGCCCTCAACCATCAAACACAGAAAGAAACCTAAAAGCTTCTTACAATTCTTAACAACCCCAAAAGAGCTCTGTATAATTTCCACTGCTGCTACTGTTCCTAAAGCGAGAAAAAGGTTGGACTTTTCTAGATTTTGATATTATTGTTTATTTAGTGGAAGTGGAAGAGAGAGAAGTCAGAACACTGTGGAGAAAAAGAGAAAATAAAATAGGTGGGTTGTGAAGATTCAACAGGATACAATGCACTAATATGACAAGCAAAGAAATCTTTCTTGAGCAAAGAAAAAGAAGAGGAAGAAGAAGAGAAAAAGTCTTACCAGTATATTTCTCATTTATGAATTTCTGAAAGACCCATCAAGCTGTTGATCAGATCAGCCATGAAAGTAGCTGGTAAAGCAGCCCCACTGAATGAAAAAGTAGAACGGAAAGAGAGAGAGAGAGAGAGAGAGAGAGAGAGATCTGGCACCTGACCCATCAATAATAGAGGCAACCGGGTCACAAGAGGACCCACTAATTTAATTGGATAAACTAATTAGTCCGAACGGATCCAAGCCCAGAGCGGTGGCGTTTTAGATGTGAAACTGTCAATACGACGGCGTTTCAATAGAAATGGTTGTACTGGCAGTACTATGAATGGCCCACTTTCGTGTAATGAGGCTTTATTTTAAGGCCGAATTTTCTTTAAGTGGGCCCTTTTTGTTCATCAACTCTTCGTCGGCCCAAATCAGGTGGTGAACGATCCAAGCAGCTGGCGGACGTCGGATCGCGACTTTCTCATTTCCAAATATGCAAATAAGTTCTTATCATTTTCCAAAAGAACCGTATGGAAGTAGTTATAAAAACTTTTGCCAAAATGTAGTACTTATAAGATTAAAAAAATGAATATTTTTGCGCAAAAAAAAAACCAATAATGTGTTGATACCTAATAATATTTTTTATAGTTATGATTTATTATCATAGATTAAGTGCGATGCTATTCATAATAATTTTATAAAAGATAAGATCATAAATTAAAATGACCGACTAATTATTTGTTCACCTCTATAGTAAAATGAAATTTTAAAATATTAAGTGTTATTGTAAATTATTTAGATGTGTAGGATTTTTGTATGCTACTTTCAAATCTAATAAAGCTTGTTAATAGGATTGTAAATGAACCGAGCCGCTCATGAGCAACTTGGATGTTCACCTCACAATTGCTTATTCGTGTTTGATTCATATTTAGCATAAGGGATGAATTTTATTATTGTACAAAAGGTAAAAGCCATAAAAGTATTCTTGAATTTTGACAATTTGGCCATTTAGCCCCCTCAACTTTAGTTAGACATATTATACCCCTTAACTTTTAATTTCATAATAATTATGCTCTTTGATTTCTAATTTTGTAACAATCACACAATTTGATCTGGCCTGCATAACATATGAACTCACGTACGATTAAAGAGCTTACAATGTATAAAATTTTCATTTGCATCCATCATATTATTATTTCTCTTTTCTCACTCCAACAACCTCTCACATTTCTTGCCGTTATCAATCAACCTCTTGCCTTCCCTCTTGCCTTCTTGCTACTGACTGATCTTGGTCCCTCATTCTTTGCAATCAACCAACCCTATTTAAAGTCGAATCGACCATAATAGTGGCTTAGCCCAATTTGTGTTTGTGAATCGATGGCGACACTGAGTATATTTGAGGCTAAATCGATTTGCATTGCATGAAAACGATGGCACCGAGCATGGGAACATCGATTCGTGTTCGTGAATCAATAGTGGCTTGGCCTAGTTTGTGTTTATGAATCAATGGTGGCACCGAGCAAACAAAATTGTGAATCGACATCACCAAGTATCGTCTGGGGGTCTTTACTCTCATCCTTGTCATCACCTTCCTCCTCCGTAAAGTCAGGGTTTGCTGACTCCAACCTTTGTCGTGTCCTTTACTGCTAGCCCCGCCTCTTCTTTTACAACATCGAGACCCAACTCTCTCGTTCAATAATATTTCTGTCACGTCACATGT
Source organism: Diospyros kaki (assembly GCA_036245055.1). Classification (NCBI taxonomy): domain Eukaryota; kingdom Viridiplantae; phylum Streptophyta; class Magnoliopsida; order Ericales; family Ebenaceae; genus Diospyros; species Diospyros kaki. Next base: position 4,371,868 of record BSEG01000002.1, on the reverse strand, counting down.
GGTGCCCTCTTATTGGCCTAGTCAATGAGTGGGTCCAAGTCAAATTGCGTGTAATTCACACAGAGCATATTGCCAAATGAGGCGTGTAATTGTTTCAAAATTAAAAATTCAATGGCACAAATAGGTCTATTTTATAATTGTGAGACCAAATAGCCAAAAAGCAAAAGTTGGGGATATTTTTATGCTTTTTGCCTTGTATAAAATGTTCATTTATGTATTAGTAAATTAACTATTGTTATATAAAATATTTATTTACGTATTACTAAATTAACTATGTTTCCAAGATTCATCGTAATTTAATGATAGATGATCGGTTGCCACCCGTGATTTAAAGAGGTTCATGTGCCAAGAGTTTCATCCCACTTTTTCTAGTCCCATAATGTCACATGAAAGTTGGCTGGCCTAATAAAAACAATAGCTTTGTTGTGGTGCCAAAATAGGGTGACTTATAAACAACGTATGAATGATGTCTAAAGTTCGCCAACTTTTTCTATTCACAAATTCACATTCATTGCAGTGTTAGAAGTAAAATTTGAGCCAATTGACCTCTGGGTTATAGTTTCATTTGAGTTTTAACTTTTATGCACGACATTTGATCCGAATCGCTTTTTTCCTTCATCTCACTTCTCAAAGTAGGAAAGGGTTTAACTATGACACCGACACAAGGAGATGAAGAGAGGAAACAAAGAAAAAGAAGAAGAAGAATTTATCTCATTTTAAATAAAAGTATAAGTGGTCAATAGTGACAATCATGGTGCCAACTATTTCAAATATGTGGTTCAGTTGTCATGAATGGAACAGTTGGATAGAGAAAGTAGAGGAAAATGGTCGGTGATAATGTCATCAATTATGTAATTAAGGAGATTATTTGTTATTGTCTTATCTGTCAAATATTTCCTCCAATGAGGATGTCACACGTGACTGTCATTAATTATGACTCTTATCATTACTCTTTTAAATATAGAAGTATTTTAATCATTCATAAATATTTAACTGGGTTAATTAATACTAAAAAATTATAATATAATATTAAACTTCAAAATACTTATTATATTTTTTTAAATATCAAAAATAATTTATCGACGTCCAAAATTGATTGACCGTCATTTGTTGGGCTGTTTTGAGAGAATAAATACAAGTGCAAAAGAAAGAAACAAATAACAAGTTACACTCAAGAAGATTTTACGTGGTTTGGATGGAATAATGTCTAGTCCACGACTGTTCTCTGGTTATTCTGACAGAGTAACACTATCTTATTTCTTTTTGCATCCTCCTTTTACAATAGTTTTTAACTCTTATTTATAGTGTGGAGTGTTCACAATTTTAATAAAATTCAAAATAGAAGCCTAATATTACGGAGACAAAATATTCTTATCAATTCTATAAAATCGAAAATAGGTCATACATTAGCAGGGATCCGATTTGTCATAAATCAAGAAAGTTGATATTTTCTCTGACCATTATCGATAAATTTGCCATCTTTACCTAGTGTGAGTTGAGTAACCTAATTGACATATTTCATAGTTTAGGCCATTTCGCGAATTGAACCAAACGAAGCGACTTGCGAGCTCGTCTAGATGTCCTCAACCCGGGATTTATTAGGCTTTTGAAAGATTGAGCCGATGTACTGAACTATTTCCGACTCATAGAAAGAGGTCTAGAAAATACGCATAACATAATTTTTATAATTCTCCTGATGTAAAATTTTTAAAAATGTAGACTTGAGTTGGTTTCCTTATTTTAACAGAACCCTATTTTGGCACGAGGATTAATCAAAATTTATGCAAAAAGTTAATAAAATGACACTTTTTTACGAGTTCCATGGCAACAAAAGGGGAAGCAAAGGAGCGGAATCTCGTGGAAATGATAAATGTTCACGTGGAAGACTTGCAACAAAGCTGTAGCCACCTAAACCACGAAAAGGAATTTGTGGAAGGCAAGCATGATGCAATAATCAAGCTTTAGGTGCTGGAAAGTGATCGAAAACAGCTTCCGTGGCACGTTGCAAGCCGAGTCCAACACTTCATTATGACAATCTTGTTTATATATATATATTGGCTTGCTTAACTACTCGTTCATTGATTATAGTGACACGTTAAGAAGATAAAAAAAGAAATAATCCATAAATGTACTTGTCACTAGAGACGTTAGGGATGGACATTATTTTGATAAAAGCATTATCCAGAAGTAATTGAAATTTGGTACAATAATGGGAAAATGAACATTATTGAAGAGGCAAGAATACAATCTGTACTGTACACAACTATCAAAAACAATTTTAAAGGGACCAAAAAAGAAAAAGAATAAACTATATGAAATAATTAGAGTATCCAATCAAATTGGTGACCGAGGTGGTAGGCAAAAGTAACGGTTGATGGTGGGAATGTTTCAACCCAAACCGAATGGGCTTGTAAAGGTCGTACGGCTCCCAGAGGTAATCCAGTGGGCACGGTTTATTCATGTCCAGTCTGGCCCACGGCTTGCCCTTCCCGCTCCAGTGCAGCAAGCTCACCGGACCCGGGTGGAGCCACCGGCAATTCCCGCTCAAGTTGTCCCCGCCCAGTCCGTGCTGGTTCCACCGGTGGTCCACTGCCTCCACCTCGCCGGAAAACACCAGCAAGAACGGCGGCAGCGAACCCAATTCGTATATCCTCCGCCGCCTCTGCAGCTCCATCCAGTTCTCGATTCTCCTCCGGTAATTGCCCTCCCGCCATTTCTCTAAGTCCATCACCATCACGCCGGTGTTGAAGTAGCAGGGCTTTCTGGACCGGAATACCCGGGGCAGAACCGGGTCGGACCAGAATGTGTCGGTGAAGTACTTGGTGAAGTTGGCTTGGCAATATTCGGGTGCTCCGATGACTCGCTTTCCCGTCAGGGTTATGGTCCAGAGCTTCTGTATGTCGTCGACGAGGACCACGTCGGAGTCCAGGTAGATGACCCGTTTGACACACGGGTCGAGTATGTCGCCCAGGTAATTCCGGGCGTAGTTCAACGGGTTCTCCAGGGCCTGGCGGGTCGACGAAGATATGAGGTTGATGACGGTATCTTCTCGGAAGATGTAGACCTTGAAACCGAGGGACGGGAAAGTGGAGCGGACGATTCGGGTCAGGACCCGTGGAGTGTACGGGTCGAACTCGGCGGCGATGAAGTGGAGGAACACGTGGTCGGGGCACGTGGCGTGGCGGAGGATGGAGTGCACCGCGGCGACGGTGCCCCGGAGGTACGCCGAGTCAAGCGTCATCGCCACGTGGACCAGCGACTGGTCGCACACCGACGAAACCAAATCCTTAGTAGTGGATAACACCGCGCATCCCCGGCCGTTACGGTACTCCGGCGATTCAGCGAACTGGAAAACCTTGTCGAATACCGAATCTGACCCGGCGCCGGTGGTGCTCGGGAGAGAACGAATCGCCAGGCACATCAGCGGCCACAAAACGAGGAAAGCCAGGAAGGCCGCGCTCGTCATTGATCTGGAACCACAACGAAACCGAACCATTCTCCGATTGGCTCAAGTTTCTGGGTGGTTCTCGCTATAGCATTGCAATTGCAATCCTGCGCTGAATGAATACTGAAAAGCGAACGCAGAGGAAGAAAAGAGAGCCAAAGCCCAGAACCACAAGGATACTTGTCCTTGGGAGAAAGGGAAAAACAGGGAAAATGGAAGTCAACACAGAGAGTTCAATTCAATTTAATTGTATATCCGGAGATTGGAGGAAGGGAGGGGGAGAGAGAGAGAGAGAGAGGGTATACAGAAAGTAATTAGTAGTTGTTGTTGTCTATTTGTACTTGACTAGTGCTATTATTGTCTTCTTCCTGCTTGGCTTTGCGGACTGTGGAGGAGGAGGAACGGGAAGGGGCAGTTCTGTACATCTAATGATCTAACAACTGCTTGCTTGTGACGGGGAAATACTGGAATTCTTTTTATAATTCTTTTTATAATTCCATTTTGGTGGATAACTTTTCAAATTCTGTTAAAATGGAGGTAAACTCTTTCAAATATACAAATTCAATCCTATTCTAAGTGGAGAGATAAGGATAAAGATATGGATAGGAAATTCAATCCTAATGCACACTTTTAAATAGCTCTACTATGAAAACTCAACCCTAATAAATATAATCTAACGTACAAATTAATTATTTAAACTAAATTATTGAATCGTTACCGTATCGTGTACGTAGTTACATGAGAGAACACAACAAAGTGAATATAGAAGATTTGTCGTCTTTCCATTTTAAAAATCTATTTTGTTCGTTAGTTGGATTATCAATTTTTTAGAATTTTTGAACAATTTAATCTTATGTTATTTTTATTTTAATTGAGTAATTATACAGATTATTTTATAATAATGCAACTGTAATTGATATATGTTTTAATATATTCATATTATTACGCCTTAATTATTAAATAACTTATCTTTTAAACCCTGATTTTGTGAGAAAAATTATCTTTTTAGTTAACCAAAATTAACCTTTTCGACCATATGCAAGATTCAATAGTGCATCGTGATGCATGCACGTGGGAAGGACTTGAAAATTAATATATTTAATTATTTATCCATTTCACGTTTTAAATAAAATAAATTTGGCAATAGTGGCACGAAAAGAATCTCAATGTCGGCGAAATCTCAATATAGAATGTTATAAGGATATTTAAAGGTAAGCTTAATATATACGATAATAATTTAATAAGTTAAAAATATGGTGTTTAAATTTTAAAGCGTAGAATGTTAATATTTGATATTTTATTTATTAAAATTATTATTTTAAATCTTTATTGTGATTAAGAATAAATAAAACTTTCATTTAAATCACATAGGAAAAAACGTCATAAAAAAATAAAACCACATTAACGAGATATATCAGATTAGGGTAATATACATAGATATGACGTTTGATTTTTAACAATTAAAAAATTTGATATTTGATCAATGATATGAAAAAAAAATTGAATTTGATAAAAAAACTTAAAAAATAATTAAAAAGACTTAAAACATATAAAATGAAATTTAGGTATTTTTTATTATTTTTAGGTCTTTTATGAAAATTTTTAGGTATTTTTATAAAATTTAGATATTTTTTGAATATTTTTAGGTCATTTTTATGAAATTTTTAGGTTTTTTTATAAAATTTAAATCATTTTTATTATTCTTAGGTCTTTTATTATGAATTTTTTGTCTCTTTATGAAATTAATGTATTTTTTTAATATTTTAGGTCTTTTTAATGAAATTTTTAGATATTTTATGAAATTTATGTCTTTTTTTAAAATTATATTTTGATCTTTTTTATGTAATTTTATGCATTTTTATGAAATTTTTAGGTTTCTTTATAAAATTCAGGTTTTTTATTAAATTTAATATTTTTATATAAAATATCAAATGTCAATTTTTTTAATTATTAAAAAATCAAATATCATATTTATATATTAAATATAATTTAATATGTGTCGCTGACATAATTTTTAAATATAACGTGACATTATAAGTAGTGTAAATAACGATTCTACTTAATCTCAATCACGTTAAAGAGTTAAAATAATAATTTTTAATAATTTAAATATTAAATTTTAATATTTTATATTTTAATAATTAAATATTATATTTTTTAATTATTAACAATCGTCATATATATTAATTTTAAATATATTTATAAACTACAAAAATTCAAAAAAATCTATCCAAGGTGGAGTAAAAAAGTGAAAGCATAAATAATATCCCGTACCTATCCATTGTAGGTTGTATATATATATGCAGCATCGTCGGATGTCTTCGCAAAACGGACCCTTTCGCATGTGAGCTGGCAAGTTCTTGGCCTTGCAGTCAGTCACATTATCATCTCTCTCTCCCAAGCCAGTAGTGCTCCATCATCCAAGTAATGCAATGCCAGCTGGACAAGTGTCGCCAGCTATCACCGATGTTGACAGATCTACTGCAAGATAAATTAAAGTGTTTATAAATTAAACTTTTAAATTTTTTATAAAAATAAATATAAAAATATTAGTATGTAGTCTCTTTGCATTTTAATTTTAAATTTTAAATTTATTTTTAATTGTTTATTTTAAAAAAATTAAAAATACATTCTCTATGTCATTCTAAAAAATTGTTTCTCAAAGCATAAATTTAGAAATTATATTTTTTGAAATTTTAAAAATAATTTTTTAATGACATTTCATTCAATAAATTTGATTATTTAGTAAATTATAACTATTTAATATTAATATATTATTAAAAAATATATACATTTTAAAATTAATAAATCTTGTAATATTTTTTCCCTTATAATAGTAAAATATGAATAAATAAATAAATTATCTTGACAAAAAAATAAGAAGCATGCAAATAAAAATTAAACACCTAGACTAATAAATACATAATGTAATTGTCAATGATAAGATTACACCAAATAATTCAATAGCAAGTAAAATTCGATTATAAGCTTCTATACAAATATAAAAAATAAACATAGTTTAAAAATTAAAACAATAAAATAAAATGCCAACCAACAACCAAACATAATCAGCGATGACCACCTCCAGCCACAACTGCTAAATCTTAATACATATATTATGTATATATATACACACACATACACAAAGGAGTGGCGTTGGAGCCTGAACAAGAAGCGGCTTCTCACCCCCATCAGGGTCGGCTCTGATGAGGGCAAGGAGTGGCGTCGGGGCGCGAGGGCCTAAATAAGGAGCGACTTCTCGCCTTTATCAGGGTCGGCTCTGGTGAAGGCGAGGAGTGGCACCAGGGCGCGAGGGCCTGAACAAGGAGCAGCCTCTAGGATGGCAACCCCCAAATAGAAGAAAATCTGAGACCAGCTGTAAGATCACATGACGAGGACGTCATGTGCTCAATGGAGGATAATGTAATACCCTGCGAGCCCACGGTCAGGTCTAAAAAGGAACTATAGAAAATGCAAATATATATATCAAGGATAATAAAGAAGGAAACAACACCAGCAGATACCTTTTGGGTTGAATGTGGATAAAGAACTCCCGGGAACTAGGGTAGCTCAAAGATGGGTGACCCCTGAAAATTTCTCGTAAGCCCATTAGAATAAGTTGATTCGGTCTTTTCTATCGTTCGATGTAAGATGTTACGAAATGATCGGATCAACTTATCTTCATAAGCTTACGCGAACTTCTCAGGGGTCACTCATAATTGAGCTACCTTAAACCCTAACTCAAGCACGCTCAATTCGAAAGTTCTTTATCCACATTCAACCCAAAAGATATCCAACTAGTGTTGTTTCCTTCCTTACTGTCCTCGATATATTCTATCTTCTCTGGAGTCCCTTTTTAGATCTGACCTTGAGCTCTCGGGATATTACATTCTTCCTTCTTGAGCACATGACATCATCGTCATGTGACCTTACAACTGGTCTCAAATCTTTTTCCCTTTGGGGGCTTCCATCTTAGAAGCCTGTCAGAAACCTCTCATTGTTCAGGCCTTCGCACCCCAGCGCCACTCCCCGCCCTCATCGGACCGCCTTCTCCAAGAGTCAAATCTGATACCCTCTATAACATCCCGTATTGAGTAATAAGAAAAATCGGATTAACTTACCCTGATAGGTCTACACAAACTTCCCAGATGTCACCTATTATTGAGCTATCATAACTTAAGCACGCTTAATCCCAAAATTCTTTATCCACATTCAATCCCAAAAAGTATACAAGTAGTGTTGTTTCATTACTTACTATCCTCGATATATTCTACCTTCTCTAGAGTCCCTTATCAGACCTGACATTGGGCTCTCAGGGTATTACATGTTGTTGTTTTCTCCTTGCCATGGCAATTATCTTCTCCATGTGAGTTGTCGACACTTGCTTGCTATGTGCGAGATGGCTATGCATCGCTCCTACAAGCAATGACAACATAGAGGATGGGTTGACCGACGATGATGAATAAAGATGATGGTGGTCGCGTCGCTATTAAGGAAGTAAGTAGGCAGCGATGATAAGCGAAGAAAATGATGGGGGTAATGTTTTACTCTTGTGTTTAGTTTTGATGATGAAAAATATCAAATTGTTTTATACTCTAAATCAAAGTATATAATTTGGAAACAAAAATCAATTTCAAGTAATTTTAAGTATTCTTGTGAAAATGAAAACCAAATGATCTATAATTTTTTTATAGATGGAGATTTGCACAAATAAGTATTAAAATTTAAAAAAATCTCCTAAATAATTTTTCAAATTGGTTTTGAATCATTGGATAAATGAAGTAAAATGTTTCAAAGGCAAAATACCATGTTGTTGAGCCTAAGAAATGTTATTTTTCTAAGTCTGGAAGATTATCGCATTATAAGGAGACATATAAGAAAATGTTTTCATTTTGAAGAACTATCTCTCGGTATTTTGATAACTAATATTCATTATTGTCAAAATAATTTTTAATGAATTTTTCAAGAAATATAAAGTATGCATTTTAGGGGTGGTAAAATTATTAAATATCGAATTTGTACTAAAATCAAAATTTTATTTTCTTATTGTTATGAATTTTAATTTTTTAGATATTTTTATTAAAACTAAATAAGGGGTACTTTTTTATTTACATTTATATATTAAAGTAAATGAAAGGTAAAAGATAAATATATTGTAATGAGAACATTTATGTATCAAATACATATATCGACTAAATGCTCTTCATCTGTCGACTAACAGAAGCCTTACATTGCATCTATCAACTAAATTCTTGCATTTGTCGACTAAGTTCTTTATTTTGTCGATTAAGTTATGTGTTATACCCTGCATCTGTTGACTATGTGTTATGCATCTGTTGACTATGTTTTGATTTGTTGACTATCCTGATGGTTTCGTCAATAACATAATTTAATATGTCGACTATCAATGTGTCTTTTATAACAAGTTTTATTCATATTTTTGATCTGTCGACTATGGTTCTGGTTCTATCGACTATGTTTAATTTTTGTTCATATAATTAATCAATTAACCTCTTTAGTCTGTCAACAGTTTGTGTCTCTAATAGTTTCAAGTGGCTAGTTTCTCAGTCTCCAACAGCTAAAAATTGGCTAGTTTTGGGCAAAATTTTTGGCAAGTCTATAAATACAAATCAAGGAGATCAAGAAGAGGCTAATGGACAGAAATAAATTGATTTGAACTTACCTTTATACTCATTTGTATTTACATTGATTGTGCTTCATTTTTCTCTCTTCAAGACTTTGATCTAATTTTGTATTAATTCATTCAAGTCTTGTTTTGTATTTTGAGAGATCTTGTAACTAAGAGATTCATCTCTTATTGTCAAAATCTTATATTTCCTAGCTTGTTGTGCTAAAAGACTTACTCTTTGAAGCAAGGGGTTGTAATTACCTAGGTAGGTGTTAGAGAGCTTGCTTATATAAGCAAGAGGTTTGTAATTTCTTAGTATTGGACTAGAGGGTCTATTTGGTTAAGTAGGAGGTTTTAGTGGATTATTTGCAAAATCCTTAATGAGGAGTTAAGGTAGTGGATTAAGCTTAGGTTAAGTTAAACAACTATAAATCCTTGTGTTCTTTTGTGCTTGTGTTCTTTGATCTTTATCTTTCTGTCAACTTCAAAATTAGTCGACCGTGATTCATAGGACCGCAATGAGAAAATAAGTTTAAACACAAAAAGGAATAATGAAAATAGAAGCAAAGATAGACGGTACACAGGGAAATTTTACGTGATTCGACTAGAACGATACTTACTCCACGACTGTTCTCTGGGTATTCCGGCAGAGTAACAGTATGTTATTATGGTTGTCTTCTTCCTCGTACAATGATTTTCGACCCCTACTTATAGTGAGAGGTGTTTACAATTGCATAAAGTCCAAAAGTGAAAAAATGACATCATGGAAACAAGATGTGCTTATTAACTCCATAAAATTAGGAGTGAGCTCCATATTACCAAGGATCTGGTTTGCCTCATAAAGTAAATGGGTCTCTGCCTCCGATTATTTAGTAGCGATGTTGTTATGCGAGCTAAAAGGTCAGGTTGGCGAGATGGAAACATTGCTAAGAGCTCGCTGGAAGCTTGCTTAGCTCCGCGATCTGAGTTTGGGCTTTAGCGACATGTGGTCTTGTTCTGGCGAGCTCGGCTTTGGGCACATTGGGCTTCAGGCGATTGGGGCGGCCCATTGGGTTGTGCCCAGTCCATAAGAAATGGTGCAGAAAATGCACATAACACAAGCCCCCTAGCTTGCAGTGCAATTTTCTGACTGGAAGCTGATGCATGCCAGCTATTCCAACTGTCAATCCTCCTTACAAAATTCTGCCCAATCGCTTCACATCACGTTGTTTCATGTCGCACGCCTTGTTTGAGGCTCATTTAATGTGCACGTTCCTTTATTACTGCACGTTATTACAGCCGCGGGGCCCACAAGCTGTCGTGCAACTAGTAGATATGGGGCATGCCATAAGCCATTTTGATTCAACAGCTGGGATCACTTGAGTTGGGTGTATAAATAGCCAAAGGGCCTTACTTTTTCCCTCTTCATGCTACTTTGAAATTTTTCTTTGCTCCTGCTCCATTCGTCTCCTAAGCTTTCTCTGCGATGAAGCTTTTTCGACTGTAGTTGCTCATTCGCCCATCTCTGCTTGAAGCCTGCTCCAAGCTCTTGCACCGACAAGAAATTCAGTGATAAGTAAGCTTCTTGCATTTTTTTTTCTTTTTGTTTCTTTTCTTTCGCCAGACCATCCATCGTTGGTTAACTGTCAATGGTTCTTTGGTCTCCCTAATTTTGTTGGTGTCTCCTCCATTTTCTAAGGCACTGATTTGAAGGTATTCTTCGAGCCTTCAAGCTTAATGACATTAAGATTAGTCTTCTATGGAGTACCAAACTTGTAGTCTCAACCCCTCTATCTTAGGCAGCCCCCGCTGGGTTGTGCCCATCCTATAAAAAATGGTGCGCAAAATGCACGTAACACTTTCCAAGCATTCGTTTATTCCTCACTTGATTAACAAATTCATCTTTTTTGATTTACATTTGTCATTTTATATGTTTTATGTTTTAAATCATTAAAACCTCAATTTGTATAAAAATGATTTCAAATTCAAATTAACTTTTTAATTACCCAATTCATCCCCCGTCTTGGGTGTATACCATAGGATTTCAAATTCAAATTAATTTTTTAATTACCCAATTCATCCCCCATCTTGGGTGTGTGCCATAGGATTTCAAATATACTAGGGGGTGACCAATAATGAGAAGAGAAGAGCCATGGCTACAAACAAATGGCAAAAATGAATTTTTCCTTAAGGTTATTTTAGTAATACTTAAATGTGGACGTAGATAGCAAAACACTAGGCTGTAAATAAAATTTTTATTTTTTTTAGTTAGGTATTTGATTGATAAAAATATAATTTTACCCTTATATTGGCATTGCTTATTGATCTAGGCGAAAACTTCCTAGGCTGACTTTAATCGTGCTTGATATTATATTGTAAACAATTCACCATTTATTATTCTTTCTATTTGATTCTTTATTTTATTTATTTTATCTTACATATAATTTTGATTATTATAAAAATTTATTATTTATTGTATAATTTAATAATAAATATTACAATATTAAATATTAATAATATACAAAATTAATCATCAAATATACAAAATAATCTAATAGACATATACACAAAATCAATAATTAAATACGCACATACTCAAAATCAATAATTAAATACGTAAATCAATAACTAAATGCACAACATCACTTATTCAATAAAAAAATAAATACAAAATATCCCCAAATCACAAATTAGTACTCGATCTACTCCTCGCTTAAGAGCACATTGTCATCACCACTACTACTAGTTCTGCTCATCGCTATCGCCTCCACTAGTCGTTGTTGTCGTCGGATTTGGTGGTCATCACCTTAATTTAGTCTTTTATCGCGCCTACAACTTGCATTCTCTAGTTATCTTCTTTGAATCTACTGGTCATCGTCTCTGCAACGTCTCCTCTGATCAATTTTATCTTCGTCACGTCTTGTCAAAAAATACCTTTCCAATAATGAAGAAACCAAGCAAGAGTCTCTGAATTGCTCAATAAGACAAAGTAATAAAGCATTAGAAGAATGTCTAGAGGTTCAGGAGTCTTTGCTACACACAGTGAACGCGGAGATAATCCACCAACTCCCTGCTATCTTACAATCAGATTGTATATTTAAGGACTGTCCCAAAAGATGTCTCCAAATGCTAAAAGACCTTACCTTGAGTCGTAGGAAGTACTACCCTGAAATTAAAACTAAAACCATCGCCTCTAATAAACTTACATACTATATGGGATAAAGCCATAAAACCATCGCCAACCAGACTAAAATATCTAGCATACAAGGTACTCTAATGCACAAAAATGACAAAGATGGCTCCAAACATTTTTTGATCTGTTTCTATAATTTGTAAAATATTTCAGGTGCATTTCGTAAATTATAAAAAATTATCGAAAATGCATTTCTGACGACCGAACTTGCTGCTGCCTCATTGTGCATTAGAGGACGTCATTCCCCCGCCATTTTTGATGATCTAAAGCCATTCTCCATCATTGTTCCTAACTCCTAACATCTGAAAGATGTGTATATACAATTTATATTCATTCTCTGTATATATTCAAATAAACGCTAAATATATAGTGAGTTGTTAATATTTTTTCAGAGTAGCAAAGTCGGTTAAGCTGCACTGTAACAATAATTGTATGTTGAAAAGAGTCATTTCATTTAATGATGGGTTGGGATACATATATACATATATATTTGGATTTCGAAAGTGGTCTAAATATTCTATTATTGGTTTTTGAGGGAAAAAATGTTTAAGAAAATAAAAAATTTTGGAAATAGTTATTGCATAATCAATTTGTAAGATCTACTTAGTTATTATGGAACAAAGGTAGAAGTTGTTTGTTTGAATACTTTATGGAACTTATGTTTATTTGTATCATGTGTTAAACTATTTTTTATAATTTTTTATATTAAAATTATATTTATAAAAAAAATATATTTTTTAATTTACACTTTATCTCGATTTTTTATTTCATACTTTTTTTAAAAAATACCATTTTTTCTTTTTCGTTTCGTATCGAAAATATTTCTTATTTTCATACAATCTACATAAGGCATTAGTTGGAATGAAAGAATAAAAAGAAGAATTATACTACCATTGGAAGAAGCTACACCTATAGGAACATCTGTACTGACAAACCATTTCAATAGTACGAGTGTTGTCGTGCCACATAAGGCACAACCATGAAAGAAATGAAAAATAAATATTTATGTGGTTGAACTATCTGCTCTATATGTTTGAGCTTTGCTTCCTTAGAAGATGAGACACTAAAAATGAAAGAAAAATTCTATCGGCAATTTGAAAAATTACTCTTCGCAACTTGCATCCTATCAAATTTTTTAAAAATTTTAAAGTACTTATTTTACCCCACAACCAACCCTCTCTTCTGATCACCTCTCATCGTCGGTCATCGTCTCGCATCTCTTTTTCTCTCCCGCATCATATACATACATACACACACAAACACATATATATATAAATATATATACACGCGACAATGCAACCAGCACACACACACACAAACATATATATATACACACAGAGCATGGCCGCGACGATACAACTAGCAAGCGCGCACACACACACACATATATATACACACAACATGGCCGCGACCATGCAATCTAGTATACACACACACATATATATATATTGTAACAGCTCATTTCTTCATGGCGTGTTATACCTTAGGAAAATTGGGTCTTATATATATATATTTTTTTATTTATTACATTATCCCGAAATTCCCTAAGGCCTATCTAGTGTGAGATATCTACACTAGAATACAAAGCGGAAGCTGAATCGAACCTGCTCATGGCAATATATACATGAATAACTAGATAAGCACTTATTACAAACGTTGTTACATAACCTTTGAAAAGTAAAATAAATGTACATAATCCTTAGCTACTCATATCATTACATAACATGGCACATTTCCTCGTTTCCTGACGTCTCGTGTCATCACACATTATCCATTTCAAAATCATCTCTGCAAGTCCCGAATGGAACGTTGAATGTTCCAGGGGCGAACCCAAGTTAGATGATGAACCATCTAAGTAAGGGTACATAATGTTATGTCATGAGTGTATGCAATGTCTTTCCTCGTAGGTGTCAACTGCACCCTTATGCTACCCACCATTTTAGCGGCCACCTCTTTCGAAGCCGGGGTGTATGGGTGTACCCTTGGTAAGGCAGCGGTGCCAGTTCGTACTCCCTACGGCCTCATATGCGTGTGATCAATGATATCAACGTGTATTCATGCATTTCATAGTCATGTATGCATTCTACGTGATAGATACATATCAGGGCATGTCAATATGATGAAAAACACTTTCGAGGAAGTACCACTTACCAGTTCGGGCCTAAATGCAGTTTTTTGAAATTACTCAAGAGAGGCCGAAACGATATTTTTTCAGAATCCTTAGGGGTCAAATTGATGTTTTAGGACTTTAGGGTCTTGAGAGAAATTATCAAAAGTCAAGGAGCTTGGTGAAATGGGCCAAAGTGAGAAAACCAAAGTTTGAGGGGCCAAAGTGCAATTTTAAGAAAATCTCCAAGCAACCATGGCCGACCAACCCATCAAATCACTGAAATTGGCCACAGGGATGGCACGAGGGTTGCTCAAGGAGCATCTTTTGTAAAGGGCTTGACCGACAACAAGCAATGGAATGGCCGGAAATTGAAGAAAAAGTGGCCGAAAGTTTGGCCATTTAGATCGCGAAAATGGAGCTCTTTCGGTGGATTTTGGACTTGTTAAGGGCAATAGGGGACATCAGAGGCCTTGATTGAAGCGAGATCCGTCATTTATGGGGCCAAAATCGCCTATAAATAGAGGATATGGTGGCTTAGAGTTTTGCAAGATTTGAGTTTCAAATCGACCTCACTTTTGAACAAATTGAGGCACCAAACCATAGGGCTTTTGTTGCCCATGAGCTGAGGATCATTTCTGGAAAGTTTGAGAAATTTTGGAGTTCATTTGAGGGGTGATTGGAGCTTCGCCGGAAAAATCGGATCTCGCCGGAACCGAACTGAATTTTGCTCGGAGGGAGGTCTTCCAAGTGTTCTTTCAAGCTCAAATTTGGACAGAATGATCAACTCAAGGTAAGCTATCTTCTGGTATAGTCAGTTTAATTTTCCGGTGTGCCGGCGCCGGAGAAGATGACCGGAGATAATTTTTAATATTATTTAAATACTGAAATAAAGAAAAATAGAGTAAAAATAGAAATAAAAGAGAGAAAATTCTGGAAAAATATCCAGAAATACAAGAAAAAAGAATAGTTCAGTTTTATAAAATTTTATTTGAGAAATGTTATGATGAAATAATTATTTTGAATTTTTGAAAGGAAACTTAATTAGAGAAAAATAGGAAAAGATTTTGGAAAATTCTCAGAAAACTC
The DNA here is from genome assembly GCA_036245055.1 of Diospyros kaki. Taxonomy (NCBI): domain Eukaryota; kingdom Viridiplantae; phylum Streptophyta; class Magnoliopsida; order Ericales; family Ebenaceae; genus Diospyros; species Diospyros kaki. The sequence goes on along the minus strand of BSEG01000002.1, from coordinate 4,356,426 downwards.
ATAGAGATTAGAAATGTTATTTTAGGAATTTTCATGAAGAAAAATTAAATAAATTACCTGATTAGGTATTTATTTTGAATTTTGGAAGAAGTTATGACTATGAAAAATAGAGAAAAAATAGAGAAAATAAGGAAAAAGTATGAAAAAATTAGATTATTGATTTTACTTGGAAATGATTGGCCAGGAAGTGATTTGGCCATGGATCTTGATGGTTTATGTTATTTTCAAGGTTGGCACGCAAAACAAGGTTATACGCGTTTTTCGAGAAAATTTGAGTTTACGTCTAAAGGTAAGTGGTTTTATCCCGAGAACCTATATATGAAACGTTTGCTTCATTATGCATGATATTTATTGAAGTTATGATCATTTCATATTGCATGGAAAGACGTTATTCTTGCATAGTACGATATTATTCGCATATTGATACTCATGCATGGAATGGGGATGTCGCCCTAAGAGTGTAGCCGTAATTCCCAAGGGCAATGATGGAACAACGTTAGGATTATCCTGCAGAGGTTCGGGATTCTGCCTAGGGTTCCGTGCCAGGCTGGTAGGCTAGGGAAGTTACACTAGGGCACATGATTATTTATGTTATTGCATCATGTATTCATGTATCATGTTTTTAAACCCTTACTAGAAGATTCATCTTCTAATGGGTTATGCCCCTGGAACATTCAACGTTCCAGTTTAGAATTGCAGCTTAGGCAAGGATCAGGTTGAGATGAGACGGCACGTGATGGCGTGGCCGATGGATTCAGCAAGCTGACTCGGATATGTTTTTACCTAATGCTTTATTGATGATTAGCTTTGTTAGAACATTATGGAATCTCCATGTATTTATGTATTTCAATATTGAGGATATGATGTTAATGTATGGTATGGATTCTTATACGGTTATAAAGTGAAATTGATTATGGATCATATCAGGTTTCGATTTTAAGCTTCCGCATTTATGATGATTACCGGTCTTAGCTTATTGATTCTTATTTAGTGAGTTGAGAAGGTAAAACGGGATTGTCGGGAGATGGTTTATAAAAAAAAAAAAAAAAATATTCCCGAAATTCCTAAGTTATTTAACGCTCGAAAAAGCGGGGCGTTACAGCCATGGCCGCTTGCTGTTGCCACCCTTTGGCTTCAGCTCTCTCTCTCTCTCTCTCTCTCCTTCTCGATCTCACTTGCTTGGTCTCTCTCTCTCTCGTTTGACGCTTCTCATTCAGCCGAACCCCTGCCTATTTATAGGCAATGGCTTCACTGTAAATTGCTTGCCCACCACGCACGACATTTAATGTGCAAATCTTCACATTAATTGCACATTAATTGTTCCAAAATTCTTACGCCACCTAACCACAGATCACGTGGCCAATATCTTCCATTTGCAGCCCCAATCTCGCAGCCATTAAAAGCTTCTCAGAAGCTTTCCTCAAGAACACGCACACACGCACAGCACATTTATTACATATATATATATAACTATATTACTATATATGAAAAATTAATTTAAAAATTATACATTAAACCCTCAATTTCATCGTTATTTCACTGGTGCATATTTCTAATTGAAGCTTCGACCTTGAACCTCAAATTAATTTGCATTATAACACTGAAATTCCATAATTAATAATCCAAATCTTAGCTGAAAATGATAATTTCGCCTCAGTGTCCTCATCGGGCTATCGTTTAATCCCGAAACCACTGAAGGGTTGCTTACTACGCAAAATCAGAGCCCCCCTAGGGTTCCGTTAATTTTTTAGGAGTCTCCTACGATGATTCGGTTTTACAGCCTAAACAATAGCTGTATTTTTACTGTACCAAAAATTGTTCCGAATTCGATTTCTTTCGATACCGTAAATCCTATTTCGATACGCTCGTCGAGGCCATATAATTTTCTTTAGATAATTTCACTCCGAGGCCATCCCTGCAGTTGATTTGGTACTTGAAATTGCTATAAAATTAACTTTTCGGTATTCTAAAGTCATCAGAATTACGTGGCAACTTCATATGAACATGGGGTATTACATATATACACACACACTCACACACACCTATATATATACACACTCACACACACAAAAGCATGGCCGCAGTTATGCTTTTCGGGCTGTCATAGAATTTTTCAAAATGAAAATGTTTGCAATGCATGTTGAAAGGATTTTAATTGACTTGACACGAATTTTAGAGAATTAGAAAAGAATATTTTTCTTTGAAAGATTCAAAAATTAGTAAATTGGGGAGTTTGGCTGACCAAATACAAACATAATGTAAGGATACCATTATGCACTAAGCTATAGTCAATCACTTTTGTCTCTTTTAGTTGCTCAATACTTTCTAAAATTTCAAACAATACCTTAGTAATCATTTAGTATAAGAATATTTTACAGTTTAAACATGTCAAATACCGAATGGAACTTTGTTGTTCGTCCATGCGTCAATGCTTTTATGGGATGAATCATACATTCTATGATTTAAAGCTTAATCAGTGCCTAAAATATATACGAAAAAGTTTAGAGAGCCCGATGAACTTACCGACCGCCCTATCGAAAGGGGGCAAAAAAACTATTTTGCCCCTGCCTACTTTACAAATTTGTAAAGTGGGCCACTGCTGCTCTCCTCCTTGCTCCTTCGTTCTCCTTCCTTTCATGGTCGCTGCCCTCACCTCGTCGTCGCGCCTCACCCCCATCACCTTGCCTTCGGTGCCTCGTCGATGCAACGACGGTCGGCGAGGCGCCAGAGACGCGGCAAGGGCAGCGAAGCGATGGGGAGAAGTGAGGGCAGCGACCATGGAAGGGAGGAGAATGAGCGAGCAGGGAGAAGAGTAGCAGTGGGTGGGGGTAAAATTATTTTTTTACTCCCTTTTTGTAAGGGGGTCGGTAAATTCATCGGATCCTGTAAAACGACTCCATATATACATGGTTAAACTAGGGTTTCGGTTGGAGATAACCGTTGGGTGGTTCCATTTGTTGCCTTGTAATAATGAAACATCTCATTGGCCAATTGGAAAATGCAACTACACATAAAGCTATAACTATATCCGCAAGGGAAACAATAATTATCCTCCGGCGCTCAACAAAATCTCTCCCGCCATGCCAACACTCTCCATTCTCTCACCTCCTTCGCACTTCTACAGACGTTGTCCCGACGCATCCTCTCGATCTCTTCTTCCTCCAAGACCCTCCCTTCGGTTAGGGTTTTGCTGCTTCAGACCACTTCGCACGCCGACTCCGAACTATTTACCGCAATCCCGGCGCTCCTACAAGTTTCCTAGGTCAATCTTTCCGCCGGAGCCTCAACTGTCCAACGCCGGCGAAGAGGAGGAGGAGGAGGAGGAGGCGGACGACGAAGACGATGATGATGAAGAAGAAGCAGCCGATGAGTACGAGTACGTGGCCGGCGACGTCGTCGACGGTGCCGAACAGAGTGAGGACGAATTTGAGAGTTCGCTCATTGGTGCCTCGGGGCCAAAGCCTCCGTTCGAGGAGTTCAAGTGGCAGAGAGTTGAGAGGCTCCGCAACGAAGTGAAAGCGTTCGGCGAAGAAATCATCGATGCTAATGAACTCGCTTCCATTTACGATTTCCGCATCGATAAATTTCAGGTCACTCAAAGTGCACGGTGCATACCACATAGAAATAAATTAGATATTTATATGTGTATTATACATTCATCGATGTATCAAATTCACTTCCATTTATGCTTTCCGCTCGTTAAATTTCAGGTCACTCTAAATGCACTTGCAATTTAGTTACCATTCTATGTAGTGATATTGTGTGTGTAGATTTGTATAAAAAATTTATATGTGTACTCATGACTTAGATGTCCGTAATGTTGATATATTTAAATTGGAGGTGTATATCCGTAAGTGTGTAAGGTATAATTTTCGTTCAGGTTGTTCAATTATCTGATTGCTGTTGCAGCGATTGGCAATTCAAGCGTTCTTGAGAGGTTCATCGGTGGTAGTGTCGGCACCAACCAGCAGTGGTAAGACTTTGATTGCTGAAGCTGCAGCCGTTGCAACTGTGGCCCGAGGGAGGAGAATATTCTATACTACTCCTCTTAAGGCACTATCAAATCAGAAATTCCGTGAGTTTCGGTATGCAAATGGAGAAATTAGAATTGAAATTAATCAGTGTAACTTCTCAATGGCTTCTTGTTTTTGTCATGGTTGAATCTTGTGGAGTACGAATATCATTTTGATGTGTTTGCTATTGCAGCGAAACATTTGGTGATAGCAGCGTTGGTCTTCTTACTGGAGATTCTGCTGTCAACAGAGATGCTCAGGTTATAATTATGACTACTGAGATTCTGCGCAACATGCTTTATCAGAGGCAAGTGCTGTTTTGAACTTCTGTCTACTCATCTCTGAACCCTTCATATAAGCATATTTCATTGCAAGCAAGTTCATATATGTGACTTTTAGTATGCCTATAGAAAATAATTTCCACAGGAAAACGGACCATTGTTAGTCGATATAATTTTCTGCTATTTCAATTTCTTTAATTGTCTGCAATTCATCAGTTTATGTACCCCAAAAACCAGTGATGCTCAATGTACTCTGCTTCAGTAATATCCTTTGTTATCTGAACTCTCTGTTTCCTTATGCAATACCTGTATCCCTATGTCTTTCTTTCCCTTGTTTGAGTTAATTATTAACTTTATCATTCATTGATTTTTCTTCTGCAGTGTTGGGATGTTTTCATCTGAAAGTGGACTTTTTCATGTCGATGTTATTGTTTTGGATGAAGTGCATTATCTAAGTGATATATCTCGGGGTACAGTTTGGGAAGAAATAGTGCGTGCTTTTCATTCTCTTACTACTATTTTCCTCCCTTTTCAATGATTTATTCTGCCAGTATTCCTTATGGTTATTCACTATAAAAATGAAAAATGTCATTCATTCTTCCATCTCCAATGTGATCTGATTGCATTGCAAATTGTTTTCAGGTCATTTATTGCCCCAAAGAAGTTCAACTCATATGTTTGTCTGCAACAGTTGCAAATCCAGATGAATTAGCTGGTTGGATTGCTCAAGTAATATGATTATGATAGATCCTTTCCATCCCATTCTTTAAATTGCTTAATAAGTACAATTTAAGCTAACTGTCAAGATGGTATTGTAACGATCCCTAGAATTAGGAAGTTATTTTTAATTTCAGTTGTTATATCTTTGTTTAATTGTTATTTATAGTTTTGTTCTAGGAACAGTTAAGTAACAGATATGGAGTAGTGGGGAGGTGGTGGAAGTACTTTAGAAGCAGTTACTGGTAGTGGAAGTGGTAACTGCCTTGTAGAATCTGTGGATAGCTTATGTATAAAGCTAAACCCACACTATTGAGGCATTATGAATGAATTGTCAAGAAGCTATTGAAGTCTCTCGTTTCCCCCTATTGTTCTCTGTGTTTCTCCCTACTTTCTGTCTGCTTCTTCCTCATTTATGTCTAATTCTCCCTATTATTCTGTCTGTTTCTCCCTCAATTCCAATTCTATCTTCAAAGAAAACATTAGTTAGGATTAGGGTCCTAACAGGTGTTTTCCTCATTGTTTCCTTTTGGTCTGCTAATTGGTGCCTGTATCTAAAATCACTCTATTTGACCCATCATATCTCTTTGGATAGTGTTACTAATTTGTAGTAGCTGGAACCATCAGTTGAACAGTTTTAAAGCTGAGACTTCTTGTTTTTCCCCTCAAGAAGTGTAGATAGTACGTTGACTTAGATTTTGTTTCATCTAATTCTTAACTTATATACCCTCTATGATTGTTCTTTTTCATGTGTATTATGAGGTGATCTACATTTTTGTTTATTTAATCCTGCATTAGAATGCCTTAGTCTTTGATAGATGACTAATATTTGATCTCAAGTATGTTTATCAAACTCTCTCTCTCTCTCTCTCTCTCTCTCTCTCTACACACACACACACATTTAAAGCTTCCTGAGAAATAAATGAACTAGGACTCTGCATTGTTTGGGGTGAGACAACTTACATGCCTCAAGCTAGATAAATATGGTTATAATGGTACTCACATTTCTTTTAGAAAGGGTGGTTGACATTATCTTCATGCTTATGCTATTGTTTAATGCTTTATTCTTGGAAAAATACTGATTTATTCTCGTGTTCAATTGTTTAGCTTGTTAATGTATATATAAATATGGCCAAATAATTTTGGCATTACTTCTTTGAGAGGATAGGAGGATTCAAATTTCTAAGTTTTTCATGCCATATTACTAGTTGCAACCATTTTATTTCCCTGTCAATAAAGGTTTCTAAATTGTGTTACATGTTTGAGCTAAAATGTTAGGATTAAGAACTGGGCTTAATTCCATGTCCATGGTGATTCAGATTCACAATAAAACTGAACTGGTGACATCATCAAAGCGTCCAGTTCCATTGACTTGGCACTTCTCCACAAAAACATCCTTGTTACCTCTTCTTAATGAGAAAGGAACAAGCATGAACAGGTAATTTCTACGAATTATATCTGGCCAATTCATGGCTCGTTTATACTGAACGCCTATGCATTATTATGTATTTGTAATCCCTTGTAGCATTCTAAACTTGTCTTTCTAAGATTTCATCTTCAATTGCCCTAGATAATATTTCAAACATTTCCCCTGTCCTTGTGACAGTTTTCACCATGTGGATCACTTAAGGGTTGTTTTTTTCGTGTTTCAGTTTTGATTTTTGAATTCATTTTCAGTTTTGTATTGAGTATTTGTTTTGAGATTGCTGAAAATGCACTCTTTTTGTCTGAAACATTTTCCACTTTTTGAAAATTTTGAGCGTGTTTGTGATGAAAACAACCAAAACAACTTTTTGTTGTTTTAAGTTTTCTTTACAAAATTTTTCTTTGTTTTAGAAAATGTGTTTTTGAAAATATGAAAGTAAATATGTTTTCACTATTTTGAAAAACTGAAAACGGTCTGAAAACATCAAAGAGAACTAGGCCTTATTGATTGATTTATTTATTTAGTTTAAATAAAGTCTCTGGTGCCTACTTTTCTAAAGATGTAAGTGGTGTTGCTATTACTAATTGGAAAAACAAGTTGCATCTCATCTGATTGTAAAATGTGATGAGGTGTTGCTATTACTAATTGGAAAAACAAGTTGTATCTCATCTGATTGTAAAATGTGATGAGAAACTCTTAAGCATGGACTTGATCTATAATGTGCTTATGTTAGATACGGTCATAAATAGAAAGGATTGGTGGGCTAGAATCACCGTAATAGACCCCACCTATTGGGAATAAGGCTTCTTGTGGGGTTGTTATCTTATCTGATTGTTAACTCCTATTCTATAAAACTCTTTTGATGAAGCTGCTGTCTGTTGCAAGGCATGAGTTTACAACTTCATTATAAGGTCATATTTAATTTCCTTCAGGAGGTCTAGCAAAGATTGTATTAACTGACTCTATAACTTCTGTTCCATAAAACTCCAAAAAAAAAAAAAAAACTCTATTTCTTCTTTTAATTCATATGTGACTATGGGAAAAACAAAATAAAAATACTACTTCTTGGAAGGGATGGTGCATTGGATATGGACCTAATTCTTAATTTTCTAGGTTCCTCTAGATTGGATCTATATTAAGGAACTCGTGGTTAAAGCAAGTGGATGTATCAGTATTTTACAGGAACCAGTCACATAGGAATATAGGATGCATCAGCATCAGCAGAATCAGCCACATCTTACCAATCAGTACATTGGATAACATTCTTGGTGAGAATAGATGTTTCTGATAGCCAAGATTAACTTGCAGGATCTTAGCACTAAAATTTCTATAATGTGAACAAAGACTTACAGGTCCCTTTGTTTTTTTGCTGTTATTTCTTCTGTTTGGTTCTTTCTTCCATAAACACGTGGAAATATGCTTCCTCTAACAACTTGCACTTTTATTTTTTGAACAGGAAGTTGTCAGTCAACTATTTACAACTTTATTCATCTGGAATTAAACCAGACAAGGATGACAGGTCTAGGAAAAGGTCTTCAAGAAAGCGTCGAAGTGAGATGAGCTATGACATTAATGCCAATGTGAATGGACAAAATCTATCAAAGAATGACATAAACACTATCCGCCGATCACAAGTATGGCATTAGTTTATCAGTCATTTACTAGTGTCGTGCCTATTGTCCGTTTCCCCCACGGATAAGGATTGCATTTATGGTTATGCTTTACTTCTGTTTTGTATGCTGCTCAAGGAATCTCAATAGATCAGGTAACCTGCAATAGTTTCAAAATTTTCAGGTGCCTCAAGTTATAGATACATTATGCCACCTTCACCCGAGGGATATGCTACCTGCAATTTGGTTCATCTTTAGTAGGAAAGGATGTGATGCAGCAGTTCAGTATCTTGAAGATTGCCAACTCCTAGATGAGTGTGAGATGAGTGAGGTTGAGCTGGCCTTGAAGAGGTTCCGCATTCAGTATCCTGATGCTTTAAGAGAGTCTTCAGTCAAGGGCCTTCTACGAGGGGTTGCTGCACACCATGCTGGTTGTTTGCCTCTGTGGAAGTCATTTGTAGAAGAGTTATTTCAGCGTGGGCTTGTCAAGGTTGTTTTTGCTACAGAAACACTTGCTGCCGGTATCAATATGCCTGCTAGGACAACTGTTATTTCATCTCTCAGCAAAAGGAGTGAAAGTGGACGTGTCCTTCTGAGTTCAAATGAATTGCTTCAAATGGCTGGACGTGCTGGTCGAAGAGGCATTGATGAAAGGGGTCATGTTGTTCTTGTGCAGACTCCCTTTGAGGGGGCTGAAGAATGCTGCAAGCTTCTTTTTTCTGGACTTGAACCTCTTGTGTCACAATTTACTGCTTCATATGGGATGGTGTTAAATCTTCTCGCGGTATTTGCTCAAATCTGTTGCCAATTTTCTCCAATTTACATGGGACTTCACTGAATTTTAACTTTTAGTGTGCTATAGGGTGGAAAAGTTACTCGTAGATCAAATGAATCAGAAGGCATGAAAGCCACCCAAACTGGACGGACTTTGGAAGAAGCTAGGAAATTAGTTGAACAGAGCTTTGGAAATTACGTGGGGAGCAATGTTATGCTTGCTGCAAAAGAGGAGCTTGCTAAGATACAGGAAGAGATTGAAATGCTCACTTCAGAAATTAGTGATGAAGCTATTGATAGGAAGAGCCGGAAGCTGTTATCAGATAGGGCATATAATGAGATTGCTGACCTACAGGAAGAATTAAGGGTACCTCACTTTGTTTGTTTGATCTAATTGATGGTCTTTGCTGATTCTTCTTCTTCCACTACTATGTTATTTTTCTTATAAGTTTAGGTGGTTAAGTTGCACTCTTCCAAGTCAACCATGCTGGCACTTAAAACTTGTTACCCTCTTGGTGATGGCTAAGTCAGCCGTCCAACCCACACTTGGACACACTTAGGGGATGTGCGTGCATGCGTGCGTGTGAGAGAGAGAGAGAGAGAGATTACCCTTTATATGGGCCTTCGACCTCTTAATGGATGGTGGTCAAAACGATCTAATGGCCAACAAAACATGACTCTTTGTATAGCTGTATCTTGGCTTTTCCTACCTTTATTATTAAAAAAGAACACTGGAGAACCCTAGATGACTCTAGAACATTCTAGAGTATACTAGGGTGTACTAGTACAATATAAAATATGCTAGAGAAAACTAGAGAATGTTGGGATGTTCTGGAATGTTGTCCTGCCATGCAGCCTGCCCTACCTTGTCCCAGTTATCACTGTGTGGCAGTGATCCTCAAAAGATTAGGGGTGTGACACTCACCCACCTATTGTGGCAACATCCCATTACCTACTTGTAATGCTGTACAATGTCCGTGAATTGCCACAGATCATCCTTAGCTTTCCAACTTGTCTCATTGTTTGGCAATCAATTCCATTTGATAAAAACTAAGTGTTGGGCGGCAATCCTCAGTCCTCTCTTAGGCACCACACAATATTCCAAGATTTGTTCCACCTCGTCATCATAGAACTTATTACTACTAAGGGTGTCCTCTTGGAAACGGTCCATTTTGAATCCTCATCCACCTGATACAGCTTTAGCAGGCTCACATGGAACAGAGAATGTATTTTTTGCTTAGGTGGTAAGTTAACTTTGTAAGAAACCTTACCAACCTTGGCCAACACTGGATATGGCCCCTCATATTCCATGCCAACCCTTATGGAACTTCTTGAAAGCTTTGAACTATTGGGGTATCACTTTGACAATTACTTTGCCTCTTACTTGGTAGGTGACTGATCACCTATTTTGGTCTACCCACTTCGTCTTTTTAGCTGCCTTGACAAGATAAGAATGTCTCTCATCAGCTTTTTCCTGCCAAGATGCAACCATGTGGTAGGCTTCTAGGCTCCTTCCCTTATAAGTTGTCTCAAGGATCAATGGGGTCAAGGGTTGCTAGCCCGTGGACTTGGTTTTCTGCTAAGGTAGCGTTTGTTAAAATGAGCAAGATAAGAGAGTATCAAGATAAGGTCAGAATTCTTTCTGGATCAAGATATGGAATAATCAAGATAAGATTGGGAAGCATTCCAAGATTTTTATCAAGCTGTTTGTTAAATTTTTTAAAATACACTAGAGGACACAATCGTCATTTTTTTCTTATTTATAAAGACCAAGATATGCTTATCTTTAGGGGGGGGGGAATAAGCATATCTTGAACAAGCAAGATAAGAGGTCATTAATGATTTTTTCAAGAATGGTTAGATAAGCTTAACAAACATGTTGGAAATGATAGAAGTCTGGGATACATTCCATATCTTGGCTTTTCCACCCCATATCTTGATTAACAAATGCCCCCTAAATATAGGAAACCTATGCACATCCAAGAGTCTTGCCCAATCTTTCTGATTGACACAAAGTGCCTCAGGTAGCACTCCAACAAGTTCTTCACCCATTTATTTTGGCCATCGTTCTAAGGGTGAAAACTTGTAGAGAAATTTAGCTTCAAGCCAAGGAGTTTGAACAACTGTTAATAGTTGTCTAATAAAGGGGGAATCTCGAACACTGATGATTGTCTTTGACAGTCACTAGTACTTTACTATATTTTTGAAGAACAACCAGGTTGCCTCATCCAGTTTGATGGGGTCGGGATAAAGGCGTGCTTAGAAAATAAATCCACAATCACTATGATGGCGCCGCATCCCTTGGACTTGGGCAATGTTGAGATGAAATCCAGTCAGATACTCTCTCAGGGGTGCTTTGGAATTGGTAGTGGCTCCAACAACCCTTCTGGCAACTAGTTTTCCACCTTGTCCTGTTGGCAAACAAAACACATCTTCACATAGAATTCCACGTCATCTCACATGTTTGGCCAATAATGAATGTCTACAGAGGTGCACATGTCCATCTTTGCCCAATTGGTCTGTGGTAAGTCTCACTGACTTAATGGGTCTTCCGCTGCCACTCAATTGGTCTGTGGTTTTACTTGGTGGTGTATAATTTAATATGAGAATGGATGCAAATATTGTTTTGAAGTGTTTACTGTTGTGTGGACTGATCAAATTTCACTATATGCAAGATGTGCTTTTCCAGTTTTTATAGGCTCCATCTTGTCAGCTCTTGTAGACCTGATTTATTTTTGAAAGATTTTTTCCTCCAATTTTAAAAGTATTTTCTTCCTTGTGCACTAGGGATGCCCTTTTGAACTATTTTTCTTCGTGTTCACAATAACCTGCCATTGTTTGTACTTGTTGCTTTCATTTTTTGCTGTAGTAGACATATATGTCATATAGTTATTCAAAATGATTAAATTATTTTCCCAGAAAATTTTTTATGGACTGAAAGTGATTAAATTATTTTCCTCAGGCAGAAAAATGTTTACGGACTGAACTGCGGAGAAGGATGGAACTTGAGAGAATTTCTGCTTTGAGACCTCTGTTGGAAGAGTTGAAAGATGGACACTTACCTTTTATGTCTTTGCAATATACCGATTCTGAAGGAACTCAACATTTAGTTGCAACTGTTTATCTGGGAAAGGTTGATTCTCTAGATGGTTCAAAACTTAAGAATATGGTAAGTGGTGTATAATAATTGCATACTTGCTTCTTTTTATCCAAGCTCAAATGGTGTTGTTGTTGGGTTATCATTGAAAATGACTTTACTTGATTGACTAATAGAAGGACTTCATTTATTCACTTTGGTGGATATTTCTGTTAGAAGTTGTTGAACTTTGTAGGTTTTGTGTAATATATACATATATGCATTCATGCTGCTTGAGAGGTATTGCGGTTGTGTAAATCATTGATAAGTAGAGCTTTCTTGATTAACTAGTAAAAGGGCTTGTTTGTTCATTTGAATCGAGATTGCTAGTAGAAGTTGTTGCTTTGAAAGAAGTTAAAAATATGTAAACATCTATGCATTTCATTATCTTTTTGCTATTAATAATTGTGCTTGAGATTACCCCAAAAAAAAAAATTGTGTTTGATATGGAATATCGTTAGAAAGGCATAAAAAGGCATTATTTATGCGAGAACTCATTGCAAGTGTGGATACAATTTCCCAGCATTGGAAGAGGTTTAGAATACAAACATTTTTCTATGGCTCAGAAGAAAATATTTCAAAAGGAGAAGGATTATAGGTTTTGTTTTAGCTCAGTTTAATCTATTAATGAAGCACACTTTTATTATGCAGTCTAACATATAGAATATGTTGAGAGATTTATTATGTATTATGGAGTGGTCAACTAGTGAGGAAAGATGTGAGATTTTAGAGAGATGGGTCTTGTGATGTGATGTTCTGACGCTCCTGTTTCTGAAAATTGGGTGAAATTTGCTTTAGCTTGTCTTTAAGTCAGGAGCTCATTAATAGAATTGAAGTTGCAGCAGGAGGTGGTATATTCCATTTCTCTAAAACATCTAGAATTAGGGCACCTGTTTGGTATGAGGGAATGAGTTGGCATGGGATATCGATTTCCATGGTAATTTGGTAAAGGCCATTTGAAGTGGGAATGGCCATTTCCCCATTTTGTTGGGACACAATTTCCTTTCATGAGAATCTCATGGAAGTACTGTTTGTATCTGACGTTGTTTTTCTTTATATATTACAACAGTGCAATCTCTTTTATGTTGGTAAATTTGCTAATCTATCATAAATGTTTTGGTTGCAGGTAGTATGAAAGTGTATGATAGTTGATCTTGATTTTATTCACTTATACTCCTATGACGATGAACTTGAATGCTAAATTTACTGTCACCCATATTGAGCTATTTTGCAGTTTTCCAATTTTGCAAACTTACAACAAGTTCTTCATTTGCATCATAGCATGTTCAATTTGGAGGTCCTTACTCAAGTAGCTTTCTGTTTGTTAAATGAGTAAATCTCAATTCATCTTAAGCTTTCTTTGGGCCTAATCTCAGATGTTATTTTACTGGAGCCTTTTGAGCTATACTCTTGTTACATATTACCTGAACATTGTTTTCTCGACCCAGGATGGAATTTAAATTATTTATTCCATTCTCTTACAGGTTTATGCCAATGATTCTTTTTCATTAAATATAGTGAAACTGGAAGTTCCTCACAGTGATAGTGAAAGACAACACAATGTTGAAACATCATATCATGTGGCACTTGGTTCAGATAACTCTTGGTATCTTTTCACAGAGAAGTGGGTTAAAACAGTTTACAAAACAGGCTTTCCTAATGTTGCCTTGGTTCATGGTGATGCTTTACCTCGGGAGATTATGGCAATGCTACTTGACAAGGGGGAAATGCAGTGGCAAAAACTAGCAGGCTCTGAACTTGGTGGCTTATGGTGTATGGAGGGATCCCTGGAGACTTGGTCTTGGAGTTTGAATGTGCCTGTCTTAAGTAGCCTTTCTGAAGAAGATGAGGTCAGTGTAACTGGACTGATTTGATGTGTTACTATTGCTTTTCATACAACAGAAGAACAATATTTAGATTGTTTATCTCTGGTCAACATTGGTGTGGTCTACACAATTGTTTCATTTATATCTTTAAAAATCCATTTTAATTTCTTTTTTTCTTATTGCAACCACCCATGTCAATATGCTTTTTTTCATGCTAGTACTGGTACAACTATCTAGCTGTGGCCTTCCTTTCTTATCTTGCAACTTATGCTTGTGGACATACATTGTTCATGGTTAGGTTCTGCAATTTTCAAAAGCATACCATACTGCAGTAGAATGCTATAAGGACCAGAGGAATAAAGTCTCTCGTTTGAGAAAAAATATAGCCCGCACAGAAGGCTTTAAAGAATATAAGAAGATCATAGACAAGGCTAAGTTCACTGAGGAAAAAATTCAACGCTTAAAGGTTAGATCAGATCGCTTGATGAGTCGTATCGAGAAAATTGAGCCATCTGGCTGGAAGGAGTTTCTGCAGGTAATACAAGAATATTATCTTCTACAGATGAGATTTTATAAACATTGCTGGGACGGTGATGTATTTTACTTATTGCCTCTTCATGTACCTTTGATGCAAGTTGTTGACATTTGAATGAGTTGATATCTTACCTGATATTATAAAATCTGATATGAAAATACTATACAAAATTTTATTGTATTTTTCTGGTTGGAATACTGTGTTTTCTATATGTAAGAGTACTATACAATTTAATTAATTTATGAATCGTCATCCTCTTCACTGTGAGAAAGAAAGAATAGGTCAACCTTACAATCCGGGCTTAGGAAACATGTTGTTTTGTTCGGTCTGCCACTGTAGACATTTTTCCATTGATTAGTGGAACTAATGGGGTTGAATTGTCAAACAGAGTCCTGAATGTATCTCCCCTGATGTGATAATATTTTTTTATTGAAGGGTCGTTTGAATGTCAAGCTGGTCAGTTTATTGTCACATAATTTCGTAGAAGTCTTATCCATAATGATTTGCACTTCATTTATGAATCGTTCATTTGCTGACTCATCTAACATTTTAGCCTTCTCACCAAGCCATCTCATCTATTGGAAGCAAATAATATTAATTTTCTTCTTCTAATCATCACTCCACCACGTCTACAGATTTCCCTGTCACGGTTCCTATATTCAGTTATCCATGAAGATTTTTTATTTTCCCATTATCCTTTCCATTAAAAAACCTAGTTCCAAATGGAGAATTTGGTTACTGTACAAGGAAGATGTGAAAAAATAAACTCTTGGGCACTTGGAATTATGTGAATTTTATTTCACTCATTTCTAAAATGTTTGCCAGGTTAGCAATGTTATACATGAAACCAGGGCATTGGACATGAATACACACACTATATTTCCTCTTGGCGAAACTGCAGCAGCAATACGAGGAGAAAATGAACTTTGGCTTGCCATGGTCCTTCGTAACAAAGTCTTGCTAGATCTGAAACCTGCACAGCTTGCTTCAGTCTGTGGAAGTTTAGTCTCAGAAGGGATTAAAGTTCGTCCATGGAAAAATAACAGGTATAATCTATATTTCTAGAGATTGGGAATTTTGTTTGTGGGTAACCTGATATTTTCTCCTTATCATTCAGAGAAGACAATTTTTTCAGGATAGCAAACGTTCTCTAGAATTTCTCTTAGATTCAAACCCATAGCTAATGATAGAACTAGAATAACATTTTTTTGTTTCCTACTCACACGAACCCTATCATTGCTTTTCTATCAATCTCTAATTCTGATTGTCCTCCCCAATCTAATATTATTGTGCCAGTATGGACTGAAATTCCATTATGGTCCAATTCTGACGGATACTAAATCTTTGCAATATTTTATTGATCACAATTCTGTATATTCCATTTACTATAGAAGTTCCCAGAGAATTCATTAGAGGAACGTTTGATGCTATGTGGGTCCGCAAGAATAAATACAGAGCTTAGTTGTGCGTTCTGATTTTTACTTATGCTGTTGATGCTAAACTTGCTTAGTTTAGCAAGGCAGGCATTAAATTTTTTGAGTGCAAGTACACAATTATTGGGATGGTGAGTGTTAGGATCCCATCACGCACAGCACACATAGAAATCAAGAGAAAGAGGGACTACAAAAATTTAATATGGTTCGATCTCAAAAGACCTATGTCCACGATCTCATAATAATGGAATAAATCCCCTCTCAGTGACGGTAGTTTTTGAATTGAAAAAAGACTACAAATCTTCACAATCCTCACTACTCTAGATAACTGATTTCTCACACTTAGATGGCTCTGGTTATCAAGTGGCACAGGGGCACTCTCTTTATCTATCTACACTAACATCTACCTAAATGGGATTGAGTCTCCTAACCCTATCTCTATCTAATTTAAATTTGAGGAGTTGTCTAAAAATAAACCATTTGAAGTGCCTTAGAACATAAATGTGTCAGTTGAACAATTGTATTCTAGCTAGGGATTGGGCTCTACATCTGAGCCAGATCAATTGTGAGGCATCCTAGGCCTTTTATATGGTTATTCTACCAAGCCCTAAATCTATCTTTTACTTCAATATTACATGTAAACAGATCATTTTATCATCATCTCCATAGTGGCGGGCCAGCATCTTTCCTTTCTAATGCTACTGTGTACAGGAAACTACTGCCTAGCTCTTATCTTTGATAAGACATCCAATCATTGTACAATATGATAAATATATCTTTGGTGCATATGTGATATCATTTCTTATGTTCACCATAAGAAATTCTGCAGTAGAGTTCACATAACGATATGAGCACTACGAAAAAGTTCTGATATTTATTCAACTTTTTTTTTCTTGAAAGTTGTTCTATCAATCTGAAAATTAATTAGAGAGCTTTCTAATTTACTTTCTCCAGCTATATATATGAACCAACCACCACTGTAACAAAAGTCATCGACTTTTTGGATGAGCAAAGAAGTTCCCTCCTCCAAATTCAGGAAAAGCACGGTGTACAGGTGAGTATTTGAAATGGTTGGGTCCAGTTTTTATGGCAACGCTTCCAAACTTCAGAAAATAACTTCTTTTCTTTTTTTCTTTTTCTTTTTTTGTTTGGTTTGTTACAGATTCCTTGCTTTTTGGATAGCCAATTTTCAGGCATGGTAGAGGCCTGGGCTTCTGGATTAACATGGCGAGAAATTATGATGGATTGTGCAATGGATGAAGGAGATCTAGCTCGCCTCTTACGACGAACAATTGACTTATTAGCTCAGGTGTAATCATTATGATTTGATTCATTACAAGCGATAATGATAATTTGCCTCTCTCTCTTTAATTATTTATTTTTGTAAGACTCCGTTACGTAATTTTAGTTTTCCACAACTGCAGGTTCCTAAATTGCCCGATATTGATCCATTGCTGCAAAGCAATGCCATGAGTGCATTTAATGTCATGAACCGCGCACCAATAAGTGAACTGGCTGGATGAAATTCAATGAGACAACTGACACAATTCTAGATTTGTGCAACTAAATCTCTTTGGCTGGTTGTTCCCTATGGCCAGGTAATGTCTTTTTATTTAAAATCCACAGCCATATCATGCACCCTCACTTTATTTACTTGAAATGACTTGGTTTGGTTGGGTGTAAAATATTTTTAATTTTTTTTTCTCATTTTCTGATATTTGGTTGACAAAAAAAATGAAAAATATTTTTGTAATGAAAATATTTTACACCAAAACTAATGAAGTATTTTGTCTTCCATCAAAACACCTTTATATATATATATGTATATGCATGTATAAATATAAATACATATATAGACATACACATATATGAACAATATATATACATACACGGCAACACTTGTATGCATATACATGCATGTATACATTCATACCTTATATATACATGTATGTATGTTAATGTATATAGTTAATTTTTGAAAAATATTTTACCATGCAACCAAATACCAGAAAATAAAATAAAAAAATATTTGTATAAGACGATTCACATTGAAAAATAATTTTGAATGTAAAATGTTTTACATCGGAACAAACAGAACCAAGATGTGCAGTAAGGCAGTTTACAAAAATCAGTCATTAAATTAGTATTTTAATCAGGTGTGCTTGTATAAACCATACTTCTGAAATTGGGGATAAAGGTAGTATAGCTCAGGACCCTAATGAGAAGGAATGAATTGATGCTTTGCCATGTAAAAGATGCCAACGAAAGACAGTTTTGTTAAGCTGAAGCTGCTAAAAATATTAGTTGCTTAATTGGAACTTAGGACTTCAGCAAGAGAATATGTAAACTGGATACCGGAAGTTTTTAAATAAAGCTGTGAGTTCTTTTAGTGCCCCCCATCCCTCCACTTGAATAAAGTTTTCTTACACTTTTCGGCAAATTAAAAGTATGGCCTTTAACAATCATAAACAAAATAGTGAGAACTATAAACAAACCAATTTGGTACAAAGATTTCCCGCCTTACATCGTACAAGTGCATTTTTAGTGGGGAGTTGACAAGAAAATGATTGGATTATATTACTTATTACGCAAAGCATTTGTACTTTTGTTCAGCGTTTGATGTTATGTTTCTGTGGTTAACGCTGCATGGCAGCAGCAACAGCAGTTCAATATCAAGTTTCTTAAATTTACTAAATACAACTCTTTCCTCATCAGTTACCTTATAGTTCATACCTTGTGTCATAGTCACGAGTGCTTCTTGTTCTGCTTGGCAATTTATGCTTTAATCACGGAAAAGACGCCTGGCACATTTACTGGCGTACAGAATCCCTATATTGGTAATTCCTTGAATCCCTTCACTTGTCATTGCATCTTATTAGTAGTCAATTTGAGAGAATTTTACGACGACCAAGTTTGAACATTTCCCAGCATGATACGAAGAAAGTAATTGCGGTTAAGGAAGCGTGCCAGTCGCAACGCACAGATCTTAAAACGGTATGTGACTGATGTTGTAAACAGTTAAAATTTAACAGTGGACTTTTTTACCACTTCCTAACCAAATGCTTAGTACTGATTTTGGTTTTACCTTGCTCTGCAGCACAATTGCAACATTGGTTCATTGCAACAAGTTACGGCCACAAAAAGTCCTCCGGTAAAGGTGTCACCTGATGAGAGGATATTATTAAATCGATGTACCGTAATCATTATTCTCCTGGCAATGATTGCAACAGTCAACTGGTTCCCCGTGCCGGGTACATTGAGATCTGTTTCAGTGGATGCTTGAGACTAGAAATTACACAAATCTAATTATTGTTGGATATTGGTGCTTGGAAGCAAGTGTAAATATCAAGACGCTTGGGGCTGTTGAGCTGGGAAAAATAGCTCCAGAGATTTAAAAAAACACAATTTTCTAAAATTGATCTGAATTTGAAAATTTTCTAAAATTTTTATATTAATTTAAAATTTTAATGTATGCGATTTTTCACAATTTTCTCCAAACGTCTCCATATCTAATTCAAGTTGTACAAAAGAAAATTATCTCATTTTTAAACTATGTTTAAATTCCTAAGACCAAATTTTTTTCCTGTACATTTAAGTTTTCAATGTATTTTTGGAATTTTATAAAAAATAAAAATTAGAAATTTTATTAACAAAGTTAAAGATAGAAAACTCAAAAACAATTTTCAAAGCCAAAACAGTCATCTGGAGTTCAGAAAAAGGAACAAGATGGCAATATGAGAAGTAATTTTCCTAATCTTGGAGACGGTTTCTCGGAATACTTTCTCGTTGACATGTGGGCATCTTAAACCGTGTTTGAAGTCTCCATAAGGTTGGTATGAACTCTTATTAAGGCATTAGTAAAATTGATAGGAGCATAAAAAAATAGAGGCTGGAGGCAGCAAATCAATTATTGTCATTTAAATTTAAAATATTCTTCCTACCCGGTTCTCATATGTCAATTATGCCAAACTCAGTCAGCTAAAACGTTTATGAGCCGGAGGGGCAAAAATTCAAAGGAGAAATAAAACAAAAAAGAAAGGACCAGGAAGTTAACTTTAATATTTACAGCATGGGGCCCAAATGCAACAGAAATTACAGTAAAGCTAAAGCTATTCCAGGCTAAATTACCTTGCTTTCTCTCTTTCTTTTTTTTTGGCTTTAATTGAATTGGGGAGAGAAATGGATTTGACTATATATCACATGATTCCTCCACAGCTCTCCCACTTTGCGGTTCCAACATCTCCTTCCACTTCCAGCACATCCACCAAAATCACATCCTATTTGCTACAGAATAAAAAAACAGGACCATTAGGAGAAAACATCATTTTCCACTTCCAAAATTTTAGCGAAAAGATTTAAGAACCAATGTCAAAAAGAGTAATTGGGGGTCAAAATATCAAAAAACAAGCAATTTCAGTTTCAAAGTACCAAGGACATACCATATCTACTTGTTGCAGAA
Organism: Diospyros kaki; assembly: GCA_036245055.1. Lineage (NCBI taxonomy): Eukaryota > Viridiplantae > Streptophyta > Magnoliopsida > Ericales > Ebenaceae > Diospyros > Diospyros kaki. The sequence continues at coordinate 4,336,216 of BSEG01000002.1, read as the reverse complement.
CACCACTCCTATGAACCAGAAAGCAACTTACGGAACCGTTCCACTCTGGTTTGGCGAATCTTTGAGACCTTCCCTGGGTCATTGCTTGGAGTTTTGTGATGCAGAGTTCTCCTTTGGCTCTTAGCGCGGAACAAGAAATCTTCAGTGTCCAAGACATAAGAGACCTGAATACATACCAAGCCAGCCATATTCAGCATAAGAATAGATTATTCATGTATAGAGAATGAAATCAAAATGAAAGTACATTCCATTATTATAGCTACCTACTTGACAGATGTTGAACTTGAGAAGCATACCTTGGAAGACATGCAAGATATCTTGCACTCAAGACCATTTACGATTTCCAGCCCCTTCATGGCTCGGAGTGTAGCGGACAACTCGTCTCCTCCATACTTGCGCTTGTTTCTAGCAAAACAAGTAGGCATTCAATAACATAAGAAAGCAAGTATGATGAGAGATTTAACACCTTTCTCCGCATGTACCTTTTCAAGAAAACCCCTTTCTCCTTTTCCTTGGGAGCAATTGACAAGAAGTCATTATGCAGATAAGCCGCAAAATTAGGGTCCATTGAAACTGCAGCTACTTCAGGCTTATCATGAGCATGGTCCATAAGCTGCAAGGACAAACGTCCGGGTGCAGAGGACTGCAGGAAAATCAAACCCGCTTGTATATCAGGGCAGATTAAAAACTAAAAAGAAAACAAAAGGATGGGATTTAGAAGACTCCTGCAGCTCCTGCGGATTGAGAGCCTGGGGGGGTAAGATGAGAAGAGAATTAGCCCCATGTGTTGGTTGACCTGTTTCTACAGTAAGGTTGCTATCTGAAAACTTGGGCCATGAGCTAAAATTTCCAGGCAGAAGCAAAAGCCAAAGTTTCAAAGACATACACATTCAATCCGATATATCGGTTCATCATGAAGAAGAACACGAGCATTTTCATAATATACAGCATCAACAAGACTTCCAGGTTTTCTTGATTTTTCATATGCATGCAGCTGGAGGAATTTGTTGTCTGTCTCATCAGCGGCAATCATTTGAAGCTAGACATATACCAGAGAAATGAATACTTAGGCCAGAAAGAGAAAAGGAATACACATAAACAATGAAGAAAAGGGAGTGGGTAAATATTACCAGTTTCACAAGTTTAAATATCAACTTGTCTAATGTGAAGAGAATGTATGACTGAGTTCCAACAATAGCTCGGCAATCATCCTCAAATTTTGTATTATCAGAGGAACCATCAAGTAAATTGTAAAGCGCAGTCATGAATCTAAACACATGAGAAGGATTGCAACTTAGTATCCCTAACTCATTCGATTGCTGTTTGAGAATAGAACTGGCAAACAAACCTAGCATACAGATCAGTTGCACTTGTCTCATTTAAACCCCTCCACTTCCTCTCAGCAGATGAAGAATTAACCTTTGCTGACTGCATTCTCTCATAGAGAGTCTGTGAAGTTCAGAGAAAAGGAAAGAAAGAAAAAAGTAGTTTGAGGAACAATCTGTAGAACACCTAAAAAGATCAACCACATAGTAAAATATATTTCAAGTCAAACGAAGCTTACTTGATGAAGCCTGAAAAGCACATAGAAGTTATCACTTCCATAAAAAACACGAGAATCCTTCTCCTTTTCAGGCAATGCCTGAGGGACATACTTTCTGAGAGGCTTTACAGTTTGTAGAAGACTCTCGGAGAATGGCAACAATGTTCCATCCCCTTCAACATCATGGGCGTCATCCATCCCTTCAGCCTCGCCTTCACTTTCAGCCTTATTATCATTTTCATCATGTTCTCCATCTTCTGCATCAGCAGACTCACTTGCTGAAGCATCACCGTTTTCAGAAGCATTCTCACTGTCTTCTGATGACCTGTGACCGCTTCCCTCACCATCATCACCGACATCAGCATCATTTTCACTGCCCATCTCTCCATTACGTTTGTCTTCTCCATGTCTGGTTTGATATTGCCTCCTTGCAGGACTAACCTTCATTTCACGTGCACCCTCCATACCACCATCTCCACATGCAACAAAATTGTCCTCAACATCTCCATTTGGAGATAATTCACCCTCCTCTCTTTCAATTTTAGAGTGCCCAATGGGTTCTTCACAATAACTGCGAACTTTGAAGCCTTCTTCAGTAGTCGTATTCGAAGATGAAACTGGTCTTGCACAATCACCACCCTGTAGCATTGAAGAACAGAGATCTTATACTAATACTATACTAAAAAAATTTGATATATAAAATCAAAGGAATAAGTATCAAAATTGATGTATTAGTATCACTATTAAGCAATCTAACTAATAGCATCACGGCCCTAAACAAGGGTCCTACAGTTGGGAGTCTAGGGACCTCTGTTCATAAAGCTCTAAAGACGCAGTTTGATGGAAAAGACAAGTTGATAGCAATGTAACAGGCTTTAATTTTTAGTTGGTGTTTTTGCTCGAGGAGATCACAAACCATAAAGGCTTTAGACATCCTCTTAAATCAAAAATTTCAGCAGTATCATGAAATTGATGTAGCATGCGACATTGTCAGTAAATTGTTTTCCTGTCAGTAGCCTTAATTTTAAATTTGAAATATTCATCAGAAGGATTAGCTAAACTTACTCTACATAAACCCTCAGAAGCTGACCCTACAGTAGTTCCTAATTTTATTTAACCACATACAGATACCAACCAAATCAATCCATCTTCATGCTTAGCAATCTGATTATTAGGATAAACATATTAGACTGCTAGAGAGTTTGATGGAATACATGTTATCTAAAAAGGAGCCAAAATATATATTCAAAAGCAACTAATGTAGATTATACTCTATGCATCAATCCATATAGATCTACGAAATATACAAACCCCATAATTATTATCCCCTTGTTATATACAAACCCTAAAGCGACTTTCCCCCTATTAAGTTGACAGGATTGACCACTGAAACCAACAGTGTTATTATATATATACAGCCACTAAGATGAACAACAGTTAGTACCCCCACTGTGATTTTGTTAATATTCTCATTCATTAGCTAGAGGAATTAAGGCTTGTGATTGTTATTGTTGTTATTGTCCTTCTCGTTGATCAATTCAATGAAGCAAACAGTTCACCAGTGGGAAATTGTGACCTCATACTCTGGAAGTAAAAATGCTCTTTTGCAAGTCAATTATCATGTCATTATGTCAACACAAGAGGTAGAAAAAAGAAAGACAGTGTATCATATATCAGTTGCTGAAAGCAAGAGAATTTGACTGACAATATGAGTTATACTTGATAACCCAAGTAATTCAATGTCTAGAAATCACTACCAGAAACTATATCCATACCCCTGAAGAAGGTAAAATTGGATCGGTAGACTTCATTTCAAGCGCAGCCTCAACAACAGCATTGCTGCATCTGGTAGCAGTAGCACAAAGCCCTGGCAATAAAAGGTGCATCCAAGAAATCCAGCTATCAATGTGAGAAAAGGGAATACTTTTCCAGTAGTGTTCAGGTTACTGAACAGAAGAACAGCAAACAGAAGTCATATAAGAATGGAGAACATTATAGTGGACCTGTTGTGTTTGCTCTTCCATGGCATTCATCTGCTCCAGAAGCCAAGGATGTGTTTGAGCTGGCCAGCTGCTCCTTTAAAGTTACTTGCCTGCTGGCCCCATCATCAGCCATAGTAATACTCTGAGCATTTCCAAGTTGAGGCATATTATACAAAGGATCACTTTTACTAGTATGATCCACATTATCCCCACTGGCCAACCAAGCTTGGCAAGAACTTGACTGTTCAGGTGTAGTACTTTCATCTCTATTTCTAGAGGGATTTGATTCTTTGGTAGTATGTACAGTTGTACCACCAGCTGGACAACCATCACTTTCTCCAACACTAGCAGCACCACTTCGTGAAGTATGGTTCTTAGCCTTTAACACATCTTCTCTATCTTCTGTGCCCTGAGGCCGAAAGGGAACCCCAAGCATCGGTTCCAGGAAAGTTGTCCAGATCTTCATAACCTTATCCAGTTGTTCAGTTGTACAAACTTCACCACACGAATATTTGATCAGCTGGTAGAGGTCTTCATGGATATCAGGATCAGAGTATTCAAACTCCATATGTGGAGTGATGGCTCTCTTGTTTACAGCAGCAATGGCAAGCAGCACATCATCTTCCTTCTGCTTAATTTCACTGATTTCTTTGATCTCTGCCAATAAGGCTGCACAAAGATTTTAAAGCACAAAATGTGATTTGTCATACTGAACAAATTATAGAGTACTCATGTCATAAAGTAAATGGTGTGGAAATGATATTTGAAATTAAACAACAAAGGTAACAACGCATCAACCCTTACTCTCACTAAAAGTGGGCACAACTACATGGATTTTACCTTTCCATACTTGAAAATAGCCCATTTTCTATTTCTATTGGCAACTTAAAGCAGGACCAAAATAAGGCATACTATCTGACTGGATGCTCTAACTTTCCATTCTATATTGGTGGTTATTTTGATAACTTTGTTCTGACTACAAAGTTGTATTAAATACACCATCCTCATTCTATTCTTCTGTAACATACAACTATTCTACTATCAACCAAATGATGGGTGAATGTGCACACAAACATGAACCAAGTACTCTTGAAAGAAAATTAAATCAGATGTCATTGAATTGAGTTTGCAAGAGATTTTTTCCCCCCAACCAGCTTCCTTCGAAGAATTGAGGAACATCCTTGAATGTTTAAATCTTTACAGAATAACATAGCACTAATAACTCTTATCATGCATATCAACAAAGATATAGAGATGAACATTTAAGAGAAAAGCAGAACTCTTTCACACATACCAAGGAATTCAACTGTGAGGTGGTCACACCTCAATGAGGTCCCAATTTCAAGTACTAGACTTTGAGCACTTGAATTAATACAATCATCAGGAACATAGAACTAAATTTCAAAAGTTACTGAAATTCAGCACGAATATAGACAAAAGCATCATCTCAACTTTAAATCAATAAAGATTTTACATTTTGTAAACATGGTTAACCCTGATGGTGAGCTTAGAAGTAAAAGTTAAACGAATTTTAAACTACAAATTCAAATAAAAATATTGAAGATAACTCCGAGAAATTAAATTAAATCTCAAAACAGCTAAGAAACAATACATAGTCATCAAATAAGAACGGGCCAAAAACATCTTTCGTGGTAATCGTAGTCCTTTTGGATTCAAGCTATTTAAAATAATACCAAGAATATAGTAATCCACCTCTTCTTTGAGGAGCTATGGATAGCAAAAACAGTACAACAGAAAGCTCTTCCTACTGTAGTCTAATAAACAATATCATGATCTAGATCTGTTAAACAAGCTACCTCCAATCTATTAAATCCAATTTTCCTCAAAAATGGCAAAAACCTCAAGAAAAAGCAATAAGGTATGTAAAACTTATGCAAGGAAAACTAGCAATTGCCTGTTTTACAAACCCTTAATGGTTATTCCTGGAATAGGGACTGAATACTTGAAAACTGAGAGGGATACTACTGCTTATGAATCCATATAGCATGATAAATCTCTTAACATTTAGATAACTGCCTAGAAGCATTCATAACATAAAACACACATCATGAACCCAGGGTAAGAAGGAAGATGTCCCTAGTGCATGAGGCTCCCTACTTCCCAAGAATAGGGGAAAGTTGATCTTATATGCAGCCTTACCTTCACTTTGCAAAGAGGTTTTTTCCATAACTCAAACCTATGACCTTCTTCCAGTCACAAGGGAGTAACCTTAATAAATCATATGCCCTACTCTGCAACTTCTGTGTGTGCGTGCCCGGGGGCAGGGGATCAAGGACAAAATGGGAAGCCCTTCTTTATCTTCAAAGGAGACACCTTAATCAACATATGCCCTACTCTGCAACTTCTGTGTGTGCGTGCCAGGGGGCGGGGGATCAAGGACGAAATGGGAAACCCTTCTTTATCTTCAAAGGAGCAACCTTAGTCAATCATATGCCCTACTCTGCAACTTGTGTGTGTATGTGCCCGGGGGCAGGGTATCAAGGACAAAATGAGAAACCCTTCTTTATCTTCAAAGAAGCATCCTCAATCAATCTTATGCCCTACTCTGCAACTTCTGTGTGTGCGTGCCCGAGGGCGAGGGATCAAGGACGAAATGGGAAACCCTTCTTTATCTTCAAAGGAGCAACCTTAATCTCATATTCCCTACTCTGCAACTTCTGTGTGTGCGTGCCCGGAGGCGGAGGATCAAGGACGAAATGTGAAACCCTTCTTTATCTTCAATTTCATATCTAAAGCTTTGACCTTATTTATCCACCAAATTTCACATCTAAACCCTTCTTTATCCACCAAATATGGTATGTTATTTAATATGCAGATTATTACCATTTATGTTTTTTCTGGAATCAGAAAGAAACCAGGCTGGATCGCACTTATTTTAATTCAACCCGTCAACCAACTAATTATCAGGAATTGAATAAAAAATAGGACCAATGGAGCCAAATTCAATTATAATTTATGTATATAAATTATAAACTACATAATGAAACCAATATCAAAAACATGCGTGTAAATCACTTAAAGAAATTAGAACTGCACTAAGAGATCTAGAAAATTAAGCAAAAAATCAGCTATAACTAATTATCAACTAATGTGGATTTATATCTTTTGGCCCTTCTTCTAGGGCAAGTTATATCTGTTTTTTTTAATAGATAAAACTTTAATCTATTATGTCTGCTTCGTTCAAGGTAACTTTAGTGCAATGGTAAGATTGGATTGCTCCATTCTGATCTGAGTTCAAGTCAGGAAAACAGCCTCTTTGCTAAGGCTGAAACCTAGGGTCTACAATGTAGGAGCCTGCATGGGGTTTACCTTTTTTTTCCTACTTCCTTCAAACTTTTACATTTAAATAATTTGAAGCTTAAAACTAGAGTTTTACAAATTAAATTAGGATTGCTAACATGTAGAATGTGAAAATAATCCTACTATTTGAACATAATAAAATACAGATGTATTAAAATCGTCATAAGAAATGAGGAAATAGTTATAATTTTAATGAATATATATAATATTTATTTACTTATTCACATATGCCCATGTTTTGTATACCAAAAATATTTTATTTTTCAAATTTCTATGTCAACGCATGCATATCCATGTCCCATGTGTGTTATGCTTCTTATGCTGAAAGAAAAGTAAAAGCAGAAGTGCTGATAGGCTGATCCAACTATCAGCACCTAGATGCTCCATGCCGCCCATCTCCATTATACTCCCCCCCCCCCGCGTCAAAAACAAAAAATGCAACTTTCATTTACCATTACTTGTGCATAGGCCAGCTCTTACCTTTTTAATCAATAGAATTGGTAAATATCTTTTCTTTTCTTCTAATTCTTGATATAGACATCAAATTGTTTTAAGATGTACGTTAACAACATTATTGCTTATATATAAATTTCATCATTAAAACACAAATAAATACACATTTGTGAAGACAATGACCATATTTGTTATACCAAATTCCTTCACTTGTAGAAACTCCAAGTCCCCATTACATGGTCAAGGTTAAGACCACTATTAATTCCTATACAATGTAATTTTTTCCCCATCTCTCTCTTCTAACAACTGATGCCATGGATTCTCTAAACAATCTAATAAATTTTTAGCAACCAAATTATTAATCCTAACCAAAAAAAAAATCATTGACAATACTATGTGAAAAAGTTAGTTCCTTATTAACAATAAATGTTCATGAATTCTTTAGTAAACAGAATTATTGATTATACACCATGAAACAAACTTAATCCTTGAAAAGAAGAAAAACTAATTAATAGAGATTATTCCGTGCCTTATCATGAGAAATCCAACTTTACGATGTGTCATCTACAATAATATTCAGTTCTGAATTACCTTTTGTGCTCAAGCTCTTTGTGTCCTGCTGCTTGAAGTAAAAGCTTCGATGATCAAGTGACTTGTGATAGTTCTTAGCATAGATTTCAGCCCAAACTTTATTAAAATCAGCACGACACCTAGCCCATTCATCTAGTTTCTGCTTCAATCGAATTAATATTACTGGCAACGCAAGAGGTGCATTCTTCTTTAATACATCCATCACATCAAGTCCATGGTCACCATATAAGCGTTCAATGCACCTCATATTCAGAGCTACAAAAAATAGAAAAAGAGAAAATCATTCAACATGATAGCATGAAAAGATATCCTGTAAATTCAGAGGTTATTTTCCATCCACTTTATCACCTGTCAAATGATCCTCAATACGAATAGGACCATCCATTTTGGGAGGATTATCATTGATCTTGCTCAGCAGCTCCTCTACACGTTTAGTTGTCGCATTTACAGACTCTAACAACATGTCCAGTTCAAACCTGACATCATAAAAAACAAAAGCATCAACAGTAGTTGACTCCATATAATAAGAGATAAAATAATTCAAAAGGTTAATTGTAAAGCAAAAGGAAAAAGGAAACAAGATGAGAAAGGCTGCATAGAATCATAGTGTAAAAGATATGGCTTCCAGTAAAGAGTATAACGATTTTTTTGGGGTAAAAATAATAATTTTAAAACTTTTTAAAAAATTATTACACATTTCAAACTATTTATAAAATACTACAAAATTTTCCACATCAACATGACAAAATTAACAAAGTGGGACTCGCTACTGTGAGTAGCGAGTCCAAAGTGGGACTCGCTACTGTGAGAAGTGAGATGGACTCGCTACTGTGAGAAGCGAGATCCCTTTGCTCTGTGCTTCACAAATCAGTAATGGGATCTTGCCACTTACAGTAGTGAGTTCCCCTCTGTTAAATTTAACATGCTGATGTGGATTCGCATGGGTGCTGAGTTGGAAATTTTTGTAGCATTTTATAAATAGTTTGAAAACTAGAGTATTTTTTAAATGATTTTAAAATTGTAGTATTTTTACAAAAAATGCTATAATAGGCAAGGGACAGAAAACGAGAGCAAGTACACAAAAGACCAAGGACAAAAGGGAAAACAATCATTCCATTTCACATCAATAAAGGTAAATGCGTCAATATATAATATCTGAAGTCTGCAGGAAGTTGCAAACCTGTCATCTTCACAACGAAACAAACTTTCCTCATACTGGTTTTTCCGCATGTGTTTAAAAGAGTAATCCTCACTTCCAGAAGTGACTGATACCCAATGGTCATTTAGTACTTCGGCACCAATCTCTGTTCTGTGGCTTGCTACAGGAATTGGATACTGCACCAAACAAACAGAAGTCTGCATGAATACAGAACTTTATAAGTAGAATACCTAGTTGGATACCTGAAACAACAGCTTACATTCTTTGGCAACAGTCGATAACTGGGAGTGCATTGTTCACAGTTAGAGAGGCCAAGTTCTTGAATTGGTTTTCCCATAAACTTATCCTTGCTTGAACAGACAGATGTCTTATGGCCTGCTACCTCTTTACTGCCAAATGCTACAAATTTTTCAACTCTATCTCTTTCTCTGTTTTCATAATCTCTATCCTTATCTGTGTCATCCTTCTCACGATCCCTATCCTCTACATTTGGTGATCTAGATAAATTTGCTTCATTCCAAGAGGGTCCTGCAATGAATTAAAAGCCAGGTCAGACATTACTACCTCAGATTCAAAATATTTCAATGCCTCCAAATGGAATTTTAAGTTTCATGACTCAAATCACTAAAGATTTGAGATGTGGCATTTTAATGATACAGATGCCTGTACTCCTTCTATGAGCTAATAAAAGCATCTAGATAAATATCCAATCTGAAATCAAAAGATTTTAACTTACTCTTACTCATAAAACCAGCAACAGCAAGAAAACCATCTGCAGGGAAGAATTTAATTAAACCCAGTAAAATGATATAACCATGCAGATGAACTTAATGAACTGAATCCAAAATCATTACCAATCTTTTCACAGCGTGACAAAAATTCATTGAACCCCTCCATTAAGTCTGGATGTCTAACAAATAAGTTACCAATCTGACAACCAAAGCTACCACAAAATTATGATCATATCCAATAAAAAAAAACTCTACAGAAAAATCACGGCTGAAGAAAATCATTATTAACCAATTGTTTCAAGAAATATATGGGTCTTATAAGGATGTCATTCCAAGCAGAAATGAGAACAGGTGGAGAAAACGTTTTAAAAAGCATCTAGAAAGTCTTAGTAATCTGCCAAAGACTTTTACCATTACTACGTATAAGGAATTGACCTAAAAAGAGAGGAACAGGTGGGGAAAAGCACTTAAAGATTCATCCAACAAAGCTTTAGTGATCATAACAATTGTATGTAAATAGACACTATATGGGATAAAATAGTGATGGGACTAAATCACTCGTGACTGATAATATGTGTTTACAGATGTGAAAGCATTAAATAAATTGAAAGACAATTTCCATAACTCTAATATTGACATAGTTTGGGCTTATAATTTATACTGATAACACATAATTGTAATGTCAATTAACATAAAAGTTAAAATTAGGATCAGGGACTCACAGACTTGTAGAACGAACATAAGGACGGGCCATGAAGTTAATATGGGGTCAAAAAATGTAAACAAAATGTGGAAAGGTTAATGAAATCAGCTTTCCTCTCTTTACATTAGCCAACTGCTTAATTTGCCTGTAGTATGTACCATTCAGATCGACAATATATCAGGAAAAAGTTACATCAGAATCCAACTCTATTTATATGTTAGGCAGTCATCAGTAGCTGCAAAGGGAAAAAAATGGAGAAAATTTCTGTTGGGCAACAATACATTCATCTTACTTGTAATCAGATGTCAAAAATCAAGTAGCAACATCCAGCTTAATCTAGATATTTATTAATAAGGAATGCCTAAGATTGAAAGAATATTAGATAACATATGATTGACTTGCTGGGCATTCACCTGCTTACTGTTTTCTTTTAGTCTCGGGACATACACCCTCAGTCAGGTGCTCAAGAGGTTGGGGGTTGCCATAAGTCTTTGGGTCAAATCTTTCCTCAAATGAGAAAATGAGGCAAGACTCTTTCAACTTACAGATAAATTTATTGGACCTATAACCACTAACTAGCATCAGCTTGGGAATTCCAGAGCTTATTTTGATAGGCATTCCACAGTGAACAAATAGCGGCCTAAAATTTTAAACTTTACTAAAATGCATAACACTTAAATATTAAAACACACATAGTTAACTTGGAAATCAAAACCATTAATTTTGAAGTTTGTTTGATTTTCTGTCTCGAACAAACTCTAATCTATGGTTAGGTATCACAAATAAAAATGTATGGGAAAGAAAACCCTAACAATTTCCACAATTAGTTATACTTGGAGACAAAAGAAAAACAACAAAATGAAGCACAAATATAGCAGGATTTGAAAGAATGGAAAAATATGTATACCATATTTTGCAAATCAGATCTTGTAATTATTTCTTTGCTATAGATATTAAGGAACTTCAAAAAATCCTGGTAGAGCTCCGGAACTCGTAATCTCTCCTTCACTTTCTCGCAGAAGGCAAACTCTTGGCTGTACATGCCTGCAATAACCAACAAAATAAGGACAATTCAAATGGTAAAATATGCAGAGAGCTGAGCAACAGAGGGAAGTACAGAGACTTCTTCACAAATTTCAGTTGCCTAAAGCCATAATTTAATCAATGGGCACTTTACATGCAAATCATTTTGATGAAGATCATAGAAACAAATAATTTGGGAAACAATATTTTAGATGTAAAAATAGAAAGTAATATTGTTTTATTATTTTGTTTATTTTAATTTCTTTTATTTCCTAGAATCCTAATTAGATTTGAATTATCTTTATAATCTTAATTAGATTGGATCAAGGAATCGTAGTTAGAACAAGTTTTTATCTATTAATTGTCTATAAATAATCCTTTAGTGATGTATTATAGAGGAGACTACAATGAATAATATTGAATATTGAAATTGGTTTCCAGTAATTGGGATTGCTCTTGTTTCTATGATTCGGGTTCTGCATCACATTTTCTTCTTGAATCTACCATAAAAAAATGGGTGGGTGAGCAGATATGGAAGATCAAATAATTTTCCAGAAACTACACTCTTTGTCAAATTTCATTCTTCTAAACCAAATTATAGCTTCATCGGTCTGAAACAAGCTGATAGAATATCATTTTTCTCATATCGATGAGAAACTCTCAAAATTATATCAGTACATAAAAACATTGAGACTACCAGAGATGGTATAAAATGAGTTCTCAATTGGCATATGTTTCCAGAAGCTTGAAGAGTTAAAAGATAATAATATAAAATCCTCAAAGAAGCCAAAAAACAGGCGCCTTAATGTAGTGCCACCAGCGGTAGTGTAGCTTATATGCAATTCGTAAAAATCAATAGAAGATTAAAATCAACCTCTTGGAGACAATAGTTTCAGAATACAAATACAAAATGTCCTGAATAAACAGACCACATACAAAGCAATGCACATAGATGAAAGTATCCAAAGTGCTGATAATAAAAAATAACCAACCAGAAATTGGAAATAACCTCTGACATCAGATAGAATTTGTAGTGGAAAATAAATGCAAGTGGGTTTCAGTTTATGAAGTAAAGCCACAATGATAATTCAACAATAACAGGTTCTGGCAATTCACAACCAGCATAATTACTCACTCTTCAAAGCAGCTTTGTCATCATAAGAAGATGAACCAGGGCCTGTTCCAAAGTTATCTGTGCCTTCCCCTTCCTGGCGTAATTGGTCAACAATTGAGTCTTCAGACCTATGGGCAGATCTCCTTCTATGGGGAAACCGGTGCATTTCACCATTCTCAAAGTCTGTATCATCCTGCTCCCGTTCTTTTCGATCTCTATCTTCCCTTCTATCCTTCTCTTTTTCACCTTGCTTTCGCTGCTCTTTGTCAGCTTTCATCAATGCCTTATCATGGTCAAGTTCTGGCCAATCAACACTGAGGTCACGATCAGCATGTGACACAACAGGTTTCTGGACAGATTTAAAATGAGTGGCATATTAGTATTGATTGTGATAAGACATCATTAGAAAAAATCCGAATGCTAAAAATGGTGAAATTACCTTTTCAGCATGCATAGGCCTCGCTGTAGGCAAGCTCCTATCATCACGATGGAAGATAGAATTCCTACCAGACAACGCATGTGGAAGAGAGGCTGCTGCTGAAGGATCGGGCAGAAAATTAGTGAACTCCACAAGCAAGTCAGGATGCTCGTGAAAAAGAGAGGCAATCTGCAAATGTGTAGAATTGCTTTTAAAAAAATGCTCAAAGTCAAAGAAAACAATTCCAATGACATAGCAATTAAAGGATGGAGAAAACTGAGAGAGATATAAGTTAATAGCAAGAACATGCAGCGCACACACCTCCTGGTAGACCTCGGTAATGGATTTGTTCTCCTTTCTGTACATATTCAAAATTTCAAGAAAAGCTTTATACACACGATCATCACCTTGAAACCTTGTCTATAAACAATGCACCATCAGATGCAACAACTTTAAGACAAAACTAAAATACAACATTCAACCACAGCATTATATCTCACCTTAATTTTGTTCACAAAATTGATTGCTTCTTCAAATTCAACAGGCTTCTTAACTAGAGGAGGTTCATCCTCAGGTGGAAGGGTGATTTCATAGCCCTTTGGCAAAAAGGTATTGAAACCCAAAATTAGGTCCCGATGCCCTTTAAATAATTCCTTTACTCTTGTTATGACACCAGCAGTGTCAATTCTACAGACAATAAAACAATCTAACATTGGCATCAATGCAGGAAAAGACCATTCACGTTTTGCAAGTAAAAGGGAACAAAGAACAACCAAACATGCCTTTGAGCCTTGAAATCTTTCATAACTTCAAGGAACTCATCATACTTCTCTCTTCTGCCTTGAAATATGTCTTTAACTGCCTTGAGATAAGCCAATGCATCGTTTGTTGTTAATTTTTGAGTGCTCCCTCCACCCATTAACTGAGGTTGCCCAGAGCTTCATTACCCCAAACAAAGAAAGTAAATAAATAAAGAATAATGATATCAATGCCAAATGTAAGAGCCAACTGGTTATTTGACCAATTGGCCCTTGCATTTGGCCGAAACTTTTGGCAACCCTATCATAGTCCATACATAAATAGAAGAACACCTATACACTCAAAGAACAAAAATTTAAACTAAATCGATACAAATTAGTCCATACACTTATCAACCCCTGAGCTAGATCAACGCACAGACAGTTTTTCTTTTCCATGATCGCAAAATAATACACACGCACGCACGCATATGCAGTCAAAACATGTTCTCTCACCAAGATGGGGGAAGTACAGTTACAAACAATAATTCTTACTCTTGGCTTCAACCCTAGACATAATCTAACATCAGACATATTTGATAAAAGAGGACTCTGGTAAACTGACTTTTAGAATCCAAAAGAAAAAAAAAAAAAAAGGAGAAAAAGAAGAGAAAGAAAACTTAAAACCCAAAGCCTTATACAGAAACCAAAAGAAAATCAAACCAGCACGAGTTTACGCGATTATGAGTTCAATTTGAATGCTCAGTCGATTTATTTATTATTACTAAACAAAGTCCCGGATGAACAAAAGGCATAATCACGGCTAATAATCTCACAGTATAAGCAAAATGAGAAATAAAAACAAAACGGAAAAAAAAAAAAAAAAAACCTAGAGCGGAAGGGAACTAACGGTTCGGCGCGAGAGGGGACCGTCGGCCGTTTGAGTTGAGAACTCATGTAGACATCATCTCTAGACCTCTTCATCGTTGTAATTCTCTTAATCTTCAAAAGAAATCATTCTTTCTCCAGACTCAAAAACTCCGATGACAATCGCAATCCTAGCAAAAAAAAATCGACCAAACATAAGCAAGGAACATATATCAGATCTGGAAAGCCACACGAATAGAACAGACAAAAAGCAATTTTGAATTGAACCAAAAGATTCGAAACCGCTCAGCAGATCACCTCAGCAGCAGAAAAAATAAAATTGAAAATTCCATTACTTAAAGATCAAGCGAAGCAGAGAACACAATTACACGTACAAGAAATGATAACGATGTCTTCGATCAGATAAGCGAACCACGAGAACGCCGAAGATCTTCCAGTCGGCAGCCAGCAAATTATCCTACAGAAGACAGACAAAAGAGGTGTTTGTGAGCCTCAGCGTACAGATATGAACCTACTTTATTCACGTATACACAGAGGTAGAAGACATAGAGAGAGGGATAGATATAGAGATAGAGAACACACACACACTGGTTCCCAGAGAAGGAAACAACAGAGGACTGAGTTGCGAGAGAGATGTTTTATATTGTGGATCGCTTAAGAAAAGAGAGAGACCCGACGGAGAAGAGAATAGGAGAGGTGAGAAGAAGGGCTCATGTATGGTGTTTTTTTGGAGGGCCTCTTCTCAGGGATTGGTAATTTGATAGTTCACCGGTTATCGACGGTTAACTGAGTCCTACGTGTAGGTAATTAGGGCATGCTTCGAAGCTCGCACCGTAAAACAGCAAAGCCGAGGGTAAAATCGTCTGCGAAAAATTATACAATGGGCACGTCGGACATGGTATTGTCACGTTGAGTTTGTAAGTTGGGATTCATTGTACTGTACGCTCCCTTCTAATATATATATTGTGTAATATTACAACACATTAAATGAATAGAATAACACAAAATCTATCTTTAAATGGTATGTATGCCTCCACGACGTGACATATTTCAATTTATGTATAATTTTACTTTGGAAAAAGATTTCTAATATTTTATCTTTAATTATTTATAAAAAAATTAATTTATATTTTCTTTTTGAATAAATAGGAATTTCATTGAAATAAAATTAAAAAAAACTAAAATTCATTAAATTTCCTTAAAATTTATAATTTAGTATACTTAATTTTCTTATAATTTTATTTTAAATTAAAAAATTATATTTGCATGACAAAAAAAAGAAAATGACGACAATGACCCAATTAATCTTAATTAATTGAATATGATTCTGTTGTTGTAAATTAATTAAAAAATATATACTAAACTTATACTTAATTGGAAGAAAATGGCACCAATTGATGATTTTAAAAGTAAAAATAGAGAAAAAAAAAATGAAAAAATATAACTACTAACCTTAAATGATCTATAAATCCAAATAAAATTTCAATTTATGTTTAAAGAAGTGCAAAACTCTAATAAATGTAACCAAAGGCAAAAATCAATTATTTTTTAATCACAAAAGCAAATTAGACTAATTTATCTTTAAATCGTAGAAACAAAGTAATCCCCAAATAATTGAATTATTGATTGAATATTCATGTTTTTTCTCTCAATAAATACATTTTTATTCAATTTTCAATTACATAATTCTTTAATTTTTTTTGTATTTTTCTCAATAAATAGGGATTTTGAATGAATTTTCAAACGTTATATTGATACTTTTAATTTAAAAATTTTGGAATTTTCTTACTTTTTTTAGTTCACAGTTACATTTTTGTATTTTTAAAACTCTAATATTAAAATTCTAATTACAAAATTTCCAAGTGAGCTGTAAATATTATCTTTTCCACAAAAGAAAACTCTTTCATCATTTTTCATTCCATCCCCCTCTACCAAACACATTTTTAATAAAACAAGAGTGATTTATTATGAAATAAGTAATTATTTTAAATTATTATTGCTATGTAATAAACATTTTATTAAGCGTGTTCGACACCAATAAAAAAAAGTATATTTTTTTTCTCTCGACAATCAACTCGTCATGCGAGATGCAACATGCATGCTTGTGTCTATTTTTTTTCTCTTTTTTTTATGATGAATAATATTATTTTATTCAATTAAATGTGTCGAAACACTTAATTGATTGGAATAAAAAGAAATATAGGAGCCCTCAGGGGCATAACTAAGTGGTAAAGGGGTAGGTTGAAAGTTTGTTTGGAGATTCTTAGTCTGGGTACCTTAGGAGTGATATTAGTAGTGTTAAGACCTACCACCTTGATCATTTAAGCACATCTCTCGATTTACTTTTTCAGTATAACTTTAAGGATAGGGTGACTGAGGACACTAATAATAGAACGTAATCTAAAAAAAAAAAAAAAAGAAATACAGAAGGGTAGATGAATCTATCTCACTAATTATGTGATTTGGCACACTTAACTCATTGAAAAAGCAATACCCTTTAAAAAGTCATCAATGAAGAGTGATTGACTACACCTGATCCAATAGAAAAAATTTCCTATATTATTTTAATTGCCCTACAAACTTAATTAATTGGGATATTCTCATCGACAATGTGTTTCGACACAATTGCCCCCATCAAAATAGCAATGCCCTTTTAGGAGTCATCGATGAGGGGTAATATAAGGAAATTTAATTTTAATCCATATTTGTTTGAGATTGAGTTGATGTAAAGTGGGTGAAATGAAATGAGTTTGATCATATAAAAGTGTTTGGTAATTTATTAAGTTGAGGTAAGTTTCGATTATAATTGTTTGGTAAAATATTAAAGTTTAATTGAGTTAGAATGTTAAATGATTAAAAATAATATAAAAATTATAATTATATACCAATATTTATAAAATAAAGTTTATATATAAACTAATTATATATCAATTCTATTATTACATATATATAAACTATATTTTAACAAATCCGTGTATTTTGTGACTACAAATTATCTAATTTAACAAATATATTTCTATGTATGAAGTAAAGAAAAATATAAATGGGTTTTATTGGGACATGAACTAAAACATTGTAATTTTTGTTATTATAAAAAAGAAGTTTAATAGAAAAAAAATGTTATCTCGAACTCAATCTCACTAAAATTGTGAGGTTAAGTTTTGGAAGGTAAACTTTCTTTCTTTTTTTTTTACTCTACCTTGGGTTGAGAATTTGATGAATTTAAGTTTACAAAGTGCAAAATTTTACTGTTGGAAAACATTATTTTTTTGTTTGTGATTGAGAAATTTATAATATATAAAAAATGAACTGTATACAAGTATTGCTAGGGTATACCCCGACCAAGAAACAAAAACATAAGAAAAAACTAAGACAATTGAAAAACACATGAATTCTAAGGGCAGAAGCCTCAATAAAGCTACAAAGTATCTAAGACAATTAAAGAGAGTACACCATAAATAAATCAAGACCAACCCTAACAAAGACTAGGGAAATTGAAGAGTATGAAGACATTCTTCTGAATCAAATGAGTCAACTAGTCCGACAAACACTCCTAACCACAAAACCAACAATTGTTGCGCTCACGCCAAATATAGTAGACCATCATTTGAAGAACAAGCTAGTTTTCCACCTACCAAGGTGCTTGCCACTCTATCTACCAGAAGCTCTAACACACCCTTCGATCCCATCAGTGCTAAGACCAACCAATTTTAGCCACATCTTCGAAAGAATACGATGATCCACTTCGAATAAGGATACTTGAAGAACATACAACTATGCCTTTTAACTCTCACGCGACATAAGAAACACCGATTTGGAAAAGATAGGCACATATTGAGGCGATCAAGGATTGACAATGTTCCAAAATACCCAACCAAATAATGAAGGCAAATGCTAAGATCCCTGAGCTGCGCCATACAATATTACACCAAGGCACCTTATCCTTCTAAGGAGACAAGACATTAAAAGCCTCTTTAATTAAGAAGATACTATTATTCACACAAAAGCTATCAAAAAAGATTGGGTCGATCTACCATATGCGAGGTAGGCATGGAATCCTAAATAGCATCTAAGACCATCTCTAATGGGCAACCATTATTGTCAGCAAAGCTTTCTATAGGGGGCCAAATCCAGAAATTGAGTTCAAACGAAACTCACTAAAGCCAAATCAACATGCCAAAAATTGGCGACCTTAACATCTCTCGCCACAGTTAGCAATCTAAAATCTTGCCATCCCCTCCAATGACCATCAACAACCACTAGATCCAATGGCGGTTAGATGCGAAGAAGGTTGAATCAGCCGAAGAAGAACTAGCAAAAGCGGCGATGATCAGTAGTGGCGATGGGTAGCAACAATAGCGGCAATGAGCGGAAGTAGTTTTGGTGATTCGCAAATCCTAGAAACAAGAAGATTAACGATTGGGGAAAGAAAACAGGGAAGCAATCGATAATGATGGGAATTGCTTTGTGGGTTTCTTCATAATCGATGATCCTTTGAATTTTGGATTGGAATTTTCAAAAAGTGAAGATCGAAATTTCTAGTGAGTTTGTGAGATTTTGATATTTTTATTTATTTATCAATGTATTGAATTATTGATATTGTGTGTTTAGTTATTAATTTGTATATTTAATTATTGATTTTATATATGTGTATCTAATTATTAATTTTGTTTATGCGTGTATCTGATTTTTTTGTGTATTTAATTATTAAATTTGTATACGCGGAAAAATTATAGATAAGGTAAAATAAATATAATTGAAATTTATTAAAATGAATAAATAAAATAAAGAGTGAAATACAGAAAAAATAAGAAATGAATTGCTTATAATAAAATATAAAGTGAGATAGAAAGTGCCATTAAAGAAGATTTAAGAAGACATTGATTATAGGCAACTATCTTTGGTGCCCATTATCAATACTCTTTGACTGGGCTTTGGAAGATATCGTCACTTGTCAAAAAAGTTGACTTGAAAACTAATTCTCAAAAAAGTTGACTTGAAAACTAATTCACTAGAATACTCAACAAATACCAATCACCATACCATAGAAAACTCTTTATCCGTCGTCAATAATTTCGACCTACAAAAATATATATTAGCGATAGAGTTTTCAATCCATCAATAGTAGAACAGCCCCAATGTTAGGAAATAAAAAAACTTTTAAAAGTTTAAAAATATATTTTTAATTATTTATTATAGGTTTTTATTTTTGTGCAATAACACTTTATAAGTCAATAAAAATAAAACTAAAATATTTAAAGTTTAGTAGCGTAGGAGCAATTTTCGAAATTTATTGACATGGCTCGTTCAAGACCTTAGGTTCAATAAGGCCAACGCAACATGGTTGAGATAAGTTTTGAATATTTATACACTATACAAATACGTAAATGAATTCGTAAATTATTACTAATAAAAATTAATAAGACTGGGCCGGACCACGGAAGATCTCGTAGCCTTAGTTGAATGAATTTTTAGCTGAGTGAGCTGTAACCATCGCTAGAAAAGTTACCTTATGATTGTTTAGGAGAATAACTCAAAGCGTATTTAAATCTCTTTCCATATATTAATTTATTCCTTTCTGTGACTATGAGAGACTCGTGGTCCTTATCTACTATACATCAGCATCTGTCTTAATTGGGTTTTTATTTGGCCGAATCATACTTTAGTCTTTAAATTTTATATTTTATAATAAATTAGTGTCGATATTTTAATTTATCTTATGATAATTATTAAATTCTTATTAATCTTGTTTCGATTTGGTCTATTGGTAAAAATTTAATTAAAAATTTATGATATGACAAATACCTAAAATAAAAAACATAAAAGTAGCATTTGTAAGCCGTCTCTGATCATTGTTGCAACGGACTTAGTTGTTAAATAACCTATAATTAGGTCTTTTCTTCACAGATTGATTCTTTTGCTTTTTTCAAACTAGACACAGATATGCAAGGGAGGGGTAGGGCTCACGCCCCTCTCATTTTACTCGAATCAGATGAACATTATGTTATTTGACGCAAACAATATAACATTCTCACTTTTCTTGAAGGTTGGAAATTGTTGAGTTTTCTTTTAAGTTGCTTTCCATTAATTTTTTGAAAAAATCTTACCAAAATCTAATAAAATTTTCTTTTCACCTATTAAATTTTTATTGCAAATTATATATATATATGTGAAATTATATATATATGTATGAATAAAATTACTTTAAATCTGAATTGCATTTTTTTTTACAATTCGAACTAAAAAATATTTTTTAAAATATTTCTTAATAAAACATATATGAACAAAGAATGTTAGGAGTAGGGGTGTACAAATAGTTGATTTAGTTACTGAATCGATCGAAATTCACTAACCGATTAAATCTAACTGAAGAGTAAAACTACATTAAACCAATCGATTAATTCGAAAAATCAAATTAACCGATAGCCAAAAAAATCAAACTCAAACCGAATCAAACTGAAAATTTGAAGAAAATCAAAGTAATCGATAGAAAATTCACAAAATTTAAGAAAACGACATCGTTTTATAAATATCAAAATAACATCGTTTTAAAGTTTGGTTAATTCGATTATTCTAACAAAAAAATTGAATCGAAAATTAAACATTTAACAAAAATTAACCGAATTGAACTGATACAAGAAAGAAGTAGTCACTCAGGAGAATAGTTACTATTAGACTTTTCGGTTACTATGGGATACGTTTCTTAATAAGAAAAGTGATTGAGATAAGTGGTTGAAATTTAAATTTGATTCAAATTCTTCGACGTTTGAATTCTAAAGAGATATATTTGTATATTTTTATATCTATGCGATATCTATATATAGGCATAGAACATAAAAAAATACACAGTACTCAAATTTAGTTTTCTGATCACTCATATACCATATTTGGTATTACCATTTCAAGTATTGGATGGACAAGGGGTGGATAAAATAAAGTTTTTATAATTTTTTTCTACAAAAAATGTTAAACAAATCAATAATTCGATTATTCAGGTACGATTCAAGTATATTTTCATACTATATACTATTTTTATTAAAATTCTATAATTACATTTGATTCATGCCCAAAAAGCAATTCTGTTATAGTAAGTTTAATATGGCTCAATTGTTACCGTATCATCTAACTCATTATACATTACCTTATCGTTTTATATTTGAACAATACCATCTAATTAGAACTAATAACATTTCGTAAATAAGATTAAATAAAATTAGAATATTATTATCAAAAATATAAAATATCATAACAACCCGTATAAAACCCCTTTTTTATATAATTTTCTCTAGGTTACAAAGACTAAATAATAATGATTGGTGAATATCTCAAATAAAGATTAAAAAGATGACCAAATTTGCATCTCAGGACCAACTTTTCCGGTGAAGTTGTCATCTTGATGATGTCCCACTTCAAAACGTGGGCTATTTTGTATTCCCTTTGTTAGGATTCTCCAACAGCAGTAAAGCTGCAGTGTTGGATTATGTCTGTAACTGTAAGCCGAATCAACGGAGCTACATATCCCAGAAAGCGAAAGTTGATGTCCTGTTTGGCACTGACTTTATCTAACCGTTTCTTAGGCAGAATAAAGCACGCTGAAAGTATTGTTTCCGGTGGCATCTTATCCGCTTGCCTGCTCCCGTTATTGATTCCAAGTTATTTTCTGACGCAAAGCAAAATCATTCGGACGACGGAGGAATTGTTTTTTTTTTTTAATTTAATTATACGGAATAAAAAATAAAAAATGAGAACAATTAAGGTGTTATAAACACAAAATTTAAGGCAAAATTTTTTATTTTTACCCCTATATTTTTTTATTTTTTGTTAATTCAATTTTTTTATTATTTTAATTACACTATTAAATTTTATTTTTAAATCAATTTAATCCATATATTTTAACATTTTTTCACACGACAACCAAAATTTTTAATTGTTTCAATTATATTTCTAGACCTGCTTTTTTTATGTCAATTTAACTCTTACATTTTAACATAAATAGAGAATGATGTGTATTTTGTTATTTTATTTTATATTTTTTTTCATATAAAAGCACATGAGATTAAATTGACTCGAAAATATAAATTTACAGTGTAATAAAAATAATGAAAAATTTGAGTTGTCACATGAAAAAATATTAAAGTACAAGAGTTAAATTAATTAAAAAATTAAATTAAATTAGTTGAGAGGATATAATTTTAAACAAGTAGAGGTTTTCCATTTGTATAAAACATTTATTAGTTTGAAAAATTATTTCACAAAAATAAAGAACCAGAAAATACGCTAAAACATAAAAGATTTTCAAATAAAAAAATCACTTTCTTAATTTTTTAAAATCCGTGTATCAATTATTTCAAAATTTGAATTGAAATTAAAAAATATTTAAAATAATTTCTAAATTTTCTTCATCGAAATGTTAAAACACAGTTTTCAAAATTTCGCTGGGTCCCACATCTCCGAGCCTATAAATGAAAAAGCCCTCCGTCGTCACCTTCAGACTAGTAATCATAATTTAATAATTTAAAAATATTATATAATGATAATTAATGTACATGTATGTTGTAGATAAATAGAGGGAGGTGAGACAATTAAATCTATATAAAAATAAAAATAATTAAAAAAATATTCAAATATATTATTCAATACATTAAAATAAATGTAAAAATTAGAATATAAGTACAAAACTATTTTAAAATGTACTTAAATAAATATATAAATAAAGTTAAGCTAACCTCATTTACATCTTCATGCATAAATATAAGAATTTTTATTTTAAAAATGTGTTTTCTTTAAATATCATATTGTTTAAAATATAAAAATTAATTATATTAACAAAATTGATATCTAAAATAATAATTAGTTCATTAAATAGTTTTATTATAATACCAAAATTTATATTATACTTCTCTAAACAATTAGAAAATAAATTATAATTATCAAATGTTACTTAATGAATATTATTTAATTTTTTTATTCTTTTACTTAAATAACAGGGAACACCCTCTAATTGCTTAAAAAAATGTCAGAGCCTAACATTTATCCGTCTTAAAATCAGTCATTTAAGAGCTTGGCCGGATATAGGCTCAATTTTCTAACGCGCACTCCCGCTTCAATTTGCGGATTCTGCTCTCTCTCTCTCTCTCTGAAACTCTACAAACCGATTCGCCTCTGTCACTTCAATCAGCTTACTGGAACCGACTTTCCGATCCGTTGCAGGATTTCCGATCTCAGATTCATTTCACTCAGATGCAGCTGTGAAGAAACCCTAATTGCACACATATATCTCTATGTAAGCTCAACCTCTTCTCCCTCATCTGAAGCATCATTTCAAATTTTCTTTGAATTTTATCATTCTGAATCTTGTTTTTAACGTTCATCCAAAGTTGTTTAATGTACAATCTGCACGTGTATGTGTGTACTATGTATATATTCACAGATACTTACTGTTCCATGGATTCGTTGTGCCCGCCTTTAACTCCTCGATGGAATGCTGATAGGTCCTTCCTCACCGGTCAATTTCACCAGGTTCTAGTCCCTCTCCCTTTATTCTCTCATCCTTCTATCTCTATGTACATTTGTTTCTTTTTATATGTATACGTTTGATGAAGAGCTAAGATTGTTGACTTGCTTTAAGGACAAAATCCTTACTATTTCTGGTTAGTAAGGTGTTTGTTTCTGAACATGTGTTGTGCTATGATGTTTTATTTCATTAGGAATCAAAGGCCTCATCCTCTCAAACTGCTGGCTTTTCAATGGATTTGTTTAGGTACACATACTTCAGTCTTGTGCTTTTGCTAGTAGTTCTTTAGTTGTCTTTTGTATGGATACAGTACTCTGTTTAAAACTTCCCCTAATCATTCAGATTATTTAGCATTTAATGCTAGTTATAACAACTGGTATTTGGAATACTGATTTTATTCTCTGCCATTCCTTTGTCGGTTGTTCATTTGGTTGTGTGGTTGCCCCAATTACTTGATAAACAGTCCTGGAATGGAGAAGGCCATAGGTTGCTACAATGCTTCTGTTCAGGTATGCTATTTCATGAATAATTGACTGGTATATGTGTATCTTGCTGTTACTATTGTATTGTGATGATTTGTCAATTAAAATTGCGTCTAGTTATTAATAGGAGATCATTTTATGATTTTATCCACACAACCACAACTTAATCTTTTAGTCTTGGTAGCAACGTAAGGTTGCTCCTGCTGCACTCCTCTTTAAGTAGTTGACTGGTTGTGAACTCCAAGCTGAGACCTGAGGAACACGAAGTCAATAATCCTTATATCATAATATTTATTAAAGTACAAAACAATGTACATTAACCATAATATCCATTGTAAAAAAATTCTCAAAGGCTGTGGAGATAAAAAGAGATGTTAGGCCCTAGAGGTGTCTACTGACAGTCACCTGATTGGGGTTTGTCCTCTGAACTACTCCCTTCTTAGATGATATCACTGCTCTCAGAGGTTTGTGTTTATTTTCACCGTGTGTTAGACCATGCAAAGCCAACCATGTCCTTGGACCACACAGCTCTGTACATATGAAGGGGCTAGCCTCCATTGGTTTGGCTTTTCCCATGGATAATAGCTGTCTAGAGTTGCTGTGGACATGATTGTCCCCTCCTTGCTTAGACTCTCTCTCCCTCTCTCTAGAAATTCTTTGCTATAGCAGTGACTGTCGTACTTACCTGAAGGCACCGACCGGGATACTTGCATTCATTCCCCTACAATTGCAACTTTAGAAAATTATAAGTTACAAAAAACTTAAAATTGTCCGGACCTCATGTCATAAACTATTGTTCAATAGCATATTTTTCCAAGTCATATTATGTATTATAACTTATTTTAACTTTTAAGTGGTGTTCCTTTAATATGCAGGAACTGATTGTCATTGATGATCTTTTGTCTGCTTTGATTGGAGTTGAAGGGCGATACACTTCGATCAAAAGAGTACAAGGGAAGGATGATAATTTTACCTTCCAGGTTGATGCATCTATGGATTTAGCATTTCAGGTTAGAGTATTCTCTTTGTGAAACTCACCCTTAAGACCTTTTGGCAGTAGCTATTATTCTGAATATTTTCTGCCTTGAATTTGTTATTCTGGTTCTTTTTACTTGTTTGTTCAATTTTATACCCTTCCATACATAGCTTAATAAGTTTCTGTAGTTTCTTATTTAATTCTTTGAGTGAGTATGATTCATAGAGAAATTGGATGACTCAGATGAGTTCATATAATCATTCTTATAATCTTATGTTCTTACTTGAGGCTGAACTCCTTTGTGAATGGAATTTGTTTTTTTGAACTGAAATTGCAGAAGTATTATCCCATAGCTTTGTTCCAGTTTGATGTGATTTAGATTTTAGTTTGTTATTCGTGATTATTAATTTAAATTAATTGTGTTGCAGAATTAGTGTCTATGTTCATAGATTTAAAGCTCCTAAATGGTTGGTGCAAAACAGACCAAGTGCCTAAGGAAGTTTTTTAAATCAAGCTGTATGATATTAATAATGTTAGTCTTGGATGTTATCTAATTATTGGGCTTGATGCAGTTGTAATTACTCATTTCGTTTGAGATTTTATACTTTCAATTGATTACAACTGTCACTGCAGGAATTGGCAAAACGGCTATTCCCATTGTGTGAGTGCTATTTGTTGATTAATCAGTTTGTGGAATCAAGGTCTCAGTTCAAGACAGGTCTAGTTAATCATGCCTTTGCTGCTGCACTACGAGCACTCCTTCTAGTAGGTTTTCTGTGTTGTAAGTTATTTGCTTGAGTTTTATTGGATTTGGACAGTTTTTATTTTGTTTTCTTCACCTGTATGCAGATTATCGTATGTTGTATTCAGACACAAGTTTAATCATCATGCAAACACATTTAAATTGTCTTATTTCTGGAAAAATGAAAACTATGGGCAAAACCTGAAGTCATTCTCAACTAATGTTAGCTTAAGTTTAGAAGTGAAACAGAACGGAAAATATGGCCTAAATGAAAAATTCTATCCTGTTTTATTTAATTCAAACTATCTAGATGCTCTAGTCAAAGATTTCCTTGTTTGAGCCATGGTCCGAGAACTCTTCACTTTCTTTATGGCTTAGTCCATTATTAATGATAGATACCATTTTATCATCCGTTGTGACCCGATTAATTTGCATTTCATATGAAACCAGGAGCAGCTCTTATCTCTCTCTAACGCATAGTTGGGCCTAACATTTTGACCTTGCTTCATTGATGGTTTTCTTTGTTTCCTTTTTAGCTAAAATGTACATCCTTGAATTTTTCTCATTAGGATATGTTAGCAAATTCTTATACGAAGTTCAATTGGTCTTGAATCTTTTCTTGTATCTCCTCACTCTGCAACCATAATTCCTTCAGTTTTGGTCCTTTTGGAGCCTTTTCATTTTACTCTCATGGAATAGTTTTTGCCATGTTTTGAATTGTAGCAGTCATCTCATTCCACATTAGGTTTGCCTTACCTTCTACAATTTAATCTCTTTTGTCATACACTTCTTTTTCTTGAGAATAACTTATTTTTCACCTTTTAAATGCTACTGTTTGATTCTCGGGCTTCACTGTTATAATCCTTCGTTTTCCATTTTTGGTATGGTAGTCGAAAACAATAAGTCTATCTTGAGTCCTTTGAACTCCTTCGCAAGATTGGTTGATGGCCACTGTAAGGCTTTGTTTAGGAGAGGGTTAGTAATGAAATGGAATGAAATGGAGTGGAATAAAATGTAAAATTTTTTCTCTTTGTTTTTGGGGTTGGGGTAAGGGATGGAAATGAATGTAAGAATAATTTCTCCTTCTTTGGGAGAGTAGTGAAAATAGATGGAATGGAAAGATATTAAATAGTGAATGACAATCAATACACTCTTCATAAAAAGGTAGACTTTTGTGAAGTCAAGAACAAGTTTGAGCTTTATAAGTTATTGAGGTTAATGTTGTCAATACATAAAAGTGATGTTTTCTATAATTTCTATTCCATCCATTCTCCCCAAATTTGGGGGAGACAAAAATTAGGGTTTTGGAAGAAAATGGTACTGTTCCACTATATTGTCTCTCATAGACGAGATTGACGACCCTTTTCCACCATTTTCATTCTGTCCACCCATCCTGAAGACATCGTCTATAGACGGTTTCGGTTCCTTAATGATTTGGTTCCGGTTCAAACCTATTTAATAAAAAGAAAAAAAGAAGAGAAAAAAAAGGGCTTGGACTTAATTTATATAAATCAAGTTGCCTGCGTATCCTTTTGGGGTTTAAAGGAATCAAAGCCCATATAGTTCACTTACCATTTGAATTTGTAACCCTCTTAGCTAAGTCGGAATTATTTTATGAAGTACTTGTTATTGTGCCTTTAGTTATAATCTAATATAAATCTTCAGAATTATTGCTGACAATCTCTTATTGTCTAAGTTCCGGTTTGGTCCAATCATCCATGCAAGTTTGTGCCTCAATTGATTCTAGAGTTATACTTGATCGCGTCTCATCCAAAATACTCCTTCCCGCACTAAATGCTTGTTCAACTGCCATTGTTGAGACAGGAGTTGCTAAAATTTATTTAGCAATTTGTGATAAAATAGGAAAATTGCTTGAATGTTCTTTCCACCATTCTAAAATTGGAAAATCTTTCAAAGATGGACAGATATTAAACTCAAAAGAAGTTGTTAGATATAAATCAATTTTAGATGTAGAACTTGATAAATTACTTGGTTTCTTTTGCCTTTGAAATAATAGTTGTTCCGCCTTACTCATTTTAGAAAATTCCTCCATATTTAAAGATTGAGAAGATTGTTGAGCAACATTATTAAAATTAACACTAAACTCAATATACATATCAAAAATTAATTTTCTAATGTAATTTACTTTTTGTGCAACATCATAATAAGTTTTTCCTAAACATTCAACATACAAATTCAAATAGTCAAACAAACCATCTAATTTACATCTAGGATAAAAAAAAATAGCAACAAGTTAAATTTTAGGAATTTCATCAAAATAATTACACCATTTTGTTTTCATCAAACTAATTGTTTCTTTTAACTCTTCATCATTTTCACACTCTTGCATAACATTTACAATATTAATGCATACCATTAAAAATAATGAAGATGTAGCATAATAAACACCGGATAATGTATATGTAGCATCATTAAACACTTTTAATAAATTTAAAATTTTTTCACAAATATTCCATTGTTGGGGATATAAAACAATAGAGCCTACATTATTTGCAATAAAAGCACATAACAATTGTCTATGAGAAAATTATTCATTTAATAATTCATAAGTTGAGTTCCTACATGTTGGAACATCTCTAGGAAATCTTTTAGGTCTCATTCCATTTTCCTTGCAAAATCTAGCCCATTCTTTCATTACTTGTGGGTGAGCCCACAAATACGAAATAACTTTTTTAACAGGGGTAAGATAAATTTCAAGAGACCTCAATCCATCTTGAACACATAAATTTAATACATGACATGAACATCTTATATGAAAAAATTTACCTCCAAAACTTGGTTTACAAATATTTTCCAATTCTCTAATAGAAACAGTATTACCAAAAGAATTGTCAAAACCAATAGAAAAAATTTTATTCCCTAAATAATATTCTTGCAAAATAGAACTAATAATTTTGTAAATATTTTCGGTGGTATATCTTTTATCAAAAACTCTAAATGCAATAATACGTTTTTGAATGTTCCAACTATCATCAATCCAATGACATGTAATGCCCATATATGAATGCATTTGCCAATGATCACTCCAAATATCACTACAAATAGAAACTTTACCATTTAAATTTCTGAAATTTTTTTGTAACTCTTTTTTTCCTTTTTTATAAAGTGAATGAAGTGTACGCGTAAGAGTGGTTCTAGGCACAAGTTTAGCCTAATGGTTTAAAGCATTTTGACAATAATTAACAAATCCTATTTTTTCGCCAAAACTAAAAGATAAATGTTCAATAGAAATCATTTTAGCTAACTCTTCTCTATTTTTTTCATCGGAATAAACAAAAAGAAAAGAGGGATTAGAAGTTGCGGTACTTGAATTGTTGTCTACAATAGTTGCAAGTAACTTGTATAGACCCATTTGCCAAATAAATTTTCTTGAAATGTACCTTGAAAGTGTTGGTTTTCAACATTTTTTTTGGGTAGATTGCTCTTGTTGTTGATCTTCATCTTCATCATCAATGTTTACGTGTTGCGATTCTTGTGTAGAAATATGTTCAAGAAACAATGGCTCACTTTGGGTAGATTCACCAACCTTACTCTTGCCTTTGTCACTTGACATTTTTTTTGATAAATTTTTTTTGAATAGAATTAGAAGATTAACAGAAAAATAATTGCATAATCAAATTGTAATTACTAAGTGTAAAAAAATAAAATTGAAATGAAAATTGAGAGAATGATAGTAAGAAGTAAGAATTGAGTTGTGAATGAAAAAATGAAATTGAAAGGGGGGTATTTATAGAGTTCTTAAATATTTTTTTAAAATTGATAATAATTTAAAATAAAAGTAACTGTCAATTTGACCGTTGCCAATGCAATTTGATTGCACTGCACTGCCGTAGTGCAGTGCAATCAGATTGCAGTCTGCAGCAACCGTGTAATCAGATTGCATGGCTGCTGCAGTGCAATCTATTAAATTCAGGCTAACGATTGCAACAACGGTCAAATTTAATTTTTGATTGCTACTGCATTATGTTATATATTATATATTTATTTAATTTATTTTTTAACGGTTTGAACCGGTTCTGGTTTTGGTTCCTTATTTTTAAGAACTGGAACCGAATCTAGAGTCTTTGGTTCTGGTTCTAGTTTTTGAATTTAAACTGAAAAAACGATTTTGGTTTGGTTTTTAGAAGAGTGGTTCCAATTCAGTTCACAGTTCGAACCGAACTGTGGTCAGGCCTAAGTTCAAATATATTGGATCAAATTATCTAAAAAGATAGGGAGATTAAAGAGGATTTACTATAGAATTATGGTAGGATAGTTAAAACTGAAAAATGCATTTGGGTTTTTATGTGATAGTAAGATTTCATTAAAACTAAAAGGACAATTTTATAAGATAGTTATAAGACAAGCTCTGCTGTATGGTACAAAACATGTGCAAAATATGAGTGTAACAGAGATGGATGCCAAGATGGATGGATGACTAGGCAGTAAAGGATAAAATTAAAAATGAGGTTATTTGTAATAAGGTTGGAGTGGCTTTTGTTGGATATAAGATGCTTGAAACACGATTAAGATGGGAAGACCAATATGCGCTTATGTGAGGAAAGTGGATGGAATTGAACAAGTATTTAACAAAAGAGGTAGAGAAAGGCCAAGAAAGACCTTGCTTGGAGACACTTGGTTTGATATTAGTTATATGAGCCTTATAGAAGATAAAACCATAGATAGAAATGAATGGAAAGCTATAATTCTTTTATCCAACCCCACCTGGGGGGATAAAGGCTAGGCATGTTGTTGTTTTAGCTGGTACATATATATTACAAGCAGTCTGCATTTTGTTTTGCAAATATCATAACTGAAATCACCTAATGTAATTCAGGAATTGTTTGATTTTCAATACAATTAAATTTTCAATTGCTTTAAAGATTCAGCATCCTTTAAAAGGACAAATATTTTGCATTAGTTCTTTGATTTGTTAACGTATGGTCCAACCATTTGTATATTAGCTAAAACATTTCCAAATATCATAAATGAAATGTTTAGCATTATTTTTCACTACTCATTTCCATCAAGTATACCTCCAAGATTTGGTAACAATAATTTGTTCTATGTGACAAATACCTTTCCTGGATGGTTGTCCATTCTAAGTTTGACATTCAACTGATCATCTCTCGAAGTTATTCTACTGGTGTTGGGTTGGATTGATGATAGTTATTGTTTTGCTCAAGCATATGAACTCTTTATAAGCAATTTTCTGTCTGCAGTTAAATGTTCTATTTTATTACTTTTAGGATTACCAGGCCATGGTGGCACAGCTTGAACATCAGTTTCGATTGGGAAGACTTTCGATTCAAGGATTGTGGTTTTACTGTCAGGTTTGTTCCATAAGAAAGACTTTTTCCCCTTATGCACTCTTTTCCCTTATGCAATCTTCACCAATCATCTTTTCATGCATTATTGCAGCCGATGATGGGATCGATGCAAGCACTGTCTGTTGTGATAAAAAAGGCTTTAGCTAGTAATTTTGTGGGATCAGCAGTGCTTAATCTTCTGCAGAGTCAGGTCTGGTAGTTGGCTTGTCATAAGTTGTGTTTAGAATACCTTCGGAAGGCTGCTATCCATTTATTACTTCCACCATTGTTTTTTATTTTTTTTTCTATGTGTCATCTTATCTGTCTCTAGGCTAAAGCCATGGCAGGCGATCATGCAGTCAGGTCATTACTGGAAAAGATAACACAAAATGCAACCAATGCTTATCTTGGCATATTAGAAAGGTACTTTGTGTCCATCAGTGGCTCATAAACTTGTATAAGAGGAGGCCTAGTGTTTTTTATTCCAATTTTCAAATTGTATGGTGGCATCAATTATAACACCATGAAATACCAACCATGAGAAATCACCCAAAAGACTATCTAAGGCATTGTCATTTGGGCTATATAGCCAGAATCACTGTCAAAAGCTTCTGATATTGGACTAATCAATCTTCTATACAAATTGGTGTTTTTACTATCTTCCTTCTATGTCTTCTTATGCCCTCATGGCAGTCAAAGACTCATAGTTCATTACAAACATCACTGTTAGATCACTGACCCTGCTGCCTAGTGGCCTTAGACCGACTTGTACAAGGGTGATACATCTGGTTTGATGCCATAAATAATACCATGACAAGCAACAAATATGTTAACCTGCCCAAAATGGCAAGCTTAGGAGTTTTCATCTTAGCTCATTGTTCTACTTTTTACCCAAGATTGAACAGATCTCTTATACCAGAATATGTAACTGCAGAAGCTGGTTGAAGTTATTTTGGGATTCATAAGTTGGTATTGCTATCAATAATTCTGTATCTTGAGTCCATAAATTGACCGGTTTTTGAGTAGATGTGAGGCTGACCTTCTCCATGGTTCTGTCACTAAAATTCTCTTTTAAAGTTATTTGAATGCAAAACAGCTAATATTTGTAATCCGTCAAACATGTAAATAAGTGATTTAACATTTAAATGAAGTAAATGATCTCTTAGTGGACATTTAGATTACTGTGATGTTTGATTTTTTGGCTTTTAGCTTTTTTATTACTGGCATTTGCAGTAAAACAATTCCCAAATTTGATTATGTTTTGTGTACTATTCCCTCAATTTTTTTCATTGCTTATACTCGAAGGTTCCTTGAATAAATTGTTCCTTGAACATGGAATTTCAAATAATTATATTTACATAAAAAAGTCTTTAAGTTTCTGTTCAAATTAGGTGTGATATTTAAAGGGCTCAAATAATTATATTGACATAAAAAAGTTTTAAGTTTCTGTTCAAATTAGGTGTGATATTTGAAGGGCTTGCATTATGGTAAGTTGACACATACTGTGTTTTGGCACATATGGCTTTGTATCTTTGAGAGCTTATATCGTTTCCATTTCCTTACAATTTTATTTGCTATAGCTGATATCATTTTATCTTTCCCCTGAATTCACTCTCCTTTATGTTATGACTAAATCTGGAACTGATTTAATATCTCTAGGTGGTTGTATGAAGGAGTGATTGATGATCCATATGATGAGTTCTTTATTGCTGAGAATAAGTCTTTGCAAAAGGTATTTCTTCAGAGATAAGTATAAGTGCAATACTGTTGTGGGTTTGTAGCCTTACCCATTTTATCACAAATAGGAAAGTCTCACTCAAGATTATGGTGCAAAATATTGGCGACAACGTTACAGTCTGAAGGATGACATTCCTACCTTCCTTACAAATGCTGCTGGAACAATTTTGACTACGGGGAAATATTTGAATGTGATGAGGGAATGTGGGCACAGTGTTCAGGTTTTTTCTTATGCTATATTCTTGCTTTATGTTTCATTTGCTTTTTTCTGAAGTTCTCTTTGTGCTCTTTATCTGGTGTTTTTATTGAACCTGTTGACCAATAGATTATTTTTGTAGGTCCCCATTTCAGAACAATTCAAATTGATGAGCTTTGGCAGAAATCATCAATATCTTGAGTGTATAAAGGCTGCTTATGAGTTTGCCAGTGGTGAGCTCTTAAATCTCATAAAAGAAAAGGTGCAGTTCGCTTTATTCAACAAAACATGCATCTTTTCCTCATTAACTATTTTCTTTATCTTCATAACAATCTTACTGATAGCAAGTATTTCTTTTTTTAATCTAGTATGACCTCATGGGAAAGCTGCGGTCTATAAAACATTATCTTCTTCTTGACCAGGTACAATTTCAAATGAATTAGTTAGTGGAATCTTTCCTATTAACAAGAAAAGAAAAAGAAAAAGTGAATGAATTAGTGGAAGTTAATCTTATGTGATGAATTGTCAGATTAAACCTGGAACAAAGGAGCTCTCTCTCTCCCCCTAGGTCAGCAGAACTTTTTGACTGGTCTGATCATTTGGTTTAGAGTTTTCCATTTGAGTTCACAGTATTTTGTGCACCTTTCACAACTAATGGTGTATATATATTATTTTTGCTGGTAAAGATAGTAATTAATAGTTTATTTATTTATTTATTTATTTATTTTTGTAAATAAGAATTTCATAGAACAAAAAACCATGCTGAAGTGGCTACAATCAAAGGCCAAGGCAAACCCTAGACCAGCAAAAAATCAAGGGTGAATAACCAGCCACAAACACCCTCTGGGCCAAAAAAACAAAAAGAAAGAAAATGTATACAAGATAAAAACAATGGTAAGAGGAAAAACACAGAAAACAACCAAAACAGGACCACCTGAACCAAGGAGATGAACACTATCAACTCACCCCTCCTAGCAAGAGCGAAGGGGACTCCACAACTCAGCAATCCGACAACACGACAGATGAACCGGAAGTCACTGAAGATAATAGCATAACACTTTGGAAAAAAGACATCCAACAGAATCCTCATGACAGTTCAAGGCATCTCAATGGAGGAGAGATGACTGATCAAGCAGCAACCTCCAAAAATGCTGTAGAGCGCTACTCTGGAGAGAAGGCTGGAGCCGAATGGTCACAAGACGGGCCCACACAGTTCAATGAATTTGATGCGCCAGCTGAAAAGCTGATCTCTTCTAGTCCTGGAAGCATCTATTGTTGCGCTCCTTCCAAATAAAGTAGACTATCACTTTAAGAACCATCTTGTTCGCAATCTGCCAAGTACTCTTGCTGCTCCACTTAGTCGTAGCCCCAAGCACCCTAGTCTCCCATCAATGCCTCGGCCAAGCGAACTTTTGCGATCTTCGGAAGCAATTCACCACTTGATGGGAATAGGTACACTTGAAAAATAGGTGACTGTGCCTCTTTGCCGCAGCCCTGCATAAGAAACATTTATTCGAGAAAGGCAAATACAATTTAATCCGATCAAGAGCAGATAAACGCTCACTGATGGCAAGCCAAAAATAAACATATGAGCGGGAATGCCAGAAGAAGACCAGACTAGCCGGTGCCAAGGAACACAAGGACGCCAAACTAGGAGCTCCTTCAACACAACCTGAATAGAAAAGACCCCATTCGATGCAAGAAGCCATCACAGCTCATCACATTGCCCAAGTTGAGGAAGACTCGGAAGCTGGGGGGGGGGAACTCAGGCCAATTCTAGGCACCATCATTGATGATGTCTGAGACTCTGGCCAAAGTTGAAATGCCTAATTGCCTTGGCAATTGGCGAGAAAAACAATCAATCAGAACCCCCATAGGATTCCATTGATCATGCCAGAGAAAAATGCTGCGACCATCCCCAACCCTCCACCCAAACTGGGACTTCAAAACTCCCCTAAGAGAGGGCAACTTCTCCTAGTACCAAGGGCATGCATAAGGTACCGTGAGCAACCAGAAACATGAGTCCTTAATACGATAAGAGTGAACCCACTTAACCCAGAGAGATTCCTTTTCACCTAAGAGCAAACGCTAGATCAGCTTCGCCACTAGGGCTTGGTTCCATAGGGATAAAGGCTTAAGGCCCAAACCCCCTTTCTTTTTAGGGAAACACACCTCAAGCCATGCAACTTTGGCTTTATGGGATTCAGTCTCGCTGTTGCTCCACAGGAAATTATGCACTAATTGCTCAATCTCACGAACCACCTTCATAGGCAAAATGAAGATTGGGGCCCAGTACCCATAGATAATGGAAAGAATAGAGTGAGCTAATTGAAGACGCCCCCCAAAGGGGAGCATCCTACTAAGCCAAGAGCAAACTCTATTCTTCACCTTATCTATAATGAGCTGACAATCATCATAAGATAACTTGGTGGAAAGCAAAGGCACCCCCAAGTATCTCATCGGCAGAGAACCTCTTTGAAAGCCCGAGGCCCTATAAATGTCCTCTCTCAAAGTTTCATTTGGACACGAGACAAAGCAGTTGCTTTTATGCGGATTGGCATAGAGGCCAGACATGGCCAAGAATTTCTCCGAACACAATTTTAGAATGCCAACGGATGAAGGATCCCCATGGGAGAAAAGCAAAAGATCATCCGCAAACATGAGCATCTCCATACGAGACTGCTCACACTTCCAGTGAAACTGAAACTTTGAGGACCTAGCATGGTGACTCACAATACCATGCAGAATCTGCATAGCAAGGACAAAGAAATAAGGAGACAACGGATCCCCTTGTCTAAGGCCCCGACCCTCCGGAAAGAACCCATGAAGCTGCTTGGCAATGCATCCTTCTTGGCAATGTTTTAGGGCCAAGGACGATATTGCATTCTGATTGAACAAAGTTTTGGTTACTGTATATTAAGTCACATTAGCCGAATTTTATACAATCAAACATATGCCAATGGGACCAGTGACATAAGGAGACTGGTACTTAGGCTTTAGGAGCAGGCATTCGGGAACTCATTTCTATGTTTGATTTTTCTAACAGGGTGATTTCTTGGTTCATTTTATGGATATAGCTCGAGATGAGCTCTTAAAGAAGCCTGAGGAGATTTCAGTTGAGAAGCTGCAGGTTTGGTTATTTTTATTTCATTTAGTTACTTTTTTTTTATTTGGTTATATTTCATTTAGTTGCTTGATGAGTTTTACATGTGTTTATTTTTGTGATCTTTCATTACTGTAATAGTCTCTGCTAGACCTTGCTTTACGCACTACAGCAGCTGCAGCAGATCCTTGTCATGAGGACTTAACATGTTGTGTGGTTAGTTGCTTATTGTCCCTGTGTTGTATGATGAGGTGTCAAGGTGAATTTTTTATTCTTAATCACAAAATTTATTTTACTCTCAGGAAAGATCTACTTTGATCAGAACATTGAGCTTGCTCAAAGATCTTGAAATCAAACGGACTGGTGATAGCAGTGATGTGGAGGAACCTTTGAGCATTACTGGCCTAGAGACATTTTCTTTGAGCTATAAGGTCTGTCCCCACACATGGGAAGTCTTTTCTTCACTTCCTTCCCCAACCACACCATGCTCAAGTTCTTTTGCTTTCCTTTGAAACTTTCTTCTTGTGTGTCCTACTATTTTAGTCTGGAATATTTGGGTTATAATTGTCCTAGTGATTCTCTTTGTTGAGACCATTCTTAATGGGGCCCTATTGTCTGCCTATCTGTAAGTAAATAATTACCCCTTTGATCCAAATTGTACTGTGAAAACAAATATATTGTTCTATCTTGGTAGGAATTTATTCTGTTGAGAGATTGAATAAGCAAGGCACCTGCATTTAACAGGAAGCAATTCTGTATTATTTTATCTTTTTCTGGTTTTCTTGCCATAAGAAGAAAAAACTTGGTTTTGCTGCAGCTTACCAATGGCAACTTAGCAGGAATTTCTCATCCGTAGAATTTACCTATGTTTATTTCATGTTTCAGGTTCAGTGGCCTTTGTCTCTTGTAATATCAAGAAAGGCCTTAACAAAATATCAGCTGATATTCCGTTTCTTGTTTCACTGTAAACATGTGGACCGCCAGCTTTGTGGAGCCTGGCAATTACATCAAGTATAGAGCTGAGATCTCTTTCATAAGCTCTGGATGACACCTCCTCTCGCATGTCCACTTATACTTCAATCTGTGCAGGTTGTCCGTGCTCTTAACACGCAAGGAACTGCAATCTCTCGGTCATCTCTGTTGTGCCGTAGCATGCTTAAATTTATTAGTAGCCTTTTACATTATCTAACATTTGAGGTATGTTTTATTATTCGTCCCTTCCTTTTTATATTTCTTGAGGTGTGCTGCCCAAGTAATTTAGTATGGTTTTCAAATTTCTCATTTTTCTCTTAGTGTTTTGGAAATGAAAACAGTGAGAAGTTTTTGGAAACAACATGCTTCTTACTTTCACATCAGAATGTTTTTCAAGAATCCACAAAACAATTTAAAACAGTTTCCTTGAATTTTGACGTTTGCAGAAATATTATTCCAAATATTTTTTGGTACATGTTTGCATGCACTGTTTCTGAGAGAACAAACAGTTTGTGAAGATAGTATTTGAAAAATGATACTAGACATGCAAATTTCTTGAAATCTATTTTTTTGTTTTAGGTTCTGGAACCCAACTGGCATGTGATGCATAATAGACTGCAAACTGCAAAGAGCATCGATGAGGTATTTATTTATTCTATTATTGAATTTGATGAGTTCTGGTTGTTCAAGTGTGCAGAAATCAAAATATAAAATAGAATACTATCATCTCATGTCTCAATTAATAAGCCTGTCA
Organism: Diospyros kaki; assembly: GCA_036245055.1. Lineage (NCBI taxonomy): Eukaryota > Viridiplantae > Streptophyta > Magnoliopsida > Ericales > Ebenaceae > Diospyros > Diospyros kaki. Next base: position 4,297,768 of record BSEG01000002.1, on the reverse strand, counting down.
ATTCTGTAAATCATCAATGCTTGTTTATCGTCCCCTGTGCTTCATCCTACTACTTATAACTTGAATCTTTTATGTGAAACAGGTTATCCAATACCATGATTTTTTCCTCCAGAAGTGTCTGAGGGAATGCTTGCTTCTTTTGCCTGAGCTCCTTAAGGTAAGATTGCTTGTAAAAGTTATTACCAGGCAGTGGTTGATGTCATACCACCTTTCTGTTTGGTTTCATGCTGAAACCTGCACCTTTGTAAACTTTTGATTAATATGTCAATTCCCAAAACTTCAATATTTCGAGAAAGTTTTTTAGTTCGACCTTCCTAAATTCATATTGAACTTGGACATAGAATTTGGAGACTTACTGTGAAATTGTAATGAGGTAAAGGGAGCCTCAAAGCCATATTTATGTATTCAAAATCAGGCACCAGTTTCTGTAGTACTGAAATGGAGATCCCATGTGACTTGTTCCTCACATTTTTAGTTTAATCTTTTTTCCCTTGGGTGAATGCTGCAAAACAATTGCCACATTTAAGTAGTTTCTGTTTTTAAATTAGTTGATAGGCTGTTATCTACTTCAGAATGTGTCAACTTAGGTGGCATACCTTCATATTTTCTGTTCATAATTTTCTTTTCTTACTTGCTGTATATTGCCCTGCCCGTCCTAGTTGGATTAAGGCTTGTGGTTATTGTTATTGTTGTACTTGCTACTGTATTCTGCTTTGGTTTTCATCTGAGTTCTGATATGTGCAGAAAGTGGAGAGGCTGAAATCTATATGCCTTCAGTATGCAGCAGCAACACAATGGGTGATTTCTTCCTCCATTGACATCCCTAAGATTGATACGCCATCTGACGGTTCCCTTGGGATGGAAAAGATAAAACATTTGAAAATAAGGCACCCATCTCAGACACTCAAGTTTGCCGCAGAAAATGCAACTGTGACAGAATCTATTCTGTATGTTATAAATCTCTCTCTATATATATTTACACACATATATTCGCATCTTTCTCTCTCTCTTCCTTCACGCACATGAATAATCTGCAGGAGATTCGAGAGGGAATTCAATTCTGAGCTTCAGAGCCTCGGGCCAATTTTGAGCAGCAGTTCTCAAGCCGAACCATATTTAACTCATCTTGCTCAGTGTATTCTTGGAGTTGGAAGGGAGCAGTAGTTTCTGACATCCTCCCTTTCGCAATTTTTGGGAGTTGACATATTCTTTGAGGCTAGGTTTATGTTATGCTGCCTTGCTTGTTGGCCGTACTATTGGTTGAGTGTAAGGGAAGAGATCTATGGAACTCAGATTGTGGTGATGGGTTGAGAGATTAGGTGCTTGGCTGCGGATGCCTGGCACTGCTGATTTGTGTTTTTGACTTTAAACATGTAATGGGCTTCTCTTGTGAGATATACGTTCATATATTTATTTGTTAATCTGCCCTTATTCTTGAAGATGTAAGGGTAGCACTGTTTGTTGTTAAGGAAAATAAGGCAAGACCAGGGAAGAATTGGGTTTACCCTCAGCAAATCTGGCTAAGAGTATGAACCCTTCGTCTAGGGAGGTTTGATTATTATTTTTAAAAAATTTTCTCAATATAAAAGTATAAATGATTTATGTAATGTACTCTTCGTCTAGGGACCATTTACCTTAAAATAAAAATTTAATTGTTTTTGATAATTTACGCTCTTAACTAGTAGTGGATATTGTCCTTTTTTCATTCAAAAAATATTTAGTCCTAAAAGTGAAGTATAATAATAGAAATTATCTGAAAATAACATTTATCTAATGCTTCTTGATTATTGCCCTTAGGGTAATTCAACATTAAAAGAGGTGCTAAATGCCACAATAAATGAGATGAAAACCAAAGCAGAATACAGTAGCAAGTACAACAATAACAAAAACAAATTGAATATTGTGCATTTGATTATACAAATGGAACCTCTTTGGATACAGCAATTGAATATTGTTTGTTGGTATCATGAAATCTTTCAATATATTCAGAAACTCTAGCATCGATCAATTTTTTTCCCGATGGAAACCTCTCAATATAAGAGTATGATGAGATGGAACCATGCAGTCTCGGGCTCCTGTGATCTCTTACTCCCATGAATTAGTTGAGAACTAACCCGTAGGGGATTCATGGGACTGGGAGGGACTGGAACTTTCCGGCGCAGGCGGCTTCTCTGCGGCTGTGGAGAGCCACCGGCAGCTCCCAAACCCAAACTTAGGCTTGCAAGAGAGATGGAAGATAGTTAATTTGGTGAGCTTGCCACCCATTATTGCATGGATTGCTCACAGAGAGAGACTTCTTTCGTCATTCATTGCAAGCAGTTTAAGTCGTTGGGTGCTTTCAAGTGCAATGGAATGGGGAGGATAAGGATTTTTATATGTGGGTTATGATCCTTGCTTTTGGACATAAACTGTCCCCAAAAGGGTCGAATGTTCTGTGGAGCCATGCTCAAAGTTGGTGGGGGAGACGGCCTCTTTCCAAAAGACAGTCTACTATAACAAAACAAGCCTGGTTAGCAGGAGAAATGCTGTAACAGTTGACAGGTTATTAAGAACTGGCGCACCCTCCCTTTAATAATAGAAAATTAACAGTAACACTTTGGTGATGTTTGTTAATTATATGGACTCTAAATCTACAAGAATTTTTGTTTAATGGTCAAAATGTTTGTGCACACCGCCATTGAACTTTAATTTGTAGTTAAAAGATCACTAAATTTTAATTTAGTATATAATTTCATAATTATCGTCAATTATCATTAATAAAAAGAGACTAATAAAATGTAGCAATGTGCACCCATATACAATATTAAAATATCAAGTCATTTAAACTCGACTCAAAATTATCACTGAACTTTGTACTAAAATACAAAAAGTTTACGAAACTTTAATTTATACATAGTCGATAGATAACTTAACTTTAATTTAGAATATAATTCTATAATTACTTTTAATTAGTATTTAAAACATTCTAACAAATTACTAACATGGCTAAACAAAATATGCATTTAATTATATTAATTTATATTATAGCAGCAATTCATTAGATATTGAAGTTTGCATGGCTAGCAGCAAATATGACTAAATGCAAATGTTGCTGATGCTGACATGCAAACCAAATTGAAGATGGTCCTCAAGGCAATAAGGACTGCAATCACTTTAGAAAGGATTTTTTCCCTATTTTAATATATGAAAAAATCATAGAAACTCATAGAAGCTTTAATATTCACGACACTCGGCCTTGCAAATTAAGGACACGCTGGCATTACCATCTTGGCAATATTTCCCACAACCAATTGCTGCAGACATGCAAACTTCAACATCTAACAGATTGCTACTATAATACAAATTAATAGAACTAAATGGATATTTTGTTTAGCCACATTAACAATCCATTAACATATTTTAATATTAATTAATATAATTATAAAATTATATACTAAATTAAAGTTAAATTATCAATTGACTGCACACAAATCAAAATTTAATCATCTTTTTATACTTTAAAGTATAAAATTCACAGATAATTTTAAATCAAGTTTAAATAATATGATATTTTAATATTATATATGGGTGTACCTTGTTAGTCATGTTATTCTGTTAATCTTTTCTAACGGTAGTTGACGATAATTATGTAATTGTATACAAAATTAAAATTTAATAACTTTTTAACTATAAATTAAAGTTTAAGAATATTTTTATACTTTAGTGTAAAATTCAATGATTATTTATATTATTAGAATTACCACTCTTGTGCGGTCTCCAATCGCTCGTGCCCTCGATTTCGGTAGAGGAGATAAATTGCAGTTGAAAACTTTGTCTCACTGCACAGGGTAAGAAATTGAATCTATGATCTATTGATATGAATCCTAACTTATCGTAATCCAACCACTTGATTTGTGGTAGAAGTTAATTATTTATATTATTATTTAACCGAGACAAGTGCTTAGCACCACCTTTTTGGGTGCTTGTGGTTGGTTTCAATGATCCCGTAAAGTCAGGCTCCTTTTGTTTTTTATTTTTCATAGAAGTCAGAAGAAGAGGAACCTATCCTTCCCTCCCAAGCTTAAATCAGTTGGAAGAAAACTGCATCTTAAATGTGCATTCATGCTTCTAAAACCTTATGACTTCAAATAACATAAAAAGGAGGAAATGATGGTATGCTATTCCTAAATTGTTAGATATAGAAAATTCTACAAAAACGTAAATAAGTTGAACCCTTCTAATTATCTGCATAAAAATTGCACCTACTGGGAATTGAAACTCGCCTTCAGTAAGGTTAGTGAGGTTATCAATAATTCTATGATTAATTAAAGAGATCGATTCCAATTTCACCTTTATACCATTTATGCTCTCTTAAGTCTCAACATCTGGCAAGAAATATGGCTTATTCTTCGTTATAAGCACATGGCAGCCAATTGCTTCTTTCTTTAGCGTTGTTTTCAAAGCCATCATATGCTGCTGCTTCAACATTTGGCATATAATTCGAGAACTCAGAACTCCACGCTTTTAGCTCGTTTTCGTATTAACTAAGTTAAAGCTTAGAACTAAACCAATAAACTGCTACTGCCATTGGCATCTTCCTAGGCTCCCAGCCCATCGAAAACCTAAGCACTCCAACCCAGATAGATAAGCAATTGTCGCATTAGCATCTTCCTTGGTTTACGTTCAGTTTTGTTTTTCAAGTAAAAAGAGTCAGAGAGTAACAGAACATCTCTATATTTTGGAAACAATATGCCTTAGAAAGACATCTATATTGATGCGTGTACTTAAAGCTAGGTTGATATGTAGCTTAATCCTAACTTTTCCTGCACATAATGACGCCATCAAACAACTTAATTCCAATAAACATGCTGAAACTTTGATCATGACATCGTCCATTTCCTTTTTCAATTAAAACGTTAAAAGATCATATAAATTGCTAGCATAGATAGTCAACGTAGGCCAGGTACTTTCAAGTCTTGAAATACTACTACCAGCCATTAAGTAAAACGAGAGAGCTAGAATTTTAATGACAGCAGCATCCATCAAACTCAATTGTCTTTTTAAGGGAGAATCTAATATAAATAACTGGTGCCTAGAGGCCGTGGTGGTGTCGCTTTTAATAGGTTAAGACTAAATGTAGTTTGTCACTCAACCAGCAAGAGCAATTTACGTAATCCGACTGTGGGACAAGGCCATGCCATTTCAATGACACGAACTTCTGATGGAGGTAAAAGGGCAGGAGATGAGATTGGCAAGGCTATCTTCCCTGATAGACAGAAAGCAAGCAACTTCGTAAGCATGAAACAGACAAATTGCAAAAGTCCACGTAGAAACTTCGTAAATGGGTAGCTATAAGTTCCACTAAAATCAACGAGCTCTCAAATCTCAATGTTATATATAAATAGCAACAGAGATACACGAGGTGCGAACCCACAATTCAAGACCAGGAAAGGGGGCCCTAAAAGAACTAATGGCGGAAAAGGTACGTGCAATAATACCCAATTAGATTTGGCAGAATGGTGTCACCTCACCAACTAGGCACAACACAAATTGCTGCGAGAACAATAATGCAAGCAAAATCAAGTTCATCAGGGACCAGAGATTCGGCAATAGCCAAACTCAATGCAACTAAATTGATGAGGTGAAAAAGTGGGTTGTTTACTACAAGAAATCAAATCTCAACTGCCATCTAAGATTTGTGAAATTTGAGTCGCAAGACAAGAGTATACCTCTTCCCCATAAACCAGAATCGAGGTTGGAGAAGCTTCCTTCAGAAACACAATCCAATTCTATAAATTTATTACCGATGCTCAAATTCCCAATTGCCAATTTGCCACTTGTCAGTGAAAATGGACCGGCGACCAACATCCACTCTTGAAATCTGCCATCTACCCTTAAATTGTGAAATTATAAAACACAATATACCATGTTATTGCTGCTTCCTCTCGAAAATATACAAGAAATAAAAACACGGTGCCTTCCATCAGGTCTGTTGGGTTCCTTCAGCACAAAAACAAAGCAGCAGGAAATCTCCAAAAAAAAGAATGATGCTGACAATGACCCTCCAACAACAAAGAAACTCCTCTCCCTTAAGACAATCTACAGTGATACGAGGACCACAACTGCCAATTGAGGTGTTGAGATCACAAAAAATAGTCAGGAGTCTTGCGTGTAGTATCGGGCTCAATTTGCCGAGGAGCTGGGTCAAACTGAAGAAAATTCTGCTCCATGTTTTCACCAATTTCTAGAATGGCAGCCATGTTTCCACATCGGTAACAGTAGTTAGGAGCACTAAATACTGTCACCACATTCTTTTCCTACACGAAGCAGGAATAGAATAGAAATAATAAGTAAACACACGGTGAATGAAGAAAGTAAAAAAGAAAGATACAGTCTCTTCATCACATTTAGAGGTCACATACCTGACACCAATTATAACCTTCCATGACAAGCTGGTGGGCTCTTGAAATCAGAGAGAGCCCATTAGTGTGGTTAAAATGAGATGCTATATCTTGTCCAAAAGTATAGCCAGCTCCACGTGGAGAAATTCCCCACCCACACCGATCATCAGGATCGGACCACAAGAGATCACACATTGGTCCTTCATGAGGAACCTACCCACCCAAAAACAAATATCAGAAATGCTGACAAGGTGACTTTCATGAAAGGTAACAAGGAGTTCGTAAATGATAACTATGGTAATTTGCAAGCAGCAGAAGGTGCATAGATGGTGTGGGAGAATTGACACAATCAAGCGCATTCCTCCACATCCTATTTCAAGAAAAAATTATGCAACATGGATGTTGCCTATATGATGGGGCAAGGAAAAGTATAGAAACCAATGCAGATCTAAGTTTCGAGTTGAGAAGCAACTACAACAATAAATTAGATTTAGCAACCGAATCAAATATGTTCATTCCATGAATTACTCATAAACATGATCTGGGAGTTAAAAAGAATCACCTTTCAGGTCATTAGTTAGGGCTTAAAGGGAAGAAAGAATGCCAAAAATCTATGCTTCCAAGATAAAACATGTATTTAAATCAATATCAGAATAAAAGTTACCATAAAGAAATAGTAAAAATGTCAAGCACAACAATCCTAAAAAAATTCAGGACCATTAAAAGTTGGTTTCAGGATCTAACAGAATAGGAAAATCATGAAGACAGCAAACAGTATTATCGACAATCACTAGCTGTCTTGCAGACATATGAAGATCAAAATGGCAATAAACAAGAGTCATATTTAGTACAAATTTTCGTTACCATCACTTAGAGATGTTGAACAAATATACCAATGGGTATTAGCTCTCCAAAATAACAGGAATACAATTGCAAAAGGATTTTCAAAATATCAAAAGGAAAGAAAAAAATGAACAGCTATCATTGCACCACATTGCGGTGATTAGATGTAAACAGTTTGATATGAAATCTCAACAGATTAAACTCCCAGACTATACTTTGTTTTATGTACCTCCTGTATGCGGTCCAGGTTTCGGATATTGTCTAATGTCTCCAAAGATGGGGAAAGTCCACCATGCAAACAGAAGATCTACAATAAAAAAGTATACATCAGATGTGGCCATAAGAATAAACAATGTGTAACTTCTGTTACCATTCGGACCTGATTCTCAATCAGTGCTGTAAGGGGCAGATAATCAAAAAGGTCAGTGAAATACTTCCAGACATTGGCATTTCCGTACTTCCTCAAGCATTCATCATAGAAACCATACCTGGGAAATTAAAGATGAAAGAACAAGAAGCATGAATAACAGTGAGAAGTGAAGAAGTAGACACATAGAAATCCTTTTATTTTTTCCCTCTTCAGGGTGCTGTAGATTAGCTTGTTAATAATTCTTATTTGGACTGTCTGGGACCTAAATCGACTAAGCTACAAGTTGATTGTTAACTACTAATATAAATGTTTTGAGAAGCAACAAACAAGCCCACCCAAATGCCCAGGGGAAAAATGAATACATTACATTGAGAACACGAGTCAAAGGATTGTAAAATAAATAAAAGAAGAAAATTGTGAATAATTAAAATTCGCAGATGAACATAAATGATACATAATGATTGATATAAAAGAGCCAGTGCTTCAGTTTTAAACATGATTTAATGCAATTTAAAGGTATAAGGAGAAAAAGCCAAGGATGGTGTCCATGGAGATATGATGGCAAATGATTTAGCAGAAGTAGAGCGTACAACTTTAAAAATAAAGTTGACTGTTCAATAAGGATCCATGAAGATGATCAGTTGGAGTCGCTGATTTAAGCACATAACAGAGCTTCAAGTAATTTACTGAAAATGATTTCTGATAGTTTGATCAAAAGAGAAATCCATGATTTAGATGGTTAAGGATGTGGACAAAGTATTTTTACCTTGACAAAGCTAAAAGACCATGCTGAGACATGCAACATATAATTTATACCTTGAAGATGAGCAATTCATAAAAAAGTACACGTGCATAAACATTTAGCAAAGCATTCACGATGCCGAACAGCAGTATGATTGCAGAAAAGTTGAAGAGAAGAAACTGTGGGAAGAAAAAGTTTGAGAAAGAAGCAAGAACCGAGAGAGAGAGGGGGATAATCAGTAATTTCTATATTCCAAAATTATCAAAAACATTATCTCTGATTATGTCATAAAGCCAATTTACAACTCAAAGATAGTTGCCTTGGTTATAATCTATCCAATATTTATATATATATGTAGAGAGAGAGAGGAGGGGAAGGGGGTAATCAGTAATTTCAATATTCAAAAATTATCAAAAGCATTATCTCTAATTATGTCATAAAGCCTATTTACCACTCAAAGATAGTTAACCTAGTTATAATTTGTCCAATAAAATAAATAAAAAGATCAAATCTAAATTCCAAAATTCAAATAAAACCTAAATCTTAATATCAAATATTGAAATTTAATACTCCTAATTCCTCATGTTGAAGATTGTCTCAAATTAATGATAGATTAATATACAGTGTTTTGTATGCGGTTATGAGTTAGTTGATAGGTGGGTGACTCTCTTGTAATATTAAATATTAGTGGCGGGCAAATTCGGAAATGTCGTAACCGGCCCTAAGAAATATCACCCTATGTTCTACAAATAGGGCAGGGGGTTGAGGGAGAGTCAATCGCATATACTCTTTCTGTTTTCACGAGAGCCTAGAGAGTGAGAAAGCTGTGAGTTAGAATAATCTTGTTCATTCTTGGGAAAGCTTGTATCATGGGAGAAAAAAAAGGGAAAAACATGTTATCCATCAATAAAAAAGGTTGCTCGATGGTGGTTTCAAGGCTGGATGTAGTGCCATTCACATGGCATGAACTAGGATAAAATTTTGTCTCCTCATGTGGTTTGAATGTTTCATTTCTTGTTTTGTTTATACTTTGATTTCTGTTCTTTTATTGACTGTTTGTGTTGTTGTGTGTTGGCCGGTGAGTTGGGAGTGATTGTGAGGGGTGTTTGATCAGTTTCTTGAAAGGATTAAAGGCTGCCAGTGCTCCCAATTTATAACAAATTGGTATCAGAGCTGGGTCTCTCATTAAGAATCATCAAGAACTTAGAATTTCATCACATACTCGCACGAATGGTTGCTATAGCCTTGCCGCATGGTATGATGTTTGAGAAATTTGATGGCCAAAACGATTTTGGCCTATGGAAGATGAAGATGAGAGCCCTTTTGGGAAATCTTGGACTGGAGGAAGCCTTAGAGGCTGAAAAGCCTATGCCTGAAAACCTAATTGAAGTCCAGAAAAAGGAAATCAGGGATAGGAGGAAAGAGACCAACAAAAGAGCCTATAACACCCTTATTCTAAGCCTAGGAGACAAAGTCTTGCAGGAGGTGTCAAAGATGACAATCGTGGAGGACCTTTGGAATAGGTTAGATGCACTCTGCATGACTAAAACCCTTTATAACCGATTGTACTTGAAAACACTATTTTTTTCTTTCAAGATGAGTGAGGGTCAAAGGTTGCAAGACCATATGGACAGTTTGAATAAACTGTGTTTGGATCTTGAGAATATAAATATTAGGTATGAAGATGAGGATAAGGCATTGGTCTTATTGCACTCTCTTCCTAAGTCTCATGAGACCTTTGCGGATATCTTGAAACACAGAAGAGATAAGTTGACCCTAGATGATATGATAGGAGTTTTAAATTCCAAGGATTAGCAACACAAGGTAAAGTTCCAAAAATCTATCATAGAAGCTTTGGCAGTGAACTCTAGAACAAAAAAAAAGAGACCTTAGGTTAAAAGGTAGGTCTTGGTCTAAGTCAGTGGCAAGAGAGTGGTTAAATGCTTTCATTGCCATGAAGAAGGGCATATGAAGAAGGACTGTCCAAATAGGAAGAAAGAATCCCAAGAAAGAACCAGCCTCGAATGTTCAAACACTAGGTGTGGTTTTGGCTATGAGAGTGCAGATGCCCTATAGTTTTTCTAAGTATGCAGAAAAAGTAGCATAGGTCGTAGGTTTAGAGCGTACCTCTCATAGGAAATGGGTTTTTTACCCATAGAGACATGGTGGAGGGGGAAATGGTTTGTCTAGACAACAATTAAGGTCAAGGGAATTGGATATGTGAGAATAGGATGCATAGTGGAGCTGTTCCAAAATATTAGAAGTTGTAAAAATATGTCCCTGATTTAAAAGAAAACCTAATTTCCTGTCACGCTACGAGACATACCTTAGGAATAGATTTTGATTTCTTGCATTCTGTTAGTGTTATTTCTGTTGGTGTTATTTTAGTAATTTCAATTTCTGTAATGCTGTGATTCTTAGTTTGTTAGAGGTTGTTAGCTCAAAGGAATCCACGTGCAAAGGGAGTGACCTGGCAGAGGCGGTTACAACAGCCAAGCTGTAAGGAATCTTCCTTGGCTAGTTGTATAAATCACCCTCTACCCATTCCCCAGAATTTTTATGGAAAAGAATATCAGATCATCTATTCCTCTCACTGTCTCTCTCTCTCAATTCTCTCTTACTTCTCTCTATTTACGTCATTTCTCCCTCACTACTTAGTCTTTTAGAGGATATCTTCCCATTCATATCGAATAGGAAGAAGGAAGACTTGCCAGGATCAAACCGTGACATTTCCCTGGGAGAATTAGATAGAAAAGGTATTCTCCTATAGAGGAGAATTGGAGTCCTAAGAAGTTGCACAAGGATCTCTTATAGAAATGGAAGCAACCCTCAAGAATGAAATTTATGTGATGTAGGTTGGCATTTTTTTTATGTGGATAAGCTGCAGCAACTAAGAATAGCCTATGATAATATTAGATTGTGTCATTTGTTGAGGATGGCTCACAATGGTGAGCAAGGACTAAGAAAGGTATCTAAGGCTAGGGATATTAGGGGGAGGAAAATTTTACAAGTATAAGGGAATAGGATCCATGTAGTTAGTTTGGTAAGGTCACCAAAGTAGAAGTCTCCAAAACAGATTTTGTATATGTCAAAAGCCCATTAGAGATAAGTTTTTAGGATTAGGGGGACCTATCTAGGCCTTGTCTCATGGTGGAGCTAGGTGAGGTGAACCTAGCAGAGATGGTGTGTCCCTAAGGAATTCCCAAGCGTATATGAGTTAGCTGGAAATTGCTTCTGGTATGAAAGGGTAGGTGGTTTAGAGTTGTGAAATAGGCATGCCTAGGACTTCTAAAGCTAGGGTTCTTACCTATGTGGGAAAACTCTACCAATAGGACATAAAATTAGCTGATGCTAAGGGCAAGGGATGGAATATGGGATGCTGGAAAAATAAAACAGTATGTACAATCCTTTGGGTATGTCTGAAACTAGTCTATGAACCAGGGTATAGCAATAGGGAAATCTGAAAAAAAAAATTGATCTAGATTGTGTAAACTTGGGCTAGATTGTGAGAGGGAGAAAGTTAGCGTTTAAGATAGCTTTGACTATTGCAGTGAGGCTTCTTGTGAACAGTGAGGGGAAATGGTGTGTGCAAGTGTTATCTTGTATGGTGTAGCCATTGTTGATCAAAGCTCAGACTAAGCAAAGAAAGGGAAATAGAATCATCAAGCTGATAATGAGCAAGGGAGTAGAAGGTTTAGAGTGATGCCTAGGATGAGGAATAGATAGGACCACAAGAAAGTACCACTGAGAAATGGAAAGATTGGGGTTAAAGATACTTATGCACTTTTTTTGAGTGCTAAGGAATAGGCTGAAAAATGAAACCTCTTGTATAAGAAGAGGTGATGCACTCTTGTCCAAATGAATGGCATGGAGCCATGTAAATTTGGGGAGAATCTTCGACTTAAATGGAAGATCCTTTAGGTTAAAGGGGTGGAGTGCTGTGAAGTATCTATTTGAGAAGTTAAGGAAATGCTGGAGATAGGAAAGCCTAGGGAGAAAGGCTAGGCAAATGGCCATCAGGTATGACAGCTCATAAAAGCTTAACTTGGGATCAAATAGGTATCACGAACAGCTAATTATCCATGTGAAAACTAAGTGAAAAGTGATCTTATAGTGTAGCCAAGGGATAAGAGGCTAGAGGGAAAGGTAAGCAAGGATTGATTGCTTAGAAGGTCTCTCTAGGTATGATAGTAATTCCTTAGGTAAGATATAAGATTGGAAGAGTCCAAAAGGGTTAAAATTGAGTGCATGTGGAAGCTGTGAGTATTCCAGTGATATGCCTAATATATTGAGAGGTCGTTTCATTGGTATTTTCTCCAAATAGAACTGTCAAGGTGTAGCTGAGTGTTTAAATCAGTGTTTGAGAGTGTGGGAGGAAGGATAAGCTGGGAAATATTAAGGCATAGAGATTGGAATAGGGTTTAGACAGCTTAAGGCAGCTTAGGTTACCTTAATCTTAAGCATATCTTGGTAGATTGGTAGGTAGATAGAGGAGAATTAAAAGAAAAAGATGAGCAGCTTTTAAGTTTGAAACAAACATGAGAGGAAGGACGGTAGTAAAGCCTAAAGACCGGTTTTGGGAAGCTAGGAGTAAGTCTAGAAATGTTAAGGCCAATCTGGGTATGGTGCACTGTTGATGTGATGATGTGTAAAAGGTTGGACACTTTGGGATTAATGAGTAACATTGAGTATGGATTTGGTTTATGGTGGAGTGTACGTAGACACCATGGAGAGACCAATCATATTGGTGTTAGGAATGTATTCATTAGAAAAAACCCCACGAGGAGGAGGATAAATCCTAATTAGAGTTGCATGCGTAGGATATGCAGATGGAAATATTGTCCGAAGGTAATCCATTTGTGAAATTTACAACATTGTTTTGATGTTCTTAATGTTTGTTGTGTGCTTTGAATGGTCAGGTTATCATGCGAGAAACCAAAGGAAGACCAAGCCAAAGGTTTTGATGGATGAAGATGGAAGGTATCACACTCAAGACAATGGTGGAGATTTGTTGAAAATTGTCTCGAGTTAGTGATAGGTTAATATGTAGGGTTTTGTATGCGGTTATGGGTTAGTTGATAGGCGAGTGGCTCTCTTGTAATATTAAATATTAGTGGAGAGCAAATCTGGAAATGTCATAACCGGCCCTAGGAAATATCACTCTATGTTCTATAAATAGGGCAGGGGGCTAAGAGAGAGTCAATCGCATATACTCTTTTTGTTTTCACGAGAGCCTAGAAAGTGAGAAAGCTGTGAGTTAGAATAGTCTTGTTCATTCTTGGGAAGGCTTGTATCGTGGGAGAGAGAAAGACGGAAAGACCTGTTGTTATCCATCAATAAAGAAGGTTGCTCGGTAGTGGTTTCAAGGCTGGATGTAGTGTCATTCACATGGCATGAACCAGGATAAAATTATGTCTCCTCCTGTGATTTGAATGTTTCATTTCTTGTTCTGTTTATGCTTTGATTTTTGTTCTTTTATTGACTGTTTGTGTTGTGGTGTGTTGGCCGGTGAGTTGGGAGTGATTGTGAGAGGTGTTTGATCAGTTTCTTAAAAGAATTAAAGGTTATCAGTGCTCCCAATTTATAACACCTCATCAATTCATTCAACAACAACAACATGTCAAGCATTAACTATGCAAGGTGGGCTACATAAATTCTAGCTCATCAGTCATTTTCTATCCATGAGCTTATCTTCTGTAAGACCTTTATAACTCATAATACTCCCATGAATCTCCCACCAAGTTTTCCTCTTTTTCTTTTACTAAAGACTTTATGCATGTCATCTACTCTTCTCACATAGTTATCCACTGCCGGTCCCAAGCCCGGATAAAGGAGGAGGGTTGCGTTAGGTAGCCGACAGCCAGCGTAAAACCTAGTCGGATCCAAATATGAATTCTAGACAAACTATCTGTTGGGATGTAACCCACATAGAAGTCTAGAATTCATGTAGCCAACCCCACATAGTGGGATAACGGCTGGATATGTTGTATATATGTTATCTACTCCTCACATGAGCAATTGTTGGCCTTCTTCTCACATAAGCAAATCATTTTAAATTGAGTTTCACACATCTTCAACAAGAGCTACTCCAAACTTATTATGAATAACTTTATTTTTAATTTAAGATTTTCTTAAGTGGGGTTGCATATCTATCTTAACATTCTCATCTCCGTTACACATTCATTAACACTGTTCATTACTTGCATTTTTTACAATGAAAATGCATTTACATCAACTATAACATACTATAAGTAAAGCCAAAGATCTTACACTTGGGTAATTTGTCGGCTCTCATGATTTCCTCTAAGGATTGTAATTCTATCTCGATAACGAACTTTCAGAGCCACTAAAAGGGTGACGGTCTCCACTGAATAGTATCCACGATCTGCATTGTTTTAATGTTGATTAGAAAATGCAAGAAAATTCAAAAATCGAAGAACTATAGCAGACTTGAAAATCATAGAATATTAATTCAATTAAGTTGTACAGAAAGAAAAAGAATTGAGCTCGTTAGTCCCTTGAAAATAACTAGTTAGAAAGCAAGTTGAAAAGGCCTACAACTTTGAAAAGAAAAAAAGAAAGAAAGAAATATCTCTAGGGCAATTCCCTAGCAAAAATATAATGTTTAACTACCCTCTTTAGAATTAACAGCAACAGAGATTCCATCATGCAAGTTAGCCAATGCTAAATTCAGTTTAGACAAAATTCTTAATTGTTTTGCCATGGATACAGGTATCCTCCTTCAGATTTCTACTTTCTTTTGGGCTGGCTTATGTTCCATTTCGTGAACCAATAGGTCTCTCTGTGTCAATCCTTTAAATTTTGTTTTAAGCCCTCACACGCTTCTGGAAGCACCACAACTGTAACCATATTGTTTTGCCTTCTACAACAATTATTACTCCTTGTTCCAGCACCAAATTTATGGTGGTCAAACTGCTTCAGTCTTTCAGAGATCTTAAAACTTCAGTTTTCAGAGTACTCTCAAGGTTTAACTTCAAATATCCTTCCAAAAATGGATTTATCTCCATCATCTCAGATACCTTAAATATACAAATGGGACACCATGCCTTAAAAGGATAAACTTTCATGCTCAAAAGCATCTCAGTGAAGCTCATGAAGGAAAATAGAATTTAGGGTGAGGTCAATGGTATAAGGGAAGCAATGACAAAGTTCTATTGCAGTACTGCACAGCACTTTTGCATCTTAATCTTACACCATAAAGAGTAAAGCAAGCCATTTGTCCATGGGAAAAAGTTCCATGTATAAGAAAGTGTATTTGTGTGCATTCAATCCCAAATATCGAAAGAGATCTATAACATAATGTTTTTGCCCTTTGAGATGTATTCCCCGGGCAGGTTGACTTTTGACCAGTGGATGCATGCAGGCAATAGTCATTCCAGTGAAAAAAATTGAGAGAGATACAACTGGAATCCTACAATTACTAGCATGTAAGATCAATGCTGAATCCTAGACATTCCCAGTTGCACAGATACAGTCTTACAGAGTTTCACATAAACCTATGATTTCAATAAAGGCATGAGCAAATGTCCTTATAAACATCAATCTAAAGTTATGGTTCTTCAATACTACACCTCAAGCCTTTTTCCAGTGCCATCATGGATCATCAAAGCTCGGTACCAAAAGAAAATTAATTAGAACTAGGTGTTGACCTGACTCAAGCAGAATCTAACTTTGGGTTCAAAAGCTGAAAACAAAAAAACCAAACTGGAATAGTTTGGGCTCCAAGAATATGTATATTCAAATTGGTAATCAACCATGGAAATCCATGGCATATCGTAGTAATGACTCATACATCATTCCAAGCACAAAAATCATCCACATATTAAAGGAAACAAATACTACAACAAGCTAGAAATAATAAACAGGAACAAGTTTACATTGCATAATTGGGGAAACTTGAAAATTTGCTATTTCTTTACCTTTTTGTATCATCATCACAGAATTCTTGAATAAAGTATAGATTTGTCATAAATTAATCTTCGTCCACCTTGCATAAAACCCGAAACTATAATTTATCCACCTATCCAATGGAAAGATTCATGTGATGATCAACATGGATTCAGTTGACTCCTCTTGAGTTAACAAATCCTTTTGCATAATCATTGGCACCGAATGAACCAAAATCAAAACATATGCTCAACTGATCATTGGCACCGAATGAACCAAAATCAAAACATATGCTCAACTGATGAAGGCTTATTTTATTAAATAAAGAACGTCCATCCAACTAATAAGTATTACCATCTCATGCCATATCGGTACACTAAGCTAGCCATACAGGTCATTTACAAATCAACCCATAGAATCCAATCAACAGGCCTTCAACTATAACAGTATACAAGTCATGATACACGTTTACAGAGCCTTAATCCCCAGCATAATCATTTACAAAAATGTCAAACTGCCGAACCAAACATAACAGATATCCGGCAAAGGATTGTCAAAGACTCACCAACATAATCGCCCATGAAAAGATAATTGGTGTCCGGAGCATTTCCACCTATCCGAAATAGCTCGATGAGATCATAGAACTGCCCGTGAATATCACCACATACCGTGACGGGGCACTTCACCGGCTGCACATTCCATTCCTCAACAAGAATAGCTCTGGCTTGATCGCAAAGCGTCTTCACCTCAGCCTCCGTCAGAGGCTTGCACTCCATCAACTGCCCGATCTGCCTATCCACATCCGCAAGCGAAGGCATTTTTCCCCTATCTCCCTCTCCCTCTGATCTGCGCACCGATGGATCAGCGACCCCAGATCGGACCAAATCGATTCACTACGTATTGATATTGCGCTTCAATCGGACAGATCGAGCATTAGAAAGCACAAAATTAGGGTTTTTGGTTCAAACCTCCTATTCGTCACTCGCAGACTTGAATTCTTCTCATTATTTTGCCATTCAGTGAGTCGTCTCCATTCATACGAATCTTTCTCTCTCTAAAAATTGCAGGAAAATAAGGAGAAATGAAAAAGAAAGCACAGAATTGCGAAATGAAACTCAAATGAAACCAAATGAAATACAGTTGTGTTCGTTTCTTTTCTCAATTATTTATTTTTATTTCCTTTTAGTCTGCCTGCCCCCCTCCCCCTCTCTCTCTCTCTCTCTCTCTCTCCCCCTCTATTCGATATCTCGGATGAAACGAAATTTCGCGCCCCGGTGGCTCCGCCGAGTCAAAGGTCTCGAGACACGTGTCAAGAGATATGAGGAGCCCTGAAATCTAAGCCCTTTAATTAATTTCATGCGCACCCGGCTTAAGTTAGCAATCACTATTGTTGGCCTGCTCTATAAAAGCTTTTATTTTTCTTATTTGTTTTTATTCTTCTCTCGCTTAGCCTTAGCCGGTCAATTAGCTTAGAAAAATTATAAAAACCACTCTTTATATTATAAATTTATTAAAATAATTCTTAATTATAAAAATATCACTTTTAAATTATTTTGCATGAAAGATGACTATTTAGTATTATTTTTTTAATATAAATTTAGAATAATAACAAGAACCCATCAACTTTAATTTTTTTTTACTCTTTCTAAATATCAGTATCTTAAAAAATACAATACAAGAGGTATATGATGTGATAAGAAAGATAAAAGGGTACGATTCAATGCAAAAGGAATGTGATATGCAAGTGGAAGAGAGTTAGTCTTAATATCATTGGGTGCCTTAAAATTTGACCTAATTTTTCACTATAAATATCTGGGGATTATGGGTGTGGGGATTTCAGGGTGGAACATCCAATATTAATATGGTCTAGCATTTACATGGAAATATCAGCATCTGTCCTCTGTAGTAGGACAAGGGACTAGGTAAAGAGTGGCAGCTGAGTCAAAGCAAAAAGATAGAAAGGGTCAGAATTGAACTGCTGCTACAGTTTGACCAGAAAAAGAAAATGAAAAAGAAAAGAAAATTGAAGTGGGTATAAGCTATGAAGCTGGTTAGATGTCAATGTCTGGGCCAATGAAAAGAGGCCTGGGAACTAAGCCCAATTGGATTTGGGCCCGGCCCAATCTTCTTGTTTTTCTTTTCCTTTTTTTTTTAATTTTTTGCTTTGTCCCTTTTGTGTAGTAGTCCCACTTGAATCTGATCTCAATAGCTTTAGACCAACTCCCATTGCTTAGAGGCAAAAGTAAGAGTGGACAGAAAGCATGTTAGAGCTTTGAAAGCAGCATAGACTGACTACCTGTCTATTTTTCTTAGATTGGTTTTGTTAAAATAATTGTGTACTTCTCAAATTTGATATAAATACAAACAACCCTCTTCTTTCGTGTTTTAAAAATTACAATGACTATCTTTATTAATTAAATTATCATATAAGATTACCCTTCTATATATAGTTAAATTTATGTTCTTCAGATTAATTAAGAATCATTTAAGAAATAAAAAGTTAGTATAATTTCTAAAACACGATGATACACACTATAATGGAGTTAAAAACTTAAGATTATCAATTGCAATTCGACATATTCTTTTACAAATCATCTCCCTCTCAAGCAATAAAATAGATAACTCCACATGAAAATTAAACACTAATATAAAGTGGGGATGTCTTGAAAAGCTTTTCAATCTCTTCCATGGAATATTCCTTAATTTTGAATGTATTTTGTGTGGGACAAGCTTCTTTTACTTTACTTCCTCTCCCCTCAATACAACAGTATATATTTAAAAAAAGAAAAAAAAAAAAGACCTCATAAACAAGCTGGGGAATCTCTGAGACGTTTAACTTAATGGGCACTTCAAATCTCATATATTTCTCAAAGAAACTACACACAGAGTGCTGTTGAAAGCTCATGAGCACAGCTTTAAATCTCATACATATTTCTCAAAGAAACTACATACAGAGTGCTGTTGGCAGGCTCTCTCTTTTGCCAATGTGTTGAAGCTTCTCTATGCTGTGCTGTCTAGCTAGCTAGGCATGACCAGGCGGCCTGTGGGAGTTTCCAGCTCTCCTGTAGTAGTTTTAAAGTTTATATTTGTAATTAAGCCTCGTCTAACATAACATAAAACGCCTAGAAATGGCTGCACAGCATATATTCTTAATTTGGCAAAAAGAGATGCTGACAAGTAACAAGTTCAATGGCAAAGGTAAAAGTAGGGAAAGGAGAGGCATAAAAGAAAGGGACGAGTGAAGTGTAGTTAAGCCGCTTTATTTATAACAATTGGATATTAAGACATGAAATAAAGTGAAATAAAGTGAAGTGACAGACTTGCTTTTTCTTTGCCTAATTTGTATGATTTTAATGGGTTCGAACAAATTAATTAAAGTGGCATTGCTATGAGAATGAGAAGTACTTTAATAACGTTTAGAATGTAACAGTTGAAGCAAGTTTTGAACTTACATGGTGGAGAAAGCCCATTATAATTCTTAAGGATTATTCTATATTAATCTATCTATCTATCTATCTATCTATCTATCTATATATATATATATATATAATAGCACTGCTCTATTGCATATCTATATCGAGTCATATATATAATTGATGGAAACACAGATACATGTCCATAAATACAAAGATGAATAATGTTAATTATATATAAACACACACACATTTATAATTTGTATGTATATTCAAATAAACAACGTAACTCATTAATATTGATGTAATATTAGAAGGTAAAAAATTCAACGAAATGATTTAAAATTATGGACTGTACTGTTGTAAGAATATATATATATCATTAATTCCCAAAAATAATTAAGAGAAAGGAGATTATTAACCTGTTGTGTATGGGGTCAGGTCCATTTGGAACTCTTCTTTTGCTCATGTTGTTGAGATCCAGCTGATGGACACCAAGCTTCTTTCCCGCTGCCATCTCCATATCCTTGAAGCTTCTCTGGTCTGGTCGTCCAGCTTCCAAAATACCAAGCAACAACAGCCAAATAAATCCCAAGAATGCAAGCGCCCCGAACAAGGCCTTCAACCCAGTAATAGTAGCACTGCTGCTACCCATTGATGATATCTTCTTTAGTTTAACTTGAGTTGCTGCTGTTCATGGATATATATGGACAGAAGAGAAGGATTTCTAATGGAACATTAGAGAAGAGAGAGGGGGGGGGGGCGGGGAGGGGAGAGAGAGAAAGAGTGAGATACGGCAAAGTTAAGGGTTTAATTCCTTCCTACAATCGTTTGATTCATGTATGGAGGGAGGTTTGGTTTCCTTTTCTTTATAGGATGAAGAGATTCCATATTAAACTTTCTCGAAGCTAGAGAGATGAGTTGGTTTCTAACATAATATGGAAAAAATATCGTTGTTTTATACTGAGAAGAAAACGTATATGATAACTTTCTTTTGTTCTGATTATACATTTTCATGCATGTTATATACCATACCAACATATGTAGATTATTATAATATGCTTTCGATGGGATTTTTTATGCCAAATATTAGTTTTTTATTTGAAAAAAAGATATTATTACCTAAACTTTATATTAAAAATGAATAAAGAGTAGTATATATTCATCAATTTACATATATACATATATATTTGAGAATTTAATATGAAAATTTTGTTTATATAAAATTAGCCCATCATTAAAATGACCTAGCAATATTAATTTTAGATAAGGAGTAAAAAACTTTTTAAATTTTTATTTAAATGTAAATAAATATAAGAGAGAGAGTTGCATCTATTGTTTTATATCGAATTTGTGTGCAAAAATTCTATTATATAGGATGATACAAAAATTTCATTTATAAGATTTAAATTGGTTACACAAATGCATGAGAGCTGACATGATACGATAATTCTATTAAGTTATATATTCTTAAATAACATCAATTTTTAACCATGTCATGTAAATTATTCCCTATATATTATTGAGCTAACCACCCATACAAAATATATATGGCTTGGAGTAAGCCCTCATCACTAATTTATTATAATTGTCAACCATCTCTAACATTGTGTGATACTTCATGAGAAATTAAGAATTTAAGTACAAAGCAATTGTTTTTGAGCTTATTCTCAATATTGATTGTACCATCCAACCTTCTTAGGCTTGAGCACTGGAGAGGGTACCCGAGACTCTCTAAGGGCAATACTTCATTTGGGTTGTGAGATTTAAGAATGAATACTCTAGCTAACTTATGTAACACAATTTCTAAGTGTCGCTTGGACCAATTTTTTTATCAATGTCATTAGATAGACTGGAAAACATTATTCTTAGTAAAATGATATAATGATAACAATTTCAAAATGAATTTATTTGGGTTGAGATGTCACTTGTAGCCATATATTTTGTATAATAATTTGAAATAAAAAATTAATTATAGATATAATATTGCTCTGCATGTTTTGTTTGAGTGCTAATGTTTGTTCAACAAAACACATGCATGTCAGTACTTTAAACATAAAAGCTCAGTTGTTGTCATCAATTCTTTGAAAACTTCAACCAAATCTTACTACATTAAGTTTAGAGTACCCTCAAATCATTTTAAAAATGTTTATTTTAAAATATGATGATTTAAAGATATATTATTATTTTAGGTTCAAATTTCTCCAAGCAAAAATGTACAATTACCTTTGTCTGTCCAAGAAGCCAAGCTCCTAGACTTCAGCTTACGACGAACCTCTCCATTTATCTAGGACTATGAAGCAGGTGAATCGTCAGTTTTAAAGAAACTAAGGCTACGTTCTCTTTACTTTTTAATTTTTAATTTTGGTTTTGAATTCATTTTCAATTTTTTATTTTACTAGTTTGTTTTTAGAAAATTAAAAACACGTTCTCTTTGTTATTTTGAAAAACTATTTCTCAAAATAGAAAATTAGAAAACACGTTCTCTTTGAAATTTTGAAAATAATTTTTTTATAATATTTTATATAAAAAAATTTGATTATTTAGTAAATTAGAAATATTTAATGTTTAATATATTATTAAAAAAATATATAGATTTTAAAGGTAATAAATTTTGTAATATTTTTTCCTATTACAATAGTAAAATATAAATAAATACATAAATAAATGTGTTTTGAATATAAAGTTTGTTTTTGATGAAAACACTTAAAACAACTTTTTGTTGTTTTGAATTTTTTTATAATTTTTTTTATTTTTAAAAATAACAAAGAGAACGCGTTTTCATTATTTTAAAAAATTAAAAATTAAAAATAACTTAAAAATAACAAAGAGAACGCAACCTAAGATAACTCTATACTAAAAATTATCTATGATTGAGAGGCCTTTCAAGTCCCTCCCATTAAAAAAAATATCTTATTTCAGTAAATATTTTTGTTGATGTCATATATTATACATATATATATATATATATAAATTTATCATTCCCCGTAGCACATAACATAATGAATGTGTTGTTGGGGCTTACTTTTACTTTTGAAGTGTATCTGGAGTGTTTTGTAAAATAAGGTGCATCTTGATTGGAACTTTACAACTCCAGCTGGCCGGCCGTATGGTCCAGTTTTACAGAGCCTAGATAAATTGAACCACACTTTGATGTTTCGTCTTTAGTAGAGGCCTACTTTGAAGACTACTTCATTCACCTTTCTTTTTAAACTGGGTAAACAGTAAATTACACCATCTCTCTCTCTCTCTCTCTCTCTCTCTCTCTCTCTAATGCAGAGTTGGAGACACATATTATATTCCGGATTGGAATATATACTCACATATCCATTGATCTATTGGAAGGTACGTGAATATTATTGGAGCTGTCATGAACACAAACACAACACTCTCGACTTTAATTAATTGGGGAATATCACACCCACACGGCTTGCTAATCAAACAGATTTGTGATTGCCACTTCATTAATTTTCAGACGCTATAAGTAGCATGATTCTTTATAGAGTACTCGGTTGAATATTATTGTCGGTCGAATATAATAATGAATTTATTAATTGAAAATATTATCGTCTAGTCATTTATTAAAGTTTACAAGAAAAAGAACAATAAAAAAAGTATAAGAAAATTATCTAATTTAAACACTCTGATATTTAAATTAGACACTAAAAATTTAAAGATCTGAAGTCATATTAAAACCAATATTAGATATGTATCTTTTTTTTTTTTTTTTTTATGACTCAATTCCAAACTTGCACCTGATTAGTTTGGAGATAGCAATCCCGGTCCCTTAGTGCTACTACTAGGTAAACTACGAGATGTGCTTGTTTGAACAAGATTTGAGGTTGGATCCACTGATAACACCACCAAAGTTCTCCCCCAGAAGGAAGCAAATATCCTCTCTTAGAAATCGAACCCACACTGATGACCTTCAGCATGACATACAACCCTCTCCTTTACCACCTATCTATGCCCCAGGAGCTTTAGATATATTTCTTTTTTGAAATGAGACTATCTATTTATAGAAGAATATAGAAGTTTTTCAAATCTTCTAAAATTAGTATTCTTCCAAATAACATTTATTCTAATATTTTAAAATTTACTAAAATTAAAATTCTTATAGGTAACTTTTATTTTGGCATTGCAAAATCTATTAGAATTAGAACTCTTACATAGATTTTCAAATATCAAAATTATTTTGTTTGAGTTTTGTACAAGACTCTCCCTGATTAAAAAAAAAACTACACTTTTTTAGTTCAAAAAATTATTTTGATCTTTTAAAGGGCTTTTGTTCATGATAGGTATTTAGAAAAACATATTTAGTTTATGAGACAAGTTAATAAAAAAAAAAAAGAAAACCCATGACCCGTAATATTTTTCTCATTGAAATAACTTCTGGTGAAATGAGTAGTGGGATGGGTGCCTATAGAGCAAGCCATCCTCAAATCCAGGGTAGGGGCATCGCCGCATCAGCTTGAAGATGGCAGGTGAAATCAAGCTAGCTAGGTTTACTGTGGACTCGTGGACGACAAGTTTGGAGATTGCCCCCTCAAGATTGATAGGATACGTAATGAGGCAGGAATAACGAACAGGTACACCGGGGCAAAGGTACCTATAAGCAACCGATTATATTCCCCCCATTGCGGTACAGCCATTGAAATTTTTTGCAGTGCCGGACAGGAGCATAGCATCCATTACGGCGAGAGTGAGAAGCATCCATCATTCGAGTCGAGATAAGATTCTTTTCATGTTCGACGGCTGCGTATATATCATCATCAAGAGCTCCAAATAATTGTTTTGTGAAATTGTCACACCAATATTGGAAGTCAATAATACAAGCTTTGGACGATCGCAAATGGTATGCAAATTGTCATCATCGACTCTCGAGTCTGAAGGATTTGATAAATTGCTTTATTGCATGAACCTTCAGCTTCCCAACACACACAGGAAGCTTCTAGAGTTCTAAACAGGCAATGGTATGATTCGATAACAATAGTCCGTCCATCTAGGATTTTGTTTATATGCTATTGAATGTATGAACAGAATTTCATTTTCTGTCAAATGAAGATACTCATTTATGCATTTCAGATACCTTAAATGATAAGGTAACCAAAGCTCCCAGGCCGGAAGTGTCAATCTGGTTCAAGAGGAATGAGTATGTTTTTCAGCCACCGGGGGATCAAGCATATGCCCCTTTTTGATTCTCTAATTGGCAATGGAACCACTCTAATCGTGTCATCATCTTGTTCTATCGAAGCCACTGCCAATCTGCATGTGTAGCCATTCTGGTGATGAACCCCTATGGTAGGCTCCTGTTGCTGGTGAACTGAATGCCGCTTCAGCTGTGTCAAATGTTTGTTGACTAAACTGAAACATCATGCTGGCTAATATTATAAAACATCCGATGAAATTCAAGTAAATGGAGAAAAGGCATGTGAAAACAATTTGTGAACTTCCTATAAGCTAATTGACCCGAAGGCTAGGCTTCTTCCCTTGATAGCATGATCTTTTGCCTGGAGATATGCAGGCCTTTATCCATATAAAATATCAGCTCAAAGTGGCTTCTAATTATGAAGCCAGTGCTATAATACATCTTTCTGTTCATTAAAATTAAAGTTGTCTGAATGAAGACAGTGACATCCTAATTAAAAAGATACACACAAGTTACACAACATAATGAAACAATCTGGCATGCACGTAAGGTGGTGGACATAACTCCCAGCAGTAGCAAGCTATTCTTGGATTGAGAAAATAAAAAATGGTTGATAATCCCAAATGAACCTTGTTAGAATATCTAGCACTTACATCTTTTGAAGGAAATCCTTCAATTCCCAGGTTCATTCTTGAATTAACTGCTTCAAGCTTCATCGACAAAAACTACCACCACGAGTGAATTTCAAACTCAGTTTCAAGTCAACAGTGAACTGTATAAAAAATAATATGGCGGCAAACAATAAGTGAAAGCAAGTATCCTCACCTCCACCTGTCGTTGTAGAGACTGAACATAATTGATTATCTCATCCAGAACCAATGCCTTGCCAATGACCTTAATCCAAATAGAGACTGGTCAGAAAAAGTATTTTGGCTAGAATTATTCAGGTACAGGAATGCATATCCACTAGTTTGGAGAGGAATAGTGATGGTGACTTCTTCCTATTATTATAACAGCATCAATCTCTCCAACAAGTTTATTGAAACCACTAAATTAGCTTCAGGTTCAATTGTTCCAAGTTTGATAATTTAAAACGATAAAATCAGCAAGCAGTCTGATTCACATGCGGGCATGTGTGGTGAGAAGGTGAGTGCTTGAGATGAGTTCAGCTACTGGAGTAAGAACAATAAACAGGATTGTGTTTCCAGGAAGCTATATATATTTTACTGTTTTCCAACAACAAAAGTAAGGCAATTATAATTTTTAATTTTTCAGTATCTTTTATTTTCTGGTGGGAACATTGCCAAAAAAATTTGTAATGATACTGACAGGTGTGCTCTTCACTTCAGTCACCTACTAATCCTCTATGTATTAAAGCCAACCTTCCTTTTCTCTTCCATGTTCCAAGTCTCCCAACGAAGCTCGACCTTTCATTATTGATATTCTTGCCAAAAGGAGATGAAAGCTTTATGCAAAAAATATAATATCTTTACTCTTAGCCTCAAATCAAAGATACTCTTTGAGCTCTCCAATAAGATTCTGATTCTTCCATCTCCATATGCAAGTTTTTTTGTTTTCTTTTAACTTTTTCTCACTATCGGAGCCAATAGCTGAAATTAATCAATTCTCCGCGCGCTAAGCCAGACTGGGGAGCTACAGAAAGGAATTCAAGCTCTAGTAAATGATAAGACTTTCCAACACAAATTAACATTGTTCTCAAAAATAAATATGAAAGTCAGGCAACATACTTTAAAAAAATAACACTAGCAGTTGAGGAAATAGTGATCACTCCAATCAATTCTCCTTTTCCACTTGTGTAATTCTAGCAATTAATCCCATTCAATGAGGCTGGGTTGGTTTTAGTCATTTTTTGGCAATTATTCCTTGACAAGTTTAGAAGTTTAGAAGTGCACTTTAACTACTAAGAAGCTGCAGGAAAGAAGATCAGCAGGTTCAGCCTACCAAAAACTATTCAATACCCTGGAAAAATTGTCATGTAAGGTACAATTTGAGAAATGACAATACTCACCTTATTACAACCAGGGACCAGATCTTGTAAAATTTTCATTCTTTCGCTTATCTTTTCTCTCCTAGCCTGTCCATCAAACTGCTTTAATCAGGATACATACATACATATATATATATATACATAGAGAGAGAGAGAGAGAGAGAGAGAGAGAGAGAGGTAGATAATATATGAAGTGTTATTCATTTTAGGCAACTTTGCCATCACCTCCCATCACAGTGCCTCAGATGGTCGTAATAGGAAATTCAAGTGACTATTGTATGCATAATGCTGTCACTATTGTTTGGTACTTCAAAGAATTGTTCAAACTAGAGTTTGAGAGAATTAAATAGATTACTCTTTCTGCTAGACTATGGCTATCTGTGGCTTGGCCCCTTCTTGCTCGAACATGGATGTAATCTTGTTTCAGTGGCTCGGCTGGTTTTTTATTCTGTTCCCCTGGCTTGCTTGAATTTACCTCTGCTTCAGCTCGGGAATCTCCATTCTCATCTCTAGTACCCCCTGCCTTAATGCGTTTCCCATTGCAATCATTCTGTTAAGTTTGAACCAAATCACTGTCAGATTTCCAGACTTCCTATATGTAAAAGAGGGGAAATTCACTTCATTCCATTAACAATTCAGTTGCATTCTTATACTTTTTCCAGCACTCCTATACGGCCAGCCCAAGAAATACAATTGCCTTGGATAACTTATTATCTACATCTCAAGAACACACAAGTTAGCATAAAGATCACAAACATAGAACTCCTTGAGCAACTGTTGGCCAATGCCAACAAGGGCGAAACAAGGACGCATGCCAACAAGGTAAAAGCAGATGTAGATACGGTTTACCCCTATATGCTAATTAACACCACGGGCCTCCCCCAAAAGGGCGAAACAAGGACGCATGCCAACAAGGTAAAAGCAGATGTAGAAACGGTTTACCCTATATGCCCTTGGTTTGTCACAAGGAACCATAATTGATCACATAAAACACAGCGATGTAAGTCAAAAATCAGTCTCGTCTGCGTGTGCAAGGATTGTTACTATACCATAACTAACACCATGCTAACTGGATCCACAAGTGCTAGCCTGCTAGCCAATAAGTTTTCATAGGGTTCGCTGCTCTGCTTATATATAAAACTCCCCAAGTCTTATCACAAACCAAGGTGAACGATCACGGTATAAGTGAATGAGAGTAAACCTAGTTATATAGAAGCGTAAAAAATGGCAAATACCTATGCAAATACAAAATGAATACCAATACACGTCTACGCATTATACATATATCAAATAAGCTAGAAAATTAAGTTAGATGAAGTACCATGCCGTCGCCAATGCTCGCTGATACAACCTTGGTGGCCTCATCCACTGGGGCCGCGCCACGCCGCTTCCTGGAACAGCCATTCCGAGCCCCTCTCTGATCCAGAACCATCGGATCATTACCGGAAACTCCCCAATTCACACTCACATTTTCCATAAATTGGCCCAATCCCCCTCCGGACTCACCGTTGCCGATAGGGAAAGGCCAGATCTCCCCCAAATTGAACTGCACCGCCGCAGACTGAAATGCGCCGCCGTTGATCATCGCCGGAGGGTCCATCTCAGCTCACAACCGGATCCAAATCCGAGGATGTCATTACACTTGTTTCAACCTTACGAATTAGCAGAACGATAAAATAGCTTTTACATAGCGGACTGGGCTCAAATTGTCCCGATTTCAAAGTACGGATTTGAAGGTAGATTGAGAGTATAATTAATTGGCTTCGCAGAAACGATACTTCAAAAAGAAGATATATATATATATATAGAGAGAGAGAGAGAGAGTAGAGATAGAGAGAGAAAGAGAGAGACAAAGAGGAGACAGAAACAGCAGAGCTGAAGCTGTGTGATCTAATCTCCTCTCCTTCGACAATGGAAGTTGCTGGTGCGCACTCTGCCCACTGGCGCTCTGTGTCCACCACCACCACCACCACCACCATTTACTGCATATATATAGACAGATCTAATTACACGTCGATCCCTCCACTATCCCCATATCACCTTTTCAACTCCAAGAAAATTCAATCCCCTTGTCGAGAAAATTTTAAACGTAAATAATAATCTTATTTAAAAATATTTCCCCAAAAAGTTCCCTATCAAATTTGACTTCTTATTATTTGATATCAAATATAATTTTATCTGAAATTAAGGTGCTAATTTGAATACTTCTTATTTTTTGGTGTGAAGTTATATTGTTCCATAATTTTGGGCCCCTACGCAATTAAGTCCACGATGTGCAGAGAGAAACCTCGAGACTTGAAAAGAAGTGACTTTGAGTGAGGTTTTATCGGAGGGTCCAGGCGCCAGATAAGGAGCTGGTTATCCACCCAACCTCCGGAGTACAATTGCTTATTTATCACCGTTGGATCTAAATCAAGTGCAGTCAAACTAGATTTTAGACGAGATCAACGGTGTATATTTAAGGGAATCGTACAACTCCAAAAGCTGGTAGTACTGGCCCTCCATTAATGCCCCATGAGGGGTCAGTTGATGAGCTAAGCAGCAACTTGCAAGTACACATACAATGTACAACCACTTTCTCTTTCTCTTTTTCTTTTTTTCCTTTAATTTGGATGGTTGTTTAATATTTAGGCAGATATATATATATATATATATATCGTATGGTATAGTTGGCAGATTAACGTCTGATGTTACTAAATGTTTCATTAGCTAATGAGTGTTAGAGCCCTGCAATCGGATCTATTTGTAGTAAAGCTATTAATAATGATGGATCTGTGACCCTTCAATATGGCAAGGCAAGTGAAGTGAGTGATCGAGATCTTGACTCCTTTTCTTTTTAGGGCAGTGAGGCCCACTAATCTCAACTATTATAGTGATTTAGTTTGTTAAATTGAAAAGCCGAAGTACTTTACTTCATCCAAGTTGTACTCTTGGACAAAAGTGAGACTTCCATTATTTATATAAATAAATATTAAAATAATATTAAAATTACATATATTTTTAATAATATTCAAACAATTATAATTGTATATACTTAACGTTTTGGGTTTCAACTCATAGTAATTTTATCTATATATTTAGATTGAGATTAAGTAAATTATGAGTTTTAAAAAGAACATAATAGTTTGGGACTCCGAGTCGAATACTATCTATGTATTAAAGACTTCTTAAATTTTCTATGTTATAAAAAAAATCCTAAAATACCTATATTAATGGAGCACGCTTCATAAAATATTATTGCTACAAGTAGATTTGTCTCCTCAACCACATGGGAGAAAAAACACAAACTTAATTCACAACCTTTTATTATTGATGATACATATGTACATGTCAAAAGTTTGATGATCTAGACCAATGAAAGAACTATCAAGTTTGCGTTAAGTACAATCATAAGTTGTTGAAACTCCCTCCTTGCCTATTCACAAAAAGAAAAAAGAACCATTCGGATCGATATTAAAATAGAGACTTTTTGATACCTAAATTAGCAAATTGTTAAAACTTTTTAAACAAGTGTAAGTCAAGAGATGACCGATAACTTAAGATATATCATATAATCGTTCAAACAATCTAACTTCACAAAATTTCTTATTCTCGTCTTGTTTTACGAGAAATCATCTTAATTTTATGAGGAATCGTTAATTCTTATATTTAAAGATGACTTAAAACAATTTTAACATTCATAAAAAAAGTATTTACAGTATCATAATATGATTTTCAATTATCTAGATATTAATTATCAACTAACCCCTCAAGATAGGGCAAACAGTCCATTGCATGCGCTCATGACCTTAGAATACCACAAGATTATAGGTTTCATTTTGTTTTCGTATGAAACAATATAATTATTTGTATCTATTTGAGAAGTCATGCTTAAATTTTAACTTACAGTGAAACTATTCATATATCTAAGCCAATCTCAAATTAAATTATGAATTTTAAAAGAAGTGAAATAATTCAAATAAAAATCTATCCGTAATCCAAGACCTCTCAAATTTCTCACGTTGAGAAAAGAAGAATAAAAAAATTGCATGCATTATTAGGTTGCTTTTTAATGTGTTTAGTACAAGCCCAATTGTCACTTCACCTAAGAAGCCCTTTCTTTAGCCCGAATTGGGAGGCGCAGAGCCGGTGGATGACACGGAAAGGGGGCTTCCTTGCAAAAGCGACGGAGCATCCACATCATCCCAGCTTGCCTATTATTTATCTATTCTTGTTTAGGCATACGTTATCCCACGAAAGTTCTCTGCCTTTATTTCTTCAAACCACCTCGAATCCAAATCAAATCAAATCAAATAATTTGTTTCATCTAATTTCAAATTTGATATTTATATTCTTCCCTAATCAGTAAATATTTTTTTCTCTTAAATTTATATTTTTATCTTTATATTTTTAAGATTCTTAAAATAATTGTCCTTGTGCAATCCGCTACTGCTTGTATTCTTGATTTCGATAAAAAAGATAAATCGTAAATTGAGACTTTATTTCACAACCCAAGATAAAGAATATATTTTTAAGATTCCTTTTATATGGTCACTTGAACTTTTCGTTACTTCAATTACACTCACAAACTTGATTTTCAAATCAATTTAACTTTTATACCTTACTTTTTTTTATGACAATTTAAAATTTTCATTGCTTCAAACACACATTTAAACTTGTATTTTGACTCAATTTAATATTTGTACTTTTGTGTGTAAAAAAAAAAAAGTCAAATAACAAAATACATATGACATATTGTTCACATTAAAGTATATAAGTTTATGAGTATAATCGAAATAATAAAAAGTCCATGTTGTTTAATGAAAAGAATGTTAAAGTAAACCCCTAGGGCATAGTTTTGCTGACAAAAGAAGTACATTATGGGGTGTTTTTCTTTGGACCTTCAAGTTTAGTGTTTAAGCCCTGCCCAAGAAAGAAAGCTTAGTAGTCAAAGCAATTCTGAAAATTAAAAATTACTTACCACCCTCACGTTTGTGACGAGACTAGAGATTAAATTGACCGCTAAGTCATCTAATTTATATTTTCTACTAATATCATGTGGCAGAATAGCGAGAGCGCTCGTGATGGTGCGTTAATCAAAGAATGTTAAAGTACAAGAGTTAAATTAATTTTAAAATATAAATTTAAATAATAAAAAATTTAAGTAAACATATTAAAAAAATATAAAAGTAGATAAACAAAAATATAAGTTTAGCCTATTTTTTTCTTTAGATTTTTATATTTATGTGCTAAAAATAAATTTTATGGTAATAGTTATTATAAAAATATTTGTTATGATGCGATGGTTTATGTGATGTATCGATAGGTAATGGGTTATGTGAAGCGTGACAATGCACGAAAAATGGTCCTTGTGATGTGCCTAACACGACGGATCAATAAGCACGACGGCTTGTTATTGCAGAGGAAGGAGGGGGCACGTGGAAATCGTTGATGAGTTTGTAAAACAACACGTGCAAAACAAGTAAATAATGTGTCAGTTCCAACTGTAACATCAAATGGAGCATCACGGGTTAACATGCCATTCACGCGGGGAATTACCCCAAATGGCAATGCCACTTCCTTCCTCTTCAACTCCGCGCCTTGAGTGGAATAGTGACCGCTACCTTGTTCTTTATTTTTCATGAACTAATCGTGGGTGCTTTTTTTTGTTTTTTGGCTAATTATTGATGGATGTTTATATACATATATATATATTAGAACAGTGGTGTGATCTGTATGTAAGAGTATATAAACGGTCAATTTAATTATTAAATTAATTAAAATTCATTAATTGAGTAAATCAAATTGAGGAGGAAAGTCAAATTAAATTGATTGATTAATTCAAAAAATCAAATTAATTGATGATAAAAAAAAATTAAACTCAAATCGTAAAAACTGAACTATATCTATTAAATCGAAAAAATACAAAAACATTGAAGAAAATTAAAGTAATCAATAAAAAATACACAAAACTGAAGGAAATGATATCGTTTTATAAATATCAAAATAATATCGTTTTAAAGTTTGATGGGTTCGATTAGTTCAATTCTTCCAACAAAAAAACCTAACCGAAAACTCAACTTTTGAGAAAAATTGATCGAACCGAATCGATATAAGAAAAAAATCGAACTGAACCGAGAAATTTGGTCGGCTTGATTCAGTTAGTTCGGGTAAATCGAACTTTCGTTCTTCGTTGTCCATATGCTTATTAGATGGTGTTTGACGGTTGCAATTAACTTTTCACATTTTTTTGTGTAGAGTTTTAAATAAAACAAATTTTTGTATAATAATAAATTTATTTAAAAATTAATTATTATTTAAAGGTCATAAATTTAAATTTTAATGACATAATTAAATTTTATTTCTTAACTAAAATACAAAAAAGATATTTTAAAAAATATTTTGTTAATGAAGTTTTATAATATAAAAATCTGGCATCTGCTTATATAATAGTATAAGTACCGATATATTTTATCAATAAAAATCTATAATCATTATTTTTTTATTACATGTATTTAAATCATCAATTAATTATTATTTTTTGAATTAGAAATTAACGTGCAACGATTGCCCGACGAAGTAAAAATAACCTTTTTGTAGAACAATTAAAAGATGTAAGATTTAAATTTATATCCTCATATTTAATATTTAATATTGAATGTTAATAAACACTTTGAAACACACTTAATAATTTATAATTGTTAAGCTCAAGGGTAGATAAATAAAATTTTGATGATAACAAAAAAATAATATAAATTATTTAAGTTAATTAAATTCTTGAAATAAAATTATTTATTCATCGAATATATACATTTTCAGTCGACTAATAATTTACCTAAGTCGATTGAATTGAGACAGTATGCTTGTCTTTCGAAGATATGTTATTTAGGTCAACTGAAGTTATTCTTCAGTCAATCAAAGTTAGCCAGAATGTTGATCTCATGTTTTAGATTGACCGAAGCTTTGATTGAAGTTATGATTTTGGTCATTGGACAACTTCAGTCTATCAAAGTTGTTCTTTCGATCGACCAAAGTCTAACGGTTATTCTTGAATGTCGTGTTTTTTTGCATATTTTTCTATTGCACATGAAGTGTATAACTTTTTAAATATAATTTCATATAGTTTCTCAAAGTCATAGATTGATTTTCTCTTACTAATTATATAATCTAGTGCTAGAGAAAAATGTTTTTTCAACTCTCACAAATTAACTTCTGCATTAAAATCTCTCATTTGCTTTTAAGTTGTCAACAAATGCTAGCTAGAGATGAAGAATTTGAAGATTTTCTTAAAATTCAAATGTTGTTTCATTATTTTTATGTAACAATTATTTTCTCTAATATTATGTATAAATAAAAGGTGAGTATGAAGAAGAAAACAAGACAAAGAAATACAAGGCATTGAACAAACTTGACAGAAGCATTCAAACAAGTTAAAGTGTTGCAGGCTTGTTGGTTGGTTGAATTATCAAATTGTTGGTAACTTGTTTGAAATTATTTTTTTGTAAGTTTGTTATTGTTTATCTGTTGTAAAGAGATTGTACTTACTATGTACTTGTCGTGACCCATAACTCAGAGCAACCCGCTAGCAAAGGTGTTATGTGAAAGGATCACTTGGAAATTGTACGTGAAATAAGATAATAAAATATGACATAAGAATTCCACAACAATAAAAGTCCTTTTTGGACAATTGATTTCATACCATCAAAACACATATGATTCAGGGCTTAACTACCCAATTACATTTCAAAATGACTGCAAATTACAAGGCATCAAAAATAAGATTTCAAAATCTACTCTATCCACAACCCTGACAAAATCTACTCTTAGGCTCAGAGGTTCGGGATGGCTCTATACACACTAGACTTCTTGAAATCACCCATAGCTGGACTCACTGCTTTCCCTCTATTTCCCCTTATATGAAATGACGAAGAATACAAAGTGAAGCACAAGACTCAACAAACAATAATAGAATAATAGGCATCAACAATTAGATAACAAAAACAAGAACATGATCAATAATGCAACAATATAATCTATACTTCCTACCACATCACAATAGAATATGCACAACACAATTCATGGTTCCTATCGGATCACCAATTCACACTAAGCTGAATAAGCATATGATGTTTAGGAAGCATTTCACTTGTTTTATGATGTTCCAATCATTATGAGTTAGGAATATTAGGGTGTTTGAAATTTCAAAATAACTTGCCTGACATCGAGTATATATATATATATATTTATATCACCACTTACTCGCACATAGGCGATATAGTTTAACAACACCCCTTATCCTTTCCCCACGTGGACCCACTTCCACCTTCGTCCTGGATACAACTAGTTGGGCATATTAAAGTCTAAGCTCTTCCCAAATGGAAATTGCCACCGGCTTGGTTTTGATATTCATTTCATTTTCTTCATACGGACACACCATCGCGCAAAATAATAAGTGTGCTAGTTCCTAATAATATAATAAGTAAAGCTCACAATCTTCAAATCATGATTTGGGAGTTCAATATTTTCAATCCAACACTTAACTCATATTTTAACCACCATGACCCCAATTGGATTTATAGGCTTCTCATTGTGGGATATATAGACATCTTACTAAATGCCAAACAGCCCCAACCTATTTAATTTGACTTTAAACACCTTACTAAGATTCGAGAAGAAGAAAATAAATTTTGGAACAATTTAGTCGACTAAACCCTCCCTCAAGTCGACTAGACTGAGGGATTAGTCGACTGGACTGAGAAGGCAAATCTCCCTTAGTTGATTGGACGACAAACTGGAATTCAAGACTCAAATTAGTCGACTAAACAGGCCAGGCTAGTCAACTAATGATGAGTCGACTAGACATCCCTGGAGTCGACTTATGACTAGTTGACTTGAGCTTCGTTTTAGTTGACTTACCAGAACCCAGATCGCCCCACACCTAAAAAAAACACCCGAAACTCTCAAGGATAACCCCATACCCTCAATCCGACCAAACCCAATGCATGCACAGTTATCACAATGGAAACTCGCCATTTCCACAGGGAGATATAAGGCAAAACAATGCTCCATTCAAGATTTTTGAATCAATTTACCCCAAAACCCATAAAAATCATACAAACCAATATTTTTACAAAACTTGCCTTTCTTAATGCCAAACCCTAGGAAATCACTACCCAACCTTAGAGAAGGCAAAAACCCCATTTAGAAGGAAGGATCAATGGCTATTTTCCACAGCTTGGGAAAAATAAGGTTTTCCATTTCATGAACACAAGTGAAGAGATTTATTTAAGAGAAAAAAAAAAAGAATAGGGATAGGATGCTTGCCTTAAATCTTCTTTTGATGCTTTAACTTCAACCCAAATCTTGTCTTGCAAAGAATTCACTTTCTCAAGAATGAAGAGAAGAAGGAAATAGAAAGAGAGAAAGAGAGAGGAAAATGAGGAAGAACAAGAAAGAGAAGAGGCAAAAATGCCTCTCTCGGCTACCCCCCCTTACACACTCAATTTTCCCAATATTGCCCCCATGCTTCATTCTTAATGACCATTATATTCCCTTTTTAATCTCTTCATAATATAAATACAAAAACACAATTTATAATACTCACATATTTAAATACACATTTATAATTATATCCCACATACATGAATTTATCTGATTCCAATTATTCCTCACTTTAATAATCCCATTTTATGCTAACCATACATAACCAAAATTCATCTTTCTTTTAAACCATTCTTTACCGAACTAATGCTTACAAAAAATATAATGCATTTTAAAATAATAGTCATTTAATCCAGCCTCATTAACGAATCGTTACAGTACTAGTTGTCATTGCTTAAGACAATGGATCATATGTTGGTTCTATCTCAAATTAAAAACCAGTATTGGTTCTAGATTCAATTAAAAGTTATAATTAATTCTCCCTAGTGGAACTTTAAGTTAAATTTTGAGATCTTCAAAGTTAGTCTTGAGAGGGAGGATTATACTCTTTAAAGAGCTGAACTTCTATAAAAATTCTATTATCCCTTGTGGTTCTTGTTCAATTACATTTTATTTAGATTACAAAAATTAAGAGTTTTCAATAAGAGTTAAATTATTAATTTTTGAAAAACCCAATTCACCTCATTCTTGAGTACTTTTTTGGACAACAATAATTTCTATTTTTAAAGAGTGAATTATATGCAAGTAGTTGCATAAGAGATGGGCAAATCAAGTTCTTGATTTACAGTCTAAGATAGTATTTGCTAAAATGAGTCAGATAAAATTGTATCAAGATAAAGTTAGAATGCTTTTCAAACCAAGATATAAAATTGTCAAGATAAGACTAAGAAGCATTTCAAAATTTTTATCAGTCTATTTGTTAATTTTTTTAGAATGAATTGGAAAACATATGAATTTCTTATTTGTAAATTTTAAGATAAATTTATCGATCACCTTCTTTTTTAAGAATTGTCAGATAAATTTATGAAATATAATAAAAAATAATTTTTATATCTCATTTTTTTTTAACTTATAATAAATGGATATGGTTATGAAACAATATGGACCCAAGGAAACAAATTATTTAGCGGTTGACATCTCATTGTAGGGTTCATTTTGTTTGTAAGCTCAACATCACTTTCCATCATCAATTCGTCATTTTGTTGAAAAGAAAGCTATATGTATATGTATGAAAAATATATATATATATATATATATATATATTTATATCCTAGTTGATTGAAGCTGCGAAATGTAATAAAAAAATATAGGGGATTAGGATTAGCCTTTTTTTTTTGTTTTCATATTTGCTTTAGCTAAAATTATATTAAAAATGACATTTCTTTTCAAAAATAATTACTCTAAAAACTGCACGATCGTGTATAATTGTTTTAAATCACCATAAAAAGGGAAAAAAAAAGAAAAAAAACACTGGACAAGTGTCAACCCCTATACATAGAGGGCAACCCATAGGAGAAAAAAATATAGGGGATTAGGACACTTTTGTTTTTGGTAAATTGAACTTGTTGGATAGTTACATTCTCTCTCAACGACTACTCAGTTTGAGTTGGGTTGGGCCTTGCCAGAATGTGGCCCATTGCTGGGGCTAAATGGCCAATTTTTTTAGTTCCTCTACTTAATAGAGGGCAACCCATAGGAGACTAGAGGAGCCCTCTATTTAGTTACCCATAACAAGGTTTTTCTTTTTTTTTTTTTGGATGTTTTAGATAATTAATATATTGATAATTTGAGTTTTCTCTCTACATAAAAAAAATTGATAAAAAGAAGAAATTGTCTAAGTGACGGAGAACATAGTGTTGCCTCTTAATTCGGTAGAGTTAACTTGTTAATGATTCAAAAAATTTGAACATTCATTGTTAGGAATCATTCAAGACAATATCATCAATTTCTAGGAAAAAAAATAAAATAAAATAATTAAATATTACCATAGAATAAAAAATTATTGCCATGGGATTTCTAAATGTAACAAATTTTTGATGAGAAAAAGCCCTAATAAGAAAGGTTGTGTTAGGATTTATTATTCAAAATGTATTTTACATTTGGGCTGCATTTTATGTGTATTTGTGTATATGTTTATAAATTGAATTGGGCCAAAGCCTAAGCCTGTGTCTTGCTTCCTTTCTTGTTATTTCCATTCATATCCCTTGGCCCATGTATATAAAAGCTCACATTTGGGGGAAATAGGGGTGCAACAGTCACAAATTGAGAAGCTCTAATCGGGCATCAAGAATGCGCACAAAGAGAGAGGGCAGAACGGAGAAACTCGCGAAGAATTTGAAGGTGCTCTTTGCAGATCAAAACGAAGAAGACGACGATGGCGGTTCCTATCTCCAATCCCGGTAAGTGCATAATCGCTTGGGTGGTTTGAGGGAGAGATTGGTAAGGTTTGAGTGCATATGTTGCTCGGGTATTTGGAGCTTTGTACTCTGGTTCGTTTTGTCTTTTTGATTTAGTTTGGTTTTTAATTTGAGAGTGGCCGTGAGGATCTTGTGCGTGTGTTGTATAAATCCCTTATGTATATTCATATAGTAGATTGACTAGAGGCGGAACCTCTGCCATGAATAGGATTCTTTTGAATTCAAACATGTATATGCGGTGTTCTCTGTGTGTGTTGTGAATGTTCATTATTTTTTGTTTCGACTTGTGGATCTTCGTACTTCTCTTGGTCTTGGCCGTGTAGTTGTGTGTTAGTTTACACAAGTGATTTCTCAACAGGTTGCCTATTTATTCTCAAAAAATCTATAAAAGGACTTTCTTATTTTTCTTTTATTTTTATATTTTTGATTTGAATTAGGACTCCCGTTTTCCGCCCATATGTTGCTCCATCCTCTCCCCCTGCATATGTATTTTTACATCCTGAAGCTTCAACAGATTGCTTAATCCCATTCATCTTTGGTGCAAGAGTCGAATGCAACCCAACAATTTTTGAAAAAGGAAAAGGCTTTTGTTATAGACATTTAGATGAGGAAATTTGAAAGATGAATTATCTCCAATATCAGTCTTAGTGGGTTGGACTTTTTTTTTTTCGAAAAATTTCAAAATCAATTAAGAAAAGACGACTCAAAATAAGCGACACCATTATTTTTTCAACTAAGATAAAACTATTGTAAAAATTTGCATCCCGTTTAAGGGGCGATTATTTTCAGTAATATTTCAAGATATTAGGCCAAAGTTCTTGCCTCATAATCATAGGAAACTTTTATACTTAAAATTAGAATATAAATTGACATAATTAGGACAAGTTATAGAAATAAATTACTTCTATAAAATTTTTCTCCCTATATATAAATATTATTATGATAAATTATTTTACATTAAAATATTATATAAATAATCATTGATTGAAAGACCCTTAATTTGCTAAACATGAATTTAAGTCCACCTTTCATTTCATTATAAAAAAAAAAAAAAGAAGCAATAGTCTCATCCCTTATAATTGTATGGATGGAATGTAAAACTAATAATTCCATTCAATTTTCGTGACATCATTGGAAAAATGGCATCTGGATTAAACACATTTTTTGACTTAGTGCATTAACTTTTGTGTCCCAAAAAAACTAAAGAAGAAATAAAAATAAAATAAATCTCCGATCAGATGAAATTAGATCATGTCGTTTTGGTCCGATTCAATTCGCTAGATAATTGATTTGGTCTTCGATTTTCAAATTAAAAATTTTATACTCTTAATTATAATTAATCGCCAACCTAATGAGTGTTAGATATTGTTATATTGTGCATGGTTATATTATGTTTTTTGTATTATATTATGAAAATAATATTAATATATATATACATAATTGATAATTTAGTGTGATATTAAACTTATTAACCTTCAAAGTAAGTAGTAAGTGTTTAGGATTTTTAATTTACTTAACAGGTAATAAAAAGTGTTTGTTTAATCTTCTATTATTATAATTATATTGTAGCAATGGAAATTAGATATTAAATAAGCATTTTAAACAAATATTTTAAATTAAGCCTCCTTTTGTAAGTTCCTGCCCAACTTTAGAACTATTGGATTAGCAATTTGAAAGAGCTTCAGGGATTAGCTTTTGATTTTTGAAGCTTTAAAGTTGAATGAAAAAGTTTAAGTTAACAAAGTAAAAGTCTAATATTCTATCACATAAATTTAAAAATTGCAACCAATGTCCCTTTGTCTTCCTTGCTAGTAGTCGGAAATGATCACTATTACCATCATTGTCATCGCTTCTTCTTGTTATCGTTGTTATGTAAAAGAAGTAATAAAAATAATAGTTGTAGTCATTGCCATCCCTATCTTTCTCTAAGTTCCACATCGTATGAATTCCACGATTTAAAACCCATCATCGCAATGAGGTGTTTTGTCTTGGTAGAATCCGTTAAATATGAGTTTTGTTAGAGACTTGGATGCTTTCCTAGTCGTTGGAAAAATCCATTGTCAAGGGGTATTGTTAAGTTGTCTCTCAACAATGAGACTAATCCCAATCATTGTTGAGCCTTAGTTTTTTTAATTTTTTAGTTATTTATATACACACACATGTATATATAGTTCCAGGATCCATTTAATATATGTATATATATATATAACTATGGTATATATATTAAAAGAAATAAAATTATTTATAATTTGAAATTTATATTAAGAAAAATTTGTTAGTCACCAAAGTAGCCAAATTTTGTAAAGTAAATAAATTTTGAGCTATAAATTATTTTTCAATTTTCTCATAAACATTATAGTTGAAGACATTAAAATTTTGTTTAATATTTATTTGTGGGTAAATTGAAGTTTGTATTATAAGCCTATTCGGGATTAGGCCAAAGGTTAATTATTTGTCCTTATAATTGTCAAACATGAATGTGATAATTATTATGTTCTGTTAATTTTATTTTGTATATCCAAAGATAGCAAATAAATTTATTTGGTCCATATTTAATTATCAATTATTATTTTATTTTGTACATCTTAGTATCGCCCAAAGGAGAACTATGATGTGCCTTATGATTAATATCTGAATCTGAAATTACGTGAAATTTTTATGCATTAATGTTGAGTATTTAAATTTCTTTTACAGTATCTGTACCTGTTTCAATGCATTCGCAAGAATCATCTATACCGTTTTTCACCAGATTAAATTTCTCCTACTGGAGTGAACAAGTTCAGTTTTACTTAGGTGTTTTGAATCTTGATTTAGCACTCAGAACCATAAAAGCCGCTGATCTCACTAATAAAAGTACTGATGAGCAGAGAGAATTCTATAAAGTATGGGAGAGATCGAATAGATTGTGCCTTATGTTTATGCGGATGACCATATAAAGTCAGCGCTTCTCAAAATTGAAAATGCTAAGGAATTTAAGAATTTTGTAGAAAGGCGTTCCCAGACTGCTGATAAATTTATGGCCGGTACATTAATGAGTTCTTTGACCACCATGAAATATAATGGTTCTCGTACTATGCATGAGCACATTCTGGAAATGACCACATTAACAACACAATTAAAAACCTTGGGATTGACCGTGGATGAGTATTTCTTGGTACAATTTATTCTCAATTCCTTACCTCCAGAACAATACGGACCATTTCAAATGAACTATAACACTATAAAGGATAAGTGGAATGTCAATGAATTATCCAGTATGCTCATTCAAGAGAAGACGAGGCTGAAGAACCAAAGAGCTCATTCCGTTCATTTTCTGAAGCATCAAGAAGCTGGTAATAATTTTAAGAAGAGAAGTGGCATGAGCAAGAAGAAAGGTTCTTGTAACCTGAATGATTATTTGAAAGGTACTCATAAAGAACCTGTAATACCTTGAGAGCCCAGAAAAGTTAGTATATATCGAGGATAGTGTAAGAAAGGAAACAACACCAGCTGGATATCTTTT
This sequence comes from Diospyros kaki, assembly GCA_036245055.1. Taxonomy (NCBI): domain Eukaryota; kingdom Viridiplantae; phylum Streptophyta; class Magnoliopsida; order Ericales; family Ebenaceae; genus Diospyros; species Diospyros kaki. The sequence continues at coordinate 4,255,616 of BSEG01000002.1, read as the reverse complement.
GGGCTGAATGTTGGCAAAGAACTCCCAAGTTAAGTGTGCTTAACCTGGGGTAATCCAGGGATGGGTGACCCTCGTGGGAAGTTCGTGTAGGCCCATCAGGATAAGTTGTTTCGGTCCTTCCTATCGCTCGATAGGGTCGTTACAGGTGGTATCAGAGCCGACCCCCTAGCATCTGAGCGTGGTGGTGGGGCAAACCTCAGCGAGGAGGCTGAGTCCCGAGGGGGGTGTGTAGGCCCCTATGGGGGGTGCGTGTAGGCACCTTAGGCGAATCCCACATCGGCCATGCAAGGGGGGAGAGATCTGGGACCAATTGTAAGGTCTCATGACGAGGACGTCATGTGCTTAAGGGGGGAGAATATAATACCCCGAGAGCCCAGAGAAGTTAGTATGTATCGAGGATAGTGTAAGAAAGGAAACAACACCAGCTGGATACCTTTTGAGCTGAATGTTAGCAAAGAACTCCCAAGTTAAGCGTGCTTAACCTGGGGTAATTTAGGGATGGGTGACCCCCCTGGAAAGTTCGTGTAGGCCCATTAGGGTAAGTTGTTCCGGTCCTTCCTATCGCTCGATCGGGTCGTTACAGGTAAGTATATCTTCTCCCAACGAGATTTAAATCTTCGTCAGCGACGGTGGATGGAGCAAAAGGTAACTTAAAAATAAAATAGATGGCATTATGAAGCAAGGGAGTGGTTGGCCTAGTGGTGGAGTGTTCGTGTGCACGTGGGGGGAGCGGGGGATCGAACCCTCGCGTGAGCAAAAGCCGGATGGGAATTTTTATTCCCAGCCAGGCGCCAAAAGGCGCCCAGCGCGCAGACGCGCGCGCGGCCTTGCCGCTCGCAAGCCATGCGCGCGGCCACGTGGCCGCACGCAGGCCCTTGCCGCGTGCGCGCGCCACGCGGCTGAGCGGCCCTCCTGGCCGCGCCAAGTGGCAGCCATGCGCTGCCTGCTGTTTCCTCTTCCAATTTTGTCTGCCATATCTCAAAATCACTCCACATTTTGATGCAATTGCCTTAGGAACTTGGAAGAATATCAATAATTTTGTTCTAATAGCAGACTACCTAATTATAACATGAAATGATGGAAATTCTCAATGAAGAGTAGTATAAATAGGGGGTCTGGAGAGCAATTGAAGGACGTCAAATTGAGGAGAAGTAGAGCAGTGAGGTATGCTCAATTCAAACCTATTCTGTTATTAGTTAATTGATGATTTGATTAGTGAGATAGTGTATTTGTTTAAGCTAAAGTCTATTCTAATTAGTTAATTTAGTTAGTTAGTTAAATTAATTAGTAATTAGTTAATTTAATTATTGGCTAGTTAAATTAATTAGTAATGAATAATGTTTAAGTTAGTTAATTAGTTAATTACTTTGTGGATTCAATAGTTAATAAATTTAATTATGGGTTGACCTTGCTTTGAAAATATTTTTAGGAAATTAAGTGCGTCAACAGTGCAAGTTATCAAGTGGCACGTAACTCGAGGTAAAGGTTTAATATACTTTGTGTGTAAATTTCTTTAGCCATGACTTGCATAAGATATTGAGGAAGTGACTAGGCATGGGGCAGTGGATTGTTGACCGTGAGGGTCCTAGGACGGGGTCATAGATGGAACCACTAGAGGCCACCTAGAGCCTGAGACAGATGCGATGGACAGGCTTGCATGCATGTTGTACGTCATTTTTATCTGTGATGCCATGCTTAATAATTTACTGCATTGCATATCACCTTTACTGAGTCTTAGGACTCACCCTTCCATTCTACTAACCACACAGATAGTTCGGGGGTCCTGTAAAGGGAAGACAGTGTATGCCGAAGACCAGCTGAATGATGAGAATGGCAACTCGTGATGAAAATGCGACCTAGTAACTCGTGTCTGTCTTGTAATTATTTTGAGGTTGTGTTGAACGTTATTTGTATTTCCCAGTTGGATTTATTACTTTTAATGAGTACTTTGTGTGAGCAAATTATGCTATACCTTAATTGCAATTTATTTGCTCATAAGGCACAGGTCAGAATCGAGACTCGAGTGTCCTTCCGCTGCAAATGAGTTTTAGACCTTGAGTCCTCGATGGCCGGAGGCGGCAAAGCCTGGACCCCACCCAGGGCGCTCACGTTATTTTATCCCCCCTGTTGTTAGGGCATAGCCGGCCTCCGGAGTGGGACCTACTAACATTACGGTGACACCCGGTAGTGGGGTGGGGCATCACAAGGTGTAAGGGTTTAATAATGTAATACCCCGAGAGCCCAGAGAAGTTAGTATATATCGAGGATAGTGTAAGAAATTAAACAACACCATCTGGATACCTTTTGAGCTTAATGTTGGCAAAGAACTCCCAAGTTAAGTGTGCTTAACCTGGGGTAATCCAAGGATGGGTGACCCCCCTGGAAAGTTCGTGTAGGCTCATTAGGGTAAATTGTTTCGATCATTCCTATCGCTCGATCGGGACGTTATAGAACCTACGGCTGTTAAATGTCACTTTTGTAAGAAAAGTGGACACATGAAAAAAGATTACCTAAAACGTAAAATTTGGTTCGAAAAGAAAAGTAAACCTTATGCTTTAGTATGTTATGAATCAAACTTTACTGAAGTTCCACATAATACTTGGTGGATTGATTCTGGTTCCACCACTCATATTTCTAATACGATGCAGGGGTTCCTTATGATCCGAACCATAAGACCAAATGGAAGTTTCGTGTTCATGGGGAATAAAAGTAAAGCTCTCATTGAAGGCGTTGGCACTTATCGTTTGATTCTGGATATCGAACATTATTTAGATTTATTAGAAACTCTTTATGTTCCTACATTTACTCGAAACTTGATGTAACTGGTTTTTCTTTTAAATTTGGTTCTGAATCCTTTAGTTTTTTCAAACATAATAGTTTTATTGGTTCCGGTATATTATGTGATGGTCTCTACAAGTTTAAACTTGATAATGTGTTTGCTGAGACTCTGATGACCTTGCATCATAATATTGGAACTAAACGCAGTTTAGTTAATGAAAATTCAACTTACTTGTGGCATAAACATTTGGGTCATATATCTAAAGAAAGGATGGAAAAATTAGTAAAGCATGAAATCCTTCTATATTTAGATTTTACTAACCTTGAAGTGTGTATTGATTATATTAAAGGCAAACAAACAAAACACACTAGGAAATGAGCCACAAGAAGCACACAACTTCTTGAAATTATACACGCCGATATTTGTGGGCTTTTTGATGCTCCATCTTTTGGTGGAAAAAAATATTTTATCACCTTTATTGATAATTTTTCACGTTACAGTTATGTTTATCTATTGCATGATAAGTCTCAATCTATCAATGCTTTTGAAGTGTATATTAAAGAGGTTGAGAGGCAATTAGATAAAAATGTGAAAATTGTAAGGTCAGATAGAGGTGGTGAATATTATGAAAAATTTGGTGAATCGGGTCAATGCCCAGGACCGTTTGCCAAATTCCTTGAAATACATGGTATTTGTGCTCAATACACAATGCCAGGTATACCACAACAAAGTGATATTTCTGAAAGGCGTAATCGTACCCTAATGAAAATGGTTATGAGCATGATGAGTCACTCATCTTTACCCTTATCATTGTGGATGTATGCATTAAAGACTGCTATCTATTTGCTTAATACGGTTCCTAGTAAGGCAGTTCCAAAAACTTATTTTGAATTGTGAACGGGTAGGAAACCTAGTTTAAGGCACTTACATATTTGGGGTTGTCTAGCAGAAGTAATGGTTTACAATCCACATGAAAAGAAATTGGACTTTAGAACTATCAATGGTTATTTCATTGGACATTTGAAAAAGTCCAAAGGGTATAGATTTTATTGTCCTAATCATAGTACTAGGATTGTTGAAACTGAAAATGACAAGTTCATTAAAAATGATAAAATTAGTGGGAGTGATAGAATGCATAATGTTAGCATTCAAGAAGTCAGGGTGGAAATTCCTATGCCCAAGATTGATACAGTTGTTGTTCCTCAAGTTGCAATCCAACCAAATAACAGTAAAAAATAACAAACACTTGATGATGAATCGGTAGTAGTTGAACCACAAGCAATGGCATTAAGGAGATATCAAAGAGACAAAAAATCTGCTATTTCTGATGAATATGTAGTTTATCTACAAGAGTCTGAATTAGACTTAGGAATTGACAACGATCCAGTTTCATTTAAGCAAGTCATGGGATGTGATGATTCTACTAAATGGTTAGATGCCATGAAAGAAGAATTAAAATCTATGAATCAAAATTAAGTTTAGGATCTCGTTGAATTGCCTGAAGGATATAAAAGAGTTGGATGTAAATGGGTCTTTAAGACCAAATGTGACTCTAAAGGCAATGTTGAATGACATAAAACAAGACTTGTTGCCAAAGATTTTACTTAGAAAGGCGGCATCGATTATAAAAATACTTTCTCACCAGTTTCTAAGAAAGATTCTCTTAGAATCATCTTGACTTTAGTGGCTCATTATGATAATGGATGTAAAAACTGTCTTTCTTAATGGGGATTTGGAGAAAGGGGTATATATGGATCAACCTGAGGGTTTTTCAGTTAAAGGAAAAGAACACATGGTGTGTAATTAAAGAAATCAACATACGGACTTAAGCAAGCCTCCTGTCAATGGTATCTAAAGTTCAATAATATCATTACGTCTTTTGGCTTTAGGAAAATACCGTTGATTGGTGTATTTATATGAAGGTCAGTAGGAACAAATTTATTTTTCTAATCTTGTATGTTGATGATATTCTGCTTACTGCTAATGATCTTGGTTTATTACATAAAACCAATAAGTATCTCTCTGAGAATTTTGAAATGAAAGATATAGGAGAAGCAACTTATGTGATATGAATAGAAATATTCTGTGATAAATCACAAGGATTGTTAGGGTTGTCTTAGAAAGTATATATTAATAAAATTCTAGAGAGATTCAATATGGATAAGTGCTCATCAGGGGTAGTTTCAATTTAGAAAGGGGATAAATTTAACCTTATGCAATGCCCGAAAACTGAATTGGAACGAGAGCAAGTGCGAAATATTCTTTATGCATCTGCAGTTAGGAGCCTAATGTATGCTCAAACTTGCACCAGACCAGACATAAGCTTCGCTGTCGGGGTTTTGGGCAGATATCAAAGTAATATAGGCCTTGATCACTGGAAAACTGCAAAGAAGATTTTCAGATACCTACAAGGAACTAAAGATCACATGCTCACTTACAGAAGATCCGATCATCTTGAGGTGGTTGGCTATTTAGATTTAGATTTCGTCGGATGTGTTGATACCAGAAAATCAACATTCGACAACTTGTTCCTATTAGCTGGAGGAGCTATCTCATGGAAAAATGCGAAACAGTCTGTCATCGCTGCATCCACTATGGAAGTTGAGTTCATGGTTTGCTTTGAGACCACTGTTCATGGTTTATGGCTACGAAATTTTATTTCAGGGTTTCGGATTGTCGATAGTATTGCCAAGTTGTTGAAAATATATTATGATAACTCCGCAGCAGTATTCTTTTCTAAAAATGACAAGTATTCCAAAGGTGCTAAGTATATGAAAATCAAATACTTGGCCGTTAAAGAAGAAGTTCAGAAACATACAGTGTCAATAGAGTATATTAGCACCAACCTTATGATAGCAGATCCTATGACAAAAGGATTGTCACCCAAAATATTTAATGAACATGTTGAAAGGATGGGTATTTTAGATATTATATAATTTGACTCTATTAAAGTCTATGCATTTGACACTTTGATTTCATATGTTTCTGATATTCTTGTTTTCTATTTGTATACATAACTGTTTAGAATAAAGTTGACAGAAATAATTAAAGTTGGACCGTCATGATCATCTTCATTAAAGGTCATGTTAAGTTGGAAGTTAGTGTTGTGGTACACGAAAGGGACTGGGTCATAAAGAATTGACTCATAACCGTCAAGACCCGTATTAATATTTTAACTTAATAATGACATTATGGTAACCAAAATAAAGAGAATTAAAATATGATTATTTGTGCACATTATGTTATTTCTTATTAAATCATAAAGGTAATATCATATGAGCCAAGTGGGAGAATGTAAGAATTATCTTGTGGCTCACATGATAAAACAATAACAACAACAACGTATCCAGCCTTTATCCCACTATGTGGGGTCGGCTACATGAATTCTAGACTTCCATGTATTTCTATCGTTTGTCATATCTTCATTTAGATCCATATACTTCATATCGAACTTTAATGTCTCTCCCAAAGTCTTCTTGGGTCTACCTCTACCTCTTTTTGTGACTAATTGTTCCATTTCATCAACTCTCCTCACAGGAGCGTCTCTTAGTCTCCTTCTCACATGACCAAACCATCTTAGTCTAGTCTCTCTCATCTTCTCCTCGATTGGCACTACTCCTACCTTATTACGAATAACTTCATTTCTAATTTTATCCTTTCTTGTATGTCCGCACATCCATCTTAACATCCTCATCTCCGCTACACTCGTCTTTTGCTCATGCTGGTATTTGACTGCCCAACATTCTGAGCCATACAGTAAAACTGGTCTTATAGCTCTCCTATAAAATTTTCCTTTCAATTTTAATGGAATTTTACCATCACATAACACTCCCGATGCATTTCTCCATTTTAGCCAACCAGCCTTAATTCTATGTGCGACATCCTCGTGAATTTCTCCATCTTTTTGAATCACTGATCCCAAATATCGAAAATGGTCTTTTCTTTGTAAGATTTGGTCTTCTAATTTTATTATAACATCATCCACTCTTGCATTTTTACTAAATTTGCATTCCATATATTCTGTTTTCTTTCTACTTAATTTAAATCCCTTAGATTCTAAATTGTTTCTCCACAACTCAAGCTTAGTGTTCACTCCTTCTTTTGTTTCATCCACCAATACTATGTCGTCTGCAAATAGCATACACCATGACACATCTGTCTGAATATCTTTAGTGAGTTCATCCATTACTAAGGCAAATAAGTATGGACTTAGTGCAGAACCTTGATGCAGTCCTATTGTAGTTGTAAATGGTTCAGTATCCCATCCGCATGTTCTGACTCTTGTCTTTACACCATGATACATGTCCTTAAGGGCTTGTATATAGGCTATTTTGACTCCTTTCTTCTCTAAAACCCTCCATAATACTTCTCTAGGGACCCTATCATAGGCCTTTTCTAGATCTATAAACACCATATGTAGGTCCTTCTGATGATCCCGATACCTTTCCATTAGGCGTCTCAATAAATAATAGCTTCCATTGTTGACCTGTCAGGCATGAAACCAAACTGATTTTCTGACACATTTGTTTCTTTTCTAAGTCTCTGCTCTATTACTCTCTCCCAGAGTTTCATGGTATGACTCATTAACTTAATTCCTCTATAATTTTCACAGTTTTGAACATCTCATTTGTTCTTGTATATAAGAACCAAAGTACTCTTCCTCCACTCATCTGGCATCTTTTTTGATTTAAGGATCGCGTTAAATAGTTGCGTTAGCCAAGAGATGCCCTCTTCTCCCATGCATTTCCATGCTTCTATTGGTATATTATCTGGTCCCACTGCCTTATGATTTTTCATCTTTTTTAAAGCTTGCCTTATTTCATTTGAACTTATGCGTCGATAGAATGTGTAGCTCACATTCCCTTCGGAGTTACTAAGATGTCCCAACCTAACTCTTGTGTCACCACCATCATTGAATAATTTTGTGAAATACTCCTTCCATCTCTCCTTAATCGCTCCCTTATTTACTAAAACATTTTGATTGTCATCTTTTATGCATTTCACTTGATTTAAATCCCGTGTTTTTCTTTCTCTTGCTTTAGCTAATTTATATATATCCCTTTCTCCATCTTTTGTATCAAGTCGTTTATATAGATTCTCATATGCTTTTGATCTTGCTTCACTAACAGCTTTTTTTGCTGCCTTTTTTGCTTCTTTATAATTTTTTTGATTTTCTTCATTGTTGCATTGATATACCGCCTTATAGCAAGTTTTCTTATTTTTAATTTTCAATTGTACATCTTCATTCCACCACTAAGACTCCTTAAGGTTAGGGGCTCTACCATTTGTCTCTCCAAGGACTACCTTTGTCGTGCTTCTCAGAGCATTAGCCATTTCTTTCCACATTTGGTTTGTTTGTCTTTCTCCATTCCATTCCCTTCTACCCCTTAATTTTTATTTGAAGATTAGTTGTTTCTCCCCTTTTAAATTCCACCACCTGATTCTTGGATTTTGTTTTATATGGTTTTTTCTCTTCCAATTTCCTACTTGGATGTCAAGTACTAGAAGTCTATGTTGAGTAGTCAAATACTCTCTCGGTATTACCTTACAATCCCTACAACATAACCGATCCTCTTGTCTCATGAGGAAGTAATCTATTTGGGTGCTTGAGTTGATATTTTTATATGTGATTAAGTGTTCGTCCCGTTTTTTGAACCTCGTATTGGTTATAATGAGCCCATACGCCATAGCAAAATCTAGGATAGATTTACCCTCATTATTAATTTCCCCGAATCCATACCCTCCATGTACCTCTCTATATCCGTTTCCGTCTCTACCCACGTGCCCATTTAAGTCACCTCCTATAATCACTTTCTCTCATCTTGGTATCATTTGTATAAGTCCCTCTAGGTCCTCCCAGAATTTTGCTTTTATCTCATCACCTAACCCCGCTTGTGGTGCATATGTACTAAAGATATTCATAGTTATTCTTCCTAGACTAATCTTCACCATAATAATCCTATCCCCTATTCTCTTTACATCCACTACCTCATCTATTAAGCTTTTATCCAGAATAATCCCTACTCCATTTTTCACTCGCTCAATTCCTGTGTAGCTTAGTTTATATCCAACTTCTGATAAAGTTTTTACTTTTTTCCCTACCCATCTCGTCTCTTGAAGGCACATAATATTAATTTTTCTCCTAATCATCACATCCACCACTTCCATAGCTTTGCCTGTTAATGTTCCTATGTTCCATGACCCAATCCTTAATCTATGATTTTGTTTTTGTCCTTGACTTTGGATTTGATTTTGTTTTTGGCCTTGACTTTGAATTTGATTTTGTTTTTGATTTTGATTTTGGTTCTGATTTTGATTTTGATTTTGATTTTGGTTTTGATGTTGATTTTGATTTTGATTTTGGACTAACTTCTTTACCCACATCCGTCCAAGCAAATGCGGGAACCCTTGCTCATTTATCACTACATCCGGGCGCCGATGCAGCGGCCCTAGCTCACTTGTCACTACACGGGGGCAGTGTAGCGCGTCGCTATGAAGGGTTACGCCCACGCCCACGCCCAAACGTTTTTTCATAATTTGTCTAGAGTTCATGTTTTGGATCCGACTAAGTTTTACGTTGGCTGTCGGCTACCTAACATGATAATTAAGTAAATATCTCAATATATATTATAGTGTTTATCTGATGAGATAATTAAGTTCATTATCAGATATAATTGCACTACAAAAAATCAATGTTTTAGCGACGAAAAATTCGGTCCCTAAAACATAAAAATTCGTCGCTAAAAAATTTAGCAACGGATTTAGTGACGGGCACCTTTCCGTCACTAAAAAAAGCGTCACTGAAATTTAGCGGGAGTATTTTAGTGACGAAATCAGTGACGGGGGTTGTACCCATTGCTGATTAGTGAATTTTTATTTATTTTTTAATTTTTTAGCGACAGGGTCAACCTCGTCGCTAAATTTGAATTTTTTCTATTTATTTTTTTTTAATTTTTTAGCAAAGGGTCGACCCTGTCGCTAATTCAATGCGCGCCAGGTCATAGCCACCCTTCCTACTAGCCACGTGGCAGCGCTGGGATAATACTCCAAGTAATTATCTAATGCTCTCAACAAGATTCGAACCCCCAACCTCTTATGACCAAGTTTCGCACGCGAACCAGCCGATCTAAAAGTCTTCTTGTTCATTGATGTATATAAAATATATTTATATTATTCTCTTTCAAATGTTTCAGAATTATATTATATACCAAAATTTTTCAAACTTATTTAATGAGATTAATTTTAATATTTAATGTTAGTAAAGGGAAATGAATATTAATTTTAATTTTATTTCGTTATTAATTTAAATAAAATTTTATTAATTATTATATTAGTAGTGAAAAATTATGTTTTGATTTTGATTTTAATTTTAATATATTTAAAAAATTATTTTTTACTAATATTAATGCTAGTAAAAATTAATGTGATATGTTTAAATTTTTTTTTAATTTTAATTTTTTAATTTTTGTTTTAATTTTTATTTTGGTGATGGGTTGGCCTGTCGCTAAATATTAATTTTTTTATTTAATTTTTTTTTAATTTTAGCGAAGGGGTTGAGCCCGTCGCTAAATTAATTTTTTTTATTTAATTTTTTTATTTTTTAGAACCCAAAAATAACCCTTCTTTAAATTTTAATTTTTTATATAATTTTTTAATTTTATTTTATTTTTAACAGTAGGAATGACCCGTCGCTAAATTTTTATTTTTTATTTAATTTTTTATTATTTTTTAAATTTTAGCGACGGGAGTCACCCTGTCGCTAAAAATAAAAAAAATTAAATAAAAAATTAAAATTTAGCGACGAGGTCACTCTCATTGCTAAAACTTAAAAAAAAATAAAAAAATTTAAAATTTAGCGACGGAGTTTACCCAGTCGCTAAAAAATAGAAAAAATTAAATAAAAAATTTAAATTTAGCGACAGGGCATTGCTGTAGCTAAAAATAAAAAAAATAATTTAAATTTAGCGACGGAGGCATTCCCGAGGCTAAAAAATAAAAAAATTTAAATTTAGAGACGGGGCATCCCATCACTAAAAAATAAAAAAAATAAATAAAAAAATTAAATTCGCTAAAAATTAAAAAAAAAATTAAATTTAGCGACAGGACATCCACGTCGCTAATAAATAAAAATTCATTTAAATTTAGTAACGGGGGCATTCTCATCGCTAAAAAATAAATAAAAAATTTAAATTAGCTAAAAAATAAAAAAAATTAAATAAAAAATTAAAATTTAGTGATGGATTTACTTTTGTGGTTAAAAAATAAAAAAAATTAAATAAAAAAATAAAAATTTTGCAACGGGGGCATTCCTGTCGCTAAAAAATAAAAAAAAATTTAATAAAAAATAAAAGTTTAGCCACGAGGTTAACCTCGTTGGTAAAAAATAAAAAAAATTAATAAAAATTAAAATTTAGCGACGAGCTTACTCCCGTCGTTAAAAAATAAAAAAAATAAAAAAAATAAAAATTTTGCGAGGGGTCATCCCCGTCGCTGAAAAATAAAAAAAATAAAATAAAAATTTAAGATTTAGCGAAGTGGTTACTCCCGTCGCTAAAAATTAAAACAAATTTAAATAAAAAAATTAAAATTTAGCGACGGGATTTCTATCGCAAATTCCGTCGTTAAATTTAGTGACCGGTATTCTGTCACTAATTCCGTCGTTAAATTAAAAAAATATTAAAAAAAATTAGCGACGAAAATTCCGTTGCTATCCATCCCTAATTAGCTACGGAATAATTCCGTCTCTAAATTCCGTCGCTAAATTCGATTTTTCTTGTAGTGTTGTATTAATCTGATAAGATAAATAAATAAATTTAATAAGATAATGATTACTTAATTCTATTTGGTTTAGAAGATGATGATGATAACTCCTAAAAGTCTTGATGGAAGACTACTTTTACTATTATAAATAAGGGGTTTTGTTCTTTCCCTACTCAATACAATAAAAAACATTACAGTCATAATATTCCATCATTACGGTTGAGGTCAATGGGGAGAAATTAGATTCTTGGCATTTCGTTTTCAGTTGGTATTTTTCATTACAGTATAATCTTATGGATTCAGGCAGGGCCGGCCCAAGGCCCAGTGGGGCCCTAGGCAAAGGGTGGGGTGCTATAATTTTTTGGAGGCCCCAATTTTTTTTTTTTTTTTGAGGGGGTGTATTTTTCTTTGGGGGCCCCAAATTTTTGGGGCCCCTAGAGGAGGGGCGTGGGTGGGGAAGGGTGGTTTTTTCTCTAAGTGGCTGATGTATTTTTCTTTAGAGGTGGAGGCTGTATTTTTCCTTGAGGGCCCCAAATTTTTGGGGGCCCTAGGCATAGGCCTCAGTGGCCTATGCCTTGGGCCGGCCCTGGATTCAGGTAAGCATTTAATTACAACATTATGTAATTTACATGAGTTTTATGATTATAAATATAATAGTTAATTGTATGTTATATATGTCGTACAATATTATGATTTTAATGTACACTTATATCACTCAAGTCGGATCAGGTGCAATTATAAGGTTCTTCTTAGTCCAAGCAATAACATTCTATTTCTTTTTCTCATTCTTCAATTGAGACTTGGACTTGACGGGAATAAATTCAGTACTTGAACTATCCGACCGACCTGAAATAAAAATTGAACGCTCAGCCCCTACACTCTTCCTTTTTCCCCTATTCTTCACATCCATCCCAACCATCGCAAGAATTCCTTCCTCCATTAGAATAGCCAACTCCCCACGCGAAGGGATGTCCCTACCTTCCTCCATGAGAGTACAAAATCTGTTAGCAACCAACACTTCCTTATCCCTTACTTGAACAGGAAATTCCTTAGAAGTTGAACTAGCTATCACAACTAGAGATGTAGGAGGAGGATGAGGCTTCCCCACTTACTCCCTCTTTCCCCTTAGGCCTCCACTGAGTTGCGCATGTCTTCGGGGCAACACCATTCACGTTCACATCCTTGTCATGACTAGTAGACTTGGGGCAATTCAAAATACTATGGACAAAGACATTGTAATGAGAACAAACCGAGGGCATCCACTTCTACAGGCATACAATTAACCCTAGGTTTCCCTGTGAGCTCATCAATCCCCTGATCCAATAAAACTTGCTTTGAAAAAAAAGATGAGACATATATCTCCACATAAACCCGGACATATCCCAACCTAGATCAATCTTCCATCATAGGATCCACATGAAGCGACTTCCCCAAACCACTGGCAACATCAACAATCCTCTTAGCAGACCAACCCTCAAAAGGAACTTTAAAAATCCTTACCCACATCGGAATATATGTGTGAGTATCCTAAGACAAGATTAGGTCAAGTTTCCAACACTTCAACAATATAGGCTAATGGGCGAAATGCCATGGACCCACATAAAAAACTCCCAGCATATGCTCTTGCATATCAAAACGAAAGAAATAAAAACCCTCATTATTAGAAATGATCTCATGTTTTTTTATTATTATAATTACTTTTAAATGAACTTATTTATACAAGTGAAAACGACACTTCTTATTTTTTTGGACATTTTTTTTATTATTTCTAACAACTTTAACTTTCTATTTTTTCAAATATGTATTTACACATAATTGACAATTTAAAATACATTTTATTTAGATACTTTCATTAACTTAATTATAAATTACTTAAGCCTCTTTACGACTTCTAAAGACTTCTTTTGTCAAGTCAATGCATGGAGATTAGCACGAATCTGGAACATTTTTTTGTTCACGCCACTTGCCATTGGTTTTTAAGGCGTCAAAGAGATTCCCCACAAATGATCTCTTTTGTACAAGGCATGCATTGAAATTTTATATTGTGTTAGATCCATACAATGTGTGGAATCACCAAAGTGGCATTGGAGCCACGCCCGCCATGTGATGTGCTAACAGTAGGTGTAGTGTTGTTGGCAAAGCCTGGAAAAAGGCCAATTGCACCCAACCTTGCTTAGGTTTCTCCAAACAAATACAACTCAAAGTTGCTCACATTTCTTACAAAAAGGGTCGGTCGGCTGGTGATTTGTCACTAAGTCCTTTGTTTATTAATTTTTTATGGGTAACAACCAGGCCGGCCTAAGGTCACTTGGGGCCTACGCAGTAATAAATTTTAGGACCCTTTAAAAAATTATAAAAATTATTTAATATTTAAAAAATACAATTTTTTAAGACTATAAGCATAGACTTTAGTGGTTAGTGACCTATGTTTTGAACCGGCCGTGATAACAACTCACAATTCAAATATTATCAATGTGACAAATAAAGTCATTAGGTACTTAATAATAATTTACTAATTATGCATATACTATATAACAACAAACAACAAAGTAAAAGTCTACAATTTTAAGGTACGTGAATAGATTAAAGTTGGCATTAAGAGCATCTAATTAAGCCAACTTTGTCGGTTTAATAAAATATAAGAGTATATAGAAAAATATTAATAATTAATTACTCTATAATAAAATATTAATGACCTACCCAATCTCTTGTACACATAAGATAAGGGGTTTCCTTTGTATACTTTTATTTTTTTAAAATATTATTTTAATATTTATAATAATATTTTATCAACAAACTCTAAATTTTAATTTTGGGAAGTATTTGAAACTTGAGTTTTAGTCTTTGATCAACCGTGGAATACTTTAAAAAAAAAAGATAATTTTATTACAATCAACGATATCTCAATATTTGCTAATTTGTCTTTTGACGGTTTGAAATCTAGGTGAAAAATAATTTTTTGAGATACTAAATAAACTCAAAAAATTCTAAATTTAGATTTATGAAATTATTTGAAACTTAAATTTTAACTTTTGATTTATCGTAAAATATTTTTAAGAAGAACGAGACAGGTTTGTTACAATTAACGATTTCTCAATATTAGTTCATTTGTTTTTGATCATTCCAAATTTAGGTAAAAAAACACTCTTTGAGATGCTAAAAGAATTCAAATAATTCTAAATTCTTATTTCAGAAAGTGTTTAAAAATTGAGTTTTATCATTTGATCCACCGTAAAGTGCAAGAAAAAGATAATTTTGTTATAATTAATAATATTTTAATATTAACTAATTTGCTTTCTATGATTGTAAACATAAATGAGAAATGACATTTTAAGATAATAATATGGTGTCTAATCACGGGTTGATGAGACACCATCATTAGCCAGATAATATGATCAGAACGAGGGTGTCTTTGGTCAAAGTTGTCATTTTGCAGCCCTTCCAAATAAATGGCACAAAAACACTGTGAAACAAGACAAAGGACTTCGAGAAGGAAAATAACTATATAATATCTATATATATATATGATATTTTTTTTATATTATTATTATTATTAAACTAAGACACAAATATCTTGAACCTAAAAATTGGCTATATTATAAGAAATATCGAATTTTCATGAAATATTTTGTTTTGAAAATAAAAAAGATTGGGTGGCGTAGGCGGGTAAATCACACTAAAGATCATAAAATTTTGATGTTTTTTTCAGTTTGGTCACTAAATTTTAATTCCTTGTAAAGTAATCACAAAACTTTAAAATGTTTTACAATGTGGTCACTAAAGTAATTTTTTTATGGTTCTTAGTCAAAATTGTTGACGTGACAATGATGTGGCGTTGACGTGATGATGATGTGGCCATTGTCACGTCAGTAATTTTGATCAAAAATTGTTCAAAAATCACTTTAGTGATCATATTGTAAAATATTTTAAAATTTTATGATTACTTTATAAGAAATTAAATTTTAATAATTAAATTAAAAAAAATTAAAATTTTATAATCTTTAGTGTGATTTACCTGTAAAAGGCAAATAAAAAACGGTGGTCAAAACTAATCCACGTGGCAGGCTGGAAAATTTTCACCACGTGGCAATCGGAAACTACCGGTGCCATCGCGGTTGCGCCGACCCGAATTCCGTCACTTCACGAGACTTCTCTCTCTCTATCTCTCTATCTCAATAGGTTTATTCTTGATTTTATGTACGAACTCTCTGTTCTCTATAAATGTATTATACATTTACATACACATATATAAACACACAAAACATTTTGCTGAGTTTTCAGAGCTTCCTGCCAACGAAGAGAGAGAGAGAGAGTTTATGTTTTCTCTCTCTAGAGAGAATGGGAGCTTGCGTGTCGACGCCGGAAAATTGCGTGCAGGTTCGCCGATCGGGTTGGAAGAGGAAGCGAAGGAAGCAGATCAAGCCGAAGGTTCCGAGTCGGTTCTCTCATCGATCATTTGACGCAGTCGATAAGCCCGTCGCGCCGGATCGTCGCTCCTTCAACAACCCCCCCTTTCCCGGTTCTCTCTCTCTCTCTCTCTCTCTCTCTCTCCTCTTAATTATGCATTGATGATTGATTTTGATTTAGGCATTTACCAAATTAATTTTGTTTGCGTTATTCCGAAGCTGTTAATTGTATTGAGGAGAGATCGTCCACTCTTGGGTAGGGCGCAGGCGGGGCAGGGTTTTGTTAGAATACTTGAGTAGTGAACACATATATATATATACCTTAAAATCTGGGCTGTTTATGTAACATGACAAGTGCGAGACTTGGGAATGAACGCCTATTTATTTCATCAATCTTGAAGAATTTATAGGAATTGCCTTACAATTTCGCTGATGAATGGGTGTGTAGCTGATCTGGATTCTCTGCTTCTGGGAGACAAGCAGATCAGGGGTGTGATCTAAATGTTAAGATATCGAGGAGTGATCAAGTTGTCGACATGAAAAGCTTAATCTGTAATGGTCTGCTAGTAGGAGGTTATAATAGCCTTTTTTATGACCAGGGTTCAAACCTCTTTTGGTCGAGCTCACGCATAGATTTTAATGTGTAATTTATGAGCTATTGCACGTATGTGTGAGTTTACCTAATGGAGTGCCTGTCGATTCTCACTGCTACCCAAAAAAAAAAAAAAAAAAAAAAAAGCTTAATCATTCATAAAGGTTGTAGGAGTAAGGATTGAAGGTGGGTTATAGAATCTGTGGGTGGAGACTGGTCAAGGGATATAAGAAAAGCCTGCCTAATGCTTTGATTTTACCTTCATTTGGTGCTCAAGCCTAGATTAACTTGGATGGCAATTTTAATTGATTACTCAAAATTCTCCTTGTACCCATGAAGGACTGCTTTAACTACAAATTTAAGCAAATTGTTGTAGTTTGAAATCTTGTTTAGATTGTGGACACATGTTGGGATATTCCTTTTCAAATGTAGAATTATTCTTTGCCAAATCTCTGTTTTACATGTTCTTAATTCAGCATACAAAAAATTCATTGTTTTGATTGGCTTATTGTTTTACTTTGTGGTTGGACATTGTTTCGTCTGAAACTAGGTGCAATTGGAAATATTGCTAGTTAACTTCTTATGAATTCATTTATAATGCAAAAAACAAAAAGACAAAAAAGAATTCATTTGATATCTGCTGTAGTGTGCATACCTTCTAATTGCAATGTAATGGCACTTGCAGGAAGTACAGAGGAAGCATTTTTTGATTCTGCTGCCATACTTGATTCAGACTGTGATGAGGATTTCCAAAGTGTGCAGGATGGTATGATATCTGGAAATATTATTCTTTAATGAGATACTCCATTTCCTATTATGCCTTTGATTAAGAAGTAATGATTCTGGCTAATAATATGTGCAATTTCTATCTACAGATATGCAATCTCTAAATTGCTTTGAAGGTGCATTCATATCAAGTGTTGCTTCTCATGGAGAAGGTAATCATGGAGAATGTTCTGCTGATGCATTGCCCACTAATAAACTAAAGAGAGAGGGAGAGGCATCTACAGGGAATTCTGCATGCAACTCTGTTAGTGAGGTTGCTAAAAATTCAACTCGTGCAGATGATGCTGATTCCAGATTAAAATCACTAGCATCTATGAATGAAGGCAGGCAACCAACTTACTGGGATGAGGTGTCTTCTGTGGATGAAGGTGCTAGCAGGGAGGAAAGACTGTTGAATAATTGTGGAATTCTTCCCAACAACTGTCTACCATGCCTTGCTTCTACTTTTCCTACAGTTGACAAAAGAAGATCACTGAGTTCTAGTCCACAAAGTGCACGGAAAAAGGCTTCCTTTAAACTTTCCTTCAAATGGAGAGAAGGAAATTCTAATGGTGCTATACGTGAGTACTATTAGTGCTTCTTTGTTATGGTTTTAATGACACAGATAGCAACATGCAAACATATATATGGGGATATAGTTATTTTTGCTTTCATTTCATAATTATTATTGCTCCCATCCTCATTCCAAATATCGTGATTAAATCATTGAATTGTTTATAGATATACATTTCTTGATTTTCCACTTCAGTGGATATTCTTCTGGCAAAGCTGAACTTGAATGACAGTAGTTCTTTCTAGATGGCTTTTTGCTTACTTTTCATAAAATCTTTTTCCAATTGGTGGGTATCTTCCACAGTGTTGGCTCTATCTTTTTAGTGAACCCATAGAGCCTGCTGTACATAAATGCATGTGCACAAAGCCATTCAAGTTCAGTCATATTGAGAAAGCAGAGAACAAAATTTGTAGGTGACCGTGGTCAAAGGTTATGAACTGCCTGTGGCTTTGAGTCTTAAGTTGGCCAACACATGCACATGAAATTTAATTAACATCATATCTTCTTCTCCTTTCTTGCTAGTTTCTTCGAAGATGCTTCTGCAAAGACCAATAGCAGGCTCTCAATTGCTGTTTTGCCCGGCAGAAAAGAAGATGCTTGATTCTTGGTCGCATATTGATCCCAATACCTTCAAAGTTAGGGCAAAGAACTATTTGAGGTATGAAAATGGTTCTCAGCTCATTTATTCTGCGTGCATTACTATGGTTCACATTATACCTATCTGTATAAAAGACACATAAATAACTATGTTTATGTTCATAAATGTATATTATTTGAGAATGTGAAGATCTATAGTTTATATTTGGTATTGCCAATTTTCTGTCATATCTGAACTCTTTTTGCATATCATACATAAGCATGCTTATTTTTTGTTTTTTTATTGCAGAGATAAGAAGAAGGATTTTGCACCTAATCATGCTGCATATTTTCCTTTTGGAGTTGATGTATTCTTGTCTCCCCGGAAAATTGACCATATTGCTCGGTTTGTGGAACTCCCTCTAATTAATTCCTCCGAGAAACTTCCATCTATCCTTGTTGTAAATGCTCAGGTAGCTTCTTTGTTGCATGCACAATCTATACTTTTATGATGCATTAATCAATTTTAAGCAGTGCTGGTAGGTATCAGAATGGCAAACCTCTTGCTTATTTCATTTTAACTAGGCTTAGTGTTTTATTCCTCCATGTACAATTGGAAGAAATATGCGTATATATTTTGATTTTTTTACTTTTAAAAATGAATTTCTTCAAGGGATTTAAGCTTGTATATGGAGTTAATCTACAATCTTTTGCAATATACTAAGAGATTGCAACCAAAAAGGCATAAAGAAGTGTACAAACTGTAACATAGTGCTCTATTAGTTGTGTAGGTTTGACCTGATGTTTTTGGTCATCCTCGTATCCAATTTGTACCTCTTATTTGAGTATTGTTGCTGACTTTTATTGATCAAACTATCTCCAGCTGACTTTTTCTATATTTCTTTTATAGGAATACTGCCTTCCAAATTACTGTCTCTAGTTTTAAGTCTTATCTCCAGTATATTACCTTCTGCATCAGGCTCTAGTCTCTATTTCTAACTTTAGGGTTTGAGCCTTGGAGATCTTCTAATATAGCACTTTAGAGTTCAAACACTTCCTTTCCTTGTTCCTAGAATTTTGTTCTAGTATACTTGCTAATGATATTTCATCTCTGTGCACTGATTTGTTTTTTTATTTGGTCTCAGGTTCCACTTTATCCTGCTTCTCTTTTCCAGAGTGAAACTGATGGGGAAGGCATGAACATTGTTTTGTACTTTAAGCTGTCTGATAGTTACTCTACGGAACTTCCATCCCATTTTAAAGAAAATTTCAGAGTAAGATGGAACATTATACTTGCATCTCAATTTTTTTGCCTTCTCCACTTGTTACAGACTTGTATGTAGCACTTATGCTGTTAACATTTTCATCTTGGAATGATGCCAGGAACAAAAACTTTGCAACATTATTGTTGTAAATGGAATTGTCTCCTTCTTCACTTGTAATTGGACCATCGTTGTTCTAAAAATCTTATGATTGTTCAGATGCTTTTTGTAAATGGAATATCATCATTGTAAAATCTTTTTATTCTTCAGAACATTTTGCAAAAAGAATATCATTTTAAAATCTTTTGACTCTTCAGAATATTTTGTAAATGGAATATCATCATCATAAAATCTTTTGATTCTTCAAAACATTTTGTAAATGTAATTTTCATGTTACTTTTGTAGCACGATTGTAAGTTCTGGATTACTGAATGTCTTTAAGGATGCTTTTCTGACATTAGACATGATCCTTTCTGTCTTTTCTTTTGGATGCCAGAGCTCACTTTATATATTCTGTTCTTTGCATGTATTAAAATCTAATGAGTGTTCTCTTTTCTCTTCTTCTTGGACAGAGACTAGTTGATGATGAAGTAGAAAAGGTCAAAAGTTTTCCCATAGATACAATCATACCCTTCAGGGAAAGGTTGAAGATCTTGGGTCGTTTAGTAAATGTCGATGAACTCCATTTAGGTGCTGCAGAGAGGAAGCTTATTCATGCTTACAATGAGAAGCCTGTTCTAACACGTCCTCAACACCAATTCTTCCTGGTAAGTTCAGGAAAAATTTCACATGAAAAATATAGTTCTTCGTTTTGGTTTTGTATGAACTTCTATTTTACTTCTTGTGGTTCACGTTGACATTATTTCTTGTTTCATGATAAATGAGACTCAGTTTTTTCTTCTTCTTGTTTCTTGTGGAAACATGGACTCCGTAAGGCTTTAGTGAGAACATCCACTAGCTGTCCACTGGTAGCGACAAATGGAGTATAAATTAGGCCACTTTCAAGCTTTTCCTTGATGAAATGTCTATCAACCTCAACATGCTTGGTCCTATCATGCTGGATCGGGTTATAAGCTATGCTAATGGCAGATTTGTTGTCACAATAAAGGCGCATAGGTGCTGTCCACTGAACTTTCAAATCTTTCAAGAGAATTTTTAGCCATAGGAGTTCACAAATACCTAAAGCCATTGATCTAAACTCAGCCTTAGCACTAGACCGTGCCAACACACTTTGTTTTTTACTCCACCAAGTAATAAGATTTCCACCCAAGAAGGTACAATAGCCCAAGGTGGATCTCCTACCCATAAGTGAGCCAGCGTAATCAACATCGATGAACACTTCCAGTGACAGGTTGCTGCCCTTTTTGAATAAAATACCTTTACTAGGAGACCCTTTAAGATAGTGTAGTATTCTGTGAACAACTTTAATGTGACTATCTCTAGGATCATGCATAAATTAGCTAGCTACGCTTACAATATAGGCAATGTCTAGTCGAGAGTGAGACAAATAAATGAGTCTCCCTACTAGCCATTGATATGAGCCTTTATCCACTGCCTCTACTTCTGTATCAATCCCGATCCTATGGTTTGGTTCAATAGGTGTCTCAACTGCCTTGGTGCCAAGCATTCCAGTTTCAGCCAAAAGGTCCAGCACATATTTATGCTGGGAAATGAATATCCTTTGTTTAGATCGAGTCACTTCAATTCCCATAAAGTATTTCAACTTCCCTAACTCCTTGATCTCAAATTCTTTTGCTAGGCAACCTCTTAAATGATACCTTCTTTGTCATCTTTGTCACTATAGTGTCATCAACATACACTAACAATGCTATTATTTTTCTTGAAACTGAATGAGAAATAAATAAGGTATGATCACCTTGACTTTGCTTATAGCCTAACCCAAGCATAACCTTCGCAAATCTCCCAAACCAAGCTCTAGGAGATTGTTTCAACCCATAGAGGGCCTTTTTTAGCCTACATACAATAGTCTCCCCTTTTGCTTTCACCTCAAACCCTGGTGGAATGTCCATGTAAATTTCTTCATTTAACTCTCCATGTAAGAAAGCATTATTTACATCAAATTGATGTAAAGGCCAGTCATACATAAATGCCAATGATAGCAGTACTCGAACACTGTTCATCTTTGCTACAGGAGCAAAGGTATCTAGGTAGTCTACCTTATATGTTTGGGTATACCCTTTAGCCACTAGTCTTGCTTTGTACCTTTTTAAAGTCTCATCAGATTTATATTTTACAGTAAACACCCACTTAGATCCTACTGCTCTTTTTCCTTTATGCAAGTTAACCAACTCCCAAGTTTGGTTCTTTTCAAGGGCTGCCATCTCAACCATCATTGCACTCTTCCAATTCTCATTATTTAATGCTTCGGACAAGGTCTTTAGTATAAGAACAGAATCAAGGCTGGTTAAGAAACTTTTATGGGCAGGAGACAAGTGAGAATAAGTAAGAAACAGATGGAGAGGATGTTTAGTGCAAGCTCAGGTCCCTTTCCTAAGGGCAATAGGAACATCCAAATCATCAGGTATAGATGCAGCTTGTTCATGAGTAAGTGGCTCAGATTCGGATGTAGCTAGGTTAGGAGGTGACATAGGCTGAACTGGGAGAGGAACAAGTTCAAAACTGTGGTTACAGGAGTCCGAATTCGATTCTGATGATGTAGCATGCATAGGCTTATGAATTATAGTCTTTCTTCTGGAATACACCTTTAGTGGACTATGTCATGAACCTAGAGCTTAACCTAGGATTAGTTTGGGAATTGGAAGAATCCGATTCAACTAAGGCCAAGAATAGGAGGAAATTAGGGGGAGATTTGAAAGAATGAGGGGGAGATTAGAAGAAGAGTTAGGGGGATTAGAAGAATAGAAGAGAAGGAGATGAAGATCAAGAAAGGAGAGAGAATCTGGAGGAGGAGAGAACAAATTCAATTCTATAATTTTTGAATAAAGAAACAAACCCATTGCAACAACATTATATAGGCATATTTGCTTTCTAACAGCCTAGCACGTGCTGCCATGTGCTTCTAACCATCCCTAACAAAGTATTATACTCTATTACAATAATACCCCTTTATTGCTCATAGGGTCATGACAATTCCCCCCTCCTTGAGAGAGTTCTCATCCCCAAGAACTTGTAGCAAGTAGCCATAGCTCTTCATACCATTTCAGCCTTCTCTATCTGGTTCATCCTTCTTTCCTTCTTCCTTTTTCCATCTTCCTCTTTTTAGGTCTCTTCTTCTTCATTTTTAGGTTCTCAATTGAAACAAAAATGATAATCATTGCAGACAAGGCTACATCTTCCTCCAAAGAGTAACATACTATTTCCCTTGGGTTTGCAATAGCTACCAAATTAAGGTTGCTAGTACCCATAGTCTGGGGATCCAATATAATGCCAAAACCTGTCAATGTGTCTACCTCAAATGCCTTCAATGAATTTAGCCGCTCCTTGTCATAGGTAGCAGCTAAAATTTGCAACCCTACAGCCTTCAAATGTCGTTCATTCCGAAACTCTAACCGACTGGCTACCACATATGTTCCCCTCTTCTCATCATCTTCAAAATTGGTAGCAACACGGTGGCATCATTTAGGATCAGCAAGTTTTCCTTCTGCTGGTGTTGTCTTCCTCTTATCGTTTGATAAAGAACCCTCCACATTATCTAATCCTTCAGTTCATGCATTAGATGCCAAGGGTAACAAGTTGGCCTTGGTTTCTTTGGTCACTTGATCAAATACTTCCCAGCTTTCCTCTTGCAACCTTTTGGTAATTGCCCTTTGATGTATTAATTCTTCTTCTATCTTGTCAATCTTGGTCGGATAATTTTTTTCCAACTCCAAAAACTCCTGGCTGTCTTCTGTTATCTTTATCATTCAAGTAGCTGCATCATTCAGCTCTAGTTTTGGCCTTCCATGAGTATTATTTGGAACATCCTAATCAAGAACTTCATTTCCAAAGGAACCAATGTGTTCCTTTAATTCTCGTCTTGCCCACACACCTTGTATTGAACCCCCACAAATGCTGCTATTGTTTCTAACACTATCATTATCGTCACCTTTCTTGTCCATTCCACCTAGGACAGTATGGTTCTTCCATTTCGCATTGGAGGTAGGCAGTGAATCTGCTTCCTGCCTCCTCAATTTCTCCTTCGGCTGCTCCAATTTAAGGAATTTATCTTTGTTAAAACTTTCAAAGTAATCATCGAAGTATTCAACGGGAAAGTTGTAATGATACTTCTTGATCAGTATCATTGCAAACTCTTGCAACTTCTCGTGGAATATACGACCAAAGTCCTCGCACTCTTCATGAATTCCACTGCTTGTTCCTTTATCCCTTCGGCTAGACTCATTCTCAAACTTCTTTCCCCATATTTGATTCTTCTGGCTACACTGCTCCTTATCCCTGTTGTTGCTAACTAAAAATGCAGCCTTCTTTGGTTGCCATTGAGGCTCCATTCTCACTAAAAATGAAGCATTCTTCTGCTGCAATTGAGACTCCATTGGTCTCCTTTGTGCACTACTCCTCCTGGCTGAAATCTCACTGGCTGGAAAAGCAATAGGCTAAGAAACTGCAGCTCTTTCCATCCTAATTCCCCACACTTCCCTTCTGTAATTGCCTCACCCAGTCACCACTAAAATCGATCCAATAAGTGGCAAGTTGCAGCCACTGTTCTACTTCAAGGGCAAGTCTATTGTAGCAGCAGAAGAAGTCGCACAATTACAACAACTTGGTTAGCCTTCTAGAGTCACCTAGGGCTATCGAGTATCCTATCTCGCTTGCTGCAATAATACCTAATATTTGTTGAAATCACCGTCGGAAACACTAGCCTACTCGCCTCCAAAAGTTAGATGGAAATTCTTATCACTGGTCTCATTACAGCCACGAGGATAACCTCGCTCTATGACTCCTTTCGATTCAGACTATGAGGTGATCAGAAATCTCCAGACCCTGCTTCTCCCTTCAATTCCAAATACTAATTAACGAAATTATTTATCGAGGGTCACTCACTTGCTACACCTTCCAAGTTCGGGTTGAGGGTGCTCGCTTGCTTGGAGATATATCAGAAGCGACAGTCTATGACCGATCAGACTTCACCTGATTAGATCACCGACGAATTCCGCCTTCTGAACACCGTCAAATCCACCATTGGACCACCTTTGTAAAACAACGTTGGAAATTACTACCTCCAAACGTCAACCACCTTCCAGGTCACTGGAGTCATTGAACCTGCTCTGCCTAACCACCGACTGCAATTGACAACAGTCATGTCTCCTACTTCCTCGTCCGACTCACTTGTGAACCTTTTGGCCGTCCGCGTCACCACCTTCAACGGACTCCCACACCAATTGCAGGTCACTAGAGTCATTGAACCTGCTCTGCCTAACCACCAACCGCAATTGACAACAGTCATGTCTCCTACTTCCTCGTCCGACTCACTCGTGAACCTCTTGGCCGTCCGCGTCACCGCCTTCAACGGACTCCCACACCAATCGCGAATGCTCCTCAGTTCGTATCCCACCTAGCCGTTGCTTCTTTCCGTTACTCGAATCTTTCCCAACCTGATTGGTTAGTGTTTTCGATTGGGTTGATGTTCAATTGGTTTGCCCGGAGGTCTGGGTACGGTTGATGACTGCCTGAGTTCTAACCTAATTTGCGATCACTTCTGATTCCAGAAATCACCAGAACTCACTACTACTCCAATCGCTACACCCACTGTATCGCAACACTCTCGAGTCCAACCCACTGTATTGCGTCACTCCCGAGTTCAAATAGTAACACCCACATAACTGCTAATACTTGGAATCTCACATGCAATTGCCTTGATTCGACCAGTCCACGAGATCCAATCGCGATCGTCGTAGGTTTCGAAATCACTGGCTCTGCTTGACTTGGATGTGACTACACCACCTGCGAAAATCACTGCTCAATCAATTCCGACAAAAGCCATCGGAATCAATTTACCCACAATTGTATAAACCACAGCCGAAGGAGTATTGCTCTGCTTCGAATTGGCTTGATTACTTCATAATTGGATCCGACAAGGACAACCATCAAATTTCAGAATTCATAGCCGAGGAACGACTGCTTTGATACCAATTTGTCATGAACCTAGAGCTTAACCTAGGATCAGTTTGGGAATAAAAAGAATCTGATTCAACTAAGGCCAAGAACAGGAGGAAATTAGGGGGAGATTTGAAAGAATGAGGGGGAAATTAGAAGAAGAGTTAGGGGGATTAGAAGAACAGAAGAGAAGGAGATGAAGATCAAGAAAGGGGAGAGAATTCGGGGGAGGAGAAAACAAATTCAATTCTTTAATTTCTGCATAAAGAAGCAAACCCATTACAACAATCTTATATAGGCATATTTGCTTTCTAACAGCCTAGCACATGCTCCCATATGCTTCTAACCACTTGCTAAAATATCCCGAACAAACTATTATACCCTATTACAATAATACCCCTTTATTGCTTATAGGGTTATGACAAACTAGAATAAGGTTGGTGTGTTTCCCTGTGAATCACATTTAGAGAATCCTTTAAGGAATCCTTTGACGGATGTTCATGAAGAGTAGGAAGACATACGTCCATATTAGACTCTTTTAGAAATTCAGTCTCCCCTTTAAGATAGGAGTTACTAAAATATGAATGTTTCTCCACAAAACTAACATAAGGTGAAACAAAGAAGCATTTGGATGGAGGATGAAAGCATTTGTATCCCTTTTGAGTGGGAGAATATTCAACAAAGATGCACTTAAGGGCTCTAGGATCTAGTTTACTCCTATGAAGTGAGTGGTTATGAACAAAAACCACACGTCCAACCACTCTAGGACTGATCCCATTGGAGGGCATGAAATCTAGAAAATTTTTTGATAGGAGCTGAATTGGATTGACTGAATTGAGAGTTCTAGAAGGGAGCCTATTAATAAGATAGGCTGCTGTCAAGGCTGCTTCTCCCTAATAATATTTAGGGATATTATTGTGGAATAGCAAGGCCCTTGTGATAGCTAGAACATGACCATTTTTTTCTCTCAGCTACCCCATTTTGTTGGGGGGTATAAACATATGAAGATTCATCAATTATACCCTTATTTTGAAAGAAATTGGACAAAATTTGATTAAAGAAGTCTTTAGCATTGTCTGTTCTTACTCGCTTAATTCCAATCCCAAACTGATTTTTAATCATATTACAAAAATTGGGAAAGATGTTGCATACTTCTGATTTGGACTTTAAAAGGTAAATCCAAGTCACTCGTGTGCAATATTCAACAAATATAATAAACCATTTAGTTTTGGATAAATTTGAAAATGGTGAGGGACCTCATATGTCACTATGGATCAAATCAAAGGGATGAGAACTCTTATTATTATTGAGGGGAAAAGAAACCCTCTTGTGTTTAGCAAATTCACACACATCACATTGAAAGTTCTTAGCTTCTAGTCCCTTGAACAAAGAGGGATTCATAACTTGAAGAACCATAAAAGATGGATGCCCTAAACAAAAATGATGAAACCAAAGTTCATCCTTATTAGATTTAGCTAAAACTGATGTAGGAAAACACTGTCTCCTCTTATTTTTTTCACTAGGACCTTCCAGATGATAGAGGCCATTCTTTACCCTAGCACGCCCAATCATCTTCCTCGATTCTTTTTTTTGAAATTCACACTAAGAAGGATAGAAGATGGCACAACAATTAGCATCATGGGTTAGCTTTTGAATGGAAACTAGATTTGTACACACTACACAGTTTGGGAACATGCAGGACACCCCGTAGGATTAGGTTACTATCAATGAAAATGTCCCCTAGGCCTGCTACTGTGGTTAAGGATTCATCGGCTAAAACAACTTTCTTGGTACTAGGGCATGGTTTATAGGACAAAAACTTGTTAAAAGACGATGTCATATGGTCAGTTGTTTTGGAGTCAAGAATCCAAGAGTGTTCAAAGGTCTTGTCTGAAACATATAAATTAAATGAGATGGAAGTTATACCTGTAAATGCTAGGTTTGATGAACTTGCATTTCCACTCGAGCCTTTCTCCAGTGATCCCAACAAGGTTCTTAGCTTTTCTATCTCCTCCCTTTTTAATTCCACCAGATCCGATTGATCTACAGCCTCCTCCTCTGTATTTTGGTGACTGTTTGCTGCATATGCTTTCCCTTTTGATTGTCCTCCTTTAGCTGGTTTACCGTGAAGTTTCCAGCATTTGTCAATTGTATGCATGGGCTTCTTGTAGTTGGTACACCATAGGTTGTTCCTATTTGGAGTTTTAGCCTGATCAAGATTCTTCCTTTCCACCCTTGCTATCCTCTCTTGACCATGATCCTTTAGAGTCAATAAGGCTGAGTTTTCCACCGGCTGTTCTTCTAGCATTACTCCTCTTCTGCCTTCCTCTGCCTTTACTATTGAGATTGCTTCCTTTAATGAAGGTAACTCAAGTTTACCAAGAATTTGAATCCTCACTGCATCATCCTCAACCTTAAGGTCTGCTAGAAAATCATAAGTTCTCTCCTTCTCCACACACTTCTTATGAATAGCAGCATCCTCACTACACTTCATTTGGATGCACTGATAGTGATCCAACTCCTGCCACAAGGTTTGCAACAACTTTGCATACTCGGTCACTGTCTAAGTCTCTTGTTTAGTGGCAATTACTTTAGTCCTAATTTCATAAATCTGGGCAGTATCATTTGCCTTAGAGTAGGTGATCTTTATAGCCTCCCAAATCTCTTTGGTAGTGGACAAAAACATCATTGTGTCGCTGATTTCTGGAACCATTGAATTTCAGAACCAGGACATAATCAACGAGTCTTCTTCATCCCACAAAGTGTATGCTAGATCGCTCTCATTCAGACCAGTTCCAATCAAGTGACTTAGCTTTCCTTTGCCCTTCAAAAATATCCTAATAAGCTGGGACCACTTAAGGTAGTTTTTCCATTCAAACGATATGCAGTTTAAATGTTCTGCAACTCACAACCAATGACTCCCCCACTACTGGAACTACCCGAGAAAGGGACCTTGTTGGTACTTCCAAATTCACCGGTTTCTGTCATGGCTTTAGGTTATAAAAGAGGATTGGAACAAAGGATGATTCGGTAATCAAAGAACTGAGAACGATAGAACTTGAATCAAAGATAATTTTGATTTCAAGCGGCTGAAAAAACGATTGGAACGAGTATAGAACCCTAGGGCTCTGATACTATGTTAACAAAAGTGAAGAATAAACCAATCTTACTTTATTCCAATCGTAAGGATTACATATATACATGTCTAACAAGCTAATTAGGCAACTGCCTAATAGAGAAGATTCCTAATCTACCTTATGAAATTATATACAGTAAAGGAAAGATCTTACAAGAGAAATCTACTGAAATATACAAGGAAATAAACTATAAACATAAACAACAATCAATCAATTAGTAACATATGAAAGAATAAAGAATAGGAAAGAATCCACCATAGCATATGTAATACCCCAAAAGCCCAGAGAAGGGTAGTATATATCGAGGAAAAGTAAGAAAGGAAACAACACCAGCTAGATACATTTTGGGCTGAATATAGGTAAAAAAACTCTGAGGTTAAGCGTATTTGAGCTGGAGAAATTCAAGGATGGGTGACCCCCTGGGAAGTTCATGTAGGCCCATCAGGGTATGTTGTTTCGGTTCTTCCTATTGCTCGATACGGGATGTTACAGCATCTCTCTTTGATCTCGCTAACAAATACAAATTTACAACAACTTATTCTACAAGGATAATGACTTATCCTTATCTTATCAATCTCCTATTTTTGAATTTCAAATCATCTTGATCTCGTCCAACACTCCCCCTCAAGCTTAGGAATAGGTGCAAGTCATTCCTAGCTTGACTATTAGAGAATTGAACGCAAGTTTCATCATAGGTTTTGCGAACACATTTGCAATTTGATCCGTGGTTGGAACATAGGATAAAATTATTCCCCCTTCCTCAATTTCACGCTTTATAAAATTTCTGTCGATCCTTATATGCTTCGGACGATCATGTTGGACAGGATTTCTCACAATACTAATAGTAGACTTACTATCACTATACACCCTTGTAGGTAGAGTCAAAGGTATCATTAGGTCCTCAATTAACCTTTCTAACCAAATTACCTCACAAATGTCTTGAGCTATTGTTCGGAATTCTACTTCAGCACTGCTGTGAGCCACCACTGATTGCTTTTTACTCCTCCAGGTCATAACATTTCCCCATAACTTAGTGCAATAACCAGTTGTTGACTTGTTGTCTTCTATAGAGCCTTCCCAATCTGCATCAACAAACCCTTCAATTCCTCGTTCCTTGGTCTTTTTAAGCATAAACCCTTTTCTAGGTGTCCCTTTTAGGTATCTAAGTACATGAAACACAACATTCATGTGCTTCTTTGTAGGAGCATGCATGTATTGACTGATCTTGCTTACCACGTAGGTTATGTCGGGCCTGGTAAGGGATAAATAGATTAACCTACCCACTAATCTTTGGTATCTCTCTTTTTCAACTAGGATATCATCATCCTTCTCTTCAAATTTCTAGCCTTTGTCTAATGGGTACCTGCTGGTCTGCATGTTAGCATACCTGTGTCTTTGAGTAAATTCACAGTGTACTTTCTTTGAGAGATAAATAAGCCTTCCTTGCTTCTAGCCACCTCCATTCCTAGG
Organism: Diospyros kaki; assembly: GCA_036245055.1. Lineage (NCBI taxonomy): Eukaryota > Viridiplantae > Streptophyta > Magnoliopsida > Ericales > Ebenaceae > Diospyros > Diospyros kaki. The sequence goes on along the minus strand of BSEG01000002.1, from coordinate 4,225,223 downwards.
AAGTACCTCATGAGTCCTATGTCTTTCACCTCAAACTCGGCTCTTAGTTGCTCTTTCAGTGTCTTGATACCTTGTTCATCATCACCTGTTATAATGATATCATCAACATAGACAATTAGTATAGACTTTCTTCCAATTTCTGTGATTTTGAAAAACAAAATATGGTCAGCCTGTCCTTGTTTATACCTAAGCCAGATTAAGGTTAGACTAAATTTCTTAAACCAAACCTAAGGTGACTGCTTCAACCCATATAGAGATTTTTTCAGTTTACAAACCTTTCCTCCATAGCCAATTTCATTTTCAAAGCCTGGTGGAATTTTCATGTAGATCTCCTTATCTAAGTCCCCATTAAGAAATGCATTTTTTATATCAAATTGAAACAAAGGCCAATCCAAATTTATAGCAACTGAGAGTATTACCCAAATAGAATTGAGTTTAGCTACAGGAGTAAAGGTTTCTTCATAGTCTATTCTATAGGTTTGAGTAACCCTTGTACCACTAACCTTGCCTTATATCTTTCAATACTACTATCTGCATTGTGCTTGATGGTAAACACCCATTTGCATCCCATGGTCTCTCTTATCTAGGGGTAATTCAACTATATCCCAAGTATGGTTTCCAACCTAGGCCTTCATTTCTTCCATCACAGCTGCTTTCCACTTAGGATCTTCCATAACTCCTTGAATATTTTTAGGAATTTCAGCACTGTCAAGCCTTGCAATAAATGCTCTAAGTTGAGGAGACACTTTTGCATAAGTTAAATAATTGGACAGAGGATATTTAGGATGTTTAACACAAGATTTTACACCCTTTTGGAGAGCTATAGGTAATGCCCAGTCTAACCCATCATCCTGACTAGCACCACCAGGTTGGTCCTCATATTCTTCTATTAATTCAGTTTCATCAGTTTCATTCCCTGTTAAATCAGCACCTGCTTTATTGTCTTCTAATGGACCTTTAGGTTTTCAAGAATACACAGGGCAGGGAGGACTAGGTAAGTTGTTGTGTTTGAGATTGAGGAGATAGGGGCTGCACGGGTTTAGATATGGGTGATGACTAAACAGGAGCCAGAGAACTTGGCTTAGGGTCTGCTACCGCCAGAATCTTATCAAGGATTAATTCTCCCCCTTGAGAAGATTCTGGCAGAAAAAGGAGGAAAAAATGAAGAAACAAGGAGGGGATCAGTAGGATTGGTTTGAGAAGTGTGTGAATAATAGGCAAGATCCTCATAGAAAGTGACATTAGTGGATGTATAAAACCGTCGATTGGTAGGGCAATAACACTTGTAGCCCTTTTGTGAAGGAGAGTAGCCAATAAAAACACATTTAAGGGCTTTTGGATCTAACTTTGTTCGAGACACATTGTGATTGTGAACATACACAACACAACCAAAACCTTTAGGCTCAATAGAAGGAAAGAAGGGTGTATTAGGATAGGATTCACAAAAGGTTTCAATAGGGGTTTTGAATTTGAAAATATCCGACTGTAAGAACAACCTCCCCCCAAAATGAATGAGGCACATGAGTGGTAAACATCATAGCTCTTGCCATTTCTAAGAGATGCCGATTTTTTCTTTCAGTCACACCATTTTGTTGTGGTGTGTAGGAGCAAGAACTTTGATGCAAAATATCATGCTCAAGTAAGTAGTTGGTCAAGTCATGAGAAAAATATTCTCGACCATTGTCGGTTCGAAAAATACAAATAGGGGTTTGAAACATATTCAAAACCACTGTTATTAGAATCGTGCGATTCGCATCGCGAATCGCACGATTCGGCTCGATTCCAAGAGAAATCGAGTCGAATCTATAGGGTGACTCGAAAATTGCTTAGAATCGACCATGAATCGAAAGAATCGGCAAAGAATTGGTAGAATCGGACGAATCGAGTGAATCGAACGAATCACAAAACTAAAATAGAAATGAGGTGAAACAACAGTACCTGAAGCGTTAGGAGCTGGAAGCTGGAAAGTTGAAACAGAGAAGCAAAAACGCTGCATATGAGCAATGAGCATGAGATGAAACGACAGAAGCAAAGGCGAGACTCGAGAGCTGCGACTGAGAGACTTCAGGTTCTGTTCAAGGTGCGTTGCTTTCTTCTTCTTCAGTTCTTCTTCTTTCTTCTTTGCTTTATGCGAGACCATACGAGTCCTAAGAAGAAGACTGCGTTTGCTTAAAACCAGTGCTTCTATTCTATGCCTATTCCTAGAGAAAATTCAGCTTGGGAGTCTTAACGAGTGTTAAAACCAGTGCTTCTGTTCTAGTTTCTCTGGTCAAATAATTTTTCATCCTTGAAAATGATATTATAATTTTTCGTGTGCTCACGTGCCAACAAAGACATCAGAGATGTGGGCAGCTGGGCGCATGAGCCTCCACTCATGCTTACTTCCGAGCAGAGCACCAGCTGTTTTTATTGACTTTGAGGCTTTCTCTTGTTAACTTATTTTGTCTTTTTCTTATTTTTTCTTCTTGTTGCACTGCAGACTGCTGTGTCTTTTGCAGCTGTTTTTGTTGACTTTGGGGTTAGGGACTGTTATTGTTATTGTTTTATTTTTTTTTATATATTTTCAGTTTGTTATTGTTATTGTTTTATTGTTATTTTTTTTATTTTTTTATATATTTTCAGTTTGTTGACTTTGGGGTTAGGGACTGTTTTTTTCTAGTTTGTTATTTTGAAAGTGGTTTGATTTGATACAATTTGAATTTAAAAGCAACATGCATATATTTTTGATATAATTTTAATATATTTTATTTATTTTTTATGGATATATATTATTTATATTTGAAATTAAAAATGTGTACTGAATCTTACGATTCGATTCGATTCTCGATTCGTAAAATATGGATTCCGATTCTCGATTCGAATCTCGATTCAACAACTATGTTCAAAACAAACTTGTGAAATCTTTTGAATATGCTACTTGCTTCTGATTTATCTTTCATAAGATACACCCAACATGCCCTAGAATGGTCATCAATAAAAGTTATAAACCATCTTGAACTAGAAAGATTATGATGTTTAGAGGGGCCCCAAATGTTACTATGGATTAAATGAAACGGTTTAGAAGGTTTATAAGATTGAATGGGATGATGGGCTCTTGATTGTTTTGCAAGAGTGCATTGTTTACAAGAAAGAATATGGTCTTTATTGATAAAAACTGAGGATATAAGAATCTAAGATAGGAAAAGCTAGTGTGTCCTAATCGTTTATGCCATAACATAATTTTGGCATTGGAGTTAATAGTTAGGACTGTTTTATTTGAATGAGATGAGGCTGAGGTATCCTTCGTCAACCAGTAGAGTTCATCTTTTGCTTTAGCACTGCCAATCATCATCCCCGATGCTTAATCCTGAAACACACAACATGAGGGATGAAATATCACTCTACAATTCATATCTTTGGTAATCCTACTCACTGATAAGAGGTTATAGCTCAGTCCAGGCACATATAAAACTGATTCTAACTTTAGATTTGAAAGAAAAATAGTCCCATGACCCACTGCAGGAGATATAATACCAACAACCATTGAAATATCATTTGAATCTTTACAGGGTGTATATTCGGTCATATGCTTAGTAGAACTAGACATATGGTTGGATGCCCCTGTGTCTATTATCCAAGCATCCTTAGGCAGTCTGTGAGCTGTCAAGGAGAGATAGGGGTTATCTTGTAGAGCCATGGCTGCAGTAAGCTGATGTGTAGAGGGGTTGGTAGGGTTGGTACCTTGATTTAGCAATCGATAGAGGGCTTGAATTTGTTCTTCAGACTGGATGCCTCGGCAACATAGGCTGTTTGGTTATTCTCTCTCTTGTTTTTAGGCTTCCAATTTGTAGGCTTACCATCTTCCAACAAGTATCCTTAGTATGATATGACTTTTTACAATGGTCACACCACTATTTTTCCCTTCTCTCCTTTAAAAAAATTTTCCTTTGGTTTAATTATTGCAAGAGTAGGATTTTGTTGGTTTAAACTTAAATCATTGAGTTGATGAAGCATTACCTTTCTTCGACTTTCTTCTCTTCTCACCTCAGCAAAAACTTCACTGAGAGATGGTAGGGGTTTTGTTCCTAAAATCTTGCCTTTTACTTCATCTAAATCAGTATTAAGTCCATGAAGAAAATCAAATATCCTATCTTTTTCAATCATCTTGTAATACCTCTTGCTGTTAGCAGTACACTCCCAATTTATAGTATGAAATAAATCAATTTCATGCCATAATTCAACCAATATATTAAAGTAATTTGTAACACTCATGTTACCTTGCCTTGTTGTCCTAATGGCTGACCTTATTTCAAATTTTTGAGATGAGTTCTCTAGGTCGGAATACATCTCTTGGACCGAATCTCAAATCCCCTTGGTAGTTTTGTGAAATAGGTAAGTCCTCCCTAGTCCTGGCTCCATCGAGTTGGTCATGCCATTATGGTTGAATTTTCTGCTTCCCAAGTGCCATAGGTGGCAAAATCAGTAGGAGCAATAGGAATATCCCCCGAGAGATAGTCGGATTTTCCTTTCCCTTTGATCAACAATAAAACTGATTAAAACCATTCCCTAAAATTACTACCATTTAACTTGTGGTGAGTAATTTGTATGGAATGGTTATCAATTGAGACAGTTGGTAGATTTTGAGAAGAAGAGGCTGGAACAACAGGAGGAAAAAGGTTTGGGGAGCGTGTAGCGGATGCTTCAGTTAGGGTAGGATTCTGGTGAATATCGGCCATGATTTTTGAGAAAGAGAAGAAGAACAACAAAGCCTTAATGCTGTTTGTCAAGCCTTGGCTCTGATACCATGAAACAAGCAAACCAAATTTAAAATACAAAATTTAAATACAAATTTACAACAACTTATTCTACAAGGATAATGACTTATCTTATCAATCTCCTATTTTTGAATTTCAAATCATCTTGATCTCGTCCAACAATACTATTATATTGTCGATACTAGTCCAAGTCACATGCTTATTTATCAAGTATTGTCATATATCAAATAATTCCAGTATTCTAGTTTTCACGAATTTCATCATGTGAATAAGTTGAGTGATTTAAGCCTTTATGGTTTTAAGGCTCTTTACTTTGCAGGGTTAAAGAGAATGATTTAATCTATTTAGAGTGATTGGGGTTAGTTTTTCATTATAATTTTCTATTCTACTTGTTTTCCCATTATCTTATTATATTTCAAGCTTCAATCTTGAAGATTTATGTTTATGAAGTAAAATTTTATCCTTTAGTTTTGAGACAAATTTATAGATATTTATTTATAGAGAAATATTATAGATATTTTTTGTTTTTATAACATTTTCTTTTTTGTTATTTGTTTTTGTAAATTTTTTTTCCTGTGTATTTTTGCCCCCACTGAAGTAATTTTCTGGGTCCACCGTTGGTGGTAATTAACCTCAAGGGAGGTCAGTGACATTTATAAAAACATAAGGTTGGTTGGTGTCTTTAGCGAAACCTCAGCAGTGGCTGCAGTGCTGTGTGAAATTTATCCTAAATATATTAAAGATTTTCCATTGGGATTTTGTTACAAAATTGTGATGAGTAGTATATTTCTAAGATGTGGTATTGGCTGCAAATGCTGGGACCTCAAATTTGATTACGCTGATTGCCTAGATGTCTTTTGCCATATCAGGGAAATGCAAAAGTATGCTATAGAGAAGGCTTTAAAAAATGAAAAGGTCATGAACAATTCAGGTCATGAGATGGACAATATATTTTCTAATATTCTCCATATTGGTTAATGCACTAAAGTTATTTATAACATATAATCAATTAAGATAATTATCCTTAATATTGCAATCTTGTCAGAAATCTCAGGTTTACTACCATAATTAGATCTGTGAGCTATTTTTGCTGGAATATCTTTGTTTTTCCTTTTCGTTGTGCTGTTTGTTTTCTTAAACCTTAAATGATGGCTATTGCATATTTTATAAGTATATTTCAATTTATAACTTTGTTGATTTCCCTTTGACTATTGTAAGCAAAATTTGTTGCATTTTACCATATGCAAAAATCAATAATGTACATATAAATCTGGATATTGAAACACAGAGAGAATGGTGTGAGAACAACATTATATGTAACAAGTAAAGAGTAAACATGGGATAATTGAAACGTGTCAATGACATGAAAGTCTTAGTGTATCTCCATGTTGACTATATCACTGTATGATATTGCTGATCATGCAATGCCATTGAGTTACTTCTTAACTGAATGCAATATCATTTGATATAGCCCAATTTGGTTCACATGTATAGTACCGTGAATTGTTATTGGCTGCATTTAATTGTTGGCTGCTGCAATGACTTCAGTTTGCAGCCATCACTTGAGCATCACGTGTATGCAGAATAGTATTAATGCTTGCTATCGAATTAAACGTTGAATCATTTTCTTTGATTTTGTCTGTTACTTTTTTTCTCTGTGGGGTGGGAGAGGGGGAATGGAGAAGGGTGGGTTGTCCATGATTGCTTAAATCATTGATTGTTACTCCCCAACATATAAAAGTTAACAGGACTGGCAACGTATCTCCAGCAAGTTCTGTATGCAAGTGATATGTCTTCTTTTTGGTGTAACAATTGACTGGTCAGTCTTCAACTTATTGTTCATTCAAGGAAATTAGAGGCACCACAACTCCTATTACTAATTAAGTTTGTGGGATGGTAGTATTCTGATTACCACCTATGCTTCCCATTGGTTTGCACATTGCTGTTGCTATTTAACTTTTTTGTTCATTCAAGGAAGCTAGAGATACACCGTAACTCCTAGTACTAATTAAGTGTATGGGATGACAATATTCTGATTACCCCTTCCTTGTCTTTAGAAAAATATTAATGAACTTCAAATATTTTCTGTATATAAACATATTGCTGTCCTCAATACTACTAGTATATTTGCTCTGGATTTAAGGATGCTCTTTTTTTTTTTTAAGAAAAGTATATCCAATATGAAAATATGGGCATAAAAGAAAGACTAGTTATGTTGATCTTTTTCTGTAGACGTTTGAGGGCCATTATCAGGGTGGCATATGCACTGCCACATAAGAAGTGGTCATCTAGACACATTTTGGGCTTTTTGGTTTTCACATAATTCAGCCAAAAGTTCTGCTATGATCTAGTCATGTATATGCTGAATGTATTAATTACTTTGGTTTCCAATAGGTCATAAATATGATTCGTGTTAGACAACTTCACCAATGTAGTTTTCTGTAATATTCTGGTTGAGAAGGTAGCATGGTCAAAACCTTGTTCAGGGTTTTAATCCTGTGGAGCGTGCTACTACTGGATTTGTGTGCCATTTTATTGCTTGGTGCCATTGAGAAAATTATTGCATTGGTGCTCTGTGAATAGGTTGCAGTGATGCTGTATTGTAAAAATCAATAATCTTACAAAATTTTAAATAGTTTCTAACTAATGGCTTTTGTTCTTTGGAACTGTTCTGATTTTCCTACAGGGAGAAAATTATTTGGAGATTGATCTGGACATGCATAGGTTTAGCTACATCTCTAGGAAAGGGTTTGAAGTATTCATGGGTAGATTAAAGAACTGCATATTGGATTTTGGCCTCACAATTCAGGCAAGTTTGTTATATAAGGTTACTTCTTTCCTGAATTATCCTGGGTTTTGCTTTCTCTCACTAACAATAAATATTTTCTGCACTTTAAATCAGGGAAACAAGGCTGAAGAGTTGCCAGAGCAGATCTTATGTTGTGTAAGGTTAAATGGAATTGATTACATTAATTATCAGCAACTGGGATTGAGTCAAGAACCTCTTGAACAAAGTTAACACTGTAAGGTTGAAATTAATATTTAATAAAGGATCATTTTATTTGAACTGTTTCTCATGTATTTTCCTATTTATGACTTTTACTTCAAGATATGCCAATGTCTGCTCGTGTAATGCTCCAGCCTAACTGATTGTACAGGTCTTAGTGCAGAAGAGAAGGCCTGTTCGTTGAGTACGATTTTTACATGCCTTTATAACCCTGTTCTAATTCAATGTATATTATTAGCATCTATTGCCTGGAAAATGAATCTCCACTCTAATCTATCAGCTTAATTTGGGCTAAATAGATTCGATGTGAATGTGAACTATTTTTGCCGTTATTTGTGGAGCACTATTGGCATCAGTTTAGGTGAAGCGTCAGACTCATTTTCTGCAGGGAACAAGAAAATAGTTTCTTTTGGTACCGTGAAATAGTAATGATATTGAGTCAATACAACTGGAAAAAAAAATGTTAAAAGAAAATGTGCCGCTAACCAGCTTTGGCAACATACTTCTGAGAATGCGGTATTGCTGGTTGGTGCATAGCGGAACACGATGTGTTCAAGTTTGAGGATTGAAAGGTGGTTAATAATTTTTGTCAAAATTTAGAGAAGCAATGGAATCTATTATAGTTTGATTTTGATATTTTTGGAATTCAAGCCTTGCAAGGAGTAAGAGGTTTCCCACATAAACCTCTATTTCCACTGTAGGAGCTGGAAGGAAAATCACTCAGGGGCTTCCCAGAAGGAATTTCTCCCATTAGAAGGTTATCTGACAAATCCAACTCTCTCAACTTTCTCAGCTTGAGAAACTCATTTGGTATCTTTCCGGAAAATTGATTTTTCTGCAACTTGAGCCTCTCTAAATTTGTCAGTTTTGCTAGAGTATTTGGTAGGTGGGAACCTATGCCATTGTAGCTCAAATCCAAACTCTGCATTGGTTCCAATTGCCCTATGTAACTTGATAGCCTACCTTTGAGATGGTTATGTGATAAATTGAGATACTGGATCCCATGTTGTCCTCCTCTCCCTATCTGCTCAATCCCTGATGAGAAAATATTATCTGAAAGATCGATATATGTCAAGGATCCACCATTAAAACTGCGTGGTATCTCAAAAACTTGATCAATTGCTCCTGTCAGCTTATTTGAGTGGAGATCAAGAACACCCAAATTTTGGAGGTTTTTGAGGGTGCTGGGGATCTCTGAAACAAGTGAGTTCCTCGAGAGATTTAGGAAGTAGAGCTGTGACAGGCTCCCTAGCCATTCAGGTATTCTTCCAGTGATCTGGTTTGCAGATAAGTCCAGTTCCTGTAGTGAACTAGCAGTTGATTGTAAGTACCCTGGAATTTCTCCTTGGATTCTACATCCAGCTAAGTATATTCTGTCAAGAGATGACAATCCTACAAGCCATTTAGGGATGTGGGAAAGATTGAAATGGTTGAACGATAGATCAAGTATTTGAAGATTCTGGAGTGAAGATATCCCGCGAGGCAATGGGCCCTGAATCATGTTAAGAGACAGATTTAAAACCAGAAGCTGTGAGAGCTGGCCTATTGACCTTGGAATTTGACCAGAAAACTGATTGCCACTCAGATACATCTCTGACAACGATGATAAATTTCCTAAACTCGAAGGAAGAGACCCTTCAAGCTTGTTATTGGCTAGGGAAAGTCTTCGAAGAGAGGTTGGATATCCAAAAGTGGGAGGAATTCTTCCACTGAGATGGTTATTGTTCAGCCTGAGAAAGGCAAGGGATTTCATTTGTCCAAAGCCTGCTGGAAATGGGATATCTCCCTCGAGGTTGTTGGTGTCCAAATAGATGGTTGAGATGGCAGTTAAGTTAGTTACTGAAAGGGGAATTTTTCCACTCAAGGAGTTGGTTGAAAGATCAAGATCTCCCAAGGCCTGCAAATTGCCGATTCTCAATGGTATATGACCAGTGAGAAGATTGTCATGAAGATCCAAAGTGACCAGATTTGTCAGGTTTGTAATAGAATCAGGTATTGCACCTGAAAACCGATTAGAATGTAGATCTAGTCTTCTAAGAGCTTTAAGACTGCTGAGGCTTAGAGGCAGAAACCCAGATAAGCCATTCTCATGCAGATACAACTCCTCAAGTTCCAACAACTTACCTATGCTTTCTGGCAGCGGACCACTGAGCTTGTTGCCGAACAGGTAGAGCTTTCGAAGCTTTGGCAGGTGAAAACCAATCGATCCTGGGATCGTTCCAGTGAGATTGATTAGTCCACTGAGATCCAAAATTTGAAGAGAGGCCATAAGAGTTATCGAAGGGGAAAGCTGCCCTTCCATGCTAGTCTGCAGAGGAGCGTCATCTTGGGTAATGAATCCCGGGAGGTTTAGTTCTGCCACTCTTCCAGATGTTTTGTTGCAGGAAATTCCCTCCCAGCTGCAGCAGCTTTCACCGATCCACTTGTCAAGGCGGCCTGAGGTATCGGATAGAATGGCAGCCTTGAAGCTGGTTAGAGCCTTGAGATCATTGGAGTTGCATGCTTGGCCACTGCTTCTCTTGCCCTCTCCTTCTGTCCAGAGAGCTAGCAGAACAAGAACCCATACAAGGCATCCCATTTCCTGTGGAAACCAGACAATGGATCTCTTCTCACTGTTTTGTTTTTCAGTGGAAAATGAGTTAAGAGTTTGCAGGTGAAACAACAGTAACACTACTCGAGTTTATTAACTTAAATCAAGGAAAAGGTTGGGCGTCGGTCAAACATCTCTGCGAAGCCCTTTTTTGATGTCTTCTTTTTTCTCTACAGAGTTGGGAGTGCTAAAAAGCATAGATGTGTCTGAATTATGATGTCTTCCTCCTTTGCCTGCCGGAAAAAGGTAATCATTCAGATTAAAAAAAAAAGACAAAAACCGTTCAATTTATTACTAGAACTTGTGTCAGAGATCATTACTCCAATAGCTGGAGCCTGGAGATGATTCCAAAGCAAACAATCAAAGAAGCCGCAACTGTACAGACAGGATTTGCAGCTATCCATGATTGCTTAACTGCACCCGTCAAAATCAGCTCACTGACAGCAATGCCAGATCATCGGACCATAATTCAAGGATCCCATATTTGATTGTACGTGGAATTAGATTTTTGGGGATATTTTTGGCAATTACCATGTTCTCAAGAGTGCTGCAAACTGTAGTAACTGTACCCATTTTCTTAAGATAATTGGTGGGATTAACGTACTTAGAAATCTTCCATGGTTAAAAACAGAAAAAAAAGGAAGATTCCTGACTGGGTGGTCAAGTCCTAGGTCTGACTCCCACGCTGTTCATGATTTGGTATTTCAAGGAGGATCTCTGCCACCATCACCCCTCTGGGAAAAAACCACACCCCAGTTGCTACTGGCTTTAGTCTTCCTTCAAGGGCCTGTTTGGAATCTCTATAAAAAAAAACTTAAAGCTGCACCCCCCCCCTCTCTCTCTCTCTACATATATATATATATATATAACTTTTTCTTTTTAATTGCTGGAGCTTCAAATTTGTGTTTCCCAATAAGCTGACATTGAAAGGGGAACCAAGATGCCATCCAATGGAAACTTTGATCATGTAGTCTTCCGAAACAGACTACTCTTGGTGGTGTTTTGTGCAACCAGATTGTAAGAAACAGAAATGAGAGACGTTTTTGATAGGTAACAAAAATGTGAAAATGGTATTTTTTTTAAAAAATAGGAAACAAAAATGTGGGGTAAATTGTAAATTTAAAAAAATATGAGTTTTTTGTAAATATAATTTTTAATATAAAAAAAATAAAAAAATATTTAAATATAAATAATAAACATAAATTATATAATGTATTCAAATAAACACATATATATATATATATAATGATAAATATGCTTCTGTTAAAGTGTTAACATAACACAGCTCTCAGAGTAAAGAAAAGATGGCCATACATCTATCTTCAGTAGGCAATGGGTGGCCCTAACTGAAGAGCAATTGTCAAATCCTGCAAGCTTTGCAGATTGTGGGCACTGGTGTCTCCCAGGAGTTCCAGATACTTGGAATCAAATTCTCTATGCATACCTTCTCCATTGATACTAATGAATGTAGACAGTAACCATAGACAGTATATATTATATCGCATATATATACATAAATATGCATACTATTTTTTTTTACTTAAATATGCATACTATTAACTGTTAACATATATATTTTTGCATATATATAACTATTAACTTATAGTTAATAGTTAAGTTAATAGTTATATACATAAATATGCATACTGTTAACAGTTAATATGTATATTTTTGCAACTTATATATATATATATATATATAGAGAGAGAGAGAGAGAGAGAGAGAGGAGGGGATACTTACAGTCTGTGAAACACTGGAGCAGACGACGGAGCACCGGAGCAAACGATGGAAGGCTAAGAAGGACTGGCGGTGAGGGCGATCGAAGGACTGGAAGCAGATGGCGGCGCAACGAGGGCGATTGAAGGAGAAAAAATGGTTGGAAGAAGAAGGAGAAACTCGCTGAAATGCGTTTCCGGGCTGGAGACACGTTTCAGGTAAGTTTTTTAGATTTTAAAACGGCCCGAAAGTTTTTAAAAATTATATAAATGGCTTGAAATACATTTTGAGCTGTTTTTTCCTTTTTCGAAATGAAAAATGATTTGAAAATGCTGAAACGACACCTCCGAGCCGTTTCGTGCTTCATGGTTGTGCAAAGTCTGCTAATTCATTGGCCATGAAAAAAAGAGAAATTGATTTTGCTGAGATATTATTAAAATAATGTGATCGTGATGTCTATTTAATTATTATAATCCAGTATAATGACATTTTTCTTAGAGCAAGTACATACAAAAAAAATTCTCTATGAAAATTATTCTGTTCCTTTATTAACAATATAAACTGAGATTACAGCTTAACAAATTCATATTATATATAATCGGTGATATTTTCTATATAAAAAGTTATGAAATAACACCATTTTCTTCTTAAAACTGAGTCTGTTCCAGCCGGGGGAGGAGGGTTTTTCATATTCATGCATAGCTACTTTATGAATTGCCATCTTTACCGTAGATATGTTAACTAAATGGGTTAGTTTTGCTATATAGTTTAGCCTGTATTTAATTAGTTGGGTTGGGTCAATTTGTTAAGAGAAATAGACTAAGTTTGAACTTAGCCGATTAACCAAACTAAGGTTCCAATTTGAGCCATGAGCCTACCTACAGTAGGTTAGTCAGGCTTAGGGTTGAGAGCCCTAATGAGTTAAAACTTAATAAAAGTCCATTGGATAGATTCATTTTCCAAATAGTTTCAAAACAAATTTTAAAAATATATTTATTTAATAAATATCTATGTGGGATAAAGATTGGGTATGTTGTTGTTGTAATGAATATCTAATATATAAAAATATTATTTAAAAATACAAACTCTACTTTTCAAATAAAAATTTAGGACATAGAAGTTAAAAAATTAAAAATTAAAAATTAAAGTTTTAATAGTTCCCAATTCTACTTTTAAAGATAGTATTCAATTTTATAAACATTTAAAAATTATAAAAATTTTACCATATTTTAGATTCGAATTCCGAGGATTGTGAATGAGATGAATTTTTTAGTAAAAAGTGTAAAATTATGTGGGAAATATAAATTATTTGAGATTTATTGATTGTGAATTTATGACAATGTCTATATAATTTTTAAAATATTAAAATTACTGAATTAAATATTAAAAATTTAAAATAAATTATTTATAATTTTATTTTTTATAAAATCAAAATTTAGTGGAGCCCAACAAACTAAGCCCACAATCCAGGCCTATGGGCCGAAGTTGGGCAGAAAGGATTGCCCTATCTAAGATATCCACCCAGCACAAGGCTTGGGCCGAAGGCTCGTATACGTAGAATTAGAAGAGTAGCAACCATCTAATGAGAAACTAAACCTAACGATAACAAGGCCCTACAAAACCCAAGCCCAACCCAACACATATACTCAGTAAGGTTAGCCAAAAGCCTCCAAATCAAACAAATAAACAAATCTTAAAAAGAAAAAGGTAAAATGTTAAATAAATTATTGCATTTTGGCCAGGGCTAAATTGGTCATTGTAGTTTCAAAATGGTTATATAAGCTATTGTATTTTCAAACTCGGGGCATTTTACCTAGCCATTATGTTAAATATCGTTTTAACGCTGCCCACGATATTTTAATTATATTAATGGTGTTAAGACTTTATTTCCAATGAAACACTAGTTTAGAAATTTGATTCAAAATCATATTTCAAATGCATTGGACAAGAAAGGGTTGGTTGTTGTCATATAGAGTTTTTGGGTTGTGAAGCGTTTTCGATTAGGTGGGATTCTTTTATTCTGTAAATTGGGGGTTCGATTTGAACATTTGCAATCATGTGAGGTCTTTCAATCTAGATTTAGAGTTTAGAGTTTAATTTCGATGTATTGTTACATGGTTATAATAATAAATCTGTAAAAGGGAAAACTGTCAATATATGACTCACATGTGGCTGATCTAAGCGATGAATGACTCTCGTGTGGTGTATCTGAGCGATGGATGATCCACTCGGGGAATGAATGACTTCTTCGGGCAATGAGTGGCGTGTAAATTGTCCAAACGATGAGTAATTATTGGGAGAGATGGGTGAGTCTCCTAGGGTGGAGCGATAGCGATGGATGAGTCTCCTGGGAGTAGCAGCAGCGATGAATGAGTCTCTTGGAGGTAACAACAGCGATGGATGAGTCTCCCGGGGGTAACAACAGCGATGGATGAGTCTCTCGAGGGTAGCAATAGCGATGGATCAATCTCCTGGTGGTAGCAACAGCGATGGATGAGCCCCTCGGCTAGGTTGGGAGTGATAGATGATCTGTTGGAAAGAAAATTGGTTAGGGGTGCGGGTGAGAGTCCCTACGCGGACCCTCCGATGCTTAAGTTAGACCCTTGTAGAGGTAAAATGCTTGAAGGCAAAAATGTAAGTATGAGAGTGAGAGATTGCATACCGAATGAGAGGAAAAGACCCCCTTATTTATAGTGATGGAAAGGGCATCCATGTGTCGAATAACCCAATTTTTTTGGCAGGCATATCGAAGGCGATTTTGACCGATTCTTTTGGGGTTATCAATGCGAGAGTGCATAGCCAAGTGCACATGTAAGCGTACGCGGGTGCGCGCGTAAAGGCGCATGTTAGGCACCCCTGAAGGACCTCCCTCATGGGTGTGAAGTACCCCTGAGAGAGATCTCTCGGGGGTGGGGGGATGGAGCCTTTCCTTTTTCTTTAGCCACGCTACTATGTGGCAACATGCCAGAATACCCCTAAGAGAGGTCTCTAGGGGGTGTGGGGGGGGGGGGAGGGGTGGAAGCCCCCATATCCTTAGCCATGTTGCTGCGTGGCATGGGGGGAAGAGGCCACATTGTGTGGCCGCTTTTGTGCAGCTTGGGGGCCCTTCTCTTAGCCTTATGAAGCCGCCATGAGTGGGGGTCCCCCCCTAATTGCATGAAGCAGCTAGCTGGCTGCATGATGGTCTGCCACATGGCAGCTCTTGGGGCTGCCACGTGGTGTCTTTTCTTCTTGGACTTTAGCGCGCATAATAATTGCTCCATACTCTTTTTGTCGGGTCCCTCGGGAGGAAGAGTATTATGCCTACAGCACTGCCATATTTTTAAAAGGCTATTTTTCCTTTTTTATTTTGTAGCAATCTCCTTCTTCATGTCTTTCGTAGCTATCTTTAGCATTCTGCTCCTTGTGTGCCTTTATAAAAAGATGTCTGAGCTTCTTATTTGGCCATTGTTTCAACGAGTCTTCAACGTTATTTGTACCTCTAGCATTTTCATATTTCGACTTCTCATAAGTGCCAATGGCTTCGAGAAGATGGCAAGTCTTTGCATGATGTGCTGAAGCTCATGTCCTTGCAGCAATGGTCCATGCATTTAGTTCTTCATTTTTTAGGAGTATAGACACGATGTCCTCATACGCTTCTAGCTCTTGAGGTGACGGGGACTCAAAAAGATTTTCAAATCAACTCAAGAGTGTCCATGTCGTTATTGGCTTTTATATATATCTACATTTTGCCGAGAGATGAATTAGCATATTGGGAAATTTTCTCCGAATTCAAGGGTATTCATGATGATTAGCGTTCCATTTCCTAGTTTGTTGGATTACTTGTAAAATAATGAATACAAGACAACGGCTATTGCGCCACTAAGACGCCAGGCGAAGCAGGGTAAGTCCCTTGCGAGGCCATTGATATTATGCTTCCTTGACGTATAGTTAATCACGAGACAACGATCTTATGCCTTCTCATTGTCAGGCTACTTGCGGGTCAATGAGATGTGTTTGCCTCTTCATTGTCGAGCTGTGAGTGGGGCAATGGGCCTATTTTTGTTATAATGTTGCAACTCCCTAGTTTTGCGTGTGCATGCCTACTGGTATAATGTCTACGTTTGTAATATGTTTTGTTCTCGCAGTTCGGTATAACGCCTACGTTTGTAATTAAATGGCATCAATATTTTGTTTTTATGGTTCAACATAAGGTTTACGTCTGCAATTAGAAAGAATATCTATTGTCGGGCTATTTGCAGGACAATGTCTTATTTTTTCCCCAATTGTGGGCTACGTGCAAGACAATGTCTTATTTTTCCCTCGTTGGCTAGCTATGAACAGGGCAATGGGCTTGTTATCTCCATTGTTGCCGGGCTATGAGTAGAGCAATGGGCTTTTTATCTCCCTCGTTTTCAGGCTATGAGTAGGGCAACGGGCTTTTAGCTTTCACCTCGTTGTCGGGCTAGGCGCGAGGCAACGTGTCTTTCATTTGAAAAAGACCCTTGATGGAATTTAATAGATAATAGTGGACCTAATAACGATAATTTATTTGCAGGAGTGAATATAAGCATTTTGATGTGGTTCAACTAATATGCTTACGTCCACAATCCCATTTTGGACTCACATTATTACAATACAAATAATTGAAATGAATGAAATAATATAACTTAATCCTGCCTAGTTTGCTTGGCAATTGATAGAGTCTTTTCACTTTGTTTCCCTTTTGTAGATACAACATAGCACCTGGGGGCTTTCCGTTAATCTCTTCAGACTTGTCCTACTCCTTAGGGTGTAGGAAATTTCATCAACAAATAGCAAGAAGAGACTACGACCCTCATGTCGTTGAGTAGGGGACGACCAAAAATTACATTATATGTAGTTGATAAGGCTTTAACCACCATGAATCAGGCCTTACATGTTGTGCTCTGAGGACCAGGGCCCAATATGATTGGCAACTGAATTGAACTAGCAATCGGGACAGTTTCCCTAGTGAAACTATATAAAGGGGAAGAGATATTTTTCAATCGATCTTAGAAAATGTGCATTTGCTCGAAACAATTCCAATAAATGAGGTTAACTGAGCTACCATTGTCTACCAAAATTCTTTTAATGCGGTGTTTTGCAATGATAGATGAAATTACTATTGGGTCATCATGTGGAATGATTACATCTCCTTTGCAATAGGTGTGAAGATAATGGACTATTCATTTTCTCTAACCTCCATTACTGAATTGATTTGGTAGACCAGATGGGCATAGGCATTTCAGGAAGAAGAGTTGTCACTAGCCAAGGTTTTATCACCCAAAAAGACGTGTATAGCCTGATATGTTGGTTCATTATCTAGAGGGGGATTTTGTCCGTAGTCATTTTCTCTTTCTTGCTATCTTGAATTAGGTCTTTCATGTACTTCAGACCTCTCTTCCCTTCTTTGTGGCTCCTTGTTATTACCCTCTTCTTCTTGTACATATCTTTGTAAGTGCCCTTCCTGGATAAGCATCTCAATTTGATTTTTCAATTCCCTACATTGATTAGTGGAATGGCCACGAGTTTTATGGTATCGACAGTACTCATCTTGATTCTTCTCTATAGGCCGATTCACCTTTTTTGGAAGTCTGATTAGGTCTGATCATTCTATGGTCGCTAATATCCCAGAATGAGATTGGGTGAGTCGGGTATAGTGATTGAACTGGGGCCTGACATCATCCAATTTTTGAGCCTTCTCTTGTCGCTGATTAAGGTCTTCTTCAATATCTCATTCCTTTCTTTTTCGTTCCCTGTCTTCGTTTATTACCACAGTCCTCATTACTTCTGTATGGTGTATATATTTATTGGTCCTAACAAACAAATTTGCCAAGGATTTTAGTGGGTCTAAAGATAGGGATTATTGGAAAGAAGTTAGTTGCACCCCTTAAAACATGATAGACACTGCCATCTTAATCAGTAGGTTGTGAATCTCAAGTGTAACGTTCCGAAATCTGTTCATATAATGGCGTATGGTCTCATTGCTCCCCTGCCGAATGCTAAGGAGATATGTTGCGTCTTTCTTCCTCTAACTGTTGATAATAAATGCTTTAATAAACTTTGCTTTTAACTGTCTGAACAAAGAAATGGATGCTTCGGGTAAACCATTAAACCAAGCCCGAGCATGCTCAACTAGGGTTAATGGGAAGGCTCTACACATTATCTCGTTGCCCCATCTATGGAGCATCATCAAAGACTCGTAGTTCTGCATGTGATCGTAAGGATCATCCTTGCTAGAGTAAGGATGTAATACCCGAGAAATTTGGGTGAATTAAAAATATGCAATTTATTGGAGAAATGGGATTTCAGAGAAAATTGGTATCTGAATAGCCCGAAAAATTGACCAAATCGACTACCAGGAGTACCCTAGAGCCGAGATGCCAAAGGAAAATGACGTGGCATTAATGAGCACCCCGAGATATGATTTATAGCTTTGAAAGAAATAAGATCGGGAACAATTTTTGGTACAACTAAAATACAGCTGCCAATTAGGCTGCAATACCGAATTATTATAGACAACTTCCCAGAAGTCAACGGGAGCTTGAGCGGGTTTCGATTTTTCATAAGGAACAACCCTTCAGTGGTTTTAGGAAGAAACGAAGAGGTTTAAGGCCAAAACGAATATTCGGGCCTAAGTACAGTTTTTTGAAATTACTAGAGGGAGGTCAAAACGATATTTTTTCGAAATTCTCAGGGGTTAAAATGATGTTTTAGGACTTGAGGGACTCAATGAAAATATTGGAAAGTTCAAGGGTTAAGTGAAATGGGCTAAAGTGATAATAGCCAAAGTTTGAGGGGCCAAAGTGCAATTTTAAGAAAATCTCCAAACAACCATGGCCGACCAACCCATCAAATCACCGAAGTCGGCCACAGGGATGGCATGAGGGTTGCCCAGGGATCAACTTTTGTGAAGGCTGGGCCGACAAAGGCCACGAGGGTGGTCGAAAATCGAGAAAAGAACGACCAGCTTTTGGTCGCGCGATGATGGCCTTGCAACTTGCGATTTTGGTCGCTTGGGGTCGATTTCAAGGTGATCTGAGGTAGGTTTAACCTCTAAGGAGCTTGGGTTGCTCGAGCAAGGGCTTTTGAAGCATCGAATTTGCCTATAAATAGGCGTCCATAGTGGCCGAAATTTTCAGAACTTAGAGCTCCAAATCGACCAACTTTTTAAACGAATTGGCGTTCCAAAATAAAGGGCTTTTGAAGCCCATGTAGATCATTTCTGGTAAGTTTGGTGCATTTTTGTTAAGGTTTGATGGGGTTTCGAAGGGTCGCCGGAGATGGAGGCGGGCGACCAATCCGAAAGTTTGGCCGGCCAAATGGTGGTCTTCCTGAGCTCCTTTTGAGGCTCAAGTCATACCATGAGGATCGAATGGATGATATGAAGAAGCTGGTGTAGAGAACCATCATCGCTAGCACGGTCGTCGCTGGAGAAGACGACCGGCGCGTGCCGGTTACGCGCTGCCTTCACGCGTAGGCGCTTGGATCCTCCTTCCTTAGGCACGTGAGGGCGCGTCCCTGCATGGAAAATCATGAGAAAAATTCCTAAATTCCTATAATTTTGTGATCTTGAAGTATCTGCAATTAGTTTTGGATTTGGAGTTTCTGATGTCTCGATTTTAGCACCAAAGAACCTCGTTTTGCGTGAAAACGTAACATCCGGTTAAGTTCAGTATTTTTCCCTTGAAGTTCATAGTCTATTATGAATTTTTGTGAAATTAGATTTGAGAAAATAGTCTCGAGGTATTTATTGGAATTTTTGAAAAGGAAAAATGAAAGAAAATGAAAGAAAAATGAAATAAATAGAATATTGAGAATATTTAGTGATTAAATATTATTTTATGATTGAGGTGATTGAGATGATATGATCGGTGCAACTTTTAAGAGTTGGCACGAGAATCGAGGTGGGGCACGCATATTGAGGCAGGACACGTTTTTTGAGAAAATGCAAGTTTATCTTAAAAGGTGAGTTTTCCTATCCTAAGTATGAATTGGTGAGTGATATTCTCATAAGGAATTATATTATGATATGATTGTTTATATGCATGCTATTTATGAATGCAATTATCCTGCAGAGGTTCGGGATTTGCCTAGGATTCTTAGCCTAATATCCTAGGCAAGTTATGATATGATTGTTTATAATTGCATGACACGATATTATTGTAATTCCCCTAGGGCATTGAAGGAATAACGTTAGGCTTATCCTGCAGAGGTTCGGGATTTGCCTAGTATTCTTAGCCTGGCTAGTGGGCCTGGGAAGTTACATTAAAGGGAGCAAATGTTGTTCATGTTATTGCATTATGCGTTCATATATATGTTTTGGACCCTCACTAGAAGTTTCATCTTTTAATGGGTTATGCCTCTAGAACATTTCACGTTCTAGTTGAGACTTGTAGTTAGGGTAAGGAGCAAGTTGAGATATGACGGCACGTGATGGCGTGGTCGATGGATTCAACGAGCTGATGCTTTATTGATGATTAGCCTTGTTAGAATATTATGGATCCCTCATGTATTAAGGATGTTAAAGATGTGATGTAATATATGGTACAAATTCTTTATTGTATAATATAAGTTGAATTCAGGTATGTACTATATTAGGTTTCGATTATCAATTCCGCATTTTTAGATGATTTGCTGGGGGTTTTGTTTGGAATTCGGTACTTAAGGTTAAGTTATGTACCGAGAAAGAAAGAAAAAAATAATTTATATATATTTTAGGCCCCAGCATAGTGACACGCTCGGTAAGAGAAAAGTGGGGTGTTACAAAGGAACTATTTGGGGCATCTTAAACTTCTTTGCCAAGGGCTTTTTCATTACTTCTGCCACAAATGGTAGTCTCTCTCGTGATTGCTCTTCTGAAATTGGTAATAATTTATTTTGCTGCAATACTCGTTCAATCATTTTCTTCATGTCAGCTGCTTCCCAAGCATTAAATGCCATAGGGTTGTCATTAGGTTTATCATTCTGCTTGGTTACAGGTTTAGAGGAATTTCGACCTCCTTCCATGGGAGTACTGACCACCGTTTCAAAATATCTTCCCTTTTGAGGGCTTCGTCTTTCTGTCTTTCGACGATCAGTTCATCCTTGATTTCCTCGATGGGGATAAGTTTAGCTATGAGCCCCTCTTAGGGGAGATCTTGGTTGATTCTTTTGAGGAGGGACAGGTTGAGTATGAGTTTCAGGGGTCGCTTCCTGATAGGATCCATTCCTTGGAACCTCCTGACGAGCTCTATGGGACGGAGTTGTTTCAAGTATAAACTTTCTCAATGTGGCTGGAATTAACTTGTGAGGAATCAAGCCTTGCAAAATACTAGCCATTTCACAAAGTGCCTATACCCTTTCGACATGTTATTGTCGTAGGGCCTCGTACTCTACCCAAGGAACTATAGATAGGATTTGTATACCTGAGTAGGGTCCTAAAAGGGCATGTGAGGTGGTAAGGGGTAGCACTTGAAGTTGAACCCCCAGTGGGTGAGGAAGCCTTGGAAGAGGCGGCTGCTGATGAGTGAGGGGTAGATGACCTTCACGAGGGGACTGATGAGTGAGGGATGGCTGACCCTCATAGATGAGGGGTGGATGGCCCCCATGGATGAGGGGTAGCTGGCATTTCTGAGTAGATTGATGCTGATTTTCCACCCGAGAAAGGGTTTCTCATTGGGGCGATTGGGCACCACGAGAGAGAGTTTGACGATTACTTCGGGTTTGTGCTATGACGAGGGAGTTGTTCTGTAGCTTTTTGTTCGATTTTCCATAGACGACACTAATTGTTATTACACAATTACAACAATAAATTTGTAAAATGGGAAGCTATATCGATGGATGACCCATGTGTGGCTGATCCGAGCAATGGATGACTCTCGTGTGGCCTATCTGAGCAATGGATGACCCACTTGGGGAATGGATGACCCTTTCGGGCGATGGATGACGTGTGGATTGTCCAAACGATGAGAAATTATCGAGAGAGATGGGTGAGTCTTCCACGGTAGAGCGCCAGAGATGGATGAGTCTCCCGGTGATAGTAACAGCGATGGATGAATCTCTCGGTGGTAGCAACAACAATGGATGAGCCCTTCGACTAGGTTGAGAGTGATAGATGACCTGCTGGAAAGAAAATCGGTTAGGGCGTGGGTGAGAGTCTCCGCGCGGACCTTCTGATGCTTAACTTAGACTCTCGTAGAGATAAAATACTTGAAAGTAAAAATATAAGTACGAGAATGAGAGATTGCATATTGAATAAGAAGAACAGACCCTCTATTTATAGCGATGAGAGGGATAGTCATGTGTCGAATAACCTAATTTTCTCAGATATCTCAAAGGCGATTTTGATTGAGTCTTGTGGGATTATGGACGTGAGAGTCCATAATCAAGCGCACACGCAAACACACGCAGAGGCGCGCGTTATGCACCCCCGCGGGGGGGGGGGGGGTGGGGGGTGGACCCTGCTGCGTGGCTTTCTCGGTGGTGGGGGGACGCTGCTGCGTGGCAGCGCGGCAGGGGGGGAAGCGGCCACGCTGTGTGGCCGCTTGCGTGCAGCCTGGAAGGCCCCCATGGCCGCATGAAGCGGCCATGCGTGGGGTCCCCCCTAATTGCATGGAGCAGCCAGGTGGCTGCATGATGGTCTGCCACGTGGCAGCTCCTGGGCTGCCAGGTGATGCTTTTTCTTCTTGGACTTTCGCAGCCGTCTTCTTGGACTTTAGCAGGCGTAATAGGGTGTATGCTAAGTACTGTTTTTATAGAATCACGGTGGTGACTGAGAGGTGAATTTGCTTGCAATAAAGTTGATGAAATTAAATCACCATTAACAGCATTAAGATACCATCTTTAATAATGGTTAACGTACGTAGGACACGAAAGGGTTAGCGAAGCAAACCAAACCGATCAAATGGAAGAGACAAAAGCAAGTTAGGACACGAGGGGGTTAGCGAAGCAAACTGACAGCCCATCAGGGAACACCGACTACCTGAACAAACTGGGGCAAAAGAAACGGGTGAAGAGACCAAGGCAAAGCTGATCAGTTCCTTGCGGCTGCAAGACCTACTAGAGCCAGAGACAAGGCCCAACAAGGCTGGCAGTGGCTAAAACATTGGAGAGAGTAGTTCTAGCTAGTTTGCATGATATATTTTCCTAACTATATATATAGGTTGTCATGTATAATGATTCTTTTGCTTACTAATTATCATACGAGAGCTATATAAAATATATGAAACTTTTGAATAAGGGTATATCATATATTGACTATTTTATGTAACATTAATTAATTCCCACCATAGTATTGGAGCCTGAAATATTTTCCATCTCAATTTATTTGCAGATTCGCGCGTTTCAACCGGCTGCTAGCACATATGGAACTTATAAACATTGAAGGAGAAACATAAACATCCTTCTCCCTCAGCTGTAGCAAGTACCCACACAACATTATGGGAACTAAAATCAATTGGCCACGCGTTACTACACTCAACATCCCATCACTTTGCTGGGTTTGAGTTTAGGCTTCTCCACCACCGTGCCATCGTTCCCAGCCAGCGCCTTGTACTTATCTTTCCTAGTGAATGTGGTGCACTCATACGACAAAGTTGCAGCAATGACCCTTTGTATATAGTTTGCCACTTCATGGCTTGACTTGCCGGAGCTGCATGTCAGCTCTAGAGGCAGCTTGTTTAAGAAGGTTACTTCATATGCAGGGCTAGGGTTCATGAAAAAGTAGAACGGGTCCATCCCCTTCCAGCCTCTGGCCGTTGTTCCATGAAACATGCTCATTCGGTTCACCATTGCCACTGGCACCAACTCGTTGGTTAGCTCCGCAAACATGGCTGAGAAGCGGAGAAGAAATGGCTCCCGGCAGGTGGTTCCTTCCGGGCAGATTGCTAGGTCGCCTTCTTGCAGTAGCTTCTTGATCTTCGAGGCATCAATGGCACGGTCCCTGGTGAGCCTGATAATTAAAAGATATGAAAGGACAAGTTAGATAAAAACTAACCTGTTTTAAGCTATTTAACTTGAGTTCAATTTTTTATTTTATTATAGACTTATTTTATCCTTTTAAGTTTCATCACCCATACAACTCTTTGTGTGAATAACCCTGCACGACAGCTATAAAATTCATTATTGTTTTGAATTCCACGGTTCTTCGGAATGATAGTTTCACTAAACGCTTACCTGACGGTTTTGATGGGGGAGATGATCTCGGAAAGTCGTGAAACGGAGTAGGTGACGGCAGGGATAGGGCGGCCGAGGGCGGTGGAGAGGAAAATGGGGTCGAGGAGCGTCCTGTGAGAGCAGATGAAGAGAATGCCGGACTGGCCGGATGACTTGTTGACCGGCGGCGGGGGGTGGCCCTTGACGGTGACACGGACGCCGAGTGCCCAGAAGGCGTAGTAGACGAGGGGCATGGGGAGGAGGGCACCGGCGGCGATCCTTAAACAGGCGAGGAGGAAGCCTATGGGAATCCAAAGGATTGTGAGCAGCGCCAATAGAGGAGTTGGCTTCTGGACGAGGCGGCCATCGTGGAAGATGATAGGCTTTGGCAGCTTCTCAGTCGATACAGCTTCAACCTCTGGCTTTGGTGGCACAACGTAGCCTTCCTACAAAATTTTCAGAGAAAATAAAGGGAGATTTTATTAGAAAAAATGATTTGATTTGAATATAATCTGGTTTTATTGGTAATGGATGTAAAGTATATATATTTTGGTTTCACTTCCCTTGTCCTTCATTTCATTATTACAGACTCCATTAAGGAACTCTTTTTCATTCATTTTCATTCTATTCCTCTCTCTAAATACACTCTAATTATATTATTTGATTTCATAAACTTGGAATCGTTCTCAACTGGCATTTTGAGTGAAAATCATTGTGAAAGCATGGAATATTGTTATAGATATTAATGCGCATATATACCTTGCACAAAGCCATGAAGGCAAAATCAGTGTGCCTGTCTCCAAGCCCAATCTCAGGCTGCACATCGCCGAATGCCTTGCGCAGAGCATCAGCCTTCCCCTCCCCCACCAACACTCCCGGCTTCTTCACAAAACCAGTCGCTCTTCCCTTATAGCTCCCAACCTCCGTCCCCAAAATCATGTCCGCTCCCAGAAACTCCTTCAGAAATGCCTCCACCATTATCCTCGGATTCGCCGTCAGAACGCAGCGCTTCCCGCACGACGAGAACACCCGCCACGTCTCCGGGTGCAGGTCCTCGGAGTAGAACTTCGGCAGCACGGCCCGCCCCACCGACTCGATGCTTGACAGGTTCAAGCCTGCGAATGTCGCGAAGATGAGGACTTGGATGCCGGCCGACTCCGATACGAAGTAGTAGAGCATTCCGGCCAGTGGAGAGGCGAGCAGCAGGAACAGCAGCCGGAGAATGCCGCCGGCCTCGAAGGCGATTAGGGCGAAGTACGGGAACGAGCTGCGGCCTCGCAGCAGGGTTCCGTCCATGTCAGCCACCACTGCTTGCTTTTCCCGGCCAATTGAGGCGCAGGTCTCGACCATCGGAAAGGTCGTCACGGCCATTTATATTATAATTTTGGATACTGAAAACTGACCCGAATGGTCTTTTTGGCCTTTTGATTTCGAGAAGATTAGATTAGATTGCAGGAATGAGTGAATGGTGAGAAGGTGGCTCTGCTGGTGTGGGCATATAAAGAGGAAGACGATGAAAATGTGGTTGGGAATGGACACAGGTTGGGGAGGTTACATATTAAAGGGACAAGGAAGAATGGTGGCGCCGAGATTTCCAAAAGAAATCTGGAGGCCAAATTAATGGAATCAATATGGGGGGTTGTCTGGTTCTTAAATCTTGGTTTTTTGGGGGAGAACAAAGAGAGCTGTACATGATTGTGCTTTCTCAGTTCAGTCCGCCATTTGTTTGTCTTTATTCATGAACGCACCTGTAAACTTTCGCCACGCAAGAGGTTATGTGGACGAATAACAAAGGGTTGCTCTCCATAGATAAATGTTTTGGATTTTTCTATATATTATAATAAAAAATACTCATATTTGGTTGCATGATATTGAATTTCAATTTTAGTTTTGACGCTAATTGATGCATGATCACTCTTGTCTTCGGAGGATGTTTCAATTTTTTTTGATTTGTGACTAGGAAACACCCTGATAAGGTGAAATATTTAGCTAGACAAAAAAGTGATAAGGTGAAATATTTAGCTAGACAAAAAAGTTTTATATCGCTGTGTAACACCCCGTTTTTCCTAGAGTGTTAGGTAACGTAAGATTTCGAAAATATATTTTTTTTCAACAAAAATTCAACACAAAAACCATTTCCCGAAGATCTCGTTATACCTTCTCAATATATCAACTTAGAATCATTAATAAACCAAGGCAGGTAAATCACTTCAAATGCAGAAGTTAGATCGAAACTTCAATAGAACATAACAAAAATCACTTTATTTATAACATAAAGCCGAACCAACTTTTTACATAATGTCATTAAAATAAATAACATAATTGAAAACGACATACTATAACTATCTATTAATTGTCGTCGCTCCTCAGTAATCCCTTTTCCTTTCGCACTGCTTCCTCCACTTGGTATGTTCGAATATTCTAGGCACAAAGTCCATATTAGATGATGAATCATCTAAGTGATTCAAAAACACGTTTTCATGAATGTATGCAAGACATGAAATAAACCAACATAACCCGACTAACCCAAGAGAATCCCACACAGCACTTAACCCTACCACGGAGAAAGAGCAATCTCTCTAAATGTCCACGTCACCACATCGACACATCTACACGACGTGGTTCTAGCCTAAGAGGGGCAAGGTCAACGCATCTCCCCAACATTTCGGGAACAATCATTACCACTCCCGGCCTAGAAGAGTCACATCAACGCAGGAACCTAGCTTACCACAATTACGCCAGGGATTACATTCCCACTCAAAAGCATCTAGGAACCACTACCCAATCCCAACTAAATCCCATATGGACCACCTAGTCATCCTAGTGCAATTTCCCTGACTATACGACTCGACATGGAAACCTAGACGGTTATCCTGGTATGCACACCAACACAAGATACCCTTATATATTATTCTGGCAACACTCTTGAGGAATTATGGCTACATTATTCAGACAACATTCCAGACTGACATTCCATATATATGAACAACACAAAACGCAAGACAATGCCATATATCACAACTCAATGCACCACAAAAACAACATTTTATAAAACACAATGCATTAGTATCAAACGATTAGGGACGAACCTCCCTCATGAAACTAACCGTCACCGGTTACCATTTGCATACAACAAAACTATTTTGCATAAATCATAACACATTTAGGTAACACAATTATCAAGTTTTAGGGTAGAAACACCCAAAATAAATCAAGTTTTGGGGCGAACACTCACAAGTCAAAATCAAATTTTTGGGATAGAACCACTCATTTCAAATATATTCAGAATGTCTCGATTCTCGTTCACTACCTCGATTTGCGTGCACACCTCAAACACCTGTACTTATACTCAACCTCAAGCCACAACACTCCCTAAACACCAGATTTAATTAAAAGAGCATCAAAAATCTATTTTCCTTAATTTCTTCTATTTTTCTCCTAGTTTTCTCCTCGATAATTCCAAAATAATTATCTCCTCAAACATTTTTTAAAATTTTTCCACATAATAATTTCTAAAATAATTTAAGAAAAATATACAAAGAAAATTCCAGAATTACCCCTGTCCCATGCGCTCATTGATCTTCTTCCTTGTTTCCGGCCGCCGCCGACTCCTCTAATTGACAATCTGATACCACCCTTTTGAAGCCCTCTGTAATACCTAGGAATCTCTTGAGGCTATATATGGAATTTTAAATAAAATTTTTGAAAAAATGAGACTATAGGGTACACTAACACAGTTTTAAGATACCAAATCAGTCGAATGGAGTATCCCGAACCTTAGATGCTTAAGGAAAATGGTATAGTATAGACAAACGATTCGAGATATGATTTTAGGAATCAAAAGAAGTTAGATCGAGAACAGTTTTCGGTACAGCTGTTGACCGGGCTGAAAAAACTGAATTGATGTAGGGAACATCCGAAAAGTCAACGAAGTGTCTTTAGGACTTAGATTTTGGGTTGAAAGGAATGGATTTTAAGGTTAAATCGATCAATCGAGCCTAAATGCAATTTTCTAATTTTGTCCAAGGGAGGTCAAAACGATGAATTTTTGAGAATTTCAAGGATGAAATGAATAATACAAAACTTGTGGACCTTGGCGGTATAGTTGGATAGTTCATGGGTATCATGGAAAGAGCCAAAATAACATTTGAAGAAGTCAGGGGGTCAAAGTGTAATAAATGGAAACTTGGTGGTGTGAACGCACAAGCCAAAAATGGCCGCTGCAAATCCGCCGCATGTGGAGCTGTCTTCGGCGATGGGATAGTAATGGTAGGGCCTAGGAGAGGTAGTATACGTTGTGGAGTTTTGTGGGGGCCAAGTTCTGACCAGTGATTGGTCAAGAAGTAGCTAGAATTTTCTATAAAAAGGGGCCGAGGGTTTCGAGTTTTGGGTAACAAATTGGCATCGATTTTGGATGTTTTTGAGGGATTTGTTAAGGGGATTTTGATCCATGAATCAAAAGGAAGGTTTCTGGAGCATGTGGAGTATTTTTATGAACGTATGAAGGCCATTCGAGCTTGGCTAGAAGAAGCGAGGCGGATTGCCAAGGCTGACCTGTAACTCGCATTTTGGAAGCTTTTTCGGTGAGCTTTCGGTTGGAAAATGGTATGGTTGTGATCGACTAGACGAGAGCTTGAAGGGGGTACCCTTGGATTGGCCATCGGAGCTGTCACCGATAGCTGAAAAATGGAGAAGAAGGTAGCGCGTGAGCTACACGCGCCACACCCTATGCACAGGCACGTGAAAGCACGTGAGTAAGGGTATTTTGATAATTTTTCTTCTAGTATTGTTCTATATTTATTTTAGGAATTATTGTGTTAAAAAAATTGAAAAAATGTTTGAGGAGATAATTATTTAGAAATTATCGCGGTGAAAATTGGGAGAAATATAAAGAAAATTATGAAAAATTGAGGAAAATGGATTTTGATGCTTCTTTAGTTAAATATGATTTTTTAGGAGTGTTGTAACTCAAGGTTGAGTATAAGTTCGGGTGTTTGTGGTTTGGCACACAAATAGAGGTCGTGCACGAGAATCGAGGCGATCCGAATACATTCAAGGTGAGTTGTTTGGCATCAAAACTTGATTTACTATGGGTGTTTTACTCTAAAAACTTGGTGTTTATTCTATCTATAAGTGTTGCGATTTCATGCAAAATGGTTTTGTTGCATGCAAAAGATAACCGATGACGGTTGGTTTATGAGGGAGGTTCGTCCCTAAATGCTTTGAACTTTGCATTGCATTTTATAAAATGTTGTTTTATATGATGCATTGAATTGTGAAATATGGCATTGTCTTACGTTTTGTGTGTTCGTATGGAATGTTAACCTAGGATGTTGTCTAGATAGTGTAGCCATAATTCTTCAAGGGCGTGACTGAATAATAGGGGTATCTTGTACTGATGTGTATGCCAGGATAGCCGTCTTGGTTTTCGTGTCGGGCTATTTGGTCAGGAAAGTTGCATTAGGATGACTAGGTGGTCCATATTGTGTTGTTCATATGGGATGTCAGCTTAGGATGTTGTCTGAATAGTGTAGCCATAATTTTTCAAGGGTGTGATGGAATAATAGGGGTATCTTGTGCTGGTGAGTATACTGGGATAACCGCCTTGATTTCTGTACTAGGCCGTTTGGTTAAGGAAGTTGCATTAGGATGACTAGGTGGTCTATGTGAAATTTTGGAGTTGGAATTATGTGGTGGTTCCTAGATGCTTAGAGTGGGAACATAATCTCTGACATAAATGTGGTGAGCCAGGTTCTTAAGTTGATGTGACCCTCTTGGGCCGGGAGTTGGTAACGATTGTTCCTGAGATGTTGGAGAGATGCGTTGACTTGCCCCTCTTAAGCTAGAATTGTGTCGTGTCGATGTGTCGGTATGGTTGTAATACCCGAGAACGATGGATTAAGTAAGAAATAGTATTTTATTAGAAAAATCGAATTTTGAGGAAATTAGGTAGCAGAATAGCCTGATGTTTTGACTGAATCGACTGCCGGGAGTACCCTGGAGCCGAGATACCTAAAGAAAATTATATGGAAGTGTCGAGTAATTTAAGATATGATTTATGGCATCGAAAGAATTCGAATTGGAAATAGTTTTCGGAACAGCAAAAATACAGCTGTGGAATAGGCTGTAAAACCGAATGATCGTAGGAGGCTCCCGAAATGGAAACGGAAGCCTAAGGAAGCTTCGATTCGTTGAGTAGAATAACCCTTCGGTGAGTTTTGGAAGAAACAAATGGATTTGGGGCCGAAACGAAGATTCGGGCCAAAGTGCAATTTCTTAAACTTTACCGAATCGGCCGGAGGGAGGTCGAAACGATGATTTCTCGAGATCGTCAAAAGAGGAAGTATGATTTTTAGAACATGATGGTCCTAATGGTAATAAAATAAAGTTCATGGGTTGATGAGGAGGGGCCAAAGTGTAATTAATCAAAGCTAAAGGGCAAAAATGGAATTTTCAAGAATTTGGAACCAGCCATGGCCGACCAGCATCTCGGAGGTGGCCGATCGAGGCATCCGACCAAAGGGACATCGAGAGAATGGTCGGGGGAGGCTCAAGGACCAAAGTTTGGTCGTCGGGGAGGATCGATGCGGCCGAAAAATCGAGAAATTCGGCCGCAAATGGGTCGGCCATGCCGAACCTGTAATCGCGATTTCAAGGCCGTTTCTCGGTCGATTTGGGACGCCCAAGGGATGGGTTGGAAGCCTTAGGTGTTGGGTCGAGCACCCATGGTCGTTAAAAGGCTCAATTTTGGCTATAAATAGCCGAGCATCACGTTAGGGTTCGGCAGAGAGTTCGCAAACTTTGAGCTTCAAATTGGAGCTTCAAACGAATGAATTAGAGGCTTAGATCATAGGGCTTTTGAAGCCCATGACTTGAAGAAGTTTTCTGGAGAGTTTAAGGCATTTTCGTTCGCGTTTGAGGGGTGTTCGAGCTTGGCCGGAGATGGGAGGCAGTGATTGAGGCCGAGACTTTCAACGGCCGGTTGAAGGCTTTACCGACCTCCTTTCGGGCATCAATAGGTGGAGTTGGGATCGACTAGGCGTGGGTTATCGAGTGGTGGAGTCGAGGTTGGATTCCGGTGCCGGCCGGCGAACCAGATCGCCAGAGAAGATGAAGCGCGTGCATCACACGCACTGGCTTCACGCGCAGGCGCGTGGGGCATGTTCCTTGAGCGCGTGAGGGCGCGTGGCTAGCTGGAAAAATTTGGAGAAAATTTCTAAATTTCTGAAAAATCGAGATCTTGAAGTGTGTGCAATTAGTTTTGGATTTGGAGCTTCTGTCGTCTCGATTTTAGCATCAAAGTGCATCGTTTTGCGTGAAAATGCACTATCCGGGTAAGTCCAGTATTTTTATCTTGAAGTTCACAGGTTATAATGATTTGTTGTGAAGAAACATTGGAGAAAATAGTTTGATTGCTATTTATTTGGAATTTTTAGAGAGAAAATGGGAGAAAATAAAGAAAATAAGGAAATTATGAGAAAAATGAGATTTATGATATTTAAATGATGTTTAGGGTACTTTGAGGCATAGAGTTGAGTGTTGGTGCAACTTTTGAGGTTGGCACGAAAATTGAGGTCGGGCACGCAAATCGAGGCAGTGCGCACTTTTCGAGGTATCCTGATATTTTGTCAGAAGGTGAGTTTTCCTACTTGCATACAACTTGGTTTTGACTTATTCCCTCATAAAAATCAGTTTGACTCTATCTTAAACTTGATTTAATCCATGCAAATGTTTTGCTGCATGTGAATGTTTTGTACCTGTGATGGTTGTTTCATAGGGATTTGTCCCGAAATGGTTTATACATGTGCATTGAATTTTTGTGATAAAATTATGTGCATGAAATGTTGTTTCGCATGATCGTTGGCACGTTTTTGGGTTGGGATGTCAACTTATGAGGTGGCACTTGAAGTGGTAGCACTAGGGAAACGTGCCAAGGGAAAATACCCACTTGTGACGGGGGCTGCGAGTGGACACCACCCTTGTGAGTCGACAAGTGGCGGGGCTGCGAGTGTACACCACCTCGGATCGGTAAGAGGGGGCTGCTAGTGGACACCACCCCAGATGCCTTGCGCGGTAGTATTGTTTCCAAGGTGGACGTGGATAGTGTTGATCATCATTTGGCCAGGATTAAGTTTGACGTGTGCTCCGTAAGTTTGACGAGTGGGATGTAATGATGACGGGGTGATTCCCGGGTTCATGCATTGACGTTGCTTCCTCTTAAGCCAGGACTGTGTTGTGCCAATGTGTCGATGTTGTTATGATGCCTTTAGAGAGATTGCATTTTCCCCGGTTAGGGTTAAGTGCTTGATGGGTTTCTCTTGGGTCGGGTTTTGTCATGATATTATGTTGTTTCATATATTGCATACATTCATGAAAATGTTTTTGAATTCTCACTTTGATGATTCATCATCTTATGTTGGACTTTGGTCCCTGGAATATTTTAACGTTTCAGGTGGTAGCAGCTGTTCTAAAGGGAAAGGAATTGCCGAAGACTGACGGCAACTAGTAGGTGGATAATAGCATATATTTGGATTATATGTATTTCCTTTTAAAGATGTTAGACGATGATACAATTTTGATGTTATAAAATGATTTCGGTTATGTATCATATCAAGTTTCGATCTAGCTTCCGCAATTGTTTATTGTTGATATTACCTGTCTTAGCTTAATGTATTTAAAGTTTTGATATGCTGAGAAGGTAATTGGAATTGTCGGGGAAGTTATGAATTTAAGTGTTATGTGGTGAAATGTGCATGTCTAGGCTAGTTCTGGTTAAGGAAAGATTTGATACTTAAGTGTGTCCGTTTGTGACCCACCTCTCTTTCCTGGGAACTTACCTGGTGCACTATTCACGAGCAGACTCTTTTATTACATATTTATGAAAAAATATTTTTCCGAAATTCCTGATGGTTTATTCCGCATATATTAACATCCCTCGGTTGGAGCGGGGTGTTACAATGGTGGCATAACTTTTAGAGAGATTTTTTTTTTCCCGTGGTAGGGTTAAGCATTGTGGGATTCTCTTGGGTTAGGGCTTGTCAGGTTGTGTTGGTTTATTTCATGCCTTGAATTCATTCATGAAAAATGTGTTTTTGAACTCTCACTTAGATGATTCATCATCTAATATAGACTTTATCCCTGAAATATTCAAACATTCCAGGTGAAAGCAGTAGTGTGAAGGGAAAGGGAATTGCCGAGGAGTGACGGCGATTAGTGGATGTTTTATATTATGTCGTTTCAATTATGTTGTTTATTTTGAGGACGTCATGTAAAACGTTGGTTTGACTTTATGTTATAAATAAAATGGGTTCGGTTATGAATTATTGAGGTTTCGACCTAGTTTTCGCATTTGAGATGATGTACATGTCTTAGTTTATTGATGGTTCATAGTTGATATACTGAGAAGGTATAACGGGATTTTTGGGGAACAATTTTGTGTTGAGTTTCCGTTGATTGGAAAAAAAAAATCCCCAAAATTTTATGTTACCTAACGTCCTAGGAAGGCAGGGTGTTACACCCTCACTTAGTCGATTACGACAGTAGCACTTGCTAGTCTAAAAGCCACCGGAAGAGCCTTCGAACGGACAATTACAGGTCGGCCCTAAGCGGTTCACCTTGAGTTTTCCGACTAAGCTTGAACAGCCTCCAAATATACACCAAACACTCCCAAAGGCTCCAGATTTGATCCTTGATTCCTCGAGACCGAAAGCCCTCTATCCCTTACCTTCGATTCATTCCCAAACTCGACCAATTTGATGTAAAAATGTTGAAACCGTCGGCTCACTTTTATAGCTAAAAATCAGTCACATCTCAACCAATCAACGGTCAAGCCTTGGCCCCCAAGCCTCCCCACGCCGTATACGACCTCCCCCAATTGTCCCTCAGCCGTCCCATTGCTGGAAACGACTTCCACGTGCGGCGGCCGATTTCTTGCTACGTTCACACTGCAGTTTAATTAATTACACTTTGGACTCCCTAGTTTCTTCCAATCTAGATTTGCTCCTTTCCTTGAAGCCCTTGATCTTTCTAACAATACCACTAAGGCCCACAAGTTTTGTACTCTTCATTTCATTCTTGAAATTCCCAAAAAACTATCCTTTTGACCTCCATCGGGCAATATTAGAAAATTACACTTAGGGCTAGTTGATCAATTTGGCCCTAATGCCTTTTGTTTCAACCTGAAATCACTCAAGGGTTGTTCCATATATAAAATATTATCCTCAACACATTCTGTTGACCTTCCAAAAGTTTCCTACGTTGATTTAGTTTTTCAGCCCCATCGACAGTTATACAAAAAACCATTTCCGATCTAATTTCTTATGATACCTAAAATTATGCCTCAAATTACTCGTCGGTACTATTCAATTTTCCTTAAACATCTAAGGTTCGGGGGTACTCCTTTCAGTCGATTCGGTCACTTAAAACTGTGTTAGTGTACCCTACAGTCTCGCTCTTTCAAAAATTCCATTTATACCCTTCGTAAAATCCCATTTATAACCTTAAAAATTTCTCGGGTATTACACGTCGTGTTTCTATTGACAAGCAATAAAATAATAACATATGTTTTTATATCTGGCTTAGATTAAAGAGAAAAGTAAAGTGATTCAACTATTAGATATCAATTTTATAGGATTTAAGATAGATCTAATAGATTAATTTGTTGTGATCTAATTTAATTTGGTTTAAAAAATCCTGCATCAACCAGTAACTGTCGAGCTTGGAAATCTTGGAGATAATATTGAGTATGCTACCTAGATAAGCCTATATAAAAAACAAGGACCTTTACAGATAAGGGATTTGAATTCAACTTATCTTTGCTCATTACGTACTATTCAATGGTGTCATTTTACTAATCTAAGTATTAAAGGCTAAACTATATGACCCAACCCTATCACTTCTTGCAAGTGTTCACATTGAGGCAGATCTTGGTGATCGGTTCCAACCATCATCATTTGGTGCCCATCATGGGGTCAAGCATTCATTTTCCTTCCTTGACACATTCAGACTTTCAAACTGGGTTATTGGATCCTCATGGCACCAAGTGTTGGTTTTCCTAGAGTGTGAGTGTAAGTGTGTGTGTGTGGATGGTTGTCCCACATTGGTTGTGTAAAGAGGTGAGAATGGGTATTTATACTCCTCCCTCACACTTGGGTTTGGGCCCTAAGGGGCACCCAGATTTTGTGAGCGGACGAACCCCTTGGCCCACACGTGCGCCGCTGCCACCGTCCGTCCGGTCAGACGGGCGTGTCGGGTCATATAGATATATTTTTACATAAAGAAAATCTAAAATTGAATTATTTTCTTTAATTTTATTTTTTCATCTTCTAGAAGTGGCTCTGGGTACCTAAAGTGGCGTCTTTTATTTATTTCGCTGGTCTGTTCGTCTCCTCGAATCGTCGGACATTCAAGCTAGCGATCAATGCCGACTTGAATGTTGCGTCGTCTCGGTGCCCTCGTTCTAGCCTATAAAAGGATGGATGTTCCTCCAGTTCAAGGCATCTGAATTGTAGCGTTTGCCTTCCTTCCGCTTTCGCATTCTATCCCACAGAAAGCAAAGCCTTCCTCGAGTTCTGCCAGATCCAGTCGATCGTGGTCGTCGTTCGCCGGAGATAGACTATTGTAGCCTGTGTTAACAGTCGCCGTAGCCTGCCAGTAACCGGAGCAGGGCGCATCTGTCTTCAGGCCAGCGCTTCCCTGCGTGCCTCGGTCGTTTCTTCATCTTTCTGCCATTGTCGAAAGCTGGGTTTGAGTTTCTAATATCTCTTGCTTGCTGTGTTGCTATTTTGGGAGTATATTGCTGTTGAGTTGTCTGTTTACTGCAATCGAAAACTCCATTTATATATATTTCGTTGCTGTTGTGGGTACTAGTGGGGAATTTGACTTTGGGCAGCTTCAACATAATTTTGATTTCTATCGATTGTTGTTGTTGTCTCGCCAATCTGCTTTTATTTTCCTCTGTGGATCTAACACCAAGATGTGATGAAACTAGTACCCAAGCAAATGGAAACAACCCTGAAAACCAACCCTTGCTAGAGAACCAACCACCGCCTTACTCAATTGGAATGCTAAGTTGAGTAGTTGACCAAGTTGCTCGCAAGTTATATTTATTAGAAAGAGTAGCAACACTAGCAGGAGAACCAAAGCTCCTATTGTTCTAAATGTAAGCAATTGATCGACTTGGAAAAAGAAAGCCTCTAAGCTTATTTCCCACCCAAGAAGGTGAGACTTAATAGAGAAGTGGATCTAATTCATGGAAAAAGAAATTGTATAGTTAAAGAAAAAATGAGATGAGCCTTGAGCTTCAAGGCCAAGCTAGCCCTTATGTTGAGCTATCACGATTGAGGTGACTTCTATAACACTTCCATATCATTGCCATCAAGCTCTAAGATTGAAACACTAACCCAATTGACCATGTGGAGCTTTTATCTTCCCACATATATGCTCTTCTAAGTTGCCATCGACACCATGTGGCGTAGAGTTTTCTCAACCACCTTGGAAGGACATTCTAAGACATGGTACTCGAGCATCTTTTTATCACTCAATCGCTAATTATGGGTAGTTGAAGACTTGTTTCCTAACCCACTTTGTACCCTTGAAATGTTATTGCAAGTCCTCGATGGCCTTGGTCAATATCAAGGAGAATGAATGAGAATCACACAAAGATGTTGTAGCTTGGTTTAACGAATAAGCATTGAGCATTGAAAACTTTGATAAAAGAATTGCCATGGTTCCAAAACAATTTGAAGGTAGGCCTTTTTGCTCAGCCCTTAGCAATGACACCATTGGTAACTTTCACCAAGATCCTCGATCGAGCACACAACTATATCAACATTGAGAAGGTGATGAATGTGGGGAGGGCCAAACAACTCAACAAAAAGGAAAAGAAAACCAAGTAGTCTATCGAGGAGTGTTGGATAATCCAAAGGTAAGAACTCAAAACCAATTAGGCTTAACTAATACCTAGAAGAGTTCGATCCATTTTACTCTATTGATTAGCAGTTGAGTAGAGATACTAATAGCAATAGAAAATAAGGATTATGTAAAAATGCCTCATCCAATAGACACCAACTCATGAAAGAAATTGGAGTAAGTATTGCCACTCCCATTGTAACCATGAGCACAAAATAGAAGAGTGTTAACAACTCAAAAAAGAAATACAAGATGATCACCTTGTTCTCAAAGTGTTATAACCTTAGGAGCTTGGGATTTTTTTTAATAATTACATTTTGATCCCAAAGTTACCCAAAATTTTCTCTTTACCCCTTAACATAACAACCTCAATGAAAACAAAGTTAAGGAAGATAATTAAAGTTTAGTATGGAATGCAATAGATTAAATATAAAATGAAGTATAAACTTTAGGTGAACATGATTTGTTTACATATCCAGGTTAACTTGAAATAACAATACAAATTTGTTCAAGATGCAATAAAATAAAAGTATAAATATAAATATGCAAGGGAGCTTGAAACTCTAAGGAATAAACTTGTTATCTTCATAACTTGTTCATTAGCCACTATTTTCTTTCGTGAATCATTAATTTGTCAGACCTACATATATATATATATATACACATTTTATAGAAGAAAATATATTTGGAGGTGAGCTATTTCTTTCAAAGACATTTTTACATAATATATAAATGATATGAATAACCAATTTCAACAATTTGATAGTATCAAAATTCCATAGGTAGCACTTTTGCATGAACTTTCCAAAATAGTAATTAACCAACATGTGCAATGACGTATTTTCACATTTTATTACATAATATTCAACATGAGCCTATGCAATGACGTATTTTTATATTACTTTTACAAATAAAATGCTTATTCGTGCCTTAATTATATATGTTTGATGAAAAATTAGAAAAAAAATTTATGTTGGTGTCAATTTTTGACTTCTTGTTTATGGCCTCGATGCACTTGAAATTATTTTCCCAAGCCTTGAATGTTTTCCAAGCACTTAGTATTCTCCCATATATTTTCTTTATTATTTTTTTTGTTGTAATTTTCCCAACCTTTTGGATTTTATTCCTATTTTTCTCCCCCCCTTTTTTTTTCTTTGTTTCGCTCTCTCTTTATCTATGTCTCTCTCTTCACGCTGTCGCTTGAGTTTCACATGCACATGTCACACACGCCTTGTTGTCAACCACATGATTTTAAAGTGTCGGAGCTCTGATTTTCTTCTTTGATTGCACCTTCACCAAACAACAACCTACAACCTTGTCATTTCCTCACTTTTTCCTCAATTTCTAAAGGAAAAATCCCGAAAGACTGTTGATTTCACCAAGGAAGACTCAATTTAGTGAGTTGTGATTATTTGATGAACTAGCAAACTATACCTAAAACATCACCAAAGCATGCCATTTTTTTTTCCAAATCCAATTCTCTTGAATCCAGAAAGGAAACGCTCAATCAGATCTCCTCAAAACTAATCAAACATGGTTGATTTTTTTCCCAAGCATCTCAGTCAAAGCCTCCATTTTATATTGCTAGAAAACCACCACCCTAATTGCCATGATTGTCATATCTGAATCATTCATCCATTTCTTTTTCATCTCTAGGTCGAATCCTATTGCAGATGGCAAAGCAAGTTGTAGAAATTTGGGAAAATTTATTTTTACCCCCCCAAGTTTGGTTAATTTTAGTTCAACCCCTTGCAATTTTAAGCTTTTGATATATTACACTTATGACTTCTACAAGTTATACATATATCCTCTGTAATTTTAAGTTTTCACTTAAGCCTTGAAAATTTTCAAAAATTATGCTAGTGTTGGGTCCCTAGAACCCTAGATAACCCATCAATTGTTTCGAGGGGGCTCAAATGACGTGGTGGTATCGTCTGTAACATTTAAGGATGCAAGTGGCGATCTCTGCTAACAGCTTAACCTTTTAGTAGGAATGGTTTAACACTTGGTCCAGGGGTTCTAATGGTATCAGAGCAGGTCATGGGTTTGAGTCGACGAGGAAGCAATTTTGGGTGGAGGGGATTGTTGGTTCTTGGAACCCTGGATAACCCAGCAATTGTTCTGAGGGGCTTGAATGACGTGGTGGCGCTGCTCGTAGCATTTAAGGATGTAAGTGATGACCTCTGCTAACAACTTGAGCTTTTAGCAGGAACGGTTTAACCCTTGGTCCTAGGGTTTTACAGCTAGAATCCTTAATAATCTTTGAAATATTACACTAATTAAGGCCCATGCTTTAGAAAAGTATGTCAAATGGAACCTTTTGACAAATTACAAAAATACCCCACATGAAGGAGTCTCGAACCCTTAATATTGCCAAGATGACTTTCTCAAATCATATGAAATTGCAATTAAGCCTATTTTTGTTTAGCTGAATAAAAAATCCTAATTATCAAATTATCTTAAAAATCTAGGGTATTATGTCTAATCCCCTTTAAAAAAAATTTGTCCTTGAAAATTTTCTTTACCTATGGCTAAAACAAAATTTTGATTTTTTTTTCTTTTGGTTCCTTCATATGTTGTTTCATACATGTTTCATTTAGGTTCCTGCTTGGATCATCCTCTATACTTCTTTATAGGCTCTTGTCGTCAATCATTCATAATTATCACTTAGTAAGGCACATCATTATTGTGATTATCGTCAATCTTTATTACTGTTAACACCATCATTGTCATGATATTGATTATTATTTAGTCTAGTTTCGACCTAAATACATTTCTATCACTACAAAAAATCACCATTTTAGTGACGAAAAATTCTGTTATTTTCCATCGCTAAAATATTAAAATTCGTTGCTAAATTTTTTAGCGATAGATTTAGTGACGGGTACCTTTCCATTGCTAAAAAGGGTATCGCTAAAATTTAGCGACGGGTATTTTTTAGCAACGGAATCAACGACGAGGGTTGTACGCATCTCTGATTAGCGACAGAATTAGTGACGGGGTTGACCTTGTCGCTAAATTTTAATTTTTTTAATTAAATTTTATTAATTATTTTTTATTTTTTAGCGACGAGTTTGAGCCCGTAGCTAAATTTTAATTTTTTTATTTTTTAGTGACGGGGTTGAGCTAGTCACTAAATTTTAATTTTATTTATTTATTTATTTTTTATTTTTTAGCGACAGGTTTGGGCCAATCGCTAAATTTTAATTTTTTTATTTAATTTTTTTTATTTTTTACCAATGAGTTTGATCTCGTCGCTAATTCCGTCGCTAAATTCAACCCCAAAATTCAAAATTCAACACGCGCGCTTGGCCCCGGCCTCCCATCATGTGCGCGCCACATGGCAGCATTGGGATATTACTCCTATCTATTATCTCAAGCTCTTTACCGGATTTCAACCCCCAACCTCTCAAGTTTAGCACGCGAGCCAGCCGACGTGGAAGTCTTCTTGTTTGTTGATGTATATAAAATATATTTATAGTATTTTCCTCCAAATATT
Organism: Diospyros kaki; assembly: GCA_036245055.1. Taxonomy (NCBI): domain Eukaryota; kingdom Viridiplantae; phylum Streptophyta; class Magnoliopsida; order Ericales; family Ebenaceae; genus Diospyros; species Diospyros kaki. The sequence continues at coordinate 4,184,613 of BSEG01000002.1, read as the reverse complement.
TTAGAATTATATTTATACATCAAAATTTATCAAACTTATTTAATGATATTAATTTTAATATTAATGTTAGTAAAGGGAAATGAATATTAATATTAATATTAATATTAATTTTAATTTTAATTTTATTTCATTATTAATTCAAATAAAACTTTATTAATTATTATATTAGCAGTGAAAAATTATGTTTTTATTTTGATTTTAATTTTTAATATATTTAAAAATTATTAGTTTAATTTTTACTAATATTAATGTTAGTAAAAATTATTATGATATGTTTAAATGTAAAATTTTTAATTTCTTAATTAATTTTTTTATTTTTTAGTGAAGGGGTTAACCCTGTCGTTAAATTTTAATTCTTTATTTATTTTTTATTTTTTTTATCTACAGGGAGTATCTCGTCGTTAAATTTTAATTTGTTTATTTAATTTTAAATTTTATTTTTTAGCGACAAGGTAAAAATGTTATTTAAATTTTTTTATTTTTTAATAATTCGTTATTTAATTTTCTTTTATTTTTTAGCGACAGGTGAAATTTCTATATTTTGATTGATTGATTGATTTATTTATTTATTATTTTTTAGCGATAGGTGTAAACTGTAGTTAAATTTGAATTATTTTATTTATTTATTTTTTATTTTTTAGTAACGGGGTGTACCCCATTGCTAAATTTTAATTCTTTATTTAGTTTTCTTTTATTTTTTACTAACGAGTTTCACTTCATAGCTATATTTTGATTTTTTTTTATTTTTTAGCGATGGGTAGTAACCCTTCGCTAAATTTGAATTATTTTATTTAATTTTATTTAATTTTTTAGCAACGGAGTGTACCTCTAAATTTTAATTTTTTTATTTAATTTGTTTTTATTTTTTAGCGATTGGGTTGTCCTGTCACTAAATTTTAATTTTTATTTAATTATTTTTTATTACCGTCGCTAAATTTTAATTTTTTATTTGATTTTTTTATTTTTTAGCGACGGGTGTACCCCGTCGCTAAATTTTAATTTTTTATTTAATTTTAGTTAAATTCCTTTTATATAAATTTTATTTTTTTTAATTTTTTAACGACGAGGTTGTCCTAGTCGCTAAATTTGAATTATTTATTTATTTATTTTTAATTTTTTAGCGACGGGTTGAGCCCGTCTCTAAATTTTAATTTGTTTTATTTAATATTTTTTATTTTTAGTCACGGAATTTCCGTCGCTAAATTTAGTGACAGGTTTTTCGTCGCTAAATTAAAAAAATATTTAAAAAAATTAGCGACGAAAATTGTCGCTAATTAGTGACGGAATAATTCCGTCACTAAATTTACATTTTTCTTGTAGTGTATTGACAACTTGGAGCTACACCCACCTAATTTCAACTTAATCATCAGCATTGACTGTCTTGGGTACAATTTTACCTAGTTTCTTTGCCAATAATCTTTGAAAAATTTCGCTATCTTTTAAAAACTTACATTGAATGCACCTTTTTGTAAGATTATGAAAAGACCCCTAATTCAACATAAAAGGGGTCCTAGCCCTTGTAGTATTATCAAAATGCTGTTGAATCATACAAAAATGCCATTAAACCTATTTGTTTTACATGAAATAATAAATACTAATTACTAAATTATCTTATAAATTGACATATTATACAAGAGTTTCGATTAATCAAGACTTCATTAGCAATGTTTGTGGCTAGAAAAGGCGACTAACTCTTTAGGATTGAGAAAAATAAGGGAAGAAACCCTTCCAAATCATAGGTCACTCTTGAAATAAACATTGAACCTCGATTTCACTAGAGAGAGAGAGAGAGGGAGGGGGGAAGTAGTTGTTGGATGAGCAACATGTTGTACAATTGCTTATATTCTAACTTTGGTAAAGGTACTATTAGCTGACCATGGAACACGACATCGAGCAATTGGTGCCAACTTGCGAAAGGTGCTACAAGATTTCAAACCTAGGTCATGTTCTAGCAATAGAACTCACTCACATGACACCAACCTGCCCCTTTGCTTAGTAAGGGATGGAAACCTTTGGACCTTTCCCTCAGTAGCAAGGCAGAACAAATATTTGATAGTGACCATCTACTACTTCACCAAATAGGTGGAGGCCAAACTAGTGGCTACTATAACCGGTTAAAGGGTGAAATAGTTTTTTATGGAAATGCATTGTCTATAAGTTTGGGAAACCTTGAGTTATTGTGATGGATAATAGAATACAATTTGAAGATTGGTTAGTTCAAGAGTAGTGAGAAGAGCTCGGGATCAAGTAATACTTTACCTCGGTGACTCATTCTCAAGCTAATGACTAAATTAAGGACCAATAGGACTCTACTTTAGGGGCTTCGTGCTCTGGTAGAAAAGGCAAATGTCTAATAGGTGGAAGAGCTACCAAATATCCTATGCTTCTATTGAACTACACTACATATAGTGATTGGAGAAAACTCATTCAACCTATGTTATGGTTAAGAAGCCATTGTTCCATTAGAGATAGGGGTGAACACTTATTGGGTGGAGCATTTTGATCTCGAGGTTAATGAGTAGGGTTTGCTAGGCAACCTAAACATATTGGATGAGTTGCAAGATCTAGCAAAGATCAAACAAGTTGCTTACAACCAATGCATTCCTGGTGAAGTTTGCATCATAGGGAAGCAACAAAGAATATCTTTCTCAAGCAAAGGATTAAGGAAAACATCTCATCATCTAGAGTTGGTGCACTCAAATGTTTTTGGACCTATATCCCATTATAAATAGAGGTAACAAATATATCCTAACTTTTATTGATAATTTTAGTAGCAACACATGGGCTTATTTATTGAAGGAGAAGAGAGACGTCTTTGCCAAGTTTAAGGAACAAGAACTTGGTCAAAAAGTAAAGTGGATGCTATCTCAAATGTTTAAAGACGGGTAATAGAAATAAATGCACCTCATGTTTATCAATGCACGATATCCTACACCCCTCAATAGAATGGAGTCCTAGATAAGAAGAACATAAGAAGAACGAAAGTATCCTCAACATAGTGTGGTTCATTCTAAAGGAAGTAAAATGCCAAAAGAATTTTGGAGTGAAATAGTAGCTTGTGTAGTATATATGTTGAATAGATTTTCAATGAAGAGAATTGGGAATGTTACACCTAAGAAGGTACGGTGTTCGAGGAATCCAAAAATTGATTATCTTAGAGTCTTTGTTAATAGTGCTTATGCCAAAACACCCAAAAAATGAAGATGAAGTTAGAAGACAAAAGCCAAAATGCATTTTTCTAGGTTATGGGGAGAGTTTAAGCGGCTATGAACTTTACGACCCTATCTCCAAAAAAGGTTGTATGGTCAAGATATGCTAACTTTGATAACAACCAATTTTGGGACTAAAAGAATGAGAAACAAAAGTAAGTCTTTGAAGAAGAACAAGAGAATGAAAATAATGAAGAAAATAAGGAAGTATATCCATCTCAGGTTCATTCTCATATTGAAGTTGGGGAATCAAATATCCAACCATAAGAAGAACAAGGAGTATAATTCATGACATTTACAACACTACTTAGAGAATTGATAGGTTTGATGATAAGCATGGTATGTTCTGCCTATTTGCAGGCTATGATCCATTGACATTTGAACATGTTACTTAGAAATGAAATAGAGGAAGGCCATGGAGAAAGAAATCCATGCAATCAACGAGAACAAAACTTGAGAGCTTGTTGAGCTTCTTGAAAGACACAAAGGCATCAATGTTAAAAGAATGGTCAAGACCAAGAAGAATGCTAAAGGAAAGATTGAGGAACAAGCAAGATTAGTGGTAAATGGCTACAAACAGAGGTATCACTACAAAAAATCCGTAATTTAGTGACAGATTTAGCGATGAAAATTTTCTGTTGCTAATTAGAAACGAAAATTTGGATTTGCGACGGAATCTTCCGTCGCCAAAATTTTTATTTTTTAAAAAATTTAGTGACGGAATCTTTCGTCGCTAAATAATTACAAAATTTTAATTTATTTTTTATTTTTTAACGACGGAATTAGCAACGGAATCTTCCGTAACTAAATAATTAAAAAGTTTTAATTTATTTTATATTTTTTAGTGACGGGGCTGTCCTGTCGCTGAATTTTGGATTTTTATTTTTTTATTTTTTAATTTTTAGCAACGGGGGTTGTCCCGTCACTAAATTTTGTATTTTTTTATTTATTCTATTTTAATTTTTTTGGCGACAGGGGAGTCGCTAAATTTTGGATTTTTATTTTTTTTATTTTTTATTTTTTAGTGACGGGTGTGACCTCGTTGCTAAATTTTGTATTTTTTATTTTTATTTTTTAGCGGCGAGGGCTGCCCTGTCGCTGAATTTTGGATTTTTATTTTTTATTTTTTGGCGACGGGGGTTGCCTCGTCACTAAATTTGGTATTTTTAATTAAGTTATTTTTATTTTTCAGCAACGAGGATTGTCCCGTCACTGAATTTTGGATTTTTATGTTTTTTATTTTTTTTTTTAGCGACTAGGGTTGCCCCGTCGCTAAATTTGGTATTTTTTAATTATTTTATTTTTATTTTTTAGTGACGGGGTCCATTCTGTTACTAATTTTTTTATTTTTTATTTAATTTATTTTTATTTTTTTGCGACGAGACTAATCTTGTCGCTAATTTTTTTTATTTAATTAAATTAATATATTTAGCGATGGGATATTTCATCGCTAATTAATAAAAAATTAAATAAATAATAAAAACTTAAATTTAAATTAAATATATAATAGCTAAATAATTAAAAAAAATTAAATTAATAATTAAAAAATTTAGCCAGTAGTTACAAATGAAAAAAATAAATTAAAAAAATAAAATTTATTAATTATATATTAAACAAAGATTAAATAAATATTAAAATGTATTAAATGCATATTTTATGTATTTTATTTACAAACCAAAAATATCTAAATTGATATGATATTGTAAAATTTATAATAACAAATATGTATTAAACTAATTTTTAATCAAATAAAACTTAAATATTTAAGAGATAAATTAATTACAATATTTAAGTGGTATATTAGTTGAGTTAAAATTTATAATATTTATTTTTTTAAGTATTAATTTATGAATTTAAAAGATTTAAAATTTATAAACTTAATTTAAAATAAAATTAAAATAGCTGACAGGTAAGTATAGTATATAGCTAATATATGCAGTGTATATGATAAGGAAGCTCGCAGTTCGGACGGTTCGCGCGCGCATGCACACGGATGACTAGGGATCGAAATTGAGAAAGGAAAGAAAGGAGTGTACTGAGAAATTATCCCAGGGTGCCACATGGCGACTTAAGGTGGCGCCACGTGGCACTGCAAGGCAGCGTGTGCGACCTTCCAAAGCGGGCTATAAATTTTTTTTTAAATTTAAGTTAGTGACGGAAACAGTTCCGTCGCTAATCAGCGACGAAATTATTTTTGTAGCTAATTATAATTTATTTTAATTTTTTTAATATTTTAATTTTTTTATTATTAGCAACGGAACTTTTTACGTCGCTAAAATAATATTTAATTTTTTTAAAAAATTATTTTTTATTTTTTAATTAGCGACAGAAATTTCCGTCGCTGATTCCGTCATTGATTTTTCCAGCGACCCCATTTTTAGCAACGGAAATCTGCACATCGCTAAATCTGTCACTAAATTTTTTAGCGACGAATTTTGATTTTTTAGTGACGGATTTTTCCATCACTAAATTCTATTTTTCTTGTAGTGTATGGATAGTTGATTATGATGAAGTGTTTGCTGGTCCGCCATGATACAATTAGGTTAATGATCTCAGTTGTAGCTTAGAAGAAATGGAAGCTGTTTCAAATGGATGTAAAATAAACTTTCTTGAATGGGCATTTGTAGAAGAAATATATGTGAACTAATCCCTTGGATTCAATTAGAAAGGCAAGAAAATAAAGTATACCAATTGAGAATAGCACTTTATAGGCTTAAGCAAGCACTCAGAGTATGGAATGACATATATAATTGATGTTTATTTCACTCAAACTAGATTTTTAAGGTGTCCTTATGGCTTATGAGCATGCCTTATATATACATGAAGACGAATGGGAAAGGTGATACCTTACTTGTATGCCTTTACGTGGATGATTTAATATTCACTGGTAACAATGCATCCATGATTCAAGAGTTCAAGAAATCTATTTAAAAGGAATTTGAAATGATGGATTTGGGACTTGTGGCTTACTTCTAGGAATTAAAGTGAAGCAAGATACCAAAGGAATATTTGCGTCACAATCTAAATATGCCTAAGAGATTTTGAAGAAATTCGTCGAGGGAGATTATCATTTAGTTGATACGTACCCCTGTTGAATGTGGAACCAAGCTTACCACAGAAGGAGAAGAGAAGCTAGTGAATCTAACTTACTACAAGAGTTTGATTGGTTGCTTGAGATATCTAACATGCACGAGACTAGATATTTTGTTTGGAGTTGATTTGGTGAGCCGACACATGAAAACACCTAAAAGCTCACATGTAATATTGCAAAAAAGGATTATACCATATCAAAGGAATAGTCCAGTATGGGCTATAGTACTCCTCACTGAACTTAGAGCTTATTGGATATAGTGATAGTGATTGGGTCGGAAGTTTGGATGATTGAAAGAGCACTATAGGATATGTGTTTTATTTGGAATAGATGCTTTCACATGGTCCTCAAAGAAGTAGTTTATAGTTGCTTTGTTTACTTATGAAACTGAACACATTGTAGCTGCCTTATGTGCATGTCATGCAGTATATATGGCTACAAAGATTGTTACAGGAGTTGAAGTTGGTGCAAGAAAATCCAACGAAAGTTGAGTATTGATTATAAGTCAGCCATTGCTCTAGCAAAGAATGCAATTCACCATGAATGGCCAAAACATATTGATACTCAATTTCATTTCATTCGAGAACACATCAAAGATAAGGAGATTGAGCTAATACATGAAAAGTCAAATGAGCTAGTAGCAGGGATATCCACCAAGCCATTGAAGACGCACTGGAAGTTTTTGGTATTGTTGTGATAAGCTTGGGAATAATTGAAGGTGCAAGTTTAAAGAGGGAGAATGTTGAGTGTTAAAGTTGTGCATATTGACACACAACTCCAAGAGCAAGAATTTGGAAGAAACTTGAAGACTTGGGTGTAAGAATAAAGAATGGCCCTTGGATTCTCCATGTGATCTTTCAAATTTCTAGGAAAATTTTGTACTCTCCAAGTGATATGATCAAATTAGATTTAATTTCTGCATTTAATTTTTTGCTCAATAATGCTTTGCCTATAAAAGGCTTGTAACTCGATTCATTTGGACAAACCACCGAGAAGAGGAAATGAAAGAAGTTTACATTTTCTCTCCAGTTTGTTTTCTCTGTAATATACTCCTGCACTAGTGAGGGTGAGACTGGGTAGAGGGAGTAATAACATACTCTGACAATTACGAGTGAGCATTTGATCAGCTCAGTAACTAAATTGAATAAATTGTTAAAAATAGATCAAAATTATATAAAAGATTGAATCGAATTGACCGAAGAAATATGAAAATCGAACAAACCAAAAATTGAAAGATCAAACAAATACAAAAAAATTGAATCGAATTAAAAAAAAAAAAAAAAACAAAGGGTTGAAAAAATTGAAAAGTTACATGAATAAGTTTTTCAATTACTTGAGTAAGCTTTCCTACTTACTTGAGTGAATTGTAAAGTTGTGTGAATAATACTAGATATTACTCAACTTAACAAAAATGATTAGTCGATTATTTTTTGAAAACATTGAAGCACTGAAAAACCTTTCATTTATTACTCAGGTATATATTCTTGAGATTGTAGACGAGTAATTCAATTATTACTCGGCTAATGAACAATATTATATTAGTCAACTAATATTCAAAACAGAGAGTTGATTTTCGAACTATTATTAATCGAGTAACAAGCAATATTAGCCCACTAATCTATGAACTATGTTAGTAATAACTACATCGTACTTGATTAACATACAACATTAAATAGGTAATCTTTTGATTACTTGAGTAATCGGTTAGTTCGATTATTTTGATTTTTTTCAATATAAAAACTGAATCGAACCAAAATAATCAAAATTATTAAATTTAAAAACTGAATCAAACTGACCCTTTAACTTGAATTGAATCAAATTGACAATTTCAATAGGTTTGGTTCAATTATTTATGTTAAATTGAAATTTTGCTTATCTTTACTGAGAGTCCCAACCATCACAATATGAAATATGGATTATGGAGACTCCTTCACAATTTATATATATATATATATATGTCAAAAATAAAAATATGGACAAAATTAGTGCACATAATAAATAAATACACAGAAGTCTGTGAATAAACCTCTGGAGGTTTGCCAACCCCTAAAGCATGTTTTGATTTCAATTAATAAAAGCACAGACTATAACATTTTCTACAAGAATTTTATAAAAGAATAAATTCTATTTCATATTGCAATACACCGCCGTAAAGAATAATATGCATTCTGCAATTCTTTCCATTGCGTGATCGCTCTGCAAGCTGCGCACACGTGACAATTAAAAGACATGCACAGCGGACAAGATACATATATAATGTAAAGAAAAATACTAGGTAGATAGGACATTAACGTTTGGTTATAATATATTATATATATATATATATGTATAAAGAGAGAGAGAGAGAGAGAGAGAGAGAGAGAGAGAGCTCTACTACACGTCACTTTCGTCTCCTTAGACTTAGTTCTGATCTACAGCTGCCTCTAAAACTCCAATGCCACCTTGTGTTCTCTTTACAATTAGTTTAAATCCCAGCACCTTATTTTTTCTTCTAAAGAGACATACTTGATGATCTACACAGTACAGCTCACTGATCAGTATCAACTCTAGCTACATATTACAAAATTGAAAATGAAAGACAATCAAGTTGATTACAGCTTAATTTTGCATTACGTTTGAAACAGGAATTACTAATTAATGCAATGAAGGGTGGGGAGTTATATGTAATTTTCCTTTGTTATTGTCGTTTTTTGCAAAAACAAAAATTGGGATTCCAAACCTAGCCCTAGATTGGTAGCTAGCCCTACGATCTCTTTGCCCATGGAAGCATACTACTTACATTTGGTGAATAAAATATATTTCATTTTTTTTTGGGGGGGGGGGGTTGTTTGGCAAGCTAGTTTCATTTTGTATGAATACATAGAAATCCCTATTATATATATTAATTATTATGTCGAGGAAGAGGGAAACAAAATGCGGATCGAGGCAAGAGAAAGACAACACTAGAAATTACATAAATGAATTTCCTTGTGGTGATGACTTTGGGATGCCAGGCGGTGGTGGATGATGAGATGGCAAACAGCAAGCTATAGCTAAGGGGGAGCTGCGAAAGCGCCAATTGGCACATCTATTAGCACGCCCCCCTTGACTAGCTATAACCTATAGCCATATATACGTACATTCCATATCCTCGACCATCGATACGATCTCCCACTTTGTTTTTTCTTTGTTTATGTAATGAAGGAATATATATATATATATATATTTATATAATGGACTATTGATATGGCTTCAGTACTCTAATTCTCAAGTTAAGCCTAAAGTCTCTCAGGACAAAGGAAGAAGGTCGGTCATGAATTCCTGAGTGCATCACTGATGAACAACAAATATTTGATGCTGGCTGTTTATTTATCTAGGTTCCATTTGTTGAGGTTATGGGGGCCCAGCATCCTTCTGGGCGTTCGCTGGACTAACCGTCCGGGCCGTAACATTGTGGCTCGTTGGCACCCATGTTGGTGCAACCTTTCATGTCCGCCCATCGCTTAGCGTGAGGCTTTACGCTATTAAGGTCAAAAGAAAATAAAGTTGTGCCTCTTCTAACAGTTATAATTTTTGACCTAATGATAAGCGTTTAATTCTAAAATTAAGTTTTCTTTATTTTTCTGTTTTGAGTTTCTCTTAGCGAGAACACATCCAAATCCTACAAGAAAATGTCCTCAGAATGCATGCTTCAATCTCTAGAAAATCAAAACATCATCAGCCAAGCATGCACCGATCATGGACTTCTCCCCAATTAGGATGGATGGATTAAAATTATTAATTCAAACCAATGTGTTACTGTAATTGTGCCTCAAGGAACGTATACCCAAGTGGGAGACTTGAAGGTAGAAGTCTTCTGTCAATTATCCATCCTCTTCTTGTATCAATGTAAGACAGTAAGAGTGAGAGAGCCAAGCTCCCTAAGTGTGATTTCATTAGATATATTGAGAGAATAAAGCATTGTGATCCCATAAAGCATTGTAAGTTCACATATTCCATATCATTAAGCTTGTGCAATGGCTAAAATCAAGTGGGTTTTTCCTAACTCCATTATAGTTCACAAAATGTTTCATAAATTGAATAACAAAGATGAGAAAAGAGTTCTAATTACAATCAAAATAAACATAGCCATAAACTAGCTATGACCAAATTAATAAAATGAATTTACAATAAAATGAAATGAATTTACAATATTCCAGATCTTGGATAAGGTTAGGTTCCTAGGGGAATTCACTCATGGATTGAGTAGGGACCAGAAGATGAGATAAAAAAAAAGCAGTAGCAGCAGCAGCTTGAGACAGGTGATCCATTATTTCATTTTCTATATATTCATTATTGGCAATGAAAAATTTAAAATGAATCAAGCTTATGCCTAGAGTGTAATACCCCATATTCGTATGAAGTTGCACGTAATTCTGATGAGTTTAGAATACTGAAAAATTGATTTTACAGCAATTCCAGGTACCGAATCAACTACAAGGAATGCCTCAGAGTGAAATTATCTAAGAAAAATTATATGGTCTCGACGAGCGTATCGAGATAGGATTTATGGTATTGAAAGAAATCAAATTCGGAACAGTTTTCGGTATAGCTAAAATACAGCTATCATTTAGGCTGTAAAACCGAATCATTGTAAGAGGCTCCCGAAAAATCAACAGAACTCTAGGGGGGCTCCGGTTTTGCATAACAAGCAACCCTTCAGTAGTTTCGGGATGAAACGACCACCCAATAAGGACACTGGGGCGAATCGTCCTTTTTGACTAAGTTTTGAGTTATTAATTTTGAATTTTCGGTATTGTAATGCAAATTAAATTGGGATTTAAGGCCGTAGTTGCAATTAGGGAATTGTATTAGTGTAATAAGGATAAAATTTGAAGTTTAATATATAATTTTGTAAATTAATTATGTAATTTTTATATATTAAAGTAGTATATAATTATGTATATATATGCATGTGCGTAGCAGGCACCCTGCAAATCCACCCATGCCCTATAAATCAGCCATTTGCATCCGTGATTTGCGCAAATCAGCCACGCGTCTGCAATCGAAGCTCACCTCTGCAAAGTTTGGAAGATCTTGCACGCCAAGTTGAGTAATGCCCAAGCCACATTTGCCTATAAATGGGCAACAATCTTGGCCGAATGGAAGCAGGGATCCAAGAGGTAGGAAGAGAAAGATCGGGAGGGAAGGAAGAAGAGAAGGGGAGCAATGGCCGAGAGTTGCAGCATCACCGAAAGCAGCTTGCGAGCTCGAGAAAGATGAGAGAGATAGAAGAAGGTTCAGGAAGCGGATGGAAGAAGAGAAGCCGCGGCCATGGCAGTCATGGTCGCGTGCTCTAACAAGCTGTCGCGAACAGGGGGCCACGATCGTGGCCGTGTTCGGTCAGCAGCAGCCAAGTCGAAGGCCGACGGGGACATGGGCGACGGCCAGTGAGGCTGAGAAAGCTGGTGCGTCGGAGTGGGCAGCCAAAAATCTCGGCAGTGGCTGGTTCGATCGGCCATGGCCGATGAGCAGCCAGCAAGTGCAAGCGCGGCAGTGGCCGCGACGAAGGAGGCCGCGATGGTGGCCGGCGCGGAGGCAACCAGGAGGCCGAGACGGCCTGCAGCGTAGGCGCTGGCAGCGGTGGCGGCCGCGGGAAGGAGAAGAAGCAGATGCTGTTCGTGCATGAGGGAGAGGAGAAGAAGAAGAAGAAGAAGAAAAAGAAAAAGAAGAAGAAGAAGAAGAAGAGAAGAAGAAAAAAAAAAAGTTGCAGGTCGCGTGGAGGAAGAAGGAGGAAGAAGAAGAGATTGAGAAAAAAAAAAGAAAAAAAGGAAAAGAAAAAGAAAAAAAAATATAGAGAAAAAATGTCAAAAAAATCCTAGAAAATCCTGAAAAACAGGAAATTATGTTTCAGTGGTATCCCAGTGATTTTGGCAATAAATGGCTCGGGCACGCGTTTCGGGAATACGGCACGCATACCGAGAAAATCGGAGATGCTAAATCAAGGTGAGTGAAATTCCCTAAAAAATTTCAGAAATTATAGAATATTATTTTATGGATTTTCGTAGTGGAATATTTGAGAAAATATTTTTAGAAATATTTAATTTGGAATTATTGAAGAAAAATAGGAAGAAATAGAGAGAAAATTAAAGAAAATGCTAGAAATTATGGAAAAATAGGATTTAATATTTATTTAAATACCTATGGTGATTAGGATGCTGTGAGGTTTAATTTGAAAAGACTCGTGCAAATTTTGAGGATGACACACAAATCGAGGCGATGCAAGAGGCAAGACACGGATTTTGAGGTAGCCCAATAAGCTTGAGAAGGTAAGTGGTACTTCTTCGAAAATGTTTTCATCATATTGACATGCCTTGATATGTATCTATCATGCAAAATGCATACATGACTATGAAATGCATGATTACAGGTTGATATCATTGATCACACGCATATGAGGTCGTAGGGAGTATGAACTGGCACCGCTACCTTATCAAGGGTGCACCCATACACCCCGACTTCGAAAGAGGTGGCCGCTAAAATGGTGGGTAGCATGAGAGGTGCAGTTCACACCTACGATGAAAGACATTACATACACACATGACATAGCATTATGTACCCTTACTTAGATGGTTCATCATCTAACTTGGGTTCGCCCCTGGAACATTCAACGTTCCAGTCGGTACTTGCAGTGATGTTATCGAGGTTGAAGATGTGTAATGACGCGAGACGTCAAGAAACGAGGAAATGAGCTATGCCATGTTGTAATATGAATAGTTTAAGAATTATGTACATTGTATTTATTGTCAGACGCTTATGAATTAACTTTATAATGAATATTATGTCCAGTTATTATTATATGCATTACCGTGAGCAGGTTCGATTCAGCTTCCGCTTTGTAAATTGTATTTATCTCTGGTGTGTAAATTAAACACTAGATAGGCCTTAGGAAATTTCGGATGCATCGTAGTTTAAAAAAAATATATATATATATATATATAAGACCCAATTTTCCTAAGGTATAACACGCCCTGAAGAAGTGGGCTGTTACAGTTGGTATCAAAGCTTAAGATTATTAGAAGCCCTAAGCGACTCCGATATAGTTGTTTTGATCGTATTTGGAAATTAAGCAATAGTAATTTGGAAATTTGAGAGAATCTGGTAGAGCCAGTTAGTAGGAGCCCGAAGTGGAGGCTTAGGGGAAAGAGACTAGGGGCTCGTAAAATGAAATCCTTATTTGGAGATTTGGGAATGGCCGATTGAAATCTTAGAGGTTATTGATTTGCTAATCTAATCTTGCTAATAGAACGACCGGTCGAGATAATCTAGCTACTGATGTTAGGATCTGATGATATGATTCGGGTGTAAGGTTGACTCGATAAACTGTGAGTATGGATCCGAGAGATTTAAAGACTATTGATTTGAGGTTATTAGTCGAAATCATGGCAAGAAATGATAGGATAACTGTGGTTATTAAGGATGATCGAATCATGAATGATTAGTCTAATGTGACAAGACCTAATTAAAAAGTTAGGATCAAATATTTCGAGGATCATTTAATATCTCGAAAATAGGATGTGTAGATAAGAGATCCAATAGATTAAGTCAAGCGAGAGGCCGAAGATGGTTAAATGATGGCGTATGAGTTGTGTCAATCGATGAGCTGGCAATGGTGTAACCAATGTGACAAACAGAGATGGGATAAGGAACTTTAGCAGCATGACGACACTACTGGTTCGGTGTTCGCAGTGACAAATCTGGGTCTAGGGACCCACGTGCAGATAGTTGATCAAGGGCTTACGATAAGGTACGGGAATCCCGTCGATTAAAGCATCCTAGTTGACTGCTTGGGAGACAATTAGATGCTAAAGATCTGGGACAGCCTAGTAGGGTCTGTACCTTGTATAGGTCTAAGTCCCAATGATCTAGGAGCAAGGTGTACCACTAGCTGTGATTAATCGAGGCCGAATAATCAACCCGAAATGAGATGAATTGAATATAAACTGAGAATTGCATCGAGGTTCGCGGTCATCTTGGGAGAGGGTGACACGACAAACATTTCGAGACTTAAGAAATAGAATACCTCGGTATCTAGTATGGCAATGGGATCATGAATGGTCGTATGCTGATAATCAGTTGTATCTAAAGAGCGAAATGCGAGAGTCAGTGGATTCTCAGTAAATGAGATTTCGGGTAGTAGAGCATGGCCAGTTCAAGGCCTTGACAATGACCTCGATTCAAAGTAGAGTTTGGGTATCGAAAAATGAAAGAGTTGTTTGATAGGTATATCAACCCTAAAGGAATGATAAGGAGACCTAGCTAGCAGAAGTTGTGACTACGATTCAATGTGCCGAGTAGGCTTGAGGAATCAAAAGTCTTGAAAATAAGTTATGCCTTACGCATCGGTATGGGGACCTGAATCATTATTTGAGGTTTAAGGTATCCTTAGGTAAAGAGTCCCGAGAAGTTTTTGAGGCTCAGTTTCTTTATAAGAAATTATTGGAGCCAATTAATGCGATCTAATCCGAGATCTTCAAAGATGAAATTATTTGGGATTTTCGAGGAATTTCCCCTAAGAAATGAAAATCTAAGGATTTGTGATGAGACTTTAAAGTTTTTCAAAAAATAAAAAAAGAAAAAAAAAAGATTTGGAAGGTCCTTAGGTAATCTCGTTAAGAAAATAGAGATTGATTTTCTTAAGCTGTGAAAGTCATGAATCAGTAAGAATCGGGGTACCATGGGAGACGTAAGTACCTACCTATTCCAGTTAACGGGATGGTTACGGATTGATGTCTTTGAAAATCTTTGGCGTGTTTGAGAGAAACAAGTAATTAGTAATAGACCGAAATCTATTGGAGATCTAGAATTTTCAATTTTGGGAGAATGGAACTCTTGTTGGGCTAAACGGTTAGTCTAGATAACCCTGATGGACAAATCGGGAGATGTGTAGCTAGACGATCACTAAAGTAATGTAAGCAAGTTATGAAAATAAGGAACCTGTCAATATGTGGTACGGGCACTTGTGGTCAATGAAAAGCCGTGAGAAAGTTAAGGAAGTGAGAAATATCAGAATGTGCTCTCAGAAGATTTAATAGGATTATTTCTTAATTACTAATAGATAGCTTGAGGTTATTAGATGCTTAGTTATAAGTAGCTTGAATGAGGATGTAAATTATTGAGCTTCGAAAGAGGTGATAATTAAGAGTCGAAATCTTTACCTCCAATTTGATAAACAGTTGCAAGAGACTGGGGTAATTGCGATTGATGTGCGACCAAGGGATGAGACATTCCGAAATCGGAAATGGAATAATGATTTGATGATTGTGTCTATTGGGGATATATTGGTGTACTCCTCAGATAGGGAGACGCATAAAAAACATTGAGGATAATGTTAGGGAACGTTGCAATAAATGTTGAGACTGAGACTTGCTTGCCAAGTCGTGAGCTAATTAAGAAAGAAATGATGAGAGCATGAGGTTCTGTGTCGGGAATGTGAAGTCAAGGATGAGGATTGAAAGTTTCAAAAGGTCAGATATCCTAGTAGGTTTCGAGAGACGAACCAAATGTTTTGAGTAGAGGTTGGTTCAAGCAAAAGTCAGTAACTTGTGTAAGTAGCTCCAAAAAGGATTGAGCATGATTAAAGTTAGTTGACATAAAACGTTATTACTAGAAGAGTAATTTGAGGATTACATGATTAATTTGATGATAAAAAATGTTATTTGAGAATCACTTCGAAAAGTTCGAGGAGTTATTTAAGTTATGGGTATATGGATAAATAGGTATTAGTTTGGCGATCAAGTAACAAAGGAACAAACGATGCAAAGATATTAGTATTGCTAGACTTGGAAGACAACGTTAAACTTCGGTCAAAGTTTTGAAGACAGATAGAATCTATTAATAAAAAATTTCTTGAGAAAATAGTACATGATTAGAAGATAATTGGCAGAAATTTGAGATTATATCGGGAGATAAATACCTACAAGAATGAGTAAACAATAGAAATCTCGAATAGATTAGCACAAGTAAAAATTAAGCAACGACTAAGTTTGAGATGACCTAAGGTAAGGCATAGCTAGTTTCAAGGATATGTGATGACGTATATTTTTGATGTTTTTGGATCCAAGGGTACGTGAAATAGTTTGACGACATAAAAGTATTTCTTTGAGGATCGATTTGATAAAAGTTAAGATGTATCGAGATCAGGGACTTTGTGTCAAGGTTGGAAAATTATCAAAGCATGATTGATTGATTCAAAATAAATGACGTCGTAGGAAATTAGAATTAAAGAAATGTCGTGATGACTTAAGAAAATTAAAAATTGAGAATGTAGATATAAGAGCCGAGGGCTCATTATGATGATGTGAGTACCGACTTAGATAAGAGCTCGAGCGAAGATTCTTTGCCCAAGGACCGAGTTATGCGATTATAATCTGAAAGGTATGCATCGTTGACAAAGGTACTTGTCTATAGGTTGATGGGTATGGTCAGTCTAAGGGTTCGGATTTTGATATGCGCATTGGTATTCACGAGTTTCGAGTGGGATCTTCTTTATTTGATCAATCAGGTGTTGATTTCGATGATGAAATTTTGAGATCTAAGACATGTGACAAATTTCGAGAACGAAATTTTTGTAAGGAGGGGAGAATATAATACCCCATGTTCGTATGAAGTTGCACGTAATTCTGATGAGTTTAGAATACCGAAAAATTGATTTTATAGCAATTCCAAGTATCGAATCAACTGTAGGGAATGCCTCAAAGTGAAATTATCTAAGAAAAATTATATGGTCTCGACGAGCGTATCGAGATAGGATTTATGTATTGCAAGAAATCGAATTCGGAACAGTTTTCGGTACAGCTAAAATACAACTATCATTTAGGCTATAAAACCGAATCATTGTAAGAGGCTCCCGAAAAATCAACAGAACCCTAGGGGGGCTCCGATTTTGCATAACGAGCAACCCTTCAGTAGTTTCGGGATGAAACGACCACCCAATAACGACACTGGGGCGAATCGTCATTTTTTATTAAGTTTTGAGTTATTAATTTTGAATTTTCGGTATTGTAATGCAAATTAAATTAGGATTTAAGGTCGTAGTTGCAATTAGGGAATTGTATGAGTGTAATAAGGATAAAATTTGAAGTTTAATATATAATTTTGTAAATTAATTATGTAATTTTTATATATTAAAGTAGTATATAATTATGTATATATATGCATGTGCGTAGCAGGCACCCTGCAAATCCACCTATGCCCTGTAAATCAGCCATTTGCATCCGTGATTTGCGCAAATCAGCCACGCGTCTGCAATCGAAGCTCACCTCTGCAAAGTTTGGAAGATCTTGCACGCCAAGTTGAGTAATGCCCAAGCCACATTTGCCTATAAATAGGCAGCAATCTTGGCCGAATGGAAGCAGGGATCCAAGAGGTAGGAAGAGAGAGATCGGGAGGGAAGGAAGAAGAGAAGGGGAGCAATGGCCGAGAGTTGCAACATCGCCGAAAGCAGCTTGCGAGCTCGAGAGAGATGAGAGAGATAGAAGAGGGTTCAGGAAGCGGCTGGAAGAAGAGAAGGCGCGGCCATGACAGCCATGGCCGCGTGCTCTAACAAGCTGCAGCGAACAAGGGGCCACGACCGTGGCCGTGTTCGGTCAGCAACAGCCAAGTCGAAGGCCAACGGGGACATGGGCGACGACCAACGAGGCTGAGGAAGCTGGTGCGTCGGAGTGGGCAGCCGAAAATCTTGGCAGTGGCTGGTTTGATCGGCCATGGCCGATGAGCAGCCAACAGGTGCAAGTGCGGTAGTGGCTGCGACGAAGGAGGCCGCAATGGTGGCCGGCGCGGAGGTGACCTGGAGGCCGAGGCGGCCGGCAGCGTAGGCGTTGGGAGGCGCTGGCAGCGGTGGCGGCCGCGGGAAGGAGAAGAAGCAGAGGCTGTTCGCGCATGAGGGAGAGGAGAAGAAGAAGAAGAAGAAGAAGAAGAAGAAGAAGAAGAAGAAGAAGAAGAAGAAGAAGAAGAAGAGAAGGAAGAAGCAGAAGAAGAAGAAGAAGAGAAGGAAGAAGCAGAAGAAGAAGAAGAAGAAGAAGAAGAAGAAAAAAAAAAAAGTTGCAGGTGGAAGTTTCAAGTCGTGCGGAGGAAGAAGGAGGAAGAAGAAGAAAGGGAGAAAAAAAAAAGAAAAAGAAAAAAAATATAGAGAAAAAATGTCAAAAAAATCCTAGAAAATCCTGAAAACAGGAAATTATGTTTCAGTGGTATCCCGGTGATTTTGGCAAGAAATGGCTCGGGCACGTGTTTCGGGAATACGGCACGCTTACCGAAAAAATCGGAGATGCTAAATCAAGGTGAGTGAAATTCTCTAGAAAATTTCAAAAATTATAGAATATTATTTTATGAATTGTCGTAGTGGAATATTTGAGAAAATATTTTTAGAAATATTTAATTTAAAATTATTGAGGAAAAATAGGAAGAAATAGAGATAAAATTAAAGAAAATGCTAGAAATTATGAAAAAATAGGATTTAATATTTATTTAAATACCTATGGTGATTAGGATGCTTTGAGGTTTAATTTGAAAAGACTCGTGTAAATTTTGAGGATGACACACAAATCGAGGTGATGCAAGAGACAAGACACGAATTTTGAGGTAGCCCAATAAGCTTGAGAAGGTAAGTAGTACTTCCTCGAAAATGTTTTCATCATATTGACATGCCCTGATATGTATCTATCACGTAGAATGCATACATGACTATGAAATGCATGATTACACGTTGATATCATTGATCACACGCATATGAGGCCATAGGGAGTACGAACTGGCACCGCTACCTTATCAAGGGTGCACCCATACACCCCGGCTTCGAAAGAGGTGGCCGCTAAAATGGTGGGTAGCATAAGAGGTACAGTTGACACCTACAATGAAAGACATTGCATACACACATGACATAGCATAATATACCCTTACTTAGATGGTTCATCATCTAACTTGGGTTCGCCCCTGGAACATTCAACGTTCTAGTCGGGACTTGCAGTGATGTTATCGAGGTTGAAGATGTGTAATGACGCGAGACATCAAGAAACGAGAAAATGAGCCATGCCATGTTGTAATATAAATAGTTTAAGAATTATGTACATTGTATTTATTGTCAGATGCTTATGAATTAACTTTATAATAAATATCATGTCCAGTTATTATTATATGCATTACCGTGAGCAGGTTCGATTCAGCTTCCGTTTTATAAATTGTATTTATCTCTGGTGTGTAAATTAAACACTAGATAGGCCTTAGGAAATTTCGAATGCATCGTAGTTAGAAAAAGAAAAAAAAAATATAAGACTCAATTTTTTTAAGATATAACATGCTCTGAAGAAGTAGACTGTTACATAGAGGTTGTAGAGCTGCATATAGAATTCATCTACGACTTGTAGATGATTTCCAAATTCTTTGGAAGTTGTATAAAATTCTGAGGTTATTCAAGAATGCCTTCAAATTTTTTAGAAACTAATTATATATATATATATATACATGGTAAAGCGAATAAAAAAAGAAATATCTGCTTTTCTATGTAACACAATAATTATTCACACGATGTTCAGAGAGAGAGAGAGAGAGAGAGAGAGAGAGAAGGGGGGGGGGGGGGGGGGAAGTTCTCAGACATAGACTTCGAGAGGGAGAGGGAAGTTCTCAGACATAGATTTCACCTACCCCAGTAATTCTAGGAATTTCACATATTTCTACCACTGCTGAGAAGAGTTCTCAGCCATAGACTTCACCTACCCGAGTAATTCTAGGAATTTCACATATTTCTACCATTGACCCAAGCAATTGTGCATTTAAGGTGAACAGCTGCCCTCTATTTATGGGTGGGGTCTAATGTCCACGTTTCATTGGCCAACTTCCACCGCTGCCATTAAATGATAAGACCCAGACTCAAGCTGTCTCAAACCCCACCTACCAGTTCCTCAAATTCTGGATATTTTGAGACAACTCAGGCCAGACCGATATTTTTATCAATGTATATTTCTATTTTTTGTGTTAATTTATTTTTTTATTACACTCTTACATTTTGAGTTAATTTAATTATTATATTTAAAAAAAAAATTGGTACGTCAACCTAACTTTTTTATTATTTTAATTATATTTATAAATGTATATTTTTAATTAATTTAATTTCTATACTTAAATTGAAAATACAATGATTAAATTAACTAAAAAATGTAAGTGTAGGATATAATTTAAACAATAAAAAATTTAAGTTACGATGTAAAAAAAATATTAAAATATAAGAATTAAATTGACTAAAAAATATAAAATCAATGATATAATCAAAATAATAAAAAATTTTAAGAACCACACAAAATAAAGAATAAAAGTACAGAGGCAAAAATATGAATTTGACCCAACCCATTTGTATAACCTCTTTACCTAATAAATTTGGGTAACCAGTCTTTTAATATTTAAAAAATAGGGAGTAAATATATTTTATTTTTAAATAATATATATTTATTATATTTTATTTTTAGCTTTAAAATAATTTTATTAATTAATAAAATACAATATATTTATCAGTAACTAATGAAAGTATTTTTGAGTTAAAAATAAAATGTAATAAATACATGTTAACTAAAAATAAAATAAGTTTATTACACTTTAACTATTATCCTAAATGTAATTTTTAAGGTAAAAAGTTAAGAAATGTGATACTTATAAATAAGCTTGACCTATAATTCTTACAAATATCAAATATGACAAAAAAAAATGACAAATTTGAGAGTTATTTGTAAAATTTGTGTGGTGAAATAAGAAGAGAGAAGCTAATGGAACTCATAATAATCTTCGGTTCATCTGTCCCTGCCCTGGTCACACTGTAACCGACTCTTCCCTCTCACTTCTCACCATGCGCTTCTATTTATATCCACACAAACACCACCACGGAAACCAAACTAATTTCGTGTTTCTTGGTTCTTTCTCGCAGTTGATTACATCATGGCAACCAAGGAAGTGAGGGTTCTTGGTGCATGGCCGAGCCCTTTCGTGATGAGGGCCAGAATTGCCCTAAACATCAAGAAACTGGACTACGAGTTTCTGCAAGAGCAGCTGGGCAGCAAGAGCGAGTTGCTGCTGAAATCCAACCCCGTTCACAAGAAAGTCCCAGTTCTTATTCATGGCGACAAGCCCATCTGTGAATCTCTCGTTATTGTTCAGTATGTTGACGAGGTTTGGAGCTCTGGTCCCTCAATCCTCCCCTCAGATCCCTACGATCGGGCCATCGCTCGCTTCTGGGCTGCTTATATTGATGATAAGGTTTGGTTTTCTTATTTCAATCTCCGATTTCTGCGTTCATCTGTAAGTATATGGCGTATTCTCTTTTAAATCTCAGCACTTTAAATGGATCGATGATAAGGTTTGGTTCTTTTGGTTTTGCAAAGGAAAAGAGAGAGAATGAAATAAAAAACTTCACCAATGGTATGAATGGAGGGTGGAAAGGAGATTACATTTTCTTGTCTTTCTCTTGGACTGTAACGTATATGGGAAAAGAAATTAGTTAGAAGGAAACAAGATGAACAAAACACAAAAAGGAAAAAAAATAACACACACACATATATATTTGAGAGAGAGAAGAAAAGTCTACAGGGGTTTTATTCCCTTTTCCTAGATTTCCTTCCTCACTCACCCTTCATAACTTGAAACTAAGAAAAAGGTTATCCTTCAGTTGAGTCACCATGATTAACATCTCTTTACATTCCTATCAAATTGGAGGTGGAGAGTGCTTGGGGTGAGCACTTCACCTTTTGAGACAAGAAAAAGGTTATTCTTTATATAGTGTTTTTACCCAAGTTTTCTAGAAAAATGCAGTGTTTATACTCATTTTTGGTCTGGATTCCCTTTTTCACTTTCACCCTCCAGCACTAAACCCAAACAAAGGGGTATTTTCCCTCACTTATTTCTCTCCTTTAGCTGAAAACACCTTGAATGCTGTGTGTTTAGCTGAAAACACCTTGAAGGCTGTGTAAAAACGGTTAAATTGTATGAATTGTTACTAAATTTTGTATTAAAGTATAAAAATATTATTTAATTTTAATTTATAGATAAAAAATTATTGAAATTTAATTTAATATATAATTTTATAATTACCGTTATTTATCGTTAAAAGAAACTAACGAAATACTAATATTTTTATATTTTAGAGCAAAATTTAATATTTTTTTTTGTGTTTTAGTATAAAATTCAGTAATATTTTTGTGTAAAGTTTAGTGACTATTTATGTTGTTTAACCGTCTACATTATTAACTACGTCAACATTCCGTTAGCCTTTTTTTAGTGATAATTGACGATAATTTTGAAATTATATATTAAATTAAAATTTAGTGACTTTTTAATTATAAATTAAATTTCAATGATATTTTTATGCAGTGTTAAATTCCATGACCATTTATGTAATTTAACTGTGTAAAAACCCACAAAAATTTGATCTAAACTAGGCTTAGCTCTAATATACATGATGGGTTTTAAACACAAAGACCTCACCAACTAAATGAAAAGTGTTTAAAACTTGAAAAATAAATTGTAATAAATATAATGTGTATTTTTTCTTTTTTGGCTGAAATATGTAATGCGTATTTATTACATCCTATGGTGTATGTGGTTCTTCTCTCGCTAATCATGCAATTAATTAATCCAACTGGGTGGTTGCAGTGGTTTCCATCATTGACTGGCATACCCAGAGCTCAAGGAGAGGAAGCCAAGATGGCAGCAATACAGCAAGTGAGAGATGGTCTAGAGTTGCTGGAAGATGCCTTTGTGAAATGCAGCAAAGGTAAGCCTTTCTTCGGCGGTGACAGCATAGGATACCTCGACATTGCGTTTGGCTGCTTCTTGGGTTGGCTGAGAGTCAGTGAGAAATCAAATGGTGTAAAGCTGCTAGATGAAACCAAAACACCCAACCTGGCGAAATGGGCCGTACGCTTTTGCAGCGACGTTGCTGTGAAGGACGTGATGCCAGACACTGACAAGCTTGCTGAGTTTGCTAAGGTCCTCTTTGCCAAGTTCAGAGCTCCTCCTCCTTCCAACTGATCAAACTAATATTAATCGATAAGTTTTTACAGACTATTCTAGACATAGCCAGTAAGAGGGTTTTGATTTAGTACGCAGTTTGTTTTTCTTTTCTTGGCTTCTTTCTATCTTTTGCAAGCAGATGATGGTACCCCATCTGTTTTTTTTTTCTTAGCTTTTCCATTCCAGAATGAATAATTAGAACTATGGAAATGGAATTATGACATTTAAGTAGATGATGGTATCCCATCTGATTTGTGTAGTATGATTTTCTCGACCTAAAACATAAGATACTGGACCGTACTAGTCTAATCCGGTCTGGTTCGATGGAGGCCAAGACCTCTATCAGCTTTCTGGCCCAATCTTGACCTTATACTTGCCAACAATGATCATCATTATCCTTGTACCTATAACACTCTTGCGTCCGCTATAAGTTCATCGGCATTTAATGAAAGGTTTGCTGACGCTGGATATCTCCGTCCCATCCCGTTGCGACACCTAAGGCCAACTTGCATGTTAGGGAACCCTTTTTTTCCTTTATATAAACTGACCTGCTCACAGACTAAGGTATGTTCTTTTGAACCCATTGACACTCTGCTAACTAAATCTCTTACTCATTTTATAATCAGAGTGTTTGTAGGTGCCATCAACCCCCACTCCGTTCATCGGAACAAGCTTTGAAGTTATCAGAATTCCATCGTTCGACAATCCTTTGGGTTGGAAGGAATATTTGGCGCCTACCATGGGGCTTGATAAATTTTATCTACCCCATAAACTTATTAAAGCATCCCAAAGCCATACCTAGAACCTACCATGGCCAAAACCCAATGTCAAAACACCCTAGCCCCTAACCAAGATAATCACTAGCCAGGAGCTCCGACCACCATGGAGGTTCTTATGTAATTAAGTTGTTCAGCAACTCTAAAACCAAGTAGTCGAGTTAACCCGTGATCAACAACGCAACCTGCGCAATGACCGGGTTGATGATGACGCAGATGCTAGCTATCACCAACACCATCAAGCTACCCACACGTCCGTCCCTCCACCCTCAACAGCTTTGTACACCCCTAGTCACCCATTTTCTGAGTTCATCATGTCTATGCCCCTCCCTGAATGATTTTGCCTCACTAGCAATTTGGAACTTTATGACGACACCACCAACCCCAACACCTTAAAAAAGTCTGTCTTGCTTTGGTTTTCCACCCTAGAGCCAAACTCCGTCCAAGACTTCTCCAAACTTGCCACCCAATTCCTCACCCACTTTTCCACTAGCCAAGCCCATCACAAAACTTCAGTCAACCTCATCAACTTAAAACAGGGGGAGAATGAGTCACTCTAAGCTTTCATGAACCGATTAAACCAGGAGGTGATTTAGATCAAGGACCTCAACCATCATCTCACTGCATGCTATCATGACAGGGCTAAAGCCAAAATATAATTTTTAAAAAAATCGTCGCAAAATACATTTTTTAATCAATTTAGCGACGATTTTTAGAAATCATCGCTAAATTCAAAAATAATTAAATAATTAAAATAAAAATTCATTAAAATTTTAATTTTATAAAAAATAAAAAAAACATATAGCAAAATTTTAATTATTTTAAAATGAAATTTTAAAAAAATATATAAAATCTTCATTTTATTTTTTAATCAATTAATTTATTTAATTTAATCTAATTAATTTATTAAAAATTTATTCCATTATCCTTTTAAAGAATAATCCATTAATTTATGTTTTTCAATTTATTTTTAATTTATATTAAAAATATATAGAATATAATTCTGGAAAATGGGATTGGTTTAGTATATAATTTATATGCGAGAATATTTAATAAGGAGACTTTACAGATCGGATGGTTTCGCGAGCACACGAGCGTACAGGAGGTTGCGGGTTCGAATCCAAGGAATGGAGAGGCTGGAAAATTAAATTTCTAGCATGGCCATGTGGCGCGTAGGGCTAGGCGCGACTGTGTGGGTCTGAGCCCACAGGCAACCGGGTGCTCGGCCTTGTTGCTTTCTTGTAGGGGAGAGCATTAGATTATTATCGACCGAACCGTCAACCTTTTTACCAATCGAAACGAATCGATCATAGCCCACTAACCGAGTCGAACCGAACCGATAGGATACGCTAACCGAAAAATCGAAACCGAAATAACCTATATAACCGAACTTCATTAAAACTTACCGAATGAGCGAGCATGATCGGAGGGAGAGAGATGCAGTTGGGGCGGTGTCGGCCTCTGCATACACTACAAGAAATCCAGCGTTTAGCGAAGGAAAAATCCGTCGCTAAAACTCGCGTCGCAAAATTTTAGCGACGGAATTCTTTCCATCGCTGATTTAATTTTTCGTCGCTGATTTCAGCGACGGATTAAATTTCCGTCGCTGAAATCAGTGATTCAGCGACGGAAATTAATTCTGTGGCTAATCAGCGACGGCATTAATTTTCGTCGCTAAGTTGAATTTCCTGCAAAAAAATGCGAGCGGCACAGGTGCATCGCGCGCGTATATGCGGCCGCACCAGTTGCCCTGCACGCGCTCACTGCCCGCCCTTTCACGTCGCATTTTCTTGGATTCGAACACCAGACCTCCTAGGCATATCCGGGCACGCAAACCAGCTGATCTACAAGCCTCTTCGGTTACTTATGCGCACAAAATATTTTTATAGTAAACTTTTAGCAGAAATTTTTATTCTTATTCTCATTCTCATTGATAATTTCAGATTTTAAATTTTTATTCTTATCCTCATTCTCATTGATAATTTCAGATTTTATTAAATTTTGTAACTTAATATTCTGTTACTAATTTTAACTTTGATTTAAAGTTTTATAAATTTCATATTTTAACAATAGAATAATTTGATTGTTAAAATTTATAATTTAATTTTTTATTTTAAAAATTTTAATTTTTAATGTAATAATTTAAAAATTTTATAATTGAGTGGCTAAATTAAAAATTAAAATTAAATTAAAAATTTTTAATATTTAGCGACGGAATATTCTGTCCCTAAACTATTTAAATTTTAAATTAAATTTTTAATTTTTTTGCTACGAAAATTTTCGTTCCTAAATTAAATATTAAAATTAAAATTAAAATTTTTTAATTTTTAGCGACGAAATATTCGGTCACTAAAAAATTAAAAATTTAATTTAAAATTTAAATAGTTTAGCGACGAAATATTCCGTCGCTAAATTAAATATTAAAATTAAAATTAGAATTTTTTAATTTTTAGCGACAGAATATTCCGTTGCTAAAATATTTAAATTTTAAATTAAATTTTTAATTTTTTAGCGATGGAAATTTCCGTCGCTAAATTAAATATTAAAATTAAAATTAGAATTTTTTTAATTTTTAGCGACGGAATATTCAGTCGCTAAAATAATTAAATTTTAATTTTAATTTTTAATTGTTAAGCGACGGAAAATTCAGTCGCTAAATTAAATATTAAAATTAAAATTTTTAATTTTTAATTTTTAGCAACGAATTATTCCGTCGCTAACATAATTAAATTTTAATTTTTAATTTTTTAGCGACGGAAATTTTCGTCGCTAAATTAAATATTAAAATTAAAATTTTTATTTTTATTTTTTAGCGACGGATTATTCCGTGGCTAAAATAATTTAATTATAATTTAAATTTTTAATTTTTTAGCGACGGAAAATGTCGTCGCTAATTCCGTCGCTAAATTTAAAAAATATTAAAAAAAATTAGTGACGGTCTTTCCATCACTATTTCCGTCGCTAAATTCTTAAATATTAGCGACGAAATATTTCGTCGCAAATCCGTCGCTAAAAGTTAGCGACGGCCATTCCGTCGCTGATCCGTCGCTAATTAGTGACGGAAAAATTCCATCACTAATTCCGTCGCTAAATAATGTTTTTCTTGTAGTGATAGGAAGGAAACGAAACGCCAGAGACAAAGACGAATGGCCAGCCTTTATTCGGTTAGGCCCTTCGCTTGGCCAGAGGCCTAAATGGCCCTTCATCTTCGACTGTGATGTGGCCATGAGATAAAGAGATAGAGAGAGACTGTCGTGAGGAGGAGGGAGGGGATCGACGGTCATGAGGTGACGGGAGGGAGGCGACGTTCATGAGGTGGCAGAAGAGGGGTGACGAAGGTGAGGCAATGAGATCAAGATCAAGAAAGAGAAAGAGAGAAGGGTCTTGAGAATGAGAACCGAGAAGTCGGTGGGCAGGAGAGAAGCGATGCACCACTGGTGAGGTTGGAAGGAGAGGGCGACCAACTGACTGGCACGCGCGTGCGAGAGAGAAGGAGAGAGGGGGGACGTCTGACGTTGTGAGGCTGAGAGGTTTGGGGTGAGAAAGAGAGAAGTTTGGGGGGGTTGGGGGAACCAGAGAGTGTCAGGGTCACGTGGGTGGAGGGGAGAGTAAACCGTGGGCGGCATGAGGGAGAGAGAAAAGAAGTTTGTGTGTGGGGGGGAGGGGAAACAGTGGGCAGTAAAAGTAAAATCATGGGCAGTAAGGGAAAAACTGTGGGCGGTAGAAGACGAATTCGGTTATTTCGGTTAACTGAAATATTCAAACGTTTTCATAAATATAACCGAACCGAAAAAATACACACCCCTACTTTCTTGTGCACTAGTGTGGTAAATAGGGGCAGTTTTAAAACTGCCGCTAAAATTTAAAATTTTTGAATTTTTTGCGGTGGTTTTGTAACCCCCGCTGAAATTAAAAAATTTTAACTTTTTTGCAAATTCAATATTTTGCGATTATTTTGCGACAGTTTCAAAATTGCCGCTAAATATTTTAAAAATTACTGCTAAATCACTTAGTTTGCGGTGATTTACAAACCGCCGCAAAAAATAGCATTTACCGGCGGTTACTCCAGTAGTTGCTAAAAATTGCCGCTAAATGTTTCGCGACGCCTGATATAGCGGTGATTTTCAAAATTGCCGCTAAATTACTTTAACCATCACAAAATGTAAAAAAATCGCTACTAAATGCTGATTTTTTTTTAGTTGTCTCCACTCCCTATCTAGTAATGAAGTTCCCTATCTCGACCACTAAGGTCGGAATCAGCCACGCCGACTAGAAAGAGACCTGACAATGCTACAACAACAGCTTGAGGGGTCACCAATACCAAGCTCCCCATCATAGCGTAAACATGTCAGAGTTAGACCCTTGGAATGAGCTCCCTAACAACCGTCCACAACCAACGAAGGAGCTATTTCCCATGAGTTTGGGGCCTCACCCGGAGCAAATGACTAAGATTAACACTACATTTTCCCCCGACCTTAAGGAACAATTGATCAAGCTTCTGCAAAGGAATGCCGACCTCTTCACCTTGACGCCCACAAATATGTCGGGCATTAACCTATCTTTCATTTGGCAAAAACTGACAATAAACCCGGATGCAAAGTCAATTGCACAAAGAAAAAGAAAGCTTAGGGAAAAAAGGCAGCAAGCAGTAGTTGATGAGACTACCAAACTCCTTAAAGCAAGATTTTTAAGAAAGACGTCATACACCACATGGCTCGCCAACATTGTCGTGGTAAAGAAACTCTCGAGCAAATGGCGGATGTGTTTTGACTTCATCGAATTGAATAAAACATACCCAAAGAACTCATATCCTTTGCCAAACATAGACCAACTCGTTGACAGAGCCTCAGGACATAAGTACCTGATGAAGATCTCCTAAAGTGGTAGCCGAACGCTCATTTTCTGCCTCCTCGAACATATCTGCAATGGAGACAGGGACTTGCTCCCCCTGTCGATCTCCGACGATCAAGTTAGTTCACGGGTTTGTTAGGAGTATAATCGTAATGGAAAATAATCGGAGAACCTCCCCCTTTTCTTACGTCGCCCCTTTCTTTTTATCCTTCTCTCAAGATAGGGATCTTGGAGAGATCTTCGGGATCCTTCCCTCCGCTTCCCCTGGAATCTTCCTGATAAGGATTCCATAGTAGCACCCGTTCCTGAAATCTTCGGGGTAGATCCTATCCTCGAGACCTTCGGCAAGATGGTCGATCCCTAAGAATTCAGGGATTTCCTTACCGTGTGCCCCGCCATCTATCATGGCGATGCTCATCCGCCACGCGTCATTTAGCCTTCAGCAAGATAATTGTAAGCGAAGCTTTTTATTAAGAAACACGTGTCACGTCCGCCTTTGGCTGCTTGTCCGGGGTATCGGTGTAAGTATGGACCCGAGGGTCTTCTCCTCATCAGTACCTTAGCTTCATGGATGCATATTCGGGATATAACCAGATCTAGATGCACCCAGATAATGAGGAAAAATGACCTTTATCAACGAGAACGCGAACTTTTGCTACAAGATTATGCCGTCTTGATTAAAAGAACACATGAGCTACATATTAACGGTTGATGAACAAGATATTCGCTGACTAGATTGGCCGCAACATTGAAGTGTATGTTGATGATACTCTTTCGCCAACTCCTCCCAAATGCTTTCCTTTATTTTATTAATTTCATCTTGATGAGAGTGGCGAAGTTTGGATAGCTAGCTTAGCATCCTCCACCTCTAGAATCCGTGCCGCATTTGCAAGATTGAGGGCTTGCAGCTCGACGTAGCGGAACATCCCAACCGGGCCAAGGGATCCAGCCCTTTCTGATCCTCCGTCGAGATTAGGTGTTCCTCGATAAAATGATCAGCATGAAACTCGAGGTCATTGAGACCGATCGATCGCACTTCACCTTCAACCAAGCTCGAGGAACCAAACAACCCTGCCTTTTTCACCATTTACCTTTTTCAATGGACTGCCAGCTCCTCAGCCGCGGTTGGCTCCTTGGATTGACAAGGAGCAGGAGGCTTGGTTGGAACATGCGGAACCAGCTGCGAGATAGGCAATCAAGTTGACTGCAGAAGAGGTAGGGCAGCTCGGCTCAGGGCAAATGTCTTACCCAAGATAGGCTTTGAGAGCTTTGACGGGACTGGGACCTTCTTAGCACTTGGGCCCGACGACTCGAAACTCGTTGAGGCCTTTTTCTTCTTATATACAAGCCTTCACCTCTTCCTTGGTGAATTTTGGAGCAATCTCGTTTAAAACAAAAGAACAAACATGAGCAAGAGGAAGGATTGACAAATCGAAGTAAGGAAAGCAGATCGAAACCCTAAGCATATAAGCAACAAGACCCTCATTGTCCCCACTATACTAAACCAAGGCCATGAAGATAACACCACCGGGTCAGACACAAGCATCCTATAAAATCAACATTTCAATGCATGTATTTTAACACACGAAATTCAATACACATGTATGAAACATTTTGGGACAAACCTCCCACATGAAACCAACCTATCGTAGGTCAAATCGATTGTATAAAACAAATCAAGTATAGGGTCGAACCATCCAAAATGAACCAAGTTTCAAATATAACTACTCTCAATAAACCGAGTTATAAGGGCGAACACTCACAAACAAACCAAGTTTTGAAGTAAGGACCCTCAATAAACCAAATTTGAAGCAAGAAAACTCTTACCTTAAGCGAAACTCAGAACTCCTCGAATCTTGTGCTCAACCTCAATTTTCGTGCCAAGCTTCAGTAATCGGACTATTACTCAACCTCGAGCTTCAATGAGCCCTAAACATCATATTAATTCCAAAAGAATGTCAAAATCTATTTTTTATAATTGTCTCATAATTTTTCCTCATTTTCTCCTTATTTTCTCCTCAAAAATTCCAAAATAAATATATTCTCAAGGTTTTTCCCAAATTTTTCTCCATCATAATTTATAAAATATTTTTCTAAAAATATTAAAAAAAATTCAAAAAATACCTCTTACACACACACGACCCACGCTCCTTGTGCGTAAAGACCCGTGCGTGCACTGTACGTGTCGTTCGTCTTCTCAGGCAAGCCTTTCGCCGTCGAAAATCAAAATTTTTCCCCGATCACACCACCTAGTAGATCTTTTCAAGTCAATCTCAGTGGTACCCTCCTTTGCCTGAAACACCCACCGGAAGGCCCTCGATCAGTCGTTTAAAGCTTTGGCACCAACAACCGGTTATGTTTTTTGGTGACCCTCGAAACACCCTCAAATCTACACGAACCTTGCTCAAATTCTCCATAAATTATCCTCTCGACCCAAGGAACAAAAGCTCTCTATCCATGCTCAAAAACACTCCCAAACTCGAGCAATTTGATGCTCAAAACTTGAACCCTCAGCCCCCTATTTATAGTAAAAATTCAGCCTCCCATCGACCAATCAACGGCCATAGTTTTGCTCTCACGCTTCCTAAGCCCATGCTTAGCCATACCCTAGCAAGATCCAGTCGTCCCATAGCCAGATTTGGCTCCCACGTGCAATTGCAGGTCAACCATGCTGCTTTGTTCACACTGCAGTTTTAAAAATTACACTACCACCCGAACCTTATTCGAAATGCCATTTTGACCATTTTCTTGAAGCCCCTAAGCTTTCCATCTATTCCATTAAGTCCCATAAGTTCAAAACTCTTCATTTCATCACCGAAGATTCAGGAAATCATCTTTTTGACCTCTCTCGGGGCAAGATTAAGAAATTACACTTAGGCTCGAATATAAGTAAGATCATGTTTTGACTACAAATCTTTTTGTTTCTTTCTGAAACCACTTAAAGGTTATTCTTTATGCTAAGTATGAATCTACTCAGGGTTCCGTCAACTTCCCAAAAGTCCTTACCATTATTCAATTTTTTAGCTTAAATCATAGTTGTATCGAAAACTGTCTCTGATCCGATTTCTTTTGGCGTCATAAATCTTGCCTTGAGACGCTCGTCATTGACATACCCTTTCTTTAGACATCTATGTTTTGAGGAGTTCCTTGTTGTCAATTCGACGGCTTATTTTTACTATCACGCTAATTTTTCGGTATTTTGAATTCATTAAATTAGGTGTCAACCTCATGCCAACATGGGGTATTACAACATATGCCAAACTTTGACTATCTCGGTCACACACAACCATTCTCAACCACCTTAGTTGCACATTCCGAGCTTGGCCTCTAACTAAACTACAAAACCCAATCTCTTCGGCTAAAGCACCCCGAGCTCTTTTATGACGACTTGGCAATTCGAGTTCTAAAACTCATCCTCGCAAACATCCGACCTGGAGGTCTCGTCCCGAGCTCAATTGTCTCAAACTATCTTAGTCTTACATGTCAATTGAGTTCAGCCGTCATCTTTGCATTCTGAGCTCGAATGGTTACCCTCGCGAACATTCAACCTGGGGGGTTGTGGACGGTACTGCCCCGGCCTGATAGAGGCCCAAGACATCTATCGACCTTCCAACCTAATCTCAGTCCCATACTTGCCAACAGTGATTATCATCACCCTTGTACCTACAACACCCCACGCTTGCTATAAGTTCTATCGACATTTAATGTAGCATTTAATGAAGGTCTCGTCGTCACCACACCTCCATCAGAAAGTCTCTTCGACGTCGGATATCTCCGTTTCATCTTGCTACAACACCCAAGGCCAACTTACATGCCAGGGAACCCATTTTTCCCTCTATATAACTCATCCTACTCACAAGCCAAGGTATGTCCTTTTGAGTTTATTGACACTCTGCCAACTAAATCTTTTACTCACTTCATCATCAGAGTGTTTGCAGGTACTGCCACCCCCCCTCCCCCACTCTATTCATCGGAACCAGCTCTAACATTATCAAAAAAAATTTCTGACAATCTTTTGGGTTGAAAGGAACAAATGTGATCCTTAGATATGATATATTGGGGACCATATGATGCTAGTTAGTAGTGTCTTCCTGCCCTTTCGTTTAATTTGTCTGCATGTTTTAGTATTTAAGGATGATATTTGAGTGGAGAGGGAGTTCCAACGCGCTCCCTAGCTTGCCCTGATAAGTTAATGTACATTTGGATGAAAATGTAATTTTGATACTCAATTATCACTACAAGAATTTCGAGATTTAGCGACGGAATATTTCCGTCGCTAAATCCAAAATTCCGTCGCAAAATATGTTTAGCGACGGATTAGCGACGGACAATTTCCGTCGCTAAATCCTGCGTCGCTAAATTATATTTGCGACGGATCCGTCGCTATTTTAGCGACGTCTTAGCGACGGAAATATTTCCGTCGCTAAGTGTATTTTTTAAAAAATTTGCGACGGAATATTTCCGTCGCAATATTTTTAAAAAAAAATTAAATTTAATATTATTTTTTATTAGCGACGGAAAATTCCGTCGCTATTTATTTTTTAAAAAAATATTTAAAATATAGCGACGGAATATTCCGTCGCTAATTAAAAAATAAGAATTTTTTTTTTAAAAAAATTTGCGACGGAATATTTCCGTCGCAATATTTTTAAAAAAAAATAAATTTAATATTATTTTTTATTAGCGACGGAAAATTCCGTCGCTATTATTTTTTAAAAAAATAACTAAAATATAGCGACGGAATATTCCGTCGCTAATGAAAAAAAAATAATTTTTTATTTTTTTAAATTCTGCGACGGAATAATTCCGTCGCAATATTTTTTAAAAAAAATTAAATTTAATATTATTTTTTATTCGCGACGGAATTTTCCGTCGCTATTATTTTTTAAAAAAATATTTAAAATATAGCGACGGAATATTCCGTCGCTAATTAAAAAATAAGAAATTTTTATTTTTTAAAAATTCTGCGAATTTTTTTTAAAAAAAAGAAATTCCTTTTTGAAATTTATTAAATTAATTATAGCGACGGAATTTTCCGTCGCTGATGTAAATTAAAAAAATTAAATAATATATTAAAAATTTGTTGCGATGGAATAATTCCGTCGCAATAAATTAATTTTTTTTAAATTTTAGCGACACAACTTGTTTCCGTCGCTAAATTTATACATTTTTTTAATTATATTTTAATTTAATTATTTAATTTTAAAATTTATTTATAATTATTTATTAAACAAATTATATAAAAATTTCAAAATTTATATTTATAATATAAAAATTAATATTCAAACAAGATACTAATAATTGTCTATTACATGCTAATATAATTGTCTGTTACATACCAATCCTTACATAAAAATAACTACAAAAACTAATCATCTAAATCATCATCAACATTAGGCTCAGGTTGATGAGTTGATTGTGGCTGAGAAGAAGAAGAAGGAACAATACCACGAGTAGATGCAGTAAGTTGTTCAATCAAGAATCGCATCTCAAACATCTGTCGTCGAACATCGCCCAGCTCATGAGCCTGCAAATTAATCTGCTCCGCCTGCGAATTTATCCGCTCTGCTTGTGAATTTATCTGCTCCGCCTGCGAATTTATCTGCTCTGACTGCACTTTTAATTTCTCTGTCATTTCTTGTATAACTGGGTTTTCATTAAAACTAGATGAGACAGAGGATGAGCTGCCAACATCAGAAAATTTTGATTGGGATAAAGATCCCGTGCCATAAATCCTCTTCTTCTTATTTTTCCCCCCAGCAGCCTGGATGAATATCTGATCGCAATCTGGCTGCTGAGGCTCCTCAGACCCTTCATTTGGTTGAGTTGCTTGCTCTAGCAACTGTCCATACATTTCCTACAACAGTTTAATGAAGAAAATAAAATAAATCAATTATGAATATTAAAACTTATATTAATTATAAAAATGATATTACTTGCAATTAAAAAATACTTACAGCAACACTCGAAGAACGTCTGTCGACATATACCATCTGTCCTTCCTCAGATTTTTTAGAATGAGTTCGTTCAAACAATTCAATCAGTGTAGGCTCTCTCCCAAACTCATGTGTCTAAAAAAAAATGATATAAAATTAACCATGTTAATAAAAAAAATTAAATATTAACAAATTAAATAAATTAAATTTCTCACCATTCGTCTTTTATGCTCTGCTGAAGATATAGAACCTCCAGTATGACGGGAAGGACCAGCCCCAAGGCCACCTGTCTCACTCAAACGGTTCAACGATGCTTGTGCAGACCGTTTCTTGAAAGCTTCATCTTGTTCCCATTTCTGCATCCAGCTATCCCAAACATCATCTGGCACAAAGATTGGTTTTCCATTGGCATGCCACTTACGAATGTTGTCGATATATCGTTTCGCTGCTTTTTGTGCCCACTCTCTTCTCACCAATGCATCAATTGCAGGATCCCACTGAAAAATTTTCTGTAAAATAAAAAAAAAGATTAAATAATTTAAACATTTCTACATTAATAATTGAAATATATATATTATTAATTTAAATTTAATACCGCAAATTCATCCCAATACATGCCCTTTATCTCCGAAGGCACTTCTTTCCAAACATGACCTTCTTTATGAAGACGTTTCTTGAAGATTGTCGATATAATATGAGAGATATTTATTGTACGACAAAAGATGCTCCTGTATACAAAAAATAATAATTAGTATAAAAATTAATACATGTCATAATGTGAAAAAAAATTAAAAAAAATTAAAATTACCCATCGCCGTCTTGCTCTATAACATGTAATGAGTCCGATGTAAAATGACTGTCAGTCGAGTGATGAGATGATGAATGTACTGGTGACTCTGCAGGAAGGGTCGGTGAAGAAGCAACTACAGGAGTAGCAACAGGAGATGCTGATGGGAGGGAGGCCGGTGAAATATCTCCCGAAATATGTGGTGCTACAGTAGATGACGTGGAAGCAGCAGTAGACCCAGACGAGTCAGGTCTAGAACCACTGCGTCCTGCACGAAATCGTCCTCTAACACCTGTCATCTATATATATTATAACGAAAATGCCGTCAAAATTTTTTCCCGCCCATTTCCACTTTCTATTTCGATATTTTATTATATTTTAATTATTTTTTCTTACCCAAAATAAAATTTTTATAAATCATTAATTAAATATAAGTTTGTTGAAAACGTGTAGTTCTTGAAACCTGTAGATGATTTTTTCATAATTAAATAGTATTTGAAGAATGTATAAACATGTTAGTATATAAAGAAGTAAGATCTAATCAATATTATTAATTTTTAAATTTTTAAATAATAACATAAAATTTTAATTAAAATAAATTACAAAAAAATGAGACTTTTTTAAATCAACAAAAATCTTGAGATATCAAGTAATACCGTCAAATACCGACTACCAAGTAATTTTTTTAAAAAAATAAATTTAATTTTTTATTTTATTTCCTATAATTTACCTCTCATTCTCTCTCAATAAAGCCACTATTCAAAACTCTAAAACCCTTAATGAATTTCAGAACCATGCAAAAAATAATACAAATCTTATATATGTTTAAGTTATTACTTAATTTTAAAAAATAATTAGTTTGTAGGTTATGTTAATTTAGTTATTTAGGTAAAATTGAATTATTTTAAATAAATTATTTAAGTTATTTTGACAAAATTAATATTTGTATAAGCTATTTATATTTATCATATGTTGTCATGTTTTTTTTGAAAATTTTATTATATTTTATATTTTAATTATTTATGTTACTAATTTATTATATGTTGTCATATTATTTATTATTAAGTATAAACTATTTATATTTATCATATGTTAAATTAGTTATCAGTTTGTGAAAAATGTGTAGTTTTGAAATTTGTAGACTGTAGATAGAATTTATGATTGTGAGGTTACTAATTTTAAACAAATTCAATATATATGAATTTTCGTGCATCGCACGGGAGGTGAATTAGTACCTATAATGAAATAAATCAATTAACAAAATCAATATCATTAATAATTAACACATAAGTATTTAAATCATAAAATTCACCTCTAATCACTATCATATAAGTCTACATCTGTGTCATTAGATTCTAAGTCGTCATCAGAATCTAATTGAAGAACTTGTTCATCCTCTGATTCAGAATCATATTCAGAGTCTGATCGCAAGACTTGCTCATCATACGATTCAGACTTATCTTCAGAATCAGATCTCAAAATTTGCTCATCATTCAACTCTGGGGCTTCATCAAATTCTGATTCCATAACTGGCTCATCATTTAAATCAACGTGGTCACCATCATTCACTGTCTCAAGGATTTGGGCATCATCAACTGCGATATCATGTAGTTCCACGTCATCCTCTTGGTAAGGCAACGCTTCACGTGGAAGAGTCGCCTCTTGATTATTAAAAGATTGTGGAACCTCTACTGTGAACCTTGGTTTGACTTTTGTTACAACCAACCAATCGCTTTTGTTACGCCTCAAGCTTGGATATTCGCAAAAATATACTTGAATTGCTTGAGAAGCTAATACAAATTGCTCGTTTGTATTCCATTTCTTCTTTTCATTGACCTCGACGATCTTATATGCATGATGAATCTTCACCCCCTCGTTCAAAGTTGGAATAAACCAATCACCCTTGAACAATATAACTTTCTTGAATGACGATACTGAAGGATACTCAAGTTCAATAATCTCTGTTATCCGACCATAATAGTCCTTCTCGGGATCATCGTAGTTGGATCCTTTAACGCACATGCCACTATTCATAGTGCCTTTATTCGAACCATAACTAATCGTGTGAAATTTAAATCCATTAACAAAGCAGCCAGGGTACGTTGTAACAGTGTTAAAAGGTCCTTTTGCGAGATCCCTTATGTATGAATTTGTCACATTGTTCGTAGGATCGCGAACCTATTAAATAAGACAGATATATAAGAAATAATTATATAAGAAATTGAGTGAAATTAATATTTTACTTAATCAACTCACATAATTATGAAACCAAGAAGGGAATTCCTTATTTGTTAATTGTTCAATGATGTGGTCCCCAATGCCGAGATTACGTTGCCTTAGCTCAGCATCGTAAATTCTTGAAAAATTAAAAAGAAAAATAAAAATAACTACATTAGACTATTCAATTTAAATATAATTTAAAAATTAACAACAATTAATTAGCAAAATCTTACTGCAGATACGGTTCAACTTCTGGACAATTCATCAAAATATATCTGTGTGCAACATCATATTCTTCACCGAATAACATTCGTGACTTTTTACATCCAAATGGTCGACAAGGATGCTTGAAAATTGATAACTTCCCCTCCTGGTCATCCCCTTCATTTACAACACCAGCATCGTTACGCGACACTCGTGTATGCCTTGTAACAACATGGTCCTCAAAGTAATGAGAACACAACAATGACGCTTCTTCCACAACGTATGAATTAGAAATAGAGCCTTCCACTCGAGCTTTATTTCTAACTGTTTTCTTCAACTTTTCAAGGTATCTATATAAAATGTATATAGTAATTAGATAAGTGAACTACAAAATAAATATGTTTCTTATAAAATAGGAAAAAAAAAATTATCAATATAATAAATAGTACCTTTCAAACGGATACATCCATCGATATTGAACTGGACCTGCTATCCTTGCTTCATAAGCCAAATGGACTGGAAGATGCTCCATAGAGTCAAAGAAACTTGGAGGGAATATAAGCTCCAACTTGCACAAAGTGATGGGGATGTCGTTCTCTAATTTCATCATATGCTCACTTTTAATAGTGGTCGATGTCAAATCTTTGAAGAAAAGACTCAACTCAGTCAATGCCTCCCATACTTTTTGCGGTAGTAATTCTCGAAATGCAATGGGCACCAACCTTTGCATGAACACATGACAATCGTGACTTTTCATCCCAAACAACTTAAGCTTCTTTGTGTCAACACATCTAGCCATGTTCGACACATACCCATCAGGAAATTTTAAATTTTTTACCCACGCACACATGACAGCTTTTTCTTTCTTGTTCAGGGTAAAAGTTGATTGAGTAATGCGGCGACAATATTGATTCAACTCTTCTCTCGACTTCACTGTGTCCTTAGTTTTGCCCGGTACATTCATCACTGTATTGAACACATTTTCGAACACGTTTTTCTCTATATGCATAACATCCAAATTGTGTCGAATAAGTTGAGTTTTCCAATAAGGTAAATCCCAAAAAATGCTCTTACTCTTCCAACCACTACCATGACTGTTATCCGCATTAGTCTGTGCAGCATTGGGTTGTGTCGCCTTCACTAAACCCAACTCGTCCAAGGAAGCAAGTATCTCAGGTCCAGACAGTACAGGAGGTGGTGTTTTTTTTACCAAAGTATTTTTGCGAAATCCATACCTATTCCGTCGATACGGATGATCTCGGTGCAAGAATTTTCGATGGTTATCAAACCATGAAATCTTTCGACTCTTTGACAGGTAAAATGCGTCCGAGTGAATCGTGCAATAAGGACATGCCAGTTTTCCTGCCGTGCTATACCCCGAGAGCATTGAATATGCGGGAAAATCACTAATGGTCCACATCAAAGCCGCTCTCAGTTGGAAATTTTGTTTCAATGAGATATCATATGCATGCACACCAACATCCCACAAATGTTTCAACTCTGCAATAAGGGGTTGTAAGAAAATATCAAGTTTTGCCTTAGGATTCTCTGGTCCTGGCACTAGCACTGTTAAGAACATTGTTGTATCCTTCATACACATCCAGGGTGGTAAATTATACACCGTAACAATGACAAGCCAACAAGAATATTGCTTCCCAGATTGACCAAACGGCTGAAACCCATCAGTACAAAGACCAAGTCTGACATTCCTTTTCTCGGCAGCAAATTCCTTATGAGTCTGGTTAAAATGAATCCACGCAGGAGAATCCGACGGATGACGCATGACGCCATCTTCGACCACATGATCTGCGTGCCACCTCATTTCTGCTGCTGTTGAATTGGATGCATACAATCTCAAAAGTCGAGGAGTTAAAGGAAAATAATGCATCTTCTTATAAGGAACACAAGTTTTTTGTCGTTTGCTACTGTCAGCTTGATCAACTTGCTTGTATCGATTCTCATGACAAAACTTGCAGACTGTTAAATCACTGTCATCACCCCAAAAAATCATACAGTTATTTCTACAACAATCAATTTTCTCAACAGGAAGGCCCAACCCTCGAACCAGTTTTTTAGTACTGTAAAAATTATCAATCACTGTATTAGGTTCAGGAAGAACCTCCTTAAGTAATTCACAAAGTTGATTAAATCCCCTCTCAGATAAATGGTGTTCTGACTTAAAGCTAAGCAATCTAGAAACAAGCGACAACTGCGTATGCTTTCGACAACCAGGATATAACTCTTTTTTTGCAGCACTAAGCATGTCATAGAATGCTTGAGCTTCCGGATTTGGAGGTTCTTCTTCCATATTCGGATTGAAATCAGGCCCGGCAGCATCCATTACCATAGTCTCAAATAAGTTGCTTGGCTCTGCTTCAAGCGTTGATGCTGAGTAAGACATATCGACTGAATCTACCGTAGCAATAACTTCCCCATGAAGTGTCCACTCATAATACCCCGGTACGAAACCTTTGGTGAGCAAGTGACTTGTCACGGTATCCTGGTCATGAAAAGCCGTGTTCCTACACTTTGGTTTATTACAAGGACATTTAATCTTATTCCCATCCATCCACTCTGGTTGACTCTTAGCAAAATTAACAAACTTCTCAACACCCTTGATAAATTCCGTAGAAACATAACCATCTGAGTTACGCCTGATATACATCCACTGACGATCTGATCTCATAACTTTCCTGTACCATTAAATAATAAAAAATTACTAAATGATAATTATAATATTTTTTTATTTGAGTTGTTTTAATATTATTCCACTGAACTACTCCTTATAACTCCTCCTTAAAATTTGAAGGTTATGACCTATCCCATCCAGAAATGAATCGTGATATGACCACTAGCGGACGCATTTACTCACGATACGAAATTTCGGCAGCATCTCAGCGCAGTTCTCCAGATGCACGATAAAGATTATGTGTTGATTCATACAAGTTAAACTCAATTTGAGTTAATTGCATGAATCAAAACATATTCCTATCTGCAACCAGAGAACAACAAGAAATGCTACTGAATTTTCGTACCATGCATGAGTAAATTAATGCGTATTCGCTGGGCACACAACACGATACCAAATTTCCAGACTGTCCAACTGGACAATTCAGTGATCTCCTCGCTCCATCGAGGAAGTCACCAAACGGGAATCTAAGGTTAAGTTCCAACCAATTTAATTAAATACCTAAAAAATATTTAATTAATTATATTTTTTATTTAATATAATTTTTAGAGAAAATTCGACAAAGTCTCCCCTATAAATGGACTACACCCTATGTAAGAAAAAAAAAACACAAAAATTTAACACTTCAATACATGCAACATCATCAATTCTCAACGCAACATCATCAATTCTCAACACGTCATACACTTCATAATCATCCAATAAAATAAATAAATTCAATAAACAAGAACTAAACAAGCTTTAACTGAAACTTAAATGTCAACAAGGGAAAAGTTATGTTTATTTGTTTAGTTCATTTATTGTTATTCATTTATTAGTTCAATGTTTATTTATTTGTTTATAATTATTCATTTAGTTTACTATTATTCATTTAGTTTATTTAATTGTTCAATGTTTAGTTTAATGTATTTAATTTAAATTTAGTTTAGTTTAGTTTATGTTTATGTGTATTTGATTATTTTGAGTTTGGTTAATTTACTGATTATTTATGTGTATAATTTAGTTTAAGTTAATTTACTGATTATTTTTAGTGTTTAGTTTAATTATTCATTTAGTTTAGTTTACTGTTCAAATTGTTACTTAGTTACTGTTCAAATTGTTAATGTATTTAATTTTAAATTTAGTTTAGTTTTGTTTTAATTTATGTTTTAATTTAGTTTATTTAGTTGTTTTCTGTATTTAGTTTAGATTTACTGTTTATTTAGTTTAATTTAGTGTTTATTTAGTTTAGTTTACAAATATGTGTGTATTACACGTCTGTATTTTAATTTAGTGTTTTATTTAATTTAGTGTATTTTAATTTGTATTTAGTGTTAGTTTAGTGTAAATTAATTTAGTGTTAATTTAATTTAGTTTAATTTAGTGTTAATTTAATTTAATTTAGTGTTAGTTTAGTGTAAATTAATTTAGTGATAATTTAATTTAGTTTAGTTTATGTAAACAAATATGTGTGTTAATTTATGTACATTTCATTATTTCTATCCTATTATTTTGTGTATTTTTTATAGTATTTTATGTTTTGTGTACATTTGATATTTTAAAATGTTAGTGTATTAATTTAGTGTATTATATAAATATACACGTGTGTGTGTTAATTTAGTTTAGTGTAAATTCATTTAGTGTTAATTTAATTTAGTTTCGTTTATTAATTTAATTTAGTTTAGTATAAATTAATTTAGTGTTAATTTAATTTAGTTTCGTTTATTAATTTAGTGTATTTCATTTAGTATATGTGTATTTAATAATTTGATTATTCATTATGTACATTTGATTAAATTAATTTAGTGTACATTTGATATTTACACATATATATTTGATGTTATTTTGTTGGTGTGCTAATTTTTTATACAATAACTTTAATTTTTATTCAGAATTTAGTTTTAATATTATTTACATCGTGCCTTTAGGCACGGGCATTCTCTAGTATATTAATATAATACAAATACAACACATTAATATACTGATATAAAATATATCAATATTTTATATATTTATATTAATATAATATAAATACAACACATTAATACATTGCAAAATTGTGCAAGTGAGCATTCAAATATCATTTTCATTAAAAATATAAATAGTAAATTACATTATTAACATATATGTTGTTGTCATTATATTTTCATTAAATATAAAAATACAAGTACTTAAAATTAATGATAATAATTCTATTGTTGTCTTTTAACTGAGATTTTAAAAATAAATATTTATATCATATCTTGTCATATTATAAAATAAAAAATTTAACAATTTTAGCATCAACAATTAAATATTCAATCACATTCAACTATTTCGGCCACAATTAACATATCTCAACCACAACAATTCCTAATTAAGTGAAGTAGTCAATTAACAATCAGCAAAAAAACCTAAAATCATAATTGCTAAACTCATTATAATAGGTATTAAATTAGCCAAAAATAAAATATAAATACACATTAAATAGAACATAATCAAATAAATGAACTTACCTCTAATCTTTTGATTTCTAGAGTATGAAGGGATGCCCACTGGCCACTGATTATCTGCCAAGAACAAGAATACAATACCAATATTAAAATTAACAAAATAGGTGAGCCAGTGATTATCTCCCCAACTACCAATATAAATACAATACCAAGATATGATATAAATACCAATATAAATACCAATAAAAATACCACTGATTATCTCCCCAACTACCAACCGAGAGAGCCGCGAGAGGCGAGGGAGAGGGTGAGCCGCGAGAGGCGAGGGAGAGGACGAGGCAGCAGGTGGCGAGGGAGAGGAAGAGGCAGCGGGTGGCGAGGGAGAGGAAGAGGCAGCGAGGGTGAGCCAGTGAGCGAGGGAGGGCTAGCCAGTGAGCGAGGGCGAGGGAAAGGGCGAGCTGCGAGAGGTGAGAGCGAGGGCGCGCGAGGCAGCCGGTGAGGGCGAGGGCGATGGCGAGCTGCGAGAGCGAGGGCAAGGCAGCCGGTGAGGGCGAGGGCGAGCTGCGAGAGGCGAGAGCGAGCTGCAATAGGCGAGAGCGAGGGCGAGCCGGTGAGGTCGAGCCAGTGAGAGTGAGCAAGGGCGAGGGCAAGGGCGAGCTGCGACAGGGGCGAGAGCGAGGGAGACGCTGAAGGGAGAAGAGGGAAAGACAGAAGAGGGAGAAGAGGGAAAAAGAGAAAGAGAGGGCGCGAGGCAGGGTTTTATGGGGGGAAGGGAAAGAGGAGGGGGGAACAGGGTTTTACGGGGGGAGGGAAATTAAGGCGGGGAGGGAAAATTAGGGGGGGAAATTATTAATAATTATTAAATAATTTTATTAATAATTTATTATAATCATTTAAAATATCATAATAAAATTATTTAAATCATTGCATTTTAAATTAATATTAATTTAAAAAATACTTATATTATAAATCTAATAATTATAATAAATTAATTTGATATATTATAAATATTACTTTAATAAAAAATTCATAAAAGATAAAAAAAATTCAAAAATTTTGTAACAATAGTCTTTATATATTTTGAATTTTGATTAGTCTTTAATTTTTTAAAGAAGAAAATTTTGATTATTTTCTCTTTTATATATAAAGAGTTTCCCTCAATTATCGAATTATCGAATTAATCAAAGTTAATTAAAATTGAATTAAACTAATCAAAAATCAAATTGAATTGAGAAATTAAATTGAATTTAGTTTAATCAAAATAAATATATTCATTGTATTAAATTTCAATTATCGAATTA
This sequence comes from Diospyros kaki, assembly GCA_036245055.1. Classification (NCBI taxonomy): domain Eukaryota; kingdom Viridiplantae; phylum Streptophyta; class Magnoliopsida; order Ericales; family Ebenaceae; genus Diospyros; species Diospyros kaki. The sequence goes on along the minus strand of BSEG01000002.1, from coordinate 4,140,131 downwards.
ATCAAAAATTAACAAATTGAATTGAGAAATTAAACTAAACTAACTTGACAGATTAAACCCAATAAACAAAATTAACTAACAATAATGTTTTATACATAATGTTTTATACATAACACTTAAACTTCAAAAATAAAAATTAACCTTCTATAGTTTTTTTATAGTATAACTATTAAGGGAGAAAACCATTATTCCATATTTTAATCTAAAAACTATTTTGAACTTATCTTCATACTTATTTATCCTCTTCATTTTAACAAGCGCTACATAAAAATTTTATTATATATTTTATTTTTTATTATTTATTATGAATGACTTAATTATACATTTAATTATTTCATTTTTATATAATTCTTCAAATTATAGAGAATAAGACATTGTTAAGATAGCTCATAAACTATTTTCTATATATGTAATCCCTCGATATTGTTTTATTTTTATTTGTATGCACGTGAAATATATTAATTGATGTATTTAGAATTTAGTAATATTATGATTTTTAAATTTAATATATTTATCTAAATTTTATAAATTAATTTTTTTATATTCATCTCATGTTTAAATGTATATATTTAATTATATATATATTAATATATTTAATTTCTTATAGATTTTAATATTTATAAATTTAAATACTTATAAAATCATTAAATAATAAATAAAAATTAAATTTAGTGATGGATTGAAAGTTCCGTCTCTATTCCAGCAATGGACTCGGTCAATCCGTCACTAAATTTATTTATTTATTTTTTATTATTTCATTTTGTATTAAATTTTAATTTGTTATTTCTAAAATTTGTGACGAAAAAACTTTTCGTCTCTATATTTGAAAATCAAAAAATTTATAATTAAAATTTAATTTTTTAGCAATAAAAATAGTTTTGCCTCACAAAAAGTAGTGACAGAATTTATTATTTTTTTAAATTTAAACTAATATTAATTTTTTTTCATTTTGAACTTTAGGGACATAATTTATTTCCATCTCTAATATTTGAGACGGAAGATAAATTTTGTTGCTAAAATTAACGATAGAAAATAAATTCTATCTCTATCTAAAATGTATTTTTTATTATTTTTATTATTAAAACTATTATTAAAATAAATTCTCGGCCCACCTCATTTATTTATTTTAATATTTTAATTATATAAAAAATAATATAACTTATAAAAATAATATTAATAATTATTTAATTGATAAAAATAATATATTTTAAATAAAATTTTATTATTAAATCATTTTTTAAAATCTTACAGTAATTATTTAAAATGTGATGATAAAATAATTTAAATTATTGTATTTTAAATTAATATTTATTTAAAAATTAATTTAAAAAATTAATTTGATAAATTGAATTATTTATTAATTATTTTTTTTATAAATAAAAATTATGTTACACATAACACTTATATTAGATAGTGACATATAATATTGTTATCAAGTATAAGACACAATGTCGTCCATATATTAGCCCCGTTTGTTGCAACTTAATTAAATAAATTATAGTTTATAATTTCTTAGATTATAACTTTTAAAACTTAAAATAAGTTGTAAACTTGTTTGTTACAACTTCTCAGAAAGATGTAGAAGCTGTAGAAGATAGGGTACCCGAACTTTGAAAAAACCCATTTCTACCATTTCTAAAAGTTAGTAGAACCTATAAGTTATAATTATACAATCTAAAACAAACAATACATTATCACTTTTTTGAAGTTAGAACTTAAAAATTAGGGAAATTCTATTCACAGCGAAGTTTTTACTCTTCGCAACCATTACCCGCCAAAATTTGTCATCATTTTTCAAAAATCCCATTTTACCTTTCTATCACCCTACCATATCATCTTTCTTCCCTTTTTACTCTGCATACTCACACAAATATGTATATATATATATACAAACACACACAGAAATAATTTAATATAATAAAATAAAATTAAAAAATATAAATAAATAAATTATTTTTAAATATCTATATTTTAAATAATTATAAATTAACTAATTATAAATTTTTTAACTAATTTTAAATTTTAAATCACCGTGAGTTAAATTTTTGATACTCAAAAAAATTTAAAATTAGTTAATTTATCTTATTAAATTACTTAAAGATACATATACTTAAAATTAGTTATTCAATCAACTAATTTAATAAGATATATATTTTTTTAAAAAAAATATTTATTTATATTTTTTAATTTTATTTTATTATAATAAAAAATTAATAAAAATAAAAAAAATTCTGGAATCTTTCCCGAAATCTGGCTTTCGAAGAACACAGCGTTCCCCGAAATCCAGCTTTCGAGGAACCCAGCATTCCCCGAAAGCTAGCTTTCGGGGATCACTGGGTTCCCCGAAAGCCAGATTTCGGGGAAGATTCCAGAGTTTTTTTTATTTTCATTAATTTTTTATTATAATAAAATAAAATTAAAAAATATATATATAAATAAATAAATTCTTTTTAAAAAGATACATATACCTTATTAGTTAAATTTATTTAATAAATAAATTAGTTAATTCTTTTAAAAAGATACATTCATCTTTAAATAAATTAAATTATTTAGTTTTTTTAAAAAAATAAATTATTTGAATTTATTTAATAAATTATTTTTAAAAAGATACATATAATAAAAAAACTTATTATAATAAAAAATTAATTATTTTTTTAAAACAATTTTTTATTTTATTTTATAATTAATACACTTATTTTAATTTAAATTATTTATTCAATCAACTAATTTAATAAGATATATATCTTTAAAAATTAGTTAAATTTATTTAAAGATGTATGTATCTTTTTAAAAATAATTTATTAAATAAATTCAACTAATTTATTTTTAAAAAGAATTAACTAATTTAATTTATTTAAAGATAGATGTATCTTTTTAAAAAAATTAACTAATTTATTTATTAAATAAATTCAACTAATAAGATATATGTATCTTTCTAAAAATTAATTAATTAATTAATTATTTTATTTTATTTTATTATAATAAAAAATAATTAAAAACAACAAAAAAACAAAAAAAATACAAAAAACTCCCCCTAAAGCCAACTTTTGGGAAACAGGGGGTTTCCCGAAAGCTGGCTTTCGGGAAACTCCCTGTTTCCCTAAAGTTGGCTTTAAGGGGAGTTTTTGTTTTTTTTTTTTTGTTTTTTTTTTGTTTTAATAAAATAAAATAAGTTCTATTATAAAATAAGTTTATTAATTTATAAAATAAAATAAAAATTGTTTTAAAAAAATAATTAATTTTTTATTATAATAAGTTTTTTTTATTATATGTATCTTTTTAAAAATAATTTATTAAATAAATTCAAATAATTTATTTTAAAAAAATTAAATAATTTAATTTATTTTAAGATGAATGTATCTTTTTAAAAGAATTAACTAATTTATTTATTAAATAAATTCAACTAATAAGAAATATGTATTTTTTTTAAAAAGAATTTATTTATTTATATATATTTTTTTAATTTTATTTTATTATAATAAAAAATTAATAAAAATAAAAAAAATTAGAATCTTCCCCGAAATCTGGCTTTCGGGGAACCCAGTGATCCCCGAAAGCTAGCTTTCGGGGATCTCAATTTTTTTATTTTCATTAACTTTTTATTGTAATAAAATAAAATTAAAAAATATAAATAAATATTTTTTTTAAAAAAATATATATCTTATTAAATTAGTTGATTGAATAACTAATTTTAAGTATATGTATCTTTAAGTAATTTAATAAGATAAATTAACTAATTTTAAATTTTTTTGAGTATCAAAAATTTAACTAACGATGATTTAAAATTTAAAATTAGTTAAAAAATTTATAATTAGTTAATTTATAAAATTTAAATTTGTTGTAGCTTTTAAGCTACAACAAACATGCCCATTATGTTTGGTTTTTAAACTTTTTAGCATAGTAAAAAATTCTCATATTTATAAAGAGAAAGAGATTGATAAGATAACCGGCCCTAGACTCCTTTCCATATAATGTAATCTCTCAATATTTTTTTATTTTTATGATTTTTAAAATTTAAAATATATTTTTTAATAATATTATGATTTTTAAACTTTTTATTTATTTTTCAATTATAGTGTTTGTTTACATTTTGTACACAGTTAATAAATATTATAAATAATTAATTATTATACATTTAATTGATATAGTTAGAATTTAGTAATATTATGATTTTAAATATTAATATATTTATTTAAATTTTATAAATTAATCTTTTAATATTCATCTCATCGTTAAATGTATATTTAATTTTTTATAAAAATTTAAATATTTATATATTTAAATATTCATTTCAAATTCAAATATTTATAAATTAACTGAATAAAAAATATAAAAAATTAATGTCAGCGACGGATTAAATATGCCGTCGCTAGCTTTATTTTTTTAATTTAAATTAATTTTAAATTTAAATTTTTTATTTTAACATTTAATATTAAAATTAATTTTTTATTTTAAAATTTTGCGATGGAATTTTTTTCGTCGCAAAAATAAAAAAATTAATTTTTTTTATTATTATTAAAATATAGCGACGGAAATAATTTTCCGTCGCTAAACATAGCGATGGATTACAGTTTCCGTCGCTAAAATAATATTTTTTTTATTTTTTCGCGACGGAATTTTTTCCGTCACTAAAATTAAAAATTTTTATTTTTTTACTTTTTTATTATTATTAAAATTTAGCGACGGAAATAATTTTCCGTCGCTAAACATAGCGATGGATTACAGTTTCCGTCGCTAAAATAATATTTTTTTTATTTTTTTGCGACGGAATTATTATCCGTCGCTAAGAAATTAATTTTTATTTTTACTTTTTTTATTCTTATTAAAATTTAGCGACGGAAATATGTTTCCGTCGCTAATTACAGCGATGGATTACTGATTCCGTCGCTTAAAAATTATTTTTTTATTTCTTTGCGACGGAATTATTATCCGTCGCTAAAAAATTAATTTTTATTTTTACTTTTTTTATTCTTATTAAAATTTGGCGACGGAAATATGTTTCCGTCGCTAATTACAGCGATGGATTACTAATTCCGTCGCTAAAAAATTATTTTTTTATTTTTTTGCGACGGAATTTTTTCCGTCGCTAAAATCTGTTGCTAATTTTACAAAAAAAAAAAATTCGTATTCCGTCGCAAGTCCGTCGCTGGTTCGTCGCAAAATAACGAAGGAAATTTCCGTCGCTAAAAATCCGTCGCTAAATCCCGAATTTCTTGTAGTGTATGATATTGTTTTTTTGTAAATGTCATATACTTAATATGTTATATTTCGTATTATATTAATAAAAATATGTAATATATCAATATCTAAATATTATAAAAATATCACAACTAAATATCCAAATAATATTTTCATTCCTAATTAAAGACTTAGGAAAAAGTAAAACTAAGATTTCGAACTTATTATTATTAGACTCGTTCTTACTAACTTATTATTATTTATATATTTCTTGATGATATTTAACAACCATTTTAAACTGAAAATGTCATCATACATGGAGTTTGTACAATTCATTACACACATAATTTGACTACATTGTATGATGTGAACTTTTCCACTCTTAATGCAGAGAAATTAAGTTTATAATAGAGTGTAGAAATAACATTTTCAGATTCAAACCACCCTCACAGGAATTAATGAAAAAACTGGGAAACAGACAATTAAACAAAGCTTAAAAGGCATGGAAACAAACAATTAAACAAAGCTTAAAAGGCATGGAACTCTCCATTCCAACACTTTTGAGTTAAACTCGGGGGGCAGTTAATTGGGGGCTGATTGAGCTTCACGTTTGGCTTGAATCGTCTTGCCATACTCAATGAGTCTTTCAGTCTCCGGGATCACACCCTCTACAGCCTCATGTGAACAGAACCTCTCAGCCCACGCCACCAGCCCCGGCGTCGCGGCCTCATCCAGCACCTTCAGATCGGACCTCTTCTCCATCGCCTTTATCCACCCCAAGAAGGACCCAAATGCGATGTCCACATACCCAATGCTTTCACCTCCGAAGAAACCGCTTCCTTTGCTGCATTTGGTGAAGGCCTCCTCCATCAAAATCATCTGCTCTTTCCGCTTCTCAGCAAGTGCTGCTCTTTCTTCCTCTCCCTTTGCCATGCTTAGCTTCGTCCCCAGATCAACCCACTGCAAACATTGATTGAGTTTCAGACCAATGGCTATATATAATTTAATCGATTTGACTGAAACTCAACCTGAAGCGACCAAGGGCAACTAGTTGTTAATTTGTTGTATTAAAAATTCAGACTATGATTAAATTACGTTATAATACTGTGTTTGAGCCTACCGAATTAAGGTTTGAACTAAATAGCGGAAGAAGATTCAAAGGAGAAATTAAGATACCTCATGATCAATATAGGCAGCCCAGAAGCGGGCAGTGGCGCGATCGTGTGGATCAGAAGGGAGAATAGAGGGACCAGAAGACCACACTTCATCTATGTACTGGACTATGACAAGGGACTCGCAAATGGGCTTATCATCATGGATCAGAACCGGGACTTTCTTGTGAATCGGGTTGGACTTGAGCAACAACTCGCTCTTGCTATCAAATTTCTCTTCTTGCCACTCATAGTCGACGGACTTCAAGTTGAGGGCTATTTGGACCCGGGCCACGAACGGGCTTGGCCATGCTCCGAGAAGCTTTACGTCGCTCTTCGCCATTGGCAATTTGTGTAGCTGCAGAGGGCTAATTATGATGGGAAAGTAGGGTTTGGGAGGTTTGTTAAGGTGCTTAAATTATATAAAGGCGGGTAGATGGAGGGGTTTGCGAGACAGACTTTCTGGGCTGTTCCGAATGGGTGGGGGGGTCTATATGTGGAATAAAATAAATATTGGGGTATGTCACCCAAGTCGTCATAACCGTCGTCCGCGTCCGGCAACGATGTTTAGGTCTTGTCTTGCACCCAACGACGGAAAATAGGTTAACAAATTGCATAGGATTCTCCAAAATTATCCCTTGATGTCAATTTTTGGCCGTCAAGTTGAGTAATAAAATAGTGTTGATCATGGCATATATAATAATAATAATAATAATAATAATAATAATTGATATAAGAAAGTGGAGTTAGGGTAATAGAAAGCGCTAGCTATTTGTAATTTTGCACTGACGGATCAACCAGCTCCTAGAGATCATGTGGCTTAATCTCCCCCAATCAATGCCTCAACGATTGACATCAACAAAATCCCATGGATCGCAAAGTAAACTAGGCCTATTTTTATCCCGAGTTGACAAAATGATTCCATTTATTAGCAGAGACCCGTCCTAATTGTCACAAAATATGTTTTTTGTTACGATTTTTTTAATATTTTGCAATGATTTTAAAATATTATTGTAAAATTTAATAATTTTAAATTTTAAAATTAAATTGACATTTTTTGTAAAATTTATTAATTTAATAAATTTTGTGACAATTTTTTAAAAATTACACAAAATTTAAAAAATAATTTAATAACTAAAAAATAAAATAAAATTAACATTTGCGACACTGCTGCTAAATGTTACGAGTTGTCGCAAAAATATATATATATAGCAATTGTTGAAAATCGCTACTAAACATTTCGTGACGGCTGTATCTGCGACGGTTTTGAAAATCCCTGTAAAATCTGAAAATCGTCGCTAAATTCCAATTTTTTTGTAATTACAATTTAAAAAGAAACATCAAACACCATCTTCCAGATAGTAAAGAGAGAATGCACCTTAATTAGGAGTCGATTGAGCTGTTAAGTTTGGCCAGACAAATTGACAAAGAGGGTTACCGAATAGGGCAAAAAGACCAAAATACCCTCGCCCACTTTATAAATTTGTAAAGTGGGCCACTGCCCTGCTCTCTCTTCTTTCCTTTCCTATGGCCGCAATGTGACCGTCGACCGTTGACCGCCTCGTGCTGCTGCCTTCGCCTCACTGCCATCACTTCTTTGCCTCACCGACCATCGTTGTATCCTTCAACGGTCAACGAAGTGAAGCATGATGGGGCGATGGCAGCGAGGCGACGAGGCAATGACAATGAGGTGAAAGTGGCAACGCTCGACGGTGGCATCATAGCCTTGGAAAGGGAGAGATGAGAGAGGAGAGAGGCAAAGACAGTGGCATCCCTTACAAATTTGTATTTTGGATGAGGACATTTTGGTCCTTTTCTCCAATATTGTTGCTTTTGCTTCCTCTCCCTCGACTCTTCTTAGCTTCTTCATGAAAGGTAACCACTGTGAAGATTTTAGGTTTAGAACCACACTGATATTTGGCTTGAATTTTTAGGTCACAATGATAGGTGGTGAAATATTCATTCTATCCTTGGCGGTGGTGACTCGGCCTATCCCATTTGAAAATATTTAGTCATCCATATGTATTAAATAATTTTTTTAATTTTACTTATACATCATTGATTGTAAAATTAAGAGAAAAGACTTTTTGAAACCGTCTGGATTAACCTGACCAAGGTGGGTTGGGTATCGGATTGGGATATAAAACGGCATGTGGAAACGGGCCATAACTCCCACCAAACCCTAATAAGTCACTTGTTGCTCTCTCATTTTTACCTGTGTCTTTGTCTCCTCTTTTTCTTTGACCAATAGCAGTTGGTCCTTGACTTGTCTTTTTTCCTCCATTTTGACAGTTCATTTTCTCTAAATCTTCTTTATATTTAAAAATTAAAAATACTCAATAGTTGAATCTCACTGAAAAATTATTTTTTGAAAAAAAAAAAAACAAAGGTTGCTCATTTTTGGAAGAGCATCGTATGGTGTTATCCATGGTAGATTCCAATGATCGGAAGCCATTATTGAAATTGCCTTTATCTTGTGACCAACATATTCAAGAACCAAAATAATTCAATAGTCTCATTGGATTTGAAAATTAAAATCAGAGAACTTTTAAGTGTTTACTTAAAATTAGAGAAACTTCAATCATAGTCGTCGACGTCTGGGACTATAGGAGAGAGAGAGAGAGAGAGAGAGAGAGAGAGAGAGAGAGAGAGAGAGAGAGAGAGAGAGAGAGAGAGAGAGAGAGCAATAGACGACTACTAAGCTTTGGTGGTAGTTTACATGTGTTTTTATACCTTGACCTGGGTGAATTGGGCACCGAGTTGGGCTGATGTCCTGTGAAAAAGCCTATCCTCTAAAATTAACTATTAATCCGTGCAGTGATTTTTGATTTGGGTATTGAGTTGATCCGACCCGTACACAGAAGAAGGATACGTTATTATCAATATAGGAGGCCCAAAAGCGGGCAGTGGGGCGATCATGAGGATCAAAGGGAGAATAGAGGGGCCACAAGTCCAGACTTCATCTCTGTACCGGACTAGGATAAGAGACTCACAAATGGGCTCAATTATCGTCATGGATCAGAACCGGCTCAAATCCACAAATGGGTTGGATTTGAGCAGCAACTCGCTCTTGTTAAAAGTGCTCTCTTCAGTAGTCAACAAACTTCAAGTTGAGGGCTATTTGAACCCGGTTCACATACGGGCTGGGCCACGAACATAGAAGCTTTATCCATGCCGACAATTCTTTAGCTGGCAGCTGCAAAAGGCTGGCTCATTGAGCTGGAAAAAGCACACTGATTTGGATCACCTTGCCGATGCCCATTTAAAGGTGGGGTGGAGGCTTTGTCTACAAGAGGGGGCCTACATGAATTTCTAGATGGTTCCGTCGGGTCCATCTGTGGAATAAAGTTAAGTGTTGGGGTGCCTTCACATATGTCACCCTAATCATTGATCGTAACCGTCCTTAAACGATGCCCAGTCCTTGTCTTAAACCCAAAGACAAATTTCGGCAATAGCAAGGATTGTCCCATGTTACGTCTTGCTATGGATTGACGTCCCTTTGTTTTGACCGTTTGTTGGCCAAATTAATTGAGAGGCCATTCTGTCCACATTGGTGGGCTGATGAATGGCCAAATCGCTATCTTGATAGGTCACCCAAGGGATACAATTATGTTTCAATCCTTAAGAATCCATTAGAAGGAAAAGAAGAAAAAACAAATAATTTTTTTTGAAGAAAATTTATTATTTTATTTAAATTAATGATAAAAAAATTATGACATAGCATCTCTATTTATAAAGCAAAATTCTATACTAATAAGGAAAATAATTATAAAAGGAATTCAAAAACCAAAAAGAAATAATAATTTTACATCAAAAGGGAGAAATAAAGTATATTTTCAAATAATTTGGAATTTTAAATCATATCATGGGAGGGTCATTTTGGTCTTTTAGAGTGTTATTTGGGATGTGGAGGGTTTTGCGTTTTGGCGGAAATATCTGGAGGGGGGGGTGTCTCCTGGCAGCCGAGGGGTCTCACGGCTTTTCCTTCACGAGGCGGATTCAGGGGAGTCTATTGGGAGCTCGTCATGCAAGGAACTTGCCTTCTAGGTCCCTTTATTGGGCCTGCTCTTTGTTAATGGGCCTTAGCCCAACGCATATCATATATATATATATATTAAATAATATATTTAACTTTTCATCTTCATTCCATTAATACTTATATTGGTTTAATTTAAATAAAATATTATTTAAATGTAATATGATAATAATATCTCAAATATGAGTTAAAATTAAAAAAAAAAACTTATTCTAATACAAGAAAAAATAGTAAATAATTTCTTATTATTTTGGACTCATTTAGGTTTCTTGCTACTTAGATACAACAAGAGAATATGTATGTCAAGAAATTGTTTTTAAGTCAATAAATTCTTGTAAGGAAGAGTAGGGCGCACGACATTCTCTCCATAACCATTCTGATATTTAACTCAGATTCTTGATAATAGTTATAAAAGTTGTAGGGATTTGAAATTAATATTATTTACATACATTTTTTAATGTGAGTTTTTTTTATTTATAGAGAAAGTTGGGGTTTGAAGATAAACATCATTGGTATTGAAAATTTCAGTAGGATCAAGGCTCTTAATAGGGTAAATCATATCAAAGATTACTAAATTTTAGTGTGTTTTTTATTTTAATCACTAAATTTTAATTCTTTTTAATATGATCACAGAAATTTAAAAAGTTTGTAATGTGGTCACATATAAAATTTTCTGGCTAATGTGATAAATAATAAAAATTATTGTGCAATGACAACCAATCAAAAAGTGTTACGTGTCAATATATAATAATATTATATTAAAATATTATTATATAATATTTTTATTATTTGTCACATCAGTGTCATGTCACCCACTCAAGCTATAAAGTGGTTGAAAAATCTTATATGTGACCACATTGTAAAATTTTTTAAATTTTTGTGATCACATTGAAAACAATTAAAGTTTAGTGATCAAAGTGAAAAATACACTAAAATTTAGTAATTTTTTTGTGTGATTTACTCGCTCCTAATAGATAAAGTTTATTTGTTATGAGTTTTTTGAATGAATTTTTAATATTATATTCGTACATTAGTTGGTATTTCTTTGTGAAAGAAGAGACATCTAAAAGACATTCTTGTCTATTAGAGAATTCAGTTTATCAAAACTGTTAATAGTTTCAAGAGACTATCAATAATTTCTAAAATAATTTCTCAAAATTCATTGAGGACTATTGATAATTTTCGAGAGATTAATCAATTACTGGGTTCAGAGGTGTTTTTTTTTTTTTTTTATAAACTTTAACTTTATCTTTTTTAAACTTTGATGTGTTTTTCTTTCCATAGACTTCAACTTTATCTTTTTAAAACTATTTTGGACCTTCACTCCTCTACGCCTTGCCTTGTGACACGTCAAGGTTAAAATATTCGTTAATTTAAGAGAGAGGGACCAAATTTATTTGTCCCTAAAATGTCTAAAAATTAAAGTTGCGATAGACGTTAAGAAATAGGGAAAAAATATTATATATATAAAAGTACGATAATCATTACATATAATCTTTTATTTAAAAATTTGTGAAATTAATAATTTAATATATTTCATACATTAATATATATTTTTATCTTTATAATAATATATTAAAATAGAATAGTTTGTGAACGTTTTTTCTCTCTAAAAATCTGTCAAATTGTTCTTTGTCTCTAAAATTTGTATTAAATTTATATGAGTTTTTTAATATTATTAATTAATTAAAAATAAATATTATTTCTGAGAAATATGAATAGACAACTTAAACTATCTTTATAATATATTAAAGTAGAATAGTTTGTAAATATTTTTTCTCTCCAAAAATGTGCCAAGTTATGTTTTACCTCTAAAATTTGCATAAGTTTTCTAACGCTATTAATAAATTAAAAATAAATATTTTTTTATCATATCTTATCATCAATTAATTCCTTAATATGTAAAAAATAAATATTATTTTTAAAAAATATTAATAGACAACTTGAGCTATCTTTATATCTTTATCTTAATATATAAAAGAAGGATAGCGATCAGGAAAAGTCAACAACTTTTTAAAAAATTATTTAAGGTAGTCAAATATTTGACTTTTCTAATGCTATTTAATATTTAAAGTGATGATGGTTTTTGGGACCGACCACCACGTGCCACCTCTGCGACTGGACCTCGGGAATGGAACCTCAGACTTGGGGATGTCGGACCTCGGGTGTAGAACCTGCAAGACAATGGAGTGCCGGGGCTTGGATCCCCCGGAGTGGACTCCGACGCTCAAATCAGTAGAGTAAATGCAAGTAGTAGTAAATGAGAGAGCTGTTGTAATACCCGAGAAATTTAGGTTAATTAAAAATAAGTAATTTATTAGAGAAATGGGGTTTCAGAGAAAATTGGTATCTGAATAGTCTGAAAAATTGACTAAATCGACTGCCGGGAGTACCCTGGAGCCGAAATGACAAAGGAAAATGATGTAGCATTAACGAGCACCCCAAGATATGATTTATAGCATCGAAATAAATTGGATCGGGAACAGTTTTCGGTACAGCTAAAATACAGCTACTAATTAGGCTGCAATACCGAATCGTCATAGATGACTTCCGAGAAGTCAACAGAAACTTGAGGGGGCTTCAATTTTTCATAAGGAACAACCCTTCAGTGGTTTCAGGAAGAAACGAAGAGGTTTAGGACCAAAACGGAGATTCGGGCCTAAATGCAATTTTTTGAAATTACTCAAGAGAGGCCGAAACGATATTTTTTCAGAATCCTCAGGGGTCAAATTGATGTTTTAGGACTTTAGGGTCTTGAGAGAAATTATCAAAAGTCAAGGAGCTTGGTGAAATGGGTCAAAGTGAGAAAACCAAAGTTTGAGGGGCCAAAGTGCAATTTTAAGAAAATCTCCAAGCAACCATGGCCGACCAACCCATCAAATCACCGAAATTGGCCACAGGGATGGCACGAGGGTTGCTCAAGGAGCATCTTTTGTAAAGGGCTTGACCGACAACAAGCAATGGAATTGCCAGAAATTGAAGAAAAAGTGGCCGAAAGTTTAGCCATTTAGATCGCGAAAATGGAGCTCTTTCGGTGGATTTTGGACTTGTTAAGGGCAATAGGGGACATCAGAGGCCTTGATTGAAGCGAGATCCGTCATTTATGGGGCCAAAATCGCCTATAAATAGAGGATATGGTGGCTTAGAGTTTTGCAAGATTTGAGTTTCAAATCGACCTCACTTTTGAACAAATTAAAGCACCAAACCATAGGGCTTTTGTTGCCCATGAGCTGAGGATCATTTCTGGAAAGTTTGAGGAATTTTGGAGTTCATTTGAGGGGTGATCGGAGCTTCGCCGGAAAAATCGGATCTCGCCGGAACCGAACTGAATTTTGCTCGGAGGGAAGTCTTCCAAGTGTTCTTTCAAGCTCAAATTTGGACAGAATGATCAACTCAAGGTAAGCTATCTTCTGGTATAGTCAGTTTAATTTTCCGGTGTGCCGGCGCCGGAGAAGATGACCGGAGATAATTTTTAATATTATTTAAATGCTGAAATAAAGAAAAATAGAGTAAAAATAGAAATAAAAGAGAGAAAATTCTGGAAAAATATCCAGAAATACAAGAAAAAGGAATAGTTCAGTTTTATAAAATTTTATTTGAGAAATGTTATGATGAAATAATTATTTTGAATTTTTGAAAGGAAATTTAATTAGAGAAAAATAGGAAGAGATTTTGGAAAATTCTCAGAAAACTCATAGAGATTAGAAATGTTATTTTAGGAATTTTCATGAAGAAAAATTAAATAAATTACCTGATTAGGTATTTATTTTGAATTTTGGAAGAAATTATGACTATGAAAAATAGAGAAAAAATAGAGAAAATAAGGAAAAAATATGAAAAAATTAGATTATTGATTTTACTTGGAAATGATTGGCCAGGAAGTGATTTGGCCATGGATCTTGATGGTTTATGTTATTTTCAAGGCTGGCACGCAAAACGAGGTTATACGCGTTTTTCGAGAAAATTTGAGTTTACGTCTAAAGGTAAGTGGTTTTATCCCGAGAACCTATATATGAAACGTTTGCTTCATTATGCATGATATTTATTAAAGTTATGATCATTTCATATTGCATGGAAAGACGTTATTCTTGCATAGTACGATATTATTCGTATATTGATACTCATGCATGGGATGGGGATGTCGCCCTAAGAGTGTAGCCGTAATTCCCAAGGGCAATGATGGAACAACGTTAGGATTATCCTGCAGAGGTTTGGGATTCTGCCTAGGGTTCCGTGCCAGGCTGGTAGGCTAGGGAAGTTACACTAGGGCACATGATTGTTTATGTTATTGCATCATGTATTCATGTATCATGTTTTTAAACCCTTACTAGAAGATTCATCTTCTAATGGGTTATGCCCCTGGAACATTCAACGTTCCAGTTTAGACTTGCAGCTTAGGCAAGGATCAGGTTGAGATGAGACGGCACGTGATGGCGTAGCTGATGGATTCAGTAAGCTGACTCGGATATGTTTTGGCTGATGCTTTATTGATGATTAGTCTTGTTAGAACATTATGGAATCTCCATGTATTTATGTATTTCAATATTGAGGAGATGATGTTAATGTATGGTACGAATTCTTATACGGTTATAAAGTGAAATTGATTATGTACCATATCAGGTTTCGATTTTAAGCTTCCGCATTTATGATGATTACCTGTCTTAGCTTATTGATTCTTATTTAGTGAGTTGAGAAGGTAAAACGGGATTGTCGAGAGATGGTTTATAAAAAAAAAAAATATTCCCGAAATTCCTAAGTTATTTAACGCTCGAAAAAGCGGGGCGTTACAGTTGGTATCAGAGCATAATTGCTAAAGACATAGAAAATGTCTAAGCCTTGAGTGACTCTAGTATGAGCGAATATAAGAAAAAGGTCACATGTGGCTAGATAAGCAAAGCCACCGTAGGATTTGGGTGTTGACGGTTACTGGATAAGTGGGTTGTAGTGGAAGTGCATGTCTAGGCAAGTTCTGGCTAAGGAAAGATTTGGTACTTAAGTGTGTCCATTGTGACCCACCTCTCTTTCCTGGGAACTTACCTGGTGTACTCTTCACGACAGACACTATTTCAGTAGACGACTACTATTCCCGGTGAATAGTAGAATGCCTAATAGAAGCTAGTACTGGAAAAATGATCTAGTTATTGGAATAAGGATTTAATGAAATGATTCAAGTGTAAGGTTGACTCGATAACCGTGATTATGGACCCGAGAGATTTAGGGACTGATGATTTGAGGTCAGTTGTCGAAATCCTTACAATGAAAGATAGGATAACTACGGTTATTGAAAGATGATCGGATTAGTGATGATTAGTTCAATGTGTCATGGCTTAGCTGTCGAGTTAAGGATCAAAGGATAAGAATTTTCGAGGGTCATTTAGTATCTCGGAAATAAGATAAGGGGATCCAACGGATTGGATCAAACAAGAGGCTGAAGATGGCCAAGTAATGGCGTGAGAGTTGCGTCCATTGATGAGGAGACAGTGGTGCAACCGATGAAACTTGGAGAGACGAGGTAAAGAAACCCTAACAGCGTAACGACACTACTGGTTCGGTGTTCGCAGTGACAGATCTGGATCTAGGGACCCGCGAGCAAAGGGCTGATAAATGGCTTATGGTAAGGTACGGGAGACCCGTCGACCAAAGCATTATAACAGACTGTCTGGGTGACGATCAGATGCTGAAGATCTGGGACAAACCAGTAGGGTCAGTACCTTGTGTGGAGCTCAAATTCCAATGAATTAGGATACAAGGCGTACCACTAGTTTGTCGATCAAGGCTGAGAGCCTAGGGAATCGACCTAAGGTAAGATGGATTGTACTAAGGAGACACGATCTAAGGAATAAAAAGCATGTAATGTCTTGAATGCGAACTATGTATCCTATTTAAATTGTATCTAGGTTATGATTATTTCTTGAATTGGTAATGAGACGAGGATAATGAGGCTCGAGGGGAAATTTAACCTCAGTGTCTAGTTCGGCAAATGCCAAGTGAGATCTTGAGATGGTTGTCTTGTAATTGCCTCAAAGAAAGAATTAGGTTGCAAGAAAAATATACTCGACATATGGATATGAATGCTCGTGAGCTGTTTAAGTGTTACTTATGAGGTGAGGAAATCATCGACTGTGATGAGGGTCTAGAATGAATATTTTTACAAAAGAAGTTAGACTCGTGGCAGCGACAACGAATGATAGTTCTTGAAGGATTACGATGAGACCGTGTGATTTTCACCCAGGGCGTACCCATTTGAGGGTTGACATATGAATAAGTCCACTATATGATAGGGGTGATGATGATAGCTTGTATGCTGGCTGGCAATAAATGTAGTACCTAGGAAGAGCTAATTTAATAGCCGTGTGCCGATAGAAATGCGAGAATCGATGGATTCTTGATAAAATAAGATTTCAGGTAGTGGAGCATAGATAGTCCAAAAACCATAATGGCGAGTTGTGAGAAGACAATCTCGGTTTAAAGTAAAGTTTGAGTATCGAAAAGGAAATAGTTAATTAATAGGTCGTATCGACCCTAAAAGAATGATGAAAAGACCTAGTCAACAGAGGTTATAACTACGATTCAGTGTGCTAAATGGATCTGTGAAATCAGGTAAAATTGTCGGTAGTCAACCCGACAAGATGAACTTGAAAGCACCATGATGAATAGTAGATTGGGAGCCATGATTGCAAGGAAATTGAATCCATGAGAGATAACTAGAACCGGATATTGCGATATGATTCAGGATTTTCAAGGATAAATCGGTTTGAGATTCTTGAGGAATTTCTGATTGAGGATTTAGGGATTCGTGATGGAACTTTAGAGCTTCAGAAAGAAATCCAGCAAGGATGGGAGTACCATGAGTAATGTAAGTACCTACCTGCTCTAGCTGGTAGCATGGCTATGGATTGTCGTCTTGAAGATTGTGTAAATCTTGGACGTGATTAAGAGAATCAAGATGATGACAGATGTGCCAGGATGATAGGTTGCAGTAGGAGAAGCTGCAGACCCAAATTGATTGAGGATCCGAGAATTTTCAATTTTTGAGATTGGAACTCTCATATGGCTAGATAGTTAGTCTAGATAACCTTGATGGGCAAATCGGGAGATGTATTGCTGAGTGATATCAGCAAGTTATGGAAATAAAGAGCCTGTCGAGATATGGTACGGGCACTTGCGGTTAATAAAAAGATGTAAGAAGAATTGAGAAATAGCAAGATATATTCTCGGAAGATTTAATTGAATTATTTCTTAATGATGAAATTGCCAATGATAGCTTGAGGTTATTGGATGCTTGATTAAGTGTGACTTGATTAAGGACGTAAATTATCAGGTGATAATTAAGAGTTGATATTTTATTGATGAATTATTAAATAGCTGCAAGAGCATGAGGTATTTTATGATCAAAATGCAATCGAGGCTAAGACAAGGGAATGAAACGTTAAAGTACCAAAGCATAATATTCATTCCATAGTTCAAACGATTACAGGAAATCAAGCCGTACAATTACTTAAAGGAAAAAGAAACCATGAAACAGATGATGATGCTAATGCTCAGTAACGACGAAGGTTGCCAAACACGACAGGTCCCAACTCATCAATGTCATCTGGGGGTGGCATCTGGCTACTGCTGGCTTCACCAGGGTAAGGTGGAAGAGTAGCCTCTGAGAAACTGAGAGGAGGGACGTCCTCAGGGATGATAGGAAGATCAGAATTCCAACTTGGGTATTGATCAGGTTGAGAAGCAGGTTGGGGATGTGAGGCATAATATGCAAACAGTGAATCTTGCAAATAAGCTCGATAAGCTTGTAAATCACTAACCTGCTGCTGAAGCGTAAGAATCTGAGATACACATCCATAGACAGGATCCTGAAGCCGAGCCTGAGCTTCAATAAAGAATGTATCGGCAGCCCAAAATCGGTCGTTTACCGGAAGCGAAACTAGGAAGTTGATGAAATTTCTGACGCCAAAAACATCACGGATGGCGGCAAAACGAGTAGTACCATCCTCACGACGGAAGTAAGGGGCAAAGATGCATTCTGGACTGCATCCTCTACGTAAGACTAGGCAGGCCCCACATCGAGACTGGGCTCGCATGATAGATCTGGATCTGGCTAAATCTAAATAAATCAGATATGGGTTGGAACATATATGGGTCAGATCTAATGGGTTGAAACAGGGATGGGTCAAACCTGAAGTGGATTAAGACGGGTCGGGTCGGGCCGGGCCGGATTGAGACGGGTCGGGTCGGGTCAGATTGACCCGGATCTGGCAGCAACGACAGCAGCAAGGACGGCGATGGCGCCGAGGCAGCCGAGAGAGGCCGGGCGATGGCTGGTGGTTGCACGAGAGGGCTGGCAGCGGCGGTGGCGTACCGGATCTGGCCGATGCGAGGGCCGATTGGGCCGGCGATGATGGCGAGGAGGAGCTGCGATTGCAGCAGCTGGGGATGCTGTGCACCGGAGATCGAGGCTGACGGGGTGTCGGCCGGTGGTGCGAGCGCAGGGCCGATTAAATCGGCTAGAGGCAGACGCGACGGAGGCCGAGGGCGGCTGGGCTGTGCGCGGCCGGTGGCTGTTCGCGTGCAGAGTCGGTGAGTTGCAGAGGAAGAAGAAGAAGAAGAAGAAATGAAGAAATGAAGAAAAAAAAATGAAAAAAGGGAAAGAAAAGAAAAGAAATGAAAATGAATTGAAAAAAAAAAAAGAGAAGAAAAATAATTTTTCTTTATGGAAAAAAAACGTGTTTTGTTATTCCGGAGATTTTGGTAAAAAAAAAAAAATTTATCCGGACATGCGAAAGTTGAGTTTGGGGCTTTTCAGGTAATTGTAGTCCCGACCCTATGTTCCGAAATATGAAGCAATGTAGGGTTCAAAATGAAATTTTGGGAATCATGTTTCGAAATAGAATGCTAAGATGTTTTGAAATAAGAAATTTCGGCAAGCTGTTGTCAAAAAGACAGTGATGGAACACTCTGGAATAATTATGTCTACAATAGGACTCATGAGAAAGGTCTAATAAAAAAATCTGCCGGGTGCAGTAAGGGTTTATGATAGCTCAAATGATCGAATTGCAAGTGCAACATGATCGAATGATGGCGTGTGGATCACGCCAAGGCACCAAGAGAACTACCCGATGTATGACTTAGAGCTGACAGCTAGGACGTGTACTCTTAAGGTTATGGAAACATTACCAAAATGATAGGACAATTGATGTGCTCACAAACCATGAGGAGCCTGAGGTACGGGTTCTCACAAAAAGAGCTAAATGAAAGGTAGCGACAGTGGATAGAGTTCCTTAAGGACTACGACTGCACTACTTCGTATCACCCAGGGCGTGGCCATCAGGTGCCGACGCAGGACCTGGTGGGTAGTCGCGAGTGGCAGATGAAGTTGGAGGCTTGTTGGCCTGCCAACTATGATGGTAGTGCCGAAAGGATCTTCTATCTTTATGACTAGCCTAGTTGTTTAGCTGGATTTGGTAAACGAGATACGAAAAGCATGTGTGATTAATAAGTGTTATTGTCTATAATTAATGATTGTGGTTAGCCCAAGGTTTATGATTTTTGAAATACGAGAATGCAATCTCAAAAGTTTCGGGATAAAATGTGCGTGCCTAAAATGATTGAAAAATGTGTGGTCGTCTGAAAGGAGCCACAACAGGAAATTATGTGAATGACATGGTATGCTTATAAGCATTAGACGTATAAGGAATGCAAACCGAGGTGTCTTGTCAAGGATCAAATAGATGTTTGATTTGAGATATTTAGGTAATGAGCTATGTGATGTCTTAGTTACCTTAACGGTCTGATGAAAATTTCGAGGACGAAATTTCTTTTAAGGAGGGGTGAATGTAATACCCGAGAAATTTAGGTTAATTAAAAATAAGTAATTTATTAGAGAAATGGGGTTTAAGAGAAAATTGGTATCTGAATAGTCTGAAAAATTGACTAAATCGACTGCCGGGAGTACCCTGGAGCCGAAATGACTAAGGAAAATGATGTAGCATTAACGAGCACCCCAAGATATGATTTATAGCATCGAAATAAATTGGATCGGGAACAGTTTTCGGTACAGCTAAAATACAGCTACTAATTAGGCTGCAATACCGAATCGTCATAGATGACTTCCGAGAAGTCAACAGAAACTTGAGGGGGCTTCAATTTTTCATAAGGAACAACCCTTCAGTGGTTTCAGGAAGAAACGAAGAGGTTTAGGACCAAAACGGAGATTCGGGCCTAAATGCAATTTTTTGAAATTACTCAAGAGAGGCCGAAACGATATTTTTTCAGAATCCTCAGGGGTCAAATTGATGTTTTAGGACTTTAGGGTCTTGAGAGAAATTATCAAAAGTCAAGGAGCTTGGTGAAATGGGTCAAAGTGAGAAAACCAAAGTTTGAGGGGCCAAAGTGCAATTTTAAGAAAATCTCCAAGCAACCATGGCCGACCAACCCATCAAATCACCGAAATTGGCCACAGGGATGGCACGAGGGTTGCTCAAGGAGCATCTTTTGTAAAGGGCTTGACCGACAACAAGCAATGGAATTGCCAGAAATTGAAGAAAAAGTGGCCGAAAGTTTAGCCATTTAGATCGCGAAAATGGAGCTCTTTCGGTGGATTTTGGACTTGTTAAGGGCAATAGGGGACATCAGAGGCCTTGATTGAAGCGAGATCCGTCATTTATGGGGCCAAAATCGCCTATAAATAGAGGATATGGTGGCTTAGAGTTTTGCAAGATTTGAGTTTCAAATCGACCTCACTTTTGAACAAATTAAAGCACCAAACCATAGGGCTTTTGTTGCCCATGAGCTGAGGATCATTTCTGGAAAGTTTGAGGAATTTTGGAGTTCATTTGAGGGGTGATCGGAGCTTCGCCGGAAAAATCGGATCTCGCCGGAACCGAACTGAATTTTGCTCGGAGGGAGGTCTTCCAAGTGTTCTTTCAAGCTCAAATTTGGACAGAATGATCAACTCAAGGTAAGCTATCTTCTGGTATAGTCAGTTTAATTTTCCGGTGTGCCGGCGCCGGAGAAGATGACCGGAGATAATTTTTAATATTATTTAAATGCTAAAATAAAGAAAAATAGAGTAAAAATAGAAATAAAAGAGAGAAAATTCTGGAAAAATATCCAGAAATACAAGAAAAAGGAATAGTTCAGTTTTATAAAATTTTATTTGAGAAATGTTATGATGAAATAATTATTTTGAATTTTTGAAAGGAAATTTAATTAGAGAAAAATAGGAAGAGATTTTGGAAAATTCTCAGAAAACTCATAGAGATTAGAAATATTATTTTAGGAATTTTCATGAAGAAAAATTAAATAAATTACCTGATTAGGTATTTATTTTGAATTTTGGAAGAAATTATGACTATGAAAAATAGAGAAAAAATAGAGAAAATAAGGAAAAAATATGAAAAAATTAGATTATTGATTTTACTTGGAAATGATTGGCCAGGAAGTGATTTGGCCATGGATCTTGATGGTTTTTGTTATTTTCAAGGCTGGCACGCAAAACGAGGTTATACGCGTTTTTCGAGAAAATTTGAGTTTACGTCTAAAGGTAAGTGGTTTTATCCCGAGAACCTATATATGAAACGTTTGCTTCATTATGCATGATATTTATTAAAGTTATGATCATTTCATATTGCATGGAAAGACGTTATTCTTGCATAGTACGATATTATTCGTATATTGATACTCATGCATGGGATGGGGATGTCGCCCTAAGAGTGTAGCCGTAATTCCCAAGGGCAATGATGGAACAACGTTAGGATTATCCTGCAGAGGTTCGGGATTCTGCCTAGGGTTCCGTGCCAGGCTGGTAGGCTAGGGAAGTTACACTAGGGCACATGATTGTTTATGTTATTGCATCATGTATTCATGTATCATGTTTTTAAACCCTTACTAGAAGATTCATCTTCTAATGGGTTATGCCCCTGGAACATTCAACGTTCCAGTTTAGACTTGCAGCTTAGGCAAGGATCAGGTTGAGATGAGACGGCACGTGATGGCGTAGCTGATGGATTCAGTAAGCTGACTCGGATATGTTTTGGCTGATGCTTTATTGATGATTAGTCTTGTTAGAACATTATGGAATCTCCATGTATTTATGTATTTCAATATTGAGGAGATGATGTTAATGTATGGTACGAATTCTTATACGGTTATAAAGTGAAATTGATTATGTACCATATCAGGTTTCGATTTTAAGCTTCCGCATTTATGATGATTACCTGTCTTAGCTTATTGATTCTTATTTAGTGAGTTGAGAAGGTAAAACGGGATTGTCGAGAGATGGTTTATAAAAAAAAAAAATATTCCCGAAATTCCTAAGTTATTTAACGCTCAAAAAAGCGGGGCGTTACAGCTGTAGAGCTTAGGTATACCTGGCGAGAGTCCTTGTCTTTTATAGGCGAACCCGTTTTTGGATACCCGAGATAAGTGGGCACGACTCCCGAGAATCCCGGTCAAGTTGGAACGGGTCTTGCAATTCGGCCCGGATTTCTCGGACTCTGTTTTGGAGTGTTGACTGGCCACGTGTCGGTCTCTCAAGTGATCCATGTGGCAGGTGAGACTATCAGCGCGTAGGGGTATTTCAGTAATTTAAGTTGGTGCCACATCACTTGTCCCTCACTCCTTGAGCCGAGCTGAGAATCATGCTGGGTCGAGGAGTAGGTTACTTGACTGTTGATTTTTTCCAAGACGCACGAAAGTGTTTTTAAAGTTGAGACTAATGTGTAAAAACCTCATTTACTGTCCTAAAATTGTAGGTATGGGTTTTGATTGGAGGGAAGAATTTGTTTTGGAGGGAAACAAGGTCATTTTGAATTTTTTTTCCCCCTTGGGTCTCCTCTATATAAGTCCTAAGACTCCACCCCACAATTATTATTTCAAGACAAGCATTCATCTCCTTGAGGTTAGTTTTTCCCATCCTCCTTTGCCTTTATTTTTTCTTATTTGTTATTTATTTATTTCTCCTGTGCGTTCTGCTTCCTCTTTGATTTTTTTGTTGTTGTTTTTTTTTTTTTTTAAAAAAAATCTTTCTTCTTCCTTGGCCAAGCACCTGCCTGGCCGAGGTCGACTGGCCTGGTCGCCTCGGCCTTGGCCGAGGTCGGCCGCGCTCGGCCTCGCCCAGGCGAGGCCAAACTCCAGCTCGGCCAGGGCCGAGCCCCTCGGCCCTAGCCGATTCGGCCAGAGCCGAGGTCGGCCACTACCTCCTTTACCTCTTTCCTGCAACTTTTACTTTTTTTTTAATCTAATATATAAATGTATATATATATATAAATATATATATAGATAGGGGCGTCCTTGGGTCGGCCATAGCCGACCCTTGAGACTTCTGCCTTTTTTTTTTTATATACATATATAAATATATATATATATTTTATCACCTTGGGTTAGCCATGGCCGACCCTTAGGCTTTTCCTTTGTTAATGATAACAAAATAATCTTTAAAACAATGTTCAACTTGACTAACCTGTTTCCTTGGCTCTTTTTTTTCGCAGGCGTGACTCGGGATTTTCCCAAGCTAAATCGTGCCTACTGAGCTCTCTGAGGCTCTAGCCCAGTCGTGGTTGTTCTTTCCTGACCTTGGCCTTTACTCTCCTGGTCAGTGACCTTCTCTTTAACTACTTCTGCTCGTTTTTTAACATGTCTTCTTCTTCTTCTTCCTCTGATTCCGAAAACTCTAGTACCAGTTCTAGTAATGAGGAATCACACATCGAGTTATCCAGCCCCTCCCATGGCCCCCTTCGTAGGCCCGAGAAACTTAGGAGGCCTGAAAGAATTTCACTCCATCCCCTTTCAGAGTCTCATGTGAGTAGTGATCCCAACTTAGGAAGCTTACCTGAGGATCTAACCACGGACCATTCTACCATTATTGAGAGAGAATTGTTTCCCCTCCTCCGAAAATACCACCTCATTCATGATGAGTATTGGTATAGTGAACCCCGAGGTCTGAAAGCTCACCAGACCCCCTATGGTTGTATCACCGTTTATGAGCAGGCCTTGGCTGCCGGCCTTAGATTCCCTCTCGCGACTCCTGTAGTTGAGGTGTTCGCTATTGTGGGGTTATGCCCTTCTCAGTTGACTCCCAATGGTTGGAGGTGCCTATCTTCCTTCGTTCTTTACTGTCGAGCTTGGGACATTGAGCCTACTGCTCAACTTTTCTTTAGGATGTTCAAGGTAATTTCCATTAGCAAAACTGAACCCCGATTCGCTTTTTCCCCCCTTAACCAGTGTCAGTTCATAGTCGATAACCCTACATCGGTAAAACGATGGAAGAGTAGATTTTTCTTTGCTGGCTTGAAAGACCGGGGGGTCAGCTTCGGGGTGCCAGTTGAGTGGGCTTTCCAGCCCTCAAAGGTCCGTAGTCGCAAGATCACGTAGGACGAGCTTCATAATATTCAGATCTTGAGGGAGCTGAACCCTATCAGCGCTCGGGTCCTGATATGTGACCGCACCTTGTACCTGGGGGGTTTATCCACTCACACTTGCTCCGAGCCTGATGTCACTTTGGGTAGTCATTCTCCCACTACTTTCATACCTTTCTAACTTGCTTTTCTTGCCCTTAATATTTTGTTTTTTTCTTTTGCAGCTGAGATGGTGAGCACAACTTTTATCTGGGGGAAGAACAAAAGGAGACCCGCAGAGGACGAGGGCGCCCCCACTCTTACGAGGGGAAAGACTGCCTTGAATGCTCCTCCTGCTGAGGAAGGAGAGCCTAGTCGTGTTAAGAGGAAGAGGACTTCACATCCTCCGAGAGAGCTCATGCCAGCCCCGGAGTCTCCCCCCCACAGTCCACGCCATGTTCCCGACTGGGGAGTGAAGGCGAGCGATCTCAACCGAAACACTCAGGTGGCAAGACGTATGATTCACCACTTCGCCACTCCCGCCGATCGTCAGGTGCTGGCTGAGCAGTCCTCGGAGGCCATAGAGGCCACATTGTGCAAGTACTTGGCCCAGGTAATCACCTATACTTTATCAACATCCTCTAATCTTATCTATGTTGTCCTTACTTGTCTTGCCCATTACAGATGGTCACACTCGTTTCGGACCTTTCTGGACATTTCTCTCAAGCTTCCAAGAAGACCTTAGAGCTAGACACCCAGCTGCAGGAGAGGGACGAGCTACTGGAGAGCCACAGAAAGAACTTGGATGATTTGTCCTCCCTGCGGCAGGCTTCAGACCTACGTATTCAGGAGCTAGAGGCGGAGTTATCTCGGACGAGCTCCAAGTTGTCTCGAGCAAACTCAGTCATTCGCCAGTATGAGCGCAAGTATGCCGAGCCTATCAAGCTTCCTGAGGTAGATGAGTTCCTCCAGAAGAACCTGCAGGACGCTTGGAAAAAAGGATTCCAAGCTCATGCGACTGAGGTATTACGGGCCCATCCGGACTTGGACATGTCCAATGTTCGGTCTGTTGCGGAGATTGTGGCCGGGATGGAGGACTCGGAGATGGCCGACGATGATGATACGCTTCCTGATGCTTGAGTTTTCTTCTTTTTCTAGCTAGGGCTTTTTGTACTTCCTCTATTATCATGTATTGGACCATCTCGCTTTTATACGATGCCGCTTCATTTTGACTATTCATCTTTTGCTTGCAAACATATGGGCTGGGACTAGTTGAACCTCGATCCCTTCCATAGTTGACGAGGGTGAACCCGACCCTTGGTTTTCCCTAAGTTAACGATCAAGAGGGTGCCGTGTTGCAATTTTTCTTTGGCCATTAGTCCACCCTTGGGGGACAGCCTAGGGCTCATAACCCTTGTATTTTAGCCACTCCCACGTGAAGGAGGGTGTTAGGCTAGAGTTTTTCCTTGGCCATTAGTCCACCTTTGGGGGACAGCCTAGGGCTCGTGACCCTTGGATAAGTTTTTTTTCGTGGCCATTAGTCCACTTATGAGGATGGCCTAGGGCTCGTGACCCTTGGATTTTAGCCACTCCCACGCGAAGGAGGGTGTTGGCTAGAGTTTTTTCCGTGGCCCTTAGTCCTCTTTTGAGGACGGCCTAGGGCTCGCGACCTTTGGATTTTAGCCACTCCCATGCGAAGGAGGGTGTTGGCTAGAGTTTTTTCCGTGGCCCTTAGTCCTCTTTTGAGGACGGCCTAGGGCTCGTGACCCTTGGATTTTAGCCACTCCCACGCGAAGGAGGGTGTTGGCTAGAGTTTTTTCCTTGGCCATTAGTCCACTTATGAGGACGGCCTAGGGCTCGTGACCCTTGGATTTTTCTTCGACGAAGTACAATCCTTTGTACAATTACTATTAGATGAAGAGAATACGAAGCCTTGCCATTAGTCGTAAAGAAAAAGAGGACGGCCTAGCTTGGATTTTTCTTTGACGAAGTACAATCCTTTGTACAATTACTATTAGTTGAAGAGAATACGAAGCCTTGCCATTAGTCGTAAAGAAAAAGAGTAAAAAGAGATTCGGGGAATTCCCTTGCTCATTGATAAAACTTCCTTAAGTTCTGCACATTCCAAGTATGCTTCAGGGGCTTGCCTTCCATGTCTTCTAGTCGATATGCCCCCGGACTTAGGGATTCCATCACCCGGTACGGTCCTTCCCAATTCGGAGTTAGTTTATTCATGTCCCGAGGATGACTCACGTCGAACCATCGTAGTACAAGATCTCCTGGCATGAAGCTCCTAGCATGGACTCGTCGATTGTAGTACCTAGCAATGCGCCGGTTATATGCGGCTTGTCGAATTCGTGCCAGGTCTCGGAGCTCATCCATCAAATCCAAGTTGCACCTTAGCCCTTGCTCGTTAACCTTAGGATCGAAATGCTCCACTCGATAGCTCCTCACCCCAATCTCGACAGGGATGAGTGCCTCTGAGCATAACATAGTGTGAAAGGGCATTCTCCTGTAGTCGTTCGTGGCGTGGTTCGATAAGACCATAGTATACTGGGGAGCTCATCTACCCATCGACCGTCTGTCTTCTCAACCCGAGCTCGGAGTCCCTGCAGAATGGTTCTGTTAGTCAGCTCTACCTGCCCATTTGCTTGAGGATGGGCGACCGAGGTAAAATGTTGCTTAATCCCCAACTCGCGGCACCATTCTTGCACTAATCGGTCCTCGAATTGGGTGCCATTGTCAGTTATTAGCACCATTGGAATACCAAACCGGCAGACGATGGATTTCCAAAGGAATTATTTTACCCTCCGGCCTGTAATAGCCGCCACAAGCTCGGCCTCCACCCACTTAGTGAAGTAGTCGATGGCTGCTATCAAGTACTTGTTTTGTTCAGCCGCTGGTGGAAAAGGTCCGAGGATATCGACTCCCCACCTAGCAAACGGACAAGGCGAAGCCAGGTGGGTGAGTTCAGCTGCGGGGGTATGAACCAGGTTGGAAGTTTTCTGGCATCTCTCACAGGTCTGGACCAAATGTTCGGTGTCGCTCATCATTGTCGGCCAGTAGTACCCTTGTCGAAGTGCCTTCTGGGAAAGAGACCGAGCTCCGATGTGACTGCCGCAAATCCCTTCGTGGATTTCCTTTAGGATGTAGTCGGCCTCGACCGGCCCCACGCACTTCAGCAGCGGCTGAGTGAATGATTTCTTATAAAGGTCTGATCCAACCAGTAGAAACTTGGCAGCCTGGCGCTTGAGTTTTCGACTTTCTTGTTCCTCCTCTGGTAGCCATCCCTTGGTCAGATGTGCTATGATAGGGTCCATCCAACTCTCAACCCCTTCCACGCAAAGCTGCTCTGCCTCTGTCTCTATGCTCCTCTAGGGCAATGACTCCATGTAGACAGCTCGGGAATTCTTGGGGAAAGAAGAGGCAGCTATCCGAGAGAGAGCATCCGCCACTGCATTCTGTGCACGTGGGACATGATTGATTTTCACCGTCCGAAATCGCGCCATAAGATCCTTGGCTATCGCCAAGTATTGAGCCATGGCGTCCTCTCGGGCCTCGAACTCCCCTGTGACCTGCTGCACAATTAAATTCGAGTCAGAATATACCTCCAGATCCCTGACTCCCATCTGTTCCGCTAGTCTGAGCCCGGCAATGAGCGCCTCATACTCAGCCTCATTGTTAGAGGCATCGAACTCGAAATGGAGGGCATACGGCCAAGCCTGGCCATCGGGGCCCTGGAGTAGTAATCCAGCACCACTGCCTCCGACGCTGGAACTGCCATCCACAGAGAGAGTCCAAGTCTGGGAAATCCCTTCGTTTACTTCCTCTGGTAGGGTGCCCTCTACGATGAAGTCGGCCAGAGCCTGCGCCTTGATGGCCGGCCGAGGTTGATAGTCGATGTCGAAAGCACTCAGTTCCACTGCCCATTTGAGCATCCTCCCCGACAAATGCGATTTTCCCAGAACATGCCTCAATGGCTGACTTGATAGGACGATAATGTGGTGTGCCTCAAAGTAGGGCCTCAACTTTCGAGCAGAGATGACTAGGGCATAGGCCAACTTTTCCGTTTGAGTGTAACGAATCTCGGCTCCGGCCAACCTTTTGCTCACATAATAGACCAGCTTTTGAATTTTGTCTTCCTCTCGTACCAAAACCGAACTGACAGCCTCATCCGAGGCAGCCAGATAAATATATAGTGACTCTCCCGGCTGTGATTTAGCCAAGAATGGGGGAGAGACTAGACACTATTTCAGTTGCTCAAACGCCTCCTGACATTCCTCCGTCCATGTAAAATTCTGGACTCGAGTCAAAGGCTTAAAGAATGACAATTGTCTTTCCGCAGATCTTGACAAGAACCTTCCTAATGCTGCTATCCTCTCGGTTAGCCTCTGCACCTCCTTGATACTTCGAGGGGGAGGCATCTCGAGTATGGCCTTTATCTTCGAGGGGTTAGCCTCAATTCCCCGGTAATGCACCATGAACCCCAAGAATTTACCAGCTGTAACCCCAAAGGCACACTTGGTCAGGTTGAGCTTCATCTGATACTGACGTAAGGTTTTGAGGCACTCCTCCAAGTCGTTCGGATGCTGTTCAGCCAATAGACTCTTGACTAACATGTCATCCACGTAAGCTTCCATGTTTCGACCGAGTTGAGCCTTGAAAAGTTTGTTGACCAACCTCTGATATGTAGCTCCAGCGTTCTTCAGCCCAAAGGGCATAACTCGGTAACAATAGGTAGCCTTATCCGTGATGAAGGCGGTCTTTTCCTGATCTTCAGGGTGTAGTGGGATTTGGTGATACCCCTGGAATGCATCCAAGAAACTCATTAGCTGACACCCCGTTGTTCCGTCAATCAACGCATCAATCCTGGGCAGAGGGTAACTGTCTTTCGGGCAAGCCTTGTTAAGATCTTTAAAATCAATACAAAGCCTCCATTTTCCCGATCCCTTGGAGACAAGAACCACGTTGGCTAACCACTCTGGGTAGTTGACCTCCCGAATATGATTAGCCTCCATAAGCTTTTCCACCTCTACCTCTATAGCTTTAGCCCGCTCCAGGGCAAACTTCCTCTTCCTTTGTCTTACCAGCACGCAATCCGGGTAGAGCCCCAAGCGATGTGTCATGATCGTTGGGTCTATCCCCGGCATATCCAGGGTAGACCATGCAAACACATCTTGATATCGGCATAGGAGTGAAAGGATCTCGGACCTCAAGGGCTCTTATAACTTGGCACTGATTAGCACTGTCCGATCGAGCTCTTCCCCCAGTGGGACTTCCTCGAGCTCATCCACCGGCTCCGAAGTCTTAGGCTCCTCCGGACCTTCCAAGATGAAACTAGTAACCACAGTGGGAGGGGCAGCGAAATTCTGTCCCTCCTCCCTTACTGACCTCTGACCTGCTCCTATACTTGGGTCTCGCACCCGTTCCGTCTCCATCTGGCCTTGACCAGCTTGAGGGACCGCCTCCTGATTCAGTCCTGAGTCTAACTCTGACCCCTTGGCCATAGTGGCACTCAAGGAGGCCACGTAGCATTCCCTAGCCTGCCGCTGGTCTCCTCTTACCTTGCCAATCCCTCCGGAAGTAGGGAATTTCAACACCATGTGATATGTACTCGGTACTGCCCTCAGAGCACTAAGCCCAGACCTACCAAGGATCATATTGTACGCCGAGGGCACATCTGCCACCAAAAAATCCAACGTCACCCGGGATTTATGAGAACCACTACCAACCGTCAGGGGCAACCGGATCAAACCTTCAGAATGGATCACCATTCCATCAAAACCCACCAATGGGACACGGACTGGCCTCAGCTGATCGAGCGTGAACCCCATCCCTAGGAATGCCCTCTTGTAGAGAATCTCTGAAGAGCTACCTGGATCCACAAGGATTCGCCTCATCTCCCACTCTCCCACTTGAGCAGTGATCACCAGAGGGTCCGAATAGTTGGGATAACTCGGAAGATCCTCCTCAGAGAAAGTGATAACCACCCCTTCCTTAACCGTGCTCTTGGGAGCAGTTGAGTGGGACCCTGGAACTGTCCCTGCCGCCAGCGTATACAAGATAAACTTCTGTCCCCCTTCCTCGGTGGGCTGCTTTCCTTCTCTCCGGAGCGGTGTTCGACTTCGCTCTCGAAAGCGATCTCGAGTAGGAGACCTCCCTCGATGCTCCGGCTTGGATTCTACCCTGCCCGAGCTCGTACCTCCTCAACCCACGAAATCCCGGAGGTATCCTCGGTTGATAAGCTCTTGTATTTCTTCTTTCAGTTGGATGCAGTCCTCAGTATCATGGCCGTGGTCGCGGTGAAAACGACAATACTTCTTTTGCTTCGAGTGTTGGGTGGAGACTTCAGCGGGGGAGGACGTCGTAAATAATTCTTATCCTCCAATGCCAGGAGAATCTCTGCTCGACTTGCGTTGAGGGGAGTGAAATTCACCGGGCTTCCACGTGCACCCCCAAAACCCGGGCGATCGGGAGCTCGGGAGGGGCGATAGTCCGTCTTCTGCTCTGCCACTGGCTTTTTCTTTTCCTTTTCTCTTCCTTCCTGTCAGGTTGTTCCGCCCGCTTCACCTTCATCACCTCTTCAGCGTTGATGTACTTATTAGCCCGGGCTAAGGCCTCTGTGAAAGTACGAGGTGGAGTCTTGGCCAAGGACTGAGCAAATGGCCCAACTCTCAAGCCATTTTGAAGAGCCACCATTGCGATCCGCTGGTCGAACTCGTCGATACTCAATGCCTCCTCGTTGAACCTCGCCACAAAATCCCTTAAGGATTCACCCTGATTTTGCTTGATGTTTACTAGAGCCATGGAAGACTTTCGGTGGCGTTTCAAGGGGGCGTAGTGGGCTAAGAAACAGGTCTTCAGCTCTTCCCAGCGATTGATGGAACGATGGGGAAGACAGGAGTACCAGGTCCGAGCATGTCCTCCCAAAGTAGCCGAAAATGCCCGGCACCACATCGCGTCCGACCCCGATTGCACCAGCATGTGAGAAGAGAAAAGCTCGACGTGGTCATAGGGATCTGTACTTCCATCATAGAGCTTGATGGAGGGGATACGAAGCCTTTCTGGTGGAACCTCTACCATGATGCCCCTACTCAAGGGTTGGTTAGAGCCGAGGTGGAGCAGTTCTTCTTTTCCCTTCTTGAGTTCCTGGACTTGCTTCTCTAGGAAACGCAATCATCTCTCCTACGAAGTCCCTCTTTCTCGTGAGGGAGCAGAAGTGGATCCTGCCGCCTTAGAGGAGTGGACTTCCTGGCCCGTCTGGCGAGATTGACGAGGCTCCCGAGCAGGAGGAGGAGACTAATGCTCCACCCGATGAGAGGGCACATGAGAACGATGCTGCTCGGTCTGGTGTAGATAACCAGTCAACAACTCAGTTAGCTGTTGGACCTGGTTTTCCAACCTGGTGAGTCGGTCCTCCGGCATTGGATTGGCTGGAGGTGGTGGATTCTCTCCTTGTTGCGGGGCTTCCGGATTGGCTCCGACCTGGCTGCGAGTCACGTCTCTTCGGGAAGCCATGTAGTCAGTTACGACAAGGGGCGAAAGTCGTTTGACACCCGTGGAAAGACCGAGGTCTGAAGCGAGGAGTTGAAGTCCGAAGCGCGAGGTAAGGAAGGGAGAGGCTAGCGAGTCTGGACGTCGGCCCCACGGTGGGCGCCAAATGATGATGGTTTTTGGGACCGACCACCACTTGCCACCTCTGTGACTGGACCTCGGGAATGGAACCTCGGACTTGGGGATGTCAGACCTCGGGTGTAGAACCTGCAAGACAATGGAGTGCCGGGACTTGGATCCCCAGGGGTGGACTCCGACGCTCAAATCAATAGAGTAAATGCAAGTAGTAGTAAATGAGAGAGCTGCAGAGCTTAGGTATACCTGGCGAGAGTCCTTGTCTTTTATAGGCGAACCCGTTTTGGGATACCCGAGATAAGTGGGCACGACTCTCGAGAATCCCGGTCAAGTTGGAACGGGTCTTGCGGTTCGGCCCGGATTTCTCGGACTCCGTTTTAGAGTGTTGACTGGCCACGTGTCGGTCTCTCAGGTGATCCACGTGGCAGGTGAGACTATCAGCGCGTAGGGGTATTCCAGTAATTTAAGTTGGTGCCACATCATAAAGTATCATATTTTCGAATTTATAAAAAAAATTAAAATTTATATTTTCAAAATTTTGTTATCATTGAAAAATCTATGTATTGAAAAACTCATTCTTCCTTATATTTAAAAGTTTTAATTTATATTTATAAAATTTATAAATAAATATAATATAATAAATAAAAAATAACAAACCTCTTTGGGTGGATATATTATAAATTTTATAATATTTATTTATAAATAAATATAATAAATATAATATAATAAATAAAAAATTTTATAAATATTTTAGCAAGTGATCATCAATCGTGAATTATTTTTTCTTTAAAATTTACATCTAATCAAAGATAGTGATTAATTAATTATTAATTTTATTTTAATAATTATAAAAAATTATTTATTATATTATTATAGTCTTAAAAATGTGATATCTGAACAAATTTATAAAAAAATATTTAAAGTAGTAGTCAAATGTATGAATTTTTTAATACTAATTAATATTTAAGATATAACATTTTTAAGAATATAAAAAAATCAAAAATTTATATTTTTAATATTTCATTATTATTGCATAAATCCATATTCTTGACTCTACTAGTCATTTAAAATAATAAATTTATTTTTTTAGTTTTAAATTTTTAAATCTATTTTAATTACATCTTCTGCACGGGTTTAACACTAGTAAATAAAATTAAAGGAGGAACTCTTAGCCCTCATGGGCGTAGCACGGTTGGTTCTCAGGTAGTAGATTATACTTAATGATGCAAGTTCGAATCATGTCAGTTGCAGTGTGGGAGTTTTATCCTCTTGTGGAGGTGATTTTTTGTGGATACCATGTATTGTGTCTCTTACTTAATGCGCTATCGTGTATCATAATTAATCGTTATCATGTATGTAAGATAATGTGTGAGAGACTCTTCAGATTAGAGATTTCATTTGCACCCAAAGGAGAAACTGTTCATACTTAGCCAGCTTCGAGAGGAATCAACTTGATAGCCGCCATTGACCGGCACAACGGTCCGCCTGGCCTAATCCTCATTTTATAGTTAAGAATTATATGGATATATATATATATATATATATTAAATTAAAATGTGCCGCTAAAACAGAACTCCTAGTTACTATCTCCAATTATGCTTATTATTTGAATTTTATAATCGGTTTTTTTATCTATAATTTGAAGTAATATTTATTAAAATAACTAAGATAAAATTGTATTAAGATAATTATTTATAAAATTTAAAATAATTTATTTAAATAAAAAGATAAATTTATTTAAAAAATTTAAAATAAAAAATCACATCACTTCTTATTAAATAAATTTAGTAAGAATAGACACGAAAAGAGTTTACCTCAGATTCGTAAGTCGTGCCAGGCCCCTTTCTCAAATAGGTCACATTCGCAAGACAAATTCAAGGTAAATTTAAGAGATGACTCTAGATTCATTCTTAAAATTTAATAAATATAATAAATTTAAAATATTTTTTATATCTCATTTTTTTTAATTTATATTTTAATTAACAAACACTATCTCAATCTTATTCTAATTTACTAATAGATAAATGCTATTTTACTTAATAAATTAAAATTTTAACAATAGTAGCGTGACAAAACGTGGGTTTTTCAACGCTTGAGTCCTTAGCCCTTCCACGTATTTATTTACTTAATTATAACTAAAGTGTGCTCGTTCAATGGTCAAAACGTGGGTCTTCCGTGGACATTTTCCTGAGAAATTGCACTTCCGAATCCATCACTTTCCGTGAAGCCAAACACCCGGTAGGAAGCAGAAGAGCCCTTTTTTCCTTTCTCACAATTTATAAATGCTATATATCGTAAGAATTATCGAACTGAAGCAAGAGATTTGTATTTTCTATCAGCACTATCGATATGGAGGTCTTCAGCAAAGCCAAGGCAGTCAAACTCCGGAGCCACCACGGCAAGTACCTCGTCGCCGATGACGATCAGCAAACCGTCCGGCAGAGCCGCAACGCATCGTCCAGCCGAGCCCGGTGGCTCGTCGAGCCCGTCGACGGCAACCCACTAGCCATCCGCCTCAAAAGCTGTCACGGCCGGTACTGTTTTCATCTATATGTAATTCGAATTGAACTGTTGAAGCTGTTGAATCGCCGATAAATTGAAAACCGACCGTTGTTGGTTGACAGGTATCTGACGGCATCTAACGCGCCTTTTCTTCTTGGGATGACCGGCAACAAGGTGCTTCAGACGATTCCGGAGAACATGAAGGACCAGGATATCGACTGGGTGCCGGTTAGAGATGGTTTTCAGGTGAGGCTGAGGGCTTTCGGGGGAACCTATTTACGGGCAAACGGTGGGACGCCGCCGTGGAGGAATTCGGTGACGCATGATAATCCCCACATTGATTCAACCCAGAAGTGGGTTACGTGGGACATAGAGATTGTGGAGTCGCCGGAGAACTGGTCTTCGGTGGATTCTGTGTCGATGGTCTCGTCTTTCTCCGATGATCTTTATGGACCCTCGCCGGTGTCACCTGCATATTCAATTAACACTTCTCCTGCCTTGTCCATGGCGAAGGTAATTGAATTTTCTTATTCTACAAGCTTTCACAATATTGAAATGAAATATAGATGTGATTGGTTCTTGCTCCGGTGGTTGATCTTTTTATATAAATTAACTCTTAAAGTGTACACAATTTTTCAATCTTACTTGTAAAACAAGTGATTCCTATGACTTTTAATCATCGAATCAATCATATAAGCTTTAGCTTAGATCAATTTTTCGTAAGATTGAAAAGTTCAATTATTGGGCAAGATAGAGAGAGGAGTCATCATATCCCCAACCACATAAAAAACGAATCATTTTTGTGTCGAATACGCCTGCTGACTGGGTCCAACCCCAGCTGGGAGAGGGCTACGTACCCACCAAGAAAAGGCAATCTCAATGCCATCTTTTAATTTCACACGAAGCCAAGTACATTTTCAAACCCTGTCCGGCCGACATGTACTTAATCCCAAATAGCCCCAAAGGTTGGCCAAGTTCACACTCATTTCCCACCCAGTGGCCTAACTGAGGATTGGGTCGTTGATTTCTGGAAGGAAGGCGACTGGCCAAGCCATGAAATTGAAATATAATAACAAGTCTATGATATTTTTTTTTCAATTATATATATAACCATTGACCAAGTTCAAATGGCTTGTCCATTTACATTCCATGAGTCATTATTAGAAGCTAGTTTTTGAATCTGGGGACTCACGTCACGTCTTTGTATTAAAAAAACATTAGTATATGTGTATATTTTATAGCTTTAAAATCGCTGAAAAGATATTTATGCATCTCAACTTTTGTGTTTTTTTTATTGTAAAATTCTAAATTTTTCGTAATTTTATATGTGTCGCTGAATTTAGATTAAAAATATATTTATACCTATAATTTTTTTGTGATTTTAAATATATTTTTATAAAATCATACATTTAAATATTTGATTAATAAGTGACACGCATACACACTG
The DNA here is from genome assembly GCA_036245055.1 of Diospyros kaki. Taxonomy (NCBI): domain Eukaryota; kingdom Viridiplantae; phylum Streptophyta; class Magnoliopsida; order Ericales; family Ebenaceae; genus Diospyros; species Diospyros kaki. The sequence goes on along the minus strand of BSEG01000002.1, from coordinate 4,103,852 downwards.
ACATAGTAATTTTTCGACTCAAATAAAGTAACAATTTTTTGTGTCAACAAGTGATATGCATACGAATAAGCATTTATTATTAATTAGATATTTAAATAAATAATTTTACGTAATTTAAGAATACATTTGAAACCACACAAATGTTAATAGTTCATATTTGGGTATATTTAAAGATTTTTTTTTTAAATTTCTGAAAAGTTTAAAATTTCATAAGAATATATAAAAGTTTAAAGGCATAGATATTATTTTGGCCGTTTTCAAATGGATAGATAGATGATGTGAGTCATCAGCCACGTGACACCATTTTAAAACTAGGACAAAAAATGTTTTAACAAACGTGAAGCAATTGAGTAAGATAAATAGTAGCGAAGCGTCGAACCGAACGTCGATCGGTTACGACCTGGCCAGCTGGCATCTGTTGTCCGAACGCGTCTTCCCTCCGCCTATATCTCTATCTCCCTCTCTCTCACGCTTCATCGTCACCCAATTGTCCAGATTCCAATCCAAAGTTTCACTCGAATTTGATTTGATTTGGATTCAGATTCATTCATCTGCTGGAGCTCAATCATCTGGAAACCTACTTTGATCTCTGACTTTGCTTCTTTCTTCTCTGTGTTAGAGTCTACAGACCGGAATGGACTTCTTCCGCAACGCCAAGGCGGTTCGCCTCCGCAACCGCCACGACAAGTACCTCCACGCCCACGACGACGAAGAAACCGTCGTTCAGGACCGCGACGGAGTCTCTCCCAACGCCCGCTGGTCCGTCGAGTTCATCGGCGACGCCTTCCTCCGCCTCAGGAGCTGCTACGGCAAGTACCTCACCGCCTCCAACGTCCCCTTCCTCCTCGGCATGACCGGCCGGAAAGTCCTCCAGACTCTGCCCTCCGGCCGCCTCGATTCGTCCTTGGAGTGGGAGCCGGTCCGGGAAGGCAACCACGTCAAGCTCAGGACTCACTACGGCCACTTCCTCCGCGCCAATGGCGGCCTTCCGCCGTGGAGGAACTCCGTCACGCACGATATCCCGCACCGTACCGCCACTCAGGATTGGATTCTCTGGGATGTTGATGTCGTGGAGATAGTCGATCAATCTCCACGCCCGAAATTGCCGGTTCAACCAGTCCAGCACGTCGACTCGTTTGGTTCGGAACCGAGCGCGCCTTCTGTTTATTCTTCCAAATCCGCCAGTTTTGGAAGACAAGAGGTATGAATTTCTTCTAGTTCTTTCCCTTGTTTTTGCGACCAAATTCTTCCGTTACATATTGAATTCACTCCCTTTTAAATGCCTAGTTATACTAGATCTCAAAATGAAATCATGATTTCTGAATTTCCACTTCTAGATTAGCTAGACATCGTACTGTTAGAATTTGAATATTGGCCTGTTGATGTGCTATCTTGAGTGTCTATTCTGATTTTGAGGGTTTTCCAATTTGCAGTCCAGTGATTCTTTGGTTAGTTCTCCTCCCAAGGCCATGGATGGGCGGACTATATATTACAACGTATCAGATGATTACGGCAATGTAGAGCAGAATTTGGAGGGGCTTAATATTACGTTCAAGGGGAACAACGTTGATGAATTAACTCGGGTTCTGGAGGAGGAGACAGGGCTTGAAGACGTTATTGTGTGCTCGCGAAATCCATTAAATGGGAAGCTTTATCCCCTTCGCTTGCAGCTTCCTCCAAACAGCACCACTATGCACGTTGTTTTGGTTCGGGCCTCGTCAAAATGTGAGTAACTTCTCGATGCAGGAGTAATCACTTGTTTTGTCTACACATTCTAAGATAGTAAGTAATTAGACAACAAGTAATGCAATTTTGGAATGTAAGGCTAAATAAACCCAAGAAAGGATGAACCAGGAACATGCTTTGCTTTAATCATGGCCCCTCTTTCAGTAGTGCATTGTTCTTCATTTTAAATTATACTGGACTCCTCTCCCCAATATTTTAGCTTATCTTGTCCTTGTGTTTTCTGTTATCAGTGGCCAGAGACTTTGCACAAATGGGAATTTCACTATGAAAATCTGACAGGAGATGTCACAGTTTTGCTCATGATACAAATGCAAAGAACCTGCTTCTGCCCTATTATCCTCATGCTTGTCGGCATATTTCAGAGATCTGAACCACTTGTGCCAAAAGAGCAATTGCAGTCTCGTCTAGATGCAAAAAGAAAAGACATTATTAGCAATCTCAGTGAAATCAACATCGATAGCTCTAGCCCCAGGACTAATGATTAGGAAATCATTTGCCACATTTCTACTTATAGAGTGTACCATTTCTTTTGGTGCTTTTGTACAGTTTTTATTATTTTGAGAGTGTATTCTTTTGTCAGGTGCTTGTGCAACTGGTTTATTGTGTAAAATTTTTTCATTACCTTATAAAAGTTCAAGACTTACTGTTTGGCGGTGCTCTTGGTCCGTGATTTCTCTCTCATGCTTTTTCCGTTGGCATCAATTAAATCTTGGAAACCATAAATATACATGTAAATACAAAACAAACAAACTAATTAAAATAAATTAATCTCACGACGTCAAATAACTTATCATATCATACATCAGATTTCTGATTATTACGTTATAGAACACGTGACACACAACTACAATAATTTAGATGTATTATCCCACCAATTAGTAGCAGTAGTCCGCCAAATCACAAATCTTGTTGCCTTTCAATCCAGGGTGGCCTGTAGTCCTACAAGCAGCCTCATCCAAAACTGAATCCACCAATTCCTGCAACCTCACGACCTGGTCCCCTTGGTGAAATACCATGGTCATGCGCTTGAAATCCCATTCAATCTTACCCAGCGAGCTCAACCAATCCACCCCTAAAACCACATCAAACCCTCCTAACCAGAGAACAAACAAATTAGCCCGGAAGGTTTGCTGTCCTGTAAACTCAAACCTTTCTGCATAACCCGACGCTTCGCACGCATTCGCCATTTGTTAAGAAGAGAAAAGTTATTAAATTAGTTTTTGATTATTGTTAATTAGCTAGACTAATTTCGGTTAGTTAGATTGGTTAGAAACAGAATTTTTTGTTTCTGTTTTCCTTTTTCCTTCTTTCTTCTGTATATAAGTTTTTTTTTTCGTTCATCAATGATATATTGACATTCATTTCATAACATATCAAAGCTATTGGTACTCGTCTCTTCCCTCCATGATACGACCATTGCAGCTTTGATTGTTCTATAAGCTTTGTTGCTTTCTTTCTGAAATTTTTCGTTGATTTTCCTTTGCTTCGTCAATAGTGACCATGGCCTCCAGACTCAATCCTATTGAAGATCCTTCCTCACCTTATTATATTCATCATTTTGAGAATCATAGCTCTATGATTGTTACTCCAGATCTTACATCCACAAATTTCACCTATTGGAAACGCTTGTTCTTACTTGCTATTTCTTTTAGGAATAAACAAGGATTCCTAGATGGTTCTATAGCTAAACTAGATCCAGAAGGCCTCTCTACTTGCCGTGGATACGATGCAACAATCTGATTGTGGCATGGTTGTTGCGTTCTATTTCACCGCCGATTGCTTCAACCGTGTTTTACATGGAGGATGCACATCTCATTTGAAATACATTACTTCAAAGGTTTTCTCACCCTGATGAATCTAGAATTTGTCATCTACAACATCTCTTATGCACTATTAATCAAGGTATGAAGTCTGTTGACTCTTATTTTACTGTTGTCCACCTCGCTGACTGAGATATCTTCAAGCTCCTCTACCGGACCGATGGACCTGTCATAGTCTACCTCACGGGGATCCAAATCGTGGTTAACCCCCTTTTGGCTGGTCAGTCGCGGGTTATTTCTCTCGACCACATTTACTTTATTTCCTTTGGCCCCCATTTTTAGGGCATCTTCGTAGTAATGCCTTGCGAGGTGTTAATGATTTGGTGGAGGTTACTAGCTCGAGATCGTTCATGACCGGCCTTTGGAGCACAACGTTGTATGCTGAAGAGCAATCTATAATTAGGAATTCCGCCAAAATAGTGGCCTAGCGATCCGCATCCCTAATAGTGAAGGGAAGACTAATCCTCCCGATAGGGACCACTGCATCGCCCGTGAAACCATAGAGTGATTCCGTGGACGAGCTCAACTGTTCTGGTCCCAATCCCATTTGATCAAAACATGCTCTGTACATCACATTTATCGAGCTTCCTGTGTCCACCATTATCCTCCATACTTCAGAATTGTCAATCTGGGCTCGTATGATGAACGCATAGTTGTGTGGCCAAAGGACGCTTCTGGTCTTTTCTTTTGAGAAAACGATCTCTTCTGCGACTGCATTTCCCCTAGCTCGCTTCGCAGGGGCATACTACTTGTTCGATCTTGCCAACAAGACATGGTTGACCTGGCGCACGAATTTGTCGTGAGACTTATGGGAAGTTCCAGCGAGGTGAGGTCCGCCATGAATGGTGTAGATCGTACATACTGCCGGTGAAGGCTCATCATCGGAGGGCGGTATCGGTGCTTGCGTCAGTTGTTGGTTCCGCTGATCGGTTGGTCGTACCACATAATCCTTTAGCTGACCTCTTCTAATTAAGTCCTCTATGGCATCCCTTATAGCCCAACATTCGGAGGTGTTGTGGCTCGTCTCGTTATGGTATGCACAGAACTTGTTCTTGTTTCAGAATTTGTTGGGAGTTCTCAGTGGATTGGGCTTCCCGAACTCCTCTCTGTTTCTCTCTATGGCAAAAATCCTTTCTTGGGGATCAAACAGGGCTCAATAGCTGTTAAAACACCGCGGTCACGTTGGTCGCTCTTCTCACTCTGCCTATTGGGCTAGCTGGGAGACCTCATTGTTTGAGCGATCTGCCCGGGCTTCTCTTCCGGTGTCCCCATTATGCCTTTTCTTATTCTGGTTGGAAGTCCCAACTTTTTCTTTTGGCCCGGTGGTCTTTTTTGAACTGAAGGACTCTTCCCATCGGACCTCCTTAGCGTCTCATTCGTAAAATTCTCCCAAGTCTTTAACTAGGGTCCTGTGGATACTCTTATAGAGTTTCCCATCTATGCGGAGTCCAGCAGAGATCGCGGTCAGGACATTTTCGTCAGAGGGATCCTTGACGTTGCTTACCTCGCGTCTAAACCTGGCGATATAGTCCTTTAAGGACTCGTTTGCTCTCTAGAACACTGTGGCGAGGTGGCATGGTGGAGTGAGCTGCCTTCTCAGTGCCCGGTATTGATTGAGGAACTCCGTTGGCATTCCTCCCAACTGCGAATGCCACGAGGTGGAAGGCTTTTAAACCAAGATCGGGGGATATCACCTAAGGTCGCTGGAAAAGTGCGACATTTTACCAGTGGACTGGTTGTTTGTAAATCCATTTGAACATTGTATGCACCCAGGTGATCGTAGGGGTCACTGTCTCCATTGTATTGTGGCATGCTCAGGACTTTGAATTTTCGGGGGAGGGGTTCAAGCTCAACTTCTCTCATAAATAGAGTCCTGTCCCCACAGCCATCACTCTAGCTGTGAACTCCTTATTGTGCTTCCAGTTGCCGGACTCTTTGATACAATTCCTCTATGGTCGAGTCCGAGTCCGCAGATCGTTGGACCTACAATCTCTTGCTTCTTTCCTACTCCGGGGAATGGTGATTTGCGAATGGGTAATTATCTCCGATATCTTCTTCCAGCAGTGGGGGCTTTTCTTCTCATGTTTGACGAACCCTTCGAGGCAACGCCGGTGGATCGAGGATAGCCTGTGTTTGAGCCTGAGTCAATGCCTTGATCGCGTCAACGAGCTGCATTACTGTATTTTCCAACGCCTCTTGGCGTCGCTGCCAGTCTTGGATCGCCTCCATCCTGGCGGTTTGAGCAATGGGTTGGATATTAACCCGCGGCGGAGGCATGCCGGCGTTGTTCCCGGTTGGTGGTGGCAGAGGGACATCCACCATCGGAGCAATGGTCATCCCATTTGGTAGGAGATCTCATGGTTAATCGCGGTGATTTCCTGGTGCGTCGACCACCGCATCGGAGCTTCGCGTATTTCTTCCTCTTACCATGACTACTGATCAAAGCGGCCCATTCCTTTAGCGCCAAAATGTCGACGTTTAATTTCAACAAATCCTTTGACAAAAGGAGTGACCAGATAGCATGTCACATATACAACCAAAATAATGGGGCTAAAGCTTATTAAATGAATTATCCGGTAGCAACCTAACCTAGTTGATTGAAGATCCCAAGATCTAGGTTAAATAGGCAAACTGGCTGGAATAATTCATAGTTAACACACTGAGAAACTTTTAGTTTCTTTCCATTTCTGAGGTGTAATTAGAGTGTGTTCTGTCTTTGTTTAAAGTAATATTGATATTTTGCTTAAGAGGAGTAGTGATAAAGTACTCTTAGTCAATATTTACCTATATGAGAATAGAGGTGAGTTGCTTTTATGAGAACTGTTCAAATAGTTTGGGTTCTCTAGAGCTTTCATGAATTTAGGATGCTGTCTAGGACCAAAATGGATACAATTGTATAGAATTCAATGATATAAGATGAGCTGTGTGATATCTATTGTCTCAATTTATCACGAAATAATAGTTCAAGAACTAGTTTCACTATTTCTTCGATAAGTTCGATAGATACTCACTAAGAAAGGTTCAAGTTTAAAAGACACCTTACCTGATACATAACTTATCTATTTGCTCTCTATAATCTTCGTGTTACTTTGTTCTGTTTTGTCTCAATACACTTACACTCATGTAGAGAATTATTATGTATGAGTGTATATCTATTGTCTCAATTTTATTTTATTTTAATATTAATCCCAGCACCTTTCTGGAATTTCCTCTAGCAGGTCCGCCTGTCCAAGGCTGCTTTTCAGAAATTCTGCCTCAATTGCTCAATTGTTACGGTCCCACCAGCCAGCAGTTATTCCAAATTTCTACAATGGTTATCCCCAGCAACTACCCAGAAATCATGCATGGCTGTTTTCCACATTTTATGGGTTGGTGTTGGGCTCCAATGCTTTAAATAATTGAACGGAGATGCATATATATTTAAGAAGCTCCCCTCTCTCTTTTCTACTACTTCTGCGAATTTCCTATCCATTTTATCTATTCACCAGAGGGAGTTCAATACCATTTTCTAATCTTTACTCTTTCAAAAATAAAGAGCAAAATACCTTTTTGAGTTCTATCAGATCCGACAATTCTTGGTTGCTGTTCTACTGGTGAGATTGTTTCATCCTGCTAAGACTATCACCATAATCTACTAGCTACCAGTGCAAGGCAATTCTATTTTCAGGATAGCACGCTTGCGCGACTCGATCTGTATTAAATTTTCTTTACTCGTTGCAATGTTGTCTATTTCGGCCATTAATTATAGCTTTCTTGTATCGATTCTATATATAATTATTGTTGTTATCCCAACAATCTAACATATGCCCCTTAATTATTGGGCATGTCACGAGCGCAACAAGACCGTAATAGTGTAGTTGCCGATCAAGTTAATTACCTTTGGTGCAGAGGACCTCGATTGTCATTATCAACGACATGGGTTGGTCATGCGACCATTCCGATTAATTAGTAGGTTCACCTAACAGCTTTTTCACGTGCTAACCAACTGATGCTGCAAAGTTCCAACTTTCAAAACCCACCAAGGAACAGTGGTTTATACTTTATAATATGTCACCGTGGTGCCATATTTTTGTCATTGCTACACTACAACTGCCCTCAAACTATGGATTTATACACTTACATCCTCCTGAACTAAACTATTACACCTGCACCCTTTCTTTTGGGACGTTACTGTTAACGGAGCAAAGTATACCATTACTTCTGCTTTCATATCTTGGACTTTAACAGCCAAATGTGGAGGACCTCAACTGATATCAAGTGATAATGGAGGAGAACCTTATGCAATTTACCCTATTTCTGTCTTTGAGCTTGGCCCAAGGGCCAATGCAACAACTCTACATCGTTTCCAGACGTACTATGACGACTTGGATGACATAATATATTGAGACCACCTCAACACTTACTTTATTATGCCCACCGATCCCACGGAACACTCCAGAAAGTCAAATGAACCTAATAGTGTAAACCAAGCCAGAACCACCTACATATATGACCCCGGATGGACTTAAGAGGCAGCTCAAATCCGTCTATTCCAGCATAATTAGCGCCCCCCCCCCCCCCCCCACTCACACACACACACTCTCTCTCTCTCTCTCTCTCTCTCTCTGCAGCCACAGAAATTGTCATGGCAAAGAGCGACGTAAAGCTTCTCGGAGCATGGCCAAGCCCGTTCGTGAACCGGGTTCAAATAGCCCTCAACTTGAAGTCGGTCGACTACGAGTTCCTAGAAGAGAAATTTGACAACAAGAGCGAGCTGCTGCTCAAATCCAACCCGGTTCACAAGAAAGTTCCGGTTTTGATCCATGATGATAAGCCTATTTGTGAGTCTCTTATCATAGTCCAGTACCTAGATGAAGTGTGGACTTCTGGTCCCTCTATTCTCCCGTCTGATCCATACGATCGGGCCACTGCCCGTTTCTGGGCCGCCTATCTCGATGATAAGGTAGGTATCTAAATTTCTTCTAGTTTGACTCTCAGAGTACTATTGATTAATTACATTTAAGAGTAAATATATAATTTTTAATATGGTAGATGTAATTTATGTAGCCAAGCCATTGTTCTGAAACTGAGTTCATGTTTACAGTGGTTTCCTCTGCTGAGGGAGCTTAGAACGACAGAAGGAGAGGAAGCAAAAGCCGAAATAACGAAGAAACTGAATGAAGGTTCGATTTTGCTAGAGGCGGCCTTCATTAAGTGCAGCAAAGGAAAGGGTTTCTTTGGAGGGGAACGTATTGGGTACATTGACATCGCATTCGGGTGCTTCCTGGGCTGGCTGAAGGCGGTGGAGAAGATAGCGGGTCTGAAGCTGGTGGATGAGGCGGTGACGCCGGGGCTGGCGGCGTGGGCCGAGAGGTTCCGTTCGCATGAGGCCGTGAAGGGTGTGATTCCGGAGACTGATAGGCTCGTTGAGCTGGCCAAGATCATTCAAGCCAGACTTAAAGCCCAATCTGCTCCCAAATAGTGAACTTGCTGTCTTTCTTTACTACTGTTTAATTCGAAGCTATCGTTTCATGTTTCCTTTTTATTGGTTTCCCTTGAGTTTGTTGGAACTTGGAAGGAGGGTTCCCTTCCCTCAACCTCATTATTGAGGCTGTAATCTGTACTGTAGTAAATCAAGAAATAAATATAAATGAATAATCATTACCAATATACATAAAATCAGATGACAGAATAGACTTTTGGTCCATTAATTGTGTCTACTTTTATCTGGATGTTAAAGAGTAAAAGTGTTCGGATTCTGTAAATTTTTTGCGGTTAAAAAAGAAAGAGAATGGATTAAACTCTGCCAGTAATTCACTAATCTCAACTGGTTCTTTCTTCATAGCTAGCTTGCAGAAATGTCACACCTGGGGATAATATAACCCAATGGCAGCACACATAATGAACCTGAAACCGGAGAAAAATTGAGATTGATAACTCTGATTTATATGCATATAATCAAATTTATCCTTTTACCTACTAGCTGATTCAGTCACCTACCCAGCCTAATGTATCAATTATAAACCAAGGATAAATTATTTTATAATTAAGAAAATTAAATAACTTCAATATAACATCTTCATAAGAAAGATTTTAAAAGATCTGTTACCTTTGAAGACCGGCAGGAGGGCCTTGACCGCGGCTTTCAGCCTTTCACAGTTGATGCCTTCCTTGTTTGCCTTTTGGATTTCTTAAGGAACAGTGATTGAAAATGCAGTAGATACCTAACGCATGCGACAATGTCAATGTTTTATTAGTTTATTAGAGTCGACGTTCTAAATTGGTTGACTATAATTCATTCTGCCTGCAGTGAGAAAATAAACACAAGAGAAAGGAAGAAAAAGTATCTAAGGAAGTTTTTACGTGATTCAATCTGAATGATACCTAGTTCATGACTGTTTTTTGGTTATTCCGATAGAGTCACAGTGTATTATTGCCCATTCGTCATACAACGATTTTTTATTCTTATTTATAATATGGGGTGTTTATAATTTTAATAAAATCCAAAATAAAAGGATAATATCATGAAAATAATATCTCTTTATTGGCTTAGCATAATTAGGAACAGATTCCGCATTAGTAGGGATCTAGTTTGCCATAAATCAGGAAATGTTGACCTTTTTTTCTAATATTTATCGATAAACTTACCATCTCTTCGTGACACGAGCTGAGTAACCTGACAGCATGTCTCGCAACTAAGGCCATCCCGCGAACTGAACCCAGACGAAGCAACCTGCGAGCTCGTCCTGACGTTCTTAACCTAAGATTTTGTGGGCTTTTGAAAGATTAGGCCGATCCACTGGGCTGTTTCCGGCCCATAAAAGATAGTCTAGCAAATATCCATAGCAATTAGATATTAATTGTTAAATATTAAATACTAAAATTTATTAAATTCTTAGTGAATTTGAGAGTTGATTAAATTTCCCAAAACTTTGTAAAGGGGCAGCCAATCATTAAGTTTGATATCTGTTCTACAATTAGTTGATCATACTTTTCTGCTCAGTTTTTTGTTTTTTTGTCATCGCCTAACTACTATTACGCGTGCTAGCCAAACATGGCGCAGAATTGTTGACTTTTACAACTTACCAACGAAGAGTGCTTCCTTGCAGGGATTCCATAAACTATTTATAGGTGTATACGCTTAAATACCCTTAAACTATATATAATACACTTGCACCCTTTAGTTTGAACCTGATTTTCAAGTTAATTTTAACCATTGTACTTTAATATTTTTTCATGTGTTAATTTGATTCTTTTGTTATTTTGATTACACTTATAAATTTACATTTTTGAATCAGTTTAACTTTTATACTTTCATGTGTAAAAAAAAAGTAAAGTAAAATGACAAAATATACATCATACTCTGTTTACGTCAAAGTATATAAGTTAAATTGACCTAAAAATATATATTCATGGGTGTAATCGAAATAATAAAAAATTTGAATTACTATATGAAAAAAATTCAAAATACATGGATTAAATTGACTAAAATATACAAGTCTAAGAGTGTAATTGAAATAATAAAAAGATCGAATGACGACATAAAAAAAACGTGAAAGTATAGGAATAAAAATATAAGTATGACCAGATTGAATGGCCACATAAAAAAATGTGAAAATATATGAACAAAAATATAAGTTTGACCAGATGATTTTTCTTCCTCTGAAGCTACGTTTCTGACACCAAAATGCTCCCAATCAAATTGTTGATCGACTCTAGCATTAATTTTTTTTTTTTTTATAGAAAGACTAAATATTTTTCCCAATCAAAGTTGCTATATACAAATTTCGCGTGAGAAAAATTATACATATGCATATACATACACATAAAAATTAGACAAATACATATGTATACCCATAAGGAATAAAAATTATACGAGTACATATGTGTAAGGAATACATACGTGTAAAGATTACATACGCGTAAGAATATATGCGTAAACTTTTTTTTTCCGATTAGGTTTACAGAAAATTGTCAGTATAAGATGCCTATCTCTCTAAGACATGTTTAGAATCAAAGATTCATAAACAATCTATAACGAGACAAACAACGTAAAAATTGCAATAACAAATAAGATAGAGATACTACATGGCTCTGATACTAGCTATAAAAAATTTACAAAACAAAAAAACACATGCTGACCTCTAGCCATTATTTGTATGCATAAAACTACTAGAATTGAATTGATGTTTTCGATCAATGAGTCAATTGCACACTGATGGTGTATGCCCTCAGATCTGCTCTTGATTGAAGACCCAAATTGATTTTTATATATTTTTTTTAAGAGAGAAACCCTTTTATTTATAAATTAAACACATGCCTATCTTTACCAAAACTAACCCCGTCAAGGTAGTTTAAATTTAATTTGAAAGTATTTATCATTCCTTAGCTAGTGGATAAATATTAAGAGATTAATCTTTAATTGTTTAAAAGGTATTTATTAAATAAATATAGATAATTACAGTCTCTCACTTGATCCGTACATTTTATCTTATCAAAGTAACATCTTATAATAAATATAGATAATTATAGTCTCACACTTGACCTGTACATTTTATCTTATCAAAGTAACACCTTATATCAATAGTTCCTTATGCTTAAGAAAATAATTAAATACATGAATCATGGTGATAGGTTATCTAGAATTGAGTATTATCTTCCATGGACCAATTCCCATTCACTCTACGTGATTCTTAAAACTCTTAATTGGTATGCCTTTAGTTAAAGGATCAGCTATCATTAACTCAATACTAATGTGTTCTATGACCACTGTAGGTTTTGAACCAACCTATTTTCTCGGTCAAACACAGATCAAGCGCAATAAACAAGAACACAGAAAACGAAAGATTACAACCACAACTCACACACACAAATAGCGACACAGTAAAATACGTGTTTGGATCAATAGATCCTACTCACAACAGAGGCTCCACCTCTAGTCAATCCACTAATATCTCAAGTTTTACAATCGGTTACAAGATCTCAAACGGAAGTAAAACAATATTGCAAAAAACACAACTGAAACAGAATCCAAAAACAAGAACAAGTGAATATCTGTTCTAAACCGATCTCAAGATCAGGGCTTCAGATCTATTCTTTCAGCCAACCAATCTCTCACGCCTCAAGCGCTTAAAACAACATAGAGATTAAAACAATAAAGTCACTTAGCACATGATCTTACCACGAAAACTATCTACTAATCGAAACATGAGGGAAGGATTCACAGGATGTGTCTCGCTTCAAGAGAAGCTGCAGATTTAGGGTTTCAGAAAGAAAGAGTATGCAATCTGTCGAGATTAGGGCATCACACGACCCTTATATAGCAGCAACAAATGGACGAAAATAGCTGGGCCAGCAGCAGATACAACACGGAAACACATACGGACATGGGCTTGGCCCATAATAAACTCAGCTCAAATGAAACCAAATGGCCCAATTCAAATGAAATGAATATAATATAATTCTCAATTTCATATAACAACATGCAACCAGATTTAATAAATCAAAGTGCAAATGAAAAATCATTTAAACAATTTTGAATCACACAAAATCAACAACCACTTTATTTTCCTTAACACATTCCCTTACGGATAGATACTTAACGTCGATGTGTTTACTTCTACCACTCTTGTGATTTTTAGCCAAGAAAACAATAACTAAATTGTCACAATATAACCTGTGTGGCCTAGAAATAGAATCAACAATTCTAAGCCATGAGATAAAACTCTTCAACCATAAACTGTGTGATGTAGTCTCAAAATAAGCAATGAACTCAACTTCCATAGTAGAAGTAGCAGTCAAACTCTATTTTGCACTCCTCCATGACATGGCTTTGCCAGCTAACATAAATATGTATTTAGATGTTGATTTCAAAGCATCAACAAAACTAACAAAGTTTAAATTCAAGTAAGCTTTCACCTCCAAATGATTAGTTCGTCTATACATAAGCATATAGTCCTTAGTCCCTTAAAGATATCTCATAACCATTTTAGCTGTCTTCCAGTGGTTCAAACTTGGGTTACTCTGATATCTTCCTAACATTCCCACTGCAAGGTATTTGAAATATAGATTGTAGAACCAAAATCAATCTATCACGTATTATGGAAAACATTAACCATATTAGATTCATAACATACAAGTGATGTTAGATTACCTTTCTTTTCAAGCCAAGTCTAAAATTTGAGGCAATTTTTCTTTAGGTGTCCTTTCTTTTTGCAGAAGAAGCACTTGGATTCCTTTTTGATCTCAGATTGGATAGGTATTTTACCTTTTCCCTTGCATCTAGCTTAAGCAGTTTTATTCTCTCTCTCGGTGGCCATATGTGTACTTTTTCCTATTTCCATAATCAGTCTCATTTCTTCTTGAACACACATAGTCGAAAGTTCATTAATAGACCATTTATCTTTATGTGCATTGTAAGATATTTTAAAGGGACCATACCATTGTAGGAGAGAATTCAAAATGAAATGCACTAGGACAGACTTCGACATCTCAATCTCAAGAGATTTTAAAGGTTGTAATGTCCCTCATCTTTATGATTTGCTCACGCACACCTTTAACTCTGGTGAGCTTCATTGACGATGACTTTACCATTAAGGTGTTGGCTAGTGCCTTATCTAAAGACTCAAATTGCCCATGGATAGCCTTCAATAATTCTTTGACTGTTTTATATTCAGAAATTGAACCACGGATACTAGCAAAAATTTTACTTCATTATGAACATCTTACTTATGCAATTAGATTGCTTCCATCGTTCATACTCAACAATTTGAACATGAGTGTTAGTAGGAGTAACTACATGTGATTCATTTTTTCGAATGGCATAGTCGATATCCGTCCACACTAATTGCAGAAGAACTCTTTTCTTCCACATTTTATAGTTATCACCACTTAAATTAGGAATATCACACTTCATATAAAAAAAATTCATAAGTAAAATAGCTACATCGAATAAAACAAATAATCATGCTCATCTAAATGAATATGAGACTATTATAACTTAATGTCATGTTTTACCAATGTAAAACATACAACAAATTATGAATCACTAATATATAATAACTGTTCGTAGGCTAAGTTCTTATATTTAAATAGATTCATAATACAAACTTCATGATGTGACTAACAAATTATATTCTTTTCATTAATTCGTGTCGATAAATTAAGAAAAATAATTTGTTTTCAAATCCTAATTAATGACATAAATACAACAAAAATTCCTATGAGATAAAATTTATTGTATTAAATATGATTAATCACAATTAATGTCATTTAACTTTATGTGATCTTTATAACTCAATATATAATTTTAATTAATTAAAGATGTTATGACTAGTCTCCAATTAATCAAAAATTATATTGATCACATGACATTTAGCTGATTTTATAATAATTTTCAACCGATCATGCATATATAATAAATAAACAATAAAAATTTATGCATACATAACATCATTAATTATGCATAAACGTTAACATGTGAGTTAATTGACCAAAACAATGAATAATTTACCAAAACATGCATTAATAATTAAACATGTGAATTAAAATAAATAATACAAGTAATTGCATGAAATTTAAATTTTTACAAGCTGTAAAACGAATCCCAGTCTCGCCTTTATGTCGGGTTAATCCAAACATGAAGTTCGAGGCATCTTTAGGAGAAACGAACCTTGCTAATGGAATCAGCAACCTCAAAACTTAAATGGGACCGAATGCCAAGGTTGGGTGCCCGCTTAGGGTGGCACGTGGATCACACGTGTCTCCTATGGCACATCACTCGCCCATGCCTATTCTGATCACCTTTTTTTTTACTTTAGACTAGAACGATGTCGTTCCAATCATCCCCAACCTTCCGGGATTTGCTACTAGCTTGAGTTGATGATTTCTTTGCCTCTGAAGCTCTTTTTTCAAAGAAATCGACACCAAAATGCTCACAATTAAATTTCCCATCAACTCCAGTATCAATTTTTTTTTTTATAAAAAGACTCAATATTTTCCCCAATCAAAGTCATTATGTACGAATTTTGAATGAGAAAAATTATACATATACATATGCACACACTTAAAAATTATATGAATATGTAGGCATATGCGTAAAGAATAAAAATTATACGAGTACATATGTGTAAGGAATATATGTGTAAAGATTACATACGCGTAATTGTTGAGCACTGATACTCAAACCTTAGGGTTTACAAACAGAATATCACCATCACAAGCATACGATAAAACGAATGGAATAGAGTTGTAACAGTTATATATGCAAAACAAAGATAACCAAAACTGAAACGTAAAGGCGAAAAAGAGACACGCAAGATTTTACCGTGGTTCACCCAAATAGGGCTACGTCCACGTTGAGCTTCGATATGGAGAGCTCACTGCACTAATGATCGAGTCAAAAATACACCCACAGAAAACCCCTCAATCTCTCTGTATTTACAGTGGTTCAAGAATCACAAAACTTGCCCAATAATCACTCAAAACAGATTAAGAGGCAAAACCCTATCGAACCATATGACTATAATGCTATACAAAACATTTACAGAGAAAGGAAGAAAAGAACCGAAGCAAACCAGATAACCCTAGGTTGGAGACGAAGGGTATCTCTCTTCTCGAACCCTCTTTTCTTCGATGATTGATTTTGTCTCTTTCGCCTTAAACGTCTACCGAGATCACATCCCGAGGAGAAGATAAATAGCGACGATGGAGGACTGGGATCAAGTCTCATAAAGCATAGATGGATGGCTCGGATTAGATCGTGCAAGCACGATGTACAATATTCCAACAGAATAAAAAAGCAGACGGACGAGTGGTAAGAGAAGAGGAGCTGATAAAGCAATCGGGCGCCATCAGAGGGCAGCTGATGGTTGCCACGTGCTGCCCTCCAATTGGCTGCCTGAAGGCAGCTCAAGGTTGCAGCACGTGGCCCTCCACCAGCTTACCCCAACGACATCGTTTGGAGCTTCACTAATAACAATCTCCACCTTGAAGCCCAAACAGGAGGTGAATCTGAAACTATCACAGGGTGCAGCATGCGACAATCCATACCTTCATTGCTCTGGTTGATTTGATCAACCAATTCCCACGTGCAGCAAGTTCAAGCAATGCTTGAACTTGGTTGCAGTTAGAACTTTTGTTCCCATGTCTGCAGGGTTGTTTTCTGTAGACACCTTTAAAATACTCACAGTGCCATTAGCTATTAAATCTCTAACATAATGATACTTTACCTCAACATGCTTTGTTCATTCATGATATACTGGATTCTTGGAGAGATGAATTGCACTTTGGCTGTCTGAGGACACAGTAACTTTGTCTTGTAGTAACTGGATCTCCTTTAATAAACCTTGAAGCCAAATAGCCTCTTTAAAGGCATCCGTAACAGCAACATACTCAGCCTCGATGGTGGACAAAGCCACCAGAGGCTGAAGTTGGGATTTCCAACTGATACAATTTCCACCCAAGGTGAAAAAGTATGCAGTTGTAGATTTCCTTGAGTCCCTATCACCTGCAAAATCAGAATCTACATATCCCACAAGATTAAGAGTGTCAAATCTTCTTTTATAACACAGGCCAATGTCTACAGATCCATTAATATACCTTAACATATATTTTAATGCATCCCAATGAGGTTTACCTGAATTTGACATATATCTACTAAGCAGAGATATTGAATATGCAAGATCAGGTCTTGTGCTAATCATTGAATACATAACTGTTCCGATTGCATTGGCATAAGGGATATCTTCCATTCTAACTAATTCAGAATTAGTTGTAGGGCATTGAGATTTAGATAGGACAAAATGACCAGCTAAGGGAACCCCTACAGTTTTACAGTTTTGCATACCAAATCTTTGGACAACTTTCTTAAGATAATCATTTTGATGAATTTTCAAGATTGATTTACTTCTTTCTCTTTCTATTGTCATTCCTAGAATTTTTCTAGCAGGTCCTAGGTCCTTCATATCAAAATTAGTGTTTAACATTGACTTTAACTCACTAATTTTTCCTTTGGACTTACTAATTATCAAAATATCATCTACATACAGCAGTAGATAAACAGGAATATCTGAGATTACGAAGTAAAAGCAATTATCATATTGACTTCTTTCAAACCCAATTCCTAAGATAAAACTATCAAATTTTTTATAACATTGTCTTGGGGATTGTTTTAGTCCATACAAAGATTTTTTCAGTAAGCATACATGATCAGGATGAGTTTTATCAATATAATCAGTTGGCTGAAACATATATATACATTCATCAAGATCACCATGTAAGAAGGCTGTTTTAACATCTAACTGTTATAATTCTAAATCAAATTGAACAACAACAGCAAGCATCATTCGAATGGTCTTAAATTTAACTACTGGTGAGAAAATTTCATTATAGTCTATACCCTCCCTTTGAGTAAAGCCCTTAGCAACCAATCTAGCTTTGTATCTAGGTGGATCAGTGGGAGACATACATTCTTTTAATTTGAACAGCCATTTGCACTGGATCAGTTTCTGTTTTTCAGGTTTGGGGACCAAAGTCCAGGTACCATTTACCTTGAGGGAGTTCATTTCCTCTTCCATGGCCAGTTGCCATTTATCACAATCTTTGGAGCTGATAGCTTCCTCATATGAGGTTGGTTCATTGCTCCTTAATTCCTTTCCAGCAATCAGAGCACAGTACACTAGGTCAGAGTGAGTATACCTTGCAGGGGGTCTAGAGACCCTCCTGCTCCTATCACGGGCAAGTTGATAGTCACTGAGATCTTGAGGTGAGCTATGATGCTCCACCTCAATCTCAGGTTCATTTTCTTGTTCCTCTTGATCATTATGATCAGAGGAACTGTCATTATGAGACACAGGCAAGGTAGCATCATGCTGGTTTTGATCAGATAGGGATGGAGCAGCCGGCAGGTCATTATTTCCTGCTGGTTGCTCCACCTCAAGCTGAGGACCCCCTAATACGGCAAAGTCATCTAGGTTTTCTTGAGTGCTTGTTTCTTTTAGGTTGTTGGTTTTACAAGGGAAAACATTTTCATTAAATATAACATCTCTACTGATTATAATTTTAACTCCATTAGATTCCCTATCCCATAACCTATATCCCTTGGTACCTTCTTGGTACCCAACAAACACACATCTGATAGACCTAGGTTCAAGTTTGCCATCTGATTTATGAGCATAGGCTTCACAGCCAAAAACTCTCAAGTAATTAAAGTTAAGTTTTCTACCAGTCAATTTTTCCTCAGGGCATATTAAATTTAGTGCAGTAGAAGGACTCCTATTTACTAAATGGGCAGCATTGGATAAAGCCTCACCCCAAAATGACTTTGACATATTTGATGTGAATAATAGACACCTGACTTTTTCAAGAAGTGTTCTGTTCATCCGTTTAGCTACCCCATTTTGTTGGGGAGTGTTCCTAACAGTCCTATGTCTAAGTATACCATGATCATTACAGAAAGTATCAAAAGCTCTACTGCAGAACTCAAGACCATTATCAGTCCTAAGGGTTTTAATTTTCCTATCTATTTGATTTTCTGCCATTGTTTTCCAATTTTTAAACTTCTCTAGGGTCTGGTCTTTTGATTTTAATAAAAACACCCATACCTTTCGAGTAAAGTCATCCACAATAGATAGAAAATACCTGTTACCACCAAAAGTGGGGACCTGAGAAGGCCCCCATAGGTCAGCATGAAGGTATTCAAGGCATGCCTTCGCCAAGTGAGTTCCCTTAGGGAAACTCAGCCTGTGTTGCTTGCCCAGAACACATGGCTCACAAAAGTCAAGGGACCCAACAGGTACTGATCCAAGGTACCCTTGGTTTGACAGTGCCTGGAGACCTTTCAGGCTCATATGGCCAAGTCTCAAGTGCCATATATCTGTCTTATCAGTATTGACTATGCAGGCAGAATGAGAGTTAACAAGGGAAGAGTAACAACCATTTAAAATGTACAAGCCATTTTTCTTAGTTCCTGACAGAATAAGATTATCATCTTTATAAATATGCAGGAAACCATTTTCAGCTTTATATGAGTAACCTAACTCATCAAGTGTGCCAAGAGATATTAGGTTTCTTTTTAGACCTGGTACATATCTTACATCAGTTAACATTCTGATTTTATTGTCATGTAATTTTAAGGATATGCTACCTATACCTTGGATTCTACATGACTGATTATTACCCATGTATACTGTACCCGTTTCCCTCTGATTAAAATTTTGAAACCAATCTCTATTTGGGCGCATATGAAAAGAGCAACCTGAATCCAATACCCATTCATGTTCAACAGATAAACTAGAAACATTTAGAACTTCAGCTAAACAATTAGAGGTTCCAGCATTTACATTTGTGTTTCCCCCTTGTTTTAATTTCTTAATATAATCATAGCAATACTTCTTAATGTGACCTTGTTTACCACAGTGATAACACTTCCATTTATGTTTACCATTCTTATCCTTTTTCTTACCCTTTTGCCCTGACCTATTTAAGTGATCATTGTTACTGGTAAATGATTTTTTTATCATTTTTACTCTTTACAAATAGATTATTTCCAGACCTTTTAGTTGTTTCTAGTTCCAGTTCCCTAGCTTTAATACTCGAGATAACTAGATCTAAAGTAGGAACAATACCAGTATACCTTAATGCATGCTTTACTACATCATAGTCATCAGGTAAGGAATTTAAAAGAATCATAGCTTCACTTGTGTCACCCAATGCTTGATCAGTACCTCTAAGTAATAATGCAAGTCTAGTGAATTCATCTATGTTTTCATCCATTGACTTAGATGCATTTATTTTGAAATTAAACAACATGCCTTTCAAGTATACTAAATTAGGTGCACTCAAAACAGAGTATAAAGAATCTAACTTATTCCACAAATCAATGGGAGTTAACATACCATCTACCTTGCGAATGATAGTGTCACCAAGGTGAAGAAAAATGAGGTTGAATGCCTCTTCTCTTACTTCCTCTGTTCTTGCAAGCTGATCAGGTGACCACTTTCGGTCATCAGCTT
The DNA here is from genome assembly GCA_036245055.1 of Diospyros kaki. NCBI lineage: Eukaryota > Viridiplantae > Streptophyta > Magnoliopsida > Ericales > Ebenaceae > Diospyros > Diospyros kaki. The sequence goes on along the minus strand of BSEG01000002.1, from coordinate 4,083,295 downwards.
CTAGTGCTATCAGCACCTTATGATGAGAGAGTAAAACTCTCATCTTCTTTTTTCAGCTACAGAAGTCTCTTTTTCCATCAAATATGCCGATTTCAAATCGGGTAGACATCCTCTTCGCCTTGCACGAAGTTAGCCTAGGTGGCTCTAGACACTGATGAGAATAAACACAGCAAACTCCTGCTGACACTAGGTTCTCAAAGAAACCCTAGACCACCCGACAATAGATGACAACCCTTAGATGAAAATAGACTGACTGATTTACTTATAAAAAAACCCTAAGCGCCGATTTTAACACGGCTCTGATACCACTGTTGAGCACTGATACTCAAACCTTAGGGTTTACAAACAGAATATCACCATCACAAGCATACGATAAAACGAATGGAATAGAGTTGTAGCAGTTATATATGCAAAACAGAGATAACCAAAACTGAAACGTAAAGGCGAAAAAGAGACACGCAAGATTTTACCGTGATTCACCCAAATAAGGCTACGTCCACGTTGAGCTCCGATATGGAGAGCTCACTGCACTAATGATCGAGTCACAAATACACCCACAGAAAACCCCTCAATCTCTCTGTATTTACAGTGGTTCGAGAATCACAAAACTTGCCCAATAATCACTCAAAACAGATTAAGAGGCAAAACCCTATCGAACCATATGACTATAATGCTATACAAAACATTTACAAAGAAAGGAAGAAAAGAACCGAAGCAAACCAGATAACCCTAGGTTGGAGACGAAGGGTATCTCTCTTCTCGAACCCTTTTTTCTTCGATGATTGATTTTGTCTCTTTCGTCTTAAACATCTACCGAGATCACATCCCGAGGAGAAGATAAATAGCGACGATGGAAGACTGGGATCAAGTCTCATAAAGCATAGATGGATGGCTCGGATCAGATCGTGCAAGCACGATGTACAATATTCCAACAGAATAAAAAAGCAGACGGACGAGTGGTAAGAGAAGAGGAGCTGATAAAGCAATCGGGCGCCATCAGAGGGCAACTGATGGTTGCCATGTGCTGCCCTCCAATTGGCTGCCTGAAGACAGCTCAAGGTTGCAGCACGTGGCCCTCCACCAGCTTACCCCAACGACATCGTTTGGGGCTTCACTAATAACAGTAATAATATATGCATAAACTGATTTTTTTTTTCGATTGGGTTTACAAAAAATTGTCAATATAAGTTGCACACATGTCTCTAATGCACGTTTAGAATCAAAGATTCATAAACAATCTATAACAAAACAAACAATGTAAAAATTACAACAACAAATAAGGTAGAGATACTAAACAGCTTTGATACTAATCGTAAGAAATTTATAAAATATATATATATATATACTGACCTCCAACAATTATTTGTATGCAAAGAACAACTACAATTGAATGGATGCTTCCAAACAATAAGTCAATTGCACATTGATGGTGTATGCCCTCAAATCTGCTCTTGATTAGAGATTCAAATTGTTTTTTATATATTTTTTAATAAAAAAGTTCCTTTATTTATAAACTAAACACATGTTTATCTTTATCAAAACTAACTCATCATTAAGTTAGTTTAAATTTAATTTGAAAGCAATTATCACTCGTTAGATAGTAGATAAATATAAAGAGATTAATTTTTAATTGTTTAAAAAATATTTATCAAATAAATATAACTACTCAAATAATTATATTAATAGATAATTACACTAATTTCCAAAACCCACCAAGAAACAATGGTTTGTACTTTAGGACCAAAAGATGAAATCTCTTACCTTAAGAGCCCCATATCTCAACTTCATGATTTCTGCATGAGAGGTAAATCACGGAACCCAATAATGAGATTCGAACATGGGATCTATGACCAGCTATATAGAGGTTAGAATTCAGAGTTTTTTGAGACTAACACATATACGGTTTCAACTGTTGAACTATACCCGTAAGGTCAACAGTGGTTTGTACTTTATAATATGTCACAGTGGTGCCATATTTTTGTGATTGCTAGGACTGCCTTCAAACTATAAGGATTTATACACTTTCATCCTCCTGAACTAAAAACTATTACACCTGCACCCTTTCTTTTCTTTTGGGACGTTACTGTTATTCCGCCCCATGTTTAAGGCTGTTAACGGAGCAAAGTATACCACTACTTCTGCTTTCATATCTTGGACTTAACAGCCAAACGTGGAGGACCTCAACTGATATTAGGTGATAATGGAGGAGAATCTTATGCAATTTACCCTATTTTCTGTATTTGAGCTTTAACCAAGACAACAACTCTACAACGTTTCCAGACGTACTATGACGACTTGGGTGACATAATATATTGAGACCACCTCAACTCTTATTTTATTATAGCCACCGACCCCACGGAACACTCTAGAAAGTCAAATGAACCCAATCGTCAAATAAACCAACCCAGAACCCACCTACATGTATGACCGCGGATGGACTTTAAAGGCAGCTCAAGTCCTTCTTTTCCAGCATAATTAGCCGCCCCCCCCCCCCCCCCCTCTCTCTCTCTCTCTCTCTCTCTCTGTGCAGCCAGAGAAATTGTCATGGCAAAGAGCGACGTAAAGCTTCTCGGAGGATGGCCAAGCCCATTCGTGAACCGGGTTCAAATAGCCCTCAACTTGAAGTCCGTCGACTACGAGTTTCAAGAAGAGAGAATTGACAACAAGAGCGAGCTGCTGCTCAAATCCAACCCGGTTCACAAGAAAGTTCCGGTTTTGATCCATGATGATAAGCCTATTTGTGAGTCTCTTATCATAGTCCAGTACCTAGATGAAGTGTGGACTTCTGGTCCCTCTATTCTCCCGTCTGATCCGTACGATCGGGCCACTGCCCGTTTCTGGGCCGCCTATCTCGATGATAAGGTAGGTATCTAAATTTCTTCTCGTTTAACTCTTAAGAGTACTATTGATTAATTACATTAACAGTAAATATATAATTTTTAATATCGTAGATGTAATTAATGTAGCCAAGCCATTGTTCTGAAACTGAGTTCATGTTTGCAGTGGTTTCCTCCGCTGAGGGAGCTTAGAACGACAGAAGGAGAGGAAGCAAAAGCCGAAATATCAAAGAAACTGAAAGAAGGTTTGGTTTTGCTAGAGGAGGCCTTCATTAAGTGCAGCAAAGGAAAGGGTTTCTTTGGAGGGGAACGTATTGGGTACCTCGACATCGTATTCGGGTGCTTCCTGGGGTGGCTGAAGGCGGTGGAGAAGATAGCGGGTCTGAAGCTGGTAGATGAGGCGGTGACGCCGGGGCTGGCGGCGTGGGCCGAGAGGTTCTGTTCGCATGAGGCCGTGAAGGGTGTGATTCCGGAGACTGATAGGCTCGTTGAGCTGGCCAAGATCATTAAAGCCAGACTTAAAGCCCAATCTGCTCCCAAATAGTGAATTTGCTGTCTTTCTTTTCTGCTCTTTAATTCGAAGCTGGCGTTTCATGTTTCCTTTTCATTGGTTTCCCTTGAGTTTGTTGGAAGGAGGGTCCCCTTCCCTCAACCTCATTACTGGGGCTGTGCTCTGTACTGTAGTAAATCAAAAAATAGATATAGATAAATAAAATAATCATTACCAATATACAAAAAATCAGATGACAGAATAGCATTCTGTCTACTTTTATCTAGATGTTGACAATGAGAGTAAAAGTGTTCAGATTCTGTAAATTTTTTGCAGTTGCAAATGAAAGAGAATGGATTAAACTCAGCCGATAATTCATATTAATCACTGTTCTTGCTTCGTACTTCATAGCTAGCTAGCTTTTAGAAATGTCACATTTATGGAAAATATAACCCAATGGCAACGCACATAATGAACCTGAAACCGGGAAAAAACTGAGATTGATAACTCAGATTTATATGCATAATCAAATTTATCCTTTTACCTACTATCTGATTCAGTAACCTACCAAGAATAATTTATCAATTATGAACCAAGGATAAATTATTTTTTAAGAAAATTAAACAACTTCAATATAACATCATCATAAGAAAGATTTTAAAAAATCTATTACCTTTGAAGACCGGTAGGAGGACCTTGGGCGCCGCTTTCAGCCTTTCACGGCTGATGCCTTCCTTGTTTGCCTTTTGGATTTCTCAAGGAACAGAGATTGAAAATGCAGTAGATACCAAACTCATGTGACAATGTCAATGTTTTATTAGATATTAATTGTTAAATATTAAATATTAAATTTTATTTGAATACTTTAAAATTTATTAAATACCCTTGCAGGGATTCTGTAAACTATATATGGGTGTATACGCTTAAATACCCTTGAAACTATATATATTACACTTGCACCCTTTAATTTGGACGATACTAGCTGCTGTTAATTATACTCCACGTTAATTAACACTGTTAAAAGGCAGTTAACTTCCTCTGATTTCATAGTTTAGACATAATTAAATTGATATTCAAGCGATAACTTTTAGGAGAATCTTTTGTAGCTTAATCTATTTTTTTCTTCTCTCTTTGGGCCCAGCACAAAACTAGACAGAGTCATTGTGTTTAATTATTTATTGTTCCACCCCAAAATTCCACGACCTAGACTTAGAAAGTCAAGTCGACCCCTTCTTGTTCTTGTTCTTGTAACCCAACCCAGCATCATAGGCAACTTCAAAGCAGCTCAAACTCAAACTCACAGGCAACACTATTTATTTTATTAACCAGAGAAACTGATTGCCATGGCGAAGAGTGAGATAAAGCTTCTCGGTGTATGGGCCAGCCCGTATGTGAATCGGGTTCAAATAGCCCTCAACTTTAAGTCGGTGGACTACGAGTTCCTAGAAGAGAGATTTGACAACAAGAGCGAGCTGCTGCTCAAATCCAACCCGGTTTACAAGAAAGTCCCAGTTCTGATCCATGATAAGCCTGTTTGTGAGTCTCTTATCATAGTACAGTACATAGATGAAGTGTGGACTTGTGGTGGCTCCATTCTGCCTTGTGATCCATACGATCGTGCCACTGCCCGCTTCTGGGCTGCCTATATTGATGATAAGGTATCTTAATTTCTTCTTTGACTCCCCTTTTTCGCAATCTGTTCGTAATTGTAAGGGTTGGATCAAGCCAACGCTAGATCTATAATTCAAATTGGTATTTGATGATGAAATCCGAGGAGTGGTGGCCGAATGCTCCCTTACTGTCTTCTCAGTCGTACTTGCAATGGAGACGGGGACTTACTCCCCTGGTCGATCTCCGACAATCCAGTCAGTTCACCCGCTTTGTAAGGAGTATGACAATTATGAAAAAATTGAAGAGAGTTCCCCCCTTCTTACCTCGTATTCTTCTTTTTATCCCTCCTTCCAGATCAGGATCCCGGAGGGATCTTCTTGATAAGAATCCTGTAGTGGTATCCGCTCCCGAGATCTTCGGGATAGACTCTACCCCCGCGACCTTCGACTAGGTGATCGATTCCTAAGAATTCGGACTTCTTCTCCGAGGGCCGCGCCCCCTATCATGGCGACGATCCTCTGCCACGCGTCCTTTAGTCCTTAGCAAGATAATCATATGCGAAACTCTCTATTAAGCAACACGTGTTCCACCCGCGTGTGGTTGTTCATCCTAGGTGTCGGCGTAATTTAGAATTCGAGGTCCTTTTTCTCATCAGTATTAATCCATGCTCTTTTACTAGACTAAAATATTAATTAAAAACGGTAAAATACTATTGAATATTGTAAACTTTGAATAATCAATCATTTTTATTTCATACAAATTTAGGAATTCGCAGAATTAAGGGCTTGTTTGGCTTATCTGAAAATCACATCAGAGGAGGCTGTGAGCTCTTCATCAAGAGCTTAAAATTTTTTTCTACCTATTTGTCCAAATGACCCTCAATAAAATGAGATCTTCATTTAAAGACTTTTAAGAGATAAAAATAAGCTCTTAAAACATATGAACTCCTATAAACGGTTTAAGCTAAGCCAAACGGGCTCTGAAGTGGTCTTCTGTGTGATTTTTCGCTGCGGTTCTCCTTGCATCTATCGATCACTAGTGATTATTTAATATATAGTGAATAATCACTGGCGATTTTTTTTTTATTATTATTATGTAGCCGTTCTGAAATTCAAACGTTTCCAGTGGCATCCTCTGATGAGGGAGCTCCGAACAGCGGAGGGAGAGGAAGCAAAAGCAGCAATATTGGAGAAAGTAAAGGAAGCGATGGCTCTGCTGGAGGAGGCCTTCACTAAGTGCAGCAAGGGAAGCGGTTTCTTCGGAGGGGAAAGAATTGGGTATGTTGACATCGCATTTGGGTCTTTCTTGGGGTGGCTGAAGGCGGGGGAGAAGATGGAGGATCTGAAGCTGTTAGATGAGGCGGTGACGCCGGGGCTGGCGGCATGGTCGGAGAGGTTCTGTTCACATGAGGCTGTGAAGGGTGTCATTCCGGAGACTGAGAGACTCCTTGAGCTAGCTCGCATTATTAAACAAGCCAGGCTTAAGGCCGAAGCCCAATCTGCTCCAAATTAACGCTCTGTCCCTCTCTCTTTACTGTCTCGAATATATGGTGTTCTATGTTTCTTTTTTATTTCTTTGCCTTCAGTTTATTGTACGAGGGATCCTGGACCTCGTCACTATGGGTTGTAATCAATCGGGACAGGAGCTGCATAAAGATAAATAATAATACATTATAAGAGTAGACATCATAACAGCAGCTTTTCTAATTTTTTTTTGGGCTACGTGTCACCATTCGCACTCCTCGTGAACTTACTCCTAGATCACCACGAGAGAGGTAAATTGAAGGATATGTCCAAGTGGTCAGGATTTGAAGTTGCGTCTACTAACACTTACTAAGGACCACCCCCAAAAGAAATTACTTCTCTCAAGAATTGATTTCACTCTAGCAACCTTTAGCATGACTGTATCTTTATAACTCCCTCCTTTGTCACTTGATTGTGTCCCTTGGACAACTTTTGTAATATTTTTTTTTAATTATACTAATTCTGTAATCGAGTGTTTTTTAAAATAATAAATGAAATAAAATTATATTAAAATAAGATTAAAATATTTTTTGAATCAATATATGAAATGGTTAAAATAATATTGGAAATTATTTTAAGATTTTTATTAAATTATTTATTAATTTTTTTAAAATGCACACATGTGTCATTTTTTTTTTATCTATAAAGATCAAAATAAATTTATTCGGAGGGGAGAGATAAATTAAATTTATCTGAAAAAATTTAAATAAGAAGTAATGTGATTTGTTTTAAAAAATTGTCAAATAAATTTAGTAAATATAATAGAAAATATTTTTATTTGAAATTTCTTCTATATCTTATTTTTTTAATTAACAAATATTATTTAAGGGAATTAATTTTCAATATCACCCCGCTAATTAATTTTTATGATCCAAAAGAGTACACAATTAGTAAAGTTTAATTTATCAAAATATAATAAATTATTAAACAAACAAATTTAGTAACATGATACAAAAAAGATCCACAAATAACTTAAAACACTTGAATTTATCCATAAAACTGATCCCAACACTTATCTGGAAAGTCAAATAAGCAGCAAACCAAGGCGGCGCCCATCCAAGATGACCCCACAAGGAGCTTGAAAATGTACAACCCCCAATTAGCCGTGTGCAATATTTTGGATTAATCAAAATAATCATATCGAATTAATGAAAATTACTATAACAACCTGTGGGTCTAAAAATTTATTAATATTTTATTTATGGACATTAAAATTTTTTTCTTATTAAATTAAATATAAAAAATATTTTTATGTAGCAAAATGTATGTAAGTAAATTATGTGTTTAATTTAATAGATTGGACTTTGAAATTGGGTTGAAGTCTAGTGTAAATTTTGTTGTGATTTATGGGAAGTGAAGTTGTAAGATCCATTGGGCCCTAAGATGGAAGTGGGTCATTTCGTTTAATTGGGTCATTGATTTGGGATTGGATCCATGTATATAAAAAGTGACATTATAATTAAATAAAATTAAAAATTTGTGACAAATGACAAAAAGATGCATGCCTTATGAAAAAAAATGTGAGGGCAAATGGGGAAATTCATAATTGGAGAGATTAAAGAAAAGAAAAAATAAATAAAAAATGAAGCAAATTACCAATAGGGGCATTGATATTTGGTGCTATATTTGTGCATTATGAGGGGCAAAATTAAAATTTGGAGAAGGGGTGGTTGGAGAAGGGACATACAGCCCATTCTCCCCTATGCCTTTCTTTTCCTTCCAACTTCTTCTATTTCTCTCCATCTCCTTGCTCTTTCTCGGCAGATCTTATTCTTCTTCTTCGTTTTCTTTTTTTTCTTCCATTATTCTTAGTAGGGGGTGTGCATGATGCGGTTTGGCTGATTTGAACCATTTTCAGTAAGCCAAACCGCTGGTGCGATTTTTCGATCAAACCAGATCGCGGTCTGGTTTGATGCGGTTTATCGTGATTTGAAAATAATTATTGACAACTATAATATATATTATTATAAACTTGTTATATATTATTATAAAAATATAGGATGATTTTTATAATAATAAGGGTTGCAAGGGCTGTTGGGGTGATTTTTATAATAATATATTTTTTTTATATTTTCTTGGACGGTTCGGTTTAAAACGGAACCGCCAACCATACAAACTGCAAACCGTGCAGTTTGTACAACCACCAAACTGTTTTGGATCGGAAAAAAAAAGAAAAAAAAAACTGGTTCGGTCTAGTTTGGTTTGGTTTTGCCAGTTTCCACGGTGTATTGATTTTTTTGAACACCCCTAATTCTTAGTGGAATTGGAGTGCTTTAAAGGTGGGAGGATTTGCAGTTTTGAAGAGATTTATTTTTCTTTTTCTTCTCTTCGGTTCAAGCTTTAAAGGCAAGTTCTCCTTGCACTTTTATTTTATTTTGTGCAAACTTTCCTTCTTTTTCATTGCAACGTCGAAATGTTTCATGGTTATTCATCCTCTCATTGTTAAAAATTATTTTCGGTATCAATTTTATATTTTCTTCGAATCGTATGTCATATCAAAACTTTTTGTCAAGTCTTGTTGTTGGTCTTGTTGGGGGTTTGTTCATCCCATTTCTTGTTCAAGGAATGACATTTGTGGGTTAGAAAAATAATGGAGAACGTTTTGGGGTGTTCCAAGTCCATTTTGTGCGTTTTGTGTGCGCCAAGTTGACTAATTTTAGGGTGTAGTTGACCTAATAGATGCTAGTTTTCTCAGATTTTTGTGCCAGCCCGTAGCCTAATCGACTAATCAATTTGCTCAATCGACTAATGCTCAGTCAACTATTCCTAAGCATTAGTCGACTATTCATTCCATTAGTTGACTATTCATTTTCTTTTAACACTACGCATGTTGCACTCTTTTGATCATAACTTTTTGTCCTGATATCAGAATCAAGATTCGTTTTTTTTGTTGCAACCCTAACTCGATAATATTTGATTTGGTATAGGATTTGAGCCATTTGGGAAAATATTGAGCTTATGGGCTTCCTTAAAAATGTATACTTCATATGTAACTTTCTTTTTCCTTAAAATTCGTTCAATCTTAAATTATGGAATCAAATACTTCTACCTTGACTTGATTACCAATATTATCAAATAATTGCCCTTAATTGATGTGGTGGAACCTATTTAAATGTGAATTGCGTAAAATGGCCAAGAACCTTAATGGATAATGATTGTGGGTGTGTGAATGTCCCTTGTTATAACATTGCTTGTGGTTGCGTGCATTGCATTGTATTACTATATTGCTTCGCATTATGATGTTGGGTCATGAATTGCATTTATTAGGGAGGGCATGTTTTATATGTGTTGGGAGCGTAAGCATTAGAATAACACAGTTGGTATGTGAGTGCTAACTTGTGTATGTTAGGCAAGCATATGTATTAAAACATTCGTGTGTGTGATTTCTACATAGGCATAACATGGCCTAATACTTGGTTTATGGGGGTATTGATATCAAGTTAATGTTGCAAGAGCCATTACATTCCTTATATGCTGCATTGCATAGGGGATATTGGACTCGGGAACCGTGTACTAGTTAAAGGCTGGGAATACTAGATCGGGTACCGTGTACTAGCCAAAGGCTAAGGGTACTGGGTCGGGATTCGTGTACTAGCCAAAGGCTGGGGGTACTGGATCAAGGATATTGAAATTGTTTAGGCCCGATGAGGAATGATCTAGTGTATACTCCACAAGCATTCTTGAGACTCTGGGGGTTAATGATTTGGTGTATACCTCAGGAGTCCTTTGTAGCCTACTCTTGGTTGCTAGTAGGTTTGTATACCAGTTCTTGGGTGCTAGTGTCTGCATTTTATGTGGGCCTCAAAGACCCCATGTGTGCATTTATGCATTTATTTTATGGTTGGGTATCGTGTTATATGACCACATGGCATGGATTTTGTGTTGTTTATGTATATGAGACTGGCGTGTGTTTCCATATACGACATGATATGCATGATGTTTTGGGAAAGTTTAGTCATAACCGTTTTTCATTATTTTTATGCACTTGCCAAGCCTTATGGCTCACTTTGAAAAATATGTTTTGATAAAACATAAGAAAGTGTATTCTTTTGAGGATGTTGTTGTCTAGTGTAGAAGGCATGAACCTAATGGTTGTCTAGATGTCGGGTAGCAATTTTCTTTTGGCTCTAAGTTATTTATGCCTTTATATATCGTGCTATGGATACTTCCCTTTGCTATATATTTGTTGAATCTTGTGGCTCACTTTGTTTTCTTGTTTCCGGTTAGATATGTATAGAGATGTCCAAACTTCAAGATCTATAGGTGTAATGTTGAAGTCAGGAATAGAGGGTTTCATTTTATTTTTAAAAGTCTTAGTGCCTTTTTATTTTGAAAATGTATAGATGGTAAGTCTAAAATAATGATGTAAAGAATGTTGTAATATTTTTTATAACTCGATAGTGAGCAAATATGTAAATGAAAAGAAATTTTTGATAATTTTGAGTATTTTGTATCTGTATCTATTTTGAATGGACATTCTCTCAGACTTCCTATGCTAGCTAGAAAATTCGAGAGCGGATCTTGACAATTATCGATTTGATTTGATTTTTTTATAAGATTTGGTTTTTAGTTGATTTTAATATTTGCAAAGTTTTATTATTATGGTTTGGTTCAATTCGGTTTGATTTTTGTGTTAAAAGTACCCGAAATAATCCAACTAACCAAATTTTAAAATGATGTCATTTTCTTCTTACACTGTTGCACTGAAGAAGAAAGGAAGAAGATGAGAAGAATAGAAAAAAGAAAGGAAGAAGAAGAATAGATAAGAGACCCCAAATTGAGTTACCTTCCCTTCATCTTCAACATTTCTTCTGCTGCCTTCCCTTTTGCCTTTACTCGTTGATGCCGTCGTACTCGTTTCCCATCGACAGTTGTCATCTTGATTGATCCCAATTCCTGACCCTTTCCTTTTGTTCCAATTGAGGACCCTCAAGTCAAATGAATAATCGAGTCCCTTTTGCAATTTCGACATTCTTTCCACCTTTCCCTTTACCTTCGACCTTCCCCTGTCATCTCCGTCTCCCGTTGATTGAGTCTCCCATCAACTGTCACTGTCTTGACTGATCCAAACCCTTCATCTCTGTTTTGATTGATGATCTACGAGTGACAATCGAGATCGACCCACCCTTCCTCTTCTCCAACCAACGACAAGCCCACATACCCTATCTTTTTTGCTCTGTCTGGCAACCCACATAAGTGACTTTTAGTTTGGGTTTTTCATTTTTTTTGTTTTTTTTTTCAATTTAATCAATTTCTTTGGTTTTTCAATTTGTTCAGCTTTTTTGTTTTGTTGGTTTGTTTGGTTTTTCAATTTGTTTGGTTTTTTCAATTTTTTTGTGTGTTTGTTTAGTTTACTTGATTAATTTGGTTTTTATGATTTTCGATTTGTTTGATTTTTTTATTTGTTCAATTAGTTCAATTTAATTTTTTTAAAAGCAATTCAATTTTTTATTATTATTAAATTTTGATCAATTTAATAACCAAATCCCCTAACTCCATCTTTTCATAATTTAACTTATGTCACGTCACCTCACCTAAATTGCAACCCAATTCTATGAATACATAACCTAAGATACTTTTGAGATATATAAGAGTGGGATAGTCCACGGGTCAAAATCAGACTTGCATAATTGCGAGAAATGAGATTTTAGAGTAGGCTTTATAAATATGAATAAATTAATTACTATTGTTATTATTATTATTAGAATAAATTAAATTGTCATTCTTGAGGTTGGCCTTGCAGACCTTTTTTAATTTAAAAATTTATAACAATCTCTCTTATTATTAAAAATATGTAAACTAGTCATTTTATCTTCGTTCTTTCTCTTTGATCTTTAAAATCAAAATTAAAAAGGTAATTGGTCGACCATCTACTAAACCCTAGATTAGGTTAAGTTATTGAACCCAAACAATATATGTTGGATTCCAACCAGCAATTGTTAGTGTGACTGCCATCAGAGAATTAGTAGCTTTTATTTTATTTTTTTCATAAATAAAAGGAATTCGTATCCAATTTTTATTTAGACTTTTTTTTTTTAACGTGAAAAAGTGGAGAGATAGCCAACCACATATTACTTTTGACTCGGACCGTCTCACCCTATCTAAAAGTTACAATCTATCTTGACCAAACTTAAGTATACGAACATGGACACAATTTTTATGTGTGTTAGTCATGAATTAAATTTCGAGATCTAACTCCTTAAAATGGACACAAATAATTATATAATTTTATATAAAAATAAAATTAAACCCTAGATCTAAAAATATTTCAAACTTTTAAATGCATACGACACGCCCTGCATGCTACCCCTAGGGGTTACATTTGTTGGTGTAATTTATTCACTTTTTGTTTGATTCTATTATTCGAATTCCACATTAAATATTTTTTATCTAGATGAAGAAGTGAACAAAAAAGAAAGAGAAAAGAGTTATGAGTTAAATTTCCATGAGAGAGAGAGAGATTCAAAAAATTAAAACAGTGCAAAAGATCTTATCTAAATAGTGATTAATATTAATTACTTGCCAAAAAAAAAGAAAAAGAAAAAACAACAACGTAGAGAAGGGTATATTCTCTTAATTAATATCGAAGGAATAAATTATAACAAAACAAAAGGCAAATCAATTGCCCTCTTATTTATATCTGATAGAAAATTCAGATTGGCCTCCAATTTATATAATATTGTTGAGCACACTTGAAATGATTAATGCATAAGCCAGAATCATTCTCCCAGAGCATCATCTAGCATCAGTAGTGGTCCAGTACGTAGTTAATTATAATAGTAGGGGGTCCGGCGGTTGTCCTTAATCTTCTTCTCCAGCTCTTCCTTTTTCACTCCTGTAACCTTGTCAACTACCCTCCCGTTCTTCATCAGTATGAATGTTGGCAGTATGTGCACTTCAAATTCACTCGCCACTTCCTGCAATATATATATTTCTTATTAATCAGTATATGAATTTGATTATATTAACCCATCATATCAAGATTATTTTAATGTTCTTAATGATCAGTTCGTTAATTGAAGAGCAACATCAATACATACCATCATCTCATCCACGTCCATCTTTATGAAATCAGCATCTGTGTATTTGGCTGCGAACTCTTCAATGGCTGAATTCATGGCTCGACATGGCACGCACCAGGATGCCGTGAACTCGATCACCATCTTCATGAGTTAATTCCATGCAGAACAAAAACCAATTCGAGAAGCAAAGGCATAACAATTAACAGGGAGCCAGCTAGATATATATAGCAGGAAACTAACAACATTATATATATCAAGCTCTATTTATCTCATTAATTATATGTATTCTACTAATTATAAGTTACCAGTTTGGAGGAAGCCTTGGAGGCTTCAAAATAGGCGATCCATTTGGCCGGGGAATGGAAGGAAAGAACATGGCCGGAAGCCTTCACCGACAGCATCGGCGACCCATTTGCAGCTGCCACTCCTCCTTGCTGCTGTTGCCAAGGGAAAATCGCCGAATAATGGGCCATTTTCTCTCCTCCTCGATCGTCACCAACCACTCTGATCTGGTTTGGAATTCACAAGAGCAGGGTGGGAAGGCCATTTATAGGGGTCGGTGATGGTAAATGATGGGGGAGTGGAGACGACCTTACCAAAAATATGAAGTAATTAAGCATATAATATGCTCTCGGAGGGCAACCCTTTGTCTTTCAACGGCTGAAGTTCAACCTGGAAGCATCAATGTACCTCTAAAACCAAAATTATATTATACACTATCCTAGATGATCTTAATTAATATATACGTAGGATATGGTGGTTATGAATCAAGTGATGCTATCAGTTTTTGCTTTTGTTTTGAAACAAGTCTCTATCAGGAAATTCGCTCGGCCGGAACGCTAAAGTGATTGATAAAAAGTTAAATATTCCTGCACCAAAGCCACCGTCTCTGTCCATAAATGAGCTGAGTTAAATATTCCTGGCTTTTTCCATAAACGGGCTGAGTTAAATATTCCTGCACCAAACCCATCATCTCGCTGCGTCTTTCAAGGCCGGTTTAAGAATATTTATACATTTAGATATGAGTTATTTTAATAATATAAATAAATATTAAAATTTATTTAAATTTTATTTTCTTTGCTTTTTTTTATGTAAAATTATTAATTAAATTTTTGTATTTAAGTTTAAAAATTAAATATTTTTCAATTGACAATATAGATAAGAGAAAAAGATCTAAAAACATAAGAATTGATTAAACAAAAAAAAAATGAAAAGTCCACACTCATGTCTAACAAATTAAAAAATCATTAATTTATTTTTTTTTTCTTTAATGTCCAGATTAGTGTGAATTCTCCAGATGAAATTTTCATCGTCTAAAAAGTCGTTTTATCAAATTGTCTAAATAATATTTTATTATTTATTATTTAATATTAAAAAATAATTCGTAGACTTAAAAGAATTCACTACAGGAAAAAGGAATATTGCCGGCGAAGTTTTCCCGACGATTTAAAGAATTGTCGGGAATACACCCAAATTCCAGGCGGTTTAGGAAACCGCTAGGGATTTAACACAATCCCCGGCGGTTTCAACAACCGCCGGGTATTCTATACACATCCCCAGCCGGTTGTTCATACACATCTCCGGCGGTTTTATGAACCGCCGGTGATGTTGGCCCATCCCCGACGGTTTAAAAACCGCTGGGGATATTATTTAATATTTACCCCCCTCCTTCTCGTGCCCCCGCCCAAATCTGCCTCTCATTTTCTCAAGTATATTGATGTTAGCAAGGAAGTAGGTACATTAGTAATCCTTCCAGATAAAACTATTGAGCACAGCTACAAAAGGTATCAACATTTGCTTGCTTTGGGCGGTTTAGTTGCTTGCAACATGGGTTGCCTGTTTTTGTTTTTGTTTTTGCTTTTTTTCCCAACTGAAATCACCTGCAGCAGAATTGGGCGTGGAAGTTGATGTTTTCTCTAGATGTATTTTTGCTATAGTTTTGGTGTACTCTGTTGGAGATTCTGCAGAAGGTTCTTGGAAAATATTTCCCCTGGGTTGCTGAGTTGTTAGTTGGTAAGAGAATTGCCTTCACTTGCTTTCGTTACTTGAAAGTTTAATTATGTTGTCTTAGCATAGTATTCTTTAAGAAATTGGAAGTTTTATGGCTGTGACAATATGTTCCAATTATTATTCAAATATTATTTGAAAGTTGATGTTATTTGTGTTAATGTGGCAAGTTAACATGCGAGATGTTACCTCTTTTGTTATGGTATAGCACCTCTTATCATAAATTAACTCTCTATTGAATACTATATCATGCTAACATAGTACACACCCTACTTTAATTTTACATGATACAATCCTGCCTCTTAGATGTTGCACACTAGTACAAATCCTGCCTCTTAGATGAGTCCTGTGATTTTATTTTAATTCTTCAAATAGTGGAACAGTCATCATTGGAAACTTAATTTGCAGCTTCATGAATGTACAAAACTATTGGTACTTTGATTTACTTCATTGTTTTGTTGAAGTAAACAATGTTTCCTTCTAAAATAGATTTATTGTATTTATATTAAAAGTAGTGGAACAGTCACCATTCCCCTACTTTTACATTGCAAAAAGCTGATCTCTGTGTGCGTGTGCTTTTTTCTTTTCTGTTAAGACCTTGTTGATGACACCATTTTATGTTTGCTAATTCGGGATTTAGATTTTAAATGTATCTAACAGCAGATTATAGACTTTGGAGATTATTTGCAGTAGACAAGGATTTGTCTTCACTCTTCAGCATTACCAACTCTTATATAATGCTAATAGTTTAATTCTTATTCTTTGACAGTTGAAGGAGATGGTGCTGGCCCTGTTACATGAATCCGACCTATTTCTTCCAGACCATGTTGTTGAAACTATTGTCGATAAGGTGCCAACGCTCCTGCCTAGTCTGTTTCCTGAGCTTGCATGCTTATTATTCCAATGTGTGCTAAAATTCTCTCGTCTGATAGACATTCACAGATGCAGATACAAAAGGAGATGGACTGATCGATCAAGAAGAGTGAAAAGGAGATGGACTGATCGATCAAGAAGAGTGAAAAGGAGATGGACTGATCGATCAAGAAGAGTGGAAAGAATTTGTGTCAAAGAATCCGTCTCTGATCAAGAACATGACTCTTCCTTATTTAAAGTAGGTAGCAATCTTAGTTGCAATTTCATGTCACTTAGTTTCAGTCGAACCAAAATTGATATGCAATTTTGGTTGGAGCAGCATGGTGGCATAATCAAGGGTTATTTGAGGTCACTTGGACATGTTTTAGTTTAGGGTTGATTTGCATGTGCAAAAATGGTATTGTGTAATGAGATGAGACAAGATTGATCTTTCTAAATGATCAAATGTGTTGTATTTAAATAGATTTATTGTATACAATTGTTATGTGTGTAGTGGGTGAATCTTTTAAAATTATTGGTGGTTTTTTGTTATACAGGTTTTGATTGCATTTGATTAATGTTATACAGGTATATAGGTTTTAAAAATCTTTTTTTTGTATTGCCGGCGGTTTTAAGCTTTCTCGTCGGTTTACCTTTACCAGCGGTTTTGAAATCGCCAGAAAAGTCAAACCTTTGCCCGCGGATTTCAGTAACCGCCGGTAATACATATTTTTACCGGCGGTTTACGAAAACCGCCGGAAAATTTTATTTTCCGGCAGTTTTTAAGTGTCATTAATATTTTTCGACGGTAGTATTTCTGGCTGATGTAATTATCGCCGGTAAAAATTTTACCGGCGATTTTCTTACTTTTTCCGACAGTTTTTTAACTGCCGGGAAAAATCGAATCTCTTGTAGTGATTAGAGAGTCCTCATATCCAAATAAAATAACAAAATAAACAGAGTATGAATTTAAATAAAAAAAATTATCATAAAATAGAATTAGTGATATTGCAGTTAAAAAAATAAAAAAATAAATTTTAAATAATTAATAATCAAAATTAGTGATTTTAAGGGCATAAACTTTAGTAGTCTATTCGTTGGGCACTCATATTTCTTATTTTATTTATTTATTTTTTGAATTTGGAAGCTGGCAAGTACTTGACAAAGTATGACCTTTTTATTATTATACTCCACTTTGATGCCTCTCTTTTTTATGTTCTGCATAAATGAATATTAAATATATTATCTTAATTCACATGAAAATTCTATATGAACGCCTTTTATAGAACATCATGTTCATGACGACTTTGGTTGGGTGAGAATAAAGTGTTGGTGAAGGGGACAGAGTCCTTTGTACTTTGAAACCTATGCCCACACACACAGTTTAATGTTTTGTAATTTTGTGGTCACAAGTTAAAGAAAAAACACCGGCGGGAGAATATAATCTTTGTAGTTCATATAATGGTTCTTCTTTCCTTTTGCTTGCAATATGTGTATACATGTATATAGTTGATTGCACAATGACATAATGGACGGGTGAAAATTACGCACATTTTTATATCCCCTAGCGGACCACATTCTGTGCTCTAACTTCATTGGCCTCCAGCCTGTGATGCCTCTCCTGGTTGGGATGTTACGTACGGGACAACCCAATCAATCAACGATGATAGAAACCCTAACGTCGTTGAGCAGTCAGGTATTTTAATTTAGTGGGTTGTAAATTTAATTTTTGTTTTGCGTAAAGTTAAAAATTTAATTTGTGATTTACTTCCTTTAACATAATCGATAAAACAAAATTAGTTGTTATGCAGAGTTTTTTTATGTGTATAATACAATTTTTATGCTATATTATATATTAGGGAAAATTGTAAAGAATATTATATATTAGGAAAAATTGTAAAGAATATTGTTGAGGTTTCACAAAATTGTAAGAAATCACCAGGTATTTGAGAAATAATAATAATCACTCTTACTATTAAATAAAGGGATAAAATGATCAATTTACTTTTTATTTTTTTCTTTTCTCTTATTTAATTGAAAAAATAAAATAGTACCAACATGGAACCCACAAGGTTCGTTGCTGACACGTTCATTGTCGGTGTTAGCAATGAACCTAGTGGGTTCTGTCTAGCGTGTGGTGAACTCATCTGAGTTTGAGGAAAAAAATAAAGAATAAGAAGTTAGGTTTGTCGAAATCTAGATTTGTTTGAATTTTGTCAAACCCAAAATAGAGAGAGAAGAAGAAGAAGAAGAATAAGAATTTAAATTTGATAGAATCCATATCTGGGTTCCTTTAAACTGAAAATATTGAGAGGGATAAGAAGAAGAATAATTTGGGTTTGATAGAACCTAGATTTGAATTTCGTCAAATTTAAAATAGAAAGAAGGAGAGAGAAAGAGAGAAATAATAAGAAAAAAAAAAGAACTTAGGTTTTGACGGAAGCTAGATCTAGGTTTTGTCAAACCTAGAATAGAAAAGAAAGAAGAAAAAAAAAGAATAATAAGAAAAATCTAGGTTTAATAGAATTCGTATTTAGATTAGCCAAATCCAAAATAGAGAGAGAAGAAGAAAAAAAATTAAAAAAATAATATAAGTTTGACAAAACTCAAATCTAGATTTCGTCAAATCAAAAACAAAGAAAGAGAGAGACATCGGGTGAAAGAAAAATACCAATAATGATCAAGAGAGGCTGGGGGAAACTGATAGTGAAGGAAGTCCAGGAATGAAGGTAACAACATTGAGAATGAGAAGAAATGGAAAAGCAAATCAAAGAGAATAGTGGAGAAAAAAAGAAAAAAAAAAAAGAGGATTTTATATAAAAAAAAGGTAATTTGGTCATTTTCATAATGTTTATGGGGTCAATAAACGACGAGAAAAAACTTGCAGCATAATATTAAATCTCAAGGGGTATTAATTAGACTTTTTCAAACATTAAGGGTCATTTTTGTAATTATTTCAAACATCAAGGATATTGTATGTAATTTTTCTAATATTTTATTTATATTATATATCACACTTTTTACATTATACAAATTACTGGTACCATTAGGTAATAATTGTTTCTCATGTGTCAAAAGAATAAGGCTGGTGGTTATGTTCAAAACAATAAAATTTGTTGTTAAAGTGTAATAAAGTTCAAGTATGGTGTATTTATGAAATATAAATTTGTTACAAAATGATTTTATTAATGAATGATAAATGTATCATATTCTAACACATTTATCAATCTATTGGAATATCTTGTGGCCAAAAAAAAAAAAGTATAATAAATGTATTTTATCTAAAAATAAAGTACATTAATTGCATCTTAATCTTTGCTGTAAGAACAATAGTTAGTACTAATCTTAAAAGACTGCATGAAGTGCTGAGTTAGTAGAGTTTTCTCGCCTATTAATTATCACGTTAGTGATCGTGTTGAAAATGTAAATCATTGACTGGTCAGACGTTTAAATGGAGTCATTTAACACGATTTAAGGGTACAGTTGGAACAATGATTCAAAAAAAAAAAAAAAAAGTAAAAGATCAGGGCTAAAAATATGCATTCTGCCGGAAATAATACTTTACATCTTATTCCATCAATACTAATTCTCTACCGAATAGAGTGCCCAACTGATCGTTGACATGCATGCCGTCTTTCAAAGGACATTGATGCGTTTATTTTTCTTGTTTCCTGAGTGGGTATTGATGGTTTAACGAGAGAATATTCAAACCATGTCGCTCCCTTCATTCTTAAAGACCACCATTCCGTTGTTGAAATCCACATCAAGACTTTATTTGAATACTGTGTTAATAATATCTTTTAGAACCTTCAAGGAAAATAATATCTTCATCTGACATAAAAAGAAACACAAATAGCCAGTACACCGCCATGTATAAATTTCTATTTACTTAATAATAGTTGACATGGGTCATGGGTGAAAGAGCTAATTCGTTTTATTCATCGTAATACAAGGTATCCTCTCCATAAGAAAGGAGAGGAGAGGGAGCATAAGTTAGCATGTGTCGTATTTATTTAATTTTATATCTGACACTTTCAGGTTACAAACTTATATATGGCCTCTTCTATATCCATTAAGTTAAACTTGAGCTGGGTGCATGCATCAGATAGCTTTAATTAATAATAATTAGCTGATCTGTGTTTCTCGATCTTCTTCTGCAACTCTTCCCTCTTCACCCCTGTAACCTTATCTACTATTATCCCCTTCCTCACCAGCACGAATGTCGGCAGTAGCTGCACCCCAAATTGGCCCGCCACACCCTGCAGTTCATTAATTAATTTCAAATTGATTATATATAATCAAGCAACTAATCACATTCACACAATCAATTAATATAAACAATAAATTCAAAGAGGATAACACAAACACACACACACACATATATATACCATCAATTCCTCGACGTCTAACTTGATGAACTCGACGTCAGTATACTCGGCGGAGAACTCTTCAATGACAGGTTCCATGGTTCGACATGGCACGCACCATGAGGCCGAAAAGTCGATCACCATCTTTAGTTTATTGCAAAACAAAGCCCAAACAATTATAATATGTCGATCAGAATAGAGAAAGTTAACTACATACATAATTCCAGCAGATGATCTATCAGAGAAATTTAATTATAATGCAATGTTTAGTCAATTAGAGTAGTCAAGCATGATCACCAGTTTGGAAGAGGCTTTAGAGGCCTCAAAGTGGGCTTTCCATCTTGCCGGGGAATGGAATGCAAGAACCTTCGAAGTCCTCATCGCCGGCGAAGAAGTGGACTTAGCAGCTTCCACCGGCAGAGATTTGTTTGCGTACTGCGGTGCAGAGAATTCGGCTCCCATTCTGCTTAGTGGGTTATGGGCTTTAACAAATTTGTCAGTAATGGGCGAATTTGTTTGATGCTTTGGGTTGGAAGTTGAGAGCTGGGGGTGGGCTCTTTATATACGGAGTTGGTAACGGGGCAGCGTGGATGCATGCATGTTTAAATGTTATTATAAATTAACATAATTGTTTTAATTTATTTTCACTTTGTTTAGTTTAATATACTTATACTTAATTGCATTTGTTTCAAATCTGATGCGTCCCTTGTTTTATTTACAGTTTTGCTCATATTCTTTTACAAATGTGAAACAAACATTAATGGCTGGCAAATAAGTTATCACATGGTTTCATGCACCAAAAGAAAAGGCTGATGTTATGTTATATTCCTCCTAAAATGTCTGTGGGCAGCTGAATTAATTCGTAAATTCTTAGTCTCCACATGCACTGCTTCTGTCTGTACCCACTAGGAAATGGATGTCAACTAAAGAATAAAATAAGGAACCCGTAGCTTGTTTGTAGACGGCGAATCCTATATTTTTATTTCTATATTTTTATTTTTTTGTGATGATTTAAATTTATTTTAATCACAATTTTTAATTTATATTTTTGAATCAATTTAATCTGACATTTTTTGTGTGGTAATTCAAATTTTATATTGTTTTGATTTTGTTTTTAGACATATATTTTTAAATTAATTTAATTTTTATAACATGTACTTTATCTTTATCTTTTTCTTCCTCTTTTGATAACATGTGTTTGATCATTATGGACAACAGCTGGGTATCAAGATTGCAGACAGAGATTCTCTGTCACCAAATATTTTAATTTAGGCCATCCAATTGTCTAAACTAATGTTTTTCACTTCCTTGAATACCTTTATAAGATAAGGCTGGTAGGGTACGTTGTCTTACATCGATTTTTAACGGTTTATTAACATTAGTTTTCAAAGGTAGTATTTATTAATTAAGATATAAGTTAAAAAAATATAATATAAAAAATATTTAAGATAAAAATATTTTATATTATATTTATTAAATTGAAATTTTTATAAAAAATTATGTGACTTCTTTTTTTAAATTATTTAGATAAATTTATCTCTTCCCTTTAAATAAATTTATCTTATACTTTATAAATAAGAAAAAAAATAACATATATGTCTCTCATTGCATCTCAAAAAACTTAACAAATAATCTTATAAAAATATTGAAATATTTGTAAGCGTTATTTTAATTATTTCATATCTTAATCCGAAAAATATTTTAATCTTATCTTGTTCATTTTAATAAGCGTTCTCTAAGAAAATAAAATGTGATTAGGGAGTTTAAAAGTTGGGACTAAAACAATTGTAGAGACATTAAATGGGTCGAGTAAAATATATTTCTATAATATCTTTGCCTTTAAATTTGAAATTAAATTTTAATTCTTACTTTTAAATATTTATATTTATTTCAAAATTTCAAATGCTAAATATTAAATTTAGGAGGGGTGAAGTGTCAAATCAGTCACTAAATTTTAAATAAGTCTACTAATCAAAAAAGTCATTCATTTTTTATAGATAATGAGGTTGCACAAAAATAAAAAATAAAACATAAATACGATACGAAATAGAAATAGAAAAATGATATTTTTTAAAATAGTAAGAAACAAAAACATGGGAAAATGAGTAAATAAGAAAAATATAGAGATTTTTTTATAAATATAATTTTTAATATATAAAATTATAAAAATAATTATTCAATCTAAAAATAAACATAACTTCTATAATACATTCAAACAAACATAGATATAAGTTCAATCTTATGAATCATGACTTATTAATTAAAAAAATAATTAAATATAATACAATTTATAAAAGTTTCTCTACCTTAATATTTTTTTTCTTGATATATTCATTAACATCTTCATCAAAGAGTATGATGTCTAACTTTGATTCATCCAATAAAAGATTAACAAATGCAAGAACGCGTACTTTTTTTATACTCCCCAATTCATATGACACAATAGACGGTGGGTGTAATGCTTTTTTCTTGGATGACATTGCTTGGCCCCATGATTCTAGTGATGGGTGTAATGCTTTTGTTTTGATTCTAGTGATGGGTGTAATGCTTTTGTTTTGTTACTTGCGCTGAGTAACTCTTATATTATTCGATACAGACAAAATTAAGAAGGGATTGTTGGTCCCAGGGGAGGGTGTGGGACCCCTCCCCTTGCAAATCGTGTCAGGCGAGCAACATATAAAGGCCCGTGGATGGAAATTATGTACATTTTTATATCCCCTAGCAAACGACTATAATACCCCATGTTTGTATGAAGTTGCCACGTAATTTAAACAAGTTTAGAATACCGAAAAATTGGTTTGATAGTAATTATAAGTACCGAATCGATTGCAGAGAATGCCTCGGAGTGAAATTATCTAAGGAAAATGATATGATCTCGATGAGCGTTCCTAGATAAGATTTATGGTATAGAAAGAAATCGAATCGGGAACAATTTTCGGTACAACTAAAATACAACTGTCATTTAGGCTGCAAAATCGAATCATCGTAGGGGACTCCTGGGAAGTCAACGGAAGATTGAGGGGGCTTCGATTTTTCATAATGAGCAACTTTTTCATGGTTTCAGGATGAAACTATAGCCCGGTGAGGACACTTGGGTGAAATCGGCATTATCGAGTAACTTTGAAATTATTAATTTTGTGTTTTTGATATCGTAATGTAATTTAATTTAAAGTTTAAGGGCATAGTTGCAATAAAAAAATTAACCAAGTGATATTATGAGAAAATTGGGGTTTAATGCATAATTTCTTATATTTATTAATGTAATATATGATATTTATAGTATATATATATTTGCGTGTGTATGGTAGCCATCCTTCTGCAATTTGCCATACCTTACAACTCCAAATCAGTCACGCCTCTGCAAGTTTAGAAGGATTTGCACACCAAGAGGGTTCTTCATGCAAAGAAGGTATGGGCAAAGCAAACGTGAGGCGATGGAAATTGGCTATAAATAAGGAGTGAGTGGTTGAAAGCAATTGGAGAGGAAAGGAAGAAGCATGAGAGCTTCAGCCGAGAGCTTCGACGAGCAAATGCGAGGGAGATCGAGAGCAGAGAGAAGGGAAAGGGAGAAATGGAGAAGGAGATGTGGTCGGCCAAGGGTTGGCCAATTGCAGCCGTAAGCTCGAGCAGGGGTTGCCATGGCGGTGTGTTGCAGCGGGCAAGGCCGTGGGTAACAAGCACGGCAAACATGGAAGAGGCAGAGCTGCGGCGACATGTGATGGCGGCTGGTAAGGCCGGTAGTGGCTAACGAAGGCCGACAGCGAGCAGCCATAAGGTTGGTTCAGCGCTATAGGAAGTAGGAAGAAAGGAGGAGAATAAGGAAGAAGAAGAGAAGAAAAAAAAAAGAAAGAAAAGAAAGAAGAAAAGAAAAAGAAAAAGAAAATAAAGGAAGAAAAGAAAAGAGAAGAATGGTTGTGCGCGCAGGAGCAGAGGCAGGAGGAAGAAGAAGAAGAGAAAAAGAAGAAGGGAGGGAAGAAAAAATAGAAAAGAAAAAGGAAAAAAAGAAAAGAAATAGAGGAAAAATAGAAAAAAAATAGAGAAAATTCTCAAAAAAATAAGGAATGGATATTTGATAATATTCTGAAGATTTTGGGCAAAAAAATAGTTCGGGCACGTGTTTCGAGGATATGACACGCATACCGAGCAAGCCTAAGGGGCTAAATCAAGGTGAGTAAAATTTCTTAGAAAATTTCAGAAATTCAAGAATATTGTTTTATGAATTTTCATAGCAAAATATTTGAGAAATATTTAATTTGGATTTGTTGAGGAAAAATAGGAAGAAATAGAGAGAAAAATAAAGAAAATGCAAGAAATTATGAAAAAATAGGTTTTAATACTTATTTAAATAATTATGGTGATTAAGATGCTTTGAGGCTAAAGTTGAAGTGAATTGTGCGAATTTTGAGGATGACACATAAATCGAGGCGATGCACGCATTTTGAGACAAGACACGAATATCGAGATAACTCAATAAGCTTGAGAAGGTAAGTGATACTTCCCCACTAGACTTAGTTTTATCGAAAATGCTTGATTTGTAAGTGAGTTATGTTTAAAATACTCAATCCTCGGGAACGCTTTCATCATATTGACATGCTTTGATATGTATCCATCACGTAAACTGCATACATGACATAACTATGAAATGCATAAATACACATTGATATCATTGATCACGCGCATTGTGGTCGTAGAGAGTACGAACTGGCACCGCTGCTTTACCAAGGGTGCTCCCATACACCTCAACTTCGAAAGAGGTGGCCGTAAAAATGGTAGGTAGCATGAAGGATGTAATTGACCCCTACGATGAGTAAGACATTGCATACATGCATGATAAAATATTTTGTACCCTTACTTAGATGATTCATCATCTAACTTTGGCTTTACCCTTGAAATATTCAAACGTTTCAGATGAAGATTGTAGCAGATACGAGGATGAATGGGACATAAAATGGCATTTAGCAAAGTGCATGATGAATGAAATGTATGTAATGTAGCTCATGTATTTAAGTTCTGCTACTTTGAATTTTGAATGTTTTGAGAAATGATGATGTATAACCTCATTTAGGGTTAATATTAGTTGAGGACTTATATTTTGTATTAAGTTATGTTGAGGAACGATGATGTAAGATCTGAATTTCGATTAATAATAAGATATCAGGTTCGATCCTTGCTTCCACATTTGATGTGTATAATGATTATTTTTCGAGAAAAATGAATGAGAATTCTATGACGGATTCGAGGAGCGATATGGTTTAGCATTAATTTGAAAGAAAAAAATTTATTGTCCTAGAATTATCCCGAGTTATAACACGCCCAAAAAAGTGGGGCGTTATAATGACATTCGATGCTTTAACTTCATTGGCTTCCAGCCTGTGATACCTCTCCTATTTGGTATGTTACTTAAAGGACAACCCAATCAATCAACAAGGAAAGAAAAGCTAGAAGATAGGTCAAGCGGTCGGGTAAGCGATGTGCCGGTGTTAGTTCGATGGGTCGTGAGTTCGATCCTTGCCTTGCGTAGTGAGGCAAAGCCTCACACCTACGATTTACCTCCCTTGATGTAATCGAGGGCACGAGTACCGAGGGCCACGCAAGGGCAGTCATCCCAAGGAAAGAGAAGCTAGAAATTTTAAGTATATTGTATACCATAAAAGGTATATGATTTACAAGAGATATGTATATATATTATACAGTTATGTATAGTATTTTTATGTGTACAATATAATTTTTATGTTATATATTATATTAGGAAAAATTGTAAATAATATTTTTGAGGTTTGACAAAATTGTAAGAAATCACCTGGTATTTGAGAAATAAAAATAATTGTTAAATAAAAAGATAAAATGATCAATTTATTTTTTATTTCTTCTCTCTTCTCTACATTAATTAAAAAATAAAAATTAAAAATAAAACGATACTTGCATAGAACCCACAAGGTTCATTGTTGAAACGTTCATTATCAGCATCAATAATGAACCAAGTTGGTTCTATCCAGTTTGTGGTTAACCCATATAAGTTTAAAGAAGAGAAAGAAGAATAAGAAGAAAAGTTCATCAAAATCTAGATTTTTCTGAATTTTGTCAAACCCAAAATAGAGATAAAAATAAGAAGAAGAAGGAGAAGAAGAAAAAGAAAAAGAAGAATATAGGTTTAATGGAACCCAGATCTAGATTTGTCAAATCCAGAACATATTAGAAGGGAGAGAAAGAAAAAGAAAAAAAATAAGAAAAAGAATATAGATTTGACAAAACTCAAATTCAGGCTCCATTAAATCCAAAACAGAGAAAAATATAGAGAGATCAAGCAAAATAATTATACTAGTATCGGTTAAGAGATGCTAGTGGCACTTGATAGTTCAATCATTCTAGACAAAGATAAGAAAAAGAAGAATTTGGGTTTGATAGAACCTAGATTTGAGTTTCGTCAAACTTAAAATTGAGAGAGAGGGAGAGAAAGAGCGGAAAATAAGAAGAAGAATTTGGGTTTTGATGGAACCTAATCTAGGTTTCGTCAAACCTAGAATATAAAAGGAAGAAGAAGAAAAAGAAAAAAGAACCCGTTGTAATCTAGGTGTGTAGTGGTTGCCTAAAATATGTTATAATCTAAGTGTGTATGTAGCTTTAAAGGTAAACTAGTGTGGAAACGTTAGTGAAATTAATTTAGTGGAATCGCAATGGTAGTTAGACTTTGAGAGAGTGAACTAGGTGTGTGTGGAGACATCGAACTACTATAAATTGTTTTGTATATCATTTTATTTATTTTTACTATATCTTGTGACTTGCATTTATTATTAATCTCAAACATTATTTATTACAATTATCAAATATATATTCTTAAATAAAATAATTAATTAAAAATATTTATTAAAAGAAGAAAAATTTTAATTATTCAATTCAACCACCCTCTTGAGTAGGCATATCCTATGGGACCAACAATTGATATTAGAACAAACTTCAAAATAGTTAAACCCTTAGATTATAATTCAACTTAAAAGAGATCTAGATGGCCTCTTTCACCAACCAACTCATAATCGAAGGACCTTCACCCTCTAGGCCACCATTATTTGATAGTATAAATTTTGCTTATTTGAAGATAGGAATGGAATCATATTTATTTTCAATAGATTATTATTTGTGAAAAATAGTTAGAGATAGTTTTGTTACATCTAAACTTGAAGAAAAGGATTGGAATGTAAAATATATTAAAAAACAACAAATGGATCATAAAACTAAATAAATAATTTTTTCTTCAATCTTTCTTAGTGAATATGAAAAATTATCTCCTTGTTCTACATCACATGAAATTTGGAGAAAATTAAAAATAGTGTATGAAGATACAGATCAAGTAAAAGATCCAAAAATTAATCTCCTAATGCCCAATATGAAAAATTTAAATTATTTCAAAATGAAAAAGTTAGTGATATGAATGATAGATTCCAAAAGATTATAAGTAGTCTTGAAATGAGTGAAGAAATAATTTTGGAAGAAGGCCAGATTAAAAAAATTCTTAGATCTCTAATATTTGATTGACAATATTTAGTGACTGCAATTTCCCAATATAAGAATTTGAAAGAATTAAAAAAAAAGAATTAATAGGAATACTTTTAATTCATAAATTAATATTAAACAAAACTAACGAAAATACTAAAGACAAGAAAACCCTAGTATTAAAAGAAAATGAAGAATCTTAGTCTAGTGAACACTAAGAAAAATAGATTTTAGCAGTCGCCAAAAAATAAAAAAATCAAATAAGAAATTAAAATTTAGTAGTCATACTAGTTGCTAGAAAATAAAAAAATGTAAAATATAAAATTTAGCGACGAGGTGATCCGTTGCTAAAAAATAAAAAAATTAAATAAAAATATAAAATTTAGCGATGGGATCACACCTATCACTAAAAAAATAAAAATAAATTAAATAAAAAATTAAAATTTAGCGATAGGTCTTACCCAATTGCTAAAAATTTAAAAAAAATTAAAATTTAGCGATGGGATCACACCCATCGCTAAAAAATAAAAAATAAAAAAATATAAAATATAAAATTTAGCAATGGGTGGTGTGATCCCCGTCGCTTAAAATTTAAAAATAAATTAAATAAAAAATTAAAATTTAGCGACGGGTCAGACTCATCACTAAAAAAATAAAAATAAAAAAAATGTAAAATTTACTGACAAGGTCACCCCGTTGCTAAAAAGTAAAAACAATTAAATAAAAAAATGAAATTTAACATAATAAATTAAAAAAAATAAAAATAAAATTATTTTGCACCGGAACATAACTAAAAATTATTTAAACAAATACAAATATAAATTTTATGATACTCTAAAATAACTAAAAATTACATTTAAACATATCATAATAATTTTTACTAACATTAATATTTTTAAACATATTACAAATTAAAATCAAAATAAGAACATAATTTTTCATTATTAATATAATAATTTATAAACTTTTATTTGAATTAATAATTAAATAAAATAAAAATAATATTCACTTCCCTCTGCTAACATTAATATTAAAATTAATATCATTAAATAAGTTTGAGAAATTTTGGAGTGTAAATTTAATTCTAAAAAATTTGAAATAGAATATTATAAATATATTTTATACACATCAATAAAACATGAGGCTTTTAGATCGACTGACTCGAATGTGAAACTTGGTAATGAGAGGTTGGGGGTTCGAATCTGGTAGAGAACTTGAGATAATAGTTGGGAGTAATATCCCAATATTGCCACGTGGTGCGCATGAGGGGAGGGTGGGGCCTGGCGCGCATTAAATTTTGGGTATGCGTTGAATTTAGAGACGAAAATTTTATCGTTGAATTCACACTACAAGAAATTCGGGATTTAGTGACGGATTTTTAGCGACGGACATTTCCTTCGTTATTTTGCGACGGAACAGCGACGGACTTGCGACGGAATACGATTTTTTTTTTTTGTAAAATTAGCAACGGATTTTAGCGACGGAAAATAATTCCGTCGCAAAAAAAATAAAAAAATAATTTTTTAGCGACGGAATCAGTAATCCATCGCTGTAATTAGCGACAGAAACTTATTTTCGTGGCTAAATTTTCATAAGAATAAAAAAAGTAAAAATAAAAATTAATTTTTTAGTGACGGATAATAATTGCGTCGCAAAAAAATAAAAAAAATTATTTTTTAGTGACGGAAACAGTAATCCATCGCTATTATTAGCGACAGAAAATTATTTTCATCGCTAAATTTTAATAAGAATAAAAAAAGTAAAAATAAAAATTAAAATTGTAGCGATGGAAATAATTCCGTCGCAAAAAAATAAAAAAAATTATTTTTTAGCGACGGAAACAGTAATCCATCGCTATGATTAGCGACGGAAAAAATTTTCCGTCGCTATATTTTAATAATAATAAAAAAGGTAAAAATAAAAATTTTAATTTTCGCGACGGAAAAAATTCCGTCGCAAAAAAAATAAAAAAATATTTTTTTAGTGACGGAAACACTAATCCATCGCTATTTTTAATAATAATAAAAAAATAAAAATTAAATTTTTAATTTTTGAGACGGAAAAAAATTCCATCGCTCATTAAAAAATTAATAAAAAATTAATTTAAATTAAAAAAATAAAGTTAGCGACGGTTTATCCTATTCCGTCGCTCATTTAGCGACGGAATATTTAATCCGTCGCTAAAATTAATTTTTTTATATTTTTTATTCAGTTAATTTATAAATATTTGAATTTGAAATGAATATTTAAATATATAAATATTTAAATTTTATAAAAAAATTAAATATACATTTAACCATGAGATGAATATAAAAAAAATAATTTATAAAATTGAAATAAATATATTAATATTAAAAATCATAATATTGCTAAATTCTAACTCATCAATTAATATATTTCATTTGCATAAAATAAAAAATATTAAATGTATAATAATTAATTATTTGTAATATTTATTAAATGTGTACAAAATATAAACAAACACTATATTTGAAAAATAAATAAAAAGTTTTAAAACTATAATATTATTGAAATTTTCTTTATTTTAAATTTTAGAAATCATAAAAATAAAACAATATTGAGGGATTACATTATATAGAAAGAAGTCTAGAAGCTATCTTGTTAGTATTTTTCTCTCTATAAATAGGAGAATTTTTTGATAAAATAAAAATTTTAAAAATATGATATATGGATGACATTGTGTCTTATACTTGATAACAGTATCATATGTTACTATCTAATATATAGACATTATAACACAATTAAATGTATAATTAAGTCATTCATAATAAACAACTAGAGAAGTGACATATGCTAATCCGGATAAGAAAGTATCAAAATAAGTCGAGGATGATTTTTGAACAAAGATATGGAATGATTTTCCCCCTTAATAGTTATACTATAAAAAAACTATATGGATTACATTAATGTTGACTAAGAAAAAAATAAATATATCTCTTTATCATTTGTCCTCTCTAATTTTGTCTCTAAGTTATAGTTGAAATTCAACAATTTAGAACTCATTGTGTTGATTAAATGAGTTCTACCATTAGTATAAATATTATGTAGATTTTGTTTAATATAATTTTTATTTATAGAAAAAATTTATTTTTTTAAGATTACAAACTATTAATAAATAATTGAATATATCAAATTAATTTATTATAATTATTAGATTTATAATATAATTAAATTTTTAAATAAATATTATTTTGAAATACAATAATTTAAATTATTTTATTATCACATTTTAGATAATTACAATAAAATTTTATTTAAATTATATTTTTTTTATTAATTAAATAATTATTAATATTATTTTTATAAATTATATTATTTTTATATAATTATTAAATATTAAAAAAAAAATTCAATTCCCGCCTTGCAAATCCCGCCCCCTCCCCCTACCTTTTCCCCCCAAAATCCCCCCAAAATCCCTAAAGTCCCCCCTCCCCCCAAATCTCTAATCCTCTGGCTCTCTAGCTCTCTCTGGTTCGCTTGCCCTCACCTCTCGTCGTCGCTCTCTCATCTCGGTCGCTGCCTCGCCCTCGCCCCCGCTTTCGCTCTCGCCTCTCGATCGCTCTGTCACCCTCGCTCTCGCTGTCTCGCCCTCGCCCTCGCCCTCGCCCCCGCTCTGTCGCTTTCGCCCTCGCCCTCGCTTCTCGCTCGTTGTCTCGCTCTCAATCGCTCTGTCGCTCTCGCCCTCGCCGCTCGGTTGCTTGCCCCTCGCCTCTCGCTCGCTGTCTCACTCTTAATCGT
Source organism: Diospyros kaki (assembly GCA_036245055.1). Classification (NCBI taxonomy): domain Eukaryota; kingdom Viridiplantae; phylum Streptophyta; class Magnoliopsida; order Ericales; family Ebenaceae; genus Diospyros; species Diospyros kaki. Next base: position 4,051,339 of record BSEG01000002.1, on the reverse strand, counting down.
TCTGTCGCCCTCGTTGCCTCTTGGTTGCTCGCCCTCGTCTGTCGCTTGCTCGCTCTCGATCGCTCTGTCGCCTTCGCTGTCTCGCGACAGAAATTTTCGTCGTTATTTTAATAAAAATAAATAAATTCAATAGGCGATAATTTATTTTAATAATAAAATAATAAAAAATATATTTTTAGATAGAGACGAAATTTATTTTCTATCATTAATTAGAGATGAAAATAAATTATGTCCCTAAAGTTTAAAATAAGAAAAATTTATTAGTTTAAATTAAAAATAATAATAAATTAAATTTTGCAATAGATTTAATATTCTGTTAGTACTTTTAGCGACGCAAAACAATTTTCGTCGCTAAAAAATTAAATTTTAATTGTAATTTTCTTGCTTTTCAAATATAGAGCCGAAAAGTTTTTTCCGTCACCAATTTTAAAAATAAAAAATTAAAATTCAATATTGATAATAAAAAATAAATAAAAAAATTGTATTGACGAATTGTCTGAGTTCATCGCTGATATAGAGACGGAACTTTCAATTCGATATAAACCTTAATTTTTATTTATTTATTTAATTAATTTATAAATATTTAAATATATAAATATTAAATTCTATAAGAAATTTAATATATTAATGTATATTTAATTAAAAACTTTTATAAATTTTTCTTTTTAATTATCTCATGTTATTAAATATTATATCTTCGTTGTTTTGTTATGCATCGTTTGACCTCTTTGTTTGTTTGATAGTATATCGTTAGTTTTAAATATTTATGATTTTTAAAATTTTTAATTTTATTTTTGTTGTTTACTACTTTATTGAATCAAATCAAATTAATTAAAATTCGATATAAACTCTTTGTTTGTATGACAATATATCGTTAGTTTTTAAAATGTATTATTTTTTTATTTCTAATTTTATTTTGGTTTTTACTACTTTATTGAATCAAATTAATTAAAATTCGATATAATCAAATTCATTGAATCAAATTATTAATTTTTTAAAAAATTTGCTTCTATTCAATTAATGTTTTTTAAAAAAAATAGTTTTTGTTTTCGATTATATTTTTTAATTAAAAAAAATCGAATCGATTGGATTTTAAGACAATGATGTTTTTATGATAATAAAATGACATCATTTTTGGCCTATCATACAATTTTTCAGCTTGTTTGATTTTTTAGCTTATTTGGTTTATTGGTTAATTAAATTTTAATTAATTTTTTTATGTGTTTGTTTGGTTTCTTGAATTTGTTTAGTTTATATAATCTATAATTAGTTTTTTCTATCTAATTTAGTTTATTAGGTTTAATCTGTCAAGTCAATTTAGTTTAATTTCTCAATTCAATTTATTGATTTTTTGATTTATTTGATAATTAAACTGATCACGTTCCCCTAATAATGAAGGAATATGAAAGAGAAAATAATCAATTTTTTTTTAAAAAAAGATTAAAGACTACTCAACATTCAAAATATATTAAGAATATTGTTACAATATTTTTAAATTTTTTTTATCTTTAATAAATTTTTTATTAAAATAGTATTTATAACATATCAAATTAATTTATTATAATTATTAGATTTATAATATAAGTATTTTTTAAATTAATATTAATTTAAAATGCAATGATTTAAATTAATTTATTATGATATTTTAAATGATTATAAAAAATTATTAATAAAATGATTTAATAATTATCATAATTTTAATAATTTTATTCATTATTATAAATTTTATTAATTATATAATAATTATTATTTTTTTAATAATTTATTAATGACAAATCCCCGTAAAACCCCCCCATCCCTTCCGCGCCTAAACCCCTCTGCATCGCCTATCTCCCTCTTTCTTCTCCCTCGATCCTCTGCATCGCCTGCGTCCCGCCTCTTCTCCTCTCTCTCGTTCGATCTTGCACTCGCTCTCACCTCTCGCGGCTCGCTCACCGTCTCCCCCTCGCCCTCGCTCGCCCTCGCTCACTGTTTCTCCCTCGCCCTCGCTCACTGTCTCCCTCTTCTCCCTCGCCCTCGCTCACTGTCTCCCCCTCGCCCTCGCTCACTGTCTCCCTCTTCTCCCTCGCCCTCGCTCGCCCTCGCTCACTGTCTCCCTCTTCTCCCTCGCCCTCGCTCACTGTCTCCCTCTTCTCCATCGCCCTCGCTTACTGTCTCCCTCTTCTCCCTCGCCCTTGCTCACTGTCTCCCTCTTCTCCCTCGCCCTCGCTCACTGACTCCCTCTTCTCCCTCGCCCCTGCTGCTCACCACCGTCGCGCCCCGCCACGCCGCCGCCGACGCCTCCAGAAGGTCCTCTCTCTCTCTCTCTTTGTCTATATATATATATATATATAGATTTATTTGCAATTTTCTGTATTTGGTGTTAATTTAATTTAGCGTTAGTTTAAATTAATTTAGTGTAGTTTAGTGTAAATTAATTTAATTTAATGTTAGTTTAATTTAATTTAGTGTTAGTTTAGTGTAAATTAATTTAATTTACTGTTAGTTTAATTTAATTTAAGTTAGTGTTAGTTTAGTTTAAATTATTTTAATTTACTGTTAGTTTAATTTAATTTAATTTAGTGTTAGTTTAGTGTAAATTAATTTAATTTTGTGTTAATTTAGTGTAAAATAATTTAATTTTGTGTTAGTTTAATTTAATTAAATTTAGCCTTAGTTTAGTGTAAATTAATTTAATTTACTGTTAGTTTAATTTAATTTAATTTAGTGTTAGTTTAGTGTAAATTATTTTAATTTACTGTTAGTTTAATTTAATTTAATTTTATGTTAGTTTAGTGTAAATTAATTTAATTTAGTGTTATTTTAATTTAAACAAATTTAGCCTTAGTTTAGTGTAAATTAATTTAATTTTGTGTTAGTTTAGTGTAAATTAATTTAATTTAGTGTTAGTTTAATTTAATTTAATTTAGTGTTAGTTTAATTTAATAAATTTTTATAGTATTATAGAATTAATACTATTAAAAGGTAATACTATTCAAAAAAGCATAAAGTATGTAAATTTTGATAGTATTATACAATTAATACATAATTAAAAATTAAATGTAAAATTAATTAATAAATTTTAAAATATATTATAAAATTATTAAAAAAGTTTGATATATATATTTTTAATAATTAACACTTATTTTTTTCGAATTTTCACTCAAGTGTTTTCAGTCAAGTGTATATATATATATAATATGTTGTATGAAAATGAAAATAAAATAAAAAATGAGTATGATATAAAATGAAAATAAAAAATTATTATTTAAAAAATAAATATGTGAATAAAATTCAGTGAATAAAAAAGATAAGAATTTTTTTTGTAAATATAATTTTTAATATAAAAATAATAAAAAATAATTATTTAATTTAAAAATAAACGTAAAATTTATAATATATTTAAATACATTTTTGAGTGATAGACAAAAAATATTTTATCTATTCGTAGATAAAAAAATATTTTTAAATTATAAAAATAGTCTTAACATTTAAAAAACAAAAATATTTGACAAGCATAGAAATCAGAAGTTTTCGTGTATCATACCATACGCATGCATATGTATTATATCGTTAGTTTTGGGTTAGTTTAGTGTAAATTAATTTAATTTAGTGTTAGTTTAATTTAATTTAATTTAGTTTTAGTTTAATTTAATAAATTTTAATAGTATTATAGAATTAATACTATTAAAAACTAATACTATTCAAAAAAGCATTAAGTATGTAAATTTTAATAGTATTATAAAATTAATACATAATTAAAAATTAAATGAAAAATTAATTAATAAATTTTAAAATATATTATAAAATTATTAAAAAAGTTTGATATATATATATTTTTAATAATTAACACTTATTTTTCTCAAATTTTCAGTCAAGTGTATATATATATATATATAATATGTTGTATGAAAATGAAAATAAAATAAAAAATGAGTATGTTATAAAATGAAAATAAAAAATTATTATTTAAAAAATAAATATGTGAATAAAATTAATTGAATAAAAAAGATAAGAATTTTTTTTGTAAATATAATTTTTAATATAAAAATAATAAAAAATAATTATTTAATATAAAAATAAACGTAAAATTTATAATATATTTAAATACATTTTTGAGTGATAGACAAAAAATATTTTATCTACTCGTAGATAAAAAAATATTTTTAAATTATAAAAATAGTCTTAACGTTTAAAAAACAAAAATATTTAACAAGCATAGAAATCAGAAGTTCTCGTGTATCATACCATACGCATACATATGTATTATATCATTAGTTTTGTGTTAGTTTAGTGTAAATTAATTTAATTTAGTGTTAGTTTAATTTAATTTAATTTAGTGTTAGTTTAATTTAATAAATTTTAATAGTATTATAGAATTAATACTATTAAAAACTAATACTATTCAAAAAAGCATTAAGTATGTAAATTTTAATAGTATTATACAATTAATACATAATTAAAAATTAAATGTAAAATTAATTAATAAATTTTAAAATATATTATAAAATTGTTAAAAAAGTTTGATATATATATATTTTTAATAATTAACACTTATTTTTCTCGAATTTTCAGTCAAGTGTATATATATATATAATATGTTGTATGAAAATGAAAATAAAATAAAAAATGAGTATGTTATAAAATGAAAATAAAAAATTACTATTTAAAAAATAAATATGTGAATAAAATTCAGTGAATAAAAAAGGTAAGAATTTTTTTTGTAAATATAATTTTTAATATAAAAATAATAAGAAATAATTATTTAATTTAAAAATAAACGTAAAATTTATAATATATTTAAATACATTTTTGAGTGATAGACAAAAAATATTTTATCTATTCGTAGATAAAAAAATATTTTTAAATTATAAAAATAGTCTTAACATTTAAAAAACAAAAATATTTGACAAGCATAGAAATCAGAAGTTTTCGTGTATCATACCATACGCATGCATATGTATTATATCGTTAGTTTTGTGTTAGTTTAGTGTAAATTAATTTAATTTAGTGTTAGTTTAATTTAATTAAATTTAGCCTTAGTTTAGTGTAAATTAATTTAATTTTGTGTTACTTTAGTGTAAATTAATTTAATTTAGTGTTAGTTTAATTTAATTTAATTTAGTGTTAGTTTAATTTAATAAATTTTAATAGTATTATAGAATTAATACTATTAAAAATTAATACTATTCAAAAAAGCATTAAGTATGCAAATTTTAATAGTATTATACAATTAATACATAATTAAAAATTAAATGTAAAATTAATTAATAAATTTTAAAATATATTATAAAATTATAAAAAAAGTTTGATATATATATTTTTAATAATTAACACTTATTTTACTCGAATTTTCAGTCAAGTGTATATATATATATAATATGTTGTATGAAAATGAAAATAAAATAAAAAATGAGTATGTTATAAAATGAAAATAAAAAATTATTATTTAAAAAATAAATATGTGAATAAAATTCAGTGAATAAAAAAGATAAGAATTTTTTTTGTAAATATAATTTTTAATATAAAAATAATAAAAAATAATTATTTAATATAAAAATAAACGTAAAATTTATAATATATTTAAATACATTTTTGAGTGATAGACAAAAAATATTTTATCTATTCGTAGATAAAAAAATATTTTTAAATTATAAAAATAGTCTTAACGTTTAAAAAACAAAAATATTTAACAAGCATAGAAATCAGAAGTTTTCGTGTATCATACCATACGCATACATATGTATTATATCGTTAGTTTTGTGTTAGTTTAGTGTAAATTAATTTAATTTAGTGTTAGTTTAATTTAATAAATTTTAATAGTATTATAGAATTAATACTATTAAAAATTAATACTATTCAAAAAAGCATTAAGTATGTAAATTTTAATAGTATTATACAATTAATACATAATTAAAAATTAAATGTAAAATTAATTAATAAATTTTAAAATATATTATAAAATTATTAAAAAGGTTTGATATATATATATTTTTAATAATTAACACTTATTTTTCTCGAATTTTCAGTCAAGTGTATATATATATAATATGTTGTATGAAAATGAAAATAAAATAAAAAATTATTATTTAAAAAATAAATATGTGAATAAAATTCAGTGAATAAAAAAGATAAGAATTTTTTTTCTAAATAAAATTTTTAATATAAAAATAATAAAAAATAATTATTTAATTTAAAAATAAACGTAAAATTTATAATATATTTAAATACATTTTTGAGTGATAGACAAAAAATATTTTATCTATTCGTAGATAAAAAAATATTTTTAAATTATAAAAATAGTCTTAACGTTTAAAAAACAAAAATATTTGACAAGCATAGAAATCAGAAGTTTTCGTGTATCATACCATACGCATACATATGCATTATATCGTTAGTTTTGTGTTAGTTTAGTGTAAATTAATTTAATTAAGTGTTAGTTGAATTTAATTAAATTTAGCCTTAGTTTAGTGTAAATTAATTTAATTTAGTGTCAGTTTAATTTAATAAATTTTAATAGTATTATTGAATTAATACTATTAAAAATTAATACTATTCAAAAAAGCATTAAGTATGTAAATTTTAATAGTATTATACAATTAATACATAATAAAAAATTAAATGTAAAATTAATTAATAAATTTTAAAATATATTATAAAATTATTAAAAAAGTTTGATATATATATTTTTAATAATTAACACTTATTTTTCTCGAATTTTCAGTCAAGTGTATATATATATATATAATATGTTGTATGAAAATGAAAATAAAATAAAAAATGATTATGTTATAAAATGAAAATAAAAAATTATTATTTAAAAAATAAATATGTGAATAAAATTCAGTGAATGAAAAAGATAAGAATTTTTTTTGTAAATATAATTTTTAATATAAAAATAATAAAAAATAATTATTTAATTTAAAAATAAACGTAAAATTTATAATATATTTAAATACATTTTTGAGTGATAGACAAAAAATATTTTATCTATTCGTAGATAAAAAAATATTTTTAAATTATAAAAATAGTCTTAACATTTAAAAAACAAAAATATTTGACAAGCATAGAAATCAGAAGTTTTCGTGTATCATACCATACGCATGCATATGTATTATATCGTTAGTTTTGTGTTAGTTTAGTGTAAATTAATTTAATTTAGTGTTAGTTTAATTCAATTAAATTTAGCCTTAGTTTAGTGTAAATTAATTTAATTTAGTGTTAGTTTAATTTAATTTAATTTAGTGTTAGTTTAATTTAATAAATTTTAATAGTATTATAGAATTAATACTATTAAAAATTAATACTATTCAAAAAAGCATTAAGTATGTAAATTTTAATAGTATTATACAATTAATACATAATTAAAAATTAAATGTAAAATTAATTAATAAAGTTTAAAATATATTATAAAATTATTAAAAAAGTTTGATATATATATATTTTTAATAATTAACACTTATTTTTCTCGAATTTTCAGTCAAGTGTATATATATATATAATATGTTGTATGAAAATGAAAATAAAATAAAAAATGAGTATGTTATAAAATGAAAATAAAAAATTATTATTTAAAAAATAAATATGTGAATAAAATTCAGTGAATAAAAAAGGTAAGAATTTTTTTTGTAAATATAATTTTTAATATAAAAATAATAAGAAATAATTATTTAATTTAAAAATAAACGTAAAATTTATAATATATTTAAATACATTTTTGAGTGATAGACAAAAAATATTTTATCTATTCGTAGATAAAAAAATATTTTTAAATTATAAAAATAGTCTTAACATTTAAAAAACAAAAATATTTGACAAGCATAGAAATCAGAAGTTTTCGTGTATCATACCATACGCATGCATATGTATTATATCGTTAGTTTTGTGTTAGTTTAGTGTAAATTAATTTAATTTAGTGTTAGTTTAATTTAATTAAATTTAGCCTTAGTTTAGTGTAAATTAATTTAATTTTGTGTTAGTTTAGTGTAAATTAATTTAATTTAGTGTTAGTTTAATTTAATAAATTTTAATAGTATTATAGAATTAATACTATTAAAAATTAATACTATTCAAAAAGCATTAAGTATGTAAATTTTAATAGTATTATACAATTAATACATAATTAAAAATTAAATGTAAAATTAATTAATAAATTTTAAAATATATTATAAAATTATTAAAAAAGTTTGATATATATATATTTTTAATAATTAACACTTATTTTTCTCGAATTTTCAGTCAAGTGTATATATATATATAATATGTTGTATGAAAATGAAAATAAAATAAAAAATGAGTATGTTATAAAATGAAAATAAAAAATTATTATTTAAAAAATAAATATGTGAATAAAATTCAGTGAATAAAAAAGGTAAGAATTTTTTTTGTAAATATAATTTTTAATATAAAAATAATAAGAAATAATTATTTAATTTAAAAATAAACGTAAAATTTATAATATATTTAAATACATTTTTGAGTGATAGACAAAAAATATTTTATCTATTCGTAGATAAAAAAATATTTTTAAATTATAAAAATAGTCTTAACATTTAAAAAACAAAAATATTTGACAAGCATAGAAATCAGAAGTTTTCGTGTATCATACCATACGCATGCATATGTATTATATCGTTAGTTTTGTGTTAGTTTAGTGTAAATTAATTTAATTTAGTGTTAGTTTAATTTAATTAAATTTAGCCTTAGTTTAGTGTAAATTAATTTAATTTAGTGTTAGTTTAATTTAATTTAATTTAGTGTTAGTTTAATTTAATAAATTTTAATAGTATTATAGAATTAATACTATTAAAAATTAATACTATTCAAAAAAGCATTAAGTATGTAAATTTTAATAGTATTATACAATTAATACATAATTAAAAATTAAATGTAAAATTAATTAATAAATTTTAAAATATATTATAAAATTATTAAAAAAGCTTGATATATATATATTTTTAATAATTAACACTTATTTTTCTCGAATTTTCAGTCAAGTGTATATATATATATAATATGTTGTATGAAAATGAAAATAAAATAAAAAATGAGTATGTTATAAAATGAAAATAAAAAATTATTATTTAAAAAATAAATATGTGAATAAAATTCAGTGAATAAAAAAGGTAAGAATTTTTTTTGTAAATATAATTTTTAATATAAAAATAATAAGAAATAATTATTTAATTTAAAAATAAACGTAAAATTTATAATATATTTAAATACATTTTTGAGTGATAGACAAAAAATATTTTATCTATTCGTAGATAAAAAAATATTTTTAAATTATAAAAATAGTCTTAACGTTTAAAAAACAAAAATATTTGACAAGCGTGGAAATCAGAAGTTTTCGTGTATCATACCATACGCATACATATGTATTATATCGTTAGTTTTGTGTTAGTTTAGTGTAAATTAATTTAATTTAGTGTTAGTTTAATTTAACTAAATTTAGCCTTAGTTTAGTGTAAATTAATTTAATTTTGTGTTAGTTTAGTGTAAATCAATTTAATTTAGTGTTAGTTTAATTTAATTTAATTTAGTGTTAGTTTAATTTAATAAATTTTAATAGTATTATAGAATTAATACTATTAAAAATTAATACTATTCAAAAAAGCATTAAGTATGCAAATTTTAATAGTATTATACAATTAATACATAATTAAAAATTAAATGTAAAATTAATTAATAAATTTTAAAATATATTATAAAATTATAAAAAAAGTTTGATATATATATTTTTAAAAATTAACACTTATTTTACTCGAATTTTCAGTCAAGTGTATATATATATATAATATGTTGTATGAAAATGAAAATAAAATAAAAAATGAGTATGTTATAAAATGAAAATAAAAAATTATTATTTAAAAAATAAATATGTGAATAAAATTCAGTGAATAAAAAAGATAAGAATTTTTTTTGTAAATATAATTTTTAATATAAAAATAATAAAAAATAATTATTTAATATAAAAATAAACGTAAAATTTATAATATATTTAAATACATTTTTGAGTGATAGACAAAAAATATTTTATCTATTCGTAGATAAAAAAATATTTTTAAATTATAAAAATAGTCTTAACGTTTAAAAAACAAAAATATTTAACAAGCATAGAAATCAGAAGTTTTCGTGTATCATACCATACGCATACATATGTATTATATCGTTAGTTTTGTGTTAGTTTAGTGTAAATTAATTTAATTTAGTGTTAGTTTAATTTAATAAATTTTAATAGTATTATAGAATTAATACTATTAAAAATTAATACTATTCAAAAAAGCATTAAGTATGTAAATTTTAATAGTATTATACAATTAATACATAATTAAAAATTAAATGTAAAATTAATTAATAAATTTTAAAATATATTATAAAATTATTAAAAAGGTTTGATATATATATATTTTTAATAATTAACACTTATTTTTCTCGAATTTTCAGTCAAGTGTATATATATATAATATGTTGTATGAAAATGAAAATAAAATAAAAAATTATTATTTAAAAAATAAATATGTGAATAAAATTCAGTGAATAAAAAAGATAAGAATTTTTTTTCTAAATAAAATTTTTAATATAAAAATAATAAAAAATAATTATTTAATTTAAAAATAAACGTAAAATTTATAATATATTTAAATACATTTTTGAGTGATAGACAAAAAATATTTTATCTATTCGTAGATAAAAAAATATTTTTAAATTATAAAAATAGTCTTAACGTTTAAAAAACAAAAATATTTGACAAGCATAGAAATCAGAAGTTTTCGTGTATCATACCATACGCATACATATGCATTATATCGTTAGTTTTGTGTTAGTTTAGTGTAAATTAATTTAATTAAGTGTTAGTTGAATTTAATTAAATTTAGCCTTAGTTTAGTGTAAATTAATTTAATTTAGTGTTAGTTTAATTTAATAAATTTTAATAGTATTATTGAATTAATACTATTAAAAATTAATACTATTCAAAAAAGCATTAAGTATGTAAATTTTAATAGTATTATACAATTAATACATAATAAAAAATTAAATGTAAAATTAATTAATAAATTTTAAAATATATTATAAAATTATTAAAAAAGTTTGATATATATATTTTTAATAATTAACACTTATTTTTCTCGAATTTTCAGTCAAGTGTATATATATATATATAATATGTTGTATGAAAATGAAAATAAAATAAAAAATGATTATGTTATAAAATGAAAATAAAAAATTATTATTTAAAAAATAAATATGTGAATAAAATTCAGTGAATGAAAAAGATAAGAATTTTTTTTGTAAATATAATTTTTAATATAAAAATAATAAAAAATAATTATTTAATTTAAAAATAAACGTAAAATTTATAATATATTTAAATACATTTTTGAGTGATAGACAAAAAATATTTTATCTATTCGTAGATAAAAAAATATTTTTAAATTATAAAAATAGTCTTAACATTTAAAAAACAAAAATATTTGACAAGCATAGAAATCAGAAGTTTTCGTGTATCATACCATACGCATGCATATGTATTATATCGTTAGTTTTGTGTTAGTTTAGTGTAAATTAATTTAATTTAGTGTTAGTTTAATTCAATTAAATTTAGCCTTAGTTTAGTGTAAATTAATTTAATTTAGTGTTAGTTTAATTTAATTTAATTTAGTGTTAGTTTAATTTAATAAATTTTAATAGTATTATAGAATTAATACTATTAAAAATTAATACTATTCAAAAAAGCATTAAGTATGTAAATTTTAATAGTATTATACAATTAATACATAATTAAAAATTAAATGTAAAATTAATTAATAAAGTTTAAAATATATTATAAAATTATTAAAAAAGTTTGATATATATATATTTTTAATAATTAACACTTATTTTTCTCGAATTTTCAGTCAAGTGTATATATATATATAATATGTTGTATGAAAATGAAAATAAAATAAAAAATGAGTATGTTATAAAATGAAAATAAAAAATTATTATTTAAAAAATAAATATGTGAATAAAATTCAGTGAATAAAAAAGGTAAGAATTTTTTTTGTAAATATAATTTTTAATATAAAAATAATAAGAAATAATTATTTAATTTAAAAATAAACGTAAAATTTATAATATATTTAAATACATTTTTGAGTGATAGACAAAAAATATTTTATCTATTCGTAGATAAAAAAATATTTTTAAATTATAAAAATAGTCTTAACATTTAAAAAACAAAAATATTTGACAAGCATAGAAATCAGAAGTTTTCGTGTATCATACCATACGCATGCATATGTATTATATCGTTAGTTTTGTGTTAGTTTAGTGTAAATTAATTTAATTTAGTGTTAGTTTAATTTAATTAAATTTAGCCTTAGTTTAGTGTAAATTAATTTAATTTTGTGTTAGTTTAGTGTAAATTAATTTAATTTAGTGTTAGTTTAATTTAATAAATTTTAATAGTATTATAGAATTAATACTATTAAAAATTAATACTATTCAAAAAGCATTAAGTATGTAAATTTTAATAGTATTATACAATTAATACATAATTAAAAATTAAATGTAAAATTAATTAATAAATTTTAAAATATATTATAAAATTATTAAAAAAGTTTGATATATATATATTTTTAATAATTAACACTTATTTTTCTCGAATTTTCAGTCAAGTGTATATATATATATAATATGTTGTATGAAAATGAAAATAAAATAAAAAATGAGTATGTTATAAAATGAAAATAAAAAATTATTATTTAAAAAATAAATATGTGAATAAAATTCAGTGAATAAAAAAGGTAAGAATTTTTTTTGTAAATATAATTTTTAATATAAAAATAATAAGAAATAATTATTTAATTTAAAAATAAACGTAAAATTTATAATATATTTAAATACATTTTTGAGTGATAGACAAAAAATATTTTATCTATTCGTAGATAAAAAAATATTTTTAAATTATAAAAATAGTCTTAACATTTAAAAAACAAAAATATTTGACAAGCATAGAAATCAGAAGTTTTCGTGTATCATACCATACGCATGCATATGTATTATATCGTTAGTTTTGTGTTAGTTTAGTGTAAATTAATTTAATTTAGTGTTAGTTTAATTTAATTAAATTTAGCCTTAGTTTAGTGTAAATTAATTTAATTTAGTGTTAGTTTAATTTAATTTAATTTAGTGTTAGTTTAATTTAATAAATTTTAATAGTATTATAGAATTAATACTATTAAAAATTAATACTATTCAAAAAAGCATTAAGTATGTAAATTTTAATAGTATTATACAATTAATACATAATTAAAAATTAAATGTAAAATTAATTAATAAATTTTAAAATATATTATAAAATTATTAAAAAAGTTTGATATATATATATTTTTAATAATTAACACTTATTTTTCTCGAATTTTCAGTCAAGTGTATATATATATATAATATGTTGTATGAAAATGAAAATAAAATAAAAAATGAGTATGTTATAAAATGAAAATAAAAAATTATTATTTAAAAAATAAATATGTGAATAAAATTCAGTGAATAAAAAAGGTAAGAATTTTTTTTGTAAATATAATTTTTAATATAAAAATAATAAGAAATAATTATTTAATTTAAAAATAAACGTAAAATTTATAATATATTTAAATACATTTTTGAGTGATAGACAAAAAATATTTTATCTATTCGTAGATAAAAAAATATTTTTAAATTATAAAAATAGTCTTAACGTTTAAAAAACAAAAATATTTGACAAGCGTGGAAATCAGAAGTTTTCGTGTATCATACCATACGCATACATATGTATTATATCGTTAGTTTTGTGTTAGTTTAGTGTAAATTAATTTAATTTAGTGTTAGTTTAATTTAACTAAATTTAGCCTTAGTTTAGTGTAAATTAATTTAATTTTGTGTTAGTTTAGTGTAAATCAATTTAATTTAGTGTTAGTTTAATTTAATTTAATTTAGTGTTAGTTTAATTTAATAAATTTTAATAGTATTATAGAATTAATACTATTAAAAATTAATACTATTCAAAAAAGCATTAAGTATGTAAATTTTAATAGTATTATACAATTAATACATAATTAAAAATTAAATGTAAAATTAATTAATAAATTTTAAAATATATTATAAAATTATTAAAAAAGTTTGATATATATATTTTTAATAATTAACACTTATTTTTTTCGAATTTTCACTCAAGTGTTTTCAGTCAAGTGTATATATATATATAATATGTTGTATGAAAATGAAAATAAAATAAAAAATGAGTATGATATAAAATGAAAATAAAAAATTATTATTTAAAAAATAAATATGTGAATAAAATTCAGTGAATAAAAAAGATAAGAATTTTTTTTGTAAATATAATTTTTAATATAAAAATAATAAAAAATAATTATTTAATTTAAAAATAAACGTAAAATTTATAATATATTTAAATACATTTTTGAGTGATAGACAAAAAATATTTTATCTATTCGTAGATAAAAAAATATTTTTAAATTATAAAAATAGTCTTAACATTTAAAAAACAAAAATATTTGACAAGCATAGAAATCAGAAGTTTTCGTGTATCATACCATACGCATGCATATGTATTATATCGTTAGTTTTGGGTTAGTTTAGTGTAAATTAATTTAATTTAGTGTTAGTTTAATTTAATTTAATTTAGTTTTAGTTTAATTTAATAAATTTTAATAGTATTATAGAATTAATACTATTAAAAACTAATACTATTCAAAAAAGCATTAAGTATGTAAATTTTAATAGTATTATAAAATTAATACATAATTAAAAATTAAATGAAAAATTAATTAATAAATTTTAAAATATATTATAAAATTATTAAAAAAGTTTGATATATATATATTTTTAATAATTAACACTTATTTTTCTCAAATTTTCAGTCAAGTGTATATATATATATATAATATGTTGTATGAAAATGAAAATAAAATAAAAAATGAGTATGTTATAAAATGAAAATAAAAAATTATTATTTAAAAAATAAATATGTGAATAAAATTAATTGAATAAAAAAGATAAGAATTTTTTTTGTAAATATAATTTTTAATATAAAAATAATAAAAAATAATTATTTAATATAAAAATAAACGTAAAATTTATAATATATTTAAATACATTTTTGAGTGATAGACAAAAAATATTTTATCTACTCGTAGATAAAAAAATATTTTTAAATTATAAAAATAGTCTTAACGTTTAAAAAACAAAAATATTTAACAAGCATAGAAATCAGAAGTTCTCGTGTATCATACCATACGCATACATATGTATTATATCATTAGTTTTGTATTAGTTTAGTGTAAATTAATTTAATTTAGTGTTAGTTTAATTTAATTTAATTTAGTGTTAGTTTAATTTAATAAATTTTAATAGTATTATAGAATTAATACTATTAAAAACTAATACTATTCAAAAAAGCATTAAGTATGTAAATTTTAATAGTATTATACAATTAATACATAATTAAAAATTAAATGTAAAATTAATTAATAAATTTTAAAATATATTATAAAATTGTTAAAAAAGTTTGATATATATATATTTTTAATAATTAACACTTATTTTTCTCGAATTTTCAGTCAAGTGTATATATATATATAATATGTTGTATGAAAATGAAAATAAAATAAAAAATGAGTATGTTATAAAATGAAAATAAAAAATTACTATTTAAAAAATAAATATGTGAATAAAATTCAGTGAATAAAAAAGGTAAGAATTTTTTTTGTAAATATAATTTTTAATATAAAAATAATAAGAAATAATTATTTAATTTAAAAATAAACGTAAAATTTATAATATATTTAAATACATTTTTGAGTGATAGACAAAAAATATTTTATCTATTCGTAGATAAAAAAATATTTTTAAATTATAAAAATAGTCTTAACATTTAAAAAACAAAAATATTTGACAAGCATAGAAATCAGAAGTTTTCGTGTATCATACCATACGCATGCATATGTATTATATCGTTAGTTTTGTGTTAGTTTAGTGTAAATTAATTTAATTTAGTGTTAGTTTAATTTAATTAAATTTAGCCTTAGTTTAGTGTAAATTAATTTAATTTTGTGTTACTTTAGTGTAAATTAATTTAATTTAGTGTTAGTTTAATTTAATTTAATTTAGTGTTAGTTTAATTTAATAAATTTTAATAGTATTATAGAATTAATACTATTAAAAATTAATACTATTCAAAAAAGCATTAAGTATGCAAATTTTAATAGTATTATACAATTAATACATAATTAAAAATAAAATGTAAAATTAATTAATAAATTTTAAAATATAATATAAAATTATAAAAAAAGTTTGATATATATATTTTTAATAATTAACACTTATTTTACTCGAATTTTCAGTCAAGTGTATATATATATATAATATGTTGTATGAAAATGAAAATAAAATAAAAAATGAGTATGTTATAAAATGAAAATAAAAAATTATTATTTAAAAAATAAATATGTGAATAAAATTCAGTGTATAAAAAAGATAAGAATTTTTTTTGTAAATATAATTTTTAATATAAAAATAATAAAAAATAATTATTTAATATAAAAATAAACGTAAAATTTATAATATATTTAAATACATTTTTGAGTGATAGACAAAAAATATTTTATCTATTCGTAGATAAAAAAATATTTTTAAATTATAAAAATAGTCTTAACGTTTAAAAAACAAAAATATTTAACAAGCATAGAAATCAGAAGTTTTCGTGTATCATACCATACGCATACATATGTATTATATCGTTAGTTTTGTGTTAGTTTAGTGTAAATTAATTTAATTTAGTGTTAGTTTAATTTAATAAATTTTAATAGTATTATAGAATTAATACTATTAAAAATTAATACTATTCAAAAAAGCATTAAGTATGTAAATTTTAATAGTATTATACAATTAATACATAATTAAAAATTAAATGTAAAATTAATTAATAAATTTTAAAATATATTATAAAATTATTAAAAAGGTTTGATATATATATATTTTTAATAATTAACACTTATTTTTCTCGAATTTTCAGTCAAGTGTATATATATATAATATGTTGTATGAAAATGAAAATAAAATAAAAAATTATTATTTAAAAAATAAATATGTGAATAAAATTCAGTGAATAAAAAAGATAAGAATTTTTTTTCTAAATAAAATTTTTAATATAAAAATAATAAAAAATAATTATTTAATTTAAAAATAAACGTAAAATTTATAATATATTTAAATACATTTTTGAGTGATAGACAAAAAATATTTTATCTATTCGTAGATAAAAAAATATTTTTAAATTATAAAAATAGTCTTAACGTTTAAAAAACAAAAATATTTGACAAGCATAGAAATCAGAAGTTTTCGTGTATCATACCATACGCATACATATGCATTATATCGTTAGTTTTGTGTTAGTTTAGTGTAAATTAATTTAATTTAGTGTTAGTTGAATTTAATTAAATTTAGCCTTAGTTTAGTGTAAATTAATTTAATTTAGTGTTAGTTTAATTTAATAAATTTTAATAGTATTATTGAATTAATACTATTAAAAATTAATACTATTCAAAAAAGCATTAAGTATGTAAATTTTAATAGTATTATACAATTAATACATAATAAAAAATTAAATGTAAAATTAATTAATAAATTTTAAAATATATTATAAAATTATTAAAAAAGTTTGATATATATATATTTTTAATAATTAACACTTATTTTTCTCGAATTTTCAGTCAAGTGTATATATATATATATAATATGTTGTATGAAAATGAAAATAAAATAAAAAATGATTATGTTATAAAATGAAAATAAAAAATTATTATTTAAAAAATAAATATGTGAATAAAATTCAGTGAATGAAAAAGATAAGAATTTTTTTTGTAAATATAATTTTTAATATAAAAATAATAAAAAATAATTATTTAATTTAAAAATAAACGTAAAATTTATAATATATTTAAATACATTTTTGAGTGATAGACAAAAATTATTTTATGTATTTGTAGATAAAAAAATATTTTTAAATTATAAAAATAGTCTTAACATTTAAAAAACAAAAATATTTGACAAGCATAGAAATCAGAAGTTTTCGTGTATCATACCATACGCATACATATGTATTATATCGTTAGTTTTGTGTTAGTTTAATGTAAATTAATTTAATTTAGTGTTAGTTTAATTTAACTAAATTTAGCCTTAGTTTAGTGTAAATTAATTTAATTTTGTGTTAGTTTAGTGTAAATCAATTTAATTTAGTGTTAGTTTAATTTAATTTAATTTAGTGTTAGTTTAATTTAATAAATTTTAATAGTATTATAGAATTAATACTATTAAAAATTAATACTATTCAAAAAAGCATTAAGTATGTAAATTTTAATAGTATTATACAATTAATACATAATTAAAAATTAAATGTAAAATTAATAAATAAATTTTAAAATATATTATAAAATTATTAAAAAAGTTTGATATATATATATTTTTAATAATTAACACTTATTTTTCTCGAATTTTCAGTCAAGTGTATATATATATATAATATGTTGTATGAAAATGAAAATAAAATAAAAAATGAGTATGTTATAAAATGAAAATAAAAAATTATTATTTAAAAAATAAATAAGTGAATAAAATTCAGTGAATAAAAAAGGTAAGAATTTTAATTGTAAATATAATTTTTAATATAAAAATAATAAGAAATAATTATTTAATTTAAAAATAAACGTAAAATTTATAATATATTTAAATACATTTTTGAGTGATAGACAAAAAATATTTTATCTATTCGTAGATAAAAAAATATTTTTAAATTATAAAAATAGTCTTAACATTTAAAAAACAAAAATATTTGACAAGCATAGAAATCAGAAGTTTTCGTGTATCATACCATACGCATGCATATGTATTATATCGTTAGTTTTGGGTTAGTTTAGTGTAAATTAATTTAATTTAGTGTTAGTTTAATTTAATTTAATTTAGTTTTAGTTTAATTTAATAAATTTTAATAGTATTATAGAATTAATACTATTAAAAACTAATACTATTCAAAAAAGCATTAAGTATGTAAATTTTAATAGTATTATAAAATTAATACATAATTAAAAATTAAATGAAAAATTAATTAATAAATTTTAAAATATATTATAAAATTATTAAAAAAGTTTGATATATATATATTTTTAATAATTAACACTTATTTTTCTCAAATTTTCAGTCAAGTGTATATATATATATATAATATGTTGTATGAAAATGAAAATAAAATAAAAAATGAGTATGTTATAAAATGAAAATAAAAAATTATTATTTAAAAAATAAATATGTGAATAAAATTAATTGAATAAAAAAGATAAGAATTTTTTTTGTAAATATAATTTTTAATATAAAAATAATAAAAAATAATTATTTAATATAAAAATAAACGTAAAATTTATAATATATTTAAATACATTTTTGAGTGATAGACAAAAAATATTTTATCTACTCGTAGATAAAAAAATATTTTTAAATTATAAAAATAGTCTTAACGTTTAAAAAACAAAAATATTTAACAAGCATAGAAATCAGAAGTTCTCGTGTATCATACCATACGCATACATATGTATTATATCATTAGTTTTGTGTTAGTTTAGTGTAAATTAATTTAATTTAGTGTTAGTTTAATTTAATTTAATTTAGTGTTAGTTTAATTTAATAAATTTTAATAGTATTATAGAATTAATACTATTAAAAACTAATACTATTCAAAAAAGCATTAAGTATGTAAATTTTAATAGTATTATACAATTAATACATAATTAAAAATTAAATGTAAAATTAATTAATAAATTTTAAAATATATTATAAAATTGTTAAAAAAGTTTGATATATATATATTTTTAATAATTAACACTTATTTTTCTCGAATTTTCAGTCAAGTGTATATATATATATAATATGTTGTATGAAAATGAAAATAAAATAAAAAATGAGTATGTTATAAAATGAAAATAAAAAATTACTATTTAAAAAATAAATATGTGAATAAAATTCAGTGAATAAAAAAGGTAATAATTTTTTTTGTAAATATAATTTTTAATATAAAAATAATAAGAAATAATTATTTAATTTAAAAATAAACGTAAAGTTTATAATATATTTAAATACATTTTTGAGTGATAGACAAAAAATATTTTATCTATTCGTAGATAAAAAAATATTTTTAAATTATAAAAATAGTCTTAACATTTAAAAAACAAAAATATTTGACAAGCATAGAAATCAGAAGTTTTCGTGTATCATACCATACGCATGCATATGTATTATATCGTTAGTTTTGTGTTAGTTTAGTGTAAATTAATTTAATTTAGTGTTAGTTTAATTTAATTAAATTTAGCCTTAGTTTAGTGTAAATTAATTTAATTTTGTGTTACTTTAGTGTAAATTAATTTAATTTAGTGTTAGTTTAATTTAATTTAATTTAGTGTTAGTTTAATTTAATTTAATTTAGTGTTAGTTTAATTTAATAAATTTTAATAGTATTATAGAATTAATACTATTAAAAATTAATACTATTCAAAAAAGCATTAAGTATGCAAATTTTAATAGTATTATACAATTAATACATAATTAAAAATTAAATGTAAAATTAATTAATAAATTTTAAAATATATTATAAAATTATAAAAAAAGTTTGATATATATATTTTTAATAATTAACACTTATTTTACTCGAATTTTCAGTCAAGTGTATATATATATATAATATGTTGTATGAAAATGAAAATAAAATAAAAAATGAGTATGTTATAAAATGAAAATAAAAAATTATTATTTAAAAAATAAATATGTGAATAAAATTCAGTGAATAAAAAAGATAAGAATTTTTTTTGTAAATATAATTTTTAATATAAAAATAATAAAAAATAATTATTTAATATAAAAATAAACGTAAAATTTATAATATATTTAAATACATTTTTGAGTGATAGACAAAAAATATTTTATCTATTCGTAGATAAAAAAATATTTTTAAATTATAAAAATAGTCTTAACGTTTAAAAAACAAAAATATTTAACAAGCATAGAAATCAGAAGTTTTCGTGTATCATACCATACGCATACATATGTATTATATCGTTAGTTTTGTGTTAGTTTAGTGTAAATTAATTTAATTTAGTGTTAGTTTAATTTAATAAATTTTAATAGTATTATAGAATTAATACTATTAAAAATTAATACTATTCAAAAAAGCATTAAGTATGTAAATTTTAATAGTATTATACAATTAATACATAATTAAAAATTAAATGTAAAATTAATTAATAAATTTTAAAATATATTATAAAATTATTAAAAAGGTTTGATATATATATATTTTTAATAATTAACACTTATTTTTCTCGAATTTTCAGTCAAGTGTATATATATATAATATGTTGTATGAAAATGAAAATAAAATAAAAAATTATTATTTAAAAAATAAATATGTGAATAAAATTCAGTGAATAAAAAAGATAAGAATTTTTTTTCTAAATAAAATTTTTAATATAAAAATAATAAAAAATAATTATTTAATTTAAAAATAAACATAAAATTTATAATATATTTAAATACATTTTTGAGTGATAGACAAAAAATATTTTATCTATTCGTAGATAAAAAAATATTTTTAAATTATAAAAATAGTCTTAACGTTTAAAAAACAAAAATATTTGACAAGCATAGAAATCAGAAGTTTTCGTGTATCATACCATACGCATACATATGCATTATATCGTTAGTTTTGTGTTAGTTTAGTGTAAATTAATTTAATTAAGTGTTAGTTGAATTTAATTAAATTTAGCCTTAGTTTAGTGTAAATTAATTTAATTTAGTGTTAGTTTAATTTAATAAATTTTAATAGTATTATTGAATTAATACTATTAAAAATTAATACTATTCAAAAAAGCATTAAGTATGTAAATTTTAATAGTATTATACAATTAATACATAATAAAAAATTAAATGTAAAATTAATTAATAAATTTTAAAATATATTATAAAATTATTAAAAAAGTTTGATATATATATTTTTAATAATTAACACTTATTTTTCTCGAATTTTCAGTCAAGTGTATATATATATATATAATATGTTGTATGAAAATGAAAATAAAATAAAAAATGATTATGTTATAAAATGAAAATAAAAAATTATTATTTAAAAAATAAATATGTGAATAAAATTCAGTGAATGAAAAAGATAAGAATTTTTTTTGTAAATATAATTTTTAATATAAAAATAATAAAAAATAATTATTTAATTTAAAAATAAACGTAAAATTTATAATATATTTAAATACATTTTTGAGTGATAGACAAAAAATATTTTATCTATTCGTAGATAAAAAAATATTTTTAAATTATAAAAATAGTCTTAACATTTAAAAAACAAAAATATTTGACAAGCATAGAAATCAGAAGTTTTCGTGTATCATACCATACGCATGCATATGTATTATATCGTTAGTTTTGTGTTAGTTTAGTGTAAATTAATTTAATTTAGTGTTAGTTTAATTCAATTAAATTTAGCCTTAGTTTAGTGTAAATTAATTTAATTTAGTGTTAGTTTAATTTAATTTAATTTAGTGTTAGTTTAATTTAATAAATTTTAATAGTATTATAGAATTAATACTATTAAAAATTAATACTATTCAAAAAAGCATTAAGTATGTAAATTTTAATAGTATTATACAATTAATACATAATTAAAAATTAAATGTAAAATTAATTAATAAAGTTTAAAATATATTATAAAATTATTAAAAAAGTTTGATATATATATATTTTTAATAATTAACACTTATTTTTCTCGAATTTTCAGTCAAGTGTATATATATATATAATATGTTGTATGAAAATGAAAATAAAATAAAAAATGAGTATGTTATAAAATGAAAATAAAAAATTATTATTTAAAAAATAAATATGTGAATAAAATTCAGTGAATAAAAAAGGTAAGAATTTTTTTTGTAAATATAATTTTTAATATAAAAATAATATGAAATAATTATTTAATTTAAAAATAAACGTAAAATTTATAATATATTTAAATACATTTTTGAGTGATAGACAAAAAATATTTTATCTATTCGTAGATAAAAAAATATTTTTAAATTATAAAAATAGTCTTAACATTTAAAAAACAAAAATATTTGACAAGCATAGAAATCAGAAGTTTTCGTGTATCATACCATACGCATGCATATGTATTATATCGTTAGTTTTGTGTTAGTTTAGTGTAAATTAATTTAATTTAGTGTTAGTTTAATTTAATTAAATTTAGCCTTAGTTTAGTGTAAATTAATTTAATTTTGTGTTAGTTTAGTGTAAATTAATTTAATTTAGTGTTAGTTTAATTTAATAAATTTTAATAGTATTATAGAATTAATACTATTAAAAATTAATACTATTCAAAAAGCATTAAGTATGTAAATTTTAATAGTATTATACAATTAATACATAATTAAAAATTAAATGTAAAATTAATTAATAAATTTTAAAATATATTATAAAATTATTAAAAAAGTTTGATATATATATATTTTTAATAATTAACACTTATTTTTCTCGAATTTTCAGTCAAGTGTATATATATATATAATATGTTGTATGAAAATGAAAATAAAATAAAAAATGAGTATGTTATAAAATGAAAATAAAAAATTATTATTTAAAAAATAAATATGTGAATAAAATTCAGTGAATAAAAAAGGTAAGAATTTTTTTTGTAAATATAATTTTTAATATAAAAATAATAAGAAATAATTATTTAATTTAAAAATAAACGTAAAATTTATAATATATTTAAATACATTTTTGAGTGATAGACAAAAAATATTTTATCTATTCGTAGATAAAAAAATATTTTTAAATTATAAAAATAGTCTTAACATTTAAAAAACAAAAATATTTGACAAGCATAGAAATCAGAAGTTTTCGTGTATCATACCATACGCATGCATATGTATTATATCGTTAGTTTTGTGTTAGTTTAGTGTAAATTAATTTAATTTAGTGTTAGTTTAATTTAATTAAATTTAGCCTTAGTTTAGTGTAAATTAATTTAATTTAGTGTTAGTTTAATTTAATTTAATTTAGTGTTAGTTTAATTTAATAAATTTTAATAGTATTATAGAATTAATACTATTAAAAATTAATACTATTCAAAAAAGCATTAAGTATGTAAATTTTAATAGTATTATACAATTAATACATAATTAAAAATTAAATGTAAAATTAATTAATAAATTTTAAAATATATTATAAAATTATTAAAAAAGTTTGATATATATATATTTTTAATAATTAACACTTATTTTTCTCGAATTTTCAGTCAAGTGTATATATATATATAATATGTTGTATGAAAATGAAAATAAAATAAAAAATGAGTATGTTATAAAATGAAAATAAAAAATTATTATTTAAAAAATAAATATGTGAATAAAATTCAGTGAATAAAAAAGGTAAGAATTTTTTTTGTAAATATAATTTTTAATATAAAAATAATAAGAAATAATTATTTAATTTAAAAATAAACGTAAAATTTATAATATATTTAAATACATTTTTGAGTGATAGACAAAAAATATTTTATCTATTCGTAGATAAAAAAATATTTTTAAATTATAAAAATAGTCTTAACGTTTAAAAAACAAAAATATTTGACAAGCGTGGAAATCAGAAGTTTTCGTGTATCATACCATACGCATACATATGTATTATATCGTTAGTTTTGTGTTAGTTTAGTGTAAATTAATTTAATTTAGTGTTAGTTTAATTTAACTAAATTTAGCCTTAGTTTAGTGTAAATTAATTTAATTTTGTGTTAGTTTAGTGTAAATCAATTTAATTTAGTGTTAGTTTAATTTAATTTAATTTAGTGTTAGTTTAATTTAATAAATTTTAATAGTATTATAGAATTAATACTATTAAAAATTAATACTATTCAAAAAAGCATTAAGTATGTAAATTTTAATAGTATTATACAATTAATACATAATTAAAAATTAAATGTAAAATTAATTAATAAATTTTAAAATATATTATAAAATTATTAAAAAAGTTTGATATATATATTTTTAATAATTAACACTTATTTTTTTCGAATTTTCACTCAAGTGTTTTCAGTCAAGTGTATATATATATATAATATGTTGTATGAAAATGAAAATAAAATAAAAAATGAGTATGATATAAAATGAAAATAAAAAATTATTATTTAAAAAATAAATATGTGAATAAAATTCAGTGAATAAAAAAGATAAGAATTTTTTTTGTAAATATAATTTTTAATATAAAAATAATAAAAAATAATTATTTAATTTAAAAATAAACGTAAAATTTATAATATATTTAAATACATTTTTGAGTGATAGACAAAAAATATTTTATCTATTCGTAGATAAAAAAATATTTTTAAATTATAAAAATAGTCTTAACATTTAAAAAACAAAAATATTTGACAAGCATAGAAATCAGAAGTTTTCGTGTATCATACCATACGCATGCATATGTATTATATCGTTAGTTTTGGGTTAGTTTAGTGTAAATTAATTTAATTTAGTGTTAGTTGAATTTAATTAAATTTAGCCTTAGTTTAGTGTAAATTAATTTAATTTAGTGTTAGTTTAATTTAATAAATTTTAATAGTATTATTGAATTAATACTATTAAAAATTAATACTATTCAAAAAAGCATTAAGTATGTAAATTTTAATAGTATTATACAATTAATACATAATAAAAAATTAAATGTAAAATTAATTAATAAATTTTAAAATATATTATAAAATTATTAAAAAAGTTTGATATATATATATTTTTAATAATTAACACTTATTTTTCTCGAATTTTCAGTCAAGTGTATATATATATATATAATATGTTGTATGAAAATGAAAATAAAATAAAAAATGATTATGTTATAAAATGAAAATAAAAAATTATTATTTAAAAAATAAATATGTGAATAAAATTCAGTGAATGAAAAAGATAAGAATTTTTTTTGTAAATATAATTTTTAATATAAAAATAATAAAAAATGATTATTTAATTTAAAAATAAACGTAAAATTTATAATATATTTAAATACATTTTTGAGTGATAGACAAAAATTATTTTATGTATTTGTAGATAAAAAAATATTTTTAAATTATAAAAATAGTCTTAACATTTAAAAAACAAAAATATTTGACAAGCATAGAAATCAGAAGTTTTCGTGTATCATACCATACGCATACATATGTATTATATCGTTAGTTTTGTGTTAGTTTAGTGTAAATTAATTTAATTTAGTGTTAGTTTAATTTAACTAAATTTAGCCTTAGTTTAGTGTAAATTAATTTAATTTTGTGTTAGTTTAGTGTAAATCAATTTAATTTAGTGTTAGTTTAATTTAATTTAATTTAGTGTTAGTTTAATTTAATAAATTTTAATAGTATTATAGAATTAATACTATTAAAAATTAATACTATTCAAAAAAGCATTAAGTATGTAAATTTTAATAGTATTATACAATTAATACATAATTAAAAATTAAATGTAAAATTAATAAATAAATTTTAAAATATATTATAAAATTATTAAAAAAGTTTGATATATATATATTTTTAATAATTAACACTTATTTTTCTCGAATTTTCAGTCAAGTGTATATATATATATATAATATGTTGTATGAAAATGAAAATAAAATAAAAAATGAGTATGTTATAAAATGAAAATAAAAAATTATTATTTAAAAAATAAATAAGTGAATAAAATTCAGTGAATAAAAAAGGTAAGAATTTTAATTGTAAATATAATTTTTAATATAAAAATAATAAGAAATAATTATTTAATTTAAAAATAAACGTAAAATTTATAATATATTTAAATACATTTTTGAGTGATAGACAAAAAATATTTTATCTATTCGTAGATAAAAAAATATTTTTAAATTATAAAAATAGTCTTAACATTTAAAAAACAAAAATATTTGACAAGCATAGAAATCAGAAGTTTTCGTGTATCATACCATACGCATGCATATGTATTATATCGTTAGTTTTGGGTTAGTTTAGTGTAAATTAATTTAATTTAGTGTTAGTTTAATTTAATTTAATTTAGTTTTAGTTTAATTTAATAAATTTTAATAGTATTATAGAATTAATACTATTAAAAACTAATACTATTCAAAAAAGCATTAAGTATGTAAATTTTAATAGTATTATAAAATTAATACATAATTAAAAATTAAATGAAAAATTAATTAATAAATTTTAAAATATATTATAAAATTATTAAAAAAGTTTGATATATATATATTTTTAATAATTAACACTTATTTTTCTCAAATTTTCAGTCAAGTGTATATATATATATATAATATGTTGTATGAAAATGAAAATAAAATAAAAAATGAGTATGTTATAAAATGAAAATAAAAAATTATTATTTAAAAAATAAATATGTGAATAAAATTAATTGAATAAAAAAGATAAGAATTTTTTTTGTAAATATAATTTTTAATATAAAAATAATAAAAAATAATTATTTAATATAAAAATAAACGTAAAATTTATAATATATTTAAATACATTTTTGAGTGATAGACAAAAAATATTTTATCTACTCGTAGATAAAAAAATATTTTTAAATTATAAAAATAGTCTTAACGTTTAAAAAACAAAAATATTTAACAAGCATAGAAATCAGAAGTTCTCGTGTATCATACCATACGCATACATATGTATTATATCATTAGTTTTGTGTTAGTTTAGTGTAAATTAATTTAATTTAGTGTTAGTTTAATTTAATTTAATTTAGTGTTAGTTTAATTTAATAAATTTTAATAGTATTATAGAATTAATACTATTAAAAACTAATACTATTCAAAAAAGCATTAAGTATGTAAATTTTAATAGTATTATACAATTAATACATAATTAAAAATTAAATGTAAAATTAATTAATAAATTTTAAAATATATTATAAAATTGTTAAAAAAGTTTGATATATATATATTTTTAATAATTAACACTTATTTTTCTCGAATTTTCAGTCAAGTGTATATATATATATAATATGTTGTATGAAAATGAAAATAAAATAAAAAATGAGTATGTTATAAAATGAAAATAAAAAATTATTATTTAAAAAATAAATATGTGAATAAAATTCAGTGAATAAAAAAGGTAAGAATTTTTTTTGTAAATATAATTTTTAATATAAAAATAATAAGAAATAATTATTTAATTTAAAAATAAACGTAAAATTTATAATATATTTAAATACATTTTTGAGTGATAGACAAAAAATATTTTATCTATTCGTAGATAAAAAAATATTTTTAAATTATAAAAATAGTCTTAACATTTAAAAAACAAAAATATTTGACAAGCATAGAAATCAGAAGTTTTCGTGTATCATACCATACGCATGCATATGTATTATATCGTTAGTTTTGTGTTAGTTTAGTGTAAATTAATTTAATTTAGTGTTAGTTTAATTTAATTAAATTTAGGCTTAGTTTAGTGTAAATTAATTTAATTTTGTGTTACTTTAGTGTAAATTAATTTAATTTAGTGTTAATTTAATTTAATTTAATTTAGTGTTAGTTTAATTTAATAAATTTTAATAGTATTATAGAATTAATACTATTAAAAATTAATACTATTCAAAAAAGCATTAAGTATGCAAATTTTAATAGTATTATACAATTAATACATAATTAAAAATTAAATGTAAAATTAATTAATAAATTTTAAAATATATGATAAAATTATTAAAAAAGTTTGATATATATATTTTTAATAATTAACACTTATTTTTCTCGAATTTTCAGTCAAGTGTATATATATATATAATATGTTGTATGAAAATGAAAATAAAATAAAAAATGAGTATGTTATAAAATGAAAATAAAAAATTATTATTTAAAAAATAAATATGTGAATAAAATTCAGTGAATAAAAAAGATAAGAATTTTTTTTGTAAATATAATTTTTAATATAAAAATAATAAAAAATAATTATTTAATATAAAAATAAACGTAAAATTTATAATATATTTAAATACATTTTTGAGTGATAGACAAAAAATATTTTATCTATTCGTAGATAAAAAAATATTTTTAAATTATAAAAATAGTCTTAACGTTTAAAAAACAAAAATATTTAACAAGCATAGAAATCAGAAGTTTTCGTGTATCATACCATACGCATACATATGTATTATATCGTTAGTTTTGTGTTAGTTTAGTGTAAATTAATTTAATTTAGTGTTAGTTTAATTTAATAAATTTTAATAGTATTATAGAATTAATACTATTAAAAATTAATACTATTCAAAAAAGCATTAAGTATGTAAATTTTAATAGTATTATACAATTAATACATAATTAAAAATTAAATGTAAAATTAATTAATAAATTTTAAAATATATTATAAAATTATTAAAAAGGTTTGATATATATATATATTTTTAATAATTAACACTTATTTTTCTCGAATTTTCAGTCAAGTGTATATATATATAATATGTTGTATGAAAATGAAAATAAAATAAAAAATTATTATTTAAAAAATAAATATGTGAATAAAATTCAGTGAATAAAAAAGATAAGAATTTTTTTTCTAAATAAAATTTTTAATATAAAAATAATAAAAAATAATTATTTAATTTAAAAATAAACGTAAAATTTATAATATATTTAAATACATTTTTGAGTGATAGACAAAAAATATTTTATCTATTCGTAGATAAAAAAATATTTTTAAATTATAAAAATAGTCTTAACGTTTAAAAAACAAAAATATTTGACAAGCATAGAAATCAGAAGTTTTCGTGTATCATACCATACGCATACATATGCATTATATCGTTAGTTTTGTGTTAGTTTAGTGTAAATTAATTTAATTAAGTGTTAGTTGAATTTAATTAAATTTAGCCTTAGTTTAGTGTAAATTAATTTAATTTAGTGTTAGTTTAA
This sequence comes from Diospyros kaki, assembly GCA_036245055.1. Taxonomy (NCBI): domain Eukaryota; kingdom Viridiplantae; phylum Streptophyta; class Magnoliopsida; order Ericales; family Ebenaceae; genus Diospyros; species Diospyros kaki. The sequence continues at coordinate 4,021,342 of BSEG01000002.1, read as the reverse complement.
TTTAATAAATTTTAATAGTATTATTGAATTAATACTATTAAAAATTAATACTATTCAAAAAAGCATTAAGTATGTAAATTTTAATAGTATTATACAATTAATACATAATAAAAAATTAAATGTAAAATTAATTAATAAATTTTAAAATATATTATAAAATTATTAAAAAAGTTTGATATATATATTTTTAATAATTAACACTTATTTTTCTCGAATTTTCAGTCAAGTGTATATATATATATATAATATGTTGTATGAAAATGAAAATAAAATAAAAAATGATTATGTTATAAAATGAAAATAAAAAATTATTATTTAAAAAATAAATATGTGAATAAAATTCAGTGAATGAAAAAGATAAGAATTTTTTTTGTAAATATAATTTTTAATATAAAAATAATAAAAAATAATTATTTAATTTAAAAATAAACGTAAAATTTATAATATATTTAAATACATTTTTGAGTGATAGACAAAAAATATTTTATCTATTCGTAGATAAAAAAATATTTTTAAATTATAAAAATAGTCTTAACATTTAAAAAACAAAAATATTTGACAAGCATAGAAATCAGAAGTTTTCGTGTATCATACCATACGCATGCATATGTATTATATCGTTAGTTTTGTGTTAGTTTAGTGTAAATTAATTTAATTTAGTGTTAGTTTAATTCAATTAAATTTAGCCTTAGTTTAGTGTAAATTAATTTAATTTAGTGTTAGTTTAATTTAATTTAATTTAGTGTTAGTTTAATTTAATAAATTTTAATAGTATTATAGAATTAATACTATTAAAAATTAATACTATTCAAAAAAGCATTAAGTATGTAAATTTTAATAGTATTATACAATTAATACATAATTAAAAATTAAATGTAAAATTAATTAATAAAGTTTAAAATATATTATAAAATTATTAAAAAAGTTTGATATATATATATTTTTAATAATTAACACTTATTTTTCTCGAATTTTCAGTCAAGTGTATATATATATATAATATGTTGTATGAAAATGAAAATAAAATAAAAAATGAGTATGTTATAAAATGAAAATAAAAAATTATTATTTAAAAAATAAATATGTGAATAAAATTCAGTGAATAAAAAAGGTAAGAATTTTTTTTGTAAATATAATTTTTAATATAAAAATAATAAGAAATAATTATTTAATTTAAAAATAAACGTAAAATTTATAATATATTTAAATACATTTTTGAGTGATAGACAAAAAATATTTTATCTATTCGTAGATAAAAAAATATTTTTAAATTATAAAAATAGTCTTAACATTTAAAAAACAAAAATATTTGACAAGCATAGAAATCAGAAGTTTTCGTGTATCATACCATACGCATGCATATATATTATATCGTTAGTTTTGTGTTAGTTTAGTGTAAATTAATTTAATTTAGTGTTAGTTTAATTTAATTAAATTTAGCCTTAGTTTAGTGTAAATTAATTTAATTTTGTGTTAGTTTAGTGTAAATTAATTTAATTTAGTGTTAGTTTAATTTAATAAATTTTAATAGTATTATAGAATTAATACTATTAAAAATTAATACTATTCAAAAAGCATTAAGTATGTAAATTTTAATAGTATTATACAATTAATACATAATTAAAAATTAAATGTAAAATTAATTAATAAATTTTAAAATATATTATAAAATTATTAAAAAAGTTTGATATATATATATTTTTAATAATTAACACTTATTTTTCTCGAATTTTCAGTCAAGTGTATATATATATATAATATGTTGTATGAAAATGAAAATAAAATAAAAAATGAGTATGTTATAAAATGAAAATAAAAAATTATTATTTAAAAAATAAATATGTGAATAAAATTCAGTGAATAAAAAAGGTAAGAATTTTTTTTGTAAATATAATTTTTAATATAAAAATAATAAGAAATAATTATTTAATTTAAAAATAAACGTAAAATTTATAATATATTTAAATACATTTTTGAGTGATAGACAAAAAATATTTTATCTATTCGTAGATAAAAAAATATTTTTAAATTATAAAAATAGTCTTAACATTTAAAAAACAAAAATATTTGACAAGCATAGAAATCAGAAGTTTTCGTGTATCATACCATACGCATGCATATGTATTATATCGTTAGTTTTGTGTTAGTTTAGTGTAAATTAATTTAATTTAGTGTTAGTTTAATTTAATTAAATTTAGCCTTAGTTTAGTGTAAATTAATTTAATTTAGTGTTAGTTTAATTTAATAAATTTTAATAGTATTATAGAATTAATACTATTAAAAATTAATACTATTCAAAAAAGCATTAAGTATGTAAATTTTAATAGTATTATACAATTAATACATAATTAAAAATTAAATGTAAAATTAATTAATAAATTTTAAAATATATTATAAAATTATTAAAAAAGTTTGATATATATATATTTTTAATAATTAACACTTATTTTTCTCGAATTTTCAGTCAAGTGTATATATATATATAATATGTTGTATGAAAATGAAAATAAAATAAAAAATGAGTATGTTATAAAATGAAAATAAAAAATTATTATTTAAAAAATAAATATGTGAATAAAATTCAGTGAATAAAAAAGGTAAGAATTTTTTTTGTAAATATAATTTTTAATATAAAAATAATAAGAAATAATTATTTAATTTAAAAATAAACGTAAAATTTATAATATATTTAAATACATTTTTGAGTGATAGACAAAAAATATTTTATCTATTCGTAGATAAAAAAATATTTTTAAATTATAAAAATAGTCTTAACGTTTAAAAAACAAAAATATTTGACAAGCGTGGAAATCAGAAGTTTTCGTGTATCATACCATACGCATACATATGTATTATATCGTTAGTTTTGTGTTAGTTTAGTGTAAATTAATTTAATTTAGTGTTAGTTTAATTTAATTAAATTTAGACTTAGTTTAGTGTAAATTAATTTAATTTTGTGTTAGTTTAGTGTAAATTAATTTAATTTAGTGTTATTTTAATTTAATTTAATTTAGTGTTAGTTTAATTTAATAAATTTTAATAGTATTATAGAATTAATACTATTAAAAATTAATACTATTCAAAAAAGCATTAAGTATGTAAATTTTAATAGTATTATACAATTAATACATAATTAAAAATTAAATGTAAAATTAATTAATAAATTTTAAAATATATTATAAAATTATTAAAAAAGTTTGATATATATATATTTTTAATAATTAACACTTATTTTTCTCGAATTTTCAGTCAAGTGTATATATATATATAATATGTTGTATGAAAATGAAAATAAAATAAAAAATGAGTATGTTATAAAATGAAAATAAAAAATTATTATTTAAAAAATAAATATGTGAATAAAATTCAGTGAATAAAAAAGGTAAGAATTTTTTTTGAAAATATAATTTTTAATATAAAAATAATAAGAAATAATTATTTAATTTAAAAATAAACGTAAAATTTATAATATATTTAAATACATTTTTGAGTGATAGACAAAAAATATTTTATCTATTCGTAGATAAAAAAATATTTTTAAATTATAAAAATAGTCTTAACATTTAAAAAACAAAAATATTTGACAAGCATAGAAATCAGAAGTTTTCGTGTATCATACCATACGCATGCATATGTATTATATCGTTAGTTTTGTGTTAGTTTAGTGTAAATTAATTTAATTTAGTGTTAGTTTAATTTAATTAAATTTAGCCTTAGTTTAGTGTAAATTAATTTAATTTTGTGTTAGTTTAGTGTAAATTAATTTAATTTAGTGTTAGTTTAATTTAATTTAATTTAGTGTTAGTTTAATTTAATAAATTTTAATAGTATTATAGAATTAATACTATTAAAAATTAATACTATTCAAAAAGCATTAAGTATGTAAATTTTAATAGTATTATACAATTAATACATAATTAAAAATTAAATGTAAAATTAATTAATAAATTTTAAAATATATTATAAAATTATTAAAAAAGTTTGATATATATATATTTTTAATAATTAACTCTTATTTTTCTCGAATTTTCAGTCAAGTGTATATATATATATAATATGTTGTATGAAAATGAAAATAAAATAAAAAATGAGTATGTTATAAAATGAAAATAAAAAATTATTATTTAAAAAATAAATATGTGAATAAAATTCAGTGAATAAAAAAGGTAAGAATTTTTTTTGTAAATATAATTTTTAATATAAAAATAATAAGAAATAATTATTTAATTTAAAAATAAACGTAAAATTTATAATATATTTAAATACATTTTTGAGTGATAGACAAAAAATATTTTTAAATTATAAAAATAGTCTTTACATTTAAAAAACAAAAATATTTGACAAGCATAGAAATCAGAAGTTTTCGTGTATCATACCATACGCATGCATATGTATTATATCGTTAGTTTTGTGTTAGTTTAGTGTAAATTAATTTAATTTAGTGTTAGTTTAATTTAATTAAATTTAGCCTTAGTTTAGTGTAAATTAATTTAATTTTGTGTTAGTTTAGTGTAAATTAATTTAATTTAGTGTTAGTTTAATTTAATAAATTTTAATAGTATTATAGAATTAGTACTATTAAAAATTAATACTATTCAAAAAAGCATTAAGTATGTAAATTTTAATAGTATTATACAATTAATTCATAATTAAAAATTAAATGTAAAATTAATTAATAAATTTTAAAATATATTATAAAATTATTAAAAAAGTTTGATATATATATTTTTAATAATTAACACTTATTTTTCTCGAATTTTCAGTCAAGTGTATATATATATATATATTATGTTGTATGAAAATGAAAATAAAATAAAAAATGAGTATGTTATAAAATGAAAATAAAAAATTATTATTTAAAAAATAAATATGTGAATAAAATTCAGTGAATAAAAAAGGTAAGAATTTTTTTTGTAAATATAATTTTTAATATAAAAATAATAAGAAATAATTATTTAATTTAAAAATAAACGTAAAATTTATAATATATTTAAATACATTTTTGAGTGATAGACAAAAAATATTTTATCTATTCGTAGATAAAAAAATATTTTTAAATTATAAAAATAGTCTTAACATTTAAAAAACAAAAATATTTGACAAGCATAGAAATCAGAAGTTTTCGTGTATCATACCATACGCATGCATATGTATTATATCGTTAGTTTTGTGTTAGTTTAGTGTAAATTAATTTAATTTAGTGTTAGTTTAATTTAATTAAATTTAGCCTTAGTTTAGTGTAAATTAATTTAATTTTGTGTTAGTTTAGTGTAAATTAATTTAATTTAGTGTTAGTTTAATTTAATCTAATTTAGTGTTAGTTTAATTTAATAAATTTTAATAGTATTATAGAATTAATACTATTAAAAATTAATACTATTCAAAAAAGCATTAAGTATGTAAATTTTAATAGTATTATACAATTAATACATAATTAAAAATTAAATGTAAAATTAATTAATAAATTTTAAAATATATTATAAAATTATTAAAAAAATTTGATATATATATATTTTTAATAATTAACACTTATTTTTCTCGAATTTTCAGTCAAGTGTATATATATATATAATATGTTGTATGAAAATTCAATAAAATAAAAAATGAGTATGTTATAAAATGAAAATAAAAAATTATTATTTAAAAAATAAATATGTGAATAAAATTCAGTGAATAAAAAAGATAAGAATTTTTTTTGTAAATATAATTTTTAATATAAAAATAATAAGAAATAATTATTTAATTTAAAAATATACGTAAAATTTCTAATATATTTAAATACATTTTTGAGTGATAGACAAAAAATATTTTATCTATTCGTAGATAAAAAAATATTTTTAAATTATAAAAATAGTCTTAACGTTTAAAAAACAAAAATATTTGACAAGCGTGGAAATCAGAAGTTTTCGTGTATCATACCATACGCATACATATGTATTATATCGTTAGTTTTGTGTTAGTTTAGTGTAAATTAATTTAATTTAGTGTTAGTTTAATTTAATTAAATTTAGACTTAGTTTAGTGTAAATTAATTTAATTTTGTGTTAGTTTAGTGTAAATTAATTTAATTTAGTGTTAGTTTAATTTAATTTAATTTAGTGTTAGTTTAATTTAATAAATTTTAATAGTATTATAGAATTAATACTATTAAAAATTAATACTATTCAAAAAAGCATTAAGTATGTAAATTTTAATAGTATTATACAATTAATACATAATTAAAAATTAAATGTAAAATTAATTAATAAATTTTAAAATATATTATAAAATTATTAAAAAAGTTTGATATATATATATTTTTAATAATTAACACTTATTTTTCTCGAATTTTCAGTCAAGTGTATATATATATATATAATATGTTGTATGAAAATGAAAATAAAATAAAAAATGAGTATGTTATAAAATGAAAATAAAAAATTATTATTTAAAAAATAAATATGTGAATAAAATTCAGTGAATAAAAAAGGTAAGAATTTTTTTTGTAAATATAATTTTTAATATAAAAATAATAAGAAATAATTATTTAATTTAAAAATAAACGTAAAATTTATAATATATTTAAATACATTTTTGAGTGATAGACAAAAAATATTTTATCTATTCGTAGATAAAAAAATATTTTTAAATTATAAAAATAGTCTTAACGTTTAAAAAACAAAAATATTTGACAAGCGTGGAAATCAGAAGTTTTCGTGTATCATACCATACGCATACATATGTATTATATCGTTAGTTTTGTGTTAGTTTAGTGTAAATTAATTTAATTTAGTGTTAGTTTAATTTAATTAAATTTAGCCTTAGTTTAGTGTAAATTAATTTAATTTTGTGTTAGTTTAGTGTAAATTAATTTAATTTAGTGTTAGTTTAATTTAATTTAATTTAGCCTTAGTTTAATTTAATAAATTTTAATAGTATTATAGAATTAATACTATTAAAAATTAATACTATTCAAAAAAGCATTAAGTATGTAAATTTTAATAGTATTATACAATTAATACATAATTAAAAATTAAATGTAAAATTAATTAATAAATTTTAAAATATATTATAAAATTATTAAAAAAGTTTGATATATATATTTTTAATAATTAACACTTATTTTTCTCGAATTTTCAGTCAAGTGTATATATATATATATAATATGTTGTATGAAAATGAAAATAAAATAAAAAATGAGTATGTTATAAAATGAAAATAAAAAATTATTATTTAAAAAATAAATATGTGAATAAAATTCTGTGAATAAAAAAGGTAACAATTTTTTTTGTAAATATAATTTTTAATATAAAAATAATAAGAAATAATTATTTAATTTAAAAATAAACGTAAAATTTATAATATATTTAAATACATTTTTGAGTGATAGACAAAAAATATTTTATCTATTCGTAGATAAAAAAATATTTTTAAATTATAAAAATAGTCTTAACGTTTAAAAAACAAAAATATTTGACAAGCATAGAAATCAGAAGTTTTCGTGTATCATACCATACGCATACATATGTATTATATCGTTAGTTTTGTGTTAGTTTAGTGTAAATTAATTTAATTTAGTGTTAGTTTAATTTAATTAAATTTAGCCTTAGTTTAGTGTAAATTAATTTAATTTTGTGTTAGTTTAGTGTAAATTAATTTAATTTAGTGTTAGTTTAATTTAATAAATTTTAATAGTATTATTGAATTTATACTATTAAAAATTAATACTATTCAAAAAAGCATTAAGTATGTAAATTTTAATAGTATTATACAATTAATACATAATTAAAAATTAAATGTAAAATTAATTAATAAATTTTAAAATATATTATAAAATTATTAAAAAAGTTTGATATATATATATTTTTAATAATTAACACTTATTTTTCTCGAATTTTCAGTCAAGTGTATATATATATATATATAATATGTTGTATGAAAATGAAAATAAAATAAAAAATGAGTATGTTATAAAATGAAAATAAAAAATTATTATTTAAAAAATAAATATGTGAATAAAATTCAGTGAATAAAAAAGATAAGAATTTTTTTTGTAAATATAATTTTTAATATAAAAATAATAAGAAATAATTATTTAATTTAAAAATAAACGTAAAATTTATAATATATTTAAATACATTTTTGAGTGATAGACAAAAAATATTTTATCTATTCGTAGATAAAAAAATATTTTTAAATTATAAAAATAGTCTTAACGTTTAAAAAACAAAAATATTTGACAAGCGTGGAAATCAGAAGTTTTCGTGTATCATACCATACGCATACATATGTATTATATCGTTAGTTTTGTGTTAGTTTAGTGTAAATTAATTTAATTTAGTGTTAGTTTAATTTAATTAAATTTAGCCTTAGTTTAGTGTAAATTAATTTAATTTTGTGTTAGTTTAGTGTAAATTAATTTAATTTAGTGTTAGTTTAATTTAATTTAATTTAGCCTTAGTTTAATTTAATAAATTTTAATAGTATTATAGAATTAATACTATTAAAAATTAATACTATTCAAAAAAGCATTAAGTATGTAAATTTTAATAGTATTATACAATTAATACATAATTAAAAATTAAATGTAAAATTAATTAATAAATTTTAAAATATATTATAAAATTATTAAAAAAGTTTGATATATATATTTTTAATAATTAACACTTATTTTTCTCGAATTTTCAGTCAAGTGTATATATATATATATAATATGTTGTATGAAAATGAAAATAAAATAAAAAATGAGTATGTTATAAAATGAAAATAAAAAATTATTATTTAAAAAATAAATATGTGAATAAAATTCTGTGAATAAAAAAGGTAACAATTTTTTTTGTAAATATAATTTTTAATATAAAAATAATAAGAAATAATTATTTAATTTAAAAATAAACGTAAAATTTATAATATATTTAAATACATTTTTGAGTGATAGACAAAAAATATTTTATCTATTCGTAGATAAAAAAATATTTTTAAATTATAAAAATAGTCTTAACGTTTAAAAAACAAAAATATTTGACAAGCATAGAAATCAGAAGTTTTCGTGTATCATACCATACGCATACATATGTATTATATCGTTAGTTTTGTGTTAGTTTAGTGTAAATTAATTTAATTTAGTGTTAGTTTAATTTAATTAAATTTAGCCTTAGTTTAGTGTAAATTAATTTAATTTTGTGTTAGTTTAGTGTAAATTAATTTAATTTAGTGTTAGTTTAATTTAATAAATTTTAATAGTATTATTGAATTTATACTATTAAAAATTAATACTATTCAAAAAAGCATTAAGTATGTAAATTTTAATAGTATTATACAATTAATACATAATTAAAAATTAAATGTAAAATTAATTAATAAATTTTAAAATATATTATAAAATTATTAAAAAAGTTTGATATATATATATTTTTAATAATTAACACTTATTTTTCTCGAATTTTCAGTCAAGTGTATATATATATATATATAATATGTTGTATGAAAATGAAAATAAAATAAAAAATGAGTATGTTATAAAATGAAAATAAAAAATTATTATTTAAAAAATAAATATGTGAATAAAATTCAGTGAATAAAAAAGATAAGAATTTTTTTTGTAAATATAATTTTTAATATAAAAATAATAAGAAATAATTATTTAATTTAAAAATAAACGTAAAATTTATAATATATTTAAATACATTTTTGAGTGATAGACAAAAAATATTTTATCTATTCGTAGATAAAAAAATATTTTTAAATTATAAAAATAGTCTTAACGTTTAAAAAACAAAAATATTTGACAAGCGTGGAAATCAGAAGTTTTCGTGTATCATACCATACGCATACATATGTATTATATCGTTAGTTTTGTGTTAGTTTAGTGTAAATTAATTTAATTTAGTGTTAGTTTAATTTAATTAAATTTAGCCTTAGTTTAGTGTAAATTAATTTAATTTTGTGTTAGTTTAGTGTAAATTAATTTAATTTAGTGTTAGTTTAATTTAATAAATTTTAATAGTATTATAGAATTAATACTATTAAAAATTAATACTATTCAAAAAAGCATTAAGTATGTAAATTTTAATAGTATTATACAATTAATACATAATTAAAAATTAAATGTAAAATTAATTAATAAATTTTAAAATATATTATAAAATTATTAAAAAAGTTTGATATTAATATATTTTTAATAATTAACACTTATTTTTCTCGAATTTTCAGTCAAGTGTATATATATATATATAATATGTTGTATGAAAATGAAAATAAAATAAAAAATGAGTATGTTATAAAATGAAAATAAAAAATTATTATTTAAAAAATAAATATGTGAATAAAATTCAGTGAATAAAAAAGGTAACAATTTTTTTGTAAATATAATTTTTAATATAAAAATAATAAGAAATAATTATTTAATTTAAAAATAAACGTAAAATTTATAATATATTTAAATACATTTTTGAGTGATAGACAAAAAATATTTTATCTATTCGTAGATAAAAAAATATTTTTAAATTATAAAAATAGTCTTAACATTTAAAAAACAAAAATATTTGACAAGCATAGAAATCAGAAGTTTTCGTGTATCATACCATACGCATACATATGTATTATATCGTTAGTTTTGTGTTAGTTTAGTGTAAATTAATTTAATTTAGTGTTAGTTTAATTTAATTAAATTTAGCCTTAGTTTAGTGTAAATTAATTTAATTTTGTGTTAGTTTAGTGTAAATTAATTTAATTTAGTGTTAGTTTAATTTAATTTAATTTAGTGTTAGTTTAATTTAATAAATTTTAATAGTATTATAGAATTAATACTATTAAAAATTAATACTATTCAAAAAAGCATTAAGTATGTAAATTTTAATAGTATTATACAATTAATACATAATTAAAAATTAAATGTAAAATTAATTAATACATTTTAAAATATATTATAAAATTATTAAAAAAGTTTGATATATATATATTTTTAATAATTAACACTTATTTTTCTCGAATTTTCAGTCAAGTGTATATATATATATAATATGTTGTATGAAAATGAAAATAAAATAAAAAATGAGTATGTTATAAAATGAAAATAAAAAATTATTATTTAAAAAATAAATATGTGAATAAAATTCAGTGAATAAAAAAGATAAGAATTTTTTTTGTAAATATAATTTTTAATATAAAAATAATAAGAAATAATTATTTAATTTAAAAATAAACGTAAAATTTATAATATATTTAAATACATTTTTGAGTGATAGACAAAAAATATTTTATCTATTCGTAGATAAAAAAATATTTTTAAATTATAAAAATAGTCTTAACGTTTAAAAAACAAAAATATTTGACAAGCGTGGAAATCAGAAGTTTTCGTGTATCATACCATACGCATACATATGTATTATATCGTTAGTTTTGTGTTAGTTTAGTGTAAATTAATTTAATTTAGTGTTAGTTTAATTTAATTAAATTTAGCCTTAGTTTAGTGTAAATTAATTTAATTTTGTCTTAATTTAGTGTAAATTAATTTAATTTAGTGTTAGTTTAATTTAATAAATTTTAATAGTATTATAGAATTAATACTATTAAAAATTAATACTATTCAAAAAAGCATTAAGTATGTAAATTTTAATAGTATTATACAATTAATACATAATTAAAAATTAAATGTAAAATTAATTAATAAATTTTAAAATATATTATAAAATTATTAAAAAAGTTTGATATATATATTTTTAATATTTAACACTTATTTTTCTCAAATTTTCACTCAAGTGTTTTCAATCAAGTGTATATATATATAATATGTTGTATGAAAATGAAAATAAAATAAAAAATGAGTATGATATAAAATGAAAATAAAAAATTATTATTTAAAAAATAAATATGTGAATAAAATTCAGTGAATAAAAAAGATAAGAATTTTTGTTGTAAATATAATTTTTAATATAAAAATAATAAAAAATAATTAGTTAATTTAAAAATAAACATAAAATTTATAATATATTTAAATACATTTTTGAGTGATAGGCAAAAAATATTTTATCTATTCGTAGATAAAAATATATTTTAAATTATAAAAATAGTCTTAAAGTTTAAAAAACAAAAATATTTTACAAGCATGGAAATCAGAAGTTTCCGTGTACCATACCATACGCATACATATTTATGTTTGCAGTGTAAGTGATTTGATAGGAGGTATTTTTTATTATTTTATTATGTGTGTATAAAGTTGCGTGCGTATTAATGTATATTTGATTATGTATACAGATATGTGTGTTAATTTTGTTTAGTGTAAATTCATTTAGTGTTAATTTAATTTACTTTAATTTATGTGTACAGATATGTGTGTTAATTTAGTGTATTTGATTATGTGTATGTCTGTATCTAATTGTGTATTTGATTATGTGTAAATTTGATTATGTGTATCCTATAGGGTGTAGTCCATTTATAGGAGAGATTTTGTCGAATTTTCTCTAAAAATTATATTAAATAAAAAAATAATTAATTAAATTTTTTTTAGGTATTTATTTAAATTTGTTGGAACTTAACCTTAGATTCTCGTTCGGTGACTTCTTCGATGGAGCGAGGAGATCACTGAATTGTTTAGTTGGACAGTCTGGTAATTTGGTGTCGTGTTGTGTGCCCAGCGAATACGCATTAATTTACTCATGCATGGTATGAAAATTCAGTAGCATTTCTTGTTGTTCTCCGGTTGCATATAAGAATATGTTTTGATTCATGCAATTGACTCAAATTGAGTTTAACTTGTATGAATCAACACATAATCTTTATCGTGCATCTGGAGAACTGTGCTGAGATGCTGCCGAAATTTCGTATCGTGAGTAAATGCGTCCGCTAGTGGTCATATCACGATTCATTTCCGGATGGGATAGGTCCTAACCTTCAAATTTTAAGGAGGAGTTATAAGGAGTAGTTCAGTGGAATAATATTAAAACAATTCAAATAAAAAAATATTATAATTATAATTTAGTAATTTTTTATTATTTAATGGTACAGGAAAAAAATGAGATCAGATCGTCAGTGGATGTATATCAGGCGTAAAGAGGATGGTTATGTTTCTACGGAATTTATCAAGGGTGTTGAGAAGTTTGTTAATTTTGCTAAGAGTCAACCAGAGTAGATGGATGGGAATAAGATTAAATGTCCTTGTAATCAACCAAAGTGTAGGAACACGGCTTTTCGTGACCAGGATACCGTGACAATTCACTTGCTCACCAAAGGTTTCGTACCGGGGTATTATGAGTGGACACTTCATGGGGAAGTTATTGCTACGGTAGATTCGGTCGATATGTCTTACTCAGCATCAACACTTGAAGCAGAGTCAAGCAACTTATTTGAGACTATGGTAATGGATGCTTCTGGGCCTGATTTCAATCCGAATATGGAGGAGGAACCTCCAAATCCGGAAGCTCAAGCATTCTATGACATGCTTAGTGCTGCAAAAAAAGAGTTATATCCTGGTTGTCAAAAGCATACGCAGTTGTCGCTTGTTTTTAGATTGCTTAGCTTTAAGTCAGAACACCATCTATCTGAGAGGGGATTTAATCAACTTTGTGAATTACTTAAGGAGGTTCTTCCTGAACCTAATACGGTGATTGATAATTTTTACAGTACTAAAAAACTGGTTCAAGGGTTGGGCCTTCCTGTTGAGAAAATTGATTGTTGTAGAAATAACTGTATGATTTTTTGGGGTGATCACAGTGATTTAATAGTCTTCAAGTTTTGTCATGAGAATCGGTACAAGCAAGTTGATCAAGCTGACAGTAGCAAACGACAAAAAACTTGTGTTCCTTATAAGAAGATGCATTATTTTCCTTTAACTCCTCGGCTTTTGAGATTGTATGCATCCAATTCAACAGCAGCAGAAATGAGGTGGCACGCAGATCATGTGGTCGAAGATGGCGTCATGGGTCATCCGTCAGATTCTCCTGCGTGGATTCATTTTAACCAGACTCATAAGGAATTTGCTGCCGAGAAAAGGAATGTCAGACTTGGTCTTTGTACTGATGGGTTTCAGCCGTTTGGTCAATCTGGGAAGCAATATTCTTGTTGGCCTGTCATTGTTACGGTGTATAATTTACCACCCTGGATGTGTATGAAGGATACAACAATGTTCTTAACAGTGCTAGTGCCAGGACCAGAGAATCCTAAGGCAAAACTTGATGTTTTCTTACAACCCCTTATTGCAGAGTTGAAACATTTGTGGGATGTTAGTGTGCATGCATATGATATCTCATTGAAACAAAATTTCCAACTGAGAGCGGCTTTGATGTGGACCATTAGTAATTTTCCTGCATATTCAATGCTCTCGGGGTATAGCACGGTAGGAAAGCTGGCATGTCCTTATTGCACGATTTACTCGGATGCATTTTACCTGTCAAAGAGTCGAAAGATTTCATGGTTTGATAACCATCGAAAATTCTTGCACCGAGATCATCCGTATCGACGGAATAGGTATGGATTTCGCAAAAATACTTTGGTAAAAAAAACACCACCTCCTGTACTGTCTGGACCTGAGATACTTGCTTCCTTGGACGAGTTGGGTTTAGTGAAGGCGACACAACCCAATGCTGCACAGACTAATGCGGATAACAGTCATGGTAGTGGTTGGAAGAGTAAGAGCATTTTTTGGGATTTGCCTTATTGGAAAACTCAACTTATTCGACACAATTTAGATGTTATTCATATAGAGAAAAACGTGTTCGAAAATGTGTTCAATACAGTGATGAATGTACCGGGCAAAACTAAGGACACAGTGAAGTCGAGAGAAGAGTTGAATCAATATTGTCGCCGCATTATTCAATCAACTTTTACTCTGAACAAGAAAGAAAAAGCTGTCATGTGTGCGTGGGTAAAAAATTTAAAATTTCCTGATGGGTATGTGTCGAACATGGTTAGATGTGTTGACACAAAGAAGTTTAAGTTGTTTGGGATGAAAAGTCACGATTGTCATGTGTTCATGCAAAGGTTGGTGCCCATTGCATTTCGAGAATTACTACCGCAAAAAGTATGGGAGGCATTGACTGAGTTGAGTCTTTTCTTCAAAGATTTGACATCGACCACTATTAAAAGTGAGCATATGATGAAATTAGAGAACGACATCCCCATCACTTTGTGCAAGTTGGAGCTTATATTCCCTCCAAGTTTCTTTGACTCTATGGAGCATCTTCCAATCCATTTGGCTTATGAAGCAAGGATAGCAGGTCCAGTTCAATATCGATGGATGTATCCATTTGAAAGGTACTATTTATTATATTGATAATTTTTTTTCCTATTTTATAAGAAACATATTTATTTTGTAGTTCACTTATCTAATTACTATATACATTTTATATAGATACCTTGGAAAGTTGAAGAAAACAGTTAGAAATAAAGCTCGAGTGGAAGGCTCTATTTCTAATTCATACGTTGTGGAAAAAGCGTCATTGTTGTGTTCTCATTACTTTGAGGACCATGTTGTTACAAGGCATACACGAGTGCCGCGTAACGATGCTGGTGTTGTAAATGAAGGGGATGACCAGGAGGGAAAGTTATCAATTTTCAAGCATCCTTGTCGACCATTTGGATGTAAAAAGTCACGAATGTTATTCGGTGAAGAATATGATGTTGCACACAGATATATTTTGATGAATTATCCAGAAGTTGAACCGTATCTACAGTAAGATTTTGCTAATTAATTGTTGTTAATTTTTAAATTATATTTAAATTGAATAGTCTAATGTAGTTATTTTTATTTTTCTTTTTAATTTTTCAAGAATTTACGATGCTGAGCTAAGGCAACGTAATCTCGGCATTGGGGACCACATCATTGAACAATTAACAAATAAGGAATTCCCTTCTTCGTTTCATAATTATGTGAGTTGATTAATTAAAATATTAATTTCACTCAATTTCTTATATAATTATTTCTTATATATCTGTCTTATTTAATAGGTTCACGATCCTACGAACAATGTGACAAATTCATACATAAGGGATCTCCCAAAAGGACCTTTTAACACTGTTATAACGTACTCTGGCTGCTTTGTTAATGGATTTAAATTTCACACGATTAGCTATGGTTCGAATAAAGGCACTATGAATAGTGGCATGTGCGTTAAAGGATCCAACTACGATGATCCCGAGAAGGACTATTATGGTCGGATAACAGAGATTATCGAACTTGAGTATCCTTCAGTATCGTCATTCAAGAAAGTTATATTGTTCAAGGATGATTGGTTTATTCCAACTTTGAACGAGGGGGTGAAGATTCATCATGCATATAAGATCGTCGAGGTCAATGAAAAGAAGAAATGGAATACAAACGAGCAATTTGTATTAGCTTCTAAAGCAATTCAAGTATATTTTTGCGAATATCCAAGCTTGAGGCGTAACAAAAGCGATTGGTTGGTTGTAACAAAAGTCAAACCAAGGTTCACAGTAGAGGTTCCACAATCTTTTAATAATCAAGAGGCGACTCTTCCACGTGAAGCGTTGCCTTACCAAGAGGATGACGTGGAACTACACGATATCGCAGTTGATGATGCCCAAATCCTTGAGACAATGAATGATGGTGACCACGCTGATTTAAATGATGAGCCAGTCATGGAATCAGAATTTGATGAAGCCCCAGAGTTGAATGATGAGCAAATTTTGAGATCTGATTCTGAAGATAAGTCTGAATCGTATGATGAGCAAGTCTTGCGATCAGACTCTGAATATGATTCTGAATCAGATGATGAACAAGTTCTTCAATTAGATTCTGATGACGACTTAGAATCTAATGACACAGATGTAGACTTATATGATAGTGATTAGAGGTGAATTTTATGATTTAAATACTTATGTTTAATTATTAATGATATTGATTTTGTTAATTGATTTATTTCATTATAGGTACTAATTCACCTCTCGTGCGATGCACGAAAATTCATATATATTGAATTTGTTTAAAATTAGTAACCTCACAATCATAAATTCTATCTACAGTCTACAAATTTCAAAACTACACATTTTTCACAAACTAATAACTAATTTAACATATGATAAATATAAATAGTTTATACTTAATAATAAATAATATGACAACATATAATAAATTAGTAACATAAATAATTAAAATATAAAATATAATAAAATTTTCAAAAAAAACATGACAACATATGATAAATATAAATAGCTTATACAAATATTAATTTTGTCAAAATAACTTAAATAATTTATTTAAAATAATTCAATTTTACCCAAATAACTAATTTAACATAACCTACAAACTAATTATTTTTTAAAATTAAGTAATAACTTAAACATATATAAGATTTGTATTATTTTTTGCATGGTTCTGAAATTCATTAAGGGTTTTAGAGTTTTGAATAGTGGCTTTATTGAGAGAGAATGAGAGGTAAATTATAGGAAATAAAATAAAAAATTAAATTTATTTTTTTAAAAAAATTACTTGGTAGTCGGTATTTGACGGTATTACTTGATATCTCAAGATTTTTGTTGATTTAAAAAAAATCTCATTTTTTTGTAATTTATTTTAATTAAAATTTTATGTTATTATCTAAAAATTTAAAAATTAATAATATTGATTAGATCTTACTTCTTTATATACTAACATGTTTATACATTCTTCAAATACTATTTAATTATGAAAAAACCATCTACAGGTTTCAAGAACTACACGTTTTCAACAAACTTATATTTAATTAATGATTTATAAAAATTTTATTTTGGGTAAGAAAAAATAAATAAAATATAATAAAATATCGAAATAGAAAGTGGAAATGGGCGGGAAAAAATTTTGACGGCATTTTTGTTATAATATATATATATAGATGACAGGTGTTAGAGGACGATTTCGTGCAGGACGCAGTGGTTCTAGACCTGACTCGTCTGGGTCTACTGCTGCTTCCACGTCATCTACTGCAGCACCACATATTTCGGGAGATATTTCACCGGCCTCCCTCCCATCAGTATTTCCTGTTGCTACTCCTGTAGTTGCTTCTTCACCGACCCTTCCTGCAGAGTCACCAGTACATTCATCATCTCATCACTCAACTGACAGTCATTTTACATCGGACTCATTACATGTTATAGAGCAAGACGGCGATGGGTAATTTTAATTTTTTTTAATTTTTTTCACATTATGACATGTATTAATTTTTATACTAATTATTATTTTTTGTATACAGGAGCATCTTTTGTCGTACAATAAATATCTCCCATATTATATCGACAATCTTTAAGAAACGTCTTCATAAAGAAGGTCATGTTTGGAAAGAAGTGCCTTCGGAGATAAAGGGCATGTATTGGGATGAATTTGCGGTATTAAATTTAAATTAATAATATATATATATATATTTCAATTATTAATGTAGAAATATTTAAATTATTTAATCTTTTTTTTTATTTTACAGAAAATTTTTCAGTGGGATCCTGCAATTGATGCATTGGTGAGAAGAGAGTGGGCACAAAAAGCAGCGAAACGATATATCGACAACATTCGTAAGTGGCATGCCAATGGAAAACCAATCTTTGTGCCAGATGATGTTTGGAATAGCTGGATGCAGAAATGGGAACAAGATGAAGCTTTCAAGAAACGGTCTGCACAAGCATCGCTGAACCGTTTGAGTGAGACAGGTGGCCTTGGGGCTGGTCCTTCCCTTCATACTGGGGCTTCTATATCTTCAGCAGATCATAAAAGACGAATGGTGAGAAATTTAATTTATTTAATTTGTTAATATTTAATTTTTTTTATTAACATGGTTAATTTTATATCATTTTTTTTAGACACATGAGTTTGGGAGAGAGTCTACATTGATTGAATTGTTTGAACGAACTCATTCTAAAAAATCTGAGGAAGGACAGATGGTATATGTCGACAGACGTTCTTCGAGTGTCGCTGTAAGTATTTTTTAATTGTAAGTAATATCATTTTTATAATTAACATAAGTTTTAATATTCATAATTGATTTATTTTATTTTCTTCATTAAACTGTTGTAGGAAATGTATGGACAGTTGCTAGAGCAAGCAACTCAACCAAATGAAGGGTCTGAGGAGCCTCAGCAGCCAGATTGCGATCAGATATTCATCCAGGCTGCTGGGGGGAAAAATAAGAAGAAGAGGATTTATGGCACCGGATCTTTATCCCAATCAAAATTTTCTGATGTTGGCAGCTCATCCTCTGTCTCATCTGGTTTTAATGAAAACCCAGTTATACAAGAAATGACAGAGAAATTAAAAGTGCAGTCAGAGCAAATAAATTTGCAGGCGGAACAGATAAATTCACAAGCAGAGCGGATAAATTCGCAGGCGGAGCAGATTAATTTGCAGGCTCATGAGCTGGGCGATGTTCGACGACAGATGTTTGAAATGCGATTTTTGATTGAACAACTTACTGCATCTACTCGTGGTATTGTTCCTTCTTCTTCTTCTCAGCCACAATCAACTCATCAACCTGAGCCTAATGTTGATGATGATTTAGATGATTAGTTTTTGTAGTTATTTTTATGTAAGGATTGGTATGTAACAGACAATTATATTAGCATGTAATAGACAATTATTAGTATCCTGTTTGAATATTAATTTTTATATTATAAATATAAATTTTGGAATTTTTATATAATTTGTTTAATAAATAATTATAAAATAATTCTAAAATTAATAAATAATTAAATTAAAATAAAATTAAAAAAATGTATAAATTTAGCGACGGAAACAAGTTGTGTCGCTAAAATTTAAAAAAAAAATAATTTATTGCGACGGAATAATTCCATCGCAATAAATTTTTAATATATTATTTATTTTTTTTAATTTACATCAGCGACGGAAAATTCCGTCGCTAAAATTAATTTAATAAATTTCAAAAAAGAATTTCTTTTTTTTAAAAAAATTCACAGAATTTAAAAAAATAAAAAATTCTTATTTTTTAATTAGCGACGGAATATTCCGTCGCTAATAAAAAATAATATTAAATTTAATTTTTTTTAAAAATATTGCGAGGGAAATATTCCGTCGCAGAATTTAAAAAAATAAAAAATTCTTATTTTTTAATTAGCGACGGAATATTCCGTCTCTATATTTTAAATATTTTTTTTAAAAATAATAGCGACGGAATTTTCCGTCGCTAATAAAAAAATAATATTAAATTTAATTTTTTTTAAAATATTGCGACGGAAATATTCTGTCGCAATTTTTTAAAAAAATAAAAAAAATTTATTTTTAATTAGCGACGGAATATTCCGTCGCTATATTTTAAATATTTTTTTAAAAAATAATAGCGACGGAATTTTTCGTCGCTAATAAAAAATAATATTAAATTTATTTTTTTTTAAAAATATTGCGACGGAAATATTCCGTCGCAAATTTTTAAAAAAAATACACTTAGCGACGGAAATAGTTCCGTCGCTAAGACGTCGCTAAAATAGCGACGGATCTGTCGCAAATAGAATTTAGGGACGCAGGATTTAGCGACGGAAAATTTCCGTCGCTAATCCGTCGCTAAACATATTTTGCGACGGAATTTTGGATTTAGCGACGGAAATATTCCATCGCTAAATCCCGGAATTCTTGTAGTGTCAGCGACAGGGTTGTACTAGTCGTTGATTGGCTACGGGTACAACCCTCATCGCTGAAAAGGTCTCGTCGCTAAATTTCAAGGACGGAAAGATACCCGTCACCAAAAAATTTAGCGATAGATTTTGATGTTTTAGCAACGGAATTTTCCGTCGCTAAAACATTGATTTTTTGTAGTGGAAGAAGAAGAAGATGATGAAACAATCCTTCTATCAATTGCATTTTCTAGAATAATGAGAAATAGAGAAAATTAATGTAAGGGAATATCTCCTACTTGCTTTAAATGTAAGAAAAGTGGGCACATGAGATTTGATTGTCCAGGGGATAAGAAAGTGGAGAAAGTAAAAAATCAAAGATTTAAAAAATCAAAGAAATATGCTTTCTTGACATGGGATACATATGCTTCACCCCAATCCGAAGATGAACAAGCACAAACGTGTTTTATGGCTATAGAAAAAGAAGAAGAAGATATGAAGTTAGAAGAATTACAAAAGGTATATAAAGAATTATATATAAAATACCAATCTATCAAGAAAGAAATAAAAATCATCTAGAAAAATCATAAAGAAGAAAATGAAATATTAAAGAGTGAAATAAAGAATTTAGAATAAAAATCTCAAGAGCTCAAGAAAGAACACTACAAAAAATTCATAATTTAGTGACGGGAGTATCCGTTGCTAAAACAAGAAAATTCGTTGTTAAAAAATTTAGTGACGGAAAAAATCCGTCACTAAAATTGGTGTCTCTAAAATTTAGTGACGAAATTTAACGACGGGGGTATTTAGTGACAAAATCAGTGACAGAAGACCTTGTCGCTAATCTGTGATGGGATCTCCCGTCGTTGATTAGTGTAAGATCCCTCGTCACTGATCTATGATGGGATCTCCCATCGCTAATTAGTGACGGGATCCCCCATCACTCATTTGAGACGGGATCTTCCATCGCTAATTAGCAACAGAGTCTCCCATTACTAATCAGCGACAGAAATAACCCCATCGTTAAATTAAAAAATAAAAAAATATTTTTTAATAAAAATAATTAAATTTAAACAAAAATTTAAAAATAAATTATTTAAAGGGGTGAGAGAGAAGAGAGGGGGCGACGAGAGGGAGCAGAGAAATAAGAAAGAGAATGTCCAGGGAGGGAAGAGAGTGTATGGGAAGAAGGGAAGAAAGGGGATTTAAAGGGGTGGGGAGAGCACGACTAGGAAAGAGGGAGACGCAGGGCTTAGCGACGAAACTGCCCATCGCTAAATGTTTTGTTTAATGACAGGTCTGCCTGTCACTAAACGCAAAGCAAACTCGTCGCTATTTAGTGACAAGCTGTCCGTCGCTAAAATAAATTTTATTTTAATTTAATTTTTTAAATATTTGGAGATGAAACATTCCATCGTTAAACTGCCCATCGTTATTTAGTGACAAACTGCCCATCGTTAATTTTTATTTAATTTCTTTTAAATATTTAGCTACGGAATAGTCCATCACTAAATAATTTTTATTTTTATTTAATTTTTTTAATTATTTAGCGACAAGTTCCGTCGCTAAATAAATTTAATTTTATTTAATATTTTTAAATATTTAGTGATTGAATTTTTCGTCGCTAAATTTAAAAAAATTAAAAAAAATTGGCGACGGAATATTGTTCGCTGAGTTGTCTCCAATTAGCAATGGAAAAATTTCGTCACTAAATGTGTTTTTTTTTGCAGTGGAAAATAAATATAAATTAAAAGATCAATTATTTGAACTTTAAGAAGAAAAGAAAATGTTAAAAACTTAAAATGATAAATTATTAGTAGTAAAGAATGTCATAGAGAAAAGTTTAGCCATATTGATTCTAAGGAAAAATTGAAACCCAAACCAAGATACAAAGCACCTAAGAGAGAATGAAAATATTCTAAATGGAGACCCTAACCTAAGAGAAGTAATATAGTGCAAATGTGGATATCAAAAGAGGTAATACAAACAATGAATGATTTAGATCACAAAATTTTAAATGTTACTCCTCATCTACATATATCAAGAATAATTAAATTATTTGATCCTGATGAAGAAAGATTCAAGGGAGCTGTCTATAAATGGGTACCTACTACAGGTATTTTTTGGACCCCTTCTTATGGACTGAACTCGATCCACTAGGCCAGCCCAACCTCTTAAAGCCTAATGGACCCAAGGCCGAGCTCGCCAAAACAAGGTCACACTTCCTTGAGGCCCGAGTTCAGACCGTGGGAACCAAGCAAGCTTCCAACGATGTTCCAGCTTGCTAACCTAGCTTAGCGAGCTGCCAGAGATGCTTTCAACTAGCTGGATGAACTGTTCAGCTCGCATAACAAGAAAACCACAAAATAACCAGAGAACAGTCGTGGATTAGGCATTATTCTAGTTAGGCTATCCAGAACCAATCTGACTCCACCATCTCGGCCCATTTCTTGGCCTATGCCAGTCCTATCTTGGCCCTATATCAGCCTGCAAACAACATTATTGCAGCCTCTTTTGAGTATTCGCACGCCCGCCTCAGATACTCATTAATGGCAGATCCCATCCACATTAATGAGGGTCCCGTCGACACCTTGCCGCCACTTGGGTACCTTCACCAGCGTTGGATATTCAATCCCATCACCTACAGATGCACGAGACAGGCGTATGGAGGGACATCTCATTCTCCTATATCAGAAAACTCTTTCCAAAGCCAATGTATGCTTTCGTCTATTAACCTATTGATACACAACTTTTACTTATTCCCTTACTTACTTGAATGTCGGAGTACTTGTAGGGGCCAGCCAGCCGGAGGATCGTAGACCAAATCACACAACATTCCTTGGTGCATCTTCTCTTCCTCCCTCTCGTGTTTATTTTCTTAGTGTGGGCCCACGAATCACAGTCGACCAATTCTCAACGTTGACAGTACCCAAACCTGAAACATGGTTTTTTAAATGTGCACATGTACATGAGAATCACAATGGGCAGCAGGTGGTATATAGACAGTGGTTGCTATTAGAATGGAAATGCTATGGCACACACTAAGAAGGGGTGAATTGGATAATTTAAAAATTTGATAGAACTTGAAAACTTTTTCAAAATAAATAAGAATATAATACAAGTGAGCATTTAAGAAATGCTTGAAATAATAAATGAAACAAAAAACTCAAGCAAGAGATGAACACATGGATTTATAGTGGTTTGGCTTAATCCAAACCTAATTCTTTACCTTAACTCCTCACTAAGGATTTTAATCTCAATCCACTAAAACCCCTACTTAAACCAAGTAGGCCATTTAGTCCAAGATTAGGAATTACAACCTCCTACTTAGACAAGTAGGTCATCTAGCTACACAAGTTAGGAAATATAAGAAATATATAACAGAGAAGTTCTAAGAGTATACACTCTTAGTTACAATGCCTCTCAAAATAAGATACAAGGCTTGAAACTAATTTTACAATATGATACACAAAGCCTTTTTGAGAGAAAAATAAACTCAAGCACAATTGAGAAGACAAATAAATTTTGCAAGGTCACTTCACTTTATTCCCATTCATTAGCCTTCTCTAAATCATTATTGATGTGTATTTATAGGTGTCCCACAAGGTTCAAGAAGAAAATAGCTATTTCTAACCGTTTGGAGCTATTGGGATTTTGAAAAAATAATTGTTAGAAACTTTCTGCGAATCAATCTATCGACCGATGGGGTTAAACTGTTAGAGATTTTGTCTGTCGACAATAAGGAGAGATTCTATCTACAGTTTGCAAACTGGAATTTTCAGATTTAATATGTATAACAGTTTGTGCATATATGAGATGGGGTGGCAGCACGCGTGTACTTGGTCCTTGGGTGCATAAGTTCGAGACTCTCCAGCAGTGCCACTTGAATTAATTTTCATTTATAGTATTATGTATAGTTTTTTTTATATATAAAATCGTGTGCCTATGTGGCAAGGGGTGTAATATCCCAAATTTTCTAAAGGGCTTAAGAGTGATTTTAATGTGGATCATAGGTGAAATTATCAAAAGATAAAGGATTTAAGTATAATTTCTTACAGTTAAAAGTGTCGAATCGACTATAGGGAATGGTTCAGAGTGTAACTGTCTAAGAAAACAGGTATGATCTCGACGAGCATCCCGAAATAGGATTTATGATGTTAAAAGAAATCGAAATTGAGATGGTTTTCAGTATAGCTAAAATACAGCTTCGATTCAGGCTGAAAAATCGAATTATCGTATGAGACTTCCGAAAATATAAACAGAACCCTGAGGGGGCTCTGGTTTTGCATAAGGATAAACCTTGGAGTGGTTTTGGGACGAAACAAGGGTCCAGTGAGGGTGCAAAGATAAAATTGTCCTCATTGAGTAAATCTTGAATTATTAATTTTAGATTTATTGTATTATAAAGCAAATTAATTGGACATTTGAGGATGTAAATGTAATTAAACAATTATCTAAGTGAAATAGAGATGTATCTTGAAATTTAAATGTATAGTTTTCTTATTATTATGGAAAAATATAAAGTGATATAAACATATATATAGCTGTGCGCGTGCGCGTGCGCGTGCGCGTGCGTGTGTGAGTGGAGGCTAGATTTCAGCAAGAATTGATGGAAATTGGCAATAAGATTTGAGGGAAAGTGGGCGACATGATTAGAGGAAAATCCAGAGTAGGTAAGGTGAGAAATCTGAGATTAGATAGAATGGTAAGTGTATTATATATATATATATATATTTATTTATATGTGTGTGTATATGTGTGAATATTGGCTCTTAGCAGTGGCCATTTTCGTTGTGAAATTAGAGAAGAGAGAATGTGAGAGAGAGAGAGAGTTTGGACTGAGCCTGTTGAGGCATCGCGAGGGAGGGAGAGAGAGACCAAAAGTGAGAGACCGAGAAAGAGATCGGGGGAGAGAGAGAGCTCCTAATAACTTGGGCCGAAGTCGGCCATGGCAGCTCGAGTGGAGAAGGACAACAGCTGGTCGGCAAGGAGGGTCACGACAGCAAGTGCAGTGGCGCACGCGGAGAAGGCCGGTGTTGCGGTGGGCAGCAGCGGAGCTGGGAGCCTCGGCCATGGCCGCGGGCAGCGAGCTCGAGCGGTGGCCTGGGTGCGCTGCGGAGAGCGACCAGCAGCGGCCGAGGTCGATGGCGGACGTGGTGCAGCCAGCTGAGGCAATGACGAGCGCTGGCGACAGCTGGTGCGCTAGCAGAGGTGGCTGCGGGGAGGCAGTGCTCATGTCGCGCGTTGCAGGTGTTCGTGCGTAGCAGGGAGCAGGGGAGGAAGGAAGGAGAAAAAGAAAAGAAAAAAAAAAAAAGAAAAGAAAGAAAAAAAATAGAAAAATGTGGAGAAAGGTTTTGGAAAATGTCAAATAAATTATTTTGGGGCTAGAGGAGTTTTTCGAAGGCAGGAAATTGATCGAACATGCATTTTGACGTCAGGGCATGCTTACTGAGACAGCCTGAGAGGCTAAGTCAATGTGAGTAAAATTTTTTAAAAAATTTTAGAAATTTAGGAATGTTATATTATGAATTGTTATAGTGTAATATTTGAGAAAATAATTGAGAAATGTCTAGTTTTGATTTATTGAGGAAAAATATGAAGAAATAGAGAGAAAAATAAAGAAATAATAGAGAAATAGGTTTTAATATTTATTTAAATAAATATGATGATTAGGATACCTTGAGGCTTAAGTTGAAATGACTTGTGCGAATTTTGAGGTTGTCACGCAAATCGAAGTATCTGGATAAGCTTGAAAATGTAAATAATACTTCCCAACTGGGTTTAGTTTTATGAAAATTCTTGGTTTGTAAGTGGTTCTACTCAAAACCTAATTTTAAGTAAATGATTTTATCATGTTGTCATGTTTTGATATGAAAATGTCATGTGGATTGTATTTACATGCTATGATGAAATGTGCATATGTACACGATGATATTATTGATCATACATCGCATAAGGGTTTGAGAGTACGGGCCGGAACCGCTACTCTACCAAGGGTGCACCCAAAAACCTCGGCCTGGTAAGGAGGCTGTAAAAATGGGAAATAGCAATAAGGTACAGTCGGCTCAAACCAAAAGGAAATAGAAAATGACATTTTGCATTTTATATTTATGCACGAAATATGTTTATTATTTCCTTACTTAGATAATTCATCATCTAACTTGGACTTTGCCCATGGAATATTCAAATATTCCAGATGGAGATTGTAGCAGAAATGAGGATGAATGAGGCATGAAATGGCACTTAGTAAAGTGCATGATGAGTTGTACGATGAGTTGAATATATGTTATCTCATGTGTTTAAGTTGTACTACTTTAAATTTTGAACGTTTTAAGAAATGATGATGTATAGTCTCATTTATAGTTAATGATGATGTATAACCTTATTTATGGTTAATGAAAATATAAGAATTGATTTATGATTAATGTTAAGATGTTAGGTTTGATTCTAAATTCCGCATTTAATGTTTACGATGATTCTCTTTTGAGATAAATGTATGAAAATTTTGGGATAGATAAGAATAATGATATGGTTTAACAATAATTTTTTTTTAAAAAATTATTATTCTAAAATTGTCATAAATTATAGCGCGCTTGGACAACGAGGCATTACAAGAGAATTTGTAACTTGAGTGGTTCATGCACATGCCTTAAATCCCTTGAGCGTGGGATCGATTCCTTGGGTCCCACTTAAATTAAAATATTTTTTTTATTGCTTTTATATTTAATTTTTTTAAGCTTTTTAAAATATAATTTTTATACAACATTTTTAATCAAATAACAATATGATGTTTCAAATGTCATAGAAAATTATTCATAAGATTAGATTGCTGAAATTAGTTTTCATTAAACATGTTTTTAATTAATTAAAAATATAATATTCCAAATACCATTAAAAATTTATCACAAGATATTTTGACATTGCATTTTCTTTTCATTCAACAATACTTCAAATGTCATCAATAAATTCATAATAAGATTTTTGACATTCAATTGATAAAATTATTATTTTGCTTAATTTTATCACATAAAATTAATTTGAATCACTAAGTTAATAAAATAACTTCCTCATCAAGATATATCTCTCCCTCATCAAAATTTCAACAATTGATTTTCAATAAATGATTTTCCAAAATATACTTATTTTTGCAACTCTCCATCAACTATGTTTAAATAGAAAATCATAATTCATTTTGATTTAACAACTCATTTGAAATTAATTTTTATTTGAAAATCATATTCTTGACAAACAACTTAATTAGGGGATAAATCAATTTTGTTGTTCATCATCAAAACTAAACATAAGAGTAAAATATCAGTTGCTCACAATAGATGATCTGTGAGATAGACTTATTCTTAGATCTCACTCCGCAAAATGGAGGATTTGTCACGTTTGGGGACAATGCCAAAGGTAAAATGATTGGTATAAATACGATTGGCGAGCCACAATCCACTATTATTAGAAATGTTCTCTTAGTAGATGATTTAAAACATAATCTTCTTAGCATTAGTCAATTATGTGATGATGGCAATGAAGTTATTTTTAGACAAATACATTGTCTCGTTATTGATAGTTGTAACTCCATTTTTAATTGTGCTAATAAGCAAGGCAATGTCTGCATTATTGAAGCACTGACTGATGTCAGAAACTAAAAAATCAAATTGAAATACTCATTCGAAAAGGATACTTACAAAGATATGTATGAGAAAATGAAGGGAGCGACTGGGAGCCACAAAGAAGGGAGGAAATGCCTGAAGGGAAGAAGAGTTGTTCGTGATCAAAGACAACAAAATAATGGGAGAGACTATAGAAAAAATCCACCACTCGACAATGAGCCAACTTATCAAGCTATACATGTTATATCATGTGGCGAAACTTTGGTTGGTGATAGCTCCACTTCTCGAAAGGCTTATGCCTATTTGGCTTACCACGTTAGTTCAATAATGGAAACTAGAGAGAGTGAAAAACCTATTACGTTCACACCAGCTGAAAGAAGAGACATAATCATCTCTCATGAAGACCCAATGGTGATTTCAACCATTATTGCAAAACATCCCATCGGGAGAATTCTAGTGGACAGTGGAAGTTCAGTGAACCTTATTTATTGGAACTCTTTTGAACAGATGCAAATTGGGTATAACCAACTGAAACATATATTTTCTCCATTATACAATTTTAACGGGGAGAGAGTTTCGACAACCAGTTTAATTCGATTACCAATCACACTAGGCTCCAATCCTCAAAGCATGCCATGACAAGCCAATTTTATGGTAGTCAGAGCCACATCGGCTGCATACAATGCGATCTTGGGCCACTTCTCTACTCAAAGACATGAGGATTATTATTGTCTCTTCCTGCCATCTATTGATAAAGTTTTCTATGTCTCAGCACGTGGGACAAGTCTGAGGAAATCATCCAAAGGCACACACTTGTTATATGTTATCCACAAAAGGGAGGAAAAGTGAATGAACTCTCTACTCATTGCCAAGAAAACTTTGTAAGACTAATCCTAAGTTATATTATTTATTTTTCATATGAATTATCTGCATTTGTGAGCCCAAAGCTAGAATGTGGACATAGGCGCATTTGGTTGAACCACACTTGTACTCATTCGCACAAATGCATTATCATTATTATTGTGTCCATTATTATTTGTTTGTCTTATTTCTCAAGATGAAAGGAAAGATCAATAAAAAGTCATTTTTCCCACAAAAAGCCTCATTGTTTCGCTTAATGGCCCGGCAACGTGGTTCGAACAATTGCTCTATCATCATGGTTAGACTGTTTCCTTACTCGTAGCCCAGGAACAAGGAGAAAACTAAGCGTTGACGTAGGGTTACGCTGAACTGCAAGAATAAAATATGGTTATTCTCTACGATCGTAAACTTAGGGTTATGCCGAATCGCGATAACAAAATATGGTTATTCTCTACGAGCGAGGACGTAGGGTTACAACGAATTGTGAGAACAAAATATGGTTATTCATTATGAGCACGAAAGCGTGGATGTAGGGTTATGCCGAATTGCAAGAACAAAATATGATTATTCTTTATGAGCGCAGACGTAGGGTTACGCGAAACCATGAGAACAAAATGTGGTTATTCTCTATAAGCGTGGACCTAGGGTTATGCCTAACCACAAGAAAAAACATATGGTTATTCTTTATGAGCGTAGACGTAGGGTTACATCGAACCACGAGAACAAAATGTGGTTATTCTCTATAAGCGTGGGCGTAGGGTTACGTCGAACTGTGAGAACAAAATATGGTTATTCTTTATGAGCGCGGACGTAGAGTTATGTTGAACCACGAGAACAAAAGCGAGAACAAAATGTGGTTATTCTCTATGAGCGCGGATGTAGGGTTACGTCAAACCATGAGAACAAAATAAGTTTATTCTCTTTGCTTGCAGACGTAGGGGATGTACCGAACTGCGAAAAAAAAATATGGTTATTCTTTATGATTGCAGACATAGGTGTTACAATTTCAGCAAGCATGTATACATGAAATTGGGGAGCTGTGACATTATGACAAAGAAGGCATGTTGTCTTACTTACGGCCCGACAAGTTGGCAAACACGATTGGCCATTTTTCTTACCAATGGCCGGACAATGTGGTTAGCACAATCAATCTTTAAACATGATTGGTCAGTTGTCCCGCTAGTAAGCTGACAATTAGGTGAAAAATGAAAGGCCTATTGTGTTGCAAATAGCCTGAAAATAAGAAGGTATAACACCGTTGTCCTGCAAGTAGCCCGATAACAAAGAAGCATAATATTTGTTGTCTCACGAGTAGCTCGACAGTAAGAAGATATAATATTTATTACCCCACAAACGACTTACACTACTTTGCCTAATGACTAAATGGTATAATATCTGTTAGCCCGCGAGCGAATTATGTCACTTCACATGGTGACCAAACGGTGTAATAACCGTTGTCTCGCAAAAGGCATGGCAATGAAGAGGCGTCGTATTCATCATTTTGCAAGTAATCTAACAACTAGGACATCAATCATCATGAACACCCTCGATTCAGAGAAAATTCTCAATACGCCAATACTTCTCCGGGTGAAATATAGATATGAGCCAACACTGAATACTATCACCAAGTTCATGTATAACGCTCTTGAACTGATTTGGAGATCTTTTTCGTGAAGCATTGAGTCTTCAGCAAGCATCACTAGGGTCAAGGAGAAGAAAAGCCCCTGCCTACTTGAGAGCTAGGAGCACATGGAGAAGTCAAGTCAATGTACTCAAGTGAGAAAGTATCGAACATAGAGATCTCCATTATGAAGGAAAACACTTCGGCACCATATGTGTTTGTCGAGACACCTGTTTCATCATCTCAAAGTCGTTGACGCCTATGAAGGTTTGGAATATGAAAATGTTAGAGTTGAAATGACCCTGAAACTTGAAAGGAGACTGCAGAGCAAGATACTCTTTTGCCTAAGATTCTTGGACAAAAGAGTATGGAGCAATTGATATGCTTTGCCACTACAAAAAAATTGATTTTTTGTGGCGATTTTTTTGTGGCGGTTCTAAAAATCGTTGTAAAAATATGGTATTTTGCGGCGGTTTTTTTAAAATTTTGCGGTGGTTTCCTAAAACCGTCGCAAAATTTAGTAAAACATTTAATTTTGCGGCGATTTCCAAAAAATCGTCATTAAATTTAAAAAATAATTAAATAATTAAAAAATTAAATTCAATTTCGCTGCGATTTTTGAGAAACCGTCGCTAAATTTAAAAATTAAATAATTCAAAATTAAAAATAAAATAATATTTGCGGAGGTTTTCAAAAATCGCCGCAAAATTCATTAAAAAATTAAATTTAAAAAATTAAATTTAGCAACAGTTTTCGAAAACTGTTGCTAAATTTAAAATTAAAATTAAATTAACATTTATGGCGGTTTTCAAAAACCGACGCAAAATTCAAAAAATAAATAAATTTAGCAGCGGTTTTTCAAAAACCGTCGCTAAATTCAAAAAATTAAATAATTTAAATTAATAAAAAATATATTTTTAATTTAAAATATACTTTTTAATTAAAAAATTCAAAATTAAATAAATAAAAATTTAATAATTTTTAAAAAATATATAAAATCTTTTTTTTATTTTTAATCAATTAACTTATTTAATTTAACTCAATTAATTTTTTTTAATTTATTCTATTATTCTTTTAAAAAATAATCAATTAATAAATGTTTTTAATATATATTAAAAAATATAAAATTTAATTCTGAAATTTTAATAAATATGATTCTGAAATTTAATAAATATAAAATAAATATAATTCAGAATTATATAAAATTAGTTGTTAGAAACTTATTTTCAGAATTATATTTTAATAAATATAATTCTGAATTTTATTTATAAATAAACTTATTAAATGTAAATATAATTCTGAAATTTATTTATAAATAAACTTATTAAATGTTAAAAATCTATTTATAAATATAATTCTAAAATATAATCCTGAAATTTAAATAAACTTATTTTAATAAATGTAAAATTAGTTGTTAGAAACTTATTTTCAGAATTATATTTTAATAAATATAATTCTGAAATTTTAATATAGATTTTTAATAAATTAAAAATCTATTTTTAATTTATTCTATTATTCTTTTATATTTTTGTTTTTAAAATATATAAAATATAATTTTGCTAATGTATATTATATATATGTAACGGCCCGCCTCCCGGAGCCCCTACCGCGGATAGTGGATCCTTGAGATGGTCATTACTAAAATGATACCGAAGAATAACACAATCCTTATTTAAATTATAATCTTTTTTTTATTATAACATCTCATAATCAACTTTACAAAAATCATTCATCACTTGGGCCCACCTGGGCTTACATAACATACGTCAATCTCAAAACATAAACATTAACCTTAACATAGGCTCAGTGACACTCAGGATCTAGTTTCGAGAGAGCTCTCCATTTGCTATCCTGACTAGGCGATCTGGACCCAACTCTAACGTACGCACCTGCGATCTCGGGATACTCTTACCTGGAATGATGGAAAGCAAACGTGAGTCACAAGACTCAGCAAGCTCTAAAAGGAAAGGTTGAAAAGTACATGCACGACTCTTCCCATAACACCTTCATGCAGTTCATGCCAATGCAATGTCATGTCATGTCATGCCATGCCCAATACCTGCCTTATTTACAGATACATAAACATATAATAAACTTCACAAAAACAATCTTTGGGGCCCACATTAAACATACATTGACACCCAAGTCCTACATACATACCTATTAGCAGCCTTTTATAGGCTACCATTCCATTTCCCTTACACACCCATTTCTCTGTCACTATCATCTTATCCAGTTGTTGCCGTGGGACTCTAACCCCCGATCTTGTTGTTGCCGTGAGACTCTAACCCCCGGTCATGTTATTGTCGTGAGACTTTAACCCCCGGGCTTTCCGTGGACCACGCCGCCATGGGACTCTAACCCTCGGTCTTACCGTGGCCATGTCGTGGACCACGCTGTCGTGGGACTCTAACCCCCGGTCTTACCGTGACCACATCCACCACCCATACTCAACATCTAAAATCGCATACTCAACATCTAAAATCGCACATTCTCACCATGCAGTGCAACAAATAAGAAATACAACGACTTTTGTAGCATAAACGTGATGACAAGGTCCCCATAAACCAAGTATCAGGCCATGCTAACGTCCACATAGGAATACACAGATACGAAATGCTCTAAATGCACCGGTTCACCTAAAGAACCCAAGTTAGCACTTAGACCAACCGGGTCATGCAGATGTTCAAGCATCCCAACACACACAAAACATGTCCCCATGTGAATGCAACCCAATCCCTATATAGCACACGCATCATGATATGCACAAGGCAAGGCAGGAATCTGAAGTACCATCTCTTCTGACTCGTCCAGCGCTTATCGTAACAGTCGATGACTGGCGCCCATACATCCAGCCATCAATTGCCACGACCCACGATCAACAATCAGTGGTTTTGTACCCATACCCTTAGACACACATAGACACTATTAACTTTATATCTTCTCAGCTTAACTTTACACAACATTTTTCCATAACTTTTCATGTACATAATCGCATAACATCGTGATATCATTCTCATTCACATAAAACCATCTCAATACACATAATAAACTCTTAATATATTCTTATAATCCTGACCATAGCCAATTTTCTAAGAACCTAACCCCAACGGGTTCGGTATCATTCCCAATGAAAGCAGAGCGGTACAAGGCCCCGTGACGGACATAATGAAAGACACCAAAACATCTCTGTTTAACTCTTTCCATTAACAATAATTTCATTAAATAAATAAAAGTCATAGGGTGACTGCCACGCGGATTATCATTATTAGTACGTGGAACCGAGTCACGGTGAGGGAAGGAATAGAATATAAGAAACCACAAAGACTCTTATAGGAAATAAAGAACATGAGGGAAGGGTTAGAAGCTTGCCTGAAAACGGTTGATTTCGGCCTCTCTTGTGCTCCCGTAACGAAGTAAAATGTTCTATAGAAAGTAATAAAATAATTATACAATTTAATTAAATCTAATCACATAAAATTTATAATTTAACCATATAAAATCCATGATTTAAACATATAACACTTATATTAATTTTATCTACTTACCTGAATATTTTAAACACCAATTAATCATCAAAATTCCTTAATTTCCCTCACTTTTTCTTCCATCTTCCATTTCCATGGCTGCTCGCGCCCTTCTTCTTCTCCCATTAATTCCTCTCAATTCCCTTCTCTATTCTGGCAGCAAAAGTGGCTAAATTAGCCTTATAAATGACACAGCCAGCAGCTTGGAGGCCAAGGCAATTTTGGCGGCCTTCAGCGCGCCACACGTCCACACACACACCATATCACACACACACACACACACACATATATATATATATATAAAATGCTTGGGCACCCTTTTCTCTCTCCTCTGATTTTACAAATTGATGGTCCTGCGCACCTATACCTATATATATATTTATATATTAATTCATTCTTTTAAATTAAGTTAATATAATTTATACATTTGTTATTATTATAACTATTATTATTATTATTTACTATATTTTAATTTATTATTTTCATAAATACTTTTAATTAATTTAATTAATCACCTTAATTTTCTATTTCTTCAAAATGTCATAAATAAATATTTTCTCAAAAATCTCCAAATATTCTAATATATCCTTAAACACCCAAATTAATTATTTTTATTTGTCTCCAAATTTTTGGGATGCTACAATATATATGTCCATATATGTCAAGGGGTGTTTCGCAGATTAAGTGGTTCACGTGCGTGCGCGCACTAAGGGTCCTGGGTTCGAAACTTGGGGAGGAGGAAGGTGCTGGGATTTAATTTCCAGCATCGCCACATGGCGCGCAAGGGTTGGGTGGGGGCAAGGCGAGCGGGCGCGGGTCGGGCAGCCGGGCGAGGGCTGGGCTGGCCCGCACAGGTAATTAAAAAATTAAAAATTTAATTTTTTTATTAATTTTTGTGGAGGTTTTGAAACTGCCCCTAAAATTAAAAATTTAATTTTTTTTAAATTTTTTGCGATGGTTTCGAAACCGTCGCTAAATATTATAGAAACCGTCGCTAAATCACTTATTTTGCGGTAGTTTTTAAAATCGCCGCAAAAAATATAATTAGCGGCGGTTATTCCAGCGGTTGCTGAAAATCGCCGCTAAACGCTCCGCGACAGCTGACTTAGCAGAGGTTTTCAAAAATCGCCGCTAAATGCAAAAAAAACTACTGCTAAATGTCAATTTTTTTGTAGTATGCAAATAGCAGACAATCTGGATATGGAAAGGATTCATGTGGCATATTCGATTTGAAATATACGAGTCGTCATCAAGTTTGAGTGCACGTCTAGATGGGTCAAAATCCAAAAATCAAGAACAAAAAACCAAATTAATTGAGAAATCTACGGAAAAAAATTAGAGATTAAACAAATATGAAGCTAGGAAATTAAGAAATATGACAGAAGTTGAAGATAAAAATAGTCCCAAGGCCAAAGACCATGTGGCCACACTCGGCCACCAACAATCTAATCTTTAGTTCATAAACAATTCAAGATGAAGCTCTAGAGTGGAAAACAATTAAATTATTGGTGGAGCTTGAAGATCAATTATTAGTAATTAGAGATTGAGGAATAACCTAATACTTGGAGATTGAATGGAGGAGAAGCCGCACAACAAGGCTTGTCCGCAAGCTCCTTCCAAATTAATTAATTCAACCAAAAGGCCTCCACCGAGCAATTGAGAATCAAAGGAGCAGAAAATGCCAAAGTGAGGAAGTAAAGACATGGGAACAGCAATCGAGAGGCTCTCGATTCAAGTTGTGACCACCATAGGGTGGCCACAACTGAGAGTCTCTCGGTTGAAAACTGACAATCTCTTTCAGTTTGGTCCATGGCCACCCCAGGGTGGCCGCAACCGAGAGCCTCTTGGTTTAAGCAATAGCCATAGGCAAGTGGCACCACCCAGAGCCTCTTAGTCCTTGGAGTCTCGTGTATTTTCAAACCCTCGGGCCAAATATGTTATGAATATGTCATCTAAAAAATTTGGGATGACTGTCACATATCCTCCTCTTTCTTCTCTATAAATAGAAGGCTTGCCTCCTCACTCAAGTATGCTCACTCATTTGCTGAGACTTCATTTTACTCTCAAATTTGGACTAACTTAAGTATCGGAGAGTTTGCATGAGAGTCACTTGCGCCTTCATCATTTGTTCAATTTCTAGGTCCAGTCGATTCTTCAAGGCCAGTCGTTTCTCCAAGTCCAATTAGTTATTCCAGTCTCCTATTCATCAGCATCAGCATGTCATCATCCCTCAAGGTCCACTAATTATTTTTCAGCCTCTTAGTTATTTTTGGACTCTTGATAACCCTTACACATGGACATCAATCTCATATTTTTCATGTTATAAATTTATTGTTGTAATTTGACAACAACAAATATTGTATATAATTTTTTTGATATTTTATTTATATTATATATCACACTTTTTACATTATACAAATTACTGGTACCATTAGATAATAATTATTTCTCATGTGTCAAAAGAATAAGGCTAGTGGTTATGTTCAAAACAATAAAATTTATTGTTAAAGTGTAATAATGTTCATGTAAGGTGTTTATGATATATTATTTTTATTTATAAAATGATTTTATTAGTGAATGATAAATGCATCATATTCTAAAACATTTATTAATCTAGTAGAGTATCTTGTGGTTAAAAATAATGTATAATAAATATATTTTGTTCAAGAATAAAGTGCATCAATTGCATCTTAATCTTCGTTCTAAGACCAATAGTTAGTATTAACCTTAAAAGTATTAGGTTAAATTTCATTGGATGATTTTAATTGTTATCAGTGTATTTATGTTTATATTTAGGTTAAAAATATGAAATCATATTTATGTTTATACTTAACAAGGTGAATAGTAAAAATGTTAATTGATACACGTCAAAAAAGTTTATACATGTTATAAAAGTATTTACATGTCAGCATTTAAATAATTTATCATCAGTAATTAAAATATTTGTTGTCATTCTTGTAAAAATAAAGATAAGTTTTAAATGATATTTGTAATTTCAATGACATGTCATCAATAATTTAATTGACATGTCAGCATTGAAATGATACATCATTAAGTGTGACTATGAAATTAAGATTGCCCCTATTTATTATACACTAACATTTAAATATATTACGTCAATAATTTAAATGACATGTCAACATTTAAATGATACACGTCAAATTTATAGTCCCTATGACTATAAATCTGTATTGCAAATTTGATATTTTCTGAAAAATAAAATTTTAGTTCAACTCTTTAAAGTATATTGACAATACTATTTGTATTGAAATGGTTTGTATACATGAAATTTTGAAAAACTAAATTGGGTTCATTCCACAATTAATGTGTTCATGCCATAGCAAAGTGAGTCTTGCCAATTTACTATGAGTATATCTAAGTGACCTAAGTTTAATAAAATATTAATAATGATAAATATTGTTTTAACTCTATAAATAACATTCATTTAGGTGCAACATAAGCATAACAAAACACCAAAATCAACATTCAATATTTCAAATCATTTCTAAGAATTTGCAGACTGCTGAGTCCCTGAGTCCTCACGTTTGCTGTTTTACTTTGTTTTGCAGCACTCGATCTTTTTGGGTGCCTTTGTAGCTTAGTCTTTTGTTGGAATTAGTTTTCTAATGTGTATATGACATTTTTCTTATTCACCTTAGTAAGTGTTAACATTAATTTTTTTCATTTACTTTAAATTAACTTTTTAAATAAAAATGACTTAAAATATATTAGTTTAAAGATAAATTGTAAGCATAAATTAAATGAGAAACGAAAAATCATATTTTTTAATAATTCAAAGAACCCTAGATATATAAATCCACTAAGGTGTCACCGTTACATTTTTCATTTACTCTCAATTAACTATTACACTAAAATAGATCCAAAATATTAATCAAAGGATAAACAATACACATGAATTAAATGAACGATGAAATATCATATTTTGTAATACCAGAGAATCTAAGATATAAAAAGCCATTTTTATACAAAAGCAATGGACCCAACTCTATATGAAAAGCACACAATTTTCAAAGAGACTCGCAAATTTTACTAGAATATTTACTTTTATAATTATTTCATCTCTTTATAAATATGTCATTTTCTGAAATAATTATTTAATATCTTAATATTTTTTATTTAATAAGTAAATCTATAATACGACAATAAGATATTAATCAAGTATTTATTATTTACTTTTAACATTAATTTAAACACAACACCACATCCCATTACCACATTTCCACATATAGTACTTTATCCATATTATTTTCTATTCCTTTCCAAACTAAAATAATAGTTGCATATTTCTACATTTGAAATTTTATGTTCTTTTCTTATGAAACCCTAAATTTATCGTTGTTCTAAATGTGTCTTTAAATTGTGTAAAATCACCTATTTAAATATTTGATCAGCATGACAAATGACGTGTAAGTAAGAGGTACTTGTTAGGAGAGTGACATGAGTAAAAACCAGCGCACTGAATTTTTTTGAATTAAAAATGAGCAAACAATATACTTCTCTCTTCTAATCCTATTTTATACTTTCTCACATACATGAGACATGCTTCATAGCATTCTCTCTCATCACTTCATCTCTCGCATCCATTTTCAATTTGAAAGCATTCTCTCTTCGCTCCCTCTCTCGTATCCATTTTCAATCAAAAAGCATTCGCTTTGAATCTTTCTCACCCTATACACAAAAAGATTTTGACACATAAGGGATGGATGATACACTTTCACTTCATTAAATACTACTGTGGGCAAATGACATTGTTGAAGGTTTAAAAACACTCTCATATCCTCTTCTCCACTTCACTAAGTTCAATTTTTCATCTAACTTGGTTTTGGTTAACATTGCTTTGGAAACTTCAAAGACATTAAAACTCAAAAAAATATGAAGAGTTTTAGTTCAAAATCTTCCAAAAAGACTACACATAGTGTCAAGTAAACAAAGTTTTCCTGTCTACTTACCACGCCAACCCGCATGTTTAAGACACAAATTACTTGCTGGCTAGGTATTTAAATGAAGTGATTCTGCATGGTTTATTAACACATTTGAAACAACGATAAATTTAGAGTTTCATGAGAAAACAACCTAAAAGTGTAAGAAAAATATTACTTATACAAATAATTGGGTTATCGAGAGGATGACCAAAGGCGCTAAATGATAAAAATACCCTCACCTAATTTGTCATTGTTGGCTCTGGATGAAGCTCGGTCGGGCTTCATCCAAGCCCTTTTGGGCTTCATGAAGTTTGGGTTTCTCCCATCTACGATGTCTTGATGATCGATGATGAAATCCGATCATCTTTAAAGTCCGATCGGATGAAGTTCGATTCGATCATTGAACTTGTCATCTCGTCAATACATGTAGTACGATCCAAAGTTTAAAGATAAAAATATGGGAATTGCTTCATTACTAATTCTCTGCCGAATATAGAGTGCGCAACTAATCGGTGACATGCATGTCGTCTTTCAAAGGACATTGATGCGTTTATTTTTCTTGTTTCCTGAGTGGGTATTGATGGTTTAACGAGAGAATATTCTCGAAAAATGCTACACGGACGTAAAGTTAGACAACCTGGTGGACAACTCTATGTTAAAATTACATATTTGTCCTTTACTTTTCCCCCAAATTTGCTACCCTGCTTCCTCTTCTTCTTCCTCATACTCTCACACTCTTTCCTCTCTCTTTCTCTCCACCGTTATTTGCCGCTGTGGCTGCTCTCACCTTAGTTGTAGTCGCCACCGCAGCTGCTTCCGCCATTTTTCTCCATGGATGCACCTGTCTCCGACGCAGCCTTAGTCGCTGCCGTTGAAAGGGGATGGCAGCGGCAACA
Source organism: Diospyros kaki (assembly GCA_036245055.1). NCBI lineage: Eukaryota > Viridiplantae > Streptophyta > Magnoliopsida > Ericales > Ebenaceae > Diospyros > Diospyros kaki. The sequence continues at coordinate 3,981,358 of BSEG01000002.1, read as the reverse complement.
AAGCAGAAGCGACTGTGACTGGCGGGTGAAACAGAAGTGTTGATGGCAGCGACGGTGAACGGGGATGGCAACGGCGGCGAACTGTTATTATTATACAGTTCGCACCCATATATACATATTTTCGCGCATATGTACAAACACTATTTTTGTATCTAGGTTCCTGTCTTCGTGATTCATGCTCATTGTGTTTTGAAATGCAAACAGAAGCATCGAATGAGAGTTTGGGTTTTAGGCGATGCTTAGGTTGTCTCGACATATATGTTAATTTCCTCTCTAGATTTTTCCTTCAAAATAACTAATTGATTTTGGCTTTCCTTCGAAACTTGGCTTTGTTGAGGCGTCCAGTTCTTGTGTTCTATACTCATATTCTATTATTTTTCGTTTCTGGCTGAGTGCATTTTTGGTTGAGTTGTTGAAACACATGTGAGAAGGCTATGGGTCTTTTAATTTCTACATTGTAAAGGAATGGCAATAGTTGTGGCCTGCAATAATTTTTTGTTTATAATTTTTAAGAACTTAAACTAACACATAAATATATAATATATTTACTGAAAATATATTTATATATAATTATTAAAATCAGCTGCCTTTGCCTTCCAGCTCTCGTTTACTTTCATCAGCATTTAATCGTCTATACAGTTAAAAAGAAGTACTTTAGTAGTAATTAACCATACATACATCCATGGTGTTAAGCCCACAAAGATTCAATCTGATAAGAAAGATAGATCTTCCTGGGTAGCCAGGCTTCATTGCAATGGAACATACAATGCCAATGCTAGATTTAAAGAAACGGAGATAATCATCAAATTAAGGAGTAGAAGATCATCACTATTTAGCAGAAATTAATATTGAGCAGGGAAACACCCACTTCATATATGTATACATACTTTCAACTAAGTACAATAATACATTTCAATTTAATGCTAGATTAATTAATGGATCAAAATTTAAACCAAACAGCTGCAGTTTAAAGTTGTCCCTTACAACTAAATATTTACAAAATTAGACCGTCAATCAATTTGTTTTTTGTTGTTCTTTTTAATATATGTATGTATATATATACATACATCCAAATGATGAGATGAACAGCAGCTAAAACTTCCCTGCTCATCTCCATCAAGTGAAACAAAAGCAGGCCAATTGAAGCCAACACGCTGAGACCAACGAGCGCCACCATTCCCAGGGCCAAACATGGCCTTCTGTCCATCAGCTTGGCCTGAAGAAACCCCATTGCCTCACACACAAACTCGTCGTATCCCGCATAGCAGTTCTTCTCCCACTCGGCGGCTGGAACGGCGACCAGAAACTTTGATGCTGGCCGTTCAACGGCAGCAAACGGCGGCGACTAAGGCTGCGTTGGAGGCGAACAGTGGTGGAGGCAGCTGCGTCCATGGTGAAAAACGGCGGAAGCGGCTGCGGCGGCGACTACAACGGCGGTGAGAACAGCCACGGCGGCGAACAACGGTGGAGGAAGAGAGGGAGAGAGAGAGAGAGAGAGAGAGTGAGAGTATGAGAAAGAAGAAGAGTAAGCAGGGTAGCAAATTTGGGGGAAAAGTAAAGGACAAATGTGTAATTTTATCAGGGAGTTGTCCACCAAATTGTCTAACTTCACGTTCGTGTAGCATTTTCCTGCTCGCTTCATTCTTAAAGACCATTCCGTTGTTGAAATCGACCTCAAGACTTTATTTGAATACTGTGTTAATAATATCTTTTAGAACCTTCCAAGGAAAATAATATCTTCATCTGACATAAAAAGAAACACAAATAACCAGTACACCGCCATGTATAAATTTCTATTTACTGAATAATAGTTGACATGGGTCATGGGTGTATGAGCTAATTCGTTTTATTCATCGTAATACAAGGTATCCCCTTCATAAGAAAGGAGAGGAGAGGGAGCATAAGTTAGCATGTGTCGTATTTATTTATTTTTATATCTGACACTTTCAGGTTACAAACTTATATATGGCCTCTTCTTTATCCATTAAGTTAAACTTGAGCTGGGTGCATGCATCAGATAGCTTTAATTAATAATAATTAGCTGATCTGTGTTTCTCGATCTTCTTCTGCAACTCTTCCCTCTTCACCCCTGTAACCTTATCTACTATTATCCCCTTCCTCACCACCACGAATGTGGGCAGTAGCTGCACCCCGAATTGGCCCGCCACACCCTGCAGTTCATTAATTAATTTCAAATTGATTATATATAATCAAGCAACTAATCACATTCACGCAATCAATTAATATAAACAATAAATTCAAAGAGAATAACACACACACACACACACACCATCAATTCGTCGACGTCTAACTTGATGAACTCGACGTCAGTATACTCGGCGGAGAACTCTTCAATGACAGGTTCCATGGTTCGACATGGCACGCACCATGAGGCCGAGAAGTCGATCACCATCTTTAGTTTATTGCAAAACAAAGCCCAAACAATTATAATATGTCGATCAGAATGAAGAAAGTTAACTTCATCTACATGCATAATTCCAGCAGATGATCTATCAGAGAAATTTAATTATAATGCAATGTTTAATCAATTAGAGTAGTCATGCATGATCACCAGTTTGGAAGAGGCTTTAGAGGCCTCAAAGTGGGCTTTCCATCTTGCCGGGGAATGGAATGCAAGAACCTTCGAAGTCCTCATCGCCGGCGAAGCAGCGTAAGCTGCTTCCACCGGCAGAGATTTGTTTGAGTACTGCGGTGCAGAGAATTCGGCTCCCATTCTGCTTAGTGGGTTGTGGTCTTCAACTAATTTGTCAGTACTGGGTGAACTTGTTTGATGCTTTGGGTTGGAAGTTGACAGGTGGGGGAGGGTTCCTTATATATAGAGTTGGTAACGGCAGCGTGGACGCATGCATGTTTAAATATTATTATAAATTAACATAATAGTTTTTATTCTCACTTTATTTAGTTTAATATATGCTTATACTCAATTGCATTCTCACATTCTCACATTCTTCTGCAATGTGAGACAAACATTAATGGCTGGCGAATGTTCACAAATAACACAGTTTCCTGCACTAAAAGCAAAGGCTGATGTTATATTCCTTCTAAAAAGTGTATGGGCAGCTGAATTAATTCTTAAATTCTTAGTTGTCACATGCACTGCTTCTTTGCCCACTAGTAATTGAATGTCAACTAAAGAATAAAATAAGAAACCCACTAGTTTGTAGACCGCGCTAAATTTATATTTATATTTTTAATTTTTTTATATAATTATTTAATTTTTTATTATTTTAATTACATATTTAAACTTATATTTTTATTTAATTTAAATTTTTTCATATGATAATTTAAATTTTTTATTATTTAGATTATATTTTTATACTTATATTTTTTAATCAATTTAATTCTCTGATATGATTAGAATATAATTTATATTTGTTATTTTATTTTATTTTATTATATATAAAAATTTAAAAATATAATTAAAATAATAAAAGGACAAAAAAAAAAAAAAAGGTATGAATTTGGCCGTCTGCAGATCATTCTGGACAACAGCTGGGAATCATGATTTCACATAGATTCTCTGTCGACAAATATTTTAATTTAGGCAATCAGATTGTCTAAGCTAATGTCTTTCACTTCAATGAATACCTTTACAAGGTAGGCTGGTAGGGTAGGTACATCGATTTTTAACTGTTTATTCACATTAATTTTCTAAGAAAATAAATTGCGATTAGGGAGTTTAAAAGTTGGGACTAAAACAATTGTATTGATATTAAATGGGTGGAGTAAAATATATTTTTATAAATTTTTTTCTTTAAATTAGAAATTAAATTTTAATTCTTATATTTTAATATTTACATCTATTTCAAAATTTTAAATGTTATGTGTTAAAATTTAAGGGGTTGAGCTGTAAAATTGGCCGCTAAATTTAAAATAAATCAAATAAGTTAATGAATTTTCATAAATAAGTTAGGTTGCATAGAAATGGATACGTTAAGAAATGAAAATACGGAAATGGCATTTTTAAAAATAGTTAAAAACAAAAATAAAAAAAAACATAAATAAAAAAAATATAGAGACCTCTTTGTAAATATAATTTTTAAAATTATTCCTGAACTATAACTTACTAATTAAAAATAAATAATAAATTTTAAAAAAATTAATCAAATATAATATAATTTATAAAAATTCCTCCACTTCATTATTCTTTTTCTCTATGGTTTCATTGACATTCTTATCAAAGAATATATTCTCCAACTCCATCTCATCTAAGGAGACATTAGCAAATGCGAACATCAACATCAATAGGAGCGGATTCAGGCAGGTTGGTTGGGTTGGACCGAGCAAAATTAGGGGTGGGTTGAGCAAAATTAATAGTGGGCTACTACTAAAAAATTAAAATATTTACACTATAAATTTTAATTTTTTTTGTGAGTTGCCCTGGGCTTCAGCCCAAGGCAGCTCACTACTAGATCCGCCACTGAACATCAACATCTTCTATACTCTTAAATTCATCTCCATCTAAATAAATGAATAAAGGAATAAGTAATTCAATTCCTTTCACAAGACGAATAAGTTGGTTGTTCAAGCACTTTAAAAGCTTACATATGAAATAAAGGTGGATTTGAATCATAATATGTCCACCGCTTCTTAACTTTTGTATTATATGTAAACCTTAGCACTTTGGGAACAAATAATAATAATTAATTTTTATATTTGGAATGGTTTATTGGTGATTTTATGAGATCAAGAACTTTAATGGGAAATATTATGAAAATAATTGTGGTTGACAAAGTGATTAGGGATGTGTTGAAATTTTGGGGGTCTAAGGGTAATCTCAAAAACTAGGAGTTGGGATTAGAATAAAATTAATTGGTGCACATATAATAGTGAAGAGGCTATCATGTCAGGCAATCGCGCGCGCGAGGGAGCTTGGGTGGCTAAGGCGTAGGTTCGAACCACGCACGGATTTTGCTAGAGGAAAGCTAGCAAAGCTAGAATATAAGCACAAACAACATCGTTTGAGGCCTCATTTGGTGGCCATATGCGGCTACTTGCAAGTACCACATGTCGCTTGCTGAGGTTGTCCAACCCTTGTCCGCCAAAGCCTTGGTTATACTGTTCTTGGGGCACCTGATACTGCTGTCTTTGTCTAACCTTAGTTGGGCATGTTTCAAGTCCTCCCATTCATACCCTGCCATGCTTATCTTTGCCTAATATTTGAGTAAAGACATCCTCTAGCGAATCTGGAGTTTGTTCATCGCCAGGTATTTGTGACAACATTTCATCCATTTGTTCCTCAATAAACATTTCACAAGTTAGTTACATAAATTGACAAGTGAAAGAAACAAAATATATCTATAACTTTCAAATTTTAGAAAGACATACAATTATATATGAAGATGTAGAGTCTACTATTTCTCCGCTCTTTTTGGTGTGTGTCTTTTTAAAAATCTTGATTCTATCTGGCTCATCTCCACTTTTAATAATCATCTAAAAACATATATAAGAGATGAAATATATTATATATGTTTAAAGTTTAGGCATTACTAATTAAATTATCAATAAATATATATAACTAATATCCATTCTATTCTTACCTGGTGCCTAACCTGAGGATGTGATCGCCTACCGCTGGTGTGACCCATCTTTTGCTTATCTCGATTGGCACGATTTGTTGCACTACGTTCCTACTTGTAATATGATATTAGAACTAGGTATAGAGAATACATCTGATATATCTATTATATATAAATCATACATACCTGTGCTTACTCACATCCCCAATACTCCACAAGAATCTTCCACTGTTCTGGGTCCACTCCAGGTGGTATTTTTGACAGACGAGCTGCATCTGTCTCATGGCAATCATTGTAACTACCCGATCGAGCGATAGGAAGAACCGGAACAACTTACCCTGATAGGCCTACGCGAACTTCCCAGAGGGGTCACCCATCCCTAGATTACCCCAGGTTAAGCACGCTTAACTTGGAAGTTCTTTGCCAACATTCAGCTTAAAAGGTATCCAGCTGGTGTTGTTTCCTTTCTTACACTATCCTCGATATATACTAACTTCTCTGGGCTCTCGGGGTATTACATTCTCCCCCCTTAAGCCCATGACGTGCTCGTCATGCGACCTTACAACCAGTCCCAGATCTCTCCCCTCTTGCATGGCCGATGTGGGATTCGCCTAAGGTGCCTACATGCACCCCCCATAGGGGCCTACACGCCCCCCTCGGGACTCAGCCTCCTCCCTGAGGTTTGCCCCACCACCGCGCTCAGAGGCTCGGGGGTCGGCTCTGATACCATCTGTAACGACCCGATCGAGCGATAGGAAGAACCAGAACAACTTACCCTGATAGGCCTACGTGAACTTCCCAAGGAGGTCACCCATCCCTGGATTACCCCAAGTTAAGCACACTTAACTTGGAAGTTCTTTGCCAACATTCAGCCTAAAAGGTATCCAGCTGGTGTTGTTTCCTTTCTTACACTATCATCGATATATACTAACTTCTCTAGGCCCTCGGGATATTACATTAACCTGTAACGACCCGATCGAGCGATAGGAAGAACCGGAACAACTTACCCTGATAGGCCTACGTGAACTTCCCAGGGGGGTCACCCATCCTTGGATTACCCCAGGTTAAGCACGCTTAACTTGGAAGTTCTTTGCCAACATTCAGCCTAAAAGATATCCAGCTGGTATTGTTTCCTTTCTTACACTATCCTCGATATATACTAACTTCTCTGGGCTCTCGGGGTATTACATTCTCCCCCCTTAAGCCCATGACGTCCTCGTCATGCGACCTTACAATCGGTCCCAGATCTCTCCCCCCTTGCATGACCGATGTGGGATTCGCCTAAGGTGCCCACACGCACCCCCCATAGGGGTCTACACGCCCCCCTCGGGACTCAGCCTCCTCGCTGAGGTTTGCCCCACTACCGCGCTCAGAGGCTCGGGGGTCGGCTCTAATACCACCTGTAACGACCCGATCGAGCAATAGGAAGAACCAGAACAACTTACCCTGATAGGCCTACGCGAACTTCCCAGAGGGGGTCACCCATCCCTGGATTACCCCAGGTTAAGCACGCTTAACTTGGGAGTTCTTTGCCAACATTCAGCCTAAAAGGTATCCAACTGGTGTTGTTTCCTTTCTTACACTATCCTCGATATATACTAACTTCTCTGGGCTCTCGGGGTATTACAATCATAATGTCTCTTCAAGGTGGCTTTGTACTATCTCCACTTCTTGGAAGCATGTTGCAAGCAAATTGATTTCCATATTGTGGGTACATCAGTGTTATCCTGCAATGACACCCTTATTAGTATAAAAGCTTAGGGTTAGATAACTAAGAATCAGAGACATTATTTACTTACCAAAACCTCTTGCCAGATGCGTTCCTTACATGGTTCCATCCCCGGTGACCTCCAATCAGTAAATGTAAGGGGAGTAATACTCCTTACCATCACACCTAGTTGGGTTTCCAATTTAGTTGCCATCTCCCCAACTGGTTGTCCTTCATCATCAAATTCAATATGAGTCTTTTCCTTTCCCCACTTTGAAATTTGTCTTGATATTCCTCTCCCTTTCTTGGCCGTAGATGATATGGAGCTTGTACCTGCTAACACATAACAACACAATAAATTCACATTGAATTAGGAAAGAATAGTAATTTATTATTGTTCATATAAATTTTTGGTATTTACCTTGCTGACAACGTGAGCCTTGGGGGTTAGATTGTGAGTGGATCAAGTCCTCTTCAAAATGCTGGGGATGTGACGAGACTGGGTTCGGGGTTGGTTGATGAGATGGAATTGACTGTGAACCTGTACTACGTGACATGGATCCACTTGGCCAACGAATCTGTCTCTTAGGTGCTATTAGTGTAATTGCTTATTATTGGAAACAGCATCCTAGATTTTAGTCATGAGGTTGTTTCCAATGAGATAATTAGAAAGCCTAGTCTCTATCAACTTCTCTGAAAGCCCAGTCTCGATCAACTTCTCTCTCCATCCAATCTTATGTGCTGTGTTCTCAGTTAAGTTCAATCCCCTTACCTCCCTCCATTGTGACCATGATCCCTAGAAGATCATAATAACATAAAAGATACAAAAACTATTTTACCCCTATATAGTAAACTAAACTGGGTGTAGAAATATTTCAATCAAGATATGGGGTTCAGTACCAAACAAAAATGGAATCAGGAAAAATAATTTCCCGCTGACAAAGGTTTTCTGAGAAAAAGATGTTCTTGCATAGCTTATTTCCCATGAAACAAGCAATGGCTAAAGTAAATGCTTAAGCACATAAGATGAACCAAAAATTTTAGAGCTGTAAACGTATTAGTCAAAATGAGCTGAAAATACAAAACTTAGTTACCTCTTTAAGCATTGGTCCAACTACTTTCTCTTGGTTAAATAAATCCCCTTTCTTCATTCAGTTCTATATAATTGCAGTTAAAACCAAAATACAGAATGTTCTTTTATTATGTCAACCAAGATGAACTCATTAAGTTACACCACTAATAAAATGCTAAATATCATATAGTAAATGGTAAGGTGAACCAAAGCAGCTTATCTCGTTCTATTGCCCATTTAAAGAAACACTGAATTTGGCATTTGAGCTTCAAAGTTTAACTTCAGCTCAACAAATGATTTGCTTCTACATATACAGGTTGGTTTAACATTTCTTACAATTTTCTTATCACAACAGAATATATATGTTTGCATATATATATATATATAAAGAAGAAGAAAAAAGGATTTGCTGGAGGAACATTGGATCAAGTAGTGTGTATTGAAGAACATTCTATCATGATTTATGCAACAACTAATGCCACTGGTAAACTGAGCTCCAAAGTTTCAGAACTCAAGAAATAAAGATTAAATAGTTCAACTATTAATCTACAGTCTTCCAGCAATTTCTTATCAATACTACCGAAGTCATAGTTATGACAAAAATATAGAGGAGCACATAATCTCCAGCCTCAAGATTACATAAACATATGAATTACTTAGGGTAAACTACTAATCAAAACACAGCTTCAGAAAGAATACTGTATATACTTCTCAAATCATAAAATAAGACCTCAAAGCATACTGTATATACCAAAAACCAGTTTGCACTTCTGCTGTCACTTAATAGTCCAAATACAAATAATGTTGATGCAATGCAATGCAATGCAATTGCATAGACGCAATCCTGCAAACGATGGCATCTAACTAACATATATATATATATATATATATATATATGTTTTCTCATAATTTTTGTATTTATTTTTAATTTTATTCTTGTATTTTGTGTTTTTTTTTTCCTATCTTTATCTCTACTATTATTAGTGACTGAAGCAGACATTGAAGGTCAGCAACAACTCTCTCAGCCTTTTCCTTAATTGTTGGTGACTACTGGTCCTTTTATGAAAATATCTTTTTAAAGTGTTCAAACTTTTTGAAAAACAACAAACGATAATTATAATTGTTGGTTGTTAAAATAATGGAAACAAAAGTAAGATACAAAAGTCTACTGAAACGGGGCCGAGGCAAACCAATGTCGAGAGCTGAAAATTGCACCAAGGAGGGAGTCGTAAGCTAACCTTATTTTCCTCAAATTATTCCTTAAAAAAAAAAAGTTATTCTTTCCTGCTACATTGTCACTATAATTGCCATATCTGCTCAAATTGGCATAATTCCAATATCAAATGGAAATCAAATCTTAGAAAACAAAGATTAAAACGGAAGAGCGTTAATCCAGCACAAATACCAAATACATTATGAAAGAAAGCAGAAGCTTGAGGCTAACCTTTTTTTAGGGTGAAGGCGAGAGTGATTGAGGGCAAGCGAGACAAAGACGAAGAGGGCGAGAGCGAGCAGCGAGGGCGAGGGCGAGGGCGAGGGAGGCAGCGGCGAGAGCGAGGTCGAGTGAGCGGGCGAGAGCGACACAGCGAGGCCTAAGCGAGAGCAATTGAGGGCGAGCAGCGAGCAGCGAGGCCGAGGGCTAGAAAGACAGAGACATTGAGGGCGAGCAACGAGGGCGAGGGAGGCAACGACGAGAGCGAGGTCGAGTGAGCGAGCAAGAGAGACACAGCGAGAGAGGGTTCTAGGGTTTCCGCGGGGGTTTTGGAAGAGAAGGCTAGGGGATGAGAGGAAGATTTGGGCCGGGGCGCAAGAAGGAGGGGGTAATTTTCGCGGTGCTTATTAAATAATATCCCTGGTGGTTTTTAAACTGTTGGGGATGGTCCAACATCACCGACGGTTTGTAAAAATCGCCGGGGATGTGTATGGAATAACCGGCAGTTTTAAAAACCGTCGGGGATGTGTATGGAATACCCGGCGGTTCTCACAACCACCAGGGATTGTGTTAAATCTCCAGCGGTTTAACAAACCTCTGGAAAAACTTAGTCGGCAATACCCCTTTTTCCTGTAGTGTCGATGTCAGTATACTCGGCGGAGAATTCTTCAATGACAGGTTCCATGGTTCGACATGGCACGCACCATGAGGCCGAGAAGTCGATCACCATCTTTAGTTTATTGCAAAACAAAGCCCAAACAATTATAATATGTCGATCAGAATGGAGAAAGTTAACTACATCTACATGCATAATTCCAGGAGATGATCTATCAGAGAAATTTAATTATAATGCAATGTTTAATCAATTAGAGTCGTCATGCATGATCACCAGTTTGGAAGAGGCTTTAGAGGCCTCATAGTGGGCTTTCCATCTTGCCGGGGAATGGAATGCAAGAACCTTCGAAGTTCTCATCGCCGGCGAAGCAGCGGGGGTGCAGTCCACCGGCAGAGATTTGTTTGCGTGCTGCGGTACAGAGAATTCGGCTCCCATTCTGCTTAGTGGGTTGTGGTCTTCAACTAATTTGTCAGTACTTGGTGAAATTGTTTGATGGTTTGGGTTGGAAGTTGACAGGTGGGGGGAGGGTTCTTTATATATAGAGTTGGTAACGGCAGCGTGGGTGCATGAATGTTTAAATATTATTATAATTTAACATCATAGTTTTTATTCTCACTTTATTTAGTTTAATATATGCTTATACTCAATTGCATTCTCACATTCTCACATTCTTCTGCAATTTGAGACAAACATTAATGGCTGGCGAATGTTCACAAATAACACAGTTTCCTGCACTAAAAGCAAAGGCTGATGTTATATTCCTTCTAAAAAGTGTATGGGCAGCTCAATTAATTCTTAAATTCATAGTTATCACATGCACTGCTTCTTTGCCCACTAGTAATTGAATGTCAACTAAAGAATAAAATAAGAAACCCACTAGTTTGTAGACCGCTAAATTTATATTTATATTTTTAAATTTTTTTATATAATTATTTAATTTTTTATTATTTTAATTACATATTTAAACTTATATTTTTATTTAATTTAATTTTTTTCATATAATAATTTAAATTTTTTATTATTTCGATTATATTTTTATACTTATATTTTTTAATCAATTTAATTGTCTGATATGATTAGAATATAATGTATATTTTGTTATTTTATTTTATTTTATTATATATAAAAATTTAAAAATATAATTAAAATAATAAAAAGACAAAAAAAAAAAAAAAAGTATGAATTTGGCCGTTTGCAGATCATTCTGGACAACAGCTGGGAATCATGATTTCACATAGATTCTCTGGCGACAAATATTTTAATTTAGGCAATCAGATTGTCTAAACTAATGTCTTTCACTTCAATGAATACCTTTACAAGGTAGGCTGGTAGGGTACGTACATCGATTTTTAACTGTTTATTCACATTAATTTTCTAAGAAAATAAATTGCGATTAGGGAGTTTAAAAGTTGGGACTAAAACAATTGTATTGATATTAAATGGGTGGAGTAAAATATATTTTTATAAAAAAAATTTCTTTAAATTGAAAATTAAATTTTAATTCTTATATTTTAATATTTACATCTATTTCAAAATTTTAAATGTTGTGTGTTAAAATTTAAGGGGTTGAACCGTAAAATCTGTCGCTAAATTTAAAATAAATCAAATAAGTTAATGAATTTTCATAAATAAGTTAGGTTGCATAGAAATGGATACCATAAGAAATGAAAATAGGAAAATGGCATTTTTCAAAATAGTTGAAAACAAAAATGAAAAAAATGCATTAAAAAAAATTATAGAGACCTCTTTGTAAATATAATTTTTAAAATTATTCATGAACTATGACTTACTAATTAAAACTAAATAATAAATTTAAAAAAAAATAATCAAATATAATACAATTTATAAAAATTCCTCCACTTCGTTATTCTCTTTCTCTATGATTTCATTGACATTCTTATCAAAGAATATATTCTCCAACTCTAGCTCATCTAGGAGACATTAGCAAATGCAAACATCAATATCATCTTTTGTATTCTTAAATTCATCTTCATCTAAATAAATGAATAAAGGAATAAGTAATTCAACATCTTTAAAAGTTTACATTTGAAATAAAGGTAGATTTGAATCATAACATGCCCATCACTTCTTAACTTTCGTATTATATGTAATACCTCAACACTTTGGGAACAAATAATAATAATAATTAATTTTTATATTTTGAATGGTTTATTGGTGATTTTATGAGATCAAGAACTTTAATGGGAAATATTATGAAAATAATTGTGGTTGACAAGGTGATTAGGGGTGTTTTGAAATTTTGGAGGTCTAAGGGTAATTTCAAAAACTAGGAGTTGGGATTAGAATAAAATTAATTGGTGCACATATTCAGGCAATCGTGCGCGCGAGGGAGCTTGGGTGGCTAAGGCGTAGGTTCGAACCATGGGGCAGGTGGACGCACGGGTTTTGCTAGAGGAAAGCTAGAATATAAGCATAAACAACATCGTTTGAGGCGTCATTTGGTGGCCATATGCGGCTACTTGCAAGTGCCACATGTCGCTTGCTGAGGTTGTCCAACCCTTGTCCGCCAAAGCCTTGGTTTTTTCAATTTGCAATCCAATTCCAGCTGAGAAAAGATTGAAGTGGGAAATATGAGGAGCCTTGGAGGAGGAAATTCAGAAGATGCGTGGCTCAAATTAATAGTAGGCCAAAGTAAATGATAACGGCAATGAGTGAAATTAAGAGTATAAATAGGGAGAAAATTTGGCAAAGAATGAGGCGTAAATTGCAAAGAAAATTTGAGGAAAGAATGACAGTTTGAGTATGAAAGGGAGAAGAAACAGAACTGCAGAGCAATGAGGTAAGTAGGATATGTATATCTGTAATTGGATGAAACTAGTTTAGTGGTATCTATCTAAATAAATCTTTTGGCCTAATTATGTTAGAAGAATTTTGAGACTAGATGTCCGTGATTCTAACTGTTTAGAGGAATTTTGTAAGAAAGTTAGAAACACTAATTCGATAAGGGTTAATATGTTTTTATACAAATTACATTATCATGACTTGCATATGATAATAGGGGAGTACCTAAGCATGAGACTATAGATTTTAGGGACGAAACATAGCTCATGTTGGGGTCTAGAAAAAATCATATGGGGCTACCAAGACTCTTGGATGGATGAGATGGACCAGCCTACATGCATAATTTAATTCATATTTTTGTGTTTATCATAACTTACAATTTTCTATTCTTACATATTGTTTTTACTGGGTCTTAGGACTCACCCACCATACCTAACTTTACAGATAGTTGGGACCTAGCAAGGGAAAAGAGGTAGTGGCGGATGCATCGTCGTTGGATGCTGATAAAAGGTCGTGATGGCATCTTGTTCAGAGCAGCCTAGCTATCGGTGGATTGAAGTTCGTATAATTGTTTATTTTACTATTTGGGACGTAAGTTATACTGTTGTATTTTTGGCTTGTAATAAGGTGAAGAAGTACTAAGCATAAAGTTGGGATTTTTAGCTATTTATTGGGAGTTAATGGGTTTTAAGTAAGTTTTTCTCCCATGATCTCATCATGTCTCTGTAACAACTCTAAGATTTGAAGCATGTTGCTTGACCGAGTTTCGAGTGTCATCCGCTGCCTATGTTTCTTTTGGGGCTCGAGTTCTTGACAAGTAAAGACGATGAAATCTGGATCCCACCCAAGACACCCAAATCTATAGGGGCATAACCGACCTTTAAATTCAGCTAGGGGTCGTGGTTGTAACCGTAGGTTACAGTGGCACTCCAGAGATTGGACTGGAGGTGTGTAACACCCTTTGTTAATGGTGTTAAAAATAAATAAAACAAGATTTCAAAAATGCTCTTTGAGAGAGAGGCGGGAAATGAAATGATGGGCCTTGGGAGGGGCATTTTGATAATTTAATCAGTGAGCGGTCTGATGGGCCCTAGGGACAGTTTGAGAATAAAGTAACAAATTGTCGAATTAATGGCGGGAAATGCCGTAAGACTTGGATGTCCAGGAAATGGGGCAAGGGATTGTCGAACATTTCGAAATGAGACTAATGACTCTTAAGAGAAGTCAGATCGGGAATAATTTTTGGTACACTTGCGATATAATCTTAAGTTATTGGTTGAACCGAATGTTCGAGAGGGCCAATAAGTAAATCATCGATATGGCAGAGGGACCCTAAGAGTGGCCCGATTTTATAAATAAGTCAACCCTACAGTATTTTCAAGTTGAGATAAGGTCCTATGAAGGTACAAGGATGAGATCGGTCTTAACAAATAATGACCGATTATTAATTTTGAGAAATTAAGATTTTAGTGTCTTGAGAGCAATTATTTAAGACCTTAGAGGGTCTAAATGTGATTATTAAAAATTCTCTAATTGGGATTATGGATTTTTAACAGGGTTGATGCGAAATTATAAAATAATTATGTGTGTTTTGGTGAAATTTAATAGGTATAATTAAATGTAATATAATTATATATATTATATATATGTGTGCAATGGATGCGCATTGGATGCGAGAGCTGGCTGGGCATTGGATGCCCAACTTCAACAATGGCCTTCTTCCTTGGATTCGAAAGAGAGAGAGAGAGAGAGAGCAATGAGGGAGAAGAGTGATGGCCGAGAGATTGAAGTGAAGGAGCTCGAGAGATCAGCCGAGAGAGATCGGTCGAGAGAGATCGAGAAAGAGAGAGATCGAGGCGGCAGCGGCCATGGCTGCCATTTGATGGCCGATGATGGAAGAAGAAGAAGGCAACGGCGAATCAGCGAGGGCGCGCGACGGAGCTCGTGGAGGTTGCCTAGGTGCGTCGCAGTGGCTGCCTGGATGCGTCGATGGCCGGCCCAAGCCAGCGGTGGCGGCAGCGGCGGTGCGTGCAAGCTGTTTGGGAGAGGCCGCCATGGTAGCTCGCGATGGCAGCGACCAACGGCAGCTGGCGGTTGCGCGGCAATCGGCGGCGAGGTGGAGGGCAGCGGTGGTGACCGGGTGGCGGCAACGTGCAGGCGGCGTGCGCAGGTCGGCCGCGCGAAGAAGATGGTGAATAGTGCGCGCGGGGGAGAAGCCAGGGAAGAAAAGAAAGGAAAATAAAAAAAAAAGAAAAATAAAAAAAAAGATAATAAATAAATAAAATAGAAAGTAGGGAAAATTCTAGAAAAATTCCAAAAATTAATTCGGGGCTTGAGGAGTGTGTCGGAAGCTCAAAAATGGGATTTTGGGCGTAAGTGGAGGCTCGAGAGCCAACGCCGGTGTGGACATCTGACCGATTTTCTCTTCCAGAATAACCGAGGTAAATTAATATTTTCTTCCTAAGTTATTTGCATTAAGCAAGTTAATGTAAAATAGTTATTTATTGGATTAAACCCTATGTCGGGGTTGTTTGGAAAATTATTGATGGTTGGTTTATGTCATGGTTGGTGTTGTTTGGAGATAGTGTTGATGAGTGATTGTACTGTGTAAGCAAAAGCAAAGACATCAATTAACGTCTGATGTATGATTGGTCTTTGTGTGTTTGCCTCTAGGTTTGACCGGGAAGACGATCCTAGAGGAATTTGAAATTCAGGTTGGAATTTGTGCCGAGGCAGAGATTAGGTTTCGAGCCAGGTAAGGGATGACCCCATGTGGAGGTGGCCTTGCAAGTTGGTAAATATGTTTGATAATATTTTTATGTTACATTGGCATGTATTGGTTATATCTTGTGTGATGCAAGACCTAGTGGACCTATGGCCGTATGGAGGACTAGTGTGGTAGGGGCGGATAGGTTGATGCCTCAAACCTTAGTGGGTTGTGAGGATGAGTAAGCCTAGCCTCATTTGCATGTATTTGTCATACATAAATACGATTATATTCATATTTACATACATTGCACTCTTACTGAGTCTTTGTGACTCATGAGATTTTACCTCATGTGCATGGGCGGATGTAGGGGGGGGCTGGCACGAGCTTCAGCCCGTGCCAGTCCCAGCTAAACAACAATAATATATATATTATATATGTATATATGTAAAAATCCAATTAAAACTCTGATTAAATATTACTTTAGCCTAGTCTTGGAGCTCCCCCTACATCCGCCCCTGCTCATGTGTAGATGTTGCAAGTCCATATGCAAGCAGGAACGGCGCTGAGAGGCTGTTATGGCAACTAGCGAAGTTGCCCGAGTTGTGTATTTTATTATCTCTTGTTGTAGCCAGGTGGCATTGCGTATGTATACCCTTGTGAGTAAATGTATGTGTTGTTGAGCGATAGATGTATCTAACTGTTGTAAGCATCATAAGGTGATGGATAATTGTGAGTTTGTGTGATGTATATGTGGCTTTAGTTGTTGATGGCAAGATCGGACCGAGTAAGATCAGCAAGGTATGTTCTCATAAATTCTCAATACTCAGCAAAGTGTTGTTATGCTAGCTTTGTGCCTGGGTCACCTCTGGCTTGCTATGAGGCGAGCTGAAGAAAGGTGATGCTCACTCGGGTTTCGGGTCTCGTTCCGCTGAGTCTTCTTGTTTAAGTTGAGACCGATCCCTGAGTGGAGCGAAGGGAATGATGAAGCCTAGTTCCCACCTAGGGCATTTCCTGTTAAAACATAGTTCAACCTTTCAGTTGTGGTTCGTCGGGTGAGTAATCCGGTCGATTATTTACCGGTGGCCCCCGTAAGTGAGAGCGGGTCGTTACAAGGTGTCACATTATATTTGCTCATAATAGAATCTGGATCTCCAAATGACCATTTTTGAAAGAAAAATCAACAAACCAATTATTAACATTTATTCTTTCTTTGGAGACTTCTCCATCCATATGTGGAGACATTCTACGTTCTCTCTCTTGGAGCCATTTATCACTATAAAATCTTCAAAAGCTAAAATAGACAAAATTTTAATAATAAAAAAAAGTAATAAATAGAGTATTGAATTAAAAGGAAATGGAGAATGAATTTGAAAATTACATTAGATTCAATGAATGAGTTAGGCAACGTCATGGAGTGTCATTTTTTGCCTAATAAGTTATCAAGAAGAATACAATGATGACATGATAAAACGATGAAAAATCACTTAGTATCTTTCCTTCATGTTCATAAATAATTTTCTTCACCTTAATAATTATAGAATCCCACATCTCATAAACTAAATGATGACATGGCTTGTTTGTTTCATAAACTCTAATCATGTTATAAATATGTGCAGTGAAAGCAATAATGTAATCAATTTTCTCCCACCAATCCTCATTCACCAGCAATTCACGAACAAATCTAGCTTTCCCATGATCATCATATCGATATTATGCCATTGATCACTAATAACCATTATAAGTGCACATCTAATAAGCTTAAACTTTTTAAAAATAACAACAATAGAAGCAAATTGAGTGTTAGCAATGCAAGCAACTTCAAATAACTAAATCAATTGAACATGGACAGTCTCATTGAATGATTCATTATGAAATGTTTGATGACAAAAGCATATCCATGCACTTTGATGAAATAGTTAGTTTAAGAAGGGGGGTGAATTGGGTTTCCAAAATATTTTAGATTTAAAAGCTCTTTGTACAAAGAAAACTGTTTGACCCTTTTTAGACCTTTTGAAAAATAGTGATAAAAACCTCTATTGAAAGATCTAACTTTAAATAATAAAGGAAATAATGATGTGAGAATGTTTGAGTGAAAATGAAATTTCCAAGATCAATTTTAAAGCAAATATTGCAAACTGTAAAAGCTAGAAGTAAAAACTTGATTAACTAAAATGTAAGGAGGAATGAACAATACATCACACAAAGAATTTTATAGTGGTTCAGCTCAACCAGTCTACTCCACTCCCTTGGGTTCTCACCAAGGATTTCAACACTTCACTATAGCTTTTACAAGATAACCTAAAACCTTTGATTTTCAATGACTCGATTGTAACTGAATACATAGATTTTGTAAGGATCAACTTAAATGTAACGACCCGTTAGTGGGTCTAGGCGTTATTGGTAATTTATTTCGGATATTTGAAATTTTTGCCTTAATAATTGTGGGAAATAATTTATGTGTTGATAAAAGGCAATTAATGAAAATAATAATTTTGTGGGATGATAAATGTAAGTGAAATTAAAATTTATAAGCCCACATAAATGGAGTTTAAGTTATGGGCTAAGTGGGCTTGGGTCCAATAGGAGTGGACTCTTGAGCTAGACTTAGGCCTATGTATATAATGTTAGGATGAATTAAATAAAGGGAAAAGAAATGAAAAAGTGGTGAGAAACGTCCATAAGGGGCATGGATATTTCAAGTGGTGTGTGTGTGTAGTGGAGGGAAAATTGGGAAGAGGAAAATAAGGGGGTGGTTGGAGTTGGATGGTAGCCCACTCCCACCCCCATTCTCTCTTACTTCCTTTACACTCATCCTTCTTCTCTTTATCCATTCTCTCTTGCTCTCCCTCTCATTCATCTCTTCTTCTTCTTTTTCTTCTTCTTCTTCTTCTTCTTCTTTTTTCCTTTTCATTTATTTCTCTTGGGTGGAGCTTCAATAGGAGAATTGCAAACTTTGGGGTTCCCTTCATCTCATTGGAGTTGCACCACTTAAGGCAAGTTCCCTTGCACTTTCTTTTAATGGTTGTGCAAGCATTTCCTTCATTTCTTCTCCATTTCATTTCAAGAGCTTCCATTATAAATATTGAAATTTTTTCATGAAAATGTCCGGTTGTTTTCATTGTTGTATCTTAGTGGGTCTTTTCGTAGGCATGAAGTTGGGTCTTGTTGATGTTTCTTGGGGTTTTTTTTACCTCATTTTTACCTCAAGGAATGACTTTGGTGCGTTAGGAAGCTAGTGGTGGTTGTTTTGGATTCATTTCGTGTTTTTTGCGTGCGTCGAGTTGACTAAACTTGGGGTTTAGTCGACTCAGTAAAGGCCCGTTTTCACAAATTTTAGTGCCAGCCTTCAGCCTAGTCGACTAATCAATTTGTTTAGTTAACTAAGCATTAGTCGACTAAGGATTTCCTTAGTCGACTATTCCCTTCCATTAGTCGACTATTCTCTTTCTTTCAACACTACGCATGTTACACTATTTTGATCATAACTTTTGATGTAGAAGTCAAAATTGAGATCCGTTTAAAGTGTCATAAACTAGACTTCGAGGCATTTTGTAACACCCCAGCCTCTTCAGGGAATTAATATATGCTAGGATTTTTTTTTTTTTTATACATCAAACTTAAACCAAAGATAAATCCTCAACATATCCTTTATAAGTAGCAATCCCAAATATACCAAAGGAATGATACACTTTAAACATAAGCGAAAGCAAGATCAGAACCTGTAAGGAACCTTGAAGACACATCATACGTGGGTGCATACACATCGTTCACCCCACATAATATTACAAATATTGTTAAAGTCTAAATAATACAACGGAATATAATAGATGGTCCTAGCCCCACATGGGGCCCATAAAATATCCATCAAGCTCATGCCTCGATCACTTCCTTGCCCTTCCGACCGCTCGTCCCGCCTGAAACATGGAATATTCCAGAGACATAGTCCAATATTAGAAGATGAAATCTTTTAAGTGAGGGTTATATAAGTATGAATGAATGAATAATGCATGGACATTTATAAACAAATACCCTAGTGTAACTTCCCTGGCCCACCAACCTAGCACAGAACTCTAGGCAGAATCCCGAACCTTTGCAGGATAATCCTAACGTTGTTCCATCAATTGCCCTTGGAGAATTACGGCTACACTCTTAGAGTGACTTCCCAATCTCATGTATGAGTTTAATATGACAATAATATTATGTCATGCATACCTCACGACTTCTCATGCAACAGTATATGAAGATGATCATAACATACATAGATTTCATGCATAGAAAGGTATTCATATCATATATGGGTTATAGGGGCAAAACCACTCACCTTAAACAGAATTTGACTTGCTTCGATTTGCGTGTTATCCTTGAAAATAATGCAAATTGTCAAGATCCTTGGTCAAATCACTTCCTGGCCAATCATTTCCAAATAAAATCAATAATATAATTTTTCCAGACTTTCTTCTTATTTTTTCTCTATTTTTCCCAATTTTTTCTCTATTTTTCATAAGCATAAATTCTTCAAAAATTCCTAATAAAATAATTTCTTAAATTTTTCTTCATGAAAATTCTTAAAATAACATTTTTAATCTCTATGAATTTTTTGGGAATTTTTCAAAATCTCTTCCTATTTTTCTCTAATTAATTTTTATTTCGAAAATTCAAAATAATTATTTTATCATAAAATGTCCCAAATAAAATTTGATAAAACTGAACTATTCCTTTTTCTCGTGTTTTTGGATATTTTTTCAGAATTTTATCCCTCTTATTTCTATTTTTACTCTATTTTTCTTTATTTCAATATTTAAATAATACTAAAAATAATCTCTGGTCATCTTCTCCGGCGCCGGCACACCGAAAAATTAAACTGACTATACCAAAAGATAGCTTACCTTGATTCGATACCTCTGGCCAAATTTGAGTTTGAAATAACACTTGGAAGACCTCCATCCGAGCAAAATTCAATCTAGTTTCGGTGAGATCTGATTTTTCCGGCGAAGCTCCGATCACTCCTCAAATGAACTCCAAAATCTCTCAAAATTTTCAGAAATGATCCTTACCTCATGGGCAACAAAAGCCCTATGGTTTGATGCCTCAATTCGTTCAAAAATGAGATCAATTTTAAGCTCAAATCTTGCAAAACTCTCTACCACTACATCCTCTATTTATAGTCGAATTCGAACCTCAAAACGACGGATTTTGTTTCACCCAAAGCCACTAAGGCCTTCCCGTGCCCTAGATCTGTTTAAAATGCACCGAAAGTTTTTCAAAAGCTGATTTACTTAGGGTAAATTATGATTGCTTTCGGTCGAAAATTTAACCATTTTCGACCAAATCAAAGCCAATTGTTGGCCAATATTGATTCTGGGGCCTTGCCCCAACGATCCTTGCCAATTTC
Source organism: Diospyros kaki (assembly GCA_036245055.1). Classification (NCBI taxonomy): domain Eukaryota; kingdom Viridiplantae; phylum Streptophyta; class Magnoliopsida; order Ericales; family Ebenaceae; genus Diospyros; species Diospyros kaki. The sequence continues at coordinate 3,960,086 of BSEG01000002.1, read as the reverse complement.
ATGGGCCTTTCACAACCGAATTCGGTGATAGGAAGGCTGGCCAGAAGCTTGGTCTGCCATGGCAGCTTCCAAGTTCTAGAAATTGCACTTTTGCCCCTTTTATTTTGGATTCTTTACATTTTGGCATTTCCATGAAGCCCCTGAACTTTCTATAAATTCCATTGAGTCCCTCAAGCTTTTAAATCTTCATTTCTTCCTCTAAGATTCCTAAAAAATGTCATTTCGACCTCCTTCGGGCAAATTCAAGAAATTGCACTTAGGCCCGAATCTTCATTTTGGTCATAAATACTTTGTTTCTTCCTGAAATTGCTAAAGGATTGTTCTACATGCTAAATATGAACTTTATTGGGGTTCTTTTGACTTCTCAAAGGTCTCCTACGATAATTCGATTTTTCAGCCAGAATCATAGCTATATATCTTAGCTGTACCGGAAATCATTCCTGATCTAATTTCTCTCGATGGTAAAAATTATTTCTTGATATTCTTAATAGGTATATGCCTATTTCTTTAGGTATATGAGCCCCCGGACATTCCCTCTAGTCGATTCGGACATTTTCTTGAGCTATTCTGATACCAATTTTCTTTGAAACCACATTTTTCTTACTTGAAAGTTTTTCGAGTATTACATATTTGATTTGATATATAATATCATATAATTTGGTTATGGTTTTAGTTGGTTAAGGCTTTTCTCAATCCAAATTAAGCATGATTATTGATCTAAGTTGCAATTAATTGCTTCCTCTAACATTACTCAATCCTCTAAAATCTTAGGATGTGATTAAAGATATGTATGTATATACATGGGCTCATGAATGAATATGTTATTGAAATGTTTAAATGTGCATGATGTTCATGATGCGTACATTTCTATAATGGAGTATGTACGTTATACTTATGTGAGACCCCATGAGCATTGCATGGCATTACTATTTGCACCCCTACTACTATTATTTTGGCGCAATAGCTATGTTCCACAGATGAAAAAAGAAAATGATATCATATGGAGCGCTTGATGCTAGTGAGGTGACCATATAGCCCGGTAGACGATGCTCAAGCCAATGAGTGGCAAATTGATTTATATATATATGTATGTATGTATGTATATATGTATGCATTAATGCATGTGAATAAATGGCTTTGAGAGCCGATGTGATCCATGTATCTAGAAGGCCATGTGAGCCAATGCGATGTATGGAGATCTATGTAATTACAGGAAATGAAATGTTGCATAAATCCAAAATGATGATGGTATGAAATGATATTAATAATGGGAATTGAATGATGGGTTGAAATTGTCTTTGGGGAGTCAGGTGTACTCCATTTATGCTATCCATCTTTTCATTCTTGATTCCGTTATTATATATATATATATTTGTTGAGTCTTGTGTCTTACTTTGTTTAATTTTTGTTATTTCAAGTAAGGGCAAGGAGTTCGTTGGGGGCGAGTCTAGTGGGGCTTGAGCCCAAGTTTAGAAATGTATAGAGACGTTCCCAACAAAAAAGTCTATGTTGGTAGTTTTGTTGAGAGCGCATTGTGAGAAGATTTTTATTTTGTTAATTCCATTAGTGCCCTTGTATTCATTTTGTATAGGCTATAATGCCAAGATGATGTAAACTTATATTAAGGCTTTCGTTGATGATATCTAAGATTAGAAGTTGTGATGTTGAGTTATATTATTCTATATCATTTTTGTGACGACCTCCTTTTAGATATCCTATGCTAGCTGGATTATCTAGGAAATGGCCGCTACATAAACATTTTTACACTGTGTTTTTTATGGGCTCAAGCACCAACCACAACATGATAAGTAAAGTAAAGTTTACAATTTAAACACTTTGAGAAGCTTTAATAAATTCAAATTCAAATAGAGAAAGTAGCTTCTGATCACAAAGAAAAAAAGAGATGAAAGGAATATGAAAGTAAAACACTCACTCTCTTTTTGCTAGTAAAAGATGTATGATTTTAGAACTCTTTTTTTTGAGGTAAGAGTAAGAAGAATTCAAATATTAACTCATGTTTCTTCATCCTCTTCTCCTTTTATACTTGTTGTTAAGAGAATGAAATCTACAAGTACAACCTTCTTTTCCATAAAATAATTATTAGAATATTCAAAAATCAAGATAAAAGAATGAGAAAAATTTTAGAGCTATTTTGAAGCCTTAACAGTCAAAACTATGCATTAAATGCACTTGCAATGACTAGCTTAACGGTTATATTTTTCAACTTCAGCACAACGTTACTCGAGTACAAAAAGAACCTTTCTTGACTAAGTTGTATCCTTACTTAACTATTTTTTATCCTTACTCAACTATTTTTGTTTTGTAAATACATGAACTAACTACTCGATTACCACTCAAAAATAGTTGATTATACATCAATTTACACTCGATTACAAAGGAAAATACTCGATTATAAATTTGATTATTTGATTACTTTTGATCTAGCCAAACTTGCAATAAATACTCGATTACAAAAGACTAGTTAGTCGAGTATAAACTCTTACATACTTGAATACATTATAACTTGTAATCAACTATATGCTATACAAAATTGGTTTACTCAATTACAATAGAATCTTATACTCAATTAAATAGATGAAGTCATAGACTCAAATACTTAGATCAATAGATTACTCAAGTATCAGAATTTTTACTTGATTAATGCTTTGATATACTCGATTGGATTTAAGCCTTACTTGATTAAGACTTTGATATACTTGATTAATTTTATGTCTTACTTAATTAAAAATCTATCAAAATTATATTGTTTTGAATATCATCAAGACAATTTTCTTATCAACAACATCTAAATAAGAAGCATAAACATTAAGCTCAAATATAAAGCACAAGTATTTTTTTTTTTGAAAGTTTGTTAAAATTAACTTTCCAATCACATTCACTTGGCTCATAGAAAGCCTTAATGGATCAAGATAATGAAATATTCTCATCTCATGTAATTTCACTAGATTCTCAAGAAATAATAAGTTGAGTGCATTGAATGTTACTTAACTAAAAATATTTCTTTCTAAATCAAGTAAAGATCATTCTACTTAGCACACAACATGACATATAAATTCTATAGAAATACAATTACCCAAATAACTATTCATTCAAATATACTTTATCAAACATACACACACATGAAACACACATTAGTCAAATAACTTACTTGCTACTTGACTGACACAAAACATATAGAATATTGCAAATACGTTAAGTACAATATATGTTACTCAACAACAAAACACAACATATAACATAGAGATGCACTAGCTTGAACATCATGATATCTCATTTATATTTTACAAGAACACGTATAAGTTGAACAAAACATATATGATTTCTTATTTTATAAGCTAAATACACATACATTACTAATGCATATTTTGAGTAATTCTTGAAAGATAGAATCTTCAGAATTTTATTATTCAAATGCATTAAAACAAAATTTGATTCACAGACTAGACAAGTAACACTTGAATGTATTACTAAGTAAACATTCAACATTTAAATTCTTTTAAATACGTGAATGATTTTGCTTATCTAGCAATAAACATTCAACATTATAAGTACTTTAAGTGTTCTTCTATTAAATTTCAAAACATTGAGAACCTTAGAAATTTGATATTAAATATCAAATAGGCAATCTAAAATCATTGGATCAAAACTCAAGAACCATCTCATGAGTATGTGATTATTTACTACAAAAACTTGATGTGGCCCACACTTTTTTGAATCATAACATAAATATTGATTACTTAAGACAACAAACCTAATCCTAAGTTTACCTTAAGAACCATTAACACCATAAGATCTATAAGATACTTATGCAATATGGATATTTAGAATATCCCTTGAAAACCTGAACAACCTATTAGCATAAATAAGACATAAAAATAATCTTATTGACACATAGATAAAATATAATAACACATTAAGGTTATCAACACAACCTTAATATTTCCTTAAGAAATATGAGAATATATCATATTCTAAAGAAGGATAAAATATTTTTCACATATATAAACCATATTAACAGATAATCATACAAGATTCCTTGAGTTTATTCTCAAAGTATCTTTATCATAAAACATGCCTTATATTAAAGTTTTGCATAAAATAATTATCATTAAAATATTCAAGAACAAACTCAACAATCTCCCCCTTCTTGATGATGACAAAAACTTTAATGTTTAAGAGAACATTTACCACAAATGTTCCACTAAACCTTCTACTCCTTTTTGTCATTAGCAAAAAGAATAATAAGTTTGATACCACATGAATCATATGATACCAATTAGAAAAGGTATAACCTTTTTCCCTTTTTTGAAATTTTTATTCCTTTGAGGAATAAGTTAACAACAGGCAAGGCTCCCCCTGAGTTTATGCCTAATGCTCAATGAATCTTTAAGATAGATAGCACTTGAGCATACCTCTACAAAAAGATTCTTGCCCTACAAATAATGTTCAGCCCTTTTTATGAGAGAGAGAGATATGCAAAATACTTCCTAATAAATACACATTTTAGTGTATCTTTTAGTAGGTTTTACTTTTAGGATATTGAACAATATGAGAGCATGAATACTTTTAGAAGTGCCAATAATTTTTCTTTAGAAAATATCACAAAGACAGAATTCCTAACACGTATGCGCCCGCACACACACACACACGCACACATATATATATAAGCACATAGCACAGATAATTCTCAAGGGTTACCTATTTTCTCAATAAATAAAAAATATCTCTTGGAAAGCAGAAAAAGGAGAAATCACATAAAATTATTTCTTTAATCATTTACTCACATAGACATCACATATAGAAAAAATAAGCTTGAATTCAAATTAGCACATTCAATGAGGACATACAAGCATTCAAGCATGACATCTTAATTATTCAAGAAACAATTTAGACAAACAACAAAACAAGTTTACCACATTTAAGACTTTGCATATGTCATCATAACATTAATCACAAAAGACATTGTCAAAGCATGTATAATCAAATTCATTCAAGAAAATTATTAATATGGAAATCAAATCATACAAAATCATAAATCAATCTTATGAATATTTGTACTAAAATATACCAAATGCCAAAGTGCTTTTAAGCACTAGGATTTTGATCTTATGTCACTTGAGTGATAAGCTTGAGTTTCTTTTGAAATATCTAGGCATAAGGCATGAATATGTTCTCAAACTCTTCCCTTATCGCTATTTGCCCCCCTCCCCAACTTGAAAGCGGACCTATCATGCCCCTCAAATTTCAATTTTGTTACAATCACACACCTCATCTCTCACAAGATTGCGAGTGAGATACATGTGCACTATCAATGGATCGCTAGCAAGAGAAATAGGAGGTGAGTCACTGGAGAGAGGGGAGAGGAAATAGCGGTTAGTGGGGAAGGATGAGAGAGGAAACAGAGGTCACCGAGGAAGGAGGAGATGGGTCAATTGCCATCAACTAGTGGGTCGATCAACTAAGGCGAGAAAGGCAACGACCCACCCATCGTCATTTTCACCTTGGCCTATCGACCGACCCATTGCCTCCCTCGCTGGCGACCTCTATTTTCTCCCCCATCCCTTGTCGACAACTTCTATTTCCTCCCCACTTTCTCTGTTTCCACTAACAGTGCGAGTGTATCTCATGCACAATCATGTGAGAGCTGAGGTGTGATTGTAGCAAAATTGAAAGTTGAAGGGCATGATAAGTCCACTTTCAAGTTTGGGGAATGATGAAATAGGGCAAATGGCTATAAGGGAATAGTTAGAGGATATATTTATGCCTTATGCTAAATATCTATTCTATCTTAACAACTTAAGTAATATTTCCCATTACTCGACTAATTTTCTATAGACATCTATTTGTTTTACTTGACCAACTTTATAGATTACTCAAGTATTTTGAGATTCTTGATAAAAATTGCAGTACTATTTGGATGAACTTGAAAATCACATTTCAAGACTTCATTCCATGTTCAATTCATTCAATCTTAGAAAATTTCCTTCATTCCTAGGATTTTAATTTAAGCCCAATATCATACAAGAACTTTTCACAAAAAAAAAAAAAAAATCACTTCACAAGTAATAAATATTTCATTCTCAAACACACACAAAAAATGAACACAAGTCTAAATAGTCTTGACATCTACAAATTGATATCAAACAATTTTTCAATAAATTTTAATCATTTCTTAAAGATTCTTAATCATGGAAACAATCACCCTAAATGTAAGTAACAAAATCTTACATTTTTCCACAAATAATGATTTCATTCATGAGGACAAGTATTCTCAAGACAAGCAATTTCAAACTGAGAATTTAATTACATCATTTGAAGTGTTTTCTATACGCATCCTATCTACTAGAGAAACAAATTACTCAAACACTACTCTCTCAATCTTAATTTATTTCAAAATCCAAGTTTTCTTATGCTATTAGAGTAATATTCCTTCATTACTCAACTATTGATTAAGTGCCTTACAGATTCTAGATTTATTACTTAAATTTATGACCTAGGTTGCACGAAAACAAGGAAATAGTATTTTTTTTAAAAAAAAAATAGAAAATGGAAACGCGAGTTAAAGTGTAAATTTAAAAAATATAAGAATTTTTTTATAAATATAATTTTTAATATAAAAAAATAGTTCAAAAATAATACAAACAAACATAAACAATAAACATAAGTTCAATGATGCATTCGAACAAATATAAACATAAAGTCTACAATGCATTCAAACAACCATCAACAATATTTACAAGTTGGCTTTTAACATTTGGCTCAGCTACAACCAAATTGTCTTTTAAGGATTAAGTTTAACCTTTACAAGCTTTCACAACAAATGTGAAAGGATTTATCAAGAGAAAAAAAGAATATTACAATGAGAACAATAAAATTTCTCTTGAATAGAAGAGAAATAAAGAATTTAAAAAGAACGATATTCTTTCTCTTTTAATGTCTCACAAAGATTAAACTTTGATAGCACGAGAGATAAAGTATTTGAAAGTTCTTGAGCTTCTGCAAGATGAGTTCAAGCTCTTTGTAAACTATGGTAACCTTTTTCAATATGCCTCTTCTCCCATTTATAGATTTTCTATATTCAATCCTTCCTAACAAGTCAATTCACAAAAAGAATGTTGGTTTGTCTCACAACTGCCATATTTTATCTCTATACACTTCAATCAAATGGTTAGATATTGATAAAATATATGTATGATGTCTGAAGAGCATTAAATGAACTGAAAAAACAAGTCAAGCTCATTAAATGCAGCACAACGGCTATATTTTTCGAATTCTGATAGAAAATACTCAAGTATATTTTAACAGTACTCGACTATTGATCCTCACTCGATTGGATGAATTATGTAATCAATTATATTTTAAATTTACTCGAGTATGAGAATTTCATTACTCGATTATTTTCAACCCACAAAAACAACGTATTTTTAATTATGAATTATGTAATCAATTATATGTTTTCTCAATTAATTATGATCTTTACTCGAGTACAAAGATTATTACTTGATTAAATGTTAAGTCCAAAGACTTAACCAATTTTTAGCCTATCTTTACTTGATTACAAAGGATATCTACTAGAGTACAAAAAAACATTACTCAAATACAAAGAATACTTCACTCAAGTAAAGAATGAACATAAACTTTAATTTAAGATTACTCGATTATAAAAGAGATTCACTCGAGTACAAATGATTGTTACTCAATTACAAAAACTCCTTATTCAATTAAATTTAATATGACAGAAAGTTGCATAATACATTTGAGTATAAGGAATTTGATAGTCGATACATTTAATCTTTACTTGATTGTTTTAATATATGTAATCGATTATTTTGAAAATACTCTAAGCATTACTCAGTTACTCTCAAAGCTTACTTAATTGATCTTTACAAAAAGGCTTTAGGCTTTACTGATTAAGTACTCAATTGATTCTCATATACTCAATTAAGTACTCGATTATTTTGAACAAGTTACTCGATTAATGGTTTGATGAACATAAGAATTATTCCAATTGTTTTAGTCATCATCATTGAACCAAATTACTATTTTTCTCTCATTAAATCATAACGCCTAATGAATCAACACACTTCAATGATTCAATGATACTCATCATATGTCTTTTGATTATTTTCTACATCCTAGTTGCACATATATTATTCAAAGCAAAATTAAGTGTATGGACAACACAAGGAGTCCAATAAACATGTGCAAACATATCTTTGATGATTTCTCCAACTCCCCTACAATTAAAAGCATTATCAGTAACGATCTATACAACTTTTTGATGACCAACTTCCTCTATTACCTCTTTCATCAAATTAATAATAAATTGTTTATTCTTTATTTCACCTAAATAATTCATAACTTTAACAAACATAGGAGCATTTTTAGAAACAACCATAAAATTGATTAAGTGCCTTTTTTGTGGGCTACTCTAACCATAGTAACAATGTTAAAACCTTTTTTCAACCAAGTGCCTTTAATAAGTTACAACAACCTTTTAACATTAATTTTTTTTTTTTTTGAAGTAATGTGATCATCAACTTATTATAATCCAGAGGTACATAACCACCCAATAGATGAGTAGTAGCAAATGGGTAAAAACTCAAATAATATAGGTTTCTTACAAGATTAAAAGGCAAATCCCTAACATAGAACATTCTAACAATATCAACATCTAATTATGCTCTAATTTGCATGTCAAAAGCTCTAGCAATAAGTAAATCATTACCTTTTCTCTTCTTTAAATGTTTTAAAACACTTGGTTCATGTAAAGACAAAGAAGCGTTATTAGTAAATAAAGACACTTGCTTAGGTTGTAAATTTAAAATTTTGGTTGTAACTTCTCCTTTAACTTTTTTTCATTTCAGAAATAGTTTCAAAACTCACTTTTTTATAAATATCAATCCTAAATTTTTGTAACCTTAAAAGTTACATGTCTACTTCCAGTTATCCCCTTCTTCCCCCATGGTCTCGATTCTAATCACATATATTTCCATAAGGAACTATTTTTTTTATCCCTATTTTTTGTTGAAATATTGCTGCTAGATCGTGAACTTGAGGTTAAATGAGTCATGGCAACATATGACCTATATAGGGGGGAGGGGGGAAGGAGCAACACCGACGATAGCCTTAGCTTTTAATCCCAAAAAATAAAAAATTATTATTTCATCAAAACATCAAACAAGTCCAAGCTCATTTAATCAAGAGTCAACTAGCAACACATCAACCAAGTCTAATATCATTTAATCAACAAGCAACTAAGTTCACACTCCAATTCATTCCCAGACTAAAACCCAACAACTTGAGAATCTATTAACTCTATTTTTTTTTTTAAATAATAGCAAGCACATCAGACCTTTGATGACACACAAATGAATCAAAAACCTATCATACCATAACCAAAATAATTATTTAGATCCCAAAAATGCAACAACATGAATTATTCACATACATACATATATACATTCATAAATATACTCAGACATAACTATATAAATGCATACATCAACAGTTAATACTCTACAAGTATTACATATATTCACGTGCATTAACAATTAATACTCTATAAATATTACATACATAACTATAAGTATTACATACTATATATTACATGCATAATATTGAATTAGAAAAATAAGCATTATATATAATCATACACGATATATTGACTGAAATATATTTACACAATACATTCATATAATAGAAATCAATACATATCGATAATATATATACATACATAATACAATACAAAACTAAAATAAATACATATAGAGAAAGAAGTTGGATGGTTATCGCCGGGCACTAATCAAAGAGCCAACTCAACCAAGAGTTGCAGTAACTGGTCAACATTATCGAAGTTGGACAAAACAATGGACAACATACTATAATTGATACAAGAGTTGCAGTTGTAGTCGCCAGACGGAATGGATGGGGATGAGATCGAGATTCAAGAAGAAAAAAAAAAAGGAAGACAATGGTAGTAAGACTTTCATTTTATGTTTTCGCAAAATGAGTAAGGAAGAATATATTCAATTTTTAAGAAAAAGATGGAAATTTTTTTTTCCTCTCTAATCTCTTTGTGGACAGAAACACATTTCTAATATTTTTTTAATATTACAAAATGACCCTAAAAATTTTTTAAAATTACAGAGACATGCCAAAAACATTTTTTTAGTGCTTCACGTACATAAATGCCAAAACGGCACATCCAAAGCATTTCCATCCATCATAGTAAATAAGAGTACGTTAGCTAATTATCAAGTTTCTATTTTAACAGTCATTAAACAATAGTTGAAATCTATAATAGTGTCAACAATTAATGGTTGGTCAATATGGGCTAATTTATTAAAATTCAATGATTTATTCATTTTAAAGTTCAATAGTGAATTTGGCAGCTAAACCCAAATACAACCATCAATTTGATTCTTTTTTTTTAAAATAAAAAATTATTTCTAGAAGTACAAACTGTCAAATTCGCCACTATACTTGGGCCCAAGTGCCAAAGTGATCCTTAAATTTTAAAAATGGAGAAAATAAACCACTAAATTTTCACAAAGGGGGTTGATCCTTGCTTTTCTATTTTAGATTTGGCCTTTTAACATGAAAAAATCAAGCATTTTTATGTTTTTGTGATTTTATCCAAAACTTTTAATTTTAACAATAAAACCTCGATTTAAGAAATTGAGTACAATTTTATCCCATGGATGAAATCAATTGGAGAGGTGTATGGCTTTGCCCAAGTGACGTGCCACCTGACAATTTGAGTGGACCCCACGTTGATTGTTGTTAAAAAAGAATAAAGAATAAAAAAAATTAAAACATTTAATTAGAGTTAACCTATTTGGGTCAAGACCCATCCTATCCCTCTCCATCACTTAGGGTTTGCCTAGCCTCTGCGTCGTCATTGTCGTCTTCTTCATCCACCGTCAGTTGCCCATTCTCTTACATCCTTCATTGTCATGGTGGCAACCTTGCGTCTTCCCCATGGTTGATGGTCCATTGGTTTTGCCATGGTCGTGACCTTGCGTCTTCCTCATGGCTGATAGTACATCAATCCAAACGCACAATAATCGTCGACGACAGTGGCCGACTCCTCGTGAGTCGTGGCTCCCCATCGTGAATGTACCATGGTTGTGACCGTGGTGATGGGTTGTTGTGTCTACCTTCACCTCGGCGATTCACCATGACCGTGGCCATAGCCAATGTCTACCATGGCTAACGGTTTGCATCTTGCCTTGGGCGCTGACTTACCTTGGTTGTCTTCTTGTCGTCGATGGTGTTCATTGTCTCCATGGCTTTTAATCTTCTCCCAAATCAGCGGCCTTTTGTCTTCTCAATCAATCAACCCATTTGATTCGCCATGGCACATGTCAATTTGATTTGACATTTCTTTGGCTTGGCCATTGGCATCATCAAGCCATCATTGTTGGCTTCATGTGGCCATCGATGATGAAGGATGTAGGAAAAGAAGGGTGGTTGGCAATGGAGAAAAAAGGTGGCAGCGGCGCAAAGGCAAAGCAAGACCTAAGTGATGGAGGGAAAGTAAATGGGTCTTGACCCAAATAGGTTAACCCCAATTAAACGTTTTAATTTAATTTTTATTTTTCATTTCTTTTCAACAATAGTCGATATGGAGCCCCATTGCAAAGCCACATGCCTCTCCAATCACTTTCGGCTGTGGGATAAAATTACACCTAATTTCTTAAATTGGGTCCTTATTATCAAAATTAAAAATTTTAAATAAAATCACAAAAATGTAAAAATATTTGATTTTTTCATCCTAAAAGTCCTTAGATTTTGAATTTAGAGTAAGCTACAACTTTGAACTTCTTGTGAAAACTATTCCAAAGTTACTTTTACTTGATAAAAATTAAAAAAACTAGTTAACAGTCCACGAGTAATGGACAATTGAAAAACATCAAAAATAGTAACTTTAAAAAACCAATTAACCATTGGATAATGAATCTTATGATCCAATCAGTTCTCGTAGATAAAATTCCACAGAATTTTATAACATTGTTGGTAAGTCAATAAAAAAAAACTTCTTTGATTGAACAAAACAGTATATAAGTTCACGAAAAATTTATTCAAACACGTAGGTACCTTCTAAGAATTTTCTTAGATTATTATTGGCCAGCATGAATTGATGCTTTGATCATTAGTTTGCTTATACGGAAAAAAAAAATGAAAATAAATGAATCGTAAATTTTCAAGTATACTTTCACAAACCAATAACTATTATTTAGGATTTTAGAAATCAATTTTCTTTTCAAAAATAAATAAGAATAAAGTGTCAAATTGACCACAATTTTTTTTGACCCAAGAGTCAAAAACAGCCAGTAAACTTTAAAATTAATCACATAAGTCACTCAATTTTAATAAACAAGGCCATGTTGGTCAATTATCAATTGCATCCAATGGTGTTAAAGGAAAACTTAATAGTTGATTCACATGACCTTATTTTTATAAAAAAGAGTTGATCTATTATGTGTCTGGGAGGCCATGAGCCACACCCTCTTTCTCAAATTACTCGTATCGAACAATTATTATGTTATCTAACGCAAGCAACATAACAATCTGCTTATAAAAAAAATAATAGTTTAATTAATCCACTTAAACTTGAGTAGCCAATTTAGCTCTTGAGCAAAAGTACAAAGATTATTTTGACACTTTACAATTTACTAATTTATAGTATAAAATAAAGAAATTGAATTTTTTTTCTAATTAAAGATTTAATCAGTCAATAAAAATTAAAATTAAAAATATTTCCATAATTGAAGAAGCCCTTACCTTGTACATGACCAAGAAGCTTATCCCACAAATTTTCTAGTTCAAAATAAAACGGAAAGATATTAAATAAATACTATTTATAAAAAATTGAACAAATTAATAAATAGCTTTCTTCTATAAGGTCCACCATCAGCGTGATAACTTGGTGATAAAGATGTAGTCATTGAAAAGAAAAGAAAAGAAAAAGACAAAAAAAAATAAAGAATTCATGCCTGCCGAGATTGGCGTACACCTCCCTTGTGATGATTTTGCAGCAGTTTCGCAGGAACACAAGTGATGGCGCATAATCTAAAAAAAAAAAAAAAAAATATTGGGTGTGCACAGTCGCGGGTTTGCGTGTATCTCAGCAGCCTATATAGGATGGCTTGTTTAGGGAAGGAAGGAAGAAGTAGAGTAAATGGGGGATTTACCCAGATCCATTAGCTCTCCCATAATCTATTACGCTTGGAATTATTAGCATTGTTATTCTTTTACTCAACTTTGTTATCAAGAAGCTTCAAAAACATGTTTTCCAAAATAAAAAATACTCGAAGCATCAGCTTCGCCAAGATCAAGTGTACTATTTTGGCACTGATTGAGCTGCTGCTTAAAGAGAGTAATCCAACTGTCATTGCACCCCGAAAATTTGCTTCATTTGATTAAAAACTACACACACAAAAAAAAGGGGGGGGGGGTGTTAAAGAGTCCCAACGGTGGGCTCTCTCATAGGCTATCCAAATGTCATGACTCCCCAGAAGACAGGCTTAGCTTTTAAGTACTAAGAAACACATTAAAGCATGGAAACTTATAAATAAGGTCATGAACGCACCGGGGAATGGCTTGCTTCAGCCCCTGAATTGTGGTGGTGGTGGTGGTTATTCCCCCCGCCCCCACCCCTGCCACCTCGGCCCCTACTGTTGTTATAGTAGTAGCTCCTAGGATTATAGTTCCTGGATTGGTCATAGTATTGGTTGGGACCATTCTGGTAACCGCCACCTCCCCAGCTGCTTCCTCGTCCTCCACGCCCATTGGGGTAACCCCTACGGCCACCCCCGAACCTACCACGTCCGCCTCTATGGTTTGGATAGTTCCTTCGAGGAATATAATGCTGCTGCTCCTCTGAATCCACATCCCTCGAACCCTGCTGTGGTTTGTCCCCTTCTGGTTGAGCTTGATCTTTCCTAGGATTTTCCATAGGAAATTCACCCTGCAGAGCACCATATTTCGTCAAACTAAAATCAGAAAATAATTAGTAGTAGACTTTTAAGTATACAAATAAAACCTCGTGGGGTTCTTCTACAGGACTAGATTGATCACTGTATATTTCTTCATTTCCTCGGACATCAGTTGTATCTTCAGCCTAAAAAAAAAGTGAAGTAGGCCATGCATAAGAAAATCTTGCTTATGAAAATAGTGCAACTAAAGAAACGAACTAGAGAAAAATACATTTGAGAAACAGTCAGGTCACCATAACAGAAGTTTGCACCCTCCCCGCTAAAAAAAAAAAAAAGACAGATGAAATGGTTTTCTGATGTAAGGTAAGAACCTTGTAGCTCCTTTTGACTCACTAACCATGCTCCACACTAGCTTTATAGAAAATTGATGGTAATAATATCACAAATACATGTCCATAACGCATACAAAGAAACCTAAATAGGGGTTAACAGCATGAGCAGTATAAGATTAAAGAGAGATTCATCAAAGGAAGCACAAACCAATTTGCAGATTTATAGCCTACTCTCTTTTCCATACAGGCCGCATAGTGGGAAGAGCTAGTCATCTGTAACTTTTCACTATAAGCCCTTAAATAGTGCGGGGAAGAGTCAAAGTATGTATTATCCTATACCATGGTTTCCACCTCCACCATTCCCCCTCAGGATCAACAGAAATCTCCTATTCTTCTCCAGCAAACATGAGAGATAGAAATTGAGCCCATTGAACTCCAATTCACCCCCTTTTCCTCCAACCCTATTGGCTCCAGGTCGAGAACAATCAGAGAATGAAACCGAATCCCAAAAAGTTAAGAGAGAGAGAGAGAGACATAAACTTGAATTACTATTCAGCTCTGCTTTGCCATGTTGCCTTTATTCCCCCCTTCTCCATTTTACCTACAGTAAAAGACACAACCACATTGCTATTGGAACAGGAAATGAATTAACATTACAAGTGGCCGTATTCTCCTCTCTAAATAGCAATTGCCAAGACATGGCAGTTCTATGATTCCTCTACCGAGTGGATTCTCTCCTATTTAGCTCCAGCACGCTGTTTTAGTTTCCCTTTTCCCCCACTTCACCTTATAGCACACACAGAACACCTCTCCTCACCCCCACCCACCCCCCCCCCACCCCAAAAAAAAAAAAAAAAATCAAGGGCTATCCTATAGGATCTAATGGCTTCAACCAATCATAATCAGAGACCAAATAAAATCCAAAGGACAATTTCAACTTTCAAGTGATTCATCAATATAAAATTTACAAGTAGATGCAGTAATGCCACTAATGAATCTACTATAAACAGAAGTTAACAAATAACATCCAGAATCCATCTTAAACTTGGAAGAAAAGCAGTCCCAAGGGTACCCATAGTTGTTAAAAGTGCACCTAGGAGCAAGGCACAGCTCTGTGCACCTCATCACAACTGAGGCACTGCCTAGGCGCATCAGGCACACACCTCATGCAAAGCACAAGGTGCCCCATGCCTTGATTGCATATTAAAACCCTATTTCTTGTACATTTGTCATTGTAGATCTCATTTCTTGTTGATTGGATTGCATATTCTTATATATTGATGAGAGACAAACCTAGCAGTGTAAACCACAGGTGTACTGGAGCTCCCACTCGCCGGGATCCTTCGGCAGTGATGCTCACTCGCCAGAGAACTACTCACGCCTGCATTCTAGCTCATTTTTCTTCTTTTCTTCTAATTTCTTTTGCAATATAGAAGAAACTAATTATTTGTTATAATTGTTTTTTGATGTGTTCTACTTTAATTCTTTTTTCTTTGTTCTAATTTATGTTGCAATTTACAAGAAGCTAATCATTTTCATTGTGAGCTCTAGCAAATTTTTTTCTCTTCTAATTTCTTTTGCAATTTAAAAGAAACTAATTGTTTTTCTGTAACTATTTTTGCTGTGTATTCTATTGTAATTTTTTTTCTTGCTTCTAATTGCAAAAGAAATTAGAAGAAACTAATTATTTTCCTATAATTGTTTTTTGTACTATGGTCTGCTATAAATTTTTCTTTCATCTAATCTTTTTGGCAGTTAGAAGAAACTAATTGTTTTTCTGCAATAATATTAGCTGTTACTATAGGTTGGTTATTTGCATTCATGATTTATGAGTTTGCATCTATCTCCTTACAAGTACATATTAAAAAGAATAGTGTATAAGTATTTTGCATAAATGTGTGCCTCATGTACCTGAGGCTCGTGCCTTGCCCTGCGCCTTGTATCCATAGTTATCAAAGGCACGCCTAGGCGCGAGGTGCCTTAAGGCGCCAGTATGGCGCCTCGCCTGGGACGAGGCGAGGCGGTTTTGGCAAGGCCCTCGCCTAGGCGCTGGGGCGTGAGGCGCACCTCATGAAACTTAGGTCTTCTAACTAAATCTTGCAGCCCAATCTCTCCTCACTCCTCCCGACTCTAGCATCCAACCACTCTAGCCTTTCCTCTCCAGCTCGTTGCTCATGCTAACTCGGCCCGATCTTCTTCTTCCTCTCCTCTCCAGTCGCGACACCGTCCTCTCTTCCTCTCCAGCGACAACCCCCTCCTCTCTTCCTCTCCTCTCCAGTTCGGCTTGATCTTCCTCTTCCTTTCCTCTCCAGCCACGCCTGCCTCCTCTCTTCCTCTCCTATCCAGCCATGCCCACCTCCTAGCTTGTTAATTTCCTCTCCAGCCAGCCGCGCCCTCTTCCTCTATTCTCCTCTAGCCACGGACTTCTCCTCTCTTCCTCGCCTCTCTTCTCATCTGCTCTTCAAGTTGAAGCTATTAAGGCTGCCCACGGTCTTCTCCTATCTTGTAAGTTCTTTTACTTGTTTTTTATTTGTTTATTTCTTGCATTCTTGCCTAATTTCTTTTGCTGGCAGCTGGTTGCTGATCTCTTTTAAGTCTTTATAGTTTATTTCTATCATTAGGAGAATTTTGTGGAAGCTGGAAGTTTGGAATTGTGTTGCAACAGCCCAATAAATGTCGTCAACTACTTCCAAAACGGACCCAGCATGGAATTATTTTGAAGCTGATCCTAATGATAGAAATACCACCACATGTAAATTTTGTCATAAAGTAACAAAAGGTGGTATATTTCGGGCGAAACATCTTGTGGGTTGTTTTAGGAATACTAAAGCTTGTCCAAAATGTCCTCCATCAGTAAAAGAAGAGATTGGAGAGTACATGCAAAAGAAGAAAAATAGCAGGGATGAACGAAATATAGCATTGTTAGATGATGATCTTCAATTTGGTGAAGGGTATGATGATGATGATGATGATGAGCCGCTGCCTCAAAGTAGAAAAAGACCCAATGTATCTACTGGAAGTGAAAGCGGTACAGGTACTGGTAGTGTTGGTAGTGTTAAAGGGCCAACACAAAAGGGTCCACTTGATGTTTTTCTTAAAGACCCAGAAGTTAATGTGTTGAAAAGCAAGGGCAAAGGAAAGCAAACAAGGTTGGGTGAGCATGATTTTGCAAAAAAAGAGTTAAGAGCTCGAGTTTGTAGAAGCTTTGCACGATAGATGTATGATGCAGGCATTTAATTCAATGCAGTGACATATGACAGTTTTAAAGTATTTATAGAAGCAGTTGGTCAGTATGGTCCGGGTGTGAAGCCGTCTAGTTACCATGAAGTCAGGGTTCTCCTTCTCAAACAAGAGGTGGAAGCCACTCGTGAAATGATGAAAGATCATGAAGAAGCGTGGGCCAAATATGGATGTTCCATTTTGTCAAATGGCTGGAAAGACAAGAGGGAAAGGACATTGATTAACTTTTTAGTCAATTCTCCTAAAGGAAGTATGTTTTTGGAGTCTGTTGATGGTTCTAGCTATTCAAAGACTGGGGAAAAGATGTTTCAATTATTAAGTAAATGTGTGGAAAAGATTGGAGTAAGAAATGTGGTGCAAGTGGTCACCGATAGTGCTTCAAACAATATTTTAGCAGGTATGAAATTCATTTTTGTAATTTGTATTATGTTTATAAATAGATCAATTTGAATATTCATTAGATATTTATTATTTACTAATATCTTGTTAATTTCACTCTAAATAATAATAAGAAGATTTTTGGAGGCAAAATATCCTACGTTGTTTTGGACACCATGTGCAGCGCACTGCTTGGATTTAATGTTGGAAGATATTTTCAAGTTGCCTAATATGAAGAAGACATTTGAGAGAGTTGTTATAGTGAATAGCTATATCTATACTCGTTCGGGTCTAGCAAACATGCTTACAAGGTTTACTGACAAGAAAGAGTTGTTGAACCCTGCAAAAACACGGTTTGCAACTGCCTTTATCACTTTGGGCAGGATGCATAGTCTGAAAAGCAACCTTAGAAGGATGTTTACCTTCGAGGAGTGGATGACAAGCAAGTGGATAAAAGAAGCGGGGGCTAAAAAGGTTGTAGAAGTGATTTTGATGCCTTCATTTTGGAACAATGTTGTATTTGCTTTAAAGATGGCTGGTCCATTGGTGCGTGTATTGCGCTTAGTGGATGGTGAGAAGAAGCCTGCTATGAGATACATATATGAGGCCATGGATAGGGCCAAAGAAGCGATTGCTAACTCTTTTAATGGGGATGAAAAGAAGTATGCACCCATTTTTCAGATCATTGATAATCGATGGGATGTTTAGCTTCATCGCCCCTTGCACGCAACTGGTTGGTACTTGAACTCAGAATATTTCTACAAGGCTGAACGTATAGATCCAGAGATCATGACTGGCTTATATGAATGCATTAGAAAGTTAAATCCAGATGCAAAGGTTCAAGACCAAATTGATGCTGAGCTTTCGATGTATAACAATGCACATGGGTTCTTTCGAAATTATATGGCTATTAGAAAGAGAGTTGAGAAATCACCAAGTACACATATATATATTACATTATATATAATCATTCTAGATAATAGATAATAACTAACCCATGAATTTTATTGGACAACTGAATGGTGGGCTTCATATGGAATGTCAACACCCACGTTGCAAAAATTTGCAATTAAAATTCTTAGCTTGACTTGTAGTTCATCTGGGTGTGAACGTAATTAGAGTGTGTTTGAAAATGTAAGTGCATTGTACATATAACATTTACAATTTTTATTAGTAGTTGGTTTGTTTCATGTAGCTTATTCTTAGTATGTTTTTGCATAAATTGTTGCAGCTTCATACTAAACGAAAAAACAAGTTTGATCAACTTCGTTTAAACGACTTGGTGTTTGTGAAATACAATAGAGCATTGAGGCGTCGGTATCAAATGCGTGATACCATTGACCCTATCATATTGACCCACATTGATGAAAGCAATGAATAGTTGACTGGAAAACTTGATGAGGAGAATGATAAAGATGATGAAACTGTTTTTCCAGATGACGTTAGGGATGGGTTGACATAGAGTAATGTTGTTGCGGCTGCAGGAGTTGGAGAGCCTAGTTATCAATTTAGAACTAAACAAACTCAATCACAATCAGGATCAACTTCGGCTTCGACTTCAAAGCAGCGAGTAACTCAGCAGATTGAAGAGGAGGAGGAAAGTGAGGCAGGGACCGAAGATGATGAAGACTTGGAAGAGGGAAAAGAATTGAGAGATGAAGAAGAAGATGAAGGGGTGATTGAAGGGGATGATGAGGATATTGACCTTGATGTTGATGATCTCCTTGATGATGATTGATTAAAAAACTTCTTTATATTGATTGTGGACTTGTAGTGTTTATGTGTTTGTTTAGAACTTTGCATTATAATTGATACTTGTTTGAGTTTGAGATTTTAAGTTTGAACTTTGATGATATTTCTAGTTTAGAATTTGCATGATGAATGAATTAACTTTGATGTTGTTAGTTTATAGAATTTGAAGATAATGAATCATAAATGATATGAATGTGTTATTATTGATAATTTGATAGTTGTTTATGATTTTACAAGATTTTGAGTTTTTTTCCTAAAAGGTGCGTCTCGCTTCACAAAGGCGTGTCTCGCCTCGTGCGCCTCAAGCTCCAGGACCTTTTGCACCTCGCTATGCCTCACGCCTTTCAGAACTATGCTTGTATCTAGGCCACAAGCACTAATTTGTGCTCAGTGCACCTTTTGCCTTTGACAACTATGAGGGTACCCATATAAAACACATCAAACCATCTTCCATGCACAAAGGGTTTCAAATAACATTTCAGTTATTCTCAAATTACAAGAACAGATTCCAGTTCACATTCAAACTACAATGTGGAAAACAACTATTTATTAAGAATTGTAAGTTGAAAGTAAATAAATAACTAGCTAACTACTTTAAAGACTACATAGTTCATTGGTTTTATTAGTAAAACCTATGTTACAGAGGCTTTGGTGTGAGCACAGAAGCAGATGGGGCATCCTTAAACCTTTTTAACTTAAGAGTATTAAGATATGTGTATGTATAATGACATGAGGGACCAAGGGTAAACAGAAGAATAAACAAATGATAGGGGGAAAGAAAAACCAAATGTAGTAACAGCAATACTGACCAGGAAATAAGTTACACGGTTATCCTCTTGATACATTCTTCTTTTTCTTGGTAGGATCTTATTTCTTAGTTGACCCTACCAAGTGGGATTAAGATTTGATATGTTGTTGTTGCAAGATCTTATCCACTGACACCCCCCCCCCACCTCATATGATAAGTAATGATAGACCTATGCATTGCATTTCATTATTTTTTTTTTTTCATTTTTATTTCTTCCTTTTTGAGGGGATGGGCGGAAGGGAGAAAGAAAGGAGATGGACAGATTTCCTACCTGTCACTTCCATCTCAATCCTCAAAATTCTCAAATTCCATCAACAACCTTCCATGGTTTCTAGCAAGATAAATTGACCAGATCAGCAACAACTCACGAGTCTTAATCCCATTGGGGAAAAGGAACCAGACTAAGAAAACCAAATAAAATAGCAACAACAGCTACTCATGCAGACATACATGCACCCATAACAAATTTCCGATTCTTTATGAAAAATATAGATATATACTTTTTCTTGTCTCTACAACATTCTACACAGCTAACCTTAATTCAACCATAAGGTGTCTCAAGTTAAATTTACAGGATGCAAATTAATCTCATGCCGGTCAAAATGACGAGAAAAGCAGAGATAACAAATAGAAAACCCTCAAAACTTGATCGAATAAACTTGTCTACTTCAAATGTATAAAAATCTGTTGGAATTTACACCAATTTGAAAACCACATCATATCTATAGATCCACAGCATAAACCTAATAACAATTTTTTTTCTTAGTCAAGGAGAATTGAGCTCATGTGGGTGGTGTGGGGAACAACCCTCCAATCAGCTGCAACAACCCCTGGGGGATAGTGTAGCTACAAATGAATTTAAATTGAACAATATTAACAACATAACCATGTCTAGCAAGGTCCTTTAGTTGCTTTTGACTCTCTGACTGCAATATAAGCTGACATCTACGAGATTATCTTACTGCCACAAAAGAACCGTTAACAGCACAGAAGGAACATGGTTTTACAACATTTTTCTTTACATCAACTTTTGCAAATGCATGCAAATTCTTCAGAAGTAGACAGTTAATAGTGTAAAACCATTCAACTCCAAAAGGAAATGTATCTACCAGATATTAAGAGTAAGATAATCTACATTCTAAATTTCATTTCTGAGTATCTAATTGACCAAATGAGATAGAAATATTACAATCCACAAAATGAAAGCAATCAATCTAATGCTACAACACTAAATCTGATCATAACAATATCAAGTTGAAGAATTAAATAAAAAAAACTTAAATACCCTAATTTGCAAGTTTTACCTTCTGCTCATATTGAACATCGAAACGCTCAATTGGCTCACTCACTGGCACCACGGAACTATGAACTGGAACATGAAAAGAGGTATAATTGCCACCAGCAGCTGCCGCCATTTCAACCGTAGCTTTCATCTCGGGCGTCGTAGTGAAATAGTCCGAAGCCATAATCTTATTGAGCTTCGATCGCAACGCAGCATCTACAGATCACGAATCAAACTCACAACGGAGACAAACAGAAATAAAACGAATGCATAACCTGAAGAATAAAATAAGAAGCTAAACATACAAGTAATTTTCGAATCTGAATCAATTGGCTGCTCCGAGTTGGTGAGCCACAGTTTCGCGTGCTCGATACACCGTTGCAACGCGTTCTTGTGCGAGAGGCTCGAATCTACCGGCCGAGAAATCAAGAAGCCCCCCAACTTGGAGATGAAATCCAAGTCCCTCTCGCCAAGCAAATCAGCCGATTCGTCGTCAGTAACATAGTCATAGGTCAAGCAACACCCCCTCTCGTGTGTGCGGGTCAGCATTATCGAAGTGAAATCGTTCTGGCTCTTCACGTCGAACATAGTCCCGAAGTAGAGCACGTTCAGGAGATCCTCGATCATTTTGTCGTCAACCTGGGCCGAATTTGTCTTATCGTCGTGGAAATTCATAGTCGAAGATTGGTGGCGCTGCACGGCAAGGGAGATCTCGTCCGCGACGGCAGCGGAGAGGGGCTGGCGGAGTTTCTCGAGCTCGTCGATGGCGGCCGAGAGAGAGGGTTTGGAGCGGAGGACCTCCTCCTGCTCCTTGTTAAGGGGCTTGCCTTGGGCGAGGGAGTCTTCCATTTGGAGGATGCGATTGTACTTCTTGCGCAGGGCTCGGAGGCGCTTGTTGATTAAGCTGAGGACTGGTCCGTCGTTGGCGTCCGAGGCTGCCGTCGCCGCCATTGCAGAGCTCGCGCTTCTGTGCGTTCTTCTGTGCGTTCGACGGATGGAGCAATGGTTGCGCCGCCGTGGACGGCTGCGATGGCGAGGGTTTTCGGAGGTTTTGGGGAGGAGCTGAAGGCACTGCCGCACGGAGACGACGTGAAGCGGCTAAGTGGGGATTTCAAGCAAAGAGGGAGGAGATTTTTACGCCGTGCTTGGATTTGGATTTGGAAGTTGTTGAAATGGTAAAGTAAACAGGAAAAAAGGAAATATATAGTTGTTGAAATTGGGCTCAAATTTGCAAATAGGCTTTCTAGCTGGGCCTTTGTTTGGATCATGGTCTGAATCAGAAAAGCCCAAGCCCAATGTGGTAGCTCGTTTTGCATTTGAAAAGCCCAATATTTCATTGGTTTTCAATATAAGTTAGAGAGTAAGAGCAGTGAATCAATGGCCACATTAAACTGCAAAAACCTTGCAGATGAGACCCATCTCACCAATGGCCACATTTACACGCCGCTGGAATGGATTCCAGGAATGGGCCACATGCGACTCAAAGACAGACATGGCAAGCTTCGTCCAGACCACGGACCAAGCCGGCATCGCCTTCAACCGCAGGCTCGAAGAGTCCCGAAACTGCTTGAAAGCCCAAGCCGTCATCTTCAACAGTACAACTCGTTTGACGATTTCGAGCACAGAGTTCTCCCCGTCATCTCGTCCCTCTTCTCCAACATCTACACCGTCGGCCCGCTCGCTCTGCTCTGCAAAACCCTGCCAGAAAGCGAGATAAACTCCAGGAGATCCAGCCTCTGGGAAGAGAACCGCAAATGCATAGAATGGCTGGACAAGCAAGAACCCAACTTGGTGGTTCATGTCATGATGTCAACTACGGCAGCATCGCCAAGATGAGTGAAGACAACCTCAAAGAGTTCGCTTGGGGCTGGCGAATTCCGGGTACCCATTTCTGTGGATTGAGAGGCCCGATCTTATTATGGATCAATCCGCAATCTTGCAGGAAGAGTTCATGGATGAAACCAAAGATAGGTGTTTTATGGTGGGATGGTGCCCGCAAGATCGAGTTATCTCCCACCCTTCAATTGGAGTGTTTTTGACTCACAGTGGCTGGAACTCCACCCCGGTGTTGGAAGGTAACTCCTCCTTTCATCTTCCTAAGCTCAACCAAGTTATGTGTGGTGTGTGTCAAGGAACAATCTGAAAAATGAGAAAAGAATACTTGGTTGTTGGATATCAAAGTAACTTAGATACATAGACTATTTATAGGCTCGATTTTACAAGAAAGCTTAAAGAAAACATTTTGCTATTTAATTCTGCCTTCTCCAATGTGACTGGTTCCTCTTCCCCTTCTACTGATTCCACTTCTTCTGTCTTTTACAAGTTACCTTTCACCATTCTCCCCCCTTAAACTTGTATGTCCATTACTGTCTTGGTTATGTTAGGCAGGGCAGCTTGTTATATTAAATGGCAGTGTTATATGCATGTTGCAGCAGTTAAATGCTTGTATTTATATAGCGGTAGTATGTATCTAAAGTGAGAACGGTTGTAGGGGATCAAAGATATGATGTGTATAATATAAATAGGCATGATATATTGTACTTATCAGATTTACGAATTAAAGAGAAATTATTCATTCATTCAGTTTTCTTCTTCTTTGTTAATGAGGTTTCTAGTTTCTTGGCTTTTCCAAACCCTGATTTTACATATGATATCAAAGTAGAGATCCGTGGAATTTATCTTATCTGAAGGCTAATTTTTCATCAATATTGTTGGATTAATCGTCAGAGTAATCATAAGTTCTCGATTCCAATTCTCTTCGTTGAATCAGATTCTTATGGCCTCGATCGAAAACAACATAGCAGCGGGGGATCCACTTCAACTGCATCCTTTAGATCATTTTGGTATATATGATCTTAGTTTCTACTCCGTTAACTGGACTCAATTACAGATCTTGGAGTAGGAGGATTCAAATTGCCCTAAGAGTTAAGAATAAATTAAGGTTTATAAATAGTGAAATTTCAATTCCAAATGAGAATAGCGAGGAGTTTCATATTTGGAAAAGATGTGACTACATGTCACTTCTTGGTTGTTAAATTCCATTTCTAAGATACTCGTAGATATTTTTATATACACTACAAATTCATATTTGGAAAAGATGTGACTACATGGTCACTTTTTGGTTGTTGAATTCCATTTCTAAGGTACTCGTAAATGTTTTTATATACACTACGAATTCTAGACAACTTTAGCATGAATTAGAGAAGAGATTTGGGAAGAGTAATGGAGCTCTTGTATATCAGCTCCAACATCAAATTAGTTCTGTTAGTCAAGAAAAATTTTTTGTTTCTGTATACTACACTCAATTGAAACAGCTATGGGAGTTTTGTTTTCCATCTCTAATCTATCGTTGTTTTGTTTGATTACTATATTGGATGACTGAATTAGAGACAGAAGTGCGATGAAAATTTTTGTCGTAAAATTTAAAAAAAAATTACATTTAGAGATAGAATTGTTTCCGTCGCTAAATTGATGATAGATCCATTGCTAAAAAAATTTAGCAATGAAGATTTTAGCCACGGATTTTTTACTTTAGTGGCGAAATATTTCTGTCACTTAAACCCAAATTTTTTATAGTGTTTCCAATGTGACTGGTTCCTGTTCCTTTTCCTCTTCCACCGATTCCACTTCTTCTGTCTTTTACAAGTTTACACTTCAACACCTGGAAGGGATCACCGGCGGGGTGCCAATGCTCCCATGGCCGTACTTCGCCAAGCTGCAAGCGAACTGCAGGTAAGGAAAGGGATGGAAACGGGTTCCCCAATTAACTCCATTCACCTAGCTACTTCTTTCAATAAATGTTCAAATAAGGGTGGGAGATGAGTGAGAAGGCTGTTGAGTGGAAGAAGAAGGCAGATATGTGGCAGCCATGGAAGGTGGGTCTTCTTACAGCAACTTCAATCGCCTTGTGGAGGAGGTGCTCAAGTTATGATCACTCAACTACCGCTAGCAATCTGCAGGTTCAAATTAAACGTCCCAAAATCAACCAGCTTAGTTGCTTTAGCCAGTAAAGTACTTTTATGGAACTTCACGCGCCCCCCTCACTGGCGGGCAAATGCTATGTTGCCCGCCGGTGGGCAACACAGCATTGCTCTCAATTATATATAGTGACATGTTTGGCTTCCATATATATTGATATATATATATATATATATATATATTTAATATATATGTGCATATATACATTAGAGAGGGAAAAGCTAGAGACTGTATATATGGGCCGGGCTATATGTTGTCTTTTGAGAGTTCTCACTAAGTGTAAGGCAACTTAGCATGATATGTAGCCATATGGTAATCTTTTTATATGGTTTGCCGGATGCAAAGTGGGATAATATGTGGAATTATGTAAAGTACTGTTTGTAAATGTAATATTCAGATACTGTATGGCTGACGCTAATGTGTAAAACAAGTTAAAATTTTTGCCAGTCCGACCACTTGGGTCAGTCCAGTCAAGCAAACAAAAGCAGAAAACATCAATGGGGGGTCACTTTTTGCTTCAAATCAATGAAATTGCACCATATATAATATAAGAACCCTGGAACAAAGAAAGAGACACTGTAAAAAGTAAAACATCACTCTAAAACTACCATCAAATTCCATTAATATTTTACTTCACCCTCTGTCAAACAGACCTTCAGAAAAAATTTGCATAGAGAAGGAAAAGGATTTGAGATATAAGGGTTTAATCATCCATGTGAATGGAGAAACATAAATGCTGTTAAGACATAGAGTTTATACTCTTTTTTAATGTATTGTAAATTTCATTGTTATGGGGCGAATTGTCAAATACGTTATTGAATTTTGAATCCGAGACCAAATTAATTACTCTATTTTAAAAATAATTAAACAAGCTATTATCCTTTAAGAGTTTGTGTCAAATTCCTCATTGTCCTTTGGAAAGATACAAATTGCAATTATGTGATCAGTCGTATTTGTGATTATGTGAGATTATTTTGATTAGGGATAGAGTTAGTACTAGTAATAGAATTAATAAAATGTGATTAAATAATGTTATTTTGCTAGCTTTCCAGGTGCAATTTTTTTATTTATGGCTCCATAGTCCTATATATGTGGTGGACTAGGTCCCTATAAGGATTTCTCCCTAAATTTATGGATGTCACAAAGCTTACCCTTATGGAACCAATTTTTGTGTTGTATTGTTAAACTAGAAATTAACTTTGTTGGGTTTATGGATTCATATGTTGAATTCTCAATTCCAAGGCGGTCCAAGGTACTAAGTGGTACCTGACTTGGACAACACTATCTATATATACGTGAGCTTGCAACTGCAGAAAAAACTTTAGTTATTCCTAACACTTGCAATTGACAGGAAAGGATGGCCCATGTCCTTTAAAAATTCTTCTTGTCAAAGCGGAAATGATGACTCTCACGTCCTCCAAAAATCTCTAATGATCCATAAAAGTGGAACGTCCCACCATATTTCAAGCATTTGGACTCTTATCTTCTTACTGCAGCTAGGACAAACAAGTGCTCCCTAATTAGTACTCCATCCAAATAGATTAGCATATGCTGAAAAGTCATTAATCATCCAAAACAGTGTTGCATTCATGT
Source organism: Diospyros kaki (assembly GCA_036245055.1). Lineage (NCBI taxonomy): Eukaryota > Viridiplantae > Streptophyta > Magnoliopsida > Ericales > Ebenaceae > Diospyros > Diospyros kaki. The sequence goes on along the minus strand of BSEG01000002.1, from coordinate 3,932,759 downwards.
AAAACATTAATTCTTTGCTTACAGCATCGTATGTTTCTATGCCCCAACTGTACAATTCCCCTAATTCCTTAATTAATGGTTATAGAAATTAACATATCAATATTGTCCCGTGGTGCATGCACGAGACCCGTAATGAAGTAGTGTTGTTTCACACACAACCACGACTGTAAATTGCAAGGGATGATAGCAACTAACCATATACTGTAATTCATTGTCATTGTTTGAAATGAACTGAACCTATCAGAAACCAAGCCAGGCCTGACATTGCAACTATCTTCAGCAAAATCTAGATGTGTTCCATTAAATTTAAATGAGTACTAAGCTAGACCAAGAGAAAGAAGAAAGAATATTAAGGGAAAAACCAAGTGGAAATAAGGTTGTCATTCCCGACGGTTTGGATTAATCACTGGGAATGGGTCTGTCATTCTGATAGCCTCTGCGGTAACACAATTTCCAGGGAAAGGTTTTTTCCGATGGTTCACTAAAACTGTTGGTAAAAATGATTAATGCCGACAGTTTTTGTTACCGTTGGTAAAAAGCTGGTAGTAAAGATTATTTTTCTCATAGTGGACGGATGAGATTAATTTAATCAAACTCGTGCTGAGAAATTTTATTTGTCACAAAAACCATTTTTGAAAAGAGTAAATTATAGCATAATGCAAATTTAGAACGCCCCCTGACATTTGGGGAATGGCAATAACTATATAATATGACTAATTTTTTTTCTCTATTTTCTCTTATTTGTTCTCTAATTGAAAAATAAAAAAATTAATTAATATTAGACGAAACCCACTAAATTTATTGCCGACAACTAGTAGGTTTCACAAGTAGGTTTCATTTAACGTGTGATGAACCCATCTATGGGTTCATTGTTGATGTGTGATGAAGAGAGAGAAAAAAAAAAGTCTAATAAAGTCTAAATTTAGGTTTTTTCAAACCCAAAATATATAAAGAGAGAAAAAAAAATAAAAAAGACTTGATGAAACCTAGATTTTGGGTCTGTCAAATCTAGAACACAAAGAATAAGAACCAAATCTAGTTCTAAAGGAATCCAAGAAAAATAAGGCCATTTTGGTATAGAGAGAGAGAGAAAGGGAGAGAGAAAAAGACTTATCATTGCCATCTTCGTCGTTACCTACTGCTATCACCATCTCTGGTCATTTGAAGAATGAGAGAGAAGAAGAAGAAGCATTTGAGAAATTAAAGAGAAATCTAAATGAAAATGAATGGAAAAAAATATATAAATATAAGGCCATTTTGGTATTTTTTTAATATTTAATGAGATTAATTAACGGTGAAGAAAAATCGAAATATTATATTAAACCTCAAGAGTGCTTAATACATTTTCTTAACTTTGAGAATATTTTTTTATAATTATCTTAAACGTCACGAGTATAGTGTAAAGAGAGAGATATGATATTTTAAAGATAACAAAAATATCTGTATTATTAAAAAAAATAATTTATTAGATTACGGACCCATTGCCGATCATTGAATTGAAAAGAGGTAATTCTACAGCCCCATGTGTAAAAATTTGAATGATCTACGACCCACCTGTTACCATCAAACAGATTGAACTTTAATAAAGGGAGAAAGATAGAGAATCGAATCAAACTAAAAGCTAAAAAGAAAATTTAAAAAAAGAACAAAAAGACAAAAAAAAGATTATCGTTGCCGTGAGGGTGTGAATTAGTCGTCAAACAAAAAGGAATAGGACAAATGGATAGATATAATAATTTAAACTAAATTACTTTAAATAATTTTTAAAATTATCAAATTATATGTAGCCCATCCCACTTAAGTAATTAAAATTGCTATATGTATCGATTAATTTAATGTAGTCAATTTGAGCTAGCAATTTTTTGAAAGAGACATCGTTTTTGCGACTGCTCATTGATTTGTTTGTACCTTAAAAATAACTTTTGTGAGTGACATTAATGTGTTGTGTTGTGGTCCACATTTCATTTTCTATAGCTAAAGTTTTCCTGTTCACACTTTTTGTTAATCAAGATGAGGGAAAAAAAAATTAGATATAAAAAATATTTTAAATATTTGATATTTTTAATATATTTGTTAAGCTTATCTGATCATTTTTTAAAAAATTCTCATGTAACCTCTTATCTTCCTCTTTTAAGATAAATTTATTTGACTTCATTTTTCAGAAAAATTTATCTGACTCTTTTAAGATAAGTTTCAATTACCTATATACTCCTTGTATGATAGTTAATGTCATTTAATGTATTTTAAATATTTAAATTTATTAAAAGAACTTATTTATTTAAGTCTTATAATTAGTATTATTTAATTATTTTTAAATTATTAAGTATTTTGACAATTTTTAAAATTTAAATGACATTATTCCTTTCATTGATTTTTAAAATTTAAATTTCTCTCTATATATATTTTATTAACTAATACAATTCATTTCACCATTTTTTAAATTAATTTATTTAATTTTATATTTTATTATCTATTATGAAAATATGTTTTGACCAATTTTAATTATCTAGGTGAAATTATTATAATTCCAACAATAATTATTTTACTTTTTAACTCTTTTTAAATCTATTTTTCAACATAGATTTAGAAAATAAAATATTTTTTTTATTTTTTATTTTTATTTTTATTGTTTTGAGAGTTTATATTAATCATAAAAATACTATTTTAATCATAAATTTATTATTGATATTAACAAATAATTTTAAATGAATTTGGTACTAAAGATATTTTGGTAAAAAAAACTCTTATCTTAATACTTATCATATGCGTTAACAAACACATAAAAAAAAGTATAATTATTAGTGAATTCTAAAAAAATTAACAAACACTCTGATAGAAATTTTAGAATGTTTCTCAGTCTTATCTTGATAATTCTATATTTTGATCCAAAAATTATTCCAAACTTATATTGATGCCTCTTATCTTGTTCATTTTAACAAATGCCCCCTTATTATATTACCCAAAATTCAGCAAAATGCCACCAACCATGTCTAAGACCCCATCCTCAGACTTGGATAGAGATCTCAAATTATAGAGGATTTCGATTAAGGTTGGCAATGGTTCGGTTTGGTTTTGTTTTTTGCCAAAACTATAATCAAACCATACTTAAATTATTAAAACCAAAATCAAACCATTACCTATTGGTTTTAAAAATTAAAAATCATAACCAAACCATTCGATTTCAGTTTTAACCATTATTTTTTTTGTTTGATTCATAATCTCCCACCTTGTTTTATTTTTTTAAAATATTTAATTAATTATTTTTATTAATAACTATTTGATTGAGAAAAATAAAATAATTTAATATTAGATTTTATTTTTTTTTAATTACTTTATAAATGTTAAATATTTTATATATTTGTAATGCATTAGTTAAAATACTTGTAAAAAAATGCATTAATCAATATATATTATGTGTGTATATAATATATTAAATAAATAAATATTATATATATATATATGTATATTCGGTTCTGTTTGGTTCGATTATTCACATATTCGATTCGGTTTCAGTTCGGGTTTTAGTTTGCATTTAGTGAAAACCATAACCAAATCATACCCATTAAAACAGTGTTCGATTTTTTTCCAAACCAAACCATTATCCAATCAAACAATTTTTAACCGCGTTGACCAATTCGATTTTGGTTCGAGTCCCCACAATTACGGTTGCAATTGTCATCCATAATTTCGATATAAATGACCCAATAAGGTAAACAAACAATTTATTCTTGAAGTTATTGACTTATTGAACGTTCTTGGAATAATCGTCCTTGCGTGGTCCCTGATATTTGTGCCCTCAATTATGTCATGAGAGATAAATCGTAAGTTGAGCCTTTGACTCTTGGGCAAGGGGAGGATTGAACTCGTAACTCACTAGATTGATACCGACATATTACTTATCTAACAACTGGACCTATACCCTGGGAGCTTATTGAACATTGTTAATATATATAAATATAGAGTTTAGTTTATAATAAATAATAGTGTTTAGTATATAATAAATAATATTAATGTGTCAATTCAAATATAATGATATGTGTCTCATTTTATTAAGTTATTATATTGAAAAAATTAAATATAGGTAAATCCCACATAATCATTATATTTGAATTATCATATCAACATTGCTTATATAAATTAAATAATATTATTTAAAAGATCAAAACTCTATAAATATACATACGTGTGTATAAATTAGCAAACCTTCCTGCTATAATTACTAATTGGTAAGAGTTTATCAAATAATCTCTTTTAAGTTATAAATTTTTTATAGAACTTAATTATAGACTTTAAAGTTTAAAACTTATATAATTTAAACTAAGAGAAACATCCCCAAGTCCAATATATTATTGTACTCTTTAAAATATTATAAGTTTCACTTAAGAGTAGATAATGTGGTGCCACTAAAGACACCATATCAGCGTCACTATAGCTGTCTCTCCTTTTCCCTCAACAAGACTATACTTAAGGGAGAATTTATACTAATTACTAGATAACTCCCTGTGATTAAGCACGAAATAGTTTCAATGTTTACCGCCAATCATCTCAACATCAAACTGGGGCCTCTCCTCCATGCTTTCAACGCCATCCTTGTAACGATAGCCACGAGAAACGACCAGAAAATACACTAAATTCACAATTCCCAATCCTGCAATCAGGAAGTAGAAGTAGTCAACTCTGCCAGAATTAATATCGGCGGTTAACCAGTCCGGCCGGTCATGCCCTCCCGTGGTTCCATGCACGATGGCTATCATTAAGCTGCTCAGGTAATTAGCCCCAGCAATGGTGCAAAAGAAGAGAGAATTAGCGACGCTGCTCATGTTCTCGGGAAACTCCTTGTAGTAAAACTCAATCTGCCCTATAATGTTGAATGCCTCGGCAAATCCCATTATGCTAAGCTGCGGGGCGAGCCATAGGATTGATATGGGTGCGATCCCGTCGGGCCGGCCGTGGGATATGGCCGAAGCCCTTCTCTTCTGCTCAATAAATCCGGCAACGATCATCGAGACGATGGAGAAGACAATGCCAATCCCTATTCTTTGGAGCAGCGTGATTCCACCTTCAAGACCCGTCAACTTTCTTAGTGTGGGTACAACGATTCGATCGTAAAATGGGAGCCATAGCCCGACTGTGATCATGGAAATGACCATGAGCGATCCGGGAGGGATTTGGAAATGGGGGCCGAGGTGGCGGTCTGTTTTTAGGGCTTGTGATATGGTAAATGTGGCTTGTTGAGCCATGGCGGTGAAGGAGATGATGCCCGAAGCCCAGACTGGGACTATTTTCAACAGGCATTTGACTTCCTCAACCTGATGGATGGTGCAGAGCCGCCATGGATTCGAGCATGAACCGTCGGGGTTTAGTTCATGGTCTAAAACTATGGCAGCTTTGTTCAAGAACCTGAATGATAAAAATCCATCAAAGTATAAATATACAAAAATACAAAACTATCAAACTGTAACAAGAGCATCAGAAGAAAAGACCCAATATTCAGAAGAAAATGCAAAGAAATACAGTAACTTGATGTGGATTAAGGAGGCTCTCAAATAGTCAAATTAACCATCTGTCCTTGAACAAAACTACTGTCAACTTGATATGACATCAAACAAGATCAATAATAGTTTGGCGTAGAATATTTATTTGCCAGAATCCAAAACCTTCTAAAGTTTCCATGGCTAGAGAATATTGAAAAGACGTGAATTTTGCCACTATATGGTTTCAAAATTTTGTCTTAATGAATTGTCGCAATGCGGTGGGGCCAAAAAATAAAAAATTTGTAGCCAAGAGGCATCATTCAATCAAGGAGTCGCTCTCTGCCTTCTAATTCGGGAGTTTGCTAAAATCCTGACGAATCTCTGAAGAAACTGCAAAGGGCGTTGACAATGAAACAACACGGTATATATGGGTCCAATTATAGACAGTGAACCACCACCAAAAAATCTTGGGTGAATCATTTGTTCATGCATCTCTGATCAGGACAACTAATAGAAGATTGATGTTTCCTTGGGAACAAATAATTAATCTTTAACCAAACTAAGCTGAATCTGGAATCATTTTTCCTTAATTTGTGTTTATAAATTTCTTATTTACCAAAGAGAGAGAGAGAGAGAGAGAGAGAGAGAGAGAGACCATAACCAATAAAAATATAATATTTGTAACGCAGTCATCAAACAGTTCCTCATATGAAAGCCAGTTTCCTCCTTTTTACTTAAAAAATGAAGTGATAGCAGAGGGAGCCGAATTAAGACATATTCAGAGCTTGTAATGAATTATTGGACTTGTACTTAATCCAGGAAAAATAATAAAATTACCTGAATTGATCGGTGATTGGGAGTTTTGCCACTCTGGTACCTAGCAGCGGTGGGTCATAGAAAAGACCGTGAACCTCAACCTCTCCTTTGTCCGGAAGCTTAAGCTTTCGCTTCCTGTAAGCGGCGACAAGCACCTGACCGATGCCGGAGAACACGCTCCCTTCGGGCTTCACATACACATAAACCTTTGTCCCAATAAAGAAGAGCAGAATGGAGCCAACCATGAGCACAGTGGGAATGCCAAATCCCAGCACCCAGCTCACGCTGTCTTGAATGTAAACCACCACAGTGAGAGCCAGTATCAAGACCAATGTAAACGTGGTGTAGTACCAATTGAAGAAGCTGTTGATCCCTTTCTTGCCTTCCTCTGTGGTTGCATCAAACTGGTCCACTCCGAATGGCAGGCTGCATGGCCTGATTCCACCTGTCCCTATGGATAGAAATCCAAGGGCCAGGATTAGAAGGCCCATCTGAGGTGCGTTGGCCCCTTTGCAATGATGAAGCTGCTGGACCTTTTCTGGGCTGCACTTGGGAGGATGCAGTTGAGGAATCCATGCTATTAGGGTTAAAGCTATAATCCCCTGTTGAATGATAAACTAGTTGTTAATTTAGATAACCGAAACTATATATGATAGTGATAAAATTCGTGTCTTGCTCTCCCTATAAACTGAGTCAATAAAATTGCGAGCTCAGATACATTAGGTTTCTTGTTAAGCCATGTTAAATCTTCGTATTTTTTATTTTGGTACTATGCAGATATATATATGACAGAATTTAGTTTCAATGTTTGATTTAATTTGGATTAAGACTACACACTAACTGGTACTAGAATTTACTAGCTAACAAACATTGATGGATGAGATTTATATGGAGAGATTATACAAAAGTTGTGGCATATATAAGCATACGAGAAGGGATGCGAAGGAGGCGAATCCAATGGTCCAGAATCTGCCAACGTAGGCATCAGAGATGAAGGCACCAATCAACGGTACAAAATTGGTAACACCGGACCAGATGTTGAGAAGGTTCGCAGCGGATGCCTGCTCCATGTGGAACTCAGTTAACAGGAAAATCATGAAGTTGGCCAGCAACCCGAACGTAGCCAGCCTCTCGAACGTTTCGTTCCCTACAAATCAAAAGGAGCAAATTACGAAATGGACGGTTGTACATTATATATATGTATATGTATGTATTTGTTTAATTATATAGATACGTCAGTCAATATATTCATATATGTAGAGAGAGAGAGAGAGAGAGAGAGAGAGAGAACCCAAGACAAAAGGCATGGCCTTCCATCCACCATGCTTTCTTTTGGTGGTGTTTGAACTTGGCAAAACCGAGGTGCTGTCTTTCTCCGGCGTTAATTCCTTTTCCTGCGGAGGTGGCGGCTGCGACGGCGTTGAGGAATACACGGGAAAGCATTTGGTGCAGGAAGCTAGCCAAGAGTAGTGTGATGGCTGCTGCTTCTTGGTACTCTTCTCGACCTCCATTTTCCCTGAGATAATTAATTAATTAATCCACCATGAAATTCGGGGCAGATGAAACACCAGACCTGCAGGCTGCAGAGAAATTTTGTAAACCTTTGCCTCTTAATTAGCTTTGATGAGCTGAGAGCATATGCCTTTGTATTGAGAGCAATGAGACAACTATACACACGCACACACATATATATATCCACGACGAGTGATGCTAGATTGCTAATGACCGCCCCACCAATTATCTCATGAAAATTGATTTCCTACCACATTTTTTTTTTTATTTTTGCAAGAGTAGGTGGCAATAATATATTGTTCACAATATTAGCCAACTCCATTAGTTATTTATTTAACATATAAACATAGTGTTTTGGGAAAAAATATTATTATTAGAAACACGTGTTTATAAGATGGCCACCAAATGGAAAATTATAGTTTCGGCCATGGGCTGGCATTTCTTGTTACCTTGTCCGATTGCGACAACTATTATAATATATTGTTGAATCTTATTTGATTATGAACAAAGTTTGATCCATTTAAGTTTCTTCCAGTCTTTGATTATCATCACAATCCCGGCATTCCAGACTTCTTTTTTTGCATAGCTAGCGAAAAGTCTTGAGAGAAAATGAAATCAAGAACCTGCCTTGCACACACACACACACACACACACATATATATATGTATGTATGTGTTGCTGTATGGTACGAACGGACAGTAATGGATCTAGAGATGGAGGAGAGGTACGTGGTGGTAAATTATTGGCTGCTGGATGAACTGACACATTGAACAGATCGAGACACTCCAAAGGCCCTTCTAGAACAGAGCATATATAGGAGCAGATGAGTGATCACAACCACAAGCCCATCCGATCAGATACTTCCAAAAGGCGCATGCAGTACTGCTCGCATGGGGCAGGATGCAGTTGGCTCTCGTACAAGCACCAGCCACTCTGTAATCATCATCATCATTATCATCATCATCATCATCATCATCATCATCATCATCATCATCATCATCATCATCATCATCATCATCATCATATAGTATTATATATACATACATATCCATCATCCATCACGTATGCAATATTTGCCAGCAGACTCCATCGATTCTCTAAGTTTCGTTTATCCGATGATCGATACGTTAATGATGTCTTCCTCGACGACTCCCAACTCGTGCAAACGTAGTTTCAAATTAAGCATTTAGATTGGCCAGCATTTCAGTTCATTAATTTAGGTCTTTTCGTTTGTGCAGTGGGTTAGAAGCAGTTAGTGGGTTAGCAGTAATCAGTGGAATTAGTGGCTTAGCAGTGAGTGGGCACGAGCTATTCAGTTGCTATTGGCATGAACTATTTAGTTGCTATTTTTTAGTCATTGTTGCTAGTTTTTCTCCAAGATGTTAGTCCATCTGCTATAAATTTCATTCGTTCACGCGCAATCGAGATCGGAGAGAAAAAATCTCAAAACTTGTCTCTTAATTATTGCTATCCAAATTCTTTCGTTTCTCATAATTTATTCCATCTCAACAAAATAGTCAGAGGGCGGGGCAGACGACGGGGATGAGGTCGAGGTCGTGGTCGTGCCATCAGCCGAGTACGCAACACACTGGCAGTGCTTATATACTCAATGACCACTGCACTTTTACTTTCTGGGCTCACAATGACTCGTGCTTGGCTAGCCACCTTCTGAATCGAGGGTTCATAGAGTGTGAACATATCTATAATAATGACTGCTGGCTGGCTGGCTGGCTGGCTGGGGTGTCTTATCAAGGTCTCCAGTAGTCAGTAGACGTTCGTTCTACATAGATACAAGTTATAAATTACAAAAAGGAGTCCTCCACTGTTGGGTCAATTGTTATGCTCTTATAACGTAAGCTAACAACTTAAAACTACTTTTGATTAAGCGAGGTTCAAGCTACGAACGCCAGATGAAGAGGAGCCCATCTTCGCTGAAAAGGCCCAGATTGGCCCAATCTCATGACTCTTATAAGACTAAGTCTCTGCATCAAGAACAGAACAGCATTACATTGGAGATTAGTTAGCCCACCCCACCAGAATCCACCTGTGTTGTTGTTGTTTCCACACTGATAGGCACATCCTGAATTAAATGGAGCATTGTTGCGGACAGACAGACGGACATACCCTAATTGAAGAATGTATTTGTACGTAATGATGCACGAACCCAAATTGATTACTTAAACCAATGAAAGAGGATTCAAAGTCAACTTTTTTGACCCCTCAACCACATTATGAGTGTGATCGTAACCCAAGATTACATCAAGAGGTTTTATACTGGAGGTCGACTATGTCCTAATAACAGGAAAATAAAATATTATGGGCATGCTTGGTGGGGTCCAAGCTTCATTGTTTCTGACTATCGAGGACTCGAAATCTAAGACTCACAAGTAACGGAAGAACACTTGAGTCTTGAATCTGACTTGTGCCTTATAAATTGATTAATAAGTTGTAATTTAGGTATATTATAACTCACTCACACAAAATGTTCAATATTATATATAAAAAAAAATAAGTCCAACCAACAAGTACAAACGACATTCGACACAATCATTAAATAAAATAATTACAAGTAACTTGACCTGCACTCTCATCATGGATTGTCACTCTCATCATCCGGTTGGTCATCGACATATATTGTCTTTCCCTTTTCAAACCCTGAACCATCTGTGTGGTTAGTGGGAATGGAGGGGTGAGTCCTGAGATTCAATAAAGATAATATGTAATACAAAAAATTATTAAGTATGGCACCATAAAAAAATATGAAGTGCAGCATGCATGTAAGTCCATCCACTTCACCTATCTCATGCTCTTTGTGGCCCCTAATAGTTTCTTCCAAGACCCTATCTCAAGACTCTAATGATCAGAATTTCACTTTCTCATGCATAGGCACTCCCTCAATATCTTATGCAAGTCATAACAAAAGTAATTTACACACAGTATTAAATCTTTACCTCAAAATACGTATCGCTTGGTGATTTGTTAGACGTATCGTTGATGCAACTAAAAATCCCTTAACAAAATTTTGGTAATGTAAGGTCAAAAAACTAATTTAGCAAACCATAAACTAAATTCACTTTACTGCTGAATCCACTAAATTAGTCAATTCATTAATTGACTAATTCTCTAAATTAACAAATTTAAACAAACAATTTTCATGAAATTCGCCTCTATGTAAGCTGTCCAATCCTTACGCCTCTCATCTGCCTTTGTTTCTGCTTGTCTTCAATTTCCCTTTAATTCTTCACTGTTGGGCTCCTTCTATTTATACCCAATTTGCATCCCATATCATGGCAAGCTTCACTTAATTTATTCAATTCAGAGGCCATCATTTGATAGCCCATTTATTGCTACAACATCATTTTATTCTCCTTAATTTCTTGCATCAAAAAAAAAAAAAATGAGCTATGGCGGACAAGGCAAAGGGCAGCCCAAAGGCTACCACGTGGCGCGACAAGGCCGCACGGCCGCGTGGCCATGTGCATGGGCGTCGCCTGGCGCCTCGAAACAGAATCGTTTGGCATTTGGCTTGCTGGGACAAAAATATCATAGCTTTCTCTACTGTGCGTGAAACCTAGCAGGATCAAACCCGCGTCACCTGCCCAGGCCCTCGGGTGCCTGACCACCTGCTCCAGCTTCACCTGTAACATCTTGCTTATTTTATATTTAATGTGATTTTTACTGTAATTTCTATTATTTCACTTATGCCCCAAAATTTTTAAAAACTTCTTCAATTCTTTTTTCTCATAAATCAAAATAAACTTAATATTCCTTAAATTCCTTGAAAATCCAATAAATTATCTAAATCTCAAAATTAATTATTTCTCAAGTCCACCAATTATTAATAAATCATAAATTCATAAGAAAAATTTAAATTCAAGAATTTACAAAATACAGGACGTTACAACTTCCGAGTTCAATGATACATTGGTAATGTCCCGTTCTTTTTACTTCCAAAACATTACTATTTTTGATAGTTTTGAGATACACTCTTTATGAGTAAGACAGTTGAGTTACTAAATTTTCTATTTACTTTTAATTTGATCAACCTTTAATTTGTCACAAATGAATCACTAATGTTTGATTTTCTTCGGAATGTGGTTATATTTAGAATTTTTCATTGAAAGTCTCATCCAAGTTGATGACATGGCATTGAGGTGGCCTTCATTAATCCTAATCACATGTTAGAGGTAGCCCACATGCTAACCATGCAATAAGAGTGAATAGAAAGTGACCGCATGACAAGTTGTTGAACTCAATTTAGAAGATCTCGAAGCCGAAGTTGCTGGGAAGCTTGAGCTTCCTCCAGACCTTGAAGATCCTCTAGACCATGAAGATCGCTTGGAGATGGATCAATTTGGATGCCAACCAGAGCCAAATCAACCATGAAGCCATCTAGGTGGTCGCCTAAGGTCCGTATTTACAAAGGCTCCAAAATTTTGTAATTTATATATTTTTACTTTTTAATAATAAATATTTTATTAAGAAAAATTTGATGTCCAAATAAAATTCAACTTTCAGTTCAAATTTTCACGAACACCTAGCCTAACAATTAATTTGTCTAATAATTGATTTACAACGTTTTGTTTTTCACATTTTCTCTTCCCAAATTTTACGTTCTCTCTTCTCATTGCTCTTAATTTTCTCTTCCCAATTTTTACCGTTTCTTCTTGAATATTCCATAGATTTTAAGACTATAAATGTGTGTTTGATTGCATAAGGTGAAAAATAAAACATTTTCCAACTTCTCTAAAAAATCAAAACCAGCCCCTCTAAGAATTGATTTTCCTTGTTTTAATGGAAAATATGACACTTTTATAATTGGGTGAAAAACAAATTTCATGATAAAAGTTGCCAACCCAACACCCAAAGTAAGGATTTCTCTAGAAAAAAATTTTTTTCCATATTTTTCATGCTAATCAAACACACCCTAAATTTATTTTTAACTATAAACCTTTCAATTACAACCCTAAAAAAAATCTCATTGTTCCCAATTTTCTCTTTCCACTTTTTACTGTTTTTTTGTTTATTGTAGTAGATTGTTTGGTTTTTTTTAATCTCTCAGAAATTATATTTTACTTGAAAATTCACAATCATTAAGAGATTATCGTATTTTGTAATTGATTGATTTTTTTTTTAATTTTATAAAATGATAGAATTTTTTAATAAAAATATGTATTATTTATTTTTTTATAAAAAAATTAATACTATTAAGGCTCGACAAATTTTTTTTGCTTAAAACCTTTAAATTAGTTGAACTAGCTGTGATTGTCAACATGGTCAATGAGATATATCAATAATTTCTTAGACAAAGATTCTAATTTAGTGTATGAGAAGTGGGCTGAAAAGATTGGCCCCATTTTCGTGCCTCTTGAGGTAGAGCTCTTAGTGATACTTCACATTTATAGGAAGTGGTTAGGCTAAGCCCCAAATGAAAGAAAATGGCGGTATGTGGCATCCATTTGAGGTGACGCACCCCGTGACCAATGTTCTCATTTTCATAAATATATGGTATTAATAATAGGGGTAAATGGTAATTTCATAAATATATTTACGTTATTATTTTTTATAAATTAAATTTAAGTGGGTCAGACACACATTGCAGGTTGGATCGGCCCAAAATGATGGGCAAAGGAGTGAGAGGGCCCATCTATCAGCTATGGTGCGTCACCCCCCACTTTCTACATGACTTGCGTTCTTATCCACATCAGCAAGAGCAGCAGATGAGTGAAAGTAGCAGAGCAGAGTGGGCCCTAATAAACATCCACCGTTCATTGTCCGCCACGTACGTTTGAGTTGCCATACCAATCGACGGCCCCACTTTTTGGACCCCGCCACAACCGCGGCGTAGCTTGTCGTAATTCCGTGGCTTGTTTGAAAGGGACTCCATTAGTGGACACGTAATTCATCAATTGATCTCCGCCGACCACGTGGCAGGCGAGATTTTCAACCTCTGAGGAAATATCTGACAGATGTACACGTGGCAACCTGTGATTGATGCCCAGGAGGAGCTTCATTTTGATCGACTGATTCAGTCAGTCGGTTTAGCAGCCCAAGAACAGGAATACAATACTATCTGAATGGCTTTTTCTATAACCTTAAAAATAATAAAAGATATATGGAATTTGATTAATAATATAATGGTTTATAGAAGTACCTATAAATAAATTTATATATTTTTGTATTTTGGGTCTAACCAAAAGAATTCCACCTACTTAAAAATGTTCAAATGGAGTTTCAAATTTAGATTTAAAATCGAATCTTAAATCTAACTTTAAAGAATTTTATATAAAATTATTAAATTATATACCAAATTAAAATTTAAAGGAATCACGCATAATCACAATCGTCTCAAAACACAAGAACCCTAAGTTGTGATTAAATGAAAGCCCCGACAATATTATGGTAATAATTGAACTAATTCTTAATGTAAAAGTACAACAAATTATTTTACACTTTATAAAAATACACACGCTGCTTAGGGAAGTGGTACTCCCACTTGTGGTAGCAGCTTTCATAGGCCACAAGTGTTGGTTGCCGGAACATGTGAAAGAGACAACTCCTCCATTGTGCATCTTCTGTTCGATCTCAAAGCCCCAAGTTTAGCTTCAGCTCCGATCCTCCAATGCTCTGCAACTTTGGTTTCTACATTTGATTAAATCTCAAACCCAACTGATTATAACCTTCCCCAACTGACTCATCAATGGAACCCACCATTGCAATAGTACGTTCCACTGAGAATGGTTAGGCTACTGATCCATATATCGGATCCTTAATTTGATTTGGGCTCCCTCTCCGGATGATGATGATGATGATAAGTAAATTCAAAGTATATATGTCAACATCTGCACAAGGGTAGGGCCAGGCCAAAGCAAGCTCTAAAATCCAATCGCAATGGAAGGACAGTTTGAGCTAAACCCTTCAACTAATTTTGACTCTCAAAGCTTATCCTTCTCGCTTTTCTCTCTTTCACGGCTTTTATTTAATTAACGGCAGCAGTTGCTTTCACTAGAAATCCTGTGGGCGTGATCTGTTCCTTGTAGCGTTTTGGTTTCAGAAGAACACAAAGATTATGACAGTTTCTCATTTCTGCTTTTTATCTCAATATTGTGTTGTCTTCTTCTTCTTCTTTCTTCCCACTTACTGTTTGGACTTTCATCTAGCTAGGAAAGTGACCTCATATTCCCCATTTCCGGTTCTTGAATGCAGACATGTAACACAAACATAATTATCAACTTCTACCATGAATATGAACCGTTATTTAGAGCTGAATTTGACCATCATTATCCAATTCAAACTTACAATTGCAATATAAAATCAACACATTACATCACTAAAAGGATAACTCAGCCTGATTCAATGTCCTGACAATGATCATTACGGCCAAAACCAATAAGGTTGACCAAAAGAGCTTGCTGCTGCTCCAGTATAACACTGTTCATCAAGCTTGGGGGAGTACAGAGGCGGGTAGAGGCTCATAGTGAGCTCATCTTCCTTCTCATGTGAGAAATCGGGTAGCTCTGGGCCAAACAAGAAAGACTGGCTTTGCTTGGCGTAGCAATGTGGGCTTTCTGAATCAAGAACGTCACTCCTGGCTGAACTTGCATCTTCCTGCTTGGTCTCAGAAGCTGCAATGGAGATCTGTTTCTCGGGTTCTGCAAAGGGTTCAGTTGGTTCTGAATTGGGATTGATCACCTTTTCTCTGGGAAGCAGTCTGCTTCTCAGCGAATGAACCTATCCAAGAGAGAAAATTGAGCCATTTGGCGAAGAGTTAAAACCACACAAAATGACAATTGGAACTTGAACCATAAACATCTATGATTTACCTCATTTCTCAATCTTTCCTTCTCCTCGAGGAGGCCATCATATTCATTCTTAAGCCTTTCATAACTTGTTTTCAGACAAGTATAATCCCTCTCGAGCTGCTTGGACTTGTACCGGGCTCGCCGGTTTTGGAACCATATGGCAATTTGCCGAGGCTGCAGGCCTAATTCCTCGGCGAGCTGCGCTTTCCTCTGTGGCTCAAGCTTATTCTCTGCCTCAAAATTCCTCTCAAGAAACTTAACCTGATCGGCTGTGAACCGCCTTTTCTTCTCCCGGCAATAAAAGCTGCCATCGTGGTCCTCATTGCCATCTTCGCTTTCATCAAGGGAAACAGAAAACAGATCATCCCTTGGATTCCCAACTCTAACATCTTCAAAGTTAACGAAAGATGTTGAAGATGACACTGAGTCGCCTATGCATATAAACAGAACATAACATTAGGAACGGAAGAAAAGATCAACTCGAAGTCTTGAAGAAGAAAGGGCTCTTAAATTGGAGTACAGAGAGAAGTGGAAGATGAATCTGTTTGCAAGCAAGCCACTCTATAGAACAAACCCATAATTCCTGGAAAATTTTAACTGAAACTTTACAGGAAAGTGGGGGAAAGATCTTTCAGCTGCAGGATAATATATACTTACAGAAAGGTAAGGAAGAAAGGTACAAGAGATTATTAATTACCATGAAAGGAAGGGGAAGAGCTGGAAATCCAAAGAGAAGAACCAGCAACTTGAGAGGAACAATTAGGAAGGCTGTCAGCTGGAAGTACAACAGGCTTCGTGTTAGAACCACCCAAAACACTTCCATCCTCCATAACTTCTGCTTCCGTGTATTTGAACTTCTGACTAACTTTAAACAGTCATTGTTTAATGCGTCTAAGCTAATTTAACTGTGTGTTATGCGGAGAGAGAGAGAGAGAGAGAGAGAGATTTCTTCTCCGAGAAGAGGAGGAGAGTTTGCCGGAGGCTATAACAAGCTCTCAAACAAGATGGAGGAGCTTTTCTTTGTGAGGTGGTAGAAGGGTTATTTTTCTAGCTGCTGTTCTTCTGGAAGAATGAGCTCCCCCTTAAGTAAGCCAATTCGTTCATGATTGATGATGATGATGAGCACCTATACAAGTCTAGAAGGACCCAACTTTGAATGTTGGGCCCTAGGACGAAGAGAAAACTCCATAGACCGCAGGCCCATGCAATGGCCCATAACTTGTTCTCTTAGCCCATCTAATAAATTTCATTTTAAGTGTCTAGGTGATCTTATTTTTATCTATATAATATCACAATATTCAATAAGTAAAATATATTATTTATTAAATTTTTATTACATTACGACTATGTCATTTCTTAATATAATAATTGACTTAAACATTGAAAAATTTATTGAGAACATGGCCTTATCTTCTTCTTCTTCTTTTTTTTTTTATCTTATATAAAGAGCCAATTTCAGACACGCTCCAACATGAGGGATTCGAGAAAAATATAAAAGGGATACGAGCAAATTATGAAGTGAGCGGTGATCAACAATTTAAATCTCATAAATGAAAAAATTATTAAATCTAAAGAAATAAAAATGCCAAATTGAAATAAATAAGTTTTAAAATGTAATGTCTCATTTAGTTTTAAAAAAATATTTTTTTGTCTTTAATTTTAATTTTTAACTAAAATATCAAATATTTTATATTTTAAAAGTGATAGCATTCATGGTATAAAGTTAAAAAAATAAAAAATTAAGATTTTTTATATTCTAATTAGAAATTTAATTATTTAATAAAAATTAGAGTTAAAAAACAAAAAAAAAATATTTCCTAACAATTTCATCTTAAATTTGTGATTATCAATAATATTTGTAATGGCCCTTTTCCATATTAAAAATTATATCATTTTTCATTGCTTCTATATAAAAAAAATCATAAGCTTGAAACTAGAAACAAACAACAAACATGGTTTTTATTTTTTATTATAAATACTTTGATGATTTACATTTTATTTTTTTGTTTCCTGTAACAATCAAAACGTTTAGGGATTGTTCTCTTTCTATTTTAATTTTTTATTTATTTTTAGTTTTTTGTTTTGAATATTTGTTCTGAAATTATTGAAAAAGTATTCTTTTTATCTGTAGCATTTTTCTCATTTTAAAAATTTTTAGCGTGTTTGTAATAAAAATAGTCAAAATGACTTTTTATTATTTTAAATTTTTTTTATAATTTTTTTTCTTATTTTCAAAAATACGTTTTTAAAAATATAAAAATAAATACGTCTTTATTATTTTAAAAAATTTAAAATTAAAACAACCTAAAAACAATAAAAAAAACAGAGACTTAAGAGTTTTTAAACGAGTCGTGCTCAAACTTACTATAATCCCTTACAAAGAAAGGAGTTTTTGAGCGAATCTTGCCATAATCCCTTGCAAACAAAGGAGTTTTTCAGCCAGTGTTGGGCCTCTCATCTCTCAACTCCTTTCTTATAGGGATGGCAACGTTGGACCTCTCATCTCTCAAACCCTTTCTTATAGGGATGGCAAAATGACACGTCTTCATAAAGTTTCCTCTTACTCATCCTTTATTGGGCTAAGTTTAATTCCCTTCCATTGGGATTTAGGACAAGCAAGAATAATTTTTTTTTTTTTGGGTCATGGAATTATATTTATTTTATTAATTAAGTAAATAATCAATTTGATGCCCTTTTACAATTATTTTATTATATCATATCTATTTTATTAATTAACAAGACGAATTTTCTAAATTATAATAAATAAATAAATAATTTTACTATTACACCAGAATGGCCCAGTGGGCCTTCGCTAGTACTTTGTTTGGTATGTAAAGCAACGCCCAGATAACCTTACCCCACAACTGTGTCTGTGTGATTAAAAATTAGACTAAAGATTGTGTTTGTGAAAAGTAAGATATGGAATAGAAAAAAGTAAAATTTATAAATTATTTTAGATAAGAATATTTTTATTGTATTTTTTAAATTTATCTGATAATTTATTGAAAAGAAATTATATGATTTTTTATCTGAAATTTTATAAATAAATTTATCTAGAAGGGAAAGAGATAAATTTATTTGTATAGTATTTGTTAAAATGAATAAGATAAGATTGTATTAATACAAGATTTTCAAACTAAGATATAGAATTGTTAAGATAAAATTAAAAAATATTTTAAAATTTTTATCAAAATGTTTGTTAAAATTTTTAAAATGCACTAACAATTATACGTTTATGAGATGACAATCATATATGTCATTTTTTACTATTAGTAAAATTTTAGATAAATTTATTTATAAAATCTCACATAAGAACTCATGGGACTTCATTTCAATGAGTTGGAAGATAAATTTAATAAATATAATAAAAAATACTTTTATTTAAAATATTTTTTAAATTTTACTGTTTTTTAGCCTATATCTTGATTAACAAACAATATCTTAAAATTCTATAAATAAAAAAAATTATCTATATGCCCTCCATCTCATAAAAATACAATTCCCAATATATTTTAAAAAATTTAATAAATAATTAAATAAAAAAATTTAAAATATTTCTCCACATTATTTTAATCATTTCATATATTTACAAGGTTATTGATATTTCCTAACGCTACCTAAATACACAATTTTACCCCTCACCTCAATCATACAAACTCAACTCATTCATCCCCTTACTTTCTCCTCCCTTATTCTTGCAAGTCCCACCTCTACCAATCCTCTCACCCCGCCACCATTAGGCCATCGCTATTGCCATCATTATTAGATGTGTGTAATCGATTATGATCGGACCGAACCAATCAAAAATTATGAACCAAACTAAATTATATGTAATAATCAAATTGAATCGACCAACAAACCAAACTAACTGAAACTTGACCATGATAATCAAACCAAATCAAAAACTGAATTGGAACACAAAATAACAAAGAGACCGAACATTAGTTTGGCCTTGTTGTTGCCACTGGCTGGTGATTTTGATGATTGAAACTAATCATCGAATTCCTCGACCCACTGTGACCCACATATACAAAAATCAAAAGAATCTAATAATTGAATTTTAATAGATTTAGGTTTCAAACTTTCAATGTAAAAGAGAAGTACCCTAAAAATTTATCGAAAAACTATCGACGTCATCTTTGTCTTCGTCTTCATCTTGGGCCTTCATCTTCGCCAATGGCAATAAGGAGGGATAGTGAAGGGAGAGAGAATGGATGAAGAGATGAGAAATGAGGCAATGCTGTCGGTCACAACCAGTGCCTGATCTACAAAAACTCGAAGAGAGGACGAAATGGTCAAATAGAGAGGGACGAAGAGAAGACAATAGATAGACATCGTGGGGTGCCGCACCCATGTGAGGGGGGGAGATGTACGATTCGGTTCGGTTGGAGGAGTGGGTTATTGGTACACGATTCGGTTTAATTTTTCGGTTATATATATAAAAAATAATCAAATCAAATTGAATAACCAATTTTTAGGAAAAGAGATAATCAAACGAACCACTCCTTTTGAAAAATTGAATCAAACCAACTGAATTTATCAATTCAATTCGATTAATTCAATTTGCCCAAACTCCCTAGTCGTTACTCTGCCACCGCCCAGTTCCTCTTCTTCTACATTCATACAGCCAACGGCCTCTTCTTCCTTTCATATAATGATAAAATAATTATAACATCAAATAACATTTTTTTTATCAATAATATCTAATCTGTCTCATTAATCAGAAATAAGATATAGCCAACCGCCATTTTGAAACACGCGGGAAAACTCCCCGAAGCGAAGAGCCACGCATTCACGCAAACTTATACATTTTTATGGGATTCATTCATGATCCAATAAAGTGATGAGCTCCTTGCGATGTGTGGCGAAACATCCAACAATTTCTCTGGTGGAATCATGCATCAGTCTCATGGAGATCAAGCAAATCCATGCCCAGCTGCTTATCAACGGCCTTCTCAACGACCCATTTCTCCATGGCCAATTCGTCTCCTCCATTGCCCTGAAGCACCCAAGAAATCTAGATTATGCCACCCGGGTCCTGGACCAATCAGATAACCCATCCTTGTTTGCCTTGAACTCCATGATCAGAGCCCACTCCAAGAGCTCAAACTCTCAGAGAAGTTTCCACTTTTACAACAACATTCTACGCTCCACTCACAATCCTCACCCCGATAACTACACCTTCACGTTCTTGATCCGCACCAGCGCCCAATTGCTTGCGTCTAAAGCAGGCCCGGGTGTCCATGCCGCGGTGGTGAAACATGGGTTCGAAACTGACCCGCATGTTGAAAGTGGGTTGATTTACATGTATGCTGAACTGGGTTTCGTGGATTGTGCGCGAAAGGTGTTTGATGAAATTCCCGAGCCGGATTTGGTGGCCCAGACTGCGATGGTGACTGCGTGTGCTAAATCGGGTGATGTTGATTTTGCGCGCAATCTGTTTGATAAAATGACTCACAAGGATGCTATTGCGTGGAATGCTATGATAGGAGCGTATGCACAGTGTGGGAAGTCAAGGGAGGCCCTGAACTTGTTTCACCTGATGCAAATGGAGGGTGTGAGAATTAATGAGGTGTCAATGATTTTGGTTTTATCCGCGTGCTCTCAATTGGGTGCATTGGATCAAGGGAGATGGGCACATGCATATATTGAGAGATATAAGATTCCAATGACTGTTACACTGGGAACTGCACTCATTGACATGTATGCAAAGTGTGGGAACATGAACAAGGCAATGGAAGTGTTTTGGGGAATGAAGGAAAAAAATGTCTATACTTGGAGTAGTGCCATGGGCGGACTAGCGATGAATGGGTATGGTCAAAAGTGTCTTGAGCTCTTTTCCCTTATGAAACAAGAAGAGGTTAAGCCCAATGAGATCACTTTTGTTTCGATTTTAAGGGGTTGTAGTGTTGTTGGATTGGTTGAGGAAGGCCTCAAGCATTTTAACTCTATGAGAAAAGAGTTTGGGCTTGAACCTATGCTCGAGCATTATGGATGCATGGTTGATTTATATGGCCGAGCTGGCCGCTTAAATGAAGCCATAGACTTTATAAAAAAAATGCCTGTGAAGCCTCATGCTGGTGCTTGGGGAGCTTTGCTTAATGCTTGCAAGATGTACAGGAACACAGAGCTGGGTGAACTTGCATCGAGAAAGATACTAGAGCTAGAAGCCAAGAACCATGGGGCCTATGTGCTCTTGTCAAATATCTATGCAGATTCCAAGAACTGGGATGGTGTTAGTAATGTGAGGCAAACAATGAAGACCAAGGGTGTCGAAAAGCTTCCAGGTTGTAGTGTTATAGAGGTCGATGGTGAAGTTCATGAGTTCTTTGCAGGGGATAAGTCCCATACTAGATTTGCTGAAATTGAGGCAAAATTAGAAGAGATATCAAAGAGGCTAAAGTTATCAGGTTATGTTGCTAACACTAGCCCTGTTCATTTTGACATAGAAGAAGAAGAAAAAGAGGATGCCTTATGTAAACATAGCGAGAAGGTTGCCATTGCTTTTGGATTGATTAGTTTGAAGGAAGGTGTGCCCATTAGGATTGTGAAAAACCTTCGTGTTTGTTGGGATTGTCATGTTGTAACACTAATGATATCTCAAATTTACAAGAGAGAGATTATATTGAGAGACAGGAATAGATTTCACCATTTTAAAGGTGGACACTGTTCTTGTAAGGGTTTCTGGTAAACAAAAAACTGTGTCTGACCAACAAAGATTCATTTTAAATGGACGAATGGAAGTTTTATTTCTATTACTCTATGAGCCTCCATTCCTCACTTTCTCGTCTTTCTTCCTTGTAAGCCTACAATCCACATTAAGCTAAGCTGAGTTGTGAAATCATCCATCCGTTGAACTAAAAGAATTATTCCAGATGTTAAACAGGGTTTCATGAAGTGGGCCTGCCAGCCATCTGATGGAGCATCAAATCAATTGCGTACATTTACTTCAAAATGTGAAGATACATGCATAAGAAAGGTTTCAATGGATCGGTACAAGGAAAATTAGTTCCCCAGCGACAATGGCAGCAAGGTGCAGACTATTTCCCTACAGGTTCATGCGTCCTTCATGATGCTGTTGCTGTCAGTCGGATACTATTCCTAGTCATGTGATGCTATACTTCAGTTCCTTCATTTCAACCAAATTTTAAGCTTTGTATTTATGTTAGAATGGTTGTTCTTGATTGTCAAAGGGGAGAAAAAGACAAATCTAACTGGCTATTCTATTGGTAGCGTAAATCTGGACTAGGTTGAAGGAAAAAGCATGATCATTATTATCAACATCATCAACAGATGTAACTTCTTTTTGTGAGATTCAATGTAACACATCTACAGTTTGAATGCATTTTCTTGGATTCTTATGAACACTTTGCTTGTGCGAATGCATTCTTCTAATCTTCCCTATACAAATTAAGGGTCAAATATGATTTCAATCCCAGTGACAGAGGTGGGACTGATAAAGACCATTTGATTGTGCCGAGAGAATGACAACAAAAACCTTTGTTGAACAAATTTAGATGCCTATGCGTTACATTTATTATTATTATTATGGAATTAATTTTTCAAAGAGATTTTTAGAATTCCCCACCTAATTCTAATTAAAATAAAAGAGGAGCTGAATTAGTTAGAATTATTATCACACTAAACTAAACTAAGAATATAAAGCTTAAAATTGATTGAGTTAGAGAATTGTCACCTATATATTAATGGGGATTCCAGTCGTTGATGGACAACAACATTAATTAATTAATCTGTAAAATAATGTAAACGTGTTTTGAAAAATTCCATAGATATGAACATAAAATCATTTTCTAGATGAAGAATAAATTCACTTCCTGTTTTGTTTTATTAACTTACATAGATAGATAATACGCTTTGCCCAACATACATATTTGTCAACTTAAACCTGAATCAAAGCACTGTCAATAATCAAATCAAACAGTGACAATCAAGCGAAAGAACAAAATGCAAGTTCATCCATATATGTATAGAAGTCAATACTCCACACCCTAATTAATTAAGTTAAATTTTCAACAACATCGACCCTTACGAGCTTCATTGCTTGCACGTCTCTCTGCCTTAAGTACGAGTACTACATATATATATATATAAGAATTTTAATTATAATGTGAAGGAAATTAAGAAATTTGAGGTGAATATTGCAAACAGTGAAGTGATTTTGGACACTTCCATGGTTTTGAACTCGATGCATGCATGCGAAGATTTTTCCAAGATGCTGCAGTATAGACAGTCTACTTATACTTTTTGGACCAATTAATATCTGTCTATATTCCTTTAAAAGAGAACCTCAACATTAGAGCATCTCTAATGTTGGGCGCCAAATTTTTTGATGTAAAAGAGTAGCTTTCGCTAAATTTTTCAATACTAAATTTGTGTTCACTCTAACGTATTCAACACCAAATTAGTGTAAAAGGCATCTTTAAAGAATATTTTATAAATAATTGTTTAATTAATATTAATTAATTTATTTAACTTAAAATAATATTATTTAAAATAATTAGTCACATTTTATAAAAAAATTAATAATTACTCTCATATTTTTTTAAATTTTTTTTTTACAAAATATGTTATTCTAATTAATTTTTCAACTAATTTTTAATTAATTATTTTCACCTAACTTTTATCAAACTAATTGTTTATCCACCTAATTATTTATCCATCTCATTTTTTCAACTAATATTTTAAATCAAACAAACTTTTTTTCCCATAAATATTATTTTTTTGACTTAATATTTCAACTAATTTTCTCACCTTCTTTTATCCACATATTTTGTAATACGCCGGGAGCCCAGAGAAATTAGTATATATTGAGGATAGTGTAAGAAATGAAATAATACCATCTGGATACCTTTTGGGCTGAATGCATGTAAAGAACTCCCAAGTTAAGCGTGCTTAACCTGGGGTAATCCAAGCATGGGTGACCCCCTAAGAAGTTCTTGTAGGCCCATTAGGGTAAGTTGTTCCGATCTTTCCTATCGCTTGATGCGGAATGTTACATATTTTTTCTCCATTTATTTCACAACTAATTTCGCTACATAACACTATCTAACCTTTATCGACAACCTACCTTTCATTCAATTTTTTTTATTATATATAAAAGGTAACACACTACCATCTATTTCATCATCAACCTTCCATTAAAGTGTAAAAAATTCATTTGACATTTATCTTCTGAATGAGTTTCAAAGTTGGTCCATCTCAATTTTTTTCAGCAATGTTGTTGTTGTTTTTTAATTTTAATTTTTTTTCTATTTTCATCATGTACTTTTAATTTAAATTAATGAACATGTTATTATTTTTTATTATATTATTGAGTTTTTACATTAAAAATATTTTCTTTCTATCAAGTAATTATTAAAATAAAAAACTTTCATATACATAAACAAAGTTAGTTCATTTTATATTAACATGGTATTTATAATATATATTAAATATATTAAAATATATTTAATATTATACTCATTTTATAGATCTTAATTAAATATTTTTAGCAGTATATATGTTTTATAACAATTTAATTTATATTTTTAATTATTAATCAAAATATACAAATATAATAAAAGTAATAAAGGAAATAATTTGTTTTGAAGTTATAATTTGATCTTATACTATTCACTCCACATCAAATTTGATGATTAAAGTTTATGCCAATATCAAATTGATGTATTCATTGGAGTGCATTTTAACACCAAATTTGGTGTTCCATCGGAGATGCTCTTAGCCCTTCTTTCAACCCCCAACAGAAGAATCTTTGGTATAGCCTTGATTCTGGGCTGAATGCCCCCACTCTTTTAATGCCTTATTTTCCTAGTAAACCCACATGAATGCTCCTTCATTTAAGGGTTAGGATACCCCCTAGCACGGGTCTAGTTCATGTGATGACGAACGACAGACATGAAATGCCCTGGTCCAAACCCTAGCTACCTAGCTAGCAAGCTAGGGTTCAAAGGGAGTTATTCCACACCAAACCCTTTACTTCACAGTTCACACACACACACAAATATACATTGGCCTTATATTTTTATTCTTGGCAAAATAGTCTTTTCCTTTTTTCATAAGTAAGATTGTATCATTACATTACATACTTGGTAATTAATTAAGAAGTAACTGAGATTAACACAAAACTCACCAACAGTCGTGCCACACTTACTCCTATTTTTTTAATGTAATATTTTAGAAGACGTACGGAGGGTTCTGATCGGTTCTTGAATCCATAGAATTATCTGTTATTTTAAATGACATAATTTAAAATTAATCTGTTTAATTAAATGCAACCAAAAACAGAGACAAATTTGACCCAGTGTTCAGTCTCGATCTTCTTTCTATGATTTTATTTCTGATGTAATATTCCCATAATCCCATGCATTCTACATCCGTTGCTCCTGCCCAGAAAACAGAAAGGAAAGAATAACAAAATCAAAATGGGAATGATGCATCGATGTCAACATAGTCCGGGCATAGTTCCCACAATGGCAAGGAACAAGAAGAAAAGTTGGACTAAGGTTTCGGGGAATTTTATGAAACAAAATTCATTAATAGAATACAATTATATAAAATAAAGATCATATATAGAGGGTATGAGTTTCTGCTGGTCTGCTGCTGCTACAAAAGATGCCCTTTATTTACTTCCCTTTGAAGGGAAGAGAATAAGAATTTTCTTTACGGCGATCATTGTTTTCTGTCGTCAAAAGGGTGCATTTTTCTTCTTGCTCTCTTCCTTTCTGTGTTTGGGATTGGGATATATATATATATATATATATAATCGAGAATCGTAAATTGAGGGCTGAAAGATATTTTGAGTATTAACCACATATAAAGAATATTATAAACTTTTGGTTCCCACATATCCATCATCCATTTCTATATATGATCTATCCTCGGTTTACTCAGAATGAATTTAATTCATCATTTCTGAGCTCCACCATGATCGATGATTCCTCATTCTTCTCCGCCAATCGATCACTACTCCTTGCCTACGTACAACTTTTTCCCTTTTGCTTTCTTTCACTTTCTCCCTTCTCCTTCTTTAATTCAAAATTATATATTTCCTTTCTTCTAGCTAGGTTTACCGGCCAGTTAAATAATTAATATTAAAGGAATCAGTTACCTTGATAGATATTTAGGGCTGCCCAACTCGATCTCTTGATTTATAATTAATTAACTTGCATCCGAAAGCTCCTTCCATGGTTTGACTTCCTGTCCAGCTAGCTAAATTTATTGCTAATATTGAGTGGAATAATAGCCTACATTATATATATATATATATATACGCTGTTCCAGAAGACGTTGCTTTCAGGTCAATTAACTCCACGTAGAGCGTTTATCTGTTCTATCTTTTCTTGGACAATTTCACGTACGGTCGACTTCTTAATCCATTATGCATTACAAAAAATGTAGACTCCACCTATCTGTAACAAAATATATATAGTACTATTAATTAATATAAGCCTAATTACAGTCCTCCATTTTTTACAACTTTCAAAAGTTAGATGATCCCATGGACGAGGAAAAAATAAATACAGGGTTGGTCAAATGAAACTTGATGGAGATGTGTGAGAGAGAGAGGAGAGGATTTTCTTATTGGATGGGGTTGTTGAATGTTGAGGCCAACCTGCAGCTGCTCTACACCCAACCAATTACTAGCTAGCTAGATAATCTCACAAACTACTTGCATTTGTCACTTAGCTATTGGATTCCAGATGCAGTACGTATCAATGTGCAAGTTTTTCAACACAAGGATGGATATTTGCAGTTGAAATGGTGTGTGGACGAGGAAAAGTTATTTTAATTTATTATAATTTGTTATTCATCTTCATTCAGCATTAATTTGGCATGAATTTTGCTTTTAATTTGGATGGGTGTGCCACCATAACACAGGATTAATTGTTTTGAATTTAAAATAAAGAAAAAAAAAATCATGTGATTGAGGTGTGTGTGCACGAGAAAAGTGCAAGCTGGGACTGGGATTGGGTCAATTTCTTTATAATTCAAAGCTGTCTTTCTCCGTTTCTTATGCACTTATCATTCATTCATTCATATCCATCTCTCTCTCATTTATGATGACCTACTCAACCCCATGCACTCCCTTTCCCCTTCTCTTATATTTTATAACATCATGATCCCACAGATCACTTCCTCTGCATTATAAAATAAATATTTAATTAACGGTAATTTGATAATGCCTTTGGAAGTGGCAATATCTGCAAGGGGAAGGGCCAAAAGACCCAACGATGCCAGCCAGATACATGGCTTTCAACCACCAATCCAAACATGGCTTCTTTTTTTTTTTCTTTTTTTTTCTTACTTTTTTTTAAATAATATTTGTTAACCAAGATATAAATAAAAAAAATGAAATATGAAAAAGTATTTCGGACAAAAGCATTTTTCATTCATATTTATTAAATTTATCTGAAAAAAAATTACATGACTTCTTATCTTGAACTTTTTAAATAAATTTATCTCTCCCCCTTATTCGGATAAGTTAACTTGAACCTTACAGATAAGTTATTTTAATACAACCATATCTTATCAATTTTAACACATGCTACTTAAGCAGATTACTCTTAGATAGTGTTTATTAATCAAGATATGAGGTTCCTTTCCAATGCGCGCATTTATTAAAGTTTTTTTTTTAAATAATGCGTTTATTAAAGTTATATGACCTTTTTCGAAAAAACTCTCATGTGAGTTCTTATCTTACTTTTTACAAATAAATTTATCTAGCCTTCCCTCCAAATAAATTTATCTGATATTTTATAAATAAGCCTAAATTATCCATACTCCTCTTGTAGGACAATTAATGTCATTTAATATATTTTTAAAATTTAAATTTATTAAGTCTTATTTTTACAATAAGATTTATTTTAAAATAACTTATTTATTTAAGTTTTATAATTAATGTCATTTAATATATTTTTAAATTACCATATAGTTTGGTAATTTTAAAAATTTAAATAAAATTATTCATTTCACCTCTTTTTAAAATTTAAATTTCTCTCTCTATATATTTTATTATTTAATGCAAATTCCTTTCACCGATATTTTAAATTATTTTGTTCAATTTTATATTTCATTATCTATTACGAAAATATGTTTTTGGTAATTTGTAATTATCTATGTGAAATTATTATAATTCCACCAATAATTATTTCTTCTTACTGGGTCTTTTTAAAATTTATTTTTTAATATGAATTTAGAAAATAAAATACTATTTTTATTTTTTATTTTTTAACAATTTACATTAATCATAAAACACTATTTTAATTCTAAATTTGTTGTTGATGTTAACCTACAATTTTGAATAAATTTAGTAATAGGAATATTTTGATAAAAAATTATTATATTAGTACTTATCATATGCATTCAACAAATATATAAAAAATATATATAATTCTCAATACATTATAAAAAATTTAATAAATAGTCTGATATAAATTTTAAAATACTTCTCAATCTTATTTTATCTATTCTATATCTTAATTTAAAAAATATTTTAATCTTACCTTAATTTTTTTATACTCATTTTAACAAGTACTATCTCAACTATATATCTTAATGAAATAGAAGATCTGTGTCGGCAAAGCAAAACCATGGAAGGATACATATCCAAGACGAGCCTTCAATTAATTCACCACCTGCGTTGGCTGCTTGCCATTGTATTGCCTTATCAATATGTCACTGCACCTTCCTTATCCATGGCCAATGGCAGCCGCGCGTCATGTCTAAGAAGATTACTATCAAAACAGTCATCATCTGTTACCTAAAAAATAAAAAATAAAACCATAACACAAAGGTGGCAGTTTATATGATTAAATATTACATTATTGTGTTAGAAATTAATTTTGTCAAGAGTGAAAGATATTATAATAAAATTAGAAGATCAAATCTTACAAACAAAAGACTATTTTCAATATTTGATATTAGTTATTCAAAAAGATAGAGAAATTCACGAGGATGCACGCATAAAATTAAGATACGTTGGCTAAAATAAAGAAATACATCGGGGATGTTATGTGATGGTAAAATTCTATTAAAACTAAAAGAAAAATTCTATAGGATAGCTAGAAGACCAATTTTGTTGTACAGCTCAAAATATTGGTTAGTCAAATAACATCATGAGCAAAAGACGAACGTAGCGGAGATAAAGGTGCTAAGATAAATGTGCGGCTATACAAGAAAAGATAAAATTAAAAATGAAGTTATTCGTAATAAGGTAGAAGTAGTGCCAATCAAAAAGAAGATGAGAGAGATTAGATTAAGATATTTTGGTCATGTGAGAATGAGATCAAGAGACACTTCTGTGATGAGAGTTGATTAAATTGAACAACTAGTCAAAAAAAGAGGTAGAAGTAGACCTAAAAAGACTTTAAAAGAGATATTAAAGTTTGATATTAAGTGTATGGAGTTAAATAAAGATATGACAAAAGATAAAAATATATAAAAATTTATAATTTATGTAGTCGACCCCACATAATGAAATAAAAACTAAATATAGTATAATGAAATAAAGACTAAATATATTACTATCGTCGTCGTAACCTTATATTCCAAATTTATACAAGTCTTGATACCTCGACATGTGTACATCTAAATTTAAGAAGTGAATTTAATCAATGAACATTCTATACAAATTAAAACCTTTGTAACACGTTGAGGGTGTCTGGTGATCAAAATATGCATTTAGATACTTGAAATTGACACTTGATGTAATACCTCTACATTAGAGAGTATTATATTATGTGTTTAATTTATATAAATATGTAATATTAAGTGTCATATTAAATATCACTTTAAAATATTTAAATAACGTTTCTACTAAAAAAAACAATACAGTGATTGTTTTTACTAAGAAGATTTATTTTTTTTTTAGCGAGTCTGAATTTTTATCTGTTTGCCTAACACGTGAAAAAAATTTATTGTAAAAAGTTTTAGGAAATTAGTGGTTTCTCAAAGTTTAAGTAAATTTTAATAAAGTTTAATATTTAATAATTAAATAAAATTATTTTCAGTCCAAACTATTCGGACTATAAAATATTTTAAATATCTTTTAATAAAATATAAAGAAATAAAGAGTTATTAAGAGTATTTAAAATATTCTATAATCTGAACTATAAAGGGTAGGTACGATTAAAAAATAATTAATATTCAATATTTAACATTTAAGAATTATTATTAAATTAATTAAGTGCCACATGAATGGTCCCACTAAGTTTCGCAAACATTATTCTTATTTATTAATAAATTCAACTAATCAATTATTAACTGTCCTGTCTACGCACACCACAAGTGTCAGGCATCTCCATCCAAGCAAATTAAACCACTCAGACTATACTTATAAAAAATATTTTATTGGATATTTTCAGTAAACCGCAAACCATACAATGATCTGACCATAGTGCAATTCGATTCGATCCACAAGCCACTAAGGGTTCCAATTTGAGCTGAAATTATGGAGATTTTGACTATGACACTGGCCCAATCAAAACAACCATGATCTGATCATACCAACCATGATCGTACCAAACTAAACAATTTATAGGTCAGCATTTCAATGCAGCAGAGGATCACACCCACACTCGAGGAAGAAAAACCTTGAATTATCATCATCTCATGTAAGCTTTAAGATGGTCTAAAGTCTTCCACTAGCTAGGTTTTTAAGTGGAAAGAAGTGGGAATGTCCTTAAAAAACCAAATTTTTGACTCACCTTCAATTCTCCATGGCCATTCCTTTATAACCCTTTATTGAAAAAAGAAAAAAGAAAAGCTTGTCTTTTTAATACCCAAATGTAGAAAAATGACACTCCTACATGCAATTGAGATTCTGATCTATGATCAATTTGATTGAATTAGAGTAGAATCAGACGGCTACAAATGTATTCAGCAAGTGTCTAATTGGTGGGGGTCAATTTTTTCATCAACCACTTTTTGAGATTCTAATAGAATAAATCAAACTTTTTTTAAAGAATCACAATGCACCGCGTGTAATGAAGGTTAAAAGAATATCAAATACTTTATTTGTATTCACATTTCACTATTATCACAACATGTAAAGAATAGATTAAAGAAAAGCTGGGAAAATGGCCTCCTTTTTACTTTGCCATCTTGGAGGGGCAACATGCCATAAATGGGATGGTGGGGGCATCAACCTTCCTTTATTTAATGTTATTAGGTTTATGGTCAAACACAAGACTGGGTATACCCTAATTTGCCCCTTTTACTTGAAAACGTTAGGCAAGAGGGGTTGGATCTTTCACTCTCTCCCTCTTCTTTTGGGGATACATGTAGAGAGATATCTATATAAGCAACCAAAACTAGAGCAAATTTTAAACTACACCGGCCCATTTCTTCTTTTTCTTTTTCTGTTTTTGCTCTTCCCATCCGAAGCATGGGTGCTTGAGTGCCTAAACAAACAATGTTAGATATGAAAGATTAAAAAAATCTGCCTACTTGCATAAAGTCATTTTCTTCAAAGTCTAGACCATTCTCTCCAATTGGACCCTGCTTTTCCCCTCTCCCATTCGAAGGCACCCTCTTGCTTCCATTCAAAGTCTTCCCAGTTCAAAAGATCCAACTCAACTTGCCCAAGCTTCAAAAGCAAGCAGAGATCGGTAATGGTAGGTTCTTCTTCTTCCCCTTTGTTAAAACAAATTAATTAACACATAGTTGTTCAATTCTTTCTATGTACACCTCTTTTTTTCAATTCCCTTGCCATCAGGAAGTGGAGCAGCAGCTGGAGACATGGGAAGGCTACTGGGATTGGAGGAAGAGGCCGGCACTGAGAGGCCGCCATGGCGGCATGCTCGCTGCCTCCTTCGTTTTAGGCAAGTCAAACACTTTCCGGAGATGTTGAGAATTAATTATTCTCGTTGGTTCCACGGATCCACTTCCATAAATTTTTCACAATTTTCACAATCATGGTGTCGCGTAATTTGCATTGCGCCGCTAGCTGCTTATCCCAAGGTGACGTTTAATTAATTAGCAAATGAATCTTGGTGGTTTGCAGTGGTGGAGATACTCGAGAACTTGGCGTATCTGGCGAATGCGAGCAACCTGGTGCTCTACATGTCGGAACACATGCATTTTTCACCGTCGGAATCGGCGAACTCGGTGACGAATTTCATGGGGACTGCCTTCCTTCTGGCACTGCTAGGTGGTTTTCTATCGGATGCTTTCTTAACCACTTACCTTATCTACCTGATAAGCGCAGTGGTTGAGTTTCTGGTAACTATTTTCACTTTAGTTTTTACCTCTTTCTGCTCTTGCCAGTCACCTTTAATTCCTAATTAATTAGGCTTTAGTGAGACAAAATCTAGCTTCATGTCTTGCCATTTTCACTTTATTGATGCCATAAATCACTTTTCATCTATTAATATTGTCAATTGAAGTGTAATCCCAGCAACTTTGAAATATTAATTGCTTGCAACATAAGAGTATTAACTGTTCCAACTACTAACTGAAATTCCAGAGCGATGACAACGTTTCCAGGCAATAAGTACTTTTCTGTGTCTGATCTCTCGGATTTGCTGAAAGAAAATAAGTACTTTTCTGTGTATTGAACTATGAAGTACTGGCATGGTCGGTTAAAGCCTCAGTGAATTCATTTATGAGCACTTTGTGGGCTGTTCTATATGCTGTGTTTGGTGACCTTGTTTAATGAACATTCAAAAAGTAATTGGTGTGTATCTTCATCAAATACATCAATGGTAAAATATATATATATATCGAAAATTATTGGGTTTTCGTCTTCTTTCATTAGCTTCCAAATCTATTTTGAACTTGCATTGGAACAAAAGATTAAAGCCATGGAAACTGCATGGACAAACTTGTGTCCTTTGGTTGTGTTTCTGATATCAGCTCCATTGGCTGAAAGCATTTGGAGCCATAGGCGGAAAGTCAAGATGACAGATCAGGTGTCCAAGAAATCATCTTGTCCATTCTACTAATCACTATATTAACTAATTAATAAGAAATTTAGACATACATCTCTTGTGATGCGCCTTTTATGGGCCCTCATTCGACAAAATGCAATATATCGAGTATAAACCTTAGGACCCATCTTTTGTGTGAGACAACAAAGGCCCCCCAAACCCAAAAACATTAAAGCAAAACCTTTTCTGTTGAGAACCTGACACATCTCTAATTTTGTTTGTTTGTTGGCATTAAAACTCTTTTGTCCTCCAGTAGACCTCAAACGTCAACCAATGGCATATCACCACCTAGCCAGATGTCCCTCCCCATTTCATGCCACGTGGCACACAAGTCCTCGCCCGCTGGGCTTTGGGGCACGTGTACAAACATCAAAATCCTGTAAGGTCTCTGTCACGGGGGATTGAGTTACCAGTGGCAAAACCATGGGTGCTCATGGTGGTTCTCACCACTGGATCAATCAAAATCAGGCCCATATCCATACAAACTTCGCTTCTTTTTTGGGGGCCTTGTGTTGGGTACTGCGTTCTGAGCCATATATAGGAAGGGAGAAGTTTCTTGCAAGCAAGTCTGTGGGCCAAGTGTTGGGTTATTTTTTTACCTTTGTTGATAGACAATTATGCCCTATATATATTTTAGTAGGAGAGACCCCTCGATGCATTCCACTTGTGACCTATTAACCTGATCTCTACGTTAACGTATCATAGTTTAATTTGGTCACATACATAAAGTTGCTGCTGATTTGAAGTCCTTGTCTGCCCATGTACAACAAGGACGATTTTTTTTTTTTTTATATATATTTGCTAGAATTTGCAAACACTATTGTTTAAATATGTACTAAATAAACTTGATCAAATATACGTAATAAGCATCAAAACATATAATGCGCATCAAGTAATTACTCAAAATTTTGTATGTGAACCTCCCAAGTCAGTTGATGCATTACCGACCAAATTTGGGTGTTGCAACAGGGCCTGATCATACTTACAGTGCAAGCTCACTCGTCTTCCCTGAAACCCCCAGAATGCGGCAACCACGAAGCCCCGTGCGTGCAAGTGAGCGGTGGCAAGGCTGCAATGCTGTTCATAGGGTTGTATATGGTGGCGCTGGGCGTCGGAGGCATCAAAGGGTCGCTGCCGGCCCACGGCGCCGAGCAGTTCGACGAGAGCAGCCCTCAGGGAAGGCAGCAGAGATCCACTTTCTTCAACTACTTCATATTCTGCCTCTCCTGCGGCGGCCTGATTGCCGTGACTTTTGTGGTATGGATTGAGGACAACAAGGGATGGCAATGGGGTTTTGGCATCTCCACTTTGGCTATTCTCTTATCCATCCCTATTTTTCTTGCTGGCTCCATTTTCTACAGGAACAAGATCCCTTGTGGAAGCCCACTCACTACCATATCAAAGGTAATTAAACATAGAACTTGCATTTCAGAGAAATTCTTCGAAACATATGGTTATTGTTGCGTAATTAGGTCTACACATGATCCGAAACAGTTTAGTTTTGGGATTGGGAATGTGACAGTTCATCTCCTTCTCACTTATCAAAGTGGCATCGGATTGATATCTAAGAGATTATGTCAAAATAAGCGTTGTAATCAGTTGTTTTCTCTGTTAATTAAATTCAATAGGTTCTGGTGGCAGCCATACTGAACTCTTGCCTGGGAAGAACTTCTGGCAATGCAATAGCGAGCATGGCCACAAGTCCTTCTCCTCCAAACCCCATCAACAAGGAAGAAGAAGAGGAAGAAAACGCCATAGCCGTAGAAGCTCCAACAAAGGGCCTCAGATTCCTGAACAGAGCAGTGGCAAACAAGCCAGTCCACAGAGCACTAGAATGCTCGGTCCGGCAAGTCGAAGAAGTCAAGGTTGTCCTGAAAATCCTCCCCATCTTCGGCTGCACAATCATGCTCAACTGCTGCCTGGCCCAGCTCTCCACTTTCTCCGTCCAGCAAGCCGCCACCATGGACACAAAACTCGGATCCTTAAAAGTCCCTCCAGCTTCTCTCCCCATTTTCCCCGTCGTCTTCATCATCATCCTCGCACCAGTCTATGATCACTTCATCGTCCCCTTCGCCCGAAAAGTAACCAAATCCGAAATGGGCATCACCCACCTCCAAAGAATCGGAATTGGGTTGGCCCTCTCCATTGCGGCCATGGCCGTAGCGGCTCTGGTCGAAATAAAACGCAAGAGAGTCGCCTCTCATTCCATGCTGACCGATTCAACCGACCAGCCATTACCTATCTCCTTCTTATGGATCGCTTTCCAGTACCTGTTTCTTGGGTCGGCTGATCTCTTCACCCTGGCCGGATTGCTGGAGTTCTTCTTCACGGAGGCGCCGGTGAGCATGAGATCCCTGGCCACGTCCCTCTCGTGGGCGTCGCTAGCCATGGGATACTATCTCAGCACTGTGATCGTGTCCATTGTCAACAGTGTCACTGGCAACTCCAAGCACCGGCCGTGGCTCTCCGGTCCCAACTTGAATCACTTCCGGCTGCAAGATTTCTACTGGCTGATGTGCGTGCTGAGTGGATTGAACTTCTTGCACTACCTCTTCTGGGCGGCTCGATACAAGTATAGACCGAGAGGTGGCGAGAAGTGAGTTGTTTGGATGAAGCTGCCATTGCCCGTTGCCGATGATGCAACATCAAAATGCCACTGCAAGGCAAACATCCAGTTTAGCTGTAAATATGTGCCAAGTATTTGCTGTATCTTTCTTTTGGCCATGTCTGACCAGCCAGAGAGAGAAGATGCTTACGTAATTTGATGAGAGTATTTAGAGGCTAGCTAGGGATCTTAATTATATATTGTATCTCGTACGTAAATTTGGATTGAGTGGAACCTTCTGTGTCACTCCTATTATATTATAAATAATTTACTTTTTATTTTAATTTTATCTATAAAATTATATATGCTCCAATCATATTTCTTATTTTCTTCTCTATTTCACTCTTTATCTCACTTATTTATTAATAAATTTTAATTTTATTTATTTTACTTCACTCATAATTTTTATTACTAAAAAAACTTATTATTTATTTGATAATTTAATAACAAATATGACAGTATTATATTTTTATAATATTTAATATGTTTATAAATAAATTTATTAATATTTTTTAAAAATAATTATTTAACAAAATTATTTGAAATAATTAAATGTATAGATAATCAATAATTAAATATACACAAAATGAATAATCAAATACATAAGATAATTAAATATTCACATACAAATAAATATATAATCAAATACACAAATTAATCAAAATATAATTAAAACTCAATACTTCAATATATATAAAATTTATATAAAATATATAATAAAAATCACAAACCTAGATTAAAGAGGCAGTCATTGGATGCTGGAGAGAGTCACCGTTGTTGGAGCCGTCGTAGTCGCCAGTGCTAGTAGCCAAATCTGGCTCTTCTCTGATGCCATATCTGGTTCTTCTCCGCCACTAGTAGCAAGATTTGGTTATCGGTGTTCTTTTTCCTCGTCGCTCCCTCTACTACTGTTGCCTGTCATCGTCACTGTTATTACTCATCGCCAAAGTTTTGTTCAACTTTCAGATGCAATAAAGAGCTCTTGAAGTCTTCTTCAAATCTCAAATAAAAACAAATGATAGTCGTTGAAAAAAGATAATGAGTAAAAAATCACTCCTCATTTATATGAAGTCTTTTGAAACTCCATATAAATTTGAGGAGAAAATTGTTGGATAAAGAGGCCCGTTGAAAAGGTTTTCAACGATTTCCTCCTCAAAATTTGACTTAATGGAGATGGCCTCAATTGGTTTATGCAATTAAGCTAATGCCCACCACACTCCAATTGTTCATGCCTCCAACAACAAGCATTTTAAATGGATGGAACCCATTCTTTAGAGTCTCTTCAATGAGCCAAGCCCAGCTGGCAGCTGGCCCATTAGTGTAACAGGTCGGGCCTAAACCAAGGCTCGACATGGCACTCGGGCCAGCTTAAAGTAGGCCGGGCCGGTCTACAAGGCTCCTAATCTGAAGCAGGCCTGGACTCCCGAGCTCGGCAGAAACTTCTCGAGTCAATCATTTTTAAAATAGTTTGAAAATAATTTTTTAAAATATATTTATTTATTTATTTATTTAATATCTAAAATATAAAAATATTTTTAAAAATACAAATTCTACTTCTAAAATAAAAATAGTTTGTGTATGAAATATAAATTTTCTTGTGAAAAAGTGTGAAAAAGCTCAATTCACTACAATAAATAGTTAGGTTAAGGTAAGTCCGACCCATAAACTACTTTAATTTGTTTGATATTTTTATCAAAAATATTTGATTATGGCATATATATAATTAAGTTTTTTTAATTAATGTCTCCAGACACTATTGATTTACTTTTGATATTTAAAAAAGTAAAATCAAAATAAAGATAATGGAATTTAAAATTGTCACAGTATTGTGATATAAGCTCCTTTTATTGAGAAATTATTGAGATAAAGGTCAATTACATCAAATTTCCTCCAAAAGAGCCACGAAATTATTGAGAAAAACAAAACCCCTAATTGAACAACAAAGATCGTCCTGGTCCATCTCAACCGCTGATCTTGATCCAGGCACACGGTCCAGGTACCCCACCGTACACCACAAACAGCATATAATACCCTGGCGGTGCAACATTCCTTGATGGAGGCGCAAGTACATCAACTTTATACCCAAACAATGAAACCCGTTGGACCCCATTGACTGTATCCAGATATATCAGCCGCTGATTCATTGCGAAAGAGTGCGTCGTAAACGACGGTGCAATCACCGCTATGCTGGTCTCTTGATCTGGGCCGTGCATTGGCAACGCGAACAAGATGGAGAATCTTAGACCGTACGATACGACACGATCCTTGGGTTGCACCGATAAGATGGTAGGGCGGAGATTGAAGTACTGTGGGGCCATGTAAGGCGGTGAGAAAGCCTCCAAGCTCAACTCCGTTGGGTATGGAGTTGCTGTGAAGTTGTAATTTCTGTGTGGGTTGCTCCCACCCACTAAGATCCTGCCATCTGGCAACAATATAGCTGATGAGTGGTACATTCTTGGGATCCTGGAAGGATTGAGCACAGCGAATCTTTTCCCCGGGTCTGGCTGCGTTGGGTTGTAGAGAACCGGGTTGAAAACCGGCCCGACAGCGTTTTCCCACCCGGCCGTGCCGTTCGACGCGCCGTTGATGATAAGAACATCACCGGTGGGTAGTATTATCATGTCGGACATGACTCGACTCATGGGCATATATTCGATCACCCATTCGGGTTCCGGGTCTGTGAGGTTCAATCGCCCACAGGTCCTAGAAGCTTCCACGTATACTTTTAGGACATCGGCATTGTAGTACGCTGGGTTCGGTGCACCGCCGCAGATCATCACCTCCGCCACCGGCGACTGTCCCCGGAGGGGCAACAACACCGACGACCCCGACGACGGGTAATTCCTCTTCTCCCCTGGAATGGCGGGAAACTCCCTAACAATCCGGCTGTTAATGTAGTCAAACGATATCGATCGCCGGTTGGCGAAGATAAAGAGGTTGCCGTCCGGCAAGAGATGCAAGAACGGGTAAAGATTGTTCTCTTCTGACCCGTCTCGAGTTTGCATCAAGAACTGGAGTTGAAAAGGCTCGTTCGAAGTAGAACTCTTGGGCAAGAACTCGTAATTAAATTGCCTTCTGCCC
The DNA here is from genome assembly GCA_036245055.1 of Diospyros kaki. Classification (NCBI taxonomy): domain Eukaryota; kingdom Viridiplantae; phylum Streptophyta; class Magnoliopsida; order Ericales; family Ebenaceae; genus Diospyros; species Diospyros kaki. The sequence continues at coordinate 3,893,521 of BSEG01000002.1, read as the reverse complement.
CCGACGACGATCATGCGCCCGTCGGGAAGTATATGGTTCGAGGCGTACCACCTCCGGACGGCGAGTTCTTGGGGTAGTTCGATCCAGTCACATAAATCTGATTTTTTGCAGGGGGCGAAGACCCGGATTCTCCTGTCCCCAGCGTTGTAGCCGCCGGTCTGGACGAGGGCTCCGTTGGGATGCAAAGAACCGGAGGAGCACCAGACGTTGGTTTGGACCATGAGCGGCCGGAAGGCGTTGGTGGCGACGTCGTAGAGGACGGAGTGGGCTGAGCAGTCGAGCTTCAAGACGGCGTCGTTCCGACGGCACTTTCCCTCCGGGAGAGAGAGATTGGAAACACCGAAGTCCGTCCGGTCGAAGATCACCACCTTGTTGTCGCCGAGAAGCTGCATGTGCATGGCGGAGATGCCTATGCTATCGTGCAGCAGATTCCACTCTCCCTCCAGAGCGGACGACGTCTCCAAGCAGCAACAGAAGATGGAGATGATGAGAACGAAGGCGGAGGAGGAGAGGCAGAAGAAGAAGAAAGGCACATTCTTGAAAGACGCGGCCATTGTTGAGTTCAATAATCTACTGATCTTGAAATTAAGAAGCAGCCATTAATGGGAATTAGGTAGTACTTTTGGCGATGGAAGCTCAAGGGGAAACCATTAATTAATGAGCACTTTAGAGAAACTTTTCTGACGTATGTGAGATCGGAAGGCAATGCTGCAGGCGCAGTTGTTTTCTGTAAGTTCCAAACATCGATCTCCGATAGAAACAAACACGAAAAGAAGGCAAAACAGGGTGCCATCTACGTTAATTACTGGCTACTTTCTTGTTTTCCTCCAGCTTCCAATCTTACGAACAAACAAACAAACCAACCAACAAACATATATACTTATAATTAGCTGTATTTTATATATAATTTAATTATCAACATGTCCTCTCCTCAGTCATCTCTTATACACATTCACTTTTTGGAGCCAAAATAAATTAATTCTACCAATTTAATTATAACTACAAACATTCCAATTTAATATTTATGTTGGTTCCAAGTATTATATTGGGTGAATTAATTTTATGTTTACAATACTTATATATTAATAATTCACATCATTTCTAATTTTCTATCATATATATGTATATCATGAATCTATTTAGTATTTATACACAATTAGGTAGATGGATTATTGACATTGTATAAATATATACGTTATTTTGAGACAACGCGAATCGAACTAGTCAATTGAATTGATTGAACCAAGAGCTAATTAAAAAATCAATTCAATTCATAGCCAAAAATTGCTTGTAAAAAATTGACGGTGGTTGGATAAGGAAATTAGGCGAATTGGGTTGGTTGAACCGTCAATTTGTTTTAAAATTTTAGTTTGTCTTTTATTTTTAAGTGTTAAAAAATATAATAATAGTTTGAGATATTCTCTACTACTTAAATATCATTTATTCTTTTGATAATATATGAATAATTTGTGTTGGTACTTAATTTACTTTTAAATCGATATATTAAGTGTGATAGATTTTAGTTTTTAGGGGTGAAGATAGAAAAACCCTTTTAGATTTAACTCTCCATCCACAGCCACAGTTATAAAGCTAATGAACAACCATTCAATTTGAGAGCCCTTAATTGTATAATCTATTATTATATCATCATAGTCATTGTATACGGTCCACAATATGTATTCGTAAGTTTGAAATATTATGAGATCGCGAATTCGATTTTATCTCCGTATAAAATGTTGCAATTGTCTTTATTTACATGAGAGACTAAATCTTGAAATCTTGTGACTGATCTATCCATATACTAGATCGAATCCAGATAGATTATAGGTTTTGGAGAATGTTAAATTGTCATGTGACATAACTAAATTTGACACTAATTATTTTGCATTAAATTTTCTATCACATTGAAAAAAATTACTTGGACCCTATTTGACTTAAAATAATGATATATTTTAAAATTTGATCATTTAGATTGAACTAAAAAAAAAATATCTAATTCGAGACCGAGTAAGTGTTCGATCTAGTTTTTGAATTTCAATCAAAAATCGAATAAATTATTGTTTATAAATATATGTGTGTGTATAAATATCTTTAAATACTGTTAGATTAGGAAAATGTTGTATTTATATCAATACTTACACGAAATATATATTCATATATATAATAATTACAATATTTACAGACATAGTGTTAACCCCCCGCCGCCGCCGCCAAAGCCGTCCTCATCTCAGTACCCAAACCAAAACCGCTGCTCTACTCTTACCAAATACTAAAGTCCAATTGCAGACAAGTCCATCTCCCCCCCCCCCCCCCCCCCCAAAATTCTTCCCATGTCCGCCTTTGCAATTGTTTATAGATCCCAATCAGAAAGTAAAGTTCATCTCTTGCCACTGTCGGGTTCTGCTTATGAAAAGTTTTAACGATGGGCTAGCTAGGGTACTTTAATAAGGCAAATATGATATCAGGCAGGCTGGAGGAGGAGGGCTGTTAAGACTGTTATAATATAAATAAAAGGGGAGACTTTATATTGAAACCAAAAGCTAATTATAATAGTTTTACATAGGGTAAGATAATATTGAAGGTATGAATATAAAAGCAACCATTTGTATGATTTGACTTTACATATCTAATGAAATTAAAGCTGGTGATGGCGGTGTTGATATTTTTCTTGGACAAACATAAACACTTATGTGTTTACGTATTTTGTACTTATGAACGGTCCACAATGGACAGATAGCTCGTAAGGTTTGTGACTCTTCTTCATTCGACTCTATCTGTTGAATAAGTGAGGATATTGAACAATTGCTTAAGACCGATGAAGAGTCTGCTCACTGCCTATAAATATAGGGAGGCTTGTGTTGCCCCCATTGATATACAGAGTTTTGGTATTTTCTCCCGGTGGGAAAAGTGAGTAGTGGCTTCGTCTTCCAGTCTTCCATTTACAGACAATGGATCATCTGTCAGGTACAGATTTACATAGGCAGTAGTATGCGATTACACTTATACATGTTGAGTTTCATCAGGTGTTCGTACAGAGCAATCAGTTAGCAGAAAGACTTCGACGCCAATAAAAGTTTCCCACTTCGCTTTCAACATCAGTGCAAGCACAATAATGTAAGCATAATGGCCGTGACAATCCCCAGTTTATTAACAAATTATAGATTGATCCAGTTTCATGGCTGAATATATGTTAAAACTTCCAAGTTAATTTAGCAGGAACTCAGCTATCCAACAATCTGTCCTGAATTCAGCCTCCAATTTACTTGGTTGACATAACCAACACAACGTAGCAAACAGGCGTTCGATCATATTGAATTCAGTATGAGGGAAACCTGTCATCAGTAGCAAAATATATGCAGTTGTTTGTCACGATTTAGGCTAGTCATTTTTATTTCTATTTTTGCAAATTGTACAGTTATTTACAGATAATTAACAGTTGTGTAGTGTTTAGGAGCAGTTATCTCTAGTGGAGGAGTGAAAACTGTCCCGTAAAAGGTGTGGACAGCTTATATACAAAGTTACCCCTCTTGGCCAATTTTATAAAAGTATTCCTTCTCTCTGCAATTCTCCCTTCTCTCTCTCTCGGATCTGTCTATTTCTCCGTACTTCCTGCCTATTTCTCCTTCATCTTTCTCTGTTTTCTTCCTTCATTCTGTTGGATCCTTCCCCATTTCTCTCTGTTTCTCCTATTCTCTCAATTCTGTTCTCAAGAAAATCACAAGTCAGGCTCTGGGGGTTCCTGACATTGTTCTGTGACTTGTATTCTGTTGTCGCGCCTCAGGGCTCAGCCCAGCTCTATCCTGATTCTTACAACCTTCATCTGTCTGAACTCCTTCACAGTATGCTATATTCTGCGTGTTGAACACACAGCAAAAGACAAGGATCAGAAGACCCCGTAAGATGCAGCAGAAGCTATCATATTGAAATACCACCCAAAATTCAAGAAAATTGAAATATAGGTCAACAAATTATGAGCTCAAAATCAAGGAATTTTCACTTCAGTTGGGATTCAGAGGTAATTAAATTTAAAACACTACTCGTTACCACTCTTTTTGGCTCTAAGGAAAGAAGAGCAAATAAGAATAAATGCTTGCAAAATCTTTGAACAAGTTAGTCATTTGGACCAAAGAAAGAGAACAAGAGATCCTAGGTAGATTTCATGGGATCAATTGGAATGTTTTTTGATAGTTCCATAACCCATCAGTTGCATGTTCATTGGTAGTCCTATGGAAGGCCTAATTCTTGCATTTACATCGATACAACCCATAATCCATCCTCCTCCGGAACTAAAAAGGGCATTCATTATTGTACTCCCTTACGCTAACAAATGGCTCGCGGTCTATGAAATATCTAGCAAGTTAAATAACATATTTGCGTAGGTAGTGTTAATCAAGGAATGTGTCACAATCACCTTAACAAGATTTCCATTTTTCAGTTCCTTTAAGTTCTAATTCATCATATTCTCCTACATAAGTAATTCATTGTCTGCAATATAGCCAAATAAAGAAAAAAACTTTCAAATTCATTGGCAAGGATAGCAAGAAATGGCAGGTGATATTAAGATAATGGCGCATGTATGTATATTTTTGCAAATAAGTACACAACAGGAAAAACATGTCTACTCCATGCCAATGAACAATACCCTGCAAGCAAGCAGTATGGAATCACTTCACATATTTAAATTAGGACTCCTCATAGGATGCAATGAGGAATTTATGTTGCTTCTATATGTACAGTTCCCAATTTGATCTTTGGAAAAGCAAACTACAACAAACTCTGTGCATTGTAATAACTAAAGCAAAGCATGGATATAAGAGCGGGAGGAAAGTTGAAACAAACAAGAGGGGAAAAGAATAGACAAACAGATTGAGATGTACCACCATTTTAATTGGCACCAGCAGCAAGCACACAACCCCATCCAGCATTATCCACTGCAGACTGCACTGCACTAGTTTGAGCAAATTTCCAGGCAGAAGAAAGAATTACCGGGCTTACATTGTTTTTCCCAGACTTTCAGAGAGGATAAACAAGGAAAAAATGGTTATACCGCACAGCCAAAAGTTTGATTCAAGTAGTTGTACAATGTTGTACAATGTCAACGTGTATCAACTACAAGTCAGAACTAATTTTTTATTTTTTATATAGGTATGTCCATCTTAACCTCATTAGACAAAGGTTATTTGAGAGCCGATACATCAAACGACAAGAATCTTCAACATCCCGGTTGATAAAGTAGAAGGAATAGGAAGTTGATAAAAATCAGATTGAACAGGCATCCATTCAGAGATGTACAAATGAGAGATGCATATCCAGAAGCATTACAATGGAAATAAGAAATGAAAGTTATGATAGGAACAAGATTACCTCGCAGAGGCACTCTGAACAGCTGAAATGTGATGGAAGTTTCCAAATGAACTTGTGTCCCTCCTGAGAACAAAATGTTTTAAAAGAAAAGATTGGAGTTTAAATTGAAGTAACATGTAGATCCTTTTGATTTAGAAAAAAAAAATGTCAATTGTTTGTGATGTGATAGGAGGATGAGCAAGTATCAACCTATAGTTTATAACACCTTTTGTGCATGCTTACTAAAATTGAATGCTCTCCTTTATCTGCATAACAATTACCAAAGCCAAAATTCAGTCCAACCCCTTTGCCACTTTGTTATCTGTTCCATGTTGGGAAAGTTACCAAAAAGAAAAAAAATTGTGGACCTTGCTCGTATAAAGCAAATAATAATGATGTATGAAGCTAAAGAGGAGAATAGCAACATTGGATATAGGTGTGAAATCAGGATCTATCCCACTCAAAAATCTACAATTGCGATCAGAACTTCATATCTAGCATATACTATTGAAGAAAATAGATTCCATTAGCATGATTAAGGTCATTAATCCGAAAGTCCCACATGTATATAAACAGGATTTATTCTTAATCTATTAAATGTCACGTATGAGATGAACCAAATAGGTATAGCATATAAAGTATACAAGTCAAGCACCTGTCAGTTTTTAGAAGGCATCACTGGTTACACAAAAGGGATGTCAGGCAACAGTGGATCGGTTCGGCATGGCAACATACACATGCTACCAAAACACAAAGAAGCAAATTGACAACCTTAATAGAGCATAACTATGTCCAAGGTAATACAAGAAAAACGAGTTTCCCGGGCCATTACGCATGTTTAGAATGTAGGAACCCAGATAAAAGAAAAAAGGAATGAGATGAGTATTTGACAGAACTTATGAGTCGCCTATGTGAATAAGAAAACTTTCTTCAGATATTTCTTATTTGCAACAACTGACAATACAAAGGTTGGTTTGATTCTACCAAGATTATAATTAAGGATGAACCAAGAAGGCCAGTTCCAGCAACGCAGCATCTCTTGCCACACACCAGCCTGCCCATTAACTCACTATAGTGGGATAAAAGTCGCAGTCCTTGGCTTTTACAAATCACTAGCCTCATAAGTTGATCAATTTCAAATTCTGTATGCAAACGCCAGTCCATAAGTACCTTACAACCTAGACATGTGAACGGTGGAAATAAAACCATAAAAAGTATATGCAACATAATTAGTAAAGCGAAAGGAATATTAAGCACGATTAGGACAATCAGCAGGTCCAGGAACACTTGTATGAAATTATAAGCCACAAGAGATGATAACCCTTAAAAGCAAATACATTAGGGTGCCCTGAAATGCAGGGGTCGGCTACAGTGAAACTGTGAGGCAAGGCAATTCATCACGGGCTTCTTGAACCGGAATCGAGTATCGACCATTGAACAATTGCTCAATCAAACCCAGTTGTGATCCCAATTCCACAGCAAGTCGAGCACTTGCTTTTTGTGGGAGTGGAAAATTCAGTTTCAACACATCAGATAAAGCAGACAGTAAGAACCAAACAAGGATATATGACACACAAGCCTATAAATTTCTCAGTATTTGTGTCTTATATGAGAGACCAAGAGAAGGGTTGGGATCAAAGCCGTGGCAATGAACAAGAGACACGTGTAAGGGATACATTCTGTGGGACCAGTAACCCATCCTGTCTAATAGAATTAAGGTGCGTGACTCTTATTGTTATAACTTAATAAAAATGTTAGTTAATTAAATTCTATAAGTTAATTATACACCAAAAGTACATTAAGGAATTATAAAAAAAATTAGTTTTCCCAAGTTAAATAGGCAGCATTTTGCAGTAGTACGAGGTATACAATTATATAAAGTCGGAAGGAAGATTATTGTAATTCTTAGAAATTGAGATATTGAATGTAATTGATCATAAAAATATCATATTATTGTATATATTACAACATTTAAATTGCTAAATTCCCAATAACATATATTGTAAAATAATTGTCAAAATTGTATAATTGGAGTAAACATTAAATTCTAACAATAAATTTAAAAGAGATTGAATGAGAAACGAGAATATAATTACTGAGATAAAAAGAGTAATCTTATTATGTGATACTTGATATAATAAAAAAATAAAAATGATATAATTTATATGTATCGATATTAGTGTGTATATATATATATAAAAAAATTTATGTGCGTTTAAAAATGTTAATTCTATTTAAAAATGTGCTCTACACTACACTACTAAAATTAAAAGAAATAAATAGATGAAGTAAATATGGTTATCATGAAGAAGAATATCCTCCAATACAATATTCCAACAGTCCGACTAGCAATATGGCCCCCACGCTTCTATTCCCTAGTTTGGTTGAAATTAAATACACCATCATAGCTTCCTCGTCTACTTCGTGAGATTGTTGGGTGCCAAGGCAAAGACTATAGTTCCTATCTTTGTGGGCTTCAACCTTTTCCTCAAAATAATATAACAATGACAAGTAAACCAATTCTGTCAGACTGCTTTCAAGATGAAAAGCGAACTTGCAAATGAAAGACGAACAAATTGAAGGGGAGGAGCTAGAATAGCATATTAACAGCATTCCTTAACATTTCTAATCCAAATGCTTTCAAACACCTTTGGTTAAGACCAAGTGGTGGGTTCAAAGGAATCAGAATTTGGCTCCGAGGAGCACAATCAACCACAAAATATGAACCCAAGTAACCAAAAATTTGAAACACCCGTCATATGTAACATCCAGTCTTCCAGCCGTGACTGCAAGCATAAAATATCAAATGGCCTTGCTCAAAAATCGAAGTAAAAGCATAATGAACAGATTTACATGTTCCAAATATTTTCTAGGCAATCGTCAGAGACGCTATAAAGTAATCCCATAAATGAACACAAACCATGAAACAGTATGATTTTAAGTTTTAAACATATTCCACAAGAAAAATTAAGCTCATTTGATCCATGTTTAACAATGAATGGCATGATAGGGAAACATGCGAAGGATGATGCCAGTTTTGCCACCAGCTAGAGATCATCTTTTACAACCCATAACCACCCAAGTCAGGAACCAATGCCACTATAATCGACTGGCAAAAACATTTTTAAGGAGGAGATATTGTGCCAAGATATCATTCTACCTACCTTATTGTCCTCATCATACAAAAAACAAGGCTGGTTTCTTCAATCCACACTGAATGACATCACTAAAATCAGGGCTTCAGGGCCAAAGCCAGCCCAATCTTGGCACTTTTCTCAAATGCCCTAGTGTCCACTTCCCCAGAGATGGTGAAGAGGGATTTTGGACGCCACTCATGCTGGATCAGAGCACTGGCCTTGCCAAAGCTGTTCACCCGAGCTTTCACTGTGGTTAATGGGTCCAATGCATGTTGCGTTCCAATGGTGAGTGTGTTTTCATTACTTGAGAAGCTGTGTGTCAGTTCCGCACCAACAGCAGTATTGGTCAATGGGCTCACTGTGTGATAGTAAGAAGCAGTAACGGCATCACCTTTATCATTCCTGTATCATCACAAATGTAACCTGGTCAAAAAATACGAGCAACCAGCCCAAAATGTGGAGTCTGCCTACTTCTCATGTAAAAATGTTAAGGTTCATTCAAAATTTTACATTTTTAGGGCTGCATAATTCGCAACATAATTTGCAGCGTAACCCCATGCTCTATTATTTTCTAACTTTCCAAAAACTAGATATGAAAATAAATGAAATGGACTTCATCTCCTCACGTAATGCAACCAATTTAAAAAGAAAAATTTACATGATAATATTGCCAAATACTGAAAATTTCACCTATCGACGCATAAGTTCAAATGAAATAAGGCAAGTTTTAAAAAAGATGAAAAATCATAAGGCAGTGGGACCAGATAATATACCAATAGAAGCATGGAAATGCATGAGAGAAGAGGGCATCTCCTGGCTAACGCAACTATTTAACGTGATCTTTAAATCAAAAAAGATGCCAGATGAGTGGAGGAAGAGTACTTTGGTCCCTATATACAAGAACAAAGGAGATGTTCAAAACTGTGAAAATTATAGAGGAATTAAGTTAATGAGTCATACCATGAAACTCTGGGAGAGAGTAATAGAGCAGAGGCTTAGAAAAGAAACAAATGTGTCAGAAAATCAGTTTAGTTTCATGCCTGGCAGGTCAACAATGGAAGCTATATATTTACTGAGGCGTCTAATGGAAAGGTATCGGGATCATCAGAAGGACTTACATATGATGTTTATAGATCTAGAAAAAGCCTATGATAGGGTCCCTAGAGAAGTATTATGGAGGGTTTTAGAGAAGAAAGGAGTCAAAATAGCCTATATACAAGCCCTTAAGGACATGTATCATGGTGTAGAGACAAGGGTCAGAACATGCAGAAGGGATACTGAACCATTTACAACTACAATAGGACTGCATCAAGGTTCTGCACTAAGTCCATACTTATTTGCCCTAGTAATGGATGAACTCACTAAAGATATTTAGACAGATGTGCCATGGTGTATGCTATTTGCAGACGACATAGTGTTGGTGGATGAAACAAAAGGAGTGAACACTAAGCTTGAGTTGTGGAGAAACAATTTAGAATCTAAGGGATTTAAATTAAGTAGAAAGAAAACAGAATATATATGGAATGCAAATTTAGTAAAAATGCAAGAGTGGATGATGTTATAATAAAATTAGAAGACCAAATCTTACAAAGAAAATACCATTTTCGATATTTGGGATCAGTGATTCAAAAAGATGGAGAAATTCACGAGGATGTCGCACATAGAATTAAGGTAGGTTGGTTAAAATGGAGAAATGCATCGGGAGTGTTATGTGATGGTAAAATCCCGTTAAAATTGAAAGAAAAATTTTATAGGAGAGCTATAAGACCAGTCTTGTTATATGGCTCAGAATGTTGGGCAGTCAAATACCAGCATGAGCAAAAGACGAGTGTAGCGGAGATGAGGATGTTAAGATGGATGTGCGGACATACAAGAAAGGATAAAATTAGAAATGAAGTTATTCGTAATAAGGTAAGAGTAGTGCCAATCGAGGAGAAGATGAGAGAAACTAGACGAAGATGGTTTGGTCATGTGAGAAGGAGACTAAGAGACGCTCCTGTGAGGAGAGTTGATGAAATGGAACAATCAGTCACAAAAAGAGGTAAAGGTAGACCCAAGAAGACTTTGGGAGAGACATTAAAGTTCGATATGAAGTATATGGATCTAAATGAAGATATGACAAACGATAGGAATACATGAAAGTCTAGAATTCATGTAGCCGACCCCACATAGTGGGACAAAGGCTGGATATGTTGTTGTTGTTGTTGTTGAACTTGATTACCTAGACCAAGGAGGTAATCAAGTGCTAGTAAGATGCATAAATGACCCTACACATGCCTAACAACGGTTAAGCCTTTCATACCAGGTCCTCTTTCTGTTAAGTAATTGATCTACTTAAACAATAGTAAAGCATGACTACTGGAGGGCTAAAATTATTGTAGTTAACATCAACATCACTTAAGTGGGATTCAGGCTTGTGAGTGGATTATAATGATGATGAAACATGCTAGAGTACAGAAGGCAATAGGTATAAGTCCCTTCTATTTTTCCTAGTAAAGCTCCTTGCAAGCAATGTCTAGTATCAGCTTGATCTTTCGTAAATGCAGATAAAATAAATGAGTTGAACAAGCAATGAAAGTAACTTACAGATGTTTAAATAAAGGGTCATTCAATTTTTAATTTGGAGGAACTACTTACAATGTCAAGGAAGCAATGAGGTCAGACTTGGTGAAACTCAACCCTGCATTGCATTTGGTGAAGTTTCCAGTGGCAGTGTCAAAAGCAAGATCAGTCCCAACAGACACTACATCATTCCCAGCCACACCAGAGAAGTTTACAATAGGACTGGCAGTTAAACCAATACTAGAACTGATTCCAGCATACTCATGCAGGTACTGGAGTTCTACCTATTACCAATACCATTACAAGTGTGAATAAGGAACTTTGAGGATGGGATTCTATAAGAACAACATATAGCTTATATAAAATAACCAATAGTGGATGGAAACCAACCAGGGCATGCAAGTGTTCATAAGATGACAAACTCACAGTAACAATACAAAGGATGAAGCCTGCTTACCTTTCCAGATCTCTGGTCAGGAACGATGAAGCTAAAGATGGTCTTGAGTCCAGGAACAGGTTCATCAACAGTAATTGTGGTGAAAAGCTACACATACAATTTAACTAGTCAGCTAAATTGTCAAGGTATCAATACCATAAGTTCTCCTGAGATCTTAAAGGTTCTTCTGTAGGAACAAAATAAGGCTAGATTACATCCATCATCTCAAAACCTGTGGTCTTGGTCAATGGCTCAGTATTAACCTTGAAATTAACAAGAAGAGAAATGAAAACTGTAATGTTCATTCAATGACTTCAATAAATGAAACTAGGAGAATTTTCCCTACATCTCAGATGATGACCACATGCTTTTCATGCATAAAACCCAAATCCGATGTAAGCCAGGCTAGATTAGCAAACAGATACATTTAATACAAGATGCCCAAAATAACAATACAAACACTTTTGAGATGCCGAAATTGGAAGTCAAACCTAAAATCCACAACGAAACCTAAATGTCAGGTCCAAAACACCCACAAGCAAAAGATTTATTATTCAGGATTGCAGCAAAGACCAACATCTCAACAAAATAACTTCTAAAATGTGCAGTATCCGGACAAGAATTATGAAAAAATAAAAGGCAACCAGACTATTTCTATACGCCTATACAGAGAAGCCAAAATCAAATGCTCGACAATATGGCTCAAATGGTTAAATCATGCAGGATCTCGCCAACCAAAACCATTTAATAGAGTTCCATGGCTTAATTCTGTCTGTCCACATTTCTATAAATGTTAATGTTCCTGTTCTGCAAAGTAATTAAAAATTTAAAACTGTTAAAACAGTAATGTGACTTACATTAGAGTTGGTGTCCACTTTTATATCAGTGGTAATATTCTTGTTCTTCAGCTGTGTTGTTACATCGGCCACAAGTGACTCGCCCTTCTTAGTTCCAGATGAAGTAATGGCCTGGACAGTGAAAAGGACAATAAACAATATGAAGTTGAGATAATAGATTCACAAGCAGTATATGACTATACTGACTCTTCCTACAAGGTTGACAGCAATAGGCCAAACAGATGCCAACAGCAACCTCAATATCACACTAGAATGTAATAATGTCTGACATTAATATAAAAATTAGTAGAAGACATGGTGGAAACCATGAACCCATTCTCCACACATAGATACCAGCTCAACCTAATTGGACTGAGCTACACTAAATCCAAAAAGGTGTAGATTAGTGCTGCACTCAAATGTACAGTAATTATTTTTACCAAGGAACAACATTAACTCAACTTGTGAGTCTGAGTAATCCAATCAGCATTTCTAATGTTAAAAGGGAAGCTTGGGTTAAGTAGTCAATCAATTAAAAATCATTAGAGTTTTCATCATGAATTCTAACAAAAATTGGAAAAAGATTCATGCATCCAACCCCATCTAATGAGAATAAGACCTGTGATGACAACAGCGATGATGACCAAGGAACAACATTATTCACTTTGCCAGTTGTACAAGAAAATAAAAAATAAAAAGATTTTTAACAACCAAGCATTATTAATCAAAAAATTTATAATAAATCCATTTCAAAAATGTCATGATCCTAGGGTTTAAGCTAGGGTATTTTAGGTAGAAACCGAGAATACAAAGAATTTGGAGGGAGAATCAGACTGAAAAGGAGGGAAATATAGCAAGAATTGAGGGAGAAATGCAGTCAGAACAGAACCAAGAGAGAGAATCAGAGGGAAATGAGAGAGATCAGACTTGAGAGAGAAATCCGAGATTCAATTATCATTCATCTATGCCATTCTCTACCTAATCTATCCTATTTATAGGTTACAACAGCAAAGTATAACAAGAATGTACAACATACTACAACAAATATAATACATAATTACTATTATATCCTTGGGGTCTTGGCAATCCCCCCCCCCCTCATTGAGAGAGTTCTTGTCCCCAAGAACTTACAATGACTAGCCACCATTCTTCATCCCATCCTTGCCTTCTCTATCAGATTTATTCTTCTTTCTTTCTTTCTCCTTCTAGGCCAATTCCTCTTCACTCTTATGTTCCTTCCCTTGTTGTCAATGGGCTCAAGAGTCAAACTTGGTGGATAAACTTGCATCAAATGTGCTGCATCGTCACTACCATGATATCTGAAATATCTTGCAGATGCAGCAATTGAGAAGCGTAGACTCGCTTCAAGTATTCAAACAAAAACTATCCAAAAGCAACAGAACTATACTGTGTTGCAACATCAAGTTCAGCAATTTGACGCTGCAGCTCACCAACTGGAATACGAACAATCAAAGCAGCAAAAGTCTTCTCAACAGCAGAACTTTTAACTTCTTTTTCCTCCTCTCTGGCTCTATCCGGCAGATCCTCAAATACTAGCTTTACATTGTTATCAGGTATTGGAGGAGTGCCCAGATGTTCACCTTCAACATTTACAGACTCTCGCGCCTTTAAAGCATATTTTTCTTCCTGTTTACTGTCATCTACCATAGGTGCATTTTCAGCAAATTACTCCTCCAGAGAAGTAACATTGATGTTTCTGACAACTGTAATTTCTTTCTTTTCATCCTGAATTTCCTGATCTAGAAGTAATTCATCAATGTCAATTCTCCAGAATTGACAAGGGCCTGATTTGGTATATTCAGGCTTAGAGAAGAGTTTAGGAGGAGAGAAAATACGAGAGAGAGAGAGAGAGAGAGAGAAAATAACATAATAGAGATAGAAAAAGAGAATATTCATTCATCACATGCCCTCAACCTGTGGCAGTGGCCACATATATATATAGCTCACAGCTGGGGGATGTACACCCAGTGAAGCATGGCTGCTCATAACCGACACAGTACAACCCTCATAGAAGAAAATTATATTGACAATCCTACCCTTAGGAATGTGACAAATTACCCCCCCCCCCCCGGGGGAAACATTTCTTGTCCTCAATAAATTACAAAAGTTGGTAGACTTGGGGAATCGTTTGAGAAGATCAGACAGGTATTCCCAAGTTGTGTGATCAGGGTGCAAATGACTCCACTGCACCAAGACTTGGGTGAGGGGTAAAGAATTTTGGTGGATGACTCTTTTCCAGCACTGCAAGTGGCTCCACCTTTGTTGATGCATCCTCTTCCATTGTGGGGAAGGTCCAAGCTGGTTAATTCCGTACGCCCCATGGACTTTTTTAACAGTGACACGTGGAAAACAGGGTGAATCTTCACTCCTTCCAGTAACTGCAGCCTGTATGCCACCTTCCCGATCCTGGCCAAGGTAGGAAAAGGCCCATAATACTTGGGACTTAGCTTCGATGTAGGGGTCATAGAAAAAAGCTGTTGCTGAAACCTTTTGACCTTCAAATAAACCATGTCACCCACCTCAAAAGTTCTCTCACTCCTCCTATCTGCCAATTGCTTCATCCGGTTCTGTGCTATTGTCAACTCCTTTATCACCTTCAATGCTTATTGCGTTGCTGCAAATATTGGTCTGAAGCTGTTTCAGTTCTAGAATATTGCATGACAGCAGGAATTAAAGGTGGCTTATATCCAAAGAGGGCCTCAAACGGGGATCTCTTTAAGGATTGGTGGAAGTTTGAATTATACCACTATTGGGCTAGTGGCAGCCACCTGTTCCAATTCTTGGGCTTAGAAAAGCATATGCATCTTAGGTAAGTCTCAAGGCATTGGTTCACTCTTTCGGTTTGCCCGTCAATTTCGGGATGATATGCCGTTGACATGTGCAACCCCACTCCCAATTGTTTGAACAGCTCTCTCCAAAAGTTGTCTCTTGGTCTGCCTGTGAATTTCGAGATGGTATGCAGTTGACATGTGCAACCACACTCCCAATTGTTTGAACAGCTCTCTCCAAAAGTTGTTGGTGAATACTTTGTCCCTGTCTAAGATGATGGATATGGGCAGCCCATGTATCTTCACCACAAAATCTAACAGCAACCTTGCTACCTAGAGGGCTGTAAAGTTGAGCCATGCTTATGAAATGGCCAATTTTAGTCAGTTTGTAGACTACCACTAACACAACACTCTTCCCTTCTGATTTAGGCAGGCCTTCCACAAAATCTATAGAGATTTGCTGCCACGCCTAATCCGGAATGTCCAGTGGTTGAAGCAGGCCTGGATACGGAACCTGCTCATGCTTGCAACGCTGACAAACCAGGCACTCCAGCACATATTTGGTTACATCTCTTCTCTGTCTAGGCCAATAAAACAATTGCCTTACCTTGTGATAAGTAACATTTAAGCCCAAATGACCTCCAATAGGTGAGTGGTGCAAGGACTATAGGATCCTTCTTTTAGCTGATCATCTTCTCCTATTACCAGCCTCCCTTTGTAGCTCCCTTGTTCCTCCTTCCTTGATAGTATATCTGCCATGGTGTTTTCTTTCCCTTTTCTGTATTGTATGGTATAGTCCATCCCTAGCAACTTAGTAGCTCCTTCTCTCTACAACTGAGCATGCAGCCTCTGTTGCAACAGGAATTTGAGGCTCTTATGGTCAGTCTTCATCACAAACCGGTTCCCCTCTAGATAATATCTCCATTTATCTACTGCCATTAACACTGCAATCAGTTCCTCCTCATAAATGCTTAGTCCCAAATGCTTTGGGGCCAAGGCTTGGCTGAGAAAAGCCAAAGGTCTTCCCTCTTGTACCAGCACTGCACCAACCCCTGTTTCGCATGCATCCGTCTCCAAAATAAAGGTCTTAGTAAAATCAGATAGGGATAGCATAAGGGCCTGTGTCATGGCGTTCTTTAATGTGTGGAAGACTGTCTCTGCCCTTGGATTCCATCCAAAACTGTTCTTTTTGAGTAATTCAGTTAATGGTTTGCTTGTAACTCCATAATCTTCAATGAATCTCCTATAATACCATGTTAAGCCCAAGAATCCACTTAGGTCTTTGACCGTGTTAGGCCTTGGCCACTCCACCATAACAACAATCTTACTCAAGTCTGTACTTACTCCTTCAGCAGTAATTATGTGGCCTAAATACTAAACCTTCCTCTCAGCAAAGGTACACCTAGATCTCTTTACAAATAGTTGATTAGATCTGAGGATTTTGAAGGCTGTTTCTAAGTGGCTCAAATGTTGGTCAAGAGATGGGCTATATATGAGAATGTCATCAAAAAAGACTATGAATTTTCTCAAGTAAGAGTTAAAAATGTGGTTCATTAAGGTTTGGAAGGTGGCAGGGCATTAGTTAGGCCAAATGGCATTACTAAAAACTCATATAGGCCTTGATACCATGATCTTAAGTCAAGCTTGGGGAAAACAGTGGCACCTTCCAATTCGTCTAGGAGATCCTCTATTATTGGAATTGGGAATTTGTTCTTGATATTTAAAGAATTCAATTGGCAGTAGTCAACACAAAACCACCAAGAGCCATCTTTTTTCTTGACTAGAAGAACGGGGGAAGCGAAAGGGATTTGACTAGGCTGAATTATGGATTCGATTGGCATTTCTTTGACCAATCTTTTGATTTCAGCCTTTTGAAAAGGACCAAACATTTACAGGTATTGGGTTTCAATTGGATAGAGTGGTCAAGGAATTGGGTCGAGCGTAGGCTAGAAGGTTCAGCAAACAAATCCTCAACTTAATCTACAAGGAATGTAATGGGTCACTAGGTTGTACCTCATTGAGCGAATGCAATGTGGCAATTGGTTTAAGACCTGAGTGGTCCACTCTTTCTGCTGCTGCCTTTCCTCCTGCATCTTCTTCCTCAACCCCCAACTCCATTGCATATAGGGAATGTATCTACGCTATGGCAGCTTCCCCATGCTTAAATAATTCTGCATCCTTTGCCCCGTCACCAATTTACATTCACCCTCTTCCCAACTCCCTGTCAACGTGATCCTCTTACCTGCCAATCCGAAAGTCACTTCCAATTTATTGAAATCAAAAATGAAGGGGCTCACCATTTTCATCCAATCCACCCCTAGCACAATGTGGCAGTCGCCTAACTTTAAAATTCGCAGATCTGTATTGAATTCATGACCTTGCATCACCCACCTGAAATCAGGACATTTGAACCTACTTACCATTTTGTTGCCATTTGCGATGGTTGTTGCCAAGGAAAGAGTTGCCTACATGAGACACTAAGTTTAAGGCAGTATCCTCATCTAGGAAGTTGTGTGTGCTTCCATTGTTAATAAGGATCATCACTCTCTTCTTCCCCACTGATCCCTTCACCTTAACTATCTTCACAGATGGGCACCCTCCAAGGCATGTAAGGATATTTTTCCACCACCTTCCCCAACAGCCCCATCCCCCAAAGCCTCCAATTTGCAAGCCTCTTCTGCTCCTCCTTCCTCTTCTTCTTAACCCTCCATTTGCAGCAGCTGCTTTGTACATTGATGATGGGGGGGATACCTTTCCCCAAAACAGAAGCACAACCCAAGTAGTCGTTTCTGTTACACCGGAACTGAATTAGGGTGATTCTTTGGAAGCAGATTCCCTTTATGCCCTTTTTGCCAGCTGGACTTAATTACAACTCCTTCCCCCATGTTGCAGGCTGCCCCCAGCATACCCTTTAGCTGCATTCCTCTGCTTTTTAAATACCGCTTCTAAGGCTAACTCCTGCAGCTGAGACTTTTCAGCCGCTTGTTCTACAGTAAGCAGCTGCCACATCTCCACCTTGGGTCGTAGTTCATTGCTCAAACCACTAATGAAACTTGACACGAAGTATGGCTCGCCCAAGGCAGGTTGGGAAATCATTAATAACGATTTTAGTCAATGTTCTAAAACGCGTTAGGCGCTAGTCGAGGCCTAGGCAGACTGCTTTTTTTTTTCAGATAAATCAAAGTTAAAAAGATAAATTGTTGAAGATTAGGACTGATTTAACCGAAGCCAACCAAAGAGATCTCCTTTCCGAACACAAAGCAACTTCACAGAAACAGAAATTAGGAAAGAAAAACAAACCAACAGAGACAAGATATACCCTGGTTTGGAATGCCTTTAAGCAAACCTACATCCAGCAATCAACACCCACTCGAACAGCCTTTATTAGGATGACAATGACCAGTACAACAAGCTTCTAAACAATCATCTATCTCCCCGAGTACAAGCACACATTCTCCCAAAGGAATACACAAGACTAAACCGCCTTTCTCTTCCTCAAGAATGGAAACTCCTCACTCGAACATAGACAAATCAGAAGCTCTCTCATCTATATGACTGCCTACCTCGCCCTTCTATAAATAGAGAATGGCGAGATCCCCAAGGTAACTAGCTACTATGGGAAATTACAATTAGGTCCTCAAAATTACAAAGTAATTACACTTACATTTAAAAGCCCTAATTGATCTAAATCTTCCGGCCGATAGATTTTAACATCACTGATCTTCTACCGCATCAAAGACTCTAGGCAAACTCAACACAAATGAAACTTATACATATATAAATATATATATAAACTGGGATGATAGCAAGGGCAAAGGAAGAACACCCAATAGCGAGAGAGACGATTGGCGGCAACGGCCAATGGAAATCAGGGCCAAGAGAGACGACTGGAGCGACGACTAAGGGAAATCGAGAAATCAGGGGCCAAGAGAGACGACTAGCGGCGGCGGCGAGAGAGCTTTCGAAAAGGCGATTGGTGGCAATGAGGAGAGAGAGAAATCGACCTAGGTGTCGCCTAGGCGCTGCCGACGACCGGTTAATCGGATTGATGCCTAGGGAGGCCAATTAGCCTATATTTCCAACGGCACCTAGGCGACTGCCTAGGCCGATTTTTATAACACTGATTTCAATTCCTCGAAACAAATCTAATATTCCTCCACTGAACCAACCTCCCTTAGCTTGTTAAATTCCTCCACCACATCAACCATGGTTCTTTCCCCAAAACAGACACAAAAAGCTACTACAAACTGCTCCCAAACCAGAACAATCGTCCTACTACTCCAACTTTGGAACAAGTCCACTATGTCATTCAAGTAAGCGACAGCCAGATTCACCTTTTAACCACCTTGCCCTTGATAGTGATGGAAGAATCACTCACAACACCGGACCCACCAGCACGGCTTGCTCCCTTCGAATGACGGAATTTCTAACTTCAGCATCAAGGTATGGTTCAAGGTCACGGGGGGTCCTCTCTGATAATTGTGCAGCCGCTCCTCCAGGCCCATTAGGTTGGGGACTTGGGGCTTGTCCTTCACTCCAGTCAAGATTGGGGCTGTGGTGGGCTTGGAGGAAAGTCCACCAAAAGGCTAGCATTTGGCAACAGTGAGAACAAGCTCAACACGGTGCTTAGTTGCTATCCGATTCCAACAACTTCTTCCCACCTCAAACGTCCCCTCGGAGATTAGCGACTTCCTCCCGTGTGGCCAACCCAACTCTCGAGTCTATCGAAGGCCAATGTGTTGAGATCGCGAGTCTTAGCCCTTGAGGCTAAGGACACGCCGAGCTCGGACAACAGCCTAGCAGTGACAATCAGCTTGTTCGGCCACCAAAAGACCAAGCCTGAATGCCAACAATACCAGCCAGGCCAACTAAGCCATCTAGGGCCCCAATTCACTTGTCAACCCACAGAGTGAACCCACTAAGTCAAGCCCATCATAGGCCCAGCACCAGCAAGCCCAACTCGTGAATACCAACAATCAAAAGACCAACAGCCCTTAATTTGGCTTTCCTTTAATTATTCTTTTAATTCAGCAATTATGTATTTCTCTTTATTATAGCATTCATGTAAGCATTCATGCATTCTGCATTTATGTACTAAGCAACTAGAGGGTCAAGGCCAGCCACTATATAAGGCCTGACTTGGCTTTCTTTTGGAAAAGAATGAAATACTAAGAATTTGCCTAAGTATCCTTATACTTTTCGATTCTCTCCAGGAACTAAGTATCCTTATACTTTTCGATTCTCTCCGAGATAGTTAGGCGTTAATCACCCTTCTGGGAACTAGGGCATCCATCTCCATCATGTCCATCTTATCATGGAGTTGTTCCTAGTGTTGTCAAATTCCCTGCTCCAGAATGTCCAAGTGTGTCTCAAACTACTTCATCCTCGTCCCCTCTACCATTGTCGAACCTTCTAGTTGCCTCAATCAAAATCACCTCACCGGTGCGGGTAGAAATCACCTTCCAATCAGAGTGGGCAGCTCTTAGTGGTGCACAGGTGGCTGGAAAGCTAGCTCTAATACCAATTGTCAATTCTCGAAAATTGATAAGGGCCTGATTTAGTATATTCAAGCATAGAGAAGAGTTTAGGAGGAGAGGAGATACGGGAGGGAGGGAGGGAGGGAGAGAGAGAATAATAGAATAGAGAGAGAAAAAGAGAATATTCATTCATCACATGCCCTCAATTTGTGGCTGTGGCCACATATATATAGTTGCTCACAGCTAAGGGATGTACACCCAGTTAAGCATGGCTACTCATAATCGAATCAGTACAACCCTCATAGCATAAAGAAGAAAATTATATTGACTATCCTACCCACAGTTGTTAAAGGCGCGCCTACGCTCAAGGCGCCAATTTTGCGCCTCGCCTGAGCCAAGGCAAGGCGATTTCAATGAGGCCCTCGCCTTGCATAGTGAGGCGCCGAGGCGAGAGGCACACCTCATGAAACTTCTTTTAATTAAAACTTGGACAGTCCAATTCCTCCCCTCTTCTTGGTTCCAGCATGTATACATTACAACATATTTACATTTCTTTAGTTTAAGTAAATGTCCACATTTTCTTTTTTTTATATTTTAACTTCTATTTACTTTAATACATAAATGTAAATAAGAAAGTACCCCCCATTTGGATTCAATAAAAATATCTAAAAAATCAAAATCCATAACAATAAGAAAATAGAATTTTGATTTTAGTATAAACTCAGGATTTAGCGATTTTACCACCCCTAAAATACATACCTACTATTTCTTGAAAAATTCATTAAAAATCATTTTAACAACAATGAATATTAGCTATCAAAATATCATGAGATAGTTTTTCAAAATGAAAACATTTTCTTATATGTCTCCTTATAATGTGCTAATCTTCCAGATTTAGAAAAATAGCATTTTTCAAAATGAAAACATTTTATTGATTGTGGACTTGTAGTGTTTATATGTTTATTTAGAACTTTGCATGATAATTGGTACTTGTTTGAGTTTGAGACTTTAAGTTTAAACTTTGATGATGTTTCTAATTTAGAATTTGCATGATGAATGAATCAACTTTCATGATGATAGTTTAGAATTTAAAAATAATGAATCATTAATGATATGCATGTGTTATTATTGATAATTTGATAGTTTTTTATGATTTTACAAGATTTTGAGTTTTTTTTTAAAAGGTGTGCCTCGTTTTGCAAAGGCGAGACTTGCGCCTCAGGCTCCAGGACCATTTGCGCCTCGCGCCTTTTAAAACTACGATCCTACCCTATGATCAGAGGTCTTAGGTAGGATTCCAGCAGGAGCTAGAATTGGTTCTACCTTCACATCTAGAATTGCCTGATCCAATTCAGTTGATTTATCAACTTCTTGTTGCAAACCGAAGATAACATGTAGGACTCCAGCTATTCTAGAGTGGATTTTAAAAAACAATCCGCTGGTATTCTGACCTAAAATCTCTTTGAGATCACAATTAGAAGTTTGTCCAACTTGTGGTCGAGGTTATCAACTTTCTCTTGGAATCCATTCTCCATCTCAACAATTAAAATTCACCTATCAAATTGATAAGACTCTGCCACTCTGAATTGCTAGAAATCACAGCCTAAAATCAACCTGTAGGTCTCATCTCAATCACCATGCAGGGGCCAATAACTGTCAGCTTTGAGCTGTCTTCAAATTCAAACCAAAAATGAGCAGGATAAGTCAAAGGTCAAGCGACAAGAGTCTACAAAGTTGGATCAAAATTATTGCAAGGAAAATAGCCGCAATCAACTGGCTCTGCTTCGCCTTCAATTCCAAGCCAAGAATCTTCATAGTCACAGCCAAAAATCGTCAGAATCACAGCATCAAAAGATCCAAGCCAAGAAGTGCTCTACTCCTAGATCATTGGGCTTTGCCTAGCCTTGCTTTGCTTCCTAGAACAATTCGCAAGGAATTGTCAGAATTAACCGCAAAGAATTGCAGGAATCACAGCCAAGAATCAACCAGCTTTGATACCATTTGTCATGATCCTAGGGTTTAAGCTAGAGTATTTTAGGTAGAAACCGAGAATACAGAGAATTTGGAGGGAGAGAATTAGACTGAAAGGGAGGGAAATACAGCAAGAATTGAGAAGAAATGCAGTCAGAACAGAACCAAGAGAGAAAATCAGAGGGAGATGAGAGAGATAAGACTTGAGAGAGAAATCTAAGATTCAATTATTATTTATCTATGCCATTCTCTACCTAATCTATCCTATTTATAGGCAACAACAACAAAGTACAATCATTACAACAGCAGAGTATAACAACAATGTACAACCTACTACGACACATAATACATAATTACTATTATATTCTTGGGGATCCTTGGGGCCATGACATTACCCCTCTCCTATCCGGGTGTGCATGAGTGTTCTATCTCCCTTCCCGTTGTCCTCCCCGCAAACTTCTCTTTACTGAACCAATTATCTTAATGAATAAAACTAAGATACTTTATTTGAATGAAAACTACCTGAAATTATATCAAGTTTGTAATGATGCTAGTGGATCTTGCTTGAGGCCCTCCAAGAGAAATAACAAGCAAATCCCTACTTTAGTGGATGAAAAGCTTAAACTTTCCTCACTGCAATAATATATTTCTACTTATGAAGAACATGATAAAAGCTGGCTTCTCATCCAATAAACATTTATAGATGTTTCTTTGGAATTTTCACAAATAATCCCCCTCGTTTATAATCGTATCATTCTTGTGTAACATTGGCAAATGAAATCCACAATTTTAATTAATTCCCTTGTCATCTAGATACCTGAGAGCATAAAAATTATCCTTACAGTTCAAACCAGTCTTCTATTAATTAAAAAGGTGTACCTAAAAGAAAGCACGAAATTAAGCATCCAATTCTTAAACTCCCCACCCGCAAATTTTCTCAATGGAAAAACAGAGTAAAATGACAGAAAGAAATCAAATTCCTACTTTCAAACACTTGCTTAATCGATCCCCCTCACATACATGCAAAACATTTAACCACAAACACAATACGAAGAAGGAGAAACTCACTGTTCCGGTAGGAGTACAATTTGTGCCAGTGACGTCAAATTACCCACGCAGTTTGAGAATTTTTTCCATTTAGTTGAGACATCTATCTATAATAAAACACGAGATTCAAACATCCAAATTTTATTTCTTTTCCTCCAATTTCTGGGCAACCAAACAGGACTAAAATAGCACAAAAAGTCGAAACCCTATCTTCGCCAACCGGATTAATCCTTCACGATATATGCGCACAGAATATATAAACAGAAACACAAGAACAGATGAAGAGAAAAACTCACGACTCCAGTGGATGTATAGGTCGTGACGGTGAACTTATGCTCGCTCTGGTAATCCCTGTACAGAAGATCTGAAACAGAAACAGCAAAAATAGGTTCACATCCGTATGCACATATTACATACACATTTAGACCTAAAAACATGAATCCACATCACGTATCTCACAAAAGCTAAAACTAAAACAAGAGACAAGAGCAAAAGGAACACCAAAAATAGGAGAAGTGAAAAGCGCGATTGAAGACCTCTGGCTTTCTTGCCGATATCGGAGTAGAGCCCCGGACCTTTCACCATCTTGATGCAGAGAGAGAGAGAGAGAGAGAGAGAGAATTCTAGAGAGAGAAATGAAGACCAGAATGAGGTTCTGTGTTGCCGAGCTGGAAAGGACAGCGAGAATCAGCACAAACGGGAAGCAGTTGCGCGTTTAATGAAATAATAAAGAAATAAATTAAATCCCGAGAAAACCCTAGACGAACATTTTCACCGTTTCGGCTTCGGCCATTTTAGCTGGATCGGATCTGGGCCGTCCGATCATGTCTGGACAACTTCTGGCCATTGGATCAGTTGAAGTCGCATGATGGACAGCTGGCCACAGCCACAGATAGATGATCCGAAGGAGGTTCTTCTTGAAATGGTCAATCTTAAGAACTTAACCACATGTTTTCCATTTTCCATTTTCTATTTTTTCCTTAATAATAATAATATAATAATAATAATAATAATCAAAAAGGGTGTGCGGGGGGGAATATGCTTTTTTAATATTCTTTTGAAAGCTGCTGGGAATTGCCAAGAAGGGCTCCAATTTTGGTGTTGTTTCCATAGGATGACACACACCGTCAAGTTATTGGCGGGGGTTAAGTAGTAAATGCAGCGGGAAGCTCATTTCGAATGAGCTGCGGTACCTGCACTGGAGGTAGGTGCTTCCCTTAGTTATTGTGGTGAAACAGACCACAAGAATATCATCTCCCCACTCATCCTCCCACTTATATTATTTTTTTAAAAATAATTTTTATGTGCGAGTTTATTGACATTTTAATATTGTCTTAAAGGTGATAAAATGTTATAAAATATGTTAATTTCAACATAATTTTACGTGATAAAATGTTATAAAATATGTATATTTTTCATCAACCAATAAAAGTGTTTTTAAACTAAAATATTTGAAGATGAATTATATATTTTAAGCATTTTTACGCCAGATTTACGATATGAATATATATTTACATGAATTTGATAACATCAAAACTAATCCAAGTTGCATATCGACATAAACTATATAAAAGTAGTAACTAGCACGAGCAAGAGTATTTTTCATATTTTATTTAATATAATGTTATGCAATTACATATTTTTATGTCATTTAAGTAAATACATTTCTCATCTCTCACATTTTAATTATTTTTAAAAAAATAAAAAAACTTTTATATCAACATTAACTTTCAACTTTTTGTTTATAGCGATGCATCAAAAAGTATTTTTCTAAGGACATCTCCAACCACACTTCTTATCTCACTCTTTATTATATTATAAATAATTCATTTCCTATTTTGATTTTTTTTAGAAAACTATGCGTACTCCAATCATACTCCCTATCTCACTCCTTATCTCATTTATTTATTAATAAATTTTAATTTTATTTATTTTACTTCACTTAATTTTTATTACTATAAAATTTATTAGTTATTTGATAATTTAATAATAAATATGATGGTGTTAGATTTTTTATAATATTTAATATATTTATAAACAAATTTACTAATATTTTTTAAAAGCGATTATTTAACAAAATTATTTAAATATTTTCATAATTAAAAAATTAATATTTTAATATGTTAAAATTAAAATTTCAACAACAATCATATTTCAATGGCCATATTTCAATGGAATATTACAACAACGGTCATATTCTAAACGGCTATATTCTATTGAAAGATTTCAGTAACGATCATATTCCAACGGCTAGATTCTAGTGGAATATTCTAACAACGGTCATATTACAACAGATATATTCCATTGAAATATTCCAACAACGGTCATATTTCTATGCATTATAAATAGATGATCCATTAAGTCAAAAAATTTACAATCCATAAATCTATAACACTAACTATCATCACCAATCTGTAATAATCTCGTTTCCGCTATCACGTCCAACAACATCCATATGTTCTTTCGAATGATCCATGGAGAAGTTGAAGACGATGAAGAGGATGAGGCTATTGCTACAACTTTAGTTGAATAGTATGCTCGACATATAGATCACGACTCTTTTTCACATCACGGTGGATCCATGTTGAACCATCGTGTCATCAATCACAATAGAGCTAAAGGTCATGAGAGGCTTTATCGTGATTATTTTGCGGATTCACCAACATATCCATCACAATTATTTCGCAGAAAGTTTCGTATGCATCGATCATTATTTCTATAAATTCAAACAGCAATTGAAACACATGATCAATATTTTGTTCAAAGATTTAATGCCGTAGGAGTTCCCGGATTATCATCACTCCAAAAAATGACAACTGCATTAAGGATGCTCGCATACGGATCACCTGCAGATATTGTGGATGAATATGTTAAGATTGGCGAAAGTACAACAATAGGGAGTTTGAAGAGGTTCACAAAATCAATAGTTGAAGTACTTGAAGAACAATATTTAAGGCGACCAAATACTAGTGATATTGCAAGGTTGATGAGCGTGGTTGTAACACCACACTTTCTCGAGCATGTTATAACTTAAGAAATTTGGGATATATTTTTTTTTCTTAAGAACAATCTCAACATCATATTAATTCCCAAACTTTCCATTTACCTACCTTGCATAAGAATCATCATACATCATAATTGATAGGCTAGGTATTCACCAATAGCGAAAGTATGAATCGAACCTAAGCATACATCGAACCATATTAATAATACATGATCGCTTCGGACATATCCCATAATACAAGACTATTCATCAACAGAATATAAGTTTTTCAACATAACTTGAAGCATAAGATAACTAAGTCTTCATGAAAAAGCAAAACATCGAATCTACCCGTATAATCTATCTATCACGTCATCACATGCTTCGAATCCTAACTTTATTATTACCCATAAATGAGATTATCTATCATTATTCCTCAAAACGTTCAAAATTCGAAGTAACAGAACTTAAATACATGGGCTACATAACATTCAATCATTACATCTTGCACTTAGCTAAGTGCCATGTCATGTCTCATTCATCCTTGTTTCTGCTATAATCGTCATCTGGAATGTTTGAATATTCCATGGGCAAAGCCCAAGTTAGATGATGAATTATCTAAGTAAGGGTATACGAACATATTTCGTGCGTGAATGTAAAATACAACATAACATCATTCCTTTCGTTTAAGTCGACCGCACCCAACTGTTATTCTCCATTTTAACGGCCTCCTTACTAGGGCGAGGTGTATAGGTGCACCCTTGGCAGAGTAGCGCCGCCAGTCCCTAATCCAAAACCTGTATGCGTGGCATGATCAATAATATCATCGTGAACATATGCATAATTTATCATCAATACATATAAATGCACTATACATGTGCATAACTTAATATAGCATGTCAATATGATAGAATCATTTGCATAAAATTGATTTTGGGTTGAAACACTTACCTTTTGCACTAAGATCAAAACATTTTGAAAAACGTGCATAGCCTCGATTTGTGTGTCTGTGTAACACCCCATCCCATCGAAGAGCGTGCCACTATGCTGGGGTCCATCGTATACATGCATAATCCCTTTCCTTTTACATTTCTCAAACATCAATACCGTATTTCAAAAGGAAAACCCCCCCAGCAAATCATCATAAATACGGAAACGATAATCGAAACCTGATATGGTACATAATCAACTCACTATATTTAAAACAATATAAGAATCCGTACCATATATTAACATCATATCCTCAAATACATAAATACATGGATACACGTCTCCCGAGATAACATCTAACACCCTAGGTGCAATTCATATGAAACCTCGAGCATACATCAGATACATTTCCCAATAAATAAAATACTGAAATCTTCTGCTGAATCTATCGGCCACGCCATCACGTGCCGTCATACCTCAACCTGCTCCTTGTCCTAACTGCAAGTCTCAACTGGAACGTTGAATGTTCCAGGGGCATAACCCATTAGAAGATGAAACTTCTAGTGAGGGTCCAAAAACATATATATGATGCATGATGCAATAACATGAACAACATATACCCATAATGTAACTTCCCAAGCATCCCCAGCCCGGCTAGGAATCCTAGGCAAATCCCGAACCGCTGCAAGATAGGCCTAACGTTATTCCCTCAATGCCCTAGGGGAATTACGGCTACACTCTGAGGGTATCATCCCATCCCCATGCACAAGTTTCAATATGACAATAATATCGTGCAATGTAAATATCACGACTTTCAATGCAATATGACAAATGAATATTGCAACTCATAAATAGCATGCATATATAACAATCATATCATGAATATAAGTTCTTGTGAGAATACCACTCACTAATCATACTTAGGATAGGACGACTCACCTTTTGAGACAAACTTGTATTTTTCTCGGAAAGCGTGCATCGCCTCAATATGCGTGTCCCGCCTCGATTTTTGTGCCAACTCTCAAAAGTTACACCAATCTTATCATCTCGATCTCCTCTATCATAAAATAATATTTAATTACTAAATATCCTCAATATCTAATTTATTTCCTATTTTCTTTCATTTTCCTTCATTTTTCCTTCTAAAAATCTCAATAAATATACCGAGACTATTTACTCAAATCTAACTTCACAACAATTCATTATATGCTATGAACTTTCAAGAAAAAATACTGAACTTACCCGGATATTGCGTTTTCACGCAAAACGACGCTCTTTGGCTCTAAAATCGAGGCATAGGGAATCCCAAATCCCAATCTTTTTGCACAAACCTCCATAAAATATTTTTCTCTATTTTCTAGTATTTTTTTCAGATTTTTCTAGCAGCACACGCGCCTAGGGCGAGTGGTGGCGCGTGGGAGCCAGCGCGTGCAGGCCACGCGCCGATCATCTTCCCCGGCCAACTTTTTCCGGCGATCTCCGAAAGCTCCACCATTCGATAGCCCATCTCCATTCGATCCCAATGGCATGGATTTCAGGCCGAAAGGAACACCAGAACATGGCCAACCGGCCGTTTAAATGTTCGGTCAGGCGGACCGCCTCTTTTTTCCGGCGAAGCTCGAACGGCCACCAAACGGTCATGAAAATGTCTGAAATGCTCCAGATATGTTCTACCTCTCATGGGCTTCAAAAGCCCCTTAAAATCGAAGCTCAATTCGTTCAAAACATCGGTCGATTTGAAGCTCCAAACTATGAAACTTTCGGCCACTTCGAATGCCTATTTATAGGCAAACCCGAGCTCTCAAACCCACTTGGCCGCCTTACCCATCACTTTAAGAGTCTCACCCGCCCTTGGGTGAGCCTCGAATCGGCCTTGACCGACCAGAATCGCGACTTGCAGGTCACAACAATCCGACCAGTTTTCTGGTCGGTTTTTCCTTCAAAATTCGACCACTCGAGTGGTCGTTGCCCCCTGCTTCCTTTACAAAAATTGCTCCTCGACAAGCCCTTGTGCCATCCCTACAGTCAGATCAGCCGAAATCGACGACCGGAGACTTGATGGTCATTGGCCAAACTTTTGCTTAATTGCACTTTGGCCCCTTGACTTTTGGCTATTTCATTTTGGCCATTTTCACTAAACCCCTCAACTTTCCATAATTGCATTTAGGCCCCTCAAGACCTAAAACATCATTTTGAGCCTCGAAGATTTCAAAACAACCTTGTTTCGGCCTCCCTCTAGCAATTTCTAAAAACTGCACTTAGGCCCGAATCTTCGTTTTGGCCTTAAACCCATTCGTTTCTTCCTGAAACCTCTGAAGGGTTGTTCCTCATGAAAAACTGAAGCCTCCTCAAGCTTCCGTTGACTTCCGAAAAGTCGTCTATGACAATTCGGTATTGCAGCCTAATTGACAGCTGTCTTTTTAGCTGTACCGAAAACTGTTCCCGATCCGATTTCTTTCGGCACTATAAATCCTATCTTGAGGTGCTCATTAATGCCACATCATTTTTCTTTGGCATCTCGGCTCTAGGGTACTCCTGGCAGTCGATTCAATAATCCATACAGTAATAAATTACCGTTTTACCCTCAATTTATCCTTAAATTCTATTTTTACCCCAAGGTAAATTACCCTTGAGTCCTTTAGAATTTCTTGGGTATTACAGTCTGACCTCAATTGTCGTGTCAAATCTCAAAAGTTACACAAATCACTTAATCTCGAGTACAACAAACCTATAAGACATTTATTCACAAAATATCTCAATACCTCAATTTCTTTATTTTTCCTCCATTTTTCTCTTTTTTTTTCTAAAATTCCAAATAAATATCTCTTTAACTATTTTCTTCAATCTTTTTCCACAACAATTCATGATATTCTAAGAATATCAAAAGAAAATTTTCAAAAATTACCTCAAAGCTTCATTTGCATGCAAAACGAGGCTGATCGTTGCAAAAACCAAGAAACCGGGAAAACAAACATCAAAACTTTTTGCACAATCCTCTAGATATTGATTTTTGATGAATTTAGAAATTTTTTTCATATTTTTTTGAGCCCGGACGCGCCCTCACGAGCCCTCACTCACGGGGCCCATCTGCGCGTGCACTACACGCACCGCTTGTCTTCTTCCTCTAGCACACCGACAGCTCGCGTTCCGCCTGGTTTTTTGGTCATATCTCCCTCATTCGGGCTCTGTTTTGCCTCCCGTTTGAACCTACACATTTCTATCTTTATCCTTTACAAGATTATAGCTTCAAATTGATCAATTATAGCCATTTTTTGACGGCTCAAATTGATTTTCTGGCAAAGCTTCATATCTCTTTCATCTCTCAACGAAAATTGCTTAAATTTCATACGAATGATCCTCTGGACTTGGGAAACAAAAGCCCTTTATCCGTTTCCCTCAATTTTCTCCCGAACTCTCAAATATGAGAGTTTAAATTTCTTATTTATTTTGGCATCTCCAAATACCTCTATTTATAGGCAATTTTTGCACCTCCAAATGCTCGTTCCCAACCAACCCAAAGCCCTTAAAGCTTGTACCTGCCTCAAATCGACCTAAAAGCATCAAAATCCAACCACAAATGCCACTTGTAGAGCTTTGACAAAAATAATCGAATTTTCGATCGATTTTTGTCAAAATTCGGCCACCCTCGTGGTTGTTGTCGATCAAGCTTTAACCCAAAAACATCCTTGAACAACCCCCGTGGTTCCCTGTGGCCGAAATCAGTCGCCAGCGACCAACAAAGCTGCTGGTCGATTTCCCATTGCCAATATTTTCTGGATTTTACACTTTTGCCCTTTCTAGTTTTGTCTCTTATGCTTTGGCCCATTTTTACCAAGCCCATGAACTTTCCATAATTTCCATTGAGAACCTCAACTCCTAAAATTTCCATCTTATTCCCAAAAATTTTAGAAAAACGTCATTTTGACCCCCTCTAGCATTTTTCGAAAACTGCACTTTAGCCCAAATCTTCATTTCCGCCTTAAACTCTTTTGTTTCTTCCTGAAACTGCTGAAAGGGTGCTCTACATACCAAATATGAGCCTCCCCAAGCTTCATTTGACTTCCCGAAAGTCCTCTATGATTATTCGATTTCTTAACCTAAATCGCAGTTGTATTTTAGTTGTACCGAAAATCGTTTCTGATTCAATTTCTTTCGATACCATAAATCATGCCTCGAAATACTCGTTAATACCATATTGATTTCTTTAGACATCTCGGCTCTAGGGCACTCCCTGTAATCAATTCGGTCGCTCATAAATGTACTGAAATTACCCTATAACCTTAATTTATCTACAAATTGTATTTTTACCCCCAAGATAAATTATTCTTGATCCCTTTGAAAATTCTTGAGTATTACAATGGCTGAGCAGTGTGGGTTTTCAGGTATGTTGGGTAGCATTGATTGTATACATTGGAAGTAGAAAAATTATCCAACTGCATGGCATGAAATGTATACAAATCATGCTCGTGAACCAACGATTATTTTAGAAGTAATAGTTTCTTATGATCTGTGGATATGGCATGCATTTTTTGGATTATCGGGATCATTAAACGATATTAATGAGCTAGATAGATCCCATGTATTCTCTAAATTGGCAGAAGGTCGCAGTCCTGAAGTTTCGTATACTATCAATGGACATGAATATACCATGAGATATTATTTTTCGGATGGTATATATCCCTCATGGCGTACTTTTGTTAAAACCATTCCATCTCCTCAAGGGAATAAGAAGAAATTTTTGGTTGCATAACAAAAGTCTGCTAGAAAGGATGTCGAACGAGCATTTGGAGTCCTACAATCATGATTTGCAATAGTACGTGGCCCAAAACGTATATGCGATGTTGAAACACTCAAATATATAATGACATCTTTTATCATATTGCACAATATTACAGGTGAAGATGAACGTGACACAATTCATGAAGATGTGGATTTCAACTATGATGCAGTTGTTGTTACTCCAACAATTGATTTATCTCGCAATCGCACAAGTGAAGTTATGGAGTTCATAAAAGTTCACCATCAAATTCGAGACAAACAAACTCATATACAATTCCAAAATGATCTTGTGGAGCATTTGTGGGAATTATATGGTAAATATGCGACTTGAAATAAATTAATGTACTTCGTTAAATAAATTAATATACTTTGTTTCTATTGTATTAGAAAAAAATAGTCAGTTTCGAAATAGCACTCATGAGAAATATCCATTAATACTAAACACAACAACAATACATTAATAAAAGGAAAGGATATATCACTAAATTAATGTTCATGAAATTCACTTAATCCCAACTCCATACATTACTAAAAGAAAAAGATACATATGTTAATCCTATCTACATTTTTACAAATCTGATTATCTTACATGTCGCCTTTTCTAAAGAATTTCGAGTTTGAGCCCATTATAATATTCAGCTTGAAATTCATCCATATTACTAGTATCAACGCCTATAATTCATTATTCATAAAACAGTTGTTCTCGCTCTTCCTTTTTTATTTCTCGATATTCCCTTTGTTTTTCTCGATATTCCCTTTTTTTTTTCTCGCTCTTCCCTTAATCTTTCTATTTCCAATCTTTCTCTTTCTAGCTTTAACATCTTATTCAATTGTTCAAGTAATAACATTTTGGACTGCGTTTGCTTTTCAGTAATTTTCGTCAACATTTTTATAATTGAATCAGTAGGAACTTCTATTACCTTAGATTTTTTTTTTGGTCCACGTTTTTTTGAAGCATTTCTTCCCATTGGTCGTTCCAATGAAGACGCATTGATTCAAATATCAAAATCAGACAAGTTCAACGAATCAAAAGTAGACGGTGATGATGTTGTAAGACTTGCATGTTCAAAATTTTTTTATTTCTTCTTCGAATAACCCGAGGCGAATTTGGATGCATGTCACAACTCATGCCAGCAATGTAGAAATGTGAAGAAGATTTTTGTATGCTCTTGCACATTTCTATTGCTTTAGAAATCTAGACAATTAAATAATAATGTTAATAAAATAATGACTAGAAACATGATATTAATAATTATCAAGTATCAAATAACGATAGAGATTACCTTATTTTGTTCTATTATTCCACTTTGATTTATGTCATCTATTTGGTTATAGTATCTAGAAAATTTGCTCACGCCAAGTTGAATTGTAGACCAACGATGCATCAGTGAATTGAGATTTCGATCAGATTCAAACTCTTTATATTGAATGAAATAAGCATGAATCCTTTCCCAATACCTTTGTTTTGTTTGATCATTACCGTGTGTAACATCCATACTAATATTTAACCATGCTGACATGAGCATTAAATCCTCTTGTGTTGAGAAATTTCTTGTTTGTGGCTTTCTTTGAGTGTTGAGTTCAGATGTATCAAGTTGGGATGGAGTGGCAGTGACATTCGCATACTCACCATAAATATTCAGGTTGTCGTTTAACAAATTTGTGTAGTATGGTTCATTATCTCTCTCCATGGCGAACAAAAGCTAATTGGTCAAACTGCGTAAAAAATCACAAAAATAAATACTTTTCTTCTGATATAATAACTACTATTTTAAATACAACATTAAATAATTTAATCAACCAAACAATGGATATAAGCATTCTTCGAATTAACCAAACACATCTTAACTTAAACTCAAGAAAGACATGAAATAATTAATAACTAAACAAAATCTTAGTATTAATTTAACATATAAATAATAAAATCAGTGAATATAACAAAAATATCAAAAATAGTGGATGCACACAAATGAGTGATTCTGGTCAATTGATTTACTATTGATTTAACAAAAATATTGAATATAAAAATCAAGTACCATATAAATAATAAAATATAAATAATTTACTATTGATTAATTAACAAAAAGCTAAAAATGGTTGTGCGTTTAAGATGGGTGCAAGCAAGCCCAGAGGTGGAGTGCTGGAGAAAGGAAGCATTGTCGCTACTGGATGAGCTCTGTACCACTGCTGGTAGGTAGAACTAGTGACCGCGCACCGCCGCTGTGATCCTTCTTCTCCGAGCGTCGTCGCTGGCTCTTTCTTCACACGCCGTTGCCAGCTCTTTCTTCTTTGCGAGTCACCGCTGCTCTTCCTTCTTTGCGCACTGCCGCCTCTGTTCCTCATTATCACAATTGTTGCTGCTCTTCTTCAAATTTCAGATTGAACATAGAGCCGTTGGAGGCATTTCTTCAAATTTCATAATCGAAATAGAGTCGTTGGGAAAATATAGGGAGCAAAACATAACTCCTCAACTATAGGGAGCCATTTGAAACTCCACAAAAATTTGAAGAGTGACTTGACAGATAGGGAGCAGCGTTTGATCAACAAATTTGAGAAATGCTCTCCAAATTTTGGCTTGGCGAGGATGACAACTCTGTGTTGGAGATGGTCTAAGTTGTAGATGGCCTTAGACCATCTCCAACCACACTCATCTCACTTTCTATTATATTATAAACCATTCACTTCCTATTCTAATTTTGTCTAGAAAACTGTACGTACTCCAACTACACTTTCTATTCTCCTCTTTATTTCACTGCATATCCCACTTATTTATTAATAAATTTTAATTCTATTTATTTTATCTCACTTATAATTTTTATTACTATAAAATTTATTAGTTATTTGATAATTTAATAATAAATAGATGGTATTAGATTTTTATAATATTTAATATATTTATAAATAAATTTACTAATATTTTATTTTTAAAAAAATATTTAACAAAATTATTTGAAATATTTTCATAATTCAAAATTTAAAATTTTAATATGTTAAAATTAAAATTTCAACAATGATCATATTCCAATGGCTATATTCCAATAAAATATTACAACGGTCATATTCTAATAGTTATATTCTATTGAAAATTTCTAACAACGGTCATATTCTAACGGCTATATTCTAATAGAATATTCTAACAACGATCATATTTCAATGGTTATATTCTATTAGAATATTCCAACAATGGTCGTATTCCTATGCATTATAAATAGATGATCCATTCAGTCAAAAAATTTACAACCCACAAATCTATAACACCAACTGCCATCACCAATCTTTAATAATCTCGCTTTAGCCATCATGTCCAACAATATCCATATGTTCTTTCGAATGATCCATGAAGAAGTTAACGACGATGAAGAGGAATAGGTTATTGCTACAGTTTTAGTTGAATAGTATGCTCGACATATGGATCACGACTCATTTTCATGTCATGATGGATCTATGTTGAACCACGGTGTTATCAATCGCAATAGAGGTGAAGATCATAAAAGGCTTTATCGTGATTATTTTGCAGATTCCAAAACATATCCACCATAATTATTTTGCAAAAGGTTCCGTATGCATCGATCCTTATTTCACGAATTCAAATAGTAATTGAAACACATGATCAATATTTTGTTCAAAGATTTGATGTCGTAAGAGTTCTCGGATTATCATAATTCCAAAAAATGACAGCTGTATTAAGGATGCTCGCATATGGATCACCTACAGATGTTGTGGATGAATATGTTAGGATTGACGAAAGTATAACAATAAAGAGTTTGAAGAGGTTCACAAAAGTAGTAGTTGAAGTACTTGAAGAGCAATATTTGAGACGGCCAAATACTAATGATATTGCAAGGTTGATGAGTGTGACTAAGT
Source organism: Diospyros kaki (assembly GCA_036245055.1). NCBI lineage: Eukaryota > Viridiplantae > Streptophyta > Magnoliopsida > Ericales > Ebenaceae > Diospyros > Diospyros kaki. The sequence goes on along the minus strand of BSEG01000002.1, from coordinate 3,857,367 downwards.
AGCGTGGGTTTCCAAGTATGTTGGGTAGCATTGATTGTATGCATTGGAAGTGAAAAAATTATCCAATTGCATGGCATGGAATGTATACAGGTAATGCCCGTGAACCAATGATTATTTTGGAAGTAATAGCTTCTTATGATTTGTGGATATGGCATGCCTTTTTTGGATTACTGGGATCATTAAACGATATTAATGAGATAGATAGATCCCATGTATTCTCTGAATTGGCAGAAGGTCGCGGTCTTGAAGTTTCGTATACTATCAATGGACATAAATATACCATGGGATATTATCTTGCTGATGATATATAGCTCTCATGGCGTACTTTTGTTAAAATCATTCCACCTCTTTGAGGGAATACAAAGAAATTTTTTGTTGCACAACAAAAGTTCGTTAGAAAGCACATCGAACCAGCATTTGGAGTCTTACAATCACAATTTGCAATAGAACGTGGACCGAGACGTATGTGAAATGTTGAAACACTCAAATATATAATGTCATCTTGTATCATATTGCACAATATAATAGGTGAAGATGAACGTGATACAATTCATAAAGATGTGGATTTCAACTATGATGCAGTTACTACTACTCCAATAATTGATTTGTCTCACAATCGCACAAGTGAAATTATGGAGTTCATACAAGTTCACCATCAAATTTGAGACAAACAAACTCATAAACAACTTCAAAATGATCTTGTGAGGTATTTGTGGGAATTGTATGATAAACATTCGATTTGAAATAAATTAATGTACTTCGTTTCTATTGTATTAAAAAAAATAGTCAATTTTGAATTAGCACTCATAAGAAATAGACATCAATACTAAATACAATAATACATTACTAAATTAATGTTCATAAAGTTCACTTAATCCCAACTCCATACATTACTAAAAGAAAAAGATATATACGTTAATCCCAACTATATTTTTACAAATCTAATAACCTTGCACGTCACATTTTTTGAATAATTTCGAGTTTGAGGCCGTTGTAATATTCAGCTTGAAATTCATCCATATTACTAGTATCAACGCCCATAATTCTTTCTTCATAATACAGTTGTTCTCGCTGTTCTTTTTTTGTTTCTCGCTCTTTCCTTTTTATTTCTCACTCTTCCCTTAATCTTTCTATTTCCACTATCTCTTTCCAGCTTTAACATCTCATTCGATTGTTCAAGTAATAATATTTTGAACTGCGTTCGTTTTTCAGTAATTTTTATCAACATTTTTGTAATTGAATCAGTAGAAACTTATATTACCTTAGATTTTTTATTTTTTTTGTCCACATTCTTTTGAAGCATTTATTCCTATTGGTCATTCCAATGAAGGCTCGTTGATTCGAATATCAAAATCAGACAAGTTCAACGAATTGAAAATAGATGGCGATGATGTTGTCGGACTTACATGCTCAGAAATTTTGGATTTCTTCTTCGAATAACCCGAGGCGAATTTAGGTGCATTTCGCAACTCATGCCAGCAATGTAGAAATGTAAAAGAAGATTTTTGTAGGCTCTTGTACATCTCTATTGCTTCAGAAATCTAGACAGTTAAATAATAATGTCAATAAAACAATAACTAGCAATATGATATTAATAATTAGTAAGTATCAAATAACGACGGAAGTTACCTTATTTTATTATATTGTTCCACTTTGATTTCTATCATCTATTTAGTTATAGTATCCAGAGAATTTGCTCACATGAAGTTGAATTATAGACCAATGATGCATTAGCGTATTGGGATTTCGACCAAATTTAAACTCCTTATATTGATTGAAATAAGTATGAATCCTTTATCAATACTTTTGTTTTATTTGATAGTTATGTGTTGAGTTGGATGTATCAAGTTGGGATAGAGTGGTTGCCACATTCGCATACTCGTCATAAATATTCGAATTGTCATTCAACAAATTTATGTAGTATTGTTCATTATCTCTCTCCATAGAAAACAAAAACTAATTGGTCAAATTGTGTAAAAAATCATAACAAATAAATACTCTCCTTGTCATACAATAACTATTATTTTAAATACAACATTAAATAATCTTTTAATTGAGTAACTTTAACATTCATTTTTAGGATCAACTTCAAAATATTATATTAAAATTATGCTATACACGTATACATAATTAATAATTAAATACACAAAATAATCAAATTCACACACAAAATGAATAATCAAATACACAAAATAATAAAATATATGTACACACAAAATCTAAGCATTATTCTTGTCAACCAAACACATCTTAACTTAAAATCAAGCAAGACAAGAAATAATTAATAATCAAACAAAATCTTGTATACTAAAGAACTTCTTAATATTAGAAAATAAATAAATAAAACAAAAACACTGGATGAAAATTTCAATTACCATATAAATAATAAAATTTAAATAACTCACTATTAATTTAATTAATAAAAAACAAAAGGAACACTCAACAAAAGATGGGCGTAAATGGATCCAAAGAAGTATAGAATTTTCAAAATATTAATGAACTCAATACTTAAATATATACAAAATTTATATACAATATGATATATAAATAACAAACCTAGAAGAAGGGGGGAGACGTCGCCGCTGCTGAATGAGGGAAGTGTTGTTATTATCGCCAGCCCTGTTGGAGCCGCGACTTCTTCTCTACCACTGTTTGAGCCACCGCCGTCGTTGCTGGTAGTCGGATATGGTTCTTCTCTGTCGTTGGTAGGTGGATCTGATGGTCATTGCTTCTTCTTCTCCGTCGTTGTTGCTGGTCGCCACCGCTGTTACTGCTCTTTACCAACGTTTTCTTCAAATCTCTGATGCAACAGAGAGTCGTTAGAGCAAAAACAGTCAAATCTTAGAAGCCAAAGAGATCCATTGGAGAAATGTAAAGAGCAAAATATCACTCCTCAACTGTAAGGAGCTTTTTGAAACTCCACAAAAATTTTAAGAGTGACAAGACAGATAGAGAGCAGCATTAGAGCAAAAATTATGAGAATTGCTCTCTAAATTTTGGCTTAGCGAGCATAACGTCTCTGCGTTAGAGATGGCCTAAGCCTTGAATGCTTTTTGTGTACTTGGCATTCTTTAAAATATTCTTCTATAGTTTTTTAATTCTTTCTATTTCTTTTTTTAAAAAAAATTCCTCTAGTGCATGGCGTCCCATTTTGCCTTCACATGCTCCTTGCTTGTCATGTCAGTTACACATTCCCAATTTCTTTTCCTTCTCTGATCACCTCTTTTGTTAATGGGTGATTGTAAGAACTTCAAATTTTTTTTTCCTTCTTTGTTATTCTCATTTTCTCTTTTTCCCCTCATCTTTCTTTTTCTTCTTATTTTCCTATCAACAATGCCACCCCAACAGTGAAACCATATATGTGGGGGCATAAGGCCCCCAAAATTGAAAGGCCCATAATTTTAAAAATTTGTAATATATATATATATATATATATATATTATTTTTTTAATAATAAATATTTTATTAAAAAAATTAAATACAAAATATAATAAACCTTTGTATCTCCCTTTCTTCATTTCCCAATTTTTTACCGTTGTTGTTCTCAAATCCCAATTCTCATAATCCTATAAAACTCAATTTCTCTTCCCAATTTTTCCCTCTTCCCGTCTCTCTTTTTTGCACACGCGTGTGGTTTGACAATTACTACACACAACACACTCACTGCTTGATTCAGCCTTCAAGTTTCACTTCAATATCTATCATCTATGATTTGTGTTATTGTATTGTAACTGTTGGGCTGGCTCTACCCGTCCCTGGCAACGAAACAGCCTCTCCTGTTGGTGAGCTGGCAGCCACAAACGCATCCCCGGGCCTCGATCAAGGCACCAGACAGCGGCGCCGCTGCTTTGAAGGTCACATCTTTCGCGAGTGTCACTGCTGCGACAACAAGTTTTTTCTTCAACTCTAACTTCTCGATTTATTATTTTTTAGGCTTTCTAGGTGTTCTTGTGTGGGTATTTTGTTTACTTTGATTTGTTGTGAAGTTGTGATTCGTTGTCTTTCATTTTGGTTCTAGTATGTTACATGCTTATACTTTATTTGTGAAAATTACTTTGAGAAAAAAATGAAATGTTTGTGTAAAAATATGTATTATTTATTTTTTTATAAAAAAAAAATTAATACTCTTGAGAAGATCTCGACAATTTCTTTCACCTAAGGCCTCCAAATTCATTAAGCTAGCTCTGCCTATCCAAACAACCATTAGTGTTGCTGATTTTGTGTGTCATCTTGGTTTAACTAGCAATATGCATTTTCTAACAACTCCCCTATTAACTACCACTAAACGTCACTATTTTGCACAATTTTTTTTTTCAATTTCTTCCTATCCTTCTTTATCTACTCCGTCGTTTCTTCCATTTCCCTGTTTTCTCCATTTCTCAAACCACCCAAAATCAAAATATGATGAAGCTCATTTTCAAGTTTTTATGAATTCACTAAGACCCCTCATAATAAAAAATCTTACTTATACCTATTTTTTTTAAAGAAATTTCATAGCACTCATAAAAACTTCAAGGTAATTTCTCCTAGGCACAAATTTTTAAGAAATTATATTTTCACCCAACCTGCTGTTGGAATGTTTTCCATGACTTGTAAGATTACAAAAATACCCATTGGCTTTACATTTTTTTTTTCTTTACTTTTACTACTTCATTAGAATTTTTTTTGAATATTACAAGAATGGTTCTAGAAATAATAAAATGGATATCCTTTTAGCACAATTAAAATCCATGTTAAATTATAATCCTCACTTTTAATTGCTACCCAAAGATAAATGTTCGTCGGAAAAAAAAGATAATTAAAATGTTTATCAGTTAAAATAATTCTCGTCTTTCTTATATTATATTTTTAGAAAAAGTTATGCATAATACAAGTGTTAAAAATTGTTACACATACCTAATACAACCATTTTGATGAATGAAAAAAGGCATAGTAAGCGGCAAATGGAAGGGGGTAAAAGTCGTGGCTCAACCGGTTCATGAATGAATCGCTCGATTTAACAGTGTTGTCGCTCGAATACAACAATAGATTTATCGAGGGAAAATGTCATCATCAAGCCACTTGAAAGTTTCAGCGCAAACATTCCAATGTTTAAGTCCGACAATGAAAACTTGAAGACCATATTAAAATCAGTATCAGATATATATCTTTTATAAAATAAGACTCTATTTATTTATAGAGGAGTATAAAACTTTTCAAAATTCTCTAGAATTAAAATTCTTATACTTGACATTATGGAATTAAATGACATTTATCATGATATTTCAAGTTTTTATTATAATTAAAATTCTTTATAGATAATATATATCATTTTCTTATAACTCTTGGGGAGAATTTCGAATGTCTAAGTTATTTAGTTTGTGTGTTTTTAATGGACTTTTATCATTTCAGACTAAACTAACCTATTTTAGTTAGACTAGCAAGTGGGAGTCGATTTTTAACATACAAGAAAGATTAATATATCTTGAGAGCAAAATTAATAGTACAATGTTTACTTTGCAGCAAGAACTAATTAATTGCATGAATCACACAGATAAAGGCTATGAGTAGACATATGAGTAGATGAATGGATAACTCATCAAATAACATTACAACAGCTCATTGATTCCATTGGTAACATCTTCACTAATCAAACTCCCTGCGAGAAAACAAATTCCATTTTCTGCAGAAACACATGGCAACAAAAACATCTTTCGTCGCCAGTCGCTCACGACACTTGCTTTAAGTATTAATCGTATGTAATTAACTCGACGGTAACTCCCAGGATGAACAGTTGTCGCGTATTATATGTTCGCGACAGCGTCGTTATTCCAGAAAACAAAACCCGGGAGCATTTTTCGAGCCAATGATCATGGATAAGCCAAGTTTATTTGTCTCAGTCGGGACGTTTAGATTGTCATCTTAGAATAATCCAGGGTTTAGTTTGTCACCTTTGATAATGTACAAGGAATGGGGTGTTGGATCATTCTCATGCTTTGTCGGATCCGGGGATAATTAAGTTTTTTCCAGGTTGACACAAGATATGGGAATGGGAAATTAATTGTCTGGAGTGGATTACACTGTCTCTATTGATGGATAGCGGCTTAATTCTGCTTTAATCCCTCAACTTAATCCAGTCAGTTCATTACATTAAGTAACATTATTTACTGTACATGTTGAAGTGTGAGACTGTTAATTAGACCACTTCAAAGCCATCGAAGGCCTTGTCAATGCCTGAGGGAAATGTCAGGGTGGCAAAAACAAAACAAGCAAAAGAACAAGACATCTGGCCCGCATAAGTACCGCTTGCATTGGAGTTTCTTGGCAGTAAGAAACCAACCAACTGGCCTTTTGCTGTCGGCTACTTTGGAAGAGGATATAGAGAGAAATGGAGATGATAACCACCGTGAAGTCTGAGCCAACCCCGGTAAGCAGGCAGCAGCTGGCTGGCACGGAAGGTGATGCCCCCATGGCAAGATGTGGTAAGAGGCGGCGAAGAGAGCCCTCTGCGGTGGGGATTGGCTGCGTCGATCGAGCGCAGCAACTGCAGCCACAGCCATTGCCAGTTGATCAGTCGACTACTACCACTACTGTGAAGAGGAGTTCGAGGTTTCGAGGAGTCAGCAGGTTTGATGAAATATGAAATGATGCAGTACATTTTCTCAAATATTACTAAAAGGCTCGTTTTTATTTTTTCTTTCACTCTTTGGAAGTTTGGAGACTTGAATCTAACTGGGTAAAATTGGATTTCCAGGCATAGATGGACTGGACGATTTGAAGCTCATCTGTGGGATAAAGGGACCTGGAATGCGACACAGAGGAAGAAGGGAAAGCAAGGCACATAGCTAGAACCTCTGAATATGTATCTGTAGCTTGTATGAGATCTATTATGGTCGATTGCTGATTTGCTTATTGTTTTTTCATGTGACTGCACTTTGGATACCATGGTTGGAACTTGTCATGGAGCAGTTTATCTAGGTGGGCTCTTGACAGATATTGCCAACTCACATTACACATAAACAACAGTAGTTTATAATTAGTTGGAATAATGCTTGAAGTGAAACCATTTTGTTTTGTTGGGTTAACTCAACAGGGGCTTATGATGAAGAAGAATCGGCAGCAAGAGCATATGATTTGGCTGCAATCAAGTACTGGGGTCCTTCAACCTTCACAAATTTCCCGGTGTGCATACGACTATATCCATGAATTACTGTATATATAGCAGTTCTTTCAATACTTTCAGGCCGGCTAATGGATGAAAAATCTAACAATGTCATTCATCTTCTTTCTGGTCTACTCTTTTAATTAGGTGTGTGATTATGAGAAAGAGATAGAGATGATGCAGAATATGACTAAGGAGGAATACTTGGCCTCCTTGAGAAGGTACTGTTAACTAGTTAAAATTAATTCAACTGTAAAAGCTTTCACTTTTGAACCCAATTAAACTAAGCAAAATTCCTGTCTGTTTATCACAGGAGAAGCAGTGGTTTCGCAAGAGGTGTATCCAAGTACAGAGGAGTTGCCAGGTAAACCCTAAACCAAGAGTTTCCAGCTTCATTTTTCTGTCATCTGTTCTTTCTTTCTTCTAAATCGATAAACAGCGAACACTGACGGGAGACTTCGATTCTGGATCATCTGCAGGCACCATCACAATGGCCGATGGGAAGCTCGAATAGGGAGGGTGTTTGGAAACAAGTATCTCTACCTTGGCACTTACAGTGAGTTTCAACCCTCTTTGTTATTGTTGCAAGTAAAATGATTGACAAATTAAAATTCGTATAACTAACTCCACTACTAATCGAGTTGGAGAAACTTATGGGAAACCCTTTCGGCATGCAGGTACCCAGGAAGAGGCTGCGCGAGCTTACGACATTGCAGCGATCGAATACAGAGGGATCAATGCAGTAACCAACTTCGACCTAAGCACATACATAAGATGGCTGAGGCCAGCAGCCGCGGCTCATCATCATCCAAGTCGACTGTCAAGTATGGAGGCTCACCATGCAAATACGCCTCACAGCTCCATTTCCAATGAGGAAGTACAGGAATTCTCTTTCCGAGCAAGTCCATTAAGTATCAGGGACTTGGGGAAGGCTGCTCTGGAGCAAGAAGAATTTCTACAGACGAAGCTGCCGATAAGCCCATGCAACAATTCGCCTTCCCCAACTGCACTCGGCCTCCTCCTCCGCTCCTCCATGTTCAGGGAACTGGTGAAGAAGAACTCGAATGCCACCACCGAAGAGGAAACCGGCCTGCAGAACGACCGGAAAAACCAGCCACAGATGGGGTGCAGTGGTGATGAGTATGGAGGGATGTTTTACAGCAATATTAATGTGGGTGTGGGTGTGGGTGGGGTTCCATTTGCTGCGAGCTCTTCTTCCAAAAGTGGCAAGTGGCCCAGATTGGAGGCTCAGGAGATGGGATCTTATAATAGATAGATCGACAGCGGGCAGCAGGCAGCGCCGTGGAATAATGCTTTTTTAAATTGGTCTTCTGACTAGTGACTTTGCAATTGGGATTTCTTCGCTGCTTAATTAATGGCCGTGACTGGTAGAAACACTGACCAGAGTTCTGGACGTGTAAACGAACCAGGCTCCCCCCGTCTCTGCTGATGCACAACCATGTCCCCAAATAAACTCAGTAACCGCTTGCAGATTTAGCCCAACAAAAGACAAGACAACACACGCGAACGCACATATATGTTAGAGATTGCTGTCAACCCTTTTGACTTTTCAAAATGGATAATGTTATTTATACAGAAATAGCATTAGAGGTGGGTTTACAGAATCATATTACGGCCGCCGCCTCACCTCTCATCTGGTCAACCGCCGCTTCGCCTCTCTCTTAACTGACCACCACTGCTCATCACCTGTTGCATTCTCGCCTGGCCGCCTCACCTCTCGAGGCGGTAGTCAGCCAGGCAAGAGGCAAGGCGACGGTCGGAAAGGCAAGTGGCAACCATCAGCCAGGCGAGGCAGCGGTGGGCAACAAGGGCAAGGTAGACTGTGGGTGAACAGTGCTGAAAGGGGAGGAGAAAAGATAAAAAGGGGTAAAATGAGATTGAGATAAGGGAGAAGGGGGAGAAAATAGTCTTTTTAGCTTATCTATAAGGGAAATTCTATTGGCAGCCCAAAAAATTACTCTTCACAGTCCACGTCCATCAAATTTTCTAAAAATTTTAAAATATCTATTTTACCCCACAGCCAATCCTCTCCTCCGATCACCTCTCATCGATCGTCAGCCATTGTCTTGCATCTTTTTTTTTCTCCCACATCATATACGCACACAAACACATATATATAAATATATATACACGCGGCATACAACTAGCGTGCACACACACACATATATATATATATATATACAGAGTATGGTCGCGGCCATGCAACCAGCAAGCCCACACATACACACACATATATATATATACACACAGCATGGTCGCGACCATGCAACCAGCAAGCCCACACACACACACAATGCAACCAGTAAGCCCATACACACACACGCACATATATATATATATACACACAACATGGCCGCAACCATGCAACCAGCAAGCCCACACACACACACACAATGCAACCAATAAGCCCACATACACACACACACACATATATATATATATACACAGCATAGCCACGACCATGCAACCCAGCACACACACACATATATATATACACACACTTATATATATATATACAACCCCAGCACCGCGAGGTGTAGAGCTTTTCATGGCCGCGGCCATGCTTTTGTGTGTGTGTATATATATATAGGTGTGAGTGTGTGTATATATATATGTGTGTTTGTATATTTATATATATATGTGTGTGTGTGTGTGCTGGGTTGCATCACGGCCATGCTATGTGTATATTGATCGCTCATTATGATCCCAGGTGACCACGACTGCCTATGCTTGCATAATTACCGATGGCATAGATTGCATAGGCCAAACTGCAGTGCAAATTGAAAAAAATGTGTGTGTGCATGCTTGCTAGTTGCATGGCCGAAGCCATGCTCTGTGTATATATACATATATAAATGTGTGTGTGCTGGTTGCATGGCTGCGTGTATATATATTTACATATATATATGTTTGTGTGTGCTGGTTGCATGGCTGCGTGTATATATATTTATATATATATATATATGTTTGTGTGTGTATATGATGCGAAAGAAAAAAAGATATGCAAGACGATAGCCGACGATGAGAGGTGATCAAAGGAGAGGGTTAGATGTTGGGTGAAATAGGTACTTTAAAATTTTTAGAAAATTTGATGGAACGCGGGCTGTGAAGAATAGTTTTTCGAGCTATCAATAGAATTTTTTTTATCCATAAACCTGCCTAAAAAATAAGTTTTTGTACAAATAGCATGATCTCTAAAAAATAGACTTGAGGTGAGTTATGTTGAATTATTAAATGATTAGAGGCGGTGTATGTATAATATAATTAATTATGAACAAATCCAACTTTAAAATGAGTAAATAAGAAGTATGACATTTTACTTAAAACAAACCCATCTCAATTGAATTAAGTCAAGAGAGCTATTATATTACTAAACAACACAACTTACTGCGTTTGCTCGCAACCGACAAACTCAATCCTAAACAGGCCCCCAAGTCTATTTGTTAGGACCCTAGCTAGCACTGTACATGCACCAGAGCATCACAAACAGCTTCGTTTGAACTTCAATTATACTTGCATTGCCTTTGGAACTGCCCGTGTTTTTTTATTAATCCCAAAAGTTGCTAGCTGTTACACTCACTCCATCCTTCTAGCTGGGACCAAAGTTCAGTAGTAACATTATGTGATAATTGTGAGTCAAAATTTAAATTTATTTATAATTAAAAATATATCTTTATAACTATTTTCTAATTAGAACATAAACATATATATAAATTAATATTATATATATTTATAGATAAATGTTATGTTTTTTTTAACCAAATATTCTAAAATTATTGTATTAATTTTTGCCATAGTAATATTCTATTCTCTACCCGTGATTTTTTTTAATTTAAATTTTTCACGTAAATATTTTATATTCTTTTGTGCCTCTGATGGTTCAATTGTAACAAACTTTCAATTCTAATTAAATTCTGACACATTAAATTTAAAAACAAAAAGAAAGAAAACGAGAGAGAAGAAATACCACTTGAGTAGCAACTTCGTTACTTTGAGCGTTGATTGTTCAAAGAAAAGTCTCGAGTCCAGATTGTTCAAAGAAAAGTCTGGAGTCCAGACCCTTCACCCCCCCCCCCCCCCCCAAAAAAAAAAAAAATGGATCACTTGGCATTGTGCTCACCCCTTTTACAATAAACACCAAAAAGATAAAAATACAGGGGCAAGCCAAACTAACAATAGTAAAGATCGATCCTCATGTGTAGAAGATGGAGATAAGAGTGCTAAATATCTACATTAAAATTGAGCACAAGAGATAAACACTAAGTAGATGGATAAAGGATTGCATCTAGACAAACCCCCCCCCCCCCCCCCATGTTTTACATTAAATTTAACCGTGAAATGAATATATATGATACACACGGACAGCACACTGCCGCTTTTTATTGACCATACATGATCTTTCTTCATGGGCTACTGAAAAGAACGGCTCCTCCTCGAGGTCTTAACAAAATGTTTGAATCAGCACTTGGCTGAGGCCGTCCTGCAAATAAATAGCATATGTTTAATTGTCACCAGGGAAAGTCCACGATGCAAAGAGCACCACTAAAATGCTCAAGTTTGAACCTAGATCTGAGTTGTGAACTCAATGGGCAACATCATGTGGGCGCATAGGGCAATCAGGGCAGCTGCTTTATGTTTAAGTGCAAGGAAACAAACACGTATAGTAGGACTCAGGTCCCTAAGTCCGCCGCATAGGTACAAAAGAACTGTGGTTTTATTCCAACGAAGATACGGGTTAGTACCAATCAGCCAATCCCGGCAACAGGGATGAAACTGCTTCCCTACGTTCGACTGCGGGAATGCTTGCAACAGGCACTAGGGACGAAGTCCTATTAACTGGATCCTGAAACAAGAATGCCGTTCCCAGATACTGATACAAATACAATGGGGTACTAGACAGAACATACGGTCTTAACATTTTTTATTTTACATTATATGAATAAATGTTATATTACTAATCATATAATCCTTCATATGTATAAATGTTATTATTATTTGTATAATATTATTTCTCTACAATACAGGAAAGTACAGATTGTATCTATGTTAATTTGGAATACCGTTAGATTGTTATGTTAAATTGTATATTTTGGAGTTAGCATATACTCTTGACACTGCAACATTCATTCTCATTTTTATAATAAATACGATTAATTTATTATACTTATATATCCAGAAAGAGATCTGGTATCATATTGTACCAATAACGAATCTAGTTGATTGACTGGTAAGTATTGACAACAATGGCGTACGCTGCAACACTCATTCTCATTTAGATATAAGATTTCAAATGCATCAGATTGGACAGAAGCATGTTGCTTAATTGCACCCTAACTACATTTCTCTAGATCATTTATGGAAAATCAAGATGCAACATGATTTAGGCAGCTGTCAAAAGAAACATAGAAGCTCAGATAAAATATACCTTATCAGACTCCTTGGCCTGCCATCCAACGCATTCAAGCCGTCTTGCACAGTACCATCTGTTATTGACCTACCAGCATTTCCTGAAACTAAAGAATCTGCTATCTCCTTCAGACCCTGCAGAAAAGTAAGGTTGCACTATTTAAACAAAGTGATGCACATGTTTTCAGCTTTTCTGGATTTTCACAGCCCAGCATCATCATGCATGCTCCTGTAGGTATCACAATCATATAAAAACACTTTGATTTTAGAAAAGAATGATCTGTTCACACTGTTTTGTGTGTGTGTGTTGGTTTTTTTGTTTTGTTTTTTTTTTTTTTGGTGGGGATTGGGGGGGGGGGGGGGGGGGGGTGCTGTGTTGGGGGTTGGAAACAAAGAAATAAATAAGTTTTAACAGTGGAACAGCAAATTAAGTGGAACTCTGTGGAGAATATCAGTATGGATGCAAGGATCTTCACCTAGTAAGTTTTGATCTACAGTAGACCAGAAACAAGCAGTTGTGCAAATACTGCTTTCTTTCTCTCTTTTTCTTTCTTTCTTTCTTTTTTTTTTTTTTTTTTTTGGGGGGGGGGGGGGGGCGGGGGGGTGTTTGGAAACGAAGAAACAAAGAAAGAAGTGTATCGGTGGAACAGAAAATCAAGTGGAACTCCCTGAAGAATATCAGTATAGACGTAAGGATCTTCAGCTAGTTAAGTTTGACCTTAGTAGAACAGAAATAAGCAGTTTCCACAAAATAAATACTGCCTTGGTGTACACTAATATGTCAGACCCACCACACCAACTAAATGAAAAAGAACAGACTAAACTTTGCCTGTGTTACATGGAAACACTGGCGTGTTGGATCAGGGAATGGGTGACATGTTTGACATGCCCAGTATGACATGCACCAACATGGTTAAGTACCAGATTTCTCTATGGATCTATGATATGGTATTTGATATTTCTCCAAACCAATTTACCCAAGAGAAATGAAATGATCCTGTTGGATTAATATGAAGCTTCAATGATGTCGTTTTGCAGGGGGGTCGGATGGTCTTTTGGCAACCATCATTGGCTGCCCAAAACGCTGCCATTTTGGGCCCATGATTTGGAGGGCCAAAACGGCAACCATCCCCTGCCGTTTCATCAAGGCTTGCTTTATCTCTATGTCATTTAGCCTGCTGCTATCCCATTCGTCGATGCTACCTTTATACGATCGAATCCTAACCGCTGTTTTCCCTTATTTATCCTCTACAGTGCCTCAAGATCGGGAGGAGCACAACCCCCGATTTGAGTTACCTTTTAGGGTTTTACTTTCCATTCTCTGCAACGATTTTGCTCTCTATGTAATTTGATATCTATGGTTTTCTCTCTAGGGTTTTATCGCCTATAATCTGTATACATGTGGTTTTGAGGCATTTTTTTATTAGAGAGTCATTTGTTTGTACAGTGAGTATCTGAGAGTGAGATTTGTACATTGAGGCTGTAATTATCTCTTCCGATAGTACAGTGAGCTCTCCTTGCTGGAGCTCAACATGGACGTAGCTCTCATTAACAGGTGAACCACGATAAAATTGTTTGCGTTGATTCTTGCATTATTTTTCTTTCTGTTTCATGCAAGTCTTACTGTTTGTTCTGTGAGGCTCTATTTTTTGGGTTCTGTTTATGTGTTTTGGCCGAGTCTTGTCTCGACCCAACAGATCCATTAAGAAGTATGGAGTCTAATCAGGTCTTACTATCCTCAAGCATGAAAATTAGATGACTACAGCTTGACCAATACCTGCACCATAAACTCATGCCCACGTTCATGTCAAGATTATGTTTGCAAAGAAAAATGCCCATGTTAATAAAACATGAAATTAGTTCAAAAATAAGAATGCTCTTGGATTTGCAACCAATGTACGAGCTAATGAAATATTCTGTTAGATCAATGATAATATTTTTCTTTTTGCTAGATGTTAGATGATAATATTACTTTGCAATGATATCATCTAACAGTGGCAATATCGATGGTGACCTTTCAATGTGAAATAAATAAATTCTGTCTGATTAAACAAACAAATAACGAGTTCTCAAACAGAAAAGAAGAAACCTTGAGACTTGTTTCAGATGAGGTAAGATAACTACGGGATTTCCCTGAAAGCTTTAGTTGTTCCTGCAGAAAATATAAAACATGTAAATACCATAAAATGTCGCGTTTCCACGCTGTACAAGTTTGTTTCACAATATCAACTGTTTGATGGAACATTAAGATATCAATTATCTTCACTCACTGCTATCTCATGGTGTTGAAGCCTCATTTCATCATTTCCTTGTTAGAAAGTGGAGGGCATTACGCATAAAGTTGTCACATTGTTCTTTTCCAGGGATTTGTATTGTCAATGTGACTTTTAAAAGTCAATTGACATTATGAATGTCATGCCACTGACCCTAACTTAGTTAATATGAATGCCCATGCACATTTTAATGGACTTTGAAGTAAAATATTCCCAGTGTTAAGCAGATAAACTTGACCGTGCTACAAAAGAAGTCCTACTCTATTTAGTGATGCAAGAATGACAGCTGGGACGATAGTAATCAAAACGTGCCACTGGATAAAGCAAACAGCAAACAACAAACAAGAAGATTCTACAAAGAGGCAATTCAAACTAAAAGGTCCATGTAAATTCAAAAGTTGCACGAGTAATTGGCAAACCTGAAAAGATTCTGGCATTTTCATCTTTTTTCCATCAACGAAGTTGACCAGATATAATACACCCATATTTGCAAAATCCTGTTGCCACAATTGTGTCAGAATATACCCAAGCATATAAAAGAAGGGGAAGGGGGAAATAAAATTAAACCAGTGCAATGGAAAATCATTCAAACAAGATGATATACATAAGCATTTTTTGAGTTTGCTTTCAGGTGGTTTATGGTCTAATCTACCATATTACTCTAGACATTAAGGTTATGAACTTATGATGCCACAAAAGCCAATACCAACAATATTTTCTTTAGTGGCCCTTATAGTACTACTATGGGAGAAGTGAAACACCAATGTCTAAACAGAACTATTCCTTTTCTTAAGGAGGAAATTTGGATTGGTAAAGCAGACTAATAACTGGTGAGAACATGGAGCAGTTATGGAATAGTAGACTTCCAAAACATAAACCTTCAATACACTAACTTATCCCCCCCACCCCCAACACACACAAAAATAGTAATAATAGAAATAAAACCTTATGTGCACAAGTATTCATGCCAACAGTGATGTACTATACAAGATCAGAAAAAGTCTTAGTAGGTATTGCACTAATAATTATCTCCATTACTCTTCAATCAATGACAAGCAGAAACCTTTCCTAGATCATCTAAAACCAAACTTGTTTTGCCATACTATGCATGTTTTAACATTTTAAAGGACATCACATTATCATATCTATTCAGATCAATGTAACTGTGGCCTCGCTGCCTGACATAAGTCTCCAATTTGAATTCTAAGTATGCATGCAATTTTTACCTGTTTGTCCTCCAGTGAGCCTATCTTTCCATCCTACAAGCAAAAATATAAATAAATAAATAACAATAAACGAAAAGTGAATTAGTCAACAGAAATACTTGCAGGGTTGAAGAAGAAATAACTTCTAAATAACACGCAAGAAAACTTTCGCATTAACATGTTTCTACTGAGTGACTCAACCTATTTTAATTAATAACTGCCATGTACTTTCCTCTTTATTCAATAGATTAGTGAGGACAATGGATCCATATTACAGGTTTCAAGAAGAGAGACGCCTGCCACCAACATTGGAGTCAGCATATTATTAGCAACAATTAGGTTCACAATTTGAGTGTAAGCCTTGGTAGCAACAATATGGTTGCTTTTTTGTAATTGGAAGATCATGATTTTTTTTTTTTTTTTGGTTGGGGGGGGGGGGGGGGTGTTTAATAATGAAGGTAATGGGTTTTGAGTTGTGAAAACAGTCTCTATGCAAAAAAGTATGGGAAAGGCTGCATAAAAATACATCCCTCCCCTGACCCTTGCAAACAGGAAGCTTTGGGCAGAGGGGACAGCCTTTTTTTATGTTCACAATTCAAAGCAAACTCTTCCAATTTAGTCAGTAAAAAAATATCTGTCTTCAAGTCTCCAGAAATCCTAGCAAGGAAAGAAGTTGAAAGCTCCTGGAGGAACACCAGTTCTTATGTCAAAAATGAAGCTCCAGAGCAACATCCTCTCAGAAAGACTAATCCACACCAGTGTCAGATCCTAAGATCTGACAGAGGCTATTTAGGGTAGAATTTGAGAATTAGAGAGAATGGGAGGGAGAGTTAGACTGAAAGAGGGGGAGAACAGCAAGAAAAGAGGGAGAACAGAGGGTGAGAGAGAGAGAGAACAGAAAGATTGGAGGGAAAAGATTCAGTTATCATTCACATGAATCCCCATCCTCTTACAAGTAGCCTTTTATAGGCATAGGATGGCTGCTCTTCAGTTGGTGTAACTGAAGTTACAATCTAAAATAGCAGCAGCAATGGCGCCCAACAGATTTACAAACAAAACAATAGTAGCTTAATTACAATAGTGACCCTAGGGTTGTGACAATTCTCCCCCCCCCCCAACAAAAGAGAGTTCTTGTCCCCAAGGACTTGCAGTGATATATTCACAAAGGCAGTTCCTATGTCTATGTTACACCATTGTTCAAGACTCTTGCAGGCTATATTATGTAAATGATCAGTCAGTTTTATGCAGGTCCAAATGATGAGCAGATTGATGAGATCAGGTTCCAGGCAGCAACTC
The DNA here is from genome assembly GCA_036245055.1 of Diospyros kaki. Lineage (NCBI taxonomy): Eukaryota > Viridiplantae > Streptophyta > Magnoliopsida > Ericales > Ebenaceae > Diospyros > Diospyros kaki. The sequence continues at coordinate 3,840,025 of BSEG01000002.1, read as the reverse complement.
AAGCAAAATGGTGGAGAATTGTTATTCAAGTTTTACATTGAGTGGCTAGAAAGATTAGAAGGACTCGGACTTCCTATTTGAGGATTATATGTGCGGTAGTGACAGTTAGGTAAATTAGGCTAACTGTATGTTATATTAAGTGAAAGGGAGGTAGGGAAATGTCCCAGTTATATCCTCCCTTGTAACTCACGCCCTTGTGTCTAAAAATAAGAGGCGTGGGGTAAGCTGCCGGAAACCCATATGATTGATCATTTCATTGCTGTGTGCGAGGCTGTATTGTGAGAGAAAGCTAGAGAAGATAGACTTATAATCTCATAGTGAGAGTTCTCGTGTATCAAGTGGGAAGGGCTTGTGCGAGTGTCAAAAGTCTTGTACCGATTTCATCAAGAATCTTAGTGGATTGCTCTATGACCGAAAGCTGAATGTAGGATCACATTTGTGATCTGAACCAGGATAATCGCTGGTGTTTTTGTGGTTTTGCATGTTCTGTCTCTATTTCAATTCCGTTCCTATCTTATTTTCTGTTTGTGGCATGAATCAACAAGTGTGTGTGCGTGTTATATTGGGCCTAAAATTAGTGTTCCAGTGCTCCCAGTTTTAACAATCTAGCCTCCAGCTGCTTCATTCTAGTTCCTTCCGCCATTTTCGCAATTCAGTGCAGATCGGAGTCAACTGAATTACTGTGATCGACAATTCCACAATCTGATCGTGATTGCTGTGGGCTTCGACCACTCAGATCTGCTTCACACCAACGCCTTAATCTCCATCAAATGGCCGAGGACCACCTCGCCCTGATCTGCAATGGAGTTATCTCCTCTGTTCTGCAACTAATTCACTTCCTCTGGTTTGTACTAAATTGCCCGTCCAATCTGCAACTACCATCTCCTTTAATCTACAATTGACTACCATCTCCTTTAATCTGCAATTGATCACCAATCGGGACTGACAGCAGCCGTGTAATACCCGAGAATTTCTTGAGGACTTAAGTGTAATTTTTATTGTGGCGTAAGAGGAATTTTCCCAAACTTTGGGGCTAAAGTGTAATTTCTCAAAGTTATGGGCGATCAAGTATAATTTTCTGGAACTTGAGGGCTTGAGGAAGAGGGCCAAAGTGTCAAAAGAACGAAAGATTAAGGACCAAACAGCAAATGGCAGTGTGAAACCTGCCATGGCCGTTAGATGCAAAAATCACTAGCGGGGAGACTGTATCTCGACCGGTCGAGGCTGCCTAAGGCCATCATGGCCTAGGCTGAGGCCTTGCGGTGCAAGGCATGGCCGTGATTGGCAAAAGGTGTGGCCGGAAGTGGATATAAATAGCCGGAAGGAGACAAGGGTTTTTAGCAAGTTTCAATCATGTGAACTAAGAGATTTGGGAGAAATTGTGAGGTGTTGATAGAGGGCTTTTACTCTCGAGACAACAAGGATCAATTTTGGAAATTTTGAGGAATTTTGGAGGTCTTTTGAGGAGGTTAAGAAGCATGGTTGGAAAGTCGTGAGTCGCCCAAGCCGAGCATTAAACGACCAAAATGAGCATTAAACGAGGTTAAGTTGCTCGGTTGTTTCGAGCCAAGGATAGTTCCATGGTGTTCAGAAGGTCAATTTGGCTGAGAAAGAGGAGAAAATCCAAAGAAATCAAGTCAAACCAGGTCGTTAGCGACGAAGAAGCAGTTGGAGAAGACGACCGAAGCTTCAAGTGCGTGAAGGCACACACTAAGCGAGTGGCCGTGAGTGCGTGGTAGGCGCATGAGAGGTAAGAAATAGGGGGAAAAAATAAGAAGAAAAAAAAGGAAAAAATGAAAAAATTGTGGAAAAAATCTAGAAAAATTTTGGAAAATTAAGAAATGTTCTTTTATTGATATTCTGGAAATTTTGGCCAAGAAATATACCCGGGCACCCATTTTGAGGCAATGCACGTATATTGAGGCAGCCCAATAAGCTTGAACAAGGTGAGTAGTTTTTCCCCAAAAATTTATATATAATATGTTTTGCCTAAGTTAAGCATGATTTTCACGAGGGTTGCCAAATTACATGCAATGTACATACATCTTGTCATATCTATACATGTTTTATTGCATCAATAATTGGGGTGCTTTCATTTGGCATGATATTGTTGTTCATATCGATACTTGTGATGGAGTGGGAAGTTACCCTCATAGTGTAGCCGCATTACCCCAACGGATGTTGCTAGATACCGCAAGAGTCTCCCATGCCAAGGATGGATTTCCCCAAGGGTGAATACCGGGGTGACTAGGGGTGTGCAATCGGTTATAACCGAACTGAACCACTCAAAAATTATGAACCGAACCGAACTATATGTAATAACCGAACCAAACTAACCGAAACCGAACTAAACAAAGCCTAAACCATACTAACCGAACCGAACCGAAAATGAACCAAAAACGAACTGGAACACAAAAATAACCAAGGGATTGCCTTGCTATTGTCGCCGGCCACCTAGTCGACCGGTGATTCCGATAATTGGAACCGATCATCAAATTCCCCCAACCACGGTGACCCACATACCCAAAATTTAAAAACATCTAATGGTTAGATTTTAGTAGATCTAGGTTTCAAACTTTCAATGTAAAAAAGAAGTTGTACCCAAAAAACTTAACTAAAAACCATCGACGTCATCTTCGTCTCCAGCCTTCGTCTTTGTCTTTGCCATCGGCGACGACGAGGGATGGTGGAGGGAGAGAGAAGAGACGAAGAGATGAGGCGGCCTAATCTACGAAGCCTCGAAGAGCCTTCGTCTTCTCCATCGGCGACAGCGAGTGATGGTGGAGGAAAAGAGAAGGGACGAAGAGATGACCATGAGGCAGTGCTGCCACGCGACCAAATCTGAGATCTATGAAGAGATGAGATGAGGTAGTGTTGCGCCCGACCAAATCTCAAAGAGAAAGAAGAAATGGCGAGAGAGGGATAGAGTCTTAGAGAGAGAATGACGAAGAGAAAAGAAGACAGTAGCAGACATGGGGTGTCGCGCCCGCATGAGGGAGGGGGGGCCGGTTCAGTTCGGCAGGGGGTTGTCGCGCCCGCGTGAAGGAGGGGGGGCAGTTCGGTTTGGGAGGGGGGTTATTGCTATTCAGTTCAGTTTGATTTTTTGGTTATTTTTACTAAAATAACCGAACCGAACCGAAGAACCGATTTTTAAGGATAAAAATAACTGAACTGAAACTTTCGTTTTGAAAAACCGAACTGAACCGATCAAATTTGTCGGTTCGGTTCGGTCAGTTTGGTTTAATCGAACTTTTGCTCACCCCTAGGGGTGACTGCCTAGGGTTCCATGTTGGGGCTAGAATGCAGGTCAAAGCTACACCAGGGTGTCTGTTTATTCATGCTCATGCATCATTCATTCATGAAATTGTTTAACCCTCACTTAAAAGATTCATCTTCTAACTTGAACTTTTATCCCTGGAATATTCAATGTTCCAGGTGAGACGAGAAGGCAGAAAGGTAAAGGGGTTGCTGAAGTCTGATCGTGTTGGTAGTAGTGTGATATGCCCTACATCAGGGCTAGGACAAGTTGTTTCAGAAATTTTATGTTTAATATGTTGGACGAATATTGTAATATTGTGGTTGTTGAACGATTTTGTATGGATTTATTCCCTTTGAAATTACAATGTTCCATTAGGTTTCGATTCTAGCTTCCGTTAAGTGTTTGGTTTACCATTCCTTAGCTTATCGTTTGGAATGTTAAACATGTGTATGTTGGGGATTTTTAAATATGATGCTTGTTGTGGTGTACTTATGGAAATTGTATATTGAGGAAATCATTTGTGATGAAAGAAAAAGAAAAATCCCAACATAGTGACACGCCTTTAGAAAAGCGGGGTGTTACAAGCTGCGACTCAACAATTTCCCAATCCAATCCGATCGACAGAATTCATTGTAACCGATCGATGTGGACCAGCAACCTCCATATCTGATAGCAATCACTGCGGTTTCAAGATCGGTCAAATCTGTCTCTAATCGGCGCCTTATTTTGCACCCCGATCACAATCCAATGGCTGAGGACACCACTGGCTATGATACCTGTTGTCAGATTCTAAGATTTGACTGAGGCTATTTAGGGTAGAATTTGAGAATTAGAGAGAATGAGAGGGAGAGTTAGACTGAAAGACAGGGAGAACAGTAAGAAAAGAGGGAGAGAGAGAACAGAAAGTTTGGAGGGAAAAGATTCAGTTATCATTCACGTGAATACCCATCCTTTTACAAGTAGCCTTTTATAGGCATTGGCTGGCTGCTCTTCAGTTGGTGTTACTGAAGGTACAATCTAAAATAGCAGCAGCAATGGTGCCTAACAGAATTACAAATAAAACAATAGTAGTTCAATTATAGTAGTGCCCCTAGGGTCGTGACAACCAGCCACATGCAGCTTCTCAATTTAGCACTTGCCGTCCCACCACCCTGATTTCAGCCATCAAACTATTCAGTTGAACCATGCCAATTATGCACTATTTCTAGGATCTAATCCTACACACGGTATCAGCTATTAGCTGGTCTCTCATTGTTATCCAAGTGCACCACCTTGTTACACTAAATAGAAAATATATTTCTAATCATGGATATTTTCTTAGGTTAACATTATATTAAAGGTGTGAGTTTGGTCTATGCAAGGGCAAAGAGATGTAGGACCTCCTTAAATTTGTAAACTAATGATGTTAGGATATGTATCAGATGATGGGTAAGAGTACAAAACCCACGTAAGGACATTTATTTATAGCAGAGTATGGTATGTTAATGTATTCTTCTCATCCGAGAGGCATTAAATCAAATGAAATTTAGTAAAAAAAGGGGGAAATTTAATCTTCCATCCATGCCACTGGCCATGCAATTTCTCCACTATGAAATCAAAGGCAAGCTTCTTTCCTCTAAATTACACACAATAGTCATATCCAGTACATGGGTACACAAGAAGGAATAGAATCCTAGACAATACTGGTTATAACATAATTCAACTAATACAACCTCTTATAGGTTTGGATAGTTCATTCATATAAAATTAGTAGCTAGAAGTCATACCTTCCAGTAAAACAATATGCCCTTTCAAGTTTCATCAGGTTTGTTAAAGATGGAAAACTCAAGTAACAGCAGAAACCTTAACTTGAGCTACCCCACACAGACAGACAATTTACAAATTTAACGGGCAAAGCTCACCAAGCAAGAAACCATTCTCTGTAGTGCGTCCAAGTCATAGCCAATTTGAGAAAGATCAGTGCGAACGTCAGTAACCTGTTCCACAAGTCAAAAAAAACTCTTATGATGTTACTGGATCATATTCAAATCACAATTAGATTCCAAGTTATTTCTTTCAATCTCACTCAATATGAAATAGTATCAATCTAAATATGCTCCATTATACTAATAAAGTCATGAATAAAAAAACTATAAACTCTCACAAAAAAGAGAAACGCTTTTGAATGTATACCTCATTCTTAATTAATTTTGATATTCCCACTTGCTCATCCAGTTTTCCATCCAAGTTCTCAATCCGCTGAGTCAAGTGCCTCTTAGTTGCCTGATCAAAAATAGGGATTTTGTGAACAATCAAATAGTTGGATATAAACTCATTTTCTATGAAATGTAAAAAGGTTTTCTACAGAAGATAAAGATTAAAAGCAATTATACAAATAGAAATAAAAACTTTTAACAGTTACATTTTGCATTCATGCCATGGAAACTAGTAAATGGGACTTTGTCATCTGTGTCAGACACAATAAGGCCTGGTATAGAATTTCCTAGACAACTAACTGCACTTCCTCACTGAACTCCACATATACTCTTTGAAAAAATTGTAGATAATGGCAAAAAAGAAACCTAGTGGTTCAAAATAACAATACCAAAGTTTTCAAGGACATCCTCACTGAACTCCATATCTACTATTTCAAAGAATTATAGTGAGAATTTAAAAATGGAGAGTAGTGGCTTAAAAAAAAGAAAAAAAACTTGAGGCAAAGTGAAAATGCCCAAGTTTTACATTGGAGTCACAATTCAAATCTCATTACTGTATTGACCAAACATTCAGAGGAATGACGCATAGTTTTTTTCATATGAAATTAAATTTATATTCCTCTTTATGGGTTCTTAGCTCTTCTACTGAAACCAAACTTTAAAGCTATCAAGAAGGAAAAAACTTATCAATATCCCAAGCAGTTTCTTATTTCACTCACCTAGCATCCTTAATATAATTAGTAGTGCATGCCCAACCATTAACATATTTTTCTTTGTTTTACCTACAATACTTTTGTGTGTTGTTATTTCATGAATTCACCCAACATTCATTGTGCTAACAGATTTCTTGAGTACCAAGTATATCAATAGGCACTAAATTGTGTACCAATAGAATACATGGATAAATTGTGTACCAATAGGCACTAACTAAGCTATAATAGTCATATGTCATAAATTGTGTACCGCTTGGCACTAACTAACCTATCTATAAGGTATGGTTAAAGTGGTGCCAAAAAGTCAAAACTTTGTTATTCTATAAATCTGTTTTACGTCTCCATTTCCAAACATCAGCAAGCTCCTTTGGCTGCCCAATCAAGCTGGCTTCAACAATATATTATCTGTTTACAATTATGTTTAACTTCCAATGAGCAGGCTCCCACGTGCCTCCTTTGTAACAGGACCTGGTTCTACAAAAACCAGGCAAGCCAATTCTACGAGATTCTTCAGCAGACACAACAACAACAGTCTAGCACCAGAGACAAAAAGGTGCAGCAATGGATTCCAATATTGTTGTTGTAAATAGGATAGAAAAAACGCAGCATTCCTTTTTTTTCTTTTTTCTTTTTTTTTGTTGGGGGGGGGGGGAGTGTTGTAAGAGGAAGGCAACCAAATTTAGTCATGGAATCAAGTTGGGAGAGTGAAACGAATCAAACAGTAAACTGATTTGGACCCGGCAATCACAGCCCAAAATTGAGCCACTAGATCAAACAGTAAACTGATTTGAACCTGTCAATCACAGCCCAAAATTGAGGTGCAGAGAGTGAAATGGATCAAACAGTAAACTGATTTGGACCTGTCAATCACAGCCCAAAATTGAGCCATTTTATAATTACAAAGGAAATTCATTCTCTTTAAACTTTTGACTGTCAAAACGAGGCACTGGTTATCAATGATGCTAGCAGTTTTTCTTAAATAGGCTGTTACTGCTGACAGCACAAGGAGAAAATCCTCATGGGTCAGTGAGCTCTTATGATTGATTATTGATTCAGGCAGTCAAACAAGTCAGGACAGTCCATCTTTTTAAAATATCACCACTTACAATGAAAAAACAGGATTTACAACTGTGTTTTGGCTCAGCAAATGGGAGAAAGAGAATGAGAACACACTAGGATAATCCATCAACACTTCTAGTGTTAAAGGTATTCCTTCTTATTACAGCCAGTCCCAATGTCGGATAAAGGAGGAGAGTTAAGTAGCCTGTAGTTATCATAAAAATCATTGATCTTTTAACATGAATTCTAGACAAAGATTACAAAGTTAGAATTCATGTAGCAGCCACCTAGTGGGATGAAGGCTTGTGCTGATAATTGATCAAACAAACTGATTTTGTTTTATGATTATGCACCAAAAATACATTAAAAACGAAGATAATGAACCCTGTAACTTACAGCAAGAGCCTCAGACACATGCTCCAGATGTTTTGTCAAGTTTGAAACAGCATTTGCCATGTTACGCTTTGTAACATACATAAGGTCTGAGAATGAAAAACCCTGAAAATGAATAAATAACAAAAAGGGAAGAGGAAAAGTTAGTCTTACAAATTAAATGCAGAATTAGAAAAATGTAAATTCAAATAAATTCGCATACTTAATAACAATCAAATAAAAAAATTTGGAAGGAAAGGGGCAGAGTAGAGGAAAAACAACTGATAAAGAGCAATTGATGTAAATAAAGGGTCATCCTTAAACCAACCTTCCACCACATGTATCCATAACCTAATGCTCCCAATGCAGCAGCTGGCACTATAAGAGATGTTATGTCACCTAGAGATATAATCACAATTAGAAAGTGCTCCATTGAATGGCCATAATGGACAGTGCCCACATTCACATAGCATCCATAAGCACTTTTAGTAACTTCATGGATACCTAAATGATTGATCTGAGATAAAGGTTACAACAGCTATATAATACAAATCAAAGTAGGATATTCTTATGAAAAGTTCAAGCAGAGGAATACCAATTTGGCCAGAATTCCCATTCAGAACAGTAATCTGTCTTGCTGAGGCTAATTGGCGGACCTCCATTGCTAGCCGGCGCACCTATAAGATAATTAAGGCAAAGAGAAGAGAAATCCCAGAAACACATTCAGTTAAGAAACATGACTTATATCTTTCTTGAACATTAGTTCAGGATTCCCCCTATAAAATAAAAGAAACTATTTTCTTCTTCAAACAATTAATAAGAGGTTCTTCACGTTTCTAAATGTTAATGTGAAACAGAGGCATAATCCAAGTGAGAATACTACAGGTCTGCCATTTAATCCTACTTGAGATCAGGGAACATCCAGATTCAGGCATGAGGGATATGAACTGAGTTATGCCTCAACAAAAGTTCATACAAATATTATCCAACATATGCTTTTGTTTGGATAAGCAAGCTTCAGGTGTTAAAATTGTTGAATAAGTAACTGACTTGAAGCTTCCTGAAAAGAGGCAAATTACAAAATTATTTTATTCTAAATAATAGTTGACACAATATACTCCATTGTGAGTGTGAGAACCCCCCAACCAAAAATCAGAAAGAAGGGGAATAAAAAGCAAAAACCCATCCTTCCCTTGCTATTGCTTCTCTTAAACTTTTATAAGAAAGATGGGAAATACACCATAAAGGAGATGATATATAGCCCCTTAATGCCATGTTCAGAACCAAAATTTATGGGGGAGAGAGAGAGAGAGAGAGAAGAAATTTATTAGTATACTTTTTTATGGATAATGAAATTCAAAAAAAAAAGAAGAAGAAGAAGTTTTGGCAATAAATGTTCCTTCTTGTTCTGTAACCCAATCAAAATAATAATAAAAAAAGAATAGTAACTCCAGTCCCTTCATTTTCTTTTCCAATCTTTGACCTTTCCTTTCATTTGCACTCCATAAATCCAAGTAACAAATTTATTTAATTTCATTACTTTTTAACTACGTATTCAAGTTACAGAAGGAACTTTATAATCACCGTGTAAAATGAAATATTTTATCTTTAGGAAGGAAATAACAAGAAACCAAATGCTTCCAAGAAAAAATGTACCTATCAATAAACAAGAACCCATTATCACCTAATACTTGGTTAAGCTGTTCTTTTTTTTTTTTTTTTTTCCCTAAATGAACAAACTCACCTGAGAAGCAATGGCATCGGAATGATCAGAATCACCCTCAGATGATGAATTCCCCCTTTTCTCAAATCCTTTCACCAGGGACTGCAAGTAAAAAACGCAGTTAGACTAAGGAAAGCATCAGCTCGCTAACCCAAATCACAAAATACACTAGGGCCACATCTCTATTTCATGGTCCAAATGAGAGCATCTGATATTAGTTATTAAAGTAAATATGACTTAAATTCATATCTGGATACATTTTTTCCACAAGCAATACCAGATAACATAAACCTTAGACTCAATAGATAGATAGTAAGAAATTAGGTGCCTCGTAAGGCAGCACCAAACCATCTAAATTTCAGATGCATCCCCTCAATCCAACTCTAATAGTCAACCTCATGCATATGCAATTAAATCTCCGATTGATTTCATGTAAACGCATCCAAACATACGTAGCCCAAAGTTATTCAATATCCAAAACAAGATCAACGATAGACAGAATACAGTATAAACAAAATAAATGAAAAAAGAATTCACAGGAAACCAACACTTCCGGCTTTGATATGAAAAGAAATTCAGCAATGAATGAGAATTGATTTTACCTGAATGTCGCCCAATACGTCGGACAGTTTACCGTTCTGGAACAGGACCGTGCTGGTGTACCCTGTACAGAGAGAGGGAGAGAGAGATTTCAGTGGCGAGTGTAATCAACCAGATCGACATCAAGAGCTCGACGATGAATTGATCAGATACGTTGGATTGAATTGATTGTTGGGTGTTTGTGGGGGAGACCGAACCTGCTCCGACCAAGATCAGGATCTTGGAGAAGCCTATGCCGGTTTGCATCGCCATCGCCTGCTTGATCACCCAACCCTAGCAGCTTGACCTAACTCAAGTCGAGTTTTTCCAGTTAGCAGGAGGAGGAGGAGGAGGAGGAGGTTGGTTTCATTTCAGTTAGCCATGAGAAAACGGCGTCGTTCTTTCCTTTGAATGGCGGTGTTAGATCTGCTTTCGGTCATAACCGGTTTCTCCACGGGGCACGCTGAGCTGCTCTTCGAAACTAATTTCATTATAAAATGGAAAGTTCACAAATAATAAATAAATTACTTTTAAATTTTATAAAATTAATTTTATATGATTTTATTCGGATAAAATATACTCAGACTATCTGTGATTTGGGTCATTGGACGAGTCGCCTCAATAAAATAGTTTATAAATTTAGTTTTTAAGTAAGGACACACATTTATTACTAATTTTATTAAATTAACTTAAATTCTTTTTTATTCAATATTAATTAAATTAAATTAAACTTTAATTTAATCAAAATAGTTGAATGAAGTTAAAATAAAAACAAAAAATTTTAAATTAAAAAATTTGCCCACCACGATCTACAATGAGTTTTAAAATGAACCCATCATCAAAACTATAAGAGAATTTAGGTTTAGAAATTGTAAATACAAAAATTAGAGATAAATTATGACAAATAGATGGAATGAAATAATTCCTATTAACCAACCTAATTAATACAAATTCATGGGGTCTTTTATATAGACTTGTACTTGACTTTACTAAACTATAAAATATGAAAATATTTAATCCACCAAAGTAATTAAACACCCACTAAAACAACTAAATAGACTAGATAAAGTCTTACTTGATAAAGTCCCAACTAAACAAACCAAGTTTTGCTAATCTATATGATTGTTGCACGTATCATTCCCCCCATTTGGATTATCCTTATCCACAAGGATAAAGACATAAGTGTCTTTAAGCATGAAAATTCTAGGTCATTAACATTGATATTTGGGAATGAATTTATCATCAAAGTAATAACATAGCCATTTTTCCTAACAATATTAAACTTTTTGGTTCGAAATTCATTTGAAATGATTGGCATTATTAATGGTGTCAATGCTGGTCTTAAGCACGGGTGAGGGGAGGGGCCCAAAACTTTAGCTAAACTATTGGATCCTGATTTTGGTTGTGTGTTAAATGGTTGGTTCAGGATATTTTGTAGTTGTTTTGTTCCTCAATTAGCTAAAGGACTTCTATTGTCTCATCTAAGGTCTTGGATTATTTGATTTTTTACATCTAAGCGAATGTCATATTGGAGCCATTCTAAATGAAAAGAGGCTACCTGAACTTATTGGGGACATATTCAATGTTTTCGAAATCAAAATATTGCTCTACCTTATTAACCCAATCAGTTGGGTAGTCACCGTTAAATTTTTAGATTGACAATTTAAGATGTTGATGGAGGTAGTCATGGGTGTTGTTTGGTCGATAACCTTCAACTGGAAATAAGTTGGCGCGTGGTTAGGTTTGATGAGTATTGGAGAGCTTGAAGTTCGATTAACACTATTTGCAAAGTAGCATGAATTTGGTCAATACTTAACTCGTACCAGGCCAAGATTTCATGAACTTCATTATAAAATTTAGCATTGGTTTGTCGCGAGTGTCCATGGTTGGAATCGTGCTCTGATACCAAATAATGAGAGGATTTGGGTCTATAATTTATAAGCACGTAATTTAGAGAAAAAATATGACAAATAGAAAGAATAAAATAATTCTTATTACCCAACCCAATCTATTCAAATTGAAGAGATCTCTTATATAGAGTTTTACATGACTTATAAAATATAAATATATGAGAATATCTAACCTACTAAAACAATTAAATATACTTAATAAAGTTTTGTTGGGTTACATGGTCGTTGCATGCACCACCAAATTTATTGATAAAGTTTTTTGTTTTTTTAAATTATTCGATAACAAGTTATAAAAGTCATATAGCAACAAGTTTGTAAATTTGCCACTAATGAGTTTTTAAACAAAAAAATAAAAGGACAAAGATAAGTTTATTTCGATATAATGACAAAACAATCAATGACCTTTTCTTTCCCTATTATTCTTCTCTTTTTTTTCTTCCTCTTTCTCCCTTATTTGTCATCATTTTATTTGATTTCTCTTATTTTTATTCACTTTCTTCATTTTGTTTTCTTTCATTTATTTGTTTTATATTGAGTTCTAAAATTCATTATCAATAAATTTTACACTTATCGAGATTGCTTCATTCTAAAACCCATGTTAATGGAAGGGTTGTGAGCGATTGATTGGAAATATCACTAGCAACAAGTTTCGACTACAATTTTTTTTGAAAATTTTCATGTTTTGATTGTGATTTGATTAGGTATTTTGATTTAACTAATTATTAAAATATCCAAAATAAACTAGTATAAAATACCTACAAAATTTAAAATTGACTTTAGGCTCTAAACTAGTACAATGGAGTTGAATTGAAACAAATTTAAAGTTACTAAACCCCTCTTAACATATCTAACATTAAATTGAAATTCAGGGCGTTTGTCGAATGAGCACATGAAACCCAAAAATCATTAAATTTAATTTCATTTGAATTTAAATGACAATCGAAAATGAGAAGGCCTTTGGGCGAGCGAAAGCTTCTGAGTTCCAAAAATTGGCCGCTCAGACAGTCTGATCTTCGTTTGGAAAATCATTGAAAAGAATGCTGAACCTCTCTCTACCTCCTCCTTCGTCATCAGGCCTGGCCATCGAAAACCCAAAACCCTGCTCCATCACCCACTCTCTCTCCTCCCGCACTTCCTTGACCGCCACTCGCTTAAACCCTTACAGGCCCAGAACCCGAACCCAAAGCCTCTCCTTGAAATGCCGCCACTCCCACCATTTCGAATCCCAACCTCAAACACCAGAACAGCAGAGGTTTGCTTCTTTCTCTTCAGGTAATTCTCGAGGATTTCTTTTCATTTCTGTTCATTTTCCCGTGTTTCAAACAAGGGGCTGAGCTGGGCTTAACTTGTTTTCTGTTCGCTCTCTGTGCAGGTGGGGGTGTGCCGCCTAGGGTTTTCGTGGGTCACTCGATTTACAAAGGAAAGGCCGCTCTCACGGTGGAGCCTCGGCCGCCTGAGTTCGTGCCTTTAGAGGTACGTTTCGCGTTGAGGTTTGGACACGGTTCTGGATTCGTATGCTGATTGTTAACTCTCTGTCTGGAACTTGAATTTGCAGTGGGAAAATAAAAGGGAAGGAAACGATAAGAATAAATGAAATCTGTTCTTGGAGCTTGGTTCATCTATATATATATATATGTATGTATATTTTTTACTATTAGAAACTGAGAAGAAAATAAATGATTTTTGTTGAGAAAATCATTTTGTTAGCTTGAGCAATTTTATCTTCCCTTCTCCGGAAATGCTAGTTCCAAGCATAGAATTTGTGTTGCAAAACTGTATGGCGACTTGATTTTTTGTTGCTTCTCTCGTGCTCATGATGGCTGGGTTTATCAACAGTCTGGAGCGTTCAAGCTGGCCCGGGAAGGTTACGTGTTGCTTCAGTTTGCTCCTGCAGCTGGTATTCGTCAATATGATTGGAGCAGGAAGCAGGTAACCTCTGCTTCAATATTCTTTCATGCACTTTGTATACATGATGAGGAGACATTATCTAAGCATAAAGCATGTGGTTTAACATTGTTCATTTGTTTGGCATTTAAGTACTTTGAAACCTTAGGTTTCACCACTCACTCTGTTTGGAATCTGAAGGCTTCAAGTATCTTTTGAGCCATTGTCCCAAGAAGTTGAATTAAGTTGGCATGTAACTCAAATGAATTGTTTTATCTTGTCTTCCTGAGGGGCTTCTGTGGAGGGTATGCAAAAACAAAAACATTTATTTTGTAATGGTGTTTAAAGTCATTACATGTCACTTCTTGGAGGAATTTAAAGATAAGATTAATGAATCTGCAATGCAGCTTATGTTCTAATATTTAGAATGTATTTTCATGCTTAAAGATGTTTCCTTTATATTGTTCAGGTATTCTCTTTGTCAGTGACTGAAATTGGAACTCTAATTAGCCTTGGAGCACGTGAGTCATGTGACTTCTTTCATGATCCTTTCAAAGGAAAAAGGTAACCATTTTTCTCGGTTAAAGTTTGCATGGTGAAAACCCATTACTCGTTTTAAACTTGTCATGGACTTCTGATTTTTTAGTAAGGTAATCATATTATTAGTCTGTCATATTCTTATCCAACTTATTAACTTTGCATGTGCCATTACTGCTGATTAGAATACAAAAGTGAAATGCTTATATTTTTTCGACTTGTTAATTACAAGTCGAGGTACAATTGGAATACTGCAGGAAGAGTTTATCTGTTAAATGGGAATATATATTAGATGCTGAAGTATTGCGATTTTGCTTCTATATTAGGCTATTAGCTTAATCTCTTGTTTGTAGCAGATATAGTGTGTCAATTTTCATACTGATTTCCTCAAAGGCTTCCAAATCTGGACTCTTAAGTAATTTATATTTTCATATGTTTTGGTGATTTGAATTATTAGATTTTATTTCAGTGGAATTGGTATTACTTTTTCCCCCCCTGGCTTTTGGTAGACCCTATACACATGATAACTGCCTCCATTAAGTACAATTGAACATTATCATGTTTGTGGTAAAATATTGTTGGAGGCTGTTTGATAGAATTCACTTTAGGGAAGTGATCAACCTAGGGCAAATAAGGAGAAGAATTGAGAGAAATGGGAGGAAGTGAATGGTTATATTCAATCTTGTGGACTCTTATTTATACATCTTGTAGGGGCTGATTTGGGAAATTCAACTACTAACTACCAACATGCTGTAACAAACTTGGGGACTACATGGCTGCCCTTTTCTTTCCTTCTTAATTGCAAAATTGCCATGCTACCTCACATACTCTCTTTCTCTGGCTTTGCCAATATTTTCGTTTCATCCATCAACTTTGTTGGCCTCTTCTTTCCCTCTTATACTCCTGCGAATTCCTGCTGCATCACCTTTTCTTTTAGGTTTGGGAATCTCCTAGATTCTGCTAGGTTACTATCATCACCTCTCCCTTCAGAAATAAACTTGTGCTCAAGTTTCAAGTTGGGATGGAGGGCTTGAAACTGTTGATAATCTTCCTAGGTAGCTTCTTCTAGTGGCAATCCTTCCCACTTTACCATTATTTGTCTTCTTTCATTGCCTTTATGGCAAATAACTCGGAGTATTGAGGATTGCTTAGGGCAGTATCTCTGGTTCATTGCCATTATTTGCTTCAGGTATGGGAGTGATCTCAGTAGGCTGTTGGGGCCCCCTGAAGGGTTTCGATAGAGAGGTGGACAACTGGATGGATTCTTGAGCCAGGCGGTAGGAGTTTGTATGCTACAACCCCAATGTTATGTAGCACCTGATAGGGTCCATATTAACAGGGACTGAGTTTATGATGCCCCCCATGAGACAAAAAGTGCTGCCTGTAAGGTTGCAGCTCAACCCATTCCCAGTCTCTTTCCGCAAATTGAATGTCCTGCCTTTGTTTATCATGCCTGAGATTTCATCTGCTGCTGTGTCTTAAGAAGGTTGCTCTTTAATACCTTCAATAGGTCTGTCCTCTGAATCAGCAACTGCTCTACCGCTTCTACTACACTTTCATTCCCCCAATAATCAGGCACCTTGGGCAGTTCCCTTCCAAACAGAGCTTGGAAGGGGGTCATCTTAATGGAGGAATGGTATGAGGTATTATACCATAACTCATACCATGGTAGTAACTAGGCCCATTCTCCAGGTATAACCTGAACACAGGACCTTAGATAAGTCTCTAGTATCCTGTTGACCAGCTTAGTTCACCCATCCGACTGTGGATGATAAGCTGAACTATATTGTAGAGCGGTTTAGTGTTGGTGTAAAGGGCCAAAATGGGCAAATTTTGTCAACTTGTCCAGTGTCCACTACCACTAGGATGGTGCAACACCCTTGAGCCTTTGGTAGACCAACAATGTGATCCGTGCTAAGATCTTCAAAAACTTGTTTTGGAACTGGCAGTGGGTGCAGGAGACCTCCTGTTCTATCAGTTGGATACTTCATCTGTTGGCAAATAGTACACTCTTTGACATAACCCCGTATGTCTCCTTTCAGATTGGGCCAATAGAAGGCAGCTGCCACTTGTTTGAGAGTTCTAGTGACTCCTGCATGACCTCCTAAGGGAGACTCATGTAATTCTTGCAGAATGCCTTCCTTATTGGAGTGGGGGAACTCAATACTCTTCTTCCCTTATAGCACAACCACCTTCTATTGACCTGATAATGCTCTGAAGGTAATTCTCCTTGGTTCAATCTGCTATGTATTGCCAACAGCTCCTGGTTGGCCTTATTTTCTTCCTGTAGCTGTGATAACAAATCAGGGTTGTGTTTCCATATTGTACTTGTTGGTTTCACCATGTCAACTAAGTTATGGAACACAACTATATCAATTATCTTCATTCACTACCATCTCATGAAATTTCTCCATGTGAAGATGGTGTTCAAACTTCATTTCATCATTACTCCGCCAGGGGATATTATCCACTGCCGGTCCCAAGCCCGGATAAAGGAGGAGGGTTGCGTTAGGTAGCCGACAGCCAGCGTAAAACTTAGTCGGATCCAAATATGAATTCTAGACAAACTATCTGTTGGGATGTAACCCACATAGAAGTCTAGAATTCATGTAGCCAACCCCACATAGTGGGATAACGGCTGGATATGTTGTTGTAGCTGTGATAACAAATCACTGACAGGTCTGGTAATAGCCATCATCAAGGTTTGAGTGGCCATAGTACCTTCCTCATCTTGTTCTGGAATCTCCTTCCTAGACAAGGCATCAACAACTAATTTAGTTCTTCCAAATTTGTACACAATATTGTAATCATAGCCACAAAGCTTGCTACATGTTGTTCAGGAGTCTGTATCACTTGTTGCATCAGCTCCTTGAGGCTTTTGTGGTCTGTACATATTGTAAAAGAGTTGTCTAGTAAGTATTTTGTCCACTTGCGCACTGCCTGCACAATGGCATATAACTCTTTCGCATAATAGGTAGAGGCCAACAACAGTCATGGAGGTGGTTTTTTTACTGAAGTAAGCTAAAGAATGCTGTTCCTGTACTAGCACAACTCCTATCCCCACATTTGAGGCATATGTCTCCAAAACAAAGGGCTTGCTGAAATTAGGGAGACCTAGCACATGGGGGGCTTGTGACACACACCCCTTTAATGTGTGAAATGCCTGATTTGCTTTCATATCCCATTTCCATTCTCTTTTGTGTTTTTTTTTGTTTTTAAATAGATCGGTAAGAGGAGCTGCAAGGGTGGCATAACCCTTGATAAATTTTCTGTAATACCCCGTGAGGCCTAGGAATCCCCTCAGTTGCTTCAAGTTACTGGGAGTAGGCCATTTTTGCATTGCTTCAATCTTGCCAGGATCACGCTGCTCTCCCTTCTTATACACTATATGGCCTAGCTGCCTAGGTATTCAATATTTCTTTGATAGAAAACACATTTGCTTAACATAACATAGGGCCAAGTGCTGGTAATGCTCCTCAAGAGTGCAGCTGTAGATGAGTAGATCATTAGAAAAACAGCCACAAGCCTCCTCAAGTAGGCTTGCAGATCTCGTTCATAAGGGCCTGAAAGGTGGATGGTGCATTGGTGAGCCCGAAAGGCATTACCAAGAACTCATAGTGCCCCTGGTGAGTTCTTAAAGCAGTTTTTCCAGTATCTCCTTTTGTCACTCTAATTTGGTGATAGCCAACTCTGTGATCTAATTTCGAGAAAGCAGTAACCCCATGTAACTCATCCATCCAACAACTCCTCAATAGTGGGAATGGGAAATTTATTCTTTTGTGCCACTGCATTTAAAGCCCTGTAATCCAAACAGCCAGGTACCATCCTTCTTTCTGACAAGCAGCACAAATGATGAGAAGGGGCTTGTGTTAGGTTGAATGATCCCTCTGTCCTACATTTTCTGGACTTGCCTTTCAATCTCTGCCTTTTGGAAATAGGATATCTGCAGGGTTTTACATTTACTGGTTTGGTCATTGGTTCAAGAGGAATAGTGTGGTTGATCCGCCCGAGTGGTGGCCGCCCCTCAGGCTCCTTAAAACACCTCTTCAAATTTTTCAGTGAGCTGTTGCAACTCTTCACCCTCCCAAGATTGGGAACTCCCCTGTAGGTTCAGCTTCTTCCACATTAAGGTGGTAGAATTCAGAAATTTTTCCTTTCCTGTCAAGTTCTTGCAATTGTCTGGGTTCCAAGGGTGTCTTGGTGACGCTTCTCTCTCCATGGAGCTGTGCATCTGAGTTGTTCTGCTGGAATTTGGTAGTTTTGAGTCTCCCAGTAGTTCCAGCCACTAAATACCCAATATGCCATCTGCTCCCCTCACTGGCAGCACAAAGAATTCAAGAAACTCCACTTGCTGTATGTGTAGCAGTACTTGTGTGCATTTATATGACAGGTCAAATAGTCTCCATTACCAATGAAAACCTTGAAAGTCTGACATCTCACGACAATAAGCCCCAATGTGAGAGCGTTGGTACTGTAGGAAATTGTGGGTACTTCCACTATCCATCAGAATTTGATTGGTTTGTCGCTGTACAGATCATGTCAATTTGATAGTCTTAGGACTAGTTTGCCCCTCTAGGGCTTGATATTTGATTTCAAGGGCCTGATCTTGGTCCAAGTTGTTATTTAACCCCAACAGTTCTATATCAGTTTCCTCATTCTCCTCTTCCTCCTCTAGTTCCTCCCCCATGAGAAATAGGAATCTACTTTTGCATTGTGTCCTGGTGTGAATTTTTCATTGCAACTGTAGCGAAGCCCCTTTTCTCTTTTTTTACCTTCATCTCAGCTGCTGTCAACCTCTTAAGTGGCAGTGCATGGCTACTGGTTTGTTTAGAGACAACCCCATATAAGTTGTGCTTGTTTTGGGAGGGTGGTCCTAATATAGATGAGCTGGGGTGTGAATTTGAGCAACGGTTCAGGCTCTTAAGTGCCTTTAAATAGGCTCATGCAACTTAGACCAAATGCTTGGGAGAGTGGTTAGTCTATTAGCTACAACCTCTACTTGTGTCTCAGGCCTCAACCCAAGAATAAAACAACTCTGTAAAAAATCATGAGGAAGACCAGTTACCTTAGCTGATAAAGCTTCAAATTGTGCCTGATATTCCATTACCTACTGAGTCTGCACCGGCTTGGCCAGCTGGCCTCTCCGATCTTCATGTTCATATGGCCAGGATCTGTGTAGAACAACAACTTCAAATTCCTCCTGGTCAGCCAATTGGCCACTCAGCTGCATCCACTGATACCAGCCAGCAGCTGGACCATCTGGGTGGAATGAAATGAGATCCAACTTCTGATTCTTTGGAATGGCATAGTAGGTGAACATTTTCTTAATCTAAACAGTCAATTGGTTGGATCTTGTCCGTCAAACCATGGGACATCCATGCTAATTGTTCTAGTGTGTCCTAGGTGAGGAATTACTGCTTGACCCAGATTCTGAATCAGTCTTATTGTTGGGGACTCACAGAGTTTAATGGCGGTGTCTGATGCAGATCATTACTTCCGCCTGCTGGAGAATGATCGCCATTATCAGAATTGACATGATTCAGATTAGGCCTGTTCACAGGAGTTTGTGGCGAATTTGAGTGGGATTCAGTGAATTGGGCAAAGAAGAGAGCAAACTGGTAGGATTACCAAAATTTTGATTGAATCACCGATTGTATAAAGATGAAACACTGATTGAGTATGGATCAGAAACTACATGTGTAATGAAATAAAATTGAACGAAAGAAAACAGGGTGTTTGAGAGGCCCAAAACTCTCCTTGATTTAATACTCAATTTCTGCCTATTTCTCTCTTCTCCTTTTCCTCCTATTTATAGGTTGTTGCTTTCCCTTTCCTGCCCTCTATAACTGAATCCGGTTATGCACATGCTGGTTATTGCGCAAGCCAGCTATATTCCTATTCTACCCTTGGTGCACATGCTGGCTGTTATGCAAAATCAGCTATGTTACTATTCTGCCATTGGTTCTTGAAGCATTCTGATGGGTCCGTTGCATCGGAGGCCTATCATTGCTCCCTTCTCCAACTTTCACCTTGTCCTTAAGGTGAAAAGTGGGGAATTGCTGTTGAATCATATAACATCCCGCATCGAGCAATAGGAAGGATCGGATCAACTTAACTTGATGGGCCTACGCGAACTTTCTAAGGGTCACCCATCCTTAAGCTACCTAGCTCAAGCATGTTTAATCTGAGAGTTCTTTATCCATATTTAGTTCAAAAAGTATCCAATTGGTGTTGTTTCCTTCCTTACTATCCTCGATATATAAACTAGCTTCTCTAGAGTCCCTTCTTAGACCTGACCTTGGGCTCTCGGGGTATTACATTCTCCCCCCCTTGAGCACATGACGTCTTCGTCATGTGACCTTACAATTGGTCCCAGATTTTCTCCCCTTTTGGGGCCTGCCATCCTAGAAGCCTGCCAGGAGTCGCTCCTTGTTCAGACCCTCGCACCCCGGCGCCACTCCTCGCCTTTATCGAATCGCCTTCTCCAAGGGTCAGTTCTAATACCATCTATAACATCCAGCATCGAGCGATAAGAAGGACCAGATCAACTTACCTTGATGGCCTTATACGAACTTCCCAGGGGTCACCTATCCTAAAGTTACCCTAGTTCAAACACACTTAATTCGGGAGTTCTTTATCCACATTTAGTCCAAAATATATCCAACTGGTGGTGTTTCCTTCCTTACTATCCTCGATATATATACTAGCTTCTCTAAAGTCTCTTTTTAGACCTGACCTTGGGCTCTTGGGATATTACAAATCATGCTGTAGGGCTACCAAGTTACTTCCAACCATGGTAACCCACTCCATTGAATTAAAACATCCAAACCTTACAGGTTATTACTTGTTCTTGGGTGAACGCCCAACATCACCTCTGGTTGAACTAGCATCACCAGGTCTGCACTAAGTTGGCTGGGAATTTCCACACTGGCTTTCAACGCCCCTCTTGCCTCACGTGGCTGCGACACATGGAAAACGAGGGTGGATATTGCTATGTAACGACAATATTAACTTGTAGGCTACGGGCCTGATCCTCTGTTCAATTGCGAATGGTCTGTAGAATATAAGAGACAATTTCTCGTTCGAACAAGAAGCCAATGTCTTTTTGTGATAAGGCCTTAACTTCAAATAGACTAAGTCCCCAACCCTGAACTCGACATCTCTTCTTTTCATGTCTGCCCCCTTCTTCATGACCGCTTGGGCCCTTAGTAGCTGCGTTTTAAGTTCTTCTAGGATTTGATCTCTTTAAATCAACTATTGTTCAACTGCAGAAACATGAGTAGATCCCCTTTCAAACCTCAATAACGTTAGCGGTTCTTTCCCATGTACTGCTTGGAATGGAGTTAGCCTTGAAGTCGTGTGGTATGAAGTGTTGTGCCACAATTTAGCCCAAGGCAGTCACATATACCATGCTTTAGGTTTGGAGGAAGCAAAACAATGTAGGTATGTTTCCAGGGTTCTATTAAGAACCTTTGTTTGGCCATCCGTTTGCGGGTGGTACGCGGTGATGTGGTTGAGTCTCTTGCCTTGGAGGCGAAACATTTCTTTCTAAAATCTGCTCATGAAGATCTTGTCTCTATCCGAGACAATGGAGTAAGGCATGTCGTGAAGCCTCACAACTTCTTTGATAAAAACCCTGCCACCCCTCCTGCTTATAAAGGATGGTTAAGCCCAATAAAATATCCATATTTACTAAGTCTATCCACCACCACCAAGATTGAGTCTATATTACCCGACCTTGGTAAGCATTCGATGAAATCCATGGCAATGTCATCCCAAATTTGATTTGGGATAGGAAAGGGTTGTAAAATTTCTCCTGGAGTTAGGGCCAAGTACTTGTTTTGTTAACAAACACCACAATTACTTACATACCGATGGATGTCACGTTTCATTCCAGACCAATAGACATTAGCTACAATCCTCTTATAGGTTTTTAAAAATCCCAAGTGCCCTCCCACTTCCCATCGTGGCCATCATGATGTAGTAGAGGAATGAGGGAAGAACCCTTTGATAAGAACAACCGCCCTCTGTAAATGAGCTTATTGTTCAGCATTTGAAAGTCGGGTTGGGGGAAGGTCCCTGACAACATGTTGTAGCTTTTCATTTGTTTCTACTTCGCGGGCCAATTGATCAAGTTGGATCACTTTACAAACCGTTATGTAGGGGTGGCAATACGGGTTGGCGGGTCATAATCGTGTCGTGTTGAGACACACATATAACACATATCAGGCTAACCCGAACACGACCCGTTTAATAATCGTGTCAAATTCTTTAAACCCGAACATGACACATTTATTAAATGTGTAACACGACACGACTCGTTTAACCCGTTTAACTAAACGTGTCATATCGTGTCACCTATTAACCTATTTAACCAGTTTAATTTAAACGGGTCGTGCTGTGTCACCTGTTAAACTGTTAACCTGCCCAACTCGTTTACCTATAACATGTAAAAACCTATTGAATGCATAAAAAAAGCCTATTCAATACACATATAAAATCTTATTCATACACATATAACTGGCAAGTGCTGTGACCTAGCACCATCGAAACCGAGTCGTGAACACTAGCAACAACGAGCACCGAGAAGCACCAGCCACCAAGCAGAGCATCGAGCCGAGCGGCGAGCACCGCCGGCATTGATCAACGAGGGAGAAGGAGAACGACACCGAAAGAGTGAGCACCGATCAATGAGGGAGGAGTAACCAATCAATGATCAAGCACCACCGGCATTGAAAGACTGACCACCGAGCAATAGCGAGAGTCACGAGACGAGGGAGAAGGAGAACGACGGTCGAAGAAAGAGAGAGAGTGGGGAGACAGAGAGAAATCAAAAAGGACGTCAGGCGTGCGTAAAAACCCTAGGCGGCGAACATTGTGAAGCTTAGTTACTTAGTATATATAATATAACATTAATATTATATATATAAAATAACATTAATATATATAATATAATATATTAAACGGGTTTATTTCGTGTCTAAACAGGTTAGGCAAGTTGACCCGTTAAGGCACATTTTTTTCGTGTCGTAAACGGGTTGACCCGTTTATGACCCAAACCCATTTAGTCTCAACACAAACCCGCCTAATTCGTGTCGAGTCATGTCGTGTAATCGGGTCGTGTCGAAAATTGCCAGCCCCACCGTTATGGTTAACAGGGTTGCGGAGTGGCTGATTTTGGAAAGGCCATCTACTGTTTTATTTTCCAATCCTGGGCGGTATTGTATCTCAAATTGAAACCCCATTAATTTCAACATCCATCTATGATATTCAGGGCTCACTAGCCGCTACTCCATCAGAAATTTGAGACTCTTTTGATCGTTTCGAACCACAAATTTCCTACCCAAAAGGTAATGTCTCCATTTTTGTACCACAAATACGATGGCCATTAGATCTCTTTCATTAATAGATTTTCTCCTTCTCAATTGATTAAAAGCATGGCTAAAATATGCAATAGGTCTATGATCCTGCATTAATACTGCTCCCATACATTTCCTCGACGCCTCTGATTCCGCCACAAATTGCTTGCCAAAGTTAGGCGAAACTAAAACTGGTAGAGACACCATTGTAGCCTTAGGATGTTGAAAGGCTTGCTTTGTTCTGCTACATCGTCCTAGGAAAAATTATTCTTCCGTAGTCTCTCCGTGAGGGGCCATGCCCATTTACAATAGTCCTTTACAAATTTTTTATAATACCCCGTAAGCCCTAAAAACCCTCTCAACGCCTTTAACGTTGTAGGGGTTGGCCAATCTAACATTGCCTGCACTTTGTTGCGATCTGTGGATACAGCCTGCTGGGATATGATGTGGTCCAAATATTCAACTTCCAACTGCCCAAATAAACACTTCTTCTTGTTAGCGAACAACTGATTTTCTGCCAATACTTTCAAAACACAACGCAAATGTTGTGCATGCTGCTTAAAAACTTTGCTGAAAACTAGGATGCCATAAAAAAATACCAACACAAAGTGCCTCAATTGCTCTCTGAATATTTTATTCATCAGTGATTGGAAAGTGGCTGGTGTGTTCGTTAACCCGAAGGCATAGTTATGAAAGGCGCGCCTAGGCGCGAGGCGCCTTAAAGTGCAGGTTTTGCGCCTCGCCTCTGCTGAGGCGAGGCAGTTTTGGCGAGGCTCTCGCCTTGCGCGCCTAGGCGCTGGGGCGTGAGGCACGCCTCATGAACTTAGGTCTAACTTCTTCTAACACTAGCATCCAGCCGCTCCAACATTTCCACTCCCGCTCGCTGCTTGTGCTTGCCCGATCTTCCTCTTCCTCTCTAGCCCCAGCCGCGCCTGCCTCCTCTCCAGCTCGCCCGATCTTCTTCCTTTCCTCTCCAGCCGCGACCCCCTCCTCTCTTCCTCTCCAGCTCGCCCGGTCTTCCTCTTCCTCTCTAGCCCCAGCCGCGCCTGCCTCCTCTCCTGCTCGCCCGATCTTCTTCTTCCTCTCCTCTCCAGCCGCGACCCCCTCCTCTCTTCCTCTCCAGCTTGGCCCGACCTTCTTCCTCTCCTCTCCAGTTGCGCGCGACCCCCTCCTCTCTTCCTCTCCTCTCCAGTTCGGCTTGATCTTCCTCTTCCTTTCCTCTCCAGCCGCGCTGCCTCCTCTCTTCCTCTCCTATCCAGCCACGCCCACCTCTTAGCCTGTTAAATTCCTCTCCAGCCAGCCGCAGTCGCACCCTCTTCCTCTATTCTCCTCTGCCCACGATCTTCTCCTCTCTTCCTTGCCTTTCTTCTCATTTGCTCTTCAATTTGAAGCTGTTACGGCTGCTATCTTGTAAGTTCTTTTAGTTGTTTTTTATTTGTTTATTTCTTGCATTCTTGTTTTATTTCTTTTGCTGGCAGTTGGTTGCTGATCTTTTTAAGTCTTTAATCTTTATGGTTTATTTCTATCATTAGGAGAATTTTGTGGAAGTTGGAAGTCCGAAGTTTGGAACTGTGTTGCAACTTACAACAGCCCAATAAATGTCATCAACCACTTCCAAAATGGACCCGGCATGGAATTATTTTGAAGCTGATCCTAATGATAGAAATACCACCACTTGTAAATTTTGCCGTAAAGTAACAAAAGGTGGTATATTTCGAGCGAAACAACATCTTGTGGGCGGTTTTAAGAATACTAAAGTTTGTCCAAAATGTCCTCCATCAGTACAAGAAGAGA
This sequence comes from Diospyros kaki, assembly GCA_036245055.1. Lineage (NCBI taxonomy): Eukaryota > Viridiplantae > Streptophyta > Magnoliopsida > Ericales > Ebenaceae > Diospyros > Diospyros kaki. The sequence goes on along the minus strand of BSEG01000002.1, from coordinate 3,814,641 downwards.
TTGGAGAGTACATGAAAAAAAAGAAAAATAGCAGGGATGAGCGAAATATAGCATCGTTAGATGATGATCTTCTATTTGGTGAAGGGTATGATGATGATGATGATGATGATGAGCCGCTGCCTCAAAGTAAAAAAAGACCCAATGTATCTACTGGAAGTGGAAGTGGTACTGGTAGTGTTGGTAGTGTTAAAGGGCCAACACAAAAGGGTCCACTTGATGTTTTTTTTAAAGACCCAGAAGTTAATGTATTGAAAAGCAAGGGCAAAGGAAAGCAAACAAGATTGGGTGAACATGATTTTGCAAAAAAAGAGTTAAGAGCTCGAGTTTGTAGAAGTTTTTCACGATGAATGTATGATGCTGGCATTCCATTTAATGCAGTGACATATGACAATTTTAAAGTATTTATAGAAGCAGTTGGTCAATATGGTCCGGGGGTGAAGCCGCCTAGTTACCATGAAGTCAGGGTTCCCCTTCTTAAACAAGAGGTAGAAGCCACTCGTGAAATGATGAAAGATCATGAAGAGGCGTGGGCTAAATATGGGTGTTCCATTTTGTCAGATGGCTGGAAAGACAAGAGGGAAAGGACATTGATTAACTTTTTAGTCAATTTCTCCTAAAGGAAGTATGTTTTTGGAGTCTGTTGATGGTTCTAGCTATTCAAAGACTGGGGAAAAGATGTTTCAATTATTAAATAAATGTGTGGAAAAAATTAGAGTAAGAAATGTGGTGCAAGTGGTCACCGATAGTGCTTCAAACAATGTTTTAGCAGGTATGAAATTCATTTTTGTAATTTGTATTATGTTTATAAATAGAACAATTTGAATATTCATTAGATATTTATTATTTACTAATATCTTATTAATTTCACTCTAAATAATAACAGGAAGATTTTTAAAGGCAAAATATCCTACGTTGTTTTGGACACCATGTGCAGCGCATTGCTTGGATTTAGTGTTGGAAGATATTTTCAAGTTGCCTAATATGAAGAAGACATTTGAGAGAGCTGTTATGGTGAATAGCTATATCTATAATCGTTCGGGTCTAGTAAACATGCTTAGAAGGTTTACTGACAAGAAAGAGTTGTTGAGGTCTGCAAAAACACGGTTTGCAACTGCCTTTATCACTTTGGGCAGGATGCATAGTCTGAAAAGCAACCTTAGAAGGATGTTTACCTCCGAGGAGTGGATGACAAGCAAGTGGGTAAAAGAAGCGGGGGCTAAAAAGGTTGTAGAAGTGATTTTGATGCCTTCATTTTGGAACAATGTTGTATTTGCTTTAAAGGTGGCTGGTCCATTGGTGCGTGTATTGCGCTTAGTGGATGGTGAGAAGAAGCCTGCTATGGGATACATATATGAGGCCATGGATAGGGCCAAAGAAGCGATTGCTAACTCTTTTAATGGGGATGAAAAGAAGTATGCACCCATTTTTTCAGATCATTGATAATCGATGGGATGTTCAGCTTCATCGCCCCTTGCACGCAGCTGGTTGGTACTTGAACCCAGAATATTTCTACAAGGCTGAACGTATAGATCCAGAGATCATGACTGGCTTATATGAATGCATTAGAAAGTTAAATCCAGATATAAAGGTTCAAGACCAAATTGATGCTGAGCTTGCGATGTATAACAATGCAGATGGGTTCTTTGGAAACTATATGGCTATTGGAAAGAGAGTTGAGAAATCACCAGGTACACACATATATATATATATTACATTATATATATAATCATTCTAGATAATAGATAATAACTAACCCATGAATTTTATTGGACAACTGAATGGTGGGCTTCATATGGAATGTCAACACCCACGTTGCAAAAATTTGCAATTAAAATTCTTAGCTTGACTTGTAGTTCATCTGGGTGTGAACGTAATTGGAGTGTGTTTGAAAATGTAAGTGCACACTTAAAATTTTTATTAGTAGTTGGTTTGTTTCATGTAGCTTATTCTTATTTCTTGTTGTGTTTTCATATTGTACTTGTTGGTTTCACCATGTCAATTAAGTTATGGAACACAACTATATCAATTATCTTCATTCACCACCATCTCATGAAATTTCTCCATGTGAAGATAGTGTTCAAACTTCATTTCATCATTACTCCGCCAGGGGATATTATTCACTGCCGGTCCCAAGCCCGGATAAAGGAGGAGGGTTGCGTTAGGTAGCCGACAGCCAGCGTAAAACCTAGTCGGATCCAAATATGAATTCTAGACAAACTATCTGTTGGGATGTAACCCACATAAAAGTCTAGAATTCATGTAGCCAACCCCACATAGTGGGATAACGGTTGGATATGTATGTATGTATGTAGCTTATTCTTACTTCTTAGTATGTTTTTGCATAAATTGTTGCAGCTTCATACTAAATGGAGAAACAGGCTTGATCAACTTCGTTTAAACGACTTGGTATTTGTGAAATACAATAGAGCATTGAGGCGTCGATATCAAATGCGTGATACCATTGACCCTATCATATTGACCCACATTGATGAAAGCAATGAATGGTTGACTAGAAAACTTGATGAGGAGAATGATAAAGATGATGAAACTGTTTTTCCAGATGACATTGGGGATGGGTTGACATGGAGTAATGTTGCTGCGGCTGTAGGAGTTGGAGAGCCTAGTTATCTATTTAGAACTAAACAAACTCGATCACAATTGGGATCAACTTCGGCTTCAACTTCAAAGCGACGAGTAACTCAGGAGATTGAAGAGGAGGAGGAAAGTGAGGCAGGGACTAAAGATGATGAAGACTTGGAAGAGGGAGAAGAATTGAGAGATGAAGAAGAAGATGAAGGGGTGATTGAAGGGGATGATGAAGATATTGACCTTGATGTTGATGATCTTCTTGATGATGATTGATTAAAAAACTTCTTTATATTGATTGTGGACTTGTAGTGTTTGTGTTTGTTTAGAACTTTCCATTATAATTGATACTTGTTTGAGTTTGAGTCTTTAAGTTTGAACTTTGATGATATTTCTAGTTCAGAATTTGCATGATGAATGAATTAACTTTGATTTTGTTAGTTTATAGAATTTGAAGATAATGAATCATGAATGATATGAATGTGTTATTATTGATATTTTGATAGTTGTTTATGATTTTACAAGATTTTGAGTTTTTTTCCTAAAAGGTGCGCCTCGCTTCGCAAAGGCACGCCTCGCCTCGTGCGCCTCGCGCCTCAGGCTCCAGGACCTTTTGCGCCTCGCTGCGCCTCGCGCCTTTCAGAACTATGCCCGAAGGGCATGACGAGAAATTGGTAGTGGCCCTCATGCGTCCTGAAAGCTATTTTCGGGACCTCTCCGCTTTGATGCAAATCTGATGATAAACCGTTTTTATATCAAGTTTGGAGAAAACCGTGGCCCCATGTAACTCATCAAGTAGTTCCTCAATTACTGGAATTGGGAATTTGTTGGGGAATGTCACCTTGTTCAGAGCCCTATAGTCCACACAGAAACGCCACCCCCCCATCCTTCTTAATGAGTAACACTAGACTAGAGAAAGGGTTGGAGCTTGGTTGTATAATCTTTGCTGCTAACATTTCACATACCATTTTCTCAATTTCATTTTTTTGAAGGTAAGGGTAACTATAAGGCCAAACATTGACCGGAGCAATCCCTGGTAGCAGGTTGATTGCGTAGTCCCTTTTTTTGGAAGGAGGCAGCCCTTCCGGATTTGCGAACACCCCCTCAAATTAAACCAACACCTCCCTAAGGAACAATAGAGTTTTGACCTGGAACTCATTGAATTCTGTAGCTATTGTCCCTAGTTCCAATAGCATCCCCTCTCCATTTTCCTTAAAGGCCTTCATCATAGCCTTCAAGGAGACCAAGGTCTTGCTTAGGCTAGGGTCTCCCTGTAATGTTATGGCCATCCCTCCCACTTGAAATTTCATAGTTAATGTCTTCCAGTCTATATTCATCTTTCCCACAGCCACTAGCCACTTCATTCCAAGTATTACATCAAAACTACCCAATTCAAGTGGTAGGAAATCTTCCACAACTTGCAGATTTTGGAGGGTAAACTTCACCCCTTTGCAAATACTTGCCCCTTGCACTGCCATTCCTATCCCCATTATCACCCCATATCCTACCGTTTTCGTCCTTGGTAAACCCAATTGTTGCACCAACTCGGTTGCTATGAAATTGTGTATTGCCCCTTCGTTAATAAGACCCACTACTGGATGCCCTTCTATATGCCCTATAAGCTTAATGGTTTGTGGTGTAGTCAATCCAACGACAGAGTTCATTGAGAGTTCAATGACCTCACCTCCTCGCATCAATTCCCTTTCTTCCGCCTCTAATGTTTCCTCCTCAACCCTCGCTTCTCCTACCTCTTCATCATAGATCATCATTACCTGGAGTTCTTTGTTTTTACACTTGTGACCTATAGAATACCTCTCATTGTAGTGAAAACATAGGCCCTTCTCACGCTTGGCTCTCCATTTGGCTTCACTAAGCCACTTAAAGGGTGGATTTCCTACGCCTTCGATGGTCGTAGGCTTGGGTCCCGATGGAGACGTGGTTCTGGGGGAGAAATTTAGGCTCATAGCCAGAACTGTGGAGAGTCGAGTTGGGTTTGAAGAAGAGAAGTGGGAATACTCACCCTTAGCTGGGCCGGGTAAGACAAAACGGTTTTGGAGTGTTGCATTCTTATCTTCAATGTGTTGGGCCATTGTCATGATCTACTTCAACCCCCGGGGCTGTAGTACTCGGATCTTGGCTCATATCTCAATTTTGAGATTGTTGATGAAGTGGCCTTCTAGAAATGTATTTGAGACTTCTGCAACTGGCACAACCAATGTCTCAAACAATAGGCGGTAATCTCTGATGGACTTTTCTTGCCGAAGAGCCAAGAAACGCTCCTCCAACGTTCCTTCTTGGGTGGAATGAAATTTGCTTCGGATCCCCTGTTTGAGTTCGTCCTAGCTTTGGACCCCTTTTCGTCATGTCTCCCACTGGAACCACGTGTGGGTTCGAAACACAAGGCAACCGTCTCAACTTTCTCCTCCTTCGACAATTGTTTTACGGAAAAATACTGCTAGGCTTAGAAAATCCAATCATCAGGATTCTACCCCTCAAAGATTGACATCTCTAGCATTCTACCATGAACTTCCAGCCACCAATTTCCTCTCGATCCATCCTCAAACTCCCTGCTCACTCTAATTCCCGGTGACACCTTGGAATTATGGGTTTGAAGGTCACTTCGTCGCTTTCCCTTTGTTCTTCTTCTCCCGTTCTTGTTCCTCCCATCTACGTCTCATGTATGTGAACTGGTCCAGCATGATCCTGACATTCTTCTCCATCGTTTGCACCTCCCCTCTCATGGCTTTGACTCCTTTTTGCATACCCTCCATCTTCACCTCCGATTCCATGACTCTATCCATTAGATTCACCATTAGGCTTTGATTGAATCACCGATTGTATAAAGATGAAACACTGATTGAGTATGGATCAGAAACCACCAGTGTAATGAAATAAAATTGAATGAAAGAAAACAGGGCGTTCGAGAGGCCCAAAACTCTCCTGGATTTAATACTCAATTTCTGCCTATTTCTCTCTTCTCCTTTTCCTCCGATTTATAGGTTGTTGCTTTCCCTTTCCTGCCCTCTATAACTGAATCCGGTTATGCACATGCTGGTTGTTACGCAAGCCAGCTATATTCTTATTCTACCCTTGGTGCACATGCTGGCTGTTATGCAAGCTCAGCTGTGTTACTATTCTGCCTTTGGTTCTTGAAGCATCTCTAATAGGTCTGCTGCACCGGAGGCCTATCACAAACCTCTCCTGAACTGCATCTGCAGCTACATTAGGTGATGGTCAGTTTGTTCCTGCCGATTCTGGACCTCGGCTAAGATCCCTGCTCTCATCTCAGCGCATTGGGTATTGATCTTCTCAGTGATCATCTCCATCTGCTTGTTGGACTTGGTAATCTTTGCACAGGTTCCTTCGACCGTGGATACAATGATGGTGAAGCAGGTGGTAATTTCTCTCAGTGAGAGCACCAGTTGATAGAATTCACTTCAGGGAAGTGATTACCACAAGCAAAATAAGGAGAACAATCGACATAAATGAGAGGAAGAGAATGTTTATATTGAATCTTCTTTCCCAGTGCTAAGTTTCAGACTCTTATTTATGCATCCTGTATGGACTAATTTGGGAAATTGTGCCATTAACTACCCACATGCTGTAACAAACTCAGGGATTACATGGCTGCCTCCTTCTTCCCTTCTTAATTGCAAAATTGCCATGCTACCTCACATACTCTCTTTCTCTAGCTTCAGCAATATTTTTGTTCATCCATCAACCTTGCCGGCCTCTTCTTTCCCTCATACTCCAGCGAATTCCTGCTGCCTCACCTTTTCCTTTAGGTTTGGGAATCTCCCCAGGTTCAGCTAGGTTACCGTCTCTATTCCTTTAAATACCTCTTTTTGCTTTGTAGTTGCATCGATCTATTAACTGGCCATGGAGATGGTTGGAGGTCTAGAATTCATGTGGCTGGCCCACGTAGTGGGATTAAGGCTTGTGATTGTTGTTATTATTGTAGTTGCATCTATCCATTAGCTGTTGTTGGACTAGCAAAACCATTATTTTCAACACTCATTGTAGAATATGGCCCTGTCAATTTGTTTCCTAACAAGTATGCATTTTGATGTTACTGGGAAGTCATTGTTGAAGCCATAGATAGGCTATTGTTCATACAATTCTGTTAACTGTAATGGACTTGTAATGTCAATTTATTGTTTTTTATTTTTGTAGTGATGAAGGTAAAGTGAGGAAGGTCTTGAAGGTAGAACCTCTTCCTGATGGCTCTGGTCACTTTTTCAATCTCAGTAAGCTTCATTTATCTCAAAAGTTTGGCAGTGATTTTGGAAAGAATGTACTTTCTTCTGTTCTAACATTTGATCCTTTTTTTTTTTTGTTTCTCTGGGATCTATTTAAGGTGTTCAAAACAAGCTGACAAATGTGGACGACAGCATTTATATCCCGATTACCAAAGCAGAGTACACGGTTCTAACCTCAGCCTTCAATGTATGAAACTTCTTTGACTACTTTTTCTTTTTATAATATTTGTAATTTTTAATTTTTGGCCGGTTGCAACAAAGCTGGATGTGGTAGAACTTTCTGATTATGAGACTAAGTAGCATGGGAGGAACAAGGTATCCTATATGTTTTGTATAAGAAAAATTATTTCATATAAAAATGTTGTTTCTTGTTCATCTCCATAAGCGTCTAAGCCAGGGACCCTGTTACTTGGTACAGACTCATTTTTCCATCTCTGTGTAAATTAGGGGAGTCTCTCTAGTTCATTGCAGCAATTTGTAGTACTACGCTCATCCATATTTTTATCATATCCGGAATTTTGTATTTTTTCTATAGTAAGTTGTTGGAATCAGTTAATTTGCATCTGTTCAATTTACTTTAAGAAAATATATCCAAATAATATCAGTTGTGAGGATTTTAGTCTTGCTACCATTTTTCCTGCTCATTAAAAAACCTTAGCTCCCCTCATCTAAACATTTTTAGTTATGTATTTCACATGCGTAAAGAAAGTGTGCTCAAATAACTTCAGCAGTGAGCGATTTTAGTGGTGCTATTAACTTTTTGGTTAATAAAGAACCTCAGTGCTCATACAAACAAAGAGGTAGTTGAGGTTTTCAAAAGAAACGGGGTTTAGAACAGTCCGTGCCCGTCTCCTGGACGTGTTCATTACAACAGAAAAAATATGTTCTTGTGTTATATAGAAAATTTTTCGCCTAATATATCATTGTTTGATTGCCATTTATCCATCCAGAAGACTATTGTCCCATTCATCACTTGTTTTTCTCTGCAGTTTGTTGTGCCATATCTATTAGGCTGGCACACCTTTGCCAGTTCCATAAGGGCAGAAGATATTAATCACAGGTCTGGTGCAGACTTTGAATGGAGCAGGTAGAGTAGGATATTCGCTGTAATGTTCACTGGAGCTTGGCATAGAGGATGTTGGCCCTTTTGATTATGTTGGCCTTTCATTTTAGCTTGGCATTCCTGGTCATTTTCTCTAAGCCCTTTTGTGCTATATTAGCTTGGTTCTTTGGTCGTTAGTTTTTTTCTTCTCCCTCTGTGTAAGCAATGTGAAGTGGCTGAATATCTTATTTCCTGGACAAATATCGGCAATGAAAAGAGTTCCACCTTTTACCATCCCGTTATGTTTGTATGTCTGAATGCCTGTCTTTCCAATCTCATCCTTTTACATCATTATTTGTCTATTGATGAGTAGAAGTATGAATGAATCGAGTATAAGTTGAGAATATGTGTGGTTATTACTTGGTTGCTGGTGGGTATTGCCGATTGTTGAACTCCATAAGTCACCATCAAACACCGGGATACTATAAATGGATGGAGTTGGTTCCTGTGAAGGTAAGTAATAGGGCAAACTATGAGTGAACGGATTTGATGAAGATGGCTGAAACTGGTTGAACGAAATACCCATCTGCGGATGATGATTTGATGGATATGGAACAAATTTTGTACTTGCATATTCATAGCGATTCTAAACATATCATTTGAAGCTGCTGCATCTGTAAGCTTGTTCTCATTTGCAAAATGTGAGTGCAGTCGTAAGCTATTCTGGGTTTCTTGGCAGTTTAGCGTGTCCTGCTTTTCATTTGTCCTTGGAGGTTTGATATTACTACATGAGATGAGTTTGTTTTTGATCAAAGCTCTAGCTTGTTAGCTTGCATGGACAATGATCTTGTTCTAATTAAATGATCTTGTACAAGTGACCTTAAGAAGCAAGATATGTAAGCGTGATTGGTTACGTCAATTACTTTATAAATGGTCATGTCATTTATTAAATTTTTATAATATATCATGCTTAAAGAGTTTATCCTCAAGTTTTATGGACAATATAACAACATTTATTTGGGCCCAATATAATTTTGCAGTACACTACAAAATTTCAAGGTACATGGGAACAAAGGTTAGAGGTGAGATGCGGCAAATCTAAATAAAGTCGGTAATTTAAGGGAATCGTCAACAGCTACAGTTTGCACGTGAACAACCCCCCAACAATCCACAAAGGCCACGACAGGAGTTGAATTTATGAAGATAACGCGAATATTACGATTGGATAGGGGGATACAGTTCCAAATTCCAATTCCAATTCCAGTTCCAAGTTGGTACAAACAGGCAGGAATTGTTCTTCTTGCAAGGGGGGCTGGCTAAATGCATATATAGCATAGGCTTGAGATGCCATTACTTGCCTCGACTGCTGCTTGTGTACAATACATACATACATATATATATATATATATATATATTCCTTATGCACTATGGTTGACCGGCTACTAATGTCTTCCAGGGGCCCAATCTTTTCTTTGCTTTTTTGTTCAGATTAAAAGGTAGGTAATCCATAGAAAAGGGGGTCCCACTCCCACTTCCACTCACCATAAACTCTACTACTATAAGTATGCATTTGAGCCCCATTCTGAACGATCATCAAGTCAAAGCAGCACCTAAACTTCTTATTCTTCTTCTTCTTCAAGGCAGTGATTGCTACCTCTCCCTCAAGGGCTTCTGTTCTCATGGTTCATTTTGAGCATTGAACATGGCATGGCGGAGTAGAAGCGTTGAGGGAGTTGTAACAAGCGCTGCCTTGCCACGTAGTGCCCAGCCCTCTGCCCTTAGCTGCTTTTGTTTTGCATCCCCATTGGATTTTTCTGTTCGTTTCTCTGTAAACTTGGTTTTTTAATTATTGTTATTGTACTTTTTTTTGTGTATTACTTCTTGAGCTCATCCAATGCACATTTATGAACAATAGTTGTAGTCCTGTAATGTTTCTGTTGTGCCACTTCGCGAGCGGGGGGTAAGAATTTTTTCCACGATCGATCAAGTAGAGCAAATTTTCACCCCGAGCGAGGCAACAAAGCATTTCTTCTCGGAACCGGCAGCAAAGCGTTTCTTCCCGGAACCCGGCAGCAAGCCCTTTCTTTCGGGTGGAAGGCATTCCCACTTGGAACCCGGCAGCAAGACCTTTCTTCCAGGTGGAAGGCATTTCTACCCGCCTTCCGCCCGGAAACCGACAATGAAGCCTTTCTTTCAGGTGGAAGGCATATCCACCCAGAATCCGGCCAGGCAACATTTCTTCCGGGTGGGAGGCATTTCCACCCGGAACCCAGTAACATGGTGAACTCTGCCCGTACTCGCCCAACACTTGTTGACCCTCTAGTGCGACATGTGGCCCATCTGAATTTTTTGGAAACCGTGCCTATAAATACCCGATCATTTGGCAAAAGAGGAGACTTTTTCCACCTTTGGTAAAACTTGATCTCATTCATTCTCACTACCTACTCTTGTTTATAACACCTACTTCACACACACTTTCCACCCGGAAGGACCTTGCACACACACTTTCCGAACTGTGTTTATTCATCCCAGCAAGCTAGCCAGCCGGGCCACGTACGTGCTTTCCTCCCGGCAAGCCAGCCAGCCAGGCTTAGTGCTTTCCTCCTGGCAAGCCAGCCAGCCTGGTTCAATGTTTTCCTCCCGGCAAACTAGCCAGCCGGGTTCCGTGCTTTCCTCCCGGCAAGCCAGCCAACAGGGCTCAGTGCTTTCCTCCTGGCAAGCCAGCCAGCCTGGTTCAATGTTTTCCTCCCGGCAAACTAGCCAGTCGGGTGCCGTGCTTTCCTCCCGGCAAGCCAGCCAACAGGGCTCAGTGCTTTCCTCCCAGCAAGCCAGCCAGTCGGGTTCAATGTTTTCCTCTCGTCAAACTAGCCAGCCGGATGCAGTGCTTTCCTCCTGGCAAGCCAACCCAGTTGGGCCACGTGCTTTCCTCCCGGCAAGCCAACTAGGCGGGTTCAGCGTTTTCCTCCCGGCAAGCCAGCTAGTTGGGTTCATTGTTTTCCTCTCGGCAAACCAACCAGCAGGGTGCAGTGCTTTCCTCCTGGCAAGTTAGCCAGCCGGACCACATGCTTTCCTCCCGGCAAGTCAGCTAGCCGAACCACGTGCTTTTCTCCAGTGTGCCGTCCAGCCAAGTTTAGTGTTTTCTTCCCGGTGTGCCGTCCAGCCGGGTCCAGTGCTTTCTTCTCGGTGTGCCGTTCAACCGGGTCCAGTTCATTCACCTGAGTCCCCTTCCTTTCTCCCGGAAGCCATCCTCTCGGAGGCAGTTCCTTCCACCCGTTGCCAAGCCTTTCCTCTCGGAGGCTCATTTCATCTAGAGACATCTCACATCTTCTGAAGTCAAGCAGATACTGAACGCATAGTCTCGCATTATAAATTTTAATTTTTGTATTTTGATAAAAACAAGTTCAATTTTAACCTAGTTACTGACTATTCAGGATTTTAAAACAATGGTAGATTTTCATCAATAGAGGGAAAAATAATATTTGTTTCAAATGTTGTATGACTTGGAGGTGGTGGTTCCTTAGGTGAGAAGGCCATGGACCATGGTAAAGTCCCACGCTATTCGGGTGAGTATAAGCTATTGATGCTTGCAACTACTACACTCACCCTTTACTTGGAAATGGAAAGATAGCATGTCACAAGAGTGAGGTAATGCACTACCCCTTGGTCTTGAAAGACGAAAAAGGTGAGATTAGTTGAAAGATGGTTATGGGTTAGATCTCTTAAAAATATAATTTTCTTTTTCTCTATCACTTACGACTAAAGAATTTTAAAGTTTTCTTTTCTAGTTAGTTGTACATTTTAATTTTTTTGTATCTCAAACAAATAATTACCAATACAGTTTCTTATCATTTGTTACATATATTGTCTTTGAGATATTCAGGTACTCAAAGTGCAAAGTTTCATCCTAATTTCTACCACTATTCCCCCCACCACCTCTCTCTCTCTCTGTCTCTCTAGCCGGCACTTTTGACTATATATCTATTAGTCTCTGGTTGAGAGCCGGGTCAACCACATTAGGGGCCCTAGGCGAAAAACAATTTTGAGGCTTTTTTTCGAGAGTATTAATTTTTTATAAAAAAATAAAAAAATATATTTTTTCATGAAAAAATTTCATCATGTCCTTAAATTAAAAAAAAATTAAAATTCAATCAACTATAAAATTCGATAATCTCTGAATGATAATGAATTTTTAATTAAAATATAATATCTTAGAAATAAAAAAAAAGTCAAACAACCTATTATAATAAATAAAAAAATAAAACTATTTTTTCTTAAAACTCTAAGAAGATCGGTGTAAGTCGAGCAAAAAATTATATATTCCTAATTTTCCTATAGAATGAAACAAAATAAAACATTAAACTAATAGTATTAAAAAGATAAAATTCATCAATAATGAACAAATTTTAATTCTACAAACATGTGTTGAACTATGTTCAACTTTATATAAAATTAATTTTTTTTGTCTTTTGAGATGCAAAATTATTTATTAAATCTTCATAATCAAGTTTATCTAATAAATCATGTTCAATGGATAATATAGCTAATCCATTTAATCTTTCTTGTGACATAGTTGATATCAAATATGATTTTATCAACTTCAATTTTGAAAAACTTCTTTCTGCAGAAGTTACTGAAATTGGAATTGTGAACAATATTCTATAAGCAATATATACATTCGAAAAACAATCGACTCTTTTGATGTATTGAAGAATTTCCATTGGACTATTTTTTTCCTCTTTAAACGTTTCTCTTAACACTCTTAATTCTAAAAATAAATCTAAACCATCTATATCAAAAAGTTTATCAAATTTAAAAATGTTTTCAAGATTCAAACAATACTCTTTTAAAACATCTTCGTCAATTGATTTTAATTTATTAAAATTGCATAGAAATCCAAATTTTTTTTCATATATTCCAAATTGCTCAAACCTATTTCGAAGTGAAGAAATGACTTGATCAATCATGTATATAAAATAATCAACTCTAAAGGATTCTTCAGCAGATTGTGTTTTATCATCATCGATGTTTTCATCAAATTATTTTTTCCTACGAATAACACGTTTTTCACGAAATATGGGTTCTACTTTCATCTCATTTGCAAGTTTTTTGGTAGAAATCATAGCAGATTGAAATTCATTTTCCCTATAAGTTTCAAAAAAAGAAAGAAGACCTTTTAATTGATCTATAGCAATATCAATATGCATATCTTCACTTTGAAAGCTCTTACTAACTGAATTAACTGCATACAAAATATCATACTAAATAGTCATGCCTAACAAAAATTCAAAATTCTCTAATTCATACATTGCAAGACATTTAGCTTCACTCTTTATTTTAGGATCATCACTACTTTCTGCTAATTCAAACAAAGAATCTCATATTTTTGGAGCTTGAAATCCAATTGCCTTGACACTTTCAATACGACTTTCCCAACGAGTTTGTGACAATGATTTGACAGTTAAATTAGATATGTTATCCTTTAATATTTTCCATCTTTTGGGTGAAGAAGAGAATAATGAATATATACGTTGTAGAACTCCAAAAAAAAGATACAGCTCTAACACAAGAGGCGGCAACATCAGAAATTACTAAATTAAGACTAGGACAACCACATGATGTATATAATGCTCTAGAATTTATCTCTAATAGTCTTTTCTGCACACCTTGTTGCTTTCCCTTCATGTTAGACCCATTATCATATCCTTGCCCTCTTATATCATTGATATCGAGATTCAAATTTTTAATTTCTTTTATAAGTTCACTAAAGAGGCCTTTTCCAGAAGTGTCATCCATTTTCAAAAATCTTACAAAGTATTCTTCAATTATTATTAGACTAGTTGAAATATCCACACACCTTGATATGAGAGACATTTGTTCTTGGTGACTTAAATCTAGAGTACAATCAAGTATAATAGAAAAATATTTTGCCTCTTTAATTTTCTTCAAAATCATACTCTTGACTTCATGTGCTAACATCTGTATCAATTCATTTTGAATATTATGTCCCAAGTAATGATTATGAATTTCACTATTTTGAATACGCTGAACATGTTCTTGTAATACTAGATCAAATTCAGCTATCATCTCAATAAAACGAATTTTTTTTCATTATTTACATGATAGATCTTTTCATTAATTCCACGAAATGCCAAATTATTTTTAGCTAGAGCTTTTACCACAACAATGATTCTTTTTAAAACATTTCTCCAATGTTCTTTTTCTTTACTAATTCTTATTTGAACATCTCTGTCATTTTCTTTACTCTTAGAAAATCTCAATTCTAAATCAAACCAAGCATTCATGTTAATTAAGTGTTCATTACATGTTTCATGACTCTTCAACTTCTTACTAAGATTTTTCCAATCTTTACTTCCTTCATTGTCAAATTGGCTCCCACTAGGTTTTGTACCAAATAGTTTGCAACAAAAGCAATAAACTTTGTCAAAATTCTTTGAATATACCAACCATCTTCTATCACGAGTTTCCTCATTTGATAGTCTCTTTATATAATAAAAAGTAGAGAAATGTCTAGAAGTTTCATCCTTCGAAAAATCTATATCACTTTCTCTAATTGGACTTTTTTCGACTAACAAGTCTCTTAATTTAATATCAATATTTTTCCATCTTCCTGGATCATAAATATTAATAGAAACATTACTCAGGTTATTGTTAATATCCTTAGTTTCCATGTTAATTTCTTCCTCTTCTGTATTTTCTTGACATTCTCCACCAACCATATTATTATCACAGTTTTTATCGTTATAATTCTCTATGGTTTGATCTACTATCATCTCATTATCTCCTATTTCATTTAAAGTTGTGTATTCAGTTGTTTCATTATTTTGGTTATTTAGATATCTCTTATTACTCGTAATAAATTTTTCAAGAGCACCTTTTTGAGATTGAATCAAACTATCGATTCTCTTTTTTTTCTTAAGTTTCTCATACCCTGATGCATATTTTCTATTAGACATATTAATTTGGCAATAAAAATTAAGCAATTGAGTAAAATGAAAGGTATCACTTGGAAAGTCTTATAAGCTCCAAGTAGCAATCTTAGACTCTTCAAGTGATTTTCCCCAATGAAGATCAAATCAATTGAATCGTAACATAAACAAAAATAAATTTTTGAGTGTTAATTGAACGAAAATCAATTGAATCATAGCATTTAATTTTATAGAAGAATATAAATACAAATTGAAATTCAAAAAAAAAAAAAATTGACAATAGACAAAGAGGGTTGATGATACCTACACTCTTCCAAAGTTCTTAAATTTAAATCATAATAGTATAATAGTCATTTTTTAACAAATATCAAATCCTACATTTAAACCATAATAAACAGTCTTTATAACATAAAAGTTAAATTATAGATTATTTGATTTACACACAATAGACAAATATATATTTTCAACCATATTGAGCATATATACATTATATATATATAGTCCCAATATAATGTCTTGTTGTTCCACCTCATTTTTATTTGCTTAGAGCTTGTTGCTTGCTTTATTGAAAAAATATGCACAATTAATTGAAAGAAATTGCATTTTGATCTCCTTAAAAATTATATATGAATGGTCCTGAGAATAAAAAATATACAACATTAATTATATTATATATGCTATTTTTGTTTTTTTATCATCCATAAGCAAACTTATTCAACTTTAATATCATATATAATGCTATATATTTTTGCCGTTAAATGCTAGCTAATAACTACCTCCCAAATTTGCTACACCAAATGGCAATGAGTATGTAAAAATATAAAGCAAAAATACTAAAAATTAGATAACATCTAATTAAAACAGTAAACACCCAAAACTGAAAACTTCTCATTTCATTCTCATTTTTCAAAGTGGTTTTCACAAACAGAATATAAACAAAGCATAGACATACACTAACAACTCAAAATCAATGAATCATATAGCCAAAATGAAACACAACTAATCACAAGTTCACAATAAATCAAAGTAAAAAAAATATCCATACAAGAACACAAGCACCTGGAATGTCTAAAAAATAACAAACCCATAAACAAAAATTAAAGTAAAAAGAAATCAAAGAGTCAAAGTGCGTACTGAACGAGCAACATAGATGCTGAATCTTGTTGCTAAATCGGTGAAGTCTGAAGACAGAAGAAGCGAGAAGAACAAAAGCGATCCTTGCGTCGTCAACAACCGGCCCAATAGTCACACTCACTGAGTCACTGTAAGCGAGAAAAAGATAGAGAAACAGAGATTACAAAGATGTTGTTGAGCACTTGAGCTTAGTGTTGATCTTGATTTTGTCGATTGCTGAAGCTGAAATGCACAAGAGAGAAAGAAAGGGAAGTGAGACTGTGAGAAAGAGGGGGGGGGAAGTGAAAATGGGTTTAATGGTGGGATTTTGGAAAATTGGGAATTGGGAAGCGTGAAAGGCTGAAAATAGCGGTACAAAAAAATTTGGGCAGAGCTTCTATGAGAGAGAGAGAGAGAGAGAAAGGGGGGGGAAGGGGAAGGGAAGGGAAGTGACTGTTAGGGGTGTTCATGGTGCGGTTTGGCCGATCTGAACCATTTTCAGCAAGCCAACCCACTAGTGCGGTTTTCTGATCAAACCAGACCACGGTTTGGTTTGGGTATGGCCAAATCGCACCAAATCGCACCGCATTTGCAGTCTGGTTTGGTGCGGTTTACCGCGGTTTGAAAATAACTATTGATAACATATAATATATTATAAAAATATTAGAAAGAATAATTATATATTATTATAAACTATTATAATCTTTGACAATTATAATAGTTATATATTATTATAAACTTGTTATATATTATTATAAAAATATAAGGTGATTTTTATAATAACAAGGGTTGTAGGAGTGATTTTTATAATAATATATTTTTTATATTTTTTTGGGCGGTTTGGTTTTAAACCAAACTGCCAACCATACAAATTGCAAACCGTGCGGTTTGTACAACCACCAAACCGTTTTGGACCGCAAAAAAAAAAAAAAAAAAAAAATCAACCGGTTCAGTTTGGTTTGGCCGGTTTTCGCGGTGTATCGATTTTTTTGAACACCCCTAGTGACTGTAGCAAATTTTTTTTATAGATTTAATATTTTATATTTAATTAATAAATATAAATAAATTATAATTTTTTTGAAACAGGGGCCTATCAAAAATTGTGGCCCTAGGCAGCTGCCTATTTTGCCTTATACTTGGGCCGACTCTACTCTGATTAGAAAAAAAGACCATCCTAATGTAAACAAGAGACATCTGGTGGCATCTACTTGAAGTAGTAGTGACTGACTGATCAAAGACCACCAGTGGTCTCCCTTTTTTTTCTGATTATTTTTATTTCCTTTACATAAAACAATTTTGATCTCCATATGTAAATGATTGTTATCTATAATTTTGATTCTTATTATTCAATTAAGAAAAAGATTGACAAGATAAACAAATAAAAAAACTTAATTTTTACCTTTGTTTTAACTTTAGACTGTTAATTTTTTCAATGATAGTATTTAATTTTAGCAAAAGTTATTAAATGCTAACAGGATGTACTAAGGTGGCTGACTTGATTGCCATTTCAGGAGTTTTTGTCACATGAGTTAGCTTATACATAAACTTAGGTAGATGCAGGCCAGACTTTTCATGAGGCTCATGAGGTGGTTGCCTCAGGGCCCATGAATATTTGATTATTTGGGAGCCTATAAAATTGGAAACCCTCCATTTGTAAGGGCCCACTGCCCAACCACCCACCCCTTCTCCCTCTGCAACTTTGCCTCTCGACTCCTACCCTTCTCCCTTTTGTTTTCCCTTGTTGCTCTGTCTCTCTCTCGTTCCATCACTCCTAACTTCCCCGTCGCCCTCGTTGTCGATGGCTCGCCCTCGCTTTCGCCTCTTGCTGCTTGCCTGCTCCGTCACTCCCTGCCTTTCTCTCACTTTGTCACTCATGGCTTTCCCCTTGCCCTTGTGCCTATTGTATCATATTTTTTGATATATGAGAAAAAGTGTTTGATGCGAAATTTGTCTTTGAGAAAACCATATTTCGAAATAGGTTTTCATATTTCAAAACAATGCATAAAAAGTTTTTAGGCGTGAAAGCTTGTATGTTTGAAAGAATCCAAATGCATGTATGATGTTTCGAAACCAAGTGTCTATGTTTCGAAACACTGTTCTTATATGTTTCTATATATGTTTCGAAATGGCTGTGGTCTAGGTTTCATTGTTTGCTAAATCTGCATATCATGTTTCAAAACCTCCATTGATTTTAAGAAGCATGTTTTGAAACCTACCCTATCATGTTTCGAAACCTAAGTCTCTGCCTACAGAACATTCAATTGTTTATAAGTTGCTTAATGTTTTGAAAGAAGTTTTTGAAGTATGTTTCGAAACCTCTCATCTATGTTTCAAAATCTCTGATGACTATATGTCAGTAGAATATTTTCAAAATAATGCAGCATGGGAGTTGAATACTTATTTAAACAAAAAGGCTTTAAATTCATTTTAAAATGTTTTCTCCATGACTTGCAAATTGATTTATTAAATGATTGAGTGGAGACCTGTTTTATATTCTAATGACCATGAGATTTCTTAAGAATGTTGTCTCCTACTTGTCTGTGTCTCTAAGTGCTTCGTCTAGCTAAAAGCTGTGATGTTTCGAAACCTGAGGTTCATGTTTCAAAACCTTGGTCTAGTTCTATGATGTTTCGAAATACAGTATATATGTTTCAAAACCTACTTTCCTGATCTTGTCTCTAACGGCTATTTTAAGTCAGAACTTTGTTTCTCAACATATATATAGCAGGTCTTTAAAGACGAAAAGACATACAACACTCAAGACAAGAGAGAGTTAGCACTTATTCATCTATACTCTAAAGAGACACAAGTTACACTCACAAGCACATGTGAACAAAAATAGTTGAGAAAGGTTTCAACGAAGATTCTTTGTATCCATTTTCAAGTGTGCTGTGTGAAGTGAAAAAGGAGAAGCAAGCTAAAACATTCTTTCATCTATGCTCTCCAACTTTCAAACCAAAGAGGTTTGTACAACCGTGTTTTGGTAAGTCGTTTTTCATTTCGTAAATCCATTGGGCTGTAAGAGGTAAACTTTATTTATCTCGTTTAAAGTGTAAGGTTTGAGTTAAGACTAAAACTCACAAGTTGTAAGGTTTGAATTTATCTCGAAAAAGCTCATTGTGGTAAAGGTTTGAGTTAAGCCATAAAAACTCACCCTATAAGGTTTTAGGGTGAATCGTGGTAAAACCCTTGGTGTGTTGATCACTAAGTGAAAAGTGATTGTGGTTGAAAATCCTTCAAGTAGGTAAGCTTGAAGATAGTGGAGTAAGCTGATGCCGAATCACTATAAATCTCGTGTGCTAGTGTCTTGATCATCTTATTGATTTATTGGTGTTATCTGTGTATTCAAAAGAATTGTTTTTCAAAAGTAAAAGAAGTTTCAAAATAAGCAAACTAGAGAACAAAGTTTCGAAACATACTATAGTTGGTTTCGAAACACACCTTCTAGTAAGTAAGATTTTGGAACATACTCACCTGTGTTTCGAAACATACTTAACATAGAGGTCAATTTCAAAGCATACTCCTCCAGGTTTCGAAACCTGGTATCCTACTTAGCTAAAGTTCATCAAGTTTCTTTAAAATAACCTAAATCCCAATTCACCCCCCTTTTGGGATATATTTGCCATTACATAGAACTAACAATGCCTTGCCTTCGTTGTCAGTGGCTCACCCTCGCTCTTGCCTCTCGCTACTTCCCTACTCTGTCGCTCGCTGCTCACCTGCTCTGTCGTTCCCTGCCTCTCTCTCGCTCCATCGTTGGCTTTCGTCGGCTCGCCTTGCCCTTGTGGCAGGTCACCTGTGGCTTGCTCTTCGTCGCAGTTTTGCACCCTCATCGGTGAAACTCTACCATTTGGGGCCCATTTTTACATTTCGCCTCAAGGCCTCAAAATCTCAGGTACGACATTGGGTGGATGGTGGTCTTACAGTAGTTGTTTGGGGGATTATGTAGAGAAACAAGCAAAGGAGACACATAGAATAGGGTACGTGGAGGGAAGACTATGAAAATCTTATTTTGGTAGGAAGAAATTGAGGAAGGATAGAGAGATCTAGTTTGGTGACCAATGATGATAATGGTAGCTTGTGCATGTTTGAGCAGTGGCGGTGAGCATTGAAGATGAAGGGATAGGAGAGAGGCACGGGTAATGATCAAAGATGGGGATAGACCCATGCCATTTGTCATTTAGAATCATAATTGCATGTAATATTTCCCCTGTTATTTTGTAAAGAGATGGTTTAATTCCATTGCCTATACCCATGCCATTTTGGGCAAGAAATAATGTGTGACATCTTCAGTTTCACATCTTGAGTGTCACCATAACCCATGGTTACAATTAAAGTCACTGACCAAATTTGGAGGTCGGTTATGTCCTAACAAGTTAAGATGCCCTGAGTGGAAACTAGATTTTATCGTCTTCACCCTCCGAGAACTTGAGTTCCAAAAAAATAAAAATAGGCAATAAAAAGCTATACTTTTTACAAAGACTTGGGGATGGAAGCCTAATTTGAAATAAAAATTAATTTCTAAAAAATTACTCTAAGTCTATGCTTTTTACAAGTACGATGAAAGTCCAATTTGAAATTAAAATTAATTTTTAAAAAATTACTCTTAAGTCCCATTTTCAATATTAAAATCTCATTTGTCACACATATTTAATACAAAATTAGAAAAATAAAATACTCGTAATACTCGTAGTATAACAAAAGTCTTTTTACTACTGGTTAACCATGTCCATGAGGGGTGAGTCCTAAGACCCATTAAATGTAACATTGAAAAATATGAAGTGAAACATACATGCAGACCCATCTACCTCATCCATTAAAGACTCTTGGTAGCCTCATATGATTTTTCATAGACCCCAACACGAGTTCTGTTTCGTCCCCAAAATCCATAGTTTAATACCTAGACACTCCTCTGTTATCATATGGAAGTCATAATAATGCAATTTGCATAGAAAACATATAAACCCTTACCACAATAATGTTTACGACCGTTCTTAACAAATTCTTCTAAGCCGTTAGATCACCAACGTCACACCTCAAAATTTCTCTAACAAAATTAAACATAATAAGTAAAAAGAGCTATTTAAATAACTACCACTAAACCCATATTTATCTAATATTAGACATATCTCACTTATTTTGTTCTTTAACTTTAGCTATTTTTTTTCTTTTAATTTCTTCTTAAATTTACGCTCATCTTTTCCTTTCTAATTTCTTTTCTACTTGCTCTTCACCATTTTATAACGAATTTTACATACCTTTCAGCCATAATTAAAATGTCTCATGTCCCTTGTCTTCCTCTTGAAATTCTGACCTTGCTTTTAATTTATAAACTTTCCTTACTTTTCTACACTTGATCTAAGGTGTGAATGTTGCAAAAGTGGAGGCTTGAATTTAAGAGATGTGTCTATAACGATGAAATAAAATAATGTATTGCGTGACAACTTTTAAGGAGATGTGTTTGCATGGCAGTTTTGTTCAAAACAAAATCCAACCTTGCTCTCACAAAGGATTCAACCTTAAACCTTTCAACTCTTTTGTATATAAATAACCACTATGGTATAAGGACCCTTTGATTATAATTTTTTTTTGTAATAATTAATTTTATATTAAAAAAACTCCCAAATTTCAACCTTATACTTAAATTCCAAAATTTTCAATCACTTCCTGTTAAAAATTTAATATTCTCCATTAAATTCCACAATACCACTAATTTTTAATAAATCGTAAATAAATTATCTCAAATACAAAAATTAATTTCTATTATTTTTCAAAATATCCAAATGTTACATAATGCAAATAGCTCCTAAACCAGAGCAAGCACAAAGAAATAATGCCGATGGTGGTTTCAACTTTCCATTCTGTGCATTTCAAATCTCAAAATGGAATCGGAACTGAGAACCATTAATTATAGCAAACAAGCTCCAAATTTCAATCTCATCCATGAAAATAAGCAGATAAATAAATAAATTAATTTGAAAACAAAAGATACCAATTAAATTAGTTTTTTCAGCCAGAGACCAATTCAAAGATGAAGGCACATCCTGGCACCACGTCTCTTCTCGATCACACGTGTCAGGCCACGAATTCATTCATATAAGCACCAGAAATAACTAATTCCAGGAAGACCATGATCACGGAGCAAGCTTTCTGCAATCCTCCCCTCTCATCTCTGAGGCCAAGCTGCTGGAAAAAAAAAAAAGGCAAGTTTTTCATCCTATGGTGATTAATCATTCATCCTCTTTTGCTTTGAAATTTATGATCATAATGATCATGTTCTCAATCCGAGGCATGAAACTCAAATCTTGTATTCAATATGGGTGAAAATCTTATACAGAGCGAGTAAAATATTCATCACAAATCACAATTGTTATGTTTGCAAAAATATTGTTGTGGTATTATTATTTGGAAGAGCAGATACAGAAGATTAACCAGTTTCAGTGTAGATTCGTTGGACAATAAATTTTATTTCTATGACTCATTGCTCAATAGATTATTCCATGACTTAATGTTACATCGCTAGTACTTTTGAGCGAAGAACGATAGTTTTTCCAGTTGTCAAAGCCAATCCAAGAACTCTATCAAGTGTGTGCAGGCAAAACTGTAGTTTAAAATTGACTTGAGTTATATTGAAGTAATAAAGGAGAGAAGAGTTTGTCATGATCTAATCCCATGTTATAGGTCTTGAGTGTATTATTTGGTCTAACAAACACTAAAGTTACCTTTAACTAGCACTTTGGAATAATGGGCTTTTAGTGCGAAGGATTGTTGCACTTTTGGAAAAAGTAGAATTGGGTGCGGTGGGGAGATCATTCTTAGGAACATTAACTTGGTTGAGCTACCAAAATGAAAATATATAGTGCAAAGGGACGAGATAGAGCATAGAAACTGGTATGCTATTGTTGGAAAATTATTGGTTTAGAGTTTCACTCAATGAATTGGATGTTGGCAGAGGTATGGCGCAACGAGAAATACCCAAGGAAACTTCAAAACTTGCAAGCTGTGATGCTTACTTTGAGACAATTCAGAGTAGGAAAAAACTGCCCATGTTGTTACAGGAGAATTTGACAGAGGCATTTGCAAGAATCCCAGTTTCATCCTTCCCAAAAGTCCCTGGAGGCAAAGGTATTTGATGGTGTGTGTATATATATAGACTTTCTTTTAGTGGCTCTGCTCTGGGCTCTGATGCTGCTGCTGCATCTTTGTTGCTGAAATCACGGCTTTGGACGTTCGTTTCTCCAGTTATTGAGATTCAAGCCGACACATCCATTGGAGATGCAGTCAAGATTCTTTCCGAGTCCAACATCCTGTCAGCTCCTGTAAGAAACCCCAGTGCTGAAAGCAGCATGGATTGGAGGGATAGATACTTGGGAATGGTGGATTACTCGGCCATTGTTCTGTGGGTGCTGGAGAGTGCAGAGATTGCTGCAGCCGCCTTGTCAGCCAGTACTGCCACTGCTGCGGGGATCGGTGCAGGTGCTGTTGGAGCTCTCGGAGCTGTTGCACTGGGCGCAACCGGCCCTGCAGCAGTTGCCGGCCTCACCATTGCCGCGGTTGGCGCTGCTGTAGTTGGTGGCGTGGTTGCCGATAAAGGCCTAGGAAGGGACGGTCCGACAGCTGCTGATAAATTGGGGGAGGATTTCTACAAAGTCATCCTGCAAGAAGAGCCTTTCAAGTCCACCCCAGTAAGAATATTAGTAGCATGCTAAACACTGAACCCTAAACTTCAAATTCTAAACAGAAATTATATACGTAGTTTCTCGTTTCAGGTGAGGTCGATCGTTCGATCCTACCGGTGGGCGCCTTTTCTTCCGGTTGCATCAGATAGCTCGATGTTGTCGGTTTTGCTGCTCCTGTCAAAATATAGGCTTAGGAATGTGCCCGTAGTCGAACCAGGCCAGCCATTAGTGAAGAACTTCATTACTCAATCTGCAGTTGTTCAGGGTCTGGTGAGATGCAGAGGAAGAGATTGGTTTGATTCCATTTCGGCTCAGCCTATTTCTGCTCTGGGTCTTCCTTTTATGTCCATCAATGAGGTGAGATTAATTCATATTACTTCTGGTTCTGGCTAGATATAGGAATATAGACATTATTATTATTATCATCATTATTTCTTCAATAACTAAGATCAGACCACTCTGGAACCTAGTAGAAGAGCAATAGAAAAATAGACTTACCATAGAGCGGGAGTGACCCTGTTTTTGGCGCAGGTTATTAGCATAGGAAGCAATGAATTGATACTGGAAGCTTTCAAGAGAATGAAGGATAACCAAATTGGAGGGCTCCCAGTTGTGGAGGGTCCAAATAAGAAGATCATTGGCAATGTGAGCATAAGAGACATCAGACACTTGTTGCTCAAACCGCAGCTTTTCTCCAATTTCAGGTAAAGCCAAATGCGCGCCAATTATTCCGTTGTGCATGTATATTCAAATAACAATAATATATATGTATGTGTGTGATGATTCATTTAACCTTCGAATTATATACTTTGAATATCTCTGTTGTTTGATCTGCTACAGGCAACTCACCGTGATGGGCTTCATGAACACGGTGGCTTCGACGAGCCACGACTCTGGGAAGGTGATAGCGCCGATAACATGCAGGCTGGACTCGACGCTTGGCAGCGTAATCCAAACTCTTGCTTCAAAGTCGGTTCACAGGATCTATGCGGTGGCTGGAGAGAACAATGAAATCGTTGGCGTGATTACTCTTAGAGATGTCATCTCTTGCTTCATCTACGAACCCCCTAATCACTTCGATAATTACTTCGGGTTCGCGTTGCAAGAAATGTTGGACCAGTGAGGGAGACCCACTTCGTCTATTTCTGAGCTTAATCTGTAATAACTTGAGAAGATGAAGGTACATTACAACAAGAAGATCACAGCTTTCTTTCTTTTTTGTTTTCCTCTCCCTTTTTGGTTGATATTTTAATTACAAGATGGCAGAAGAAAACAGTACTGTAACACAGTTCGTTCCATACATCACTTACATTAATTATGTAGATGTAGCGACTTGTGTTAATTGCTCACATGACATGGAACTTAAGCCTGTAAACTTTTTGAATTATTTGCCATTCACTATCCTTTCTTGGATTTTATGTTCTGGCGGTGCTTGGGTTTGTGTCTTGGGGCTAGTTGTTTGGCTTGTGTTCTCTCCCTTTATTACGTCTTCATCACCTAAAAGTTCTTAAAACCATGAATGAAACAGTTAGACAAAAGGAATTAGAATTTAAGCTTTGCCTTGGAAGTTTTGATAAAACTATACCATATGCAGGGTTAAAGAAGGGAGCTGCAACCAGCTACGTACTGGGGCAATTTGTACATTAAATCCACAACCTAAATAATTCAAGAAGGGGCATCATTTTCTCTCTATACTCTTTTACTTTTTGATATTTTTTATACTTCTTTAAGCCAAAAACAGAAAGAAAGAATTAGTAACAAAGTTAGTCTTAATTTTTTCAACAAAAAATTAAAAGAATTAAAAGTACAGTGGTGATACCTAAAATTGCACCATTAATGCCCGACTCAACAAGTATGTTGTGGCGGCCGAAACTTCTCGTTGGACCTGAAAAAAGAATGAAGCAGCCATGAGAGATCAATGCAAGGAAAGGCGCAGGAGAGGATAATTTAGAGAAGTTAGATACTCTGTCCCTTGCAATTAAGACACCGGATTTGAACCATCTCCTGAATGATCAATTCTAAGTTTTAACTTGGGTTCTCTCCACATGGGCTAGATCTAGATTCTACAGTGAACTTAATAACTTGGACTCTAAACCAATCTAATTAATTATTATCAAATGAAACCAAGAGTTCCCCCAAACACTTCACCGGGAAGCATGAGTTACTCCAAGGAGTCCCCGTTGAAGTGCTCGGGAGAACTCTAGGGTACACCTGATTCTGTACCTCTCCAATTCCTCCAATCCTGCTTGGTTTGATTTCTTGGTGACGAGGTTAGTTCCCCATTTATTATTTATACTGAGTTCTCTCTTGTATGTGAATCCCAAAATAAATTCCTGGGCAAACTAAAGGAAACAATAAGGAATGAACATAGTCGTAGAAGTTGGTCAGATAAGGAGAGTCTGATTGTGGGCACGTATTATCCTCTTCCTTTTCTTCCACTATTCTGTCCAGGACCACTCCGTGTGAATTTTATCTAGCTTTGAACTGTATCTTGTGTGTTGAAGTGTTTTGTCAAGATTTTATTTTTCTGAAAGTGCTTGATCTTGAGAGAACATCTCTCCAAAAAATTAATTAGAGATAGATTTGATTCACTGCTAAATCCACAACAGATCCAACCTAAATCCATATAGATTTGATTCAGATCTATTATGGTCCACCACCATATTCATTTATAAATGGATTTGCTTGATGTTTTAATATTTAATTACACATTTTTTAAAAATATTTATTCTCATTGAACTCTTGGCATCTAAGCTATAGTACTGCACCTTCTGTGTGTTAGACGACTTAATTATTTTTATGTTGCACCATTTTTTATTACACTAATTGCTTGATATTACAATGCACCTTTTGAATACCCATACTAAAAAAATATTGTAGCAATGGCCAATTATAAGGTACCAGATCAGGCAATTCTAGATTATATAACATATTGAAGCAAAAGCGTTATCATGGCCAAATATATATTTTAGTATTTGTATTTGTAAGTTTTTTTTTAAATATTCAATTTTTTTTGTTATTTAAAAAACACACATGAACTATATAATTTCGAGTCAATTATACATGTAAATTTTTTATAATTTTAATTATACTCCTAAACTATGCAATTTTGAGTTAATTATATATTTTGATAAATTTATTGAAAATAATAAATTTAAGGATATAATTAAAATAATAAAAAATTTAAGAATGCAATTGACTTGAAATTGTAAGTTCAGAGAATTTTTAAAATAACAAAAAATTTAAATATTTAAATAATAAAAACATGCAATTACAAGAGTTCCCTTGCTATCAATTACACATCAGTTACATTCATGATATATAGTATTTGTTGTTGCTATTCCTCAGCTCTCCTAAATATTGTATGAAGGTTATTCTGAAATGTCTCATTTACTCCTGCATTGTTCAACGAAACGCAAAATGAATGGTTTACATCGATCCTTGAACTGCACCTAAATATCTCATTTACTCCTGCATTTACTGTTGAATGGTTTACATCCTTGGCTAAGATGGGGGCTTGTTAACCATCTAAGCCATACAACAGTACCAACCCCGCCTTGTAACCAGCAGGCAGCAACAGACAAGGGATTGAAGAAAAAATCAGTGCAAACGCCACCACCCACCAGCATCCCCAGAAACAATTAATTAGCTAGCTAGCTAGGTCTAACTCTTCAATGTTACAAAATGATTACAAAATACACGCTTTAAACAATCCGAACCTGGCATAGAAGATTCGGCCTAATAAACATTTGCAATCAGTTTTTATTAAGTTTTGAGCTAGTCCAAGCTCAATATCATTGTTGAAGCGTTCAGGAAATCTTTTCATTTGACAAAATTCGCTTAAATTAAGATATTTAAAAACGCTACACAGTTGTTTAATTGCTTTGCAATAGTACATGCAACGCAAACTTGTTTATAGCTTGATTTGTTTGCATCACCTACGATATCTACTGCTTATCCAATGATTTCTGCATAATTAACGGTGGGTGCAGTTGGTTTCTATCAATTACCATCCAAATTCACATTTCTGGTTATTCTTTTGATCAGTTCGCATATCTAACTAAAATCTCGGGGAGCAAATTAAAGATGGCGTGAGAGATAGAAATTCCAAATAATAAGAGGGAGCAATAAACTGAGCCAAAACAATCAATTTTCCCTTACTAAACAATATGTCAGGTGGCAACTAGAGTTCCCTCAAACACTTCATTACAGTAAGGTTAGAGCAATAACTTGAGACTGTCTTGTCTTGTTTTGTTTTGGTGCTGCTATTGGGCTTTTGGGGTTGTTTATTCTTTGTAGTTGGTTTAACTTGAAACAGTTTTTTTAATCATAAAATTCTTATTTATAAAAAAAAGAGATTAGAGCAACCCTCAGAGATTAGGGTTGCAAACTAGTGCTATAATATTGAAGTGTTCAGAGGAACTCTAGGGTTGCAAACTAGGCTTAGCTGATCTACAGATATACCCACAATCTATTATAATATATAATATCTCGCATCGAGCGATAAGAAGGACCGAAACAACTTACCCTGATGGGCCTACACGAACTTTTCAGGGGGGTCACCCATCCCTGGATTACCTCAGGTCAAGCACGTTTAACTTGGGAGTTCCTTTTCTACATTCAGCTCAAAAGGTATCTAGCTAGTGTTGTTTCCTTTCTTACACTATCCTCAATATATACTAACTTTTCTGGGCTCTCGGGGTATTACATTCTCCCCTCCTTAAGCACATGACGTCCTCGTCATGCGACCTTATAACCGGTCTCAGATCTCTCCCCCTTGCATGATTGATGTGGGATTTGCCTAAGGTGCCTACATGCACCTCTCATAGGGGCCTGCACGCTCCCCTCGGGACTCAGCCTCCTCGCTGAGGTTTGCCCCACCATCGTGCTCAGAGGCTCGGGGGTCGGTTCTGATACCACCTGCAACATCCCGCATCGAGCGATAGGAAGGATCGGAATAACTTATTCTGATGGGCCTACATGAACTTCTCAGGGGGGTCATCCATCCCTGGATTACCCCAGGTCAAGCACGCTTAACTTGAGAGTTCCTTGCCTACATTCAGCCCAAAAATATCCAGCTAGTGTTGTTTCTTTTCTTACACTATCCTCTATATATACTAATTTTTTTGGGCTCTCAGAGTATTACACAATATGTGCGAAGGTTGTTGCAAGTTGAATCTCTCAAGTGTTACTCAAAGTTTCAGATGCTGAACCTAGTCAGGAATGTGTCTCAAGTGAAAGATAGAGATTAAAATTGAGGTGAGTGGCCACAACTCCATCAAACATGTGGTCTCTCACCTCCACAAGACCTATCCTTATCAACTTTTATCATGAATTTTGAAGCGAGGACATCATAGAATCATGCATGTAATTCGATTTGCAGTACACATAGACACACACATATACATGTATATATGTCAGATTAATTAAAAACTTTTCTTGGCTAAGAGCCTAAACCAAACTAGCTTGGAGTAAGGTGATAATAGCTAATTTAACAAACTAATTACAATTACCTAGCTTATATATAGATACATATATTTGCAGCAATTACCGAATTAGTAATTACAATATTTGAATAGGAAAGAAAATTATGAGATTAATTTCTGGTGAGAAAGTATCCTTGTACCTATCAGGAAAGGTGAAAGCCAAAGAAATTGCAAGGACAGAAAGAGAAAGATAGGAGGGTAGGCAGCCACTCAACTCTCCGTGATTCCAAACTTTTCATGTAACCTGCATTTGCGACTAGGTTCAATGCCACACCCTAAATCTGATCAAATTCTCACGGACTTCGTGCAAATTTAGGATTGAATGCAAACAAAATTAAGAACCAGACCTCCTATAAATAGTGGGGCTAGTAGGCATTGGGCCATCAAGCCAAAAGCTGAAGACTGTGAGCATACATCAGGTGTCCCTTAGAGTTCCCCTGAACACTTCATTAGGGAATCTATTTGTCAAAGGAAGAGGTTTAACTCCCTACTGAAGTGTTTGGGGGAACTCTTGGGTTCACTTGATAATTACTATTATTAAGAATGATGATTTGGTGGTGGCAATGATCGTTGTCTCTCGACTATCTTGGTAAAATCACAATCTCTAAACCCCCTTGGGGTGCTTGTTGATGTCTTTTCTCACCAGCTTCCTCATCAATTCTATCTACCCTCCATTACTAGGGTTTCGGATATTTTTGTGCAGGGCGCTTGGTGTTGGCCTGAGTTAAGCCCCTCTCAAGTTCTTTAGCCCCTTCTCTTCTCGATGCCCGACCTTTCGTAGATCTCTTCCCTAGATCACCCCCGGTGGATCCCAGCATCTGATGGTGATTTCTTTGTGACATATGTGTTGTGAGCCTTACAGGCTCAGTTCATCAATAAGGTTACCTGGTTTTGTCTTGTTTGACATGGGTCTAGATTCCCCTCCTATGCGTTTATCCTATGGCTTGCTATTAGAGAACATCTGTCCACTTTGAACTGGCTTAATCTCTATTTGTAATTCTCTAACTGATGTTATCTTTGTTGGGTTGCTCAAGAGTGCCACAACCATTTGTTCTTCGCTTGTCCCTTTTCTTGGCAGGTCATCTCACAACTTAGACGTTAGGTGAAGTTTGCTTGGTTTTAGTGATGATGGTTTAGTGGGATTTTCGAGGCTACGCATAGATGGCGTGGCAAATCTTTGTGGGCGGTGGCCGCTTAGATTACTCTTCAAGTGGTTGTTTATTTCATTAGGGGTAAGTGTAATAATTGCTGCTTTAGGGATAGTATGTGTTCCCTTTCTCAACTTGCCTATCAGATCCAAACCCATGTTTAGACTCGCTTGGTTTGATTGCGTTTCCCTTGTACATTGTAAGGTATGGTCTTTGTTCATTTATGGCATTTACAACTTTCTTGTTTGAGGTAGTCATTTTTTATTTTATTCTCTTTTTCTATCATGCTGTATCTCCAGATGCTACTGATCTTCTTGTCTGTAAGGATGGGGTTTCTACAAGTTTGTTGGTTGAGGTCCCCTTTGATATTTTCCTTACCCTAACGATCGCCTTAGCTCGCTTATGTTTTAACGTTCCTCTCATGCTCTCTTGCGGCATGTTACCTTGGACTTATTGTTGCTACTCTCCTCTTATTTGGACTTGTTGGTGTTCTTTTCTCTTTGCCTTGCATGTTTGAGGCTATTTTATTTTTAGTTTTGTTTTTTTCCTGTGTGGGGGTTGTTTTGTTTTTTAATTCTTAGTAGGGCTTGCCCCAACTTGGTTTTGTAGACACTTGTGAGTTTTTTTTCCTAATAATATATTTTATTTACAAAAAAAATCACAATTTCTAAATAACAATATAATCATATTACTTGCATTCTCTCTCTCTCTCTCTCTCTCTATATATATATATATATATGTGTGTGTGTACTTCCTAAATGGAAATATTATGAGGAACCCTACAAACAAGTATAGAGAAAGACCTAAACCAACATTGCAAAAGAACCTACAACATCAAAAGATGCATAATTGCAACGGGTAGCAAACAAAAAGATAGACTCTAGATCTAAAGTGGCTAACTAATTAAACTGGATGATGCTCTAATTAACAAGAAGGGCCAAAGAGACCTTTTTGTAAACTATAATATTGCTTGTATAATAACATACGATTACATGTCATGCTCATAAACTGTAGAAACTCATGTAAATCACGTAACGCGATAAATAAACACGTATCTAGATCCATTAAAACTTTTAAATTATAAGAGAATTGCTAGTTATAGACGAATTGTTCAGAATTTGATTTCTCTCTCTTCACACGAACTTAAATAATGGATGTAAAAGTTTAAGTGTAATTTACTTTTATGTATTGGACTGAGAGATGACAAAACTACTATTTATAATATTGTAAGTAATCTCCCCTACATTTAGCATTTTTGCATCTCATGCCATCAGAGTAGGTTGTTCGTTGGCTGAGAAGTTGAGGAGGGGTGTGATGACGAAGAATGGGCTGGCGGTGGTACGGTGATGCAAAGGCTTCCATGATGAATGTAACTAGGTGGTTTGAGGATGGAGAGCATCTCCTTGAAGAGTTGATTGGCGCTGGCTTCCCGAAGATTTCATCTACGACGAGTGCTTTTATTGTGGGACGTACGGTGATGTCAATGGAAATGGTGATTTAGAGTTCAAGTTGTTGCTTAATTTGGTTTTCGACCTTTGTTGAGCTTCAGCTTTGGGCCCTAGGTATTTCTCATTCTTATTGGACCATTTGGGATGCCCACTTTATACGGTGTTGAGTTTTCTGTGTTAGGTTGTTGCTAATTTCATATTTTTTCGCTTTTGTTGAGTCTTCAGCTTCGTACTTAGGTGCATGTCTCTTATTTGGCAAATTGATTTTGTATTAGCCGTTTTTGGCTTGTAATAAAGAAAAGAAAAAAAAAAAAAAAAGCTTAATCTGGATATGGATAAAGCCGAGCCATGTTCTCTATATTAATTAGTTACCTTTTGTTACATATTTTTATTTTGGATAGGGTTTCTCTTAGATGTATTATTATTATTATTATTATTATTACTATTTTTTCTGTTTTGGTACATATTCTTAGTTATTTTCCTTGTGGTGGGTTTAAGCATGCAGTTTTGATCTAGGCCAGAATAAACTAAGCGCTGAGGACTCACTATAGTGATTAGATATATATCATCAATAGATGATCAGTAGCCACATTGCTCTTTTTGGAACGCTGCTATAGAGTTATCAACAGATTTTGACCATACGAGTGATATTAATTTGATGATAAATATATATAGGTCTCTCTTAATTTTTGGTTCTTCTATTTGGTGTTTTCATATATTTTTGAACTCCAGTATAATAAACTTGACGGTCTAGGATTCAAAAAGTTCAAATCAGATGAATCAAGCTGTTTTTGTGAAGCTCGGGTGGAAACTACTCGATTACAAAGAAGGTGACCCAGCCCCTCTATGGATTCAGGTAATGAGGCAAAAAATACTTCCAACAGGGTCCCACCTTTCAGAGGCCAAAATGAAGCCATGCATATTGCTCTCCATTTTGGAAGATGCTGTTAAAATCGAGACAGGTTCTTCTTAAAGTGTTGGGCACCGGTGAATCCATCAAGGTTAACGTGGAAGGAAGATAAACTTTCCTTTTAAAATTATCAACAATAGATAAAAAGTATCTGTTATCAGTATTCCTTCATGGCAAAAAGATGGTCGATAGTGAGCCTGCAACGATAAGAGCTCACTGCACTAATTGAAAAAATAGATTTCAGCCTCCACAGACATATCTTGCTCGGTCACTATACGCTCATTGATTTGCTAACAAAAATGTCCCATAACCACAAAATAGAGATCAGAGGCTAGGCAAAACCCTAAGAAACTAAAGAGAAAAGAAAGAACATGTATAGATAAGAACAAAAAATGGAGATGACGGTATGAAAACCCTAACAAATTATCGATTGTTCTGCTCAAATCTTGACAAAATGAGAGGTTTAAATAGGTAAAACAACGATTGGAATAAACTCAGATCAAACAACTCTCAAAGCAACAAGCAAAACGACAAGACAAACGTGCCAATTGAAGAAACAATAGGAAAGGTTGCCGTTTTGGCCCTCAAAAGCTTATGGGCTCCAAACTGATATATAGCATTTTGGAGCAACCGATGAGCAGTTGTCATTTGACCCTCCATCCCCTTAGTCTCCAAAACGACATTGTTGAGTTGATATGCTTCACTGAAACAACAAAGACATTTAAGAAAAGAAAAAACAGTTAGAAGAAGCTATATCAAACTAATGAGCCTTTAGTATGAAGTGAACCTAAGAGTTCCCCCAAACACCTCATCAGGGAGCAAGAGTTACCCCAAGAAAGAGTCCCCATTGAAGTGCTCGGAAGAACTTTAGGGTACACCCAATTCCGTACCTCTCCAATTTCTCCAATATTCCTACCTGATTTGGTTTCTTGGAGATGAAGTTAGCTCTCAAAATTAAAAGAAACAGCAAGAAATGAACCTGGCCATAAAAGTTGATCACATAAGGAGAATCTGATTGTGGGCATGCATTATCCCCTTCTTTGTCTTCCACTGTCCTGTCTAGGACTTTTCAGTTTCAGCTTTAGCTTTTGTTACAGGCAAGGGACTGTTATGGCCATAAAACTGACATTCACAGCCAAATGCAGACCCAAATTAAAACTGCGCGCAGTAGTGGCAGTCGACCCAGTCTACATCATATTGCCAAAATCTGTGCCCACATGATCTCTTGGCCCAAAAAGATTTTCAGCTTAATTAAAAACAGAAGAAGAAGAAGAGGAAGAAGAAGAAGAAGACGACGATACGACGACGGCGATGAAAATTCATATTCATATCCATATAAACAGGCCTTCAAGCTGTGTATCTAAGAGTGACAAGTCTCTAAATTTGAATCGAAATCACTAATTACACCACAATATAATCACTAAAAAGCTTGCAGATTAGACCGTATATCTCATTAAACTACCAGAACTCTTAGGGTTGGACGATAAATGGTCTCTTAATTAAGTAGTGTCTAGTAATAAAGAGAAGCAGATGATCATGATAGACTTTAAAACTTTATATGAAACTAATAAAATAAGATAGACATTGTTCTATTCTAAATTAAAGTCGTGGACCATCAGTCTTCACAGAATTAGTTGGAGATGGTACGCTCAGTTGGATCACATGACTACTCGATCACTCAACTTGCTATATATGTGATTCTCTTAAGTTTCATCTGACCCAACATTAATTAATATCCAACACCAGCTTTAATTTATCTGGACAAAATTTTGCTTTTTTGCTCCTTGAGGACTTAAATATATATGAAGGCACACACACACATATATATATATATATATATATAATCTAAATTAAAAGAGTATTATAATCAAAATTAAAAGTAGTGGACTTAAATTCCGATAGCGGTATATTGGTACAACACCGTCGTCGCCTTCATCTCCATTCGCCAACTCTCCTGTCCTTCTCCTTCATCTCCAACTTAGGGATTTGGGTTCTTCCTATATAATCGCAATCCATCTCTCTTCGACTTGCATTGATTTTAGCCTTTATTCAAGAACTGGCTTAGTTGGAGGTTGCTTAGTTCAGAGCGCCCCGCCCCTCCCTGCTAAGCCGATTTTTATTGGAGATTGCACTTAGGGAGTTGTATCTCTCTTAATGATTTCGGGTGTCATGACTTTACTCTGCGTCCTATTAAAACCAGATCACAGCTTTCTTTCTTTTTTGTTTTCCTTTCCCTTTTTAGTTGATATTTTAACTACAAGATGTCAGAAGAAAACAGTACTGTAACACAGATTCGTTCCACATATCATTTACATTAATTATGTAGATGTAGCCATTTGGGTTAATTGCTCAAATTCACATGGAACTTAAGCCTGCAAACTTTTTGAATTTTTTGCCATTCATTATTCTTTTTGGGGATGACGGCCCTTACTTG
This sequence comes from Diospyros kaki, assembly GCA_036245055.1. Lineage (NCBI taxonomy): Eukaryota > Viridiplantae > Streptophyta > Magnoliopsida > Ericales > Ebenaceae > Diospyros > Diospyros kaki. Next base: position 3,779,589 of record BSEG01000002.1, on the reverse strand, counting down.
TCCCATACTAGCTAGTATCCTCAATTGTGCGGTAGGAGGTAAATCGTAGGCATGGGGTTTTGCCTCTCTGCATAGGGGAAGGTTTGAACTCGTGTCCCATCAAATTGACACCAACATAACACTTATCCTTGCCAACTGATCTATATGCCCTGGGGGCATTCACCATCCTTTCTTGAATTTTATGTTCTGGTGTGGTGCTTGGGTTTGTGTTTCGGAGCTGGTTGTTTGGCTTGTGTTCTCTCCCTGTATTACGTCTTCATCATCTAAAAGTTCTTAAAACCATGAATGAAACAGTTAAGACAAAAGGAATTAGAACTGAAGCTATATGCCTTGGAAGTTTTGATAAAACTATACCATATGCAGGGTTAAAGAAGGGAGCTGCAACCAGCTACTGGGGCAATTTGTACATTAAATCCACAACCATTAAACAAGCTAATAAGGGGCATCATTTTCTCTCTATACTCTTGAACTTTTTGATATTTTTTGTACTTCTTTAAGCCAAAAACAGAAAGAAAGAAAAGAAAGAAATAGTAAAAAGTTGGTCTTAATTTTTTCAACAAAAAATTAAAAAAATTAAAAGTACAGTGGTGATACCTACAATTGCACCATTACTGCCCGACTCAACAAGTATGTTGTGGCGGCCGAAACTTCTCGTTGGACCTGAAAAAGGAATGAAGCAGCCGTGAGAGATCAATGCAAGGAAATTGCTGTAAATGTGTAGAAGAAGAAGAAAGGCGCAGGAGAGGAGAATTTAGAGAAGTTAGATACTCTGTCCCTTGCAATTAGGACACCGGATTTGAACCATCTCCTAAATGATGAATTCTAAGTTTTAACTTGGGTTCTCTCCACATGGGCTAGATCTAGATTCTACAGTGAACTTAATGACTAGGACTCTAAACCAATCTAATTAATTATTATCAAGTGAAACTAAGAGTTCCCCCAAACACTTCACCGGGGAGCATGAGTTATCCCAAGGAGTCCCGTTGAAGTGCTCGGGAGAACTCTAGGGTACACCTGATTCTGTACCTCTCCAATTCCTCCAATCCTGCTTGGTTTGATTTCTTGGTGATGAGGTTAGTTCCCCATTTATTATTTATACTGAGTTCTCTCTTGTATGTGAATCCCAAAATAAATTCCTGGGCAAATTAAAGGAAACAAGAAGGAATGAACCTAGTCGTAGAAGTTGGTAAGATAAGGAGAATCTGATTGTGGGTACGTATTATCCTCTTCCTTTTCCTCCCTATTGTGTCTAGGACCACTCAGTGTGAATTTTATCTAGCTTTGAACTGTATCTTGTGTGTTGAAGTGTTTTGTCAAGATTTTATTTTTCCGAAGGTGCTTGATCTTGAGAGAACATCTCTCCAAAAAATTAATTAGAGATTGATTTGATTCACTGCTAAATCCACAACAGATCCAGTTCAGATCCAACCTAAATCCATATAGATTTGATTCAGATCTATTTTGGTCCACCACCTTATTCATTATTTATAAATGGATTTGCTTGAAGTTTTAATATTTAATTACACATTTTTTAAAAATGTTTATTCACATTGAACTCTTGACATCTAAGCTATAGTACTGCACCTTCTGTGTGTTAGACGACTTATTTATTTTTATGTTGCACCATTTTTTATTACACTAATTGCTTGATATTACAATGCACCTTTTGAATACCCATACTCAAAAAATATTGTAGCAATGGCCAATTATAAGGCACCAGATCAGGCAATTCTAAATTATATAACATATTGAAGCAAAACTTTTCATGGCCAAATATATATTTTAATACTTGTATTTGTACGTTTTTTATTTAAATATTGAAATTTTATATTATTTTAAAAACACTTATAAATTATGTAATTTCGAGTCAATTACACATACAAACTTTTTGTTATTTTAATTACACATTTGAACTATGAAATTTAAGGATGGTGTAATAAGAATAACAAAAAATTTAAGAATATAATTGACTTAAAATTACAAGTTCAAATGTGTCTTTAAAATAATAAAAAAAAATAAATATCTAAATAATAGAAACGTACAAGTATAAGAGTTAAAAGATATATATTTTACCGGATTGTCATCATTTAGTGTACCCCAGATCTAGAGTTCCCTTGCTATCAATTACACATCAGTTACATTCATGATATATAGTCTTTGTTGTTGCTATTCCTCAGCTCTCCTAAATATTGTATGAAGGTTATTCTGAAATGTCTCATTTACTCCTGCATTGTTCAACGAAACGCAAAATGAATGGTTTACATCCTTGAACTGCACCTAAATATCTCATTTACTTCAGTCCTACATTTACTGTTGAATGATTTACAGGAAAAGGTGAAATCTCTCACTTTAAGGGTTCCTCACACATTGCCCCACGCAAGTGAAAGGGGTCAATCACAGTACACAGCGGCACACCAAATAGGAGGCACAGTGCATAATACCCATAAAGAGCCACCCTCACATGAGGGTAAAACTTTCACATTGTAACTGCCATAACTTGAACCTGTATCTTTGTCTACAATCTACTATCTGACTGCCATCCGTGCTACGCCCGTGGGGCGTTGAATGGTTTACATCCTTTGCTAAGAGGGGGCTTGTTAACCATCTAAGCCATACAACAGTACCAACCCAGCCTTGTAACCAGCAGGCAGCAACAGACAGGGATTGAAGAAAAAATCAGTGCAAACGCTGCCACCCACCAGCACCCTCAGAAACAATTAATTAGCTAGCTGGATATGTCTAACTATTCAATATTACAAAAAGATTACAAAACACACGCTTTAAACAATCCGAACCTGGCATAGAAGATTCGGCCTAACCATTTGCAATAACTTTTTATTAAGTTTTGGACTAGTCCAAGCTCAATATCATTGTTGAAGCGATCTGGAAATCTTTTCATTCGACAAAATTTGCTTAAATTAATATATTTAAAACGCTACACGGTTGTTTAATTGCTTTGCAATATATAGTACATGCAACGCAAACTTGCTTATAACTTGATTTGTTTGCATCACCTACGATAGCTACTGCTTATCCAATGATTCCTGCATAATTAACGGTTGGTGCAGTTGGTTTCTATCAATCACCATCCAAATTCACATTTCTGGTTATTCTTTTGATATTTCGCATATCTAACTAAAATCTCAGGGAGCAAATTAAAGATGGCGTGAGAGATAGAAATACCAAATATAAGAGGGAGCAATAAACTGAGCCAAAACAATCAATTTTCCCTTACTAAACAATGTCAGGTGGCAACTAGAGTTCCCTCAAACACTTCATTACAGTAAGGTTAGAGCAATAACTTGAGACTGTCTTGTCTTGTTTTGTTTTGGTGCTGCTATTGGGCTTTTGGGGTTGTTTATTCTTTGTAGTTGGTTTCAACTTGAAACAGTTTTTTTAATAATAATTTTTTTTTTTTTATAAAAAAGAGATTAGAGCAACCCTCAGATTAGGGTTGCAAACTAGTGCTATTATATTGAAGCGTTCTGAGGAACTCTAGGGGACAATCGACAGCTGATATCCTTTCTATTCTCATGCTTTCCGGCTTAGCTGATCTACGGATATACCCACAATATATTGCAATATCTGCGATGGCTTTTGCAAGTAGAATCTCTCAAGGGTTACTCAAAGTTTCAGATGCTGAACCTAGTCAGGAATGTGTCTCAAGTGAAGGATAGAGATTAAAATTGAGGTGAGTGACCACAACTCCATCAAACATGTGGTCTCTCATCTCCACAAGACCTATCCTTATCAACTTTTATCATGAATTTTGAAGCAATGACATCATAGAATCATGCATGTAATTTGATTTTCAGTACACACACACTCACAGAGAGGTATATATGTCAGATTAATTAAAACTTTTCTTGGGTAAGAGCCTAAACCAAACTAGCTAGGAGTAAGGTGATAATAGCTAATTTAACAAACTAATTACAATTACCTAGCTTATATATAGATACATATATTTGCAGCAATTACCTAATTAGTAATTGCAATGTTTGAAATAGGAAAGAAAATTATGAGATTAATTTCTGGTGAGAAAGCATCTTTGTACCTATCAAGAAGGTGAAAGCCAAAGAAATTGCAAGGACAGAAAGAGAAAGATAGGAGGGTAGGCAGCCACTCAACTCTCCGTGATTCCAAACTTTTCATGTAACCTGCATTTGCGACTAGGTTCAATGCCACACCTTAATCTGATCAAATTCTCACGGACTTCGTGCAAATTTAGGATTGAATGCAAACAAAATTAAGAACCAGACCTCACTATAAATAGTGGGGCTAGTAGGCATTGGTCCATCAAGCCAAAAGCTGAAGACTGTGAGCATACATCAGGTGTCCCTTAGAGTTCCCCTGAACACTTCATTAGAGACTCTATTTGTCAAAGGAAGAGGTTTAACTCCCTACTGAAGTGTTTGGGGGAACTCCTGGGTTCACTTGATACTTACTATTATTAAGAATGGCAATTTCTTGGTGGCAATGATTTTAGTCTCTTGACTATCCTGGTAAAATCACAATCTCTAAACCCCCTTGGGGTGCTTGTTGATGTCTTCCTTTCACCAGCCTCCTCGTCAATTCTAGCTCTCCTCCACTGTTAGGGTTTATGATATTATTGTGCAGGGTGCTTGGTGTTGTCCTGAGTCATGCCTTTCTTAGGTTCTTTAACTCCTTCTTTCCTCAATGTCGGGCCTTCCCCAATTTGCCCCCAGTGGCTCCCAACATTTGATGGTGATTTCTCTGTGAGATCTGCGTTGTGGGCCTTACAGGCTCGACGCAAAAAGGTCCCTTGATTTCGTCTTGTTTGACATGGGTCTAGATTCCCCTCCTATGTGTTTATCCTATGGCTTGCTATTAGGGAACGTCTGTCCACTCTGGATTGGCTCAATTTCTATTTGTCGTTCCCTAACTGATGTTATCTTTGCCAGGCTGCTTCAGAGTGCCACAACTATTTGTTCTTTGCTTGTCCATTTTCTTGGCAACTCATCTCACAGCTTAGATGTCAGGTGAAGTTTGCTTGGTTCTAGGGATGCTGGTCCAGTGGGATTTTCTAGGCCGTGCATAGATGGTGTGAAAAATCTCCGTGGGCGGTGGCAACTCAGATTAGTCTTCAAGTGGCTGTTTATTTCATCTGGTGTGAGTGTAATAATTGTTGTTTTAGGGATAGTATGCGCTCTCCTTCTCAGTTTGTCTATCAGATCCAAACCTCTGTTTGGACTCGTTTGGCTTCGTTGCGCTTCCCTTATACATTGCAAGGTATGGCCTTTGTCCATTTTTGACGTATACCGCCTTCTTGTTTAAGCAAGTCCTTTTTCTGTCATGTTGTATCTCCAGATGCTACTGATCTTCTTGTCTGTGAGGATGGGGTTTTTGCAGGTTTGCTAGTTGAGGTCTCCCTTTGATCTTTTCCCTCCCCTCGTGATCGCCCTTTGTTGCTGCTCGCTTATGTTTCAGCATTCCTTTCATATGCTCTCTTGCGCCATGTTACCTTGGACTGGCTGTTGCTACTCTCTTCTTATTTGGACTTGTTGGTGTTCTTTTCTCTTGGTTTTGCATTTCCTCTTTCTAGTGTGGGGGTTGTTTTGTTTCTTGTTTCTTAGCAGGGATTTCCCCAGCTTGGTTTTGTAGACACTTGTGAGTTTTTTTGTCCTGTTAATATATTTTATTAACACAAAAAAAAAAAAAAATCACAAATCTCTAAATAGTGATATAACCATACTACTTGTGTTCTCTCTCTCTCTCTCTCTCTCTCTCTCTCTATATATATATATTTATATATATGTGCGTGTGTGTATTTCCTAAATGGAAGTATTATGGGGAACCTACAAAGAAGTATAGAGAAAGACCTAAACCAACATTGCAAAAGAGCCCTACAACATCAAAAGATAGGCTTAATTTGCAACGGGTAGCAAACAAAAAGCTAGACTCTAGATCTAAAGTGGCTAACTAATTAAACTGGATGATGCTCTAATTAACAAGAAAGGGCCAAAGAGAGCATTTTGTAAATCATAATATTGCTTGAATAATAATAACATACACTTACACATGATGTCTATAAATCGTAGAAACTCATATAAATCACGTAATGTGATAAATAAATGCATACTTGAATCCATCAGAACTTTAAGTCATAAGAGAATTTCCGGTTATAGATGAAATGCCCAGAATTTGATTTCTCTCTCTTCATACCAACCTTAATAATGGACATAAAAATATATCTGTAATTTGCTTTTTATGTATTAGATAGAGAGATGAACAAACTCTTATTTATAATAGTTCAAGTAATCTTCCATACATTTATTATTTTTGCATCTCATCACATCGGAGTAGGTTGTTCGCTGTCTGAGAAGTTGAGGAGGGGCGTGATGATGAAGAATGGGTTGGCGGTGGTGATGCAAAGGCTTCCATGATGAATGTAACTAGATGGTTTGAGGAAGGGGAGCATCTCGTTGAAGAGTTGATTGGCGCTGGCTTCCTGAAGATTTCATCTACGACGAGTGCTTTTTGTGGGACGGTGATGTCAATGGAAATGGTGATTTAGAGTTTAAGTTGTTGCTTAATTTGGTTGTTGGCCTTTGTTGAGCTTCAGCTTTGGGCCCTAGGTGTTTCTCATTCTTATTGGACCACTTGGGATGCCTACTTTATGACACAGAAGTGTTTCTCAAAAATTCCAACAAATAATTGAAGATGAAGTGAGCTGTCAAAATTTTCTGTTCTGAGTCAATTTCTACAAATAAACTGTACCAATCTACAAGGCCAAAAAATACAAGCCCTATATAGTTGGAAAGCTTTATGAGTCTAGTTTCTAAAGTAGCAAGCAGCTCGTCAATCAGAGTCTTCTAGAGGAAGTCATGACAGGTTTACTAGGGAAGGGTCTGCTTGGGGTGCTACAACAGAATTAAGAACTTCATTTAATGTTTTATGTCATTTTTTATGTTTTTTTATATTTTTCATGTATTTAGCCTTTACTCTCAGTTATTAGACTTTGAAACTCAGCCAGTTATGCTTGGGGGATCGTCTAAGATGCCCTTAAGATAGCTTTTGTAATGAAGAATGAGGGGGATTTTTGGATTTGGAATGAAAGTTTGCCTGAGAGCATTTTCCTTTCTCTGTATCCCTTGGTTTAGGGTGGTGAGATTCTAGAATTCTGTACCTCTTGTTAATTCTTTTGGGTGGTAGGTTTCTGTATCTCTTAGGAATTAATTTGGGTGGTGAATTCTCTACTTTTCTTGGTATTTTCTTTTTTTTTTTCATTTCGGTAGCACTTTATTTGGTGTTGAGTTTTCTGTCTTAGGTTGTTGCTAATTTCATATTTTTTTGCTTTTGTTGAGTCTTCAGCTTCATACTTAGGTGCATGTCTCTTATTTGGCAAATTGATTTTGTATTAGCCGTTTTTGGCTTGTAATAAAGGAAAAAAAAAAAAAAAAAGCTTAATTGGATATGGATAAAGCCGAGCCTTGTTCTCTATATTACTTACCTTTTTGTACATATTTTTGTTTTGCATAGGGTTTCTCTTAGATGTTTTATTATTATTATTACTATTTTTTCTGTTTTGGTACATATTCTTAGTTATTTTCCTTGTGGTGGGTTTAAGCATGCAGTTTTGATCGAGGCAGAATAGACTAAGCGCTGAGGACTCACTATATTGATTAGATATCAACAGATGATCAGTAGCCACATTGCTCTTTTTGGAACGCTGCTATAGAGTAATCAATAAATTTTGACCATACGAGTGACATTAATTTGATGATGAATATAGGTCACTCTTAACTTTTGGTTCTTCAATTTGGTATTTTCATATATTTTTGAACTCTAGTATAATAAACTTGACGGTCTAGGATTCAAAAAGTTCAAATCAGATGAATCAAGCTGTTTTTGTGAAGCTCGGATGGAAACTTCTCGATACAAAGAAGGTGACCCAGCCCCTTTATGGATTCAGGTAATGAAGCAAAAAATACTTCAACAGGCCCACCTTTTAGAGGCCAAAATGAAGCCATGCACATTGCTCTCCAATTTGGAAGATGCTGCTAAAATCAAAACAGGTTCTTCTTAAAGTGTTGGGCACCGGTGAATCCATCAAGGTTAACATGGAAGGAAGATAAATTGGCTGGGCTTTTTAATCAGGCCTCTGTTGAAGGTATCAAGATGGTTCCATGCCAGCTTTCCCTTCTTGTGATTCATGGACTTGGATTGATGGTTTAATTTCTAGTTTTAGCTCAAATCATCTTATCAGATTCAGCAGAATAGTAGGTTTGATAATGATTTTGGCCTTCCAATTTGGAATGATATTTGGACTCTAAAGCTCCACAGTAGACTGAAGATGATTACTTGGACGGTAGCAGCTAATGTCCTCCCCACCAATTAAAGAGGAGCTTGCTAAATGATTTCAAGTCCAAGATGATAGATGCAAGACCCACATTGAATCAGCCATTTGCCTTGTCCTTCACTGCCCAGTCGCTAGAATTGGCTGGAGCCATTCTTGGAAAATGCAGTCGGACAGATGGCTTTTTGGGGACATCCTCTCTTGGCTCACACAGGTTCTACGTCATTATTGTCATAATAGCCTAATTATTATTCCTAGGAAGGAGGATAGGAACAATTTTACAAAGTTTGTAGCCATTCTATCGGCGAAGATCTGGAAGGTGAGGAATCATGTAAAGTTTAATCAGGAAGCTTGGAATCTAACTCAACTTGTGAAGGATATATATAGGTTCATGCAGCTTCTAAGAATTTTTACATGGGCATTAACAAACAGAGCTGGACTAGCCCGAGCCATTGGGTTATATATCAAGGCGAAATGTTGACGTGGCGTTTGCAAATGGTATGGCCTGTGGTGGGGTTATTGCCCGAAGTCGTGGAGGAGAGATTATTGGGGCTCTGCCCGTGTTTTCCCTTGCAGCGGAAGCCTTTCGTTGCTAGAGAAGCTTTGAATATTATGGCTGAGAATAAACAGTTAATTTGACGAAGTCCTTCAAGCTAGTTCCTGAATCATGACTCCATGCAGCTGGTCTCTCTTCTCTTCTAAATGGTTCACCTGCGTTCCATTCTCCTAAAACACCAGTCTTGGATTGCTGCTCATGTTAATGGATCAGCCATTATTAATTGCTGCCCACCTGCTTGCTAAGTGGGCTAAAAGGTCCAAATTCTTTGGGATCCTTCCAAGCAATAGCTAGATTACCTCATGAAGTAGGTCATCAGTGTTGCGTTGACCAAGCGGCTTGTAAGGCTCTCCTGTTGCTTTGGCTGTATTGCCTGTCCTCCTGCTAGCTCGCAATTATCAGTTGTTCATGAGCTAGTTGGTGGTTCAAGTTTATTCTCTTTTTTTTCTTGGTAATTAACCTCCATAAACTTGACAGTTTTTGATCAGTTTAATGATTCAAATGTTAATTATTAATCTTGACTTGTTAGTTCATAAACATATTTGTCATAAGATGTGTTACATCTTCACGAAAGTTCCCGGCGTTCTTCAAAGATTAATTCGCTTCTCTTAATGTCCTAGCTTTTTGCATAGATTTGCCTATATGTTAATGAAATATATCAATGATAGTTAAGTAACTATATTACATTTTAACTAACGTGGTAACTATTCTAAATAGTCCAACTCTTAGATATATTAGTGACCATTCAAATATGTGTATTTTTTTTGCCATTCAGAAAAATATATACACATATATATGGTTACATCTTTTCATTAAAAAAGATACCAAGAAGGGTAATAAAACTATTAGATAGTTAAAATTGTGATTATTCATAGAGGTTACAACTAGATAGGGTACAAGCAAGTCTATAAACTAATAGAGTTTTTATTTGGTTCAAAATACCAAATCTCATAGTTCCTTTCACCAAAATGGTATAGTTTATATAAAGGCTTAATGTTATACAAAATGCACTTCATATTATACATAGAGAGCATTGAAACTCTTAAGATGAGCTGCGAAACTAAAAGTAAATTAAAAGAACTTCATCTTTCCATATATGTTCTTCTCTACTTTTTGACTTGTACATCTTTAAGCCAAACAAAATAAATTACAAATAGGTTAAACAACTTTAATATAATTTGTTTACTTTGTAAAAAATAAAAAATAAATTAGAAATAAATAAAGAATGAGAAACTAATTTAATACTAATAAATTTTAATAAAAGATATTTAAGAAAAGAAAAAAACAGTTAGAAGAAGCTATATCAAACTAATGAGCCTTAGTATGAAGTGAACCTAAGAGTTCCCCCAAACACTTCATTAGGAGCATGAGTTACCCCAAGAAAGAGTCCCCATTGAAGCGCTCGGAAGAACTTTAGGGTACACCTAATTCTGTTCCTCTCCAATTTCTCCAATCCTACCTGGTTTGGTTTCTTGGAGATGAGGTTAGCTCTCAAAATTAAAAGAAACAGCAAGAAATGAACCTGGCCATAAAAGTTGGTCACATAAGGAGAATCTGATTGTGGGCATGCATTGTCCCCTTCTTTGTCTTCCACTGTCCTGTCTAGGACTTTTCAGTTTCAGCTTTAGCTTTTGTTACAGGCAAGGGACTGTTATGGCCATAAAACTGACATTAAATGCAGACCCAAATTAGAACTGCGCGCAGTAGTGGCAGTCGACCAAGTCTACATCATATTGCCAAAATCTGTGCCCACATGATCTCTTGGCCCACAAAGATTTTCAACTTAATTAAAAACAGAAGAAGAAGAAGATGATACGACCACGACGGTGAATATTCATATCCATATCCATAGAAACAGGCCCTTCAAGCTGTGTATCCAAGAGTGACAAGTCTCTAAATTTGAATCGAAATCCCTAATTACACCACAGTATAATCACTAAAAAGCTTGCAGATTAGACCTTAAATATATCTCATTAAACTATATATATGGTTCATTTCTTCTCTGCAACCAGAACTCTGAGGGTTGGACGACAAATGGTCTCTTAATTAAGTAGTGTCTAATATTGATCAAGAGAAGCAGATGATCATGATATACATTAAAACTTTATATGAAACTAATAAAATAAGATAACATTGTTCTATTCTAATAAAGTAGCGGACCATCAGTCTTCACAGAATTAGTTGCAGATGGTACGCTCAGTTGAATCACATGACCACTCGATCACTCAACTTGCTATATATGCGATTATCTTCCTCAAGTTTCATGGGACCCAACATTAATTAATATCCGACAGCAGCTTTAATTTATCTGGACAAAATTTTGCATTTTTGCTCCTTGAGGACTTAAATATATATTAAGGCATATATATATATAATCAAAATTAAAAGAGTATTATAATCAAAATTAAAATTAGTGGACTTAAATTCCGATAGCAGTATACTGGTACAACACCGTCGTCGCCTTCATCTCCATTCGCCAACCCTCCCATCCTTCTCCTTCATCTCCAACTTAATTAGGTATTTGGGTTCTTCCTATATAATCGCATGCAATCCATCTTTCTTCGACTTGCATTGATTTTGAGTTTGCCTTTATTCAAGAACTGGCGGCTTAGTTGGAGGATGCTTAGTTCATCAGAGCGCCCCGCCCCTCCCTGCTAAGCCAATTTTTATGGGAGATTGCGCTTAGGGAGTTCTATCTCTCTTAATGATTTCGGGTGTCCTGATCTTATTTTGTCATAATACAAGATCAGGTATTGGGGTTTAGAGTTTGAGATGGAGTAATTATCAGAGTACCATTCATCTGGATTGAAAATGGGTCTCCAGTGCACTTTTCACTGTTCAATAAAAAAATGCCACTTAGACTGAGATGTCCACTGAATAGTATTATTCTAATTGCCAACCCTTAAATTCAAAACTTTAAATTTTTTATTCAAGATTTAGCTATGGGATTACTATTTATATAATGAGTTAGAGAATAGCAATATCTTTACTTGATTATAAAGTACAATTCATATTCCAAAAAGATCTTTCTTTTTTGTGTAATAGGTATATGAGAAAGATAAACTAATTAATTCATTACAAAAGATGCTACCTTGGCAAATTCTTTTGGCTGTCTTAAGATTCCTTCTCTATTGCAAAAAAAACAAAAAAAAAAAAAGAAAGAAAAAAAAAAACATTCTTGTAGTGCCTTCTCTTTTATCATTTACTTAACAAAAAAATATTACAAAAATGAAAAAAAAAAATATAATATAATATTTTTTTTCTATAAAAAATCGTATATTAATAGAAAAAATCACAAAACCCCAACAGTTTATGATAGGGCATACCTCGAGCAACCATGAAAAAAGAATAAATTCATAAAACACCAAAAACCAAAATAGAAACAAACCAAAACTGAAGACAAAATATCCTCACAACATATTCACTTATTAAAAAGAAAAGCTGGAGGTAGACAAATTAAAATTAGATCCTGGATTATCAAACCTACTTCACTAGAACCCTTATTAGCTCTCGTAAAGGCATTCTTCTTCTTCCTCTCTTGCTTCAATTAGGACTTGGATTTAATTGAAAAACTCTTTGACCTTGAACTATTAGTACTGTAAGATTCCGAAACAACATCCTCCCTTCTACCCCTTTTACCATATTTCTCCATATCCATCTTTGCCTCATCCACGCATTCTCCATCAATTGGAAGATTCAATTCTCTAAGAAAATGAATATCCATAGTCTCCGCCACAAGAGAACAAAATGTGATATTTAGGAACTACATTCTTAAACAATCAGATATGACAATTCCAATTAGGTCTAATTAATTATTTACAGCCACCTTTTCCTAAGAGTTTTTTTTTTTCAATCATTTTGAACTGGTCGGAACTCATCGTTTTTTTTTTGTTTTTGTTTTTTTTCCTGAGAATTCAAGCTCATCGTTGTTGAAGCCATTGTCCCATATGTTGTATTTTTACCTTTATCCACTCGCTTCATGTACTGTCTATAATCATGCATGCCAACTGCATCAACATCCATGCAACAACATCATCAACACCATTGGCCTCGGTCTCGCAGAGTCAATGTGAAATCCACCGAAAAGTTCACCAAATTTACGTTTCTATTTTATGAAAACTGATAAAATGCCCAGAAACTGTTTTTTTAAATTTAGACAGAGAAAAAAAATTATGCCGAAGTGCACAGCTGTGTAACTTGTTTATTAATTGTGTTGCCACAGACAGCCTCCTTATAACTTGATTGGTCTGCATCACATCAATGTCTCCATTGTTAATTATCAGTGATTTCTGCATAATTAACGCTTGGTGCAAATAGCTTGTGTCAATTACAATACAAATTCACACTTTTAAACCCCAGATTAGCCTCCTTTGATCAGTTCGCATCTAAAATCTTGAGGAGCAAATATGATGTTAAGAATACGATGAGAGAGAAAAAAAAAAAAAAAGCATATGTAGAATTATCAAAGAGAAACTTACTCTTCATTTTGAAAATAGGCAATTCTGATCAATGGTATCCAGTAAACTGATCCAAAATCATCATCAATATTTACTCTTGCCACCTAAGCAATGTCAGATGGCAACCAGAATTCCCCCAAACACTTCAGTACAGTAAGGTCAGGGCTTCCCTCAGTTTAGGATTGCGAAGAGTCCTAAAATATTGAAGTGTTCAGAGGGAACTCTAGGAAACACCTGACAGCTGATCTTCTAAATTTCTCTTCTCTTGCTTGCCATGTTAGCTGATTGATCTATATATAGATACAAGCACAATCTATTACAAGATATGTGATGTCTTTTGCAAGTAGAATCTCTCAAGTGTTACTTGACGTTTCAGATTTTTGAACCTAGTCAGGATTGTGTCTCAAGTGAAAGATAGAGAATAAAACCGGGGTGAGTGGTTACAACTCAATGAACCATGTGGTCTCATCTCACAAGACCTATCCTTATCAAGTTTTGTCACGAGTTTTGAAGCAAGGACATCATAGCATCATGCATCTATATATAATTTGGTTTGATTTGCAGGGCATTACCTTAAAAATTATCAAAATCTGAGAGCCCAACCAAACTGGCTAGCTAAAGATAAGCCTGCTTATTATCTAGCTTTTATGGAGAACAAAAAGTTTCATTTGTATTTACGATATTGAAAGGATTAAAAAAAAAAAAGAAGGTTACGAGATTCCCAGGGGGGATTATCTTTGTAGCTATGAGGAAGATGAAAGGGAATCCTCACAACACAAGCTTTCATCTAACCGGCATTGTGACTAGGTTCACTGCCACACCTTAATCTAATCTAATTCTCCATCTTTATTTCTCACAGACAAATTAAGAACCCAACTCATTATAAATAGTAGGGGTAGCTGCAGGCATTGGCTCATACCAAGCCATCAGCCAAAGTAGTAAGAGTGAGAACATGCATTATCCGGTGCCCCCTAGAGTTCCCTTGAACACTTCAATGGGGATTCTCTTTCTGTCAAAGAAAGAGGTTAACTCCCTACTGAAGTGTTTGGGGGAACTCCTGGGTTCACTTGATACTATAATCAAGAACGATGATTTTGGTGGTGACGATCTTTATCTCTCGGCTGTTCTGGCAAAATTGCAGTCTATCTATGACAGTGTTGGGAACTGCAAGTTTTTAAGGTGTACGAGTTATGTTTTTTATTTTTCAGATTCTTGATTAAAATTTTCAGTTACATATGTTGTCTATATTAGTTAGTTTCATCAGTTGAATTAAGTCTTTTGCTTTTGTACATAAATATTTTCTTCTTTTGCTAATTAATATATATATATATTTCTAGTTCGTGTCGGGTTTAGGGTTTAGCAACATTGCTCTTCAGAAATGTTGCAGTAGTTATATATCTTTTTTGTTTTTGCTAATAAAAGTTTTGATCAACAATAAAAGAAACAAGGCTGGAAACCTATATAGAGCAATCATTTGAAAACAAGAAGAAGAGCTTCTAAAGATAACATAAGGATTATAGCAAGAAGGAAAACAAACAAGGTCACCTGAAAATATTTGGATTGCTTTCTGATGAACAGCGTCAAGACGCACTAGGGCTGAATTGGGAGTAACCGGTGAGACCAACAATGGCAAGACTCCATGTTTAAGGGCTAAATGAATTATCTTTTTATTCCCTTGGAAGGTGAAAAAATGATTCAACAAGGCCGCAGCAAATGGGAATCAAGACAAAGTCTCCATTCCCACAAGAGTAGCAAAGACCCATAGGAGAATTACTTTGTACATTCCAGCTTCATCAGGGTTCCTTATTCCAGAGAAGTGATGCAAATGGTCTATGAAGATCATACCCAACAAACATCGATTTGTGTCGTGGAGAGGGATTTGCACTAAACTTTCGCTAGATCTGAGAACCGAAACTGTATATAATGAAGCCAATATATGCAGCCATGCCCCAACTCCGAGAGACCGAGGGTATGGAGGATGCAAATGAGAGGGTGAGACTGGAGAAGAGAGGGGAAGGGTGAGGGAAGTAGCGAGCTGCAGGGATTTGGGGGAAAACTAGGGTTTTAGCCAAACGATGTTGGGGAAACAAAAAGGAGAGGATGGCTGAAGGTAGTGGAATAGATGAGATGGGTGATGAAAGGAGACAACAACCGCCGCAACGACGACGTCGAGACATTAATGCAGCGGCGGCTAGGGGCCATATATATATCTCAAACGGGATATGTTAAAGAGGCAATCCATGTGCGTTAGGCCTCTGTGTCTTTTTTCGCTTAGCAAAATCAACGGAGAGAACAGAACAAACCCTAAAATCAAAATCAAGAAGGGGCAAAAAATGAAAGAACTAGAGCTGCCACATAATTGAATAAAATTCATATAATTAAAAGACTCACTAGAGCAAAGGACAAGGTTTAGCGCACCTGCCTGTTCTGCAACTGCTTGCAGCAAATGCTTGACTTGCAAAGTAGAAACTATGTTGGCTCTTCTTGCCTAGTCACAAGCTCATGAGATGCAGTGTTCGCACATCTTCCTTGGTGCTTTGCTTTGATATGGATGGGATCCAAGGAAATAGTCTGTTTTTGGGCTTCTTTTCTAAGGCAACAGTTCTATATATTATTCTATATGTGCTCTATTTGACCATGGACTTTGCATTGGGGTTGATGAAAGTTGCAAATCCAATGCTGAAAATCATCACGTTTTGTTTTGAGTTGCCTAGCTAGCTAGGCTTGTTTGGTTTCGGTTCCCATATGTTGGATTTATTTCTATCTGGGGGTTTCTTGTATATTTTGTCACGGGTTGTTTTTGCTTATGGCCATCTAATCTTTGGCTGGTCTGTTAGACAAGGTTTGTGTTGGTTGGTCTCTTGAGCTACATAACCTATAAGTTGATCACAGTTATTTCCAGATATTTGGAATTCCTTGTTTGGGCTGCCCTCTTTGTGTAATATTATTTATCTACCCCATGGTTAGGGTATATATATGTATATATATATGCTAATCTTACATATATATGTAACTAGAGGATGGTCGATGTGATCTTGTGATTTCATGCTTGGTGCTAGTGTTTCTTGTGTTTTCTTTTGCTCTACTATTCTGGGCTCGTGTTCTGTTCAGTCATGTCTGGTGATCATCCCAACAAATTAGCCTTATCTTTTTTGGATGCTTCCAGTGTTTACTTTATGACTTTTGTATATGTTTCTGTTTTTATTTGGTCTAAAGGGTGATTGTTAGTGTTTTTTTCCTAGTTTTTTTATGATTTGGATACGCCTTGGTCTTCGGTTGTAGTTGCTTTGACATTAGTTTTTTTCTTTTATAAAATTCTTATTTACAAAAAAGAAGAATATATATATATATATATCTAGCTAGCTAATTAAATCCCAGCTTAATCTATGATGATTGATTTGACATTAAGTGATCAATTTAATCATCGCTCTATAAGCTATATATAAGATACATAATACATAAATGGACACACAATAAATTCATGCATAAATTAGAGTTTCTAGTGGTGTGGAGAACAAACCAAATGTTTCTTTCTGCTAATTAAGCAGTACTTCGTATGCATATTCTTGAAAGGAAGTAGAGCTAGCTAGGTTTATATATGATTTTTCCTTTGTAAGTGTATTAGTTAGATTCGTTGAGTCAACAATTGGGTAGAAAAGTCCCTTTTCATATTAGGGTTTATAGTTGCATACTTTAAAGTTGATAATATTAGGGTTCATAGTTGCATGACTTAAAATTAATCTATATATACTCAACCGATCATGGTCAAATGTGTTCTAAACTAAATACCAACCTTTTCAATTAACCTAACAAATTAAAAAAAAAAAAAATCAACCTTTTCTCTTTCCATCATATACATGCATGTATCTTATCTTTATTAATTTCTATCCCATATAGTTAGGATTAAGATTGAGAAATAAAATTATATTTATGATATATGTATAAACATTTAGTTCATGTGCGTATAGACTACTCCAAATATAGACAATACACCTCACCTTGAATTACTTGCGACAACCAATGGATGGATTCGATTCATATCTGATCCAAATTTGACCCCTTAAATCTAACTCCAGTTTATATAAATTGTACCCAAATTGAATAACTACTTGATGCATATTATACTTCCTATAAACTTAATCAGTTTATAATGATCTTTGGTCCCAAAATTGGAGATTGATTGAAGATCCAGTGGTGTATTTTAATCCCATTTGACTCCAATCAACCCTCAATTTAACCCATTTGAACTCTAATCGACCCTCAATTTTCGAACAACAAATTATTATCTAATCCATAAATGGGGATATCTCCCCCCCAAAATGATATCCTTGATATGAAAGTATCTTTGGGGGAGAAATTGGGCTTAGATGGACATCGGACTCAAGGCCCAACCCGACTGTTATAGGATTTGGGTATTCAGTTGTATGTCTATAGAATATTGGACAGCGTGGCCCAACTGAATGGAAATTTTCAAACCCACTTCAATTACAACTAAGTGCGTTTCTCGATAGTTTTTTGCTTCACAACTGAGAAGGTTCTTTTTTTTTTTTTTGTTGGTTTGGACGGCCAGCTTTATCTTTGAGTTGAGCTTGAGACAATGCTTGATGATTACCCTATTAATGCTGAACATATTGAATGGTTGTCTTGTGAACAAATCTACATACTCGTGAAGCAATTGCATAATTTATTTTCACAAGCTTTCCTAGCTAGTTCTATCTCGTTAAGTGGTAATGGGATTAGCTCCTCTGCTAGTGTTGGGTGTTCGTACTCTTTGGACACCATAACTGCTTTCGATGGGAGACTACAATCCCTTGCATCGTTTGGGTCTCTGATTATGATTCCCATACCCTTAAAGGGGTTGAAACTTTACTTTTAGGTGAAAAGTAAAGTTTAGTCCTCTACTTAGGTTTAGTCCCTACTACAAGGGGCAATGTGATGTTCCTCCCAAGAGTCATAGTTTGTTCATTGAAGCCAACCAATGAACCTAAAGGCTGTAGCTGTTTTGAGTCTAGGTTCAATTGATCAAAAGCTTCGAAAAATATAATGTTGGTAAAACTACTAGTATCAGTAAGTACGCAGAATACCTTGAAATTGTTGATAACTGCCTTGTCAACAATTGCATCGTCGTGCAGTAGGGTTACTCCTTCAAGATCTTCATCAAAGAAAGATATCATGGAAGTGAAACTGGCCCAAGGTCTTTTCTCCACATGTAGAACCTTTTTGTTGCTCTATTCTTAGACTTTATCTTTTCAGGGGCCCTTCGTAGATGATGTGAATTACCCCTGCGTATTTTCTAGGTATAGAGAATCTTTTGTTGAATCAGGCTTTTCTTCTTATTCCCTTTGTCTCGTTTGCTACTCGACTACGGCCATGCCAATAGCTTTCATGTCGTAGCAGGTTATCAATCTCCCTTTGTAACTCGTGACAATCATCTATGTGATGTCCTATATATTATCTAATGGAATTCACAATACTTGGTTAAATTTAACTTTAATCCACGTGTGTTATTCCTAACAAGCTATCAAAGTCATCGATTTTTGCTTATTTCTACAAGGACTTGTTTTCAAATCGATGGAGTTATCCCTTCTCTAATCTATGGTGTTTCAATTGAGGGGTTTGTCTTATTTCTTTTTAGGCTTTTTGGAGTTAGTCTGGGCACCTCCCCTAAATTGTTCCTTCTCGACATTGACATAATGTTACGATAGAACATACAATTCGTCAACATCTTTGTAGGATTTTTCAACAAGGTCCTTGAGCTCATTAGAGATTGCTATAATTGCTAATATATCATCTACCTTGTCAATTTTAGAAGCTATTGTTTAAAACTTATCCATATGCTTCTTTATTGTTTCTCCATGCTTATATTCGACATGAAGAATAACCAAATTGGATTTCACAGGACATTGATTTCCTTGGAACCTTTCAACAAATTAATGTTCCAACTAGTCGAATGTATCAATTGCCCTTGGCAAAAGTGTCATACTAGTCTCTAGTTCTTTTATGAAAAGTTTGGGCAAAACTTTAACAAAGCATTGCATCCAAGACCCCTTTCCCCTTCATATCATCTTGATAAAGATTTATATGTTTTATAGAGTTTTCAATTCTAAAAAATTTCTTTACACATGCATATTCAAAATAATTAGGGCAAGTTTATTAAGTACAAGGTGAGATAGAGGGATCATAGTTGATTAAGTCATCCATGTTTATCCTAGATATACTTCTCGATCACGCATTACCTCATGAACTTTTTGTTTATTCATCCTCCTACTCTCGGAGTGGCTCTCACTTGTTATCTTAATATTCCTTTATTCGATTTTCATTGCTTTGTGTTCGAGAATAGCTTTATCGATTACTACGATCCTAACTAATTTTATCGCCTTTGACATTCATCACTTCAAGTGCATGAGCGACTTTATAGTTGTGGTTAATATAGTTTTCTCGCCTATAGTCTTCGAGATTGTTATTTTGATCATATGGAAGTAATTGTTGGGTTGGAATACCCCTTTTCGTGCCATTATTATAATACCCCGAAATTTCTTAAAGTTATAAATAGTATTCTGTGAAGGGTATAAGTGGAATTTTCAAAAGAAAGAGGTTGTAAGGTACATTATCATAGTTTTAATAGACCAAATTGATCGAATGGAGTACCCCGGACCCTAGATGAGTAAGGAAAATATAATGGTATTGACGAGTAATACGAGTTAATTATGAATTTAAACATTAAAAGAAGTGGGATCGGAAATAGTTTTTGCTACAATTGTTGATCGGGTTGAGCAAACCAAATCAACGTAGAGAAATTCTAAATGGAATGTGCTAATGACCAATAAATTATATGTAGAACTACTCTTGAGTGATTTCGGATTGAAACGAAGAGATTTAAGGTCAAATCGATCAACCAAGCCTAAGTGCAATTTTTTAATTTTGCCCGAGAGAGGTCAAAATGATAATTTTTTAAAAATTTCAAAGATGAAATGAAGAGTATAAGACTTGTGGGCCTTAATGGTATAGTTAGATAAATCAAGGGCGTCTTTGAAAGAGGCCAAAATGACATTTGAAGAAGTCAAGGGGTGAAAGTGCAATTTATCAAAATTGGTGGTGTGAACGCAAGGAGGAATTTGGATGCCGCAAATCCGCCTCATGTGGAGGCTATCTCCAGCGATGGGACGGCCGATGGAGGTTCGGGAGAGGTGGTATACAGCGCAAAAAGGCTTGGGGGCCAAGCCATGACCGCTGATTTGTCAGAATTTGGTTGAATTTTGCTATAAAATGGACAAGGGTTAGGTCGAATTTTAGAACACAAATCGGTGTGATTTTGGATGTTTTTGAGAGAGTGATTAAGGAGCTTTTGATCTGTGCATCAAGTAGAAGAGTTCTGGAGTATTTAGAAGCATTTTGGGTGCGTTTGATGGCCAATTAAAGCTCGGTCAAAAGCGGGTGGCAGACCATCTTGGGTCACCTGCAACTGCCTGTTTGGGGCATTTTTCGATGCCCTTTCGGCTGGAAAATGGTGCAATTGGGTTGTCTTCATCATCGTCGCTCTATCCCTACCCACGTCTTCTTTGTGTGTGTGTATATATATATATATATATATAATATCATTTTATTTTTTTTCATGTATGTCAACATGGGGTCCACTCAAATGTTTTAGAATGTCAGGTGGCGTGCGACGTCAGCAGGTACACACGCCTCTTGAATCGAATTCAAGTCGTAGATAAAATTACAACTAATAAACCAAATCAAAAGTTAATTGTCAAAATTAAAACGTTTAGATTGGATTATAAAAATGTCATAAGGTTCAATTTTTTTTTTTTACTATTTGCCCCATTTTCAGCACATCACTCAAAGGTTTTTTTTATCCCTTTTGGAATGATAATAATTATAAGTTGGGGTGTTCAAACTTCAGTTTTGACCAACCAGCTTGGTCTTAGATTGTCCATAACTTAGTCCACTATACGCTTTAATTGATTTTTTATCAGGTCTATGACTAGTCACTAACGTAATGAATATAATATATAAAATTTAAACAAATTTAAATATATAATAAATACTATATGAAGGATAGCTAACTTAGATTGAGTTGAATTGTGATACTTAACTTGATGTTGATTTTCTTGTCTTTGGTTCATGGAGGCTCAGACATGCGGAACCGAGAGGCCCAAAATGCCAATCTCTTGATTATTTGCAATGGGGTCGGATTCATTCAATCCCTAAAATTTAGAGATTGCCTTAGGTTTATTTTTTTTTTTTAGATTACGTATCATCACTTGTGTCCCTCGTGAACTCGTCTCTGGGTCATCATGAGATAAATAAATCAAAAGATATGTCAAAATGATCAGGGTTTAAGATTACGTCCACTAACACTTATCAAGAATTACCTCCAAAAGAAATTATTTTTCTCAGAAATCGATCTCACGCTAACAGTCTTTAACATGACTGTATCTTTACAACCCCATCATTTATCACTTGACTATGCCCCTGCATCAATCCCAAATGATCAGGGTTTGACTTTATTTGATAGATCTTTGAGGTATTCTTTTATTGATAGTGTCAAGTGTTCTTATTTTCATCTTATTTAGAGTGCATTTAGGATTTCAACCCTATCTTCGACACGTTGCCTTTTATTTTGTCTCATAGTCTTGCCTTTATTTGAAATTTGAATTGGTATTATGATTTTAGTCTTTGGTCAACTTAACGAGATATTGACATTTGACATAAAATAAATGATACGATCTTACTTATTGGTATGTATTTATTTATTTATTTTCTCAAATACCACCAACAAGCAACAAAGTTAATCAATCATACAATAATAATTGTTCGATTTATATTAAAGTCTCCAAGACAATATGTCTATACAAGAATTCAAATGGCAAATAGCACCATGGTAATGGTAAAATACTGTGACTTCTCTATATATATATATAATGCCACTTTCAATAATTTCACATTCTTTATGTTTCACTAAAATTTAAATGTGTTACACCAACCAACGAACAACCAAAGTCAAAATCAGTAACGAATGTGGCTGATTCTTCGCAAAGCCCAAAAATATGATACAATTAATAATATTCATAGAATGAAAAGATGCCCAAACAACATCCTATGTACAAACAAAACAAAGACTGCTTCTGCTGCCGCCGCCGCCGCCGCATTTTACAAATCTGGTCATCGAACGCGGGGTGAGTGCCGGTAGTGCAACAACGGGGATGCAGCGGTTGCTGCCGTATTTATAGGTGACTGGCGGTGCCTCATTGGCGACTTGCCGGCTGAATCAGGAACTCTCTGATGCCCTGATTGGGACTGTTTGCTGCCGGAAATCTTCTTGGGATCCTCGAGCTTCACTAGAGTTGCTAAAACGTCTGACATCCTTGGCCGGAATCTAGGCTCCGGGCATAAACACTGTAAGGCAATGGTGGCGGCAGTGTAAGCAGCTTTTTGGGGGTATTGGCCTCCCAACTTGGTATCCATTATCCTGAATAGTTTTCGTTTGTCGCCCAAATATGGCATTGCCCAACTCACTAGGTTCTGCTCCACACCAGCCTTTGATTTATCAACAGCCGGGCGACCCGACAACAGCTCCAGCAAAACAACCCCAAAGCTGTATACGTCGCTTTTTGCCGTCAGCCGACCTGTTCATCGGCAATGACTTTATCACAAATTCTCGTCTATTTGGCCAAAATAACACAACATAGGATAACTATGAGCAGAAAAACGACCAGAGAGGAATGAATGAATGCTTCAAAAGACCAACCTGTAGCCACATATTCTGGTGCTGCATAGCCCTGAGTACCCATAACTTGAGTAGAAACATGGGTTCGATCGCCGGTGGGCCCTGCCTTAGCTAATCCAAAATCAGACAGTTTCGCGTTGAAGTCCTACATCCCAGAGGCAGAGTGTGATCAATATGAAATCTATAAACATGAACTCCATATACAATGCAAAGCAATTTGAAATGCGTTTCTTCTATTTTTCATACCATGTCTAGTAGAATATTAGAAGCTTTGAAATCACGATAAATGACTGGTGATTCAGCATCATGCATAAAAGAAAGACCTCTGGCCGCACCTATTGCCACTTTAATCCTTGTTGCCCAAGGCAGTGGCTGGGGCCCTCCTGCAAAACAAGAAAGGGTGTCAGGTCAGAAGAGCAATCCCCGTGGGGGGAAAATATTCAAATTAGCATCAAAGAATACAAAATCTCCTGTCCTATCGATTTGAATGAATGGATACAAGCGTGTCGGTTGTTATCATCGATGAGCAGATCTAAAATACACCAAAAGGTAATCTACAGAGAATACAAACTCAGCATAAACTGGCAGCATCAAAAGCCATTCATTGTACCCTTCTTTTAGCTCTTCCCTTGAGATTAGTGCTCAATATTATCTGAAGAGGTGCCAAGTTTTGGGATCAATTCAAAGCTAATTCAAGATCAAACATATTGCACCGTTCTCCACTGAAGCCTACAATACTCTCAACAACACGGGCAACAGATAACAGATAAGCCCATTTTTCCTCAAGTTCAGAGGGTAGATAGAGATCAAACATTATCAGACTGTAATATTTCCTGTTATTAGTTAGTTTACTGTTGTTTGTATTATAGTTAGTTAGTTTGCTGTATTAGTTAGCTTGCTATATTGTGTGCTGTTGTTGTGAACCAAGGATATTTCTGTAATTAGACATTGAATTAGTTTTAGAGTATTTAAGGCTGAGATCTGATTAATAAAGA
Organism: Diospyros kaki; assembly: GCA_036245055.1. Lineage (NCBI taxonomy): Eukaryota > Viridiplantae > Streptophyta > Magnoliopsida > Ericales > Ebenaceae > Diospyros > Diospyros kaki. The sequence goes on along the minus strand of BSEG01000002.1, from coordinate 3,755,534 downwards.
GATCAATGAGGCTATTATGTCTCTGGCTTCCTTCTCGTCTCTTTACTGTCTAAGAAATATACTGCACTGTTTCTGATTTTTCTTCTTCTTTCTCCCTTCTGCAATCTAACATAAAAAGAGTGTGCTCTGCAATCTCATTATAGTTACCTTACAACCTCACTTATTACTCATACATCCCTTTTTATCCAAGTTTGTTGATTTTTTTTTTTTCTCTTCCTACTGTGTATGTCTTTCTTAGTTGCATACTCTTATTATTTGGTGTAAATTACATACCCACATCATTCCTCAATCATTTTCCTCCGTTGATTTTTATATTTTTCTCTTCCTATAATGTATATTTCCCTTGGCTATATAACCTTAACCTTCTATTCTTTGTCTTTTATTAAGATAGGAGACTCATTTGTCAACAAAATTGCAGGCACAACAATAAGCTATATGATCCATTGATCACACAAACCACTCTTTTATTATCATTTAAGTCTATATTTTACCGCCTCAGCCAATGACACACTAGATGACCCATTGATCATCTTCTTACAATCAAGCACACAGTAACAGTCATAGCCTACCATTCAAACTCAAATTTTGGAAATGAAGCTATTAGCAAATTATCTTAGTCTACTTTAACAAAGTGCTTTGAACAGTTTAGTTTTTCTTCAAGAAAACTATTTGTTTGATAAACATGTTCACTGTGAATAGAAAGGGGAACCCATGGCTCCTCATCATCATCATCAACTGTAACTTATCCTAACCCAGTTAGGGTTGCCGGCATGACATTAATAATGCAAATTGACTTCTAAAAGTCACATTGGCAATACAAAACCATGCAAAAGAACAATGTGGAAAAAGTTTTGGCTGTTGTTTTTACCATCAATTTTGGTTTGTTCTTTGTTCGATAAATTATATATTAAAATATTTGTGAAAGAAACTAAAAACTCCATTTAGGTAATTTTCGGATATATTGTAGCAATTTATTATAAATTGGTTTTATTTTCAAATGGGCTTGAGAAAAAAGAGCATTGACTATAATTAAATGGTTATCCATTTAAACTAAAACTTTACTCACTATTTCAATGCATATATATTGCTTATGCACAGAAGGTCAATTATTAACAGTATACTTATTTTTTTAATTTTTATTTTATTAGTTGACCATACATTCCAATTTTTCCACAGATACAAAAATAATATGTTTGGCACATATAGAGCAATGTGACGAACCACTAGTTCTAACCAAATTTTAGGCATATAGCTCCATCACACCAAAACTAAAATGGCAGGAAAATAGTAGAAAGAAAACAAATGTACCAATAGGCATATGGTTGTAGAGAATATCAAAGAATATGTCTAACAGAGAATTAAAATTAAAAGAAGACAGTTAAGAAACCAAAAGTTAAATCTGAAATAGAATTGCCTGATGCTCTTAGGTATACCCATTCAAATTGTAACTTACTTCGAAACAGATGATTCTCCAAGCTTCCTTTGGGCATGAACTCGTATACCAAGAGCCGGTTATTACCCTCTGTGCAGTAGCCAACGAGTTTAACCAGATTTGGATGATGAAGTTGGCCAAGATAGTCGACTTCAGTCTGCAAATGGTTGCTAACTAAATAAGCCAACACTAACAGTAAAACTTAGGCACTAAATTACTAATCAAGAAGACATACCAACCACTCCTTGTGGCCCTGGTAACCCTCTGGTTTAAGCTTCTTGACAGCAACGACCATACCAGATCCAGGCCTTACAGCAGTGAGCGTCTTTTCATCAATCCATCCTTTAAACACATAACCAAAGCCTCCTTCTCCAAGAAGACTGTCGGGACGGAAGTTTCTGGTGGCATTCCTTAACTCATTAAATGAGAAGGCTTTTAAATGAGAGGATGACAATATTTCACCTTCAGATCGAGGAGTGGGGAGACTTCCAGTGCTCCTTTCACTGTAAGATGGAACTGTCAGGGTGGAACGAGTAGAAGAATTGCTAGTTCTGCTGGTACATTTTGAGGCTCCTGAAGTAGACAGAGAAGAGAAGATGAAAATAACAATAGTTTAAACAAAATAAAATTTTGGATATTGCAGAAACAACGGAATCAGCAAGTTTTTAACACAGACAATAATCTGATCCAACTCCAGTACCACTTCATCAATTGCACAATACATTTGGCCAGCGCAAGCATCTTGTTTGACATCTACTTACTACTTTTGATGCTCAAGGCATCCGTAATAACATTAATGAACAGAAGAATACTCATTTGAGCATTTCCTTCATTCTTCCAAGTCTAGTCTCCACCTTCATATTAGGAAATCCCTTCAAGCCCAACACTTTGTATCTAGAGTGTTTAACTTGTCAAATAGCGTCATTCCTATCAAAGTTTCTGATGGTTCCTGTGCCACCAGAAACCAACACTTCATGTCTAGAGGGTTTAAGTTGGTCAAATGAGATATATCAATCTCCAAAAACAAATTCATCACACCTCCACATTATGAAGCCCCTCATTCACAACACCTCTTCAAATCTTCACCATTTGCCAAAACTTGTCCTGAAGGAGCACCTCATAAATATGATCCAGATTCTTTCTTAAACATAACCAATACGTAAAAGCATTATGGAAGTTTCATCTTCTGCAATGCAAAATGAGTGAATTGAGTTTAGAAAAAAAATTAGAAGTACAAGCTTCGAATTTTGTCATTAAAATGGTTCTTGCCACTCTTGTTGAATCATATTTGTACAAAAGGTAGAAATTTCTTCTAAAATATCCTTTGGAGATGATTGATAGCCCAAACAAACCAGAAGAAAGACAACTTTCACAAGGCTTTGATCACAGTTAATTTCCAAATATGCTATTTTTCTTAAATTTAAATCTTAATAGTTTTAAATGTTACAGGATCCTGAACTTATCCACCATGATTGGTCCGAACAACTTTGGTTCCATGATTGGTCCGAACAACTTTGGTTTTAAACATCTACAGATGCATCAAGCCGAGGGAGATGTTCTTAATGCAATACGTGAAGATGCGGATCCTCCTTCCTATATATGTTTATGTTTGATTGAATCCTCCTATGTTTATGTTTGATGGAAGCAAATTAACAAATCTTGCAGCAACTAAATCTCATGACCCAAGACCAAAGAATTAGGGAACGGGTGTGGACATTTAATCCAAAACCCTAGAACAGAGATATAAGCAAATAAGCTACAAATAAAGCCTTGAAGTTAATGAAAACCATGAAAAATAAGTTCAAAGCACTCATGTGTCAAAGGTTCAGAAGAGAATTTCAAGGGCCCAACCAACCCACGTATCAAAACTTCAGAGCAGAAATTATACCCAACCATGATTATCAAAACCCTTAAAAAGAAAGGAAAGGGAAACAGATAGACGGCTAAATGAGCTGCAAAAGAGATTCCCCATTTTTCCCTTCACCCAAAGAGGAGTTTCAAAAAAAACACTGAAAAGTGAAGGAGAGATTTATGCATTTTACCGCTGCTAATATGGGAGCTATGAGCAGTATCAACTCTTACAGAAGAATCCAAGCAATTCCCCATCCGGCGAAGTCCGCCCTCCAAAGATGAGAGATAAACAAACACTTATTGGCTACCAAAACAAGTTATCTTCTTCACATTAACAAGAACCCATTTTTTATTCTCTTTCCCTACTTTTCCCCCTGAATTTTCCTTTCCTTCTCCCAATCCAGGTTGTCCCAATTCAATAAGAAAACCATTTCTTTTACGCACATAATAATAGAATAATAATAAGAAGAAGAAGAAGAGAAGAGCGGGTTCTAAGAAGCTGAGAATGGAGGAAAGGGGCAAGAAAACGCGGAGAAGATGCTGTCCAGCTTCAGATTTCACCTCCGTACGGTCTTATCTTAGAACGCCCACATGGAGGGCCACGAACCATGGGGTACTTCTCTGGCTGCCACCCTGTTTTTGTCACTTTCCCAGAAATGTTAATTCATTCATTTATGTTTTTTTTACCACAAATGATGTCAAAATCATCAATTGGACATTCTTTTGACCGCAAGTGCCCATCAAGTTCATTGACAACATCCCTTTGTTCCCCGTCTGTTGTTCCTCCTCGATTGGGTGGTCTTGTTATTCTTGGCAAAAACAAAAACAGAAAAAGATCCTGTTTTGTTTCATGATGGATTTCACTTCCACTCATCCTCTAAGTTGGAATGATTTCTCCGTTGCTTTAAATCATATTTTGCTTTTACTTTTACTGGTGAGTTATGGATTGACAAATTTATAAGTTATCTTCCAACATAATTTTTTTTTGTAATGCAAAAATGAAGGAGTCCTCGATACACACACTAAACCATCACATTTTTTCTATAAACTATGGTCTAACCGATTGGACAAATAAGACTTTTCAAATAGACGCAATAAAATTTTTGTTTAATAATATTGAAACATTGATTTGTTTGCCTTTTTGAGAGTTTATCAGCAATCTTGTTTTAAATAGTTTTTTATCATAATTTAATAATTTTTATCTTTAAATTAATTGAATCTAAAAGAAAAATGACTTTAAAAACTTTATGAGAACAGTATTAAATTTTTAAATAACATTAAGAGTAACATAGAATAAGTTTTGTTCTTACTCTAAAACTTAAGATTGTGTTCTCTTTATTGTTTTTAACTTATTTTTAGTTTTTAATTTTCTAAAACAATGAAAATAAGTTTACTTTGTCATTTTAAAAAATATATTTTTAAAAACAAAAAAAAAAATTATAAAAAAAACTCAAAGTTGTTTTCAACCAAAACAATCTCTAAATCCAAAATATAAAAAACACAATTTATTTTCCATGTTTTGGCTCTAAAAAATAAAGAGGAAAAAAAATTATTCTTAAATTTTAAAAATAAAATTATATATTTATTTAAAATTTAAAAATATAGTATATTTATATTATAATTAAAAATATACAATAATATATAGTATATTATTAAGTATGTTACACATATTATGTATAATAATATTTAATATAAATTATCAATCAGTAATTTATTAATTAAATTTATTATTTTATTTTAATAATAAAATTTTATTAAAAAGAGTTAATTTTATCATTTAATAATTAAATTTATTAAATTAAATATTATAAAATAATTTTTCTCAAAATTTTAAAATAAATATGTTTTCTATTAATACTATCTTATCATTTATAATCACATTATGTAATATTAGTTCACTTTTTTAATTTTTATTTTAATGCTTCCTATTTATAATCACATTATGATGGCACTTGTTATTTTTTTTCAAGTTAATTTATTTATTTATTCAAAATTAAATATTTTTTATTTTTTGGATAATTAAATTCATTTAATAAAATATTATTAAAAAATTATTTTTAAAATTTTAAAGAGAATATGTTTTTTAGTTTTTTATTTTGAGAAATAATTTTTTAAAATTACAAAGAGAACATATTTTTAAATTTTTGAAAATAGATTATTAAAATAAAAAATTAAAAATAAATTTAAAACTTAAAATTAAAAATTAAAAATTTAAAGAGAACGCAATCTAATTATTTTAATTTAAAAAAAAAGCTAAACTTAATCACAAAAGACTTATTTATACCACATGAAATAAAGCTTATGATTTGACATAAAATTCAAAATCTCAGCATAGATATTTATCGGGGCATGCAAATTAAGGAATCAAAAGGAACAGATGAATACGACCTTTCATCTATGATACATGAAAATATTTGGGACATCGTTTTGATATTTTTAAAATATTTTTATTTTTATAATTTTAAAAATATTTTGAGATCATTTAATAATATTAAAAAATATCACAAATATATTTTTGTCTATGAAAAAGTTAAAACTCTATCTCTATGCCAACTGCATACCTCAGCCACTTCTGCGCCTGCTTGCAATGACTTCCACATTGCTTTGCTGCGGCGGCTAGCCCATCTGTCCTTTTGGTCTTCCCTGTTACCTTGTGGTTTCTTAGCTTTTTCCATCTTTCTTTTGCACTACATAACTCTTTTCCATTTATAATTCTCCTTCTATCTATCTTTGTATCTTTTTCTCTGTATCTTATAATTTTTTCTCTTTTTTTTTTTTTGAGTTCTACTACAAGATCAAACAACCTCACAAAGAAACTTATAGGGTCGAAAAAACCAAAATATCCTCACCCAAAATATAAATTTAAAAAGATTCCACTGCAAAGCCCAACCCTCGCCTCTCTCCTCTCTCCTTTCTCCCTCTCATGGTTGCGCACAGAGCCCTCGCCTCCCTCCTCTCTCTCTTCTCCGCGCGACCGCCGACCGCCGCGCCTCACCTCGCTCGTCGCCTTGTTGTGCCGACTGTCGCTGCATCCAACGACGAGCGAGACGAGACACAACGGTCGACGGTCATGAGGAGAAGAGAGAGAGGAAGGAGGTGAGGGCTCTGTGCGCAGCCATGAGAGGGAGAAAGGAGATAAGAGAGAGGCAAAGGTGGGCGAGGGCATTGGGGTCTTTTTGACCCCATTCGATAAGCCTGTCAGACAATGTAGAGTTATCCTTTTCCTTTTATCTTCATCTTCCTTCTTTTTTCTTTGATTTCTTCTTCTTTTAATATTAATTCACAAATATTAATATTTAATTAATTTAAAATTTGATTTTTTAAAGTCTAATTAATTACATTTGTGTCATTTGCTCGTTCCCTACAAAAAAAAAATTAAATTGTATAAAATTTACGTAAAACTGACACTATAAATAAGAAAAATAATATCAAGTTAAGACTGATGAAGATGCCAATAAAACCATAATAAAAGAGACTGATGAAGATGCAAATTAACAAACAGAGTTAAGAGCATGAGTGCTTGGGAATTGGATTAATTTAGGTTTTATATAAATCAAAATCATACTCTATCATGGTCAAAGTTCTGTTTATATTTTAGTTTAAAGGCAAATTGGGAATTAGTCAACCCCTCCATAACTATGGGCTCCATTGTGTGCCATTTTTAATAAAAAATTGTTTTTTTATAAAAATAATATCATGATAAATAGTTTTATAATTGTTGTCAAATTAATATTTTTTTTATGTGTGACATGCATGGTCTTAAATTCAAGTAACTGATTGGTATTTGTTTCTATCTACCCAATTAACATGCTTGAAGGATGGGGATTAACGGAATCGGTTAATTTAGTTAAAAGGTCAGTTTTAAGGTCTTAAATTTAATTTCTTCATTTTAATGAAGTTTCGGTGAATTGAAGTTCTAAACTCATGTTTATGGGTCATAAATGACCTGAATAATTTACGACTAATTCGGTGTTCGATTCGACAAAAAATTATTTAAGTTCGTTTGTTAAATTAAACGAGTCAAATTTTAATATAACTTTAAACTTCACATTATGGGTCGATTGATGGTGTTTTGAATTAAGCGTGACGTTGCCTTACTTCGAAGATGGTTAATGTATTTTACCTATCTTTTCTAAGTGTATACAATAGTGTAAGGTTTACAAGTTATTGTATCAAAGTAAAAATAAGAACATTATGCTTTTACGGGTGTAGTACAGTGGTAAAGTATTTAGAGTTTCATATAAAATATCAAAATTCAAATTAGTACGACGACCTAAAAGGTAATATTTAGTTAGAAGGTAATAGTAATACTAAAAGATAAGTCTCGTATAGATTATACTGAATATTCAGTTCTGAGTGTATACATATAGTGTCTGCATTCGGATTTATTCAGGAGATGCATCAGGGGGGAAGGCCACTCATCGTCTCTAAAAATTAGTCGGACAAAACTTGAACACTCTAAGTGAATAAAAAAAAAAAAACATCATGGGCTATTGGGCCACAGGACATTGATTTGGAGGCTGCAGCCCATGTAATACCAATATAACTGGGCCTGCCGGTGCCAGGCCACAGGTCATTGATTTGGAGGCTGGAGGCCACGTAATACCAATATAACTGGGCCTGCCGGTGCCAGGCAACGAGCCCAGCAGTATTACTTACTCCTAAGCCAGGCCTAACGAGTGAAAAAGTGGGCCGCGTTACTCCAACCAATAGAATTCCAAGATAAGCCTAAGCCAAGCCTAACGAGTAAAAAGGTTGCCGCGTTACTCCGACCAATAGAATTCCATCATTGACTCAACCAGCCAATGCCAGATCTCCACGTGGAATCCCCCACGTAGCTCCGAGCCCCATATTAATATCCCGACGCCAACAAGAGCAAGAGTCCCGCCGGAGGGTGACTTGGCAGTTGGGAAAATTCGCTCGCGCTCTCGATCTCATTCTCTCTCACCTTCTCTGCAAATCTCGCCGGAGAAAGGCGGTTGGCTCACCGGATCTGGTGCTTCCGGAGGCTTTTCAGGGCCGCGCAATGGAGTCTCACGGGCTCCGCCGTGTTCTGGTGCTCGCCTTTTGCGTCGTCGGTATTTGGTCGGCTTACATTTACCAAGGCGTCCTTCAAGAGACTGTGTAAGTGCTCTCTCTCCCCCTCCCTGCGCTCTACTTTGATCCCTGCTTAAAAAGTTTGTCAGAGTTAGTGCCTCGTCGCAGCCTACCCGATTGATCGCCCCTTTTATATTGTTGTAATTTCGGTAGAAATGAGGTTAGGGATCAACTTCGATTAATCAGAGTATTCGGATGTAGAACTGCAAAATTTTTGTGTAGTTCGTTCTGTACGGATCGCATCGTCATTGTCATATTCTGAATTCTATTCCAATCCTGTAGAAATGCGGTTTTTTCATTCACAATGGCATTTGTTGGGCACTCATTTTTGTGCTATTGTAATGTTTAGGTCCACCAAGAGATTTGGTCCAGACAAGCAGAGGTTTGAACACCTCGCATTCCTGAATCTGGCGCAAAACGTAGTTTGTTTAATCTGGTCATTTATCAGTAAGTGTTTCTGTTATCTTTCAACTATGTCTTTCCCTTAACTTGGATTCATACATTACAATCTATGTGCTTATGGGACAGTGATAAAGCTCTGGTCCAGCAGTAGTAGTGGTGGTGCTCCATGGTGGAGTTACTGGAGTGCTGGCATTACAAATACGATTGGCCCTGCCATGGGGATTGAAGCCTTAAAGTACATCAGTTACCCAGCCCAGGTATCTTATATTTATTTTTTTTCTAAGTGAACTAATGATCGCTAACTACAATAAAAGGCGTCAAGGATAATAACACATTTTCAAATTAAGCTTACTTTTAGTACATTGAGTGGCCATTGTTTCCTACAATGATGAAAGATTAGGATATAAAATATTGGGACATGGCCAGATAGATTCAAGTATAAATGCGGTCAATTTGTGTCAATTACTATTGGATTTGGTTTTTGGTCAGCCCCAGCCCTCCTAGCGCCCACCATCAATGTCTAATCTTGGTCAATTTCTAATATTTGTCAATTGCTATTATTCATGATTTTATCATAATCATCAAAAGCTTGGTACATTTCCTTCAAAAGATCATCAATTATATTATAGTTTGAATGCGGTTACTATATGTTTCTATTATTAATGACAAAAAAAAAAAAAAAAAGGTATTAGTTTTTATAAACTTTTGTTGTTGCTTAAATGTGATTGGATAATTTCTTCTCATTTTTATAGTTAAGAATAGTATTTAATCATAAAAAAATTTATATTCAAAAAAATATCAATACCCTTTCAAATAATTTCTAAAAACACATTTTTCAATTACTGACTAAACATCTATAACAGCACGAAGTGCATTTCTTGGATAATCTAGCCAGCTAAACTAGTTTTTCTTGAAAGTAATTCTTACAAGTGTTTTTTGCACAAGTGATTTGCATGACAACAGAAATTTCACAGCAATTGCAAACGGACACAGGATACGTATATTATCAAATGAATACTCCAACTACCACAATAGTCAGTTTTTGTATTTGACATTACCCTTCCTCTGTAAAGAGGTTGTTTTCACAATTTGAACCCATGACCTTCCAGTTAGAAAGGACCAACCTTGCATTTGCTACCTAGAGTCGCCCTTGTTCTATAAACAACCTTCTTATTTGTGTACCCTGAAGCAAAATATATTGTTGATGCTAAAACAGGGAAATAAATTCTTTATAGATAAAGTGTTTTCTCCAAGAAATGGGGTTAAAACAAGGAACATATGTGGTATATCGTCATAGTCAAAGTTTAGTTTAGGAATACCAAAATACTTCTCTTGTACACACCATAAAAGGTATACAAAAAGTATAAAAAGATTCCTTTATTGAAATGAATTCTCTTCAAATTGAGTTACTTCTTTCTTTCTTTCTTTCTTTCTTTTGTGCTATTTCAGTCTGAGTTGTTTCATTCCCTCATTTGTACCCCTTATATGAGACGGTTAGAGATCTAGAATTTATGTAGTTGACACACCACCTAGTGGAATTAAGGCTTGTGATTGTTGTTTTTGTTGTTATATTTGAACCCCACATTTGTAGGAAAAAATTGGATGCTACACGATAAAGTGAAAAATCATACAAGATCTTAAAAAACTTAGTCGGATCCAAAACATGAACTCTAGACAATTTATGAAAAAACGTTGGGATGTAACCCTTCATAGCGACGCGCTACACTGCTCGCGTGTAGTGTCAAGTGAGCTAGGGCCGTTGCATCGGCGCTCGAATGTAGTGACAAATGAGTAAGGGTTCCCACATTTGCTTGGACGGATGTGGGTAAAGAAGCTAGTCTAAAATCAAAACCAAAATCAAAATAAGAAACAAAATCAAAGTCAAAGTCAAGGCCAAAACCAAAATCATAGATTAAGGATTGGGTCATGGAACATAGGAACATTAACAGGCAAAGCTATAGAAGTGGTAGATGTGATGATTAGGAGAAAAATTAATATTATGTGCCTTCAAGAGACGAAATGGGTAGGGAAAAGAGCAAAAACTTTATCAGGAACTGAATATAAAATATGGTACACAAGAAATGATCGAGCGAAAAATGAAATGGGGATTATTATGGATAAAAGCTTAGTAGATGAGGTAGTAGATGTAAAGAGAGTAGGGGATAGGATTATTATGGTGAAGGTTAGTCTAGGAAGAATGACTATGAATATCTTTAGTACATATGCACCATAAGCGGGGTTTGGTGAGGAGATAAAAGCAAAATTTTGAGAGGACCTAGAGGGACTCATACAAATGATACCAAGAGGAGAGGAAGTGATTATAGGAGGTGACTTAAATGGTCACGTGGGTAGAGACGAAAATGGCTATAGAGAGGTACATGGAGAGTATGGATTCGGGGAAATTAATAATGAGGGTAAGTCTATTTTAGATTTTGCTATGGCATATGGGCTCATCATAACCAATATTAGGTTTAAAAAACGGGACGAACACTTAATCACATATAAAAATGTCATATCGAGCACCCAAATAGATTACTTCCTCATGAGACAAGAGGATCGGTTATGTTATAGGGATTGTAAGGTGATTCCGGGAGAGTGTTTGACTACTCAACATCGACTTTTGGTACTTGATGTCCAAGTAAGAAATTGGAAGAGAAAAAATCACATAAAACAAAATCCAAGAATTAGGTGGTGGGATTTAAAAGAGGAGAAACAACTAATTTTCAAAGAAAAATTAAGGGGTAGAATGGAATGGAATGGAGAAGGACAGACAAATCAAATGTGGATGGAAATGGCCAATGCCTTGAGAAGCACAACAAATGTAGTCCTTGGAGAGACAAATGGTAGAGTCTCAAACCTTAAGGAATCCTAGTGGTGGAATGAAGAGGTGCAATTGAAAATTAAAAATAAGAAAATTTGCTATAAGGCTGTATATTAGTGCAACAATGAAGAAAATCTAAAAAAATTATAAAAAAGCAAAAAATGCATCAAAGAGAGCTGTTAGTGAAGCAAGGTCAAAAGCATATGAGAATCTATATAAACGATTTGATACAAAAGATGGAGAAAGGGATATATATAAATTAGCTAAAGCAAGAGAAAGAAAAACAAGGGATCTAAACCAAGTGAAATGCATAAAAGATGAAAACCAAAATGTATTAGTGAATGAAGGAGCGACTAAGAAGAGATAGAAGGAGTATTTCACAAAATTATTCAATAATGATGGGGACACAAGGGTTAGGTTGGGACACCTTAGTAACTCCGAAGGGAACGTGAGCTATACATTTTATCGATGCATAAGTTCAAATGAAATGAGACAAACATTAAAAAAGATGAAAAATCATAAGGCGGTGGGACCGGATAATATACCAATAGAAGCATGGAAATGCATGGGAGAAGAGTGCATCTCCTGACTAACGAAATTATTTAACGCGATCTTTAAATAAAAAAAGATGTCAGATGAGTGGAGGAAGAGTACTTTGGTTCCTATGTACAAGAACAAATGAAATGTTCAAAACTATGAAAATTATAGAGGAAATAAGTTGATGAGCCATACTATGAAACTCTGAGAGAGAGTAATAGAGCAGAGGCTCAAAAAAGAAACAGAGGTATCGGAAAATCAGTTTGGTTTCATGCCTAGTAGGTCAACAATGGAAGTTATATACCTACTGAGGCGCCTAATGGAAAGGTATCGGGATCATCAAAAGGACCTGTATATGGTGTTTATAGATCTAGAAAAAACTTATGATAGGGTCCCTAGAGAAGTATTATGGAGGGTTTTAGAGAAGAAAGGAGTCTGAATAGCCTATATACAAGCCTTTAAGGACATGTATCACGGTGTAAAGACAAGGGTCAGAACACGCGGAGAGGATACTGAACCGTTTAAAATTACAATGGGACTGCATCAAGGTTTTGTACTAAGTTCATACTTGTTTACTTTAGTAATGGATGAACTCACTAAAGACATTCAGACAGAGGTGCCATAGTGTATTCTATTTGCAGATGACATAGTGTTAGTGGATGAAACAAAAGAGGGAGTGAACACTAAGCTGGAGTTATGGAGAAACAATAGAATCTAAGGGATTTAAATTAAGTAGAAGGAAAACAAAATATATGGAATGTAAATTTAGTAAGAATGCAAGAGTGGAGGATGTTATAATAAATTGGAAGACCAAATCTTACAAAGAAAAGACCATTTTTTATATTTGGGATCAGTGATCCAAAAAGATTGAGAAATTCACGAGGATGTCAGGCATAGAATTAAGGTAGGTTGGTTAAAATGGAGAAATGCATCGGGGGTGTTATATGATGGTAAAATCCCATTAAAACTGAAAGGAAAATTCTATAGGACAGCTATAAAACCAGTTTGTTGTATGGCTCAGAATGTTGGGCAGTCAAATACCAGCATGAACAAAGGACGAGCGTAGCGGAGATGAGGATGCTAAGATGGATGTGCGACCATACAAGAAAAGATAAAACTAGAAATGAGGTTATTCATAATAAGGTAGGAGTAGTGCCAATCGAGGAGAAGATCAGAGAGAGAATAAACTAAGATGATTTGATCACGTGAGGAGGAGACCTATAGACGCTTTTGTGAGGAGAGTTGATGAAATGAAATAATTAGTCAAAAAAAAGAGGTAGAAGTAGACCCAAAAAGACTTTGGGAGAGACGTTAAAGTTTGATATGAAGTGTATAGGCCTAAATGAAGATATGACAAAAGACAGAAATACATGAAAGTCTAGAATTCATGTAGCCGACCCTACATAGTGAGATAAAAGTTGGATATGTTGTTGTTGTTATGCTAGAATTGTTGCAAATTCAGTCTTTCAATGAAATTCACATTTGATTGTTACTACTGAATTAAAGTGTTGGCAAAATTAAAGGCTTGTTGATAGCCATCCTAATTATCTCAACTAATAACCCCAAATAATTTGCACTGGGCGGGCACACATCAAACCATTCTGGCCAAACACATTGATGCCCATTATTACTAGACTTGAAAAATGCTGGAAGAGTTTATCTAATATAATGACAGAAGTTATTCCAAAAGAAACCCTTGAGTTATAGAGACGTGGTTAGACTGGATTTGAAGTAAAAGGTCGGGTTTGATTCCTTTCTCCTGTGGATGTGGAGGCAGAGATTTTGTGTTGCTAACCATTACAAATTATTTGGGGTTCTTAAATTATGGTAAGTTGGAAACTGATTGGGCTACCAACAAACCTTTTAATTTTGCTTACACTTTAATTCAGTCAGTAGCAAACATTGAGTTTGAATTTGATTGAAGGATTGCATTTGCAGTGATTTTGGTGTGAGGCAATCAAGCCAAGCCTATTTAATTTCCAGATCTTGTGTGATTTTCTACTTCATGTGGCACTTGATTTTTCTATAAATAAGAGTTTAAGTGAGGGAATAAAGCCTCTTGGTCTGATGGAATTCCCCTTGACAAAAGAGTTATTCTATATTTTTTGTATATCTCTTCTAGTGCATGAAAGAGTTAAAAGTATTTTTTTCTTCCTCGTGTCTTTGAGTATTTTCTTAGAAGTGATCTTAAATATATTTACCTTTTTGACAGATTATTTGTCTACCCAATTTTCTTAAGAGTATTTGTACGCATTAGTTTATTATTCTGTAGAGTTTTTGTTTGCCCGTCTTTTTTGCCTATTAATTATTAGATGGGTTTTCATGCAAATTTGGTGTTTCTTCAATTATTCACTATTTTTTATTTTTAATGTGTTCTGAAATTAACACAAAAGATATGTGGTGGCTAGCAATCTATACATCTATGTGCCTTAGCATGTTATTAACTATGCCATATAGTCAGTTGCACTTGATTCTTTTTGGTGCATAACTATTTCAAGTTATTTACTATTATGATTCACAAACCTGAGCTGAAGCTGTCTAATATGATTCTTTTTTCTGTATTCCGATGAACATTTATCTAGTCATAGCTGAAGCTGTCTGTTATGATTCAAAAAATACCACTGTAGTACCTTAGCACTTTCTTTTAATTTGAGAAAAGTAAACAAATAATTTAGAATACAGCAACAATAGCAATCTGGTGTAAAAATTTTCCACCTTGTTCTTTTGTATAGATTTGTATTCTTAATATGACTTTTAGAAGTTAATTGACATTCTAAGTACCATGCTATTGACTCTAACTTGGTTAGGATAAGGTGCAGTTAATGATGATGACAACAACAATAATGATCATAAGCCTCCCCCTTTGGTGGGGTTGGCTACATGAATTTTAGACCTCCATCTATCTCTAACCATGGTCATATCCTCTTTTACCCATAATTCATAAGATCCACCAACTTTTACATTGGTTATTGGCTACTTAATGTGACCACTCTCCTTTATCTGAGCTGAAGACTGGCTGTCAATAAGGGAAACACCTTCAACGCTTCTGGTGTTGACAAGGATTACTCAATCACAGGTGGGGTTATTATTAACAATCTACAATATTTAGAATGATACCATCCATGATATTTTAATGGGTTGCTATTGTTAACCTAATGCACTAAGTAACTTTCTTTTTTTGTTTTTGTTTTTTTTCTGGGCATGAAGTATCTTTTGTATGATGGCTCAGGTCTCCTTAGTTGGAACACTGTGCATGTCGGGGTAGCAAAGTTCATATGAACCGTTTCTGATCCCTTTTTATCTGGCAGTCATGGGATAATGGATCGGAATTTTTGTTTTCCTGTTCTGTTTGGCTGTTCTTCCAAATTATGCTTTTTATCTTCATGTTGTGTTATGGGGTTATTGTAGGAGCACGAGGGACACAGTGTACCTCTAGATTCACGCTGATGTTTCATCTAAATAAACTTGTTTTAATTTACATCTATGGCAGAATAACTTTTCTTTTAATTATGTATTTTATCTCTATTGCTTTAGCCTTTTGCCTGTAGTTTTCAATGAACTAATGTTATGGAAATTTAAAGTAAAAAACAAAAACATTACTAGTTTAAATACTCATACTCTTACTATCAATTGCAGGTCCTTGCTAAATCTTCAAAAATGATACCGGGTGAGTCGTCACATATCTTAACTACGTATGACTATCGTTTGACAAAACTGGTTTAAGGCTGTTTCATCTTGTGAAGCATAAACACTTGTAAGAAGGTGTCACATAAAACCTTGATGCTGAAAACCCTAGAGTCCCTATGTGTCCAACACATGTAGGACACACACATTCTTATGGGGCATATCCTTTTCTTTAAAGTTGGAAGAATTGAACATGCTTCAAACACCTTGATGACATACATGCTTATTAGAAATTATGACAAAAGAAAGGAGAAGTAAAGTAAAATTGTGATGTACTCCCCTATGTGACATCTTATTTTTTGTTTGCAAGCCAATATGAACTCAAGAGTGACTGGTAGCATCCTCCTTGAGAAAAAATAAACCATACAAATAAAAGAGAAGGGCAAAAAAGAGATAGAACATATTATGTAGAACATAAAGAGGATTCTTTAGCATGATCTTGAAGTAATTGTTACGGTCTCTATATCAATGTCCCCAGAAAGTAGGTGCTGGCTTCTTTGGTAAGCTTATCAAGGAAGCCTTGGAATTGCTGGCCATGATGTGACATCAGCCAGCATTTATGGCTTTTGTGAGGAACTATCAATTGGGTACTTCTAGGACCATGCAAGAAACACGGATTTCAGTCACCAAAAAACTGAAGTACGTCTCTATTTTGTGATGGATGATGAATATTCACCTAACTTTCCTTGACAAGTACAAAGAAAAATCATCAAGAAAAGAAAAATAAGGAACTTCTATGTCCAAAAAAGGAAAATAAGGAAAACATTTCTGCCCTGTGCTCTGTTTATGATGTGTTCAGAAATCCAAAATTTCACTTTGACTTATGTAAAGTTCTTATCATAGTATTCTGAAGGCAGTTTTTTGTTAAACAGACCTATTTTTTCTTGGCTGTATTGCTTGTTCAAAAAAAAAAAAAAAAGAGATGGAAAAGAAAAGACCTTTTATAGTGGTTTATGTGTTTGATGTCTTCTCTTTTTGCAGTGATGCTGATGGGCACATTAGTTTATGGTATTCGATACACTTTTCCTGAGTATGTCTGTACTCTTCTTGTTGCTGGTGGTGTTTCTGCCTTTGCTCTTTCAAAGGTGAGGAATATATAATCCATTTCATAGGATGTACAAGCGTTCTTGTCCTCTTTACAAAATGTTGTCTTGTTTTCTGGTTCTTTTCCTTCTACATTATTGTTATCTTGGTAACTTGCTTGTCTGAAAGAAATAGGTCTCTTCCTGTTAAATTTAGTGAGTTATGGGTGAAAAATTGAGTACTTCAGTTTTCAGCCTGATCCCAATTGGCTACTTTTTCTAAATACTGTGTGTTCCAGACTAGCTCAAAGACCATAAGCAAGCTGGCAGACCCAAATGCTCCTCTTGGATACGGACTGTGTTTTCTTAATCTTGCATTTGATGGATTTACGAATGCTACTCAGGATTCACTTACAGAAAGGTATTTCAGACGAAGTTGTGTTTTATTGCATTTCTGATTGTCTATATTTGTTATTGCACTTCAATGCTTCCCCCCTCCCCCATTTTCTTCTGTTTTTTTTTTTTTTACCTTCTTGGCGAGGGGGATGGGAGACTTGAAAAGATATGCAACATGACATGGTCATTCTCTATCAAATGTAACGTGTCCTGAAGGCGTAAGAATGACTCACGGTCTTGTAATTTTGTCCTAGCTTTGAATCTTTTCCACCAGTGAATTATCCATTTTCCTGTCACGAGCATAGTACTGTGCTGAAAATAACTTTTGGCAAATGTCATAGGCTATAGGTTTGATAAAGTTTGTTTCATGTTTCGAATTATTAGTTAAAAGTAATGGACCAGGTTTATAAGTTTATCCGCAAAATGGATAAAAACAGTGCCCCCTGTAAATTCCAAATCTTTACTATATGACATCATAATTGGGAGATTGGAATATAGTAAAAGTTCAGAGAAATAATGCTCTCTTAAACTACAATGCTTTGCTTTACTTCAAGGGCTTCTTGTCACGGCTCAAAATGTTTCCATCTCTACTGACTGCTTTGAACGTTGATTCTCAACTTCCCCCCTAGAATATAACTGCAAGGACACCTCTGAACTGTGATTTGCTGTGTCTTGCCCAGGTACCCAAAAACAAGTGCTTGGGACATCATGTTGGGTATGAACTTGTGGGGTACCATTTACAATACGGCCTTCATGTTTGGGTGGCCGAGCGCCAGTGGATACGAGGCTGTTAAATTCTGCAAGCAGCACCCGGAGGCAGCATGGGACATTTTCCTCTACTGTTTATGCGGTGCAGTGGGCCAGAATTTTATTTTTCTTACCATCAGTCGATTTGGTTCCCTCACTAACACTACCATCACAACAACACGCAAGTTCGTCAGCATAGTAGTCTCTTCGCTGCTGAGTGGAAACCCTCTGTCTCGAAAGCAATGGGGAAGCGTTATCATGGTTTTTTCCGGGTTGTCATACCAGATCTACCTCAAGTGGAGGAAATTGCAGAGGTCGCAGAAGAAGAGGAAGCCCATGTGAAGGAAGACGAGAGCTTTGCTGTGTTATTATTGAAACTTACTATTTACCTTAATTCTTCAATTCTCGTCTATAGCATTTGTATAACCGTAAGGTTCATTTTTAACTTTTTGAATATAGAGGCTTGTAAGGTTAACAGAACTTAATTCAAATTTACATGTAGTAGTGAAGTTTTGAGGTGCCATCTGAACTACTTAGTGAATATCAGTGCCGTTTGGTTCAACTGACATTTGATAATTATATATGTTTTTGGTATTGTTGTGTATTGATATGAGTTGTGAAGTCTTATTTACTTCTTTCCTTCCCCCCTCCACCACCTTCGAAATAAAAGGAGTAAATAAATAAAATTAATGTGAAAAGGAACAAAATTAACACTGTGGAGGGGTCAGTGATTAGCTGGCGTTGAACATATGCGGATTTGACTCAGACTGATGTGCCACTTTAAGCCTATTACACACACACACACATGTAGGCTTAATTCTGAACCCTCTGGTAAAAGGGGGGAGAGAGAGAGAGAGCGCATTTGATTTATTTTGTATTCCCTCCCTCTTTTACCAAGATCTTTTGCTTTCATCATGATGAGACTACCCCACCACCATCGCTGACCAGCTTAAACCCAACAGATCTATCAGACCCCTCCCTTCTTCCTCGCAGCAGCATTCTCATTTTCAAATCCCAGAGGAAAAGGGAACGCAGGTTTCATTTCTGTAAGTGCCGTGTCTTCTTTCTTTCTTTCTTTTTCAATTCTCCACGCTCTTTATCTTACTTGAATTTCTGGGTGCTGATACTTCCACCGTCGTGTTTTTCTATTATTAATATTTAATGCTTCTCTGGTTGGCTGCTCTGCTTCATATTTCTTTCATTTGTTTTCAGAAGTTCTCTCAAGGCAGAACAAGTAGCAGACGCCAATAGAATTTCTACAAACAAAAACCATATCACATTCTCCACTCCTATCAATATATTTTACAATATTTCATGAGCACATGAATTGTCCCCCTGCACACCTACTTACTAAGCTAGAAGGAGATCAACACAACCTGTTGACCCCCTTTTCCTGTTTTTCCCTCTATGGCTTTACTCTTTTATCTTTTTTCCCTTATCCAGACCCCGCCTTCAAGGGATAATATAGGCGAGATGCCCCTATACAAATGACAAATCAAGAACAAATCTTTCACCGGGAAAAGGAATACCCACATCCAAATCCCGTAACAAAAGAGTGAAAAAAAAAAAAAAAAGACAGGGATCACTCTTCAAAGTCACACGAAAATTAAAGATTATAGGTACGGTAGCTCTAAGGGTCCGTTAACTCTTGAGAGAACGACAACATACTGTCAGATCTGCGAGAATGCATCCAATCATTCTAGTCAGAAACCACAGAAACTTAGGCCACTTCGTAAAACTGAGAATGAAATGACTGCAATCAAAGTGCAGTCAGAAAGAGAAGGAAAGAGCTCTATATGCTGAAAACTTTAGGTAATTTAGTAATTATAATGGCTGCAAACGACGTACTTGAGATGGATCATCAATGTTGATCATAAGCTCTGGAGCAGTGCCCTTTTGCAGGGAGGAGGTTGGGAAGCATTAGCGCTTGAATTTGAGGATGGAGATTCCATTCCAAGTGTTTTCAGTAGGAATTGCCTTTCCTGAATAAATGTATGAAAACTTGTGTATTCAGCCAACATTAAGTAGTAGAAGGATATACGCAGAGAAACAAGTGTGATGGCTTAATTCGCAAACCAAAGACGACTCCTTCACCAGTTAAAATATTGACAGAAGGCGGCAATGGTGAAGAAAAGATGATTAAATGTGAATACCTGATTATCTTTTGTAAAACTTAAGCCATCTGGCAGCTGTTTACTCTTTAGCAGGAGCCAGACAGCATGAACAGTTCTAATTGAACTCAACCCAATCAGACCATTGTCTGAATTATTTGGGGGTAGGCTACAGGGATCACCACTTCCTCCCAATTACCTCTATTAAAAGAACCATTCAAGGGGTTAACTAAATTGGTTACACTACGTGAAAATTAAAACTATTGGTTGAAAACAAGCAGCTCTACGTAGGAATGATCCGTTGCAAATTTCTGCAGGAAGGTGGCTAATTCAGACAATTATTCGTAATTTAGCTCACTATTCTGAATTTATGGTAACGTTGTGTGTTGAGTTGATGATAGATGTATCAGTAATTAATGACCAGTAATGATGCGTACACGGAATTTTTAATTATTTTATGTATACTATATATACTTATTATTTAATTCCATCCCACTATATTATAATTTCTATATTTTATCTTTTATTTGCTTTATTTAGATAATTATAGTAAAATAATATTATGGTTATTAATAGGATAGAGTTTTAGGCTATAAAGAAGGCTACAATGTATTGACAAATTCACACTTTGGGTGTTGACTTCTCTTTCTTGATCTAAAGCTGCTTCTGCTCTTCTTCTTTCTCAATTTCTGGCTGGTCCGCGTTAAATTGGTACTAGATCAAACCTCTTGGCTCCATGGCTTTCATCAATTTCGTCACCATACACCATACATCAGCAGCAGTTTCCGCCATTACAACAGCAAGCCCCTTCATCAGAAACCCACCGTCTTAATCCTCAACAGCGACCAACAGGAGCAATCGACGCATATCAATCCACCGAAACCACCGAAGGCCACCGCTGAAATCAACAGTAGTCTCTTTCGTTCTTCACCAGAACCCTCGTCGTCGGCAACGTCGTCAAGGTCGGAACTCCCTCGGCTAATCCCCTGCTGTTACTCCAGCCGATTAACCCTCCCTCGTACCTCAATTTCAGAGCCCGATTACAAACTTAACCCAATTTCAGTTGACCCGAGCCCAATTTGGTACCCGACCCATTCCAGAACCCACTTAAACCAATGAACCCTAATTTGCTTTGAACCCAAGCCCATAACCACAATAGCGTTCAATCCAAGCCCAAACCAGATCCATCTTACCCAAGAACAGATGCGGAGAGGGTTTCTTTCCTTCCTCTTGGTTTAATTTTCTGTTTTCAAAATTTGCGTTAATTTATTCTTGTGTGCTTTTTAGAATTTTCATAGCCGTGCTTGCATTCTTTAACCATATTTGCCTCACTACACTTTATATATTTTGTAATTTAGTTAAAAAAATTGCCTTAATTGTCAATTGGTCTCAACATATTTGATCAGAGTGTGTCTATGAACATGCAGAGTGGTAGGGCCATGGAGTCTAACCTCTCAGACCATTCTTCCCAACCACTAGCCCAAGTATTACAAAGTCTTCAACAGCTACAAACCCAAATAGGTCAAATGCATACTAAAGTTGAAGCTTTGACCACAAGGGTTGAAGAATTTGAAATGAACCGTCATCAATCTAAGGCTGAAGAAAGTGATGCATCTTACATTAGGAACCATCACAATAGAAGAGAGGGCATGATACCTGATACGGGCCATAATATACATAGGGATTCAGAAAGAGACCATGGTAACTACCATTGAAATGCTAACATTCCTCTAACCAATCAGGATGAGTTACTCTTGAAGCATGTCAAGTTAGAAGCCCCTACCTTTGATGGTTGCCTTGATCCTTGGGTTTTCATCCAATGGACTAATTCTTTGAATGGTACAATTTCCCAGAAAATAGAAAAGTTTTATTTGCACATCTAAAATTAACTGGGAGAGCCAAACTTTACTGGGGAAGTGTCAAAGCCCTCCTAGCAAGAAGGTGTCGACCTCCAATCAAGGATTGGGAAGAAATGAAGGCACAACTTCAAAAGAGGTACCTTCCTTCATCTTAACGGACCAATGGAACAATCTTAGACAGGGTAACAAAAGTGTGCATGAATATTTGTCCCAAGTTGATGATTTAAGATGAGGTGTAACATCTTGAACATCTTTGAGGATGAAATTGTAACTTTGAGTAGGTTTAAAGAGACTTAATTACGATCTTAAGAGGGAAGTAGTTCTAAGAGGTATAAAGACCCTTGATCACGCTTATACTTTGGCCCAAAACTATGAGCTTGTGTCGAGACCTCAATATGTTAGACGTAGAGGCAGTCATCCTTCTCCAGATTAGGTTGTGCCTCCCTCCCCCCCGGCGGGCAAACTAACTCTTTTGAGGATTTTCACATTCAGCACCAATATTTGTTTTGTGTTAGTTGGCTTTGTATCCCATCCCATGATCAGTGAAAGATTTCTTAGTGTGGGAAATTCATGCAAGAGATCTTTCAAGACATTTTGGGCATAACAACACCATTAAAGAAGTAGAACACTAATTTTATTTGACGAGTCTAAAAAGAGACATAGCCAAGTTACTCCATTAGCATTGCACTTATCAGTTAGCCAAACATAAGAAACAAAGCACTGGCTTCTATACTCCCCCAGTGCTGTTCCTAGGTGTTCGTGGCAAGATGTTAGCATGGATTTTGTTTAGGTCTTCCCTGCACCCCGAAAAAACATGACTCAATTTTTGTGGTTGTGGATCATTTTCCAAATTGACCCATTTTATCCCACTTAGCAAAACCTCCTATGATTCTGAGGTTATATACTTTTGTGAAATTGTCAAACCATATGGTCTTCCTAAGACCATAGTTTTTTATTGAGATGTTTGATTTACTTGTTATTTTTGAAAAATCCTATGGCATTTAGTTGGCACCAAGCTAAAATTTTCCGCTGCATTCCCACCCAAATGAAAGGACAAATTTGTCAAGTCTCTCAATTGAGACTTGAGCAGAACAGAGAAGAGGGAAAGATCGAGAGAGAAGAGACAGTTTTGGAGGGAAAATTTGAAAGAGAGAATTGAGAGGGAAGTGAATTAGGAGGGAAAGAATTCTATATTCTCAACATGAACTCCCATCCTCTTACATCTTGGCCTTATATAGGCCCTTCCCACTGGTTTAACAGCATAACCGTGGGGAATCAATCAATAACTAACTAATACAAGTGGTTACTGCTTTTACAAGAAATTTGAAAATTGCCCTTGGGTCGTGACAAAATTGAGGTTGTCAACTTACTTGTAGGAAATTTGTTGAGATGCTTGGTGTAAGACAACCAAATGAATTGAGATTTGATCTTCCCCACTACACAATTTGTATATAACAACTCTTTTAATAGGTCTAACGATATGATTCCATTTGAGGTAGTAGATGGTTACATAGTGTTACAGGTGGACTCTTCTTCCCCAAGTGCGGCCTTAGATGCCCTGAATGTTCCTTGAAGCACTAAGTCAGCCTATCAACCTAGATGTTATTCAACAAGGTTGGAAATAGATGGAAGGTGGAAGAGAAGTCAAAGACACAAGCAAGACGTGCGAAAGGAAGGCAAACTTTCAGTAGGTGTGGGAAAATTGTACAAGTTTCATCAAGCACAAATGTGGCATGTACGAATTGAGTATTTATAGGCCTCAAAGCTCGCTCAAATTCGGTGGAGGCGGCAAAAATCTAGCGCAATATTGATTTTTAAACTCCTGGTGCACAGTGTTGCGTGCGCCCATATTGGCCAGGCCGCGCGCACCTAGTTTAAATGTGTGCACGAGCGCCTCGCCAGCCCGCCTCAATTTGAAATGCCTGAGTGCACGCACACACGAGGATGCTTGTGCCGCATCTCCCTCCAGCTGCACAGTGTTGCACTGGTGCCGTTTGTTGGATGAACCTCCACCTATCTCGATCGAAATTATTGGCCTGTGTGGGGCTCACGGGCGCCAAAAATTGGCCAACACTTTGGTTGCCCATGACAATAGGAAGCCTTTAACCCCCATTCCCACGTCACCCCAACGTTCGAGTGTTAGAATCCGCTGTGTCTTTTGCACAACACATTTGTGATTTGCATGTGGAGATCAATAAATAACTCGAGGCAAGTAATTCATTATACTGTCTTCAAGTTGATATTCATAGGCATTGTGTTGAATTTATTAGTGGTGGTTATGTTATGATCTGCCTAGGCCAGAGCAGTTTCCTCAGGAACTTTCTTAACTTGCAACCATTGTAGTGAGGGTTCTTAAAAAAAGTTGGACCGAATGCATATGTCATTGGTATACCACCTGATTTTGGTTTTAGCTCACATTTAATGTTGAGGACCTTGTTGCATATAGAAGCCATATCACACCACTTGATGATCCATTCATTAATTTACCTAACCAACTATCCTCGACCCCAAGCCTAACATTTCATCACCTAATCCTAACACTTCATTACCTTGTAAATTCTGCACACAAGGTTAAAATTGATGTTATTTTAGAAAAACAGATTATTTTTACCAGGGATGGGAGATTCAACAATTCTTTGTCCGTTTGAAAGATCATCCCAGTTCTGATTCTACATGAATCACTAGAGCCAAATTGTAATAGCTTAACCCTCATCCTGGAGTTACAGGGGCCGACATGATATAGACATAACGACAGTGTTCTCTTTCTATCATAGGGGAGTCTGTGTTGATGACAACACACGATATCTGGTGACAGGTATATGGTAGGTGGCAACAGAAGACCATCTGACCACTTTCCTTATGATTGGGCAATTGAGTAGCAAGGATCCACAAAACTCAAGGGCGAGTTTGTCTCCCATTGAGGGACACTGATAGGATATTTAGTTGATTTATCTTATTCTATTTAGATTCTAGATTTTTTCTTTTATTTATTTTTTGAGATAATTGTAGTAAGGGTAATTATATTATAGTTAGAATAGGATTTCAGCTTATAAATTTGGATAAGATGTATTCAGAAATTCATGCTATTGAATACAAAAATTTACTGATTTTCTCTCCTGAGTATTCTCCCTCTGTTCTTTCTTAATTCTTCTTCTCGTATTCCTTCCTTAATTTCTTCTCTTTCTTCTTCGATCCTTCTCAATGTTTGGCTGTTCGGATCATCCCCATATCATAAACATCTTGTACTTCAAAATATATATCTAATTGGTTCCAACGGCAAGATGCGTGCAAACTAATTGAAGTTTGTTGTACACCACTCCTAGAAATGAACAAAAACATCTAAGTTTTCAAACTTGAACATATGCTTAAACTTCACCACTAATGAAGTGGAGCTGGTCCTTTGAAGTTGATGTGAACAAGATAATATGCTCTGACTTTATCTAAATTCTTTTATAGACTAGGATAGTTAGTGGTGCTGCATCTCTGCTACTAGTATGGTGGTAAGTTGATTGCTTCCTATAAGGATCCAAGTGCTAGTATGGTGGCAAAGGCATAACACCCCGCATACTAGAAGTCTTATTGCTGGAAATATTAGTAACAGTGACAGAATCATATTTAGTGTTACCATTATATAATTGGTCCAAAAAACAAATTTTAGCTAGTTTGACAATCAATAGCATGTTTGTCTATCTTATTTGTGTTCTGTGGAGGATGATGAGTGGGTGGCTGACTTTATGACACAAAGCATACTGCTATCCATAAGGTTAATAACAGCAGATTCAAAGATAAGATGACTTACACTTTCTGAAAATTTAGGGCTGGGGATCCCTGCAGCAAACGATCTGAATATTGGGGTTACTTGAAGAGGAGAACTGAACTCTGTACTTGAGAAGGAAGAGATGACTCCAACGTGTTCTTTTTGATAATAACGAGATGGCAAGACATCAGCAGCAATAAAATAAAATATTTATTTCAGAAAAATTCTTGTCTATGTTTCTATTGGATATGTAATAAGAGAATACCCAGTAATCCTCAATAAAATAGAGAATAATTACCTTGATTTGTGGTTTCCCCATAAAAATTTCCATTTTCACCATCACCATCACAATTTTCGTCACCCATATGAGTTGACTGCAACTCAGCTATGCTGTCTTGATATAGAGTAGAGATATCACATTGACTCTGTTCCATTTTATCACCTGCCAAATCATAGAGGAGAGTTGATCCTGTACTGTGCTCAGAGCTGCAGGGGGACTCTTCGCATAAATTAGGTTGCCTGCAGTAAAAATAGTCTAAAGCTATATCATGAGTAAGATCTACTTGAATCTTAATATTAATATGCTTCTTTTTATTACCTCCAGGATGGTTGACTGCCCTCGTTACTACTCCTTAAGTCCTCTACCAAGTCTTTACAAACTTCAAGTTGAAAATCCATATCATATATTTTATTATTGAGCACATCACTCCCATTGGTTTGGTGCAGAAAATCTTGTAGAACCTGAATATCATTTTTAGTTTTATGTTAAAAAGTATGCAAACACTAGGCTGTGGTGTACGATTTACTACTACTGCAATTTAAACAAAATATTTAATTAGTTTGCTAGACTTTGTTAGCAAGAAGCATGTCACAGTCCTGTTTCTGGCTCATATATGGATTGGCAGCATCAGCTCAAACTATCCATCTCGAAGGTATTGTGCAAGGAACACAAAAAAATAAAGCCACAAAAGAACCATACCAGATAAGCACATCTGTTACCACTAAGAAGTTGTTGAAAGAAATGTGTTGGTTGCTTTTTCAATATCATTCATGCATTAAACTGATTAATTGGGCGGCACCTCTTGGCACCTCTTGTATGCCTTATCAAAAGAGCGCGGGGTAAATAATGTGGGGTTTGTAGGCAAGCCATCCTCAGACATGTAAATTTGTGTATTGAGACATAACCAAGATAGTGACCATAATGTTTCTCACCTTCCATGCATTTTCAAGACTCCGCCCTGTACTCTCTGTGTTAACTTTGACCGAAAGCGAGCTTAGCAGTTCTTCTTGTTGCAACAGTGCAAATATCTTTGGATCATCCTTTTTGAGAAAAGTTCCTTGAATATTGTGGCTATTAACTGCTTTTGAAAAGGAAGAAAGTAGCATTATCACATCAGTTCTTAATCTTGGGGTGAGAACGATAAACAGACTTTTTTTCCGAGCGCAGAAATGGCAAACATTTCGTTGGCTAAAACCCTTGGTGCCATGATATTTTACAATTTCTGCAATGTATTATCCAGGTCATGACTATTAAGTTCATTTACCAGTCAGGTGGGTTTACCTTCATTTGAGATTTCCTTGGTGTCATGGCCGTGATGCCTAGAAGGCAGGTCTTCCAGATTATGGAGGTTTTGCACCAATACCGCAAATGGAGGCCTGGGCTGGTGATCTGTTTTTGTTCCACATTCCGTGGGCAATCTTTCTCCATGATTGCAGTTTTCCGTTAGATCAGAGAAATGGGTCCTCCTATAATCATGACAATTGGGAGTTAAAACTTTTGCAACAACAATTCCTTTATAATAACGTTCACTTGGAATTAGGCATTCCCCATGGGCTGCACCTGATTTTCTTTAGAAGTGTTGCAGTGTCTGATATTTCAGCTGCACTAGACTCGTTTCCAAAGAGGCCCCTTGTGTTATTTCGGTATGAAATGTTGTCCCCTTTTGCTAAGGCATCATGTTTTGCCCTCTTCTTACACAGGGTGGAGAATCGATTCTTCACAGCATTATCAGTTCTAAACAAACCAAACAACAAACAAACTGAACTTTATTACTTTAATGCCATGAAATTCCATACTTTAAAAGAAGAAACAAATATTTAGAACTTCGCATACCTCCCCGACACCACCTTTGCTATTTCAGTCCATCTGTTACCAAATACTTTTTGAGCCTGCATTTGATCTTAAAGGTGTTATATTCCCTCGTATGCTTACCAAATATTTTTCTAGGCCTGGCTGAATCATTATAAATCTGCTTTGTTTTGTTTTATACTCAAAACTACTAATACTTTTGGAAGCAAGTCGATCAAATAACCAGTGTTTGAACAGAGATCAATAATAGCAACCGGAAAGAAAATTAATCTAACATTAGTAAATTAAGGTGCAGTTCATAAATTAATTTACCTCACATAGGAGCACGTCTTCCTCTGGAGACCATCCCCCCTTCTTGAAATCAGAATTCAAGTATGTGTACCATCTGAAATAAGGATTCGTCACATCCATGTTGGGGTAGAGCTAGAAAACCAAAAAGGAAAAGAAAAATGACAAGGAGTATTGGAATGGATTTTACCTTCTTCTACATTGTCTGGTTGTTTTATCCTTGAACTTTGATGCAATGATTGACCAACTGCAAACGTAAATTACACAAAAACCCATTGATTTCATTCAATAAACCGCCGCTAATCCCGTCAAAAACAAAACTTGAATCAAAGACAAAATAGGATATTAGTGACAATAGCTAACAGAACTATACTTTTCTGTTCCGTGAACTTGAATTTGCTCACGAAGAATATCATCCTCCTGCAACTCGAAGCAATCCTTGTTATATCAGAGAAAGCCAACCAAAGCAGACCGAATGAATTGAAAGGGCTAAACGGGCAGATACCTCTTGCGACCATGAAACTATGTGACGCTCCTTCTGGCTAGACTTCCCCATTTCCTTCCCTCTTTCTCATTCGCATCGCTTGCTAAGGCTATGAGTATTTATTGTCTTGTATGTATATATATAATTTGTAAGGCAAGGAAGAGCTCGTCCCCTCCCTTCTTCTCTTTCCAAAACAATCGACAAACACGACGCGTCTTTTACCTCAACGCAATTGCCCAGGACTCGAATTTTTCACTCACTTTTTTTTTTTTCTTCTAATATCACGGAATTGAAATTAGGGTTCAAACAAAGCACCGCAAATGCACCAATTGCAATCGTGGCTCCTGATTTCCCTTTGGACGTTGTATAGTGTTCACAGAAACAGAGAGTTTATATAATTGGGAGTGACGACCTGAGAGTAGGTTACCTCACCTAGGATCCGAACTTTTGACTCGCTTTTTTATCAAGGAATCCAAATTAACAAGGCACAGAAAATGCACTAATTGCAATCGTAGCTTGTGATTTACTTTGAACATTGCATTGATAATATGTTCATATATAGCGATCCGATTGAAACAGTGATGTCCGGAAGTTGTCGAAGACGAGGAGAAACAGAGCGCGCGCATACAGATTGGAGAGATTTGCTGACTGGATCTTCAATCGAGAGAGATTTGCTGTGCCGTGTGTGTACTTGCGCTGCTTCTCCTCCTCCTCCTCCTCCTTTCGGTTTCTCTTTCCCTCTCTCTCTCTCTCCAAAAAGCAGGAACTTTCTCTCTCTAAAAGGCGTTTGCGTTCCTTTAACCAAACGGATCGTTGCTTTTGAGCGCGGGGATGGAGGCAAGTTTGAAAAAACTGACGCTGAAATCCACAACCCACCAAAGCATATGCGTTTCATCAATGTTGTCCCTGACCTTATTTCTTCCCACCCCACTCACCCCGCCTTCCCAACACTACTATCATTACCTCATTTTATTAGTATTAATAATAATAATTTCATTATGCTCAAAGCACAAATTAAGTAATTGGAACACGATAAGTTGAGATTTATATCAGTAGATTGTAGATCCGATTTCTTGTCCTGCGCAGTAAAACAAAACTTTCATCTGTAATTTATTTTCTCTGTCGAAATCGAAGATACGAACGACAAAAAACAGAGTAAGAATAATAATTCTAATAATAATAATTTTATTAATTAACCATCGTGTCAGGTGAGGTCATCGTATGCTAGCTAATAGATAATAAACAAACGTTTGTTATTGTGTCTAAATTTCAAGTTTAAATTTTAATGATCTTTTAGGGTGATTGTTAGTATTGAAAATTTTCTATATTAGATTAATCTTTTTTCATGAAAAAATGATTATGAATTAATTATATCATAATGATAACGTTAGGCATTGTCTTTGGGACAATAATTAAAGTGTTATTTTTAGATAAGGTGGATGTAATACACATATTATTTTAGCATGTAGCAACTAATTATTTGTAAAAACTCAAATTAAGATGTAATAATGTACATATGCATGAGGCCACATAAGAATTTTCGGGGCATTGAATTGACATTTTTTGTGTGGTTTCATTTGAATTATGGGCGCGTTTAATTAAACAATACAGGGCATCCTTCGTGACCCTACAATTAATAACATCAGTGGACTAAGCATTTGCAGCACAGGCAGGCATGGAGTAGGCAGTGAATGAAACCAAGTATTGGGGCAGCCTCATTGATGGATCAAGGTGATCGTAAATCTAACTCAAGTGACGAGTAAGTAATATGTTAAGATTAGTATGAGTAGGTCATGAGTTCGAAATCGGTTTAGGTAAGAACTAAAAACTTGCAATTTACTTCTTCTGACGAAATCGAAAACACGAGCGACAAGAGACCGTGAAAGGTGGTAATCCTAAGGTGATCGTAAATCCATTCATATTCAAATATTTGCTGCCAACTCTGGTAATTAACATTTGGCACATCCTTTTAATTAATTTGTAAAGAAAGTTATAGCTAGGCTGCTACCAATTTTGCTATTTAATTTGAGTGTCTAATGATAAATTGGATAAAGTTTGAAACTAATTAATTCAGTTGTTTCAAAGTTTTGACATGTGACTTTTAAGTTATGTTTAATTTCAATCTGCATTTCATTTTGTTATAATGCCAATTTTATTAATTATATAGCTTCTTAAATTTAAAATTAAGGATAAATTTCACATACTATCCGTGAAATTTACTTAAATTGGACTAACTATTTTTCTGTTTTTGAAATTAATATGCACATAATTCCTTGAGTTTCATGATTATGAATTACTTTTCACATTTTTTAACATAATTACAATGAAAAAACAAAAGAGAAATTACAAAAAAGTGATGGCCAATTGATTGCTGCCACCATCATCTTCTATCTTCTAGGTTTAAAGATGAACCTACACGTGTATACATGCGCACACCAAGTGGCATTCGCGACGGTACTTAGGATTTTCAATTAAACGTTATCATTATAAAATTGATTGAGAGAGAGACAGAGATTTCATAACCGACGGAGTTTTAACAGAAACTCTATTGGTCAAGATAGGATTTTTGGTGAAACTCCATTGATTGCAAAATTATTGAAGAGGGGAAAAGTCTTAACAACCGCTGGAGACAAGACATTAAATAAATGATTTATTAGAATCGTTGTAAATGAGAGATAAGAGAAAAAAAAATATGAGTGTGAGATGAGAAAGAAAGATAATAGTTTTTTATATATTAGGATAAAATAGTTAATTTTCATATTCATCACTTAAGTGTGAGGGAGATTTATGTCATTTTAAAAAAAAACATGGGTGATAGGTGCAGTTTAAACAAATTTTGAGGTAGCATGTGAAATTTATCGTAAAATTAAATAAGAACCAAGTCTTTCCAAAAAAAAAAAGATCTCTTGATAACTAAATTAAATTTCAAGATAGCCCTTCTATATGATTTTTTGTGGGTCACAATTTAAAAGATCAATGTTTTTGATAACTAATTAATTTACTTGATTGAAAGATCTATCTCATGTCTCGAAGAGAGGCAATAAAAATTCAAACAATAATTAGAGTGACCAATAAAAGCTTAATAGTAATGTAAATCAATGAATTAATCATACATGAATGGAGGTGAAGTATACAAACAAATGCTTTTTGAAGAAGCAACCAAAATATACATACAAAAGGAAGGTGTAGGAATGGCGTAGTCTGTGGAGACTTCAAGATATTTTGCCCAACTGGTAGCCATCAAAGGGGGCACAAAAACATGACATGGAAAGGACTAGACCTTGATATTGATATTGATACTGATAGAACCCTATGCCCAAAAGCTTTCTCTGCATTTTCCCGCACTTTCCTTCCCTTTTCAAAGTTGAAAAACCCTAGATAAGATGCCCATCTCTCGAACCCTGCAACATGACCTCTCATTTCCAAAAAGATGGAAAATTGCCCCCTCCACTTACTTACTCTCTCCTTTAATTTAATAAATTGATCAAACATTCAATTAATTGATGATCAATGCCTATACCCAAAAGCATAGCTAGGCTTGTAAAACTGATTAAGTGGTTAGCCAAATCTTTAAAGTCCAATCAAAATCTAGGGTTAGCCCCATAGAGTGTGGAGGAATAATTAGACTGCCATTGTTGATTTGGTGACACTTTCCTCACCTCAATTCAAGCCAAAAATATGAGACATGTATCATATATAATTATGAAGTGGAAAGAATGACAATTAATGGAGCTTGGGAGGGTGAGAGGCCCAAGTTCCCAAGGAGATTGATGATGAAAAAACATCTCTCTCTCTCTCTCTCTCTCTCTCTAGTAATTATGTTTGCTGTTCTTCTTTTCTTCTTCTTGTGCGAAGCTGGTTATCTAATAAACACATTTCCCCTGTTTATTAATCTCATTAATTACTTTTAGGAAAGGAAAATAATTCATAGTCTTGGTCTGATATATAACCAAGGACAGAAGGACAGTTATCTACATCATACAACAGTTATCTACATCATACAAAGCTTAATTAATCACTGCCTTTTGCTAAATCAAGGTGCATGGAGATTACTATATAGACATAGCTAGGAAGGAAGACAAGATGATGCTAGAGTGAAGAAAAAGAGAGGAAGTTTTACCCCACAAATAAAGTTTGATGTAAAACAAAAACTAACAAGCAAGAAACAAAGAGTCGAAGGCCACTTTCTGCCTGCTCTTTTCTTCCCATCCTTTTCTTTTTCTCCTTTAATTTGATTTTGATTTTATCACATCCTGGCTGCACCATGCATAGGCTTCAACTGTTAAAAATATATATATATTTTGTCAAGACTTAGATTTGGAAAATTATATGAGAGTATGCATATGTTCTTACCACACTTTCAGAGCTTCAAAAGCATCAATATATGTGCTTTTTCTGACCTATTCTACAGCTATATATATATTGCGCAGAAATAACTAGATAAAAATGCTTCCAATATAATTCAAACCAAAATGAATAAATAATACTGTAGCCTGTAGGTCATAGTCCTGTCGTGGGGTTCAACAGGATATTGTTGTATCTTTCATTATTTTGCAGTGGACAGTTTCTCTCAAATGGCTCATACTATGCAACTGAGCCCCATGGGGTTATCTTTTCTCCTTTACTTTTTATCCAAGATGACAAAAGTTGTGCATTTCTTTTGAAAAAGATTGCACATTTATTTGAAAAAATTGCCCAATCCACCAAAAAGAAAGCAACAGATTAGCGAAAGGTCCCATGTGTGGAATAAGAATGAAGCTTTCCTGTTTGTTTTTATCTGTGTTCGGTTGTTTCCTTTTGGTCCAAATTCAGCTTCATATGAATGTAGGATTAATCTGCTTGGGATTCCTATATATATATATATATATATATATATCATCGTGGGGGCAACCCCTTTTTGTGACATGGGGCTGTTGTTCACTTCACTTATTTTCTATCCCAATCCATCTTTTTAGAGCAATACTCTCAAAAGAGAGGTTTATCATTTATGCCAATTCTATGCCCCTCCCACGGAAAATGACAGTTGTGTATACAAAGTTTCACATTAAAAAAATATCATCAAAATCACATGTAACAATAATATATTTTGAATAAAATAAAATTAAATCATTTTCGAATCTCTAATTAAAATTTTTATATAAAATCATGAGCTGTGTATAGTAATTATATATATATATATAATATGTATAGGAGTAATAATATAATGTTAATTAATCTTATTGAAGATAAGAGAATTAACTCAACCAATTAGGCACTACACACATGGCCAACACTGTCAATTAATAGCGAGGCTTGATGCTTTTTGCTAGCCTTATATGGTCCCAGTAAGTATAACCCCTTTAATTTCCTATCCATTTTTCATCTGTGTGGTCCTAGGGTTTCTTGTTTTTACTACTACGTATAGTAAGAATCTCTTCGATAGTGAAACAACTCCAATCGATTATTATTGTCCTCCTTTCGAGACTCTACCATGCTATTTGGACTACCAATAAAATTATTGATTGGAGTAGGTAAACTTTACTAGCTTGTTGGGTTTTATCATCTGATCTCTATTTCTGTATTACTATATCATAAGCTTGCTTGTAGATCTTTGTATGCTATATGCCCTCCCCATAAGGGTAAGGCCATTGAAGGCGAAGGATAGACTACTATCTTGAGTCCCATGTTTTCCAATAGCTTTGTGTGAGTGATGATTTCTTCTTTTGTTTCTCTTTAGTAGTGGTCTAGATCATGGTCAATTGGTGCTTTTGATTTTCATGTCTCAGTCTTTGTTAGATCTTTTGATTTATAACTCCAAGAATTTTGGTTTTGTGAAGCTGCCCTAAACTATATGTTTTAATATTGTCTAGAAATAAACAAAAATCATTACCAAATTAAGTTTGTTAGACAAAAAAAAAAAAAAAAGAAAGGTTAACTAATATGGTAAGAAATCATATCTTTGTAAAAAAATTTATTTAACAAAAGTTATTACATGGGCGTAATTTTATATTTATTTATTAAATTAACTTAATATTAACGTAGAGGGTAACACTCGTTGAATCAAACATTTATTCTTTAATAATAATTAGAAAATTATAAGATTTTTTCTCAATAATATTTATAATATACTTTAATCCTAGACTCACTTAGACATATTTGTCATGGCATCAGGCATATTTGTTTTTTGCATTTTGAAAATTTTAAGTGTATTTGTGATGAAAATAATCAAAATAACTTTTTATAGTTTTGAGTTTTCTTTATAATTTTTTTTATTTTTAAAAATAAGTTTTTAAAAATATAAAAGTAAACACGTTTTCTCTATTTTAGAAAACTAAAAACAACCATAAAAATAATAAAGAGAGTATGATCTTAGTTTTTATTTATTTTCTTATTAGAACCACTTCTTGTGACAAGTAATGATTTGAAATTAACATTATTTCATAAAAACACTTTTCCAAGCATTCTTGATATGGAAAAATCTTAGAGATTTTCCTTAAACCAATATGAGATCCCAAAATACCAACATAACACCAAATAATTTCACCTATGTTTACAAAACCGATCAAAGGTGAGATTACCCTTTTACATGACATCCTAATGAAAAACAACACCCCCAACGACCCACAAATAGTTTATACATCTTT
Organism: Diospyros kaki; assembly: GCA_036245055.1. Lineage (NCBI taxonomy): Eukaryota > Viridiplantae > Streptophyta > Magnoliopsida > Ericales > Ebenaceae > Diospyros > Diospyros kaki. The sequence goes on along the minus strand of BSEG01000002.1, from coordinate 3,720,334 downwards.
TCAAAATAATATTGTTCATTTAGAATAGACTCATTAATTAGCAATCTAAATATGTAGTAAGAGTCTCCTAGTGGCCTTTAACACTTGTAACCTTCTCTCAAACATATAAAAATAATGGAGACACAATCACGTTTTTCTCAAGTTTAGTAAGTCTAAACAACACAAACATGAAAGGATGAACCCTAACCACATTATCAACATTTTAGGGCCTTTGCAACCATGGATGCAAAGAGATGACCTCTATATCCTCTTTTCTTTAAAGGTTTATCTTACACCAATCTCTTATTGGTGATAACCTTTTCTCACCAGTATTATAAATTTTTGTCAATAAGGTATTTCTTAAAATACTATTCATATGTATCTTGTTTAAAAAATAAAAATTAATTAATTACACTAACAATTTTAATTCATAACCCGTGAATATTAATTGATTTCTCAAACAACTTTACTATTACACCAAGAACCATTTTGTTTAAAATTTTACTTAAAAAATAAATTATAATTATCAATATCACTTGATGAAGTTTCATTATATGGGTAGGTATGAGAGTGCATTATATGGGTATAGGGTAAATTAAGACAGTTTTAGTAAAATAGGTAGTTATATATATATATATTTAATTTGACTTGATTGGATATTTGTTTGTAAAATTATCTTTAGTATTATTATTAGGGTAAATAGCAAAGAAAATCTAAATCTTTTTGCAAATTTATAAATTTATCCAAACATTTCAATTTTAATAATTATATTATAATTGACTCAATTTGATGCAATTTTATCCAACACCTAAAATCAATTTAAAAAGCGTGTGTATTGCTGATGTGTCACGCCACCTATCATAAAAAAAATATGAGTGAGAGTCACATGTACATATATAAAAAATAAAATAAAATAAAATTATACATGTGGATCACATTCAAACATGTACATGTGGGTCCTACTTATATATATATATTTTATAACAAGTGGCTTGCCACGTTAACAATAACACACATCTTCCAAATTAATTACAAGTGTTGGATAAAATTACATTCAATTGAGTCAATTAAGATACAATTATTAAAATTAAAATATTTAAATAAATTTATAAATTTGCAAAAAAAATATATTTTTTTTATTATTTACCGTTATTATTAACAGAAAAGTTTTTAATAGTTTTATTAATTTCTTATATTATTAAAATATCTTACTAAAAAAGATGTCGAATCGGTCGATTTGCATAATATGGGTTGGTGGAGTCGAGCCTAATTGTGCCGTGCCAATGCCCAACCCCAATCCCAACCCGCCTATTTTTATTTTTTAGATTCATAATAAAAACTTATTGAATAATATGTAAATTATAAATAAAAAATATAAATATCTTTAAAGATGGATTATTATTATTTTTTTTTTCTGTAAGACTGCCATCTTTAAGATGGATTAGGTAGTGACTGACTAACCCTTCAGAAGAAATATGAACTCGTGGATTCAAATTTTTCCATATTCTTTAATGGGATGCTTATTGTTATTTTTCAATTTCAATTAAACTAATTTTAGTTAAAATTATTTCTAATATTTATTTAATTTTAAAATTATTTATTATAAATAGGGTGTCTTGGCCATTTCTAGAAAGTTCAAAAATCGATATGGCCAAAAAATAAAATTTCTAAGATGTTTAAGCTAAAAACCTAAAATTTAAAAGACGTATAGTTAAATTTAATGGCCTCGCAGATTCATCGAGTAAATAAATAACTACACATTAAAAGGTTGTTTGTTAACTAAGATAAGAGGGGAAATGGGTCGGAAATAGAAAACATTTTAGATGTTTGGTTTTTTTAACGTGATTATTAAACTTATCAGGTAATCATTGGAAAAGAAGTTACGTGATTTCTTATCTTAATTTTTTAATATATGTTTTTCTCTCCCTCCTCAAGATAAGCATATCTTAGTCTTTATTGATAAGAAAAAAATGACGTTTGTGTCTTCTAGTGTATTTTAAAAAATTTAACAAATAATTGGATAAAAATCTTGGAATGCTTCCCAAACTTATCTTGACTATTCTATATTTTGGTCCGAAAAGCATTCCAACTTTATCTTAATACTCTCTTATCTTACTCATTTTAATAAACGCTATCTAAATAGACAAAAGTTTATAAAAAAATATCATCATTCCCATAGTTTTTTAATTTTTAATTAGATCTTCATGTATATGAGCACTAGCATTAGTGTAGATGGGCATTAGTGTAGATGGGAATATCTAAACAAGAAAATCTAATGGGCCTCGCAGATTTTCATAATCCTAGCGGTCCGAAGTTGGGCCGGTTTCACAAATTATCCGGGCCTTCAAAGGCCCAAAAAGCCAACCAAAAATGACTGCGAAGCCCAATTTAATTGAACCCGCGTGGCGCAAGGATTAAACTTCACTGGTACCATTACAATTATCTGAATATAAAACGTCCCTTCAACTTAAATTTTCTGTCACGCACTTAACGATGTGACAAAAATCTCGAATGTAACGAAAAATTCTGGACCATTCGGATTATCTTAAGGGGCTAATGCATGATTTAGCACAGTAATTAATTATAATATATTCTTGCTAGCGCTTGGTATCAAGTATCAACCTCGAAGTTAGGCAAAGAGTTGGATTTATTAATAACTATATAGTGTATGCGACAGATTTTATAATAATGTAATGATGCTTCGTTTAGAATGGCATACTAAAGAAAGGAAAATGCTTTAATCATTGAGAGAGAGAGAGAGAACCCACATTTGATACTGTCTTTCTTTAGACTGTTAATTGAGCAGAGCAGCACATGAGCTCTAGCCAGATTCTTAATCCAGCATACATATTCTAGCTAGCGAACAGGCATTAAGAACCCAGCATGCAAGCACATGGCCACTTAAGAGTCTCTACTACTTAACCAGCCAATTCTTAACATATATATATGTGCTTTAATTTCCACTATGCATAATTAATGAATTAGTTGATCTTAAACAATGTTGATAATCCTTCACTTCACATGATCCGAGAGAGCACGTAGAGATATTTATGTGCTTGATCTTCTTCTTCTTCATCATCGGGATTCGTGCAGATTTCTCGCATGGCTTTTGGTCTAATTAAGTAGTATCTGATGTTCATATCTTCGTTGGGTATTAGAATAAATAGTACATTAATTAATTATATCATAAGCGCGACGGATTATTTGATGGGTATTTGTATTGACAGCAAGTGGAAGGGTGGGATCTGCTTGGACTTGGGACGAAGGAAAGGAGAGGAGAAAGAAGACAATTATTGCATGACTTTGGGGGCGAACACATAAAACACGTATATATAGACGTCTAATCTTTACTTTAAAGTGGATTCGATCACTTTTGAGAATCAAGAAGGAGCAATTGAATGTCGTAAACTAAAGGCAGTGCTTGATTAATTAATGAATAGGGTCCGTTCCGCTGGCCATTCCTTTTTGGTCTTTTAATTTTTTTAACTGGTAAAAACCTAATGAAATGACATCGACTTTGGTTTGGTCATGGAGAGAGCCATATTGGAATCAAATCAACAGGCGTTGTGAATGGGAAAGGGAGAAAGGTTCAAGCTGGATCAAGAAAGGAGAGAGTGGGAAAAGAGACTATGATCGATGCCAGGAAGTGGGTGACACTGAGTGGGTCACATGAACTCTTTCCAAACAAGAAACTTTGAAAAGAGGAGAGAGAGAGAGAGAGGTGGTGGGGGTACATGTGTTAGATGCCATTCCCATTACTTGTCAGCGTAAGCTTTGGCAACGTCTCCTTCACGAGAATGACCATTTCCAACTCTCCTTGGTTTTTTCTATTTCATCTGTTTGTCTTCTTTCCCTCTTGGAATGTGTGCTTTTTGATACTCTCTCTCTCTCTCTCTCTCATCTCTCTCTACAGAAATTCATGCTTTACTAACTCCAAGTAGATTTTGTTCACCACAGGAGCGTGGTTATTGCTGGTTACTCTGTGGTACTGATTGATGATGAAATCAGCAAAACTTTGTTTACGTACAAAAGGGCTTTATTTCAGATCCAAATACTACAAGAGACATCATTCCAAAGCAAGAAAAGTGGTAAAGGTTGAAATGGGCAGGACCTTATTATTTCATGGAGCTCAAACCAAACACTAGCCAATGTAATTCAACTTTGCCATTCTTTTGATCCATGAAACAACCCAACAAATTAACTTCTATTCTTGAGTTTTTATTTTATTTTATTTTTTTCCCCGGGGGAGTGTTAAAAAACAAAACAAAACAAAAAAAAAAACAAAACAATGGTATATATATTAAAATAAATGCAAAGGGTGAACACCCCTTTATTCCTCCATAAAGATCTGCAAAAGACCACCTCAAATTCAACTTGATATGTGCTACTATTACTCTTTACACCAGTCTAAGGTACCAAAACAAGAATTTAACTTAGCCTTATAGAATGATGATCATATATAGGGATGACGAGGACAACAGCCGAGACGATGAAGATGTTCTTAATCCACCTAGCAAAACCAGTCATGAAATGGGTAAATGCTTAATCCAACTAGCTTAGGCTAGGCTATATTTTGTGGAATGGAATGGATTCAATTGAAATGCTGCTGTTCCAGCCATGGCCAGAAGGCAGTTTGATCATCAATGCCACAGAACATGTTGGAAAAGCTCTCATCTTTGACAGTTTGGTCAAGCTTGTGGGAGTGGGAGTGGAGGTCAGGTCTTGAGGATGGGGTGTGGAGGAGTTGGGACAGGCCAGTGGGCCTCATGGAGGAAGGGAAGAGGGGTCTGCTGGTTGGATGTGTGGACAGAGGGCTGTCAATTGCGGGTGTCCTTGAGATATCCAGCTTGATTTCTGAGCTGTTTTCACTTCTGTTGCTGCAAGATCCCTCTGTCTCTTTGTTGAGGTTGATCGACTCCGTTGGCTCTCTGCTGCCTTTCAGTGCCAATATCTGCGTTCATTCAATTCCACAATTAACAACAAATTCGCACAGAGAGAGAGAGAGAGAGAGAGAGAGAGAGAGATTCTAACTGTAGTCAATTGATCATATCAAAACGATGATCCTAATTAAGGCTATCTAGAGTGATTCTGAACTGGCCAATATATATTCTAAGTTTTTTTTTTTTGGCTGATGGGGGGCTTCAAAACAATTATTGATCAAATTATCAAAAAGAAGCAAAAAGACATGGAGAGAGCTGCTTCCGTGAGAACCACCATTAGTACGTAGTAGAATATGAATATTATCGATCAAATCATCAAAAAGAGTTGGAGAAAGCTGCTTCCTTGAGAATCACCATTAGTAATATAACCTCAACACACACACAAACACACGCAGTGAAGTTCTCCAGAAAAAAACTATATATATCTGAAACAACTTTAACTTGAGAGCCAGCAATGATTCTTTTTCAGTGAAAAACAAAGAACAAGAATTATTCCCACTTTGTATCCAGTAGTCATCAACAGAGTCCCATGCAGAAATGTAAGTTAAATTGTGCATAGATGTACCAAATATTACACACATTTCTCTCAACAGTCATGAAAAGATGAAAAAGAAAAATGAAGGATTGCCATCCTATTACAGTACAGATTCATTCTTTAGAAACATACCTCTGCCTGAAGCTTCTGGTTTTGGGCTTGAAGAGCATCATTGTCAGCTTTGATTGATTCGAACTGTCTCTTTAGGACTTCATAGTCTTTCTCTAGTTGCTTGGTCTTCCACCTTGCCCTCCTGTTCTGGAACCATATAGCTATCTGTCTTGGCTGGAGACCAAGCAACCTAGCCAACTGCATTTTCCTCTCAGGTTCAAGCTTGTTTCCCAACTCGAAGTTCTTCTCAAGTGTCTTCACTTGCTCCATATTCAGCCTCCTCTTCTTCTCTCCAGCTTGTGACCCATCATCAGACAAGTCATCATCCCCATGAGTTTCCTGGTGATCACAAACCTCAATACCTGAAAATGACATGGATCTCTTCCCTAGAAGTGAAGCAACACCTGAACCATCATAAAAGTTTGGATACTATTAAGAGAAAATAAGTATAACGATATGCTACTTTTGTGTGTTAATATATTAATATGAATGCACAGACCTATAGTACCATGGAAGTCTTGAGAAGTGCACGGAGGCAGAATTGGATTGAGAGATGTTGGAGGCTGATGGTCATCCTCATGAGGAGTTTGTAGCATAAAGTTGGCTGGGAAGAACGCCATTCAATGCAGGTCATGATCTAGATCATAGCCACCAATCTAGAAAACAGTGGTGCTGATCCCACTGTCATGTTTAGTTTTGAGAGAGAGAGACAGAGAGAGAGAGTAGTGGTGAAGTAGGGATTGAATGGGCTTAATATATGACACAAGTGTATTTGTCATGGAAATAGAAGAAAATAAAAGTTTCTTGAATTAGAAAGAGATGCATTCATTGCCGTATGATAGATAGCTTATATACCATATCAACTCTTAAGTATTTATTTTATATATTTTAGAGAGAGGGAGAGAGGGGTCACTTTCTCTCTGTGATGTGGGATTTTTGTTTAATTCAGCCTTGTTGTTTGGGATATAGAGTGTGTGTGCCTGCCTTTGCACATAGACATTTGTTTCAATAATTCCAGGCCCCTTTCAATAATTTTAATATTTTTTCTTCTCTTTAAGTCACAAAGAGTAGTATATTATCTTATCACATAGTTGTCTTTGGAAATATAATATTATAGGCTTGTTTTTTGGTTTCCAATATTATATTATGCTTTTCAAATGGGAAATAATGTGTAATATTATATGTTTCTCAAATGGGGGGCTGTTATTTGGAGCGCTGAGAGGCTTGTGGTGCGTTGGGGAAAGACGAGAGTAGGATGTGTAATATTTTGATGTTGTTCCAGTTTTGTGACAAAGAGGTTACTAATTATATTGAAGGTTTTGCTTGGAGAAAGAGGGAGGGAGGGGCAGGAATCTAGGGGATGGGTCCAATAAGGGGGCAGGGGCTGCTACCTAACCCACCAACAGGTATCATGCATCAGGAAGAAGCCCTTTCCCATCCATTATCCCCTCGGCCAGAGGTGAGAGAGAAACTAAAGAGAGTGACTGCGTTTTTGAAATGCCAAACCACCCTCTTTAACCCTACAACCTGGTCTTTTTTTGTCTTTGTGCAACCCAACGTGTCCATCTCTATCCCATTGCTCCTCTCTCTGCTGCCACACCCATCCAAATGCCCTTGTACATGTCCACTCCTCCCTCTCTTTCCTTCCTCTTTCCTCCTCCTCCTCCTCTCTCGCTCTCTCTAGATAAATATATGTGAATATATATATATATATATCCTAGTTTCTTTCAAGTTCCAAAGTAAATCCATTCGTTGAGCAACAGCGGGTACCTAGGTGCATGCAAACATGGCACATGATGACAAGCTACCCTTGTTTTTTACCCATGTAAATTTTCTGTAATCTCCAATGTAGTTCTCCTTTTAAACTCATACCATCAAAATGATTATATCATATCTTTATATTAAAGCTGGCAGTCAAAAGTAAAGATGTAATTAGCATGGAGTGAGATAAAAACTTGAGAAATCCACAGGAAATTAATCCCAAATAAGGCATGTGATATATCAAGCATAGACTGCATCAAAACATATCATGTTCCTATATCATTAACCTTTGTTTAATTAATTTATACACACACATGAAGTTGACACTCAACCCTAAAATGATTTTCCATGTATGAATTTTCTGCCTCTTGTTGTTTAAGATTGGTAATTGAAGTGTCACAGAGGACATAAAAAGACTATAAAAAATTGATGCCATATCCCATATGCATGTTGCACACTTACTGTATTGTTCACAAAACACCAAGCCTACCAATTTTTCACCACTGCTACTAAAATATTCTTCTGATTTCTTCTAATTCTATCACTAGGCAATACCAGAAAAGACATTGGACCCCAGGGAAATATACAAGGATCCAATCAATTTTCCATAGCTTGTTAAAGAAGACACAAAAGTCTGCAGCCAGAGATTCACAGAAAATTCAGTGGTTTGCCAATTACCTGAACAGTCCATCAATTGATTGCAGCTAGCTATACTCACGAAGTTGAAGGTTTGATATTGACATCGCATGCTAATGACAAAGGAATCCATCACATGTTATTGCGATGCCTTTACTTTTCCTGGGTATAACGACATTACGTTTGTACTGCTTGGAGTTATAAGCCAATGAAGTCTACATCATGCATCATATATGGACGCTGTACATAACCTCATTCATTCCCCTCTTCATTTTTACTCAAATTAATAGCAAGGCTACATAAATTAATAAATATATATATATATTTAAGTAAATTAATTAATATATTAAACATAAGATGGCAAGACTCAATATTAATACATTCTAATGAGCTCTGTTCACTCGGTTTAGAGTGCGAATACGAGGCAAATTTCATATGGTACAACATTCTTCACAGTTTAGACATGACATGCATGTTTAATCAAAGCAGGGAAATCACACCCCCCCCCCCCCCCCAACAAAAAAAAAAAAAAAATCAAGGAGTCAGTTAAATAGTTAAACGAATTCATTCAGCTTGATTTGGTTTTGTTGAACTCTTGGTTCGATTTTCATGTTAAAAATGGTCAAACCAGTATATACACTTTGTCATTAAGTCTTTGGCCGTAAACCCAAATCAAACCATAGATCGAAACCAAATCCATCTGGAACTAAACTACATCATATAACATTTGAAATTTTATATGTATGAATGGGTAAGTTCATTAAATAATTAGTTGTATCAAAACTCATATTGGTTGCCCTAATTCCAGAGGGAGGATGTGTGTGTGTGTTGGTTTAATTATCATCCAAAAAGAATGATGAGACCTTGCCCATCCTTATTCTGGTGACGACAGGGTGATTTGGGTCCCATAACTTGCCCATTTTATATTGGCCCAAGACAAGTTCCACTCACTACATCACATGACTCTCTTAGTTGGAAGCTGAGGGGCTACACCTTTGGAATGGGGTGGATCCATATTCCTAGGCCCTCACCCAATTCTATATTTTTTATTACCCAACAGTCATACATGCATATGTCAAGAGTATTAAAAGAAGTAGATGAATCTTCTCAGCCACATGCCTTCATGGTTTTGGTGCGTTCAGCTTTCAAAAACTGATCATCCCCATGTGCCTTCTTGACGTCACTCTCTTTCTCATCTCTTCCAGACGGTGATTCGTCAACTGCGCTGCCTTGTTTCTCTAAATCAAACGTCTGATTAAAAAACACATCTTGATGCTATTTGTTTATTGTTATCCAATTGAGTGTACACACTTCTAACTCTTCCGAATTTAATCGAGATGATCCAAAGCCATGAAACTAATACAAAAACTAAAGAAGAAATAAGAGAAAAAGTTGTTAACTAACGAATGCATCATCACAAATCAAGAGATAAGCACACGCGATTACTTCCCAGGGGTTTGATAGTTATCTATCTCTTGGTCCAGAACATTTATTAGTGTCATTTTTATATCATTGCGTCACTTCAGTGTTTTGTCTCCCCAATTGCATTCATTTGCTTCGAAAAGAAGATGTCCCGGATCTACAGAAAGAAAAGCATATCAAACAAGGTGCAAGTAAATTGTAATTCTCATGGGTCATATCTCGGCCCTCGGTTCTATGGTCCATTCTCCAGAAAACCATCCATCTCCGCTATTTACTGACCCAGTAACATAGTAGTTTGTATCTGAGTTGGCGGAGTTGGCCCGGTGGGTGAGCCCCTAGAAACCGGCCCCCTGATCAAAGAGCAGGGAATTGGATGGCAACTAAACCAGCAAAGCATGAAGCTTGACCTGAATAACACAGGGAACAATTCGTTAGACTTAAACAGAAATCTTTCTAGATATATATACTGAACAACCAGATTGTTGGGAAAAGAATGAGTAGGATCTGAACCTGAAACAACTATAATCTCATCATATGCTCTTCGCATTATGGATCCCAACAAGGGAGGAAATTTTGAATGAATTTGAAATTTGTATCAGTCTATCAGATACAAAAGATACAGAGAGGCATAAACAAAGGGAAATAAACAAGATTCAGATAGTGAGACAGACAAGAGGAAATGAAAAATTGTCAATGAAAAACTGGAGTAAAATGAATATGGTAGCATAATTTTCCCAAATTTGTCAAAGCATGAAGAATTTGTTTATGTAAGATGGAATTAGAAAATCAATAAGAGAGCATGAAAGGGGGCAGTGCCTTGAACAAGAATTGGGATACAGAAATATCAAAGCCCTCCCAGATAGGCAATTTTAACTGTCATATCTCCTCAATTTACTTTTTAAATCCACTAGGAGCACTCTCACAAATTATAGCAGTGCCTGCTGTAAAAAAATTAAAAAGAAAAAACATAAACTATCTCATCGCCGGAACGAGTCTTGGACCAATGCTGACACTCTCTCAGTGAAGAAAAAAGCAAATGGCAAGTAAAAGCTGTCGAAAATGAAATGTATCCCCACTACAACTTATCTGACCACCAAATCCATATAAAAAAATGGGAGGGAAAGGAAAGGAAAAACTGCAACCAAGAGAGTGATTACTAGTGGCATCAGACAAGGTTGAAACTGAAAAGATTAGAACAATAATATAATTAGACAGAAATAATCAATGACAGACAAATAGCCTAATGCAAACGCCACAAACATAATATTGCTTCAACTGACAATCAGGCATTTACCATAAAAATCAGCATTGAATGCATGGTGGTGGTAAATGCCTTGCGTTGGCGAACAAATAGACTGCTACTGCTTGAACGCTGTCATTTGGAACTTCATAATGATCTTCTTCAGTTTTAAATTTTAGGTTCTTTAAATAACCAACTATTTGATATCCTATCATAGACATGTTCCCCATTGCATTGTCACCGTCATGCAGCCAGTCTGAGATTTTGAAGGGTCAGTGCATCCATTAAGGTTTGTACACAATATAGAAGTATAATATGATAAAGTTGAGGCGATCTTTGTGCTTAATGCCCCCTTCTTGGCAAATTTTGTCACAAGTATACATGAAGGAAAATCTGCAAGCAAACAAGACAAGTTCCAGTAATTGGAGCAAAATTTCAATATACCGGGGAAGAAAATTTGATTGGAAGCATCTTCCTCAAAAAAGAACTAGTTATGAGGACTGAGAAGTGATCAACTTAATTAATTATCTAAATATTTCAAAACTTAAAGCAAATATTGTTTTCCAATTACTTGGACATACAAGAAAACATTGTTTTTACTGTATTTACTCAGAACATAGTGAAACGAAAAATCCTATGGATCAGTCCATTATTAATGATGGGTCATATCACATATAAGCAAAATTTAGTTGTTCACCAGTCCCAAAAAGACGTCAAACTTTGCCTTATGCAAGCAGATATGATAAACCTATTATATGCTGTACCGAAAAAGTAGGTGGAGTTGAAAGCTCCAAATGACAAAATAAAAACTTCATATTTAGATGGGATCTTGTGACCAGCAAACTAACTCTTGAAGTTTACATGCAATTTATTGACAACATCCAGCGTCCAGAAGTCAATTATGAAGACAAAAGCAGCCCTTGCTTGAGTATCATTGAGCATGTTGCTCATTCATATGTCGACTTGGCTACTAAGCATACAGATTACACACACAAGTGAATATATCAGAAAAGTCAGGAAATACCTGTACTAGTTTTTCTCTTTGCCCAAAAGATATTCAATGTCCAACCCCAGGAAACTGTCTACTTCACCTTGAGTAAAAGAGCTCACAAAAACCAAGAATATAACCAGTGAAAAATAACTGTGAAGGCTCTTCAAAGCTCAGAGCTACAGAAATCATGTGAATAAATTAATGGTCACCTTCTTCCGTATTTGAGGTACATTATTACTTCAAATATCTAAACAAGGTTGAACCTAACTTAAGAAAAAAATAAGATGAAAAATCTAATTGACATCTATGTTACTTAACATGGGTTAGCCAAGAACAAATTCTACATTACTTAACATTGATTGCAGGAAATTTACAACTTTCTAAATAAAAAGTAACAACAGATCTTCACAAATGCAATTTAGTAGATAGATGAGGAATAAAATAGCAATTAGACAGGTAGGATTGAGAATGTCAGAATGTAAAATTTATACAAAACAGGAAAACAACAGGAAGGGGACATTAGTGCTATATCCATGAGGAGAGAAAATTGCATCAATATGTTAAGAAAATTAACCAAGCATGAATTAGTTTACCACACATATATCAAACATTATGAAAGCATATGAAATTTTTTTGACAATTTATTGACTTGGGTAGTTTTTTAAGGGCAAGTCTTGATAGGAATGATAATGTTACTCTTTTGTGATAGGATAAGGTTATATGTTTAAATTGTGAAAATCATCTCTTTGCTTAAAAAATAAAGCAATGGTGGCCTACAAAACAAAATTATCCTTGACCCTTGGAAAGTGAGAACCCCATATCCTAGTGGGGACACCTTTATTGACTTGGGTTCTTTTTGCCTCAGAAAAACGTGGCTAAGCTTTGGTGAAAGTTTCATACTTCAGCAATTAATTTTGTCCAGGAAGTTCAATGTACAGCCTGATCTGTTTCTACCAGCTCCAAAGAAACATAGTCATTTTCTATTTTCTACAGAAAGCAGATCATAAGTTCCGATCTCAATATCAATTATCAACCACCACGTGGTAACACATTTCCAACATATCTTTGTCACAAACTCAAAATACAATAACCTAAATTAATCTCACTTGTTGCTCCTCCATTCCATAGTCCTTTTTTTTTTTTTTTTACCAAAGAAGCATGCTATTTACTGCATATTGATTTCTATCTATTGTCGGTCCCAAATCTGGATAAAGGAAGATTGCTTTAGATAGTCAATGGCCAGCATAAAAACTGATTTGATCAAACATACATAAATTATAGATAAACAAAAAATTGTTGGGGGCAAAACCATGGGCGGAGCCAGTTGTTGGGGGCAAAACCAGGGGCGGAGCCAGGATTTTGGTTCAGTGGGCGTGAACTTAAATATAAAAAATATAATTTTAAAAATAAGATAATAATGATAATATTAAAATATTTTTTTTTTATAATTGTTCCTTACACCTTTTCATACTAAAAATTGCAATTGCTCAAGAAAATTATGTTGACGAAAGGTTAGTTCTTATTGTAGAAGAAGTTAAACACAATCAATTGATGTATTTAAACGAATTCAATAATCACGCAGTGTTTGTTCTAACTGCTTGAAAAAACTATCTCAATATTTTGTTCTTGATTCATTAAGGTTTCACAGTTATTTCGAATTTAATTATTTGTACTATTAGCATTTCCAACATGAACTTAAAGTCTATTTTTTTTTTTTAAATCATTGAACCTTTTTTTCATTAAAGAATCATCATCTCCTTATTTCTCATTATTTGTTTTAAAAAGATAACAGTATAAGCAAAATGCGATATCTTTACTTCTACTATATTCTAATCAATCACCAAATTTATTGAAGTAAGTTAAAATGAATCATCTTGATTTTGAGGCTGACAGAGACCTCTTTACAAATAGGTTCTTCTAATTTGATTCTGAAAATTAACATTGTAATCCATTATTATAGCTCTTAACTCGGGATCTATAGGAATTTGTGCAACATCAATTTGCTCAATATTTTCTATGTTAATTTGTTTATTTTCTTCAATTTAAATTTCCTCTATATTTGTTTCATTTGTTTCACAATTTTCTTCAATACCTAGTTTTATTTATATCATCATTGTAAAAAAATAAAATTATAAGCAAATTGTAAAAAATGTTGTGATGGTTATTACTAGGTCATTATATACTTGTTTTCTTCAATACTTATTTTTTTTTTATTTCTAATAGTAAAATATAATATAATTTTTTTATTTTTAGTAGTAAATTATTAAAAAAAATAAAATTTTTTCAAAACATTTGGCCCAATGGAGCAACTACTGTCACTGGGCCTCAGGTGGCTCTGCTCATGGGCAAAACCTTTTATAGTGACATGCTACACTGCTTGCTTATAGTAAAAATAAAATTAAAATAATTGCATGATGAGCATCTAAAAGTAGAATATTGTGTTAAATCTACAAAGATTTTTGCACTTTCATGGATGTGAGCACTTCATATATTGGTGAGCTAAGTCTAAATTGTTTTTTAAGCAATTAAGCAAGCCGTAAAAGTAAGGGGTGGAACTATATGTTTGTGAGCTAGGGTAGGCACTTCCCCTACCCCTATCCCCTTCAACTTCTAAGATTGATTGTCCCTGCCACTTAATGTTGTGCATATTTATTATTATTATATCTACCCCTAACCCCAGATCCTGCCTCCGTCGGTACTGCATAAAAGTTGGACAAACGACCACAACTATGTTAACCATATGCACATATACATGTATCTATGCATTATATATTGCATGTAATTACAAAAAAATAACAAATCTATATAAGGGACTACATGTTGGAATATTCATGTCAAAATTTTGTATTTAAATTATAATCAATGTGATTTACATAAATATGCAAATTATAATATTAAATATAGAAACATAAAGTAAAGTAAAAAAAAAAAAAGAAATATCAATGATGTTTGTGTAGTAAAATGAAAATATTATTCTAAACAACAACAAATCTTAATCCCACCAGGGACAGATCTAGGAGCAAATTTGAAGGAGAGCTGACCCTAGATCCATAAGCTATTTCGACCCTCCTCTCCCAAATGGCAAATCTAGAGAGGGCTAAATCTAAGGGGGGTTGCAGCCAGTGACGACCCCCCCTCCCCGGGAATCCCACTAAATAGGATAAGCTACATGGATGGATTTTAATTTGTCAATTATTTTTATTTATGATTTTTCATAAATTAAGCTATTATATCTCATTTTAGGTTTAAAATTTTTTTCCCATTTTTTTTTACAATCTTCCTCTATCTTCCTTTCTAGGAATTAACTTCTTCTAGTCCATCCTTGCCATTCATTAACTTCCTTTCAATGAGTTTATCTTCAATTTATAGATTGACCCCACTTATAATCCAATCCCAATCTAATTAATTAGATGATTAACATTTTGTACCCTAATCTAATTTAATTAGAGGAAAATTAATAAAATCTATGTGCTCCAATCAAATTTAGAAGAGAAATAGAATCTTAAAATCCAATCTAATGCAGAGGATTGGAGCCTTCATATAATTAAGTTGTATATGCTAATGTTGCTATTTTCTTTTGAAGGAGTGTGAATGGTAAGAGAGTATGAGCACAGTTTGTGCTTGAAGAGCTCAAGTATCTCTAATTTTAGGGTTTGAGAGTTTTTTTTTATTTTATTGTTTTCTTGCTCTTCCTTAACCGCAGGACATAGAACCTCTAAGTCCTTGGATTGATTTGACTTTAACCCAACAACTTATTAGTTTCTTAAGCTCTTAATTAATTTGGGGAATTCAGCTTATGACCTACCTAATTTGACTGATTTGAGCTGTTGGCCCGTTTTGGATTTCAACATCCAGATTTAAGTGAAGAAGAGGGCGTTATGGCCCAATATGGAATTTTGACCTAGTTTATGTGTTCTAAGTCGATATGCTAAGTTGTGTTCTTTTGGACATTTTGTCATTGCGACCTGACCCAATTTGGTTCTTTGTTTGAGCCATGCTCTGTCTAAAGGCTTTGTTGATTTAAATGGGCTTTAACCGAATTTTGGTTTCGGCCCATCTATAGATTGAACTTCACGCAGGCCCTTCTGATCTAACTTGGATGAATTTGGATGGATTGTTAGTTAATAATGGAATTGGAATGCCTCTTCTAGGACATATTCGGGAAACTGAATTTTTTAATTATGTTTGTAAAATTCAAGCCAAGGAAAAGAATTATTCAATTTATGTTGAATTTGTCAATCGACCCCAATCCATGATACATGAAAATTTATTTAAAGCGTCATTTCAATATTTTTAAAATATTTACGTTTCCAAACTTCTTGTCCATTTTTTCTCCTATATCATGATGTCTCTTCAAATGCTTATGTTGTAACATTGTTACTCCCATTATTTCTCAGTTTGTTGTCTTTAGGTTTGTGTAATTTCATGTTGGCAGGGCATGCCCCTATTTTTTCTTGTAATCACTTTGTGCGAATTTTCTTGTTAAATGCATTTTTTATTTAAAAAAAAAAATTTCCGAACCACTTTTGTAATTTTTGAAACTTTTCATAACCATTTTGTAATATTAAAAAAATATCAATCTATGAATAGAGATGAAATTTTTTTCATCCCTAATTCAAATTTTTTTATTTTTTCTAGAATTTATTTAAATGTATTATGAAATTTATGTTTATTTTTAAATTAAATAATTATTTTTTATAATTTTCTATTTTAAAATTATATTTATAAAAAAATTTCTATATTTTTTTATTTATGCATTTTCTCATATATCCATCTCTTACTTTTTTTAAAAAAATAATATTTTTTCATTTTCATTTCATATCATATTCGTTTTCGTTTTCGTTTTCATTTTCATTTCTCCTTACAATTGGATCTTTAGAATTTCTATGCAGGAAGTATTAATCTTGTGATCGACAGTGACAAGTAACAGAGAACTATTTAATAGGAATCAGTATTATTTCTTTCATTTATTTCCAATTAGATTAAAAATAAATTGAGTATCTAACAAAAAAAATAAAGAAAAACTATGAAAAATTTAGTGAAAGACAATTAAATATGATATTAATTATAAGCGTGTTACAAAAGATAAAACTATAAATAGAAATAATTAATTAGCTAAATGTATTAGATGCCACATCCCATTATCTAATACTTGTATTTTGAAATATGGGAGGGATTATTGATATTTATATGTTTTTTAAGTACAATGTTTTATAAGCAACTGAATGGACTTAAACTCGATGGGTTTTTATTATATTGTAAATATTATAATTCAAAATTTAGCAAAACAAATATTATACTCTACAATGTTAAGTTTTACTTTAGTTTCATGTATAGTTTATCATAATTCAATTACATTATTATCTTAATCTTGTTATCTTGCGCGGTGCATAATATCAATTTATTTAATGATATCAAATATCATATATATTAGAATAAATATATGATCAACAAATGATATACAGTTTAACCAAGGGCGGATACAGTAGTGAGCTGCCCTGCGCTGAAGTCCAAGACATCCCACAAGAAAAATTTTTTTATAATGCAAATTTGTTAACTTTTTAGTAATAGCCCACCCTTAATTTAGTCTAGCCCACCTTTAATTTTACCCAGCTCAGCCCATCCCACTTGCCAGCCCAGCCCATCTCACCTGCCTAGGTCCGCAACGTAATAGTTTTTCAATGTCTCCTCAACTCTCCCTCTTTTCGACTATATATTCTCTTTCTCTAGTGTTTTCTATCGATTAAGTTAAATGGATCATTGACATGTTCAAGTTCAAGTCGATGATCCCGTCGTCTGGGGAGATTGAAGAGAAGGCCAACATGGCGGTAGCATTTCTTGTAGCATTTCATGTATTTAAGGCTGAGGGGGGGGGGGGGGGGGATGAACACGATCTACTATTAGACATAGGAGAGGACTGTCACATAACACCTTGCAGGATCAGCAGCAATTTTCTCTGAATTTGATGTGAGAAATGAGAAGGGAAACACTTCTGGGTTCAGGGAAAAGAGATCATACTGAAAAAAAGAGAAAGGTACGGCTGTGTTCAGAGAGAGAGTTCTAACAACCGTGGAAGATGCCTCTAATCACCTCTCCATTGAATTGAGCACAGGGAAAATGGGTCATAAAAAATGCTTCAATTACCTATCCACCACCCCTTCATCCTTAGGCCCTGTCAATGTCAACATCTACTATGCTCAGTTCATCCCTACCCAGGTCATGATCGAGGCAACTCAATGAGCTCACCTTTATCAAGGTTAAAATCGGCGAGTTCACCTCTATCAGTTGGCTTCGATTAATTAAAGAAGATAATAAGTTAGGGTTACTGGGTTAGAGTATGGTGGAGAATCGAAAAGCATGAGATTGGCCAAGGCTGGACTGGTAGGGTTTCAATGGCCATAGCAAGGTAATTCCCAAACAGTGGTTAGTACATATTATTGTTTATTGATTTGTATTAATTTAGACAACTAAAATGACAGGAAATGAAACACTAGATCTGAACTCAATTCCCAATAGTGGTCTATTATTTGGCATAATAGTAAATTAAACTTTGTCTATCACTATCAATTTCTATTTTTCTTTTTCTTCTTCCTTTCTTTTTATCGAATTATGATAGGTTCTAGCAACTAGACCCCACCTAATAAATTTTTTATTTTAATTCTTTGTTTTTATTTATATATTTTAATTAATTATAACACCAAATAGAATTTAATAAGTTTAATTTCAATTAATTAAAATTTCATTAATGTCATCTCTACTTATAACTAACTCAATGAGTGTGCCAAACTACGGAGATCTCTAGAACCATTTTTTAACCACACAAAATCTCCATTCAAATGACTCAAATCACAAGAGATTTAAATATAATTTACTTAAAAAAGAAAAATTAAATCGGACACCCTTCAAATTTGGTTCAAAAATAAAAAAAAATATATCCATATATTATTTGTATAATAAGAATCTCCATTAACTTTATATGTTACTCAACTAGAAACGGATCTACACATGAGCTATCTTGGGCTTTAGTCTAAGACAGTCCACAATTTTTTAATATAAAGAAATAATTTTTAATAATAAATTAGTCTAAAAAATAATTACGGTCTATCCCAAAATTTGTGATGTATAGTTTTACATCTTAAAAAAAAAAAATTACTCTCTCTTTACATAAATTTCTAGATCCGCCCTTGAACTCAACTTTTTTCCATCTTGCGATTAGATAATGATAGTTGAAATTTTTTAAAATATAAAAAATACCCTCATATATTATCTTTGCCTCCTTTTCGCAATAAAAGACTCTCTCCTATAACAATGTCAATAACAAGGTTGATATATAATTGTATCCCCTCCTTCTCCTCCCCTTTCTTACTCCATTCCTTCTTCACCCTTCTGTTTCTCTTTAATTAAGGTCATTGAACCTTATATGTGGTTCATGATGAGTGGTTTTAAAAAGGCCCAACTATATAACAGTGTTAGGGATACAGAGAGAATATATATAAAAATTTCACTAGAATGATCCGACTAATACAGAAATAACCCACCCCGATACAAGTATATTAATTCAAATCCGTTACAGTACAAGAAACATAAACTATATACTTGACCACTATTATAACAGTTGATATTAATGGCAACATAAGCTTATAACCAACAACAACAAATAAACAATAACAGATGTTACCAGACCAAAACAGTAGAGCAGAGACAACGGTTGAATAGCAACGCTTGCAATTGGAGTGTGGAGGAGACAGGAACAAAAGCAGGTCGAGTCGCGATTTGCGCTGTCCTGAAGACAGTTAGCGCTCTGCACCGGCGGCAAGCAGATTACGACGACTGTCTCAGCAGGATGAAACGACCTCTCCGGTGAACGGCAGCCACGAATGACCGGAGCTAGCAGAACTCAAGACGGGCTCACTCTCAGTGATGGAAAAACTCAAGAAAACAAGTTCTTTCAATACTCAAAGAACAAAACTCGAATGAGAGACAAACTTGAGAAGAGAGAACAACTTGAGAGCTTGTGTGGAAAATGAAAACTTCACACCCATATATATAGGCATCCACCAAACTTGGAGACCAAGCCAATCTAAAAGAACTTGGGGGCCAAGTATTTCTAGAAGAACTTGGGGGCCAAGTTGTTCTAGAACATCTTGGGGACCAAGCTACAAAGAAAAGAAAAAATAAAATAAAGATAAAAATCACAACACACACACATTCACTTCCAACAATCCCCCACATGAATGTGTGTGCACTAAAATCATACTAAATGACATAGGAGCCACTGAGAGCAAATAGACAAGTTATGCATCAACAAGGTGTCTTTTGGACTTGAACCTTCCTTAGTGAATGTCAATCGAATTTACCGAAGAAATAGTGAGACTAGCTCTTGAACTATCCTTCTGAAGGTAAATCGAGACAATAGACATCACACACAACATGTCTTGACCCACTGAGTTCTATACGATTGAGTCCATTTTGGTCCTGGACAGCATCCTGGGTTTCATGAGAGCTCTAGAGAACCCAAGCCATTGAACGGTTCTCATAGAAGCGACCCCACTTCTACTCTCATATAGGGAAGCATTGACTAAGAGTATCCTGTCACTACTCCTCTTATATCAAGATATCAACCTTCCCTTTAACATCGACAGGACACACTCTTTAAATTCTAAGACATGGGGAGAAACTAAAAGTTTCATAGTGTGTCAACTATGACTTATTCCAGCTAGTTGGCCAATTTAACCTAGATCTTGGGATCTCCAATCAACTAGGTTTGGTTACCACCGGAAAAGTCATTTTAAAGGCTTTAGCCCCATTCCCTTCGATGTAAATTTGACTTGCTCACGAGTCACTCCTTTCGTCAAAGGATCAGCTAGATTTTCTTTTGACTTCACATAATTAATGGAAATTATTCCATTTGTGAGCAACTCTCTGACAGTGTTATGCCTGCCCCTAATATGTCTTGACTTTCCATTGTAGACACTATTCTTAGCCCTCATTGAGGCAGCTAAGTTGTCACAGTATATGCAAATGGCGTTAACAGACTTTGGCCATAATGAAATGTCTTCGAGGAAATGGCGAAGCCACTCAGCTTCTTCACCAGCTTTGTCTAGAGCTATAAACTTTGACTCCATGGTTGACCGTGCTATACACGTCTGCTTTGAAGACTTCCACGACACAGCAACACCACCTAGGGTGAACACATACCCACTGGTTGATTTAGTCTCTAAGCTATCGGAGATCCAATTAGCATCACTAAATCCTTCCAGTACATGTGGATATTTTGTATAGTGCAATCCATAGTCTAGGGTGTACTTCAAGTACCTAAGTACCCTGACCAATGCACCCCAATGGTCATGCCCAGAATTGCTCGTGTATCTCGCTAGCCTGCCTATGGAGTAGGCGATGTCAGGTCTAGTACAATTCATGATGTACATAAGACTCCCAATAACTCTGGCATATTCCAGAGAAGATACACCTTCATTATGATTTTTCTTCAACTTTGAATTTGGATCAAATAGAGTAACTGCTGGCTTACTCTCAAAGTGACCAAATCTTCTCAACACTTTCTCTATGTAATGAGACTGAGAAAGTACATGCCCTTCGGAATTCCTTATTATTCGAATTCTAAGAATAACATCAGCATGACTGAGGCCTTTCATGTCAAAGTGTGAGTTCAACATTTGCTTTGTGGATTGTATGACACTTCGATTCGTGCCCATTATTAGCATGTCATCCACATACAGGCATACAATGACACATTCTTGGTTTATGTTTTTCACATAAACACATTTATCACACTCATTTATCTTAAATCCATTTGATAGCATTGTGTGATCAAACTTCTCATGCCATTGTTTAGGCACCTGTTTCAACCCGTAAAGAGACTTTATTAGTTTACAAACTTTCGTTTCATGTCCCTTTACAACAAACCCTTCAGGTTGTTCCATGTAGACTTCTTCTTCTAAATCTCCATTCAAAAATGCTGTTTTTACATCCATTTGATGTATCTCCAAATTGTGTAATGCTACAATAGCAATCAGCATCCTGATAGACGTGATTCTCGTCACTGGAGAATACGTGTCAAAGAAGTCTTGTCTTTCTTTCTGGCGATAGCCTTTAGCTACCAGTCGAGCTTTGTACTTATCAATAGTACCATCATCCTTTAATTTCTTCCTGAAAATCCATCAGCACCCAATTGGTTTACACCCAGGTGGCAAATTGACCAATACCCAAGTATTGTTTTGCAAGATGGAATCCATTTCACTATTAATAGGCTCTTTCCAATAAGGAGCATCAGGAGATGACATTGCATCACCATAGGTTTGCGGCTCATCTTCTAACACAAAGGTTAGAAAATTTGGGCCAAAGGAAGAGGCATTCCTTGCCCTTTTGTTTCTTCGAGGCTCGATGTCAATTTCCTGCCCATCTTAGCCTGTTGAAGAACTTGCCTCATGAGTTCTCTTGGAACCACTCACACTGGGTTTATCTCCCTTAAAAGGGAAGATGTTCTCAAAGAACTCCATTTCTATAGATTCCAGAACTGTATTGACATTAATGTCAGGAATTTCTGATTTCGTTATCAAGAACCTATAGGCAGCACTATGCGAGGCATAGCCTATAAAGACGTAGTCAATAGTTTTCGAACCAAGTTTAGTTCTCTTAGGTAAAGGAACCTGCACCTTAGCCAAACACCCCTACACTTTCAGGATTTTGTAGGAGGGTTGTTTACCATTCCACACTTCATAAGGCGATTTGCCAGACTTCTTATGTGGAATTCTATTCAATATGAAATTTGCAGTAAGCAACACTTACCCTCACAAATTATGGGGTAAACTCGAACTATTTAACATGCAATTAATCATGTCCTTCAAAGTTCGGTTCTTTCTTTCAGCTACACCATTTTGTTGTGGTGTATAAGGCGCTGTCATCTGATGGATTATTCCATGAGATTCACAAAACTCAGACAAAGCTGATGATTCATACTCACCACCCTTATCTGATCTGAGCACCTTAATTTTCTTTCCCAATTGATTTTCAACTTCTGCCTTAAATGTTTTAAAAACATCAAAGGTCTCATCTTTACTGCGTAGTAAATATACATAGCTGTAATACCCGAGAAATTTTAAAGGACTCAAGGGTAATTTATCTTGGGGCAAAAATGAAATTTGAGGATAAATTGAGGGTATAATGATAATTTATTACCGTATGGATGACCGAATCGACTGTCGAGAGTGCCCTGGAGCTGAGATGCCTAAAGAAAATAATGTGGCATTAACGAGCACACCGAGATAGGATTTATGGTGCCGAAAGAAATCGGATCGGGAACAGTTTTCGGTACAGCAAAATAGCAGCTGTTAATTAAGTTGCAATACCGAATCGTTATAGACGACTTCCAAGAAGTCAACGGAAGCTTGAGGGGGCTTCGATTTTTCATAAGGAACAACCCTTCAGTGGTTTCAAGAAGAAACGAAAAGGTTTAGGGCCAAAACGAAGATTCGGGCCTAAGTGCAGTTTTTTGAAATTACTCAAGAGAGGCCGAAACGATATTTTTCGGAATCCTCAGGGGTCAAATTAATGTTTTAGGACTTAAGGGTCTTGAAAGAAATTATCAAAAGTCGAGGGGCTTGGTGAAATGGGCCAAAGTGAGAAAGCCAAAATTTGAGGGACCAAAGTGCAATTTTAAGAAAACCTTCAAACAACCATGGCCGACCAACCCATCAAATCACCGAAATTACCCATAGGGATGGCACAAGGGTTGCTTAGGGAGCATCTTTTGTAAAGGGCTTGACCGACAACAAGCAATAGAATGACCGAAAATTGAAGAAAAAGTGGCCGAAAGTTTAGCCACTTAGATCACGAAAATGGAGCTCTTTCGGTGGATTTTGGACTTGTTAAGGGAAAGAGGGGACATCAGAGGCCTTGATTGAAGCGAGATCCATCATTTATGGGGCCGAAATCGCCTATAAATAGAGGATATGGTGGCTTAGAGTTTTACAAGATTTGAGCTTCAAATCGACCTCATTTTTGAACAAATTGAGGCACCAAACCATAGGGCTTTTGTTTTCCATGAGGTGAGGATCATTTCTGAAAATTTTGAGGAATTTTGGAGTTCATTTGAGGGGTGATCGGAGCTTCGCCGGAAAAATCGGATCTCGCCGGAACCGAACTGAATTTTGCTCGGTGGGAGGTCTTCCAAGTGTTCTTTCAATCTCAAATTTGGCCAGAATGATTGACTCAAGGTAAGCTATCTTCTGGTACAGTCAGTTTAATTTTCCGGTGTGCCGGCGCGGGAGAAGATGACCGGAGATAATTTTAGTATTATTTAAATGCTGAAATAAAGAAAAATAGAGTAAAAATAGAAATAAGAGAGATAAAATTCTGGAAAAATATCCAGAAATACAAGAAAAAGGAATAGTTCAGTTTTATAAAATTTTATTTGAGAAATTTTATGATGAAATAATTATTTTTAATTTTCGAAAGGAAACTTAATTAGAGAAAAATAGGAGGAGGTCTTGGAAAATTCTTAGAAAATTCATAGAGATTAGAAATGTTATTTTAGAAATTTTTATAAATAAAAATTAAATAAATTACCTCATTAGGTATTTATTTTGAATTTTGGAAGAAATTATGATTATGAAAAATAGAGAAAAAAGAGAGAAAATAAGGAAAAAATATGAAAAATTATATTATTGATTTTACTTGGAAATGATTGGCCAGGAAGTGATTTGGCCATGGATCTTGATGATTTATGTTATTTTCAAGGTTGGCACGCAAAACGAGGTTATACGCATTTTTCGAGAAAATTTGAGTTTACGTCTAAAGGTGAGTGGTTTTATCCCAAGAACCTATATATGAAACCTTTGCTTCATTATGCATGATATTTATTGAAGTTATGATCATTTCATATTACATGGAAATACGTTATTCTTGCATAGCACGATATTATTGGCATATTGATACTCATGCATGGAATGGGGATGTCGCCCTAAGAGTGTAGCCGTAATTCCCAAAGGCAATGATGGAACAACGTTAGGATTATCTTACAGAGGTTCGGGATTCTACCTAGGGTTCCGTGCCATGTTGGTAGGCCAGGGAAGTTACACTAGGGCATATGATTGTTTATGTTATTGCATCATGTATTCATGCATCATGTTTTTAAACCCTCACTAGAAGATTCATCTTCTAATGAGTTATGCCCCTGGAACATTCAACGTTCCAGTTTAGACTTGCAGCTTAGGCAAGGATCAGATTGAGATGAGACGACTCGTGATGGCATGGCCGATGGATTCAGCAAGCTGACTCGAATATGTTTTGGCTGATGCTTTATTGATGATTAGTCTTGTTAGAACATTATGGAATCTCCATGTATTTATGTATTTCAATATTGAGGATATGATGTTAATGTATGATACAGAATTCTTATACGGTTATAAAGTGAAATTGATTATGTACCATATCAGGTTTCGATTTTAAGTTTCTGCATTTATGATGATTACCTATCTTAGCTTATTAATTCTTATTTAGTGAGTTGAGAAGGTAAAACAGGATTGTCGGGAAATGGTTTATATAAAAAAGAAAAATATTCTTGAAATTCCTAAGTTATTTAACGCTCAGGAAAACGGGGCGTTATAATAGCAATAGTTACTGCAGTCGTCAATAAATGTGACAAAATAATTCTTTCCACCTCTAGTGGGAGTACTTTTCATGTCACAAACATCATTGTGAATTAGGTCGAGTAATTCACTGTTCCTTTCCACAGATGGAAACGACTTTCTTGTAAACTTTGATTCAACACAAACTTCGCATTTGTGTCCCTTATCAATGTTAAAACTAGGCAATAACTCTAGATTAACCATTCTTTGGAGGGAACGATAATTGACATATCCTAATCTTGAATGCCAAATATCACACGACTCAACAGTATAAGCAGAAGAGTCATTTTTATTAATCTTCTTAGGCACTTGGGCCTGTACATTCAACTTGAACATGCCCTCATCTAGATATCCCCAACCAACATACATTCCCCCCTTTGTAAGTGTAAACTTATCAGACTCAAAAACGAGTTTAAACCCATTTTTGTTCAGTAGGGTTCCAAACACCAGATTCTTGTGAATCTCGGGCACATGCCAGACATCTGTGAGGGTCAAGATCTTCCCAGATGTCCACTTTAACAGCACCTTGCTCTTGCCTTCCACAGTCGAGGCTGCAGCATTTCCCATGTACACCTTTTCGGTGCCATCCATCTTCTCATAAGTTGAGAACAAGGATTTATCCTTGCAAATGTGCCTTGAAGCACCCGTATCGATCCACCAACCTTTGGCATTATCAACCATGCAGACTTCAGTGATGACCGCAACGAGCTCATCATCTTCCACCATATTAGCATAAGAAGGCTTAGGCTTGCGTTGGTTGCTACCAGAGCTTTGACCCTTCTTGTGTCTGCAATCCACAGCCCTATGGCCTGTCTTACCGCATACCCAACAAGTGCCTTGAATGCGTTTATTGGCAGCGGTCTTTTTCGGTCCCAACGACCCACTTACTCTCTTGCCTTGCTGCTTCTTTGGCTGAGATTTGAGAGCCTCAGCTAAGTGAGCCTTTGCTTCATATCTATCTGAGACTTTATCTCCTTTGCGGTTATCTTCTTCAATTCGAAGACGAAGAGCCAAATCTTCCATAGATAGCTCCTTGCGTTTGTGCTTGAGATAGTTTTTGAAATCCTTCCATGAAGGCGGCAACTTCTCAATCACAGTGGCGACTTGGAATGGCTCGTTAATGACCAATCCTTCACTATGCAAATCACTAATAATGATTTGCAGTTCCTCTATCTGGTTGACTACCAATTTGGTATCAACCATCTTGTAATCCAAGAACTTGCCCACTAGAAATTTCTTGGTGCCAGCATCCTCAAGCTTATATTTCTTTTCCAAGGCCTCCCACAATTGCTTGGAAGTAGCATACGTAATGCAATACACATTGTACAACGGGTCGGCCAAGCCACTCAGAATATAATTTTTACAGAGGAAATCTGAGTGCATCCATGCCTCCCTCGCAGCCACAGTTTCTGTGGTCATATTCTCCTCCGAGACAACAGGGCAATCCTCTTTGAGGATGTGGGCTAGGTTCAGCGTGGTCAGATAGAATAACATCTTCTGTTGCCACCTTTTAAAATCCTCACCATTAAATGGTGGTGGCTTCTCCACGTGTGGGGTTGGCTTGGCCACGGCTGAACCGAGCCCTTGCATAATAGCTGTTGCAGAAATAGCAGTAGCAGGCGGACGAAGACCCGAGGCAACAATTGGGGGCGAGTTTGAACCCGAGGCAACACCGGCAGCAGCGGCACCGGAACCATCAGCAGGAATAGGGGCATCCATCTTTTCTAGTTTCTCTTACTAACTATCTTCAGATTGTTAGGGATACAGAGAGAATATATATAAAAATTTCACTAGAATGATCCGACTAATACAGAAATAACCCACCCCGATACAAGTATATTAATTCAAACCCGTTACAGTACAAGAAACATAAACTATATACTTGACCACTATTATAACAGCTTATATTAATGGCAACATAAGCTTATAACCAACAACAACAAATGAACAATAACAGATGTTACCAGACCAAAACAGTAGAGCAGAGACAACGGTTGAATAGCAACGCTTGCAATTGGAATGTGGAGGAGACAAGAACAAAAGCAGGTCGATTCGCGATTTGCGCTGTCCTAAAGACAATTAGCGCCCTTAACCGGCGACAAGCAGACTACGGCGACTGTCTCAGCAGGATGAAACGACCTCTCCGGTGAACGGCAGCCACGAACGACCGGAGCTAGCAGAACTCAAGATGGGCTCACTCTCAGTGATGGAAAAACTCAAGAAAACAAGTTCTTTCAATACTCAAAGAACAAAACTCGAATGAGAGACAAACTTGAGAAGAGAGAACAACTTGAGAGCTTGTGTGGAAAATGAAAACTTCACACCCATATATATAGGCATCCACCAAACTTGGAGACCAAACCAATCTAAAAGAACTTGGGGGCCAAGTATTTCTAGAAGAACTTGGGGGCCAAGTTGTTCTAGAACATCTTGGAGACCAAGCTACAAAGAAAAAAAAAATAAAATAAAGATAAAAATCACAACACACACACACATTCACTTCCAACAAACAGCACCAACTCTAATATCGTGTTGGTGAGGGGTTCCTCAGGAACCTTTGGAGTTGAAATGGTAAAAAGTACAGTTCATGAGGAACGTACTCTGCCAGCATCTCCTTACTTGTACATATATATTATGAATTATTATACAGGGTAAGATTCTCTGGGACCAAATAACTTGAAGTTTGATTAAAGAATTAGTCTACTAGAGTATGCATGCGTGATCAGAAATACTTCCAAGCTTATACATCAAATAGCTTAAAAGTTTAATATAAGAAAAGCAATAGATCGATTGGATTAAGGACTTAACGTTCCTTCACCTGAAGTTGATTCTGTGCCACCAATTGGGTCAAAGATGTTAATAAAATGGGTAATATTAATCTAAAAGTAAATATATTAATAATATGTGCAGGTCGAATACTGGTCAATCGACTCATACCAACCACACGAATATTTTCTAGCTTTCTAATCCATACTTTTATAGTGAAAGAAAAATTTAATTTCATACTCGTACTAAATTTATTAAATATCCATTGGATCAAGAATAATCCCTACTTGATGCTCAATTATAGGGGTCGTACCTCAAAGTGGTCAAAACAAGCACATGCATAAGTTGAAGTGTTAAATGAAATTACCATAGGGTACGTAGTAGCTAGCTTATTAATAGTAAGATAATTGTATTAACTAATCAAAGTCTCAAATGCACCCCCCCAAGATTCCATGTGACTGCTTAAGCTGGATGAAGCAGAGGAGCATCTACTCTTTTATTTCCTTGATTGAGTCTCAGAACAAGTCGACACTAATTACTACCTGCTTAAGTCTTGCCAGTAACGAAAGACAAACTAACTTGGATAGATCTTCAGATAATGAAGCGGAAAGTATTATTAATGTAGGGGGCCGGAGAACATGACCATGAACCTTAAAAGCAGAGCATTACGTTCTACCAGCCCAAAAGACGTAGCTAGCTAGCCGTAAAAAATTTATTATGGATAAGTGCACGGACCAAGTCTATCCCAGTAGAGGAGCTGGCAGTTCCTGTCGTACTGTAGGAGTTAGTCAGTTAGAGCTGCTCCTTTGCTTCATCCAGCTCCTTTTTGTAATAGTTTGTATAACACAAACCAGACTCTATACTAATTTTAAATCTAAACAGTTCGAACGAGAAGACCCCTTTAAGGAGCTTCTAAGGTTTGCTGCATGCGACAGGAGAGACCATGTTACCCGAAGTTTGTCTCCGCTTTTCACTCGTCTACCAATTAAGTTCTTTACTCTTCCACCAAGATGGCATTTTCAACCCTTCTTGAGTCCAGTATTCAACTTTTGAAAGCTTTATAAGTTGACAAAACTCCTCTTTTTGTCATGTTTATCAGGAAATAATGGGTCCTCATTTTACACTAACATCCGGCCGGCCGGCCGCATGCATATACATTTATTTATTTAATATATATATATATATATTATGCAAAGCAATTCATATTAATTAATTGCTAAGGTTTTGCATTGTCATGTAATTAAAATGATCGATGTGTGAGTTTTTAGTAATTATAACTATGGAAAAGAACTCATTGTAATTACTTTATTTATCTAACTTATAATTATTAAATATTCATTTTATAGTAGTATATATTTCCTATATATAACTGCAATAATTAAGCCTATCATGCATATTACGTCCGTTTGTATATGCTCTCGTTCATTGATCATCATTCCAAGATGAATAAAATTGAGAAACATGGTAGAAATTAATAAAAAAATTGTATATATATATATGTATATGACATGATGTGGTTTATGTGAGAATAGTATTTTTAATGAATGAATCTTCCCTGGCTAGGAAAGATGAAGAACTTGAAATCCAGACTAGCTTTCAAGTCAAAACTATATATACTGAGTACATATAATAAGAAAAAATTTGAGTGGTAAGAAGCCACTAATTAAACAAATTAACATTATGGCATGACGACAGCCAAAAGGAGTAAAATATGTCCATAATTAATGGAACCACGTACATAGCTTTAGATGTATCCAAAAGATGTATATTCTATATAAGCAAGTGTCGCGATCAACTACCCAATCCAATAAAAAAAAAAAAAAGATAATCTTCGAAATCCACTTGCTTGCAGCAATCCACACTCAGCGTCATGGATACAAGAGCTTCAAATGTACTCAAAATTGGCAACTATCTATAGCAGATGGGAAACCAGCTGAAGAACTACTAAACGCAAACCCAATTTATTTATATATATATATATATAATAACTACCAGCTAATTAGCTAGTTCTATTACAAAGTCCGTAAGGCTCTAGCAATGGAGCCCAAGCTGCTCATCATCTATAGCGCCAGACCTTAGACGAATATATATGGAGAGAGAGAGGGAGACGGAGACGGAGAGAGAGAGGGAGTGGAGAATGCTGAAGCTGCGGATTAATTAGTAGAGCGTTACATGAGCAAGCTTCTGATAATGGCAGCTTGAGCACTGTCGCTATCTGTGTTTGCGAGAAGCTCAGAAAGACGGTCGCTTAGATCATCCACCTCTCTGTGCAAGTTCCTTATATAGTTGCAGGTCTCCTGCAAGACCTTCGAAGCCGAGACCTGTAGTCCAGATTGATCGACGAATCATATATCGTCAACAATATCAATTCAAGGCCAATGTAGATAACAATAGATGAACCAAAAGAGACCACAGAAATACATTTAAGAGTCGACTGAGTGATGGATGACACATGATGGGCCGTCGTGATGGGTATTAATTTTAACCACACACACATATAAATATATATATATACGCCATATATATACCTTGTCGGAGCGGCGATGGCGGAGCTCAGGAACGAGTTGTTGTAGCTTGGAGACGAGATCAGCGATCTGGTCATCAGTGATTCTGGAGGAAGCTGACTGCCTTGAACGGGAACTGCGGCTCGACATTGTCAGGAAGTGATGGAGATGAAAGGGGAAGTCCCGGAGAGAATTAATGAAATTGCAGAGAGAGAGAGAGAGAGAGAGGAGTGTTTGTGAGAAAAATAAGTTATCTTGGAGAGATGTGGGTATGGGAGAAAGGGGCTTAAAAGCAGTGGGAAAGAGGGTCGGATTTGCGACAAGTTATGGACAGTGAGGTAAGGGTGCCATGAACAATAGGGGCGGGGGGGGGGGGGGGAGAGAGAGAGAGAGAGAGGTGCTGGGAGAGATGAAGACAAGCTCATGGGAGAAAGCAGTGGGCTAGCCTTTGTTTTTTAAATTAGAGTTTAGAGACAGAGGGAGAGAGATTGTCCGAAGCTGAGGGAGGCTTCAGGTGGGTGAAGAGAGAGAAATGTGGTTGTGAAATCGGCCAACTTCGGCCCTTGGAGGGAGAAGGAGAGAGGGAGGGGGGGCCGCCTATGTATCAGCCTCAGCCCACAAGCCCATGTTATCTTTGCCTTCTCTTGTCACTTGATAAAACATAACCACAAATTAATGCCTATTATTATTATAACTCTTTCAAAGAATAAAAAAACTATCTTTGCTTTTTTTTATATGAAAAACTATATCTATATATATATTATTGTATAACTTTAATAAAAAAATAATTTAAACATTTACTTAATCAAGATTAACTTATAGGCTATATTTTACCAATATTTAAGTTAAGTCAAACACCTCCCAACTAAACTCTATAATATGGTCAAAACATAATTGCATCTCACATGAAAAATTATTTTCTTTTAATATGAATATATATATATATATTGAGAGAGAGAGAGAGAGAGAGAGAGAGAGAGTAGGGCATTTTAGGGATTGAGGGTAGCATGGGCTAGAGTGAAGAGAGTGGTTTGACCAGTCAGATTACTACAACCCATAAACCTCGCACACTATACTACACGTGCTGTCTTGTAATCTCTGCCATATCACCCGATTCCTCGGCGCCCCTTTCTTTACTTACTTTAAACATAAAAATGTAAAATTTAAGGAAAAAAGAAAAGAGAAAAACAAACCCTGCTGTGAGTCTGAGATCTGCAGCTGCTCAAAGGTCACTTGCCCAATAAATTAAGAAAGAAATATTAAGTACAGCCATGAGTGATGAAGTAGTATATGTATATGTGGGTGTGGCACACAGTTGGGACTAAAACGGTGACCATAATCCCCGCCATGCTTAATTTGTTAATTTGTTTCTGACCCTATGAGCTCTAATCCCTGTCATGATCGTGGATTATCACCTGATTAAGATATGTATTATAGGCGATGTTGGTAATTAATTACGCGGTTGCGCATGTGATAGGGATCCGTCGGTTCCTTAATTGATTCCGGCGAGATTCATGGTGGATGTTTCCGGACTGTAGAATGGCGGGCTCTTGAGGCTTCCAGCCGCCACCAGTACTGTTCGCCAATTTGCACATCAACTGGGATTTGCCGGAAACCGCCGTAGAGGTGGTAGAGCCCCACCTTCCAATCCAAGCGCTCTGCATGCAAGATATATAGATAGCTAACACTTGGCAGCAGGGTTTAGCCCCCCACTCAATGATACATAACATTGATTAATTAAGCTGTTTCATTATATAATTAAATCTCTAATTAAGATGAATTTCAGCTTCCTAGAGGCTAAAGACACAAGCAATGTTTAGCACTGGAAGTTACACAGATTGAAGATGGGTTCTGTTAGAACTTGGGAAGGAGGAATGGATTATGTTAATGAAGCAATTAAATTGATTAATTAATACGAAATTACTTGAATTTGAGATTCCATTTAATTTTTGGAGCTCTCTTTTTGTGTGGACTTGGGAGAAAGGTCCTCTTATTGGGTTTAACATTGGACTATTATTTTGTCGTGTTCTATATAATCTGCTATATATAAGATTTGGTTTGATTAATTGATATGGCTTTGCCTGCTATATATGTTTATCTGAACGCCAAGATAATCACTTCAGTTTAAAGGTCAATGCATATCTACTCTTAAGTAGAAGTTGTAGAACACTTCTTACCCATAAAAGTTTGTATCATCATTTTCTGTTTTTGGCTCTTTCTCCTTTGCGGTTTCTCTTGCCAAGGGTTTTAGCAACGGGATATGAATCAATTAATTAATGTTCTTAGCTAGCCCAATTAAATATATGTAACATGTTAAAAATAATAATATATCTCTGATCTATAGTGGGTACATTGAAACAAAAGATCAAAACAAGCCTATTACAATAGTTTAGCAACATCTTTTAGAATTGGACTATGATGCACGAAAATAATTTGGATCGTTTTTGTTATAATTACAAAAAATATTTTAAGATTATTTTATAATATTAAAAAAATATTAAAAACGTCGTTTCGTCCACGAAAAGTTTAGAGACAGAAAAACACTTACATCCCAAATGGAATGAATCAACTAGTTTGAATTTTGAAATTCATTCATAATAAAGTCTATATATATGAAATTCTTTTATAGATGAATTTTTTATGTTTGGAATAATATAATTTAAAATATAACATTTAATTGAATTTTATAAAATTATATCTAAAATAATTTTAGAACTGAACTTTTATTTACTTTTATTTCTTAAAATACTTTTAATATAATAATTTTATTAAAATAAAGGTAAAATAATGAGTTTATTTACCATCTTAATGAAGGGTTAGCCCAGTCCTGGAACGTAATACCACTTGCGATAAGAAAGAGAGTAGAGTTAGTTCTCCTGGCATAGTTTTCAATGCTCAATTTAATAGAATAAATGAATAATAAATATATATAAATACTATAAATCCCCTTGTTTATCTGTGGGAATTCTCTACCTTTATATAGGGAGATGGGTTGATTTGAGCTTAATTATATTGAGTTGGGGACAGAATCTCTCAAATTAAATAGAGATGGGCTCAAATTTTTCAAAGATAAAGTGAATCAAGTAAAGTTATTTTCATATTTCCACGCTTAATTATCTCAAGTTAGTAAAGAGTTTATTGAATATCCAATACAAATAACATTAATTTTAAATTCTTTAGAGATAAGATGAGGTAGATACGAGTTGAGATATTTAAAGTTATCTTTAATATTCTCGTGTTAAGTTATTCTTTCACCTAAATATAGATAAACTCTAAATTCAAATTCTTTAAGACAAGGATCCAAGAGTTAGATATTATTATTTATACTAAAAAAAAATAAGTTTGGTGAAGAGACACATGTCACCTCGTGCTTGTTTTGTCACTATGAGAACAAGTGACTAGATGAATAGTGAAACTTGAGGGGTAGCCTAGTGATTTTCTGTTAACTGATTGGCTTTGAAGCCATTGCTGGTTATTCTTAACCCTAATCTGGTTTCTTTTCAACTAATTAAGGGTGGGGAAATCAGTAATTAACAAGTAATTATTGATCTCAGAAACGAACTCCAAACAGAAAAGGAAAAGGGCAGAAGAGATCCGATCGATTGGATTCGAAATTCCAAGCGTTGCGGATCAGCGGCGAAGGAAGAGGCAGAGGCACAGGCACAGGCACAGGCTCAGGCACAGGCAAAGGCAGCATATGGCCACATTAAAGGAGAGGTCATTTTCTGGCTCAACAATGTCAAAGCCGGTCACGTGACCATTTCTTCAATTATCAATTGTCGTTGAATGCCTTAACAGCCCACTGCCCCATGCATCCACACACTTTACGGCTCCGCCCGACCCATCACCCCTTTCCCATAATCCATATATATTAACTACGTACCTTGATTGCAGTCCATCCTCCGGCCATTACTGTTGAGCTTGTGGATGAGCAGTACTGTGGATTTCTCTATCTTTGTTAGCTTATGCGACAGACAATAAGTTGAATGTCTTTATTTAAAAAATTACAAGTCACAGTGAAATATATATATATATATATATATATAAATGTGCGATGCTACCCATTGAGACGTACTGCACAGTACTTACGAAGTGGAAGTGCAGGGCCAGCAGCCTAACAATGGAACCCTGGCCACACACCTATGTTTGGGATCAATTTGGAGAATATTTGGGCTGCCCGTTAATTATTTGAACATCTTCAATTAAGGTTGGCAGCATTCTTATAATGTCTGTATAATTGAATCAATTATAGTGCTATGTTACATAGAATCTTATACAGAAAAAAAAAAAAAAATCGTGTTAAAATGATGAAGTTTTTTGAAGTGAACAGCTTTATTCACAGTAACAAAGATACTTCAATTATATATATATACAAAACTGGGCGCTTGTATGAATTTGACCCTATCTATCTTGACATTGTCACACGTTACGGTTCATGAAACACTTCAAAATGCATGCTGGGCTCTTATATGTGTGTGTGTGTGTGTTGGAGACAGTTTGAGTTGTCAGTTAGTTATTGGGTACTTAATTTAAAACAACAGCAATGATATACAAAACTGGGATTCGACCCAAAATTTTAATTAAATTGCTCATAATTATTAATGAGACAGTGCCACTATTATTTTGTTTTAATATTAGCCATAAGGATATACTTTTTCTTAAGATATAATTAACCAGTTTCTAATATGATGTTTTTAGCCTTTTCTTAATTATAATCACATCTCGCATGTATATATATATATATATATATATAAATGTGTGTGTGTGTGTGTCTGACACCGGCCTTGGTTTGTCTGAAGCAATTCCAGTGGTTTCCCTTAAAATGGCCAACAACCCATGTATGATCAAAACCCTCAACTTAGAAGTCAAAGATGAACCCTAACCCCACCACGTACGAGAGAGAGATCTGAAATTGGGGTATGGAGTGTTTTGTTCGGCCATGTGGTATGTTCCCCTTTGGAAGAGTTTTGAGGACATGGGAGAGTTGTGGAGCATATTCATCCTAATAAGAGTACTACTGCAGCAACAGCAGCAGCACACACACACACATATATATAGACATATATGTGCATGTTCATGCAACTGCGTGCCATTGCAATCGACATTGATTGGACTAATTAGGGCTCCTACGTTCAGCTGCAGTCCCCAAAAAAGGGGCTTACATTGCCTTCCATTTCCCATGTGACCAATTCTCCTTCCTGCTTCCCCCTCTCAAAGCTAATTTGTTTGGATCCTAAGAAAAGAACAGACGAAGATGGTACTGATGTGACCTCATCAACTTAATTTATTATTTAATACGTGACCAAGGTTACTGGCACTCCATGTCACTCGGTCACCCATGCCAATTAATTAACCTCGGCTCCCACTATAATCAAA
The DNA here is from genome assembly GCA_036245055.1 of Diospyros kaki. Taxonomy (NCBI): domain Eukaryota; kingdom Viridiplantae; phylum Streptophyta; class Magnoliopsida; order Ericales; family Ebenaceae; genus Diospyros; species Diospyros kaki. The sequence continues at coordinate 3,684,427 of BSEG01000002.1, read as the reverse complement.
TAATGAAATCCATAAATTTAGTTACCCACCAAATTAACAAATACCAATCAATTGGTGCTTAATTAGAATGGTAATTTGAATCTCAATCTCAACATCTCCCTAATTCATTTATAGTCTCCTATATATGTGTTATGTCTATCATCGTGAGTTTACTTTTTTTTATTCTCTGATTTAGATAGGATAGAAGATCTTTTCAAGATTAATTTTAAATAGTTCTTTGGCTTATTTTACAAATCCAAAATATGATTAGTTCTATTCAAACAACTCAATTGCCACTGTACTCCCCCATCTATTCAAATTACAAGAGCACAACTTTTTGCAAAAAAGAGAGAGAAAGCGACCCAACATGGAAGTGTGCAAGAAAAGGGGGATTTAGTACCGCCCTATCCTATTTCTTTAAAAGAAAAAAAAAAAAACTCTCCGAACATATAAATCAAAGTAATGATGAAAATATCATCCTAAATTTTTGCGTTTCTTTCTTGCGAAGCACTAAATTTTTTGTGATTTCATGTGTCCCTTTGAATTTAGGTTAAAAACATATTTATATCCTTGAAATTTTGTATTTTTTTTTGTAAAACTTTAAATTTTTCATGATTTTAATTGTACCTTTGAATTGTACAAGATCACTCAATTAAACACCTGACCAATAAATAATACGCATGCACATTAACGTGACAATTTTTTAGTCTCTCATCAGCTCTCTCTCTTTCTGTCATCTTCTCTCTCAAGTGTCTCCTTAATAAATGCTCTCTCTCTCTTTGACGGCATCTCCTCAGCTCTTTCTCTCTCTTTCCGACGACATCTCCTCAGTTCTCTCTCTCTCTGACATCTCCTCAACTCCCTCTTTCTCTCCAGTTGTGCCTCATTTCTCTCTGGCTTCTCCTTGTTCCAAAAGGTGAAATCGCTCACCCCGGGCGCCCCTCACCCCCGGCCCGACAAGACGTGGAGGGGTTTAACCATGGTGACCCAGTCGGACGCAGTGGCTAGACCGTTCTCACCGCGCACAAGGAGTCCCCCCTTACTTTAGAGAAAAGTTACCCCCACACTACCGCTTGTGAGTTTAGATCCCTGGTCCTTGTTCCAAATTTCACCACGGAAGGCACTTTGTGCCCCTCTTCTTGACCAACTGGGCTGCCTATGCGGGCTTCTCTCTGGAGTTTCCTACTTCTTCTTCGATTGCGTTTTCTGCAAGAAATATTACCCCCAGACTAGCCCCATCTTCAATCCTCCCAGACGACAAGTTGATCATCGACTCTAGCACGTCAATAACCCGTCTAACCCAACTAGCTTATGTAGTCCAACTAAAGGAGACGTAGGAGACTCCAAAGAAAGAGGAGACATAGCTAGAGGAACGCTGTCAAAGAGAGAGAGGGAGTTGAGGAAATATCAAAAAACTACCATGTCAGCATGTATGCATATCACTTGCTGACTAAGTATTTTAATAAGTGATTTTTCACAGTTTAACCACACATTTAAAATTACAAAAAATTCAAGAATATAAATATGCTTTTGGCCCAAATTTAAGGGCATATTTAAAATAACAAAAAATTTAAACTTCCACAAGAAATTAAAAAAGGCAAATATTCAAGGACATAAATTTGCTTTTGCCCCAAATTAATCAAAATGGGCCCGTGTAATTCAACATGTATAACCAAGGACATCTGATTTCTTGACTATCTATTCTTTCTTTTCTTTTCTTTTCTTTTTTTTTTTTTTTTTGTTTTCTTGTTCTTAATATTGTGGCTGCTCTTTATGGAACAAAAAAGTGTAGTTTTCAGGCAAAAGAAGCCAAAACCGACCCCTTTAGTAACCCAGTAACATGCTATGTTCTTGCTTGCCAACTGACACTTGGCTTTGGGAATTCCCATACGTTAATTTGTTGCAAGTAGTGTTGGGTTGGTTCAGCCCCCTCCCCCTGCCCATCCCCCTCAATAAACAGACAAGTTTCTTCCAACTTTGTCCTCTCCTCCTCTGGTTTGACTCTACATCTCCCCCACCAAAATGTCATCATTTGCAAATGAGCAATGGAACATGTTCCTCCCAACAAGCACATGATTTTCTGGGTTCACTGTACTCGACTTTTGCAGCCAGCCCACCTTCAATTCTGCCTGTATTTCTAACTTTTGGAACATATCTGTATTAGGGGTTTTTTTATGCCAAATTTGTATTTAAATTGAAGCTTACATCTAATCTTTATATGCTAAGTAATGTCCAATTCGCTTGTACTAATAGTTCTTAAAATGTGTACAGTTTTATGGTTTAATTTCAAATGTAAATATTAAATACAAATAATTTAGCTAAAATGATCTATAGTTTTCAATGGACAATCATTAATCCAAATCAATTTACGATACAATCCTTGCGTATATATGTTAATTATCACATATATAACGATCTAAATTATTTTAAGTTAGCACACGTCTGAGATACAATTAGTGCGTATATATGTCAATTATCACATATATGACAATCTGAACTGTTTTATGTTAGCACACATCTGAATATATGCATTATTTTTCAACTTTCGTGCTCACGAAAAATCATAAATAGTCGAGTTTGAAATGAATAACTATTGCTAGAAAGATTGACTATTTTTTTTTTTTTCTTTCTTTGGCTTAGTTTTTTCCCCTTATTTGTTAACTACCTTCATCTTTTTTTTGAACAATTTTTTAATCATTTGATTGAAAACTTATATATATAATTACATGATACAATTCTTTGTGATGAATAGTATCTGGAATTTTTTTTATTTTCTCAAAATACTGGCAAAATGAAAAGTTACAAAGAACAAGCTTATAATTTTAAAAGATATAATGTACAAAATTGATATATTATTTATAATTACATTTTTTTATTTATCATGCCCATGGCTGAGCTGACCCGCCGTGGATACCCGACCCATTTGACAATTCTAAATTTTAAATTCTTGACAATAATACAGAAGATGAAACACATCCAAAAGTATTACTAATACACGAAATTAAGTAGGGCGAAAAGGCATAAATACCCTCATAAAATTATTTATAACACAGAATAAATAACAGTTTTTAAGAATATTTGTGTCTTTTCACTCTACTTTGACATGTTAACAACACTTTTGTGTGTTAATATAATCACCAAGAGGATGAAATGATGGTATTAGAGCTTCACCAAATTTCAAGTACAGGATTAGCAAAGAACAGACGCAGCCAAAAGACAATGGAAGTATGGAACACAAGGATTATGCAGCTATAGTTGCTTGTATTTTTTGCACTTCTTGGAGCTGGATAATTCAGGCTTCAGTATCTAAATATGTAGGCCCTAATTCATGGGAACAAAAGATAGACATGATGCATAAGATATCCAAATGAAGTAGCTATACAACTTTCTTCTTGGCCAGCTTTTCACTTGTTGGGTCATGGGAAGCATCTCATTCTCTACAAAGTGAAAAACTTGATGAGTTGTTACTGAAGTGGAACGACATTAACACGGCTTAAGTGATGAAACTCTAGACTAGAAAACAAGTACCTGTCTTTCAATTTCAACAGCCGATGCAGTGAGTCTTCTCCTCAAGACTGAATTCTCCTGTTCACACGTTTCTATCTTTGTATCTGGCATCACGAGAATTAGAATTGGAATTAGAGAAGTAATTTTTCAATCTTTGAGCTCTCTCTCTCTCTCTCTCTCTCTCTCTCACACACACACACACACACAAATCCACCAGAAACTAGACTAGAAATGGATTTGTAAAATGGAGAAAGTAATTAGCCCACCACCATTAAGCTTCCTCAACCTCAAGTTCTCGTCCATACTTATCATGAAGGAAAAGAAAGACGTTCACATATAAAAAGAAATAAAATGAGCTCCTGATCACTACAATGACAAACATAGCTCTTAGGTAGAGTTTAACCAAGCTTCCAGAACATCAGATGAGTAAACAGAATTTCCAACTCAAGAAGCTGCTGGGTAAAACTACACGTGCAAGAAAATGTAGGGCACCAACATGCACAGCATATATGGCACATAAGTTTAATTTATCAGCGTACATGATATAACTGTACCAGTGAAGATCTTAACAAGTTCCACAGATAGTTCCAAATTAATTTTATAACTGATATAGCTAACATAGGTTATATTCTATTAAGTCATTTTATATATAATGATGCACAATTACAGAATTCCAAGCATTCAAGAAGTGAGTATATGCAGATAATATCACAACCGTTCCATTCCATGTGATTTAATATATATTAAGAACAGAAATCTTGGCAGTAAAACATTGTAAAACTATGTTAAGTCAGACAGTTATGTGATTCTCACCATAATAGTACGAGGACAAAATGGTAATGCGCTCAGTTGGCTGAAACAAAACAACAAACAGTTCAGGGAAGAAAATGATGAGAAACAAAAACTCAAAATAATCATTTACTAAATACTGGAATTTAGAGCACGTAGAGATATTAAAAATGTAGGTTGCTTGAGAAGAAACATTCAGTAAAATAGGAAAACATTATAAATAGTATTGTTGGCAGCCACACATTGGAGCATATAAACAGACAAATAACAGGCAGATGTCGAATAGAGCACCCCTAAACCCCCCCTCCCCAACCCCAACATCCATTTTGATTTTGTTAGGAGTGTCATGATATTTGATTATGATCTTTATATTAAGTAACCATATACACTTAGATGATTTGTATATATTTTGTGTATATCTTTAAAATATACGGTTTTCTTACATTAGAATAGGATGCATGTATGCAAGTCCTTGTACACCTCATTTATGAAATATACTTTTACATTCTTTTATTTTACAGATGTTAACAGCATGTCTGGTCAATCTTATCCAGATAGCTAATCCTGGATGTAGGATTAGATTATTACACCATAAATTATTGAAAGGATTCAAAAGAGTGCCGGGGCTCCTTTTTCAGAAAACAGTGTACAGAAACCCAGTCCCATATGAAATCTGGTAATCATGCCAAGAAGACAGAATGAGGAAAGCACAAGCATGGTTATTTTGAGTTTCAAAAAGTAAGATTATTCCCCAACATTTTGCAGTGTGATACAGGGGAAGATTAAGAGTAGAGCATACATGATACCAATAAAACACAAATTTCAAAATATAAGCTAGAACGAAAAGATTACTCAAAATGATCCCTGCTATTACAAAGACAATCAAAAGCCTAAATCATGAGTAGGAGGAGTCAGCTACATGATTCTATACCTCTATCCATCTTTATCTATGAACCTATCCACTAAGACTGTTCTATCCCTTGTCATGTTAGGGTCTCCTACAAAGTTCAGTTTTTTTTTCAGTAAGTTCTACCCAAACCATCAGAAAAGGACACAAATGGCATCACTTCAACAAAACTTGGGTTAGATTTAAACACCCCCCCCCCGGCACACGCACACACACACACTACCCCATCCCTCCTTCCAACACCATTAAGAAGGTCCCTCTCTGCGATTCTTTATTTTGAGCCGACCTTGTGACCTTGAAACCTGACCAGTTTTCTCAGTTCCTCCAGATCTCATACAACCATGGCCCCAGACCCATCAAAGTCCTCCCCCTCCGTCATCCGCTTTTTTTGCACCAAATACTTAGCAATTTTTTTATTTTCTATAGAACAAGTTCTCATAGTGATGATCAGAAAGCTTCCATAGCTTGCAAAGCCTCAACAATAGCAGAGCATGCTTGTGGAAATTCTCTTAAGGATTTAGCTCACATCTCTGCACCACACTGCCAGAAAAGTAAGCAAGGAAGACAGATTACCTCACTATTTCTCTTCTTCAACCTCCTACATCCCCAATTTTTCTTCAACCTATGGAGCAGCATATATACATATTTATAGCAGAAAATCTCCGCAATAGAAGATGCAGTACTCTTCATCCTCTCCACCTTCAGCCCCAGGATCTTTGCTTCTGTCAATTTAACCCCAAAATCTCCACAATAGAAGATGCGGTACTCTTCATCCTCTCCACCTTCAGCCCCAGTATCTTTGCTTCTGTCAATTTAACCCCAATTCCCTCTCTTTCTACTCCTATGATGCTGGTTTTTGAGGACCAATTTGTTGACGACGACGCAGCAACACAGCCAGCAAGATGCTGTTTTGAGTTATCCATCATCACAGAACCCATCTCGTTGGCCGCTTGAAGAATCAAAGAACTCCCCTTCGCACTACAGCTATCAAAGGCAAAAACCCATAGTTGATTGTCTAGAACCCACACAAACAGTTTCTTGTCAATGTTGCTTGGAGATGCCACTGCACCCTCTGTTGAAGAAACAAGAACTAGCTGCTTTCAACACATAAAAAGGGGGAAGATCAATAACCCATAAACCACCCAAATCTTTGACTAGTTTCTTCTACTCTTAAACCCAACAATAACTTTTATATTATTTGTGAAACAACTCCATTCAAGAGATTGATGGTTTGAGGCTGCTTGTTGAGCTCAAGGTCATTTGGTCTGTACAAGTGTCCGATCATTCAGATAAAATTATAGGGCTAGAGTTTTTGGATTGATTATGTCATTGGAGAACTTGGACAAAATGGACCTTGAGGATAATGAGAGAGAGAGAGAGAGAGAGATGTTAAATATAACCAGCATTAGTTAAAAGGATGTTGTTTGTGGCTTTTTATAACAGAAGGGGGTCTTGGAAAGGAAAAAAAAATGCGATGACCTTAAAAACTAAAAGTAAACCATTATGGTATCTCATTGAAAATGGCCCAAACCATAGAGGGTCTAGGTGGAATTTACCATTTTTTTTGTCTTTCTTGTTCTCTTCTTTAAAAAACTTCCCCACTTCATTCACTCGCCTCATAGGCATACCTATTGGTCTTTTTTTCATATGTTAAAACCATCTTAATCATATCTCCTACATCTTATCTACAATAGGCATTGTTATCTTGTTTGGTCATGTGTCAATCGTAACATTGTTATCTTGTTTGGTCATGTGTCAATCGTAACATTGTTATCTTAGTTAAGCTCATATTTTTCACATGTTGGCACACAACTGCATAATGTTCTGAATCATACCATAAAAATGGTCTTATAGTCCAAAAAATCTTCCCTATAAGTTTTAAGAATATTTTATGTTCGCATACATTGCTAGATGCAGTGTTTTCCCTTTAACTATCATGCCTTGATTTTATGAGTAACATCTCCATAATCTCTCCTTTTTAAAATAATTGGTCCAAAACATCTAAATTGATCTTTTCTTGCAGCAACTTGATCTCCAAGTCTCACAATAATATAATCCATAAATCTATTTTTACTTAATTTACATTCCATAGATTTACTTTCCTAATTTAAAACCTTCGAATTCTAAGGTATTTTTCGATAATTCAAGTTTATTATTCATGTTTTCCATTATCTTATCCACCATGATAATATCATTTGCAAATAGCATCCACTAAGACACTTCTTCTTGGATGTGGTTTCTGACTTCAGCCATAAAAGGAGCCAAAAAGGAAGGGCTCAATATAAGGTAATCCAATTGTAATTGAAAAAGAATATCTCTTCCAAGTCCACGAGCAATAACAAAATATGATCCCTACTCTCTCTCCAAAATATGGTCTCCATTTAATGGCAATAATCTAAAATTTTCTTTTCTAGTTGTAGAAACCAACAAAAATATGTTGAGACTTGAGACTGGAAGAAATAGAAGTATAATAAGTTATACCATAACAAAGATCCCCTCACGACGGGTAGAAAGCTGCTCAAACTTTCTCAAAGTCTCATCACCACGTGTAACTCTTCCAAAAATAGCATACTGAAGAAGGTTGTGCAAGCAAAGTCATTATATTATAATATCATTCATGATTCTGAAATGGTCAATGAAATTATACATGGGAAAGCCAACTAACAAAACCTGTCGATCAAGGTGAGGGGCATCTCCCAGAAGTATTGAAAATGAGGATGATGCACTGTTTGGATCAGAATACCTACAATAAAGAAAAATGCCCAGTGATATGAACATATTAAACAACTTACAGAAAACTGATATGAACATATAAAACTGCTACTGCTGGGTGAACTACGAAACCAAGACTTGTGATTGTAGATCCAGTAAAAACAGAGAGAGTAGCAGAAGGCTGAATATCATAAAACAATTACAGAAGCTGGTGCAATCTTAATTCTAGCTCTGCTGGTTGAAATGGTTTATTCTACACGTTGATCACTGCTTTTTTTGTTTTATCATGTAATTGGATGTTTTCTCTCATCATGGCATAACTTGAATATGTTTGAAATATTTATTATTCTATGTGCATGCCCAGTGAGAACAAACTAGTAAGATAGAGTAACAATGGTCCATTAAGATGAAGATACTACGTGCTACTTCAGCTTGGGAACAGAAACTGGAACCAAAATGAAGGTTCCTACTCCTACTCTAAGTGCATATTTTATTTGAAAGCAATGCTGAAAAGCTAGCAATTTGAAAGTCTCCAAAAACAACTATGAGATATGGTAGCAAGAAAGACCTCACCTCCCCATAGAAAGGATCCCTCTTACATGCTTGACATCACTAAATTCCCCAACAACAGTTTTCTCGGCTTCCACTCTTTGCTCTTCATTCATGGGAGCTATTCTTCCACCAACGACATCTGCCACTTGCGCAACAAAGCCCTTATCAACCTGCACTCCAGTTCACAATTCATCTCCCACGTCGAAAATCACCAAGGTTGCGTTTGGAAAGAAGAATTTCAAATGATATTATCGGAAATATGTAATTTCAAAATTTTGCATTTCAAATTCTTCAAATTTGGGGGTTCAAATTTAGGACGGATTTGGACCCAAATTCAAATGTTTCTAACAATAATGTATCTAAACAAACTATACCGAATTTCAAATTCAAAATTCCAAATTCCAAATGACGAGTCAAATGATCTTACACGGGATTCAATTTCTAACTTGATTAGGCCCAGAACGAAGTCATTACCCGAAAGAAATGGTTAGTGTTGTAGGATCCCAAACGGACAAGTTTGAAGATGTGCTCAACCGTCTTGGGCGCCACGGTAGGATAGAATCCAAACTCAATGTCTCCATAATTCGTCTACATCCAAGAAAATCAACAGAAAAAAGAAAATAAAAGCATTAACAAGCTGGCACGTAGGAAACATTAGAAATCGATAAGAAAGGGCAACCACAATCTGCAAAATACAGCTCAAAAATCCCCCCAACTACTGGACAAACCTGAAAAACAACACGAGCTGAGCCGAGGTCTGGTTCGTCCTGCGCAATGGCAACGAAGAGCAGCGAAAGGAGCACGCAACCGCACCCGATCCACTTCTGGTTCATCGTCTCTGTAGTACTCGATTCTGGAGCTCCAGTTATCAACTGTACAGCAATATCATATCAAACGCGTAAATAATATCAATTGGACCTCTCGATTACTACATCGGTTGAATTGGTAATCCACTGGCAAATTAATTTAATTTATGATTTAAGTATTATTTTTTAAAACATTAATCAAAATTCAGTTGAGCCCTTAAAATACTCTTTTTTTGGCTGCATTATGTTCAAGTATCTAAGGTAATATTATTCGTTTTTGTCAAATAATTTTAACTTTTTTTTTTTTTAAATTACGCTCCATTATTGACGTTCTCAGCCACCTTGCCCCTAGAGTTATACTAAAGAAGTAAATCGAGGGATGTGACCAAATGATCAGGATAGTAGACCTTAACACCACTAATATCACTCTTAAGGTCCTCCTTTAAAAGGAAGCATTCTGTTTCTCTCAGAAATCGAATCCACATTAAGAATCTCCAGACAACCTTTTAGCCTACCCCTTATTTCAATCTTTTGTATACACTTAATGTAGAGATCAACGTTCTATACTATAATGAAAATAAGGTGACTCGCTTATTTATTAATAGCAACTTTTTTTTTTTTATAAATTTAACGGTAGTTATTGCTCAAATTAAATACTCATTAGATCTCATTTGACTTTAAGTAAAGGGAGGTGAGTTAAGTTCGACTATATCAAAAATAATATAAAATAAGATAAATGCATAAAAATAAAATGAATAAATGCATAGAAATGAAATGAATTTATTCCATCTTAACTATTTCCATAATTATTAAAACTTTTTATATTTTACATATAAAAGTCTAGTAATGCTTTAAATTAGTTGAGCTAGAGTTTGGTGTCCATAAGTTTGGGGCGGGCTTCCCTCCATATAAGAAGCCCAATCCAGTTAAGATTTCAATAAATGGGCCGAATTTGGAATGAACTCAAGAGGAAATAATCCAAATAAAAAACCAAATGCTCCCCCCCATCCAAATAAGCACAATTTAAAATAAAATATTGCAAAATATTCTCAAAAATTAGAAAAATTAAATTCTCAAATTTTCATAAAAATGTGTAAATTACAAAAAAGAAAAATATTGAATGCTTTAGAATTGTTATAATCTTAATGAAAGTTAACTTTTAATTTTAGCAATTGGCTAATTGAATTTATTAAAGAATTACATGGAAAATTAAAAACCACATTATTATTTACATCTAGCAAGTTGTGGTGCACCAAACCATCGAAACAATGTTGTTTTAGTGTTTTTAAAATGTTTCTTATCCTGAAATATCAAGAAAAAAAAATGTTTTATTGGTTTAATTTTAAAAATATTTCAAGTCATTTCATAATATTTGAAAAAATATTATAAACGCATTTTCTATCTTAGCAACAACGTTAGAAACATAAGCAATTATGTCTCTAACTAAAAACTTTTACCCCTAATCTATTTTTCTTTCTTCATTAAAGAGAAAAAATTGAAACTTTCTAAGTTTCTTATGTTCCTATCGTCGTTGTTTTCCTGCCTTCTCAATCTTGTATGTCATTTTGTCGTTCCATTTGCTATTGTCATCCTTCCATTTTCTCTATCTCACCATCGTTCTGCCTTTTTATCCAACATCATGGTCCTTTCATTTTCTTGAACTCATCCATCATTTCATTCATTTTCGATTGACCATAATTTTGAGCTCTTCAATCGATAACCATCCATCTTCTCATTAACATATATGCATGTTCCTGTTCTTAATTCTTTTTTTTATGTAGATTGTGAATATATTATATATGTATATTTATTTTTTAAACGTGTATATATATATGTAGAAAAAGAGAATGATGAGAAAATGGAGAAATTTTCATAAATTGTAGTATATTTTATTATTTTAGTTCTTTATATTTATTGTTTATTTTTAATAATTATTAACTCATGATTCATGAATAATAAAATTGTGTTTATGTCTGTTTAAATGAATGTTGAAATTTATGTTATGTTTGAATGAATAACTTTTTTTTATAATTTTATATATTAAAAATTATATTTACAAAAAGACCTTTATATTTTTTTATTTATGATTTTTTTTGCATTTTTGTTTTTTATTTTTTAAAAAAAATATGACCATATGCTTTTTTTTATTAGTAAATGCCAATTTTATACATAAATGTTCATAAATTTAAGTTTAAATCTAAAATGGATATGGAACGAAATCTAAATATTTTCATAATTATATAAACAAATAATAGATTAATAATTTTAAATTTTAAATAGTAAGTTTGGAAGCCCAATACAGTTATGATTTTAGTAAATGAGCTGAATTTTGAATGGGCTTCAAAGTTTGGGCTCAAAAGAAATAATCAAAATAAAAGCTAATGTTCAGATCTAAGCTGAGTTAATATAAGCACAATTTTAAAATTAAAACAAAATATGTAAAATATTCTTTAGAATTAGAACAAATAAAAATTATCAATTATTCACATATCTTATAAGAGTTTTATTCATTCATTTAGTCTTTTTATAGAAAAATAGTGACCTTTTAGTTCTGTTTCAATTTTCTAACAAAATTTTTATTTTTTTTAATAAAATACCAAACTTCATGTTTGGTTTTAATTTTTTAATGATATACAAATATGGTTTTTTGTTTTAGTTTTATAATACCATAACCTTAGGGATTATCGACTTTGCGCGATTTTCATCGTTCGTGTCATCAATTTCAGTAAAAGAGGTAAATCGCAAGCGGACTTTTAGTCCTTACCTAAATCGAGTATTGAACTCGTGATCTATTAGTATTAATCCTAGCATATTACTTACTTGCCAGTTATAATATCATAATTCTCGGAATAATCGTCCTTGCATGACTCCCGGTGTTTGTACCCTTGATTACGTTAAGGAAGATAAATCGTAGGTTGAGTCTTTGATTCTTACACAGAGCAATGATAGAACTCACAATTTATTGGATTAACACCAGCATATTGTCCATCTAACTATTCGACCTATACTCTAAAGACATATCATAATCCTTTATCTAACGTAAAGGGGATCAATGTCTACTACTCACAATGAATTAAAAAAACTATACATATATACATATGCAAGTATATATATTTAAAAAAAAAGAATATATAAAGCAGGTGAAGAACCTTTTGTCAAGAGAATCCCATTGCTCTAAATAATTTTCTCAGAATGTACACTTTTTGTGCTAGTATTTGCATATCCATTTGTGGGTTATTTATTTAATTAAATTTTATAAAATACAAAGTGAATATCAAATAAATAAGATGAAAATAAATTTGTACTATATGAAAATTGTTTTATAATATAATATATTTTGCATTAAAATAAACTGAAACTAATAAATTTAGTTATTTATGATGAAATGACTCTCACTTTTCATCTGTCTACCTCACACTGGTCAATGACTTGTATGGATCAAGGAGTTGAAAAGCTGGAGACTACCCTAGCATGCTACTCTCTACTTGCATAGCCCTTGCCCCTTGGTATATTAATTACAACTGAAGTCCATTGATTGATCCAAACTCATTTTGTCGCTTTTGCTCTGCATTAAAGGCTACCCAAATGCATCCATTTGTGAAGTCAGCCTTACGTAGCTTTAATGGCCGGGATGGAACTGGATACCAAGGAGAGTTTTCATCGTTGTTTGATGAAAGACAGCTTGACGTACTGGATCAGACGGGAATATATTTATCAAGGGTTAGTTGGCATTAAGGGTTCTTAATTAGTCAAATTGGGTCATCTCAGCATGCTGCACAGTGAATAAGAATTTGTGTGGCATCAACTACGGAGAGCAAATATGCTTCTTCTCCAGTGTGATTGTGAGAGGACAATTGATTCTAGCTGCACTGCAAAAGAATTTTCCTGCTACTACCAATTCAATGCGTCTAGCTATACAATATTCCTTCGGAATCGGATTCTAGCTAGGACTGATAATCCATCTCCAGGGCATCATCATCCCATTAGGGTTTCAAACTGATATATCGATCGCTTACTCTTCTGGACATATATATATCAACAAGAAGTTAAAGTCAGTGTTTGTTTCAGAAAGATTAGTTGCCTTGTAATGTGCTAATTAAGTGGCCAAATTTAGCGCTAATCTTTTGAGTGTTTTAGTGAAACATTAGTTGTAAAACCATCTTAATTAGTTTATTAATGGGTGCTCTCATATTTTCACCGACTTGATCGATTTGTAAGGCCACTACTAATATCATCATGCAGTTGACTTTTCTTGAAGGTCTTCTTCAACACCCCGCTAATGGACGCCCTTAATCGCAAGAACTAAAGGTTTAATTAAGCAAGCTTGCATTAGTTAATAATTAAGTTGTCAAAGCACGGGAACAAGTCGCGATTTAATCGCGATTATATATAAAAACCCAAAGGGTGCTCAAAAGTGAGATTTCTAATGATTGCGACTCGTCTTTTATGTGCATTGAGGGGGAAAAGAATTAAGAAAGTATAAAGAGAGAAAGCAAAGCAGTTTGTAGTTGTTAATTAGCCCAATTATGTCTAAGCTTTAGATTTGTGGAAGTTATCTAGTTTAATAGGATCCCAATAGCCCACATCTCCTTTTGCCCATATAGAACTTGCAATACAAACCATATTCATCACCATAGATATATGTTAAGGTGATTTAAATTGTTAATTTATATAATCAAAAGTTCCAAGGGCAAAAGGGCCGGACAGGGTTTCCTATGAATATATCAGCTTTTGCCAAAAATGAGCCAAGGAAAAGTGGGGGGGTTATAGGGATGCCATATCAGTGATCAAATCTCTGCTGCAATTTTATAAAGATATTAAGACAACCCTCTTTCTAATCTGCATGCCAATCTAATTATGTTGTCACACTTTAATATAAATAAAAATATATATAGCTAGTTGGGGACCACTAATCAAAAGCCTAAATTTAGTTGCCGACGGTCATGCATCCACCAATACTCCTCCATATGTGTATTAACCCTAATTAATGGAAGAGTATATATATATAAACCGATTGTCTAGTGATTAATTAAAGAATATTCACTCACATCATCAAACTACTTAATTAGAATAAAAGCCAATGGGGGGGGGTGTGTGTCAAAAACGCACACCTAAAAGATTCCCCACTTGTTAAACGCACAAAAATAATATATATGATCGATGGAAGAGAGGTGGATGGATGGTTTGGGGCTTCAAAAATAGGAATCCCCCGCTTTTATTTCTAAGCTTAAATTAATTAATTAATTCTTCTTGTGGGGTGGGGTGGGGGGGGGGGGGTTTCTCAAGTTGTGGGGATGCTTTGATTGGTCACAACACTATGATAAGGCATTGTTCCAAAGTCATATCATTAGTAGGAATTCAAAAGGGGGAGGGTGGGGGTGGGGGTGGGGGTGGGGGGGGCATCTAATATAAGATGACTTTTGGAGGTAAAAGCCAATGAATAATAGAAATGACAAGAGCAGCTTAAAGATGAAAAGATGCCCTTTTTTGTGTGTTAGGGGTGATAGAATATGATATAACAATTCAAAAATGTCTTAATGGAGCAAAGTCATTATCATGAAGATGGTCTTCTCCGTGGGATTGTTTTAGGGTTTTCTTCTTATCAAAATGGGCAGCTTTGGGTTGGCGAAATTCACGGATTTCTTGTTCCCCTCCCTCTTTATTATTCATGAACACGACATAAAGCTATCTTTCTATCTATAGATGAGTCACACTATATATATATATATATATATGTTTTAATTAGATAGGAAGGATTAATGGGCCGGCATTCAAGTTAAAATTAATTCCTACGTACATCAAAATTAATTAATATATATATAAATATAATTGATGTATTAAAAAAATAAAAAAAGGTACCAAAAATAGTCTATTATTTAATTTCAATAATATTGTTTTCATATTTAATATTTCTTATAGATTTTTTTTTTTTATAAAGAGTATATAATTATTCCATAAAAAAGAAGGTAACTACAAGAATGATACGTCTCTTCCCCTTGAGCCCACTGCAGACTTTTTAGGTCTGTCGAGAGCCTTCTCTCTTTTGACAACCTACATCGGATTTGAACCCTATTGTGTTTCGGCTAAAGTTGAATCCTCTTGTTTCATACATTTTTTATATGCATAAATTCCTTTTTTGACTTTAGGATTGGCTGATGATAAGGAGTTAAAAGTAATTTTGTTGTCACTAGGGATTAAATTTGTTTAATAGTGAGTTCATATATATATATATATATAAATTTTTTAATTAGTGTTTACTTATTACATAATCTATGAGTTATTGCATGTACTGCATAATTTTACCTGATATACACTTCAAAGATAATGTTATGAGTTGTTATTGATAACAAAAAAAATAATATTTTTTAATATACAAAATGATACAATTGATTATTAATAATTATTATAACATACCCTCTGCAGGGTTTTCTCCAAAGGGCATTTAGGGGAGTTTTCCCAAAAAAGTTAGTCCGAGCCCAAAAGAATGGCTTATCTCTCATAAGGGTCTTTAAGGGCCTCACTCCCTGAAGACTTAAGTGGCTTTTCGAAGATCTTTGAGGGACTAGTTTTCTCAAATGCTCAAGTAGTCTTTCGAAAATCCTTTGAGGATTAGCTTTCTTAATTAAAGGCTTGAGTCACCAAGGTCCTCCGAAGCCTAACCTAGGGACAGTTGGACACCCTTACCTAAAGGGTCATGCCATGTACCCTGATGCATGTGTGTCGTGTGTTCTAGCCTGCTACGTGTTCCAGTCTTTCGAATGGTATAAATACCCCTTGATCCTTCGTTTTTCGAATCCTTTTTCCAAATCTGAAGACCTCTATGCAACTTTTCGGCACATATTCTTTCGAAGACCTTTTACTTTTTGAGAAACACCATCCGACACTCAACTGCATTGCACTTGCATCCTTCAACAGTATGACCATGTTTGATTTAGGCATCAGAGGGTCAGCATGGAAGAGATGCCCATATACCTTCTTACTATATATTGTTTTGTAGGTTGGAAGACCCAAAGCTCTCTGGAAAATCCCTTCAAAAGACCCTTCCCCATAGCTTTTCCTGAAGTCCTTCTACAACCTCTCGCACCTGAAGTTGAAGACCTTTCTCCTTCAGGAGCTATCTTTCTATGGGACCCTTCTTCAGGTGACCTCTTCTAATCAAACCTTGTTCTTCCACTGGTCCCTACCAACTTTCTATCAAGTTTTCTCGAAATAAACAAATTTTAATTATTTTATTTCAATAATAACAATAACAAAACACAAGCACATTAAAAGAAAAACATGCAACTATAAAAGACATCCCTACAGCCCTTAATAATTAGTACTATGAGTCATGGTGATTTAACATTTATGGGCAATTGGGCATATCAAATTAATTTAGTTAGTTGATAGCTAGGGGCAATTTCACGCCTAAGAAAGTGATGACATTTGGACTAACAGGAACACAAAAATATAGCCCTAACATGGTTAACCGATCTTTATGTCAGGAATCTTTTAATTTTCAAGCTTCCAATAATGCAGGCAATCCCTTTTAACCCTTTAACAATACTAGCGCTAGACTATTGAGGAAGTGGTTTGTGTCCTTACGATTTGGATAGGCATGAAATCGGCCTAAATATTTGCATCCTAATTAAGCATCTTAGCCAAGTTAGGGATGACAATGAGTCAAATGTATATTCTCTTAATCTCTTGCACTTGTAGCTACACCTTTCCTAATGCTTGTACCCATATATACTTTGTGAATAGTCTACGTAGTACTTCATTCCCTTACACTTTTGAGTAACGAATAGACATCGAGTATCAATACTTGTTCCATTTAAATTAAAGAATATATATTTATAACATTTTTATCTCAATTTTCAATCAAAATTTGATATGTGAGATGGAAATATTATATATATATAATGCTCATAATATTATATATATATATAATACTAGATACTTATAATAATGATCATAACAATTACAAAATGATACTAATAAAAAATAAAAATCAAATGATAATTATTAATACAAGAAAAAATTGCAATAATCACCCCTAACATCTAAGATAATTGCAATAACCACTCATCACATTCAAAAATAGCACACCTTTCTTTTTTAAACAAAAATATAAATAACTATTTCAAACTTCATTCTCGACCAGCATGAACCTAGTAAGTTTATCGTTTGTACCAGAATACAATAAACCTAAGTGGGTTTATTATCATCTAGATCTATCTCGATATTGTGACGTTCTGGAGTTTGTTGCCAATGCTGTGGAGTTCTACTAAAGTTACACAATTAATGCCAAATTCGAACCGTAATGCACCCAAATTTAGCAATAAACCTAGATTAACTAATTCATCCTAGATTCAAATCAAATCAACATTAGCTTTCATCTTGGTTTGTGCCACATAAACAAAGAAACCTTAGAAGCGAGAAGAAGAATAAGAGGCATGTTGGCTCGATTGAAATGTCAACGATTTGGTGTTGAGAGAAAAAGAGATAAAGAAAGATAAGTTTTTAAATATAAGGACATTTTGCTCACTAATGAATATTTAACTGGAGTTCATTAACGATAAAGATAATTGCAACGTGATATTAAAGCTTCGAGGGTACTCATTGTATCTTTTCAAACTTCAAGAATAGCCCTTGCAATTATTTCAAATCATAGGCATATGACGTAATTTTCCCTTATTACAATTACTTATAGTCATTAAGTTAAATCATATTTGTAACTACAAAAATCTATATGTATAAAACATCTTTTAAATCTCTACATTTTTATTCAATTCATTAGTTTGTTCTTGTTTCATAAATCATATTCACAACTTAACAGTGTATAGGTGTAATTGTGGCCATTGGGTTAGAACTTGATCGTTTGATAATAATGATTAGATTATATTATTTTGGTTGACCTTTAGGTAGCTGATGCGCCTGAAATTTACACACTTCGCATATGTCTTGGATTAGCCTTGACCCAAGTCTTCAACCATCAAGGACCTAATCAAGGCTAGAAATCAAATGATCTTGTGAAGGGTCTACAAGCTGATAACGATGGCTAAGACACCTTAATAACAAGGATTCTTGCTATGATCTCAACTAGTATTCTTTACTAGAATTTTGGATATGATGAATATCTCCCAATATGCATTCCTACAATCTTCAAGCTAAGATCTTTTCCTACAACTTAGGAAAGGATGACGATAATCATCAGCACCAGTATTAGACCGTACCGACCCAATCTTGGCCTTTGGCCCATAGCCCAATTGCCCAGTCTCAACCTTTGGCCTTGACAGCCCATGGCCCAATTGCCAGCTCGACCTTTGACCTTGGCAGCCCACGGCCCAATCTCGACTTTTGGCCTTATCATCAGTCGAAAACCCAATCTCGGTCCTTAGTCCAACCGCAATCTTGAGCCCGAGGCTCGATCTTGGCCCTACGCCAAACTACAATAACATTATTAGGCCCCATGCTGAGTGTTCGCACGCCCACTCGAGATCCATCCTCATTTATGGTAGATCTCATCTTCACTAATGACGGATCTCAACTATATTAATGAGGGTTTCGTTAACTCCATGCTATCACCTAAGAGCCTTCACTAGCGCCACATACTCAATCTCATCACCTTGCCAACACATGACGCATGCATGTAGGAGAACTTCTCATTCTTCTATATGAATCAACTTTCTTTAGAGTCAGGGTATGTTCTTTTTCTAGCCTACCCACACTCTGTCATTTGGTTCCTCTACTCACTTGAGCGTCAGAGTGTTTGGAGGTGCCAGCCGCCTTTCCTGACGGATCGAACGTTGGAGTTCGTCGCTCACCGTTGTAGGCTAGCCTCCGATTACTTTGTTTGGCCAAGAAGGAACATTTGACGCTCACCGTGAGGCTCGGTAAAACTTACCTACCCCACAACCTCACTACAGTCTTTCAGGCCAACCTTACCATAACGCTAAAGTGATGTGTTGATGTATCCAATAATGGACATATCAGTAAAGCGATGTCGTTTTGCCATGATGTTGCTACAATGTAGAAGGAAAAATGATGAGGCTTTGCCTTCTGCATTTTGAAACCCCGAGCAATGGGTCAAGTTGATCTTGAACCATATATGACCCAGCGGGTCGACCCAACACTTAATGGGTTAAAACCCATATTCTTTCCCAAATCACTTAGGGTTTCTGCCTTCCATCTTGCATCGTCGTCATTTTTGCCTCTACCGTCGCCAACCGCCTCCTTCTTCCTTACTCTTTATTGCCTATGGCTCTAGTCATTGGCTTGCTTCCATTAACGACGACCACAAAGCCAACTGATTAGAAAAAGAAGAGAGAATGAAGAAGACCAGAGGTCATTTGAACCAATGCACCACCCACGAATTGCAACATAAGCAGCCGTTCATGAAGGGAAAAAACAACCATGGAAAGACCCCTGTTGAGAATACGACAAGGCCCATAGGTGGTCGATCTGTACGTTTCACTATTTACTTGGGTCGCGTATGATGAGGACTAGCAAAAAATGATGGAAATCGACCATGGTAGTGGCTTGAACCATCGATCGGCTAAAACAAATGAGATAACTACCAATCGGCCACTGCCATTATGCCTTTCATTCGTCGATGACTTGAACGACCTCCCACTGGTAGCAACAAACGCGACCGCCCATTTACATTGGCCATCAATGAGATCTCATCCACGGGCATGGCCAGAACAGAAAATAAGTGTTGCAGTCATGGCAGTCGCTAGCAACAGGTGAGAACGGCTATGGCAATGACTATCGGTTACTGTCATCCCACGAGCAGCAACACACCAGTCGTTTTGCCTTGTGCATTTTGCTGATGTGTTCATTATTGGCACATCAACACACTACCTCAACACTATGTATGCTAGGGCACATGCCTGACCAATTGAGGATAAAATTGAAACAAAGTTAATGTTTGTGGACCAAATCGAAGCAAAGGTCAAAATAGGCTAAAATTGAAATATGACCCTAGGTTCAGGATATATCAATCTATTAGGCCTTTTAAGAAAGGTACATCTCTAATATTGGTTTGAATACTGCTCTCGGGCCTTCAAGATTCTTAGTGTCTAAATTAAATATTAAAGTGTTTGTGCAGGGATCTCTAGTCACACCCTTTGACTGTTTTCTTCCTTGTAGAGTCGGATGGGTTGACGACGACGTTTTCACTTTACAAATTCATTATTGAGTTCAAGCGACAGCATAATGTTATTTAGATTATGAAACAAACTTATTGAAAAAAAAATACATTATATTAACTAAAAATTTCAAAAAAGAAAAAAGATAAAATGGATATTAAGAGACTTGCTCATTTAAATATTTATATCTATGTAGTATTACTTATATACATATATATATTTATTTAAATATAAACTGCATGCATTTCTCTTCATTGAATTAAACTAGGAAACTCAATACTCCTTTCCTAGTTTAGTGATTAATCTATATACATTTTTGTTGATCTTTTTAATTTAAAACTTGAACTCATTTTAGATTTGAAATGAAATTAAAGAATTTATTAAGTGAAATAAAATTTGATTATATAATTTCAAAATTAAAAAAAAAAAAACTAAAATTAGTATAGTTGGGTGTTGGGCCAGAATCCTTAGATCCAGCTAAGCGCCCTAGACAGACCTGGGTTGACCCGACCCGTGATAAGCTGAACAAGGCAACCTAACCTATTTGACATTTCTAAGTTTAGGTTATCATTTATCGAATTATATGTATTTTTAATTTATATATTATATAAGATACAATAAAATAAAACTATACATATACATACATGTTAGGCAATGCCTTTGGCCTTATTGTATTAGCACGGATTTTTGTTCTTCTTTTGTCCGTACTCGCATTGTAAGGTACAATTCAAGTGATAATTGTTGAAGTCGGTAAAAATTAACATCATAAACTCGTGGCATACAAACAATTAAAATATTTAGAGTCTGTTTGATTGCACACTTTTTTCATGAAAAGTGGTTAATTTTCACTCAAATTCTAGCTTTTGAGGTGTTTGATTGACCAAATTTTTTAGATAATTTATTTTCTCACTTTGAGTCACATGATGCCCATTTGACACTTTTGCTGGAAAACATTTTCTCATGGAGAGACTATAATTGATTTTCCAGAGAAATGGAAATTCAACCCAACTAAAATCTTAAGCGAGAGACAAAGGGATCGAACGAGAAGCAAGGAACAAGAGGCAAGGGAAGCTCAGCTAGTGAGGCGATGGCTACAGGGAAAGCCTGATAGCGATGGCGAAGGGGGAAGCTCGGCAGCAATGGCGATGAGGAAAGCTTGGCCAGTGACAACAATGGTGACAAGGGAAGCCTGGCAACGATGGCGAAGGGGGAAGCTCGGCAGCAATGGCGAAGGTGGAAGCGCGACAACGATGGCAAAAGGGGAAGCTCAACAGCGATGGCGATGGGGAAAGCTCGATTAGTGACGACGATGGCGACAGGGGAAGCTCGGCCAGTGATGGCGGCGATGGCAGCAGTGACTAGTGACGACAGCCCTTCTCCTTCACCTTCTTCCTCGTCATCGTCCCATTTGTAGTCATAATTTCATATATATATATATATATATGAAAATCAAAACTAAAATTAAAAAAAAAATTAATAATTTTTAGTTAAAAATTTAAACAATTAAATATTTTCTTTCCACCTAAATTCCATGCTAGTAATTAAATGCACCCTTAATGCATGGTGTGTGCCACACAATTAATTGGTTTAATCACCCGATTTTAAATTTTCCTTATTCCTTCCTTAATTTACTCTACTCGTAAAGTTGTAAGTAACTTAAATATCAAAAACCCTTTTACTTCACCCAATTAAACAAAAAAAAAAAAGAAAAGAAAAAGAAAAGAAAAACCCTCTTGGGAAAAGTCCCAAACATCCCTGTCTTACAAGTATTATACACCAAAAACGCCACTATGCATGTACATGTGGTCATAGGTTCTTCCCCTACTGATCTAACTGGATGCCTTGGTGATTCTTATACGCTATTGCTAGTGCATGCCTACAAAATTATTGCAACTATATATTAATGTTCATTGATAACGCGTATATATATATATATATACACACTAGTCTATTAATTTGGGGGGCTGGGGGGGTGGGATTATTGTGATGAATTATTAATTTTTAAATAATGGAGAGAGTTGAGTTGTAATAAAATGGGGCCTTGCCAGATGCACACCCAAACTAACATGCAATCCTTCCTAGCTATGTCATGTAACCCACCACACATATCACATGGGTAGCCCCCTCTTTTCACTTCTCTTCCACTCCAAAACAAAAGATAACACCACCCAACAAACTATATATAAAAGAGATTTCAAACCAATAAAGATTATAAAAAAAAAAAAAAAAGAAAAAAAATAAAGTTCATCAGCTACCCAAATCAAATGACACACTTCTCTCGAACATTGTATACACCCTCTCTCTCTCTCTCTCTCTCTCTCTCTCTCTCTCTCTCTCTTACTTTGTTAAATAATTGATTGGGTGGCTCAGCTCCATCCACATCTCTCCATGCCAAAACCACCATAAATAAACACGCGCACACACACAAACACGTCAATTCATTACAAGTCAAAAACCATGACATCCGGCCTCTTTCTGTTAGCAAACACATTGGGGTACCTCTTACGGATGTATATGATCATACGCCCAAAAGGCAATCTAATGTGCATCTTACGAAACCTGTTCACTACACCACGCTTCTTCTTCTTCTTCTTCAACTTAATTGAAAAAGGATAAGATTTATATGGTATGTATAGACGGAGCTAATTAATTCATATATATAGTATATATATAGAGATTATGCAAACACATTAATTAATAATTATAAAAATTTGAATAATTTATTTATTAACGAGGGAGAATGGCTGGCAAGAGATTGTACAGGTGTCTTATTGGTACAGGTGTTACAAAGATGTACTAACTAATAGCATTATTCTACATTTTTATGGGTGCTGCTTACTGGGTGGGTGGATGAAATATTTGGTACCATTTTTGTGCAGGGAAGGATCAGTTTGAAATCTGTCTGGAAGGTCCAACTTTCATGGTTTGGACTCTGTGAGTGTACGTTCGTTCGTACGTGACCAAACTAGTGAAATCGTGGTACGGAATTATGAACGAACAGCTAGTATTGGTATTGCAGGTGTTTTCTCCTCTCGGGAATTTGCAAAAGGGCTCTGATTTTGTTTAAAATTTTTAATGAAATCTTTGCTCTCTTTGATCCAAAATTAGGACCACCAAGTCAGGATTGGATTCATTGTTAAGAGAAGGTGGAGAATGGGAGAGGTTTTAGTGGTTGAAGCATTGCATTGGCAGGAAGGAGGCAGGAGGGAAATAAATGTGGGTGATTAAGTAAGTGAGAGTAGTAGTTGCGGTTAGTTGAGGAGAGGATTAAAGATTGACAGAATCTAATAAACTTTCTCAGAATCCAACAATGCTTCACATGCCCACACGTCTTTGCGCGTGTGGTGGACACGTGGGCGGCCGACATTGGTTCAACCACGCCCTCGGGGCATGGAGTGAGAGATTTTTACGGCCCCCTTCCCCTTGCCCTTGTGATTTGTGACTTCAGATTATTGTTATCATTATTATCATTATTATTATTATTATTATTCTATAGCCTTAGTGCACGCCAGAATCTCTCTCGAGACTTAACTTCCTCTCCAAGTTTCTTCTATCCTAATCTCATTCATTAAAGCTGATGTGCACACGTGGCAATTCTCTATTCATCAATCCCTATTTATTTCCGTAATTTACTGATTGAGGTGCGTTAAATATGTGTTTAAGGAAACTATCTAATATAATTATTTTGTTGGGTGAGAAATAAAGAAAGGAGGCGGGCTTTTAGTTTTAGGACACTTGGTTTGGTTGGCCCCCAGGTGCAGCCCACGTGCGCCGACACGTGGCTCGGATTCCTATGCCCGCTGTCTTTGCCTTTGGCTACCCCCAAAATTTGCACACTTTGGCTGGCCTGGCTGGCTGGCACCGGATCGAATCGATGGTCTAAACCTTACCCCCTCGAATCACGTGACCCGCACGAGTCACCCGTACCATACGGCGCCGTTTCCACCGCCCTACGCCAATCAGCAGCTGCCAGCAAACCCACCCAACAAATTTCAATTAATATCCGCTCGGTCTACAATTAATCTCATCCATGACGTCGGCTCCTATAGGTTGTGGTTTTCTGCACCCGGGTGCAGCGGATGATCTCCCCACATGGGCATTATGGTCTTCTTCACGTGGAAAGCGGCCGCCCGGAGTCGCCGTGCCCGCGGTCCAAGAACGAAGGCGCTAGTTACGTACACTACATGTACATCTCAGTCTCAATTTCTCATCTCTCTACCCTTCAAAGTCTCGCGATCACACTTGTCGACCTCTCCGACCAATACGGGTCGAGTAGTCGATCTTGTTATTCATTCAATTTTTTAAAAAAAAAAAAATAAAGCGAATTTCATTATTATTAATTAATAATAAAAATATTTTAAATTAAAAATAATACCTGATTACCCTAAATCCTATACCTTTCTTAAGTATAAGCGAGATTATTAGCGTGATTGCCCCCAGGGCATAGCTCAGTTGGCAGTGGGCGGGCAGAGTTGCTCCCGAGTGGCAAGGATCGAGTCGGGCAAGCCGCAGTGTGGGATTTCCTGCTCCTCAGGGGTCTTTGTGGGCGGCTCGCACTGGTCCTCCCCGTGACCATGGCGGCTGGGTTCCTGATTTACCCCCCTCACGTGGCGTGGGGCAGTTCGTGGGGGGCCCTCAGAGAGTGGGTTAACTCCTTTTGCTCCCGAGATTATTAGCGTGATTCAATAATGAAGCGACATAGGCCGCAGTCTAAGGTCCCCAAATTAGAAAGATCTCAAAATTTAAAAAATGTGTAATATATATATTTTTAAAAATAAATATTTTATTAAAAAAATAAATACAAAATATACTATAATCTTTTGTCTTTTCCATCCTCTTCTCAATTTTTTGACCGCTGTTTTGTACCTATTAAACTCACTTTTTTAGTTTCAATTTTTCACTTTTCTTTCTCTGACTCTTAAGTATCTGTATTTTTCAAATTGGATCATTACATGTTTCTAAACCCAAAAAAGTAAACTACTATTATTCATTAAATATGATTTATTAGATAAATTTGATTATAAAGATTTAATCAACAATTTTATATCTCAAAAGACAAGAAAAATTAATTTTACATAAAACTGAATATAATTCAATATATGTTTATGAAATAAAAATTTGTTTATTATTAGTAGATTTTATCTTTTTAATGTTATCAATTTAATACTTTATTTTGTTTCCCTCTATAGAAAAATTAAGAATGTATAGTTTTTTACTCGACTTGCACCAATTTTTTTAGAGTTTAAAAAAAAAAAATTTATTTTTTCTTTATTTATTGTAATAAGTTATTTGGTCTCTTTTAATTTTTTAGATATTATATTTTAGTTAAAAAATTATTATCATTAAAAAATTATCATATTTAATAATTGATCGAACTTTATCCTTTTTTATTTTTTAATTTAATGAAATAATGAATTTTTCTCTAAAAAATGTATCATTTAACTTTTTAATAAAAAAAAATTAATACCCTTGAGAAAACAAAAATTTTGCCATCTAAGACGCCTAAGTTGGTTTAGTCGGCTGTGATTAGTGTAGTTGATAATATATAATTAGTTGGTAAGTATAGGTCTCTTTCGGGTCAATCTTTTAGGTGTTTGGCAATTGGTAGAAGAAGATACCGAAGTTGGATAGGACTCACTTTCCGTATCGGATTAAGACCGCCGCGACAGACCACCACATCGCAACACAACAGTTATCTAAAACCCGAAAGGGGATATTATTGTTAAAACTAATCAAAATCCCACACACGGGTCAAAAGATTTGGCCACCCAATATGACGCTTCTACCCACGGTTAACGTCCACTTTTGCCGTGAAATCGAGGGCAATTCCGGCATTGTCGGTCTTTGTTGAACGAGTGGAGGAGCCTAATATTACAAAACAAAGGTTCACATCAGCGGTCAATGATCGTTATCGAGTGCAAGTAATCCTTTCTAACTTTAGTTTTGTCATTGACCCATGTTTGGATCACACCCCAAAACCCACATGGCTGATGGGTCTTTCAAATTATAAATAAATAAATAATAATAATATTCACAATTAGTAAGAATATTTTAATATTTATTACCCAATCAGTCATATCAAATTAAAAAAAAAACTTATTAAATTTATTTATTTTATGGTTATTTTAGAAGAAGAGGGAAAGTGAGTAGAGAGGAGGAAAGGGGTGGTGACGGTGATGATCATAATAATGGTGATAAGGCAAGGCAGGAAAGTTTGAACTTTGACCCTATATTCCACCCTATATGTAGAGGTGGGCATGTCACATGTGAGTGAGTGTCTGTGTGCAATAATAATAATAATAATAATAATAATAGTAATATATTTTATATATAATATTAAAAAGGTGACATGATTAGTGAGAATCCATCCACAGTGAAAGTTAATTCAATGGAAAAGGTTGTCAATTGGGCAGCCACACTTTGTCCCTTTGACAATTGTGTGCTGCAGCTGCTGTTGCTGTTGCTGATAGGCCGTTTACATGATGGGATCGAGCTGTTTCGTGATAAATGACATGATAGCCAAATTGGGTTTCATTAGAAAGGTTAATTTTATGAAAATATATTTTAGGAAGGTCAAGTGAAGTGAGCCAAAAAATAAAAAAAAACCAAACCCATTAAATATGGAGTGTCACATTAGTTATATTCAAAAGTGTCCTACAATTAACCATTATGTTAAAATAGAATTAGTTTGAGAGACAGACAGTGGTAAGATATGGGGGACAACCCCCCTCCCCCATTAATGCAATGGTCAAGAAGCAACAATCACTTGCACTTTTTATAAATACTGCAACCAATTAGATTGAGATTCCTTCCATACTTGAACAGAGCAGCTTCCAGAGGAAACTTTCACCTGCCCCGGAAAAAAAAAAGAAAAAAAAAAAGTTACTTTCCCATCACATATATATTAATAATTACACCTAATTTTTACTGCATTCTGCACAAAATTGAAAGGCAAACGAAATGGGACATGGTCCTTTTTACCAACCATTTAAAACCCAAATTCATCACATGTTCTAATGAATGTATACATATATATATATCTTAATTGAAACCTATTTGCAACGAGTATACCTAATGCATGGCGTACAGACTTAAGATTTGTTTGGTAAAGCTAATTAATGGGTAGACTAATCACCGACTGCTTTACTTTTGTTTCTGTATTTGGCTGCCTCTGTTTATCTTCTTCTGTGGTTTTTACATAATAAACAAACAAGGAAAAAGAAAAACTGAAAACAGCAATCGATTAAGCTCTTAAAATGGGTAGGGTTGCGGCTTTGATTGGATTGGATTGGATTAGATTAGATTAGATTGAACCCACAAGAACAGAAATGTAAGCATCCTTAGCATTAACAGCTTGCTTGTACGATAAGACCATTTTAGTGAGCAGTAATCCTAATTCATTACCAACTAATGTATTTTGAACTCTTTTTCTCTTTCTCCTTCCCTTTTTCTTTTTTCTTTTTTCTTTTTTCATTTGTGGAGTGGGAAAAGAAAAAGAAACCAATAGCCAGTCATTTTCCTCCCTGCGCTTTCTCTTTCTTTTGATTCTTTTGTCACGTGCGAATTAAGTAAAAATACCACAGCCGGACTCATATTTTTTTCATGCACTTCAACTTTTTTTTTTTTTAATATAGCCATTCAAATTTTTTATTGTTTCAATTACACTACTAAATTTGTATTTTCAATTCAATTTAATCCCTATAATTTGACATTTTTTCTTGTAGTAATTCGAACTTTTCGTTATTTTGAGTATACCCATGCACTTATATTTTTTAGTCAATTTAATTTTTATACTTTGATGTATTAAAAAAAAGTAAAGTGAGATGAGTCACTTTAACCCTTTTTTAGTACACGTTAAAGTATAAAAGTTAAATTAATTTGAAAATACAGATAGAGATGTGTAATTAAAATAACCAAAAGTTTAAATTGTAAAAAAAAATATATAAGAGTTAAATTGATTCAAAAATACAGGTACATAGGTATAATTAAAATAATAAAAAATTTAAATAGCTACATAAAAGAAATATGTAAGTATAAATATAAAAATATATATTTACTCAAAATATCACCGCAATAACTATAATTATAAAAGATTATGAATTTGCTATGATGGCAATTTTTTTATAGAAATTGTGTAAAAATACTCTATTTCTCAACTAATAACACGGGCGGTGTTATTATGTAAAAGTTAAATTTTGAAGCCCGACTAATAAATTTTAATTGATTTATTCGATATTAAGTTAAAAATTTTAATAGACCGAACAAATTAAACACTTGTCTTTAGTTTTTTTTTGTTTTTAGATAAAAAAACAATTTGATAAAAAAAAAAAAAAGGAGGGAATCTTTCAAAAGCAATCAAAGGGACTTGGCATGGGAAAATCATGATGGAACCAAAGGTTGGTTTCAGTCATGGGCGCTGGCAACATTCATACCTCTGACTGACTTCATATCTATGGGTATGGGTCGCAGTTTCAGTACAACGATCGCCACATATATAGCTCTTCATGAATTCTGCAACATTCTCATCATTGGGAGTGGCTGAGCAATGAAACGAATCCTCGGATGTACTGCACTCTCCAACAATGCATGGATGGATGTACTATAATTTCCAATAAATGGTAAAGATATATATATATATTTATTTTTTTTTATTAATCTGTAATATCTTAAATTTTACCTGATTAATTTTGACAGGAAATAAGCCTCGTTCTAACTCACACCCTTAAATAAATCATAATATAATCTTCATATAGTGTCTCAAAAAATTTTAAATTTAAAATTTCAGATATATCTACTCTCTATTCTTATCATTAAAGTCATCTCTAGGGTGTGGTAAAGATACTTTTTGCTCATAATTCATCGAAATATTTCAAAAGTGTCACACATCAATGTATTTCATCCTTCATTTAATAAAAAAAAATATTTATTTAGCTATATATTAAGAACCCATCTAGACTCAAATCACACTTTTTGCCCGTGATATGTGACAATTCTTGTGCAAATGTAAGAGTGTCACAAAAACGATAAAGATAGTTGTTGAGGAATGGATTCTCACATTTTGAATATGGTATAATCTCAAACAAATGATAAAGATATTTGTTCCTTTTACTCAATCATGATTGAATAAACGTTTATATGTGAAGTTCAAAAGTGACATACATAAAAGCATATGGCTAATAAGAATCAATTCATGCTCATATTACGTTTGTTGTGTTAAATAACAATTATTGTATAACTGTAAGAGTGTCTCGTAGAGTTCATTACAAATTCCACGTAGCTCCCTCTATCATTTGAGCTACCAATGGAGTCATAGTTGCAAGCTTTCTTGAATAAGGTTTCAATACATAAATGCATGTTTTGTTTGAAAGCTTAAGAATTAAGACCTCGCATGGTCTTTCATAAAAAAAAAAAAAAAATGGCCTTCTTGTGATTCTCATAGTTGAGAATTATCAAGAAATGAATTCTTATAATCAAGATGTACCATAATCTTCAACAAAAAATAAAGATAGTCGTAGTTGGTAATAGTTAAAATGGAACAAATCTTTATATTCAACATTCAAAATTGACATACATGAAAGAATTTGGTTGTTAAGAACCTATCTACTCATGCTACACCTCTTGCTCGAGGATAACCTTTCCTTAAATATGTACAAGAGTCCCTCATTGTACTCGCTATAAAACACACACAACGATCACAACTTGCCAATCCTAACTATCAATACAATCATCATTGCAAGCTAACTTGAATGAGGTTTTCATGTAAAAATGTATATTTTTATTTAAAATTTAAGACTCCGACAAATGATAAAGTTAGTCATTGCTAATACTTGGTCGAAATTGAATGGGCTTTAGATGAAAAATTCAAAAATGACATGCATAAAAACATTCCTTAAAAGTTTAGACAAGGACAAAAGTAACTCATTGTTTGCACTATAATTGTCACCTAATAGTAATAACTTCTCAATTCAAACTACTCAGTATTATTTTCATCGTAATTTATTCTAAATAAGCTTTCCATGCAAAAACGCATATTTGGTTTGGAAGTTTTCTTTTTTTTTTAAAGACACCAAATAATGTTTCAAAAATTAGATATAATTGAAGTATTTCTTGTCGACCTTTGATAAAGAGATATGCATTGACCTTTAGTCAAAGAGCTCCAAATTGTGATTTGTGACCCTGTAAATAAACCATGGGCCGCATCCCATGCGATCACAGCCTCCGGAGGACACAATCCATGAACGATAAGCTCACGACAAGACGCCGACACATTGACCCGGCGACAAATTGGAAAACCCGAGAAAGAGAAAACCGAAAGCAGAGACGTAGAGAAGACGGAGTCCGCGTCGTAATTCTCTCACCGCTTCCCTCTGTGTGCAGTTCGCACCGCTTGACGAAGCCACAGCGCGTGTCCCATGCGTTTTGTCACGTTAACACGTGTCGTTACTGGCAATCCCCGGTTAATCCGGTCACCGCTTCAACTCCAAAGCTATTAGGTAGACCCACCACCACCGCTTCATCTCGTCTTCTTCACCACCATCGCCTTCTCCCCTCCCCACCCCTTTTTCTATATCAATCGCAATACAGACCCAAAAAAACCCAGGTCTACTTACATATACAGGTATCTATATATGTATGTACATACCGCATATTTTACATATATATATATGATATTATATGTATCTATTATATAATATAAGATGAAGAGAGAAAGATGATTCGGTATAGGACCCTCTAGAGATTTTGCCCCAAAGGCCTGGCTTTGATTTGCAGGGAGAATCCATACGGAGAACTGAAAAAACTGCATTTCGGAGGAGGAGAGTGACAGCCACCCAAATCAGTGATATATACATATACATAATATATAGAGAGATAGAAAGGGTGGGGGGGGAGAGAGGAGTTTGTTTTGTTTTCATAATTCCAATCAAGTCCTTCCCCTGTCTTCCTGTCCAATCCGTAAGTTCCCTGTATCATTACTCGCTTTCTTCTGTTTGTTGGGTTTTCTTTCGCTTTCTTTTTTTTTTTTTTTTCTCTGTTGGGAAAATAAAATTGGTGGGGATGTTTATGACTTCTTCCAACAGATCTAATCTAATTATTGTTGTTGAATCCCTTAGAGATTAAATTTTTTTCTATTTCGAAAAAAAATACCAATTTGATTGATGAGATTTTGAAATTTTTATTACTTTCTCGTGTCTGATCAGAATTTTAGGGATCTGGCATGTCTAAATGTATCGAAATCGTTGTTTTAAATTCTGGGTTGGTCTAATTACTGACAATTTTGATGATTTCGAAGGCGTTTTCTTCTTCTTTGCATGGAATATTCATGGAAAGATTCAATCTTTAGTGACTTCAATTTGATCTGTAATGTCAGTAGTCTTTGAATTGAGATTGGTGAAAGCTTCAGTTATATATAGCCATATCTTTTGCTTCTGTTCTGTACAATTCCCTGTGCGTGCGTTACTGGGTTTGGGTTAGTCCTCAATATTAGATATATACAAATTGGGTTTTTGTATTTTCACTGTGATTCTGATGGAAGGTTCAATTTTCTGCTCCTGAATAGGTTGCTCCCGGAGGTTTTGGTTATTGCTTTAACCATGGCCAGTGGTTGAATATCAATCTGGCAAGGAAGGTAAGGAGGCTTCGGGGCAATTGGGAGTCGTAATTGGTAGTTTCTTGGCCGAGACATGTTGGAAGACCGTTCCTGTGTGGTTTCGAGGGGTTATCCAAGAGCTTGTGAGCCTGAAAACGGCTGGGGTTGCATGACTTGCCGAGGAGACAATGGCAAGCGGCCATTGGAAATTGAGGAAGAAGAAGAGGAAGACGTAGGTCCGAGGAAGTTGCCCAAGCGATCGGAGGCTCGCCCAATTGTCAACCTAACCCTAGGGTTATGTGAAACTTCAAAGGCGATGGAAGGAGAATCCCCCGACCTAACCCTAGGGTTACGTGGAACTTCAGGGCCCCCGGAAGTCCAATCCGGTAATAAGCCGCAAGCTGGGGATGATTCCGGGGGTGATCCGGATTCTAGTACTCTTATCCCCGGCCTTAAAAGAGACAGCGCATTAGAGTGTCTCATCCGGTGTTCAAGGTCTAAATATGGTTCGATTGCAGTGCTAAGCAAGAGCCTACACTCGGTGTTTCGGAGCGGTGAGGTATACAAAATGAGGCGGCTGAATGGTTTGATTGAACACTGGGTTTATATTTCGTGCAACCTCCGTGAGTGGGAAGCTTTTGATCCCAATCTCCGGCGTTGGATGCGGTTGCCACTGATGGATCCTAACGACTGTTTTGCCTTCTCCGACAAGGAGTCGTTGGCAGTTGGGACAGAGCTGCTTGTGTTCGGGAAGGAGTTTATGGACAATGTAATCTACAAATACAGTCTGTTGTCAAACAAGTGGTCCACTGGAATGAGGATGCATACCCCTAGATGTTTGTTTGCATCCGCCAGCCTTGGGCATATTGCTGTTATAGCTGGCGGTTGCGATTCTCATGGTCAAGTCTTTAGCTCTGCTGAGCTTTATAATTCTGAGACTGGCGAATGGGAGACACTCCCCAGCATGCACAGGCCGCGCAAGCTCTGTTCTGGATTCTTCATGGACGAAAAATTTTACGTGATTGGGGGTGTTGGAGGAAGTAATTCAAAGCCTCTTAAATGTGCTGAAGAATTTGATTTTGCAACAAGAACTTGGCGAGAGATTGATGACTTATCTCCTGCAAGAGGTGATGCAGCTGCGGAAAATGAGGTGCATGTTACATCTGAGGCTCCTCCGCTAGTTGCCGTTGTAGATAATGAACTGTATGCTGCGGATCATGCAAACATGGAAGTGAGGAAATATGATAAGGCGACGAGGGAGTGGCTAACTGTGGGGAGGTTGCCAGAACATGCGGACTCCATGAATGGCTGGGGCTTGGCTTTCAGGGCATGCGGACAGCGGCTAATCTGTATAGGTGGACCTAGGGCTTACGGTGAAGGATTTATAGAGGTTAATTCGTGGATTCCAAGTGAAGGACCCCCACGGTGGAACTTACTTGGCCGGAAGCAATCTGCCAGTTTTGTCTATAATTGTGCTGTGATGGGTTGCTGAAGATCTGGGTGGATATTTGGAGCAGTTCTGCATGCAATGTTACCTTCTGCCGAATGGGATCAACAAGATGGCCTTTACTATAATCATAGGCTCATTGCTAATGGGTAACTTATATCCCAACTTTTTCTTTTCTTTTCTTTCTTCTTCATTTTTTTTTTTTTTTTTTTTTTGAGTTGGGGAGGATGGAAAGGAAAATCAGATATTACTCAAGATTTTGCGAAATGTTTTATTTGACAGTCTTGAGTAATATTTTTATAAGTTTTATTTTGTTTTTTTCTTCCGTTGTATTTCGTCTTCATGACATGAGAATTTCAACAGTAATAGGTTTAATAACTTGAAAGTTTATAACATTGATAGGTTCTCTTTGGGTTTTTCTGAAGGCTTCTATGAATTATATATAATCAATTACAGCGGCTTTATAATCCTTAATTTCTTGGTGCTCTGTGATGGGAAAATAAGCACAGTGAGACAATTCAATAGAAGTATAGAACATTGCCCTGTATTCAGTACATTTATTGCTTTTCAATTCATGGGCTATATTTGATCTTTTCCCTTTCAGTTTCATTTGTTGAAAAGAAAGTGGTGCCTTCTTTATATTTCTGTTTGCTTGTTAAATAGATTTAGACTGATGCATCTAGTTTCACTATTGGACAGAACTGAACTTTACACTTGCTTTGTTGGGTTTTAAGCCTTGTCTGACCTTCGTGCCTTGTCGTGATGTGATCACAGTCTAGTTTCACTATTGGTCAGATCTTCATTTTGTATTTGCTTTGTTGGTTTTTAAGCTGTCTGACCATCGTGTCTTGTCGTGACATGAGAAAGAGGTTGGTGAGGTTGGACTACCGGAATGTTTCTTGTATTCAGAGCGCGTTCATTGCTGGAGTTCTTGAGTTCTATTAAGATTTTTCTCTTTTGGTTTAATGTGTGGCAAAGAATATGATGCCATCTATGTATGCACTTATTTTCTGATAAGTCACCGTCTTTACATTTCTATTTGCTGGTTAATTAAATGGGATGAGACTGCTATATTTCAACTTCAATCAGTGAACAGATTGATTATTATTACTTCAATTGTTGGTTTTCATTATCAAGCAAATGTTAGCTGCATTGCTGTTCATTAGAAATTCAAATTATTCTGTACCATTCTATCAATTCATGAGGGCTTATGTGGTCTTTTATTTATACATTAGTTGTCAAAACATGCACTTGTGTTTTTGAGCAGTTATACCTAAGGCTGCATTTCGTAACACTTCCTAGAAACAGAACACCATAGCATACTAAAAAGTTCAAGTGCTTTTTTATGTGAGAATTACAATATAACATGATATGGATGGGAAGGTAAGGTAAGGGCGTATTTACTTGTGCTATGGGCTGGCAGAAAAGCACTTGTAAGTGAAAAAATGCTCCTTTTTGCATTTTTTTTTGTCATTTAGCCAATAGAAAAACATGCTTTCGTACGATAATAAATGCTTGAATTCATGTGGCCGACCTTACGTGGAGATAAAAGCTATCAGTGGTGTTGTATGATTACAAAAGTTATTTTTTTGCTCTATAGTAGAAGCAGGATATTGAAATCTGTTGTGGAGGAGAAGAAACAAACAATAAAATCATTTTTAGATCAATCAAAATTATTCTTGTAAAAGAACTTTTTACACAAGTAGTACCTGTCCCCGAATTTGTGTTTGGTCTAAGTGTTTGAGAGATTAGTGGATAATGCTTCTATAATAGCCTCTCTGTTGGCAGATTGTTGTCTTCAAATGATTGAAGTGGTAGGGAAAGGATTGCCAGTTCCTATTGCTCAGTGAAATAAATTGCTTTTTATTTCTTAAAGTACTACTGATGCAACATACTATTAAAAAAAATAAACTACAATACTCCCATGTTCAAATCCTTAATACCCTTTATAGAAGAAATTAAGCAGCAGACCCCCACACAAATCCTTTAGACCCTTTATTTATTTTCAGATGGTAATACTGTTGATCCATTTGTTTTATGAATTTGTCCAGAAAATGCATATCAATATATTTCCTTGCGTTTTCAAAGTGGTTGCTGAAGCTGAGGCTTGTAGGGGGAGTAGTAGTTCTGGTTAATGGCTTAGTTGGTGTTCTTTTGTGTGTTTTCATGTTAGTCTTTCCTTTTATTTCTTTTTTCCCAAGTGATGTTGCTTAGGAATATATGTGACGCAGAATCATTAGGGAGAACACAAGAACAATTAAAAACTAAATTCAGTCAATTCTCCAATTCAGTTATAAATCCTCCCTAATTAGGAAAGATATCAAAGATCACAATAGTGTCCTAATTAGAATGGGAATTATAATGTTTAAAAAATAACATAGCAGTAAATGAACTATACTAAAAACAAATATATTATTTTCTACATTTTTTTCTCAGAATAATATCTTCCATAATGTTTCCTTTCGTGTCCTAGAATAATAATAATAATAATAATAATAATAATAATATATTTTATTGCATTGAACTTCATCATATATATACAGATCCTTGGGGATAAAATAAATCTCAGAACACAGAATTTGACTGGAGTTCCTCAAGTTTTGATGAGTGCTTCCCCATTGTTGATTGAAAGGATTGTCTAGAAGAAAGCTTAGTGTGTTTAAAGTTCTAGGTTTGCATGCACATACACTTAGGGATAGCTGAATTACATTTTGTGAGCTATCAAGTCGACTTATTCTGTAGATGAATGACCTAAAGTCTTGCTTACTGCTGTTTCTCCAACGATTGGGTAATAGCAATTCCACCTAGTGGGTTCCTTCAATATCCACTAAAATATATAGGTCTTTGGTATCCTATTCCATCTATATAAATCTGTGAAGTCTCCGCGTTTGTTTTATGGCTAGTGAGCTCCCCCCCCCCCCCAAAAAAAAAACTTTTACCTGTGCTGGAGTACTTTATGATTGTTGAATTAAGCATTATGGGTTTTCCATTGGTTTTGCATCTGAACATATATTTTGAAAAGTAGAATTTGGATTAGCCTTCTCTCTTTTGCTAATTGGAATATGTAAATTCTTGCATTCGTAATTTTTTTGACCTTTTCAAACTAAGACATGTGAAATGAATCTTCCATAAAGGGAAAACAAGGCACATAAAACAGGATGGGTGAAGTAGATTGATTAGTTTGACCTTTATCTCTATATTTGGGAATTAGGAGGAGATCAGATGGGGCGCAGGAATTGGACACCCTATTGTCATTCGCCTAAGCCAGTTAAGGGGTGTCTGGTGACGTATGCATATGCAATCTTGATGATGCTGATTCTTTTCCTGTTATGGTTAGTGCGTATTGCATTCGTATTGTGCACAGTTTCCCCTAGTAATTTCTGGTGCTGCTGCAATAGAAATGGTTGGACATGGGAGGCCCTTAGTTTGTAATTTTCCCTGGGAATAGGTCAGTTTTCCCACCTTGGTGCAAGCAAAAAGCCTATTGTATCTTGCTGCCTAACACGGTCAAACTTGCCATGGAGCTTTAGGCATTTTCAAGAGGTTCTCTTTGAGTTGAACCCTTGACCTTAAGAGCTTCCATGCCCTATATGTCGCAAATAACTCTCCCAATGATAATACGATGTGAGAATTTGAGGGATGGTTTTTAGATCTGGGAGCCTAAAAGGTAATGACAATTAGCTAGCATTTTTCTGGTTAGAATCCGTCATGTGAAAGGTTATCAAAGCTGACCTACAAGAAGGGCATGACATGAGATTCCTAGTCTCTTGCCAAGGGAGGGTTGCATCTGTACACTGCATTCTATTTCCCTTTTTTGCAAGGAATCTGTTTTCTCGAATCTCAACTCAGATCAACCACCTTCCAATTATAGAAGAGCTATCTTACCATTATTACTAAGGCTCACCCTCTTTCTAAAACAATGGAGAAGGGAGCTGACCTTAAAGAGCACCAATCGGGTGTAAGTATGTTGGAGGCTGATCTAACTCCTATTCATTGGGGCCATCAGGAGATTCATTCATGATTCAATCTCTTGTATATTTACTAGTATAGTCTTCAGAAACAGTATTTGATTCCGAACGTTCAAGATAGTTTAGCAGTACTACTTGGAGGGGAGTGCACGGCAGCCTGGTATTACAGATGTACCACCATACCAGCTGGTAATCTATGTGGATTTAGTTCATTTCCTTGTTTCTTGATATTGTGATTTGTGAATAAATTCATTTCCTTTGGATTATGGTAATCCACATCCGCTAATGAGTGATGACTATGCATTGCTAGATCAGCATCATCTTTCCAAGCTTTTAATGAATCACAGGGTACCTAGTTGTATTGTATGCATTGGATCAACAAGAAGAAGACAAATGAATCAGATGGCGGGTAGGCATTTGAATCTTGTGCTTTCTTCTTTCTGGAATAGGCTATAAACTGAATAATACCCCCTTCATGTCAGGAAAAGATTTAATGGTTCCTTTCCACGTGTTCCGTAGATCTCCTTTCTCGGTCGCTTTCTTCTCACGTCTTTCGTGTTCTTAGAAGCTGATGATGTATGCAGTTTCTTTATTCTCGGCCGTCGGCTAAGTGTGCAAATTTAGCATCATGCAGTGCTGGAGAATTCTGATCCTTGGTTCTTCTTGTTTGCCTGGTTAAATTCTGATTGATATTGCTGCAGGGTAATTGCCATATGCATGAATAATGAATCCGTGTTGTTTTGTGTTGTGTGCCGCACATAATCCATTTTGGTGATGGATGATCTCTTCAGGACCTTGTTCATCTACTCTTATGGCTTGCTTTGTGTCTTTGAGTTCAATAATTTAAGTATTTGTACATATTTGGTGTAACGTCAATTTTTTCCAGTCGTTTGAATGAATATATATGTATGTATGTATGCATGCATGTCTTGATGGCCCTACCGAATAGAATATGTTAAGGGGCCCTTAAGGTGTGCTCTGCTGATTAACAGGTATCTGGAGCTGAGCTTGTCTTGGATTGAGTAAAACACATTCAAATA
This sequence comes from Diospyros kaki, assembly GCA_036245055.1. NCBI lineage: Eukaryota > Viridiplantae > Streptophyta > Magnoliopsida > Ericales > Ebenaceae > Diospyros > Diospyros kaki. The sequence goes on along the minus strand of BSEG01000002.1, from coordinate 3,646,001 downwards.
TTCTCTTATTTTTAGAACCCTTAAAAAGTGTTATCTCTCTTGCCAGAGAATAAATGACTCTTAAAATCGTATGTATAATAACTAAGCAGGCAATTACCTTTTGAAACTCAACTCAAATGCAGCAGCATCATAACCTGAGTAAAGCTAAACAATTTTACATCTCTACTCTCAATTTTCTATCCAGTCATCAACAGGGTTAAGAGAAAACCATTTAGGATTTAATAATTTTTTTAGGGTTTTAATAGAATATTAAGAATTAATGTTTATTTAAATTAATGAATGTGTGCCACATCATCACTAGAATTTAAAAATCCCAAATTATTGTAATAAGGTGCATGAGCATACACACTTGACAGAAGCTCATTGGAAGGCGCAAAGTGCCCATTTGCCCACTAAACTGAGAACCAGAAATGCAGCACAGTTTTCTTTAATCCTACCCAACCCAAGTGTCAGTATAAACTATAGAGGCAAGAGTAACTCATATCTTGCAAGGATCTTAACCCACCAATCATTCATCACCTTCACCTTCCCTTTTCATTAATGGTTGCTTAATTAGCAGTGCATTGGACAGGTGGCCCCATGCCCACAAGCAAAGTGCACTCATAACATCCACTTTAATGGTGAAGAGTTGTGTTGCAATTAATTAATAATTAATTAATTTTATTTTTTTAAAAAAAACTTCCTTTTGATGCCCTAATTATGGCTTTCCATGTCCCATATGAAAAAGAAGAGATAGAAAAGCAAGAACATGGCATTTTTCTCTTTTCATTGTCTCAGAACCATCAAACAGCAAAGTAAATTAAATGCCCAGCCATATGCATCTTCCCATTTTGCAATTAGGATATGTTATCTCTGCTTTTCTTTCAGCCTTTTCTTTTCTTTTCTTCTCTCTTTGTAGCAAAGCCCTTTAAATATGAACCCCCAACATTGGAAACCACATAATCTTATTCACAACTATCCCTGGAATTTGATGCTTTTGAGTCACTCAACTGGTCCACTCACACTTACTCATCATCAAAAAGTACATTTATTCATTCCATATCCGTTCATTATTAAATTATATTAATCACCCTTTCTGTTTTTCCTAAGATATTGCGAGATATGTTTCCTCCATGCTTTATATAATATAGAACCCTACCTGTGAATGAATTCTAAATCATTATATTAATGGGAGATTGTTCTCTAAGTAATATCCGAGACTTACCAAAACTAATATCCTATCACTTTGATTGCTCACTTATATGTTTGTATTCTGCTTTAACGAGTCAACTGATAATCTATCTCCATTGCAAATCTCATTAAACAAAGGCGAGCAGCATCTTAATGGATTGATTGATCAATAAAGCTTCAATTTTGCCAACCACTTACCTACCTACCTTAGTTTCTGAGGATGACACTGTGAGATGCCTATGAAATTAATCAATCAATCAATCAATAGACAAAGTAACATCCTTTAACTAGAATTTGGTCAGATGGATAGATCATGTTGCCTTTTTTTAACTCTATCAGGATTATCTATTACTTTTTTTTTTTAATTATTGGCTGCAAAAATTGAGTATTTTTTTTTAATTTTAAAAGTATATATATATATATTTGAACAAAAATCCCATATATATTCATATAGAAAATATTTTATATGTGTATATAATCTAATTTAACAAAAATATATTATATATATAAATATATTTTTAAGTATAGTTTTATCTTTAATTAAAATATATTTTTATAATAAAAAATAGTTTGTAGAGTTAAATTATTAATTATTTAACTTAACAAGAGTTTAACTAACGTTGTTTATAATGGAAGAAATACCCAAGTGGGACAGTAATTTTTAAGATGGTTTTTAAATCATAATGGGTTTCCTTGCAAATGGCTCAAACTATAGGGAATTTGGAATAATTTATCTATAATAAAATTCAAATTAAATACAAATTTTGGTATATTGTTGAAAAAATTAAAAAATCCATTATAAAATATAAACTGAACTAAATACAAAGTTAATTATGTTATCGAGGAGAATTAAAAATTCATTATAAAATATAGATAAATTGAATATAAATCAAATTTGTTAAATTTAATTTTGTCTTAATTTGAAAATCCTCTCAAACACAAGTTGGTAGGAGAGAAAACAAGTTGAGTTTGTAAAGGAGGTAGAAATGGGTTTGATTTGATTGACTATGACGACAAGAACTCAGTGAAAGTTTTTTTTGGGTTGATAAAATGAGAAAGACCCCCCTCTTTGCATGCCTAAGTCAGACAAATTTGACACGAGCATCAAAGCAAATCTTTCATAATCTAAACCGCTGGCAAGATTGCAAGTCTAAACCAACGGCACATCAGCAATGGCAAATAATCACATTGGAACTGGCAGCAAGGTCTATAATGGTGAATCTAAAGCAATCACAAATTTGAACATGCAAATCTGAAAATGATCACAAATCTAGTTTAATGGCTAATCAGGCGAAACCCATAATTTAGGTTTCGTTCTCATTATTGTTTTTAAATTATTTTTATTTTTTAATTTTTTAAAATAATAAAAATACGTTTTTTTTATTATTTTTAAAAATAAAAAAAAAATTATAAAGAAAACTCAAAACAACAAAAAGTTGTTTTGAGTGTTTTCATCCAAAATAAACTATAAACTCAAAACATATTTATTTATGTATTTATTCATATTTTACTATTATAATGAAAAAAATATTACAAAATTCATTAACTTTAAAATATAAATATTTTTTAATAATATATTAACATTAAATATTTCTAATTTACTGAATAATAATTTTTTTGTATAAAATATTATTAAAAGCTTATTTTCAAAATTTCAAAAAGAACACGTTTTTTAATTTTCTGTTTTGAGAAATAGTTTTTCAAAATAACAAAGAGAACGTGTTTTTAATTTTTTAAAAACAAACTACCAAAATAGAAAACTGAAAATGAATTTAAAACTCAAAATTAAAAATTGAAAAACAAAAAGAACGCAACCTTAATGTTTGTATTTTAATTTTCATTTTCATGTGTTACTTTGAATTTTTTATTATTTTAATTACATTCTTAGACTAAGTATCTATGAATCAATTACATATTTCACTAGCATGGCTAAGGACTCGTGTTATCAACGCGCTTGAGCTTGATTGAAGACCTATCTATAAGAGAAGTTGAAGTGAATTTTAAAACGTCTATTTTCTCTCCCTTGAGTTTTTAGCTACTAAACTCTCATCCTCTCTCTCTCTCTTAACCTCTATCTCTCTCTATCTAGATTTGGTGACCATTGATGACAATGGAGAATAATCAAACAGATTACCTCATTATCTATCATTATGGGATAACTGCATAGTTGAAAGTGTTTCGTTAAAAAAATGTTTCTAACTTGACAAATTAACCAAAGTTCTCGTCTAAAGTACTAATTCATCTCACTTTATCAAATTTTTTTTACACATCAGTGCACTTCTATTGTATGCTCTAACTCAATTCTTGTAAGGTGTGCAATTGACTCGAAAATGCATGGTTCAAAGATGTAGTTGAAACAACAAAAAAATTGAGTTACCCCACAAAAAAAAATACAAAAGTTAAATTATGAGTTTACCCAACAAGTAAACAATGTCAAATCTAGGAGCAAATTTGGGGGAGGGCTGGCCCCAAATTCATAAGCCATTTCAGCCTTCATCCCCCCAAATAGGCCAAATTTGCCTTGCAAATCTAGGGGAGGGCTGAATCTGGGAAGGGCTGCAACTCGTGCTTGCCCCTCCCCTAAATCCGCCCCTGATTAGATGGGTTTCTACATGATCTATGTTTGAGAAAACATCTGACTGAACCAGTGCTCATCAACATCGCTCTGATACCTTTTTTCTCTCTAAGAATCCTTAGAGCGGAGCTTTAGCGAGCTACCATAGCGACTCCTAATCCAACTTGATGTCTAATTGTTTCTTTCCCCTTGCTTCCTCGCCATCACCTTTACCATCTTCACCATCATCTCCACCATTAGCTTCTCATCCTTTACGCTTTCACCCATCACTTATCACCTATACAAACATCTCTTAGCTCTCCACCTGAATCCTCTTTTTCCACAATCATTCTTTTCTTCCCCAATTTCTAGCATCCATCACCATACGTCCTTCGTACCAATATTAATGGGGTGTTTGGCTTACCGGATTGACCACTTATAAGCTATTGAATTAGCTTATAAGCAACATAACTTATTTTTTTACGCATTTGACAATATTTAAGAGCTTAAACACTATCAACGTTATAAACTAAATCAGTAGCATTTGACAAAAGCTTCCCCCCCTTAGCTTTTCCAAATAAGTTTTGTTGGGGTGTGATACCCAATAAGTCTAAGGCGATGATGGTAAGATCGAGTAAATATAAAACTATCATAGCCTTTGACCCGGGATTGATAGATTTAAGGAAAGGTCCAAACCCACTTATAGGAAGCCCGATAAGAAAATGGCCCAAGTAAATTTATCTTGTCTTTGAGAAAAGCGGGTTTGGCCCAATTACTCAAACAAGAACCAAACCTAACCCATTTTGGTACAAGCTCATTAACTGCCTATCTAAAGTTATCCATCTTATCTTGATCTAGCCTATTTGATGAAGAAGTTGAAGACTTGATTGTCCAAGTTGATATTTCACTCTTGTGTTTAGTTTTGATGATGAAAAACATTAAATAGTTTTATACTCTAAATCAAAGTATATCTGAGCCTTGAAGCCCCACCTTCATCTCTTTCATCTCCAACGATTCATCGGAGCACAACAAGGAGTTTTGTTTTGGTCTTTTTGGTTTCTCATTTTGTTTTTTAACTTACTATTTTGTGCAATTTTCTTTGATCTAATTCATTGGTTTTGCGAGATATTTACTAAACAAACTGGTATTAGAACCAGGTTGATGGCTTCGTGGGAGCAAGAAATTGAGGTTTTCTTAGTTGATTTCAGATCTGGGAGGTTTTGCAAAACCCTAACCCAAATTCAAAGATCGACCTAGATCCCCCTACTCCGTTTATATTAGGGCGTGTAAGACCCTTCGTTGGTCTTCTGACATTGAGGCGCATCTGTAGGTGTGGCGCGTGAGGCTTGAACCTCTTGTGGCTGGCGACGCATGGTTGCTCTGGGGATGATGCATGGCGGCTCTAGTGACGACACGTGGGACTTCGACAAACGTGACTCCGAATAACGTGCTCAAATCAACGAGCCTATCTGTCCTACGTGGTTTGATTTCCCTATCTCTCTTTCATTTACGGATTTTAAAATTAGTCCACTCTGTGAGAAATACTTTAACCCTGATTTAAATTCCAATAACTAGCAGGCCATCATGTGAGGGTGGCTATTAGGATTGGGGGTTACACTATGGTTGTAACCACTGCGTGTTGTTAGAACTAAGGTTAACTGTGATTATTTGCCTTCATTAACTATGTTTTTTGTTGTTGATTTCTTGTTCATTTAGTTGCTGTTAAAATTACAGTTTGAAACCATACATACATTAGTCCTCTTCCTTAGTCTAAGAATTTGTTTCAGTTGGCATCTAGAAGGTCTAAAAATAGTGTGTATTTGCAATTTAGAAAAGCTTACTTGAATCTATTTTTTATTGCAACTTGTGTGCTTTATGCATCTCATGGATACACAATACTTTGAGTTAAGTGTGTGTAATGGAAAAGGTGATTTTGTAATTTGGCAACAGAAAATGAAAGGAATTTTGCTTCAACAAAAGGTTTCAAAAGCTATTGATAATTCTTTTAATAAATCTGTTACTGAGGAAGAAAAACAAGAAAGTGATGAACTTGCATATACTTCTGTTATCTTGCATTTGTTTGATTCGGTTTTACGTAAAGTTGGTAAACATGATACTATTTAAGAACTTTGGAAAAAGCTAGAGAAAATCTATTTAACTCAATTAACCCCTAACAAATTCTTCTTTCTTAAAAGAATTTTTAGCTTTAAAATTGACTCCTCGAAAGATATAGATGATAATCTTGATATTTTCATAAATTTGTTCAAGATATCACTACCTGTGTAAAAAAATTATCGAAAAATATAAAGTTATCATTCTTTTAAATATTATTCCTAACATATATATAAAGGTCAAGAATGCTATCAAATATGAGAAAGAGTCTCTTACCCAAAATATTGTCGTTGAATCTTTTAAAAGGAATGAGAGAGAAATTAAAGCTGAAAGAAATGAGAGAAGGGGTAGAAAAATACATCTTGTGAAGGGAATGTCTCAAACTAGGGGTGGTAATGGACAAAATAAGAGTGGCAAGAAAAAGAATAGAAATAGATCTAAATCACAGGGGAAGGCGAAAGGTAGAAAATGCTATGGTTATGGAAAAATATGATATTTTATAAAAGACTGTTATATAGAGAAAAACAAAGAGAGAAAGAAAAAAATAAACTGCCATATGCATGAATGGATTCTAGACTCCAGTGCATCTTTTTATGTCACGTCTCATAAACACTAGTTTGAAAATTACAAGAGTATGATCATGGGCATGTCATTACATGTGATAATGTTGCTTATAAAGTGGTTGGTGTTGGTGACATAACTATTAAATTTGAAAATAACTTTGTGCATACATTAAATGGAGTCAGATACATTCCATAAATGAGTAGAAATCTGATTTCTGTAGGGGAATTAGAGAAAATAGGTTTTACGAGTAGAGTTGGCAATGGCATGATTAAAATATTTAAAGGCACACTTAAAGCCTTTAAATCTATTAGGAAAAATGGCATTTATATCACTTATGTTAAAGCAATTAGTGGCACTACTCCCACTATTGCATCAATTAACATTGATCACACACAAAAATGACATAATACATTAGCTCATGTAAGTATTAAGGGACTTAAATTCCTTAATGATAAAGGTGTTTTTGATAAAGATTAGGTGTCAGATTTACCATTTTGTGACCACTGCGTGCTTGGCAAACACCACAGGCTTTCTTTCTCATCTAGCAATCGTAAAACATCTAGAGTCTTAAGTACATTCATACAGACTTGTGGGGTCCTGGGAGCAATCTCATTTTGGAGGCAATAAATATTTTTTATCCATCATCGATGATTACTCTAGGCGTGTTTGGGTCTATCTACTAAAAGAAAATTTCGATACTTTTCAAAAATTTAAAAATTAGAAAAAATAATTTTAAAATTAAACTGGTAATAAAATAAAATTTTTGAGAACGGATAATGGTCTTGAGTTTTGTAATACTAATTTTGATAATATGTGCATTGAGAGTGGCATCACTAGACATAAAACAGTTCCTTATACTCCACAACAGAATGGAGTTACTGAAATGATGAATAAGACTTTACTTGAAAAAATTAAATGTATGATATTGACTTTTGGTGTGCCTAAGCCATTTTGGGATGAAGTGATTTTGACTTCTTGCTATTTGACTCCTTCTGTCATTTTGAATAGTGATATTTGTTATGAACGTTGGTATGGTAAATGTGCTGATTATTCTGTTTTGAGAACCTTTGGTTGTGTCGCTTTCTCTCATCAAAGTGAGGGAATGCTAGATCATAGAGTTATGAAATGTGTCTTCTTAGGTTACTCTGAAGGTGTCAAGGGATACAGGTTATGAGATAGAAGCCAAAAGTGTGTTAAAATCATTATTAGTTGGGATGTCACATTTAATGAATTAGATATGCCATGTCTTAAGGATGAGTCTAATTTGGTGAGAGAAAAAGCAAGATAGCGTCAGTGAAGAGTCTAAGGATGTGGAGAAAGTGAGTATTTACATTCCTATTGCCTTGAGTAAGGTGGAGAATAACACACAAGATCAGCTTATTATTGAGGAAAAGAGTAGTGAGAATATAATAGAAGAACATCTTGATGACCATGACCTTCTAAGCATATTATCTATTGGCTATAGATAGAGAGAGAAGACCACATAGAACTCCCAAAAGATTGGGAATCAATTATAGTCTTTGTTATGCTAGCTAGTTATCAAGAATTAATTGATAAAAAGCCAAAAACATATAATGAGGCAATTAAAAGTGAAAACTCTAAGTAATGGATCAAAGCAAATAAAGAGGAAATGAGATCCCTCTATAAAAATCAAACTTGGGAATTAGTACCTAAGCCGAAGGACAAATCCTTAATGGGTTGGGAATGGATTTATAAAGTTAAAGAAGGTACTAGTGGGGATGAACCAGTAAGATTTAAAGTTAGATTGATAGTTAAGGGATTCACCCAAAAGGAGATGATAAACTATAATGAAATCTTTTCTCTCGTTGTTAAGTATACCATTATATGTGTCATGCTAGCCTTAGTTGCATATTTTAACTGAAAACTTGAACAACTTGACATAAAAACTACATTCATGCATGGTAATCTTGAAGAAAAGATTTATATGTCTTAACCTAGGGGTTTTGAAGATAAAGATAAAGCTAATCCTGTATGTTATCTTAAAAAATTATTATATGGTTTCAAACAGTCCCTTGGACAATGGTACAAATGTTTTAACTCTTTTGTGCATTCCATTGGGTTTAAAATGAGTGAATTTGATCATTACTTATATTTTCAGCAACATGATAATAACTATGTGTTCTTGGGATTACCGCCCTTGCGCGATCCCCCGCCGCTCGTGCTCTTGATTTCAACAGAGGAGGTAAATCGCAGGTAGAGACTTTACCTCGTTCCGCAGGGCAAGGAGTCGAACCCATGACCTACTAGTATGAATCCCAGCTTATCATGGCCCAACCACTTGACTTGTACCCTAGGGGCAATAACTATGTGTTTTTATTATTACATGTTGATAACATGCTTTTAATTGGTCCAAATTCAAAGATGATAAATGAGATAAAAATAACTCTAGATAAAGAATTTAATATGAAAGACCTAGAGAATGTTAGAAAAATCCTAAGCATGGAAATTGAAAGAGATAGATCAATTTCATATTTATTTTTATATCAATCATCTTATATCCTGAAAATAATAAAAAAAAATTGGTATGCATGATTATAACCCTGTCACCTTACCTCTAGCTAATCATTTCATATTGTCTAAGGAACAGTCCCCTGCTAATGAAAAAGAAAGAGAATACATGAGTAAAATATTGTACACTAATGTTATTGGATCAGTAATGTATTAATGGTGTGTGCTAGACCTGACTTAGCTCACGCAGTTAGTACACTTAACAAGTTTATGTTTGATTCTGGTCTTAAACACTAGGAGGCATTGAAATGGTTATTAAGATATCTGAAGGGTTCTTATGATATTGGTTTGGTGTATAAACACACAACTAAATGAGTGAAATTAAAGGGTTTTACTGATTCTGATTATGCAGGTGATAGGGATAATAGGAAATTTACATCTTCCTATGTGTTTACTTTGTGTGATTCTTGCATTAGTTGGAAGTCACAAATCCAACACATTGTTACACTCTTTACCACCGAATCAAAATATATAACTGTCATTGAAGCTATTAAAGAAGTACTGTGATTTAAGGGCTTACTTAAAGAACTAAGTGTTTTAAGTAATAATGTGATCTATATTTAGATAGTCAATCTACTATTTATCTATGTAAAAATCCAGTGTTTCACGAACGCACTAAGCACATAGATGTCAGACTTTATTTTATACGTGACATTATATCCCAAGATGTTGTTAGGCTTGAGCAGGTATTATCTGAGTATAACCCTTTAGATATGGGAACTAAGGTTCTCATGTTGGTCAAGTTTAGAAGTTGTCTTACACTTCTAAACATTAGTAAAGACAAGTGAACATTCCAATTTGTTTGATACTTTCATCAACTAATGTATTATTTGCTTGTGTGCAGGCCTTATTAAGTATCAAGGTGGAGATTTGTTGGGGTGTGATACCCAACAAAACGGTGATGGTAAGATTAGGTAAGTATAAAACTATCATAGACTTTAGCCCGGGATTGATAGATTTAAAGAAATGTCCAAACCCACTTATAAGAAACTCGATAAAAAAATGGCCCAAGTAAATTTATCTTGTCTTTGAGGAAAGCGGGCTTAGCCCAATTGCTCAAACAAGAACCAAACCCAACCTATTTTGGTCTAAGTCCATTAGATGCCCTATCTAAAGCCCATTATCCATCTTATCTTGATTTAGCCTATTTGATGAAGAAGTTGAAGACTTGGTCATCCAAGCCATTCAACTCCCAGGTTTGTTCTCCTCTTTTTTCTCGCCCTCATCTTATCTCTTTCGAATACCTAAGGAGCTTATGCTCATCTTGGTAAAATGTTATATGGTTCTTTGATGGTTATCTATATATTGTGTATATGGAGGGTGGTTTTGAATAGACGAAGATAGAGAGAAAGAGTGAGTGATAGAGATAGTCGAAAGTGAGAAGAGAAAAAAAGAGTGGTCATTGGTACTCTCTTGTGTGGCATTTTTTCGACCTTGTGTGCATGTCATTCTTAGGTTGGGGTTTTTCTTCCAATTGGGCAGATTTGGGTTCGATCTAAGGCTAGTTTGGGTTTTCCTTGGGACCGATTCTTGGTTTTACCTTAGTGGGTCTTTGACTGATCAATTTGAGCCTTGAAGCCCTACCTTCATCTCTTTCATCGCTAATGATTCATCGGAGCAAAACAGATAGTTTTGTTTTAGTCTTTTCGATTTCTCATTTTGTTTTTTAACTCATTGTTTTGTGCAATTTTTTTCGATCTAATTCATGGGTTTTGCGAGATATTTACTCAACAAGTTCCTATGAGCTTTTTACGTTGACCAAAGAAATTACTAATTTACCCTCAAACAAAATATATATTTTCAATTTTTACCTTTTTTCATCTATTTGCCTTCTCTGTCGTTGCTACCGCTAGACCCATCTTCGGTTGTCACCTCTAGCCATACGTATCTCCTTTGCCATTGCCATGGCCATTGTCCTCCTTTTACCTTCATCAAAGTTGTTCGTCACCCCAGTTTGTTGCCTCCATCTTCTAATTTGTTGCCTTCATCTTTTGATTTGTTGCCTTCATCGTTCCCTTCTCTCACTGTCATCGTTGCCCTTTCGTCTCCTTCGTTCATTATATATATAACATATATATTTAATGTATATTGAATTAATATACTTAACATTTTAATTAAAAAATAGTATTTTTATCAATTTTATTCACATTATTCAACAATATATCTATTTTTGTTTTTTTTTTGTCAAGTTCTAATAGTTTATCAACTCTTTCAAACTATTTAAACGTTACGTTAAAAATTGATAGTTTAAAAACACATTTATCTAAACACGTTATCAATTTAAATCTTATTCAATTTTAACCTTTACATAACTTAAAAGCTAACTTAAAAACTACTTAAAAAAAAAAAAAAAAAGATAAGCCGAACACCCCGTATGGCCCTTCCCTTCACCATCCTTTGTTTTCCTTCCTCCTTGCAAGCTCGGTGCCTCAAATGAAAGGTGGACTCTTTTAAGTCCATGGGAAAGGAGGATCGAGGTTAACTAGTTGCCAGTGGTTTTGCTACGTCGCTAGCTAGACTTGGGACTGAAGTGATGATGTATTTCTATTGTAATGGTCAATCAATGTTAAGGACTTTTGAGTTTGGGTATTTTGCAACAGTCTTGTGGATGAGTGAGAGGTCCTCGTCCTCTCTCTACGAAGGGCGATCCACTCTAATGATTTTATAACATGAAACTTTGTTTTGGGATTTCACATAAATACCCTATTTTATGGGTGGAGGGTGAGGCATGCATGCATATCAGGATGTAGCTGTAGCTGTAGCTGTAGCTGATACATGCATGAATGAACATTGAGGCTTTAATTGGCAATGGCTTGTAGCTAGCCAACTGTATGTGAGAAGCTACTTATTAGCAAGGTGGAGAGACAGCTCAAGGAAACATCAAAACATTCAACAAGTGGTGGTGGGTAAGAAAGATGGATGGAAGAAGACATATGAGAGATTAATTAGGCAGGCAGGCAGGCTAGGGGTGTAAGCACGTGCCTTGCACTTTCAGATGCCACTACTCCAATTGGCACATGCTAATGCCTACTTACTCGACCCCCCCTCCCTCTCCCCTTTCTTTCTTCTCTTGTTTAATTATCAGTTCACTACTTGTACATTGGATTCCATCCGACATGTAATGCACAAGAAGCTTGTTCTGTCCCAGATTAGTTGGCCACGCACTTTGGACAACTTATTACTTCCCTTTCATGATTTTTTGGGTCCTAATTAAAGCTTACATATCGTGCCTACTCATTCCATTCATGGGTGTATGTTTCCTAATATATACATGCTAGCTAGTATTGTATATTTTTGCCCAATTATTGTCACATGTTTATAACCGGATTGGTTATGACTTTTCAATGGGTGATCATCAATTTGGTGACTCGATGCATTTTAAGATCATGATTGGCAATATTTTAACGGGTTATATTTGAGACTTAAAGTCTAATATTCAAACTATAATTTAGTAACCGGTAATTAACACGAGATATTAATTAAGTTTCAATTTTTAAATGGTCAAATTTATGTTTTTTCGTATGATTATTTAAATTTTTTATTATTTCAATTACTCTTTTAAATCATATATTTTTGAGTCAATTGCATATTTAAGATTCCAACACATGCACTAAAAAATCTAAATTACCCTTGTTGTCGAATCTTCGCTAGAGCTTCTTCTTTCGATGGCCGACAATAATTGGGATGTACAAAATTAAAAAGAAAATAAGTTAGGATAAAAGAGGTGACAATAATTGGGATGTACAAAATTAAAAAGAAAATGAGTTAGGATAAAAGAGGCTCACAAGGACGAGCGATTAGCGGAGGTGGTGGGCGGCAACGAGATTAGGTGGGCGGTGTGGAAGGCCAAGAAGCAGGGAAGGCATAAAGCATGAAGCAGAGCAGAGCAGCGCAGCGCAGCTTAATTATTCCCCTTTTTCTGCTACATTGGATTCCTTACGCACATCACATGAACCCTAATGGCTTATAATACTCAGCTTTGCTCCTTAATTTCTTAGTCACACTCACAGATTAATTAATTTAAGGGGAAGCCGACAAGCAGCGTAAGCTGTGGATTGCATGTTTTCTTGCTTAAGAACACATTCAACTTAGATCTTAATTATTTAATAATCAATAATTATATAATTGTTAATTGGGCAGGGCAGGTGTTAGCTTATAGATCTCCCCATTTCATACGTTTATGTTTCATAAATTAAATTTAATTTTTTTTAGCCGGCCAGCATCATCTTTCTTGAATTAATTTGAAAAATCATCCTACCCTTAACACTTTTGAAAGAAAAATATATATGCATCATTATCATAATTAAAATGACAATCCCTATGGTTATAGACCATTATAATGATCTTTTTTTCTTCTTTGTTTCTGCATAAAAAGTTTATAATTATTTCGATTGTGGCTCTTTTATAAAGATATTTTACTTTTAAAGTATCACTTAAGCTAGCGTTTGTTAAAATGATCAAAATAAGAGAGTATTGAGATAAAATCAGCATATTTTTCAGACCAAAATATGGAATGGTCAAAATAAGACTGAAAAATATTTTAAGATTTTTATCAAATTATTTATTAAATTTTTTAGAATGCATTAAAAGACCCAAATGTGATTTTTTTTTTTTATTTGTATGGATCAAGATATGTTTATCTTGAGGGGGAGAGAGATAAACATATTTTGAAAAATTAAAATAAGAATTCATGTGATTTATTTTCTTAGAATCACCAGATAAGTTTAACAAATACGTTAGAAATGACAAATATTCGAAATATTTCTCATATCTAACTTTTTTATTCTATATCTTCATTAATAAGCACTATCTTAGAAAACACATCATTAATTATGAGATATGGTAAGCATGTTTGTGTTCATTTCATAAAAATATTATCTGAACACTCAAGTTTTGACACTAGTATTGATGTCTTGTATTACGACACTTTCATTATATATTTCCTCTTCCTCCAAACAAAAGCTAAAAACCCTTGATGAGTTTGATCTTCTAGAGGTTTTGTGTTAATTTTTGAGTTAAAAAAATAAAACAAACCACCATTAAAACATGAATAACGCTATTAATTTTCAATAAAAATGAACAACGGTGATATGTCAGCCCATATAAAAGAAAGTGTGTGAAGTTTAATTATTGAGCACCTTTTCATCTTCCCTTATGTTATTCAAATTTTAGTTATTGGGTGTGTTTTTATCTTCTTCAAACAAACACTTCCTTTCACCTAGACTGTTACATTATCATTGTTTATCTCTACTTGAAGAATAGTATTACTCTTAAAACATGAGATTAAAGGAAGGAAAAGAACAAAAAAAAAAAAAGAGATCCCTGGAGAGTTTGGATCAATATCTAGGGTTTTGTCTTTTTAAAGGGAAGGCATCGACAGGGTGAAGCAAAACCTTGGGGGGGCTAATGAACGTTAATTAATTAGGGTTGAAGATCATATATTATATTTAGGTGCATCTTCCTGAGTCATTTTGGACTTACTTTCGAGGGTTCTTCAATCCCACCCACCCTCCCTCCCTCCCTCTCTGTGATCTGCATCTTTATATTCATAATTAATTAACAATTAATAATTAAATGCCTTGATAGATCAACTTGGACTGCCTCTTGTGATCTTAATGATGATTATTAATTAATTAATTTCTTTCAATGTGAAGTAAGTAAATGGTTTTAAAACACCCACAGGATCAATCTGCATATTATTTGTTCCAATGCTGGCCATTGCTAGCTCCAAAGCTTCACCACCAGCCATGAGCAATGCTAATGTGACAGTCTACGTAAAAGGTGTGAAAAGTAATATTATTTAAAAAAAATAAATTATAATTAAAAATTTTATTTTACTTTATAAAATAAAAAATTAAATTCATAATTTATTAATATAAATTTTAATTTATCATTATCTAATCATTTTAACTTATTTTAGAGTCATTCTACCAATTGCTTTCATTTTTTAACTTTCCGATTCCCTTCATTAATTAATCACTTCTTTCTTTGACAATTATTATTATAATAATTAAATTGCCTCAACCCATCCATGATATTATCATATGGCATGGTCATGGATTGAGGAGGATATGACCTATGCTGCACGGAAACAGAAACGAGAATGAAAAACGTTTTTAATAGGAAACAAAAACGTGAAAACAGATATTTTTCTAAAAATATAGGCATAAATAGGGTCCGAAACGAGAATATAAAACGTTTTAAAAACATTTTCGAAACGAGGAAACGATTCCTATGAGATATTTTCGTGCAATATAGGATATGACATGGGTAAACGTTGGGAACATAGATAGAGGGTGGCACATCGGCTTGTTAATGGTAGCTCTGCATCCAACGGTCAGAAGGGTGTGATTCTGCATCTCTACCGTCCGTTTTTTTTTTTTTTTTTCATGAACTAACTGCCAACGGTCGACCTTCCCATCTGCCCCATCCGATTTGGGGTTTGGTTACGTTGAAAAGACAAAACTACCCCTCACCGACTCTTTTCTTCCATATATCTCCTTGTGTAATTTAATGGTTAGGTTAGGCATGCCGTCGCATCACACACTCTCCCATGCCAAAATCTCTATTTTAACCCTCTCAATTTGGTTATTTTCTTTATATTATATATTCGGGTATATAATTAAAGAGCCCGTGATGCGTCATGTATGCGTAAAAAAAATTTTAAAAATTAAAATTAAATTTATTTTTAAAGGTATTGTTTGGTGCAAATTTGTATTTATTTAAATTCTAAATTTATTAAGATATCTAATAAAAAAATCACATGAATATTTTGGAATAAAAAAATGTAGAATAAATTATTTTAAAAAGTTTAAATTTGAATAATGAAAGTAAAATATTTACTTAAATAATAAAACACTTTTGAACAATTTTAAGCTGTTTGATTATATTTTTTTACTTTTATATAATCTTTATTTTTTAATTATTATTCTCTGAACATAATTAACTTTTTAATATTTTAACTATTAAATGCTTCATAATTTACCTAAATAAAATAAAAATTGTTAAAAAATATTTATTTATTTATAAAATTATTTGACAATTATACTAACTTTTGTTAAAAATAATACTAATTATTATTATAAATACATATTATTAAATATTACGTACTTTCTAGAATTGGGGGCACAAATGGAATTAAACTTTTTACCAAATAAGGAACGAAATGATGACAAGAGAAGGCCTATTCTATTGATT
The DNA here is from genome assembly GCA_036245055.1 of Diospyros kaki. Taxonomy (NCBI): domain Eukaryota; kingdom Viridiplantae; phylum Streptophyta; class Magnoliopsida; order Ericales; family Ebenaceae; genus Diospyros; species Diospyros kaki. Next base: position 3,629,875 of record BSEG01000002.1, on the reverse strand, counting down.
AGAATTATTATTATAAAATTATAAAAGATAAATGTGCATTGGATGCAGCGTACTGGAGACAAAAATAAAGAAGAGAGAGAGAGAGAGAAAGCGGAACCAATCGTACAACAGGCCGCCACCAGTCGGAGTCAGTCCGGCCCTCTCTCTCTCTCTCTCTCTCTCTGTGTTTAAAGCTTTTAAAGGACAACTTTCACTTTTCCTTTCTATTCTCTCTATCTTCTTCTTTTTCTCTACTTTTGTCATTTTCTTTCCCAGTCATGATACCCTCACCGGCCTGTCTATCTGTCTTTCATCCAAACAGAAACTTTTTTAATTAAATTATTATTATTATTATTATTATTAATGGGTAATGTTGTTTAATTAAACGTAAATGGAGTTCCAACTTCCAAGTAAACCCTAGCCCACCCGTGACAGACAAGCTAACACTAACAGCAGCAGCAGCACGGGAAAGTACAAACCCTCTTAAAAGCTCCATCTTTTTTCTTTTTCTTTTTATGTGACTTATAGTTAATTTCCTTCCTTTTGCCAAAGCATCTTCTCTCTCTTTCTCTCTCAAACGCTCTGCAACCCATTAAAATATTCTCCCTTTTCTTTTCTTTTCTTTTCTTTTTCGTTGTAATTTTCCATCTCCACTCTTCACTCATTTTGACCGGAACTCGCTCTCTATATAACCCTTTCGGCTCCCTTCTCTCTCTTCATCTCAATCTCTTTACACTTTCGTATATATTATTGGTTCTCTCTCTCCTTTGTCTATCTCTCTTGTCTCTCTGTAATGGCGGAACCACTGTCGAAACGCCAGAGAGAAGAAGAGGACCCTAGTGTTGTTGGGGAAAGCGAAGACTACCCAAAGCGCCAGAAATCGTATAATCAGATCCTCTCTCTCTTGGAGGAGGAGGAGGATCATCTAGAGCCCAACCAGGAGTTCTCCTCCATATTCACTACTCTCGAACGAGAGCTCTCGTGCGACTCCTCCTCCACAGCCTTCGACGGTGCTTTCTCCGACGCTGGACCGGATAGCGACGGTGGCCGGCGTAAGGGAGAGGACGAGGAAGACGAGGAGGAGAGAGAAAAGGTGATCAGACGCCTTTTGGAAGCTTCGGACGATGAACTGGGGATACCCAACTTCGATGGGGTGGCCGGCGTCGATGCCGGCGTGGCGGCAGTGGCCGACACCGACGAGGCGTTCTCGTTGTGTGATGGGTTGCTGTGGGAGTGGGAGGATGAGGCGGCGAACTACAATACGATGTTGCAGTCGGAACTTTTTCTCTAGGAAATTGGGGGCGGGTTAGAGGCGAAATAGGGAATTATTGGGGGGCTGGAACGGGAAAAGAAGAAAAGATGGAGGCGTAGGTTAAAGGAAAAGGAGCAAGTGAACGCGTTTTTTGGGAATTTCATTTTGGTCCCCTCTTCTTTTGTAAAATATCAGGACGGTCCCCCCTTTTCCTCTTTTAGAATATTGAAAAAGCGTAGAAGAAAGACAGGCTAATGAAACAAATTTATATTCCTTTATTCCATGTTTTTATCTTTATTGAAGTGCAGGCTGATTTGGTACATTTATATCTATAAATTAAAAAATAAATAAATAAATAAATTGTCTTAATCCCTCACCCTCAATTAATTAATTAATCTTACATCTTAAGCTGGATTACTGGATTCGGATTAGAAATGAATCAACCTGCAACCATAAATAACAGAGTAATGTTAAATATAAAAATATAAATATTATATTTTTTATTATATTTTTTGGAGTGCCTTTTGTAACTTTATAATTGGATTATCTGATCGATCTCTATTAAGGGTTAAAGCTTTTTAGGGGTGTCTTGATAACTTATAATTGAATTATCTAGTGGATATATATAGTTTGTGGGTAATTTAAAGAATAGCTAATTATAATATCTTAATTAATTATGAAAAAAAAATTAAATGTCGAAGATGCAAATGGTCAAGCAATGTTCAATGAAATAATGATATTCTACGATGACCATATCATTAATTTATTTATGTATTAAACTCATAATCAAGTTATCAATCAACATTGAGACTTAATAGATAAGCAATTGAGAGGCTTTAAAATATACAGTCACTACCACCATGGCCTAGTGTTTTCTTTTAACTTGACAACATCAATTGGTTCTAACACCATTAAAAGGGTGGGGGTATTAAACTTACACTAAATATTAAGAATCCTAATTCATGAGATTGAGAACAATTACTTAAGAGTTAAGACAATGAAAAAGGGGAGGGAAAGATAGAGAGGAAATAAAACAATCCTTAAATAGAGATTAAATTATAATTGTCAAATAACACCCAATAACATGACTATTATTAGGTTATTGGATTAAGGGAATGGGGGGTTGGTTATTATGATTTGGTGAAATTACACTTTAACACTCTTGAGATTCAACATGTACATTTATCTTGATATATTAAAAATGATAAGGATCGTTTACTATTAAAATAATTAATTGAAAAGTCTATTATACATTTGCAAAAAATTTCCCTTCTCCTATCTTTCTTTCTCATCTTATCACTTTTCACTCATATTTCTTTCTTTCTCTTTTCATCTTTATATTCAATTGATAGATTAACTTGGGATGTTGGTAGAGTTAAAATTTAAAGATACTAAAAAATCGACTTGAAAAAAAAGAGTCAAAGGGATAATGAGAGAATTGGAGAGATTGAGAGAAAATGACACCACGAAAGAGGTGTAAAGAGAAACAAAGATAAAAAAATCGATGTGTAATAATTAGATATGAGAAAAAAAATAGCGATTAATAGTAGTTATACATTTGCAATAATAGTCAGTTTGAAAAAAATTCAAATAATTGAAAGTCGAGTTTAGTAATGACTTATGATGGTATTAATAGTAAAAAATGATGACTAGTCTAAGACATAATTGTTGGTGGCAGAGCGACAATAAAAAAAATATAAAAAAAATGTGATGATGGTAAGTAAAAAAAAAAAGGCTAAAGGCATATATAGCCCCTCCACCTTTGCCCATTTAACCACTTTACCCCTTAAACTTGAGGGGGGACCTATTAGCCCCCTCAACTTTCAATTTAAGGTCTATTAGACACCTCAAAATTTAAAATTACCTTCTGCTGTACATTCTTTCATTTAATATTAATTTTATATTAATATAATATATATTTATAACTTATAAATCATTATTTTATTATATATTGATATAATATATTTATATTGATATCTAACTAATAAAATTTTATCATTAAATATTGATAAGTTATATAATTATTTTATCATTATATGTTTATACAATATATATATTGATGTTCAATTGATAAAATTTTATCATTAGATATTGATAAATTATACACAATTATTTTATTATTAATATTGATAAATTATGTATTAAATTTTATATTAATACCATATATATGTTTATATCTTATAGATAAAATTTTATTATTAAATGTTGATAAATTCTATATCATATTTATTAAAATTTTATATTAATATACTATATATTGTATTAATATAAAATTTTAATAAAATAATTGTGTATAATTTATCAATATCTAATGATAAAATTTTATCAATTGAACATCAATATATATATTGTATAAACATATAATGATAAAATAATTATATAACTTGTCAATATTTAATGATAAAATTTTATTAGTTAGATATCAATATAAATATATTATATCAATATATAATAAAATAATAATTTATAAGTTATAAATATATATTATATTAATATAAAATTAATATTAAATAAAAGAACGTACAGCAGAAGGTAATTTTAAATTTTGAGGTGTCTAATAGACCTTAAATTGAAAGTTGAGGGGCCTAATAGGTCCCCCCTCAAGTTTAAGGGGCAAAGTGGTTAAATGGGCAAAGGTGGAGGGGCTATATATGCCTTTAGCCAAAAAAAAAAAAATTGTTAGATCCAATGATCCAATGTGATGGTGCCCTCATGAAACACACATGCCTTCTCCTTTCATAAAGCCCCACTTGGTACCCCCATTAGATCCAATGATTGTTAGATCTTTGGCTCTGGAGTTTTAGAGATTAGTTGTGATGGTGGAGGAAAAGAATCTTGTCTAATCGTTATATTTGTCGAAGATCTTGTGTAATTGTCAAACTCGTCGAAAATTATTTTTGTTTTAAAAAAATTGAGAGAGAAATAAAAAGATATTTTTAATATTTTATAAAATTTAAAATCTCTTTAGTTAGGTATGATGAATAAAATTAAGAGGGGTGGTTGTTATTTTTTAAATATTTATTTATGTTTTTACTAAATTTTCTAATTTAACTATGATGATGTTTGGGAACGAATGAATAAGATGGAGACACGCAACCACTAGGTGCTTGGGCTGGATGTGTGCGTGAACCGGACGATGATGATGCTATGTGTACGTCGCTGTCGCCGTCGCCGTCGCCGTCGCTCTTTTGGAGGGGGAGGCCGTGGCGCAGACGCATCCTGCTAAAATAAGCCGGGGGGGTTAATGAGGATAGGATAAGGGGGGGAACGTTGGGGGTGGGTGGGACCCGCGATCACGAGATACTGACGCAGCAATGCGCTGTCCGCCATGTCCACACATGTGACCTATTCATTATTATTATTATTATTAGCGTCTCCAATTTAAAAACCGCCAATTCCGTCAAATCAAAGTCGCTTAAACTCCCGTTTCACGTTTTTGATCACGTAACCCTTCCCCACTCCAAAAAATTTTAGATCGTCGGGCTTTGCTTGTCTCAAAAGATGAATTATTCACTTCAAGCGTCCTTTTACCTGACTTCAGAGAGTATGAGGGGATTAATTATAATAACTTAGTCAGATATAGTGGATAGATCAATATTTACTGTGCACAAAAACCTCCTCTCATTTTAAGAGATTACTCCTACACTGTCACTAGTGAGACTCAATTCTTGGTACTTGTCTCAAACTTTACTTTAGAGACACTTTGTGCCCCCAATTGTAACCAACTGACCTGCCCATGCAGACTCGTCAGGCTTTACTGAAAGGAGGTAAAATTGTCATTTTACCCCCACATCCTGCTCTCTCCTTTCTCCTCTCATGGATTATTTTGTTTTTATTACTCTTGTCTCTCTTACCATAATCGCTGTCGTCGCCTCATTGTCACGCCTCACTATAGTCGCCTCGTCTTCATCGCCTCTCTACCATCGCCGCCTCACCTCGTCGACAATCGCTGCATCAACTGTAGGTGAGGCGAAGCGATGGCAGAGAGGCAACGGAGGCAAGATGAGGTGATGGCAGAGAGGCGATAGAGGCGAGACGAGGCGACGACAGCGACCATGGCAGGGGACAAGAGCAGCAGGGGCGGGGGCAATGGCCCGCTTTATAAATTTTCGAAGCGGGTGGGGGTAAAATCATTTTTTTGCTCCATTTCTATGATCGACTTGGTAGATCTGTCAGGCCCTATAGAACAGCTCTCCCCACTCCACTCCACTGTTTTAATTATATAAATAATAAATTATTTTTTAATTTAAATTTTTTATTTAGTAATTTCATTATGGTCTTAAATCTAAGTGCATACTATAGTAATCTCTATTATATTATGTGTCTATGTGAATGTTATATTATAAAATATTATGAAATCATAAAACTCTTTAAATTAATGTCACACGTGTAATTAAATTAAAGAGTTTATTAATTTTTATATTAAACTTAATATGTTTTATATTTGGTTGTAAGTTCAATTAAATTCTTTAAAATTATTGTTCTTGTATAGTGTCTTGTTGCTCGTGTCTTTATTTTTGACAAAAACGTTAAATCGTAGGTTGACTTTTGACTCTTACTTAAATAGAGTATCGAACTCGTGATCTACTAATATTCATCATAATTTATCACTTGTCAATCACTTAACTTATGCTATGAAATTTTAATTAAATTTTTTACTTAAGCTTTGAATCAAACCATGGACAGGGAACTGACACCCAAATTCATATTTAATTTTTTTTATTTATACATGAAAGTATAAGAATTAAATTAAATCAAAAAATAAATATATGAATATAATTAAAATTAAAAAAATTAAATAATAATAAGAAAAGAAATATAAACATATAGAGACAAAAATATAGATTAGACCATCTACCCACCTTTATTGTTTGCAATTTGTTTACAACCGTATATATCCAATTAATCTTTTATTAAATTTTACATGAAATAATTTATTTTATTTTTAAAAAAATAAACACACATTTGGGATAACGAAAGATATGGGATGTATGATAGGGAGGGAGTCGGCTAGAAGAGGATGGGGCCATGGATATGTATGTATGTGGATGATGGGGACATGTGTTAATAACATCCAGGGAAAGTGTGGTTGGCCTAACAACGCCACCACCTTTATGCCGTCTCTACTCTCTAGAACAACCCTGTGGGGCCCACACCCCGGGCAGAAGTATGCATCTCCCTACATAATTGAGATACCCACCCATCATGACCCATCCACCATGCGTGAATGTATATCTTATCTTATACATATCTTATGATGCATGGATGACATTTTCATGGATAAAAATATCATAAGATTGTGTGAAAAATAAAACATACACGCCCTACAAGGAGACGAGTGTGAGAGAGAACAAGAAGAAAGAGATAAGTGGAGACATCAACGGTAGGGTTGGCAATAAGCTGAGCTGAGCCGAGTCGAATTAGGCCTAGCTCGAGCTTAGTTCGATTGATTTTAGCTTGACTCGTAACTCGGCTCGAGCTTGATACGAACTGATTTTTTTAGCTTGAACTTGGCTCGATGATAATTACGAGCTGGCTCGACTTGGTTCAGCCTGAAATTAATTATCACCTTACTTTTATTTATATATAAATATTTAAATAATATATTTATAAAATTATTAAGTATATATTTATATTATTAAGTATTAAGTAATAAATATTTTTTATTTAATAAATTTATAAAATTAATATATATATATATAAGAGTATATCGAGCTGGCTCGTGAGCCAAATGAGTCAAAATAATGGTAGGTCAAGTACGACTCATTTACTAAATGAGCTAAATATTTGATTTTAAATTTGACTCATTTGTATTATGAGTTAGCTTATTGAGCCAATTTTCAAGTCGAATTTTGAGTTAGCTCATGAGTAACTCGGTTTATTGTCTGCCCTAATCAACGATGGCGAGCGAACGAGAGAAAAGACAAAGGCCTGACTGAACCCAAACAGCAACAATCTGTGAATGAAGCAGAGGCGCCCACACCACACACACAGTCGCTACAGCCAAGTTTACAAGATTCGACTTTGCTACATTGCTTTAGTTCATGGTTCAGTTCAGCAAATAAACGTTGAATATTATTATGGTTCTAGCGATTGGAGAATATGACATGCCTTGTTTGTTGCTTTGAAATATGAACATCTTCTTGGGCTGCATTATTAGACTAAGAAAATATGTAGTGTAAATTATATATATATATATATACATGCTTTGCAACATTAATTAGTAGTGAAAATGAACATTTATAAGAGCAAATATTTAGTGTTCGAGAGATAAACATCGCATAATAAGAGTATAGTAGGATATGATAAAAATAATGACGTCAGGTAACAAGAGATATGATATTGGGAAGACCACAAAGAAATATTAAAAAGAAAAGGAGCAATTTTGAAAATATAGTGTTTTGAACGAAAGAAAAGGATAGAATGTGTTGTCATGTTTTAGTGAAAATATGTTCGACCTTAAGAAAAAAAAAATTGGGTACGATGGCTATAGAAAAATTAGTAAGGTGATTGAGAATACTAACGAGTAAAAAAGAAAAAAAAATAGTTAAGGATTTTAGAAGAAAGTTATTTAAATAGATAATATTTGTGAGTAAATGAAGTTTAGTTGACTTAACTCCTTTCTCAAAAAAAATAAAAAATATTTTATAATGATTCAGTCAATTAAATAGTATTTCTGGTCGACTAATTTGACTTTATTAGAAGCGCTAAAGTATACTAGAGTTATTTGGTTGAGGACGACTTACTTTTGATTGACTACACTAGGTGCCTAAAAAGATGATATATTTTATCTCTTATAATCAACTAAAACTATTCATTTGGTCGACTTAATTCATAAAGAAAAATTAGTTTTGATTTTGGAAACATTTGATCAACCAAGTATGTTGTTTTGGTCGACTAGATCGATACTTAAAAAGGTGTCTAAAATCTTTGAAAAGAATTTAATCGGCTAAACTTGAATTGTTTTCAAACAAAAATAACTCGCTACCTACCCTTGATCTACTAATCTCTAACAATTGTAGATCAAATCAGTCATCATTTTAACTAATAATATTTTATACATCTTTAGTCAATCAAACCAAAACACTGGTCGGCCAAACACCCAGTTAATTTAATATATATATATATATATATATTTTAGACACTTTAAAGGGTACCATATTTGCTTATATGTCCTTATCAATTCCCATTTTATTAATTATAGGGGTACGATATTTGCTTATAAATCGTTTTAGAGATTAGGGCACGCTTTGAAGGACATCTTTTTTACAAATAATAGTACTAGGAATAGGAATAGTAATAGTAAAAGTAAAAATGCCATCTCAGTTGTCACATTATTTTATCAGAAAAATTGTACCAAAAACCAAAGTGAGATGTGAGTGTATAGGCGAAGAATAAGACTTGGAAGAAAAAAAAAGGCTGAAAACTAAAGGGCCGTGCCGTCCCCGCAAACCGCAATGCCCCTTTTAATGCCCTTCCATTCAATCTTTTTCCTTCACAACTATTCAATTTGACCCTTGTGATTATATTTTAATATTATAAGTTTTTGATAAAGATTGTCATTTTCTTCCTTAAAACCTACGGGCCCCGACTCAAATTAGGTAATCAAGCCGGGCCAAGTAAGACTAAGTCAAAGATCGACATTTATAGCCCCTCATGTAATAAAGCAATACCTATCGCATTGTTTAGAATTTGAATATACCATCTTGACATATTCAACACTCAAATCTTATAGGATGAACCAGTTGAACGACTCCAAAGGGTTTACCCAAGACGTAGCGTCAATGACCTTAATTTTGGATTCCAATTTACAAAGCTTAATATGTGGGTGGGGTTATGGCTTCACTTTCATGTCATGAAGGTAAAGGTCACAAGGCAAATATGAAATGATTTATTTGGGTGGTCATGATTCTTTGCAAAGACCCACCAAGGCTTACTTCTTTTCCCATCGCTCTCTCAAATCAATCTTAATTTGTCTTTTATTTTGCTTTTCCCCCTTAGTGGTGGTGATGGACTACACGATTCTAATAACACTTCCTTTGACAACACAAATTTTTACCTAATTGGTTGAGGAATTCAATTTTATTTTCTATGGCAACCAACCACCCAATTGGTTGGAATTCAATTTTAATTTCTGTGGCAACCAGCCACCTAATTGGTTGAACAATATATATATATATATATATATTGATTTGTACTTGACCAAGGCTCATTATTGATGTACATTAGGCCAAGACAAAAAAAAAAAAAAAAAAACCCAATAAAAGGACCTGAAAACCAGCCCCTTAAGTGACAAACTCCCAAGAAACCCCTTCATGAATTTACCTCATGAAAGGAGACGTGAGAGACTCCTCGATCATTCAAAAATATATATTTTGAAGGGAAAATGATATAAGTATATTATTGTATACATCTTGAACTACATAATGATGTACTAATATCTAAAATATTCTCATCCAAGAAAGTGAGACACCTAGTGAGGCATGGTAAAATTAGAGATGTTTATGCCATTTATATGTATTATATAGTCTAAAGTATACATAAATAATGTACAAATAACATGACCCTTTTTGAAATATTTCTATGCCAGAGTGCTAAGGCCGACCTAAGGGTCACTTGGGCCTTAGGCAGTAATAAGTTTTGGGGTCTTCTAAAAAATGATAAAAATTATTTAATATTTGAAGAATACAATTTTTTAAAGGCTTTAGGCATAGGCCTTAGCTGGTCCTGCAGAGCGCAAACCCCTACACCCCCCTTCCCAAATAAAACTCGAAATGTCAAAGTGCCCTCCCAAGTTAGCACACCTCCCTACAAATGAGGGATCATTTTTCTAAATGCAATAAGAGATAGATAATCATTTTACAATAAACACTCTTTATAATTTTCACTATTTTCGACAAAGATCTAACTTAATTATTGGAGGGTTTGTGTAGGATATATCCTATGCCCCCTATGAGTTTCTCTCTTTGTAGGATATTGACAGTCCAAAACAATTCCCCAATACATAAATTTATTGTTGTATGTAGACAACAACAAAAATAAAAAAATTGAGTACCTGATCAAATCAACTCTTAGTTACTTGGATCTAGTTGGTTGATCCTTGATATGTATTTGTACTCAAGAGAACTAACATATTGCCATCACCGAGTTTGCCCAACGCAGGTTAGTAGAAGGGTTGTGTGTGTTGGGGGGCCCACGGTCAGGCCCATGCCCGTCTTCTCACTGTTACTTGCGTCAAGCAATTATTATATTATTCGATACAAGTAGCATAACAATTTTCTTGTACTCAGACTTAGTCAAAGCACAAATTAATTCGAAATTTATTTGAGAGGTTTCTCAACATATCTTCACTAAATTCCAAATATTCTTCTTGAAGGGAAAGATTTATGATGAATGAAAAGAGATGGACAAAGTGTCACATAGTTTCCACAATAAAACAAAATACAAACCTCCATTTCCATTGATGCCAAGTTTATTTCTTTCTCACTATAATATAATCATAAGCATATTTGACCAAAGAGATTAAAGGGGAAAAAAAAAAAACTAGTGGTGGCGATATTCAACAAGAAAATGAATACTAACTTTGAAACAAAAGTATTAATTAGCTCGTCAAATCAAATAGCATGTTTGGAAATTTTCTTAATTACTTCGGGTGTTAGATTAGATATAATAATAAAATTTAGATGTCGAAGAATCGTTCTAAAGTCATCAAGACTCTACAAACAAGAAAATAATCAGAGAACATAGAGCATTCTCAACGCAAATACTCCAATGACTCTACGAACGATCAAAGGGCCTTGGGTATTCTCTATGCAAACTCAGAGAGCATTTTTAATTATGAGAATACCTTGCGAGAGACCTTCTTATGACTCTCTCGAAACTCCTTTCAAAGGAGTCTATCAAGACTTTCTCAAAGACTCCCCCAAATCGAGAGGGCCCCCATAGGCATTTTCATGAGAAACTTTATTCTTATACTTTATATTCAACTTTTAGACTTATCATTCATAAATTTCATAATTGGGTCAATATGTATCCATTAAACAAATTCTTTTCTTTCACGTTTTTTTTTTCTCTTTAAAATCTCTTCCAGTGTTTTTCTTAGGATAACCTTTTGAAACTTTCATTAGAGTTTATTTGACTAAGTTTTACTCACATGCACATTCATTTTTAAAATATATTTATATTTTTTCTAAAAAAGAAAACATATTAGTTGAAATTACCTTTTTGACCTGGTCTAGTAAAAAATCACCATCATCGTGCTGCTGGGCAATTGAATCCAATCCACTAAGAAAGTGAAAGCATGATTAGAAATAGTATTAGTTTGGAGGCGAGAGACTTAAACATAACGTGCTGCACATGTTTTATGATCGAATCGACCGAAAACAAACGAATTAATACAGTGGTTCTAATTAAACAGCTAGCAGCCAGCTGCTTTTCATGTTTAGTGTTTTTCATGCAGGGATTGCTGCATGTCAGTGGGATATTAGGTGAGTCAGTGGATGAGTTTGAAAAGCAAAGACTTGGGGGGGGACAAGATGAGCCAATTGATGGATGCTTTCACTGTTCAATGTAGGAAAAGTGAAGTTATATGGGGGGCTGTGTTTTTTGTTCTTATGATTGGGATTGCTAATGCTTAAGCACCTTAGCAACAGTTGTTCTAGGCAAAGTGGGCAGCAATGCAAGTTTTCTAGTAAAAGTGGGGAACAAACTGCTCTCTGATGATTGTTATTTTAATGGTTCGTATGGGTATAGGACCCCACATGCATTTGAGAAAAAAAAGTGTCAAAAGTTGGGGTTGTGGGTTTGATTTTAATTTTAATTTGTTTAAAGTGTAGTATGGGCTACATCTAATGTTTCGTGAAAAAGCAAAATAATCCCTTATTGTTGTTTAAGTTAGTTCTTTCCAATTATCTTCCCGACAGAATGGCTGGCCAAACTATGGCAGTTGATTTACAATTTGATTGTTGACTCTCCTTATCCTTAAATTTTGATGATTGTTTGTTTGTTTCTATCAAAGCGAACATCACAGCTTACCGTGATGCTTGGCTTATTTTAGCTCTCAAAATTTGACCGCATGCTTGGCTTATTTTAGCTGTGGAAATCTCTATTGCACGGAAATAACGAAATAGTGTTGTTTGACGATTTCAAAACGCTTTTTTTAGTATAGAATATTAAGAAATATTAAAAAAAATTCTTGAACTATTCTATAATTTTAAAAATATTTTGAAATTATTTTATAATATTAAAAACGCACTTCTAATTTAAAAACGTATTTCTATTTTACAACACAAAAGTAATTTCACTACTATTCGGACGACCAAATTAGAAAAAAAAAAATTTATATTTATGTTTGCTGGCAATTCTTGAAAATACCCTGTTGAAAAGCAGGTTCTCGGATTGCATGTCAAAAACGACCTAACAATTAGCCTTTTACTCCCCCACATCTCTCGGGTGTATGTTATATCGGATTAATTATACACATAATCACTTAATTTTATATTTTATTATTATTTAATTATTAAATTTTAAAATATTACTTATTAATCACTAATATTTTAAAATTGTTACCGCTTAATCACTAAATTTTAAAATATTATCTACTAGTTACTAATATTTTAAAATTATTTTTCATTCGTCAATTTAAAGTTCAGTGACTAATAAATGACAGATAAAAAACAATTTTGAAATATTAATGACTAACAAGTAACATTTTAAAATTCAGTAACTATACAATAACAGTTTTAAAATATTAATGACTAACGAATAACATTTCAAAATTCAGTGATCAAACAATAATAAAATACAAAATTAATAATTAATCCTGTTATATCTCCTCCTAAAAATAATAAAAAATTAAAAATAAACCGGATGCCATGAATCATCACTGTATTTGGCACTGCAGAGAAATTTAAAGCATCACACTTGACATCGACAGGCCTTTTTATCTCACCAGGCCGTTAATTATTCTCAAGTGTCGACTGAATTACTTAAGCAAATAGCTAGCTCATAGTCATAGATATTAGTTTGGAGAACAATAATAATTGTCAGACTACACAATGATACGAACTCAAAATTTGGAACTCAAATATCCATAGACACATCTGGAAGATGTCTTAAGGCTATAACATTTGGAAGAAACTGTGACTGTGAAGCTTCAATTAACACAAATAAAGACGATGAAACAGTAATTAACTGGCATAGACGCAAAAAACCACTAGGTAGCACTTTTTTCTTCTAATACGGGCAGCCAAACTACTACATCATGAATGCAACTTCTTACTCCTCATCTTCTTCATCTCCATCCCCACCAGCAGCCTTCTTTGCAGCTGCCTTGGCGTTCTTTCGCTTGACTCTACCAGGGCGGCCACCTCCAAAGGGGCTTGTCAGAGAGAAATCAATGTGCTTCTGTGAATCCACTCTCACCATGAAGGACGGCACATTGACCACCTGCCTCCCAACCCTGCAATATGCCACCACGATTATGTACATAACCAACAAAATAAGATAATAAAAAGGATGCATCTCTATCACAACCGTTCACCAAACCATAAAACCTGGTTAATAATAGAAATTCAACATAGAGACTGAATTTTAATAAATTAGATCATTGTCCCATACAACAATGGACAAAATTCAGTATTATTATAAAGCCTGACACCCAAACAGGCCATTACCATACATTGCTGCTAAACAATTGACCAACTATTCCAGACAATAACGCCATGTAACATGAGAAAAGGTTAAAATCTTATGAGCATAGCCCTGCGTTGACTACACTAATCCCCAGGAAATGCAGGCAACAGTCAACATATTGAAATGCACATCTATTTTACAGAAATAGCAGGACCATTGAAGGATCCTACTTGAAGACTCACTGAAGCTATGTATGGTAATACTTCATTTTTCTATGTTGAGGCATTAACCTTAATAATTTTATAAAAGTACAAATTTGGTTGTAACAAAACACTATCTTTCCATTAAGATGGCATCAGTTGTCAGTTGTTGTTTAACATATTTCCATTCATCTATTTTCATTACTCTGAAACAAGGATAAAGTTTTTCCATTACTTTCTATCTATCCTTTACTCTCCCAATTAAATAGAACATCTTTAGGATGTTTTCTTACAAACATAAGGTTACCGCTCCTCACGAGAACATGACGTTTTGGCCAACACAAATCAATTCTATTAGTATTCTTACTACTATCAATATTATATTAAAAATCTGAATTATAAAATTTGCCAATAATAAACAATATTATAATACAAAAATATATTATAAATATAAAATTGATTAATAATAAATAATTTATTTCACTATGATATTATAATTTAAAAATATCTAATAATCAAGTAAAAATAATGGAAAATATTAATATTGTAAAAAGTAAAAATATTAACAACAAAAAGATCAGTATTATAAAATTTCTAAAACTATAGAAAAATAAAATTTATAATCAATATAGATTATAATTTTAGTAATATCATAAGTATCACATTGGTAATATTAATCTCATAATATTATCAATCTAATTTATTCATAATTTATATAATAATATTACTAATAGATTATTATCAACAAATATAATACTAGCAACCAAAAAAATATTGTACTGATAGGATTAATGTTATAAATAATATAAGCATTAATATTTTAATACTAAAAGCATATAAATAATAACAAGATATTACATTATATAAAAATTGGAGGTTAAGTAAAAATGCCAGAGATGAAAAACTGAAAAGTTTTCTTTGTAATTAAACAACCCCCTGGGAGTTTCATTCAACAATAGAAAGGTTAGAGGGCATTTGACAGAGTTCCCTGTTTTTCTTTTTCATTGTCAATTTCTTTTATGATTTTGGTTTTAGTTACAAAATAAAAACTTATATGCTACATGATAAACTTGGTTTGTATTTTGCTTTCAATTTTTTTTCCATTCTTACTCTCCTCCACCGCTAATGGGAATTGCCTAGAAACTCCCATGCCTCTATCG
The DNA here is from genome assembly GCA_036245055.1 of Diospyros kaki. Taxonomy (NCBI): domain Eukaryota; kingdom Viridiplantae; phylum Streptophyta; class Magnoliopsida; order Ericales; family Ebenaceae; genus Diospyros; species Diospyros kaki. The sequence goes on along the minus strand of BSEG01000002.1, from coordinate 3,614,651 downwards.
GAGTTGCTTAAATCCAAAGACTCCTGTTGGCCACAATGTTTCCAGTTGATAAGGAGAGGATGAAAAGAAAATGAACATGAAAACAAAACAAAAACTGTAAAAAAACTCTTTTGTTGTTTTCATTTTTTCCGAAATTTTAAAAATTTCAAAAAAGAAAAAAAACAATTAATTGGCATTACATGTTTTCCTTTCCAAAGTAATGAAAATGAAAAGAGAACAGTAGAGATAGGATACCTAGAAAACAAGCTTTTAGTATGTAAACATCAAACAAATTTCAACAAAAAACAAAAGGACCATGTTGCTCCTTGGGATTTGATTAAGCAAGCTATTAATCATCAAATACACAACTCAGTAATTTGTGCACGCTTGTAGCAGTTACATGGGAGCATATGTGCTTTGTCTGAAAAGACATGCCTTACAGTAGAAAGAACATGGTTTTTCATCTCAAAGTGCAGTAACCTTAAGAGATTTAGCAACTTCCATAGTGCATTACTACATAAGCAAATGAAGATAAAACTTCTCTAAAGCATGTCACTGTTAGGAAGGAGGAAAAACTAAAATCAAAGGAGAATATTTCTTTATTTCATTTACTTAAAAGAGGAAAAAAATCTTCAACATGTACTCAAACTATCTCTCTGTAAAAGAAGGAAGATTGCCACTATATGCATACACCCTAAAAAAAGATTTAAAGGACAATTAGTAGCACATTTTCATGACAGTATACTCACAGGGAATGAACACGTTGAACTGTAATTCATATTGATGTAGAAATTTAAATATAAATACTTTGACACCCCGTGTAGGCAGGAAATAAAGTCACGTTTTAAGAATCAAGAAAGGTGAATGCTTTTATGGCAAAACACCAAGGATGTTCACTATAAAAGCATGCGATAGATATGAATATTTCCTTTTCTCATCAAATCATAATCTGGACATTCTTTATATCTACATTCAGATATTGCAAATATAACTAACTTACAGTCTCAGAATAATTTTGAAAAGAGTTCAAAATCAAGTGTTGCAAACATAATATAGTAAGACACTAGGTAACACAATATGTAAAAAATTAGGAATAGTTGCAAACAAATCAAAAAACTAAGAAACTATTTTTTGCCTACAATAATCCTGCGCAATACATAGCAGGATTGAATTATGTAATAGCAATGTTCTAGATCATCATAGTCAGATTCATATCAAACATACCCCAATAGAAAATTTGATTTAAATGCCACAATCATATGCAAATGTCACAATAACATACCTGATATGCCTCTGTCTGATGAGCACCCTGGCATGGTGAATTGATTTAGCCATACCCGTCTTGAACACAAGCGTTTGCAGGCGTCGCTCAAGGAAGTTCTCCACAGTAAGGGCTAAGACATAATCGAGCTTATTCTGGCTCTCATCAAGCAGACCATACCTGTTCATCCTCCTAAGAAGAGCTTCGCCCTCAAAAATCCTGCGGGGATTCTTCTCATCAAGGGTAAGAAGCATTCTTGCATTATTACGAATGCGGCTCAAAGCATATTGAACCCTCCAAAGCTCCCTCTTGCAGCGGAGCCCATATTCTCCCACAAGCTTCAGTTCAGCATCTAATCGCTCCTTCTCATAGGGGCGACGGGGTTTCTTGAAAGTTTTACCATCTAAAAACCAGTGGCAGAACTTTTAGCTCATAAATCCAAGACGGAAAATCAAAACCCTCCATACAAATATACTAGCTGAAACAAATGTCAATGAGCACTTACAGAAATACTAATGCTAACATTTGATTTCAGATATTAGAAAGGGTGAAAAGGGAACTTTATGTGTACTCATTTTTCCAAGCAAGCAAACAAAAAATTCTTTTAAACCAGTAACTGTTGATTAACTCAGTTCCCTAATGAACCAAAATGCAGGAAACGTTGGTGACTGTTTAGTTGTACAAAATATTTCTAATTTCTCAGCTCCAATTTTCTATTGAATGATTGAATCTCCAATCAAAAAACAAAAAACTCAATTTTCTAATTTTTCAACATTATAATATGAATTGGAGAACATAAAAAAGATGTTTTCTAAATTTTCTGGAAATGAATGCTATTACTTTTGGAAACATAAAATGTTAAGTATGTTTACTTGTAAAATTGGAGTTGAAAAATTAAAAAATGACAGGCCCTTAGCTTCTCCATTTTTATCATCTTTTTCTATTGCTTCCTTTTCCCTTTTCCCTTTTCTAGCACAAATCCAAGACCCAAAACCATTGTTTAACGCATATTTTTTATGGCTCAAGAAACTGAGGAACCCATCATGTCGGACCAATTCCAGGTACAAAGTAAAATCAACCAGATCGTTGTCTAATATAGCTTAGTTTAAAGACAAACTATACTCAGTTCACAAATAAAGGCAGTAAGTTTCAAAAATCAGTTTCCTCCCTAATTTTTCTTATGCTTGTTCAGAAAAGAAACAGATAATATTACCAGATTCGCAGAAGCTTATAATAGATAACACTGTAATGATGCTATAAAAAAAATACATGATAAGGTTTCCAGTTTCCCGTAGCTGGAATTGTATTACAGTGAAAAAATCATGCATTACGCCAAAAGTGTAACCAATTGATTTCAGTGTCTTACGTGTGCTTAACACAAATAACGGATCAGATCATGTACACAACCAAATACATACATACAAACATGGTTTCGGTACATATATTCTTGTATAGAGAAAACTTACAGTTCCGGTAATAGGAAACGTGCACCATGCTTGAACGCCCACCAGTATGACGATCAGATCTCCGGCAGGCGATAAAAATCAGAAAAGGGGACGCAGGAGAGAAAGGATTTGAGATGAGAGCATTATATTTATATAGCTCGTCGATCAAAACCCTAGGCCTAACTGGCCCAAAGAACCATTGGGCCAAAAGAGAGACATTGGCCCATTTACCACTGGATTTGAGGTGAAACTTAAACACCAACTAAAAATTTGTTGACCCAACTTATATTATCTGCTTGATTTTTTAAAAAATATATATATTTGAATTTTTAATATATTAATATTTATTCTTTCTTCTATTATTTAAGAAAATATTTATTTTAGTGTCTGTCAACTATTTTGAAGAGATAATAAATAAATTAAAATTTAAACAAAAAAACTAATCCCAAAACCAACATCTTTTTGGTAATTATCTCAAAATAAACCCCATCTTCAATTAAAAATTTAAAATCAAATCCAAACAAAATTAAAATAGTTAGTGGGTGGAAACACACTAAAAAAATAAAGAAAAAAATAAGTGAGATATTATAATAAATTTAAATAAAAAATTAATCCCAAAGTCAATATTATGCTTTGCTAGTTGCATTCTACATATCCATATAAGGAGAATAGCTCCTAATAATTTTTTTATGGAAGACATCTGTGCATTATGTCAAAGTAACACACAAATAAATTTTTTGAATCATGAGAGAAAAGAGACGAACAAAAGGAATGTGCACGAAAAAGAGATATGATAGTCTCGACTATGTAAAATTATTACATTATAACAAGCATAGAAGAGATAATAATATTTTTTTTTATCTATAATTTTTTTGTATGATTGTATAAATGAGCTAAGTAAAGGAAGATAAAGATAAAGTAAAGCATTTTAAGTAGACCAAACCTATATTTCACGTGTTACTTCAAATTTTAGTTAACGAGTCTATGAAAGAAAATAAACTTTCTTCCCCTTTCAAGGTTGAAAGTTTTCAATGTGTTACTACAAAAATCAACTTACAAATTTGTTGTGGATCATCTACCTAATCATATTGAAAACCATTTGAGAACAAGGATGGAGAATTATAAGCTAACTTCATTAAGAAGAAAAATGATTTTAGTTGGGATGATTCAGTGAAGATGATAATTATTGCAAATGATATATATGATGGGAAAATGATGGTAACAGTGTCGCTTTTTTACTTGTGTTTGTTTTTGTTTGCTTTATATTAATAATTCTCATTTTAATTATGTTTTATTGTGTATTTATTTTTTGTAGGCACATATTAATCATGAAAAATACTTGAACAAGAAAATATAAATGTACAATGAGATAACGCTCGTTGCATGAAAGAATATGACAACTGAAAGTTTTGCTAAGTTATTTAATGATATCAATATTGATAAGACCTCAAAAATTTAATTTACTCCATTAAATGATATGTTGATATGGAAAGAGATATAAAAAAACAAAAAAAATACATCATTATCTAACGTATCTTTTGAAAAAAAATATCTCATAAAAAGAGAGCTCGTAACTCTAAGAATATAACTATTTCAATCTTAGTTGTAGAAGTTAAAGAAGTGGTCATTATAATTCAAGAGCTAAGAAACATCAACTTGATGTTGATGTTTTATTTTAAGTAGTGACGAAGGTAGAAGGTTTTGATGAAATTACCATTGTCTTTGTCTTTGATTACTTAGCTAAGAGTGAGAAGAATATAAAATTTTATTAGCCAAGAGTGATAAACTAAGAAAAATTTATATGCAAAACTTTATGAAGGAACATAGTAGATTCGTATCGGTATCATAAGAAGTCTATATTGTCAATAAGGTTACTTGAATTTAAACTTATGGTTCTCATCTTACTATATATATCTAATTATTAATATAGATATTGTCTACGTTCAGAATTGGTCGATTGAGATTCGTTGGCCCGTTCTAATAGAATAATCACAAACTCAAAAGGAAGAAAACAATAACATGATCAGCAAACAATACATGTGAGGGTTTTTTACGTGATTCGACCAGAATGGTACCTAGTCCACGACTGTCATCTGATAGTTTTGGCAGAGTAATAGTATGTATTTTCTCATGTCCGTATAATAGTTTTTTTACTCTTTATTTATAGTGTGGGGTGTTTACAATTTACACGAAATTCAAAATAGTTGGGTCACATCGTGAGGGACAATGTGCATTTATTGTCTCCATAAAACCAGGAGTAAAAGCTTTGCACCATTTGGGGACTGGTTTACCGCAGATAAGGATAGGTAGACATCATATCCAGTTATTTTGTTTCGTGATTTTCTTTGCGAGCTGATTGGATCAGCCAGCGAGCTAGAGGCATCGCTAGGAGCTTGCTTACTATCATGGTCTGAGCACGTGCTTTAGCATTGTGCAACCTCGCTGAGATGTTCTTCGACCTTAGGCCCATGAGGCTTCGAGTAGTTGGGGCTTAATCATTGGATTATTCCCAACCCAAAACAGTCCAGACAATAGCCCAAGACGGTTCGAAAAATGCCCGTAACACTAGCCCCCTAGCTCGCAGTGAGATCTTCAGAACGCGTGTAACATCCCGCATCGAGCGATAAGAAAGACCGGAACAACTTACCCTGATGGGCCTACGCAAACTTCCCAGGAGGTCACCCATTCTTAAGCTTTTCTACCTCAAACACGCTTAATCTGGGAATTCTTTGCCTACATTCAGCCCAAAAGTATTCAGCTAGTGTTATTTTCCTTCTTTATTTATTATTGATATATACTACCCTTCTCTAGGCTATTGGGGTATTACATTTTCCCCCCCTGAGCACATGACGTCCTCGTCATGCGACCTTACAACTGGTCCTAGATCTCCTCCATTTGCATGGCCGATGTGGGATTTGCCTAAGATGCCTACACGCACCTCTCCTAGGGACTCAGCATCCTTGCTGAGGTTTGCCCCACCACTGTGCTCAGAGGCTCGGGGGTCGACTCTGATACCACCTATAACATCCCACATCGAGCGATAAGAAAGACTGAAACAATTTACCCTGATAGGTATATGCGAACTTCCCAGAGGGTCATCCATTCTTGAGCTTCTCCAGCTCAAGCACACTTAACCCAGGAGTTTCTTGCCTACATTTAGCCCAAAAGATATCCAACTAGTGTTATTTTCCTTCCTTACTTATCCTCGATATATACTACCCTTCTCTAGGCTCTTGGGGTATTACAGCATGAGCTAATGTACGCAGACAGGATTAGGCTATGCAAGCTGTTAATCCACTTTCTGGACTTCTGCCTAATCGTTTCAAATTGTACCATTTCACGCTGCACGTCTTGTCTGAGATACCTTTAATGTGCACGTTCCCCATAACCCATAACCGTTTAATCATTATGTCCGTGAGCCCCATGCTCCCGCGCGTCACCATTGGATCTAGGGCAGTTTGTCGGTCTCTTCATCAAACGGTGAATACCTTAAACTATAAAAGTGTGAGGAAATTCTTTCCCCTCTTTACCGTGTCATTTTAAAAACATTCATTATTTTTGCAACTTTTTTCTTCTTCCCGACTCCAATACTCCATTGTCGATTATTCCGAAGCTTCTCCGCCCTTCACCGTTGCTTTCTTACTGGCTCTTTTCCTCGACTTTTGCAACAATCGATCAAGAATAGTAAGTTTCTCATAGCTCTTTAGTTTACTTCATTTATGTTCCTATTCTTCATGTCAATTTCGTTTCCATGCCTTGCCTTTCCTGACAATGGCTGTGTGTCTTGTAGGGCTAGCTTTCATCTATTTTAGCAGGCTTAATAGGCTTATAGACTTAATCCCTCTGTTTTGAGTCATACCCGGTTGCGAAGCGCGCGATTTGATTGGTAGAAAGTATTCTTAGGTACTTCAGTTCGTGAAGACCGGTCTGTTCTCATCGACTTGACTCTTCTTTTTCTTTTTTGTCTTTCCATCGTAGATGTCCACATAAAGTCAGAAGTGCCGCAACCACAAGGTAGAAGATGATGACACCTCAGCTTTTCAGAGCATAGCGGAGGAATGCTGGCGCGAATTGTGCAGGACGTGGTTTCGTCTAACTCCAAGGTCGTTGGGAGAGTTCCTCAACATACCGATCCTGTAGTTGCCCAGCGAGCTATGGAGGAACGCGCAACTCGTGAGGTTTTCAAACGTTACCCTTTAAAATTGACGATCAACGAGTTGAGGTCGTGTGCTTTGGAGTACCAACTTCCCTGTGACACACGTGTAATGGTAACTTTTCTCGATGACCACACAGTCTATCTTCCCGTAGGGTTTGTGGCTGTCAGCCCCCAACACCTAGAGTTCGGACTTAGATTTCCACTCCAACCCTATCTCAACCATTCTTAACGACCTAAAAGTCGCACATTTCCAACTGACTCTCAACTTTTACGCCTAAATAACCTCCCTAGCCATACTGTTCAAAAAGAATAGACTTCCCCTTCCAACCCTTAAGATCCTTAGGTACCTTTATTCATTTAAAGGTACCAATGACAGGTTATATTATATGGCAGCTAGTTCTTTTGACTGTAAGAAACTCTTGCCTCAAGGGAAGGCTAAGGGCAAATCTAACGTAGGGGACTATAAGTCCCAGTGGTTTTACCTTTCTTGTTCCTCACTCCACGACCTCAGTAATTTTAGCTTTGTCCTTGTACTGAGTAAGTAGTCCTTCAGCTTCACGCTTGTTACAACGATTTATTTATTATCGCTCATTGTTTATGAATCTCTTCTTGATTTTACAGATGTCGCTGATGGGAAGCCTGAGCTGACTATCTCTGAGGTACAAGGACTTCAAAAAGCTTCAGAGGCAAAAACAGACGAGGACTGTAATACCCGAGAAATTTTGTTTAATTAAAAATAAGTAATTTATTAGAGAAATGGGGTTTCAGAGAAAATTGGTATCTGAATAGTCTGAAAAATTGACTAAATCGACTGCCGAGAGTACCCTGGAGCCGAAATGACAAAGGAAAATGATGTAACATTAACGAGCACCCCAAGATATGATTTATAGCATCGAAATAAATTGGATCGGGAACAGTTTTCGGTACAGCTAAAATACAGCTACCAATTAGGCTGCAATACCGAATCGTTATAGATGACTTCCGAGAAGTCAACAGAAGCTTGATGGGGCATCAATTTTTCATAAGGAACAACCCTTCAGTAGTTTTAGGAAGAAACGAAGAGGTTTAAGGCCAAAACGGAGATTCGGGCCTAAGTGCAGTTTTTTGAAATTACTCAAGAGAGGCCGAAACGATATTTTTTCAGAATCCTCAGGGGTCAAATTGATGTTTTAGGACTTTGGGGTCTTGAAAGAAATTATTAAAAGTCAAGGAGCTTGGTGAAATGGGCCAAAGTGAGAAAACCAAAGTTTGAGGGGCCAAAGTGCAATTTTAAGAAAATCTCCAAGCAACCATGGCCGACCAACCCATCAAATCACCGAAATTGGCCACAGGGATGGCACGAGGGTTCCTCAATGAACATCTTTTGTAAAGGGCTTGACCGACAACAAGCAATGGAATGGCCGAAAATTGAAGAAAAAGTGGCCGAAAGTTTGGCCACTTAGATCACGAAAATGGAGTTCTTTCAGTGGATTTTGGACTTGTTAAGGGAAATAGGGGACATCAGAGGCCTTGATTGAAGCGAGATCTGTCATTTAAGGGGCCAAAATCGCCTATAAATAGAGGATATGGTGGCTTAGAGTTTTGCAAGATTTGAGCTTCAAATCGACCTTACTTTTGAACAAATTGAGGCACCAAACCATAGGGCTTTTGTTGCCCATGAGCTGAGGATCATTTCTGAAAAGTTTGAGGAATTTTGGAGTTCATTTGAGGGGTGATCGGAGCTTCGCTGGAAAAATCGGATCTCGCCGGAACTGAACTGAATTTTGCTCGGAATGAGGTCTTCCAAGTGTTCTTTCAAGCTCAAATTTGGCCAGAGTGATCAACTCAAGGTAAGATATCTTCTGGTATAGTCAGTTTAATTTTCTGGTGTGCCAGCGCCAGAGAAGATGACTGGAGATAATTTTTAATATTATTTAAATGCTGAAATAAAGAAAAATAGACTAAAAATAGAAATAAAAGAGATAAAATTCTGGAAAAATATCCAGAAATACAAGAAATAGGAATAGTTCAGTTTTATAAAATTTTATTTGAGAAATGTTATGATGAAATAATTATTTTAATTTTTGAAAGGAAACTTAATTAGAGAAAAATAGGAAGAGATTTTGGAAAATTCTCAAAAAATTCATAGAGATTAGAAATGTTATTTTAGGAATTTTAATGAATAAAAATTAAATAAATTACCTGATTAGGTATTTATTTTGAATTTTGGAAGAAATTATGACTATGAAAAATAGAGAAAAAATAGAGAAAATAAGGAAAAAGTATGAAAAAATTAGATTATTGATTTTACTTGGAAATGATTGGTCAGGAAGTGATTTGGCCATGGATCTTGATGATTTATGTTATTTTCAAGGTTGACACGCAAAACGAGGTTATACGCGTTTTTCGAGAAAATTTGAGTTTACGTCTAAAGGTAAGTGGTTTTATCCCGAGAACCTATATATGAAACGTTTGCTTCATTATGCATGATATTTATTGAAGTTATGATCATTTCATATTGCATGGAAAGACGTTATTCTTGCGTAGTACGATATTATTGGCATATTGATACTTATGCATGGGATGGAGATGTCGCTCTAAGAGTGTAGCCGTAATTCCCAAGGGCAATGATGGAACAACGTTAGGATTATCCTGTAGAGGTTCGGGATTCTGCCTGGGGTTCCGTGCCAGGCTGGTAGGCCAGGGAAGTTACACTAGGGTACATGATTGTTTATGTTATTGCATCATGTATTCATGTATCATGTTTTTAAACCCTTACTAGAAGATTCATCTTCTAATGGGTTATGCCCCTGGAACATTCAACGTTCCAGTTTAGACTTGCAGCTTAGGCAAGGATCAGGTTGAGATGAGACGGCACGTGATGACGTAGTTGATGGATTCAGTAAGCTGACTCGGATATGTTTTGGCTGATGCTTTATAGATGATTAGTCTTGTTAGAACATTATGGAATCTCCATGTATTTATGTATTTCATTATTGAGGATATGATAATGTATGGTACGAATTCTTATACGGTTATAAAGTGAAATTGATTATGTACCATATCAGGTTTCGATTTTAAGCTTCCGCATTTATGATGATTACCTGTATTAGCTTATTGATTCTTATTTAGTAAGTTGAGAAGGTAAAACGGGATTGTCGGGAGATAGTTTATAAAAAAAAAAAATATTCCCGAAATTCCTAAGTTATTTAACGCTCAGAAAAGCGAGGCGTTACAGTTGGTATCAGAGCATAATTGCTAAAGACATAGGAAATGTCTGAGCCTTGAGTGACTCTAATATGGTCGATATTAGAGCGAATATAAGAAAAGGTCGCATGTGGCTAGATAAGTAAAACCACCGTAGGATTTGGGTGTTGACGGTTACTGGATAAGTGTGTTGTAGTGGAAGTGCATGTCTAGGCAAGTTCTGGCTAAGGAAAGATTTGGTACTTAAGTGTGTCCATTGTGACCCACCTCTCTTTCCTGGGAACTTACCTGGTGTACTCTTCACGACAGACACTATTTCAGTAGACGACTACTATTCTCGGTGAATAGTAGAATGCCTAATAGAAGCTAGTACTGGAAAAATGATCTAGTTATTGGAATAAGGATTCGATGAAATGATTCGAGTGTAAGGTTGACTCGATAACCGTGATTATGGATCCGAGAGATTTAGGAACCGATGATTTGAGGTCAGTAATCGAAATCCTTACAATGAAAGATAGGATAACTACGGTTATTGAAGGATGATCGGATTAGTGATGATTAGTTCAATGTGTCATGGGTTAACTGTCGAGTTAAGGATCGAAGGATAAGGATTTTCGAGGGTAATTTAGTATCTCGAAAATAAGATAAGGGGATCCAACGGATTGGATCAAACAAGAGGCTAAAGATGGCCAAGTAATGGCGTGAGAGTTGCGTCCATTGACGAGGAGACAGTTGTGCAACCGATGAGACTCGGAGAGACGAGATAAAGGAACCCTAACAGCGTAACGACACTACTGGTTCGGTGTTCGCAGTGACAGATCTGGATCTAGGGACCCGCGAGCAGAGGGCTGATAGATGGCTTATGGTAAGGTACGGGAGACCCGTCGACCAAAGCATTATAACAGACTGTTTGGGTGACGATTAGATGCTGAGGATCTGGGACAAACCAGTAGGGTCTGTACCTTGTGTGGAGTTCAAATTCCAATGAATTAGGATACAAGGCGTACCACTGGTTTGTCAATCAAGGCTGGGAGCTTAGGGAATCGACCTAAGGTAAAATGGATCGTACGAAGGAGACACAATCTAAGGAATAAAAAACATGTAATATCTTGAATGCGGACTATGTGTCCTATTTAAATTGTATCTAGGTTATGATCATTTCATGAATTGGTAATGAGACGAGGATAATGAGGCTCGAGGGAAAATTTAACCTCAGTGTCTAGTTCAGCAAATGCCAAGTGAGATCATGAGATGGTTGTGTTGTAATTGCCTCAAAGAAAGAATTAGGTTGTAAGGAAAATATACTCGACGTATGGATATGATAGATGAATACTCCTAAGCTGTTTAAGTGTTACTTATGAGGTGAGAAAATCACCGATTGTGATGAGGGCCTAGAATGAATGTTTTTACAAAAGAAGTTAGACTCGTGGCAACGACAATGAATGATAGTTCTTGAAGGGCTAATGATGAGACCGTGCGATTTTCACCTAGGGTGTACCCATTTGAGGGTTGACGTATAATGTAGGAGTAAGCCTACTATATGATAGGGGTGATGATGACAGCTTGTATGCTGGCTAGCGATAAGTGTAGTACCTAGGAAGAACTAATTTAATGGCCGTGTGCCGATAGTCAGCTGGATATGAAGAATGAAATGCGAGAATCGGTGGATTCTTGATAAATAAGATTTCAGGTAGTGGAGCATGGATAGTCCAAAAACCATAATGGCGAGTTGTGAGAAGGCAATCTCGGTTTAAAGAAGAGTTTAGGTATCGAAAAGGAAATAGTCGATTGATAGGTCGTATCGACCCTAAAGGAATGATGAAAAGACCTAGTCAACAGAGGTTATAACTACGATTCAGTGTGCCAAATGGATCTGTGAAATCAGGTAAAATTGTCGGTGGTCAATCCGACAAGATAAACTTGAAAGCACCATGATTAATAGTGGATTGGGAGCCACGATTGTAAGGAAATTGAATCCATGAGAGATAACTAGAACCGGATATTACGATCTGATTCAGGATTTTCAAGGATAAATCGGTTTGAGATTCTTGAGGAATTTCTTGAAAGAACTAATTGAGGATCTAGGGATTCGTAATGGAACTTTAGAGTTTTCAGGAAGAAACACAGTGAGGATTGGAGTACCATGGGAGATGTAAGTACCTACCTGCTCTAGTTAGCAGTATGATTATAGATTGTCATCTTGAAGATAGTGTAAATTTTCAATGTGATTGAGAGAATCAAGTTATGGTGAATGTACCAAAATAACAGGTCGCAGTAGGGGAAGCTGCAGATTAAGAAATTCGAGATTTTGAAACTCTCATGTGGCTAGACAGTTAGTTTAGGTAGCCCTGGTAGGCAAATTTAAAGATGTATAGCTGGACAATCATTAAAATGATGCCAGCGAATTATGAAAATAAGGAGTCTATTGATATGAGGTGTAGACACTTGTGGTCAGTGAAAAGCCGTATGAAAAATGAAAAATATCAGAGTATATTCTTGAAAGAATTAATTGGACTATTTCTTAATGATGAAATTGCCAATGATAGCTTGGATGCTTATCTATGTGTAAATTGATTAAGGACGTAAATTATCAGGTGATAATTAAGAGCCGATATTTTTACCTCGAATTGATGAATTATTAAACAGCTGCAAGAGGCTGAGGTATTTTATGATCAAAATGCAATCGAGGCTAAGATAAGAGAATGAAACGTTAAAGTACCAAAGCATAATATTCATTCCATAGTTCAAACGATTACAGGAAATCAAGCCGTACAATCACTCAAAAGAAAAAGAAACCATGAAACAGATGATGATGCTAATGCTCAGTAACGACGACGGTTGCCAAACACGACAGGTCCCAGCTCATCAATGTCATCTGGGGGTGGCATCTGGCTACTGCTGGCTTCACCAGGGTAAGGTGGAAGAGTAGCCTCTGAGAAATTGGGAGGAGGGACGTCCTCGGGATAATGGGAAGATCAGAATTCCAATTTGGGTATTGAACAGGTTGGGGAGCAGGTTGGGGATGTGAGGCATAATATGCAGATAGTAAATCCTGCAAATAAGCTCGAAAAGCTTGCATCTCACTAACGTGCCGTTGAAGGGCAAGAATGTGGGATACACAACCATAGACAGGGTCTTGAATCCGGGCTTTAGCTTCAAATAAGAGTGTTATAACAGCTCCAAGCCGGTCACTTATCGGAAGCTGGGACAAGAGGTTGAAAGTATTTCTGGCACAAAAAATGTGGTGGATGGCAGCAAAATTAATGGTTCCTTCCACATGACAGAAATAAGGAGCAAAGATGCACAGTGGGGTGCACCGTCTCCTTAAAATTCTACACGCACCACATAGGAAAGGGTCGAAAGATGGCATGATAAATCTGGATCTAGCTGAATCTAAGCAAATTATATATGGGTCAGACCTAATTGGATGGATATATTATATATGATTCAGATCTAAATGGGTCAAATCAGATATGGGTAAGATCTAATAGGTCGAATCAGGGATGGGTCAAACCTGAAGTGGATTGAGACAGGTCGGGTCGGGCCGGGCTGGATCGGATTGACCCGGATTTGGCAACAACGACAGCAGCAAGGACGGCGATGGCGCCAGGCGGCCGAGGGAGGCCGGGCGATGGCTGGTGGCTGCGCGAGAGGGCTGGCAGCGGCGACGACGTACTGGATTTGGCCGATTGGGCCGGCGATGACGGTTGGGAGGAGCTGCGATCGATGGCTGGGGCGCGAGGAAGCCACGCTGAGGCTCACGACCGATAACGGAGAAGGGGCCAGAGGCGATTGTAGAGGGGGTAACGCCCGGCGTCGGAAGTGGTGGCGACGCTGGAAGGCGGCGGCGATCGGTGGCTGTTCGCACGCAAGGTCGACAGAGGAGGAAGAAGAAGAAGAAAAAGAAGAAGAAGAAAGAAGAAATGAAGGAAAAAAAAAGAAAAAGGGAAAGAAAAGAAAAGAAATGAAAATGAATTGAAAAAAAAAAGAGAAGAAAAATAAATTTCTTTATGGAAAAAACGTGTTTTATTATTCCGGAGATTCTAGTAAAAAGAAAAAAATGATCCGGACGCGCGGAAGTTGAATTTGAGGCTTTTCGGGTATTTATAGTCCCGACCCTATGTTTAGAATCATGGAACAACGTAGGACTCAAAATAGAAATTTTGGGAATCATGTTTCGAAATAGAATGCTAAGATGTTTTGAAATAAGAAATTTAGGCAAGCTGTTGTCAAAAAGGCAGTGATAGAACACTCTGGAATAATTATGTCTACAATAGGACTCATGAGAAAGGTCTAATAAAAAAATCTGCCGAGTGCAATGAGAGTTTATGATAGCTCAAAGGATCGGATTGCGTGTTAGTGCAACATGACCAAATGATTATGTGTGGATTATACCAAGGCACAAAGAAAACTACTCGATGTATGACTTAGAGCTGACAGCTAGGACATGTACTCTTAAGGTTATGGAAACATCACCAAAATGATAGGACAATTAATGTGCTCACAAATCATGAGGAGCCTGAGGTACGGGTTCTCACAAAAAGAGCTAAATGAAAGGTAGCGACAGTGGATGGAGTTCCTTAAGGACTATGACTGCATTACTTCGTATCACCCAGGTTGTGACCATTAGGTGCCGACGCAGGACCTGGTGGATAGCCGTGAGTGGCAGATGAAGTTGGAGGCTTGTTGGCCTACCAACTATGATGGTAGTGCTGAAGAGATTGTCTATCTTTATGGCTAGCCTAGTTGTTTAGCTGGATTTGGTGAACGAGATACGAAAAGCATATGTGATTAATAAGTGTTATTGTCTATAATTAATGATTGTGGTTAGCCCAAGCTTTATGATTTTTAAAATACGAGAATGCAATCTCAAAAGTTTCGGGACAAAATATGCGTGTCTAAAATGATTGGAAGGTGTGTGGTCGTCTGAACAGAGCCACAACAGGAAATTATGTGAATGACATGGTATGCTTATAAGCATTAGGCGTGTAAGGAAGGCAAATCGATGTATTTTGTCAAGGATCAAATAGATGTTTGATTTGAGATATTTAGGTAATGAGCTATGTAATGTCTTAGTTACCTTAACGGTCTGATGAAAATTTCGAGGACGAAATTTCTTTTAAGGAGGGGTGAATGTAATACCCGAGAAATTTGGTTTAATTAAAAATAAGTTATTTATTAGAGAAATGGGGTTTCAGAGAAAATTGGTATCTGAATAGTCTGAAAAATTGACTAAATCGACTGCCGGGAGTACCCTGGAGTCGAAATGACAAAGAAAAATGATGTAACATTAACGAGAACCCCAAGATATGATTTATAGCATTGAAATAAATTGGATCGGAAACAGTTTTCGGTACAGCTAAAATACAGCTACCAATTAGGCTGCAATACCGAATCGTTATAGATGACTTCCGAGAAGTCAACAGAAACTTGAAGGGGCTTCAATTTTTCATAAGGAACAACCCTTCAGTAGTTTTAGGAAGAAACGAAGAGGTTTAAGGCCAAAACGGAGATTCGGGCCTAAGTACAGTTTTTTGAAATTACTCAAGAGAGGCCGAAACGATATTTTTCAGAATCCTCAGGGGTCAAATTGATGTTTTAGGACTTTAGGGTCTTGAAAGAAATTATTAAAAGTCAAGGAGCTTGGTGAAATGGGCCAAAGTGAGAAAACCAAAGTTTGAGGGGCCAAAGTGCAATTTTAAGAAAATCTCCAAGCAACCATGGCCGACCAACCCATCAAATCATCGAAATTGGCCACAGGGATGACACGAGGGTTGCTCAAGGAGCATCTTTTGTAAAGGGCTTGACCGACAACAAGCAATGGAATGGCCGAAAATTGAAGAAAAAGTGGTTGAAAGTTTGGCCACTTAGATCACGAAAATGGAGCTCTTTCGGTGGATTTTGGACTTGTTAAGGGCAATAGGGGACATCAGAGGCCTTGATTGAAGCGAGATCTGTCATTTAAGGGGTCGAAATCGCCTATAAATAGAGGATATGGTAGCTTAGAGTTTTGCAAGATTTGAGCTTCAAATCGACCTCACTTTTGAACAAATTGAGGCACCAAACCATAGGGCTTTTGTTGCCCATGAGCTGAGGATCATTTCTGGAAAGTTTGAGAAATTTTGGAGTTCATTTGAGGGGTGATCGGAGCTTCGCCGGAAAAATCGGATCTCGCCGGAACCGAACTGAATTTTACTCGGAGGGATGTCTTTCAAGTGTTCTTTCAAGCTCAAATTTGGCCAGAGTGATCAACTTAAGGTAAGCTATCTTCTGGTATAGTCAGTTTAATTTTTCGGTGTGCCGGCGCCGGAGAAGATGACCGGAGATAATTTTTAATATTATTTAAATGCTGAAATAAAGAAAAATAGACTAAAAATAGAAATAAAAGAGATAAAATTCTGGAAAAATATCCAGAAATACAAGAAAAAGGAATAGTTCAGTTTTATAAAATTTTATTTGAGAAATGTTATGATGAAATAATTATTTTAATTTTTGAAAGGAAACTTACTTAGAGAAAAATAGGAAGAGATTTTGGAAAATTCTTAGAAAATTCATAGAGATTAGAAATGTTATTTTAGGAATTTTCATGAAGAAAAATTAAATAAATTACCTGATTAGATATTTATTTTGAATTTTGGAAGAAATTATGACTATAAAAAATAGAGAAAAAAATAGAGAAAATAAGAAAAAAGTATGAAAAAATTAGATTATTAATTTTACTTGGAAATAATTGGCCAGAAAGTGATTTGGCCATGGATCTTGATGATTTATGTTATTTTCAAGGTTGGCACGCAAAACGAGGTTATACGCGCTTTTCGAGAAAATTTGAGTTTACGTCTAAAGGTAAGTGATTTTATCCCGAGAACCTATATATGAAACGGTTGCTTCATTATGCATGATATTTATTGCAGTTATGATCATTTCATATTGCATGGAAAGACGTTATTCTTGCGTAGTACGATATTATTGGCATATTGATACTCATGCATGGGATGGAGATGTCGCTCTAAGAGTGTAGCCGTAATTCCCAAGGGCAATGATGGAACAACGTTAGGATTATCCTGCAGAGGTTCGGGATTCTGCCTGGGGTTCCGTGCTAGGCTGGTAGGCCAGGGAAGTTACACTAGGGTACATGATTGTTTATGTTATTGCATCATGTATTCATGTATCATGTTTTTAAACCCTTACTAGAAGATTCATCTTCTAATGGGTTATGCCCCTGGAACATTCAACGTTCCAGTTTAGACTTGCAGCTTAAGCAAGGATCAGGTTGAGATGAGACGGCACGTGATGGCGTAGCTGATAGATTCAGTAAGCTGACTCGGATATGTTTTGGTTGATGCTTTATTGATGATTAGTCTTGTTAGAACATTATGAAATCTCCATGTATTTATGTATTTCAATATTGAGGATATGATGTTAATGTATGGTACGAATTCTTATACGGTTATAAAGTGAAATTGATTATGTACCATATCAGGTTTCGATTTTATGCTTCCGCATTTATGATGATTACCTGTATTAGCTTATTGATTCTTATTTAGTAAGTTGAGAAGGTAAAACGGGATTGTCGGGAGATAGTTTATAAACAAAAATAATATTCCCGAAATTCCTAAGTTATTTAACGCTCAGAAAAGCGGGGCGTTACAAGGACGACTACGAGCTCTCTGATTGTTTACTTTGTGACTACCAACTTGCTCCCCCTCTTAACCTCAAAGACATTAGGAAGGAGGACATAGGAGTTCGAGGCCAAAAGGAGATAAGGTCGGCCCTTGACGTGGTTGACTTCAGCGAGAGTCCGGTCATGGAAAGTAGAGCTCGTTGAGAACTCACGGTCGGGGCCTTACCAGCGTCATCAGTGGCAATGAAGCTTCAACTCAAAAGACTTGGCACTTCTACGATCTCGAGCTTGCTCGAGCTAGTCCATGCATCTTTTTCCCCTGCTAAAATCCAAAGGGAAGAGCCTCGCATCGAGGTGGCCGAAGAGAATCGTGACCTCGTTGTTCTACCCGGTCCTAACCCTACAACAACTGTCGTGACTTCGTCAGACCCCGTTCTTTTTTATACCTCTTCGCAGTGCGAGGCGGCCATGGCTGTAACAAGTCGTGGGAAGTCCGTGGTTCGCGAGGAGGCTCATACGGTTGGGGGTAAGAGAAAAGCACCTCCCACCCCATAGGCCATTCAGCAAGCCCAGGCGAACAAAATGAAGAAGGCAATCGCTTTCGTTGGGCCGACTGCGTCTGAGGTCACGGCTGGTGGGACGTGCTTCGGCCCCTTTCTTGACGGTTTGGACGGGGTCCTTGGTAACTTCACTAAGGCCTTGGATAAGAGGGAGGTGTCGGGTGATGCGCTCTATGGCTACATTGCTCGTTACAGTCTCTTGGTAAGGTTCTTCGCTCGATTTCGTATTTCTTGCTTTATCTCCATCTCATGTACTAACCTTTCAAGCCTTATAGGCTTCCCTAGGCGTCTTTAAGCAAAAAGAAGAGAGAGTTTGAGTCGCTAAGGAAAAAGAGCAGCTCAAGGTCGTTATCGGGGTGCTCAAGAAGGATAAGAAAAAGCTGCAGGATAGTCTGACCTTCTTGACCACTGAGTCCCAGAAAGCCCGGAGTAAGGTAGAAGGCTTGGAAGATCAAGTAAGGGAGGCCAAAAGAGCTAAGCTGGAGGCCAAGGACGAACTGGCCCGGGAGAAGAGAATGTACAATTTGACCTTTTCAAAGACAACTTCAAAGCTCAAAAAGGTTGAGGCAGAGTTGGTTGCAATGCGAGACGACCTGGAACAGGCCCGATAGTGAGCTGACACTGCATCTGGGGAGGCTGAAGTGGAAAAACGAGAGGTTGAGCAAATGAAGGTCAACGTCAAAGCTCAGGTAGCGAGGGAACGCAAGGAAGTCGAGTCTGATATCTGCAGTGCGTTCGTCTTCACTTTGTGGAAAGCGTATCCATAGCTCAATTTTTCTTGCTTCGACCAAGAAGCGGTAGAGGCGGTGAAGAAATATGTTGTTAATGCTGCGACCTTACCCGAGCCTGATCAGACCGGGGCCGTTCCTCCTGCTGAAAATGCCAGCAACTCAGCTCCCCAAGACGCAATTGCTTCAAGCTCGCATTTCCTAGGCCATTAAGACTTTTTCTTTTCCTTGTTCTTGTACTTTGATTTTGATAGCGATACATCTTTCTGTCTCAATGAATGTTTGTTTCTTTATCATTTGCTGCAAGAAATATAGTGACGAGTAATATAGTGATGAATAGAGTGTTGTACTCACGAGGACTAACCTTTAACGTTTACTCTAACTGATTTAACCTTAAGTTAACACACACATTAACAAAGACTTCAATTGTAATGAAAACTAATTTACTAATAAAAGATGCAAACAAAACAATTTCTTTGATTTAAAAATTCTCAAAGTTAAGGCACTAGGGTTTGTGAATCTACCGTCGGCCTTCTATGATTCAATTATTTATTACTTGGGTCTTGCTATTCCTTATCTTAGGTTGAAAATCGATGATCTAATTACAACCAAAAGCCTCTCTCGATGGTCATTCAGTTCTATATATATATATATATATATATGAGATTAACTATCTCTAGTCAACCTTCAAACATATAAACATGCATTCAATCACGGAGATCATCACAAAATGATTTCATAGGGCATAACGGTATCTCTACCTATTATAGGACCTACGTTGTTTGTTACCATATCTAATCTATATTAAATCTATCAAAAGCAATGTAAATCACAAATATGTTCCAATGGTGATCAATTATCAAAACAACATTATGAACATAACAAACAATCAACCCGAATAGATAAGAAAATAGCAAATTGAATAACTTTAAGTCAAACCATTAGAAGTCGAGGTTTCATCATTCACCCTAGCAAGAAACACATAGCAATGCATTCTTGCAATCAAAAGAAAAAGAAAAGAGTTGGAATCCATAGCAAAGAATTGAGAAAGAAAAGAAAAATACAACCCAATAGTAAAGTCTTCAATCTTCTCTCCACTTCTCTTCTCTCCAAAAACTCCTAAATCCCTCAAGAATAAGTCTTTATATAGTCTTCTTTAGGTTATCAAAGTCATGCACCTTGAAGGAGTCTATCCCTCTTTGATTTGGATTGAAACAGGTTTAAGACGGCATTTTCATGAAGCTTTGAACCCTATCGCGGTCCTACTACGGTATGCTTGTTGCTGCAGACTCATGAGCTCCAGATAACAATTCCTAAAGTGATCTTACAGCGGTATGCATTCCGCTGTAAGACTGTGAGCTCCAGAAACTAATTTGTATAGCGGCCCTATAGCAGTATGCATTCCGTTGTAAGACCGTGAGCCTTCTTCTTTTGACTCTTGCTTTATCATCTTCCACTCTTTGCTCTCGATACTCTTTTGCTTTCTTTTGAATCGATACCTGACCATGCCTCCAAGCTTTATTTCAACTCCTATCATGCACGAAAATCACTATTTTTGCTCCATGTCCACTTTGCATGTAATGTGTACCTATATTGACAAAATTAAGCCCAAAATGAGCAACAATCATGTTCATTTAATACTTAAATGCTAAGGTTGGATAACTAAATAAGAGTGCAAAATATGCTGATCAAATATCCCTACACTTAGCCTCTTGGTCGTCCCGAACAAGATTATCACTCACACACACATTGGATTGCCTTACCATTAGTCTTAGATTTTGGTATATTTTAAAATTCACAATGAGTTATCAAGTAATGATCCACCACATTTTTGGGCTCATTCCATGCTTGACGTGTATGTATGCATAGTCGGATTTTTTATCACACATCAGGTTGTTGCTACACAACCCTTAAATGATCATGTTTTCCTTTCCCTCTTATGGTTTGCACTCCACCTCCAAATTTAATACTTTTATTCAATCCTTAGGTATCCTATGCTTATTCTCAGTTATTTCTTTTTCTCTTTTTTTTTTTTTTTTTTTTATAAGTCTAGTTGGGTTTAGCTAGAGATAATATTACCTCAGTTTGTGAGGATTCTCCTTAATTTTGAGTGCTTTGACATTCCAACCTCTACCAAGTAGTCAAACACATTAGTTTCCTTCATCCCCGCACAATATAAGTGTTAGCACAATCATCATTTTATTTTTTTTTAGCAAAGCCTCTCCTCATTAAGCTTTCTAGAAAAACCTTGTAACGAGCTTTCAGCCGATAACTCCCAAGTCAGATGACCTTAGGGCATCAGGTGTTAAGACACCCTTATGTTCAGAATTGGTCGACTGAGATTCGTTGGCCCGTATTGATAGAATAATCACAAACTTGAAGGGAAGAAAACAGTAGCATGATCAACAAACAATACGCGTGAGGGTTTTACGTGATTCGACCAGAATGATACTTAGTCCACGACTGTCCTCTGATAGTTTTGGCAGAGTAATAGTATGTATTTTCTCATGTCTGTATAATAGTTTTTTGACCCCCTATTTATAGTGTGGGGTGTTTACAATTTACACGAAATTCAAAGCAGTGAGGCCACATCGTGAAGGATAATGTGCCTTTATTGTCTCCATAAAATCGGGAGTAAAAGCTCCGCACGATCTGGGGACTGATTTACCACGAATAAGGACAGGTAGACATCATATTCGGTTATTCTGCTTTGTGGTTTTCTTTACGAGCTAATCGGATTGGCCAGCGGGCTAGAGGCATCGCTAGAAGCTCACTTGCTATCACGATCTAAGCTCATGTTTTAGGATTGTGCGACCTCGTTGGGATGTTCTTCGACCTTAGGCCTATTGGGCTTCGACAGGATGAGACTCAATCATTAGACTATTCCTAACCCAAAGCAGTCTAGACAATAGCCTAAAATAGTTCGAAAATGCCCATAATAGATATTTTGATAAATTAAGGTGGCATGAGTGATCAAGCAAACAATCTAGTGGCTGGGATAATAAATTCCATGGTAGACTATCGTCTAGAAATTTGAAGTATTCGTAATTAGTGATTTAACTTTTTTTTTTGTACTTATCTTATAAATTTAATTATTATATATTTATTTAATATTTAATAAATGTTTAATGCAATAATGATATCATATTATCATGTTGCCGGACACATGTCGAATTTATCATATTTTTCTACATAGTTGTCCATATTATTTTCATACCATGTGTGTAAGTAAAATATATGTTTGTATATAAAATTTACATATCTTATCACTTTAACATAATAATAATTTTATTTGTTAGAAAATTAACTTTAAACTATAAAGTCTCTGCAAGAAAGAAAACAATCAAAAGATATAAGGCATTTTTCGTATAAACATTTTGATAGTTAAGTTATATCTCTATCTTTAGAAAAGAATAATAAAAATTTTTATTAGGTAGAAGTGACTTACTTTTAAAGAATAAAAGCTATTTTATTTATATATATATGAGATTGAAAATTGATGATAAATATTTCTTATATTTTGAGATCGACTAGAATTAAGATTTTTAACAAATAAGTTTTATTTTTTATGAGATTCTTAAAAGGGATTTTCTACGTCAGAGTTATCTATTTACGCATCTTTTTTGGAAACCCATTTATGTGCTATAAAATTGGTTAATAAATTCATTTTTTATAATATTTTTGTCTAATTTATTTAAAAAATAAAAAATAATTATAAAGACAAAATTTAAATTATCTCACATTTAATACATTCAAAATCCGCATAATTTAGATATTATCTAAAATAATTAAAAATAAATTTCAACCATTAAATATATATATTTAAAGTTATATATAATTCTTTGATGTTTCAGGTCAAAACTTTAGGCCTCAGTGGGCCCAATCAAGTGTTGAGTTGAGTCCAATTAGGTTTGATAAATTGGGCTGCACATGAAATTCATTGGCCCAGCTTACTAATGTTATCTGGTTAATTTGGAAGAATTTTTCACTCATTTTGAGATTTCGTTTCATGTGAGCTTTTGAAGAGCGAAGCCTATCGATCAGTACGGGTTTGGTTTGGAGCTTAGGATCAGCTCCAAGACGATGAATTCAACAATGCGTAGATTTTCCTCTGTGATCGGGAGACCTCTCTTCAATCGGACCATCACCCAGCTCCGTCCACTCTCCACCAAATCCACCGGAGGCCGCACTACCAAGAACGGCGATGACGAGTGGAACGAAGCATGGGAGTCCGCCTGGCTGCCGGAAGACGTCTCTGGCAAGAGCAGGGCCCCATGGGAAACCGACGTCAACTTCTCCTTGTCCCAGAACGCTTCTACAGCCGCCCCCTTTGTCCTCCCGTCGGATGCCGACGCCGAGGCGAAGGCGTTCGTCGAGGACATGACTGACAATTGGGACCAGAGAAGAAATAGCTCGAAGAGCCAGCAACAGAAGCAGCAGGCGCAGATGGAGAAGAAAGATGGTACCTCACTGTATAGTTTGGAGAATTTAAAGAAGGATTATAGGCTGAAGAAGCAGCGAGTTCATGCCGGGTTATGGGTGAAGGAGATTGAGAAGCTAGAGGAGGCCAAGCTGAGGGATCCCATTGGCGGCACTAATGATATAGAGAGATTGCTCGATAGCTGCTCTGAGTATGCTTTCCTTGCTCTCTTTCTCATCCTTTTTCTTGTATACGTGTTTATGCACATATAATGTTCGACTTTTTGTTTCTGTGCCGCATCTTTGTTTGTTTTGGTATGAACGATCTTGAAAGTATTACAACGTGTTTTGGTTGCAAACCAAGCATTTACTAGCTTAGTTTAGTTGAGTTCTTATGCTTTTGGAATTGTGATACTTAGAACTTAGAAGGTATGCATATGCAAGGGCTCTGTAGATTCATCTGTTACCTTCAGAAGCCGTTCATTGTGCGGGAAAGTTTAACCTATCGAGTTGAAATTGCCAATGGAAAACGCCCCGAGATGGAAAATGAAAACCCATGCCGGAATGTGCATTCTTTCTCATTTTTGGAAGTCATGAGGAGAAAAAGTATCATTATGTGGTTCAAGGTTTTAGGCGGAAAATATTAAATTTTGTAATGTTTCTTTTCGTTTTGGAGTTTAGGTACTTATCCTTATGTTTTTTGTTCAACCAGATAGGTATTTCTGGTAAGCAGTTTATATTTTAACTGCAATTAGGTAGTTGTATGAATGCAGGTTTCTGTTTGAGAAACTCTCACACTTGGTGGAATTGCATTTCTGAATGGTCTTATCATATCTGACCAATACAACTGGCTAGAGATTCGTGTGAATAGGCCTTTATGGAATAGTGAAAATCCTTTATGGAATAGTGAAAATTTCCTCCATCAAGTCATGGAACGATGTGGAAGGGAAACAATGTTCTGTTTAAAATATTTAGAACGATTATAAAACAAATGAAAGGAGCCTAATACTAATCTAAAGTATAGAGATATCACAACTGCTGCCTCTCATGATTTTTATGAGTAAGCCTCATATCCGATCTCTGGTAATTTATCAGAATATGTTGCGTTTTCTGTCGGGGATATGTACATCAAGACGATTTAGTAATTTCCTTTTAATCTGCATTTTGAATATTTTCTGTTCTTAACACACTTTAATTGTTCTCACATGTATAAGTAAAATTAGGTGCATTAGCAGGTGAAGCTTCTATATAAGCATTTTTCTATTCTCTGCAACTTGGAAATCCATGCTAGCTTGGGGTAGTCATACATCACTTCACTATTCTCAACCTTGTAAATAATTGAAAACCACTAAGGTTGTTTGCATCATGAATGGCCATCTGTAATAATTCACTCGAAAATGCATTCTTTCTTTTATAATACTGTCACATCAGGCTTGTTGAAAATAAAACATATGGATAATATGCCTGGAGTGACACTTGTAAGGCATCCTGCTGAGTGAATTTTTTCATTCGCTACTTACTAATTGCAGGATTTTTGATTCTCCCACTGACTTGAACAACTTAAAGATCCCAAGTTCCTCTGAGTTAAAAAACAAGCCTGATGGTTGGGAAACAACAAGTAATGCTCAAGATGGGAGTGTCTGGGAGATGTCACAAAGAGAAGAAGACATTCTCCTCCAAGAATTCGAGCGTCGAATTGCATTTTGCAAGTTCCAGGTATGTCAATGTTATTATTATCGTTTCATAACATATGGACAAGTACAGAGGACAACATCCTTCTGTCTTTCTTATACTTTATGATTTAGTGGTAGCACACTGGCGAAGAAGGATGAACCAGCAGGTCATGACCCTGAAATTTTGAAACTTTTGATCATTATCAGCCCATAGTTAGCTATAAAATGATAGCCCTGGTGATCCTACCTTGTTTTACCCTTAAAACACTAGTCTGACAAATTTGTAGGAACTTATTTACAAGGAGTGTTGCCATTTGGATTAGGGATTTTAACATCCATCACTGCCCCGTAAACTGTGCAATTATTCGATCAATGGTTGTTTTTCTTCCCAGGCATTATGTTTGATATGTTAAGGACCTCCTTAGTTCATCTATGTAATGAATCTGTGCAACAATTACATATAAGTGAAGGTTAATTATGGAGTTTTGATATGTTAAGGACTTCCTTAATGCATCTATGTAATGACTCTGCAACAATTACATATAAGTGAAGGTTAATTATGGAGTTTCAATATATTAATGATATTACTCCGACACTAGACAAGCACCTGTCTTCTTTCTGCAATATTTTCCCAACTGAAAATAGCACCTGTCTTCTTTTTGTTGACTGTGATGCAGATTGCAAGTTTTATCAAGACTCATATTTTCAGTCGAAGGAGACCAATTGATGGTTGGAAATATATGATAGAGGAGATAGGGCCCAATGCCAAGAAAGGGAAAGGCAGTGTTACAAGGTTACCCAGTTTGGCTGATGAATCAACTCAACCATTCAGGGAAGAGAAGGCACCTACGCGAAGCAGTGGCACCTCCTACACAGGGAGGTAATTATGAATTCAGATATAATCACAGTGGGAATGTTGCGTTGTCTTGTGTAGTAATTTTTGGTGTCCTGGTTCCCAATTTCTGACTGTAGCAGAATAATATTTTTTTGCTTTCAATATCTTGCCAGCATATTGTCATGACCCAATCCTAGATGGGTATTCTACCGAGAAGATTTTGGATAGTATATTTGATCCAAAGAGCTCAAAAGTTAATTTTCATCTAGCACATTTTGAATAAGGGCATCTAGAATTACTAGTAATATTAGGTTGTGTATGAATAAGGAAATTTCAAGTGATGTCATGTAAAATTTGTAAATTGAAATACTTAAATACAAACTTGGAGTAGTGGATGCTGAGATTATCAGGCCAATGAATCCTCTTTCCCCTTTTCTTTTTGTTATTGCTGCAAACTGCTTGAGTCAGTTGTTTCCAAATGCTGTTTCTTTGAGTTTGTTGGATGGTTTGGGTAAGGGAGAGGGTGCTTCAGCTGTCTTTCGTCCTCAGTTTGCAGATAGCATGCTTGTATTCTGTTTGGCTAGGCTCAACTTTTTGATGGTAATCAAGAGGATTTTGTAAGTGTTCCCCTTGTCTTCAGGTTTGAGGGTCAACTTTTTAAAAAGCTCTATTATTGGCTGAGTGTGGAATGTATGAATGGTATTGGAGGAGTCTGTGGAGCATCTAAGCTGTAAGGTGGGGAGGCTTCCTATTTCTTATTTGGGACTTCCTTTTGGGGCCCAATCCAAGAAGGGTGTCAACATGGGAGCTGGTGATCTACGGAAGTAAGAGTAAACTTGCTTCTCAAAAGCCTTGTATTGTTTATGGACAGGATGTGGGAAGCTGGTTTTGATTAAGTTGGTTCTTGCAAATCTTCCACTATACTGCATGCCCACGTCCACGCTCCATGAGGGAGTGGTAAAGGAGATTGTTAAGCTTCAAAGAAGATTTTTCTGGGGTGGGTCGAGGATAAGAATAAAATGGCCTTAACGAAGTGGAGTTGGGTTGTGAGGTCTAAATCTCATTGGTGGTCTGGATGTCAGATCTTTTCAAGCAAAGAACAATGCTCTTCAATTCGACTGGGTCTGGAGGTGGCTGCAAAACAAGGTTTCTATTTGGCAAAAAGTGATTGGATCATTAGAAATCTGTGGGTCAAAAGACTTGTCTTGATTGTTACTATCCCCAAAAAAGGGTGCCATGACGCAAGTAGTAACTAAAGGGCAATATAGTAATAGTATTATAATAATAGTTAGGAGATATTTTAGAAGCACATGGGGTGCATGTGCTAGGCCGCTATTGAGCTTGTAATGCCTATATAAGGCTATTGCTATTGGTTTGTTGGTATGCTGAAAAATTATGGAATTGAAATTCTAATTTCTTCTCTCTACAATTCTTCCTCTCTCGTTCTTCTTCCTCTCTCTTCTGTTCTTCTATTTCTCCCTTTCTTTCTCTTAATATCTCTCCCTCTTTCTACTGATTTCCCCCTCCCTTCAATTTGATTTTCTTCTCCAATTCCTCTTTTAACCTATCACGAACCCTAGGTTCGTGACAAGTGGTATTAGAGCATCGTTCTTCGGCTGTGATGTCAATCGATTCTAGATGGAATTGAGGCAGATCTAGCGATATGGGCGAACTGTTGAGGAGCTTCAACAGAACTGATCGGCTAGCAATTCTGATTCGATTCCTAAGGAACCAAGGACAGATCGTCACCAAGCGAGACATTCCTCGGAATTGATTGAGGCTACTTTGGAGGACAGTTCGCGGAGCCAATCGAGTTACAGGAAGCGATTGGGTAAGCTGAGCTGCAGGAGGTCACGACTTGTGATCTGGAAGAGGAGTTCGATTTTCTTGGAGGCGTCGATAGCAGCTTAGGCGAATTTGGAACCAATTGTTTAGAGGCTGAATTGAGCCTATGATCCACGATCATTGAATCTTGGAATTGATTATGATGCACGAGGAAGGGAGTGCTGGCTCGGATCTGAAGGAGAAGTAGGGAATTGGCTCGCGGCAAAGATTCCAGTAATCTTGTCCAGAATCGGAGACGAGCAAGCCAGGAGGATTCCCGACTCGAGCGAACGAATGGTACGGGAGATCTGTTGAAGTTGGCGACGCGAACTGAGAAGCATTCGCGATTGGTGTGGGAGTCCGTCGAAGGTGGTGACGCAGACAGCCAGGATAGTTGCGACTGGAGTGATCGACTGGTGCATTGCTGGTGTTGCTGCTTGATAGGTCGGCGATTAGACCTGGAGACTCTGGTGACCTAGAAGGTGGTTGATGTTTGGAGATATTAATCTCCAACAGTGATTTACGAAGGTGATCCAACAATAGATTCGGAATGGGCGAGGCAAGAGGTTGACGAACGGATCCTTCCGATTGCATTCTGTTCTTGACCGTCACTATATCGGATCCTTCTGATTTCCATTCTGTCCAAGGCGAGCGTAAGTTTGTCGGAGGTGAAGCGGACGGCCTAGGCCATTACGACCTGGACCGATAAGCTTCCTATAGGTGTGGCTGTGGCAATTTTGATCAGAAATTCCGTTCGGAATTCTATGGGTGTGGTCGCTGGATCAAAAGGCACGGTGGTGCTGCAATTTTTTTTTGGGTCGAGAAGCAATTCTGACCGTTCGGGTGAAGCGAGCTGCCCACCTTGATTGGAAAGGGATTCTGACCATTATAGAAGAAGATTCTGACCATTATAGAAGAATCAACCTAGAGAGAACCGAGCCCATAACCAGCGACTGAAGCAACGAGCAAGGTAGGTTGTTCCAACTGATCCTTGGTGGAATTCCTCAGTCACGGCTAACAACAAGTAGTGATTTTCGTTGGTGATTTGGAGGCGACTATTAAGAGGAAGATGGCCATGGATTCTCATGGTTAGATTTCGATTGTGATATTCAGCTGGGAGTTGGATGCTTTAGGAGACTCCAGGAGGCCATCAAGTCTCTGTAATTGGAAACTTCTTTTGTTCCCAAAATAGGCTGGAATTAGAAGCAAATCAACGCCTGAAATTTGCCACTTCTTGGATCAATTTTAGAGGTGACTAGGTAAGGCAGTTACAAAAGAGAAGTGCCGAGGATCCAGGATGGAGGACAGTGCTCTGAATTCTTGGCTTATGTCTCATTCTGCTAGTGAAAGTTCTTCCAAGGCAGATAGTGTGCACAAGAGACCATTGGAGCCTCAATTGCAGCAGATGAATGCTTCATTTTCACCTGGAAGGGAGCTTCAATGGCAACCAAAGAAGGCTGCATTTTCAATGGGCAACAACAGGGAATAAGAGAAGGGGATCAACCAAGTTGACAAGGAAACAAGAAGTGTAATACATGAAGAGTGCAAGGAATTCGGTCAAATGTTTTGCGAGAAGCTGCAAGAATTTGCGATGATACTTCTTAAGAAGTATCATTACAACTTTCTGGTGGAATACTTTGATGATTATTACGGAAGTTTTAATAAGGAGGAATTCCTTGTAGTGGAGTAGTCGAAGGAGGAGAAGCTGAAAGAAAGAGCAAACAAGGAAGCAAGGAGCATTGATCATTTTATGGAAGAGTTGGAGCATGAATAAGAAATGAAGGAAAGGTGGAACCAGGAGCGTGGTGAACCCTGTAGTGAAAATTTTGCTCCATCCAACCGAAATGATGAGCTGCAGATGATTTTAAACCAGATGGGAAGCCTGGATCAGTTGATAATGGAGATTTGCAAGCTACCAAGCTTAATGTTGGAAATTTGTCTCCTCAAGTGGATGAAAATTCAGTTATTAAACAAGCAATAAATCATGTTGGGACTAAAGAACCATTGGCTGGAACTGAAGAAAACTTGTTAAGGGTAACTAATGATTCTGAAGAAGCAAAGAGAGGTTATAAAGACATCAGTTTAGGCCAAATTTTGCAAGAGAAATAAGCTAAAAATGGTGTTGAGAATCAGTCTATAAATCAAATTGATGATGAGAACTGCTATGAAGATGGCCTACTTGTAGCTGAAATATCTTCCAATGTTGTGAAGGTGTGTAGAACTGATCCTAAAATGTGCCAAAATGTTGCTGTAAATTTTTAGGTTGAGGAGCAACATCAATTGAAGGCTGAAGGACTGCAAGTTTCAGCTGTTGCCTGTGACCAGAAGCAGCTAAATTCAATGAAGGCACTAGATGATGATATATTGACTGGATTTGGCATCATATTGGATCCTCAATCTATGGGTACAAGCTATCTTAATTTGGTAGCTATCACCAACCCACGAGAAATGGTATGCCGCTCATTGGAGGAAGATGTAGCTTTGATTGCAGTAATTATCATTATTGTTTCGGTTGAGGAGTATCCAAGAATAAAGAAGAAGCGACCTAGAAAGAGAATGATAAAAAAAAGAACAACCAAGTTAGAGAAAGTTGGTATTGGTTGAGGAGCAATGGCTAAATTGTTCTAAGTTTTTGGAGACAAGAACTCTCTCAAGGAGGGAGGAATTGTCATAACCCAAGTAGTAACTAAAGGGTAATATAGTAATAGTATTATAATAATAGTTAGG
Source organism: Diospyros kaki (assembly GCA_036245055.1). Classification (NCBI taxonomy): domain Eukaryota; kingdom Viridiplantae; phylum Streptophyta; class Magnoliopsida; order Ericales; family Ebenaceae; genus Diospyros; species Diospyros kaki. The sequence goes on along the minus strand of BSEG01000002.1, from coordinate 3,584,237 downwards.
AGATATTTTAGAAGCACATGGGGTGCATGTGCTAGGCCGCTATTGAGCTTGTAATGCCTATATAAGGCTATTGCTATTGGTTTGTTGGTATGCTGAAAAATTATGGAATTGAAATTCTAATTTCTTCTCTCTACCATTCTTCCTCTCTCGTTCTTCTTCCTCTCTCTTCTGTTCTTCTATTTCTCCCTTTCTTTCTCTTAATATCTCTCCCTCTTTCTACTGATTTCCCCCTCCCTTCAATTTGATTTTCTTCTCCAATTCCTCTTTTAACCTATCACGAACCCTAGGTTCGTGACAAAGGGTCCCTTCGGAGGTCTATAATTTATGCTTGTTGTGGGGATCAAGGGTTGCTCAATGTATCCCTCAAAGGAATTAGATATTTTGTGGGGAATGGAGTGTCCAAAAGATTTTGGGAGGACAATTGGGTGTGCCTTAAGCTATGTTTGTCCTAGATTGTTTGAAATATCCTTGGATAAGGGCTCTTCTATAGAATCAATGGGGTATTGGAATGGGCATCTCTGGTGCAGAGCCTAAATTGGAGGAGAAGGTTTTTTTTGTGGGAAGCTGAGTCTTGTGAGGATCTTATGAAGGTTATATCTTTTCAAATGGTTAAGAGGGGGTGGAGGATAAAATGCTGTGGGGTTATTATAAAAAGGCCAAATACATTAATATATCCTGAACTTAGGGTTAATTTTTAATTTTATCCAGTTTTGACATTTTCTTCAATTTGGTTATCAAACTTTTACTTTTGTTTCAATTTTATCCTCGATCCAGTAAGCATGTGTCCCATCTTACGTGGCAACTGATGTGGCGTGCTGACGTGTCCAATAAAATGACGCCGTTTTTGGGTCATATCATGGATTTGCTGATCTAGATTTGCTCATTGATCTATAAATGGATTGGGTCAAACCGGTCTAGATTCGACCTAGTGGGTCGATCCAACAACTTAATGGGTTGACCCACTTTCTTCCCCAAAATCACCTAGGGTTTGCTTCATCATCCATGCGCCGCCATCACTGCCATCTTCCTCCTTCATCGCCATCAGCCGCCTCCTTCTACCTCTCTTTTCATCTAATCACTGATGGCCACTCCATCTTCCTCACCATGGCCGACAACACGAGGTCGAATGATTCAACCGGTCACAGACGATGCCATAGTCGACGATTCAACCGGTCGAAGGAGTGTAGCTCAGTTTGCAAGGATCGCCAAGCTCAACGGAGACGTCGAAAAGCTTGACGGTGTCACCACCGGCAACGACAATAAGTGCCATCGATGGATCTGAGAAGTTCATGATTCCAGCGGCGTTGATAGGGAGAATGTGGCTTTTACACGAGGGTTTTAGGCTTAGTTTGGCTAGGCTTTTATTTTTGAAGCTTTTAAGCTAAGTAGTGTTTAAGTTGGTTATAACGTTTAAGCTGATAATGTATTTGGATAAATGTGCTTTTAATTTAATAGTTAATAATTATGTGTTTGATTTGAAAGAGCTGATAAGTTATTACAACTTGATAAAAAGACGAAAATAAACATGTTATCGAATGATGTAAAATTTTATCATTAGATATTGATAAATTATACATAATTATTAAAAATATATTAATACAATATTTGTAAAAAACCGAGACTATAATCACTTCAAGAATCTCTCAAGAAACTCACCGATTCAAAACCAACAATGAATACTGAAAGTAGAAATGTAAAACAGAATGTAAAAAGGAGAAATCAAATCAAATTGCAGCACACACAATTTACCCTGATTCATGCCATTTACATGACACTACATCCAGCAATCCAAGAAGCAAACAATCCACTAGAAACAAGTCTGAAACCAGTACAAGAATTCCCCTCTTTCCCTCTTCCTTCACTCTCGAATACAATACTCAACCGAAACTAACAAGAACTAGTATCACACAGCTCTCCCTCGCGCCTCTCACTGCACTCGAACCCAAGGAATAAAAGATATGAATGACTGATGATAAAAACTGGCCTCCGCACCCTTCTATATATAGACTAAGGGAGGCGGAAATATCTAAGGGAGATAACTAACTTTACAAAAGTCAAAACTACCCTTACTAAAACAATTAGATACACTTAAGTCCTATTAACTAACTGCTGCCACATCATCTTTAATTCTTTCCTGGTTTCTTCAATAAGTCCAGCTTTACTTTAGGCAAAACAGTAACAAATCTCCACTATTTTGCTTTAAGTAATCCTGGAATTTCAGCCTTCTAGCCCTGCTTACTTCTTGAATATCCTGAAAACACATCAATCAAAACACATCAAACTGTAACAACATTAAGCAATGAAGTAATTTGGATAATGGGACTGCCTTAATGAAAATATCTGCAGCATTTTCACTTCCAGCAACTTTTATAAGCTCTACCTCCTTCTTCTCAAGGACTTCTCTTATAAAATGATATCTAATATCAATATGTTTTGTTCTTTCATGATGACTCTGATTTTTGGCCAAATGGATGACACTTTGACTATCACACTTTAAAATAATCCTCACATTATATCCTAGGAGTTCACTAATCAAGCCTTTTAGCCACAAAGACTCTTTAAGAGCCTCTGTTACAGCTATATATTCTGATTCGGTTGTTGATAGAGCTGCAACTGATTGAAGGTTAGATTTCCAACTAATTGTAGACTTCCACAATTTAAATACATAGCCGGTTGTAGATCTTCTCTTATCTAAATCTGAAGCATAATCAGCATCAGAATATCCTATAATGTCTGGATTTTTAAAGTCATCAGCTCCACCATAAATCAGAACTTTATCAATTGATCCTTTTAGATATCTAAACACCCATTTAACTGCTGTCCAGTGTTCTTTCCCTGGATTGGCCATAAATCTACTTATTACACTCATGGCATGAGCTAAATTAGTCATAGAACACACCATTACATACATAATGCTACCAACAGCATTAGAGTAGGGAATTCTCTTCATTTCTGATAAATCCTTTTCATTGGTTGGGGACTGATCATGAGAAAGTTTAAAATGTTGAGCAAATGGTATATTTACTACCTTTGCATCTAACATATGAAATTTTCTCATAATTTTCTGTAGGTAATTTTTCTGGGATAGATGAAGAGTTTTGTTCTTCCTATCTCTACATATTTCCATTCCTAAAATCCTCTTAGCTTCACCAAGTTCTTTCATCTCAAAAATAGATTTGAGTTTAAGTTTTAAACATTGGATTTCAGCTGTTGATTGGCTTGCTATGAGCATGTCATCAACATAGAGCAAGAGATAAATGGCTATTTTAGTGGAAATATGTTTAAGATAGACACAACAATCAAAAGAACTTCTAGTAAACCCTTGGCTTATCATAAAAGAATCGAATTTCTTGTATCACTGCCTAAGGGACTGCTTTAGTCCATATAAGGACTTCTTCAATAAGCAGACCTTGTCTTCTTTTCCCCTAACTTTAAACCCTCTAGGCTGATCCATTAGAATTTCTTCCTCTAATTCACCATGAAGGAATGCTATGGTGACATCCAACTGCTCTAGATATAGGTCAAGATGGGCTGTTATTGCAAGCAGTATTCTTATGGAAGTATGCCTAACAACTGGTGAGAACACTTCATTAAAGTCAATTCCTGCTACTTGGGTAAAGCCTCTAGCTACTAACCTAGCTTTATACCTAGGTTTAAGACTATTTTCAGCTCCTTCTTTTACCTTAAACAACCACCTGCAGCCTACAATTCTTTTTCCCAAAGGTCTATCTACTAACACTCATGTTTCATTCTTTCTTAAGGATTCCATCTCAGCTTCCATGGCTTCCTGCCATTTCTGAGCTTCTTTAGAACTTACAGCTTCTTCATAAGTTTGTGGTTCTTCTCCTGCAATTTCTTCTGCACTTAGAAGTGCATATGCTACCAGATCTGAGTATCCATATCTCATTGGTGGCCTACTTATTCTCCTCTGTCTATCCCTGCCTACATTGTATCTATCTCCAATAGGCTCTCCTATTGTACTAGATGAACCAGCACTGTCCATGTGCTGTTCTTCATCATAGCTTGATGAATCCCTAACTTCTATAGATCTATCAAGACTGTTTTGGCTTGAGGATTCTTCACCAGCACTTTGCTGATCCTGGAAAGGTTCTAAGGGGTCATTTTGAGTAGCAATATCATCCTGTTGTTGCTGTTCAAAATTTATTGCTTTATCTTTTCCTTCCCTATCCTCATTTTCACTTCTTAGATCAATAAATGAATTTTCTTTAAAGGTTACATCTCTACTTATCATGGTTCTAGGCATATCTTTTTCTAAATTCTACAACTTATACCCCTTAACTCCTGAAGGATAACCAATAAACACACACTTCTTAGCCCTAGGATCTAATTTTCCTTGTTTTAAATGTGTATAAGCTATACACCCAAAAACCCTAAGGTGATCTAGGTTTGGCTTATGATTATACCACATTTCATAAGGGGTTTTAAATACTAAGGCTGAAGAAGGTGATCTATTTATTAAATAGGCTGCTGAAACAACAGTCTCTCCCCAAAATGCTTTTGAAAGCTTAGCATGGAATAGCATACATCTTACCCTCTCAAGGAGGGTCCTATTCATGCGCTCGGCCAGGCCATTTTGCTTAGGATTTCCAGGGGCAGTGAGATGTCTTAAGATGCCATTTTCATTACACAATTGGGTGAATTCCTTATTACAAAATTCTAAGCCATTATCAATTCTAATGACTTTTAATTTCCCACCCTTTTGATTTTTAATCATGATTTTCCAACTTTTAAAAGCATCAAAAGTGTTATCTTTTGTTTTTAAAACAGAAACCCAAACCATTCTTGAAAAATCATCTATAATAGAAAGAAAATACCTAGCTCCACCATGAGTTGGAGTTTGGCTAGGGCCCCACAAATTCGAATGGACATATTCTAAAGGGCCTTTAGTGATATGCAATGCTTTCTTAGGGGATTTAGTTTTTACAGATTTTCCATAAATGCAAGTTTCACATGTATCTAAATCTGTCAATTTTTCAAAACCTAAGATCCCTTGATTAGCTAATTCTTTAAGCCCTTGGAAACTTATATGAGCCATCCTAAAATACCATAGTTTTGATAGTTCATAGGTCTTTTCTTCCCCTATGGCTGCATCTCCACATGCTGTGGAGGCTATCATAACAAATATTCCATTTTTAAGGACTGCCTTCATACATATAAGAGATCCTTTGGCTACTTTAAGAATATCTCCACAGCCACTGTAACTGTAGCCATTCTTAGCTAATTCTCCTAGGGAAATCAGATTTCTTTTAAGATCTGGGACATACCTAATAGCTGTCAAGATTCTGATTGATCCATCAAACATTTTTAGCTTAATATCCCCAATCCCCTTTATTCCACACTCTTGATTATTACCGAGAAGAACCTCCCCCCCACTCAAGTCTCTATAATTCAGAAACCATTCTATGTGAGGTAACATATGGAAGGAGCATCCGGAATCTAAAACCCATACCACTTCATCTGAATGTTTTGAAACTACAAGGACATCCGAACTGTCATAGCCTAACTCACAAGTTGAGTTTGAAAACTCAGATTTACCTTTATCAGAAAATTCTTGCTTCCTTTTGGGACAATTTTTCTTTATATGTCATTCCTCATGACAATGAAAACATCTAAATGTTTTCTTGCCATTTCTAGACTTTGATCTAGATTTTCCTTTAGCCTTAGAGTCTTTCTTTTCAAATCTATACCTTGATGACAGGGCATCAGCAACTATTTTCTTGGATTCTACTTTCTGTTGTAAATCTTTAGAATTAAGGGCACCTATAACATCTTCTAAAGATATGGTATCTCTTCCATGTTTTAAAATGTCTACAAAATGATCATATGACTTAGGCAATGAATGCAACAGAATTAGGGCTTTATCTTCTTCTTCATATGATATACTTAAGTTTTCCAAATCAAGACACAATTTGTTAAATTCATCAATATGATTTTGAAGTTTCTGCCCTTCTTGCATTTTGAAAGTAAAGAATTTTGCTTTCAGATACAGCCTACTTGAAAGGGATTTAGTCATATATAGACTTTCTAATTTGGCCCACAAATCCTCGGCAGTTTCCATTTTAGACACTTCTCTTAGGACTTTATCTCCTAAACTTAAGATTAGGGTGTTGAAAGCTCTTTCACTGATTTCTTGCCTACGATTATTGGCTTCTAATCTTTGTTCGGCAGTAGCAGTTTCTGGAAAAGGCTTTTGGGGTACTAAAGCTTCCTTTAACCCTAAGTTTCCCATCAAAGCTTTCATCTTAATTGTAACACCCCAGCCTCTTCAGGGCATTAATATATGCTAGAATTTTTTTTTTTTTTTTTTTTACATCAAACTTCAACCAAAGGTAAATCCTCAACATATCCTTTATAAGTAGCAATCCCAAACATTACAAAGGAATGATACACTTTAAACATAAGCGAAAGCAAGATCAGAACCTGTAAAGATCCTCGAAAACACATCATACGTGGGTGCATACACATCGTTCACCCGACATAATATTACAAATATTGTTAAAGTCTAAATAATACAACGAAATATAATAGATGGTCCTAGCCCCACATGGGGCCCATAAAAAATCCATCAAGCTCATGCCTCGATCACTTCCTTGCCCTTCTGGCCGCTCGTCTCGCCTGGAACGTGGAATATTCCAGGGACATAGTCCAATATTAGAAGATAAAATCTTCTAAGTGAGGGTTATATAAGTATGAATGAATGAATGATGCATGGACATTTATAAACAAATATCCTAGTGTAACTTCCCTAGTCCACCAGCCTGGCACGGAACCCTAGGCAGAATCCCGAACCTTTGCAGGATAATCCTAACGTTGTTCCATCAATTGCCCTTAGAGAATTACGGCTACACTCTTAGGGTGACATCTCAATCCCATGTATGAGTTTAATATGACAATAATATTATGTCATGCATACCTCATGACTTCTCATGCAACAGTATATGAAAATGATCATAACATACATAGATTTCATGCATAGAAAGGTATTCATATCATATATAGGTTATAGGGGCAAAACCACTCACCTTAAACAGAATTTGTCTTGCCTCGATTTGCGTGCTATCCTTGAAAATAATGCAAATTGTCAAGATTCTTGGCCAAATCACTTCCTGGTCAGTCATTTCCAAATAAAATCAAAAATATAATTTTTCCAGACTTTTTCTTATTTTTCCTCTATTTTTCTCAATTTTTCTTTTATTTTTCATGACCATAAATTCTTCCAAAATTAAAAATAAATACCTAATCAGGTAATTTATTTAATATTTCTTCATGAAAATTTCTAAAATAACATTTCTAATATCTATGAATTTTCTAATAATTTTCCAACACCTCCTCCTATTTTTCTCTAATTAAGTTTCCTTTCGAAAATTCAAAATAATTATTTCATCATAAAATTTCTCAAATAAAATTTTATAAAACTGAACTATTCATTTTTCTTGTATTTTTGGATATTTTTCCAGAATTTTATCTCTTTTATTTCTATTTTTACTCTATTTTTCTTTATTTCAGCATTTAAATAATAATAAAAATTATCTCCGGTCATCTTCTCCGGCGCCGGCACACCGGAAAATTAAACTGACTATACCAGAAGATAGCTTACCTTGAGTTGATCAATCTGACCAAATTTGAGCTTGAAAGAATACTTGGAAGACCTCCCTCCGAGTAAAATTCAGTCCGGTTCCGGCGAGATCTGATTTTTCCGGCGAAGCTCCGATCACCCCTCAAATTAACTCCAAAATCTCTCAAAATTTTCAGAAATGATCCTTACCTCATGGGCAACAAAAGCCCTATGGTTTGGTGCCTCAATTCGTTCAAAAATGAGGTCGATTTTAAGCTCAAATCTTGCAAAACTCTCTACCACTAGATCCTCTATTTATAGCCGAATTGGAACCCAAAAACGACGGATCTTGCTTCACCGGAAGCCACTAAGGCGTTCCCGTGCCCTAGATCTGTCCAAAACGCACCGAAAGTTGCCCAAAAGTCGATTTACTTAGGGTAAATTATGGTTGCTTTCGGTCGAAAATTTGGCCATTTTCGACCAAATCAAAGCCAATTGTCGGCCAATATTGATTCTGGGGCCTTGCCCCGACGTTCCTTGCCAATTTCTTGGGCCTTTCGCCACCGAATTCGGTGATAGGAAGGCTGGCCAGAAGCTTGGTCTGCCATGGCAGCTTCCAAGTTCTGAAAATTACACTTTTGCCCCTTTATTTTGGCTTCTTTACATTTTGGCATTTTCATGAAGCCCCTGAACTTTCTATAACTTCCATTGAGTCCCTCAAGCTTTGAAATCTTCATTTCTTCCTCCAAGATTCCTAAAAAATGTCATTTTGACCTCCCTCGGGCAAATTCAAGAAATTGCACTTAGGCCCGAATCTTCATTTTGGTCGTAAATCCTTTTGTTTCTTCTTGAAACTGCTAAAGGGTTGTTCTACATGCTAAATATGAACTTTATTAGGGTTCTTTTAACTTCTCAAAAGTCTCATGCGATAATTCGATTTTTCAGCCAGAATTATAGCTATATTTTAGCTGTACCGAAAATCATTCCTGATCCAATTTTTCTCGATGCTAAAAATCATTTCTTGATATTCTTAATAGGTATATGCCTATTTCTTTAGGTATATGAGCCTCCAGGCATTCCCTCTAGTCGATTCAGACATTTTTTTGAACTATTCTGATACCGATTTTCTTTGAAACCACATTTTTCTTCCTCGAAAGTTTTTCGGGTATTACATTCTTCCCCCCTTTAGGAAATTTCGTCCTCGAAATTTTTTTCCTTTGACCAATCAAATTACTAACTCGATACATTAGTCGTAGATTGTCTTTCTAATCATCCTAATTCATACCATTTTACAAGCAATACCGACTAGGCATGCTTGTCTTTCACATATGTATATATATATTTTTTCATTTTAGCTCCCTATCTATGGTCACATACATCAAGAGTAGTTCATCATTCTCAAAATTATTTCTTTATTTCACAAGATTCTTGATAACATTTCTTAAAAGACCATAAAAATATGCTATTCTATTCTATTTCCTCGAACAACTGGGGATATTTTCCCCTAATCGTATCTTCAAGCTCCCACGTGGCTTCTTCCTCGGTGTGATTCCTCCATTGAATCTTTACTAATGGAATGACTTTGTTCCTCAAGATTTGGTCGCGACGGTCTAAGATCCGTTCAGGCGACTCTGGATACGTCAGATTGTCTCTTAGCTCGATTTCTTCTACCCGAATTTCTTGAGTTGGGTCTAGTATATGCCTCCGAAGTTGAGACACATGGAAAACATCGTGGATATTGGACAGACTAAGAGGAAGTTCTAGTCGGTAAGCCAACGGTCCAACTCGTCCTTTGACTAGATAGGGTCCTATAAATCGGGGTCTCAACTTACCTTTCTTCTTTCCTCGTGTTGCCAAATGCTGAGGCGACACTTTTAGATATACATGATCTCCTACCTCAAATTCCAAATCTCGCCTCCTTTTGTCTGCATAAGACTTTTGCCGACTTTGCGCAGTTCGAATTCTCTCTTGTATCTTCCGGATCTTTTCCGAAGTTTGCTGTACCAGCTCGGGTCCCAATATTTGTCTCTCTCCTACCTCAGTCCAACAGATCGGCGATCGACATTTTCTTCCATACAGAGCCTCATAAGGTGCCATTCCTATACTGCTGTGGTAACTGTTGTTATAAACGAACTCCACTAAGGGCAGATGCTCTTCCCAATTACCCTCAAAATTCAAGGCACATGACCTTAGCATGTCTTCTAACGTTTGAATGGTCCTTTCAGATTGTCCATCAGTCTGTGGGTGATAAGCTGTACTAAGATTCAATTGCGTCCCCATGCACTCCTGCAAGCTTCCCCAAAATCTTGAGGTAAACCTCGGATCCCGATCGGAGACTATGCTTACCGGTGTGCCATGAAGTCTAATTATCTCTCTAATATACTGCTCCGCAAACTTTCGAACTGGCCTATCCATTCGTGTAGGTAAAAAATGTGCCGATTTCGTTAGCCTATCTACAATAACCCAAATCGCATCGTTACCTCTTTGACTCCTGGGAAAACCTGTCACAAAATCCATCGTGACATGCTCCCATTTCCATTCTGGGATATCTAATGGTCTCATAAGTCCAGCTGGTTTCTGGTGCTCGATCTTTACTCTCTGGCACGTGTCACATTGTGCTACTTTCCTTGCCACACTTGTCTTCATTCCCGGCCACCAGTAAACTTCTCGGAGATCTCTATACATTTTTGTGGCTCCTGGGTGTACTGTATAACGAGTTCTGTGGGCTTCATTTAAAATTCTTTGCCTCAAGTCTTTTAGGTTTGGCACGTAAATCCTTCCCCGAAATCTTAGTATGCCATCATGCATTTCAAAATCGGATCTCTTAGGCTGGCCATGCTCGTCCACCCATAGATGTATTCGCTTATCATCCACATATGCCTCTCGTATTTCATTCATCAAATCTAGTTGAACTACCATGCCAGCGATAAGGACGGATGATTCCTTCGGCACTACACTCATTGTCAGTTGGCTAAAAGCCTCCAACATCTGCCACTCATGGGCCATCATCCCGGCCATAGAAATAGGCACATTCCTACTCAATGCGTCAGCCACCACATTGGCACGCCCCGGGTGATACTGTATGGTGCAATCGTAGTCCTTAAGAAACTCCATCCACCTTCGCTGCCTAAGGTTCAACTCCTTTTGCGAGAACACATACTTCAGGCTCTTGTGGTCTGTGAACACCTCAAAGGTTTCACCATACAGGTAATGTCTCCATAGTTTCAAAGCATATATCACAGCAGCCAGTTCCAGATCATGAGTCGGGTAATTTACCTCATGTCTCTTTAATTGTCGTGACCCATATGCGATCACTCGACCGTTTTGCATTAATACACAACCCAAGCCTATCTTTGAGGCATCCGTGTATACCACGTATCCACCAGGCCCATTAGGCATTGCTAAAACAGGTGCCGAGGTTAGCCTATCTTTGAGTTCCTGGAAGCTTTCCTCGCACTTGGCAGTCCATTCGAACTTGACTTCTTTCCGTATGAGTTTTGTCATAGGCATGGCTATCTTCGAAAATCCCTCTACAAATCTTCGATAATAGCCTGCCAATCCCAAAAAGCTTCGTATCTCGGTTACACATGTTGGTTGCTTCCATCCTTGAACAGCCTCAATCTTGGCTGGATCTACCGAGATTCCCTCAGCCGATATCACATGACCCAAGAATGCAACTTGAGACAGCCAAAACTCGCATTTCGAGAACTTGGCATATAGTTGATGTTTCCTGAGAGTTTCTAGCACTGCTCTCAAGTGCCCCTCGTGCTCATTCTCATTTGAGGAATACACCAATATATCGTCTATAAACACTATTACAAATTTATCTAGGTAGGGTCTGAATACTCTATTCATGAGGTCCATAAATGCTGCTGGAGCATTCGTTAGTCCAAATGGCATCACTAAATACTCAAAATGGCCGTACCTTGTTCGAAATGCTGCCTTCGAGATATCATCCGGCTTGATTTTCAATTGATAGTATCCGGATCTCAAATCAATTTTTGAGAAAACCTTCGCTCCCTGCAGCTGATCAAATAGCTCATCAATCCTCGGGAGTGGATATTTATTCTTGATTGTAGCCTTATTTAATTGACGGTAGTCGATGCACATCCTCATACTACCATCTTTCTTTTTTACAAATAATACTGGTGCGCCCCACGGTGACATGCTTGGCCGGATAAATCCCTTATCGGTTAGTTCCTGAAGCTGACTCTTCAATTCCTTCATTTCTGCCGGAGCCATCCGATATGGTGGGATTGATATCGGTTGGGTTCCTGGTACTAGCTCGATTGAGAACTCAATCTCTCGAGGCGGGGGTAATCCCGGCAGGTCTTCTGGGAACACGTCCTCGTACTCTTGCACTACTCGTACATCATTGAGTTTTGGTAATTCTTTTTTTTCTAATCGAGCATAGGCTATATACCCATAAGCTCCCTGGCTTATCAATTTTACTGCCTTCATTGCCGAAATCATTTTTCTAATCTTGGGGTCTCTTTGTCCCCGAAATTTAACCCATTCTCCTTCGGGTTTCTTTATTGTCATTTCTTTTCTCCGACAATCTATACTGGCATCATATCTGCACAAGAAGTCCATTCCCAAGATTACATCGAAATCATATACCTCTAGCAAAATTAGATCAACTTGGAATCGAGCATCACTTAAATTAATTTCACATCTTTCTATCACCTTTGAGGACCTTGCACTTTTACCCATGGGCGTCGAAATAACTATCGGAGATTCCATAGGTTTAGTCTCTACCCTTAAACTCTCAGCTAGTGCATATGACATAAATGAATGCGTTGATCCAGGATCTATCAATGCATGCACAGGGGTATCCGATATAAAGAGCGTACCTTGTACAACTGCCGGATCTGTCCCCACATCTTCTTTGGTGAGGTTGTAGACGCGTCCCTGACGAGTCCCGCGAGCCTCTCCTGCTCTTTCAGCTGGTCTCTCTGCTTGTCCGAGTCTCGGCTTCTTTGGACAGTTCCTTGAATAGTGCCCCGGTTGATTGCACTGAAAACACACCACCTTCGTTAGGTCTTTCACTGGAGGTGTTTCCTTTCTCTTACGACAATCTCTACTTATGTGTCCTCGTTCTCTGCACGAGTAACAGCTGGATGTCCCTGCCAAGCATTTTCTCCCCGGATGGTTTTTCTTGCATTTTGGGCATGGCCTGTTGTTTTGGGAATTTTTATTTCCCGTTTTCTGTTCTGAGTTCCCTTTCGGTTCACTAGACTTAATGAGCTTCACTTGCAAAAGATTCATTTCTGTCGTTAAGGCCTTGCTCAAGGCTTCCTCATATGAGTCAATTGTCCAAGTGCTCAAAGCATGCAATAGTTCCACTCGAAGTCCCGACATGAACTTCTGTGCCTTTTGCCACTCATCGGCGTCGTACATTGGCACGTACTTAATGAGTTGGTTAAATTTGGTGTCGTATTGTGCCACTGACATTTCCTCAGTCTGCTTCAGGTTTGCAAATTCCCAATTCTTCTCCTGCTTCCAACTCAAAGGAAAATACTTCTTGTTAAAGGCTTTCTTAAACGCTTCCCAAGCTGTTATTGGAATCTCATCGTCTTCCAATTCCTGCCTTGAATTTGTTCGCTGCAGAGTCCGCTCCATTGTCTGCCACCACCTCCCGGCATTTTCTTCCAACATAAAGGTGGCACAGTTCACCTTATCTTGGTCATTGTATTGCAAGTGTCGGAGCAACTTCTCTGTTTGTTCTAACCAAAACTCAGCTATGCTGGGATCGTCGTCGGGTTTCCCTTTAAATGTTGGCGGCCGCTGTCGGCGGTACTGTTCCAGCACGTTATCTGATTGCCTAGTCGATTCTCCCCTGGTCACATAGGTCACAAGATTCTCCATGACTCTTTCCATCCGGTCCAATCGTCCTTCGGGGATTACAGACTCTCTTTCTTGGTCTTCACCCCGGATGTTGCTGTTACTAACCTGGTCGTAGTGGCGAATCCCACTATCTTCGACACTCTCATTCCTCTGATTGGGAGTGACGAGAGCTCGGTTCCTTTGTCGCCTCGTGGATACCATCTGAAAGACAAGACAAAATCTCATTCCACGAGAGTTTCTCCAAAAGGAAATTTCATTTCATAACACGACATATATATAACATCGTTTAAGGAAAGCACACATCACACATCTGACACACTATTAAGCAAGATAAAATCGTCTATAATTCTTCCTATGGGTTGGTTGATTTCCAGACCCAAGCATCGTTATTTGCTGTGTCGTCATCAGACTCGGCTACAGGTCCCTCGAGGTCGTCGTGCACAGTTGCTTCTTCTTCGTCATCGTCGTCCAAGTCAAGGTAGCCAGCGCCCATCATATTGGCTTCAATTGCCTCGTTCTCATCCCAATCTCCATCTGAGTCTAATATTTCGTCTCCTTCTACTCCAATTCCCTCATACATGTTGGTGGCGTGGTCACGAAACTGTTGGCAATAAAAGTATAAGGATGCGTAATTGCCTTCGAGGTGAATTCCTTCAGCTAGATCTCTCCAAACCCCTTCCATGTGATTTATCAAAAAATTCACTTGAGCGAGCATCAGGGTTGGCCGCACGAAACTGCTTGGCGGCACATCTCTCAGTATACCTTCGAGAAGATCGAGACGACCGAAGACGTCTACCATTATTGGTTCGTTGTCCGCCCATCGGCTGGTCCAGTGGGTCACCCAGAATTGCTCGAGATAATCGTTTTCCATGCTGCCATTTAAAAATCAGTTAGCTTTTCTACTATTCACCGAGAACAGTAGCCATTTAGCGTTTTGTACATGAACAGTGCACCAGGTAAGTTCCCAGGTAAGAGAGGTGGGTCACAATGGACACACTTAAGTACCAAATCTTGCCTTAGCCAGAACTTTCCTAGACATGCACAATTCAGTACAACCCGCTTGAGTTCGTAACCTTTAAACTTCGATCATTAATCTCCTAATCTATAGATAAGAATTTCTTAATCTAAGTTTTCTAAACATCGAGTTTATAGATCCCTAAAGATCTATCCTGATTCTCCAAATAGAACTTTGTCTCTGATACTAACTGTAACACCCCAGCCTCTTCAGGGCATTAATATATGCTAGAATTTTTTTTTTTTTTTTTTTTTACATCAAACTTCAACCAAAGGTAAATCCTCAACATATCCTTTATAAGTAGCAATCCCAAACATTACAAAGGAATGATACACTTTAAACATAAGCGAAAGCAAGATCAGAACCTGTAAAGATCCTCGAAAACACATCATACGTGGGTGCATACACATCGTTCACCCGACATAATATTACAAATATTGTTAAAGTCTAAATAATACAACGAAATATAATAGATGGTCCTAGCCCCACATGGGGCCCATAAAAAATCCATCAAGCTCATGCCTCGATCACTTCCTTGCCTTTCTGGCCGCTCGTCTCGCCTGGAACGTGGAATATTCCAGGGACATAGTCCAATATTAGAAGATAAAATCTTCTAAGTGAGGGTTATATAAGTATGAATGAATGAATGATGCATGGACATTTATAAACAAATACCCTAGTGTAACTTCCCTAGTCCACCAGCTTGGCACGGAACCCTAGGCAGAATCCCGAACCTTTGCAGGATAATCCTAACGTTGTTCCATCAATTGCCCTTAGAGAATTACGGCTACACTCTTAGGGTGACATCTCAATCCCATGTATGAGTTTAATATGACAATAATATTATGTCATGCATACCTCATGACTTCTCATGCAACAGTATATGAAAATGATCATAACATACATAGATTTCATGCATAGAAAGGTATTCATATCATATATAGGTTATAGGGGCAAAATCACTCACCTTAAACAGAATTTGTCTTGCCTCGATTTGCGTGCTATCCTTGAAAATAATGCAAATTGTCAAGATTCTTGGCCAAATCACTTCCTGGCCAGTCATTTTCAAATAAAATCAAAAATATAATTTTTCCAGACTTTTTCTTATTTTTCCTCTATTTTTCTCAATTTTTCTTTTATTTTTCATGACCATAAATTCTTCCAAAATTAAAAATAAATACCTAATCAGGTAATTTATTTAATATTTCTTCATGAAAATTTCTAAAATAGCATTTCTAATATCTATGAATTTTCTAATAATTTTTCAACACCTCCTCCTATTTTTCTCTAATTAAGTTTCCTTTCGAAAATTCAAAATAATTATTTCATCATAAAATTTCTCAAATAAAATTTTATAAAACTGAACTATTCATTTTTCTTGTATTTTTGGATATTTTTCCAGAATTTTATCTCTTTTATTTCTATTTTTACTCTATTTTTCTTTATTTCAGCATTTAAATAATACTAAAAATTATCTCCGGTCATCTTCTCCGGCGCCGGCACACCGGAAAATTAAACTGACTATACCAGAAGATAGCTTACCTTGAGTTGATCAATCTGACCAAATTTGAGCTTGAAAGAATACTTGGAAGACCTCCCTCCGAGCAAAATTCAGTCCGGTTCCGGCGAGATCCGATTTTTCCGGCGAAGCTCCGATCACCCCTCAAATTAACTCCAAAATCTCTCAAAATTTTCAGAAATGATCCTTACCTCATGGGCAACAAAAGCCCTATGGTTTGGTGCCTCAATTCGTTAAAAAATGAGGTCGATTTTAAACTCAAATTTTGCAAAACTCTCTACCACTAGATCCTCTATTTATAGCCGAATTGGAACCCAAAAACGACGGATCTTGCTTCACCGGAAGCCACTAAGGCGTTCCCGTGCCCTAGATCTGTCCAAAACGCACCGAAAGTTGCCCAAAAGTCAATTTACTTAGGGTAAATTATGGTTGCTTTCGGTCGAAAATTTGGCCATTTTCGACCAAATCAAAGCCAATTGTCGGCCAATATTGATTCTGGGGCCTTGCCCCGACGTTCCTTGCCAATTTCTTGGGCCTTTCGCCACCAAATTCGGTGATAGGAAGGCTGGCCAGAAGCTTGGTCTGCCATGGCAGCTTCCAAGTTCTGAAAATTACACTTTTGCCCCTTTATTTTGGCTTCTTTACATTTTGGCATTTTCATGAAGCCCCTGAACTTTCTATAACTTCCATTGAGTCCCTCAAGCTTTGAAATCTTCATTTCTTCCTCCAAGATTCCTAAAAAATGTCATTTTGACCTCCCTCGGGCAAATTCAAGAAATTGCACTTAGGCCCGAATCTTCATTTTGGTCGTAAATCCTTTTGTTTCTTCTTGAAACTGCTAAAGGGTTGTTCTACATGCTAAATATGAACTTTATTAGGGTTCTTTTAACTTCTCAAAAGTCTCATGCGATAATTCGATTTTTCAGCCAGAATTATAGCTATATTTTAGCTATACCGAAAATCATTCCTGATCCAATTTTTCTCGATGCTAAAAATCATTTCTTGATATTCTTAATAGGTATATGCCTATTTCTTTAGGTATATGAGCCTCCAGGCATTCCCTCTAGTCGATTCAGACATTTTTTTGAACTATTCTGATACCGATTTTCTTTGAAACCACATTTTTCTTCCACGAAAGTTTTTCGGGTATTACATTAATCCTCCAAAGTCCAAAATCATTAGTGCCATCAAATTTTTCAATATCATACCGGGCGGCTGGGGTTGCGGAAGCCATGGAAGACAACTCTTCTATAGGTTTCTTGATGTTTCTTGATTAAAAGACCTAAAGCTCTAATACCAAATTGTAAAAAACCGAGACTATAATCACTTCAAGAATCTCTCAAGAAACTCACCGATTCAAAACCAACAATGAATACTGAAAGTAGAAATGTAAAACAGAATGTAAAAAGGAGAAATCAAACCAGATTGCAGCACACACAATTTACCCTGGTTCATGCCATTTACATGGCACTACATCCAGCAATCCAAGAAGCAAACAATCCACTAGAAACAAGTCTGAAACCAGTACAAGAATTCTCCTCTTTCCCTCTTCCTTCACTCTCGAATACAATACTCAATCGAAGCTAACAAGAACTAGTATCACACAGCTCTCCCTCGCGCCTCTCACTGCACTCGAACCCAAGGAATAAAAGATATGAATGACTGATGATAAAAACTGGCCTCCGCACCCTTCTATATATAGACTAAGGGAGGCGAAAATATCTAAGGGAGATAACTAACTTTACAAAAGTCAAAACTACCCTTACTAAAACAATTAGATACACTTAAGTTCTATTAACTAACTGCTACCACATCATCTTTAATTCTTTCCTGGTTTCTTCAATAAGTCCAGCTTTACTTTAGGCAAAACAGTAACAATATTATTATATGTATTATATATGTTATATAACAACAATATATATTATTATGTGTTATATATATAATATATTGTTATATGTATATATAAATGTTTATTGTTGTTATATATATATACACACATATATACACATAGACGGCAGTGGGGAGGAGGGGAGGCGAAGCACGGACGGCGACGGGCAGAGGTCGATGGCATGACGACCAATGGTGGCGAACTTGAAGCAGATCGGGCGACGAACAGCCTGCGATGGAAGAGACGATGGGAGCAGTGGTGGGGGAGACGGTGACCGATGTTGTCGTTGGGGGTGATTGCCGGCAGGAAGCAGTCGGTGGGGGCGACAGCAATAGCCAACAGTGGCGGTCGAAAGAGCTAAAGAAGAAGAAGAAGGTGGGAGGCAGACGTTGAAGAAAAGGGCATGGCTGGAAATTAGCAAAAAGATGAGGGTAAAATGGTAAAATGCTTGGTCAACCCAGCTTCTAAATAAACAGCGTTTTGCAAAAGCTATTTCCCGATACCTTTTGCAAAATGCTGTGGTAGTAGCATTTAAGCTATCTAGCTTAAATGCTGGTGAGGTGCACCCAAACACCTCACTAGCTTTTCTTAACAACTTATAAACAGTCAAACACTTTGTCAAACTAAGCATTAAAGCGATAGATGAGTCCAGAATTTTTGAATTCTTCTGTTCACATCAAATTCTAAGATCTGTGTGAATAAGAATGTGTCGCTGAAACTGGGAAAGAATGTAACTCAAATCATTCAATTTCCATTCTTGTTCTTCTTCATGCTCCTGAGATTTTGAAACCCTACCTTCTTGGAGAGAGAATATGGAGGAAAGGGGCGGAAATTCAAAAAGAGATGGGCTTAAAACACTATGTATGGAGGAGAATTTGGAATTGAAAATGTTTTTTTTTATTCTCTAACTTCGAATTAATATATTTTGTGGAATTTATTTTTAAATTTATATTTTTTATTTACTCTTAACGTGAAAAAATATGTATAAAAAAAATACTGAAATTTTGGTTTAGTTTTAATTTTATGTTTAATTTTTATTTTTCAATAATATATAAAATTTGTATTTTATTTTAATTTTTTAATAAACTCAATTGTTTATAAATTTTGTATTTTATTTCCATGACATAACTCAAAAACGGCGTCGTTTTGCTGACGTGTCCATTATTGGACACATCAGCATGCCACATCAACTGCCATGTAAGATGGGATACACGCTTGTTGGATTGAGGATAAAATTGAAAATTCGATGACCAAATTGAAGCAAAGGTCAAAACTGGATAAAATTGAAAATTGAGTTCAAGATATATTAGTTTGTTCAACTTTATTAAAATGGTGAATTCTTGGTTAAAACTCTTTGTGAGGTGATTGAGGGCTCTTCCCCTTCCATCTCTGATCTCTTAGCTAATGTTGTGGACTTCTTTTGGAAGAATTTTTCACCTTTAAAAGTCACTATCCTTGTGTGGTTGTCTATGTTGGGAAAGTTGAATACAAGAGATAACCTCGTAAGGAAATGCCTAGTTTATTGGGAAGGGAGATTCTGTCCTCTTTGTGGCTTGGAAGAGGAGACTTCTAGGGATCTTCTTTCAAATTGTTTTGTGTCTTGGCTGATTTGGAGCAGGTTCTGTAACTGGTTGGATGTAAAGTGGGTTTGTTTGGGGTCCCTTGAGGATCTCATTGGGGGTTCTTGGCAAACTTTGCTATTCAAAAGAAGGCTTGGCACTCAACCTTTTTCTGCATCATGTGGTCCATATGGCTGGAATGAAATAGAATTATTTTGGATAACAAGGAGCTTGATCTTGAGGTACTGTTTGAGAAGATCTTGATGAAGCTAATGGATTGGTGAGATGAATTTACCACTTATATGGGATCTCAACTTTTTTTCTCCTTTGATTCTCTTAAATTTGGGGGGGGCGGGTTTCCCGTTAGACCCTTGGTGGTTTGGGTTCCGCCTCTGGTAGGACTACTGAAATGGAATGTTGATAGAGCGGCGGCTAGTAAGCCTTGAAGGTTGGGGATTGGAGTTGTATTGAGAGACTACAAATGGGGGCTTCATGAGTTATCTCTTCCTGCCCAGCTAGAGTATTGGATTCTAATGAAGCGGAACTCCTAGCCGTCCTTAAGGTGTTGGAAATCTCTCTGGAATCTGATTCAGTAAGGAATTGGACTTTAATTGTTGAATCAGATACATTGAATGTTATCAGATACATTGAATTGGAGGAGATGAGGCTGGGTGGTAACTGCTGTCCCTCAATGTATTGCTTACTATTGGCTCCTTATTTTCTTGCTCATTAATTTCTGCTCCCATCTGATTTTTGGGGTTTGGTGTGTTTGAATTGTGGTGCCCAGTCATGAAAGTGCTTGGGCTTGGTGGCTGGTTCATTGGAAGTGCTTTTGGATGTTCTGCTCTGATGCTTGGGTTGGGCTCGGTGTAACTTGCTCGTGGGTGTTGGGCTTCTTCCTTTTGGTTGTAATGATTTGGGGCTTAAGATCACAGAATGTTGGGATTTAGGTGGCCTGCTGGTTGCTAACTGGTGGTTTTGGTTTGTCTTGTTGGCCCCTCTTTTCTTTTCCTTAGTCGCGCCTCCAATAGTCACCTCTCGTTGCCTTTCTCCTGTCATCTCGCCTCTCATGGCCAACTGTTGTTTCATCTTCTTTCTCTGTCGCAGATTAAGATAAAGTATATTTATTATATTTTTTTAATATTTAAATAATTTTATAAATTAATTAAATAATTTAAAATATAATATATTAAATATAATTTATTTGAAAATAAGTTGCATTTATCCAGGACAATAATTGCAATAATTAACATTACTCGGATGTTTATAAATGTTAACTTTATTCTCTTAAAATAAGTTACATTTATTAAGAACATGCATCAATTTTTTTTTTAAAAAGTAGAACATGATGCAAACAAGATTTGTTGATTAGAAAAATAAATTTTATATTTTTAAAGTATAAGAAAGTATCAAAATTATATTTTAAATTCATAAATATGCATTTAAAATTTATAAGTCATGCAATCAAAATTTATAAGTATCAAAATTTTATATTTTTAAAATTTTAAATGAAGAAAAGTATGAAAGATATAAAAATTATATAGTCATGCAATCAAAAGATGAAAAATAAAAAAAATTACATAATTACTAAATTGTAAAATTAAAAGAAATAAGAAGATTTTTTTTTTTTAATAGAGTTGCAATCGAAATAAGTCGAGTCGAGTTTTATTAAGTTTAGGCTTGACTCAACAAGCTTAAGTTTAGACTCATACTCGTCTCAAGCTTGAGCTCAATTAACTTGAACCGAGCTCGAGTTTGTCTTGGACTTGACTTGTCGATAAGGTAGACTAGTAGAGTTCAAGCTCGAGCTCAACAAGGGCTCAAATTTGAGCTTGCCAAGTTAGCTTGAGCTCGAATTCAGGCTAAACAAGCTTTTGGTGAGTCCAAATATGAGATTCAGCTCAAATTTGTTAGGATTATGTTTAAATTTTTTTTGATAATTTAATATGTAAATAATTAACAAATATGACTTTAAATCGAACCTGAAAATCAACACATTGTAACAATAAACTATATATTAATTAATTAATCTTCAAGTTAGAGCATATCTTATTATTAATGGAGAAAGTGTTTTAAAGTTTTACATTTAGTTTCTCATCGTCAAAATATTTTCAAAATCAAACTCAATAAAATTTAATGATATTATTATAATAATTCAAAATTTGATAAATTTATGTTAAATAACATTTTTATAAAATTATGAATATATTTATTAATTTATTTATAAATAAATCTATTTAGAGACTATTCTTGAATTTTCAATCGAACTTGTTTGCAATCCTCTAATCAAAATCAAGATAGTTTACGAGTTAACAAGATGAATTTTGACTCGTTTATAAATTAAATTTTAAAATTAATTTTAATATTAATTAATTTACCGTAATGAGTGAATTTTTATTGAATCAAATACATAATTGCGAATAACTCAACTAATTTTCAACTTTACTTTTTCAGTTTTTGAAGTGTTCATAAAAAGAAAAAGCAAGTCCCATCCATGTCCCCTTCTATATTCTTTTAAAAAATCTTAAAGGAAATGTCAAACACGCATTATGAGTACGTCTGACGACTGACGTGTTGTGCAACGCCAATCCAACAACCCCTGAGAAGTGTACGTGCGAATTTGTTTTATATAAGTAAGAGTACTTATTTATTTTTCTTTTCATCTTGTTTGTTTCTCGGGAAAAAAAAAAAATCAAGCATCCACGTAGGAACATTTCATTTCAAGTTCAGACAGACAGACAGACAAGAAGAAATAATAGTTTGGAAAGGGGGCTCTCAGAGGAAGAGCTAAAAAAAGCAGTGATTTGGGCAAAGCTGAAAACAAATAACATGAACTAAGAGAAGAGATTGAGTTCTCCAAACAATCACCAAAGCCAAAACCAAAACCACTTCAAGAGCGTCGCAGTAGGAACAAGGGGGCAACTGAATCTATACTTTGACACCAAAACATGAAATAGTAAACAGCATCTCAACACTCACATCGATGTGGGGAAAGGAATAGACAGCAAGTGAAAGGGACAACTCATTGTAGGATAACGTCTCAATATGTGTAGTCATCTTCAAACACCATGTAGTTACTCCTCCTGGCTCTTGACTCTCTATTAGCCTGCATTTTGGACACCAAGTCATCTGCTACCCATAAGGTTAGATTGATTGTACAGGTTGCAACTGTTTATTAGCAAAACGGAGCAGTACTTTTTAGTGAAATATAAGCAGCATATATATGCATATGGATAAGCCCATATCATTCTGTTGAATCGCAATGCAGGGTCAAAACACAGGGAAGCATGGAAATGGGATAAATAATAAAGAGAATTTCAATCAAAAGGGTTATGAAAATTTTCTTTTTTCTATCAGTTGATATCAACTTGTTGGGAGCTCTCGAATAGGAAACAAAAGGACGGGTGCAAGTGAATGACCACATGCAGAAACTGTTGAATTGGTCCACAGCTGCTGAGGAATTATTGATATTACCACCAACATTTGAAGGAGTGACAAATATAACTCGCGTTGAATGCCTGTCTCAAATTCAATTTTCATGAAAACAGGTGAACATGTCAGATGGCCCGCCCTACTCCTAGCCTGTACACGAATGCATCTGAAACAAAAGGAACATGATGTCTCTTGTAGGGCCTTGTCTTAGTAGAGAATCAATCAGAATGCAGCGCGTCACCCATGATTTAGAGCATGAATGATGATCCCTAATGTATGATTTTTCGTTTCTAAATGGCCGTTTTGATAAATAAAGAGGCAGAAGCATGAAACATGGATAGTTAACAAGTTCTCCCATCTCTCTGAATGAGAAGCAATTCAATTATGAAAAACTTGGAAGACTTCTAGCTCCTGTCAAAATGTGATAAGACATGTAAAGTCCAGTACTGGGATTACTCCTCCTGTACAGCTATTTGGCATACTCGTTACGCAAATTCAACAGGTTACCAGTCATTGTCAGGGCAAAGGAGGACAAAAAGAGAGTACAGACTACAGAAAGAGACCACACCTTGGTTATGAGCTTTTCAAACGCTCCAGTTCCATTCTCCTCGATGTATTTCTCTGCTGCAGTTAGAACATCATCCGGCTTCCGGAAAATGTTCTTTTTCCGGGGTATATACCAGATGTTAGCGGTTTGTGGATTATGGTAGAAAGGTCTAACAAAGTTCTCATAAACATACGCTGCTCCGTTGAATTGAGGTAGCACCAACCAGCATGTAGCGATCAGCTTAACATAAGGCCAAATCGGGAACCTGACGCAGAGATGAACAACCAATGCTTATGGATTCTAGTTTATGGTTCTCTAATGTGACAGGCCATGCAATCACATAAAGTTACTCGTCTGGGATCTACATGGCACACACACCCTTCCATTCATATAAAAACGAAATAATTTTCCAAGGCTTCAATTCTTATAGAAATTTCTCATTTTACATCATTGCAGCCGATTACCTTATCATCCATTAGCAACCCATGGTTCATTTGTCAAATTCAATAATTTTCTAGTTCATAGGTATAAAAGTTGTTGGTTTTTGATCTGTAAACAAAGAATATCAAAATAAAAGTGTACTGCCAACAATTAACATTTGATATAAGATGATCATAAATATGGTCGGACCAAGTAGGAGCAACTCTGGGGCCCTAGCCAGAATTCAGCATTGAAATAGGTCAGAATTGGATTGCAGGACAATATATTTTGATAGACAAGACTTGCCCCATTATTATTTAGGACAACCTGAAGTTGATTTTAGAAAGCGAAAAGAGCTATTGACAATGGCCAGGGGCTGAAAAAAGCTTTTCTGCAATATCAGAGGCATATTCTGATAGCTTCATCCTGGGCGCATATCCAAGTTTAACCATAAACCAACAAGAAAATAGTTGTAAGTTAAGGAGCTTCGTCATAGATTTGAAAGGGCAAGCTTATTTCAAGTTAATCTGGAACAAACCATTCAAGGACTTTGGCAAATGTAAGCTCAAACAGTGTGATCAAAGAATACAGGACCCAGTAGGTAAGCCATTGCTGATCATCGGTTCGAGACTTGGTCTCTATAGCCTTAATTGAGGCGTACCTGCAACATACCAAGACCAAAAAAACCTGAACTCATTCCCCAATTCCTCTGCCATGGATCCATGTGAATCTCAACAACTAAACACTTGATTAAAAGAACCCTAATTTAGGAAATCATTTACTAGATGAAAACTGTAGTTTTTTTTTTTCAAAGTTCCCAGTTTTAAAACCAGCAAAAATAAAAACTAAGACTCGTGTACCCTGACCAAACGGGTACTGACCCAGAAAAAATAAAGGCTATTTATTACATTTCCTGAAACAGAGACGGCAATTAGCAGAGAGTGAGAAGGTGAAAACCAGACTTACAGAGGATAAACGAGAGCAACAAGGGGCCTGAAATTCACATACACAACACAATCAGAATTAAAAACGTAAGCATTGCATACACATAAATGGCAACGCTATGATTCAACAACCAATCCTGAAAATGACAGAGCTTTGATTATTCTTGCGTACAGAAATAAATACACCATCAAACATAGAAACACATACGGTGTAACGACTTAATTTATTCAATGGATGGTGAAGAGTGAAAATGGCATTACCCAGCAAAGACATCAAAATTCTTGGCCACCACAGTGAGGGCATTTCCAGAGCCCATTTTCTTCTAGCAAGCTGTGAGAGCTTCTGAAAACTGGGACGTGTGTAGAGCAAGAACTAAGAAGTGGGTTCTAAAGGGAAATGGATTGCCATTATTGTGGCCCTTGAAGTGGCATAATTTCTAAAGGGGTCATGGAAAGAGAATTCAAAATTCAACAGAGAAAAGTGAAAAAGAAAGAGTGGAAAGTTGAAACTGGGACTTGATTAGGGAGACTCCTATTTTACACGAAAGTAGAGGCACCGAAATTTGGGCGTTTTGTTGGATGTGGAACGGATCATGGCTCGCCCTGAGCTCACCAATGGACGCTTGGCAATTGGCATGCGTCACTAGAGAGAAAAGAGTCATCTTTCATTTGTCTACTTCAAGAAAATTAGAACAGAGCAATTGTTTGAACCCTTTTTGACCAGAATTTGGGACTATTATCATAAAAATTATCGCTTTTTAAGTCCTTGGAACACTCTTTCTATCAGTGAAATGGAACCTGAGTAATCAATTGTCAATATTTAAATAGGTTAATCGATTTATTGTCGTCTCTAAATAATTAAAAAGTATAATGTTTAATCCATAATATATAACAACGTCAAAATTTCGTATCTTAATTATTAAAAATTATTATTTTAAATTTTTATCTTCATTGAGAGTAAACAAAATTGTTATCCAAGCCAAACATACATATAGAAAAGAAAAAGTGTCATGTCATAACAAAAGTCATATTAACGAGACATATTAAATTAAAATTTACCTTGATGAAAAAAGATCAAATTACACATAGCTTTAAAAAAACCCTAAATCCCAAATATCTTAATCTTTGAATCAATAACCCAAAAAATACTACACTCTTCTATTTTCAATCACAAAAATATAATATAACTAATCTTCATCATTTTTCTTTCTTGAACTTGGTTCCAACGTTTAGTAAGGATTAAAAACAATAATTTTTAATAGTTGAAATATAGAATTTTGATATTTTGCCCATTAAGAATCAAATATCATATTTTTTAATTATTGAGAAAGCACAACAAATCAATCAACATATTTAAATACTGTTGTTGTTACTTTGATACAACAATAAATTTATATTGCGGGAAAATGGAGTCGTGAGCCTCGAGGTGTCTAGCGAATTCCAAAGTATTTGTGATACCTTAGGATGAACTGGAAAATTCCAAACAATCCCGAGAGTTCCAAATGATCTTTAGAGTTCCAAGTTATCTTGAGAGCTCCAAATGATCCTGAGCGTTCCAAATGATTTTGAGAGTTCCAAAATGATCCTAAGACCTCCAAATGACTTATTGGGTTCCAAATGAGCGAGAGACCTACTAAGAAAGAAATCGATTAGGGGTGCAGGTAAGTATCCTTACGCAAATTCTCCAATGGCTAAATTAGTCTTTGAGAGTGCTTGAGCGCAATGAAAGGGTTTTGGTATCAGAATGGGCATACTTTTTAATGAGGAATTGACCCTCATATTTATAGAGAAGATGGAGGTTGATAAGTGGCAAGCTGTTCGCGTTTCTTGATGGGAATCTTTGACCAAGTCTCGCATTGCCGAAGAGGGTCTTAAAAAAAAGCTCTCAAGCTTAAGTGGTTCACAAGAAGGTCTTGTATAACTAAGTAACCTGTGAGTCACCCTGAAAGGGTCTCTCGGACTCGATCATGTTGAGTAGGAAAGAGGAAAAATTCAATCTACCTGAACTAACTGAGACAAACTAATCGAATTTCTAAATTCAATTCAATTTTTTTCTTGCATCGGTTAAGTTTGATTAATTTTTGCAAAAGTTTGAGTATTCAATTTCGATTCGATTTTTGTAGTCAAAATAACCGAGCTAATTGAACCAACCGAACATGAAAACAACATCATTTTGATGGTTATTTGTTCCTGTATTTGATTTTGTCCATTCGATTTTTTGGTTATTTTTGTGGTTTTCAATTGTGTTGGTTTCTTTTGATTTTGTCGATTTTTTGATTTTTTCAGCTTGTTCGATCTTCAGTTGGTTTGGTTTTTTTTGTGTTTGTTTGGTTTATTCGATTAGTTTGGTTTAATAATTTTTAGCCTAGTTCTATTTTTCAATTTTTGAACTTCAATTTGTTTCGTTTGCACACCTTTAATGTTGAGAAAGATTTCCAAAAATAATAGATCACTTGGTTGATAAGTGTCGTGCACGAGGGCGTGCTGCAACTTGGGATGGCAAAAGGTGAACAAAGCCACCATGATCAAGTGGGGAAGGGGGAAGTCCACTCTATCATGGCCTAGTGAGTATATGCCTCCCTTTCCCATTCGATCATGATTGAGTGGATGCCAAGCCACTCTTGATCATGGTCGAGTTTATTTGTCTCCATGCTTTGCTTTACTTTCTAGGCTTATTTAGCCTACCTAATTTTTAACCCATAGTTTTTTAACTCAGATCTATTACTTGGATTTTTTCGGGTCTTGCAAGCGTAACGATTGTCAACCAATCATTCACGTGATGTGTGACTTACAGAAACGGATGGTTCATATACACGTTAACGTTTTGTCACGATAAGAATTTAAAGTAATAATTAAAATATTATATATTAATATTTTTTACTTAAAAATTATATTTTTTAATTATTAAAAAAATACCAGATCTATAAGTCTTAAAAAAAAAAACGAATAAAGTTCGTTCGGTATTGTGCTTGTGTGTGTTTTTGTCATTTTTAATTCTGTTTGACAATAATTGTTTGAATCATGAAAAACAGCCAGAAAAAATTTTGAAAAACTAATTTTACCAAACATATCCCAGAAAAGACACTTTAAATATTCTGTCCTGAAACGCCTTTCCTGTTACCTATGTATCTGAACTTAATTTTACCTCATGTTCCAGAGGCACTGTAAATACTGCATTAATTGCACATTTTCACTGGACTGTTAATTCATTCATTAATATACATATCCAGGCTGGGTGGTACTCATGGATCAGTTCATTAGGTGGCTAGCTAACTAGCCTAGCTAGCTAGTACAACCAACGACAACAAGCAGACTCAAATTAAGCTCCATGGTCTCAACTTTTCTGGGCTTGAAAGGATTGCACCAATGGTACAATATTCTACATGTTTCTGGAATACTTCACTACTAGAACCTAAGTAAAATGTCCGCCTTCAAGCCAGCCTGTCTGTCTTTTTGGTGGTTAATTAATTCATCACTACATTTCATCTTTAAAAGTTAATAAAACCCCAGAGTACGTAAATTAATTAATCTTCTTATATATTTCTTTAATTCATGTTATAGCATATATATATATATATTTGATGTAAATTTTTATCATAATCAATGATCATAAATATTATAAATTGACCATCATTACAATCCCATTGATCTTGATTATTTCTGTTTTATATATCTCTAGGATATGTAAGTTGAAATCATGAACTTAATGGTGCTGTCGGATCGCATAGTGATGTGGTTTTTGTCTTAGTATGAGAGGAATATCACTTGAATAGATTCAAATTATTGCGACTTATAAAGAATGGTTGATCCAACTGTTCTTTTATTTGTCCCTTTTATAGGTGTCCAGTCAATTTCACATTTCTGTTTCATGATGGACAAAGAAATAGCATGGAGAAAGTAGAGAATCAAACGGAAGAATTATCAAAAACTGGAGTACTTTTAGGCTTACAATAGAAAGTAATAATCTCCCACCATGGGACCCAAATCCATGTTTCCATTTCCCTGCAATTGTGTTGCAAGCCCATTAACTTTCACATTTTCAGCAAAATGAATCCGAATTTAACACAGTGGGAGACACAATGAACCAAAAGCCCAAAGGAAGACGAATATTTGAGTGTTTTTAGCAAAACTTTTCAAGTAATTGGGATAATGGTGCCGGCCGGTCGAATCATCAGGAGGGTCTTAATTAAACCATAATTAATTAATTATTTTAGACATGAATTCTACTGTTTGTGTGTGTATATAATGAAACCTTATGAAATATATATATATATATATATTATAACAGTACTCTTATCATAAGGGTACGTATATATATACATGCAATAATATGTGCCAGCTAAACATGAACTGATGAAGATATCAAACAAAGAACATATATATGCATGATAAAGTACTGAGTGGTGCTTGTCTGCTCATGAGCATGATGATCAAATTAAGAGTGTTTCAATTTTTAGTTTCCCTCTTTAGAACTAACTAGGGCTACATTCATACGCATATATATATGTTTATATACTCGAACTTTCTCGGCAAAAAACTAATGAGAAAACCAGTCTATTTATTATTTCTGAAGTTTGAGTTCGTCAGCAGCTAAGTCAGTCTCCAACTTAAACGAATAAAATAAGGCTCCCAAAGCACCAAGAATTTATATAGGTTGAAAGAAAACAATTTGCAGAACAACAGAGATTTCCCCATAAATATTAGCTCTTTTTTATTTTTTTTTAATCTTACAAACAGAAATCAAACCCTAAATTATGGTCAAGTGTTGAAATGATAAAAGAAAAGTTGTAGATACTGGAGATTGATGGTGGTAATGTTGCGACATCAGAGAGATGTATAGTAGCCATTTTCTTTCATTAAAGTGTGCAGAGAGGAAAAGTTGCAGGGAGCTGCTGGGACATGTGTGGTAGGGTCATAAAAGCCCACCACCAATACCAAAACTCTAAGCGAAGGGGCACCTGCACCCACCTTATTATATCAGAAAGGAGAAGAGATGGAAGAAGACGAAGAAGAAGAATGATTCCTGTGTTGGGTACTCCCTCAGAGCGATTGTGTGTGTGTGTGTGTGTGTGTGGAGTTTTAAAAAATGAGCAACAGCAGTAAATATAACACATACACAGATATACACTCACCACCTGAGATCAGAGAGAGCCAGCAGCCGCCTGAAAGGCTGAACACAGTACTCATAATGTGTGTGTGGGCCTCCTCCTCCTCCTCAATCATCATCAATATATATTCATAGATCTCCCCTTTCTTTCATTGCAACCTTAATTGCCAGTAGCCCAGTACCATGCACACAAATATATATAATATCCATGGAAGTCATGTTGATGATCAGAGAATCAAAATATTGGGTACTTTTCACATATATATATATATATAATATTCAAGCTGCAAATTGTATCCTACCAAACAACAAAGTAAGTGTTTAGAGAGAGAGAGAGAGAGATTATGAGTTTGTTAAACCTAACCCCCCAAAGGGCAAGCTAGAGAGGAGCTTTGCATGCACACACACACATATATATCATGTCTCTTTTTCTTGAGTCAAAAGCATTTATATATAGAAAGATAAATAGATAGCCTTGAAAGATCATTATAACAAAATGAACAAACAATAGATGGTATTAGCCATTCAAACCCTAGAATTCGATCCTTTTGTTATCACCTGATGATTTCTGACCAATTAAACCCTAAAATTCCTCATTACCACTCACCAAATTTTACGTACCTATTCAAACTCAAAATGTGCATACTCATGTTGACGTTGATTGGCAAACATATATATATATATATATATGTAGAAGATTGATGAAGAGAGAAATTAAGCATCAAATCCATACACTATACTAGTGGGGAGTCTCATGAGTACTAGTTGTAGCATCATGCCTGTCATCTGCCCCATGGTTTGGGTTTGAACCAGATATTGACGAACCACCACCGACGCCGACAACCGGCCTAAACGAGTTGAGCGCCGCAAACATGCCTAAATGCCCATCCGCCGAAGACCCGCCAGCGCCGGCGCCGCCGTGGCCCAACTGCTGGCCAGGCAATAGAGCCATTGGCCCAGGAAAATTCATGAAATGCAGCCCACTACTCAAAGAGCCTCTATGGAAGCCTGCATTAGAAGAAGGCGGTAATGCCCAAACCGGGTCAGGGTTGGTCATCATCCAGAGAGTTCCCGCCGGCGACGCCCCCTGCCCAGCCTGGATCGACCCGGAATTATTCGACTGCAGCATGTAGCTCCCCATTAGGCTCTGCAACGACAGATCTTGCTCCGGCCGCCTCTTCCTCGCCGCCATACTCGACTCAGAAACATCCAAGCAAGCCGGGCTTCTCAGCTCTTGTTTGGCTTCAGACGAATAATTATTCAGCAAATTAGTGGCCCGCTGTAACGATTCATGATCATTAACATCCAATTCCCAGCCGCTCCTTGGCCTAATCAAATGCGAGGCAGCGTGGAGGCTCTGATTGAAGTAACCGGCCCTGAAATGCGACGGCGCCGACATGCTAGAGCCGGAGCTCCGGAGCGAGATGTTGAGAGAAGTGAAATTCGCCGGAATCGTGCCCGTCCCAGTGGCGGCAATAACAGCGGGCTCAGCCTGCTGGAGCAGCCACTCGATGGTCTCGCCGTCGGACTTGTGGCCTAGCTCCCTTGTCAGCTGGAACACCCTGGCGGCGCAGACCGCCGGCATGCGGATCCTTCTGCCCCGGCCCTCGACCTTGGTGTGGCGGTCCTTGGTTGACGTCCTCTTGGGCGGCGGCTTCTTGGGATGAAGCTGAAGCTGCTGATCTTGGTGCTGCTGGAAATTAGGCAACCGGGTAGTGGCAGGGTTGGAGCTGGGGCAAGCAGCAGCAGTAGCAGCAGCTTCATCTTCTCGGTCATCGTCTTCTCTCTTCTGCAACAACTGGAGAGGAAAATTAGGGCGGCGCATTCCATTATTTTCTGCTGGTGCTTCCATGATGACGACGACGACGACGATCATATAGGTAGGCGCGTGGCGCCTATATAATTCTATATTTTTAATTTTTGCATCATCTCTACACTACTAGGGTAGATGACCCTCCTCAATTGGATCACTCACAGGTGTGGTGGGTCTCTCTCTCTCTCTCTCTCTCTCCCCCCTTATCTTTCTCTTTCGCTCTCTAGCTTTTTCTTTGGCTCTGCAACTACAAGATCTCTCCCCTTTCTCTCTCTCTTTCTCTCTATCTTCTCGTATACCTATCTAGCTTGGGTAGGAGCAACAAGCTAAGCTTTAAGCAACAAACACAATGAGTAGAGGGAATTATAGGGCGATGAAAAGCGAGAGGTTCTTGAGGTAAAAAAGCCTGCCTTGAGGGGGCACAAGTGTAATTGCGAAAATGGATGATTTATGTAATACGGAAAAAGGAATTGATTTTCAATAAGTAAATAAATATATTATAATTGTGGTTGGACAGTGGCTTGATTCAGACTCCACGTGCGGTGCTCTTTTTATCATTCAATCAATAGAGACAGCGGTGGCCTGAGGCCGACGGAGATGTGGGTCCCGCTTCCCCAAGTCAAAAAACTGAAACACTGTTGGTTTAGAGAGAGAGAGCCGAGCCGAGCCGAGCCACCTGAGCTTAAAAGAAAATGAGATTGAGATGACGGTGATCATCAATCAAGTGGCTCCCATCATCCCATCTCATTCCATGCAATCATTGCTTTTCATCTCCCATTACTTTTATATATTAAATAAATTTATCAAACATATATATATAATAATTATTAAATTATAAATATCAAATAAATAAGTAAAACTCCGTAGGTAACGTAACAAAAATTTAAGTGTTACGTTTTAATTAATATAATAAATATTAAATATTATAATTTATTAAATTTTTAAATAAATTTTATTAAACCCTAATCACTTTGAAACTCTAACAAGTTTACAAGTTTCTCCTCCCAAAAAATTACTATATATCGTCACTTGTAATAATTTATATTTAAAGTTATAATCAGATTAAATTTTATTGAATTTAATCTTAATTTAGTCAACTAACTTGTAAGCTTGAGCTTAAACTCGGCTCAAGTCTTAAAACTGAACTTGTTGGTGAGCCCAACATCGGGTTGAGCCTCTACAAGCTTTCGAAAAGTTTGAGCTTAGGTTTAAACTTAAATTTATCAAAAATAATTTTTTAAAAACTTGATAATTTGACATTCAAATAATTAATAAATATAATTTTAAATTAAATCTGATAATTAATAAATATAATAAAAATATAATAATTAAATAATAATAATAACTTTATGTTAAATAATATATTTATAAAATTATAAATAAATATATTTTATGTATTTATAAATAAGTTTGTTCACTAGTTATTTACAAACTTTTAATCAAATATATTTAAGATTATCTAATCGAATCTATTAATATTCATAAAGTTCTAATCAAATATGTTTGCAAACTTTAAGGAGCCGAATTTTACTAAGTTTAAGCTTGACTCATTTACATATTTATTCTTTTAAAGTTAAACTTAAGGTCAACTCATTTATTTTAATGAGCAAACTCGAATAAATTAATTTTTATCGAGCTAAAAATCGACCTACTTACGAATAAGTCAGTTCATTTGTAACCCTATTTATACTTGATCATAACGTGATCATAACGTAGAACATGAGACTCACCGTGCTATGGAGTTAGTGGGGTCAAAGTGATAGAATTATTTTTTCAGCAATAACTATATATATATAAATATATAGATTGAAATTAATTCGAATTCTCTAATGATAAAAAAGCATTTGTGATACCGTTTATGATATTGCTACACTGATCGTTTCACCTTTATCTTTATTAGTTTCGATTGCTTCGATAATTATAAAATAATATTTTTGACAGTTATAATCTTGTCTCTTTTTTAGTACTGAGAAAGTGAAACCAATGGGTAGAAAAGATGGCGACTGATTGGATGAGTGCATTTTCTTGCATGTAAGCGGTCGTTAAGATTTTGCTTTATTTTTATTTTCTAATTATATGTTTATTTTTGTTAGGTAATTATATTTTCCAATTATATGTTTTAATGCCATCTTTTTAATTCATTAATGAAATGTTTGGTAAATATGTTCAATTTAGACCCTATTCTTTTTTACTATTTTCAGACCGTTTTCAATTTTTAATTTTTCAAAACAGTGAAAACGTGTTTACTTTCATAATTTTAAAAATATATTTTTAAAAATAAAAAAAATCAAAACATAAAAAAATTATTATAACTGTTTTTATTACAAATATGTTTAAAATTTTTAAAATGTAAAAAACATTATAAATAAGAAAAACATATTTTCAGCAATCTTAAAACACATTTAAAACATAAAATTGAAAACTAAAATATAAAGAGAATAACCTCTTAATTAGCCTTTGGTCATCCAAATTTAAAGAATTATCTTTATCCGTTTTCACTATCACCAAGTCATATCTTAATTGCTTGTGTTTGCCCTAATATTTCACTCCAGTTGTTTATTAGCTTCACCACTACTATCAACTTTGCCCACCATGAATAAAAAGCTTTAATTAGTGCGAGCATACAATTACTAAAGATCTAAATCCCCTTTAAAACCCTAAGATAAGACTTTACCTTCAGTGTTCCTTTGGTCTTAGACCAAGTATTGACTGCTTTCACGGAGAGTGCAACGACCTTCTCTATATATATATGATCATTTACAACACCTTCATGGTTCTTAATTTAAAGCCATCTTGAATAGCTCTCTATATCTCTCATGGATTTTAATTCATGGTGTTTGGAAAAGTTCGTCCATAGCCACTTGGGTTAGTGAATGGAGGAGTCAACTTGGACACATCATCCTAAAGGTCTATCCATTAATTATATATATGTAGGCACAAGAATGGGATTACAGATAAGGCAGCCAAACAGCCCTGCCTGGTGTACGTAGTAAACTAAAAGAAACGAAAACAAAACAAAAAAAGCAATGATTAATGGCAAGATCAAGAACATTTTGAACAACCAACATTCCTAATTGGAAGCTTAATTATAGACCCCCATGAATCCTAGTTTGCATACATAGGAC
The DNA here is from genome assembly GCA_036245055.1 of Diospyros kaki. Lineage (NCBI taxonomy): Eukaryota > Viridiplantae > Streptophyta > Magnoliopsida > Ericales > Ebenaceae > Diospyros > Diospyros kaki. The sequence goes on along the minus strand of BSEG01000002.1, from coordinate 3,549,445 downwards.
CCTTAATTAGTTTTAAAGCAATTTGTTTTATATTGTATTACTAAACCTGGATTTGTTTAGGATATGTCACTTAGTCATATCATGCTCTCTGTGCATTACCATGATCCAAGTGCTTTTCACCACCCACTCATTCAATGGCAGGCCCCAGCTAGCTGCATCTTGTCTCGCTATAACACAGTAGTGTTATTTTGCTTTCTTTCCTTTCTTTTTCATAAAAAAAATTAATTGAATTAATTTCTAGCTATCATCCAACTAATATATATATATATATATAATCTTCCATGCATTTCATGTCATCCCTCCATTCTTTCAATCCATTTCCATGTCCCCATGACCGACGATTAATTTACATTAATTATATATAGTTTTCCATTTACATTAAAGCCCACAAACGACCCATCGATATCTCCACATGTTACTTTTTTTCTTGCAGTAGGGTACGTAATTAATGGTCGATCGATCTATCAGCAATTAATCTATTAATATTAGTTCCAAGTACTTAAATTGCATGCAGTGCAAAATGTGGGAAGAGTTAGATATAGGTAATTTAATTAGTTTATTTTCAAACTGGGCACAATAATTAATGAAGCAGCTAGGAGGGCTTTGATTAACAGAAGGGAGTCCCTTCTGTACAAAATAAGTGGTGTAAAAATGTCAATTTAATTTGATGATCCAATTAACTTCAAGGGGTGGACCCAAACAGTGCCCAGATGGCACAGCTAGCACTGGCATACTCGTCTAGTTTCCCTGAAGAAATGGGCCATGGATTAGGTCACATACTCCTCACATGCAATGCCAAACCATGCTGGGTGATGAGGATGGCTTACCATCCAACTTAGAATTTAATCATTCAAGCAAATTTGTCGGAATGTTGGTGGTTACTAAGCTAGCTAGCTAGCTAAAAGGAAAATTAGATATATATATATATATCTGTGTGTGTATCATTAACTTTTCCACTCAATTCTAGGTCACTTGCTTGGAAAGCCAAGGATTCATGGTTACCATCATCATCTACCTGTTAATTTCATTGTCCTTCTGTTAATTAGGATTATGACATTAATGATTGTTTATATTATATATATATGCTTGTGGGTGCATCGAAGGTCTAACAAATTCTAAGCCATATCTAGAATAAGGTAGCTCTTGACGTGTCAGCCAAACTTTAATTTCCCGTTTTCTTTTCTTTTATGTTAGGAGTATCTCATTGCATTATTAAAGAATACTAAATTTTTAGTCTAATTTTAATTATAAAATGAATTTTTACTTTTTAATAGTATACTCTAACTTATTTTTTTAGTTTCAATTGTGGAACGCATTTACCTTAGTTGATTTTTACCGTTAAAAATGTTGATGTGGCACTAAGAATAGCTGATTATGTGATGAGGTGGAGGGAGAGGGAGAGGGAGAGATCAAAAACTAATGAGGACTTGCCAACATCGTTGTCTCTATTCGTGTCAAAAAGAACCCCAACATTATTGGGTTCAATGATTGTGCCCTAATGGGGTCTATTGGAGAGGGGTTGAATTGGGAGTCATTGATAACGGTGGCATTAGGTGGAAATGGTGATGTTGTACGTAGCACAGAATAGAAAAGAGAGGAGGAGAGATGAACAAAGAAAGGGAAAGTTTCAATGGCAATATATGGTAATAACGATGGCACAACTCAGTTAGTAATGGAGGTGGATGGTAGTAATTTGTGGCTCTTCATTTCGATGATCAATGAGGAAAATAAAGGATGGAGAGGGGTAATGAGACATAGAGAGCTAGAGAAAGACGATATACATGTTTATTAAGTGGCGATGATTGCACGAGATATCGTTACTTGACCATCATTGAGGTTATAGACGAAAGGAGACGTTTTAGTAATGATATAGTGGGGTTTGTTTATTTTAGCAGGAGTCACTCTTATTTGCTTGATAATTATTAGGATCTCTCTTTATCTTTCTATGGTTCACTCTTAACGATGATTTTAACTGAAAGGAAATGAATCGATCTCATAGTTTGCAACCATAGAACTAGCTTTTATATTGTTGATTATGCCTACTAGTCCCCTCTCCCCCCTTCAAAACCCTTTCCCTTGCCTAATTCCCTCAATAAACCTACTTGCTATTTCCTTAACGTCCTTCACCCAACTTTTCTTTCTTTATCGATGATCCCACCTCTAGCTAATCCTTCATTCTTCTCATCCTTTGGCCAACTCAAAGCCTTTCCCTCTTCCCTTGTTGAGAACTTATCTCAAGTTTCCCTTTTTGGAAGCGTGTCCCTTAGACCTCTCATTCATTTTTCTTGCTGAATTCATTTTATTCCACTCCTTCCTATTCCAAATAGCATGTTAAATGAAGACACATTGCAATTCTAAGATCCTTACGAAATTTAGGTTGTCAATTTAGCCATGGAATCGTGGGAAAAAAGCTCTAAGGGTTTTGACCTCTCTTTGTAGCATGTATATGAAGGCAAACGGAGATATCAACCCCTACACAATTTTGGATGCTTTGTTTTCACTTTTGCTAAGGCTAACAAAGATGGTGTTGAAAGTTGGGCTCAAATGGCATATATATGCTCGATCCCATGACTACGATATTTTTGGTTTTGCATCTTATTGGCGACGATTAGCTTTTTTGTTGATGTGTAATTCCAGTGCTTTGTTTTCTTAGCTTGTGTCTTATCTTCGTAAGAACTCTTGTTTTTTGGTGTACTCATCTTCTTTCGTTGTTTACTTGGAGAGTCGTGAGTTTGGCAAGCTTGCATGGTGTACGCCTTTGCATCATTAGCGATCCTTTTGGGTAATCTTTCTCCCGTTCAAATTTCAAATGCAATTTAATTAACTCATTATTCTTTCATTGATCGTAAACCCTCGTTTGATGATTTTTTTTATTTTTGTTTTTTTGATCTGTTAGCTTTGGTAGGTCTCTTGTTGTTCGTCTATCCTTAGCCTAGTTAGCCTCCTTAAATTATGCTTGGCTTTTATTTTTAGCCATAACGTATTTTTCAATATATATATATAGACACCAATAATTAACCCCCCCTTAGAATTATGTTATATTACTTTGTTATGTTCATTTGACTAAAATACCCCCATCTTAACTCCAAATTTACTGAGTTTCTTACAAATGACGACCAATGAGGATGTTTATAGAACAAGTCTATTACAATTGACTATAAGATCCAACTACCTATATAGATTGAGCAACACAAGGTTGACCGTGAGACACCATATTTGACGTTTGCCTTATTTGACCATGGCCATGGTGACACACCTTGGCAGAATGGTCTAAGAATTTAAAATACCAAAGTAGACTATGGATTGGAAAATATTTTATATATATATATATATATTTATTTATTTATTTCAGACCTATCCAAGTGAAAATATATAGAAATGAATTATCCATATATAGATTGGAAAAAGGGTCGGGTCGGGTCGGCCTCTATAGGTGCTTTATTAGAACGTAGCTTAGTTTTTGTATTGATATTATTCATTTATTCTATTTGGTTTGATTGAGGACAACAATGTCTGTACGTAGGCATGTTATAAGCCACAAGTCTCTTGAGAAAATCAAATTATTAACTCTCATTTTAATTAGTGACCTAACTTATTATAAACTCATAATGCAACGGTGACGAGATATAAAACAACGGGGTAATGTTAATCGTTGCGATAACGGTTAAAAAATAATAAATATATCTTATTTTTAAATTATTTAAATAATAATAAAAAATAAGATACATTTATTAATATTTATTATTATTGTACGAGAAAAAAGTATTTGCAGGACTTGCATGAAACCCTTAATTAATATCCATAAAGGATCTTCATTTGGGTTGGTTCTGATAATTGATGGCCATCTTAATGAGATTTATGTACTCTCTTCGTTTCCCTCTTAATTTCCCTCTGTAAATGATCCTCAGAGTTTTGCAGAATCTGACTTCGTAGTACTAAGAGATGATTTTTTTTGTTTTTTTTGTTTTCATCTCTGGCACAATCAATGATTTCTAAGGTACTGTTTGTTTAAGGAAAGGTATTTTTTTTTTTGTAGGAGAATATTTTTTTAGGAAAAGTGATTTCAGAAAATAATTTTCTTTAAATGTGTTTTATGTTGTTTAGCTGTAACTTTAAATTTTGCTAAAAAACTATTTCTAGTGCTTATTTGACACTTAAAAATGAATGTGAATGTAAATCTTATTACTTGAGAGCGTATGGAAGAACAAAAAAAGAGAAAGAGAGCCAAAAAGAGACCCCGTGATGGCAAGTAAAAACATAAACCAAGATGGTGGCAATGGTGAAGCAAGGAACAAAGTAAATATAGACAACAATGGCGCAAATCAAATATAGACGCAGCTAGCGACAATGCAAACCCAGACATAGACTGGATTCGAGCGCCAATGGTGATGGAAATGGCGACACAAGTGAAGATTGAGGGAGGTGAATCTCAATTGATATAGAGATCGGTAGAGCCTAATTGAGACTCTTCGATGCAAGTAGAGTGCGAAAGAGCTTTATAGATAGAGGTGGAGAAGGTGTTGGTTTGCTCTTAAGTTGGGAAGTTACTTCTCAAAAATTCTTTACGTTTTAGCATTTAAACTTTTCATCCTTTATGTTTCCCAAAATTTGAACTAACAAATCAAATTGTTGCTTAAACCGAAAAAATTAAAAATAATAAAGTGTAAACAAATAGAAGTAATTAGAAGTGAGTAAAATTTTAGTTAAACCAAAATAGTTGAATCGATCCTACCAATTTTAGTTAAAAAATAACATCGTTTTTTACATTTCAATCAATTCAATTATTTCAATTTTTTTGACCGAATCAATTAAATCAAAATAACCAAAAAAAATCAAATTTGGAAACCAGTCGAATTAGTTTACAAATTGAACCTAACCAAACCACTAATTTCGACCAATTCGATTTAATTATTTCTCAATTATTTAGTTGAATCAAAATTTTGCTCACCCTAAATTACTATCTTGATAATTGTTTAGAGTCTAGGATTTTGCCAAAAATCAATAATGATAAGCATTGTTTGTTGCAAGAAGCTGTGAAGTTAGCTTCACAAAGACTATTGTTTCCTGAGAAATTGACTACCAAGTTGCTCAAAATCCTTCCCTTGCTAGCTACCAGACACATCAAATGTCATTGATGATATAGGGTGGATATGGATTATGTATCTCTATGTAAAAAAATAAAACATTTTAAATGAAGATAAGCATTAGTGGAGTGACAAGATTGCCCTCATAACATACGTTTATTATAATTTAAAGGTCATAAATTCAATGAAATGACTGCTTTACTTATTAAACTTTTTCTTTTTCAAGTATAATATAAAAAAGATATGTTCAAAAAATTCAAGATTTTGAACACCCAACTTACTATTTTTTTTAATAATAGCATAGATAATACATAAATAGAAAAGATATAAACTCTTGACAATAGGTTACAGTAGTGTTTTTTTTTTTTATCAGAGTCTGCAACCCACACATAAAATTTTATGTGATTGTATATATAATTTATAGGGCTAATCATGAAAATAATCTAATCTTTTTTTATGAATTTACAATTTTATCCAATCTTTTCAATGTTGGCAATTAGGTCTAAGTTGATTTAATTAAGTGTAATTTTATTCAACATGTAAAATCAATTTAGAGAGAGTTTGTTCATATTGACTTGGTATGCTAAGTGTCATATATAATAATAATAATAATGATAATATTTGTGAGGCCCGTATGCACACATAAGTAAATATATATATATATATAACCTGTTGTACATAATCTGTTTACTTTTTTTTTTTTATAAGTTACATTTCTACTTTTTTCTTTTATCTATGTGTACATGTCACAAATATTATTATTTTATAATACCTGACACACCAAGTTAATAGGGACACATTTTTCTTAAATTGATTTTACATGTTAGATAAAATTGTACTTAATTGAGTCAATTTGAACTTAATTGTCAAAATTAAAAGAATTGAATAAAATTAAAAATCCTTGAAAAGGATTGAATTGTTTTCATGAATAGCCCAAATTTATAAACTATTACATATATAAATTTTCACAACAGAAATTTAAAAGGTAATAACTATTAGTTCTCATGGAAATCTAAAGAAACATGGGGGGTATATTTGTCTTTCCAATCCCACCCTCATAGAATTACCAAATGGACTGGGCTGGCCCGATCGATTAGGGCTCCAATAATGGGCAGTGGGGCCTTGACCCTTTCTCATGTAATCAAACGTTAAGCTTTATCAGAATAGGTTAACAGATATCATATCAAATCATTTATGTGACATCTAGATTCTATCAATATCACAAACAACGGTCATATGTCAATATAGAAGACAACAATTGATTGTTAAACCACAAAGAAAATAGGGGGTATGGGGCACCATTCACCCTTCCTTTTCCATATATATGTTCACATCAACAAGGCAACGGCAACTAAAACTTGTCCACATTCAAGTCCATGGATGTTTATCTGCCAATTTGAGGCATATAAACCAGCTCCCTAATCACTAAATCTATAAACTTTTGTTCACCTTTAATCAACCGTTTTGCTTGTAACAAGGAATTTTGATGGGTCATATCAATTTTCCCTTTACTTTATGCTTTGCTTTTAGGATCGGATACACACATATGCATATGCACCACGCAGTAGTGTTGTGCACATGAACTTGTTGGATTGGTGTTCATCTCCCCAAAATTGGAACATTATTTCCCACCAACTACAATTAATATATACCTTAAGTCAAAGCATTTTGAGCCAAACATCTTAGTGTTTTATTAGTTATATATTTGTTAGTCATATCCATTGTTTGATTGGAACCCTGAATTATGTGTTTTTGTACATATGATGACATGGGTTTGATCCTTTAAATCCTAATCTAGTATTTAATTGATACACACACACACACACAGAGAGCAATGATTTGATGTGAATTGGGGACCAAGAAATTTCTGTAAAAAGGAGTCCACATCACATATGGGACACAAGCTGACTATTAGCAACTGTATACCTAGCTAGTGCCCTTTCCAGGCAGTAAATTCAAAGTAGTTGCTTGTCGAAGGACTGACTGCGGCACCCAAGTCACACAAATTAATTTGTGAGATTTTTCTACACTGTTAACATCAATCAATGCATGACCTAGCTCGCAATGGCCCTTAATTAATTTGCTTCCAAATTAGCGGGCTTAATAAGAAGATTAATATAGCTAGGGCTGTACAGTAGTTTCCCAAGTCTTATTATTTGGAGGGGAGTTTTCAAGGTGGTAGTACAAGTGTAGTTATCATAGCAGACAGTGCCATCAATTCTATCTCTGCATGATTGAAGCAGCCACAGATTTCGTCCAAATAATTCTCTTGCATAGCAATATATCATCACATTACATTGTCTATACATATGTTATATGGAAACACCAGAAGATATTCAAATCCAATTTATAGCTGCTAGCTAGACAGCCAACCAGCCAATGAGCTGTATCAGTTCGCCATGTGGAAAGAATATAGATGTATCTTATTGTTGTTTTTGATCAATTCTTCTGCTTCCTATCCTTCTCGGTGAATCACCAAGAAGTCCAGTGACCAACTAATTTACACATCTTCTTTTCAGTTCTCATCAGTACATGTATTGGGCTGAGATAAAGCACTTCTTTAAGCAAAAGTGGGAGATATGCTACTTTATGTATCTTGCAAACAGAAAAGCAGCCAAATGAGAGTGACAAAATCTGGGTCTTTTCCACTTTTACATATATGTGTGTGTGTGTGTGTGCCCTCATTTTCCCACAGTGAAAATGATGGCTCTTAGGATTCTCCAGAAAATGCAGTCAAAATTCATCATTTTCCAGGAAAACAAGTGCAGCGCTGGTCCCAGATCTTTAACAAGCACATTGATGACTCAACTATATATATATATATACATGCAGTGCAGCTTTTGGGTTTGTAATCAACCTCTTGTGACAAAGAGTCGTCAAAGACCAAGAGCGTCACAGTTACATGATAAAGTGGTCAATCCAGAAAAGCTTACATTGAAATAGAATGTTCGTAAGCAACCACATGGTGTGTGTGTGTGCGTGCGTATAGCTTTCAACTGACTTGCAGATAGGCCATATTGATAAACACTCGTTATCATATTACTGCATAAGTTCTGTTGATGATGGCTTGGTTGCCTCAGATGCTGTAATTGACCAACTAGCAAACAATATATTTATATATATATATATATATAGAATGAGATATTGAAATAGAATTCTCGAGATAAATTACTAACCATATAAAGTATAAACACTTCAACCTCTTTCACAGATATCGTAGGATCATCATCGATATCTAAGCCCACTTTCATGCTACAGAGCCAAAAAGTTGCCTCCTCCAAGTTGTTATATATATATATATATATATCTATATAATAAGACACAATTGTTTTTGAAAATGTGTAGAGAGAAACTGTGTTTGTGTGGCTAAGATTCACGATTGAGATAATTGAACGGCTGAGATTAACGTCTCCACCCCCCCCCCCCGCGTGGCCGCCCGCCCAAAACAATCACATCACACGTCTCTCTCTGTCTGTTTCGCTCTCTGCGTCACTCTCTCCCTCTCTGTTTCCCACCCGCCCCTGCCTCACTCTCTCCCTCTCTCTTTCCCGGCGGCCCTCTCTTCCCCTCTGTCTCCCTCTCTCTTTCTCTCTCTCACCCGCGACTCTCTCTCACTGCATCATCCCCGCCCCTCTCCCTTTCTCTTTCTCTCTCTCACCCGCGCCGCCCATAGCCAGCGGCCATCGTCGCCGCCCCTCGCCCGCGGCCATCGTCACGTCTCTCTCCCTCTCTCGCCCTGCATCGCCGCCCCTGCACCTCGCCCGCCATCGCCGCCCCTGCACCTCGCCTGGCCAGCGGCCATCGTCGCCGCCCCTCGCCCGCGGCCATCGTCGCGTCTCTCTCCCTCTCTCGCCCTGCATCGCCGCCATCGTCGCTGCCCCTCGCCCGCCATCGCCGCCCCTGCACCTCGCCTGCCATCGCCGCCCTTGCATCGTCGCCGCCATCGTCGCTGCCCCTGCATCGTGCCTTCTCTCTCCGCCCCTGCATCGTCGCCGCCTCTCGCCGCGCCCGCCTGCATCGTCGCCTCCCCTTCCTAGGTCCTCTCTCTCTCTATATATATATAATATATACATACATATATATATTTGTAAACGTGTAAACGTGTGTGTATTTTGTAAACGTCGCTGTGTATTTTGTAAACGTGTGTGTATTTACAGGATGTGTATACATAAACGTGTAAACGTCGCTGTGTATTTTGTAAACGTCGCCCGCCATCAAATACGTGTGTGTATTTTCAGGATGTGTTCATTTCTGTGTGTGTATTTAGTTCATTTCTGTGTGTGTATTTGATTATATATAGTTTAGTTCATTGTTTATAATAACTAAACGTGTGTGTATAAACGTGTATATATATATATATACACTGCTACTTTAAACAACACATAATCCTCCATTCTCGGATATCTCAATTGTAATGCCAACATTCAACTTAATTTAAGGGTTAACTATTAAAAATATATTAATTTTTTAAAATTTATCAACTTTACTACTACGTACGTGATTACAGTTTGACAAATTGATTATAATAAAATTTATCAATTTTATTGTAACTAAACGTGTGTTTATGTTTATTGTTATTCATTTCTATTTATTTGTTTAGTTCAATGTTTATAATTATTCATTTAGTTTACTGTTATTCATTTAGTTTAATTATTCATTTAGTTTATTTAATTGTTCAATGTTTAGTTTAATTATTCATTTAGTTTAGTTTAATGTATATGTTTATTGTTATTCATTTCTGTTTATTTGTTTAGTTCATTCATTTCTGTTATTCATTTATGTTTAGTTTAATGTATATAGTTTAGTTCAATGTTTAATTATTCATTTTTGTTTATTTGTTTAGTTCATTTATTGTTATTCATTTATTAGTTCAATGTTTATTTATTTGTTTATAATTATTCATTTAGTTTACTGTTATTCATTTAGTTTATTTAATTGTTCAATGTTTAGTTCAATGTATTTAATTTAAATTTAGTTTAGTTTAGTTTATGTTTATGTGTATTTGATTATTTGGTGTTTGGTTAATTTATTGATTATTTATGTGTATAATTTAGTGTTTGGTTATTTGGTTTTTTAGTGTTTAGTTTAATTATTCATTTAGTTTAGTTTACTGTTCAAATTGTTACTTAGTTATTGTTCAAATTGTTAATGTATTTAATTTTAAATTTAGTTTAGTTTAGTTTAATGTTTATGTTTGGTTATTTGGTTTTTTAGTTTAGTTTATATTTAATTCAAATTGTTAATTTAAACTTAGTGTTTGGTTATTTGGTTTTTTAGTGTATTATATAGATAGAAATGTTTTGGTGTTAATGTAATAGATGTGTGTGTGTTAATGTAATTTAGATGTAATAGATGTAAATTTAGTGTAAATTTATTTAGTGTTAATTTAATTTAATTTAGTGTAAATTAATTTAGTGTATACAAATATGTGTGTTAATTTCATTATTTCTATCCTAATAAGGTCAATCTTACAATATGTAGTGTATCACAGCATATTGTAATCCTTTTACTGTTTATTGTGTATTTGAAGGTGTAGTGTAAATTACAATATTTTTAAGGTCAATCTTACAATATTTTGAAGGTCAAAATTCATGACCAAGTAATGAATTTACATTATTGAGTGTTACATTATTGGTTTTTTAGTGTATTAGTTTAGGTTGCTTATGTGAATTTAGTTGTGTAAGTTAATTTAGTGTTAATTTAATTTAGTTTAGTTTACATAAGTTAATTGCTTATGTAAGTTAATTTAGTTTAGTTTATTTAATTTAATTAATTTAATTTAATTTAGTTTAGTTTAGTTTAGTTTATGTGAATATTAATTGCTTATGTAAGGTCAATCTTACAATATTAGTTTAGTGTTAATTTAATTTAATTTAGTGTTAATTTAATTTAGGTTGCTTATGTGTTACATTATTAATTTAGTTTTTTTTTTGGTTTTTTTTAATTCAACTTTTTTATTTTTTATTATATAACTTTAAAAAAATTTATTTGGTGTTAATGTAACTTTAAAAAAATTTATTTTTTATTATACGTTATACAATAAATTTGATACAATAAAATTTAGTTTAGTATAAATTCAACGTTATACAATAAATTTATTTTTTATTATACATTTGATATATTTGATATTATTTACGCCATGCCTTTAGGCACGGGCATTCCCTAGTATATATATATGGTAGAGCCCATTTTAGATACATACTCGTATATATGTAGATGTGTTCAGTGTCGTACCTAAGATTTTGGGGTCTTAAGTCGAAATGTAAAAAATGAGCTCCCAAATTATAGTATACATTCGAATTTTATTTTTTATAATAAAATATAAAAAAAATATTCATACCATATCAGAATAAAATCAAAATTTTTTTAAGTGATCAATTAAAAATTACTCTCCTTGCAGTTTTGGAGGCAAAAATATCAATCAAATTTACTTTTAAAACTTAAGTAATAATAACATTGAGCTTAATTTTTAAATTATAATCCAACAAATCAATAAAAATTCACAAATGAATTAGTGATTAATAATTGAGTTTGGAATTGCAGCATTCTAAAGTATACCAAAACAAATATTTGGAATACTATTTTAAAAACATAATATATATTTGAAATACTTACATATGTTTGGCCCAATAATAGAAAGTATCACATGATAATATATAATAATAAAACATAAATTCTCTATGCTTTACATGTTGCTCTATACTACATGTTCTTAAAGTTCTTTAATTTTTTTCACCAATGATCTGATCAGGGAATTTACTCTCTATACCTACCTACCGTGGGTAAATAATTTTTTTTTTTCCGTTTGTCAAATCAATGAATACATAAAATCCCAGTTAATCATAGCTCATTACCCGAGTTTCTAATTCACTAAGATATATATATATATATATATATATATTATGTAAAAAATAACAAAAATATAAATAGCTCAAAAAGGAGATCTCACTGGCAGACTCCACCGCCAGCCACCGTGGCGCCAGTGGTTTCCAGCGATCAAAGGCAACCACCCAACACCCTTATCCCTATTGACCAACATACCAAAAAACCAATAAGATCCAACGGCTAAATCTCTATAGATCTAAGATTAAACTTTTGACCTATCCCAAACAGTGTGTATATACGTATATATCATGCATCTATATTGAAAATAATTGCTGATAAAACTAAAAGACTTATTTTCTTGTAGATCGATGCCACTTTCACTGTAAAAATATGGTCGGATCTAAGATCAGACGGTTAGATTTTCAAAAATCAATGATTAAGAGAGTTATTCTTGAGAGAGAGGAAAAAATGATAGAGAGTTTGCGAGAGAGATTGTTGCATTCTGCAGATTTTTTTTTTTTTGGGGGGGGAGATTTATATGGGGGCAAAATGGTGATTTTAATGCAGGGACAAAATAGTAAATTTCTTTTCAAATTTATGGGCCCATATAAATTGGCAATTATGGGCCTTGAGACAATGGGCTCTTTGATTTGCTTATAGATCTGGGCCTGGATGTGTTTTTCCTTCAAGTAGCATCTTACTTCTTTTTCTTTTATTTTTTGAAACTAAATCATCTAAGATTTAACTCATTTTATAGATAAAAAAATTATTAAGATGCCATTTAAATCATTTTACCAAAGAAATTAATAGAAAAAAAGTAACAAAACTAACAACCTCTAAATCAAGACAATAATAACAATCAAAATGAAGGGTTCCAAAAAGGGGCTCCAAAAAATGGCATACCAGGATAAGGAAGAGAGACGTTGAAGAAGATATCGGAGAGACGAGATGCTGGAAGAAAGAGATTGTGAATGCCGACGAAAGGAGACAGTGGATGTCAACAAGAGCTAGGAGACTAGGAGATGCAGTCATTGAAAGGAGGAAAGAGAGCAAGAGCAAGAGATGACAAACTCGTGGTCGTTGGTTAGGCGGCGATAACATTGTTCAGTGCTCAGACAGAACAACGAGAGAGAGAGAGAGAGAGAGAGAGAGAGAGAAAGAGAAAGAGAGAGCTACAATAGGCTACACTGCTGCAGCCTACTGTCGTTCGCCTAAGGTCTATCGATTCTTAAGCTAGCCCTAATTGAAACATTTTCAAAATTGATGAAATAGTTTTAAAAAATTTATATCATCTTCTAGGATTTTTCTAACACTGAAAACAAAGGTGCATATGTACAATATATGTTTGTGTTACATATACACAGGCTCCTAATTAATGTTAATAAGGGAGATGTATGATGTCATGTCAACCACCAACTCAATTGATGGTCAAGGTTGCCTATGCCATGGCCATTGTACCTTTTTAAATGCGTTACTAACACAAGTGTTGTGTGAAAAAAAAAGACAAAAAAATAAAAAACAAAGAAGTAACATAACTATAATAGGGTAAATTATATTGTCGGTCTTTAAAATTTTGCACTTTATAATAAATTAGTCATTATATTTGATGATGCAAAGTCGATCACCCTCTTCTATCTTGGGCTAAGTACTTGCAAACGAAGTCAGGGACTCGTTCTCCTATGATCACTCCGACGTTCAAGTCAGTTCACCAGGTAATCAAAACTAAAGTATGTAGTTGAAAACTTAAGGAAAAAGACCCTCTTACTTGTCTTGGTTGCTTCTTTTTATCCTCTTGTCAAGATAAGAATTCCCTTTCCGAACTTTCGGGATTCGAATCCCATCCTTTACGAAGCCATGATCTTGATGGCATGGATATGGTAATCGATTTTCGAGGAGCTCGAGATAATCCTTACCTCCATGATCTTCAGAATGAGGATTGAGGTCGAGGAATCTGGGGAATCCTCGTTGAGCAAAAGGTTAAGATTCTTAATCGATTAGTTGAGACGTATCTACCACGTGTCCCTCCCAGACTTGAGCTAAATGGCGACCTTGGGTTGGTTCTTTGGTGAGCACGTGTCTTTACTTTTATTGGCTGTTTTCTAGAGGTATTGGGGTAATTATGAGTCAGAGGGCATTTCCCTCATTACTTGCCCCCCACTTCTTGAGTCATTTAGCTTCAATGGCTCAAGAAGTGTCAGAGTCGCCTTGGAAGTGCTTTAAGTTTATCATCCCGAAGGAACTTGACTCCTGCACTATCCATAAAGTTTTTCTGAGGGCTCGAGCATAACACGTCGATTATCTCTGAGGGTGAGCTTCCTTTTACCCCGAAGGCTGAATTCTAACAGGGAGTCAAGGAGTTTTGCCTTTTCATAGAGTTGCTATTAATTTTTCTTGAGGCTAACATCGATTTTGGTGTTGTCCAAATTTTCTCTCTCGAGACACACAATCCAGGGCAATTAATGCTCATCATTACCCACCTCTTTATTCTCTGCCTATAAGGCTCCAATACGTGACTTTCGCCCTTCTGTTCATTTCTTCTTCCCAATCTCTTTTTTGCTAGTTTACTACTGCTTTGTAGTGTTTCCTTCTATTCTTGCTTCTTTCTCGCTTTCTCTTCACGCTTCTTTTCCCATGGCGATTACTGGATTTGGAAGACTCAACTCGACCGATGCAAAGCTAATCAAGTGGGAAAACCACCCTGCTTCTTCCATTCCCTGCCAATGGATGAGTGAGTCAAAATGTTGACACTTTATGGAGAAGTACAATATTCCCGAAGACTGGGAGGTCAAGTTTAACACACATTTGAGGGCATGCCATCACGTTTCCAACCACCTTTGCGTCTACAAATGTGCCTTCAACAAAGGCTTTTGCCTGCCCCCTGAGGGAGGGTCATGTCACTCCTTCAACACCTCACCATTGTTCCAGCCCAACTATCCCCTTTCGGATGGAGGTATTTGATGGGTTTTGTTGTTATCTGCAGTATTGGTCGCGTAAACTACTCAAGGGAGTTGTTTGATTATTTCTTCACCACCAACCGCGATCCAGGAGGTTGGATTTCTATCTCGTCGAGGGTCATGAAGGAAGGTTGCCTTCTCATATCCAAGTATTTTTGATGGGTGTGCCCTCCGCAATTTCGAGTTTATAAGGGCTAAAACTGAGGGCTTCCACTACTCTGTATGGGCCCTCCCAATTAGGTGTCAACTTATTCGCCTCCTGAGTGTTTCAAACATCTACTCATTGCAACACCCAATTTCTAGGAAGGAAGCACCGAGCCACCATTCGATTGTAGTACCTCTCAATACGTCGATTGTAAGTAGCCTGTTGAACCCTCACTTGATCATGAAGTTCATTCAAGAGGTCCAAATTATTTCTTAGATTCTACTCATTAGACTCTAATGAGCCACCGAGGTGAAATGCTGCCTTATTCCCAACTCCTGGCACCATTCCTGCACTGATCGATCAATGAACTGAGTGTCATTATCCGAAATTAGGACTCGAGGGATTCCAAACCGATACACTACATTCTTCCATAGAAATTGCTTTACTCGTCGAGCAGTAATGAAGGCCATGGTTCTGCTTAAACCCATTTTTGTGAAATAATTTATGGCCACAATAATATATTTAACTTGCCCAGATGTTGGAGGAAAATGACCCAAGATATTGATGCCCCACTGAGCAAAAGAGCAAGGTGTAACCAAATGGGTTAAAGTGACTGCTGATAAATGGACCAAGTTGGAGATTCGCTGACCTCTATCACAAGCTTTGACTAGTTGCTCCGAATCCATTGTCATCATTGGCTAATAATACCCATGTCGAAGAGCCATTTGGCTAAGGGTTCGAGCCCGAATATGGCTTCCACATATCTTTTCATGAATCTCCCTCAGAATGTAGTTTGCTTCTCGAGGCCGTACACACTTCAGTAAAGGTTGTGAAAAAAATCTCTTATAGAGCTCCCCATCGACTATCACAAACCTTCGAGCCATTCTCTTGATTTCCTGAGCTTCTAAATCGCCTTCGGGAAGCTTTCCCTCTTTCAAATATAGGAGTAAGGGATCCACCAAATTGGGTTCGACATCAACACACATCTATTCGGCTGACTCTCGATGCTTTTTTGTGGTAAAGACTCAATTTGAATCTCTCGAGAACTCGTAGGAAAAAAGGACGAAGTAATTTGGGACAAAAGATCCGCTTCAATGTTCATAGCCCGAGGAACATATTCCACTTTCACTAACTAGAAGCGCGCCATCAGCTCCTTGGTCATAGCCAGATATTTCGCCATGTGCCCTTCCCGAGCCTCGTATTCCCCGTTTAGTTGCTACACCACCAAGTTAGAGTTTGAACTCATTTCGATTTGCTGAGCTCCCAACTACTTCGCAAGTCTCAACCCAGCTAATAAGGCCTCAAATTCTACTTCAATATTGGATACCTGTAACGTCCCACTTTTACCGAGCGTTAAATATCATATGAATTTCAGGAATATATATTTTTTTCAATATAAACCATATCCCGACAATCTCGTTTTATCTTCCCAGTATACTAAAGTAATAATCACTAAGCTAAGACAGATAATCATCATAAATGCGAAAACTTAAAATCAAAACCTAATATGGAACATAATCAATTTACTTTATTTATAACATAAAAATCTGTACCATAGTTAACATCATATCCTCAATATTGAAATGCATAAATACATGGAGATTCCATAATATTCTAATAAGACTAATCATCAATAAAGTATCAGCTAAAACATATCCGAGTCAGCTTGCTGAATCCATTGGCTACACCACGTACTGTCATATCTCAACCTGCTCCTTGCCTAAGCTGCAAGTCTAAACTGGAACGTTGAATGTTCCAGGGGCATAACCCATTAGAAGATGAAACTTCTAGTGAGGGTTCAAAACATATATACATATACTCGTGATGCAGTAACATGAACAATATTTTTCCCTAGTGTAACTTCCCTAACCCGACGGCCTGGCACGAAATCCTAGGCAAATTCTGAACTTTTGCAGGATAAGCTTAATGTTATTCCATCATCACCCTTGGAGAATTACGATTACACTCTGGGGGCGACATTCCATTCCCATGCACAAATATCAATATGACAATGATATCGTACCATGCAAATATCACGACTTTCCATGCAGTATAACAAAATGAACATTACATTCATGAGTAGCATGCATATATAACAATCATATCATAAACATAAGTTCTTGTGAGAAAACCACTTACAAAACCATACTTAGGATAAACATTACTCACATTTGCCCAAAGATCAAGATACCTCGAAAAGCGTGTGTCACCTCGATATGCGTGTCCGACATTAATTTTCGTGTCAACTCTCAAAAGTTGTGCCAATTACATCATCTCAATCCCCTCAATCATAAAAATGATATTTAATCACTAAATATCTCAATATTCCATTTATTTCCTTTTTTCTTTCATTTTTTTCTCATTTTTCCTTCTAAAAATCCCAATAAATACCATCAAGACTTTTTTCTCAAATCTAATTCCATAAATATTCATAATAGGCTATAAAATTCAAGGAAAAATACTGAACTTACCTGGATAGTGCGGTTTCATGCAAAATGAGGCTCTTTGATACGAAAATCGAGACATCAAGAAGTCCAAACCCAAATCTTTTTGTACGAACCCCCGTAAAATAATTTTCTCGATTTTTAGGAGGCTCCACGCGCTCGCACGCTCCTAGGGCAAGTGGCGTGCTTGAAGGACCGCGCATGACTAGCACGCGCCGGTCGTCTTCTCCAGTGACAACCGTATCGGCGATCTAGGATTTTGATGCCTCCTTCAAGCCCTCATCCAATCGATCCTCATGGCATGACTTGAGCTTCGAAATGAACTCCTAAAGTGCCTCAACTAGAGGCTTAAAGCCTCAGTTTCGGTGTCCGCCTCCAACTCCAGCGACCTCTCGAAACACCCTCAAACCTTAACAAAAATGTATGAAACTTACCAAAAATGATCTACATCTCATGGGCTCCAAAAACTCCTTATTTTGGAACGCCAATTCTTTCGATTTCGTCCTTAATTTGAAGCTTCTTCTTCCCCCATTTTTGGTCATCGCGGAACCCCTATTTATAGGCATTGTCGATGCTTCAAATGCCCGAGATTAGCTAGCCCATTGCCTTAGGAGTGTATACCTACCCTAGATCAACCTTAAGTGAGCCTTATCCGACAACCAAAAGCGATTTATAGGTGTGATACGAATTGGCCAACTTTCGACCACTTTTTTTTTTCAAATTCCGGCCACTATGATGGCCCTTGTCGGCTGATGATCACACCCACGTGATCCCTTAGTCACCCTCATGCCATCCCTATGGCCAAAATTGGCCATGGCCGACCGGCCATGTGCTGGTCAGATTTGCCCATGCTACCATCTTTGAGTTTTTACACTTTTACCCTACTGATTTTGGTTTTCTCATTTTGGCCCTCTTTCACCAAGCCCCTTGACTTTTGATAATTGTTTTCAAGAGGCTCAAGTTCTAAAACATCAATATGACCCCTGAGGATTCCAAGAAATCATCATTTTGACCTTCCTCTGACAATTTTCAAAAGCTGCACTTAGGCCTGAATCTTCGTTTTGGCTCTAAACCTCTTCGTTTCTTCCTGAAACCATTGAAGGGTTGTTTCTTATGAAAAACCAAATCCCTCTTAAGCTTCCATTGACTTCCCAAAAATTGTTTATAAAAATTCGGTACTACAGCCTAATTGGCAGTTGCATTTTAGCTGCACCGAAAACTATTCCCGATCTCATTTCTTTTGATGCTATAAATCATGCCTTGAAATACTCATCACGGCCATATCATTTTCCTTTAGCATCTTGGCTCCAGGACACTCCCTGCAGTCGATTCGATCATTCATACGATAATAAATTACCCTTCTACCCTTAATTTCTGCTTAAATTCCATTTTTACCCCGCGATAAATTACCCTTGAGCCTTTTAGAATTTCTCGGGTATTACAATACCTGAAACTCGAAGTGCAAGGCATAGGACCAGGTCTACCTATCAGGGCTTTTGATCATCAACCCCGCTCCACCGCGGCTCGAGGTCGAGCTCCTATCCACCGCCAACACCCATGGCCTTTGGTCTTACTCCGAAGCCCCCTAAAATTCGACCCCTTCAAGGATGAAATCTGTCAATGCTTGGGCCTTAATAGCCGGACGAGGCCTGTATTCAATATCAAAAGCTATCAACTCTATCGCCGACTTCAACATTTTTCCTGAGAGCTCTGGTTTACTAAGCACCTGTCTTAAAGGTTGATTAATGAGCACAATAATAGTGTGAGCCTAAAAGTAAGGTTGAAGCTTTCTCGTCGAGATTATCAAGGTGAAGGCTAACTTCTTCATGGGAGAATACCAAACCTCAATCCTGGTCAAACGTTTACTAGCATAATAAACAACCCTCTGTCTGTTGTCTTCTTCTCGAACCAACACCGAGCTTACGGCCTCCTCGGCCACCGCCAAATAAAGATATAGTGGTTCTCTTTGCTGAGGTTTAGTGAGGACTAGGCTTGAAGCCAAGTGTTCCTTCAGCTTGCTGAAAGCTTCTTGACATTCCTTGTCCCAGACAAAGTTCTTTGCCTTTAATAGTGCTTTGTATAAGAGAAAACCCTTTTCACTGATTGTGAGAGAAATCTCCCTAAGGTCATCATTCTTCCTGTTAGGCTTTGCACTTCTTTGATGTTCCTCGGGGCTGGCATGTCCAGAATGGCTTTAACCTTCGCTGGGTTCACCTAAATCCCCCGGTGATGAACTATATAGCCCAGAAATTTTCCTGCAGAACATCCAAAACCACATTTGATGGGATTAAGCTTTACATGGAACTTATGAAGAGTTTGAAAACATTCTTCCAAGTCGGATGAATGATGTTCAACAACGAGACTCTTCACTAACATGTCGTCCACATAAGCCTCCATATTTCGACCCAACTGGTGCTGAAAAAGTTTATTCACCAGACGCTAGTTGGTGGCCCCAGTATTCTTCAACGCGAACGACATTACTGTGTAACAATAGGTTGCTTTATCAGTGATGAACGCCCTCTTTTCCTGATCTTCGGGGTGCAACGAAATCTGGTGATATCCCTAAAAGGCATCTAGAAAACTTATCAGTAAACATACCGTCATTCCATCAATTAAGGCATCTATCCGAGGAAGGGGGTAACTATCTTTCGGGCAGGCCTTATTAAGATCAGTGAAGTCGATGCAAAGCCTTTATTTACCCTCTCTCTTGGGCACCAACACCACATTGGCCAACTATTTGGGATAATCTACCTCCCAAACGTACTGCACCTCCATCAGCTTCTTTACTTCTACCTCAATTGCTTTGGCTCTTTTCGGGAAAAAACTTCGCTTCTTCTACTTTACAAGTCAAAAACTCGGAGGTATTCCCAACCTATGTATCATGACCTTCGGGTCAACCCCCGACATGTATTGAGTTATTCATGCAAAAACATTAGCATATTGCTATAGAAGGGCTAAGATTTAACCCCTTATAGGGTTCTTCAACTCAGCGCTTATCTTTATACACCAGTTGGGATGGTCCTCATTCAAAGGTACCTCATCAAGCTTATCCACTAGCTCTGTCATCTTCGAATCCTCCAGCCCCTCCAATAAGAAACTAATGGCTGGTGGAAGTCCCCCTGTTTTTTCTCCTTCCAAGTCATTTTTATGACCAAAAGTTTCTCCCTGCACTGGATTCTCCTCTATCTTCATTCACGGGATCTCGACACTCCGCGCCACACCTATGAATGCCATATAACATTTTTTGGCCGAACGCAAATCTCATCGCACATCTCCTACCCCATTAATCATAGGAAACTTCACCACCATATGATAGGTGCTAGGAATAGCTTGAAGAGCGTTAAGGCTTAACCTTCCTAAGATCATGTTATAAGCCGCAGGCATGTCCACCACCAAGATATCCAACATGACCAAGGAGGTTTGAGAACCCTTTCCCAAGACCAACGGAAGTTGAATGACTCCATTAGAATACACTGCTTCACCGTCAAATCCTACTAAGGGGACACGGGCTAGCCTCAACTGCTCCATCTGGTATCCCATGCCTAAGGAGGCTTATCTGCAAAATCTCAGAAGAACTGCTTGGATCTAATAGGATCCGCCGAAGCTCCCACTTTCCAAGCTTAGCTGTTATCACCAGCGGATCATTTCGGTTAGGATACCTCGAGAGGTCATTATCTTAAAAGGAGATCGTCTCCCTTCTTCTTGACCTCTTTACCCCTAAAGTTCGACCCACTATAGAATCCTCCTCGCACTTCATGGCCAGAACTTTCCCTCTGCGAGGGTATGGAACATTGGGGGTTGTGGATGATCTTCTCTCGTTTGCGGCAGTCTCTCCCTCCGGGGTGAATTTCGAACACGATCTCACTCCTCAACTCGGTCCCGTCTAGGAGGAAGACTTCGCGAACTCTGTTCTCGCCCATTTCGAGGATCCACTTCCCTAACTACAAAACTCCTAAGAAAATCTTGATTAATGAGCTATTGAATTTCTTCTTTTAACTAGTGGCATTCCTCCGTATCGTGGCCATGATCCCGATGAAAGTGACAATATTTATTCTTGTTCCTTTTATTGGATGGTGCCCTCATAGGCAGTGGTTTCTTCAGATAGTCCTCGCCCTCGATAATAACAAGGATCTCTGCTCTAAGAGCATTCAGGGGAGTGAATCCACTCAATTCCCACTGAGGACGAGACTTCTCTTTTCAATCCTCCTTTCTGCCCTCACTCTTATGCTTTTCGAAATGTTTCTTTTTCTTTTTCTTCTTCTTCTCAGTGTATTCAGCTCTTTTCGCTTGCACAACCTCTTCAGCATTGATATACTTCGTTGCCCGACTAAGAATATCTGTAAATGTGAGTGGGGGAGTTTTGGCCAATGATTGAGCGAAAGGGCTGGGCCTTAGGGCATTCTAAAATGCCACCATTGCAACACTATGGTTGAAGTTCTCAATGCTCAAGGCTTTCATATTAAATCTTGAGACAAAATCCTTCAAGGATTCACCCTGTTTAGGCTTTAGGCTGATGAGAGTAATAGTAGATCTCCGATGCCTACGAAAAGGCACAAAGTGGGTTAAAAAACTATTCCGAAATTGTGCAAATTTGGCTATCAAGTGATGGACCAAATTTGAGTACCAGGCACGCGCATGCCCTTCTAGTATAGCCAGGAAAACTCTACACCACATTGCATCGGATGTGTCCTGCACCATCATATAAGAGGTGAAGAGATCCAAGTGATTCATCGGGTCAATAGTACGCGCACAAGGCTTGATAGCTGGAATGCGAAGACGCTCAGGCGGCACCGCAGCCATAATCTCCTGATTAAGAGATTGGTTCATGGCCATGCCACGGGACTCTTTCTGCTTCGGTTTTAATGTCGCAATCTCCTTCTCCAACTAACGCAGCCTCATTTCTTGCTGCTGTGCGTACGACATACTAGAAAATTCTTCAGCTTCTTTGGGCCCATCTTCTTGTCCCCGTCCTCAAGGCTCCGTCTCACGTTGGTAAGATCCTTCCTCAAGAGGGGGTTCCTGCCTTCCCCCCGTTTGAGAGTAGTGG
Organism: Diospyros kaki; assembly: GCA_036245055.1. Classification (NCBI taxonomy): domain Eukaryota; kingdom Viridiplantae; phylum Streptophyta; class Magnoliopsida; order Ericales; family Ebenaceae; genus Diospyros; species Diospyros kaki. The sequence continues at coordinate 3,526,946 of BSEG01000002.1, read as the reverse complement.
GCTTGTTGCTGGTGCTGTTGATCCAGGAAACCAATAAGTAGCTCCATTAGACGCTGAACCTGATTCTCCAAAAGTGCAATACGATCTGGAAATGGAGGAGGATTATCTGGGCTGCGTTCTCTCCCCTGTTGGTTGCACAGAGGATTGTTCTGGATCGGTTATGGGGCAGGGTTACCGCCAACAGCCAGAGATTGGTGTCTCCTTGTTGCCATCAAAACTGAGAGAACTTGAACGTAAAGAAAATTGTACCGGAGAGATAGAAAGAAAACGCCTCAGCCCCATGATGGGCACCAAAAGTGAAGAGGGGAATTCCCTCGGGCTCATAATTACCCCAATACCCCCGAAAAACAGCCAAATAAAGCAAAGACATGTGCTCGTCAGAGAACCAAGCTAAGGTCGCCATTTAGCCCAAGTCTGGGAGGGACTCGTGGCAAACACGTCTCAACTAATCGATTAGGAATCTTAGCCTTTTGCTCAGCGAGGATTCCTCGGCTTTAATCCTTATTCCGAAGATCATAGAGGTAGGGAATATCCTGAGCTCCTTGGAAATCGATTACCATATCCATGCCATCAAGATCATGGCTCTGCAAAGGACAGGATCCGGATCCCAGAGGTTCAAAAAGGAATTCTTATGTTGACAAGAGGATAAAAGGAGGCAACTAAGACAAGTTAGAAGATTTTTTTCCTTAAATTTTCAACTACATATTTTAGTTTTGATAATTTGGTGAACTGACTTGAACGTCGGAGTGATCACGGGGGAACGAGTCCCTGACTCCGTTTGCAGGTACTTGGTTTGAGACAAAAGAGGGTGATCGGCTCTACATCATCAGTATTTTAGTTTTTATTAGTTTAACTATTGGACTTCGATTTCTGTTAAAATTCATATTATTATTATTTTTTTTATTTCTTGTCAGATTCTATTAACAAAAATTAACATAGTATACATTAATATAAACACTTTTATTGTGCAAAATACAATAATAGAAATCTTGTGAAGTGAGAAGGATTTGAGGTGACAGGATATTGTCGGGAAGCAGTATTAGTGTCTTGAAACAGTCGTCATATCAAAAACGGAGAAGATTCTCGGGAACATCAATGATAATGGTGTCATGAAGCAATGCCAACGCTTTGAAGGTATGCCCTGAAAGTGTGCATTGAAAGTATGTCCTGAAGGTATGCTAATGTTCTGAAAGTATTTCAATGCCTTGAAAGTGCCTCAATGGCCTGAAAGTAATTGAGTGCCTTGAAAGTATGCCCTAAAAGTACTTCAATGTCCTGAAAGTATCTTAATGCCCTGAAACCATCTTCATGCCCTGAAAGAAATCTATTGAAGCAATGCTGGCAAAAACTACGAAACAACAAGTTAGAAGGTTCACGGAGGTGTTCTCCCACGAAGACCCTCAAACGATCAAGTTAGTGCTCAAAAAATATTGTTCATGCAATAGAAATTGATTTAGTGTTTAGAAGTTACCAAATATGGAAAAAGTCCCTTTCTTGGTCCTATAGCTAGGTATTTATTGGGTTTGATTCTCGAGAATCGTTAGAAGACACGTGTCAATTATCTGAGCGCTCAAGAGACGTGTTGCCCAGAAACAGAAACCCCTTAGTGCCTGAAAACACGATGAATGCCCGAAAGCCCATGCCCAGAACCACGCCTTGTCCAAAAACACTCTCAATGCCCGAAAATACCCTTGTTGTCCCAAAACACTCTCAATGCCTGGAAACACAATGAATGCCTGGAACCACGCCTTGCCCGAAAGCATTTTATTATGCCTAGAAGGGCACTCACGCTTGGAAGCATTACTCATGCCCTAAAACCCCTCTTATGCTTGGAAAGTCCTTTGCCCAAAAACACTTCATTGTCGGAAACCCTATTGCCCAGAAGCATTATTCATGCTTGGAAGGGTGTGCCTTTGGTGGTCTCATTTTTCGTGGTACAACAAACACTAAAATCAATTAATGTTAAAATTTATCTAAATCCCACAATTAAATGATTTTGAGATTATATTAATATATATCAAGTCAATTTTAGTAACATAATTTGTTGAAGATTTAAAAGATAGATTGAATTTAAACGAAAATCAAAGTATAATAACTACAAGGACAAAAATTAAAATATAAAGATTAATTTATTACAGAGTACAAAATTTAGAAATTAACAATTTAATTTATTTTACTATAATAATATGCCTTTTGTTGGACAACTGTGCTCTAAATGGATTGCATTTACTGGTCGTCCTTAGGGTTTTGTTTGATTATGGTGTATTTTCATTTTTTATAGAATCATATGATCTGTAACTGTTATTGTTCAAATATAACAATAAATTTTTTTGTGTGAGAAAGTGTCTCAACAAGGTGGTATATGAGTGACTTCAAACTCCGTGGGTGACCTTTTCGAAAGACCTACAAAGAAAGAATTTAACAAGCTCATCCGCAAGTCCTTCAACACTTAAGTCAACCTTAAAATGAGAATGTAAAATGTAAAAGGAAAAAGTTATAATTTTTTTTAGAGTTATGAGTGTACTATTACTAGATGTGGAATCTTCTATTTATAGAATGGAGAAAACTAACAAGTAGAAGGAGAACCATTATTTTCGACGATTTTTTTGAGCTTTCTTCTACATTTGTAGGCAATGATATCAAAGAACCACAAGAATATCATGAACACTAATGACAAGGTGATACATGAATTCTTGAAAAAGTCTTTCAATGGGGTTAAGAGAGGTTCTCAGGTGAGATCCCAAGAAAGTCTCTCGAAAGCCTTGAGAAAGACTCTCATGTAAGATCACTCAATTTTAATTATTTGATCTTGTTACTCAACTAATATTCTTTGGTTTCAATCCAATGATATCATGCATCTATTGTTTGTTTCTATAAATTTCCTCATGTGATGAGCTTTCGGGCCTTTTTGTTTGGACTTGGGCTTATCTTTGGACATGAGCCCATTTTCTTGAACATGATAATAGCCCTTTTGTTCATAGTTTTTATAATGCTTGGCAAAAAGAATAAAATAAAAATTATAGAGGTCTTATTGAAAATAATTCAAATCATTGGGGTGTAAGTAGAAAGGGATTATAATAATAATAATGGCAAAATGTAAAATTTGTTAACATTTAGGACGGAATTAATTCATTAATTCCACCTAGTAATAGTATTAGACAGACACTGAGGAAGCTAATGAAAAGCAATATTATATTATAATTATATGATTATTATTAATTATGCAATATATAGTGTGATAAATAACATGATAAAACCGAACAGAAACAAACAAAACAACACCTTCGAAGAGGAATTTCGAGAATCAGAAGAAAGCGGCCAAAATCAGAAGATACTTTCTCTCCCGTGGACGATCTCCTTTTCTTGCAGGCGTAACCCTAATTTGATCATCTTGTCTTATCTGCTTCTGATCCTACTCAAAACGCGCTTGATTCGAATTGCTGATCCGTATCGTGGTCCACGATCGCCATTTTCTTTTTGAGATTTTCTTGGAAGATTGTTGATTAGGTGGTTGTGGCTTTGAGGTGCTTTTTGGGCGACGAGGAAGGTTTGGAATTTGTTAGGGAGGGAAGGGAGAGAAGATGAACAATAATCAGAAGAAGAGGAACTTTCAGATAGAGGCGTTCAAGCACAAGGTGGTGGTGGATCCCAAATACGCCGACAAAACTTGGAAGATACTCGAACATGCGATTCATGAGATTTACAATCATAACGCTAGTGGCCTTAGTTTCGAAGAGCTTTATAGGTTCTTTCCCTTTCTTTCTATGCCATCCAATGTTTTGGTATTTTCTTTTTTGTCATATCATTCTGCATATGTGTATATGTGTCCGTCTGATTTGTTTGACTACTTGTCTATTACGTTGATCCTTGATGCTGTGTTCCGATTCTTCTGAATTACGGGCATACTTTAGGCAATCTGCTAGTTGACTACATAATAGAAAGAACTAGTGAACCAAGCTTGGTCTTTTCATTTCGTTTATCAGTGGAGCTCGTATTGAACTTCATATCTATGCTTTTAGCTCTACGTTTAGCATATTTCTTTGCAATTTTACCTCTATGTGCTGCTCCTATTTTACTGATTCTGTAAGCACATCTTGAAAAATGTTGACTCATGACATTGACTTCGTAATCACCAAAGTACTAAGTGCAACGTGATTTTGTTATCCTTTCCTTGCTAATTATTCAACTTAGATCAATTCTTCAGGTAGAACACCGTTGTGCACTATCAAATGACATCATAAGTATTAACAGTGATGGTATTAAGATGGTGAAGATCCATATGTTCTTCATTTATGCGGACACTGGACTGCATTCCGTTCGATGTGGAAACCATGCAAAATAGATTAATCTGTGCTGCCTTGGTTTTCCATCACTGGAATTCCTTGAAGTAATCTCTCATCTCAACCTATTGGGGGTTAATAAGTGTTAAGTTTGGATCTTACCCTAAAGCATATGTCCCAAGGCAAATCCATCAAGCTTTTCTCTTCCATCCCAGTTGGAAAAAGAAATTGTCTAAATAAATTTTTTTTAATTTAAACAAAAGGAAATGCAACCTGAATTTCCATCTCCTAAGTGAATGCAAAGAAAAGAGGGGAAAAAACTAAAAGAAACACAATAAACCTTCTGTGCATGTATCTCCTTAATGATCTTTCCTGAAAATAGATTTGGGCCAAATATACATGTTTCTTTTAGTTTAATTAAATTTATATATACACAATTGTTTTCATATGTATACAAATATACATGTATATTGTTGAAACTGATTACTAATATGGCTCAAGAAACAATCAATACTCTCACCGAAAACAAACAGATTACAAGTATAAATCAGAAAACAATCAAATGACAGAATTAAAAAGAAAAGAAACGCAAACCAGAAAGCTTTACACCTGAGTTACCCTGGTTCATGCCATAAACATGGCACTACATCCAGCAATCACAAGACTTAATACCATTAGGTAGGGTCAACTATATGAATTATAGCTATCCAACAATCACAAGACTTAATACCATTAGGTAGGGTCAACTATATGAATTATAGCTATCCAACCATTTCTATCTATAGCCATATCTTTTACAATGCTATTATATCTTATCTCTTGTTTAAGGATTTTTTTACCAAGTTTTCTTTAGTCTTCCTTTACCTCTTTTGGCCATGAACTTTCTCCATTACATTCACTCACCTTGCAGGCACTCCTATCAATATTTTCTCACATGTACAAACCATCCTAATCAAGCATTTTGTGCATATTTACAATAGGCATCAGTCTAGCCTTATTGTGTACATTCCTGTTTGTACGGCCACACATCCACCATAACATACTCATCTGAATTTTACACTCTCAGTTTACATATAGTAGTACTTAACTACCCAACAATTTAAGCCATACAATAATGATAGTCTCTTAGCTGTCCAATTACACTTATTAGTGTTTAGTTTGGGGAAATATTTTTCTGAATCCCTTTTTGTTTCTTGTTCGAACTATAGAAATTATGGAAACTTTTGTTATCTGAGCAACCCATACTTGCATCTCCTTACATGCAACCTACTACAAACTCATATTAAACCCTGGTTAAGAGTCTGTCTTGTCTGGCTAGTCAAGCCTTAAGTTTGGTAAATTTATTAATCATTTGAGTTCAATTAATTCCTGCTTGGACTGTTTGATTCAGTCAGTGCTTAATAACTATATCTACGAGGTTCAATACTTGGGAAAGTGAGGAATCAAACCCAACAAAGTCAAAACTATTTTAGATTCAAAGGGGCTTCCATTCAAGGAAATTGGATCAGTCGGCATGCGCTACTGGGGTTTCACCCTCTTACATAATCTTATTGCTACTAGAGGAGTGCAGGTCCCTGGTTTGAAAAATTCTTGGAGATTGTAACACTGCTAGGCTATACCTCTTGGTGTGGTCCTCCTCAGTTGGGAGCTAGCACCATTTTCACTACAATACCAAATTTCTTCTGAGCTTTCAAATTCAATTCATGATCTTCACCAGGCTTTTCTAGGATGTAAATGATTAAAGATCATACACAAGTTTCTTTAACGATTGGAAGCTGTTTCACTGTAGACCTCTGTCAAGCTTGTGAGGATCTTTTGCTACTCTGAGTCTTTTAAGTTCTATCCCAGTTAAAAAGCTAGCTTCTCTCTTCGCCAAATAATCTGGTTAGGTGATTGCTCACCTGCTCCTTCACAAGATGAGAACAAACAAGGGTGTTGTAAAGCTTCAAAGAAGATAGAATTGAGGTTAACAATAATTTATTTCACATCAAGAATCGTATGGAAATGTCTTGTATACATAATGAGTATGAGCAGTAAACCAGTTGCTAATTTTATTAGCCCTTTTCTATGAGTTTTTGTAGTAGTTATTTTGTTTATCAGAGTCACTTTTGTGTAGCCATGTGGATACTTTCTTCATGTTTATTTTACAATGACAGATCAACTAATGCAATTCTTCCACGCATATCAATAACAAGATTAGTAATAATTTTATATAAATTTTCTTCTCCTCCTCCCCAATATTGAAATTGGCACGTTCAGAGCCCACCATCTCCTCCAGCACATTATTCTAATCCGCCAAATCACTAACCCACCCCCTAGCCCCATCTTATAAGAGCCATAACACACTCAAGTTTGCCACTCTTATGTTTCCATCTAGCTCTAATTTTTTTCTGGGCATGGGCTAGTGATCACATTGTCGTGTTATTTTCTTTATATTATGTCTGAAGCTGATTACTTGTTTGGATCTCTCTCTCTCTCTCTCTCTCTCTCTCTCTCTCTCTCTCTCTCTCTCTCCCCAAATATATATATATATATGTAAATATATTTAGTTGGGGATGAGCATGTTTCTGATTTGAAATCTTTGGTTTGGTGCAGAAATGCTTACAATATGGTTTTGCACAAGTTTGGTGAGAAGCTATACTCAGGACTTGTGTCAACCATGAATTTCCACCTAAAAGAGATATCCAAATCTATAGAGGCTGCTCAGGGTGGCTTGTTTCTGGAGGAGATGAACAAGAAATGGGCAGATCATAATAAGGCACTGCAGATGATCCGTGACATTCTGATGTACATGGACAGGACTTTTATTCCAAATACCCAAAAAACTCCTGTTCATGAGCTTGGACTGAACCTTTGGAGGGACAATATCATCCACTCTAGTAAAATTCAAACAAGGCTTCTTAATACACTTCTTGAACTGATACTGAGAGAACGGACCGGTGAAGTTATAAACCGGGGTCTAATGAGGAACATAATAAAAATGCTAACTGATCTTGGACCTTCAGTTTATGAAGAAGACTTTGAGAAGCCTTTTCTTGAAGTTTCAGCTAATTTCTACAGGGTTGAGTCTCAGAAGTTTATTGAGTGCTGTGATTGTGGGGACTATCTAAAAAAAGCTGAAAAACGACTAAATGAAGAGATAGAGAGAGTGTCTCATTACTTAGATGCGAAGACTGAAGCTAAGATAACTAATGTTGTGGAGCAGGCGATGATCGCCAACCATATGCCAAGACTAGTCCACATGGAGAATTCAGGTTTGGTAAACATGCTTCTTGATGATAAGTATGAAGATATGGAAAGAATGTATAACTTGTTCCGTAGGGTGCCAAATGGCCTCTTAACAGTACGAGATGTCATGACTTCTCACATGAGGGAAACTGGCAAACAGCTTGTCACTGATCCTGAAAAGTTGAAGGATCCTGTGGAATTTGTCCAGTGCCTTTTGGATGAGAAATACAAGTATGATAAGATCATAAGCCAGGCATTTAACAATGACAAGACTTTCCAGAATGGTTTGAATTCTTCTTTTGAATTCTTTGTTAATCTGAATCCTCGATCTCCTGAGTTCATTTCATTGTTTGTAGACGATAAACTGCGAAAAGGTCTGAAGGGGGTGAGTGAAGAGGATGTAGAGGTTATTCTTGACAAGGTGATGATGTTGTTCCGTTACTTGCAGGAGAAGGATGTATTTGAGAAGTACTATAAGCAGCATTTGGCAAAGCGACTCCTATCTGGAAAAACTGTATCTGACGATGCAGAGAGAAGTTTGATTGTGAAGCTTAAGACAGAATGTGGGTACCAGTTTACTTCAAAACTAGAAGGCATGTTCACGGACATGAAAACCTCCCAGGACACCATGCAGGGATTTTATGCCAGCCATGGTGCTGATTTAGGAGATGGCCCAACACTGGTTGTCCAGGTTCTGACAACTGGGTCTTGGCCCACTCAGACTAGTGTAACTTGCAATTTGCCTGCTGAAATGTTGTCTCTGTGTGAGAAGTTCAGGTCATATTACCTTGGGACCCATACTGGCCGCAGATTGTCTTGGCAGACTAACATGGGAACAGCTGATCTGAAAGCAACCTTTGGTAAAGGCCAAAAGCATGAACTAAATGTGTCTACTTACCAAATGTGTGTTCTCATGCTGTTTAACAATGCTGATCGGCTTAGCTACAAGGAGATTGAACAAGCCACAGAGATTCCATCGTCTGATTTAAAGAGGTGCTTGCAATCTCTTGCTTGTGTTAAGGGAAAAAATGTTCTTCGGAAAGAACCCATGAGCAAAGATATTGCAGAGGATGATGCATTTTTGGTTAATGACAAGTTTACGAGCAAGTTCTACAAGGTGAAGATAGGAACTGTAGTTGCACAAAAGGAGTCGGAACCTGAAAAACAAGAGACCCGGCAGAGAGTTGAGGAGGACAGAAAACCCCAGATTGAAGCTGCAATAGTGAGAATCATGAAGTCGAGGAGAGTTCTGGATCATAACAATATTATTGCTGAGGTAACAAAGCAACTCCAGTATCGTTTCTTGGCCAACCCTGGTGAGATTAAGAAACGTATTGAGTCTCTTATTGAGCGGGATTTCTTGGAGAGAGATAGTTCAGATAGACGATTGTATCGATATCTTGCGTGAAGAAACAGCTTGGAGAGACCTCATGTTTGTTGGTGCAGGTTAGCTTTCATAGAATCTGTATTGTAGTTGGTAGCTGGAAATTGTTTTCCATTTTCTGCTATCTTGTTTGAATTTCAATGAATTTCCATTTATTGTTAGTTCCTTTTTTGTGTACCATTTCTTATTTGTCAAATTTCTGCACACACAGATATATACATCCCCCAAGGCCCCATGAAACCCTCTCCTGCACTTTAGGGAGGTAATAGGCTTTTCATAATAAGATGAGTTGCAAGAGGAATGGATTAATGCAAGGAGGGCAATTTAGAATATGAAAGATTGATGAGAAGTGATAGATTATCAAAGATAATCTACCTTGGTTTACTGAAAAATGGAGAGAATTACACTAGAAAATTAAGTAAATGAAAGGAAAATGGACTTTCGAGAGGTCCACACTCTCCCAATATCTCCCTACTCCAGAATCCTTTCTATTATACTATCTTCCCTATTTATATGTTGTTCCAGCTATGCTCCTCTAACCGAATCCGTTGTACGCACATGCCACCTGCTTGCTCTCCCAATATTGCCCTTTAACTACTTTTGTTGCTTTCTCCATTTCCCTTATCACTATTCTGTTCCTGCTTATTCTGTCTTTGGTAATGAAATTGTATGTCTTCTATCAATGCCTCCCCCCATAGAACTCACCTTGTCCTCAAGGTGGAAATCAGGAAATTGTTGTTGGAGGATGTCAGAGGGTTCCTAGGTGGCTTCCAAAGGTGGCAGCCCTTTCCATTGAATGAGTACATCCAAGCCTCTTAGGTTCTTACCCTTTCCTGGCCTTACTCCAATAACTGCCTCCGGTTCCACTAACATCTCTAGTTCTTCATTGAGCTGTGAGCATACTGTTGGCCTTGCGTAATTGGGAAACATGGAAGATGGGATGAATGCTGCAAGTCGCAGGCAAGGACAGCTTGTAAGCGACTTGCCCGACCTTCTTCTCCACAGCGAATGGGCCATAAAATTGAGGTGCTAGCTTCTCATTAGGACGTGCAGCCAACGACTTGCGGTGATAGGGTCTAATCTTCAAGTAAACCATGTCTCCCACTTCAAATTGAACAGCACGCTTTTTCCCATTTGCCCCTGCCTTCATCTGAGCTTGAGCCCGCTGCAATTGAGCCTTCAGTTCGTCCAAAATTTGATCCCTCACAACCAGCTACTGCTCCACTGCTGACACCAAGGTAGAACCCCCTTCGAACCGCAATAACCCTGATGGCTCCCATCCATAAACCACCTGGAAGGGAGTAAGTTTGGAAGCCGTGTGGTAAGAAGTGTTATACCATAACTCTGCCTATGGTAGCCAGCTAAACCAAGCTTTTGGTTTTCTTGACGCAAAGCATCGTAGGTAGGTTTCTAGTGCCTGATTTAATACTTCCGTCTGCCCATCCGATTGGGGGTGGTAAGCCGTACTTCTGCATAGCTTCATGCCTTGGAGGCGAAATAATTCTTCCCAAAAATGGCTCATGAAGACCTTGTCCCTGTTAGACACAATGGATCGAGGCACCCCATGTAGGCGTATCACCTCCTTCACAAAAATCGCAGCCACACCGCTAGCAGTAAAAGGGTGTTTGAGGCCTATGAAATGTCCATATTTGCTCAATCTATCCACCACAACCAATATCGTGTCCATATTTCTGGATCTAGGCAAGCCTTCAATAAAATCCATAGCTATATCTTCCCATACCCGACCCGGAATAGGGAGTGGCTGCAAAAGGCCTCCCGGTGATAAGGCTTGGTATTTGTGTTGCTGGCAGATGGCACATTGGTTCACATAGCGATGGATATCCCCCTTCATTCCAACCCAATATACATTTGCTGCTATCCTCTTGTATGTCTTCAAGAACCCTGAATGCCCCCCGAACTCCCATCATGCCCCTCTTGGAGCAATGTAGGAATCAAAGTCGATCCCTTAGGCAAGTATAATCTGCCCTTGAATAAGAGTTGATTATTGGCCCACTGATAGTCGGGTTTGGCCGACGGATCCCGCTGTATTTCTTGGATCAATTTATGCAATTCCACATCTGCCTCCACTTCCTTAACCAGCTGTTTAAGTTGAATAACCTTAGGAACTGTTATTGCAAAAAGATCGGCTTAGTGATTGATCCTAGAGAGGGCATCGGTTGCCTTGTTCTCCCACCCGGGCCGCTATTGGATGTCAAACTGATAGCCCATCAGTTTTAGCAACCATTTTTGGTGTTCGGGACTCACCAATTTTTGTTCCATGAGAAACTTCAAACTCCTCTGATCGGTGTGTATGATAAACTTCTGACCCAATAAATAGTGCCTCCATTTTTGGAGAGCGAACACCATTGCCATCAACTCCCGCTCATACACGACTTGCTGCGGCCGTTAGGATTAAGTGCATGGTTGTAAAAAATAATGGGGCGATGCTTTTGTATCAAAACAACCCCTAAACCTGGTAAGGAGGTCATAGCTTTCTTCAATTTTTGGAAAGCTTTCTCTACTGTTTCATCCCAACCAAATTCGTTCTTTCGTAGTTTTTCTGTGAGAGGCCAAGCCAACTTCCCATAATGTTTCACAAACTGTTTATAGTACTCTGTCAGCCCCAAAAACCCCCGTAATTCTTTTATTGACCCCGGTCTTGGCCACTCAAGCATGGCCTTAACTTTGGACTAGTCAACAGCCACCCCTTTGCGTGAGATGACATGGCCCAAGTACTCCACTTCCCGCTGCCCAAACTGACATTTTTTTCTGTTTGCGTAGAGTTGGTTTTTAGCTAACACCTTCAACACTCTTTCAAATGCTGCTCATGTGCCCCCAAGTCCTTGTTAAATACCAAAATATCATAAAAAAAAATCAGCTCGGATCGTCTCAACTGACCTTTGAAGATCTCATTCATGAGGGACTGAAATGTTGCCAGTGCATTGGTCAGCCCGAAGGGCATGACCAGAAACTCATAGTGCCCCTCGTGAGTACGGAATGTCGTCTTCGGCACATCTTCTTCGTTAACTCTAATCTGGTGGTATTCGGCCTTCAAGTCCAGCTTTGAAAACATCGTGGCCCCCATGCAGTTTATCTAACAACTCATCAATCACTGGAATAGGAAATTTATCCGGCACTGTTACTTTATTCAAGGCTCGGTAATCTACACAAAATCTCCATCCCCATCCTTCTTTTTTACCAACAAAACAAGGTTGGAAAAGGGACTAATACTAGGTCTAATAATCCCTGCAGCAAGCATCTCTTGTACTAGCCTCTCAATTTCATTTTTTTGAACATAGGGGTAGCGATAAGGCCTTACGCTTACCGGGGCAGCTCCCGACTGTAAGTTGATAGCATGTTCTCGTGTCCTTCTTGGTGGCAGCCCGTCTGGATTATTAAATACTTCACTGAACTCAGCCAACACTTGTTGGATACCACCCTGTGTGACAGTAGTGAACTCCCCACAATCTGTCGAAAGACACCCTAATTCAAGAAACACACCCTCCTCGTTGTCTTTTAGTGCTTTCATCATGGCCTTCAAGGTGACAAGGGTTTTGCTTAAACTTGGATCCCCTTGCATCGTGACCATCATTCCTCCGGCATTGAATCTCATAGTTAGGAACTTCCAATCAACTTGTACCTTGCCCAAGGTTGCCAACCATTTCATTCCTAGGATGACATTCGAGCTGCCCAGCTGCAAGGGAAGAAAGTCCTTGGTTATCTCCGAGTTTTGAAGAGAACGAAGCACCCCCTTACAGATTCCGGCGCCCTGCACAGCAATCCCCGTTCCCATGATCACTCTGTAGCCTGTCGTCTTTGACCTTGGCAGTCCCAATGTTTGTACCAGGTCAGTTGCAATGGAATTATGCGTAGCCCTGTTGTCTATAAGTACTACGACCTCGTGGCCAGTAATCTGCCCTCGCACCTTCATGGTTTGGGGTGGGGTAAGCCCCACCACCGAATTCATAGACAATTCTATCACATCTCCCTTAGCCTCTTGCACCTCCCATTCACCCCCTCCTTCCGTCTCCTCTTCCACCCCTAGCTCTTCCTTCTTTTCGTCATAAATCACCATAACTTGTAACTCTCTGTTTTTGCAGCGATTCTTAATAGAATATTTCTCATCACATCTAAAGCACAACCCCTTCTCCCGTTTGGCCTTCAAATCTGCCTCACTCGGTCTCTTGAAAGGTGGATTACTCCCCTTACCGGCAACCGGATTCCGGTGCAGCACAACTACATTGGTTGTTGCTGAATTTGGCGATGTTGGTGGGGCAACCGTGCTCACCGATTGGTAGTGGTTCGGAAATGGGTTGAAGTGAGTCGTTCCCCTATTTTGACCACTTTTGAATGAGCCTCCTCTAACTACCATGTTTCTTTCCTCAATTTGTTGGGCCACTTCCATGAGCTAATCCAATCCATTCGGTCTTAGCATTCTCAGTTCCACTCTGATTTCCGACTTCAACCTATTGATGAATTGGCCCTCCAACAAGGCCTCCGGCATGCCTTCAAGAGGTGAAGCCAATGTCTCAAAGCAAAGGCGATACTCTTTAACTAATCCCCACTGCCTAAGGGCAAGGAATCTCTCCTCCAGGGTCCGCTCATGCGTGGACCTAAATCGGCTTCTTATCATCACCTTCAGTTCTTCCCAACTTCGTACCCGCCTCCGCCTTTGTTCCCATTGAAACCATGCGAGCGTTAGCCCATCAAAATAGAGACCTGCGGATTCTAACTTCTCCAGCTCCGTCAACTGATTGACAATGAAATACCTTTCAGCCCTGAAAATCCAACCATCTGGATCCTCTCCCTCGAAGATCGGCATTTCCAAGCGCCTCCCCTTGTAATCTGACCTTCCTGCCCCTTCAACTCCATCATCCCCATCGCCTCAACCCATTCTTACTTCCGGCGTTCCCTCCATGAACGAAGAGGAACCCTGCGACAGCTCCATCTCCTCCTGCTTCTCTTTTCTCCCTCGCTCCTGTTCATCCCAATGCGCCATCAAGAGAGCGAATTGATCCATCATCGTGGCCATATTTTTCTCGATTCCACTCACCTTCTGCACTTCCGACTTCAGCAAGTCGAGCCCACTGTACAAGCCATCTATCCGCCCTTCCAGGTCTCCTACTCAATCACTAAGGTTCACCATGGGGATCGATTTTGTAGCTCTGATACCAAATGATAGGAAAATGGACTTTCGAGAGGTCCACACTCTCCCAATATCTCCCTACTCCATCTTTTCTATTCTACTATCTTCCCTATTTATATGTTGTTCTAGCTATGCTCCTTTAACCGAATCAGTTGTACGCACATGTCACCTGCTTGCTCTCCCCATATTGCCCTTTAACCGCTTTTGTTGCTTTCTCCCTTTCCCTTATCACTATTCTGTTGTTGCTTATTCCATCTTTGATAATGGAATTGTATGGGTCTTATGGGTCTTCTATCAAGAAGTTGATGGAATTCCTATTGGAATAGGCTGAACGGGCTATGCAGCTTACCTTTAATGACAGATGAAACCTGCCAATCATATATGTATTGAATTTGTGATTATCTTTATGACTGCTGAGTCCCTGTTCAAATTATTTGAAGTGATAATGTAGTTTATGGCAGGAACTCTGATGAATTAATCTTTCTAATGACTTGCAGAACCTGATAGGTTTTAATACTAATACAACGTAATATTGTCCTGGCAGCAGGTCGAATGCCACCTATTAGGGTTTGAAGTTCTAAAACCTCAAGACAGCTTCTTATGATTTCAATATCAAATTCTTTCTTCTCTGCAGAGTAGAGAAACGTCCTTGAAATTCCCTTTACTTGTTCTCCTTGTGTTTGCTGAATCAAAGATCCCTGTTTCTTGGTTCTAAAATCAAATGGAACATATTTGGTGGATTGGGTTTGAAACTATTATTAGAAAATTTCTCTCAAACATCCTTGCTGTGAGAAATATAAGAGGAAAAATTGTTCCCAGTGGTTTAACTGAGTTGTTCTAAGACAAAAATAAAAATATATATAAAATGAAAACTAAGGAAAAGGCGACAGGCAATGATGGATTAGGGATAGAAAGGAGCTAGGAGACAACCATCTGTCCCATCCCGTGTGGTATCTCTCAATACGTGGGATCTTATTCTCTCCTTTGGCATTCAGTGGGCGATGCTGGCATCAATGATAAAATTTCTTCTTCCCGGGATGGGGCAATGACTGAGTGGATCTCTTTGCAGGATCAGGTAAGTGGTTCACCTTCACCCGTGTGTGTTTTATTTAGAAAGTGTACAATAGTAGCTCTTGAGGGTTTAGAACATCTTGTCACTTCCTTTTTATAAATAAAGATGTCTATATCACGAAAACTGCCCTAAAGGGGGCAAACAATATGCAAAAGATAGGAAACTAGAAATTCACATTATCCGCCACCAAGAACTAAATGATCATTAATAAACTGCCCAGAAGAGAACAAACAAAAAGGACAGTCCACCTTCAACCCAAGTGAAAAGGTCATTCTCAACTTTATATGCCCTAAAAAGCTTCCCTATTCTTTTTCATACTACGAGGGTGTTTGGCTTAGTTTAACTTATAGGAGCTTTAAGCTCTATAGCTTATAAGTTGTAAGAGCTTATAATTTGTAAGAGCTTAGGCCACTTTGGTCTTTTACTTGGTCAAGAAAAGTTTTCTTGAAATAGCTTATAAGCTCACCAAAAAAGGTTAGGGAGGACCAATTTTGAAAAGAGCTGTTGAAGAGCTTACAAGTCCTTTCATGTTAGCTAAGAAAAGACAGAGGGAGAGGGGAATTAAGCCAAGTGAAAAACATAACAGGCAAAAGCCATAAAGTACAAAATGAAGGGGTGATCAAGTAGAGATGGAATATTTTTCAAAATTGTTCATTTAATAAAGGTGGAGAAATAAGGGTTATATTGGGGCATCTTATAAACTTTGAAGAAGATGAAAATTACATGCTCTATAGATGTATATGTTAAATTAAATATAGCAAACATTAAGAAAAATGAAAAATAATAAAGTAGTTTTGGACCAAATAATAGACCAATAAAAGTATGGAAATGCATGGGAGAAGAGGGCATTTTTTGTCAATGTATTTTTTTTTAATGTGATCCTTAAATTAGAAAGGATGTGGGATTGGTGGATAAGGAGAACTTCAGTGCTTATTTACAAAAATAATGGAGATATTCAAAGTTGTGAAAATTATTGAGTCAAGATAATGAGCACACTATAAAACTTTAGAAGAGAGTAATTAAGCAAAGATTAAGAAGAGAAATCAATGTGTTAGAAAACCAATTTGGTTTTGGGCCTAAATGGTCATGGGAAACTATATCTTTGCTAAGGCACGTAATGAAAAGGTATACAAATAAATAAAATGGTTTATTTATGGTGTTTATAGATATAAAAAAAATTTATAACAATTTTTAGAGAAGTCTTATGGAGGGTTTAAGAGAAGGAAAGACTTTAAATTGTTTATAAAATATCATGGTTCAAAAACATGTATTAGAACATGTGGAGGAGATACTAAGATTTTTTCAATTACAATGGAGTTACACTAATCATATCTAAGCGAAGTTGTTTTGTCATGAACTATTGCAAATAACATTGTATTGGTAGCTGAGACAAAAGAATGCATGCGTATTAAACTTGAGATATGGAGAGAAACTTTAGAATCTAAAGGTTTTAAATTAAGTAAATTGAATTGAAAATAAGGAATTCTAGGTATAGTAAAAATATAAGTGCGATGATGTAATAGTAAAATTGGAAGATCAAGTTATACCAAAAAAATATTAGTCTAGATGTCTTAGAACAATCATTCAAAAAGATTTGGAAGTTAATGAAAGACATTACCCAAAAAATTAAAATAGGATGGTTAAAGCTAAAAGGAAGATTTATAAGATCAATTTCATTATATGGTGCAGAATGTTGGGTAGTGAAACACAATATGTGTAAAATGAGTGCTAATGGAGATGAGAATATTGAGATGCATGTGCAACATATAAGAAAATATAAAAGAAAAAGGCATAAATATGCCTCTCAAACTTTGCCTTTGTAGCCATTTGGCCCCCTCGACTTTAGAGTGGACATATTATGCTCTTGAACTTTTAGTTTTGGAACAATCACACACTTCATCTAGCAATATGATGTGCATGAGTTACACACGATTTGACGTGGGCTCCCTCATTAACTAGGCCAATGAGAAGATGCCACATGTCTCGACGTTACAAGAGAAAAAGCAAGGCCAGCAGCGGATGACGTGGCAAAGGTTGGAGTCGGTGACCCTGGCCTTGTAGGGGAGAAAGGTGGTGAAGACAACAAAGACCCTGACAGTACTCGATACCGTTGATTCACAACTCTGTTTCCTCAGTGTTGTTGTCGATTTAGAAACACAAATTAGTTGAGTCGTCATTGATTCACAACTCCGTTTGCTCGGTGTTGCCATCTATGTGACAAACTGGGTTGAGCCGCCATCAATTCACAACTCCGTTTGCTTAGTTTCGTCATCCATTCACAAACACAAATTGGGCTGAACCATTGTCGATTCACGAACATGAATTGATGTTTCCGTGCTTGGTGCCATTGTTTCTATGCAACACAAATCATTGCTACCCCTTGCCACCTTCGATTCACAAACACAAACTCTAATCACTCAGTGCCACCGTCAATTTTGCGGGAAGAAGGCGATACCAGGGTTGGTCGACAACGAGGAAAGAGGGACCAAGGTCAATTGGTGGCGAAAAAAACGAGAGGTCAGTCGGGTCAAGGAAGGCGAGAGGTCGATCAAGTCGAGGAAGGCAAGAGGTTGATCAACGGCGGGGTAGGCAAGAGGTTTATCAACGACGACAAGGAAGGCAAGAGGTCGTTGGTGCAGGTAATGAGAAAGACGATGATGATGGATATTGCCTTCACGCTCCTCAATTGCATGTGTGTTCACGCGCTATGCTCATTGAACCCTAGGTGTGTGATTGTTACAAAATTAAAAGTTGAGAAGTATATTTATTACTAAATTGAAAGTTAAGGGGCACAATAGGTTCAACTTGAAGTTGAGGGAGCCAAATGCCCTTTTACCTAAAATAAAATTGAGAGGCATTTTTATGCCTTTTGCCAAATATAAAATTAGAAAGGAGGATTGCTTATAATAAAGTTAAGAGTGGTTCCTATTGAATATAAGATGTGTAAAATACAATTAAGATGATTTAGTGTTAAAAAAATATTATTATATGATTATGTGAGAAAAGTAAATCAATAGAGCAAGTATTTAGTAAAAGAGAGACCAAAACTTTGTAAGACACACTTACCTGTATATATATATATATATATACAGACTTGCAAAAAATAAGATTATGGTTATTTTACCCTATATATAGATGGATCAAAACTTGGTTCGTCACGATTTTGTGCCACAAAATATATATATATATATATATATAAAAGAAGCAATGCCAAAATAGTATGATGCCTAGTCCCCAGGCAGCTCCACCACCAAGCACATAAATATTCAACATAACTCATTGTACAACAAAAATCATAGACAAAGCTCCACACCTCTCGTCAACCAGTGGGCAAAAAGATGATTAGGGAACTCGTTACCATTTAAGCATGAAACACCAATTGCAATCAATGACTACTACCTATACAAGCACTTAACAGTAAGTTTCCCATAATGGGCGCCAGATCTATCCGTCCTTCCCGTAGTCCCTAAGCAAAGCTGTCGTAGAGCATCTTACCGTCCCGAAGACTTCATCTAAAGCCCGGAGGCCACAGTGTGCCCTTAGTAGGAGAAGCGTACTCACTCACTTACTAATAGGCGCTTCTGTAACAGAAGGAAAAACAAACAGGTTAGGAAATAATTCCCCAAGGAAGTTCTCCCCAACCTTTCTGTCTTCGAACACCATCCTGTCACTTTATGAGAGAACCATTCTCATTTCCCTTTGTGGTTGAGAGAGGAGTGCTCTTTTTTTTATTGAGGTTTACTCAGTTTTTTGGATGATATGCTTGCTCCTATTGATGTGTAGGTTATCCGTGCTTGACTTTGCTAGATTTACTTTTTAACGTGGTTCGTTCCTTTTTATTATAGATAACAAGAATATGGATATATAAAATGGAAACAGACACAGACCATACCTAATGAGGCCTTAATTTCCTGAGTAATCTGTTAAGGTTCTTGTTTTGCACCTAAAAAGCTCTCTCTCTCTCTCTCTCTCTCTCTCTCTCTCGTAATTTTAATAATTTCAAAAAAGAAAAAAATAATAACTATATGCCTGTGGTTCTTTCTCGTGCTATGTTGTCAATCTAGGTATCTTCCCAAAGTATTTGACAGAGCAGGTGAGTATTCATAAACCTTGCGAGACAATTATATGATGTTATATTCTTTAAAACTTCTAGGAAATAAGAGAAAAAATAGCTAATTTTGTGCCCTCATGGATGTTGCAATTCACGAATAGGTCAGATTGTTGATTATTGGTATGTCCTGCAATAAAAATGGAAGAAGCGCCCCCCCCCCCCCCCTCTCTTCCCCCCCGGGGTGTATTTCACATACACTAGCAGCTTGCTGGAGGAGGGGTTGCTGTACTCTGTGGACCCTGCATGGTCTTCACAGTTCATATGTTGAGTTGGATGCTGGGCTTACAAAGGCAAAAGGACGCTTGCTAAATGATGAAAAGAACTAGTTGTCTCTTGAACTGGTAGAAACGTCGTGTTATGGACTTTGGTGACACCAAATACATACTTGACGGCCGATACTTGTTACCTGGCATGCAAAGTTGTGTTTCTCATTTGTTGTTCTCTCGGGCATCCATTCTGAGAAAGCTGTTTATGGTCTGCATGTCCAGTGATGTACAGTATACATAGAATGAAATAGTGAGCTCAGATAAGGACGACAAAAGGAAACCATATTTGGCTTAGCTCTTTGGAGGGCTGAAGTTAAAAAGGGCTTTATGTATCAGTTCCAAGTGTCATTTACTCGTGCTGTTAGGGACTAGCCCTCAGCTCTTGAAGGAATACATGTATGTCCATCAATGAGAAAAGAAGCCAATATAGACACAATGAAGCTTTTCAGGCCATTGAACAGTCCATCTTACACCCAATGCTTGATGGGTAAATTTGCACAAACCAGCGCATTTAAATCATTGCTTGATTATTTTTGGACAACCCCGAGGATACAAAAATGACTTGGGAACATTCACTTGACGGGCTGGGGTTCCTGCTGTGATGCAAAGAAATTATTATTTCATGTAACTGTCAACGTGGCATCCATGGACTTAATAGGTTTTAATTCTCCTTCACCAGCCTCCCCATGGACTATAGGTTGTATGTTTATTCATTCACAACCACCAATTCAACAAACCATCTTTAATTGCAGAATTAACCATTCCGTGCAAATGGAACCCCGCATGACAGTGATAGCAGCTTTGAATCAAACAAACAACCCCAAATCCAGAAGTCAAATGGCACTTCATCTAACCTCTGAGTAGATCGTGGGGTAAAAAATAAGAATATTATTTCAACGCTTAAAACTCGTTCACATTTTATCATCCAAGGTTGTCAAACAATCAATCCTGCAAGAACAAATCAGATAAACGGGTCAGGTGCTCAATTTTCTCCAAAAGCAATGGATTGGTAACTCAAATGAATGGCACCTGAAATGAAGACCTGCGGACCACAGCTTGAATTGAATTTACCAGCAGTGAGTGACATGCACGACTGGGTGAAACCCAAATGACCTCGGCAGCTATGACTCTTGGGGAAGTATACGGTCTCTGATATCAGAGAATGTCTTAACATCTTTCCCCCACAACCTGCTTATTCAAATTCATTATTAAGTATCATAACAAAGTGTAATATCACCACCTAAAAGATTTACTCATCCACTCACGTATCAAAACTAAAATACAAGTACTTGATAACAATGATTAAGTGGGGAACTACTACTAGAAACTGCACATGAGGAACACCATACTAAAGTATACATTATGAACTAACAAAATAAATGGAAATTTATGGACTTGTTTAGCTGTAGAAATATTTTTTAATTTTTTAACTCTAATTTTCTATTAAATGATTGAATCTCCAATTAGAAGATAGAAAACTCAATTCTCTAATTCTTAACTTTATACTATGAATTGAAAAATATTAAAAGATATTTTTAAAATTTTCTGAATTTGCACTCAAGCTTCAAGAAAAATTACTTTTCCAGGAACAGATAAACCTATATTTTGAACAAATAAATTCAGTGCGTGCACCATAATACAGTATCAAAATGTCCATACTTTTGCTATTAATCCATACTAATACCTTCTTTTTTTTTTGGGGGGGGGGGGGTGGCTCGGTAAAGATGCACCATATTACTTTTCAACGAACAGATAAACCCATATTTTAAACAAATAAATTTAGTACACGCACCAAAATACAGTATAAAAAATGTCCTAAGAATTGGAGTTGTGATTTGATGTATGTTACTCAAATTGAACTGAAGTATCAAATCACCATAAAGTGGTTAACATGGAGATTTCTAAAATATGCAAATATCATCTTGTTTTCAGGAGCATATTGGATACATGAGAAGACAGAAAAATTAAATAATTAAACTCAAATATTTAGATACAGTCCATGTGTTTGCATTTTTAAGATGAGCAAATGGGCATGTTTGAAGAGTTTGAAAAGTAAGCCTTGTGATGTGACACATGCAAATTGAATTGAATCTTCATAATCTCCAGCTCCCAGTGATTAAGCCCTCTTGATGTAAATCCCAAGTGTGAATGTGAAGTGACACGTGACTCTCCACTCTCCCTCTATGGATTGAGTTTTCCTTCTCTTCCTTCACAATCCCACTCTCTTTGGAGATGGAGCTCTCCATCTCTTTTGGGATTTGAGGTCTCCATAATGTATCTGCAAGTTTTGCCCTTGTTCATTCACACAAATCTCCAAAATCTCGAGGGATTGAGATTGAGATTGACTTGACACTCATTACGTATCATTTATTCAACTCAAGTGATGAACTCTTTTGGTCCAAGTACTACACTCACCGTGTGCTTTATCTACGTTCCCTCTATTTTGCTGAGCTCTCTGAAAATTGGACTCCAATCCCAATACCTTAGGTTGAGGCAAGGCCTAGCTAGGTCTCATGGATTAGATTTGCAAGGGCTTATGAACTGGAGGCTAGAACTACAGATCCATCGACCCCTTACCCCTCCCCGGAGCTTATTCTTAGATCAATCTTCAACCATTTATCCTGACAGGAAGATTTGCAGTGAAAATTTAAAATTAATTTTTAATTCCTAAAGTATGATCTCTATGTGATGTATATAAAACTTAAGCAACTAAATATATTAAGAACCGCTGCTTGTTAACTATTAGTTCTTACTAATAGCTTAAGACCATAAATGGATCTCCTCGGTTAGCAAACCTGATTAGGATTGGCTAACTGAAATCTCTACGGTTGTTCCATAAATGTATCTTCCTCAATATAACCATTCAAGAACGTGTCTTAATATTCATATGCCAAATATCATAATCATAATGCACGACAACAACTAGCATAATCCTGATGGACATAAGCATAGTGACAGGAGAGAAGGTATCTTTATAGTCAATTCCTTAACGTTAACGATACCCTTTCGCCACTAATCGCGCTTTGAAGGTTTGCACCTTCCCATCAGCCCTGATCTTCCTCTTACAGATTCACTTACAACCTATGGAAACAATTCCCTCGGGGGGATCCACCTGAGTCCAGACTTGATTAGAATACATAGATTTCATTTCTACCTGCAGAGCCTCTAACCATCTCTTAGAGTCAATATCAAATATCACTTCTTCATAGGTGATAGGATAAACCACTAGATCACCATCGCCATACAGGAACATTTCCTACATCACCTTCATACTAAATCCATATCGTTCTGAAGGGCGAGATACTCTACCAAACCTATGAAGTGCCTCGCGATGACATTTGACAGACCAATTGGCTCATACTCCTAACTAGGTTGGATCTATGCCTTGGAAGACTCCTCTTCCAAATATATTTTCCTCCCGACGCCACCTTCCTAAAGAAACTTTTTTGTCATGACCCTAAGAGCCATAGAAGGGCAAAATTGAAATAGAGATATAAATAGTTGTTAGAGGGTATTTTGCAATTTGTTAGAATTTTAGTTGTTCTGCACATGTGCTTGGGTTGAGGCTAAACGGATTGCACATGGGAGCAGGAGCAGTGAGGCTATAAATAAGCCACTGTTGTAGGAAGAAAACATGCTTGAATTGATATTAAATCTCTCATTTTTCTCTCTAGAATTCTCTCCCATTCTCCCTCTCATTCCCTTTTGCAAGTCTCCCTCATTTCCCTCTAATTTCTTCCCCCATTTCTATCCCATTTCCCTCTCCAATCCTTTTGTTCTCAGTTCTATTCAATTGGATCCCTCTGATTTCCAATTCAACCTTGTTATGAACCCTAGGTTCATGACAAATAGTATCAGAGCAATCGTTTCTTGGTTGTGGTTTCAGAAAATCAATAGTCTCCAATCAGATTTGAAGTAAGCAAGCCAGATTTGAAGCAGAGCAGTGTTCTAAAAGGCGTTAGGCACTAGTCGGGCGCCAAGCTGGGGCCTAGCGCCTAGGGTGCCTAAGAAAACTGCTATTTTTTTTTATTTTTTAAACTTTGTGATATAATTTGATGTTATTTTTAACTAAATCAAAGTTGAAAAGCATTAATAATGCAACATAAACCAATAATATATAGAATTAAGCATGAGAAATAAATTATTGTAATTAATAAACAGCATTTTAATTAGTCATACAATCAATACTATAAGCAAGTAGCTAAGTGGATTTCTTGGAAATATTATAGAATATATATAATTAATAATAAAACTAAATATAAATCTATAATTATATATAAATAGAAAAGAAAAATAAAATAAAAAACAAAAACCAGAAACCAAAATGCAACAAATGCCCCAATAACCACAGAGAGATAGAGAGAGAGGGGTTACGACAGAGATGGAGCTTGCCGCAGCGAAGATGGAGCTTGACGGCGAGGACGGGGGCAGTAGCAACGACGTTGAGGCAATGAGGACGAAGAGGACGCGACGGATAAGAGGCGGTGACGATGAAGCTTGGCGGCGAGAATGGAGCTCGACGCAACGACGACGGTGAGCTACTGGAGGGCCGATGAAGCTTGGCGGCATTGAGGCGGTGACATCGTTCAGGTGAGAAGAGAGAGGGGGAGATGCTGAGAGGTTCGATTTAATGATTTAGCAAAAAAAACCCTAAAAATGGCTGAGCCAACGAATTGGGCGCCAAGGCGCGCAGGGTGACTAAGCGTCGCCTGGGCTGCCTAGGCACCCAAGCCGGCCGATTACTTGGGCCAGCGCTTAGGAGGCCCGACTAGGGCAATTTCGAGGCGGCTAGCGGCGCGCTTAACGCCTAGGCGGCCGCCTAGGCCGATTTTTAGAACACTGAAGCAGAGCAACTCGGCCTAAGTCACCTTCCAATTTGAAGTTGCCTTTCTAGTGGTTGTTTTGTGGTTCTATTCCTGGGATTCTTCCAACTTCTGCTACAATTGGTAACTGGGGTGTTGTTCCAGGAATGGGAGTATCTCTAATTCTTGGAAATGCAAAATCTTGAATTACAAGCTCAATGGGAAACATAGTTGGTGGGGGCAACATTGGGAAGAACTTGAGCTATGGTGAGGTTGCTAAGGCAGCTGCAAAGGGACCATCGGATCTTTTTGAAAAAGTTGTTCTTGTAGAGGGATATTCTAACAAACACAAAGAAAAAGGAGGAGTTGAATTCATTAGATGGAATCAGAGTGGCACAACGGATATTGGTGCTGGAGTCTTTCCTTAGATTTCAAACTTACCAAAATTTGAGGAACAATCAGATTTGGAACGAAATATTAACTTGTTGGATAAGTCGATTACAAAACAGGTCAGAGCTGAAGCTGAGAATGGCAATGCCTATGACATATATCCTAGGTGGGGTCAAGATTGGATGGTCCACATGCAATTGAAGGCATTCATCAAGGACTTGGACCAAAATGGTGACGAAATATTAAAGGAAATTGGAGTCACAGTTAGCTAATCTTCTGGAAGTGCACTAGCCTACATAAAAGAAACTATGGTGGGAAAAGTTGTCGAGGTGTACATGAGAACTACTACAAATCTGCTACACATACAAAAGATTTTCAAAACTTCTCCATCGAAGTTGTGGAAGAGAATGAAAAAGGCATATAGGAAGCTGTGGAGGATGGCATTTCTTGGAGACAAGAAATGCTTTAAAGTGGGGGGGGGGGGGGGAATTGTTACAACCCTCGAAGCCATAGGGGGGTAAAATTGTAATAGAGATACAAATAGTTGTTAGAGGGTATTTTGCAATTTGTTAGAATTTCAGTTGTTCTACACATGGTGCTTGGGTTGAGGCCAAACGGATTGCACATGAGTGTAGGACCAATGAGGCTAAAAATAAGCCACTATTGTAGGAAGAAAGCATGCTTGAATTGATATTGAATCTTTCATTTTTCTCTCTAGAATTCTCTCCCATTCTCTTTCTCGTTCCCTTCTGCAAGTCTCCCTCATTTCACTCTAATTTCTTCTCCCATTTCTATCCCATTTCCCTCTCCAATTATTATGTTCTCATTTCTATTCAATCAAATCCCTCTGATTGCCAATCCAACCTTATTATGAACCCTAGGTTCATGACATCTTTCTCCAACAATATAGCATCTTGGTTGATCAAGACTATCTGGTCGCTAGAAAAATAGAATTGGTACTCCATAAATTCCTTAGGATACCTCACAAATCTACTTCTGTCAAAGCAGGCTTCCAACTTATCTGTTTTAAACTTCTTTACAAAAGCCGGACAACTCTAGACCTTAACATTCTTAAGATTGAGAGCTTTCCCATATCATATCTCATATGGCGTCGTCTCGACAGACTTAGTTGAAGCCCTATTCAGAAGATAAATCACAATCATAAGCGCATAGCCCTACAAGAAAACAAACAAATTTGTATAAGAGATCATCGAACGCACCATGTCTAACAAGATACGATTCATACGCTCAAAAATCCCATTTAATTGTGGTGTGGTAGGAGGTGTAAACTTAGATACTATACCACAAGCCTTGAGATAGTCATCAAATTCCATACTTAAGTATTCCCCACCCCGATCCAATCAGAGTATCTTAATTTTTTTCAGTCTGGTTCTCCACTTCTGCCTTATACTCCTTGAATTTCTCAAAGGCCTTGGACTTATGCTTCATCAAATACACATATTCGTACATCGAAAAATCATCAGTAAAGGTTATGAAGTAGGAGTAACCACCTCTGGCCATTACAGAGAACGACCCACATACATCAGTGTGAATCAACCCTATCAATTCATTAGCCCTCCCACTTTGTCCAACAAAGGATCGTTTAACCATTTTCCTAAGTAGGCAAGACTTGCAAGTCGGCTTGCTTATACAGATTTGTCCGTTTTCTTGTGGGGTTATGCACTTATAACTGTGATTTATCTCCTGAATAGGGTTCCGACTAAGTCTGTTGAGACGACGTCATATGAGATATGATACGGGAAACCTCTTAGTCTTAAGCATGTTAAGGTCCAGGGTTGTCCGACTTTTATAAAGAAGCTTAAAACAGATAAGTTGGAGGTCCGCTCTGACAGAGGTAGATTTGTGGGGTATTCTAAGGAATCTATGGGGTACCAGTTCTATTTTTCTAGCGATCAGATAGTCTTGATCAACTGAGATGCTATATTTTTGGAGAAAGAGTTTCTTCAAGAAAGTGGTGTCAGGAGGAAGATAGATTTGGAAGATGAGTCTTCTAGGGCACAGATCCAACCTAATCAGGAGGATGAGTTGGTTAGTTCGTCAAATGCCACCCCCGAGGCACTTCGTAGGTTTGGTAGAGTATCTTGCTCTCCAGAACAATATGGATTTAGTATGGAGGTGATACAGGAAATGTTCCTGTATGGCGAGGGTGATATAGTGGTTGATCCTACCACCTATGAATAAGCAATATCTGATATCGATTCCAAAAGATTGCTAGAGTCTATGTAGGTAGAAATGGAATCTATGTATTACAACCAGTTTTGGACTCAGGTGGATCCCCCTGAGGGAATTGTTCCCATAGGTTGTAAGTGGATCTATAAGAGGAAGATTGGGACCGATGGGAAGGTGCAAATCTTCAAAGCGCGATTTGTGGCAAAAGGGTATCGCTAGCGTCAAGGAGTTAACTATGAAGATACCTCCTCGTTAGTCGTTGTCCATCAAGATTATGCTAGCCGTTGTCGCGCATTATGATTATAAGATTTGGCAGATGGATGTCAAGACGACGTTAATGAATAGTTATCTTAAGGAAGATATCTTCATGGAACAGCCGTAGGGATTCTAGTCAGACAATCCTAATCAAGTTTGCCAACTAAGGAGATCTATTTATGGTCTCAAGTAGGCATCGCACTCTTGCAATATCCATTTTGATTCTGAAATCAAAGAGTTTGGATTCATAAAGAATCTAGATGAGCCTTGCATATACAAGAAGGTAAGTGGGAGCGCGAGAGCCCATTTTTTCTTGTATGTGGATGACATTCTCCTTATGGGGAACAATGTTGGCATGTTAATGTTGATTAAGGTTTAGTTATCTAGTAAATTCTCCATAAAAGATTTGGAAGTTGTGACCTACATCTTGGGAATCCGCATCTATAGAGATAAAGTGAGGAGATGGATAGGTTTTTCTTAAAGCCTGTACATAGACAAGATGTTAAAGATGTCATGACTCAAGATTCCATAGGAGGGCATTATAGTAATAGACTTAGCAAGTTGTTAGGAGATATTTTGTAATGTTGTTACAGCACATGGATGTTGTTATTTTTGTTAGATGAAGCCTATATAAAGGCCCCATTGTAAGAGGAGAAGATATACTTGAACTGATAATTGAAATCTGATTCTCTCTCAACAACTTCTCTACAATCTCCCTCTCAATTTCTCTCTCTTTCTCTTCCTCAATTCTCTCCCTCGTTCTTCTGCCATCCTCCCCCATTCTTCTTCAATTCCTTCCCTAATACATTCTGCCCTTGGCTCTAATTCAATCGGATCTTCCGATTGTCCATTTCAGCCGTCATGAACCCTAGGTTCATGACAAATGGTATCAGAGCATGTTCCTCGACTGTGATTTCAATCTATTCTAGACGGAATTGAGGCAAACATAGTGATATGGGCGAATTGTCAAGGAGCTTCAACAGAACCGATCGGCCAACAATTCCGATTCGGTTCCTAAGGAACAAGGACAGAACGTCACCAAGCGAGGCATCCCTCGGAACTGATTGAGGCTACTTTGGAGGATAGTTCGCGGAGCTGGTCGAGCACAGGAAGCGATTGGGTGAACTGAGCCTATGATCCACGGCCATTGAATCTCGGAATTGATCCCGATGCACGAAGAAGGGAGTGCTGGCTCAAATTTGAAGGAGAAGTAAGGGATTGGCTCGCGGCTAAGACTCCAGTAATCTTGATCGGAATCGAAGACAAGCAAGCCAGGAGGATTCGCGATTAGAGCGACCGACTAGTACGGGAGATCCGCTGAAGTTGGCGACGCGGACAGCATCAGAGGCAACGCGAACTGAGGAGCCTTTGCGATTGTTGTCGGAGTCCATCGAAGGTGATCCAACCACAGATTCGGAATGGGCGAGGCAAGATGTTGACGAATGGCAGGGAATTTTAATAAGTCTTGCTCGGAATTGGCGTGCGAAGGAGAGGCCGACGGTGATACCGAGTTGAATTTGAAGTCCAAATCAGAGTAGCGCAGCAGGTATGGGAACTGAAACGGAGCGACAGTGAAGGTGGAACAACAGGGTGATTTGCTGTTGTTTTCCAAGTTGCTGTAGTCGATCTAGAAAGCGAGGCGAGTGAATCTCGGAGGCCAAATTAGGTTGTCGAAGGCGAGGTATAGAATCGCTGTCAGAGGCGTTGCGGCAATTTTAGCAGGACAGACCGATTGGGTCGGAAAGCAGATAGCGACTGTGATCATCGCGATAGGTCACAGTAGACCATCGGCAAATTCCGACTATTTCCGAACAAGACAAACCAGGCGATCTTAGCAGCGAGCTCTTGTACAAATTTTGAAGGCGAAGGTGGTCTGGTGATTCTGATTGCGATTCCGAAAATTTCTTAATGGTCAGGCTCAGATTTTGGAGGTGCAATGGAGCAGCTGGAATTAGACGAGAAGTAGAGGTACGTTACTGCTTGTAAATCACTTCACGATCAATGTTTTAGTGGTAAATTGTGGGTGATTAGGCAGCGACTTCATTTTGGAGGGTGTGCATGAAAATCAGTTACTCGATCAATCTAGGTTGTGGCGAGTGGACTGGTAGTTAACCCGTCTGATTTCGGAACCGAAACTGGACGCATAACAGGTTGAGAGCAGAGGATTTTATTGGGAGCATCACAATCGCTCAAAGAAGGCACTGTAGGACGAGAAATTGGAAAGCGATTGAGGCTGGGTCGACTGCAAAAATAGGCGATTGAGGCTGGAACGTTTCTAGCGGAATTAATCTCTAGCGGTGGCTTACAGTGGTGATCGTGGCAGGAACAATAAAGTTCAGAAGGCAAAGAGGCATATGCAATTGAGAACGAAACAGAAATACGATTCCAATTCGGTTTTTTAGGCTGCTGAAATTAATTTCAGCAAAGGGATTTGGGTGTTGATAAATGATTTCTCAGTTCTGATTTGAAGGGCTAGGGTTGGATTATCGTAGCTGAACAATTAGTCCTGGGGTGTGGTTTCCAATTCAAATTGAAGGCTACTAAACAAGGAAAAACAACTGCAAAAATCAGCAACTCCACTAAACAGTCATGACATTGGATGCCCCTTTTGGAAACTTGGAGAGAAGGTTGGGGTGCTTTGAGAGAAGGGTGAATGGGTCTCTAGATGAAATGAGGGATCAACTACAGGGTCTCATGGACATGTTCACCCGCCAAAGTCAATCATCCATGAAGAAACTGACTCCAAATACCCTAGAGAATACTGAGAGGTATGCTTCCTCTTTCTCATCACCACCTCCTTCAACTAATTGGAATGAATATGAAAAAGAAGTGAGAAGACCTAAAGAGGCAACTACCCAAAGGCTGCAAGGGGAGATGCTTGGAGGTAGATGTTTGTCTAATGTGGTGGAAGAATTCTACAAAATCAAGCAAGATGGGTCAGTAAGGGAGTACGAAATGAGGTTTGAAGAGCTGATGGCCTTGATGCTCAATCATAACCCCTATTTGACAGAGTCCTATTTCATTTCAAGCTTCTTAATTGGCTTGAACGAAGAGTTGAGGCCAATGGTTACGGGGTTGCAGCCCAAGACTCTCAAGCAGGCTGCTGATAGTGCCAGGCTCCAAGAATTAACATTGAAGGTACTGAAGAAGAAACAGAGAGGTAGAGATACTGATGGAACAGCTTGGGATCAGGGAAATGGTATCAAAGGACCTGAAGAATTTTATATTGACTCTACGGAAATTGACCATAAGGCTGATGAACTTGAACTGGCAGTAAGGAAGAAGCTGGAGGTTGAGAAGAGGCATTCTTTCGATGGGATTTTGGTTCTGAAGCAGGCTGAACTATCCTTAGCTTGGGATGAAATAGGCAATGAGAAGTTGAAGACAGCACTACCTAGAGGAAAGCTAACGGATATAGCGGAAGAAGCCAAAGGTTTTGATAAAGGGAACACAACTTCTGCTGCTGTGTTGGTTTTTACTTCCACTAGCAAATCTAAGTGGCTGTCTACTGCATGGAGGGATGAATCGCTGGCTGAAATTGAAGTGGCAGCAACTCTTAATGTTAATGCTCACAAACAGCCTTGGTATGAGCATTCGAGGCAAGTTTGCAAGTTCCCTTTGCTGCATTTTGAGGCTGTTGTTGATATTTTTGCAGCAGAGCATGGCTGTGGGTTGAATGGGGGTACAATAACAGCAACTATGGCTGTAGATTTGCTCTCCTTACTTGTAGTAGATGGTAATGAGGTTTTCCCTAATGAAATTCTGGGCGAATTTATACTTGGAGTTAATCTTGGAAACCTAAGAATGAAGATGAAGAGACCTAAAGGTAGAAAGAAAGAAAGGAGGATGATCCGCATAGAGAAGGTTGGAATTGGATGAAGAGCAACGGCTACTGCGGCAAGTTCTTGGGGACAAGAACTCTCTTAAGGAGGGGGGAATTGTCATGACTCAAGATTCCATAGGAGGGCATTATAGTAATAGACTTAGCAAGTTGTTAGGAGATATTTTGTAATGTTGTTACAGCACATGGATGTTGTTATTTTTGTTAGATGAAGCCTATATAAAGGCCCCATTGTAAGAGGAGAAGATATACTTGAACTGATAATTGAAATCTGATTCTCTCTCAACAACTTCTCTACAATCTCCCTCTCAATTTCTCTCTCTTTCTCTTCCTCAATTCTCTCCCTCGTTCTTCTGCCATCCTCCCCCATTCTTCTTCAATTCCTTCCCTAATACATTCTGCCCTTGGCTCTAATTCAATCGGATCTTCCGATTGTCCATTTCAGCCGTCATGAACCCTAGGTTCATGACAAAAGAGGCTTAGCACGGAGAACTCTAAGAAAGGGTTAATACCCGCTTGGCATGGAATTCCACTCTCTAGTAGGATGTCTCCATAGATTTCAAAGGAGAGGCAACGCATGGAGAAAGTTCCTTATGCTTCGGCAATGGAGAGCCTTATGTACGCTATGCTATGTACGAGACCTAATATCGCCTATGTGGTAATTGTTATCAGCATATATCAATCTGATCCATGTGTGGAGCACTGGGCAAAATTGAAACATATCATGAAGTACCTGCGAATGACTAGGGATATGATTTTGGCCTATGGAGGAGGTGATCTTTGTGTAGATGGATTCACAAATCCAAACTTTTAGTCTGACAAGAATGATAGGAAATCCACATCTGGGTTTGTTTTTGTCATGAATAGTGGAGCAGTTAGCTGAAAATGTTCCAAGCAAGATATAACTGCGAATTTCACCACAGAGGCGGAGCATGTTGTGGCATGTGATGCTACAAAGTAAGTTGTTTGGATGAGAAAGTTCATTTCTGAACTAGGAGTGGTTCCATTTGTTGAGTTGTTGATATCTTTGTATTACGACAACAACGGGGCCATTGCACAAGCTAAGGAGCCCAAGTCTCACCAAAAGTCCAAACACATTGAGCGTCGCTTCCATTTGATTTGAGAGATTGTAGCACATGGGGGCGTGCAGCTACAAAAGGTGGCTTCATTAGAGAATGTTGCCGACCCATTAACTAAAGCTTTGACTCAGGCTCAACTAGATCGCTATCTTCAGAAGATGGGTATTGGATACCATGCGACAATTCGATAGTTGTTGCCTATAAATTAGCATTAGTACAAGTGGGAGTTTATTAGTGATAGTTCCCTATATGCTAGATTTACACTTCATGAGATATAAGTGAGAGGCACTGTTGATATATTCTTGACATTAATAAAAGGTCATATGTTCATTCATATCTCTCCATCTTATCTTTATGAATGAGTCCCTAGATCTCTTGATAGAGTTCTTATTCTTAAAGAGTTAAGACTGTGTGACAAGGATCTCTAGTTCAAGATTTCTTAAAGGTATTCCTAGTTCTTAGATTTGTCAGAAGGGAGATATGATTTATCAATCAATGGACTGACACATGGGCCACTACCATTGTTAGCATGGGATGCTAATGGGAATGGGGTGGTGAGTCACACGCCACATTGTATGGGATGCATATAGTATACATATGGGTGGGTGTTGGTAAAACATCCATTGAACGTGACGCCTGCAACATAACACATGGCTTGGAGGATTAATGATATGTTGTTGACTCTCGATTGTGTATCTAGCCTTTAGACCAAAGGCGAAATCGTGTCTTGTGCACTGGTGTCAGGAATTTGACATTGAGCAGAACCATCGGGTGTAAGAGGTGGGAATGCTCTTTGTGGTCTCTGTGCAGTGGTGCATGGAGGCAGATGCTCGTTGATGGGATCCATTGACCTCCATTGGATGGAGGCATACGTCCTGCGTTGTTTGTGTTAATGGTGATTGGAAATCGCCTAACCAAGGTGAGCATGAGATTAGAAAGAGTTCAAATGTCGGATTGGATCTGACATGCTACCTCAATCACACCATACTAGATCAATAGAAGGACTATAGTGCACGATAATCGAGAAGCCATAATAAGTTCATATGAAATTAGACTTCATTGATATTAGAATTGTCTTGGTTAAAGGATACTCAGGATATTTTAGGGTGCTCTAGAGATTTAGAGAGAGTAGGTTGAAGGGTTTGGTCGGCATCAAGGAGTTGGCATGTCTTGATTGCCACATGATTGTGAACCTAGAAAGTCACATATATTGTAATGTAGCGGATTAGTGATCCATTACTATTAGTGTGTTCCTTATCACTAATGGTAAGTGATGTTGGTTGCTCCTTATTGTTATCCTTGTGGATCTATGGATATGGGAGACCGCTATTAGATAGCGAGGCATGCTATTAAGAGTTAATAACGGGGGGCCAAAATGTAATATGCCAAAGCTAGGGCTGGGTGGCTAAAACTAGTCGATAGGTCCATGGAGTGGTCAACCGCCGGGGCGGTCAACCATTGCTCTCATACGGTTGACCGGTCTGATTCTGTGGACCGGTGCATGAGGAAAGTTGACTGCCTAAAGCAGTTGACCATTTCTACCATTAATGCTCCGCCACTTGGTCACATCAGAGCATTAAATTCTCTGATGCTAATGATTTCAATTGGCATGGGAGAGAGTAGGCGTGGACAGCAAGCAGACGTGAGGGAGAGTGATTTGAGAGGGAAATTGAAGGGTT
Organism: Diospyros kaki; assembly: GCA_036245055.1. NCBI lineage: Eukaryota > Viridiplantae > Streptophyta > Magnoliopsida > Ericales > Ebenaceae > Diospyros > Diospyros kaki. Next base: position 3,493,223 of record BSEG01000002.1, on the reverse strand, counting down.
GAGGAGGTAAGGCCATTTAGAGAGGGAAATTGAAGGGTTGAGGAGGTAAGGCCATTTGGTGTGTCCGTGAGTTGCTCCCCTTCTTTCTTCCTTCTTCTCCTTGTACTTCTTCTACTTGTTGTTTGTTTCTTCTTCTTCCTCCATAGCTGTAGCCAAGACTCATTCTTGCTTTGAGCTTAGCCGGTGCAACATCTTCTTCATTGTCTCCCTTATAGACAAGCTGTTGGGCAGCTTCAGTGCAACCAAAAAAGGGACTGTGTATAGTTTCGAGTCACCTCCATCGAGACGGTCCTAGCACAGCTCCGTTGGAGGATTCCGTGGCAGCTCACGCGTGGACCGAATAGGTCCTCCATGATTGGGGTGGCGGGCTGGTCACCCAAGCTTTGCAGGTACGTGGAAGATAGCTAGATAGAAAAGAAGGCAACCACCGTGTGGTCAACCGACATCAAATCTTCATCTGAGAGGTATACCATAAAACCCCCTATGGTATGGTTTTTCTGTTTTAGCATATGGGTGATGAATACCACGTCTTGCAAGGTCGATTTTGTTTCCAATGTGTATATTTTATGCTTCTGTTGTGCTATTTTCTGTGTTGAAAATGGTTTAAAATATAAAACCCTTGCATTGATCCACCAAGAGTTGGTGTTATGGGCATGCTTCCGCTGTCGCCGCCCTTCAATTGCATCTTTAAGGAACACAATCCACAGAAGCCACATGCACATCCAACCTCAAGTGTATCCAGGAAAGTGAATTGGCAACTTGAAACTATCTTGCTCTCGTACCTTTATACAATAAGAGAAATGATAGAAGTGGGGTATTTGTGCTGGCAATCTTAGCATCTATACTACAAAAATACTCAAGTTATAAGAAGCACATGCACATCAATAAAAATACATCTCTTTCCATTGTTTATCTAGCTCTCTAGTAATTGCCTACCTCTGCCTCTTCGCAACTCTAGTAGTCTGCTAACATGCTTATGGCCTACCATGATTCCTAGCTCACTACTACAAAACCTCTACCATAACCAATGAATGCTATTATATTAATAAGTAAAATAGGAGAAAAACAACAACCAGTCTCGCAGAGCCTAAGTATTGACAATTGACATAGTCAGACAACTAAGAGGGAGTATTTAGAGAATTATCCAAAGCCAGAGGTTCCCCTGTGAGCAACAAAAAGCCAAGAAGTGACCATCAGATTTGGCCAGCACCGGCAAGAACATGGGGGCTGAGACAGCTATGTGGTTTTGTTTGAAACAATATGAAACATCACAATCTCACAAAACTGTAGAATTTGATTTTCTTTTTCTGGTTTTTCACATGAAATCCTGTGATATTTAGTTCCCTGGTAGACATGTATGTATTCATGTATATATGGATGAGTTTGCAAGAGGGTGTGAGAGCATGGTGTCATGTTTATAAGATTTCTAATAAAGAAAAAGAAAAACAATAAACTACAACGTATTAAGACTTTATCCCACAATATGGGGTTTAGTTATATTAACTCTAGCTCACCAATCATTTCTATAGCCTTATAACTCATCATATCTGTGTGTGAGAGAGAGAGAGAGAGTAAAAACCATTCTCCTGCTCAGGTAAACCTGTAAAAGTAGATTTTATGTTTTTCAAGAAATTTATGAATAACAATGCATTGTTAGCTACGTCACACTTTACACATTTGCATATTGCCTAGTATTATTATTATTTGGCACATTACAGAGGGCCATAATTTACCCACATGTACAAGATACCAAATATATCCCCACAGCAGGGGGATTCTCCAAAAAAATTCTTTTTTTTCCTTTCTTTGGATGTTGAGTTGGCAGCTATGGCCAAAGCATGAAGCTCACATTTTTTTTTGGTTTCATGTCACCAAAGAGGATATGGCATGTGCATTAAACCACTTAAAAGGGAAAGTGATTCATTGTTTGCTCATGAACTTACCAGCAATCAATACCAACAGCACTGGCACCTTCCTTGTCAGCCTTTTGATCATCTCCAACATGTATTGCTTGTCTAGCTTCCACACCAACGTGATCTATATTATTGTCACCATTAGCATCTATTGCAAGAAATGCACTAACCTTACAATTTTGCATTCATCCAATCCCCACATAAACCCATAGCAGTGCATGATAAAAGAGCATGAAACTATAATCTCAGTTCCCAGTCATCCCAAAGCTGAGAGAAAACAACAGAAATTTTATGAAGCCTGCTCCTAGAATGGAAATTAAGGAAAACTTCACAAAGAAAATGAAAACCACTAACCAAGATTATGCCAATTGCCCATGAAAAATGAAGTAGGCATTCAAATACATACCTAAAGCAGCTTTAAATATCTGCACATCTGGTTTTTCATATCCAACCTCTGAAGATATAACTAGAGCATCAAACCTAAATGAAAAAACTAAGAAAATACTCAGCAAAAAGATACTAAGATAATGATTTCAGTTCATAAAATAATTGTGTCATATGCAGCATATTTCTACTGAATTTAATGTAAGGTCACTTATACAATTCCCATCGCATTAAGTCACCTCTACTAAAAACGAGAAACAAAAAATTGAGAAGTAGAGAAGATGGCTTATTGCCAACATCTAGTGAATCAATGAAAAGGAGAAGGAAGTTAGCAATATGACACAAGAAAGTAACTGCCCAGACAATACTAGCCTGGAATGGTAAGCATTTGTCCACACTTTTAGTGAATAAATGCTACTATTAGCCTAAGCAATGAAAAGAAATGAAAGAATGAAAAAGAAGAGAATTCCAGTACTTACAGATCCACAACATTAAGGTCCTTTAACAGCTTTCTCAAGCGGATGTCAAAGTTGGACACAACAGCCAATTTAACTGCATGATATATCAGTAATTCAGTAACAAACAGAAAATATATACTAGAAGCATTGCATTCAAATTCTTCAAGTTCATTAAGAGTGCTAATCTATGTTGACAAATGAAATGCTTGATGAGTATAACCTCCAGCATCTTTCAGAATTGAGAGAGTTTCATCAGCTCCAGCGGGAATACACCATGCATCACCTTTTGCATAATACTGATACATACAGCTATTTTTAATTTAGTTCAAACTTGCCCAGTACTAGGGTTCTTTTAATGGCTTATTAAGATAGAACCAAAAAACTGTCTTCCACACCTCACCTGAGCATTAAGAAAAGCAATGTGTGAGAAATATATGATTTGAACAGCCTAGAACATTACCTCATATAGTTCTTCAAAATAATCATCATCTCTGCAACCAGTGGCTTCAGAAACAACAAGTTTCCAAAATGGCTTCCCATCTCCCTGTCAATAATTTGCAATGTATGGTAATAATGTGACATAACAGAAATAAAGGATAGCATGGGTTTCATTAATCAAGGGGGGAAAAGAAGAAGATATCATCGATTATGCAATGCAGACTCATTATTCTTTCTTCAAGTAGCTGGCCTAAGTAATTTTACTTCATCAACAGATTCTGAAGTCATAAATAGCTGTACAAGACAATCCAATCATGGCTTCAATGGAAAACTAAAGATGGGTGTAATTTTAAATTTGTTAATCTCAACATTAGCACTGAAGAACACATGCTCTTGAAGAGGAGAGAGAGCAAAGAAAAGGATGCGATAGGGAATTTGAGGGGAAATGGGGAAGCACATACACCTACAAAACAAGGTCTAACAGACAAAAAATTACTCACTGAAAAAAAAGAAAAAAAAAAAAGCTTAGGGATATTATATTTGCTCATGAATGTTATGGATGGTTAAGCAAGGTAACCATAAGACTTTGAGGCCCCTCCTTAATGTGATCCTGTCATATCTACGCATGTCTTCTACCTTTTCTGTGGTCCCAGATAGATGTTTTAAAAAATTTGCTGCTAAAAATGTTAGGAGACAATAAGGCAAGACAAATTCTGTTTAAACTTTTGCTTATCCTCAGAAAAGTATGTTTAGAAAAGCAATAACATATCAAGCTTTAATCCTACTATGTAAGACTGATTACATGAATTATAGCTTGCCAGTCATTTTACCAAGAAGAGGTGTTGCTATAGAAAAGTTATGTTTAGAGCAAAAACTTAACGGGAAAAAAGACAACACAGGTTGCCTGTCGAAATCACTCAAAAGAGTCAGTTTCTGTATGGACAGGAGCAAGGACCAACAAACACAAACAAAATGGACTGACCTGGTAGCGAAGTTTTTCAGGCCATGAAGCAGCAAAAGCTCGTTTAAACCCTTGCTTTATTTCAGTTGTTGTTACATTCAAACCTGTTGAATTCATGAAAATGATGATATACATATATCAAATCCGGTGCTAAAGAGAGACAATGAAGACAACAAAAACACAAGAAAAGGCAGAATCTTACAAATAACAGCAGAAAAGAAAAATGAACATACAAGAAAGGAAACGCACATAACAACCACTGTTTGGTTACAATTTTGCATTTTATGTACAACTACAGAAAATATATTAAAGCGACAAATTCAAATTAAAGCCAGCGGTTGGTTCCAGATGCCTCAGAACAGAATTCCGAACCTCATTTACACAATCCTGAATTGTAAAATCCACATCTGAAGTTTTTAGTCATGTATGTATACTACTTCCATGAATCAAAAGCAAGAGCTACATACAAACTACAAAATCTCAGAACGTACCGTGTTTTCGGCCGATTGCTGCGTAAGTTTCTTCCACGGGCCTTGACAATTGAAGAAGGGTTCCACCAGCATCCAACAACAATGCGTCATAAGCTCTTTTAACGACCTTCCCTCCCCCTACAGACGAATATATGATACATCGATTCAGCTAGCAACCACTAGCTACCCTACGCTTACACGCTGGTATTGTCGACAGCAGGACCCTGGAGCACTATAACCGCCGGAAAACATTGCTAACGTGCGCCAGAAGACAGAGAGAGCAAGCATTTCGGCGAAAAGGAAAAGGTAGGAACAAACGAAAATTGTTTCCATTTGGATGCCGAGAAAGTGAAAAAGAAAGTAACAGAGAACTTGGGACATCTTCGCGCCACGAATGCTAATATACGTCGGGAGCGTTCACAGCTGGGAAAAAAGTACCCACACGCTCCGGAATTCCGGAAGGATTTACGAAGCGCCGTCAAGACAGAAAGCGAGCGAGCGAGCGGGAGAGAGACTATAAATCGTTTCCAAATGAAGGGAAAATAGAAGGAAAAACCTAACCTAAGTCGACGCGGACGAAACGAAAAGAATCCTCGATGGAGAAAGTAAAAACTACCTGGATGCAGAGCATGAGACATGGAAGAGCGTCGCACCGATGAAGAAGAGAGCTTCAAATTCAGAGGTTTAAGGGCTCTGAACAAAGAGCCGGCCTCCATTGCTAACCTCGACCCCTTCGTCTTCCACTTCTACTTGTGTTTGATCGATGGAGCTCAGCTCACCGGAAGCCTTTGGGCTTGCTCTCTTTATATTCTTGTTTGCTTTATTGAAGGGCATTTATCGTAATAAAGTATATATAAAACTATTAATTGGTAAAAATAAAAATAAAACAATTAAAGAAGTTACAAAAATGACCTATTATTTATTTTAATAAAAAATTTAACTAATTGTGTCCGTAATGTATTATAACATATATTAACTAATTGTATAATAAACTTGATAATAAAGATGTTAAATTTATATTTAATGGTGTACATTTTCAAATACGTATATAAATAAAAAAAATTAAAGATTTACATAAGCTAACGAGTTTTGCCTAAAACCCATCACAACAATAGAATCCAGCGACGTCCATGATGATGGGTTTTGTATTTAATGTACTTGTGTTTTAATTATGATTATTATAATTTAAAAGTGATTATTTTCTTGTATATAAAAAATAAAAAATGTTCACATAGTAAAAGTTTGAACCTATGGCCTCATGTTTACAGTAAGGTTGGGTCGCGATGAGCCATTCTCAGAGATAAAGGTAATTATTATGCATGAGAAAATGAGTAGAGAATTAAATTTTATGTAATTAATTTTGATTTACAGTTAAAATTTAATATTACTATTATGATATATATATATATAAAAAGTTAGGTTTTTTTTTTTAATATTAACCCTTGGCCTTTAATGATTAAGGAGTATTTAATGCATCATTATTTTAAGGCTATGTATTAGTTATATATTTTAAAGATTAAATATTTTTTATTGATTGATGCTATAACATACACATATTTATCATAAGGCAATGTTAGCGATTGTTCTACACACAAATTTTTGTACGCCAGGTATGGCAATCACATAATTGGCACGCAATTTGTGCCCATGTCAGGTTGGTTAGGAAAATTATTCATTCGTTAAAATAAGTAAAATAAAATTATATTAAAATAAAATTAAAATATTTTATAAAATAATTAAAATAAGACTATAAAATATTCACAAATTTTTATCAAATCATGTTAAATTTTTTTAGAATACACTAGAAGTTACAAACGTCATTTTCTTATTATCTATTAAGACTAAAATATGTTTATTTAAAGAAAAGGAGTGAGATAATCATATCTGAAAAAATTCAGATAAAAAATCACGTAATTTCTTTTTCAATAATCGTCAAATAAGTTTAACAAACACATTAAAAATGACAAAAATTTAAAATGTTTTTCATATATTATTTTTTTCAGTTTATATATTAATTAACCGCCACTATCTAATTATGCACCCAAAAAAAAAAAATAAGAAAATTGACTAACAGTTGAAATAGCAGCCAAAAATCTAGAGTTCCTAAATTACACCTAAAAATAGTATTTGTTGACTAAAATATAGACTAAAATAAATAAGATATAAAAATAATTTCATACTTTTATCATTCTCAATGTATTTATTAAACTTATTTGACGATCATTGAAAAAAAAATTACATGACTTCTTATTTAATATTTTTTAAATATGTTTATCTCCCCACTCCAAATAAACATATTTTGAATTTTCCAGATAAAAAAAAAACACATATGTTAGTACATTCTAAAAAATTTAACAAATAATTTAATAAAAATTTTAAAATACTTTTCAAACTTATCTTCACTATTTCATATTTTGATATGAAATTCACATAACAAGAAAATATGAAATTCACATATCAAAACCTTTATTCTTTCTGAAATTCACCGACCAAACTCAGCTTCTTCTTCAACGTGTTGTTACCATAAGCTTATCTACTTCATTTTTTCTCCCTCCATGCACATCAACTTTACCCAAACATGGCCACTATATCACCAATTTCTCCATGAGAAGAAATAAAGAGAATCTTCAAGAGCATCACATGAATAAGAATGCATATTCAGGATGGCAACAAACAAAGAATGCATTCTGTTCAGTTGAAATGATGAGAAATGCACTTAACATGCAAAACGAGGTTGAATGAGGAAATATACAGGTTCTGGTTGTATAGGACGTTGTCCCCTAATTACTACACAACACAATCGTTCATCAATGTAATATATGTTAACACTCTTGACATTTCCAAGGCTACATTTGTTTTATCTTATTTTGTTATCGACACCCTAAGTGCTATAGTATGAGCGCAACCAGACATAAAAGAGAAGGTCAAAAGCACCAGTCGAAACGATGCTTTCATTTTATTCCAATGTTGAAGCAGTAGCGGCCAGATTTGGACCATTCTGCAATGAAGCACCCAAAAGGCTGCAGAACTTCGAAAATGGTACTCTGCTGCAGTTGCTCAAACAGAAGTAAAATTAAAACACACAGATATCATATGCTTATTTGGGCCCATCATTGTTCAAACGATATAGAGTGAGTAGAAAAAAGAAAAAGCGAAAAGAAATAACACGGGAAAAATGAACACAGAACAACTAAAGGAGAAATAGCACATTTTGCCTTACCCCCCCAATAGACCCTTAATGAATTTCAAGAAGCAGGTGGAGTTAACACTATCCTATGACTAAATAGCTTGGCCATTGCTCTTCGCTCACAGTCCTGCAGACATAGAAGATCAAATATCAACTTCATGACCTAGCGCATTGTGCCATTCGCTTTATGTATTAAGTGGTACCAGTAACAGTTCAATATAAGTGTTATGCATGGGTCCATGCCTGTGCCATGGCATAATCCAAAAGCGTGGTAACAAACTTGGAATATAATTTTTAGATTTTGTGTTAATTTTCAATGACACAGTAATACAGTTTCCCGTCACTAAATCACAGAATCTTTAATCACAGAATCTTTAATCAACCTACCAATCTTAGCTGAACATAATAACACACCTCAACCCATTAATTTAAGCCGCAAACACACACACACCCCCACACACATTCCGGACAAGAAGTTTGATCAACATCAAGAAGTTCAATATAAAAAACTACTGTTAAGCTGAGAGGGGTACTTTCAAAATGTCTGGTACAAGCAAGTCTATGTGCAGAATGGTTCTAAGTCAAGGCGCAGGTTGATGGCATTACTAAAAGAAAACCCCAAGAAGCAAGATGACCACAGTTCTTGGGTAGAGAAATCATAACTTTACAAACAGTGTACTTGAAGCAGTAGTCACCAGTTGTACAGACTATGCACAAAGTAATTGGAAAGATATGTAGACTCCTTTAGCAAAAACCTTACCTTAAACATATTTAGAAAGAATGGCTTATCCGGATTCATCCTTTTCAACTTCAAGAAAGTATATGCAAAGCTCAGTTGGTCACGAGATGTAAAACGGTCGACTTCATTAAACCAAAGGCATGAAAATAAATTTGACATCGGTGTATGTGCCCTAACAATAAATGAACCTTCAGGTACATCTGCAGAATGCAAAGTATATGTGAAACGAACAGCAAGAAATTGTAGACAAAGGAAGAAGGCAATCTCCAGAATAATAAATAAAAAAAAACATAGAAAGTGAACAGTGACGCACAACTTGGAAGAGGCATATTTGGGTCTGACGCATCAAACTTGGTGAGACCATCAGATTGGTAAAAGATAAATTGTTCATCAATAGCCGTGTGGTTGTATTTATTCAAACGCTTATTCTGGAGTACCTCTTCCCAAACACAGTGGCGAGTATAATGATTTGAAATAGCATACTCTGATCTTGTTCGCCACAAAAAGTATTCAATTATCAGCATAGGATCAGTTAAAAGTCGCATCTTGCTGTCAAGCCAAATAGAATACCTACGAGACCATCAGAGAACAAGAAAATACACAAAGTATTAGTCTATGGATGTCAGCAAAAAAAGAAATAATATGGTTTAGAACCACAAGTCTACAAAAATTTGGTGTGAGAATCACCTAGAATAAGGGAAGAGACGATGTGATAGAAATTTTGGCACCTTTCCAGTTTTGCGCATGTCCTTGTAGGGTAAGTTCTTTACAACAACTATTCTCCATAACCCAATATTTCCTCTGTCATCAGGAACATTCCCATCAGCTGATAATTTCAACAGTGTTTGCTCGTCTACAAACATAACAAAACAAACGTTCTTCTTGGAGTATCCACTAACCTGCAAACAGAAAAGAAGCTTTAACACTGCATACCATCCAAAAGTTAATGCAGAAAAGCTAAAGCAACACATAAAAAACATGCAGGACTTATATAAGTGAGAATATATATTGTTGTTATAGACAATTAACAAGGTATAGCAAAGAAATTACAGTTTATCTAAGAAAGGCAGGCACAGCACCTAATCAGGATGTTACATTACAACAAGAAGACTCTAAAGCAGGAATGCTTGTGTGAAATGGTGTACAAAGCTAAGCACAGATAACTGTCATAACAGAACAACAGCAATCAGAAGCACTAATGCTTGCGTTCTCCCTTTTGGTTGTGTCACAAAATTTTCTTTAGTATTCCTATCCCTCTTATGCTACAATTTTCTTCCATTTCATTTACTCGACTCACAAATGATATGTTCATTCTTCTTCACATTTCCAAACCATCTTAATCATGATTCTCACATCTTATCTTCAATACACACCACTACAATCTTATCATGAATTATCTTGACTCTTATTTTATCTTTTATTTTATTACCACACGTCCACCATAACATTTTCATTTTAGCTACGTTCATACTTTACTTGTGTTGAAGGCTAGCCAACATTCTGAGCTATACAATAAAAAGCTCTTATAGCTGCCCAATAAAACTTCCTTTTTAGCTTTAAAGGAATTCTAAGATCGTATAAAATACCAAGCACACTTCTCCATTAACCATATTGCCTTCATTTTATGAGTAATCTCCATAATCTCCCCCCTCTTTTAGAACAATTGATCCAAGACATCAAAATTGATCTTTCATTCACACTTCTATTTTACCTTACTTACATTCCACATACTTGGTTTTCAACCTACTTAATTTAAAGCCTTTAGATTCTAATGTATTCCTCCATAATTCAAGTTTATTGTTCACACCTTTTTTTCTCTCATCCATCAAGACAAGACCATCTGCAAATAATATACACCAAAGCACTTATTATTGGACGTGCTTTGTGAGTTCAATTATCATAAGAGTAAAGAGGCAAGGCCTCAATGCAAATCAAAACAGAACAAAGTTTAAAAAAAAAAAAAAAAAGAAGTAAGGACTCGTGAAATTAACAATTAGACTTATCAGTGAAGGAAACAGATCCTGATCAAACTGTATATCAAACTGTAAATGTCTCCATGAACAGCACATTTTGTTGAATGTGTTTTCTCCTACCACAATCAGGAGAGTTGGAAACCACCTCTCTGCCTTCTGGTTGTTAGTCAACTTCTTTCCAGGGCCTTATGTAATGTCCAAAAATAATAAATCACAATTTAATTACCTGTGGTGGTGCCTCTTCAAAATTTTGTCAAGCAATAGAAGGTTAAAGGAATTACTAGGTAAATAAACACTAAAAGTTCCACTGAATTATGCTGCGGGGTTTCAGAAGCAGCATCCAGCTACCAAACAAGAAAGGGGAAAAGCTACTAAATGCCTCACAAATATGAGGTGCACTGAGAAAGAATAGCTCATATACCAGTTTGCTGGCAGGCCGCCTCAAAAAATCAGAGCTACCAAAAATGCAAGATGATACTGCAACACTACAGGTATGCATGTATGACTTATCCTTCTCATCCAAATCAAATCCAGTGCTTTCATATCCTTCTGGTCCTTTTACAAAACCACAGTGGATTGTTTGATTCCTTGCACAGAAGGATTTCTCTCTTTCTTCAAGGGTTTGATGTCCTCCAAATCTCAGTTTAAATTGATCATTCTGAAAGGGTTTCTGCTCTCTATCAATGTACCCAATGGACAATTCTGTGAAATTTGCATATTCCTTTGGCTCAACAAGATTATTGACTGAATCCAAAAACCCAACCTCACAAGGCTGAAAACCTGCAAAATTAAGTATTACAGTGAGGTAAAACGAAACACAAGAGAATGTACCAAAACAAAAGAAAACAGAATAAGTTTAAAGAATCTTACATTTTTTTTTTTCTGGTAAGCTTAAAGAATCTTACATTAAGATGGTGAGAATAAAATGGCAATTACTTAAATTACTCAACATAGCACCAAAATAACGTAAATACTGAACTTCCTTGGCTCCTACTACAAAGTTAACGGCATTCATTAATTTAAAAATCAATTTGTTCACAAGAAGTAAAGTCATCCTTTGACATTATCTTCATTCACCACCATCCCATGAAACTTTTCCATACCAAAAATGGTGTAGGAACTTTAGCTCGTCATTCCCTCACTAGAGGGTTGCATCAAGAAGGGCATTTGATATAAAATTTTGCCATATTGCTCTTTTGCATGGATTTGTATTGTCAATATGACTTTTAGAAGTCAACTGACATTAAGAATGTTGTGTTGTCGACCCTAACCTAGTTAAGGTAAGGTGCAATTAATGATGAATGATAAAGTAAAAACACCCAAGTGCTGGTCAAAACAAGGAAAAAACAGTCCAAAATCTTAATCCTAAATCAAATAAATCAATCCCAGTTCTTTCTCTAGTTCCTGGGTGGCTAGAGTTGACACAACGTATTAGGTGTAGGCTCTATAAGTGTCACAACCCACTTAGGGGCAATACCGGCCATGAGAAGCTTAGCCTACAGAAGACAAAAGCCTGAGTTAAAACATAAACTAAATTTCAGTTAATAGTCATATATGTATATGTATGCACGCCTTGAACTTTTTTCAAATACTCTTCAAAATTTTACCTATCTAACTTATCTGAACAAAACACATTCCCTGTTTGCTATTCTAAACAAATAATTACACCATAAATTTGATCCTAAAAGGTCATGATAGAAAGTCCCCAACACCAGAATTTCAGCTAATAGCTCTCTTGTTCCTCTAAAATGTTTAAAGTTAAGGACTGAACTCATAACTCAGTAGATATTAGAATTTGCAATAGTTAATATAAAATAAAATGTTAATTTTTTTGTAATATAATAAAACACGCTTTAATTTTTAGATAAATTTCCCAAAAAATGGAGATTTATTTGTAAACTTTCTCATGAAATGATGTAGCAAGTAAAACATTAAAATCTTGCAAAAAACTCAGGGAAACAAATAAATATCTTATTGAGGAGATATTGAGGATGTTGCTTATAGAATCAAGGCAAGATGATTAAAGTGAAGAAGTATATCTAGCTTTAAAATCACTTTAAAGCTAAAAAGAAAAGTTCTATAGGAAGACTCTTAAGACCATCTTTGTTGTATAGTTCAACTTGTTGGGTAGTAAAATACAAACATGTACAACATATGAGCATAACTAAGATGAGGATGTTAGTAACTTAATATAGATTTACAAAGAAAAGATAAAAATAGAAACAAAATTATATGCATTAAAGTTGGATCTATTGATGATAAGATGTTTGAGATGCAATTAAAATGATTTAGACACATGAGATGAAGACCAATAAGAGCACCTATGGAATGAGTTGATAAAATGGAAGAAATTTAGAATGAAGACTAAAGAAGACTTGGTAGAAAAAGCTTAAACATGTGTCAAGCCTCGGATCTGAGGCTAGGCCAATTTTGGAATTATAGAACAAATAGAGAATTGGGAGGGAGAATGAGAGAGAGAGAGAGAGAGAGAGAGAGAAAGAGTAAGAGAGGGAAAAGAAATTAGAGGGAAAGAATCAGTATTCTCATTCATGATTCCCATCCTGTAGCACATGGCCTTTTATAGGCTTCCTCCCTCCCTTGGTTGTTATGACATAACCGAATACGTACAAACTACTTAAGCTGCAACTGCTTTAGTACAATAGGCTTATTCACTATCAGTCTAATTACAATAGTACCCTTAGGGTTGTGACAACATGGCATGGAATATTACGGCCTTACAAAAGATATGATCACAACTAGACTCTTGAGATGGTTAGAAAGCTAGAATGCATGGAGTCAACCCCACCTAATGGGATTAAGCCTAGGGATCGTTGTTGTTGCACTTGTAGTCTAATGTTTCCATATCGAGCAATACTAAACTAAAGGATTCACATTGCACAAGTCACCAAAAGATCGCATGGCATGCATTTTCCCTAAGTGGATCCAATTGAGATCACAAGGACATAGTGACATACCAAGTCTATTCCTAACATTGAGAACTAGAACCACTCCTCTAGCTATTATAGAATTAGAGTCACTCCTCTAGCCCTAGTGAGGGTGAATTCCTATCATTATTATCCTCTGAAGTTTTATTAACGTGGTCCCCTTATATGATCTTAATATGTATACACCATAATAAAGCAAATTTTCTCAAAAAATATTTCATCACAAACTTTCACAATAATATTTTTTTCCAAATAAATTTGAATTCATCACATATCATAGTGCAAAAATCTTCACAAGAATTATGTACAGAAATAATTTCCAAAAAGAGATAAACTTCGCAAAGCAACCCATGACCTTAAAAATTGAATGATGAAATCTTAATATATGTACTTTCAAACAGATTCAGGTTAATAAATACTATAAAATCCCAACTAGGATTAAATTTATATTGAAATTAAACCCCAAAAAGAAATTTTTTTTAGCCAAAACCCAAAGCAATCTATTTCTCATACTTAATTATTTACTAAATTGGAAATATGAAATATGACTAAAGGTCAATACAAGTCCATGGGTTCTGTGGTGTAAAATAAAATCCAAAAATTAATCACTCTTGGCTTGTGCCAGTTTTGTTTCTTTATCATTAATGTATTCTTATTTTTGTTCTAATTTTCAAGAAACTTATAGCTTATTTTGGAGATGACCCGTTAAAAAGTCCAAATCAGACCAAAATCAGCTTTTCCCCCTTTATGGTGTGCGCTCTGGCATATCAGATCAGTTCAACATCTTCATTTTCAAGTTAGGTCTGCCTCTGTTATTCTGGTTGTTTCAACATCTGTTTTTTTGGGTCTATTCAAAATCTAACCTTTTTAGCCAACAGAAGTCAAGTACAATCCTTGCAACTGTCATGCAAGAGGAACCCTCTATCTCCCTTGTGGCTGCCACAGACAAAGAAGGGGAGGGGCACCACAAAGAAAAAAAAAAAGAAAGGAAGAAAAGGAACCCTAGATCCCTCTGGTTTGCTCACTGAAGCTCAAAGCGATAGTCAGAGAACTAGAGGGCAACTGCTGCTCTCTCTGATTCAAAGTTAACATGTGTGGTGGTGTGTAATGTACTGTATCTGTCAAAGCCACATTGATGGCATCTGATCAGGTCTATTATTAGTGATCTTGCAGTATCCAGTGCTCTCATAGGTTCTCTCTTTTCCAAAGGCTTCACAATGATTCTTTCTTACCCAGAATCACCTTTCAAATAAAGCTATACCAAGTTTGCCCAACTTACATATAACTAGCTTCTCTAGATCACGATTTATTTCTAATATTTCATTCTGACTCTTACTAGACATGTCAGCTGCTATCCCAATTTGACAAAGAGGGTCATCTAAAATACAAAGAGTTGCAGCCTGATTCATCCACAAAATTTGGATGCAACACATCAGCAAACCTTATGTTATGGTAAGCTTTAATAAGTTAGTGCATGTAGTTGCACTGTGTTGCACAAAAAGAAGTGGCTACGGTACAAAAAGTTGCAAGCTGATTCCTCAACAAAATTTGGATGTAATAGATCAGCAAGCCTCATGTTAGGGTATATGTAATAAGTTAGTGCATGGAATTGCGCACTGTGATGCATACAAAGAAGTGGCTACAGTAACTGAAAATTTTGAAGATAACATAAATTTAGACTTTGATTTCTACAGAAACTGATACCTTGATTTCCCTTTAAACACTTAAGTACATTTGGTGTAATACTTGACACATTGACCTCATAAGCAAAAGCTAGAGATCATAGCATTTTTAGTTAAACCCAGCAAAAATGATGCTTCAACGCCAAACATTAATACTTTGATTTCCCTTTCTATACTTGAGTACATTTGGGGTAACAACTTGACATGTTGACCTCATAAGCAAAAGTTATGTCATGATCCAAATCATTTTTGGTTAAACACAACATAAATGACAATTCAACACCAAAGATTGACCCCAAATAAGAGATTGCCTATGTTAACAATGATTTAATTCATCCAATCTAGGAACATGAAGGATTTAGAAGAGTAGTTCTCATTACTTATAGCCATTAGCTTATTCCTTAACAGGCTGGTCTATTGAGAATATGAAAGAAAAGAACCAGTAGGGACAGCTGGAGATCAATGCTAATTATTTGTCAGTCTTCTCACTCCACTAGTGACTGTGGCCCCTATCAATTGTTTCCATGAAGAAGCAACCAATAAGAGAGCTAAAGTACTGATGTTTGAATGACCAAATCCAATTTTAAACAAAAAAATGTCACTTCTTACGTGGACTATGGGGCTTCCTTTTTGGTTGCTCTGAGGCATGTGATCCCAAAAATTCTTCACGTGCGTCTCGCAATAATGAAATGCCATGATCCATTTTTCCTGAATAGTGTAAAAAAGACAAAACAAGTACAAGTAAATACAAAAGAAAACCAGTCCATAAGAGAAGAACAATCCATTTTGGTTCATGTAAATACATGTAAAGACAGGTGCACGTAAATACAAGACTCAAGCTTAATAATATATGGGAGGAAATTCAATAAGGGAAGAACAATCTGTTTTTGCAGTGCTTGAAGAAGGGAATAGGTTAATCTTATTAAGGGAATGGGTTAATCCAAGCAGTTCAGTAGTTGTTGACAAGATTGTTAAAATAAAAATTTTAAGTGGAATCGAAGAATGGTCCATAAAATCGAATCGTAAACTCGGATCGTAAAATCATAAGATTTTAGAGACAATTAAAAATACCCTTTAATATATGTAAATATATGTTCAGAATAACATAATTTTATAAAAAATTAACTAATATTGCTTAATAACATGATTATTACAATTTACAACCGTATTCTTTATGAATAAAATACATGTACGTAGCTATTTCAAAATAACTTCATCTATTGATTTCAAAAATACTAAATAATATGAAATTTATAAATATTAAATCCATTTGTTATTATTCATCCATAATCAAAATTTCAAATATTAATTTATATATAATGTAAATTTCAAAGTTTATCGAGTTTACAAGTTTACCACCGAGTTTACAGTATTGAATCGCGAATCAACTCCGATTCTATGAAAACCCGAGTTTGTAAGCGAGTTGACTCATGAGTTTGACAACAATGGTTGTTGATGTTATTATAGTAGATGATTTCAATTTCAGCCCACTTAATAAGAGTGCAAGCATATATCCAAGTAGTCTTTAACCTCACCATGAAACTGCATATTAAAGCCAAAAACTGCCATGTAGATCGAAAAGAGGACTGCTACTGAAAACATCCAAAATAAGAATCTTCTCATACTAATCCGGCCAAACCTCGTCCCTCGACGAATAACACGCAAACCATACTTGCTTCGATCAAGGGACTTAAAAACTGCTCCAATGATTCCTCTTTTTTCTGGTGACAGTTCACTACAGTGTCTATGGAGAGCCATCACAGCACACCTTCCAATTTCATACTTCAGGTGTAAACCAGCTCATCTGTGCAATTGTTTAAATGAGAAACAGGAGGGTAACAACAAAGAAACCTCAAAGTACTGCAAATAATTCAAGCTTCTTTTTGTTATATACCAATTATTCACTGCGAGATATTTAGTTGAAGGTTAAAGGTTGTATAATTCTGATTTAGCTTATTTAGGAAAACAAAATATTGAAAGCAAAGTCCAATCTGGTCTCTCTGCCCCAAATATGCAAGTAATCATTTATTAGTTTGCAATGCATAACATTCACATTTCTTATTTTTGGGGACGATGGTTTAGGCAGACTTCCAACCACCTTCAATTAGTTTTAAAAGTTTCATTAAGAGTTTCCTCTGATTTCTTCACATTTCCAAATTAGTTCAGAATTTATGTTGGAATTTCAGGGAAATATCGAAAGGATTTATCATAAAACCTTTTTTTATGTAATTGAGCTTTATCATATGGATGTTCAAAGGGCTCAAAAGACCTGTAAACCAAGCTGACCTCTGAAGGTGGATTGATTCCATTCTTTGACCTTTGCGGTTTACTTCTAAGTCTTAATACAAGCAACTTGACTAGGTTGATTTGGATCTTGGGTTAGTTATTCACCAACCCGAACCAAGCCAAGACTTGACATCATCTCAAACTTCATAATTATATCAAATTTTATATATTGTAGCATGCTAGTTTAAATTAATTTGACTTACTGGGGTCTTAGATGAACTTTAAAAATGATGAATTATTCAATTGTGCAAACATTGCTTCTATAAGATTTGACATTGTTTAAAAATTAGTTTTAATTTCTTTATCATATATAATGCTTTTAAACTGGAATATGATAGACGAGTTTTTTTTGGCATAATTCTGCAATTAGCTTATTAGTTTTTTTTCCGGGTATTTCATTCATTCAACAAGGTAAAATTGTTTTTTTTTTTTAATTATATAATTTTTTTTTAATAATTTTTATTTCTTAGGTTTCATTATTATTCTGTCCCTCCCTTCTTAGACTTGAACACAGTAATCATTCTCTCTCCCCTTAAATGGTTCACTCCATGTCTGTTTGTTATACAATCAATCAGTGGTTCTCAGCATCTTCACTGACAGACACTCCTGTCACGAACCTAGGGTTCGTGATGGGGTTAGAAGAGGAATTGGAGAAGAATAAAGAAGAAATGAAGGGGGAGATTGCAGAGAATTTGGGAGAGAAGGAATGGGATAGTGCTGAACGAGAGAGAGAGAGAGAGAGGGAAAAGAGAGAGAAAATAGAGATTCAATTTCAATATCAATTTCAGCATACCTCCCTCCCTCCATTTACATCAGCCTTATATAGGCATATTTGTCCCCTAACAGCCTTGCACATGCAGCCATGTGCACCTAACTAATTGCTAGAATGTCCCTAACAAACTATTTATGAGCCTATTACAATATTACCCCTTTTATTATATCTCTATCCAATATTATCCTTCTACTTCTCTAGGGACATGACAATTTCCCCGCCTTGGAATATGCCTTGTCCCCAAGACATGCCAAACCTTCACAGCTTCCAATATACTTCCTTTTTCCTTTTCTTCCACAGCTTTGCTGGAGAAATTTTGAAGATATCTTTCACTGCCAATGGAAGGATCTCAGGTGACTTTTGCTCTCCATGCATGGTATGAGTTTTCCCACTGCTAGTAGCACCATAAGCGAACATTATACCATTAATTCCTTGCATGGCACCACTTACAACTTGCTGGGCTGCTTCATCAATTCCGGTCTTCAATCCTCCCTTCAACAAGGGTGACAAAAATTCTAATCGGCCAGCTGCAGTAACAACGAACATAATGGAATGAGACTTGTTCTTTCCAGCCAAACTCTCGACATTTTTCTCCTCCCAATCAGCAACATCTTTTCCCTTTTGTTGGCTGCAATTCCCCTCTATTTGGACTTCTTTTTCAGCAATATCAAATGATCCCTCTACATTGGCTGCCCTATCAATTTGTTCATTACAAGTTCCCTTCGAAGGATGTAATCCATCACCAATATCATCTCCAAAATTGGCAGCAATATGGTGGCATTGTTTAGGATCAGCAAGTCTTCCTTCTGCTGGGGTTGTCTCCTTCTTATCGTTTGATAAAAATCCCTCCACGTTATCTAATCCTTCAGCCTTCAATTGTTGTTGCTTCTCAACCTCAAAATTTACAACAACATTGTGGCACATTTTAGGATCAGTTCTACACACCTTCACATCATTAGAAGATATTTCAGCTACAAGAAGGCCATCTTCATAGCAGTTCTGCTTCTGGTTCTGCCTTTCCTACACTTCTGATTCATGCTCCCACTCTTCCATAAAATGATCAATGCTCCTTGCTTCCTTGTTTGCTCTTTCTTTCAGCTTCTCCTCCTGCTGTTCCATTCCAAGGAATTCCTCCTTGATAAAGCTTCCATGATAATCATCAAAATATTCCACCGGAAAATTGTAATGATACTTCTTAGATAGTATCATTGCAAACTCTTGCAACTTCTCACGAAACATTTGAACGAATTCCTTGCACTCTTCATCAAACCCACTGCTGGTTCCTTTGTCCAATTGGCTGACTCCCTTCTTTTGTTCCTTGTTGCTGCCAACTGAAATTGCAGCCTCCTTTGGCTGCCCTTAAGGCTTCATTCCAGCTGCAAAGGAGGCTTTCTTCTGCTGCAATTGAAGGCTCATCTGCTCCACGTATGCACTGCCTCCCCTAGTTTCATGAGTAGGACACCCCATTGAAAATACAGCCTTCTTTGGCTTCCATTGATGCTTCATTCCTACTAAAAATGAAGAATTCTCCTGCTGCAACTAAGACGTCAATGGTCTCAGATATGCACTACTACTCATGGCCAATTTTTCAACAACAACATACTTCGAGGGCCAAGGAATGGGAGTTATCTACATGCTTCTGTTTTGCATGTTGTAGCAGTTCCTAGTCTCACCTCAATTGCAACTCAAGAGTCGGGCACCCACTCCTCTTTGCCTTTCCACTTTGACCCAAAAAATTTACAGCCAAAATCTACTTTAATAGAGTCGGATCGTAATTACCGCAAAGGAGAGCCACAAGTCACAGCCCAGATTCCAGAGTCACCCATCCAAATTCGCCTTCAAAAATCCACTCCCAGCAGCTCCGAACTTTGCTCAGCTTCTCCATTTGCAGCTGATTCTTAATCAACAGCCTTCGCCTAACTAAATTAATCAACTCTGTTTCTCTGAATCACTGTTGCGCCTTCCATGTTCGAACTGAGGGGGCTCACTTGCTTGGAGATTTCCACCTTCGTCTCCTCAATCCAAATCGATCAGCTAACGCCGAGTTACCACTTCAACTCCGGCTCACTAAAATCACAGCTGCGGATGGACCTCCTACTCGCCTCCAAGAAAATCGATCCACTCTTCCACTTATGTGGCTTACGATTAATGAACGTCACGTCACCCACTACTTCCAGAAGTCGCTCAGACTTAATTCGCCTCAACGGAATCCGCAGAGATTTGGGTTGGCTTCGCCTTCAAGTCTGGAGCATCACAACAGCACTCCTTGCTGAAGTAGCTCTAGTACAGGGTCAGATGAACAAACCGTGGGGAGCTCGTTTGAGAGTCGGTTTGGCTGCTTTGCTCTCGTTTCAGTAATGGAGGAAGAAGGGTAAAGTAGCCGAAGAAGGCCACTCGATTAACTCAAGCAGAAGGAGTCGACGG
The DNA here is from genome assembly GCA_036245055.1 of Diospyros kaki. Lineage (NCBI taxonomy): Eukaryota > Viridiplantae > Streptophyta > Magnoliopsida > Ericales > Ebenaceae > Diospyros > Diospyros kaki. The sequence goes on along the minus strand of BSEG01000002.1, from coordinate 3,472,591 downwards.
CCAAGGAACTGCTCCCGCCTAGTATTTCCGAAATCTGGTAGCAACTACAATGGATTCAAGAAGTCGCCCAGATCCGTTTCTTACTGTCTAGGTCGAAATCACTGACCAATCAACGCGGTAGTACCCCACAGAACTCCGGTTGGAATTCTCGATCAAAATCGCAACACCTAGCCGCGCCTATAAGAAGGTTCTCGGTCTGGTTGGATTGGACTTCCGGTTTGGTCGCACTCTCTGGGCCGTCCGCTTCACCTGTGACGAGCTCCGCTCACCTTGGACAATCGCAACCTCTGGCTGTCCACGTCAACACCTTTGACGGACTCCTTACTGCAATCCTAACGATTGGCCGAGGATGGTAAGGCTCTGCTCAATCAATTCCGCCGAGTATTGACTATCAAAAATTGCACAAACCACAGCCGAAGAACAACGGCTCTGATACCAATTGTCACGAACCTAGGGTTCGTGATGGGGTTAGAAGAGGAATTGGGGAAGAATAAAGAAGAAATGAAGGGGGAGACTGTAGAGAATTTGGGAGAGAAGGAATGGGATAGTGCTGAACGAGAGAGAGAGAGAGAGAGAGAGAGAGAGAATAGAGATTCAATTTCAATATCAATTTCAGCATACCTCCCCTCCATTTACATCATCCTTATATGGGCATATTTGTCCCCTAACAGCCTTGCACATGCAGCCATGTGCACCTAACTAATTGCTAGAATATCCCTAACAAACTATTTATGAGCTTATTACAATATTACCCCTTTAATTATATCTCTATCCAATATTATCCTTCTACTCCTCTAGGGACATGACAATTCCATTCATATTTATGCTCAAAGCTTTGGTGTATGACTATATATAATATATATAAACCCAGCTAAATTATGAATTCAAGTGTGAAAAATAGAAATGTAAGAGATAAAAAATACAAAACCCAGTGAAAATCTAGTGTGCAAGTGTGGTTGTGAAAATAGGAGAAACTCAGATCATAGGATGGCTGAATTTACTTACGTAATACTGCAAGCAGACCTTGAGAGAAATAAAAGCGAGAAGTGAAAAGCACCAAGATAAATGAGTAATGTAGTTCACTTTTTCTTTCTTTTGAGCCATCTGATATTACTTCTTTCCCCTTTTATGTCTTTCTGGACCAGCAACGTGTTATTTGCTGCTTACACTTTGAAGTTCTGCAACATGACATGAGAATTTCAGCCTTTTCACAACACTCATAGAATTATAACTGTCATAACAAAGAGAGTTTGGGATTTCCACCGAATTCCCACCGTACACAGTTCTGGATTGCAGCTCTGTTGATTATGATGGTTGGTGTGCAGGAAATACTACGGAATAATAAGCAACCTTATCTAGCACTGCAATACTTGTATAGTTGGTAAAAGTTTGAATGTGCCAACTGCCAAGTGATAGCTCTAAAAAAACGTAATTGTGAAATTTAATTAAAAATATTTATATAATCTAATTTCAATATTTTCTATATACTTAATTCAAACAAAAAACTTGAAATTCATTCACTTCAAAGCCCTCCCGTAAATGTTTCTCAACCTCCAAACCTAGCTCTAGAATCCACACATCTCAAATCAATTTTTTTTCCCCTGAAATCATGGAGTTGCGAGCCGTTCTCAATGCCGAAAATCGAACCACAATCACAGTTCTGCCGATTCTCAATGCGCAATCTTAACATCAAAATGTATTCCCTTCAAAACTTCCTCCATTTATCTTTTCGAACACAACACCCCCCTCCAAAATATATATATATATATATATCTCTACGGAAGTACCATATATGCACATTCATATCTACGAACAGGCAACATTGAAATGTAAATCAAACAGAAAAGCCATCCTATGAGCAGTGCCGTACCTGAGATTTTGAGGCCCTGACGTGAAATGTAAAAATGGGCCGAATCTGATTAGCTAATCGGCAATCAAGAGGCAGCGAGCCACCAGCGACAGCGAGCGACGGAGCAAGAGGCAAGAGCGGCGAGCCACCGGCCACGAGGCCGAGCCGGCGAGGGTGCGAAACTGCGACGGAGCGAGAGGCAGTGAGCGACGGAGAGCGAGCCACTGGCCAGGCGGCCAAGAGGGCGGGGCGAGGCGAGCCGGCGAGGGCGAGCGACCGAGCAGCGAGAGGCGAGAGCGAAGGACGACGGAGCAGCGAGAGGAGAGAGAGGCAGCGAGCAACGGAGCAGCTAGAGGCGAGAGCGAGGCGCGAGGGGGAGGGCGAAACCAGGAGTGACGGAGCGAGAGAGGCAGGCAGGGCAGCGAGCGAAAGCGAGAGTGGGAGAAGGGCAGGGGCGAAGCTATGATAGGAAGCTATGTTTTTTTGATATATAAATACCCTTTAAATAATTTTTTTGATTTGCAACTTTATCTCGTTGTTGTTGTTGTTGTTTTTTTTTTTTTTTTTTTTAAGATTATGTTTTATTATTAGCGTCTTCAGTCATTTCGAAATTACACTGAAAAGGTAAATCGAGAGATGTGTCCAAATGATCAGGATAATAGGTCTAAACACTACTAATATCATTCCTAAAGTCCTTCCCAAAAGAAAGTATTCTGCTTCTCCTAAGAATCGAACCCATACTAGAAATTTTCAGACAAACTTTTCAGTCCACCCTTTTACCTTTTTATTAATATTTGAAAAGTGTATTGACTATTTTTACATAATCTTATTTACATCTTAAGTAGAGTCTTGTTAGGTTAAAAAAGAAATCATGTATGTTTTTGTAAGGCTAACAATAAGTTTAAAAAAAAATATTGCAACGTAAGTACTAATAATTTATAAAGTTTAAATTATATAAATAATAATTATTTCTATTAAACTTATTTGTTTTGTTTATTAGATGGTAGATTTTTAAGAAAAAACAAATACAATTATATATCGCTTAGCGAGTACCCGCCGACTGCAAGAAGGAAAAGATGGCGAACGAACTGGAAGAATTGCTCGGCTTCCTATCAGCTCCATCTCCACCAGTAATCTCTCTCTCTCCGACACTCTTAAACGCTATAATTTTCTCGTTCTTCTTCAAGAATTCATCAAACTTTTGCTGTTAAGCAGTTCAGTCCTCTTCGGAGCCCGCCTTTGGAATCAGAGATATGTAAAACCCTAATCAGTGTTGTTCTCTCTGAAGTTCGTTTTTCTAGTTTGTGAATGGTATTTTTTGGTGCTGGAAAAAACTGAAATCAGGTTAAGAAGGCAGCTGTTGATATTGTTCGGGACTTGACCGGGTCGGAGGATGGCTTGCAATCGCTTGCAAAATACTCTGACGTTGCTCTGCCGTCTCTGTCTCGCCTATTGGCCGAGAAAAAGGTTATATTTGTTTGGCTCCACAAATGAAACCATTTCTATATCATTGAACTGATTCGAATTATGGATTTGGTGACAGGATAGTTAAAAGATTTTTGTGTCCAAAAACTTATGTGTGGATGTCCCAATCTTTGTCTATAAGTAAGATAATATATAAATTTTAAAGGAAAATAAAAATTTATAAGTTTCTTGGGTTTTAATTTTATAGCCAAACAAATGACTTTACAAATTTCGGGCAACCAAATACTTTGTAAGTCGATCTCAATTTCTTATCCCCAACTTGGATAAACATTTTAGGAAGTTTCGGAACCTGCAGCGGAGGCTTTTATAAATCTATCTCAAAATTCGGAGCTGGCTGCCAAAATGGTCTCGATGGGAATGGTCAAGGTGACAATGGATGTCATGTATAACCAGGAGGCTGGCATTGCCCGCTTGCTTGTTATGTTCCTAGTTAATCTCACACAGTTGGACGCTGGTATTGATTCTTTGCTTCAGGTGCTTATCTTCATTTTAGAAATTTGTTGTTACTGTTTTGCTTTAATTCCATGTCACAGACTTTATGTATTAAAGAATTGTAGTTTTTGCTGAATCCCATGACTATGAATTGGAATGCACAATTTAGAAAATGGGATTATTTTACTCCTAAACACTAAATTAGAAAGCAAAAGCATTATAAAGCTTTGTTAATATTTGTTTCCTGGAAAGTTCTCTTATGAGGGAAAAATCAAGTAATGAATTAATATCCAGGGACAGTTGGGTTTTGGCATGAGAATCAAAACATTGACTGTCATACTCTATGAAATAGGTTTTTTACTTGGACCAAAATAAAAATATTTTATTGTGTTATTTTATTTGATGTCTATGGATGATTGGAAAACTAAATTCCACGTAGCCGACCGCACCTAGTGGGATTATGGCTTGGCATGTTGTTATTGTTATTTTATTGAATGTCTAATTTTCAAGAGAAAAATATATTGAAAATCGCTCGACTCCAATAGCATAATCTATATGAGTCTATTCATATGATATCATGCTCTAAAACATTTGGTGCATCATATCCACATGTGTTGGTACAATCCACCTTCCCATTAACATAGGATGAGATTAGCTCAATTCTGGTAGTCTGACTTTTTTGGGGGGGGATTAGGGTGATTATTGATAATTGATGTATCTTTTTTTGTTTCTTATCTTCTCTTATTCTGAATATCTTTTTTTTTTTTTTCCTCACTTGTCTTTAATGCTCCCCTTTCAGTTTCATGCTTTGTTTTATATAGATTTCGGTTGCTTATGGTGGGAAAATGTTTGTGTTTGTTGATGATTGTTAGATTGGAGATGAGAAGATGCATGGACTGTATGTCATGAAACTCGTGAGATCATTCTGTACTTCATCTTCTGACAAGAATGGTGCGTTATGCTCCTTAATCTACTTCATTTTGTTTTTAAGTGCCATATATTAAAATCAACCCCCCTCCCGGTGTACATGTAGCATGCAGGTAAGTTTTGAGTTGGTTAAAGTTACTTTCCCTTGAAGAACTATTTTTTACGCCTCTATTGATGCATAGTAACAGGATATATTAGTTTTTACTAAATTAAACTGTATCACTTGAAGTTTACAAGATTTTGACTTTATTTTTAATTATCTTTTTCTTCAAGTACATGGCCAATCAATATAACTTATCTAATTGCAAGATTGTAAGTTTTGTGTCTTAATTTTGCCATCCTAACTGTGGGAATTTTTATATAGGTGAATGTGCACACTGATAGATTATTAACATGCATTGTTGGGATTTTCCAAGGCGCTTATAACATGGCAATGGATATGCATGCGCTTTTTGACTTGCTTAAAAGATCATTGATTTCTACAAATTACTGCTGGTCCAGTAGCTTTTGATCTGACATATTTCCTCTTTCATTTTCCTCTTTTCACCAGGTGATTCTTTTGAACATGTTGGTTCTATACTTGTGAATATCTCAAAAAGAGAAGCAGGAAGGAAGCTTTTATTGGATCCTAAGCGGGGACTTCTGAAGCAAATCATTAGACAATTTGATTCAACAAGTTTATTGCGAAAGAAGGGGGTTTGTAAAGAATCTTTTCAAATAACTGGGTCTGCTTTAGATAGTTGTTAAACATGAATATTGGCCTTCTTGTGAATTGGGTTTTGACTGAGTTGTAAACCTTTGGATGAAGCTTTATTGCAACAATACCTGAAATTGGATGTCTTTTTTTTATTAAATAAGAAAAATTAAACAGTTTGCGTCCTATTTGAAATAGTAGTTGCATCAGTTTGTCTTTCCTGCTTAATCAAAGTGAAATCTACTGCACCTCAGTTCATTGTTTAACTGAAATTGACACATGAAAAGTTCTGGTAATTACACACTGAAAGGGTCCTGTCCCGAGTGCTTCGGAGTTTTTTTTTTTTTTTTTGTGTGCATATATTTAAGATATTTTTCCTCATGCCATCCAGTTTCTAAGGTTGGAGGCTAGAAATGCTTAAATGTAAGTTTTTAACTTTTTTTCTTTATGTACACCTTTTGTTCTGCTTTATAGAAAAGCTGTTGTTAAATGAGATAATAACACAAGGATGGATTAATTTTCATCTTGTACAGATGCTAACCTGAAGTAAATTGCTTCCTGAAATCTCACTATGAAGGGGTCTTAGTCCATGCTAAATCTTCAAACACCCCTACACCATCCAACAACTTGTAATTTTTTTTATTTATTGCCTTTTGGCATGTCAATGTAGATGTTAATGCATGTCCATAAGTTGAGTCTAATTATTACCATTTCTTGCAAGACATTTTATTCTTATCAAAATCAAAATAACATTACTGTTCTTGACCTGACTACTTATCATGGCTTTTGCAAAGTCTAAGCAATTTTTCTTTTGAAGCAAAGATCATTGAAATGGTCTCATACTTGAGAAAGTGTTGTCTAAGACTTGCTAGATTAGGATCATTAAGGGTATTCAATATGGAATAAAAATACAACTGCCCTCTTTTATTCATGTACCCAGAGATGGATTTAGGTATTTTTGGCCCTGTTTGGTTTTGCTGTGCTGTGCCATGCTTTATTGTACTTTGTTGTGAAAGTAATGTTGATAAAGTAGTGTTTGGTAACTGGTGTTGTGCTGTGCTTATTAATGTTAAAAACAAGTAATAAGTGTTTGGTTAATATTTTATTGCTGTGTGTAGATTTGTAAAATGACTAGAAAAGACTAGGATATTAATTAGTTATTTTGTAGAGTGGCATAATTATGAAGGAAGAGGATGGTTATAAAAGGAAATAGCCTATTAATGATTATGGGTCCCATTAAAAGCTGCTGTTCTTTTTATAAAAAGTAAGGTCCCTTGCTTTTGCTTAAAAGCAACTTACCATTTTTTTTTTTTTTTCTTGAAAAAGCAGTTGTGCTTTTAAAAAAACAGTAATACATTACCAAACGGTGCTTTTTAAAAAAATTGATAAACAGCTTCTGTGCTTAAAAAGCACAGCAATACCAAACAGGCACTTTATCCTTTGGCATAGTTGCTGCTTGAACAATTTTAAGCAATTTAATCTTTGGGCAGTTATATGTGGTTCTACAGCAGCACTTTATTCGGATGTCTGTTGGCTTGCAGGTTTCTGGGACAATTCGAAACTGCTGTTTTGAAGCTGAGAATCAGCTACAGAATTTGCTTTTGATATCGGAGTTTCTTTGGCCAGCTCTTCTTCTGCCAGTTGCTGGAGATAAGGTCCATTTCTCCTATATCTTGCCCATTTTTAACTGTTTAGTGCATTGGTTAGTCATTAATATTATGTTAGAATTGCTTTCAACTTTTTCGTCCCTTAGTTCAAGTGGAGTAGATGGTTGAGATGAATATTGGAAATCCAGAAGTTCTGTTTCATCTCTAAATTTTTATGCATAAGACTTTGCAATTGTAAATGCCTGCTTCAATAAATTTCTGACATGAAAGCACTTGAAGTATATTCACTTGTTTTTTTGGACAGAATTCTTTGTCTTGTCTTCAATGGTTCAAGAAGCTTCCACTTGCCTTTTCTCTTTCCTCTTCGGTTGTTCTCTTTTCTTTTTCATTTTTCCCTTGTATACTAACTAATTCATGGGTTTCTTGTAGTAGCACTCTCAATAAAATGCTCCCTAATGTAGTTGATGGCCAAAAAATGTTTTATTGCCTAATGTTGTAGATGAGCCAGCCTAGTGGGATTAAGGTTTTGATATTTTGTTGTATTAATTCAATTTCTTTTTATGCTAAGTTTAAATGTCTTTATATTATGACCTTTTTTCTTAACCAAAAGGATTGTCCTTAATTTGTAAGGACTGCTTACATTTTTCTTTGGCTATTTGATTTTTGCACTGTTCTGCTTATAAATTGGAAAGCTGTATTTATGATTTTTGGACTTCTTTATGGTTTCTGACTTCATTTCGAGTTTAACATTATTGTTCGTTGTACTGTTTTGCAGATGTTTACCTTCTGAATTCTTTACTCTTTTGATCTTGTGACTTGTTGCAGATTTATAGCGAACAGGACACATCAAAAATGCCTCTTGAGCTTGCGAGTGCACTCTCCATTGAGCGTGAACCAGTTCAGGATCCTGAAATTCGTGTCCAAGCATTGGAGGCTATTTACTTAATCTCCTTACAGGTCAAATCAACAAAAAACATTTTTATCTGTATTTTCTGCTTTCTTTTTTCCCAGCTGGATAGAAAATTGATAGAATTTATAATAAAATCGACATAATATCAACTCAGAAATCATCATTAACAGCTTATGGTTCTGGGAAAAAATTATCTTCTGTGTTTTTTCTAGAGAGCCATTGCAGATACACGAGAGAGAACTTGGTGACATAGTTGTTAAAACTAAACTGAACCAGTTGGTTGAATTGGTTGGACTGCAAAGCGGTCACCAAGCTGGTGTGGTTTGTTAGGGGGAAAAAAAAAAAAACTGAGGTGTAAAAACTGCTGGTCTTACAGGATCACAGAAATTGGTTGATTTTAATATTTATCTGAAGTACTGAATAACCTACATTTTATGTTAAAGATATATAGTCTTTAATAAATGGGCAAATTAGTCTTTGTGGGGATAAAAGAAAAAAAAAGGGTGAAGATTTAAACAATTTGACTCTTTCATATTCTTAAAATCTACAATTTCTACGAAGTGCAAACTCTTTACTTCCATTCTCAAGTCTCTTTCTTGATAAAGTTCATCTCCATCCAAGCCATATTTTGGCCTTCACCAATAATAGTTAATATCAAACTCTGGTTACATGTATTGTCATAAGGTTGGGGTGGCTTCTATTGAAAATAAGATGCATGAGACAAGATAAAAATGGTTTGGTTATGTGAGAAGAAAACCAATAGATACTCTTATTAGGATGGTAGATAGAATGGAAGTGTTTAGCAAAACAAGTGGAAGATGACCAAGAAAAACATGATGAAAAACTCTAGGGATATATGCATTATGCATTGGATGAAAACCTCCATGGGAAGGGAGGACATTTGCTGAAGCAAGAAAAATTTGTGAAAATTATGTAGCTTGTGAATCATCAAAATCCACCGTTTCTCGGGTATTTATGTAATGAGAGGTTATTAACAATTTACATCAAGAACTAATTGTGCACTTGTATTTTTGAGCATTTTGCCCTTAGTAGCCGCGTGCATTCACATGTTCAAAGACACAGCCATTGCATTAGGGAAAGGAGTGAACATTGCATTTCACATTCTTCTATCAGGAGGCAGGTCGAAGAGCTCTATGGTCAGTCAATGGACCGCGGATACTGCAGGTTGGGTACGAGGACGAGGAAGATCCAAAGGTTATGGAAGCGTACGAGCGAGTTGGCTCCTTGGTATTTCTTGGCCTCACCTCCACACTCCTTAAAACTTCTATGTTTTCTATATTTCTCTATTGCAGCAAACATGATTGTTCATCCATTGTATCGTACCAGCTGATTGGAAGCAGCAACAGTGGAGAAGAATCCACTCTAACATCAAAATAGGGCCAATCTTGTCTGCCCCTCTTTGACTTGATCATGCTTGGAGAATGGAGCATATTTCAAAAAAGTAAGGAGAAATGCTTGAATATCCTGCATCCAGCCTTCTTGGCCTCCTTGTATAACACTTAAAATTCTGGTAACAATTTAAAGTTGCCAAATTGATGGACATATGACCAGAAATGGGGACCGTGTCGATTGTGCTTTTAAGTCTGGAAGAAAACCTGCGGATCCAGTTGTCTAGACGTTTTCTTCGTTTGTTTGCCTTTTTGTTGCGCGTTTGGTCAATCATTGACGATTGCATGCTTGTCTGACTTTGTCACCCCGTAACTCCAAATAACTTGATTTTTAATTTAAAACAAAATTTATCTAGTGGTGAAATAATTAAATGATTACCCATATCGACTTATCTTGTTCTATTCTGTGGGATTTATCTAGTAAGAGATAATCAACCATATATGTTAATCTAATCAAACAAAATAATCACTAAGATGAGATCTGTAGACATGGTGTACATTTAAGTATGGTATTGTGAATTGGAGAGCACGTGTTATTGTGCTCCAATGGGATGATGGATGGTTGACTTGGGTGGGGCCACAACGTGCAATCACTTTATACGATTCAACTCAATTTTTGACTTTATACGATTTAACTCAATTTTTGGGTATAAAGGTAAAATTTTTCATCTTAGAAGTTTTCTTCACTCACGTGGGAGAGATTAATCACAGTACATAGCAGTGTACTAAGTAGGAGATATAGTACATGATGCTCACAAGAAGCTACTTTCACAATAGAGTGAAATTCTCATATTGCGATTGTCATGACTTGAATTTGCATTAAGTAGGAGACATAGTATATGGTGCTCACAAAAAACTATCTTCACAGTAGAGTGAAATTCTCACACTGCGACTATCATGATTTGAATGTGCATTAACGCAATTCTTATATATATATATGTGTGTGTAAAATAACTTGTGATTTCTTTTAATTTTTAAATCCCAGTCCCGGAACAAATCAAATGTTCATTCTTTATTTCGGCACCCTGATTAAAACTGGATCCCATTCTATCTAAAAATAAAAAATAAAAAAATAAAACCTGTGGGGCTTTGCTGGATTGAGTTGTCCATTGGCTACCGCAGGTGCAGGCCCATAGATTGCATCGGAACCTTCCGGTTCCGGCACGTCGGTCCAAATCGGCGTCCTCTGACGGAGAATTTCAAGAAGAGTAATGCTACTTTCCCCCCGTTAAACTACCTCATGGGCTACCCATAAATTTTTTAATATTTCTCCCCTCCCCCACTTACTCTCTCTCATAGACTCTCTCCCTCTCAACTTTCCCTCTCACGGAGCCCCCCACCTCCTCTCACATGACTCTCTCTTTTTCCTCTTCACTAAGGTTATTTTTCTCTTTTCCGTCACTTGCTCTCACAACACCCCTATATATCTCATTAATTAAACACATCTAATTAATTTTTAATCTTTTTATCTCATTAATTAAATATATTAAATTAATTAAATATTTAAATTATAAAACTAAATAAATAATATATTTATAATACATATTCTCTATTAATGATATTAAATTATTGTAACTTAATACATTAAATTATTTGATCAATCTTCATTTAATACTATATTTTAATAAATATTAATTAGTTTAAGTTAATATTAATATTTTGATCCTTTATTTTACTCTATTATTTTAGAACATTAAATGAAGATTGATCAAATATTTATTGACCCAGTCAAATATTTAAATCGTGTTTGATCAAAATTTAAATATTAAATGAAGATTGAACATTAAATGAACATTAAATGAAGATTAACTTAAACTAATTAATATTTATTAAAATATAACATTAAATGAAAATTGATCAAATAATTTAATGTATTAAGTTATAATAATTTAATATCATTAATAGAGAATATGTATTATAAATATATTATTTATTTAGTTTTATAATTTAAATATTTAATTAATTTGACATATTTAATTAATGAGATAAAAAGATTAAAAATTAATTAGATGTGTTTAATTAATGAGATAGATAGGAGTGTTGTGAGAGTAAGTGAGGGGGAAGAGAAAAATAGCCTTAGTCAAAGAGAAAAAAGAGAGAGTCATGTGAGAGGAGGAAGGGGGCTTCGTGAGAGGGAAAGCTGAGAGGGAGAGAGTCTATGAGAGAGAGTAAGTGGGGGAGAGGAGAAATATTAAAAAATTAATGGGTAGCCCATGAGGTAGCTTAACGGGGGAAAGTAGCATTACTCTTTCAAGAAACGCGGACCCATACATATGGGTAAATCACACCAAAAATTACAAAATTTTGGTGTGTTTTTTAGTTTGGTCACTAGCTTTAATTTTTTATAAAGTGATCATAAAATTTTAAAATATTTTGTAATATAATCACTATAGTAATTTTTTAATGATTCTTATCTAAAATTGCTAACATGGTAATAATGTGGAACTGACGTGATGATGATGTGGTCATTATCACGTCAACAATTTTAATCAAAAATTATTTAAAAATTACTTTAGTGATCATATTTTAAAATATTTTAAAATTTTATGATCACTTTATAAAGAATTAAAATTTAGTGATTAAATTAAAAAAAAAACTAAAATTTTATGACCTTTAATGTGATTTAGCCCGTAAATATCAGATTCCCTCCACCAAAGTTTATTATATTATTGTTATGTGCTTTAATTTTGAAATGGAAATTTAAATAGTTCTAAATTGGAGGACTTGTACTGGAAATAAAGATAAAGTCTTGTCTTGCTTTAAATGAAATTATGGGATCGAGCGGCGGAGCATCCCAAGTCTTACTTTAAATGAAAGAATAATGATTTTATTGGTTCTATTTTATGTTTGACCTCTTAATCTCTCTCACAACTGTTCTTGTCTCTTTGTCTACAGATCAAAATCGAACTCCCCTCTCTCTCTCTCTCTAACCCTAGGAAAAATCTTTGTTTTCCCTCGTCTTTTCGAGAAGAGGAGCGAGAGAATATCTTCCTCGTCAGTCTCTTCTCTTTATATGTATATATAATTAAAAGACAGAGACCAGATTGATCAGTCAAAGTCTAGGGTTAGGTATTCTCGCTTCAATTGCGCACCCCAACCCAACAGCTTTAATTTTCTGTGTCTCTGCTGTCTTTCTCTCTTTCGGTGAACGCACGTAGAATATATATAGAGTATCTTGTAGAGGCTCGTTATGGATCTTCGAGCCATGGATTTTGGTGTATCGGATGAGTTGTTGGGCACCTTTGTCCCCGTTTTGGTCTACTGGGTGTACTCTGGGATGTATGCGTTGCTGGGGGGATTCGAGAATTATCGGTTGCACTCAAAGGAGGAGGAGGATACCAAGAATTTGGTGTCTAAAGGTACGGTGGTCAAAGGTGTTCTTCTCCAGCAGGCGGTTCAGGCTGTCGTCGCAACAATCTTGTTCGCTGTAAGTTCTGCGTTCTGCGTCTTCTCTCTTTGGTTTATTTGTTTGTGCGTGTCGTAGCCTTTCGTCTTGTTTTGTTGTGTACATTAGTTTGTATTGGTGCTTGGTCTGCATTAGGAATTTAGGAAAGAGGAACTCAAAAGAAGGAAGAGGGGTTGGTGGGGAATTGGTAGGGAAAGGATTTTTCCCTCGTTTAGTTTGCTAAGAAAAAGATCGAACTATGAAGATGGCTTTCCGGGAAAAAAAAAAAAAAAACAAGATGAAGATGAAAAAGTTATTCTAAAAGGGAAAGAGAGAAAGATAAAGAAAAGAAAGGAGAAACTGAGGAAAAAACAGAAGGAAAATAACGTTCATGTTATCTTCAACTTTCTTCCCTTTGGTTAAACCTTAGAACTAAACAACAAAAGAAGGGAAATTTTTATTGAGCAAACTATGATCAAGCAATTGAAGTTTATCCACCAGTTTAGGTTCCAATTCTTTAGAGCTCAAAGATGGAGGTATGAGAGTCTGGAACAGACTCTGTTAGTTAAGAACTTAAGGCCATTATTTTCTCCTCCCTTTTGAAGTTCCTAGCACTCCTTTGATACCTCTCAATTAGGGGAGCCATTAGTAGGCGGGCAATATTCCCAAGCTTTGACCTAGGGACTATGTATATCATATGTTTTAATATTTTGCCAGCTTTCTGGCGCAAGGCTTGTATATTTAATTCTAATTTCTACCAATCATGGAAGCCTTTTGCACTAGGGCTGCCATTGATATCTGAGTGTGGGTGCTTGTGCACTGAAACTGTCCTTAATTTGCCCTAATCTGATAGCTATTTGGTAGGGGGTGGAAATTATTAGTGGGTTTACCTGATATAAATATATTAAAATATGGGTCAACCCAAATATGACATGATTAAGTAATCGTGTCAAACAGCTAAATTCAAACAAAATTTGTTTATCACAATAATAATACAACACGATCTGTATAACCTGTTTAACTAATAGTTTTGGTCAACACAAATTGGCATGAGACCATCCATTTAACTTGTTTCATAAAATGAATTACAGCCACGTATGACCCGACACGATAACTCATTTTGTCAGTTACTCATGAAAAAATCAAAACTTTTTTTACATCTAATATAACCCAATAAACTGTCTAACTAAGTACTTAACATTAAATGCATAAACTAAATAAATAAATAACTGCAAATGTAATAAAAGATAACTTCAACCATATATTACAACATTGATAATTCATCAACATGAATTCTGTCTCCAAATTTCTAACAATAAATACAGAACAATTTATATGAATACTAAAATCTCAATTATATTTCAATGATACAAAAACTAACAAAATAAATAAATTAATTTATTACACACTATATCAAATCAACAAATTTAAAAGCAGTGTTGTGAATCCTGGATTGGACCAGCTGGTTTGACTAGGAAAATCGGGAACTAGCAATAGAACTCCTATAAATTATTTATAATTATTCTTACTCCCAATCATAGTATAAATTTTAAATTGTTTTGAAAAATTTTAGTTTCTAAGGAGTTAAATGTATTGTTGGTAATTAGAAATAGTATTTAATCATCCATAAGTGAACTACATTAAGTCTTAGTATCCTTTGAAAAGCTTGCCTACAGCAGTCCGACATATTTTGTTCATTTGTTAATTGCCTTTCTTTAGAAGGATTACTATGTATAGTGGTAGTAGCATTTCAAACATATAAATTTAATCTGACACACATTTGTTATGGAATAATTTTTTGTCCGAAATTAAAGATAACTTGTCTTAAAATTTCAATGCCCACACTAATATTACTTGCATTATCAAATGAACTTGTCTTAATTTTAGCATAAATATTATATTCTTCTGGGTATCCATTGTTTGTTGCACAATAACCATTTTGGTATGCACATCCGTTAAATTTCTAAAAGTTATAACTCTTTTCTATATGCTTCAAATTTCATTAATCTGGTGTCCAGTCGCACATCTATAATTAAAACTAGGATTGATGGCTAACCATATATCTGAAGTTACAAAAACTTTAAGGTTAAAGAAGATAACACGTTAGTTATCTTTTCTTTATATTCTAAATATAGATGTTTTGCTTCAGTTCTACTTTTATATTTAGAAACTAATTAAAAGTTTGTTGTAAAGCTTTATGAACAAATTCTTAAATGCTTGGCTTTTGGACAAAATAATTTCTTTTGTGCCAATAATGTATTTAACGAGTTATGTGCTGCTTATCTTTGGAATATCACCATATTGTTTCCATTCCCATAATGATCTGCATTTGTGTTTGCATTGTGGGAACCTTATTGGGATTTGGGCGCTCTTCTTGTGTTTATTTTTTTTTTAGATGGTTCACTCCCACATGAATTTGCACAAGAATAGTCTCTTTTGCAAACATTACATTGAGCTTTAAGTTCCTTTCCAGAAAGTTTGACCCAAGTAAAATACTTCCACACTTCAATTGTCCTTATTTTGTGTTGTACCAGTATATTTGGTTCATCTCCAGCTGTTCTTATAATTGAAGAAGTACCATGTACCTTGTGTGATTCAGTAATCATTGTGAAGTTGTCAAGCCCTTGAATTAGGGCTGGCAATTTCAGTAATGCTGATTGTAAGAACGAGAGAGAGAGAGAGAGAGAGAGAGAGAGAGAAGGATGATTATTCATTCATTCAATCAGTAATCCTCCCTGTGTGTCGCAGGTCTCTATTAAAGGACCTCTAGCCATACAACAATTCTCCTAACCACTTAACAGTGTGACGCTAGCTGTTACAACCGTTCTTCCCACCTTCTAACCCCCCAACGGTTTACAGGAGGTAAGTAATTACAAGATTACCCCAGGGTCGTGACAGAAGTCAATTGTTTTTAGATAGTGGAACTCCTTGTCAAATTGTATTTCTAGAGAAGGAACAAGAGAGCTAGGCCAAGGTGAATGCATTGATGATGTACTATGACCATGGGGGTTGTGATGAAGTGCACCCTCATGGAGATTCTGGGAAGATGAAACGCTTCAATAGCCTGAACTAGATTTGATGATCAAAAAGATTATAGATATGATATTTAAAATAAAAACTATAAATGTGAATAGACAAAAGTTTTCAATGCTAAAATTTTGAACAAAAATTGATTGAATGTTAGCTTGCAAGAGAGAGAGAAAGAGCGCAAGAGAATATGATGTGTGAGGGGGAGCCAAATTGAAGGGGACTTCCAATCCCCCACGTGCTATATAAAGATGCCCAAAATTGGATCATTGGATAAAAGTCCTACAGTCCAATTTTAGGAATGTTGAGGGGCTGCACAAGGCTGCAGCAAATGTGGACTGCTACACAGGCCAAGCACAACTTGGCTCTGGTCATGACCTAATGTGCGACCCATCTTATGGGCAGCTTGGCTCATTTCACACTTCTAACCTTCACGTGTTACGTGTTATGTCTTCACCAACATCTTCCAAACCAACCAATATCTTCACGTGTTATATGTGGTCATGACCTAATGCGTAACCCATCCATTATACAACAAGTGCTTCAATCATACTAGGCCTGAAAACACTTCAGGACTGTAGCTTAAACCCTAAACCTGAAATAATTAGGTCCAAGTCAAGTAGTGTACGTATTAACGAGTTGCGTATTAGGTTAATTTGTTTGAAATTCTGGTTTGAGATGGAAGAATAATAGGCATATGTTGATAAGTGTGAATACAAAATAAGCACAAAGTTTGTCAAGGATGCATCAATTACATGTTCTTGTAGTCAATTATAAGGGTTAATTGCACTTAGGCCCCTTGTGGTTTGGGTCATTTGCATAGAGACCCCCTATGGTTTAAAAATAGTTCTAGAGGTCCTTGTGATATGCTTGCTTTTTTTTTTTTTTCACGAGGGGGGCAGCCTCAGACACCCCACCGTCAGTGTAAAAATGTCTCTGGATGACGTGTTTGAGCAAAAAAATTAAGCCACGAGAAACTTCTAGAGACACAATAACCCTCAAGGATTTAAAAATGTGTGTAGATGAGATTTTTGAGCCCAAAAAAAAAAAAAGTGTCATAAGGAACTCTAAAGACAATTTTGAACCAAAGGGGTTCTCCTTGCAAATAACCCAGAGGTCCCAGACCACAAGGGGTCTAGGTGCAATTTACCCCAAAAATAATGATCTTGGGTAGTTACTTCTATGAGATATTGGTAGTTATGTAGAACCCGAAACAAAACACAAGAGTAAACCCATTTACGCAAATTAATATCATTAATTGATATCAATAATCAAAAGCTACCTTAAATTACAATCTAAAAGACTATTTACAAAAGCTAATAGATAAAAATCTACTCTAACTAGGATTCTACTAACTAAAGGAAATAAAAATATATTAGAAGGAATCAAAAGAAATTAGGAAACCAATTAAAGTAGGAAATAAACTAAATGAGTAAAATAAAATACTAATTCCTGAAATTTACTATTTTGTCCTTCATCAATTCTCCTCCAGTTGGAGAAAACACGACCTCGAGTTTTGTATATCTTCATTCTCAATCTGGAGTCACCCAGTGGATGAGAAAAGCCTAAATCTGTCCATCCCTGGCAAGAACATTCTGCTTACATAAAATAATGTTAAATTAAATCTGTGCACAGAAAAAAGGCATCTTTAGTTGGATCTTTGATTTAGGAGCAAAATCAAGTAATAAGCTAGCAATAGGTTTATTAAAAGGTAAGGTCAGTTGTGAAACATTATTAATGGGCAGTTCAAGAACAGGCAATTGATATAGGCGTTTAGAGAATTCCTCAAGGAAAATACAAGGAGATTTTTTAATTTCCTTACATGTTTCTTGTTGAGGTTCACGAGGAATTTCCTCATATACAACAATTTCCTCTTGTTATTATATTACTTCTTCCTTTTCTTCAGGACATTCTAGAGGATCACAAACATATTCATAAGAATGAAGAGACTTAGTTGATTCACCTTCATTGGGTTGTGTACCCAATAGTTCGAGGAATTGGGCCATCTGTTCAGTAAGTGTTCCCATTGTACCTGTAACTGTTCCCACTGTACCTGAAAGACCCTCAAATGACTTGAGATCAACAGGTGTCGTGGGGGAAGGTTGGTCTAATTGATGAGACACGAATTCACACCCTTCAGTCCAGTGAGAGTAGTAAACCGATAGTAAGAATATTGTGAGTCAACAATTGAGAGATGCATGCTAAGCAAAGGAGAACCTAACATAGACCTTTGGTTCACATAAGGTTAGGGATCATAGGTGAATAATAATGCCTATGCTGGTGTAAGTGAGCATCTATGGATTGTAGGTTTTGATATACTTGGGGATGGTTGGGGAAATAGGGTTAATGAAAATTTAAGCACACAAATTAAATTAACATTATTTCAGAAAACAGAACATTTATTTCAAATAAAGAAAGAAACAACCTGTTTTCTTTGCAAGAAGAACCTGATTTGAGGCTTAGGTTAAGGCAATTGGGTGGGTTAGTGGTTGCTTTAATTTGAAGGCAGCAAGAGTGGGTGATGGTGTTAACACTCTGCTGGTTGAAACTGGTTTGATGGGCTCCGATTTATCTTTAATGGTGGCTGAAGACTGAAGCTTTTGGCGGGGCTATGGTTGGTCGAAAAGACTGAAAGCCATTTACTCAAATCAATATCAATAATCAAAAACTACCTTCAATTACAATCTAAAAGACTATTTATAGACAACTAATAGATAAAAATATACTCTAACTAGGATTCTTTAATCCAATCTAATTAGGATTCTACTAACCAAAGGAAATAAAAAGATATTAAAAGAAATCAAAATCCATTAAGAAACAAACTAAAATAGAAAATAAAATAAACAATACTAATTACTAAAATTTACTATTTTGTCCTGCATCACCTAGTTTGTGGTTTCACAATATTAAGTTCATGCAAGAAAGCCGATGCCTATGTTGCATGAACAGCAATGTAGATCAGAATGATCCTTGCTGATGTTTTGAGGTGCATATAAGAAGTATATAAATACATAACTAATGTGAAACATATATAATGAGTATCCAAGAGCTTATAATGCTAATAGCTTCTGCTTGGGTTTGAAACACATTTATTTTTAATGATCTATTCTTCATCCAGTTCCAACAAATAAAACCTGGTTAATGCATCACAATATGTCATGCAGTTTATTCAATAGTAATGGCAGGTGGATATGGAAATGTGTAAAAACACTTCACATGACATATTGGTTTAACTCAGCTTACTTGAAAAGTTGGGAGCTCTAATTTTTATTTGTTAGACATGTCAGTCCGCCGTTCAATATATAGTGCATATCCCAGTGAAGGCCAAGGCCAGTTCCATCGCAGCTTTTCTAGATCTAACTTTTGAGTTTATTTAACTAAGTAGTCATAACCTGTTTTGATATGGATATGCATGAATTATATTGTGTATTTATATTATGAACTAGCTTGCCTCAAAAGAGTGTGTTTATTTTAACCGACTGACTTAGGTGGATAGCTAGTTTTAACCTTTGTAGTGCCATCTGTGATAACTATGTTTGACCAGACTGGATATTGTAATAACCATATGCTTCAGATTTTTTTTATAATACTTTTAACCAATTTATGTCTGCAACATGATGCCTTTCTAATTTATTAACTATTCTCTTATTGAGATAACCATCCCTCCACATTATGGTGACATGTGAGACACTTCCTGTAAATTTATTGTTAAAATAGTTGGAAGCA
The DNA here is from genome assembly GCA_036245055.1 of Diospyros kaki. NCBI lineage: Eukaryota > Viridiplantae > Streptophyta > Magnoliopsida > Ericales > Ebenaceae > Diospyros > Diospyros kaki. The sequence goes on along the minus strand of BSEG01000002.1, from coordinate 3,453,140 downwards.
ACAACAATAACAACAGTAATCACAAACCTTAATTCCACTAGGTGGTGTATCCCTCTGTAAGGCCATTTTATTATATGTTATGCGTAATTGTTTCCTATCAAGTCCTCTTTGGCTTTCCTATCCCTATTTTCAATAAGTGCCACTCTAGCCATATTACGTATAATCTTATTTTGTTTTTTTCTTGAAGGAAAAGCATTATATAATGCCCATAAATGAAATTGGTAAAATCATTAAACAACTACACATCAACCTTTGTACAGGGATGAACTGGGATTTGAGGATGAATTATCCGTAAATCTGTGAAAAGATTGAGGTGGAGGCAAGTATTGTAGGTATAAAATTTGGCTGTTACTTGTATTAGAATAAGATTCTACCAATTATGGTTCTGTTTGAATTTGAACTTAATGCAAAATAAATTCTACTTAGTAGGTTTATGAAATTTCACATATGGAATAGAAAAAATGAAAAGGAGCACATTTTGTGGAGCAATCATAAAACTTAATGTTGGTTGCTTTTTAGTAGGTTTATGAAATTTCAATCATGGAGTGGAAGAAATGAAAAAGTACACATTTTGTTGAGCAATCATAAAACCCTATGTTGTTTCATTTAAATGGCCTAAATTGAATAGTATGATAAAATTTGTCTCAGTTGGATGGTATCAACAAGATATTCTCTTTAGTATAGCAGGGGATACTAGAAGTAAGAAATCCAAAACACTTTTTACTTAGAAGCTTTCTACTATCTGCTTAGATATTCCACAGAAAATCCACCACATAAGAGAGTGAAAAGGGAGCAATTTCCCTTTTCCAAATTTGTAAGGAGACCAGTGACATGTTTTTTTTCTTTTTTTTGGTTGAACTCTTTATGCTCAACTTCTTCGGAAGCATGGTGATTTCTTTGCCAAATGCATTGGCAACTGAGGATACTTGCCTCTAGGATGAAGCCAGCACAATGATCATAATTATAATAATAAATAAAAAAAAAAAAGTTTTGCACACCTTTCATTGAATGAGGCATCACTCACTACACCTCAAATTTTGAAAAGATCCAACGCCAACCTTAATACAAAAGTAGGTGAAGCACTCTCATTGGAAAACACCAATAAGTATTGGCAAACAACAACTTATCCCCAATTCAACAAAGAAAAATACAAGTCCATACACAAATTGAATAACATTTCAGATTTTTTTATAAGTAAAATAATCTCAAGATATAATAGTATCGCTATTTGGCACAACAAATGTTGGAAGCACTTTAGTTAAATGCCTAAATAAGTAATCACAAGTACATAAAGTTACGCCTTGTACTCATGATACATAAAATTTTGCCTTGTACTCATTATAATACTAAGGACTTTAATCAACTGTTTTTGCAACACATGCGCATGCAAGAAATATTCACATCCAATTTGGGCTTCAATTATGCCTAATTTCAACCAAACCATCCATCACCGTCACCACATTAGCCTGACACATATCGGCATGGATATGTACCAATTTCAAAGCGTACATTTTTCATAGTATATATTATAGATACAGGTAGCTTCCAAAGCCTAAAACTGTGTTCAGATTGATGATAATCAGGCTTACTTAAAATATGTTTTGAGTTTTCTGAGCATTGATTACATATTGCCAAATTGTGAGGTACTCTTGCTTGTGTGTAGGTTACAGGAAATGACAATGATGCCACTATGGTTCAACAGTCTTCCATCATTGTTCTCCTCAGACAATTCTTGGTTGCAATGTTGGTTTTAGATACTTGGCAATATTTCATGCACAGGTATATGCATCAGAACAAGTTCCTGTACCGTCATATCCATTCTCAACATCACAGACTTGTGGTCCCATATGCATTTGGAGCTCTGTATAACCACCCACTGGAAGGGCTTATCCTCGACACAATTGGTGGAGCTCTATCTTTCCTTCTCTCTGGCATGTCTCCTCGAGCTTCCATATTCTTCTTCTCCTTTGCTACTATCAAAACAGTGGATGACCATTGTGGGCTATGGCTTCCGGGGAACCTGTTCCATATTTTCTTCAGAAACAACAGTGCCTATCATGATATCCACCACCAGCTCTATGGCAACAAATACAACTTTTCGCAACCATTCTTTGTCACATGGGATAGAATTCTTGGCACTTACATGCCTTATTCACTTGAGAAGAGAGCAGGTGGTGGCCTTGAAGCAAGACCTAGTAAAGATTGCAAGGATGACTGATGAACTTGGCGTGCCTTATTAGTTACAATATATGAACCACTAGTTCTGATTTTGAAAGTCTGATTATTTCCCAACACATGATTGCTTATATTATCTTTGTATATATTGTTGTATTATTAGTTTTCCTTTGCCCTTGTAAGTTGATGATACTCATCAATAATGGAAGTGAGAGCTGAAATCATGACAGTGGTTCTTGTTGGCCCTTGCTTTGTCCTGGTTTCTAATGTCTTACTGGAACTGGTTTTGCAGTACACATATCCCATTGGTAATGAGGACTGTCAACAGTCTCTCATAACCTATCTTAAATCTCTTATGTTTTCTGGGTTAAATTATTGGTATTCTGTGCCTGACTACTTTTAAGGAGAGGAGAGAGGATTTCTACTTTTTGTGGCCTTTTCAGTTGAAAACTTTCACCACCCTGTGATATAATATGTATTCCCTAGACGTTTGTTGTTTAGGTAACTGCTTGAAGAGTAATGCAAGGAGATAGGGGCCATCACGTGTAAGCATTGGTCACATTCTGCTGCTCCCATCTTGCCTAGAACCCGTTCCTGCTGGGTATTTTGGAGGTTTTCATTTGTTCTTGATTTTCCTTGATGTGTTGTAGTGAACGGCTGCCTGATCGAATTTGGAAACAAGGGGCTTACAGTGAATTTTAGGATCTTCCTTGAGACCAGGGCTTTTGAGAGTCGTGCCAAGAAAAATGTACAGTGCACATGCCTGAAAGTTATATTACCTCTGCTTTATCCACCGTATACCAAACTTTACAATGAAACACTTGAATGCATATGGGTTCTCTTTAGTTGTATTTGTTGTTAGTGACTCTCTCTCTCTCTCTCTCTCTCTCTCTAGTTGTATTTGTTGTTAGTGACTCTCTCTCTCTCTCTCTCTCTCTCTCTCTGGTTGTAGCTTTAATGTGTTCATTTATAAATAGTAACTTGACATTTTTGAAACTTAATACTGGGGTTGAGTAGAGATTATACTCGTAGAAGATGCAGTAATCTATACTAGTCTGTCTGTTTTGTGTTCATTGTGCTTTATGTGACGGCTGGGTCTATTGTGGTGTAATTGCATCCAAAAAGGGGTTTTCAAAGTTCCAATCCAAACGAGGACCAGTGCGGTTTATTTCTGGACCAACATGATCACTTTTAATTATTCGGCAAAGGGAGATGTTTGGATGAGAAATTGAGAGGGCTTGTACATTCCCCCCTGGACCAAATGTCCATCAAACTATACCTTTCTATTTTATCAATTAAATAGTCTGAAAGCTCCTCTGTGCTCAATTATATGGGATTGGCTTACTTAGAACTGACCCTATCCAACAACATTAAATACTTTCTGCTCCGGGGGGTCCATGACAAAGATACAACCCTATCCCAAGATATCATTTTGGATGTTCATACCTAACATACATTATTGCAATGGCCATCCTGGATCTTGTTCTAAGCTGGCAGCTTAACCTAGTAGCTTTCATCACTTGGAACTTTTCAAACTATAAGTTCAATTCCGCTTCTGAATTTGGGGTAATTTACTCCTTTATTTCGATTTGGTTTATCTGCTTCTGCTTTTATGGTAATCATTCTCACATGGTTTGGAACTGTTTTGTAATCATATAAATTTGCAATGTCCTTACTGAAAAGTTTCCCAAGTTACTGGTGGCATTCAATGCTTAGCTTCCTTTTCATGTGGCCAACCACTCTTTAGTAAGAGTTCCAGCCATCCTCCACTCTTTCTTTGCAAATTCACAAAGAAGGAAAAAATAAAGTTAGGTTAAGATTGCTTGCAAAAAGGCCCTAGTCTAACTTTTTACAAAATTAAGAATTTTGTATATCAAGGACATTTTTCTTACTTTATGCACGTGCTTGTATTCTACTTTCTTGGGCTGAGAGTAAACATAAAATGGATGGAAAAGTGTATGGTTGCTTTCTTGTGTTAACTGCTTTGTACGAGTGATCTGGCATCCGATAAGAGATGTTTCTTGCCATTTGCATAGGATAGTGTCAAATACAGGACCCATCTACTTACGGGCTAGTTATGGGATGATTGCTGCCAAACTGTTTGAACAGTGGAATGAAATGTGCAAGTACCTACCAAAGCATATAAACCAATCATCACATTCTATGCTGGGCAAAATTCTGAAGAAATATCAAGGAGTTACTCTTAACAAATATGAATTATTCAACTTGGGTGAAGTCTCCAGTCAAGAGTTAACCATCATTCAGCCGACATTCCACCCGAGCTTTAAGTTTTCTCCTTCCAATGTGGTCCTGCAGAAATATCCACTACTGCTCAACTTTTGATAATCCAACAATATCAGTGCTTTCTGAACCATTTTTGACACAGTTTCCATATTTTTTCAGGCTTAAGATGCCCAAAAGAACATGGGAACAAATCAAATGTGACACAAGATCCATGATTTTTAGCTCCTTCTGAGGAAGAAAAAGGCAGAATTCTCAAAGCAACAATGCCTGGTTTGGTTAAACTGATAACCCTCAGCATACAAGGCCATTTCCAATTAAACAAATGGATACATTCACCAAACACAGGGAGGACATCCATGAAGAGATGATTGTTACAAGAATTAAACACACTTATTTTCTGAAATGTATATTGCTAACAGCAAAATATATCAACCATACTTGGTGCTAAACTGTAATCACCTATCCTAAATTGCTGAGTTGCCAGATTCTGGATTGAAATTCTGATTCTGTTCAGCTGAGACTCTTCTTCAAACCTCGTGAATTATGGATTATTGGTAGGTCAGAGACTGACTTTCCATTAGTTCTGTAAGCATCTCCAGCGACATTCAGAGCTTTGTGGCTCTTGCAGCCTAAGATGATCCCCGAACGCCGCTTTTCCATATCCTTCCCGGCTGCAGCTTTGGCTCCCGCAGCCATTTTTTGTACCTTCACTGCCGCTGATGATGTTATTAGCTCCTCAGAATCAGACATCGCCGAGAAATCAGCCGCGCTGGCAGTGACAACGCTCCATTCTATGCTCGCCTCGCTGGGTGCATAGATACAACTGGACAAGCCATCTGATTCCTGCCTTTGGAGAAGAGGGTTGCACTTGTTGGTGAAGCTCTCTATTTCAAACAAATCAGAGCTTGCATCGCTGTCGGTATCCTTGTACGTTCCATCAGAGTTACCTGGGATTTCGAGTTCTTCCACTGTTGCATCGGAATCCCATGTCCACATGGTGAAGGAATTCTTTGTTTTGTGCAGCACAGGGGAGCCGAACACCTCCAGTGACTTTCTCTGTTTACCTTCTTCAGGCTCCAGTGAATGACCATTCCCGGGCTTCGAGTCCAGGACCGGGAAGCTGAAACACTCTTCTCTGCTCAGCCCAAGCCCTGGACGATCAATCTTCTTGCTGTTCATCTCCTCCATGATCCATGGATTCAACTGGGATTTCTTAGTTTCGGCTGAACCAACTGTTTCTGCCCCATTCTGGATTGGTTCTTTTGTGAATCTTCTGGCTTGCACTTCATAGCTTGCACTTCTATTGGAATTGCTTTCACTACCAACATCAACAGAGTTCTTGCCATTACAATAGCAGCTGCATCCAAGATTGGCAAGCAGGCTCTTGCCATTCCTTTTGTTTGTCTTTCTTTCAGGCGGATTTCTTGCAACATCTTTCAACAATGAACTCTGGCTGTTCCAGCTTGAATCAGAATAAATACTTGCAGTTCCCAGCTGAATATTTGGCTTCATGAGGCCTATTTCGACTGGCTTCACGGGGCCTTCTTCCACCGGTTCTTCTTTCATAAACTGGTACTTGATTGAACCGCCATTGTTGGCAGCTTTTGAATCCTCGTTATCCATCCCTCCATTGAAGTACTTCTCTGCCCCAAACACCCCAATTTCCCCATCTTCTTTCTTTTTCCCAAAACAAAGGCCCTCATAGATGGACTTGGCAGTCAAACCAGGCTCTGCAACTGCAAGTTTGCTCACCAAGGTTTTTTCAGAAGAGTTCAGGTAGGAGGAAAAGGAGCCGTCTGCACGGTGGTGTTGGTGATTATCGAATGACAAGGGCTGCGAGATGGTGGTGGTGCAGCCTGATTTTAAGGTAACCATAGCCATGGAGACTAATTTCTGCACAAGAATTTCTTCCCTTTAAGAGAAAGTGACCCCAAGAGAATCAAATTTGGCTTCAAAGAAACTCAATGAACATGAAGCAACAAAGCTACAAAAGCAAAATGAAAGAGACACCACTCTGAACCAGCTAGGAACCAAACAGAAAAGAAAAGTGGAAAAGGAAAAGATTGCTGGATTGGAAATGAATTATATTATTGAATCTTGAGGTCAACCAAGGCAGCAAAAGCAACAAAGTTCAATTCAAAGCAACTTTTTGGTGCAGAATCAGTTCAGAGGATTCCACAAGCCAAAAAGTCCTGAACTTGAGCACCAAGATGGTAAGAACAGAGTCATTATATGCTTATCCCAGGCGGCTAAAATTTACCCCCTTGTCAAAATTTTTGCCATATGGTTGGTGCCATGAGGTTTTCAACATTGTCTGGCTGACAAGAACACCGCATTGAATATGCCAACAGCACGTAATCTTATTATCCCCACCTTTTCACTAGATGGCGATTTGGCAATGAACATGGCTCATATTAACAGGTGTGCAATCTGTCCGATAAATATTGGCAAGAATTAAACCTACCTAATCTCACTGCAACAAAAAACACTTGCTGGGGCAATTTTTTTAGGATATTTTTTAAAAAATACTTTATAAAATACTATTTTACGGCACAATTTAAAAAAATGTCTCAATAAAATATTTTGAATGAGATACAACAATGAAGTGTCCTAATAAAAAAATCTAATAAGACATAATTTTTTAAATGTCGTGTTAAGATAAAGTTGTGAACTTAATAACACAACCTTAATAAGACAAGAATTAAAATGCTCCAATAGATGCAAGACTTAAAATGCCCCAAAAAACTCAAAAGTAATGACAAGTTCCCACCAAACTAAAAAGCTTATTTTCTGTAATTTATTACGAAAAATAACTGATACGTTGAAAGTAAAAATAATAATATAAAATATAAAATTACCCGATACAAGTTTGAGCATTTATACAAGACAATCTACAATTTTTAAGAATTCAACATGAGAATTACCCTCACCCATTGAATCTTTTATGATAACTTCTTCTCCTCATCTTCTGTTTTTGGTGGTTTTTTTAAGCAATTTCTTCTCTTCATCTTCTGGTTTTGGTGGTTTTTTTAAGCAGTTGAGTAAGCAATCCTTTTTGAACTGATTTAAGATCCTTCTCAAAGGCTTGGTTTCTGTCAATATCAATGTTATGATGATTGATTCATGGAATCGATTGACGTCTGTTAGTTATCACCCCAAGTGATGGATGGGAAAGAGTGGGTTGAAGTGGTTTGGATGGCAATTATTGGGAAGAAACTGTAGACACCAAGAAATAGGGAAGGTTATCAAACGTGGTAGATTTGATGTCTAGCTGGGTTTTCTAATCCAGTCACAAGAAGAGTGAAGAGTAGTCCCCTACTTCCTTTGTGGGCTCCACCGTTTGGTCCAGAGGAATGTTAACCACTCTCCCCATTGCACTGGAGAATAGAAATCAGGTCTGCGCATTATCTATGGTACCCATTTGCCGTTGGTCCTATTGCGCCTTAAATAGGTCAACAAACACTGCGCCGTGTTTTCTTTGTCATGTAATGTAAATTTCACGTGAAGACTCCGTGGTCCCGTAGCTCAGTTGGTTAGAGCGTTGGTCTTATGAGCCGAAGGTCGCGGGTTCGAGCCCCGCCGGGACCAGATTGGGACTCTTTTTTATATTCAACGTGTAACAATATAATGGAATTTATTGGGTCAAATATGTATTGACCATATGCTTTCTGTACATTTTTAAGTTAGCACACTTCAATTGGAACGTGCAACACATGCACGTTAAAATGCTCAAATTGTCTCTTAATGACTATCTTCTCCATAAGTTTTTCTTTCAATAGTCGACAATGAGGCAAACGCAAGTTGATGACTATGAGTGAAAGGTATAGAGACCGTTGTTGGTCAGGAAAAATTCAAGATGGTGGCAGAAGATGAAGAAGTGAAGACGTTGGTGGTAACAAAAGGTGCAGAGACTATAGTCGATAGTGATGGAAGACAAAAAAGCGAAAGCGTTAGAGCAAAAGGTGAAGGCATCGGTGGTGGCAAAAGGTGCAGAGGTCGTTGACGACCTTTTACCATTGTCGATGCCTTCGTCTCTTTGCCTTCCACCATTACCAATGCTTCTGCCCATTCGTCTTCCACCACTGCCGACGATAGCCTCTGCACCTTCCATCATCACCAACTCTTTCGCCTTTCGCCTCTTCCAACTGACAACAACCTCAACACCTTCTACCCCATTGGCTTGTACTTGCCTCATCGCCAACTACTAAAGGAAGAAGTTGTGGCAAAGATAGTGGTCGCGTGAAGGGTAATTTGGGCATTTCAACACGTGTATCTTACACACTCTAATTGACGTGCATAATTGACTCGAAAATATATTAATTCAAGAATGTAATAAAAATAACAAAAGTTCAAATAATCACGCAAAAAAAAATATAAAAATAAAAATATATATTTAGCCAAGTTTATGTTCACTAATTATCAATGCGGAAGGACAGACTAATCATGATTTTGAGAAGTGTTCGACATATAATCAATTGACTGTTTTATATGAGCCTGCAATTGATATACAAACAATGTCTAGAAATTTTTCAATCAATTGTAACCACTAAAGTTCATCAGATAGGACAGAAATGGAAGCAAGATTCTGCATGTTAGGCTGTCTGATATCTCCCAGCAAATGCCAAATGGTTTCATCATCTCTTCTTGGACCAGGACCACCCTACCCAGACCCTTTGTTAAGTATATGCCTTACGTCCAACCAATTGGTCCAAATTGCCCTGCTCTTAATCTGGCTTGGTCTGAGTACCTGTCAAATGAACTCCACAAGTTGAGCGAGGATTGAGGGTGAGGGAGGGTAACATTACATGTGGGTTCTGTGAGGAGACAGCTTGAGTGCAATGTTTCACAGTAACAAATAAACTCTCATTACGGTCACGTACATAACAAATATAGAACTTTAATATTTGGTCCGAATTTCAGCCACTAAAAGTTGGTGAGCCAATTTCACCACATCAAAAGCAAAGTTAAAACTCACCAATTCGGAGCAAATATATCATCTTCCATATATCCCTAGCGATCCAATAAAAAATAAGCAGGAAGGAGGCATCAATACGCACACGCAGAGGCACCTTCCCAATTTTACCATCCAAAAAAGAGTAAACAAGAAACAGGAAATGGAATTGTAAAAGCCCTTTGGGAGTAAGTTTTTCTTGAGATCTAGCAGTAACAATAACATTCTACAAAAGAAAAGGAAAAAGAAAAACAATCAAATAAATAGCGTTAGAACTACAAGCTTAGCTGTATCATTTGTGATTCACAACAAATGAACAGTTTGATGGAACATGCAATGTAGAGGCCCCTCCCGTAGTAAACCTCTTCCGGCAAAAATGATATTGGGGAAATGAATAGTTCATGGATTGTCCAAAGAGAGTTGAGAACAGGAACCTCCTAGTTTGGCCTTCACTGCAAGGACGTGGAGTTGTTATCCCCGGCAACCCAGTACCGCTTTACGGCAACAAGAATCTTCTCAGGAACAAGGGGACCATCCTCATGATCCATCATCTTAGAATCCCACCTCATCCCTCCTATTATCTTCTTCACCTTGACAAGCACATCGACTTCATCACGGAATATGACTGCACCCTCTGGCCGCAAAATTCGATCCATCTCCAGAAGAATGTCTTCAAAACTACATCTGTATTTATTATATATGGGTATGTGTCAGATTATAATCACCCTCAACTTAATTAGTCTACAATCTGTATCATGTGAAGTGACCAATCAAAATATGTTACAGGCCAAAATTCTGAATGCGGATAGGGGCAAAAAGACAATCTGAAACAGTCCTCAATATGCAACAGCAAAGCAACACATGGACATGAATCTACTAATGAAAAAAAAAAAAAAACCACGCTCTAGTTTGATTCTCTTAATGATTTTCAGTAACAAACCTCAATTATGCAATTAACAGTAAACATCCCTTTGGCATCAGCATTTTTTTTTTTTTTGGGTGAAAAAGTTAGCTTAAAGAAGTGTTTTTTTTTTTTTTTTTTTGGGGGGGGGGGGGGGGCACTACGGTTTTGTGTTCAGTAACTGCTTAAAAAAAATTAAATTTTTTGTTTGTTGTTTTTATGGTAGCATTACACGGAAAATGATAATAATGCCCCTAAAATAAGACAGGTCCTATACTTATATAAAATTGCTTCATAAAAATATGAAAACATATGAACCATCTGCCATTACTGGAGAAAAGAGCTAAGAAAGCATCATTGTTATACCTTTTGCTCTTGTTGTTGTTGTTCTTTGCTTTTTGGGTAAAAAAAATGTTTTTTCTTTTTAATAAAAAAATGCCTTCCAACTTTTCTAAGGAGAAAAAACAGGAGCAGCTAATGACCATTGGTGCCAAACAGATCTTAAATATGAAGGCCACCATACCCCCAGGCTGGAAAACTTTGATAACAATTAAATCAAGTTTATATTCTTAGGTGATGAAGAGGCTTAGTTTGGTATTTTATGAAGTAAACCAGCCAGACTTGGCTCAAATTTATAGCTAATCATGCGAGAAGCTGAAATTAGAGATTCCAATGTAGTCTAGCATTCCCACAACCAAAACATGCCTCAAAAGCAGTTTGATAGAATATCCATCATACAGCAAAAATATGATGTATGAGCAAAATAACATTTAGAATATACCGAATATCCTGTAACTACTTTAGCATTGTAGTCCAATGGTTCAAATAAAATCATCCAAATCAAGATAGGATTTTAACACCAGCAAAAGCTTGGTCAGATTAGTGAGCAGGTATGAGCTTAGGCTACCCAACATGAACCAAGCTTGAAGAGCACTAGTTCACCCACGACCATGGGCAATGAGTCTGTGGCTTAGCTAAAGCCGAAGTTAAAGACCAAAATACAGCAAAGGGTCTTGTTGGGAATCAACCTTTTTCTATTTACAATTTTTGTGTGGCTTAGAAAAAAACAGACGTTTGGAAGATAATTTTTTACTAAAAAAAAGAATTAGTGCCACATGGAGCCTGAATCATGCAAGAGACTCCAATGGAGGTTTAAGCAGTTCCAATAGTATAGCCACAGACAAAAGTGTGAGAAAGAAGCATAAGAAAGAACAGCCATCACACAGCAAAAAGATGACACGAGCAGCAGAATATTATTTAAAATATGTCGTGAACAATCATTATATTAGAGCAGGCTGTAGGCCAAGCAACATGAACCAAGTCTGAAGAGCAGTGCTTTACTCCATGTCAATTTCCAAGGTTTTCTAAGTTCAACCAAACTACAAGGGGGTTAACACACAGCATGCTCAAAACCCCTCTTATGACAGCACCATGTCAAAGGTAGTAATTTGGCTAGCGCATGATTTAACTTCAACTGGAGTTATGCTTAGCATATTAATATAATTTTAGGGAATCTTGACACATAGTTCATATTAGTAAAATATGTTATCTGTAATAACAGTTCTCATATGAATTAATCCATCCATGTGTGTTTTCACTTATAGTTTCCTAATCATATCACTTTTGAGAAGTGGAAATGTGGCCTCAAACATGAGAATGGCACTTCTGAACCTTGAAAATAGAGAAATGGCATAATGTATCAAATGCACCAAAACTTAGCATGAACTTTTCACGCAAAAAAGGCCAGAATCATATTAGGAAGGAATTTACATCTATTCAATAATCAAGGGACAGTAGTAAAGATATTACTCACTTGTCCTTGTACAAACTGAAAACCCCATTGGCATGAATCAGGTCATATGTCCTAGGATACGTGGAGAAACCTTCAGACCTGAACCCAAAAGGTTATACTAGTGAAAATGACATCTGGAGTGAAATAGAAGAAAGTAAATCAATGAAACAATGAAATATGAATTAAGGCCAAATAAAAATTTTCTCCAACAACACAGCTTCTTACTTCAACAGGTAAACAAATTAAAACTCAGCCAATCTAATCTGTTAGTATGTCGTTTGTTATTTTCAGAGGAATGCAGACAGATCTCAACTTAAGCGCGACATAAACATATCTCCAATATATAAATAAACTGCAATAGGCACATTCACCTCTCTTGCTCAGTTTTTTTTTTTTTTTTTGCGTGTGGTTATTTCCTTGTCCATTTATCTTCCTCATCATCAACAAAAGAAACAACAGTTGTAAAATCTGACATTGCAGCTTTCCAGCAAAAGTGTACATATTGGACTCCTTAACCAATAAACATGTAGATATTGGCAGTGAAGGGATCTGTATCTCAATGTGCATCTGTGCATGTGAGTTAACTTTGTATGGCATTTGTTTCTCCAGACGCACATGCATGGGCACAAAAACACAGGGCTTAACAATGTTCCTGCAAGGATTGAGGCTTTGAATGATATCCATATACAATTAGAGCGATGTTGGTAGACAGTGGACATTGTCCTACTGAAACGTTGTTGGCAGGGAGTGTACCATACATGGAGCAGTAAGGATGCAGGGACTACAAGGATGAGCAAGATGCTAATTGGTGCTAGTAAAGTATGTCAGATGACATCACAATCAGTAATTTTTTCAAGGCAAATAACCAAATGTTCATATTTATAATCACAGATGAATGACCAGTAATGTGAACAACAAAGCCACACACAGGCTGACAACAAAGCACAGATAGTTTACAAAACATGGCAAGTTGCTATTGTCACCCAGCCCTAGATAATTTATTCCTTTAAGCTCTATAATCAGAGTATCTCAGTTCTCATTCTAAGCAGAAATTTCCCAGTATGAAATTCATAATTCTAATATTTCTTATCTAATTCTAGTATTGCCACAATTTTAAATTATTACAGTAGTATACAATTGCTAGAATAATAAAAATAGCCAAGCAGTATAAAACTAGGCATGTAATATGTGCAATATTTGGGGGAAAAAAAAAGTTTAAAAGTCAAACCAGTCATGGTAGATGCCAATGAGTCCTCTCTCGTATATAACCCCCAGAGTACTTTTCTCGGCAATAGTTGGCACAACATTCATAACCCATAATTTAGGAGAGTCAAGTGCTGCAGCAAAACCTCCCAAGCCGGCATTCATATCCATAATGTTGCGATATCTTCCAGTGTCAAGTATTTTGATAACTTTTTTGTAAGCATTTACATGTTTCCTCCATAGCTTATTGTTCTCCAGGTATGAATCAACAGAGACTCCAGGAACAGATCCACTAGCAATTCTGGGAGGAATGGCATTAAGCCTTTCTGGAAATGGCTTGATTTCAGAAACTTTATCTCTGTAAGCATTTGGATATGGAGTAATGCATTTTTCCATTTTCTTGTACCTAGTAATGACCAAAAGAAGTAGAGAAGATTAGGCTTACAAATTTTTCACAACACTAAAATGCTAGTTCAATCATCCATACTCTTCAACAAAATAGCAGAGTGTATTAATAGGCTGATGGTCTTGGACCACATGAATTATTTGGAGACCTCTAATTATTCAACTTGCTCAAATTGTGATAAAATCAAACATATTTTCTTTTGGACCCAAAAAGCAAAGGAAAAGGAGGGTGAATATCAGGGAGGAAAAGACAGGCTTGGCTATTATTTGCCCATGTTTGATATATGCAACTGCTTTCTCTTTCCTTTTATATTGATTTTTTTAGTCTTATTGTGCTCTGAGACATTATAAGTATTGGCATCTCAGACAAATTTCCACCATCACCAAAGTACAGGCAGTACAGGAAACTTTCACCAATTCCGTCTGTATTAGGTCACTTCAGATCCCACATAATGCAAGTATTGCATTTTAGGGTCATGATATTGATAACACTTTTTCAGGATATTGCACAAGCAACATGCATCTGACTACATTCTTTGGAACAGCTATTAAAGAGATGATATAGCGACCAACCTTCCAAGACAACCACATCCACATCTGCATAACAAAAAAACTATATCCTTTGTTCAATGGACAAGCATGAAAACTAATTAAGATGTCCCAACAGCAACAGTAGGCAATCGGGAGTGACATGGAAATTTATCAATTCATGAGCATAAATAATACAAGAAGCTTTTTGTCCCTGAGTAAACACGTTTATAGAACAAAAGACAGCCTTAAGGGGGCAAAACATGTATAAATATGGCAGTAGTAACTATTAAGGCCATCCTCAGCACCAAAAAAAAAAAAAAAAAACTACACACCCCATTCCAACCTCCCAAAGTCTATGTCTACATGTGGAAAGCGAGCAATATTTAGTCCTCACAGACATTCTGGAACTGATTAAATACTTGTCCTAGAGTCCAGTACAGGCAATCCAACTAAAAATTTAGAAAGACTTTTCGATACCTTCTTGCTCCAATTAAAAGGAGGAAAAAAAACAATATTTACTATATACTTTTATGACTCTCAAGAGAAAAACTATTTAGCACACTGACCTTGAGAAAGTGCAAAGAACTAAGGAAAACAACAAAAAATCTCAAATCAGCAGTAAATTGAAAATTATAAATTGAAAAAATAGAATACAAAATTCATGACCATAGAAAGTAGATTGAAATAACAAAATTTCAAGTGTTCCAAATATCATCAGAATTGACCACATCCTGCCTTTTCAAAAGTTCAACGCTGAAAGGTCTCACTCAAATTCAACTATAAGCACAGAGTGATGCAAAAAAGATGGGAGAAGATAGAAGAAAAAAAAGGAAATTAGGAGGGAGAGAGAGAGAGAGAGAGAATTATCAATAGTGTCAATATCAATCAGAAGAATTAAATTTCTGATTACATCATAAGCCTGATTATAGGCTGAAATCCTATCTTAACAAAATGAACAAGAGATAACTCTAACAATATAAAATCTAAATAAAATATGATAAATAACTAAATATCCTAATATAAAACATTCAAATTTAATAATTCTAATTCCTTATCACAGAGTCAACTTGCCTTGCAAGTTGCAACACACTTGCTCTTTTTAATCATATTAATCCTGAATTCATAATATTTTAGTTAAATATTTTATCCATGAATCACAGGAATATGTTTAATCATTTATGCTATAGAGTTCTCCTCTTATTATCAGGCATTAATAGATTGAAATATCTAGTCATATTGCCTGATATGTCTAAAAGCAGCAATAGCAATAACACCATGATTAGATTATAAAAATAATGATAGATTCATACCAGACATCATCTGCATCAACTGTTGTGCAAAATGTGGCTTGAGAATCATCTTCAGTGCGACGGCATGACTCAGCATCTACCCTTTTTTGCCATATAGCAATCTCGCCCTTCTCAGACTTCTTCTCCCAGCAAAGGAGTTTTGCGATCTCCTCAATCTTCCTTTGTTCCTCCTCAAGGTCCTCTTTGGAACGTTGCCAAGCTTTGTAGTTGGTTTTCCAGTTAATAGGAGGTCCAGAAAGGACCCAGTAGCCACCAGGTCTAAGAACTCTATCAACCTCCATCATATACAATCCATCTGCACATAGAAGAATCCAGGACAACAATAACATATTTCTTCCATCAAAATGTAATTTCCAATAAACAAAGCTAAAACATCTAGAAACACAGCTTATTGTTTCTTTCTTTTATTCCACTTGTTGTTTCTTGAAAGTTGAAACAATTAAAGAATTGTGTCTCCTGTTTTATGCTCATTTGACATGGAAAAAAAATCATAAAATGCTCACCATTAGCTCCCCATGGAATTAAGCAACGGGAACAGTGAGCCATGTCAAAGGCAGCAGACGGGTATGGCATTTTAATTGTCCCAAGAACACCGATAACAGCAGGCACTCCCCTTTCAAGTGCAAATTGAACCTGTGCTTCATGTGAGTCTCTAGGTGCAAATGACATGGCTATAACATTTCTTTTCCAGAGGTAGGCACCCCAACTTGCAACCTGAAGAAAATAACACAATGTTAGAGTATTAACTGTTGATATCCCACAATAAAATGGTAAACTTATGAAAATGATCTCTCAAAAGAAAAATTGAAGATTGGGACATCATAAGAAAAATTTAACAAACTCAACATACCCCACAACCAGTGTCCAATGCTGTTCTAACTGTGCCTTTCTCTATTGGTACTACAGAAGCTAGCTGATCAATATATTTGTCTGCCCCTTGAGGAAACTGTGTTCCTCCACCTGGAAACCTAAACACATTGCCTTCATACTGAACCCAGTTCTGAATTGCCTTCTCAACTGTTAGGCTCTTATAGGGTGCATTCGCAAATGGTACATAATCACGACTCTTTGGCCATGGAAATGGGGTTACATATCCTTTGGGTGCAGGGATAAGGCAATGTAACTTCTCACTTTCGGGAGCACAATGCCGTTCACGGTAAATCATGTTATCCCTTGGGAAGGTCATGGCTCTCCTTTGATCTTGGCAGGGCGTGTAGTCTGTATAACGGGCATCACATGGCTTAAACTCTTTAATTTTTGATTCGGAATCGTCAATGACACCAGCTTCACCACTATGATGGGTCTCAAAGTTCAGATTGCGAAGGACATTGCAGTCTGCTCCTCTCTTTGTCATCTCCAAAGCTATGCTGTCTCCTTTTCCAAATCCACTTCTTTGCCATGCTCCCAGTAAATAGAAGAAACAGCACAAACCAACTACTATAAAAATAGTTACAGAACTTCTAGTCCTACTATCAACAGCATTTAGCTTCGTTGCCATAATGCACCTGGAACAATTTCGAAGTACTATTAATAGAGAGTTGGAAGCCAAAAGCATAAGGAAGCAACACCAAGACACATATATGTTTCTTGTCAAATTAATTTCTTATTACCATAAAATATAGTAAATCCAGGAGTTCCTTGTGTAACTCAGTTAACATTCATGTTGAAATATGAATTGACCTGTAGATCATCATGTCATCTAAAGCTTAAAAGGGGTAGCTTATTTTACTTGGTGTAAATTCATTACTCATGCAGGTGATTCTTTACGTACAAGATCTCAGGCACTTATCAAGCCAATTTATTGCCAAATCCTGCAAGATTATAAACTGACATACAAAAATCTGGACGCTGAATGTAGATACAAATGCTCAGTTGAAACAAATAGGAAAAGCAACAAAAAGAAAAGGAACAAAAAAGAAAAGCTCAAGATTTGTTGCTTCAAAAATAAGGTAAGCATATAACAAGATCCTCATACGACTAGTGAATCAATGAAGCCAACAACTAAAACGCCCAAAAAAGCACTCCACATACGAATATAGAGTCGAAGATCCAATTTCAAAATCCAAAAACATAAAAGAAGAAGAAAAAAAAGAAGTTCAAACAGCTAAGCTAGTAAATGCTAACACTGAAATCAAAACTTGATATTCGTTGGGGTAACGACGAAGATCGAACCAAGGCGACGGATTTTTAACCAATCATAGCAAAACCATGAACTTCGCACTAGAAAACTACAAATCTAAATCAAGAATAGAACAGATGTTCACCGAGATTAAACTCACAATTAACAAAGGGGAAACGGAGTAGAGATCATTCAGATACGAAACAGATCACCGACACCTATCGCATTGAGAAGATCCGATTTCTTTGATCGCTTACGAGAGGTTCTGTTCCCTTCCCTTCTTCAAACTCTGGCAAATCTTGTCGAAAATGGGAACAGTGTTCTCTGCGAGAAGAGCGTCGATCGGCACGGCAGCAGAGCAGATTGAAAATTGAAATCTATTAATAGACAGATGCACGTCTCTCTCCCCTCTCTCTCTCTCGATAGCTTCTCTTTCCATTGATATTATACAACGCTTGGATCAAGATTCCTCCGTATAGCAATCGATAGCCATTTGCCACGCAGTTAAAAAAAAAAAATTATCCTTATTTTATTTTATACATTAACCATAATTTTTATTTATTCACAAAAATTGACATTAGTATTTGGAAAACTCAAATTAAAAAAAAAAAGGCTAAATTGATTTTCGACTTTTTGTCAATTTAGTCCCTAACTTTGTTTTATTTGCTCTTTTAACTTTTGAAATATAAATTTTAGTCCACTTTACCTTTTAAATGTTTGAGTTTTTTATCAAATTCATTTCTGAATAAAAATAATAATAATAAAAATAAAAATAAACCTCACCGACGCCAGCTGTGGACGATACAATGGATACGAAATTATTTATTATTTATTATTTATTAATTATTAGTTCGTGCTGAGATGAAGATTTGTTAGAGGGACCCACGCGCCGACGGGAGTTGGGAAGCACTTGCCACTTGGAGTGCGGTTTGTCAAAGCGACGACGTTTTGACGCGGTTTTGAAGCCTGCGGAAGGAGTGGACTGGATCGGCGTATAATAGTCTCTCGTGTCGGCTAAATGCAAATGCAAATTCAAATTATGTGTTTAATAATATTATAATGACTTTGTTGCCGCTTCAAAGTGGAATGCTACTCACCAATTTGACTTTTGAAAATCAACTATATATCACACTGATGGCCCAAACCCAATCAAATTCAATCTCAATCGTTTGTGGTGTTAATGATTCTATGCCACAGGGCACGAGAGTATAAACGAATTTTAATAGTATGATGTCATTAATCTCTTGATCTTGGGTTAAATTTGGTTTAACTATTATTTAATATCAATAAGATAGTTTGATTGATGTTCTCTGGTTAAATGACCGAATCACGATAAATTAGAATTTAGATTAATAGGTTATAAATTCAATTCTTTATTTTGGACAATGAAGTAAAATTTTTATCTATAATTTATTTTCTTTTATCAAAATCAAATACCCAGAAAACAAACAAAGACAAAAGACATTAATCATAAGATGGTTTGATTGATTGATTTTGCTCTTAATTTAGTCTAAAAGCACTTTGGTGGTCTAAATCTAAGTGCTTGATCCTCCAATAAAAGTATTCTGTGGACCTTCGGTTGGGTGGACGTGCACTAACACCCAAACGGCACTCCTAAATCAACGGGCAGATTGCACGGATTAGGTATTTATTTATTGACATATTTTTTTAAAAAAATATTATTTAAATATTTAATTATAATATGTATCTATTAATGTGTTATATTTTAATATAAATACAGAATATATTTATAGATATAATAAAATATTTGTCTTGAATTTCTAATTCTTGGGATACTTGTGAAAGATGAATCGATTAGGGAGCAGAGTGTTTCTCGTATGAATCTTTTAATATTTAAAGTTAGTTTCTAAAATATAAAGAAAAGTAAAAAAGATTGTAGTCCAAATAAAATTTTTGTCTTATCTTAATCAAAGAAATAATTTGTTATTTGTAGAAATCAAAATTAATAGGTGAAAGAGTGTATAGGTCTTTCAAATCATCTATTCTTAATTTTTAGCTAGAGACATTGAAAATAAATTTGACATATTCTTAGACTTGAAAAAAAATTTCGGGATAATCTCCTAGGGAGCATTTGGGAGGAGTGCGATTTTATTCACCCCATTTAATGGGGGTTATTGGGGGTTAAAATAACCCCCATTAAAAGTTAACGACATTTCCTCTACTTCTCTCTTATTTTCTAAGTTTTCCTCTCTTCTCTTCTCCTTCTTCTTTTCCAGCCAGTCTCGTGTCGTCGTTGCTGCAGTCACTCACACATTGCCTCGCCGCTACATCATCTCCTCACCTCGCCAATCGAGAGGTAGCAACAAGGTGATGACGAGGCGATGAGGCGGCAGTACAACAACGAGGCGAGGTGATGCAGCAACGAAGCGGTGACGATGCAGCAATGCAACAGTCGTGAGAGGAAGGCGGCAAAAGGGTACGTGACGGCGACGAGAGTAAGAAAAAGAGAAAGAGAGAGAAACGGGATAAATGAGTAGAGACCCTCAAAATGACATTTTTACCCCCTAAACTAACAGGATAAAGTTACCCCGTTAAATGGGATGAACAAAATCGCACCCGAGAGAGGTGTTGGGATGATCTCCTAGGGATACATAGGATAGACTACTAAAAATAATTCTGTAGCTTTCTTTCTTTCTTTCTTTCTTTTTTTTGTCTATCTTAAATTTAAAATTACTTGATAAGATGTAACAAGTATAATTGAATACTTAAATAAATTTAAAATTTATTACGTGTACGCGGTTGTGCTGACACATAAATTAAAATTTCTGCAGGTATGTAAGGCGCATCGGGGGAGTGTCCCATACCAACCATGATCCTAATAGATAAAAGAGTCCAAGGTGTGCTAATTATTAGTGTATTAAATAATTATACCATGATCCTAACAGTTGAAAGAGTCCCATACCATATTGTTGTATTAAATAATTAGCGTATACCCATATCTGTATATATAATATTAAGTTAAAATATAATTATAATTTATATATATTATATTATAATAATTTTACATGTATTAAACACTTTACAAAACTCAAATAAAAAATAAACATATAATATTACAAATCAAAATATGAAAGCAACTAAAAAAAAATTATAAACACTGAATAAAATAATAAAAATTAAAGTTATTTTATACTTATTAACGTTTAATAATAAAAAAAAATTACTATCAATATTATAAAGTAGCCCTCAAGAGTTCTCGATCATGCATGTTTGGGGAACATGTTTTTTTATATTATTTTAATTAAAAAAGTTATTGTAAAAAAATAAAAATAGAATTAATAAAATTAAATTAAAAAATAATACAAATAAATAAATTATTTTTGAATATCTGCATCTTTAAATTATAACTCAATAAAATAGATTAATCAATTTCAAATTTTTTTAAGTATCAAATATTCAACACTTAAAAATAAAAATATTAAATTTTAAATTAAATTTCTTACTTTCATATCATTATTTGAAAAAAGTTTAATAGTAAACATCGCATTTGATCATCATCAAAGAAAGAGATTTTTATTTCTTTTGGAATTAAATCATTCATAATTTAAAAAATACAATTCTAAATGTTAAATTCTTAAATTATACATATTTAAAAAAATAAAAACTTACACTGTTGGTATTTTTTTATTTAAAAATTTCAAATGTTATAATCGATAAATTTTGTTTAAAAAAAATTAAGTATTGATATTTAAAATTAAGTATTAATTTTTAAAAAATTAAAAATTTAAAAAAATTGGAGAGTCCTCGACCCTTGGAGCCCCCGACCGTTACTGGTTTGGGGCTCCAAAGGCCCCCGACAGTGGTCAGTTGGGGCTCAAGGAGCCCCAAACACAGCGAGTCGAAGGTTCGACGAACCCCTGATAGGCGACGATCGGGGGTTATGGGCAAACTGTTGGTGATCGCGCAAGTGTATATATATACATATATGTGTCTGTGTGTGTATATGCGTATATGTGTGTATATATGTATGTGTGTGTTTGGAGGCAATGGCGACGGTCGATCGCAATAAGAGCAAGAATGTGGCAACAAAAATGGGTGATGTAATGAATAACTATCAAGTATTCCAAATAAAACTAACATAACACACTGAAAATATAATGGGACATTCCCAAACTCAGCCATTAGCAAAAACAAAGAGAAATTAGGAGAGATAGAAAGCCATGCAATTGATACCAAGTTGTGTAAATTTAGTGTGAAATGTGTGCAGTAAATAAGATTACTTACCTATAATCTCCCTGAGAGGGTGACTGCGATTGGCCAAGGAAGGGGAGGCGACGACAGATCTAGGCCAAGAAGGGGTGGCGATGACGACAACAGTTCTGCGCCGAGAGGCGGTGGCGACAAATGGCAAAAGAGACACAACGACGGCAGGGTTGGGCCGAGAGGGGTGGCGATGAACCACGAAAAGAGGGGCGACAACGTTGGAGCTGGGCCGAGATGGGGTTGTGGCAAATGGCAGAGAGGGGCGGCGATGACAGTGGGGTTGAGCCGAGAGGGGGTGCAGCGAACAACTGAGGGAGGGGTGATGGAGAAGGCCGACGATGGCTTGGGTGGGTGTGTGAGAGAGAGAAAGAGAAAGGGGAAGAGAGAGAGAGTGTGTAAGAACCCATATTTTCGTGAGGTTACCACGTAATTTAAGCAAGTTTAAAATACCGAAAAATTTGCTTAATAGTAGTTATAAGTACCGAATCAACTGCAGAGAATGCCTCGGAGTGAAATTATTTAAAGAAAATGATATGGTCTCAGCGAGTATTTTGAGATATGATTTATGGTATTGAAAGAAATCAAAACCGAGACAGTTTTCAGTACAGCTAAAATGCAGTTGCCATTTAGGCTGCAAAACTGAATTGTCGTAGGGGACTTCCGAGAAATCAACGAAAGCTTGAGGGGGCTCTAGTTTTTCGTAATGAGCAACCATTCAATGGTTTCGAGATGAAACAATAGCTCAACGAGGATGCTGGGTCGAAATCGTCTATATTGAGTAAAATTTAAGTTTATTAATTCTGAATTTTTAGTATCGTAACGCCAATTAATTTGAGGTTTAAAGGCATAGTTGCAATAAGAGAATTACTCAAGTGATATTATGATAAAATTGAGGTTTAATGTGTAATTTTTCTTAATTTAAAGTGTAATATATAATTATATATATATGTATGCAATGTGTGTGTGTGTGCACAAGAGAAATGGCATGCCCTGCAACTTCAAGCCATGCCCCTGCAACCTGAAGCCATGCCTTTGCAAGAGTTATGGATTGATTCTCACGCCAAGAAGGTTTTTCACGTTAAGAGGTATGGGTAAGGCAATGAGAAAAGGGACGGAGAGCTAATAAATAGATGGAGATTTGAGAGCAAATGTGGAAGGAAGAAGAGAAAGGTAGGGAGAAAGAGGAGAAGGCAGCAAGCTTGACCGAGCACGAAGAGAGAAAGAGAGAGATCAAAGAGGACGGGAGAGGGCTCGCTGGTGCTCATTGTAGTCGCAAGCTCTAAGCAGCTATGACGACTATAACACCCTGTCTTACACGGACGTGTCACTATAAGGCAATTCTCGAGATTTTTTTTTTTTTTTTAGTTTCAACACGCGTGGTATATAAAAAACAATCTTCACATGCAGTGACAAACCCCGAGAACCCCAATCTTGTCCGTTCAACTATCAAGATTAATAATCTTAAACTAAACGTGACATAATACAACACAACAGAATAATTAACATTAAAATATCGTGGCCTGCCACGAGTTTCATATAAGATGTTTCTACACTGAAATACGAATTACAAATTACCAAATCATAACATCATTATCTTACAACCATTCATACATACACTAAGGTAAATACTGTTGCCTCAAAATGATACAACGACTATCATTCTAAACATTATTGGCTCTTGAGTGGCCACGTCCTTGCCCTCACAACGGTCCCTAACTGGAACATTGAATGTTTCAAGGGCATAATCCAGATTAAATGATGAAACATCTAACTGATGGCATGAAACAATTTACTAAATGCATGAAAGACACACGAGCATGGCATATACAAACACAACAACATGCAACACGTCTATCTTGAGAAATCTCCGTGACATACTCAACCTCTTGTGAAAAATCCATTCCACACACCGTTGGGGTTGACCTTGCCGCGACATATTTAATCCTCAAGTGCCCTACTGTGTCACTCGTTCACCTGGATTAACCTTGTCCCATTCTCAAGAAGACCCCATCCCGTCTCCAAGGACATAACAACAACACGAAAACCAATACCCTGATGATATGAAAATCACATGCCATGCACAGACTCTTTTGCAAGTAAAAATAGTTGATGCAATATACCACATGTTCAGTATGCAAATGAAGCCACATGTACATAAGTAAAACACCGATGCATAATGTCCCGAGTGCTAGAGGGTATAGCCGCTCACTTGAACTGATTCAATCACATATATCCTAAGTTCGAGAGGCTAAAACTGCTCACCTGAACCCACTATACACACACCAACACACTTTCAAACAAGATAAGACTAGAATCAAATCACTCACTTGAACGTATTTGAAATGCCTCGATTTGTGTGCCAAATCACAAACACAGAACTTGAACACAATCTCGAGTCATGACACTCCCTAAACACCTTATTTATTAAAAGATCATTAAAATCCATTTTCCTCAATTTTTCTATAATTTTCTCTATTTTTCTCCTAATTTTCACCTCGATAATTCCAGAATAATTATTTTCTCAAATATTTTTCTCAATTTTTTCCACACAATAAATCCTAAAATAATTCAAAAAAAAAATACTAGAAGAGAAATATCAAAAATGCCCCTTCTCAAGCACCCTCACGCATCTAGCGTGTGGCTGCGCATGGAGTGTGGCACGTGTAGCCACGTGCCACCTTCTTCCTCATTTTTTGGGCTACCAACGACGGCTCCGATGGCAAAACCAAGGCCACCATGACCAGTCGATCCCAATGCCACCAATCTTCAACCAAAATGACACCGGAAGAGCCACCAGAAGGCCAGTTGCAGGCAGCAGAGGCGGACCGCCACGTTTCTTCCAGCCAACTTCGAATAGCCTTCAAACGAACACCAAAATGCTTCAAAATGCTTCGAAAATATTCTCTTTGATGCAAGGATCAAAAATCCCTTAACCACTCTCTAAAAATCATCCAAAAATGTGGCCAATTTGTTAGCCAAAACTCGAAACCCTCGACCCCTATTTATACCCAAAAACTAGTCAGATCTCAGCATATCAACAGCCATGGCTTGGTCCCCAAGCCTCCTACCGCCGGATACCACCTCCCCCAAGCCACCCTCGATCGTCCCATTGCCTGAAACGACGACCAAATGCTGTGGCAGTGCGGCGATCATCTTTTCACTGTGTTCACACCACAATTTTTGCTTAATTACACTTCAGCCCCCTCCCAAATTTCTTCCAATCTCACTTTAGCCTTTTTAAAGTACCCATAATCTTTCCAATACCACCATTAAGGCCCTACCTCCACTCTCCTTCTCATCCTCTTCGCCATCTGCACCCCTAATTTGTGGACGTTTACACCAATCGAATGCTGAGGGTTAAAGGACCTCCAAAAATCTGTGTCCCACTTAATTTCGGTGGGCTCGAGTGTCGTACTCGATCCTCGTGTCTACAAAATTATATTAGTTACATACATATTATATAAAAAAAAACAAATATACAAATTTTTAGGATTTGATTACACACATACATTCATAAGGCATTCATCGTAATTCTTTATTTGTGGCTTTTTCTTAGATAACCATTTTCTGCACCTGAGAATTATTACTGGGTCGGATAGTCTAATGGCTTATTTATTCTCAACCCATGGGAATGTTTCAATCAACCACCACTATAAAGAGCAAAAAAAATTTATAACAAAAAACAAACAAAACAAAAACAAAAACAAACGTTTAGTTAGTATAGACAATAATCATCATACATATATGTAATATAATAGGGAGAGTGACATATATTAATTGTACCTGAAATGCCAACACAAAACCATAAAGCTTGACTTTCTTCCCAATCTCACCAGTTAGCTTCTCTTCACTCGTGGTTAGACGGAGGTAATGTAGACTCTGGTTATCGACGTATGTCCCCCAAGGGAAAGTCTCAAATGCTTGCAAATCCTTAGCCAAAGTCCACATGAAATCGTCCATAAGTGCACGCTTATCGTGCCCGAACAATATCATATTAACCACAACAACGTAAACCAATTTCAGGACATTCTCTGAAACTAGCTCATGTTTGCTACTAAGTAGTAATATGATGTCATCTCCAGACACCAACTGTTGCTGTATTGGAAATAGTCGAGAACGTAAACTATTCGACTCAACGGGCCTTGCTTCAAGGATAGTCTTATCAATCGGCCCAAATCGGAGTCCACTAATAAGGATGAACACCTACTTCTCGTACCTGTATGGCTTGCCGCCAATCTCAAACCACATTTTATCGTGGCGAGCACCCAAAAATGTCACATTCCTAACTAGAACTTGATATATCAATTGTAGTGCACTCAAATGAAGGGATAAATGGATCTCCATTAAATGTCCTAATGGATCTTGCACAAATCTATTGAACAACCCATATTAGATGAGAGCCTACCCTGAGGTTTTTTATCCCACGGTGAGTAGTGACATGTGTTCTTGGTACTCGGTTAATATGAACATAAGTAAATTGCCTTTGTTGGTCATCCATCTATAGCAAAAAAAATAAAAATAAATAAATACATCCACAACAATTGGATTAGTAAGGAGAAGCAAAACAGGTTTTCGTAGCCCCACTATCGAGCCTAGAATGACCGAGTTTCGTGGAGGATCGAAGCCCGGGCCGGGCTTCGTCCCAACACTAAGCTCGGTTGGGCTTCATCCATCGAGCGAACATAAATAAATAATTAAAATAAATTAACAAACAATCAAATAAAAAATTTGAAAAACACTAAAACTAATATAAGAAAACAAATTTAATAAACTAATTGAGAACACGTGATAAAAAAAAATCATAGTGAAAAAAGTTAATTTGAAATTGTTTAATTAATTGCCCAATCAAAATATGCATAAACCAATCATTGATGTTGTTAGTTTTATTAATTATTTGTGGAGATCCTTTTTTGGAATTAGGAAAAGAAACTCAAATTAGAAATTATATATTTTTTTTCCTTAATTCTGTATTTGTATGAAATGACAAAGAAATTAAAATTTCGAATTAGATTTTTTTCTCCATTATTTTCCTATTGTTGTATGACACATTTTTTCTTTTGTATTTGTATTGTTGTATGACTATTTTTTTGTATTGAAACTTGTATTTTTTATTATTAATTCAATTTTTTTTTATTTTCTTCAGGCCATATAAAAATAATTTTTTTTTATCACTATCGGGCTTCAGATTCGGCTCGATAGGGCTTCAGCCACAGCCCTATCAGGCCTAATTTGGCCCTTAGGTTCGATAGGTCTTCAGCCGGAAGACCTATCTGGCCAAAATCCCAATATTGTATAGATAAATTCAAAATATTCTATTTAAATTAAAAATAAAATTATTAATCAATAAGATCTTATTGAAGCAGTGAGATTCAAATCATGATCTTATTGTTCTTCAAGCAAATTGAAATAAAAATAAAATAAATTAAACTTCTATTTACAATTGAAGTATAATAGGATATATGAGTAAATTGAAATAGAATTAATATTAATTAATAAGATCTTATCAATTATAAGAAAAAAAAATAAAAAATAAATAAAAAGAATAAAATTTATAATTTTTCTTTTTTTATTTTTTAGATCCAGCTTCGAGCTTCGTTGGAGACTAGGCCCGACTACGAGCCTCGTATCAAATGAAGCTCGTAATAGGCGTAAACGACGAAGCCCATCGCCCCCATCAACGAAGCCTCTATCCAACAATGGGGCTTCCTTTGAATCACAATCGGCTGGAGGCGATGGGGCTTTGCAAAGCTCTATCGTCGCCACCCAACCTACAAATCCCATAAATAAAACTGAAATGGAAACTGATTGAGACTTACCTTTGGGGTTGCAGTTGATTGACAATGGCAGTGGTGGCAGTCGACGGTGACGTTGGTGGCGGCGGCGGCGGTGGCTATCTGCGCTTGGGTTTGGAGGAGATACGATCAGGTTTGGGGATGGGTTCCGATCAGGTTTTGGGGGTGGGTTCCAGTAGGGAGATATTTTTGTAATTTCAGTGTTTGGGGTTTCAAATGGTCAGGGTTATTTTGGAAATTTTGTGTTTTTATTTTTATTTTGAATATTTATATAAAGTGTTAGATTTAAATATTAGGTGGTGAGATTAGAATTGAGAAAGTGGCTATAAGATGCAAATAATTTGTTTGGATAGGTTAAAAATGTTTTTTCACAGAAAATGGATTAAAAACGAATTTACTATTTGTAAAGTAGTTAGTTTGTGCAATTTTCACTAAAATTAAACAAATTCAAATGTAAAAGATCTTTGGCAATAAAATTCCTATTTGTAAAGTAGTTAGTTTGTGCAATTTCCACTAAAATTAAACGAATTCAAGTGTAAAAGATCCCTGGCAATAAAATCCTTTCTATTTATTTTACTCACGTGCACATGATGTGGTCTCACTTTGTGAAAATTTTAAATTGCTACACTCATGATCTTGTTAACAAGGTAGATCTTGTATAAAAAATAGGGTTATTTCTTCCATTTTTACTTAAATTTTCAAATTCTTAAATTTGAAGAGAGAGAAAATAAACTTCTAAAACTGAATCTCAATAAAAAATTTGTATGTTAATTGTTAAGATTATTGCAACTATCTATTTATTACCAAATCAAGTACTAAACTTGTTTGAAAAGCTAATAACTTGATACAAAATTATTTTAAACTTAAAAATTCAATTCATCTCTCTCTTAAATTATTTTTTTGAACAATAATAATAATCGACAGTAAAAATCTTTCATCTCCTTTTAACTAATAATTCTCTCTCTCTTAAATAAACGAAACCTTTATGGATTCCTTAGATTTTGAGTTGCTTATTGAAACCATAAATCTAAGTTTATTTATAGCTTTTTTGTAGGAATTCAATATTTTAGATTGAAATTTAAACTCAAAAAATTTAAGATTCGTAGAGAAATTTAGAGATAATTTAGATATTTAAGTTATTATAAAACCCAAATTGTGCTCATTTTTATTTTTTAATTATAATGAAGATAAAGGAAGTGTATTTTGAAAATTTTAAGAAAAATAATTACAATTTATTAACAACAAAAAATTATCTATAATTATTAAACTAAAAAAAAATGCAAACAGCGTTATAATAAATACTTTTTCACTAAAACTCAAAAGTGATTCATACACCACCTAAATTGGTAAAGGGAAATTCTATTCAGAGACCTAGAATTACTCTTCACAGTTGCTTCTTGCCAAAATTCTACATTATTTTTCAAAAATCCTATTTTACGCTCAACAACCCTACAACCACACCCATTTTTCTCTTTCACACCCATCTCCTTGAATATACACACTTATATATACACGAATACACACATATATACACACACAAACACATCTATGTATATATATATATATATATACATATACTCACACACAACTATATATATACATACACACACAGACTGCGGCCATGGTAGCTGCCGCAGACCATGGCCACGGCCATCTTTCGTGGCTGACGGTGGCCACGATGCCGCCATTGTCGTCGATCAGAGACCATGAAAGCTGCCCCCGAACCCCAAATATACACACATACACATACATATGTATATATATACACACACGTATGGCCGCGGCCATAGAACACTCAGCGGTTGGAGAACGCTCCGTTCCTCGACCTCTGGGGGTTGGGAAACATTGGATTCCCCGAAGACCAATTTTCGGGGAACCGGGGAACCCAGCATTCGGGGAACACTGGGTTCCCCGACCCCCAACAGTCGGGGAAGTCTTTTTTTTTTAAAAATTAATTTTTTATTATAATAAAATAAAATAAAAAATACAAATAAATAAATTATTTTTAAAAAGATACATATATATTTAAATAAATTTAATTAATTTATAAAGATATATATCTTATTAAATTAGTTAATTAAATAACTAACTTTAAGTATATGTATTTTTAAGTAATTTAATAAGATAAATTAACTAATTTTAAATTTTTTTAAGTATAAAAAATTTAACTCGCGATAATTTAAAATTTAAAATTAGTTAAAAAAATTTATAATTAGTTAATTTATAATTATTTAAAATAAAGATATTTAAAAATAATCTATTTATTTGTATTTTTTAATTTTATTTTATTATAATAAATTATCTCTGTGTGTTTGTATATATATATATATTTGTGTGTATGCGCATTGAGAGAGAGATAGAGAGATGGGTGTAAGAAAGAAAAAAATGAGTGTAATGAAAAAGAAAGAGATATGGAGTAATTGTGTAAAATAAAAAGAGAAGAAAAATAATATAATGCGATTGGTTAAAGGGTAAAATAGAATTTTTAAAAAATGATAAAGAATTTTGGTCGAGAATGACTGTAGAGAACAATTTTGTGACTGTGGATAGAATTTCCCATCGATAAAACCACCCATTGCTTGTTTCGGCCTTATCTTCTCTGCTACTCTCTCTCTCTCTGTATGCTTTTTCAATCTCAGAAATGGTTTCAACAATGGCTATGCCTCTTGCTCAGTCATCTTTTTCGCCGATCCTATTTTCACCTAAACCCCTAATTCGACCTACGCAAGCTGTTCTTCTGAGTCGCCACAGTAAATTCTCCCTTTGCTTCTCACTCTCCCGTCCAATCCGATCTTTAAACTTTCACCGTACAAACCGGAGTCCAGCTTCAACTACGCGAGGCCGTGCTATATGCTTTTACAATGCCGATGAAGATCAACAGAAGGTAAGGCTACAATTAAGCTTCGGAAATTGTTCTTTTCCGATTTATTGCGTTTGCTTGTGGTTTCGGAACTTGTTTCCCGTACTCATGAAAGTGAGATAAAGGCGACGGCGGCTTTGTGTTTACTTGTTTTCATATCCGAATAAGCGAAAATTATAAATTGAGAAATAGGAAAAAAATGAAGGAGAAGATAACTTTGAGAAGAGGTCGAAACAGAGCAATGGGAGTTCATTCTTAACTATTTGCTCTGATATGCGTTTGTTGGGGTTGGGGGGGGGGTGAGAGTCCGAGGGCCCTTTTCAGAGAAAAATCATGTAGCTTGATTCATTGAGCTCCTAATGAGTTTCTATTTGGCTGCCATTTGATTCAATCCAATCTGGATGTTTAAAGTCGTGAATCTTTGGTTATAATGTTGTGCGCAAGAGTTGGTGCTTGGGTCCAAAGATTTATGGTTTAGGTAACTTACAATTAAACTTGTGTTTTTTATTATGTGCACAATCTCAAGATATATTATGTTTACAAGAAAGATTTAATCAGAAAGTAGCTTGTCGATGTTCAAAAAGTTATAAAAATCGTACAATTTGAAATTTGTTTTGATCCATTCTTGCAATGCTATTTCAGGGAAGTGAGTCGGATTGGCCGATCCTGAAAAGGTGGGATGTGCCTTGGAAATGGCAAACAGTTTCGCTAACCTCACTTGCTTGTGGATTAAGGTGTTCTTCTGTACCTTAAAGTCCCTTAAATATCAATTAGCTTAGTCAAGTTGATTGTGGAAGGTGCATCTTTGCACTCATTTGAAGAACATTATTAATTTTGAAGAGTGTTTTATACTGGCTACCTCACAGTTACTTCTCACATGTTTATGAATCTAGAAATTGTTATCAGGGTTTAAGCGTACCCTACCTTGTTTTTCTTTCACACCCCTCTTTCAGTCATTGAGGCTTTAGTTGACTTATTTCTTGATTGAACCCCTCCCCCCCAATTTTTAGCCTTTTTCTATTTCCTGATAATATTATGTAGCACTTTTGGTGTGAATCTAATTATTATCCAGGCAGTTTTGTTTTGACAGGGTTGATAGAGACAGCGGCTATACCCTATTTAGGACTTCAAATTGGAGAACTGAACTTGGATGAGAAAGCTGAAATCCTATTTTTAGACCAGGCGTATGCAAAGCTCCTCTCTCTCTCTCTCTCTCTCTCTCTCTCAATTAAAAATAGTTTGTTGTTTGAAGTGTTGTTAGGAGAGTAAGACATTGGAATAAAATCTAGATATTTGAGGTAGTTTTTTTAAGGCAGCAAGGGTTTGAAGCATCCTCTCTCCTCCCCTCGTTCTTCCTTTTTAGGCTAAATGTCAGAGTCATGCACTTCAGAATTCTTGTGGAAACATTTACTTTGATGTTTTGTTATCATAAACATAAATTATAATGAGATAGGCTTTACAATAATTGGCATTTTCCCCTTCTGAGCAACAACAAAAAAAGCATTTTCCCTTGCTAATAATTTGTGTCAATCTATAGCTTTATAAGTACTATTGTCTTCTGCCAAATATTTCGACTCTTGTGCTTGGAAAATTTACACAATCTGTCTTACATGTTCATGAAACTTTTCAAACACTAAAGAAGTGCCTTGTGTGTTGCAGACTTGATTACCATGCCTTTTGGTGCATCCCCCCAACATGCTTAATAGAACTGAACATGTGTACAGACAGACATCCAAACATACTGGTTTTAATGGAAAAAAAAATTCCTACAGAAACCGAGTGCAAAATCTGTTTCAAATTTACCGTATGAAAAAACAGCAGAACATCTGTAGAATTTTGTTTCCTAAAGAACATCTGCACAATGTATTTCCAAAAGAAAATAATGAAAAATAATTTATGAGGGAAACCCCTGTCTGAAAAGAAGAGAAAAAAAGAAAGGAAAAAAAAATTATTTCCCATCGCCTAAGTTGGGAACTATGATGTTGATCTGATCAATGACACAAAATCTGTGCCTTCTACGGTACAAGGTAAGGAGCTTTTGGTTAATCGATCTCCCAGGTCTGACCTATGGAAATTGCAGTAATATATGTAAAGCCACTGCCTTTCACTGAAATTTTCCACCTTTTTTAAATTAAAAAATTCCTGCTATTTGTTTTAATTTTATACTCATTATTTTGCAGCATTACAACTGCAGTTGTGCTAGTGGTTTTGTATAGTCTCACCAACACCTTGGAACCTCACACAGAGGACTTGTATCGCTATGGTAATAGGGCCATACAAACTTATTTCTTATTTTATTTTGTTTATATATTTCAGTGTTTGGTGATACTCAATCTAAATATTACACCTGATCCCAATATGAGAAAATCCCCTTTTTGTGAAATCGTTGACCTGCAACATTATTTTCTGTTACCTCAGTGATATAATTCTTACTAAAATCCAGTGTTTTATGAACATTGTTGAACAGTTGCAAAATTTGTACATTCTTTGAAACTGCTGTGTTTTCTGTTATTCATTCTCTATAATTTGGACCTATAGTCAATTTTGTTAATTTGCTAGATTACAAATGTTTCAGATTTGAGGGAACCTTTTGATCTACAAAAGGGGTGGCTCTTGTGGGCTGGAATCGGTCTTATTGCAGCACTGGCTGCTATTGCATTGACAGGAGCTGCCATGTCTTTGTTCAGTGGTGAGAACCCTCAGAGAGAGGTTAGAAATTTATTCATAATACTATGATCAACACATATGCACACTTGTGTATGAACATTTTGCAACAACAATTATATTTCGTCCCCATCTAGTGGGATTTAGGCTTGTGATTTGTTGTTATCATCGTTGTTGTAGAGTTTATATTTCATATGATATTAGCCCGCCAATTGTATCTCCATTCCTGTTTACATAAGCAGATAAGCTTGAACAACTTACTAGAGTATGCATAATTTTGAATACCAAAAGCCAATTTAGTACCCGAAGTATACGCCAAAGGTTAGTTTGGTACCTATGTTTTCTTTTTTGGGAAAATTTTGTACCTAAACAACAAAAACCGACTCTACTTGACTGTTTTTGTTCAGTTTGCTAGCAGGATTTAGATCTCTGTTAGCCACATCAAATGTCCATTCCATCCAATTTAATCCAACTGTGCCAGCAAAATAGATCACTAGCGTCCATTTGGCTAGAACCCCTCCCCAACAAGGATTATTGTCAGACTTCATCATCTTCATCATCATCTCTCTCTCTCTCTCTCTCTCTCATGCATGCATGCATGGGTTCTGGAATCACCGGAACCCATTGCACACAACCCATCACACAATGGGTTTTGGAGATTGTTATAGAACCCGTCACCCACAATGGGTGGGGGGGGGGGGAAGAAGAAGAAGAATAAGAGAACTAGTAGTCTTGAGCAGCAGCAGCTATGTGCCACAGAATAAGAAGAGAACCAGTAGTCGTGAGCCACTTAACACCACTGTGAAGAAGAAGAACCAATAGCCATGAGCCACCAAGCATCACTGCTATGGTTGCCACTGCCGCCTTCTTCATTGTCTCCACCATAAGACAGTCACTCTGACCTTGTGTGATCTCCCTTCTCCCTCAATCTTTGTTGGCCAAGACTTATTGTCCCAATTTCTTCTTCCCTCTTTGAACTCTCTCTCTCTCTGTTCTCTGGTCTATCGCCAAGACAGTTGGGTTAACGGAATTTGATGTCTGTTTGTTAATGGACATTTGGCTTGGCTAATGGAGATCCAAATCTCGTTAGCCTGTCAACAAAACCTGTCAAGTTGAGTTGGTTTTTGTTATTCAGGTACTAAATTTGGCCCAAAAAAGGCATAGATACCAAACTGAGTTTTGGCATATACTTCAGGTAATTGGCCTTTTGGCCTAGTTCTGAATCTCTATCTGTGTGCACGTGTGTAGGAACAGTGTTGATTTTGACCGAGCTCACTCTAATTATTTGACTAATATTATGTATCTTTTATTCTTTGACATCATGATTATGTTTCTTATTTTAATTCAGAAAGTATTGGCGTGGTTTTGTCCTACTATGCACCTGATTTTGGATCTATGAATATTTTACTGCAATACCTAATGTTCCAGTAATTGTAACTTGGTTTCAGACTGATGCACTAATCCGCTTGCTTCCTTTGATTGGATCCTCAAGTATAAGGTACTTAAGAGGGGCAATCTGTCCCATGTTAAATTGTAAAACAACTGATCACAGTCCTTTATTGTAATATTTCCTTATATTCAATTGTGAAAGGAAATAGTTTAGTTAATCATCTCCATTTCTGTTGTAGCACTGCCTGTTTGCTTGGCATCACAGGTTTCCTTGCTCCAATCCTTGAAGAGACTGTTTTTCGTGGTTTTCTTATGGTGTCCCTTACCAAGTGGTATTGCTTCTTTTTGCTTTTGAAATATGAAACTTCCTTTTCTCATTTTAGTTTGCTTTTTTGAACCTGGTAATGTCCATAAAAAATACTATTTCATCTTAGAAAGTAGAAACAAGACCCTTGTTTTTTCCCTTTCAGGTTAAGTTAGTTAAACTCATCAGCATGATGCTTAAAACAAATTCTGACGTTATGTTGGTTGATTTCAGATTATGCAAAAACTAGATTTTCACTCACCCTGTCAAGTTTTTAAACCCTTGGAATGATCCTTATTTTCACTTGTTGTAAAGTTGATATTAAAGTTTAGTGCATGTGCATGACTGTAGTATTGACAAACTTGATTTCTATACATATGCCCAAATGTACATGTTGTGTAGAGGTATTTATTCTCAGAAAATTTTATTTAGTGTACAAGTTCTCTTTTTGCTCTCTTTTGCTTTGCATTTGTTTTTGTGGTTAGCATTTAATGTTCAAGTTGAGAAAATTTTATTTAGTGTACATGTATGCATTAGCTATTGGAGAATTTATACAGGAGTAGAAATATCTATTATCACAGGCAAGCTTTTCTGTGATATGGATGTATCCAGTAATGCTCCATGGTAGCATGATGTGCTGTTAAGAAAGAGGCTTACCAAGGAAGAATTGGAGCACAGGCAATTTCAAGATGTTAGGGCTAGTATCACCAAGGGGCATTCATGAGAAAAATCATGAGAAATAGATTATTTATAGGGTTTGAAGGGGGACACCAGAGACTATTTCCAAGTGGTGTCCCGTCATTTTGAGGTGCTGGGACAGGATAACAGGCACAAATCCACGTGTAGCTTTTTATTTGCACAATCTGGTTGCACTTAGTCTCAAACTATGCCATTAAAAGAAAATTGGTTCACTTGAACGGAAATTGTTTTGCCTATTACTAACATTTGACTTATGCCTAGATAAAGTTAAATAATTAGGGGGAGCTCTCAACTGAAAGCATGACACAAAGCTTGGTAGTTTAAAGTTTGTTTTGCATTTGTGCACCTTCATATTGACACCTATAGAGACACACCATTGTAAACTTTTATATCTGAACTTCAATGTCTTCATGCTGAAAACACTTGCTCAATTCTTCACTTTTGCTAGAAGCTCTCATTCTTTCTCTCTGTCAGGTTGCCTACTCCAGTTTCAGTCTTCATTAGTGCTGCAGTATTTGCAGTTGCTCATTTAACTCCTGGAGAATTTCCACAGCTGTTTGTGCTAGGTATTGATATCTCTTTTATTTTGTGAAGTTGATCTATATTTTGGCAGCAGTAATTGCTAAAAAGATCTAGAAAACACCTATCATGCTTAGAAAATTGAAAGACGCCATCTTTGGGTGCAGTATCTTTGCCAGGGTAAAAAGGGAAGGTGGGGATATATTTGTGGTTTGAAAACTGAAGATTACCAGAAACATTCAATAAATAGCAAAGCCAAAAAAGTGGTACTTAAAAACTTGCTGTAATTTTTTCTGACATTCGAGTAAGTTCATGTTTTGAAATCAAGAATGGTGAAAATTTGGTTAATTTTTCGTTTGTGCCCCTAAAAATTAAAAAATATTTGATCATCAATTCTTGGTTTCTGATATATGTTTTTTCTTTTGTTTTTGGTCTATCCAGTGCTACTAAATTGAGGAAGCTGGTATTGTTAATAGTAAACAAGCTCTCTTATATCTGTGTGGAACTTAGACTGCTGAGCATCAGTTTTACATTTAAAGTCTGAACTTAATGTTCCTGATGTACTGTCATCACGTTTCTCATGCTTCAGAGAAACTAATAATTTTTCTTTTTCTATTTTTCTGTTAACTAATTGAATCCTGTGCACCCAGGTGCTGCTTTGGGATTTTCATATGCTCAAACTCGGAACCTTCTCACTCCCATAACTATACATGCTTTCTGGAATTCAGGCGTGATCTTACTTCTTACCTTTCTTCAGGTAAATTGTCTACTTCTGGCTTTAGATTTTCTTGGAGTGTGTCACATTTAGTTGGCATCATAAGATCCTTTTTTGTTCTCCTTAATGTACGAACTTTTCATTTCTTGATGGAGCATCCCCTTTATCCAATAGTTATGGTTATTTTACACTTGTTCATTTATTCTAAAAGGACTTCATGTGCAAGTTTCTCATGCTATGTGACTGCTAAATACAATACATACTTGACTGTTAGATGGCAATGTGGCCATAAATCTGTAAAAATGTAAAATATTTAATCTTTTCATAAAATATTTGGTCAATTTAAGTTTGGGAAAAATAAAAAAATATGTAAAATATAGCTTTCATGATGTGCACATTTTTTTTTTTTCCTGTACAAGAATTTCATT
Source organism: Diospyros kaki (assembly GCA_036245055.1). Classification (NCBI taxonomy): domain Eukaryota; kingdom Viridiplantae; phylum Streptophyta; class Magnoliopsida; order Ericales; family Ebenaceae; genus Diospyros; species Diospyros kaki. Next base: position 3,415,915 of record BSEG01000002.1, on the reverse strand, counting down.
TAAAATAATGTGTCAATATATTTAAATTTAGAAGTCACCTTAAATAAGAAGGGAAAAGACATGGTTCAATAGCCTTGTTACCAAAAAAATAAGAAGAGTGGTAATACGACTCTATACAGGAATGAGGAAACCATCTTTTGACTAAATCACACTTAGTTCTATATTATTGATTTAAAAAATTTTACTTGCTTTATCTTAGTGATGGTGACCCATTGGGTGAAGTTTTTATAGAATTTATGAAACAACATTAACACTTTATCTATAATAGTAGGCTATATCCCAATTTCTTAAATCAAGTGTCAAAATCTCATATTCTAATTTAATTTCATGCAGCTAACTGGTAAAATTTATTGAACTTTTTTTTGCCTTCTATTCAAAATTTATTAAGCCTTTTTACCATAAATATTTAAACATTTTTTGCTCCTCTCAATCAAATTTCTATCGTCATCCTTGAAGATGATATACACCTTGTAGATCTTAGCTTATCTTAATAGCTGTCATCAAAGATTCATTCCTAGACACTCCGCCTTTTTGGCCATGAAATTAAAGAAGTTATATTGTGTGTGTGTGTGTGTGTACAACTGTGTTATACTATTCATTATAGTGGCTTAGAACAGATTAATAGAGCTTTTTGTGATTTGAATTTGGTAGTTAGTTTTTGATTCCCTTCACCTGTTCTCAACATACTGTTAAGTTGCTTAATTTTGCCATATCTTGTTTCATCAAAGCACCAATTCAATGTTCTTCCAGAGATAATTCTAAAAGAGCATCAATTTATGCTGAAACAAAGCTTCTAATAGGCCAATTATCATGTTGATCCTAACTGTTGGTGTTTTAATCTTCAGCCAAATCACCGTTAGCTTCTCTTAACTGCTTAATTGAGTTTATTTTTTGTGGCAAGTACTAAGTTCTCCTCTTGATTTTTTTTTTTTTTTTTCTAGCTCCAAGGATATGATATCAGAGAATTGTTGCAGGCTTCTCAATAGAGATCGCTCTTCCTTCTTTCGGGGGGGTGGTGTATGGAGCATGCTGGTGCCATACTGCTGTTTTCTCCTTAAATGTATCTTTTTCTGTAATATTTTTACTTTTATTTTTATTTTTCTTCAACATTCCTAAGAATAAAAAATAATTGATAAAGTAAAATTCGCATAGTTGACCTCACCTGGTATTATTAACTTTTGATCCTCATTATTATTGTTGTATCACATCACTTGGAAAACCAACAGAAATGGGCCCATTTAATTTGATTATGTTCCCAAATACTTGTTAACCTAAATTGGTTCCTAAACCTAATAGAATGGCGAAAACTTACTCAGTTACATTGCTTAGAAATTTTTTTTACAGAAGAACCAGTAATTTTTGCTGGCCTGTCTGTTCATGACTTCTGTAGAGCCATGTTGTGTGATAACCAGACCTGTAGCTGGCTGATTAATCATTTACTTTGTTACATTTATGGGGCAATGCTTCGTCTACCGTTGAGTGCATTATAATTTATAAGGATGGTAGTTAAGACAATTGATTAGTGAAGTAAGAAGAACGCATCTCCTTTCTTTTTTAAGCTGCTTCTGTGTTTGGAAGACAAATGAGATTAAATGTTTGGTCACGGTTTTTTATTTTTTTATTTTTTCCTTACATTTTGTTTGCCTAGTTTCTCTGTTTATGAAAGAAAGATATTGAAAATTTTCATATCATTTGTATGTAGTTTCGGGTTTTAAATTAAGAGTTGTCAAAGTTACAAAGTAGTGCTGGATGTTGTCCTACATATGCCAAAAAATGTTAAATGGCAAAGGAGGATCGGGAACAAGTAACACATTGTTGTTGGGAAATTAGAGATCAATAATAATGAACCAAGAGATATAATGAGAGAAAAAAGAATTTATTTTACTTGAATAAAAATCATAAAAGAAATTATAACAAGAATTTCTCTGTATACAAAAAACTCTCATGGATCTCTCTCACAAAAATCCTATTGATCCTCTAATTTGGGATACAATTATAAGAAGAGAAAATAACTATTTATAGGAGAATGAATGTAAGTAAAGTCAATAAAGTTAGGCAGATTTGCCTATCCCGCCTAATGTAGCCAAAGTATGCTGCCTGCAGTAAAAAATAGCCTTCTTTCAGCCATGCCCACGCTACCTAATATAGCCAAGGTTACCTAATGGTGGCGCCTGATACAACCTAAGGTTGTCTAATGATGGCTTAACTTCTACAATTGTGAATTTGAGATTGAAAATTTAGTTCTTAATCACGTTAATATTTAGGTGGTTTAATTAATGCTAGTTTTAGTCAAGTTTATTGAAAGGTAGAATAGAGTGATAAATTTAGTTCATTAAATTCTGACAATGTTTTCTTAAACATCTTTTGTAAAAATAAAAAAGACGAATAATTTATCACTTGCTCTCGCTCGTCGCTACTAATGGGGTTTCACTTGATTTCATTTTCTTTAGCTACACGGGTCTTTCAGTTCGCTAAAGATTTAAGAGGTTGAATGATATAAATGTGTGAGAAAGAGTTTAAATAAAATTTAATTTATAAATATTAATAAATTAGATTATTTTATGAAAATTATATATATATATATGTTGGGATCAATATACCCTATCTCTAACTTGTGAAAACATGTGAGAAAACAAAATAACTAGTCAAGTATCAAATGCAATCATAAAAGTAAAGGAGCATCAATTTACGTAAAAAATTTTCTTAATGTGAAAAATACAAATCACAGGACCGAAGTCTATTTAAAATTCTACTAATATCATTAAATTTGGGTTACAAAATCCTCTCAACAATCGCAAGAGGTAAGAAACAAAACACATAATCAAACTTATCTCAAATCAATGAAATAAAAAAAGAGTTGAGGAAGGACAAGTTAGACCAAAAGGCAGTACGAAAACAGGTTCATTCCCAAAGATCCCGGCCTCTAAATCATATCTCCACCGTTCAGATTCTAGAACCACAAGTCTAGAACAAACTCTCTAAATTTCAGCTCAATCGAACCACAAAACACCATCTGATCGTCTATTTAATCATAAGTGCGTAAGCAGAAACTGAAATATGAATTTCTCCAAGAATTTTTCCATTTTTCTTCTCTTTCTTATACACGACTTTTGTAGCCTAAGAGACACATTACCATAATCTTATTAAGGGTATTTTAGTCCTATGAGATAAAAAATATTAGTGACACAAAATCGGACTATTCTTTCAAGAATATTCAACCATTATTGGATCATCCTCTAACTAAGAGGAAAACCCAACCCAACAATATGTATAAACTAAAAATAGAAGATGGAAGAAAAGGCTTCAGCAGGGTTTTTCAATGAAAGCTATGAAATTTAACAATTTGGGTAAAATATTCAGTTTGCTATATATATTCACTTGACAATGTAACCGGTTGCACGTTATTATTGACTGAGGAGCAATAAGGGTAGTGCTTCTTAGCTAGGTTTGAAGAATTTGACTGTTTTTTTTTAAAGTTTAAATGCACGTGCGTATGGTATGGGAAGCAAAGCCGAGGTCAAAGAACAGACAGGAAGGGTTGCAAACGAGGGCTTGATTTTGGGACTTTCACCAACTTTGGAGTCCCCAAAGTTTGGCCAATTTTGAGTTTTGACTCGGTGCTTGCTGAACCTAAACTTCCCCCACCATTTATTAGTGGGTACTTGCTTGCTATCCACTGTGTAGACATTTGAGTGTGCAAACTCTCAACTTCCCTTTTTACTAGATTTATTTGCTCTCTTTCTCTCTCTCTCTTATATATATATATATATATATATATATTATTCATCACTTTTTGAGCATTGGACTGGAGGGCTATGAAAGGTAAAATCTCAAACTACTGCCTAAAAGCTTGCTTACTTTGCATAATTGCTTTGCAGAAAGCAAGAAATTGACGAAACCCTAACCCTGGTTTTCCCCAAAAGGGCTACAAAATCGAAGGAGAATGGGAGAAAGAAACCCATTGCCACCCCATTAATAGGATTCGGAGGGTTATCTAGGAAAAGGGTAGATGGTGCAAATTAGTACTAATAATAAATGATAGATTCACGTGCTTCAATAGTGAAAATCGTCAGTGTCTCTTAAAGCATGCATGCTGATAAAGTAGTAAATATTTGTACCCATCAAAAAACAAATAAATAAATAAACATCGAGGTGTGTTTAAGAAAGCTCTCCATTTATTAAGTCATAGCCAACAATAGGACAAAACAAAGACTAGTAGTGAAGAGCTTTTAAGTAAGAGTGTAAGAAAAGTGATATCTTGCACTCAGGTACTTGCCATTTATATCTAACATATATGATAATAGTCGTATTAAAAATTTGTATCTTTGGTATATCTCTTTATTATCTTATTTGAGATTAGACTATAGTTATTTTATTATCATTTCGATGTATTTTTATATAAAGTTACTAGGAGTAATTTATGTTACTTTTATTAGTGAGAATTTATATATGGTAATGATGTGTTGTCAAAATTTAATTAGTATTCATATTGAAGGGCCAAACCACCAAACACGTTTCTCTGTGCGCGTGAGATACAAGTTTTAATATAATAATGGAAGAGTTTCAGCTGTTTTGCACTTTGGAAAACTTGATATGACCTAGGTTAATTAGGCTCTTCTCATTGCTTCTGTTTAGAGCAATCTAAACCTAATTAGTTTCATTTATGTGAAAATTACAAGTATGAAGAGCATTTCTTGTGCCTAGCTAGTGCTATATATATGACTTAATGCCACAAGGTTTCAAACATTTCTGGGACTCAGTTCTTATATATATATATATATATAGATTTTTTGTGTGTTTAATTACTTAGTGTTTATAATTTGTAGATTATTATTCATGTTTTTCGAGTCTACTCGAAGCATATTCAAAGAATAATGATTACGGATTCTCATGAATAAAAAAGAAAAAGAAGATGGAAAGGCTTGATATCTGAAACTTTCATGCTAGCTAGCCTAGCTGGTTCTACATTTAAAATGCCAGCAAAATGTTATTGATTCAAATGTGAAAATAAAGCAAAAAAGGTCAGCTTATAAGCAGCAAATGTGGAGTTTCTTGCCAAACCTTGATGCACTTGAATTTCCACCTCAAATATAATATGTGTGTGTGTGCATGTGTATCAGATTCAGGGGCAAAACTGTTCTTGAGAGGAAGGAAAATACCTTTGCAAGAATGACCCCGTCCCAGGCAAAAGCCAATATTAGACCATTGATAAAGTCAACTTTGTCCATATGGGTGGAGTTTTAACTCTGAAATAAAGGTAAAAGGGGGTGTGGGGTCCAAATATATAGATCTACATATATTATATGTTTACCTAAGTGATATATTATATGTGATCATATATATATATATATAGAGAGAGAGAGAGAGAGAGAGAGAGAGTTATAATATATATGAACCTTTTAGGGGCATCTCTTAGCAGTCCAAAGTTGGCCACAATTTATATTCATTACATTTAACCTGACAAGTCAGGAATAGAAGCTGTGGGGAATGGAATAGAAATGGTATTTTTGGATCCTGAGAAACTAAATCTATCTAAACTAATAAAAACTTGATTCTAATCACAGCTAGGACCTTAACAGTTGAAAATAATTTTGGGCTTTGCATTGGAAGTAGGTTTAGGTCCACCTTCCCAAATCCAATTTCAAACCGAAGGTTATTAAAGAAACCCTTAGGTTGGAATTTTTTCTTTGTCTGGACGTGGAGGTGGGAGTTAAAACCCTTGAATGAGAGAGAGTTAATGAGTAATTAATAAGAAATTGACAACCAAGCATGATCCCAATAAACCCCTGATTTACTAGCTTCTTGAGATTCCTCCATTTGGATTAAACTAACCACAAATGGGTTCATGGAGGAAATCCATATCCTTGACTTAGGGTTTCTCGGTAGTTGTTCTTGAGAAGATTGCTCTAATCCTAAAAATTGAGCTTCTCTGAGAGTTAACTCCAATCGTCACAAAAATACACGCAGCTGCTTTAAAGTTACCACAAAAGGCGGCTGATCCTTCGGACCCAGAACCCTTCTCAGGAAGCATATAATGGCTTCAAATTAAGTGAAACTCCGTTGTGAAACACTGCTTCTTGGTCTCCACCTCTTTCTGTTCAACCTCATCCTAGTTTAGGGTTTCTTCACTTTTGGATAGTACCGTGTGGCTAAGATATATATCTGTGATTGTTTTGGTGGAAAAAGTTTCGTAAGATTTAGAGAAGGGTGAAGGAAAAGGATGGATAAAAGAAGTGATCAAACTGATAAGATGGATGAGATCATGCTGCCAGGGTTTCGGTTTCATCCAACTGATGAAGAACTTGTTGGTTTTTACCTAAAGAGGAAGGTCCAGCAGCGACCTCTCTCCATTGAACTCATCAAGCAGCTAGACATCTACAAATATGATCCATGGGATCTCCCAAGTAAGATTCTGATTCAAATTCAAACCTTCTTATTTTTTTTCTTGCATGTTTCATGCTTTAATGATATGGATGGACGATCTACTTTTATGGCTTCGATGTATAAATCTGTTCATTCTTATCTTTGTAACAAATCAACCGCATATATACATATATATATATATATATCGTGGTATTGGAATGGCAGAGTTGGCAACTACTGGGGAGAAAGAGTGGTACTTCTACTGCCCGAGGGACCGCAAGTACAGAAACAGCGCGAGGCCGAACAGGGTGACCGGAGCCGGGTTTTGGAAAGCCACCGGCACTGACCGGCCGATCTACTCCTCGGACGGATCAAAGTGTATTGGCTTGAAGAAGTCCCTTGTGTTCTACAAAGGTAGAGCCGCTAAGGGCATCAAAACTGACTGGATGATGCACGAGTTTCGGTTACCTTCACTCGCCGACTCATTCCCACAGAAGAGACTCATCGAAAAAGCCATACCTCCAAATGTAAACCAAAATCCCATGAATACTTCCATTTCATATATTAATTACAAGGCTATATATATATATAATATTAAGTATTAAGATCTATTGCGTCTACTTATGGGAGCTTGCAGGATGCATGGGCAATTTGCAGGATCTTCAAGAAAACAAGCTCAAATACTGCACAAAGAGCCATCTCTCATTCTTGTTTCTCCCCACTGCCTGATCCCACATTGGATACATTCATCCAAGGCTCTAACAGCAATCAGTTCACTTCAAAGAACTTGCCATTGATGACAAATAAATCTAGTTCATCCGCCCAATTTAGCTCCAACAGTGCTACTGATCTTCAACAATCATGCATTACTAGTTTCTCCCCTCTAGATCTTCCCATCAGCACCATGGCCACCAAGCCTCCTCCTTCCCAAGTCTCCATTTCAAGCGTAGACCTTCCCTCGGTTTACGCGTTTTCGTGCCTCGACACTTCATCGTCAGGACCCTGCAGAGTGGATGCACCTCCTATGTCTATGGTCTTAACCATGCCACAATATTCCATAATGGAAGATTTCTGCAAGGCCTCTCATGAAAGCATAGACCAGCTGAGTGGCTTGCAAGATCAGCAATGCCATGGTGGTTTCTCGAGTGCTAATGCTTTGGCACAGGAAGTTCAGGCCAGTGCTGGACATGGGGAAGAAACAAGCTTGATGAAGCATCCCAACGGGGCGCATCTCGAGGACCAGTGGATGAGCATAAGGTCTGGGGCTGGGAATCCCTACAACTTGCCTTTGAGCGTGCCCGCTGAATACGGTTTGCTGTGGAGTTCTTCTCCTTGTCCCAGCGAGATGTCAACTAGCTACTCCACTAACAAGTGCTATACCTGAAGAAGAAAACAGAAAGGAAGAAAAAGTTCAAGTCGATACACAGCTAGCCATAACCCAATATTGTTTTGTTCTCCCCCAGTTTTTGTCTTCCCAAGTTCTCAGGTTCAAGCTCATTTTAACCAACACTCTTTAGATAGGGTGCAATCAATTGTATAATTTCCTCTAGACCCTTGCATTTGTTTCCTAACTGATGAATGACAAATCTAGCGGTTAAGATACTGAAAAATATTCTCTCACTCTCTCTCTCTCTCTCTGCATCTCCTTACAGTACTGAATGCGTGTTTCTATATATATATATATATGATGATGATGATGATGGTGATAGCATTGGCCAAATGATTGTTGATGCATGAACTATGATATTGGCTCCATGGCGACAATGTGTTCAGATGCCGCTCCTTAATTGCCCTTGTGATAATGTCATGGTTTGGTTCGAGAGATTATTTTTAAGTGGAAATTGCACAAATTAATCATTTTACAAACAGTAAATTCATTTTTAACCTTTTTTTTTTTTGTGAAAAAATATTTTAGTCCTATACAAACAGATAATTTGCATCCTATAGCCATTTTCCCAATTTTCACCCCACCACATAATATTTAAATCCAACACTTTATATAAAAATTCAAAATGAAAATTTAAACACAAAAGACCAAAATAACCCTGACAATTTGAATGAAACCCACCTACTAGAACCCCCACCCTCGCCTAAAAAAAAAAAAACCAAAACCAATTGTCTTTCTCCAATAGCAAACCCGATCGAAGCATACCTAACGACGCCAACAGAAGAACGAGTCCGCCACTACCGACGCAAATAGCTGTCGCCACTGCCACCGTCGACTTCCACCGCCACCGCCAACAACCACCATCGCTATTGCCAATCACTTGAACCCCAAAGTAGTACTGTCTTTCCACGAGGTAAGTCTCAACGTTTTAGCTTTTTGTAGTTGGGTTGGAAGCCCCATCGTCGTTGGCCGATGGCGATTCGAAAGGGGGCTTCGTCAATGGGGGGGATTGGGCTTCGACTAAGCCAAAGTTGATGGAAGCCCCATCGCTTGCCACCGTCGGCTTTGTATTCTCCGACAAAGCCTCGGGCTTCGTTTGCAACGAAGCACTGCTTCATTAGAGAAGACGAAGCCACAGGGCTTTGTTGGACCCGAAGCCCGGGTATGGGTTTCGTCTCAAATTGCAAATAAATAAAAAAATAAAAAAGAAAAGAAAAATTACAAATTTTATTCTTTTTATTCTTTATTTTTCTTTTCTTATAACTGATAAGATCTTATTAATTAATATTAATTTTATCTCAATTTACTCATATGTCCTATTCTACTTCAATATTGAAAAATGTAAATAAAAAATATATTGTTTGTTTATTTTATTTTATTTTTATTTCAATTTGCCCATTACACTACTTTAATAAGATCTTGTTAATTAATAATTTTATTGTTATTTCAAACAAAATATATTGAGTCTGAATATCTGACGGTCTTGTGTCTTATTTTAATAAGTAAATGAATACACCTACTTGCACACTTTGTCAATCTTTTCTTGACCAAGACAATTGTTAATTTTGAATTATTTTTTTCTTTTTCTTACAGATGGCTGGCTAACAAATTAGGCAATTTATTTATGTTTATATTCACCGAGCAATACCGTCCGGAACACGGGTTACTACGCACTGTGAGATCAAACACCTCAAGACAATGAGGATTGCTCTAAACCAATATGAGCTATTGGATAGATTCCTAGAGGGCCCATTAGGACATTTCTTGAAAATCCCTCCATCACTCCATTTGACTGCACCGCAATTGATATATAATGTTCTGGTTAGAGAGGTGACATTTTCGGGTGCTTGCCACGATGAAATGTGGTTCGAGATCGGTGGCATGGCATATAGGTACAGGAAGTTAGAGTTCATACTTATTACTGGACTTCGATTTAGGGCAATTGATAAAGAAATCCTTGAAACGAGAACTAGTGTGCCGGACAATTTACGTGCACGACTATTTCCACGGCACCTGAAATGAATGTCTAGAGACGACATTAAAACCCTACTTAATAACAGAGAGAACTTGGTTTCAGATGATATCCTTAGATTGGTTTACGTTGCTATGGTTAATTTGTTATTGTTGGGCCTAGATGAGCGTGCACGTGTGGATGATTTTTTGTGGACTATGGTTGAGGATTTAGGTGCATTTGAGGCCTTCCATTGGGGGACATACATGTACCGTAAGAGTTAATACTACATTCGAATGGCCACGAGCAAGGACAAGTTGAATGGTGGAGTTGGGAAAAAAATAAACATTTATGGTTTTGTGTAGGTATTTCATGCACAAGTTACTCTCTTCGTATTGTTTTGCATTACAATATTGTATATGATTTGTCTATACTGATTAAATGTTTGTTTTGTTTTTGTTTGTTTTTTGTTTTCTATTATAAAATTTTTTTACTCTCTTCTTTACAGTGGTGGTTAATCGAAAAATTCACATGGATTCAAAATAAATGGGTCATCCTACTACCCGGCGCATTCATTCCCAGGTGCAGAAAATGGTTGTAAAAAAAAGGCCACAAATAAAAAATTACAACAATTATCTAATAAATGAAGTAAGTGTGCAACCTAATCTAAATTTCTTTTATTTTTATTTTTGTTTTAAGTAATATTTATCTAAATAATACTATATATGTTGTAGGTACGAGGATTGAGTCCGACACTTGAGCCCACCGATGTTGAGCGAGAAACAGATTTTTGGAGGTCGTTTAACCCAAAGCACTTGGTCGGAGAGTACGTATTCAAATTTGGGGGTAGAGGGAGTGACGAGGAGGAGCCTATACATAGCCATGGAGAGGATCAGGAGGAATAGGAGGATCAGTAAAAGGATGAGGAGGAAGTTGTACATAAAGAGGTAGATAAAGAAGGTAGGCAAGAGGCATGACTCCTTAACAGTCCGCAACACATACCAGATGAGCACGGGGTATGATTATTATTATTACAATAATGGTTTTTATTTATTTTTTTTCGCAATTATTTTTAATGTTTAAAAATTTGTGTTTGCTTTTTGTAGATCACCGAGATGCTAGTTCAAACGCTGGAGGTGTTGAGGAGGGTAGACGAGGAAATAAGTCTAATAAGAACATAAATGGTTGAAATGAGGACACATTTTTACCGAAAAATAGGTCAAATGAGAACACATTTTGACCGATAAATGGGTTAAATGAGGGCCCAGTTGTTGCACCTAGAGAGGGCGCAATGCAGTCCGCATATTGACCATTCCTCAGTTCACATCGATGATGGCGATGAGTAGCACCTAGGTAGTGATCAGATATATCCTAGTCATCACAATGGCGAGGATAAGGCATCTACATCTGTAGTAAGTTCCAAATTTATACATTTACATATCAGAATCTGAAGTATAATATTGTAATAGTTTATATACAGTTGTAGAAAGATGATGTGGTTAGGGTCGACAAGCGACCTGTGCGAAATAGAAAAAAATCGCAATGTTGTAAGACCTCTTTCACTGATCCTATTCGACCAAAGAAGAGAAATATGGATGTCGTAGTGGAGGAATTGGACCCAGTGTCGCAAATGGGGGATGATGATCTTAACCCCTTCTGAGGGTTACACTGAGTTCATAGCATCCAAAGAAAATATTTTGTAAGTAATTAATCCCATATAGAATTACATTAACAATACATTTTGACATTTACAAATTCTAATTCTTGGTTATTGTAGTTGTGACACCGGGTACCTTGAATATCTATCCCCGGCTGACTTTCGATACACAGAGGACATGAGCGAATGGTTGGACAGGCGTCACATTGATAGTTACATGTGTTGCATCAGACATATACAATTATATCCTCTATACTACGACAATTATGTTATCATGTCGACCCTGCTATCTGTGAGTGTTGCAACCATTACTCATTTTTTCTTTTGTTGTATCTCAATTTAGTATATAAATAAAATTTTTATTTTATTTTATTTTGTAGTCATATATATCAAATTTTTGGACTCAAGAATACGAGGGAGACAATGGGAAAGTTTTTTATTCTTCTACGGTGACTATTCAGATAGAGTGGATCTGTTTCGTGGACGGGAGCAATGAAGGGAATCTCCCTTAATGGACTATCGACAATGTAATTGTTCTTTAATTGATTTGATGGATTTTTGTATATAGTATATGACTAACGTACGAAAAAATGTGTTGCTCCTGTGTAACTACAAGAATCAACATTAGTTTCTTATCAAAATTAGCTTGAATAAAAAAGTTTTCTCATACGACTCTAGTACCAAGAGTGAAGACAGTCAAAGGATTAGGGTAACAGTTGTAACTCCACTAGCGAAACTCGTACTTATTCTACTGAAGAGGAGTGGATATTACAAGCATGTAACTGCAACTACGACTTCAGACAGAGAATGGGATGTGGAGGGTACCGATCCTCAGAATGTGCCTCAACAACTAGATAGGTAAATTAAATTATATTATAGATATTATGAATATATGGTTGTTTTGTCAGTTGAAACAACAATTAACCTGTATGTCTAATACAGTGCCAATTGCAGATGCTTTGTTATCAAATACATTGAGGACATTCTTAGGCATAATGAGGATAACTGGCAGACAGACCCGAATCCGAATGTCTATACACTTCGTAGACAAATTGTATTATTTTTGTATAGACATAGCCAACTTATAGTAGATTGATATATTAGTTAGTTTTATTGTGATTACTAGTACTTGATGTATATTATATTTTTATTTTAGTTTTAGTTTTAGTTTTTTTGTATAAACATAGCAAATAGTGTATTGTTTAGGTTATGTGGCTTGTGTTGTTGTAGAGGGTAATTGTTGATGGTATGTAGTTTGTGTTGATGGCATGTAGTTTGTGTTGTTATAGAGAGTAATAGTTGATGGTATGTGGTTTGTGTTGTTGGTTGTGGTTTGTGTCGTTGCATGTTTAGTGGCATGAAAACAGGGTAGACTCTGTCGAATTTTTTTGTAATTTTGACATAGCACTATTGTTCAGATTATGTGGTTTGTGTTGTAATTTTGACATGACAAAATAGTGTATTGTTCAGGTTGATGTTATGTAATTTGTGTTATTGTAAAGGGTAATGGTTGATGTATGTGGTTTGTGTTGATGGTTGTGGCTTGTGTTGTTGCAAGTTTAATGGCATGAAAATAAGGTTGACTTTGTCGAAATTTTGTGAAATTTGGATTAACTAAATATTAAAAAAAAAGTAAAGAAAAAGATATCCCAAATCTTTCATGTCTATATAATTGAAAGATTGAAAATGAGTAAACGACCCCATAAACCCGATTATCCAAAAACAAAAAAAAGATAGACCAAAAAAATAGATCATTTTTTGAGGTAAATAAGCTCACAGAAAGGCTTTAAAAATAGATCATTTTTTAAGTAAATCAAGTAACGAAAAGGAAAAAAAAATGAAAAGAAAAATCAACATTTTCGGATTTGGTTGGCCACCAAACCCGAAATCGAGTTTAGTGGGCCACTAAGCTTGAAATCAAGTTTGGTGAGCCACCCAAACCGATTTTTTTTTTTTTTTGCTTTTGCTTTATTTTTCATTGAAACCAATACGCACAACATTAAATTAAATTATTTTTTATGAATTATACTATCATTTTTTAGATAATCATAACATCTTTGTCTAAGATTCATGTTTAGTAGTTAGAACACTTTGATCATGTATTGCTTGATTGATTATCAAATCTTCCCACACAACAAGATCTTTATTTGTTGTGCACCCTAAGTTCAATCAACCCGTAAAACTTAAAAAGAGATAATTTTTTAGGTCAATCAAATCATGGAAAGGCAAAAAAAAAAAAGAGAGAGAAAAATCAACATTTTCGGGTTTTGTTGGCCACCAAACCCGAAATCAGGTTTGGTGGGCCACTAAGCCCGAAATCGGGTTTGGTGGGCCACCAAACCCGATTTTTATTTTTTTCGTGCCTTTACTTTTCATTGAAACCAATACGCATAACATTAAATTAAATTATTGTTTATGAATTACACTATCATTTTTTAGGTAATTATAACATCATCTTTGTCCAAGGTTCAAGTTTAGTAGTTATTGGTGTTGGAACCCAAGGTTGGTAAAACTAAAATAAAATAAATAAAGAAATGAAATGTGTACATATCATGCACTGCACTTTCCACAATATTTCTTGATATAATTTTAGAAAATTTTGACAGAATATTCCTTGTTTTCCTTTCATTGAACCTGTATTAGAGACTTAGTCTTTTTTTTCAACAACATACAACCACAGTTTAGGTGGAAGAAACTAAAAGATTATCGTTGCTAAAATATTCCTACTACAAATAATAATGTAAAAAATAACATTCATTTCTAGTAGAGCATGACAAAAATATTGGGTTGATGTTGTGTCTGAAGCCTTTTGGTCATCATTTTTCTCTTATGACAGTGATTTTTGAGCATTGTTGATACATGAAGGACATATGGTCAGTAAGAAATCCAAACACACTGTAAATGTGAGTAAGAATCACATTATTGTTGAAACGATCTAACAACTATTAATTAATAACATAAGTGATGACTTTATCCTACCTGAATGACTTCATATATATTAATTGTCTACATCGTTGCCAAGGTTATCATCACCTAGATTAAACAGCCATACAGGGCACCGACGATGAGTGCATCCAGTCTCTTTGCAAGTGCTGCATTTTCGACTTGCCCTTATGGTGGTTATGGTTAGGGGTGAGCAGAATGTCGGTTTGATCGAACCGACCGAACCGGTCGGTTCGGTTCGGTTATTTATGTTAGAAGCGACCGGTTCGGTTTAAAGGGGCGAAATTGAGCGGTTCGGTTAAGCGGTTCGGTTTTCTCGGCCGTTTACCCGAAGAAACCGAACCGACCGATATATTAAACGACGTCGTTTTGCGTCAATCCCTCCCTTCCCCAAACCCAGCCTTTAGTCGGTTCGTCCGCGCGGCCAATACCCTAACCCAATTTCAGAGAGGCGAGAGCTAGAGAGCGAAACCCTAACCCCAACCGTTTCGAACCCCGGTCGTCGTCGACACGTCGTCGTTGCAGTCGTCCATCGCCCTCGGTAGTCGATTCCTTCGTCGCATCCGTTGTCCCGGACTCCCAGCCCGTCCGTCGCCTCGCACAGCCACAGCCACATGTGAGTCTCTGATCGGCCATCGCTTCTCTCTCTCTCTCTAAGTGGTAGTTAACTTTGTTTTTGGTTATGCTCAGAGCCGACGCTGAGTACCCGACCGGCCACTGTCTATCCATCGTCTCCTCTGTCCGCGACTCCGACGCCTAGGTATTTTTTCATTTTTTTTTGTTTTTTCGTTTGTTTTGAATCTTTTGATATGGCTATATATGCTACTCGTAACTCAACTTTGTCTGTACACTGTTTGTCCCAATCAATTTTGAGTTTTTTCGTTTTGGTTTTCTTTTGGTTTTAATTAAATGATTTCTTCTTGGCATTATGGCATCAATCCATTTTTTCTCTACTGTCGGGTGTCGGCTACTTATGGTTTGTTTCAAGACCCCAAAATAGAGGATTCGGACATGACCCCTTGGGAGTTTTTTTTTTTTAATTTTGTACTTTACAGTAATTGTTTTATACTTTTTTATTCACTTGGGATCCTAATCCTATTTGGACAAAATGGAAGATCTAATTATGCAATATTTTGTGCCATGGGACCTCTCCAACCAATGGTAGAAAAACGTATATCACCCCTTTTGTGGACAAAAAATAAAATTAGTTAATAGAAAAATTTTAAATTTTTATTGTAATGATTCATTTTAATACTATTTCTATTCTATTTCTATTCTATTTCTCATTTTAATAGTTTTCTTTTGAACATAGTCAAATGGATCTTTAAGGCTTGAGTTGTTCAAACTTCAAAGTCATACTTAAAAAATGCATGAGAAATAACATATAATATACATTTTCACTCATAAAATAAAAACATATATTTTTCAAAATCATGTACAAAACCAAAACATATCTTCTTATGGGTTTCTATGGATACTAGTGTTGGTATTATTTAAACCCCACTAAGATTATCCTTCCAAGGCCATTCAAATAATAGTAATGACAACATTACTATTATTTGAAATAGACTAATTTTGATAATATTATTTATTGTAATGTAACAGGGAGTATAAGTGTTATTACACTGGTACTTCATTCGAAATGGCAGCCTCAACGTCCTCTTCTTGCAATGTACGTAAAGTCATACTAATATTGCTATATGGTTTTTTAGTAATTGATTCTTGTTTTCATGTGTTGGGTTTCCTAATTTATGTACATAGATGTCATTTCCAACTATAGTCTTTAGTATTTAAAAATATTTAAAATAAATTAAAATTACTCTGTAGTCTTTAAATACATTTAAATTAAATTTACAATTGTCAATTGTATTAAATTATTAATAATCTAATTTTAGATGGAAAGAGAAGAAGACATGACTCACACCACAAATATCCCTAGTGTGGATAGTTCAAGACCTGCACCAATAGCACCAACTCAAGATAGTCAACTAGAAAATGATAGAGGTGCAACATCACTTGGGAAGGCAAAGAGAAAACCAATAAGAGCTAGGTCAGAGGTTTGGGATCATTTTACCAAGTTTACAAATTCAGAGGGTGAGATTAAAGGGAGATGCAACTATTGTTCTAAGGAGTTCCACTGTGATCCCAAAAAAAATGGGACTACAGCTTTAAGGAATCATATGAGAAATTGTAATAAACACCCTCATATTGTAGAATCTCGTCAAATGGAATTACAATTTCAATCAACTGCAACAGGGGGTGAGAGAGAGGGTGGTGATAATGTTGCTAAAGCTAAAGTGGTTAATTGGAAATTTGATCAAGTGCTCGCAAGAAAGGCTTTAGGTCGTATGCTAGTAGTAGATGAGCTACCTTTCAAGTTTGTTGATCGTGAGGGGTTTAAACACTTTGTGAATGTTATTTGTCCAAAATTTCGGTTTCCTTCACGTTGGACTATGGCGCGTGATTGTTTTGAGTTATTCAATGAAGAGAAGTTGAATATGATGAATGAGTTAAAAAATTCTTGTCAAAGAGTTTGTTTAACCACTGACACTTGGACTTCAATTCAAATGATGAATTATATGTGCTTGACAGCGCACTATATTGACAATACTTGAAATTTGAAGAAAAAAATCATAAACTTTTGTCCAATTTCTAGTCACAAGGGTGATGCCATTGCTATGGCAATTGAGAAATGTCTCATGGGATGGGAACTTGATAGAGTTTTTACTTTGACTATGGATAATGCTAGTTCAAATGATG
Organism: Diospyros kaki; assembly: GCA_036245055.1. Lineage (NCBI taxonomy): Eukaryota > Viridiplantae > Streptophyta > Magnoliopsida > Ericales > Ebenaceae > Diospyros > Diospyros kaki. The sequence goes on along the minus strand of BSEG01000002.1, from coordinate 3,398,854 downwards.
TTGTTGTGGCTAATTTCAAGAAAAAAATGGTAAAATGGGATACTAGCATTATGAATGGGCAACATTTGCATATGAGGTGTGTGACTCACATTATAAATCTGGTTGTACAAAATGGGTTGAAAGACTTAAATGAATCGATAACAAGAGTTAGGGATGCAGTTAGATATGTTAGACAATCCCCTGCAAGATTGAGAAAATTCAAAGAATGTGCTGAAATTGAAAAAATTGAATGTAAGGGCTTGTTATCGCTGGATGTTACAACTAGATGGAACTCCACCTACTTGATGTTAGAGACCGCTCAAAAGTTTGAGAGAGCTTTTGAGAGATTTGATGAAGAAGATCCTTATTTTAAACTTGATCTTTGTACAAGTAATTGGAATACTGATTTGAACTAGATTATTACTATAGATGGGAGACCAAAGGCAGATGATTGGAATAAGGTCAGACTTTTTGTCAAAGTCTTGAAACTTTTTTTGAGCTAACTTTGTGAGTATCTGGTTCATTATATGTCACCTCCAACACATTTTTTCATGAGCTTGGTAAGATGCATTGTCTTTTACAGGGGTGGTTGGAGAGTGATGATTTTGAAATGGTGGAAATGGCGATAAAAATGAAAGAAAAGTTTGATAAATATTGGGGGGATCCGCATAAAACAAATCACCTAATTTATATTGCTGTTGTGCTTGATCCGAGGTACAAGTTAGAATATATGGAATATGTACTGAAAGAGATGTATCAGGGTGAGAGAGGAGTTGGTGTAGTTTTATTATTAAAAAATTCTCTACATGCTTTATATGAGGAATATAAGAAAAAGTTGGGACCTTGAGATGATGCTAGAGAGTCAATTGAAGTGTCTACTCCAACTGTTGTGGTGGATGATGAGGACGACTTTGAAAACCCATTTTTTTCTCGTTTCAAAAAACATAAGTGTGGCGGTGGTAGTGGACCTACAGTTGTGCCTTCGGAATTGGATAAGTATTTTAGTGAAGTGTGTGAGCCTCCAACTAAAGAATTTGACATTTTGAAATGGTGGAAAGCAAATTGTCATAGGTTTCCTATTTTGTCTTCGATAGCTCGAGATATATTGGCAATTCCAGTTTCTACTGTTGCATCTGAATCTGCATTCAGTACTGGGGGTCGAGTACTTGATCCATTTAGGAGCTCTCTATCTCCTAAAGTGGTTGAAAGCTTGATTTGTATGCAAGATTGGCTTCGGTCATCTACCACCCCAATAAGTGTTGAAGAAGATTTGGAGCATGCTCAACAACTTGAAGAAGGTAAAACTTGTTAAATTTACTTAGTTTTACTCTCTTTTAAATTTACTCAAGAGTTAGTTCAATACATACATGGTACTTTGATATTAACTAATTCATTTTACATATTATTTTTAGAATTGTCAAAGGTTATCATAAGTAACAGCTCAACGTCCAATATGGAATGAGGTCAAAATATGATTTGAACCAAGTGATTTTGAATATTTCGTGCATTTGTAAGTATATATGTTTTATACTTTCTAATTGTATATATTTTATATTTGCTTTGAACAAAATTTCTTCATGGACTAACAACATATATTGGCTCCACTTTTTTTGTAGGTTAGATGCAGAGAGAAGGAGGTGGGTATTACACACATGGATAGAGGTCAAAATTTGTACTCAAAAGTAAGTACATATTTTTTTTATCAACTTCACTACTTGTAATCAATTTTGGAAGGGGCATATCAAAATGCTTGTAGAGTTGTAGTTGAGTGTGATTTTGTTATATAAATGCCCTTAGTTTCCAGCAAATTCATGTTGAGGACAACACAAAATTGCTAGATTCCCCATAATTACTATTACAGTCACATGACTCAAACATCCCCACTACACATCAATCTAATTTGGAACACAGAATGAGCACAAGTTACTTCCCACAATTACTATTATAATCAGAAGACACAACACCTCCTTTACATGTCCATCTACCTTTAGAACACAGATTGAGCATAAATTACTTCCCCTCTTCACAGTACAAAAATGAAATCCCATTACATTATGTAGAAGAGACTTCACGGTCCTCACATCAATCCTTTAAATGGGAAAAACCCAAGACAAAAGGAAAGTATCAGTCCTAGAGTTCAGAATTCTGCAGAACCTCACAAACAACACGAACTCTTTCTGCCACAACAAAACCCAGTAGCCTATATTATTATACACAGAAGGTTAAACCTCCAAAGCCATCCTTCATCTTGTCAACAATGTCTATGGCTGACCATCTTAGTTACAAAACCAATCTCCTATCATCTGAAAATTTTCTACAGCAAGAGTTTGCATAGGATGTAGTAGAAATCAATATAAACCATCAAAATTCAATAGACCACACCAGACAATGCAAGCTACAATAAAACTCATAAAAGAGAGTTAGTTCACTCCCCATTTGAATTTTCTCCAAAATGATTCATAGACTACACTTGTCTCACTCTCTTTTTTGCCTAAAACAGCTAAGGGAAAAAAAGGGTTGGGAAGAGGAGGGGGGCAATATAATTGGAAAGCAAATTCCACCCAGTGATGTGCCAGAGACCCGGTAAGGAATGAAAACAGTGTCATAATCAACCAAGATACATAGTACTTGTTAGTTCAAATTAACAGTTACATTCATGTTTGTGATTGAATTGAATATGAATCTAAATTTGTTGGAATAATGGAATTGGAAGACTTACTCGGCTAATGGGAACACCATTGAATAAAGAAGATTAACATATCTATAGTTAAACCAACACAAACTTAATTAATTAATATACGGATTTTATGTTTGTAATCAATATATTTTTAGGTTACAGACTTTAGTGGTAATTAATTAATTTTGGGGGGTGAAGTACCTGCTGGTTGCATTTCTATTTCTATTTCTACTTCTATTTCAATGACCCCCCCCCCCAAATACATAATTAATGAATTAGTTGTTTACAGCGCGGGATTAATTCATTCAATCTGGCCGTTGCTTAATTGCAAATATTAATGAAGGCTGTGTTGAGATTACCTAATTTTTAGTTAATTAGTTGATTCTGGTAGGGTTAGTTTTTGCTGTTATTTTTGTTTAACTGATTAGTTAAGTTGTTACTGTTTCTGTTATTTGCATCCTATTCTGTTTTCTCGAACTCAATATAAAAGCAAGACATGGGTATGTACTTAAAAATTGCTAGTGATGTTGTCTTGAAACAACTTCGACAAATGAGCTACTATCTGATGTTTTTTCAAAATTACAATTGCAGGCATTTGCAGTGACTTTACTAACCAGGCTGGGCTTGGCATGCTTGAATAAAGTTCTTGATGAAGAGGGTTGAAAGATTCTATTTTCAGAATTCTCCAAGATCATGCAACAAGTACAACTTATACATGTGCTCTTGGTTTAGTTTAATTTGCCAATTTTGTTTCTTTCTGTGTCCAACACGCCTATCAATTCTCTTGCTCTCTCCCTCCCGTTTGATCATTAAAACATCCAACTGTTAATTAACTTAATTTCCATGATGGGGATTTGCCTATTAACTACAGGTAGGGATTGGCTCACCCCTAACTACAGGGGTAACTTACATCACTATGTGATATATTGACATGTAATGGATTGGCTACATTTTTTTTTCCTCAGGTTTCGAAACTAATTTGAATTAGTTGGAGCTGTTTTATTTTACCTCAATTTGCCAAGCTGAATGCAAAGGTGCTTTGATCTATCGGTTATTTTGTGTATTTTCAGTTCGGTTTTTCGGTTATGTCGGTTTTGAGTATAATCGATTCGGTTTTTTTTTTATTTTTCGTGTATAATCGGTTCGATTTTTCGGTTCGGTTAATTTAAATTTAGTGTCGGTTTGTTCAAGTTCGGTTAAATCGATTAGTATAGTATTTCGGTTCGGTTCGGTTCGGTTTTACACTTTAAAACGGTTCGGTTCGGTTCGTTAGAAAACGGCCGGTTCGGTTCGGTTAAACCGAATGCTCACCCCTAGTTATAGTAGCGTCTCTTGATTCTAGAGTAACGGCTGTGCTTGACTCTCCAATGGAGGAAGACCATTCATTAAGGTAACTAAGAGGATTGTGTCCTTGTGCACCGCATTTTCCACATTTTTTCCTTCGATGAGCTTCCCCAGGCGGATGGAATCCGACCCTTTCTCGATCTACCAGGTTGTCTTCTTTGTATGGATGGGTGTACAACCACCCCTCTAATATGCACAAGAATAATCCCAGCGGACATTTTAGGGACCGGATTGATTGAAAGTTCATATGCTTTTTTTGACCCATCTTGAGATGTAATATGGATGGCAAAACGAATAGTAGTGCACCCACATGAAATTGTCACATACGACATGGTAATTGATCAAATGGTTGTCAATATATTACGAATAGTAGTGCACAGGTGTAACAGAGTGTTAATATATCACATTAAATAATGAATGTAATAGTAATAATAAAGTCAAATCATAATACCTTCCAGCAGCAACTGGATGAAGACATGGTAATTGATCAAGGTCTCACTTATGACAACTACATGTCTCCGTAGTAATGTTAACGATTCCATTGCCTTCCTTGGCATGTTTCACGAGAAACTTGTTCACGTGTATTATAGGAACTACGTTACATTCTCGATCTAATGTTTTGCTATGGGCAAAGTTGACATGTGCCACTACAACGAAGGTAATCTCAATTTCGAGTCTGACAGCAGTAGTACGTCTGTCGCTGAACCATTTATAAAGTATATGTCTTAGAAATTCATATGTACTCGTTATAGGCAACCAGTGTGCTTTCATCATGCATTTATTGAGAGACTCGGTAATATTGGTGGTCATCATGAAATATCTTCTTCTCGCACAATATGCACACGACCACTTTTCCATTCTTGCTTCCACTAATGTCAGATGTGCTTGAGGATGCATAGACTGTATTTTTGTCAAGTATGTAACACACTCTACTTGGGTATAGCTATATGTTGCACGGTAAAATGTCTTCATCATATCATTTCACTGTCTACATCATTCTTCAAGTTTTGCTTAACATGGAAGAAATAGAATGCATGTGGGACATTGGGGAAGATAAGACTCATCGTGTTCGTAATGCTTTGGTATTGATCGGATACGATACGATGACCAAATCCTTTGGAAAGCCGATAGCCTCTCTCAACTTTCTCAAAAATCAAATCCATGATCTGTCAGACTCACCATCTCCAAATCCAAAAGCGATAGGATAAATCATCTTCTCCCTATCTTTGCAAGTGGCAACAAAAATCACTTCTTTGTATTTACCTTTCAAGTGGGTGGCATCAATGGCAACAACTGGTCTTATACAAGACCGAAAACCCTAAAGGAAAGCTCCAAGCGTAAAAAATGAATATAAGAAATGATTATTTTCATCTGTTTCTATTGCCATGATATTGTCGGGATTTGTTTCTTTCAACATGTGAAAATATGAGAGTAATTGCTGAAATGACTCATCTGCATTGCCGTAAGTGAGTCTCTTTGCATGCTATAAAGACCTCCAAACTTTAGTGTACATGATCTGCACACCATGCTGCTCCAACAACTCCTCAATTAGCATTCTATGTGTATATTCACCAATTGTCACTCATTCTGAGAACAAACTCCCTATTACAATAGTATTCACACTTCGAAAATGTGAATCGTAGACATCTGCAGTACATGTGTGACCCGGGATAAACTTCACCACATGCCAAAACGTACAACCAAGTCTGCATTTTGCACAAAGCAGAAACTTACAGTTTACATCTTTACAATCGATCTCAAATCGAACAGTGCACGAACATCTGATTCGATAGTCTATCTTGACATGAACACAATATTGTCTAAATGTCAAAATCAGTTTCTGTTTACTTTTAAATAGTGCGCCTTGGTAAAAAATATCACCCTGGTGGGGAATCAACACTTCAAGTCGGGTTGCCTCAATTGCATAATTTTCTACACCAGGAATAACTCAATTTTTATGTAGAGGGTTGTCCTCAAATAGTGAACCTGAAAATCTTACTTCTGGATACTCCGAGTTGGCTTCTCCTTCATCACCATCATCACTATCATCACCACTACTATCATCACCATTATCATTTGTTTCATTATCACCATCATCATCCATGTGTGCAGCGTCATCTAACAAACCAATCGTACCATATGTACCAAAATCATCATACCACATTGGATTACTTGCTGATGTAAGTGGAACGTCAACACCTGCATCTTGATTACCACCACAAACTCTAGCATCTTTACAAATCATATCAACATAAATCACTTTATATCTGCCTCGTTCGCACATAACAAACTCGACATTATAATCGTCATCAATAGTGAACTTTGTAGTTGGAAGATTGCTCGATGGTTCATTTAAAAAATGAATGTTGATGTCGTACATTATTTTATCAATTCCCATCACCGTGTAAACAATATCGGTTAATTGACTAAAAGTCGCATTCTTGTTGGCCATTATACACTTCTTATTACCCCCAATGTACTTATCATTATCATTCCATTTCTCGTTCCACATGATAATCAACAACACTTTATCTATTGTTGCAAAATTCAAAGCAAGAAGTTAGGCTATTAAACTCGAATAGGTTAAATTCTCCAATTCTTTTTAACTATTGGTAAGTATAAAAGGCTTATTTACTTTGTTAGATTTATACAATTCAAATGATTTTTGACTTATAAAACTAAAATCTTATTATTAATTCTAATTATTCAGTTTATATAGTTATGTTGTTTCTGACAATAATTTAGTTATGTAGTTTCTGACAATAATTTAAAATTCACTCTTAGAAATTTAAAAATTTTATGAAAAGATTATTAAATATTGTATTAAATATTTTAAACTAACTAAATAAATAAAAATAATGTCCCTGATGAATTAAATATTGTACTGAGTTTGGTGTATCAGGTTTGGTGGCCCGCCAAACTCGTGGGCTGCCAAACCCAGTACCGGGTTTCGTGGCCCACAAAACCCGATTGCGTTGTGCAGATCCAAAAAAACTTCCACACAAATCTTTTCAAATCTAAAATAATAGACTAACCATATGTTTTTTACTCACAATTACAATCATTCTACACAGCTTAATAAGTAATGTGAACATAAAAATAATTGAAAACCTAAATAGAAATCATAATCGATACCTTGAAATTGAGAATGCTTGTTGGAGAGGAAAGATGGTGAAATTTGGTGAATACGGCTTCAATGAAGTCCTAGCTATGATTGATGAAGAAGATTGAATAATCAGCAAAATATTAAATGTAGGGAGAATCTTTGAGTTTGGATGTTTTCGACAATAGAGAAGAAAGTAAGAGTGTGAATGTTGAAAGAGCAGAGAAAGGATAGGTAAAGTGAAAGAGAGAGTGGTATTTTAATAAATGAAGATAAGGGCAATGTGGGATTTTCAATTTAAAATCTCATTAAATATATTTTAAGTATTTCATATAAAAGTAGTTATAGAATGCAATTAGTTTGTTTGATTTGTACAAAAATATTTTTTTACTAGAAAATGGTTGAAAACACTTTTATAAATTTCTTTTTGAGTTATTTATGAATTTCTCCCTTATTTTAATGTGTTATCAATATAAATCATTGAGGATGAGCCTCTATATAGTTTCTTTTTATGATAAGAAAATTATTAGTTTAGGTTATGGAAATAATTATCTGTAAAAAATTTTCCAGACAAATGTTATATACATATATATATATATATATGCATGTATGTGAATATAATTCTATCTTCTCACACTAATGAATAACTAAGATTTGTCAAATGCTTAAAACTGTGATTTTTGATGAATATAAACACTCAATTATAAAATCTTTTTTTTTTTTTTTATTTCAAGTTTAAAATGGCCAGTACAAAAGAGGTTATCCCAAAAGAGACGTTGCACCCAAACATAAAGCTTAGACCAAGGATTTGGCCCAAATCCAAAAAAAAAAAAAAAGGTCCAATGCTGGAGCAATTTTGGGTAGAGGTGTATACGGTTCGATTTGGTCGATTTTTGATATTTTTAGTTCACTAAACCGCTTGTGCAATTTTTCTGTCAAACTAAACCGCGCGATCTGATTTAGTGAGCAGAAACCACACCGAATCGCACCCCAAAATGCAGTGCAGTTTGGTGCAATTTTCGTGATTTGCCCAAAACATTTAAACTATTAATTCACTCATATTTGTGGTGCGATTTTCACGATTTCATAAATTGTTTCATCAACTATTTAGCGCATAAATCAAAATAAATAAAAAATTATATATAAACAATCTGTTTTGACAAAACAGATTTGATGAGGAGAATGCTCCCGGGTCCATAATTACGCCAATACCTCGAGCGGGCATCCAATGGTGGCCGTGACACGTGTTTCCTAATAGGGAGCCTCACCTACGATTATCTTGCTTAGAGGACACGTGGCGGATAAGCATCACCACTCTAGTTGGTTGGGCACACAGTAAGGGAATCTTCGAGTTCTTAGGGGCTGACCATCTCGCTGGGGATCGCGGGGGCAGGAGCTATCTTGAACCCTTCAGAGACGGATGCTACTATGGAATCCTTATCGGTAAGATTCCGAGAAGAGCGGATGGAAGATCCTGAAGATCTCTCTAGGATCCCTATCTGGGGAGAATAATAAGAAGAGAGGACGAGGTAAGTAAAATGGGGCTTCTTCTGCTTTTGAGAAAGAACTTGAGTTATTATACTGGATTTCTGGTAAGAGACATCTGACTTGATCATCGGAGATCGACCGGGGAAGCAAGTCCCCGTCTTCATTGCAAGTGCACAAGAAGAGGCAAGAAGAGGGTGATTCGGTACCGCATCATCATCAAGATTGTTTATATATAAATATCATGAATATATAAATTGTTTTATAATTTTTAAAATAAATTATTATTATAAACAGATTATATAAATAAAATAAAATAAACAATTTATATATAAACTGTTAAACAATTTATAACATGTTAAACTTTTGATAAATAAATAATTTATGAAAATAAATTATTTCATAATTTTTTTATTATTATATTATACTCGACTAGTTCGATTTAAATTGAACCGAGAAATTCTCAAACTATAAACCGCACAGTTGGAGAATTTTTCAAATCATGCCAAACCCCTCCCTTTAAAAAATCATGTAGTATAGTGCGGTATGATTCAATCACGATTTATCGATTTTTTTGAACACTCTTATCTTTTTAATTAATATTTATTTTATTAGGACCCTGTCACAATCTTACTTTGCATCAATTGACATTGTAATTATAATGTTGTGTATTGTAGCCAACTTGAATTTATTAGAAGAAGATGCAATTGAGGATAATGATTGAGAAGAGTCTACCATACCTTAACGTGTATAAAAAATCCATAACTGCTACATTATTTTGGTAACTTCTGAAGGGAAAAAAAAAAAAAAGAAATTAAGGTGAAGCTCCAAGATTTGCTTGCAACTGGTTCTTGAAACACCATTCATCTTACTCTTATTTTTATAGTTATAGATTATTATATATATAATATATGCAATTCGGCTAAGAATTTACAATTTAATTAGTTTGTTAGGCCTTAGTTCCTAATTAGTGTTTTCATATAGGAATTGGTTTCTTTTAGGTTCTTAATGTAAAAAAGCCGTGTGTGATTGTGTATGTATATATTACTTTAATATAATTTCTTGATTGGGTTCAGCTCGATAGAAAAGAGGCATCGCCCCCATGTGTGTGTATTACCCATGCATTTTTACATGGATGTAAAAACATTTATTTTCTTTTCCTTCCAAAAACTATTAAAATAGGTGTATGCCTATTAGGCCAGATCTTCAGACACTTTACATACCCCACCCCCACATGTAAGGGTAGATTATGAAACCTTCAAAGCTTGGCACTAATACCCTACCATTAAAAGCACCTGTATCCCAATTTCATGGAAACAATCCAGACACTAATTTGAAATAATAGGGGTGGTCAAAAAGAGCACCAGCATAATCTACTTGTTGACAAAGTGAGGAAATGAAGTACTTAGTAGTAGTTCAAACAGCCTAAGAAGAAACAAAACCAAATTTAAATACCACAAATTACATTTCTCTGATGCCTGGGCATGTCCAAAATCCTCACTGCAATTTTGAATCAAAATATCTTCCAAAGCTCAGCTCTAAAGCTCAGCTCTTACCAGCTTGCTTCTCTTTGGCCTTCTGAATTTTCAAGACTTTCTTCACAATCTTTTGCTCTTCCACTAAAAAGGCTCTGATGATCCTATAAGATATCAACAATAACCATAAACTTGTTAAGAGCTAGAAACAAGCATCAACGGAAGAGAGTTAAATGTTAAAGCATCAACGGACCTTTCCCTTACGGCACCTCCAGACAAAACCCCACCATAAGCACGGTTCACAGTCCTCCGATTTCGAGGCAATCTGGATCTCTTATATTCAGCAGGCCTCAAATGAGGAATCTGCAGGTACAATCAAAACAGTCCCATCAGTTTGACGTAACAAACAAATGAAATGATGTTTGAAACACACACAAAATCCGGACAAAGTGCTCCAACAAATGAACTCTTTAGTTGCAATTAAGAAATGAAGTTTACCTGTTCCAACATAACAGCAATATCAACATAGTGGACTGGGAGATTGCATCGCATGTTAAATGGCAGCATTTCAATATGCCATTAGGAATGGTATAAAATTACATTTTTTTAAGGCAGAAAACAACTGCTCTTCATTTGCAAAGTACTAATGATAGGTTGGGTGGGAACTGATTTTTTGTTAATATCAGATTTAACTACATTGTACAATAATAAGCAGTAATATGAAAGAACACCATGTACCAAGATTGTACATTGAGATAGTTGATCTTGTCACAGTGATACTCACCATGTTAATATGACTTTTTAGTATATATAACTTACCCACATCATTTCTTTTTTTATTTGTGTGCGTGTGTGTAACAGATAGGGTTCCGGGCTTTGATCGACATTATCACCATCATTTAATAGTGGTAATTTTAGATGAAATACCCATCCATACTTGTGAATTCACCATTTTACTAATATTCATGAGAAACTAACCACCAACCACCATTTTTTAGTATCTGAGTTAACCATGTCATTGAGCAGCCAGCTAGGTTTTAGAATTACAACCCCCCATTACGTCAGATAGAGCCCCTGTCATTAACCTCCCAGCACATTCTATAAAAGCAAAGAATATAATTGCCTGCCATTTTGGCTTTCCTTTTTTTAGTGAATTAACTTCTAAATGACCGCTTGAAAGTAGGGATGTAAATGGGTCCCCAATGAACCCCATCTAAAATCCCCCCAATTAAACAAGTATGGAAATTCATAATTGGGGGATATAGGCATAAGGTTTTGAACACTTATTAAATCAAGTATGCAAATGGGGTTACTTGGCGAACCCATTTACATCCCTATTTGAAAGCATTTAATGTCTGGAACATAAGAGCAATTTTGCAATCAAAATCTCCAATATATGGTCCAAAAGGGGATTGAAATGCAGAATAAATGTAGCATTTCACAACTCCTTTCTAACAACTCAAAGTTTGTCATATGCATCTTTTGGCCCTATGTTATCGCATCATATAGCATTATACCAAAGCACATTTAAAGCCTCAGACTCCATTCCGGTCACAAAATCTGTTGCTTCAAACCCCATTGGCTGTCAAACATGCACAGTCCAACCCATTTACCCATCAAAAGTTATACAATACACTGGGATACAGGGTTAATGAAGGTTTAGGGTTAGTAAGCTTGATCTTTCTCAGTCATTAAGCTTTACCTGGTAACACTTTTTATATGTTCTTAATTCATAAATGCCACTCTGGTACATGATCATCCCTCCTCAATCTTCAGTAGCCCCATCAGAACAATATTATAACACTGACATGGCCTATAATCTTATACCACACTGCTCAATTCATTGGTAATCTTCATATTCCCAATCATGCCCCACCAATCAAACAAACACACAAACATGCCCAAGACAAATATATATGCACAAAAAAGTTGGCATTTAAAAGATATTAGCAGAGGTAACTATCATTACTGATTGAGTAACCATTTTTATTGGACATATTGGCTAGTTCAGCTCACTGTCCATGCAATTGCTGCAAAATTTCACTTACAAAATGCAACTAGGTCATGATGTCTTTACCTAAGAAAAGTTTGAAAAAAATAAAAGAAATTATATAATATCAAACAAAATTCGTCAATACCCAGTTTGAAAAAATAAAAATTGCCTCATTTAGATTCTCCACCAGGATTTCTACCACCCAATATAACTTTTGACACCAAAACTCCAAACATAGGTAAATTGCCTCATCTAGCCGACACCACCTAGTGGGCTTAAGGATTGTGACAGTTGCTAGAAAAATCATTTTACCACAGAAATCTTCAAATTGTGAAATCCGGCAGCATGAAACAACCCCAAATTAGAAAAAAAAAATTGGTCCTAGTGATAATTGTTGTGGCAATCAGCATAGGTAACAAAACAGAACTAGAACATAATGCAAACCCACAAACTAAAAAAAGAACAAAAATGAGAAAAAGAGGCCATACTCCTTGGATTCTCTTTCCAGTGACCGGGCACTTGGGACCGCTAGCTCGCTTCTTGGTGCTCTGGTACACCAGTTTCCCACCTATTATCCCCATTTACCAACGAGCCTCAGAGTCATAAATACATAAACAAGATTGTAATGTACATAATCTCTCTATCAAAAAGACTGGCACGCATACAAATAAATATACATAGTCATATACATATATATACACGAAGAAATCAGGAATTGAAGAGCGCACCGGGCGTTTTGACGACACGGTGCTGGTTGGATTTGGTGGCGTAGCTGTGCCGTGTCCGGTAAGTGAGCCGCTGCACCATTTTCTCGCTTCTCTCTCTTTCTCTCTCTCTCTGGTGAGCTAACGCAGAAGGGTTTATCGAGGGAGAGAATACATAATACGTTTGCCAATGGAGGAGTTTTAAGCGTGCTTCGCCCTAGATCCTACGGCTGACATTGGTCTCAAGTGATCAACGGCTGTAATTCTGCAGATTCAGCGTGCGATTCTTTTTAACACGTGGGATTGATCTATTGGTTCCGTGCCATTGACGTGTACCATCGGGTCGGGGAGAAATTATGCAATTGAGAAAGAATGGATTAAATTTAAATGAAATAAAAGTTTATATAAATATTAGTTTTTGGTGTTCTTGGATCATAAGAAAATAAAAAAAAAATATCTTTTTAGTAGTTTGATTTATTATTTAATACAAGAAATTATATTATTATATTATTCTATATTGTGTGTGATTTTTCAATAAAATGATCAAATATTATTTAATATCACATTTTCATTGTATTATTAGAAAATTGTTTTTAATATCTTTAAAAAAATCAAAATAACGATCCAATGGACCTGCTTAACCAGCAAGTTAGTGTCACAAGTTCGATAAATTAAGAATTTATTATTTTTATTCAATTATTATTTGCTGTTATATATTCAAAGTAATAGAATTGACAGTAAAAATTATAACTGTTGCAACTAGTAACCATCATAAATAATTGTTTAATAACTTAATATAAAGATATAACTCACAATGTCAACTATATGAATGAATTATCAAAAAAATTATTAAAGTGTTTTTGTTTTTCCTCAATTTTATTTATTTTCTTTCTTATTTCTCTCTATTTTTATTAGTTTATCTCTTATTTATATCTGATTCTCCTTAATATTGTATCAATTTCTCCTTCATTTATGTTTGTTTCTCTTTAATTTCTTATCTCCTTCTCCCTCAATTCTTTTCATTTCTCTCTCAATTTTATTTTTATCTTAAAAAAAAAATTAGCTACAAATAGAGTCCTGACAATTTGTTTCCTCAGCCCATTCAACCCACTTGACATGGTCAACTATGAGCACTTGCATTACTACAAAAAGAATAATGGTAACCCCATCATTAATTATTTTATTTATGAATTTCATAAATATAAAAATACATGTTTTATCGAAACAAAATGTGTAATTTGCTATCTTCTTACCTAACAATAGGGGTGCAAATGAGTCAAGCTTCGCTTAGCTCGGCTCAGCTCGACAAATTTTATCGCAAGCGAGAGCTTAAGGTCAAGTTTGAGTCGAGCTTGGAAGCTTGACTCGAGCTTGAACTGGATTAGCATAGCCTGAGCTCGGCTTGGGCTTAGCTCGTTAATTTGATTGACGAGCCGAACTCAAGCTCAAGCGAGCCCCAACCTAAGCTTGGGCTGAGGTTCGAGCTTAGGCTGAAATATATCAAAGTTTTATTTTAAAAAACCTAATAAATTGATTTACAATAAAAACAAATATCAATCTGATAATCAACAAATATACTTAAATGAACCTAACCTGATAATCAACAAATATAACATCACCATAATAATTAAGTAATAATAATTTCACAAATTATAATAAGTATAATATCATTTACCGCACAAAAAGATAATCAAATTAGTTATTTAGTTATTTTCAAAATACAAACATAATCAAAATTATATCATAACAAATATATTTTCAATTCAACTTCAAATTAGTTACTCTAAATATCAACTTGTAATTTGAAATTGTAATATTAATTAGTAATCATAATTATATATTAAATCACATATATCAACCTACAAAATACCAACATATCAAAGGCTTTCAAGAATCACATACCTTGTTTTGTTTCATGTGGCAGAAGAATTTCAGTGATGTTATCCTATATATAGAAACATAAAAATTAATAATTTTTATTAATATCAACTAGCAAAGTGCTCACAAGCCTATAAGCGAGTTAACTTGTGAACCTCTATTCGAGACAGCTCACGAGCCTATAATCGATCCAGCTCATGAGCTTCTATTCGAGCCAACTCACAGGCTAATGAGCTGAACTTTACTAAGCTCAAACTTAACTTGTTTATAAATTGAACTTCAAAGTTAGGCTCAATTTTGTCTCGTTTACCTTAACGAACGAAGTCGAACAAGTTTTTATTAAGTCAGATACCGAGTCGAGCCCAAATAGCTCGGCTTATTTGCACCCCTACCTAACAGGCAAAAATTGACCTCTATGGAAAGAATGATTCATTCAAATCGACATAAAAGTCCAACTACATTGTATTACCAGAATCCATGTTGTATATTTGAAATAGGTTGACCTCCTTACTTCTCTCATGGTATAATCCTCTTCCCGTCGAGCCCTTTTTCTCTTCGATCCACATAGACGAAATGTGAAATTAATGCCAGTAGTTCATCACGAAAGAAAAGACTCACTAAGCCGGCATCACTAACTAATACTAATATAATAGAAAATCCTAATAGAATAAAAAAAAATTGTCTTTTTTGTATACTTTCCCCATTCTGTTGTTAGTGCAGGCTTTACGTAATCGATGGGATTATAAAATTCCGAGCATATAATGTTTTGGGTCGTAGTGAAATTATTTAGCGATGAGCATATAATGTTTTAAACGTTTATAATTATTTTTAGAACATTGGGCTGTATTGCTATAACAAGTGAGGTTTGTACGTTTTGTATAATTCTTCCCTCTTTCAACAGCGTGTATCTACTGGGAAGTTGAAAGTGGTGTAGTGGGAAAAAGAGCTAGAAATCCTGGAAAGGGAAGAGCAAGAATGAAGATTCTACATGAACTTTTCTGCCGAAGAAGTTAATCTTTTTCAGCTTCTTCTGGCACCATACTAGCTGATCCGTTGTCAGCCTTGATAGGCTTAGTACTCTGGCCACCAGTTTCAGTTCAATCTGTGCAATCAACAGCTCTCGATCGATTCGTTTTTCTTCTGGATGCTTCTGGAACTTCTTCACTATGCAGTTCCCACTTCTCAGTGTGTCCTTGAGCCTTTTCTCCTTCTGTGACATGCACCAATTTCAAATGTGAAACAATAGTGCAAGGTGGTGTTGATCCACAGCTGGAAGAAAGAAAGAAAAGGAAGAAAGAAATCAACCTTCTGGAGACTGGTTTTGATGTCAATGAGCAGCTGAGAATCTGATGGATTTCGTAGATCGACATGAGTTGCTGGAAACGCCTTGAAGATCAGGTTGGACTCGTCTCTGTCTGGGCGAAGGAATTCCCAGAAGACACGCATTGATTCGTCGATGATTTCAGCCAGCATCGCGATTGACACCATGGTTTGTCCATCAACTCCAGCATCGTTCAAGCAATCATCTGCAGTGGGCACAATGAAGCCTTATTCAGTGACTGCACTTGCTGCATGATTCCAAAGGTTGTAAAAAGTTTGCATTACCTCGAAGAGCTGGTATCTGAAGCAGAGTTCGAAGCTCGCAACGATTCTTGGCATAGTTCTGAACTCTGGGACCTTGGAACGGCTCATTCTCCACAAATCTCTGCATAAGAACTTGAAACTGTTGGAATTCACCGGCCACTTGGCTGTACGGACGATCGCCTTCAGGATCATGTTCTAGTAGCTCTGTTGCCTTCTCATACTGCCAATGGAGGATTTCCCATGAAAGGCAGGCTTGTCCAACGTAAACCGCTTCCAATTTTCTGTGCAATTCAGTGATGGACTTAAGTGTTGGATCAGCATAGATCCTTCTTAGTTTGCACGGCCAGAGGCTGGGGAAGAGAACCGATTTCACTGCAGAAACCGATGATCTTTGGCCCGGTTGCTGAGCCGGATCCTTCCACTGGAGGAAGCCTGTGCATAGAATGATCCCACCAATATCAATTCATGTAACCAGCATCACATGGTGAAATTTAGATAAATCTGATCTAGACCCGACTCGAACCCCCTGTTAAAAATATATAGAGAGAGACACACACACACTCACAATCCAGAAAACAGTTTACATGTTTTTCAAGCTACCTGTAGCCTGCCAATGCTCTGAATTGGTAAAAATTGGGAATTAGCTATTGAATTTAGCAAAGATTCTATGCAAGCACTAAAACTTTGCTGGTACACATATGATATGGGCCACAGGGACAAGAGTGGGGTAATCAATTAGGCTTATCACTGATATAGTACTGAGGCGACAGATTTAATGGAGTTGAGGAAATTAGGAAAAGACCGGATGGATGACATTAAAGGCCACTACTAGTTTGGATTATAACCTGCTTGAAAGTAGATGATATGATTCAGGAGAATCATCTTTAGGTGTGGAAATTGGAGGTGTAAAGAGGATGGTGACCCACCATGCAATACCATGTCCCTAAAAGATCTCTTCCATTAAAAAAGAAATAAATAAATTCATTTTCTTTATCCTTGAAAGCAAACTGAAATTCTAATATGTGGGGGGTTAGTAGAATTAGGATTTAGGAACTTACTAATTGCATGGAGAGTTTGGTAATTCAAGATGTCCAGTTTCCTCATCTTCTCTGAGTAGCTCTTGTAGACCTTTTGGATTTCTTCCATGAAGTCTTTATGCTCAAACTTTTCATCAATCTTCAGTGGCTTCAGATCTTCCACCATTTTGGGGGTCTCACATTCCTCTAAGATGGTGGGAAGCCCTTTGGCTCTGGCATTTTTTATCTCCATTTTCATCTGCTCAATCAAATCTTGATGCTTCAACAGAATATCAAACTCATCATCATAATCATCATCCTTCCAATCTGAAGCCCATGAATTTTTCTTCTTGAAATTTGGTTCTTTAAATCCTTTGAAACTGTACACCGGCTCTGTTTCTATCCTCTGTAAATTGTCCTGTTCATGTAACAACTCTTCCCTGAGAAAATTTTCATCACGATGGCTGGAAAATTGCAAATTGGGCTCCAAATCTATGTACTCTTCATCAGTACTAACAATCCTGGTATCACCAAATTCTTCTGAATTTGGGATTTTCTCTGAAAATTCGACCTCCTTCTCTTCAGGAGGGCAGGGATTGTGAACTTCCATTGAGGCCCTTTCAACGGAATTACGAAACTCAATCTCTGCATCCAAAAGCAAGGACTGATTATCTGAAACCAATCCATCTTCAGTTTCAGTAGGGATGGCTTGTTCTACATTTTCTCTACATGAGATTTCAACTGGGTCCTCTGTTTTTTCAAGAACAACATCCTCTGCTTCTGAGTCAAATTCCGGAAAATCTTCATCTCCGGAGGCTCGGTTGATCATTTGATCACCGCCCCAGAAACCATCATCTGAACTCACGGATAATTCTCGATTCAAAGAAAACAATCCAACTTCATCTTCAATAGGAACGGCCTGTTCTGGTTTCTCTGGAGTATTTTCTCTACATGAGATTTCAACAGAGTCCTCTGTTCTTCCAAGAACAACGGCCTCTGCTTCAGAATCAAATCCCTGAAAATCATCATCATCATCTGAACTCGCGGAAAATTCCTGATGCGCAGAAACGGGAGCTTCATGATTTCCAACATCAAAAATCGGGGAATCATTTGAACCCACACACAACTGATGAACAGTGAAACTTATAGTTTTTGGCTCTTCTATGAATCCACTTAAATCCTTGCAAGGCGTGATCTGGTACTTGCTAGTGCTTGGCTTAGGCGAATTTTCCAGGAAATCAGCGTTCTCTTTCTCACAAGTGCGAGGATGAAACCCTTCTGGTTCCAAAACCTTGGAATCTGCACCAGCAATTTCATTTTCTTCCTCTTCAGAATCTTTCTTCCGTGAACTCTCATCCGCCTCCCCCAATCTGCCAAACAAAACAAGACACGTTCAAACAATCGAAAAGGACATAAATCCACGTACCAGAAGAAAGGAAAATTATTTATACCTGACTATGAATCTGGCTATGAACCTGAAAAGATAAAGCAAGAAGGAAGAGGCCAAAACCCATAAAGAAGTAGCAAGCCTGAACATTGTGTTATGAACGAACTCCTCCACAAAACACTTATCAGGAAAATCAAACCACTGGGAATTTGGGGTTTCCATCAAAGCCATCAGTGCATGTGAGCTTTTCTCATTGCGAAACAATGATGGTGGAACACTCCGATTTTGGCATATATATCAGCTTTTTGCAACTACACACAAAAGCTTTAATGGAGAGTGAACCATTCACTTGCAGACAATGAAATCTGTGGAGAAAAATCTAGCCACTGTAGGTGACGTTTAAGTTGTGTAAAGCGTAAAAGTTACCCCCAGCTTAAACGTTAGCAGCTTAAACGTTGTTGCATTTTTAAGTTACCTAAAGTTAAAAAGTTAGGTAATGTTTAAATAATGTACTTAGATAAATATATTTTTAAATTATTAATTAATAGTTATGTGTATTGATTTAAAAGAATTAAAAAATTATTAAAATTTAATAAAAAATAAAAATAGATATATCATTAAATAATATAAAATTTTATTATTAAATATATATATACACTTATAAGTGTATATATACAGTCTCTATAGTTATTGACGTCATCGACGATGGAGACACGAGCAGCAAACATGGAAGAAGTGGCGACTAGTGGGGATGGAGATGAATCTAGAGACACTAGTCATCGGTGACAATGGAGGTGAAGACAATGAATGAAACTGAAAAGAGACAATGATAACAAAGATAATAGACGAAGAAAATGAGTAAATGAAAAATATAAAATTTGTGTGTGAGGGTAAATAGGTAATTTTATTGATCAACCCACGTAATTCCCAACCAGCATTTTGGAAAAGCTGTGGGGTTCAAGCCCATAATTTTTCTAAAAAGCTCATATAATAGTTTTTAAGCTTAATAGCTTTTAAGTTGATAAGAGTTTTGTCAAATACTTATAAAAAAAAAAAAACCTCTATAGCTTAAAAACTACTATAATAGCTTAAAAGCGGTCAAACCGCTAAGCCAAACACCCTATGGAATCTAAGTCCGACCATGCTGGCGAAGATTGTGGGGTAGAAGTTAAGGGCAATTTTCAGGGAAAATGACGAGACGGAAAGCTACGTGGGAGGAATACAACGGAGGGTTGGATTGGAATGGATCTCACAGAAGTTTTGTCGGTGTTGGGACACGGCATGTCTTTTTCGGGCACCATTTGACGTGTTGAAACGATGGAGACGGATACAGGAGACCGGTTCCCGTTACATACAGTTTGAGTTGAGCCCCAAGCTGTTTGGTAGCCGAGAAAATGCCCGTTACATATAGTTTGAGTTGAGCCCCAAGCTGTTTGGTAGCCGAGAAAATGCTTTCTATTATTTTTTTTATATATTTCCCCTTGATTACGGCTGGACCATCTTTCTATGCTGGTATTGATCAAAATATGGATTTGATTAAGTTTCTGTTCAGGGGTCGGAAAATATGAAGAAATTACTAAAAGGAGGTAATACAATTGTATGTATGTCCTAATCCAAATCATCTTATTAATGGTATTTCTTTTCAAGCCAGCTTCCAGCCATGCAAATCCAAAGATTAAAGAACAGTTAATAGTAAATACAAGTCATTAATGGTTAGTACAAATAATTACTAACCAAGTAAGACAAAATCAACCCTATAAAATATGGAGCAAAGGACCAGTTGGGACCATTTCAGTGGGGTGGGGGCGGACTTTTATGGTTATTTTATATTACATTAAACCTTAAGTCTTAAATCTTAAATCTTAAATCCCATTTGAAACTAGTTTTACAAATATTATTCAAACAAAATATGGATTAGGTTTAATACATACGATGTCTCACTCAATAATTAAAAAAATAGAGCATTTAGTCTTTGGTATATAAAACGTCAAGATTTAATATTTCAATTATTAAAAATTATTATTTTAAATTTTTATCGTGATGAAATATTAACTCATGTATGAATGCACTCGTTTTTGTAAATAATGCATTACGTGAATGACCGATTAACTATATTTAAATAAGTTGCTTAGTTTATGGTGCTCCCTCAATAATTAAAAATATGATATTTGATCTTAATCTATAAAATGTCAAAATTTAATATCTCAATTATTAAAAATTATTACGTTAAATTTTTATTCTGTGAGACAAAAGAGGATATAAACAAGAGAATGCAAGAGAGATGGAATCGAGTTCAACAAAGAGAAATGATAAAGATTAGTTCTGTTATGTTTTGTTATTGAGAATAGAAGAAGGTATCGTTTTTTGGGTTAATAATAATTCAGAAATTTAGATGTTTGGGATTTAGGGTTATTTTTAAATTATGGATAATTTGATCTTTTTCCTATCAAAGTAAATTTAATCCGATATGTCTCGCTCACATGACTTTTTTATGACATGGCACTCTTTCTTTTCTACGTGTATGTTCTACGTGGTATAGATAATAACTCTGTTTACTCTTAGTTAAAATAATAATTTAAAGTAACAATTTGAAATAATTAAGATACAGAATCTTGATTTTTTGTACATTAAGAATCAAATATAATATTTTTTAATTGTTATAAGAGCACAATAAATTAGTTAATCTATTCAAATATTGCTAATTGATTATCAATGTAGTGTGTCACTTGCGAAAACGGGCATATTCATACACAAGTTAACATTTCTTCATAGTAAAGAGTTAAAGTAATAATTTTTAATAGATGAGATATTGAATTTTGATGTTTTATATATCAAGGATTAAACGTCATTTTTTTTAATTGTTGAGGGGGTGTTGTATGTATTAAGCCTATAAATTACCATAGTTATATTAATAATAATAATGATAAATAGCCTAAATAAGTCCACAAACATACAAATAGAAATAAATTAAAGCAGTCTAAAGTCATTGATGACAGTTAATGTAAAAGACTTTTTCTTCATTATTACTAATTGTTTAGATTGTTTTCTCTTTTGTTACCTAACAATGATTCAAACCATAACATCACTTCAAACTGACAATGCATTCGACCACTCTTTGTGGAAGTGAATGATGTTTAATTGTCCATTCTAATTGAAATGACCCAGAATTTGAGATGCATTTCATCTAAATCTACACCTAAACCACTTCTTACGTATCTTATTTAAAAAATTATTCTTGTCAAAATATACAATTAAAACTTATTTGTTTCAGGGAAGCTCGTCAAAAGATTGGGAAGGCCAGGTGAGAGAACAAGATTTACTCGAAAGGGGTCACCCAAAAGGGATATTGCGAAAGGATGGCTCTGAAAAGAGGAGGCTTTTCGGGTGTGGAAAGCCACAGAAAGCTCCAAGGAGAGCTATGCAAAAGGGTCTTCGCTGGTACTAGGTCTTTCAATCTGCAAGACAGGAGGTAGTTAGGAGGCACATAGAGATTTCTCTAGTGCGGACCCTCTTATACCTAAGTTAGATGTTATTATAATTTTGAAGATACATGTGCAAATAGGTAAGCAAATGATGTTCCCTAAAGAGTAAAAGGTCTTTAGAAGAGCATGTGAAGTAGAGTCAAATAAAGGTCTCTTGGATTCAAAAGAAAAACCCCTAAAGAGGAGGGATATTTATACTTTTTGAAGGACTAGGACACGTGATACACATGTATAAGGGCACATGACAGAATCCTTCGGGTGATAGTGTCTCTAAGTTAGGTTTTAAAAGGATCTTGGTAAACCCTCTCTTTCTTAAAAGGTCTTCAGGAAGAAGGTGACCTAAAGAAAGGTAGGGCATATAATGTGAAACAACACAAGTTGAAGTAGTGAGTGGCATGTCTCCCAAAGGGCTTCGAATGCTTGTGGGCCAAGCCTTCGGGAAAGTTAGTACCCGAAAAGTCTTCGGAAGGTTGCCTAGGCCTTCGAGGAATAAGGTCTCTAAAAACTCTTCTAAGATAAGAAAAGTTCCTAGGATTAAATTGTTCTCTAAGAAAACTTCCTTGAAGGTTTTTTGAAGGAGACCCATAAAGAGTAAGTTGCAACAAAAATAAAAATTTACTATACTAAAATTGATAGTTAAAATTAAAATTAAAATTTAAATCAATAATCACACGTTAAGTTAGAACTGTCTTCAATAAATCTAACAATTGAAATGATAAATAGATGTCATACCTTATATGAAAATGATTTTACTATTTTTGATAAATACTGTTGTACTATATCTTAATGTCATAATTTTATTTATTGAGCAATGTTGTATATAAATTACAACTTAAGAATATTTTATAAAGAAATATATATTTAAATGATAATTTATAAATTAATACTATTTTATATATAAAAACTAAATATTATATATAATTGTTGTAGATTGATAATAATTATCTCGATTACAATTATAGTTACAATTACAATTATATTTATTTTTTAATAATTATAACTATAATCATAATTAATAATTTTTTAAACTTTTTTAACCATAACAGAATTTGTACCCATTTTTTTTTTTAACCATGTCTATCAGATAGAGTTCTAACCGAATCGATCGAATTGCTCAAATTGAATAGATTGAATTTTTTTATAATTGAACTAACTTGATCGAATAGATGTTCAAACTGAATAAACCGAAAAATTAAAAATATTAAACGAACCAAAAAAAATAAAAAATAAAACTAAAAATTTAGTCAAAAATAATGTCATTTTTAATATTTTGATCGGTTAATTATTTTGATTTTTTCAACATGAAGACCAAATCAAAATGAAATGCTCGAAACACTCAAATTTGGAAACTAAATTAAATTGACATACAAATTGAACCAAATTGGACCTCAAATTTCGGTCAGTTCGATTCAATTATTTTAATTTAAACAAAGTGTTGCTAACCCCTACTGTCAGATACAATTACAAGTTTTTTTTAATCTAATTATGACCCATAAATTTTCATTTATTAACGAAAATTTTATTAAGAAAGAAATACATACTAAAGTAACTAAAGTACAAATGCATAGCTGTCTAGGTATTGTTGATCTTTACCTAATGGATTGTGCATTTGTTCGTCGGAACGGCATTGGGAATCAGTTTCTCTTCAAAAGTCTATTTTTTGGACGGCCATTTGTCCAAATTAGAACATATTCTTTCAGCCCAAATGGGCGGGCAGCTGTGTTTAATCGCTTTCATAATGCAAACATATCGGTGACACATGTTCTGGTTTAGGCACACCATAAATTGACATTTGCGCTTTACATTTCACGGGTTCTTCACCAAATTAAACCTAAAAAATTATAAAAATCACGGGTGTTGAATCTGCTTGCATCCCTTGACTTGGATTAAAAGTATAATTATAAGTTGTTAAGATACATCCATCAAAAAGTTAGATCTCATTAAATTTTTATATCCTTTAAATAGACAGATTCAAAAACAGATGTGAGAAAAGATTACCACCAGATCTATAAGTCATTTTAGCCCTTTTTTTCTCAAATGGTTAAGATACATAAGACAAATTTAAGAGAAGATTGAGATTGACACGGACTATAGTTTGTGTCTGCCTCCACTAAATCTGCCCTTATCTTTAAAGTCACTTATAAATGTTATTACCTTATAATTTTAATTAGGTGTTTTGACATAAGAGTTTATATAAGGAGGGGGGGTAGTTTGTTCATTGATTACTTAATTAATATTTAATAAAACAGTAAGGAACACGAAAAGGGGCTAAGGGGATGGATCAAATTCACCACACATGTCTACATCTTTTAAGGTGGGGAAAACTTCACGCGACAGTAACAACTTCGAGAACAGAAGACTATGTAAATGGGACGGTTTCTAACCTCTTTTCAATGGTTGTGATTTTAAAATATAATACTAAACTAAATAATAGAGTAAAAGCCAAAGTCGCAAACAAGTTACAAAATAATAATTTAATTATCAAACCCCCTAAAAAGTTGTCTCATTCATATTTGCCTACGTCGCCAATTACGGCATTGTTTCAGTTGGGCTCTGCCACTCTTAGTATCTGTTTGGGTCGCCGTCGTCGTCTTTATTTGGCCCTTGGTTCAGGGGACCTTTCATGAGGCCATGAAGTGGTTGTCGCGCATAAAAATTTGATTATTTGGGGCTCATAAATTGAAAATCTCCCTCCTTATAAGGGTTCACTGTTTAGAGCCAGCCGCCCACTCTCTCCCCCTCTACAAATCTTTGCCCATGCCTTTCTCCCTCTCTCATTTTTGATGATTTGCTGACTACTCTGCCTCTCTCGCTCCGTCACTCCTTCCGTCGCTCTCACCTCTCACTGCTCTGTCGTTCGTAGCCTTTCTCTTCTTTTGCTGCTCCGTCACCCTTCGCCCTCGCCTTCTCGCTGCTTTGCTCCGTTGCTCGCCTTCGTGGCCATAGGGCTGGCCCTAGGGGTAGGCAACCAAGGCAATTGCCTTGGCCCCCCTCCCCCACCAAGGCTGGTCCTGACCTTGTTGGCATGGGCCTAGGTGGTCTTGTAGGCATGGGCCCATCTCATATTATATATATATATGTATATAATATTAAATAATATTAAGGGTCTAAGATATTAGGGTCCACATAAAATTTTACTTAGGGCCCTTAACCTCTCAGGACCGGCCCTGCGTGACCAATGCTCGGTGGCTCACTCTCGCCAGCTCGCCCTCGTGGTTACTTTTGTGCTCAAACATTTTAGGGGTATAATTGAAACAATAAAAAGTTAAAGAGTGCAATTGACTTGAAATTACATAGTTTAGAGACGTAATTAAAATAACAAAAAATTCAAATATTTGAATGAAAAAAAAACCTATAATTACGAAGGCTAAAATATGTGCACAATTATTATATGATAATGTTCATTTGTTTCGTTTCATATAGGGGAGAGCAAAAGTTCGGTATATCTGAACTAATCGAATTGAATTAATCGAATTTATTGATTTGGTTTGATTTTTTTTTTTTTTTTTGCATCGATTCGATTTGATTAATTTTTCTCAAAGTTTGATTTTTTGTTTTCAATTCAGTTTTTTTGTTAGACGAACTAAATTAAGCGAATCAACTAAATTTTAAAATGATATTATTTTAATATTTATAAAATAATATTATTTTTTTCAAACTTGTGTATTTTTTATTGATTATTTTAATTTTTTTACGTTTCTTCAATTTAGTAAATTCAGTTTTATTAATACGATTCGAATTTAATTTTTTAAATTAATCAATTAATTTAATTTAATTTAATTAATAAATTTTTATCAATTCAATAATGTGCTTAGAGATCCCTCATCTCATTCATGATGGAGTCCCTGACCCCGCCCTTCGAATGTTACAGTTCTCAGATATCAATGGGGGACTCTTCACTCATGGCACTGAGTCATTATGGTCATAAGAGAGATGATAATGGTGGTGTTTAGGCGCACCACCCAGACACCTTAACTCAGTCAACCTGTTTTGTCACGTAAATGTAACTTTCGCGGAGTGGTGGGGCCCAGTGCTACTTTAATTAACGGTCAAAATCACTCAAGTTTCCCGTATGACGCGGGAAGAACGGGAAAGAGGACGAAATTGGAGTGGAAGAACCAAATTCCACTCTTCGAACGTAAATGTAGGCCAGATTGCACTTGGCGTCTACCTGATTTGTACGGTGGAGATTGTTACCTAGCCGACGCGCAATGGGAGTGTTCCCATGAGTCTTTCTTTTAGGTCGGGCAAAATTTCTTTGTACGATAGCCTTCTAATTTAATTGTGATTTAAAAATCAATATATACCCACCTTTCATAGTACATCTCACTAAATTAGCCGAAATTCAATAATTTTTCAATTCGTTCTTCTTTCTCTAGTTCAACATCATTAAATCGTTACCGAATTGAATCGAGAGATATCGATAGATAATCAAATTCTAATTAGTTTATCATAAAAGGAGAAGATAGTAAAGAAAAAGAATATGTAAACATATTTTTGTCGTATTATATGTAAAATAATAATAAACAAAAAAAGTATTTATAGTTGAAGAGACAAAAGAAATCTACGTTATTTTTCAAATATTAATAGTATTTTTATCTTTTTATTTAATCTTAAAAATATTGAATGTAATTTATTTTTTATATATAAATATTTTTATGATTTTAATATTTGTAAGTCAACAAAAGAGTTGAGAGATAATGAACATTAGGGTTAAGTAAAATTTTGATTAAATTGAAATAATCGAATTAAATTGGTTGAAATTGGTAGATTAGTTTAGTTCAATTTGTAGATCAGTTTAATATTTTCAAATTTGAGTTTTTTTTAGCTTTTTTTGTTTGATTTGATTTGTTTATTAAAAAAAAATAAAGTAATTGAACCGATTAAAATATCAAAATAATGTCATTTTTTTTTCAAATTAAAAATTAGAGAATGATAGATTTGAGAAAAGAAGAAGTTGTTTTGCTTGCACTTTTTGTATTTTTGTTTTTTGATTTTTTTTATTTAAACAACTATTCGATTAGTTCGATTCAAGTTTTGAAAAATGTTCGGTCTGTTCAGTTTGAGTAATTCAATATGTTCAGTTATCGAAGCCCTAACGAACTTTATATAAAAATGTTTACATCATAATTAAATAATAGATTGCAATGATATATTTTGTAATATATACTTGAAATTCACCCCTTTAAGGTGCGTTTGATATGGGTGGAAAATGATGGTAGAATTCATTTTTCATCCAAATTACAGAAAATTCCATCAAATAACTTTTTTTTCATGGAATTCGAATTCCATCATAGTTCAAAAAGTAAAGATTTTCTTTGAAATCAATGAATTGGAATTCCTAAGAGGTGGGGTGAGAATTGGAATTCTATGAAATTGGAACTCCACCCTACTTTTCACTCTTTAATCAAACACATATCACTTTCTAAGTTACACTTAGAGTGTGTTTGATTGCACATATTTTTCATAGAAAATATGTAATGATTACACATTTTCTATGAAAAATAATCAAACACTCTTAATTTTTTCATGGAAAAATTTGTATGGTACTGTTGAGTTACATAGATCTTATCATATGTGCAGCGGAAATTAAAATTTATTTTGGAGGTATCCCGTTTTTCAGAAATTATGGTTTAATAAAACGAAGGCATAAACGAAAAATACCTCTTGGATGAAATCTTATTTCACCGTTAGATTTCCCGCCGTATAATCCTCCAAGTGTAGGATGCCGAGTCGGTCCACCCGAAATCACTTCTATTCAAGAATATCAAAGAGAAAGATAAGTAAAAGAAATTTTTCACAAAATTTCTTACTTACCTCTTGGATTCAAGAACTATTCTTCCAAATCTCTCTCAACTCTCAAAATGATCCAAGTGCAACTTATGAGAGAAAATAAGAGATTGAAGCTATTTATAGTTCCAATTAATAAACCATTCTTCATTAAATGGGTTGGGCTTCTCAAGTCCATTCCATTTAATGTAATTGGGCCAAGCCCAATCCAATAGTAATTATTTGAATCCAATAATGCCATTGGGCCAAGCCTAATGTACTAGCAAAAGGCTTAACCCAATTAATAACCAAATAATTATATTCATAATATAATTATTTAATTATTCTTATTTATCCAATAAATAAATACACTATTATTTATTCTTCTCTTTGAAAGTAATTTCTTTTGGGTGGGACTTTCTGGGTTCACAAATAAATTGGCAACAAGAATAATCAACAATTAATTCTTGTAAATCATGAGTGACATCTAGCAATATATCATGATTACCCAATTTATTGTGAAGCGGGTATTGTGAACATTTTACTACGTTACCATACAATACGGTCCTTCTATCATCCTATATCCCGACAAGATATGAGATCATGGTCAGTAGGTCGAATCTCTTAATCTTGTCATATGACCAAATCCAAAATCAATCTTGACAAATTATGACACAACTCGTATGGAACAAATTCCATCGTCATATTACCTCGGCCAAGGATTTATCGTCAAGTGATTACTGGATCGCATAGGATATCTTCCTCATAAATCTCGAGGTGATAGATTCCATGTCTGATGCACACATACCTCATGTATCACTGAATCAGGCACATAGATACGTATGATTATCCTTGATTAGAACAACCATATAATATCGCTGATATCCTAATCCACCAATACACAGATATCCATGTCATCTCAGGTCTAAGGACTAGTTGTAAAATCGCAGCTAACATTAAATCATTGACCCGTGAGAAATAACCCATGTGATTTAATGTTAACAGTCCCGTTCAGTGAACTCGTTCTTGTAACGAGCACCCACTTATCTTCCTTCTATAGCTCATACAGAATGGCACGAGACTCACCAACCTTATCTTCCAGTATCTCATACTGAAACAAGGAGGAAGACAATGTGCTGGCCTTTACGAGTTGCTATCATCCATGATAGGAATTCTATGGCCAGGAACATGTTTATAGTATAACAAATTGTGGATTATCCGTAACTCG
The DNA here is from genome assembly GCA_036245055.1 of Diospyros kaki. NCBI lineage: Eukaryota > Viridiplantae > Streptophyta > Magnoliopsida > Ericales > Ebenaceae > Diospyros > Diospyros kaki. The sequence continues at coordinate 3,369,750 of BSEG01000002.1, read as the reverse complement.
TATTCTTAACTCTTAAGAATGGTATCCACTTCTTATTATACTAATGGATATATGTTTTTATAATTTAAACCATATTGCAATTTAAATAAAAACATAAACTTGCCATTTAAATAATATTTAAAGAATTACAAGATCGAGTCCCTTTGTGTCACTAGAACTGGTCTTTAGGGCTCATATCTAACAATCTCCCACTAGCACTAAGACCATTCAGTGTGATATCTCATACCCCACCTTTCTAGATGAAAATCTAGTTGCTTCTGGTTCATGGCCTTAGTCAGTGGATCTGCTGCATTTTCTGATGTATCTATTCTCTGCACATTAACATCTCCTCTACCAATGATCTCTCTAATGAGATGGAAGCGTCTTTCAATATGTTTGGACTTCTGGTGAGACCTCGGTTCCTTAGCTTGCGCTATGGCTCCATTGTTGTCGCAAAACAAGGGCACGGCAGACTTTATAGAAGGAACCACTCCAAGTTCTGTCACAAACTTTTTAACCCAGACTGCTTCCTTTGCAGCATCCGATGCTGCAATATACTCGGCTTCTGTTGTAGAATCGGCAGTCGTATTCTGTTTGGAACTCTTCCAACTGAATACTCCTCCATTACAAGTAAACACATATCCAGAGATAGACTTTCTATCATCAACATCTGATTGAAAATCAGAATCTGTGTAACCTTCCACTTTCAGTTCTCCTTTACCATAAGTAAGGATCAAATCCTTAGTTCTTTTCAAGTACTTAAGGATATTCTTAACGGCAATCCAGTGTTGCTCACCTGGATTAGACTGATATCTGCTTGTAACACTTACAGCATGAGCAATATCAGGCCTAGTACATAGCATTGCATACATTAGGCTTCCTATTGCTGAAGCATAAGGAATCCTAGACATGCGTTCTCTCTCTTCTTGTGTCTTGGGGCACATATCACGAGAGAGGTGGATTCCATGTCTAAAGGGCAACAGTCCTCTTTTGGAATCCTCCATGTTGAACCTCTTCAACACTCTTTCTATGTACTTATTTTGGGAGAGTCCTATCAATCTCTTGGTTCTATCTCTATAGATCCGTATACCGAGAATATAAGCTGCTTCTCCCAAATCTTTCATGGAGAACTTACTTGACAACCAAACCTTTATTGTTGACAATAATCCTACATCATTCCCAATGAGTAAGATATCATCCACATATAAGACCAAAAATGCTATTGCACTCCCACTAGCCTTTTTATAAACACATGGTTCATCAACGTTTTGAATGAAACCAAACGATTTCACTTCATCATCAAAACGGATGTTCCAACTTCTGGATGCTTGCTTAAGACCATAAATAGATCTCTTAAGCTTGCATACCTTTCCTGTGTTAACTTTAGGTGTGAAGCCTTCAGGTTGTTCCATATAGATTTCCTGATCTATATAACCATTTAAGAAGGCTGTTTTCACATCCATTTGCCAAATCTCATAGTCATAATGAGCAGCAATGGCTAGTAAAATTCTGATGGATTTAAGCATGACGACTGGAGAAAAGGTTTCTTCATAGTCAATTCCTTGTCTTTGTCGATAACCTTTTGCCACAAGTCTTGCTTTATAGGTCTCTACCTTTCCATCTGAACCTATCTTCTTCTTGAAGACCCATTTACATCCAATAGGTACTATACCTTCTGGTGGATCTACAAGAGTCCAGACTTGGTTCTCATACATGGAATCCATTTCAGATTTCATGGCTTCAAGCCATTTTTTCGAGTCGATATCTGATATCGCCTCTTGATAAGTGGTAGGATCATCTGAGTGATCATTGTCTCCTACAAGGAACAACTCTTGTTCATTTAGAAAACCATATCTCTCAGGTTGATGGGGTATCCTCTCACTTCTTCTAATGGGAGGTGCAACACTCGACCCTGGCTCCTCAATTGGTATTTGAACATCTCGTGGAATAGTTTCAAGCTCGGTGAACCCTTCACCAAGTTCTATTTTCCTTTCATTACCTCTTTCTTGAATAAACTCTTTTTCAAGAAAAATGGCATTCCTGCTTACAACTACTTGCTGCAGTTCAGGAATATAGAACTCATATCCTAAGGAATCTTTAGGATAACCCACGAAACTACCCTTTAAAGATCGTGTCTCAAGTTTCTCTGATTTAAGCTTTTTCACAAAAGCTGTACATCCCCAAATCTTAACATGTTTAAGACTGGGCTTCCTATCAAACCATATCTCATGTGGTGTTGTAGGAACTGACTTGGAAGAAACTCTGTTTAAGATATATATTGCAGTAAGAAGGGCGTGTCCCCATAGAAACAAAGGTAAGTCTGTACAACTTAACATACTTCGGACCATATCTAATAAAGTCCGATTCCTCCTCTCTGAAACTCCATTCAGTTGAGGCGTTCCTGGTGGGGTCCGTTGTGAAATAATACCTGAGACTTTAAGAAAATCTTCAAACTCGTTACTAAGATACTCGCCTCCACGATCTGATCGTAAGGCCTTTATCTTTTTACCAGTTTGATTTTCTACTTCAGCTTTAAAATCTTTGAACATTTCAAAAGATTCAGATTTATGTCTCATGAGATAAACATATCCATATCTAGACATATCATCTGTAAAAGTTATGAAGTATTGATAACCACCTCGGGCTATTATATTAATAGGCCCACACACATCCGAATGTATAAGTCCTAACAATTCTGTGACCCTTACACCTTGCCCGGTAAAAGGCAATTTGGTCATCTTTCCAAGGATACAAGATTCACAAGTTGGATATGGTTCAGAACCTAATGGACCCAAAAGCCCATCTTTCTCCAACTTAGTGATTCTGTCATCCCCTATATGACCCAATCTGTAATGCCACAGAATTTTAGAATTTGGGTTATCACGTGGTCTCTTATTTTTATTTGATACATGCAAATCTTCACTATTGTCAACAGTCACATTCAAAATGTAAAGACTATTGACAAAATTACCAGTAGCAATCAATTTATTTCTAAAATAAATTTCACAAACATTATTCTTAAAAGAAAATTCATAATTTTCTTTCACCAATACAGGAATAGAAATAATGTTCTTAAAAGCTCCAGGTACACACAAACAATTATTTAAAACTAAACTATGTTCATGTGATAAAATTAAAGATACAGTGCCGATAGCTGTGGCTGCAACTCTTGCCCCATTTGCTACCTTTAGCACAATCTCATTATCTGCAAGCCTTCTACTTTGTTCCAGATCCTGTATAGATGCACAAACATGAGTTGTCGCTCCAGAATCTAGAATCCATAGAGTAGAAGAGTAAGCAATGGAAAAATACTCATGAACTATCATCATACCTGTCGCTTCCTTCTTCAAGGAACTAAGGTAATCTTTACAGTTCCTTTTCCAATGTCCATCTTTGCCACAATGGAAACATTTTCCTTTGGCAACAGTTTTTCCCTTCTTCTTTTCAATCACTTTAGTTGCTTGGGTGACCTTCTTTTTACCTTTCCCCTTTCTAGTCTTACTAGTAGAGGACACAGCCATCACAATGCCTGTTTTCATGGTACCCTGGGCCGTTATCAACATATTCATAAGTTCCGCCGGGGTACACTCAATCTTATTCATATAGAAGTTTGAAATAAAACCCCCATACGAATCTGGCAAAGACTGAAGAATTGCATCTATTTGAAGATTTTCATGCATTGGAGCATCTAATTCATTCAGTTTATCCATCCAGGAGATCATTTTGAGAACATGGTCTCCAACTAATCCTCCAGCAGACATCTTTGCTCGAAAGATTGATTTAGATATCTCATATCTAGCACTTCGACTTCGCTCACCATACAACTCTTGTAAACGAGCAATAATCGAATACGCACTTGGCATCTTATTATGCTGCCGCTGTAACTCTTGACTCATAGTAAGCAAGATATAACTCTTAGCGACAAGATCATCATCTTGCCACTTATGGAGTGTATCTCGTTCCTCCTGAGTAATGTGTTCAGCAGTTGGCTCAGGGATAGGCGTTTCCAAGATATATGTGATTTTTTCCAAGTTTGTAATCAATTTCAAATTTAGAAGCCAGTCGTTGAAATTTGGTCCAGTTAGCCGGTTTGCGTCATTAAATTTAGAAAGTGCATTTAGTGCAGCCATTTGATGTATCTGCAGAAAATAAGTAGATTATTAGATATCTTGTTTTCTTAACTATCTGATTTTGGTCTTTAAATCAAACAGTACCTCCCACTAAGTTTTTCAAATTCCTTACTCCCATTTAAAGGAAAAAGCGAATTCACATTGGTATGAATTCTAGTGGGTATTTGGATTCTTATTAAATTTATTACTCCTCACATAATAGATTCTTGGAATAATAAATTCAATAAGTGGACAACGCTTGTCCAGTACATCTTATGTACGACCCAAATATTTTGTTTCGGCTCCCAGTCCAATGTACCTCACATAATAGTTTCTTGGCAATTGAACATAGTTAAATCATACCATCACGCTGACAAGTCTGCACAGTTGAATATCGATTGCCTCACATAATAGTTTCTTGGGTCACGATATTTGTGCATCCCCATCTCATCAAATGTTTTAAATAGAAATTAAAGTATTTTAATCAATGTGCAACCCCTATGTATCCATAGCCGATCAACACACGAATTAAAAAACCCCAATTTCTACTGTGATTGAGAGCCCCGATTAGATTGTCTTAACTCTTAAGGTCCAACCGGTTACAATTTAATTTTATAAATATGGGAGATTTTTTAATTAATTGGTCTCACTTTTCACATGCAACGTTTTAACATACATCAACTATGTAAATAAACATTGCATAAATTTAGTCGATATGGTCATGGACTCAATCATGCATTCTAAGCGCAATTCCAGCCATTGGAATTATGCGGTGCATTCGTGGGTGTATAAATAAGAAAACGCCTATAACTATTACAAGCATAACCCTTTCACATAGGGTCTTCGTTTTCTTGATTATTTTGCCATCAACGACTTCACTCCAAGCCGTGCCTCGATTGGTGTGAATCCATTGCTTTTACAATTTACTATAAACTATTTTTACAATAAAATTAAAAGCAATAAATAATTATTTTACAACCGTCATGAAAAAGACGGCTACCTCCGGCACGCAGGCCGTTAAATAAAATAATCCATACATCCACATCGCACATACATCATCCATGTAGTGTCCTAAGTCCATGACCAATACCGATATGCAACAAGGCATCCACAACATGCTATTAACAATTAAAAGCATATTATAAGCAATCATATGATTATTGGACAATTGTATAACTAATTATACATTGGTATTTTTGTAAATAATAAAATAAATAAATAAATAAAATAATAATAACAATTATTATTATTTATTTTATTCATTATTATTATTATTTTAAATAAAACAAATAAATAAAACAAATAATAATAACAATTATTATTATTTATTTTATTTATTATTATTTTAACTAAAACAAATAAATAAAATAAATAAATAAAACAAATAATAATAACAATTATTATTATTTATTTTAATTTATTTTTATTTATTTATTTATTTTTAAAATAATAAAATATATATAATATATATATTTATATATATATATGCGGCCGTGGGCGGCCGACAAAGGGGGGGGTTGGCCCCCCCACTGTGCGCGCAGTGCGCGGGCGGGCCCGCGCACCACCAGCGCGCGCGGCGCTGGTGCGCGGGCCCTGCCCGCGCACTTGCCCGCGCACGCGGGCAGCAGGCGCGGGCCCAGCCCGCGCCTGCGCGCTTGGGCGCGCGTCTGGGCGCGCCCAGCGCGCCTCTGCGCGCGCCATGCGCGCCCAGACGCGCATCCGGGCGCGCCCAGCGCGCCCAGATGCGCATCCAGGCGCACCCATGTGCGCCTAGTGCCCTCGGGTCACCCCCGACACTGCCCATCCGTCTCGGAATAGATTCCGACACTTCCAGCTACGCTAAATCTGATTCCAGCACTGTCCAACAGTGTTAAATCAGTTTTAAAACGCTACCGGCATGCAACTCTTCTTTGGATCTCATCCAAAATTGTTTTATTTTTTTTTTTAAAAATACCAATTCTATGTCCAATAATCACATGAATAAAACCATAAAACTGAAAAACGATGGCTCTGATACCACTGTTGAGTTACATAGATCTTATCATATGTGCAGCGGAAATTAAAATTTATTTTGGAGGTATCCCGTTTTTCAGAAATTATGGTTTAATAAAACGAAGGCATAAACGAAAAATACCTCTTGGATGAAATCTTATTTCACCGTTAGATTTCCCGCCGTATAATCCTCCAAGTGTAGGATGCCGAGTCGGTCCACCCGAAATCACTTCTATTCAAGAATATCAAAGAGAAAGATAAGTAAAAGAAATTTTTCACAAAATTTCTTACTTACCTCTTGGATTCAAGAACTATTCTTCCAAATCTCTCTCAACTCTCAAAATGATCCAAGTGCAACTTATGAGAGAAAATAAGAGATTGAAGCTATTTATAGTTCCAATTAATAAACCATTCTTCATTAAATGGGTTGGGCTTCTCAAGTCCATTCCATTTAATGTAATTGGGCCAAGCCCAATCCAATAGTAATTATTTGAATCCAATAATGCCATTGGGCCAAGCCTAATGTACTAGCAAAAGGCTTAACCCAATTAATAACCAAATAATTATATTCATAATATAATTATTTAATTATTCTTATTTATCCAATAAATAAATACACTATTATTTATTCTTCTCTTTGAAAGTAATTTCTTTTGGGTGGGACTTTCTGGGTTCACAAATAAATTGGCAACAAGAATAATCAACAATTAATTCTTGTAAATCATGAGTGACATCTAGCAATATATCATGATTACCCAATTTATTGTGAAGCGGGTATTGTGAACATTTTACTACGTTACCATACAATACGGTCCTTCTATCATCCTATATCCCGACAAGATATGAGATCATGGTCAGTAGGTCGAATCTCTTAATCTTGTCATATGACCAAATCCAAAATCAATCTTGACAAATTATGACACAACTCGTATGGAACAAATTCCATCGTCATATTACCTCGGCCAAGGATTTATCGTCAAGTGATTACTGGATCGCATAGGATATCTTCCTCATAAATCTCGAGGTGATAGATTCCATGTCTGATGCACACATACCTCATGTATCACTGAATCAGGCACATAGATACGTATGATTATCCTTGATTAGAACAACCATATAATATCGCTGATATCCTAATCCACCAATACACAGATATCCATGTCATCTCAGGTCTAAGGACTAGTTGTAAAATCGCAGCTAACATTAAATCATTGACCCGTGAGAAATAACCCATGTGATTTAATGTTAACAGTCCCGTTCAGTGAACTCGTTCTTGTAACGAGCACCCACTTATCTTCCTTCTATAGCTCATACAGAATGGCACGAGACTCACCAACCTTATCTTCCAGTATCTCATACTGAAACAAGGAGGAAGACAATGTGCTGGCCTTTACGAGTTGCTATCATCCATGATAGGAATTCTATGGCCAGGAACATGTTTATAGTATAACAAATTGTGGATTATCCGTAACTCGTATTCTTAACTCTTAAGAATGGTATCCACTTCTTATTATACTAATGGATATATGTTTTTATAATTTAAACCATATTGCAATTTAAATAAAAACATAAACTTGCCATTTAAATAATATTTAAAGAATTACAAGATCGAGTCCCTTTGTGTCACTAGAACTGGTCTTTAGGGCTCATATCTAACAGGTACAAGCATTTAAAGTTTATTTCCATGGAATTCATTTTCCAAGGGGGTGGGGTAGTTTTTGTTTTCTAGGCAATATTACCTAGAATTAAATTCTAGGTAATGCAATCAAACACACCCTTAGAGTGTGTTTGATTACACACATTTATCATAAAAAATATGTAATTATTATAACATTTTCTATGAAAGTAATCAAACACTCTTAACTTTTCTATGAAAAAATGTACATGGTGCAAGTATTTAAAGTTTCTTTCTATGGAATTCATTTTTCAAGGGGGTGGAGTGGTTTTTGTTTTCTAGGCAAATATTATCTAGAATTAAATTTTAGATAATACAATCAAACACACCTTTAAATCTATATAGTAATTAGCCATGCAACTCTATTCATAAAAAGATTAAATTATATTAAATATCCTAACTAAATTCACTAATATTTGGATTATTAGTGGAAATTCTATTTTTATCATACAAGTTGGTTTTTTTAAATATAAATAAAAGAAAATGTAATTGGAGGAAAATGAGGGACAACTGCAATGATGCACATTGATGGAAGTGAAGTGACGCACGACGACTTAATACTTCACATTGATGGAAGTGAAGTGATGAGAGATTTTAATTCTTTACATTGATACACATTGACGGAAGCGTGTGCCCTCGTTTATATCATAATTCGTCTAAATGTGTGCCCCTGTTTAGGGGTAAAAAATCAAGGTAAACTATGTTGTTTTATGAAATGATAGAAGTAATAATTAATATGGCCTCGTTTATATGGAAATCGAACCAACCCAACTTGAAAATATCAAAGATTGTAGAGCTTGATGAAGTCGTTATAGTTGAGGATGTCAATGACAAGGTAGAGGGTCGATTACTAATGATGTCAAAATTCTAATTGGTGGTAATGATGGCAATAAGATAGATGAAGACAACAATGCTAACCTGCTTTCACCCATCGTCCCCATCGCTGGAGAAAGCATCGCCGCCATTGTTGCCTTTTTCTATCAGGACTTGGAGAATAAGAAGGCGCTAGAGGAAGGACATGAGGTCGATAAGGCATCTGTCGACTGGATTTTTGACTCCAAGGAGGTGCTGCCATGGAAGGACCAACTCATTTTTAAAGCCTTTGCGGTAAGCTACCCATCTCTCTCTCTCTCTCCCCCCTCCTTCCCAAACTCAGTTCTTTTCCTTGCCTCCCTCCATCTCCGCTAGCACCGGTTGCAGCGGCCATTGCCACCGCTACCATAATTGTTGCCCATCACCGATGGCTACTGCAACTGCCGATGGTCGATCTTCACTGGTCGTGGCTGCCATTGCCGACTACCCTTCCTTTCCTCCTCGCAATCGCCAACCGCGTTTCCCCTCTTCTTTTCTTTCGTTATTTTCCTTCGTGCTTTCGCTTTTCTTCTTCTTCTCTTCCTTGGAATTTCTTTTCCAAGTCCCCTCCTAAGAATTGGTTTTCTAGTAAAAGTGAGAATTGGGCATCATGTGAGCAAAAGTGAGAATTGAAATTTCCTAGAAAATATGGTTAATCAAACACCACCAAAATTATAATTTACGTGGAAAATGGTTATTTTTCATAAAAAAATATGGCCAATCAAACAGGCCCTTAAATCTATATAGCAATTAGCCATGCAATTCTAATTATAAAAAGATTAAATTATATTAAATATCCTAACTAAATTCACTAATATTTCGATTACTAGTGGCAATTATATTTTTATCATACGAGTTGGTTTTTTCAAATATAAATAAAAGAAAATATAATTGAAGGAAAATGAGGGACAATTGCACTGATGCACATTGACGGAAGTGAAGTGACGCACGACCATTGCTGCACGACAATGAAAGCGTAACGCCCTGTTTTCTAAGCGCGTTAAAACTCAGGATAATTCTGGGATTATAATTTTTTTTTAAAAAAATTATTATTAAATCATATCACTCCTCATATATATCCCAAAATCTCCATACATTTATCTCGAAAAGAGAATCATCATAAACATTAAATGCGGAAGGTAGAATCGAACCTAATATCATAACATTAATCATAAATCAATTCTTATATCATCCTTAACCATAGGGTTATACATCATCATTCCTCAAAAGTTTAGAATTTAAAGTAGTAGAACTTAAATACATAGGCTGCATAACATACATTCAATTCATAATGCACTTTGCTAAGTGCCGTTGCATGTCTCATTCATCCTCATTTATGATACAATCTCCATCTTGAACGTTTGAATATTCCAGGAGCAAAACCCGAGTTAAATGATGAATCATCTAAGTAAGAGAACAATAAACATATTTCATGCATGGATGCAAACTGTCTATTTCCATATCATTTCGGTTTGAGCCGACCGTACCTTATTGCTACTTCCCATTTTCACAGTCTCTTTACCAGGTTGAGATGTATGGGTGCACCCTTGGAAGAGCAGCGATCCCAGCCCATACTCTCAAACCCTTATGTAAATGCATGATCAACAATATCATCGTGTATATATGCATATTTTATCATTAATACATGTAAATGCAATCTAAATGTACATAGTCTCATCAAGACATGGCAACATGATAAAATTATTTATTAAAAATCAAATTTTTGGTGGAACCACTTACAAATCAAGTATTTTCATAAAACTAAATGTAGTTGGAAAGTACCATTTACTTTGTAAAAAGATAATTTTTCCTTTGACGTAATTTTGTCTCAAAATTTGCGTCGAACTTCCAATCGTACTCAATTATGAACCTTGACGTACCCTAAGAATCATAATTACTTAAGAAAATCAGATTTTTAATTTTTTTTTAATTTTCCTAATTTCTTCCATTTCCTTATATTATTTCCTCAAGATTATGAAATAAATAATTTCTCATAAAATTTTCTCAATTTATCTTCACAATAATTCCTAAAACAATATTCCTAAGTCTCAGAAATTTCCTCATAATTTTCAGAATCCATGTTCTATTTACTTCTCATTTTCTCTTTGATTTTCAAGCATTTATTGCCTAAAAAATCCATAATAAATACCAATCATGCATTTCTCTTCCAAATTCATCATCAAAAATTCTAAAATATCATTTTCATATCTCTAAAATTTTTGAAGAAATTTTTGAAAATAACTCACCTTCCCACGGAACGATTCGGTATTCTTTTATATTGTGACGAAGTCTCGGTTTGCATATCCAACAACGCATTTTGCCATAAATTTTCACACGAACTACTAAATCTAGCCTATAAGATTTTTCTAGAAATTTTTTGATATTTTTCTCTATATTCTTTTTTTCTATTTCTTTCTTTCTCTTTTTCAAATCTTTCTTTCTTACAACTTTTCTCTTTCTAATTTAAATCCTCCAAACTTTCAAGTTCTCTCTATTTATAGAAGGTTGAATTAAGTTTAGCATAATCGTAGTAACCCACTATCTTTTATTATTTTGTCAACTTTCTTAATTATTTTTCATTAAATCTCACTCATAATCTTTAATTATTTGTTCACACCCCACTTTGTTTCTCACATTTTTCAATTATTTCACTCATTATCTTTGATTATTTGTCTACACCCTAGTTTCTCTCCCACATTTCTCTATTAATTCACTCATTATCTTTGATTATTTGTCCACATTCTATTTTGTCTCCCATATTTCTCAATTATTTCACCCATTATCTTTAATTATTTTGTCACATTTCTTAATTATTTCTCACTAAATCTCACCCATAATCTTTAATTATTTGTCCATACCCTGCTTTGTCTCCCACATTTCTCAATTATTTCACCCACTATCTTTAATTATTTTGTCACCTTAATTCTTTTCCATTAAATCTTTTTTTGAATAGATTATTTTTTCATTTATTAATTTTAAGCCTATTTTCTTAATCTATTAATTTTAAACTCATTTACTTAATCTTTCCCTTTTCAACTTAATTAGCCCACTAACTCTAAGCCCATTTACTTAACATTTCATTTTTCAACTTAGCCAACTAACCCTAAGTCCATTAGTTTTCTAAACTAAAATCTCTAATGGATATCAAAAAATATTTTAAATACAATAAAAATTAATTATTATTATTCTCAAAATACTAGGATATTACAAAAGCAAAACGACTTGCAAATAGAAGTTGTGCGTCACTTTTGCTTTGTGTCGTGCATTGTTCCATTGTCACGCATTTTGTCGCCATGCAAAAGCCATTGTGCGTCACTTTGCACGTCGGTTAGCCATCCCTCATTTTCCTCCAATTCGCTTTTGTTGAAATCCTAAATCAAGTTATTTGGGGGTAATATATCAAGCTAAACTATATTGTTTTATGAAATGATAGAAATAAGAATTAATATGGTGTCGATTCATTGATGAATCACCAATTTGACACATTAGCATATCATTTCATCTTGTCATATCAGCAAGAGCACACACTTAAACAAATTAGGATACAATTGAAACAAATTTTAAAGTATTAGGTATAAATTGAAGTAATTTTTAAAATGAGATTAAATTGAAAAATGGTGAAAAGTTTATGATAAATTAGACAATTAACCTTATTTTAAATGTATTATTGCAAAAAAGAATAATGTTTAGGAAATGAGATCAAAGGTCAAATTTATGAGCAAAGTAAGTGAAAAGATTAGAGTTTATATAATGTATTGCATAGAGTTCAATACATAGACAATACTATCAATTTGCTTTCTCATCATATAAATTTCACACTAACTTTCAAGTTATATGTCACAATTTATCGCAAAATTATGTTTATGTGAATGCAATTGCTCTATACAAAATAAATGTACATTTATCATAAAATATTTTTTTATTTTATTTTTACATAGTAATTCACTTTTGAATTAAATAGTTCAATTAAATAAAATAAATAATCAAACGTCTTTTAATTCTTTTTAAATTCCTAAAATACTATAATCTTTGTTTCAATGTAACTATGGAATAAGATTGAAAAAAGAACATTATAGCATCTGAAAATTGAACCCATAGAACAAATTGAACTATTTGGGTTAATTCCTCAAAAGAGATGGGGAATGAAGGTTTTAATGGAAATCAAACTAAGTCAACTTGACAATATCAAAGATTGTAGAGCTTGACAAAATCGTTATAGTTGAGGATGTCAATAATAAGAGAGAGGTTAGGGAGATAGGGTTGGTCAATTACTAATGATGTCAAATGTAATACCCTAAGCTATTATGAATAAATAGAATGCTATTAATTAATTTAGTTTAATTAATCTAAATTAAAGTAAGTTTATACCATAAAATATAAATGTATATGTAAATGTAAGTATAAATGTATATGAAAATATAATTATGTATATGTATATATGTATATATCAGTGTATAAAAAAAAAATCCAAAAAATCCGAATTTTGCAGAGCAGTGCGAGGCTAGAGCATGGCCGCGCTTGCAAATTGATTTTCGAGGGCAAGGGAGGGGTTTTTAATGTCGAAATGACCTCGAAATGGCTTCTAGGACGCGTGGCCGATGGTGAGGAAGCAAGGCACGTCAAAATCGGGCTATAAATAGCCGCTCCAAGACTGCCCATTCCATCCAAAACTTGCGAAGCTTAGATCAAGCGTTTGAATAAGTGTTTGAGAGCTTGGTGAGTGAGGTCTTGGTCTTTGGGTCGTGGGCATCATTTTTGGAGATTTTGGTGGCCGACGGAGTAGTGAGGAGGAAGATCCAAGCTCGCCGAAAAATCACGCCATTCGCCGGAGCCGCGCCTTCAATCAACGATTTAAGGTACTTTTAATGTTTTTTTTTTCAATTTTTAATGGTATATTTGGATTTGGGGGGTCAAAATGAAGAGGAAGGGAAGCTTCGTTTGAAGCTTTGAAGCTTGGAGGGGCCGTCGGAAAAGAAATCAGCACGGGTGTGTGGCTGCACGCGCCCGCGAGTAGGAAGACGGCGCGTCCAGCCCATGTGCCCGTCAGAAAATAATAATAATAATAATAAAAATAAAATAAAGAAAAGAAAAGTAAAGAAAGAAAAGAAATAAAAGAAAATGTAATTAAAATTTTAAATTTTTTTTATTAAATCTGAAACGTTGGTGAAGAAATTTTTTGGAAATGTTAAATTTATTAATTATTTAAGTAGATTTTTCTATTATAGAAATAGAGAAAAATAAGATTTTTAATTAAAAAATTCCAAGAAAATTTCAGAAGTATTATTTAAGAAATATTAGTGAAAAGAAATTGAATAAAATGAAAGATTAGATAATTATTATGTAATAATTATATATTTAGCTATTAGGAAATAAGGGAAAAATAGGAATTTAAGTTAAAAAATTCCAAGAAAATTTCAGAATACTAGAAATATTACTTAAGGAATATTAGTAAAAAGGGATTAAATTTTTATGAAGCCTAGATAATTATTATGTGATTTCGAAGAAATAAAGCTTAGAAATAAAAAGAAAAAAATGGAAGAAATTATGAAAAATAGTAAATGGTGTTCTAAAAATAAATTTATGTTTTAGGGGTCCTTGTAAGCAAGGAGATTAAGGAATATCCACTCGACATGTTTTTCGAGACAAATTAGCTGTAAGTATGCCGCTTGAATTTAATCTAGTTATAAATGTAAATTTCGAGAATGTTTTTATCATATTGGTATGCTATGATATGAAATCATCACGTAGACTGCATCAATGACATAACTATGAAATGCATACATACACATTGATACTGTTGGTCACACGCATATGAGGCCGTAGGAAGTATGAACTGGCACCGCTGCCCTATCAAGGGTGCACCCATACACCCCAGCTTCGAAAGAGGTAGCCGCTAAAATGATAGGCAGCATGAGGGGTGCAGTTGACACCTATGATGAAAGACATTGCATACACTCATGACATTGCATTTGGTATCCTTACTTAGATGGTTCATCATCTAATATGGGTTCGTCCTTGGAACATCCAACGTTCCAGTTGGGATTTGCAGAGATGATTCCGAGATTGGTGATGAGTAGTGACACGAGACATCAAGATGCGAGTAAATGTACCATGTTATAATATGATTAAGAATTGTGTACATTGTTTTATCGTCAAATGCTTTATGTATTAACTTGTAATGAATGCCATGTTCAGTTATTAATATATGCATTGGCATGAACAGGTTCAATTCAGTTTCCGCTTTGTATTTATTTTCTAGCCAAGATATCTCATCTAGCACTGGATACAGTCTTAGGGAATTTCAGGAATAATGGGTTTTAAAAAAAAGAAAAAAAAAATATAGACTAAATTTCCTAAAGCATAATATGCCCGAGAAGGCGGGCTGTTACATCAAAATTCTAAGTGGTGGTGATAATGGCAATAAGATAGATGAAGACAATAATTAGAGTTGGGGAGAGTGGTAGAGGAAAAACAAAGAAAGAGATGAGAGATTTTAAAAGTAGAGGAGGTTTGTGTCGTTTTAAAAAAATAATAATAATCAATGCAATTTATGTAAATTTCAAGAGTAGGGTGAAAATTTTATCTAATTATTAATAAAGAGATAGATCAAAGATTTTAAAAGTAGAGGAGGTTTGTGTCCTTTTAAAAAAATAATAATAATCAATTCAATTTATGTAAATTTTAAGAATAGCATGATTTTTTTCTAATTATTAATTTATATTAAAATAAAAAACAAAATTATATAATTGAGTATTATATTGCTACTTGTACATACAGTTTTACCGACATGTTCACCCACACAAAACTCAAATAATAAAAATACCCCATTTGATTGCAAAATACCTCTTTCTCTCATTATCTTACTCTAGTAATTGCCTTTCGTTGTCAATCTCCTCTCATTGTTACATCATCAATTTCGTTGTTGCAATAGAGGGATATGTGTGTAATAACAATAAGAGAGAGGCTATAACGACGAGAGGCGAGGTGGCGACGATAATAAAGAGAGTCGACAACGAGAGGGTGGATTGTTAGAGTAAGGGAAAGGGAGAGAAAGCGAAGATGGAGAAAGAGGTGAACAAAATTCCACCATATATCATGTGCGAATGTGTGGTACAAGTAGCAAAATTCTTTGAAATAAAATAAAAAACAAAATTTAGTATTTTTGAATTTCTTAGTTTAAAATATATTGTTCTTTTCTTTCTAGCGGTGGGCTTGGGTTTAGGGTTCATCGGTAAATAGTGTTTTCCAATCTGATTTTGGAATTGGATTCGAAAATCGGATTGATTCGATGTGGTGTTAGTACATATGGGAGAGAGGGTTTAGGATTAATTTTTGTCGAAACTTCAATGATGGATGCATTGGAGTTAACGTGCCACGCGTGCGGTAATGTGGGTTTCTCCGACGGCTCCGACGGCTTCTTCTACTGTTTCCGTTGCGGCTCTCAAGCAGAAGACATCATTGACACCGCCATAAACGAGGAAGACTTAGTTAACAAAGGCGACCCCGGCGGCGGTGGCGGCATCTACTTGGCCAGTCACCGCCGCCACCGTCCCGCCACCGCCATCAAAGTCGAGCCTCTCTCTCAGTCCCAGCCGCAGTCCCAATTCTGGGAATCGATCAAAGCCCTAGAAAACGAGGTGAAGAAAGAGGAGGCCGAGGCCGAGGCCGGCGATGGCTTGGGACCGACCGGGCCGAGTGATTTTGGATCGACTTCGAGGTTACTTAGTTACGATGATTACTATTCGGAGATCAGGATGAGGTATGTGATGGGGCTTCAGATTATGATTGAGCTACAGTGCAAGGCCTTGGTGGAGAAATTTCGGGTCAGCCCGGTGATTTGTGGGTTGGCTGGGACCATTTGGCTGCGGTTCGTGGCGTCAACTCGAGTCTTTCATGATGACTGGGCTGATGAGGCCATTCATGAATCAGAATCTCAGCAACAAGGTAGGCGTAAGTGGTAATCACCATGGATTTTAGAACCCTGAATTTACTTGCTTAACTTATCACAGATTCCATATATTATCCGCAAAGTTCTCTTTGGAATACAGGGTTTCAAAACCTAATCCTTAAATTAGCAAAAATAAAACCCCTTAATTGGATTTGCGCTTATTTATAGGATGAAATGGTTTAAAACCCCAACATTGTTGAATTTTAAAACATTGTTGATTTGTTTACAAATTATCGGATGGAATGAGTAACACAGCAGTGTAGTTGAAATGTATCCTCTGTTGGATTTGAGCACAATTAATTTGATGGAGTGGGTTTACACTGCAGTTTGTGCTCTTAACAGATCAAGTTGGTGACTCATACGAGCTTTGTGATTGGGAGGGTACTCGTTGCTCAACCTATATCTTTCCACATAAATTAATGAACTTCAATGTAGATCAAAGTTCACAATATAAACTGATATACCTGTCTATTTTCCTCATTAGAAGAGCTTTAGAATGAATTATTTTCCTTTCTCTGTATGGTTTAGTAAACTTCAACATAGTTACATTTTTATAATATTTCTGAATCTCATTTGTAAGAGGTATCCAAGCTAATGGGATTTAGGTTTGATATGTTATTGTTATTGTTGTTATGTAATGAATGGAGCGCTTTTGCTACATCTTTCCTCTATTCATGAATTAATTCTTCACGGTCTCTCTTTTCTTGATCTTTTTCCTTTTTCTTTTTGCTGGTGCTTCCTTTCATATCAAAATTTTGAGGCTGTCTTAAATCCCTTTTATGCTATACTTATATAAATTTCTGTAATTAGAATTCTCTACTTATACTTTGTGGTGGAAATCTTTTTTTGCTGATTTTCATTTGACATTTTTCTTATTTAATCTGTTAGACTGTTGTAGTTGTTTAGCTTTCTTAGCTTCTGTCGTATGTATATCATGCATGTGCCTTCTGCATCTTCATGTTCTCTCAATTTTTAATGATAAGGAAGGAAATTATTTTTAACCTTTTATTCATATCTTTTATTTCAGGGCAGGCAGATGAGTTTGAGCCTCGTGCTAAATACAATGCAGAGCCTCACAATATACATGGTCAGCGAGCAGTAATGATATGGTATCGATCATTGGCCAAGAAAATACCCTTATCTCATACTCTGACAGTAGCTTTTCTGGTTTGTCATCTTGCAAGGGAGGCAGTGCTGCCACCTGATATTATAAAATGGTCTCTTGAAGGAAAGCTTCCTTATTTTGCTGCTTTTGTGGAAATTGAGAAACAAATTGGGCCTCCCTCATGTGCATGTCCATTAAGTTCAAGGCTTATGTTTAAACCTTCAGATGCTGTTCCTTTACAGAAGTTGGAGTCACAGGCAGCATCTATTGCTAAAGAAATAGGCCTGGAATTGCCTCCTGTCAATTTCTATGCTATAGCTGGTCGCTATATAGCAATGTTATCACTCCCTGTGGAAAAAATTCTTCCAACTGTATGCCAGATATATGAATGGTCCTTGCCTCCTGAGTTGTGGCTCTCAGAAAATGAGTTTAGATTTCCTACACGTGTTTGTGTAATGTCAATGGTGATTGTAGCAGTAAGGATTCTGTATAATATAAATGGTTTTGGTTATTGGGAAAAAAGTTTATCTGGTTCAATTGGATCCTTTAGTGGGCATGGTCCAAAGGAACAATCATACAATACTGTCACGAGAGATGATGCCGAACAGGGCTTGCCCTCTCCTAGTTTAAATGATATTGGCATACACTCCTCCAAAACCCCATCAAATATTGGGGAAACTGAGTTGGATGCTGTGAAGCTGTTGCACAACCTTGAAGCACGATATGCTGCGCTTGAAGAAATATATGGTATTTAAGTTCTATAGTTCTGGAAACTTGAAATGCGCTTTTCTTTTTTTGAAAACACAAGTGAAATTGTTATCCCTTTTTGATTTCTATGTCATTCTTCTTGTGTTTCTCTTTGACATTTTTCTTCTTGAAATGTATGATACTTGCTGACTTAACTCGCCCCATTGACAGATTATTCTGAGGATTTGCCTACCTATCTACAATACTGTAGGGATGTGGTATTTGCTGGATTAGAACCATCATTCGGCGATCTTGAGGAAGAGCAGATAATTGAGGAGTTGTTGAATTTTTATCAGGATCAAATGGTGATAAATGCAGTTCTGATCTTTTTCCCCTTTCATTATTTTTTCTCATTCTCTTTTAATTTTCTTATTTTATGTTATAGCCTTGGAAGGAATTTTGTGCTTAGCTTTCTCAGGATTTTTTAAAAGAAAAATGGAACAAAACCCTTCCTAGTTGGTTCAAGGTTTGACATGTTGTTGTAGATTATTAAGTCTTTGAACAACATTGAGGTTATAATGGATTTGAGGTTTTAATTAATTCTCCAGCACTGACATGATCTTGTTGTTTGTTGTGAAAGGATTTTCCTTTGCCTTTGCTATAGGAATTAAGGTGTTATATCCTAGGTTGGACGAAAAAGAGAAAAGGGAAACGGATATGATATGAAACGAAAACGGAAAAATGAGATTTTTCAAAAAAGTAAGAAATGGAAACGTGTAAATAAAAAAAATATAGGGGCCTTTTTGTAAATATATTTTTTAATACAGAAAATTATAAAAAATAGTTATTCAATCTAAAAAAAAACATAAATTCCATAATGCATTCAAATAAATTTTGGAAATAAATTCTAGAAAAAATTAAAAATTTTGAATTAAAGATGGAAAAAATTTCATCTCTATTCATGGATGGAAATGTGTTTCCAAATCAGAAATGCTTTTTGGATATTTTCTTAATATTATAAAACGGCCACAAAAAGTTTCTAAAATTACAATAGTAGCCCAGAAATGTTTCTTGGTGTTTCGGAAATGGAAATGTTTCGGAAATGCCAAAACGGCACCCCTGAGAAGTTTCCGTGCATCACAGGTTACATCTGCTCTAAACATATGGATTTCTTATTTATTGCAAGAATAATTACTAGGGATGCACCTTAACTATACTAGTTTGTCAGTTTCTGTCGTTTTGTGTCTGAACTGTGGACCTTGAAGCAAATATTGGGTTTGTAATGTCATGTAGATTTTTCTAGCTGGAGCAATTACTTACAACCTACTTTGACTATGCCAATTTCAGGATTCAAGAACTTCAGATGATCAGGCTGTGGGATGTGATGGTGGTTTCCACCAGATAAAATCTAGAGATGATGTTACGAGCTCGGCCAAAAAAAGACAAAATATTATAGATGACAGCCTTACATACAGTCCATCCACTGATGTTAGATCCCCTCATACTGATCATAGTTGGAGACAGAGCATGAGTATTGATGATTGCACGCCAAGTGGTAGTGTTTCAATACCTGCTGGTCAGACTTGCACAGTGTCTCCTAAAGATAAAGCCATTAGACGAATGAAGTCAAACATGGAGGAAAATAGGTTTTGTTATATTCCCCCAAGGGTCAAAGTCAAGAGATTGGATTACCTTCACTATGTGAGGAAGAAAGATGAAGGTGCTTACACATATGCTGCCCATGCTGACTACTATATCTTGCTTCGTTCTTGTGCGCGTGTAGCACGAGTTGACATTAGGATTATGCATGTTGGAGTATTGGGCTTCGAAAGGAGATTGGGTTGGCTTGAAAAGAGAGTTGATCATTGCTTAAATTTGAGACCTCAAAATGATTCTTGTGAGTTTTTATGTGAAGACATACAGCACAATACAACAGATGACTCCATTAAGGTCTTAAACTTGAATTTGTGACTCAATTTATTTCATCTTTGCCCTTCTTATGGAAGGAGTTCCTTTTGTAGTGGCAAAATGTTTATTCAAAAGGAATATGTTCAGTTGAGTGCTGACAGAATGACTATTTATTTAGTTTTCCTGACATGCAACTATAACTGTCTATGATTATCCATCTCTTTGTTTTTCTATATCTCCACATATATGTGCTCGGTTGATTCTAATCTTTGTTTGTGCCAAATTGTCTGCCAGTTAACATTGATATATAAAGGAAATTACTCCCCAATCCCATCTTAACAGTTCACTCAAAGCCATTTGGCTGCAGTGATTTATTTCTGTTCTTGGTTGCATACTTGGTGCTGCATATGCATATATGGCAAATCCTGCATGAGTGTGCAACTGGTTTCCCCTTTACTGGGTGAGTACTACAAATTGAGTCCTGATTCTAGATTGTCAGCTCTTCGGATCTGACAAGGGAATCCGCTGCAATTCAAATGGAATTGTGCGCGGAAAGAGGTGTTGAGGGTAGTGAAACGTGAGGGGGAAGATAGAGATAGAGAGGGAGAGAGAATTCGAGAGAGGGAAAGGTGAGAGAAATGTGACTTTCGATTGTATTTTCAGATCCCCCCGAAAGGAAACGAGCTGGCTTATTTATCCTCCTCAAAGAGGCGCCAATTTTCTAATTACATCAAAGAATATTACAGCTAACTACCAGCTTTTACCTCTTTCTAAACTCCAACCGCCCACTCCCAATATTACTACATTACCCCTTTGGAACCGACCACCCGCCTCTGTCCATGACAATTCCCTCCCCGTCAGATTCTTCTTGTCCTCAAGAAGAGTCTATAGCAGACCGACTGCCCGTGGAAACTGCTGGAGTATGTCTGAAAGATACTCCCAGGTATTGTTTTCCGGATGGAGGTTGGACCAACGGATGAGCACCTAAGTGATGGGGAGATTTTTTTTGTAGATCACGCGTCTGTCCACGATGGCGACAGGTTCAGCTGTTTGTTGCGATGCCTGAACAACCGGGGGTAAAGAAGTGCTCACCGGGTTAGTACCAGGAGATGGTTTGAGGAGAGAGACGTGGAAGACAAGATGAATAGAAGTCTCTACCGGAAGTTGTAAGCGATATGCCGTTTTGCCCACCCGAGCTATCATTTCATACGGTCCATAGAATTTAGGACTTAGTTTGGAAACGGTTGCTGGCGAAAGAGTCTTCAATTGGGCAGGTCGCAAC
Source organism: Diospyros kaki (assembly GCA_036245055.1). Classification (NCBI taxonomy): domain Eukaryota; kingdom Viridiplantae; phylum Streptophyta; class Magnoliopsida; order Ericales; family Ebenaceae; genus Diospyros; species Diospyros kaki. The sequence goes on along the minus strand of BSEG01000002.1, from coordinate 3,348,213 downwards.
TTGAGATACACTCGGTCCCCCACTGAAAAATTCCGGTCAGTGCGCTTTTTGTTAGCAAATTGCTTCATGCGATTTTGGGCGTTCACCCCCTCCCGTTTTAGTGTCTGCAGCACTTGTTGCCTTTGAGTGAGGTAATCATCCACTGTGGCTACCAAATTGGGACCACCACTGACCGGGAGCAGCGGTGGTTTATACCCGAATAGAGCCTCGAACGGAGTCATTTTCAAAGACGAGTGGTAGTTGGTGTTGTACCACCACTGTGCCAGGGGCAGCCACTTATGCCATCTGGCAGACTGCTCCAAACATACGCATCTAAGGTAGGTCTCCAGGCATTGATTTACACGTTCCGTCCGTCCATCTGTTTCCGGATGATAGGCCGAGGACATATGGAGCTTGGAAAGTAGCTGGGGCGTTAGTTAAACCGAAAGGCATAACTAGAAATTCATAGTGTTCTTGGTGAGTTCTAAAAGCTGTTTTGTGGATATCATGGGAATTCATACGGATTTGGTGATAACCGGAACGAAGGTCGAGCTTGGAGAAAACTTTGGCTCCATGTAGCTCATCTAAAAGGTCTTCTATGATAGGAATGGGGAACTTGTTCTTTATGGTAATGGAGTTGAGTTGGCGGTAGTTGATGCAAAACTGTCAACTGCCGTCCTTCTTTTTAACTAAGAGAAGAGGGGAAGCATAAGGGCTGATGCTTGGTCGAATGACTGATTGTTGAAGCATTTCCTTGATCATATGTTCGATCTCAGCCTTTTGTTTTGGGGGATATCGATAGGAACGAATGTTAACCAGCTCTGAATTTGGTTTTAAGGCTATGGTGTGATCAAATGGTCTGGGAGGGGGTAGAGCTTTTGGTTCCTCAAACAAATCCCTAAATTCATCTAAGAGTTCATCAAGTAAGTCCAGTTGAGTTACCTCCCAAGGAACGGAGCCCTGCTTTGTTGCTTCCAGTTTGACTTTTCCCCCAAAATCCAGCTCATCTTCCTCCTGCCCAAGTGTTTGTATCGAGAACAATTGAGCCACTTGTGTCCACTTGCTTTTGAAGAGCTTATGTAGTCTTTTGCCTGAAATGAGTTTACAAGTTCTTGCTTCTACCCCGCCAGTAATAGTCATACGTTTTCCCCCTTTGTCAAAAGTGACTTCCATCTTCTTGAAATCAAAGCAAATGGGACTTACTTCAAGCATCCAATCCACGCCTAAGACCATATCACACCTTCCTAACTAGAGAAGTCTTAGGTCAGCTTCGAAGTCCTCTCCCTGCATCTGCCAACAAAATCCCATGCAAGCCGATTTACAGATCACCTTCTGTCCGTTCGCTACCGTAACCGACAATGGTAGAGTCCCCGTAAGTCGACAATGGAGCCTCTTAGCCACCCTCTCATCTAGGAAGCTATGCGTGCTTCCGCTGTCGATGAGTATAGACAAGTCATCCTCCTGTGCCTTACTGTCTACCTTTATGATTTTACTTGTGGATACTCCCCTAAGTGCATGGACAGAAATCTCCATTTTCTCTTCGTCTCCTTCATTCTCTTGGTTCTCCGCATCTTCCACTTCTCCTTCCCCATCCTCAATACCTTCGAGTAACAACAATTGACGTTTGCATTGATGGCCTAGCGTATATTTGTCTCCACACCTGAAACAGAGCCCAGCTAACCTCCTCTGTTCTCGCAAGCTGTTCCCAAACGATGACGCTGGAGCTGGTAGAGCTAACGCCTTCCCGTTAGAGCCCCCTGCTCCGCCATCCTTATTCCACCCCTTGTTGCTCTGTTGAGTAGGTACCTGCCAACCTCTATTAACCCTTCTCTGTTTCTTCGATAAGGCTTCTACCGCTAGTTCCTGCAACTTAGCACACTCCATAGCCTGTTGTACAGTCTTCGGTTGGAACATTTTCACTATCGGGCGGATTTCTTCGCTCAAGCCGCTAATGAAGCTTGACACGAAGTAACCTTCAGTGAGTGTGGGATTGGAAATTAACATGAGTGCCTTCAATTCCTCAAACTTCTGTTGATAGACTTGCACAAATCCTCCTTGCTTCAGTTTATTGAATTCTTCTACTACGTCTAACATTCCTTTCTCCCCAAATCTTCCACACAATCCTTCCACAAATGCTTCCCAAGAGCATTTGTCTTTCACTCCCATCCACCCTTGATACCACGCATCCCCCACATCGTTAAGGTAGGCTGTAGCAGTGCCTACCTTTTGTTGTTCGGCCACGTTGTAGAGACGAAACACTCTCTCACAACGCCTCACCCACCATCGCGGATTCTGGCCATCAAACAGGGGGATCTCCATGCGCGGCATCAACGTTCCGCTCTGGTTCGATCCTTGTGCTACGCCTGATCTCCTGACTCCAGCGATTTCCTCCATCATTGGATGCTTTGCTTCCAATTTTGTAGATCCTTCCGATCGGCCATTACCTCCTATGTCGTTTAGGATCGGCTCTGAATGCTTTCTCGGAGGAAACTCCGGAGAGATTCGAACTTGAGTTTGGCGTGACAACATCGGCATAAACTGATGCATGTGATCTCGGAGGGTTTGGTTTTGTTCTCTCGTTTGTTCATCCAACCGAGCAGTTTGTGATCGACTCTCCTCCCGCCACACATTAACCGCTCCATCGATCCTTCTTTCCACCGAACTTTCAAACGTATCCATCCGATTCTGCATCTCCGAAACCGATGCAGTCACCTGCTGGAGCTGCGCTTTCATATGTTTCATCCGAGTGCCGTCTGCCATAGCCCTCCCGATCGCCCATGAATGTGCTCTGATACCAAATTGTCAGCTCTTCGGATCTGACAAGGGAATCCGCTGCAATTTAAACGGAATTGCGCGCGGAAAGAGGTGCTGAGGGTAGTGAAACGTGAGGGGGAAGATAGAGATAGAGAGGGAGAGAGAATTCGAGAGAGGGAAAGGTGAGAGAAATGTGACTTTCGATTGTATTTTCAGATCCCCCCGAAAGGAAACGAGCTGGCTTATTTATCCTCCTCAAAGAGGTGCCAATCTTCGAATTACATCAAAGAATATTACAGCTAACTACCAGCTTCTACCTCTTTCTAAACTCCAACCGCCCACTCCCAATATTACTACATTACCCCTTTGGAACCGACCACCCGCCTCTGTCCATGACATAGATCTTCGACCAACTTTTACAATGAGCTGATGAGACTGCCGAGTTAAGGTTTAGTTTACTGGGAAAGGGTTGAATTTGAAAAGATTAGCTAAGACATTTTGTTCAAGAGAATGTTTATACAACATTCATTTGCCATGTTATTATCTTTCCCATAGTCTGTTGGTATTGGAGGGTGAATGGAATTGTTCAGGTTGTCATTCCATTAAGAGATATGAAGCCAGGTGGTGAAGATGTGAAACTTACAAATAATCTTACACAGAAATTTTGGAGTCAACTTGTGCCAGGGCTCTCTTTTCCTGCAGTGAATTGAAAGCTGAAGACTTTCTTGAGGCACTTGGGACAGTGGAATTCATAATCTCTCAGAAGTTTGAGTAGGCAGATCTTTTAAGTCCAGAAAAAGCTTAATATCACGTGAGAGTAATTTTTTTTGAGTGATCATGGCTAGTTATGGACTTGCAGAAGGAGCTGAATGAGGTGTTGGTTAAACAAATTTCCGGTGTCCTTTTGCTTATGTTGGCACAGGGTGAACACGGCTACAATTTTAAAGTTAACAAGAGGAGTATTTGTTTGACAGCGGGTGGATCAAGGAGTTGGGTGAATTAATCTGAACTCATTCTTGGGTTTGAAGTTATTTAATGGAAGCCAAGGTGTGGATTGAAAGAAATTGAATTGGCTGATGATATGCAGCGGGCATAAATGCAAGATCAAGACGAGCGGCCTCAGGAAGGGGCTACTGGTGTTGTTTGCCAGAGGAGGGTTATGAGGATTCCTCGCCAATACCTCCACTAGCAGGTGGTCTGAGCTGGTGGAGTAACCAAGTGGCTGAGCTGACATCATAACTGTATAGCTGAGCTGGATGCAAGTGGCTGAGCTATGGGAGAATAAATGTAATGATTAGATGAATAGCTTAGAGTTTGTTGTTGCTAGTTAGTTACAAGCAAGTTATTTGTTGTGGTATGCACTTTGTAACTACCAGTATAAATACTGCTAGATTTGCATTGAGGGTATAATGAAAAATCAGATATTCTTCTTCTCTTAATTCTTCTCTGTCCCATTCTCTCTTCTGTAACTTTTGTCTGGAAAGGGGATCACTGCCTTATTTCAGTGCGAAAACTCATATCATCTGACCAATATCTGTTGGAGAAGTTTGATTTGCTGAAAACAAATTAGAAGGAAGCATGGCTCAGTAGACTTTTTACAGGAAAGGAAGCAGAAGCTCTCTTCCAGATATATGGACTTCTGCTCCTGAATTGGATGGTTTCTATGCCACTGTCTATCAGGAAATTAGTGATTTATAGGTAAGGATATCTCAAAGTTACCTCTCATTTCTTTACTTGGAGTTTTATTAATTGCATCTAATAAACCTTTATTGCATTGATCCCAAAAGAAAGACTCTCAAATAGCATATGGCCTTTGCCTTATTAGTCTGTGCAATGTGTTGTATAAACCCATTGTGAAAGAGTCGGCTAAATAGGTTGCTAAAAGTAATGTATCATTATGTGGCAGCAGCAGTTCAAGATGGTTTTACCATTTTAATCCCATTTATATTATCTCTAATAATCGTTTGATTGATCGTGAAGGTTTGGAATTTATTAGAAAGCTTAAAGAGAGAGAGAGAGAGAGAGAGAGAGAGAGAGAGAGAGAGAGAGAGAGAAGAAGCCTTCTTCATACAAACTTGGACATGAATTATGTTCATATGGTTGGAATTTCCTCTTGCAGTTATTGGACATGAACTACTCCCTCATTTTCTGTTTTAATTAATAATGTCTTTGAACCCTTATTCATTCATGGAGATCCCTTGTCTCTCTGAAAAGAAGCACTTTCTTCTGCTTTTGAGCATTTATCAAATAATGGAACGTGTCATGTTGTAGCAGTTTGTCATCATCATTGCCCTTGTATTTCTCATTTACTCCATCAACAATTGCATCCCTTGCATAGTTGAACTAGCTAGGCATGCCAAGCTGGGCTGGAGTCAATTTCCAAAAATCTGAGCTTTTTCTAGGTCAAAACATGAGTGGTGAAGATGCAAATGCAGTCTCTATTGGCATCTAAACCTGGGAGATATTTAATTAAATCTTGAAGCTTTTTTGGGCTATCCTGGAGAACAGTTGAAATAAAATATCAGGTAGAGTGCTCATGTGTTAACAATCACAGGTCTGTATACTCTCGTGAAAAATATTCATTATCAGCTGTCCTTTTTTACTTGTTTGCTGCATTATGTGCTCCCCTTTATCTTGTTGATTAAAAGTTACTTCTAACATTTCTTTGGAGAGGGGGTAATGATAAGGATGCTTTTGGAAAAAGTTGGAATCAGCTTTATATGCCAGTCTCAATGGGAGGAATGGGCTAAGAACTTGAGCTTATAATAAAGTGGTTGGCTAGGCTTGCTTGGTACCTTTTTAATCTTGAAGTATCTATGAAGGCTGGTGTTCTTTGGTAAATATTGTTATAATAACGATTATCTATTTATCCATCTATCAAGCTGAGTGTGGGTGTTCTTGAGGATGGTATCTTATGTAGTGTTCGAAAATGCGGCCTAGATGGTCACCTAGGCGTTAAGCGGCCCTTGGCCGTCGCATTTATGGGCTACTCGACACCCCGAGGTGCCGGGCTTGATTAATTGGGCCACAATAGCGCGTAGGCGACCTGGGTTGCCGCCTGGGTCCCGCGCGGCTTGGGCTGCCTATTTCCCCTTTCCCTTTCTCTCTCTAGTTGTTCATCGCTTGGGTCATCTCTCTCTCTTTCGCTCTCGCCGCCGATCTCGTCTCTTGGCTGTTCTCTCTCGTCGCCACTAATCTCATCTCTTGGCCGTTCTCTCTCATCGTCGCTGATCTCATTTGTTGGCCGTTCTCTCTCGTTGTCGCCGATCTCATCTCTTGGTCGTCCTCTCTTGTCGCTGATCTCGTCTTCCTTCGGTATGTATGGCCATCTTCCTCTGCCTTTGGTAAAAAAAATTGCTCTTTGTTGCAGCAAGCGACAAGCTTGCTGTTGCTGCTACTTGTTATTGATCTATAACACCAGTTCATTAGTTGTCTATTTTAATTCAATTTCAATTATTCAATACTCAGGAAAAAAAAAGAAGAAAAAAACAGAAAGTCAAATGATGTCGGATAGGACTGGGAGTACGGGAGCATCGTCTGAGGCCTCCTCAATTCTTAAAAGGAAGTGAAATGATGTCGGATGGGCGTATGGAATGTTAATTGATCTGAAGAATATGGATAAAATTAAATGTAAGTTGTGTGGTAAAGTTATGTCTGGAGCTATTTACAGAGTAAAAGAACGCATTTGCCACATTTCTGGAAATGTTTTTGCATGTCCAAAATCTTCTCCGGTTGATCAAGTCAAATGTAAGAATGCTATTACCGAGGCAAAGAGTAAGAAGAAAAATAAAGAGGAGGAAGATTTGATGAGATCATCTGATAATATCTCTGAAAGGGGGGGAAAGGTATGAAGATGAATTGCAAGAGTTAGGGAGTAGAAAAAACGTCTTGTACTCTTGGCCCTATGGATAAGTTTGCAAGCTCCATCAGCTCTGAAACTTGTTTGAGTGCGGGAATGACACAGTGGCAACAAAATATCAGCGAAACACTCTTTAAAGAGAGAACACAGTCTGTTCGTGAATATTGTACTAGATGGGTGTACAAAGCTAGTATACCTTTCAATGCTATTGACCATGATAGCTTTACCCGTTGAGGGAACCGTTATTAAAGGGAGAAGTTGACCGAACAAAAAGAGTTATTGAAGAAGCATGAAGAAGAGTGTGCACGAAATGAGTGTTCCATTATAACATATACTTGGACTAGTGTTATTAAAGGCTCGCCTAGGCGCAAGGCGTACCAAGGCACACCTTGGGCGCCTGAAAGCCTTTTAGGTGGGTGCAGACCAAAAGGCGCGCCTCAGCCCAAGGCGCCTTAGGCAAACGCGTGTCCCTTGGGCTTGTTAGCTATTTTTCAAGCTTTTCTTTTCACTGTTTGTTACTTTATTTAATTTTTTACTGTTTAGGGTTTAAATTTATTGCTTCAACTACAAATTTGATAATAAATAAAAAGGCTACTATTTCAAATGCTCTAATTGAATTTGAACTAGATGAAGATAGATAGGGAGAATTGAACAAATTCAAGGCATGCAATAACAAAATGCAACATTAAGTAACCAAAACAAAGAAAGATGCAAATTCAAGTCTAGTATATTACCTACCAAAAAAATGTATGAAACTATCATCACACTTCTAAACCATAGAAATCATCCAACAAGAGGAGTAGATGATATGGAAGAAGATATTAGAGATGATGCTTCTAATGATGAAAATATAAAAATGTTTGATCTTTAGAGTGGTTTTTTATAACATGATTGTTAAAATATTATTAGAAGATATGACTTATTTTATACCTTTTTCTTCAACTAGGACATATTTTTATTTTTTATTTTTTTTATTAACTTGCTCCTAGTTCCACTAGGCTCGCACCTCGCCTTGTGCCTCAGGCTCCAAGACCCTTGTGCGCCTTGGGCCTTTAATAACACTGGCTTGGACATACAGAAAAATGAGAAGCATCATGAACCTATGTGTTAATTCTAACGTAGGTACTGCTTTTCTTTCTTCCAAAGAGTCTTCAGATGAAGCACGTACAAGTGAACTCATCTTTGAGTATGTGGACAAGGGCATTGAGCAAGTTGGGCCACGAAATATCATCCAAGTAGTAACCGACAATGCAACTAACAATATGGAAGCGGCAAAATTGTTGAAGGTGAAGAGGCCAAATATCTTTTGGACCTCATGTGCTATTCACATCATCAATTTGATGCTTGAAAGTATTGGAAAACTGCTGAGGTATAAGAAAGTCATTGATCAGGCCAAGAGTTTGACAATTTTCATTTATGCACACCATAAGACCTTGTCCTTAATGAGGTTGATTATGAAGATGAGGGATATAGTGAGATCGGGAGTCACTAGATTTGCTTCTTCTTTCCTGACTTTGCAGAGTTTGATGGAGAAAAAGGCCTAAATAAGGGCAATGTTTACCAACTCTGAATGGGAGGAGTGCAAATGGTCGAAGACTGTTAAAGGGAAAGCAGCTTATGCTACTGTGATGAATATTGCTTTTTGGAATGGTGTGACTATATGCCTTACAGTTTTTGCACCTTTGGTGAAGGTGCTTTGAATTGTTGATGCAGATAGAAAGCCTTCTATGGGCTTTTTATGTGGAGAGATTAAGTAGGCAAAGGAAGATATTAAGAAGTCCCTAAATAATCTTGAAAAGAACTATTAGTCTGTTATGGAGATTATTGAAGCAAGGGTGAAAGATAGGCTAGATAGTCCACTGTATTTTGCAGCTTACCTTTTGAATCCCTACTACTTTTTCAAGGATATGGATGTACAACTTGATAGTGAAGTGATGGATGGGTTTTTTAACTGTGTGGAGATGTTTTATGATGGTGAATTGCAAGACCATGTTATAAATGTTGAGTTGCCAAAGTATACTCGTAAAGAGGGAGCTTTTGGAAAATCGTGGGCAGCTCAAGGGTGTGCGAAAATGATGACAATGATAATCCAGGTATAAAATTCCTTTAATCCTTTCTATTGTGTATTGGTGTATAAATTTGTTTACTTTATACTTGTTTGACCTATGTAGTTACATGATAGATGACTTATGGAAATCAAACTCCAAACTTGCAACGGATGGCGAGAAGGATTCTCTCATTAACCACTAGTTCATCCGGTTGTGAAAGAAATTGGAGCACTTTTGAAGGGGTTGTGTATATTTTAAAATGTTTAATATTTTAATTTCATTATCTCTGTGAATTATATTTATTTAATATCAATTAGTTATTTTTATCCACTTATCATTTATATTGATATTGCTTTTATTTTTTTTATGTAGATATATACGAAGAAAAGAAATAGACTAGACATGAATTGATTGAACAATTTAGTCTATGTCCAATTTAATGCAAAATTGATGAACAAGCCCAAAAGGGAGAAGGAAATGAATGTTGAAGTTCTAGGATGAGAGAACTTCATGAAGATGATTTTCAATCAGAAAAAGATGAGCAAGAAATCAATGAATTTGATTTTGAGTCCGATGAAGATCGTGTGTTGGAAGAATATGGAGAGGAAGAATTCCAATTAGATAGTTAGATTATTCGGATATGGTTTTGTTAGCAAATGAGTTGATTTGTCCTGATATTATTTCATTTTCTTGGTTGATTGATTGTAAATTATAGATTAGAATCTTTGATTGATTGATTGTAAATTGTAGATTAGAATATTTTATTTTCTTCTATTTCTTGTAAGCAGCTTCCTAATTTGTTTAAGGAAGATTGCTAAGTTAGAGAGTTGCCTAAACTCATTTAGGCTAACTTAGGAAGGTATCCAACTTAGGAGATATCCTAAACTTGGCAACCTCTCTGTATCTATGTTGTGTTCGGCTAAGTTGATAATTAATTGGAAGTTTTTCCTGGTCTTTTGACATGGTATCAGAGCCATAGGGTTTCGGTGATTGTTTGTAGTCGAGATACCTTGATCCATTTTTTCCTTCCAACCATAGTATGGGCGACGTTGGAGAATCGGAAGGTACGACTGAAGTCACAGCCACAGGTGCTGTTACGGGGGGTTCCAGCCATGGGATAAGTACTGGAGGAGAGCTTCCGATTATTCAAGCGGCTTATAGGTTGAGCGGAAAAAATTATCTCAAGTGGTCTCAATTAATCAAGACCTTCTTGAAAGGCAAGGGGAAATTGAGCCACTTAGAGGGAACCGGGCCTCAAAAGGAGGATCCCACGTACACTGCATGGGATGAAGAAGACTCATTAGTCATGTCATGGCTTTGGAGTGCTATGAATCCAGAGATTAGCGATACGGTAATGTTTCTAACTACGGCTAAGGAGATATGGGAAGCTATGAGGACTACCTACTCCAAAATCAATGATGCTATACAGATTTATGAAATTAGAACAAAAGTGACAGCAACAAAACAAGGCAACCGATCTGTTGTTGAGTACTCTAATCTGTTGCAGATTTTGTGGCAAGAATTGGATCACTATCAGTGCATCCAGATGAAGTGCAGCGAGGATGCAGTCATTCAAAAGAGATTTGTGGAGAAAGAACGGATCTATGACTTCTTAGCTGGGCTAAACTTGGAGTATGATGCTGTTAGGATCCAAATCTTAGGTAAATCTAACCTACCTTCTTTAAATGAAGTTATTGCTATTATTCGAGGGGAAGAAGGTAGGAGAGGAGTGATGTTAGAGAATCATCAGTTAGAGGGATCAACATTACTCACTATAAAGGGGGTTGGTCGTGGAAGGTGGATTAAAGAAGATAGAAGACAGGTGGATTCAAATGGAAGTACCACAGATAGAGATAATTTGTGGTGCACTTTTTGCAAAAAGCCGAGGCACACAATTGATAAATGCTGGAAGCTCCATGGAAAACCAATTAGAGGAGGACAACATCCACAATCTAAGCCTAATGGGCAGTCATATATGGCTAACAGTCAGCTGGGATCGGGAGAGATCAATGGCCGACAACAAGTGGAAGGCAAAGGCATTGAACAAGCTGAGTTTATGGGGCTGAAACAAGAAGAAATTGAGAAGTTGAGGACCCTATTAGGCTCACTTGAGAAGGAACTAGGAGCAAGCTCTTCAAATCTTGCTCTCACAGGTATTACTCTCAATTCTTCCAGCTTAAAAGTTTCAGATTTAGGTTTTAAACCAGATTGGGTTCTTGACACTGGTGCCACCGACCATATGACCTATTCTTCCCAAAAATTCCTATCCTACAAGCCTTGTCCAAGCACCAAAAAGATTGTTCTGACTGATGGATCCCTAACTACTGTTGCTGGAATAGGGGACATCAGTGTGAACAATCATTTGATCCTAAGAGATGTTCTTCATGTTCCTAAATTTTACACCAACCTCATCTCTATTAAAAAACTGACTCAAGATGCTAATTGCCTTGCTATCTTCTCTCCAACCTCTTGTGAATTTCAGGAAAGGGACTCGAGGAAGATGATTGGGCATGCCAAGGTGAAAGAGGGGCTATACTATCTTAAAGAATTAAGTAAACTGAAATATGTTCCACCTATGTCTTTTTTAGCTAAATCCAATAAGGATACCCTATGGCTTCATCGTTTTCGTTTAGGGCATCCATCATTTGTGGTTCTTCAATCTATGTATCCCTCTTTGTTCAAGGGATTAGATAGTAGGGAATTTCAATGTGATATTTGTCAATTTGCTAAGCATAAAAGAGCTTCATTTCCTCTTAATAATACTCGAAGTGTTCTTCCTTTCAATTTAATTCATAGTGACATATGGGGTCCTTCTCCTATCCCTAACATTTCGGGTGCAAGGTGGTTTGTGTTATTTGTTGATGATTGTACCCGTGTAATGTGGTTATACCTTCTTAAAAACAAATCAGATGTTTGTTCCATTTTTCAAAATTTCTACACCATGATTAAAAACTAATTTGGTGTTGAAATTAAAAGAGTGAGAATCGACAATGCCAAAGATTTTTTGAATCAAATCTCTCTCATTTCTTTCAAGAGAGAGGTGTGATCCATGAATCATCATGTGTTTATACTCCCCAGCAAAATGGGCTAGCTGAGAGGAAGAGTGGTCACTTATTAACAGTTACAAGAGCATTGTTGTTTCATAATAATGTGCCTAAACACTATTGGGGAGAGGCTGTTCTAACTGCAGCTTATCTTATCAATAGGCTTCCTTCAAGAAACCTTGGTCTCAAAAGTCCAATTCAGCTTCTTACTCAAGGATTTCCAAACTTTGTTCCCACAGATTTGTGTCCTAAAGTGTTTGGCAGCTTAGTTTTTATTCATAATCATTCTCCTCATAGGGGAAAATTGGATCCTAGGGCCCTCAAATGTGTCTTTGTTGGCTATTCTCCAACTCAAAAGGGTTATAAATGTTTCCATCCTCCATCCAAAAAATTCTTTGTCTCAGCTGATGTTAAATTTGTGGAAGATCAGTCATATTTCCAGAATTTCTACACTCATGGGGAGACTGATTTCTTAGGTGGAAATGCAAAGGAGTTATATCTTCCTACTCTTCCATGTTCCTCTTCAGCTTGTCCTAGATGTTCCTCCACTCTTTCAGCTTGTCCTAATCCTCAAGATTGTGCTAATACCGATGTAAGAGAAACTATTCAGTCACATTCTAAACCACTGAAAGTGTATACAAGAAAGAGAGCCCCAGAACTTCCATCTAAGCATGCTGAATTATCTAACTTAAGTCCTGATCAGTGCAGTCCAGCATCTGACTCCCACCAGAATTCTATTCCATCTTCTCCTGAAGCTAAACCTACTTCACCAACACCTCTTCCAGTTGACCATCAGCCATCTACACTCAATTTAGATGATCTAGATGTCCCAATTGCCCTAAGGAAGGGAACCCGAGCCTGCACCCAGCATCCATTACACTTGTTTCTCAGTTATTCTAATTTGTCCCTAGCTTACAAGGCCTTCTTAACCAATGTCTCTTCCATACCAATTCCAAAAAACCTATCTGAAGCTTTAAGCACTAAGAATTGGAAGGAAGCCATGAGAGTTGAGATGAATGCTCTTGAAAAGAACCATACTTGGAATTTGGTAGAACTTCCTAAAGGCAAGAAACCAGTGGGATGTAGATGGGTTTTCACTGTCAAATACAAATCAGATGGCTCTCTAGAAAGGTAAAAAGCTAGGTTGGTGGCCAAAGGTTATACCCAAACATATGGTGTGGATTATCTTGAAACATTTGCTCCGATGGCCAAAATGAACACTGTTCGGGTTCGATTATCATTGGCAGCCACTTTAAACTGGCCTTTGTATCAATATGATGTTAAAAATGCATTTTTACATGGTGACTTAGAGGAAGAGATTTATATGGAGGTTCCTCCTGGATTTGGGTTTCCTAATCAAGGAAAAAACTTAGCATGCCGCTTGAACAAAGCTCTCTATGGATTGAAACAGTCACCAAGAGCTTGGTTTGGGAGATTTGCCAAAGTAATGTTTGGTTTGGGCTATAAGCAAAGTCAAGGGGATCACACATTGTTTATTCACCACTCTCCAACTGGTAAACTAACTGCTTTGCTAGTGTATGTGGATGATATAATTGTGACAGGTGATGATCAAGATGGAATTATAGCCTTGAAGGAGTGTTTGACTCAGGAATTTGAAATAAAGGAGCTTGGGAACCTAAAGTATTTTTTGGGCATTGAAGTGGCTAGGTCTAAGAAAGGTATTTTCATTTCTCAACATAAATATGTGTTAGATCTCTTGCAAGAAACCGGTATGCTAGGCTGCAGGGTTCTTGATACTCCAATTGAGCAAAATCATCGAATTGGTGAAGACATGGAGGGAGGTGCTGTTGATAAAGAGTCTTACCAACGATTAGTAGGAAGGCTAATCTATCTCTCTCATACTCTGCCGGATATTGCATATGCTGTGGGAGTAGCAAGTCAATTTATGCATAGTCCAAAGGAGGGTCATCTTAAAGCTGTGCATCATATTCTTCATTACCTTAAGAGTGCTCCTGGTAAAGGTATTTTATTTAAGACGGGTGGCCCTATGTCTTTGGAAGCCTACACGGATGTCGACTATGCTGGTTCCCTTGTTGATAGGCGGTCCACCTCCAGTTATTGCACATTTCTAGGTGGCAATCTTATTACTTGGCATAGTAAGAAACAAAATGTGGTGGCAAGGTCTAGTGCTGAAGCTGAGTTTCGATCTATGGCATTGGGAATTTGTGAGTTATTATGGCTCAAGATTATTTTAGATGACTTACGGATTTGATGGATAGCTCCTATGAGATTATATTGTGACAACAAATCGGCCATTAACATTGCTCACAACCCGGTTCAACATGATAGGACTAAACATGTTGAGGTGGATTGACACTTCATTAAAGAGAAGCTTGACAATGGCTTAATTTGTACTCCTTTCATTCCTACTGGTGGACAGCTTGCTGATGTCTTTACCAAAGGCTTATCGGGTGGTGTTTTTCACAAGATCCTCAGCAAGATGGGAATGTATGACATACACTCTCTATTTTGAGGGGGAGTGTTAGCAAATGAGTTGATTTGTCCTGATATTATTTCCTTTTCTTGGTTGATTGATTGTAAATTGTAGATTAGAATCTTTGATTGATTGATTGTAAATTGTAGATTAGAATCTTTTATTTTCTTCTATTTCTTGTAAGCAGCTTCCTAATTTGTTTAAGGAAGATTGCTAAGTTAGAGAGTTGCCTAAACTCATTTAGGCTAACTTAGGAAGGTATCCAACTTAGGAGATATCCTAAACTTGGCAACCTCTCTGTATATATGTTGTGTTCGGCTAAGTTGATAATTAATTGGAAGTTTTTCTTGGTCTTTTGACAGGTTTATGTTGTATTATTGCTGCTTCTACCTTCTTGAACCTAGAACTAATGTAACAGTTTGTTTTCTCAACCTTAATTTCATTATTTCACTTGTTTTTTCAACTTTGATTTACCTAAAATAATATCAAATAACATCAAAAGGTATTTAAAAAAAAAAACAAAATTTTTCCTCGGTGATACCTGGGCGCTAGGCCCCAGCCTAGCACTTGACTAGCGCCTAATGTGTTTTAGAACACTGATCTTATGGGTTATGATGTATCATTTATCAAAAGGTTTTAGTTGGTTGGCTAGATGAGTTGAGCAAATTGTCACTTTCTGCAGTCTTAATGTGCCTTGCTTACAATTGCGTTTTCAAATTCTCTAAGATACCCTATATTATTTACTAACATTGCTCAAAAAGTTTGCTTGGCCTGCTCATTGCCTTCTTTTATGAAAAGAGGTTGCTTCCATAGTCTTAGCTAGCTAGATCCCTTAATATCTATACCATGATTCCTTGCAGTTGGAGTCTGCTTTTAATGGTTATATCATGGTTATGTTTGCTTTTTCCTAAGAGAGTTGAAGGATAAATACCAACATATTCAGAGTATATAAGAGAGGCTACAAACCATCTGGAAGAAGATAAATGCTCTTGATACCCCTTGAAACTATATTTCTTCCTTAAGAAAATTATTTAAAATATCATTCCTGTTCATGTGGTTTTGCCATGCCATAATATGATTTTATCTCCTCTCTTCCCTAGATATGAATCTTCTCTGAAAACCATAAAGAAAATGCACTCTCATGACAAGATTTTTGATTTGCACTGTTGCGTATGGTGGGATTGAATTTGAATATATGAACTTGTTTCTTTTGTGGGATGTTGTGGGGCCTGGATAGTTAATGCCTTGGCTAAATTGGAGATTTTTGGTCTGTTACTGTAATGTGGGTTGTCCTGTCATGTGAAAATAAGTTGTTTCTTATAACAAGTTTTGTCCCTTGATGAGATTATTGGATTCTCAATGATATTTTCTGGCAGCTTAAGGAGATGGAAAATCTGCAAAAGAAACCAAGCCACCCTTGAGGCTTTTTTGCAATCTGAAAGCGTCAGGCAGTCTGCAACACCTGGACAGTTGCTTATGTGTATTGATGCAGCATGAAAGAGGAGCTACTTCCCATCTGCAGTGGCTTGGTTGGTTGATGGATGGCCAGTTGAGCAAGCGCTTTTTCCTTTCTGTGGTTTTTCCATTGATTGGAGAAGAGAGGCCTGTATTGGAAGCATCTGACCCTTTACTAGCTGGTATGGGCTTAAATGTCCCTGCCATCTTGAATGACCTTCTTTTAAGTTTATTCTTACTTCTATCATATATAAGTGGTACATTTGTGAAGCACTACTTTGAGCTTATCAGTTTAGCCACTGCTGCTTGTGCTACTGACACTGGGAGGTTTATTTTGTATTTGATTGTCTCATAATGATATTACTTATATTCCCCCCCCCCCCCCCCCCCCCAAAAAAAAAAAAAAAGAAAAAAAAAAGAAGAAATAGATAGACAAGTACCATATATAGAATGATGATCTTATAGCCCATTGCTTAAAACAGACTAGTCAGCAAGAGGTTTTCTATTATGTAATATGCATGTTGGCAGCATCTGATATAATCTATAAAATCTATCTACTATTTCAATTTCTAGACAATTGTTGTTGTATAGGGCTTTCTAGGAAAAATAGGACCATTTCCTGAAATGTAGTGCTGCCTCTTTCATTTTGCCTGAAATCTCAATTTGTGGCAGGTTAACGCAAACTGTTAGTTTAGCATGTTACTGGAATGAGGTTCTTGCTTGCTGCAGTTGTTGGTCAAGAATTTCTCAAATGAATTCTGATGATCTTCAGCCCTCCTACTGAAAATTCTTTTGTGTTTTCCTGTTTCTGCAGTGGCTTCTGAAGATTGATTGGGCTGGTCTTGAGTTTGCACTTGATGGGGTTATTGTTAAGGTGACATTTAGATATGGGTCTCCTCTGCCTATTCATCTTCTAATGGAAACTATGACTATTAGTATGAGCTGGTTCTATTTGTTTTACTCTTTATCTTTCCTGAATCTGTAATTTCATGCAGGTCCTCTGTAATCATTAAATCTTTTTTTTTTTAAAAACTTTTGTGATTCACTGTATTGTATCTAATTACTTAAATCCAGTTACCTTTTCTTGTAGAACTTGATGCAACCCTGTTTGTGATAAGTTAACCAAGTTTAGTAGTTGTTATCCCACTTTGTTTTTTAGTACTTGGTGACATTTTCTATAAAGAATTAAATCATTTCCTCCTTTTACTTGTAAATAACATGATCAGATTGATCACAAGGAAAATGAACTAAAGAGCGTCCATAATGCATGGGGCTCCCAGCTCCCAGCCCCAGCTCCCAGCTTTGTGATGGTTGAGCTTGAGGGAGGGTCAATTTCATATTCATCCTTATCCTTGCTTTGCAATGAGGCTATTTGTTATAACGCAAATTTGTGACCTTCTGGTCACAAAGGAATGACCATAAAATTGCTATCAAGGCATGCCCTCACTTGGAAAATTAACTCAATGCCATTATTCCCCATATTGTTTTTTTTTTTTTTTGTTCTTGGTTCAAATGTGGACTAAACATCAGACTTGAACAAAAAGGCTTTAGACTACTATGCAAGAAATATACGAGCAGGTATATGGTTATGTAGATTGACTGTTTTTGAGGCACTGATCTCCATTTTGTATGTTAGAGTGTCGTACTTACGCTGTCTATGATAATGGGGAACTTTACAGGGCTTATGTTCAGGTCTAGCATGGTGGTGGCAATGCTTTTTGACAGCAGTTTATCTATGCTTCCAATTTTATGAGCTGCTTTTCACAATTGCTATGTTTGAAGCATCAGTTTTGAGGACTCGGATTGCTTAACCTTATGTCATACTAAAGATTCTGCAACTGCATGGTGTCTAGATCTGTACACATGGTCACCTAATTTCAGACTGTAATCATTCACCCGCAGAACAGAACCACATGACGTGTACGCTAAAACAGTCTAATCTTAGTTGCATTGAGCTTTTGTTCTCTACTTTTTTCACATTATAAAAGGTGTTGCCAAATATATACTTCCAATTTTCAGATGATGTTAGGTGCTTGGAAAAATGTCATAATGAGAACTCCAAACAAGCGAATTCCATGAAGACCCTTGCCTTTAGGTGATCCTGCTAATGAATTCGACCAGCTTACCTCCCATTGACAATCTACTAGTTCCCTGAGGTTTCAGTATCTTTTAGGACCTTATACTCATTGCAACAATTTGTTCAATATCTTCTTTTCCCCGCTTTGAAAAGCCTGTTTCCTTGAGTGCCCTCCTAAGAACCTTCTGTGGTGAATCAGACCTGGAAGGCAGCCCTTGCGCTAAAGGGATCTAGGGTGCTGCTGCAAGCATTACCTTATCAAGTACTTTACAACAGTAACGACTACAGTTATTGGGTACCACTCAATACATCTACTCACATTCTGCTTAAATAAGATAGTTATAACATTAATTTACCTTGTAGAATGAGATAGAGAACAGTAACCTTATAAAGCTAAGAGTCAATGATTAAATGAAGATATAGAATTAAATTCTCTCATAGAATGGGAGAACAGTAACATCATACATCTAAAGTTAATGTTGTTCTTCCTTGTAACTTCCTATTAGATTGGCAGTTTGGGACTGGAAAGACTTGTAAGGGATCATTATCTGCCTCCTTCCCTATTTTGGGGAGTAGAATAAGATTTCTTCTTTTATCATGTACAAGTGCACAAAGCAAGAATGAAAGACTGCCTTGATAGGGTCCCTGTTTGTCACACCTACCAGTGTCGTAAATTGAAAGGTGACGCAAGGGCAGCTAAGGAAAAAAACACAGGGGTAGAAGAGTCACATTCGGTTGGGTGAGAATAACCAACTCACGTGGCTGCAATAGACTAGGGAATTCATATAAAAGGTAGAGAAAAGGGAGAGAGAAGGCGCTGGAGAATTCAGAAGGAATTGTGGGAGAGAAAATCCTCTTGAATAGGCCAATATTTGTTTATTTTTTGTTCGTTCAAACTTCTTAGCTTCGTAATCGGAGATTCCTATCGTTTTGATTGTGAGATTCTATTATTTTTGTGAGAATTCTATCATTTTGGTATCAGAGCACTGATCTATGGGGTTGATCATCTCTAAAAGAGTGGGTGAGCTGGAGGGAAGATTGGAAAGTTACCATCAACAGATGGAGGGGCGCATGGAGGGTTTGCAGGAGGGATTTTAGAGGGTGCAAAATATAGAGGGTGCAAAATATAGAGAAGAACATGGCGGTGATGTTAGACCAGTTCAATCTTAGTTACAATTGGGAGCACTGTCGGTCTATGAATTCAACCAATAAACCAACAAATCTAAACACTCTTGATGCCCTCTCTCACCGATTCAACCATACAACATAAACAAAAAATAAAGAATTGACAAAGAATAGAGTTAGAGCAATCAAACCACAATGTACACCGAGATTTATCTTGGTTTGAACTGATTGAAATTAGTCCTACATCTAGCCTTCACAGAGAGAGCAATCCACTATAAACTTGATGAATGTAGTAAATTGAAATCACTCGCACACCCCACAATCCTCACTGACAAATCAAGAACCTCACTGCAAGATTACAAAGATATCTTCTCTATCCTTTCTCTAGCAATATAGCTCTTACAGTCAATGAGAACGATTAGTTTTTTGGGCCTTTGACAAACTACCCGCCTCTTATTTATAGACATAAGGACATGAGTTACAATGAGAGAATACTTGGAAAAATACCCTATCTACCCCTCACTTAAATTTACATGCAATTAGCCTTTTATTTCCCAATTTTCCACTGCCGCATATAAACCTAATATAACCGAGTTCTTCTGGTATTTTCAACCACTCAATGCAAAACTTGAATAACAAATCTCTTGATGTCGAAATGAGAAGACCAGGAAAAAGAGAGGAAGGTAAAGTGCAAGGGAATACAAACCTCCGGATTTCTCCTTAACAACCGAGCTATCGTTGGATACAAGAGGGAGGAGTGGTGAACTAGGCAGTGGAGTTGATGGAATTTGGAGACAGGAGACACGCTGTAGGGGCTTGGAAATGCCAATTTTTGAGGGTGATGATCCGGGTGGATGGGTTTTCAAACTTTGCTGTAAACCAATTGACAAAAGTTGAGAAATTGGAGTCCGCGGCTCTATGTTTTGAAGGAGGAGCCCTTTTGTGGTTCCAGTGGGAACAAAGGAGATAGCGAGTGGGAAATTGGGAGGAGCTAAAGGGGCTATTGAGGAATCGGTTCCGGTCTATGCAAAAAGGCTCCATGGAGGAGAGATTCCTAGCTCTTTGGCAATGGGGATTCGTTAAGGACTACTGGCTTTGCTTTGAGACATTAGCATTGTTGATTGAGGATATGCCCGAAGTTGTTTTGGAGGGGCATTTCGTTAATGGGCTCAAACCGGAGATACGAGCTAAAATCAGAGTGTTAAGGCCTGCTGGTCTAGAGAACATCATGGATATGGCCCAGAGGATTGGGGACAGGAATCAAGTGCTCCAAGGAAGCCATTTGGGTTACAACCCAAGTAAGGTGATGACACCCTCAGTCCTAACCCCTAATATATAGTGAATTCCCTGTCTCCATCTTTGAATCCTCCCAAAATTACAGCCGTTAACCAAACTAACCCCTCCTGGTCGCTGGCCATCGAAAAATGGAACACCCCACCCTTCAAACGACCAAGTGAAAGTGAGCTGCAAGCAAAGCGTGCGAACGGATTATGTTTTTGCTGCGATGAGAAGTACTATATTGGGCATAAATGTAAGAACAAAGAGTTACAAGTGATGGTCATATATGGAGAAGAAAGGGAAGAAGAAGAAGAAATGGAGCAAGCCGAGGCAGTGGAAAATTCTAAGAATTTGGAAGACACGGTCAAGGTGGGAGAAATGGTGAAGTTATCATTGAATTCAGTAGTGGGGTTAAAACCTCCACAAACGATGAAGGTTAAGGGGACAATAGAAGGCCAGGAAGTGGTGGTCTTAATCGATAGTGGAGCTTCCCATAACTTCATTGCAGTGGATTTGGTGTAGAAATTAGGGCTATTACGAACACAAACTCGAGGCTACAATGTGATCATGGGCTGGGGCATGGCGATACAAGGGGTTGGAGTATGTAAGGGAGTGACCTTGTCATTGCAAAATGTGGAGGTAGTCGAGGACTTCTTGCCATTAGAACTGGGAAGCTCTGATGTTATTCTTGGGATGAAGTGGTTAGCCACACTTGGGGAGACAGGTGGATTGGGGTTCGATAATTATGAAGTTTAGAGTGGGGGACATGGCTATCACATTGCTTGGGGATCCTAGCCTCAACAAAATGTTAGCGACCTTGAAGTCGATGATGAAGGCATTTCGTGAAGGTGGGGAAGGAGTGCTCTTAGAATTGGGAAGTTTGACAGTTGAAGTAATAGAGGCAAGGGTTCTTGACAATCTGGAGGAAGTGTTAGTAGAATTTAAGGTCATCTTTAAGGAGTTGTGTGGACTGCCCTAGCACTGGAGGCGGGATCATACTATCACGCTGCAACTTGGGATTTCTCTAGTGAGTGTGAGATCTTACCACTATCCCCACCTCTAGAAAAATGAGATTGAAAAGCTTGTTTGAGAGATGTTGGCAGCAGGGATCATTACGCCAAGCATTAGCCCATTTTTCAGTCCCGTGTTGCTGGTCAAGAAGGACGGTGGGTGTGGGTGGAGATTTTGCTTAGACTACAGGGGCTTAAACAATGTAACTATCCCCAATAAATTCCCAATCCCAGTCATTGAAGAACTCTTCGATGAATTAAATGGGGTTGCGGTCTTTTCTAAGTTAGATTTGAAATTAGGTTATCATTAGATACATATCACACCTGATGATATTTCGAACACTGCTTTTTGCATGCATGAGAGTCATTATGAATTTATGGTGATGCTGTTTTGATTAACAAACGCACCCGCCACCTTCCAGTCCTTGATGAATGCGATTTTTAAGGATCAGTTGAGGCAGTTTGTTCTCGTGTTTTTCGACAACATTTTGATATACAGTAGAACGGTGAAGGAACATTAGGATCACTTACGTTGTGTGTAGGGGATATTAGCCGAGAACCAGCTGTATGCTAATGCAAAAAAATGTCAGTTTCGACAATTGGAGATTGAATATTTGGGGCACATCATTTTCACAACAAGGGGTGGCCGTTAAGAGCTCAAAGATTCAAGTAGTGATGGATTGGCCTATCCCTTGCTCACTATGAGAACTTTGTGGTTTCTTGGGGCTCACTGGATATTATCACAGGGTTGTGCGGAATTACGGGAAATTAGCTTGGCAGTTGACAGAGCGTTTTCGGAAAAATAATTTCTATTAGAATGAATCATTTGAGCAAGCTTTTCAGTCCTTAAAGGCAGCCATGACATCTCTGCCCGTACTCGCCCTACCTGATTTTTTGAAGGAGTTTGTGGTGGAGACGGATGCTTTTGGGCATGGACTCGAGGCTGTATTGATGTAGGATCGTAGACCGCTTGCCTTCTTTAGTCATGCCTTAAATCCCAAAGGTCGGAATAAGTCGGTCTATGAGAGGGAATAGATGACTATTGTATTCGCGGTGCAGAAGTGGTGACATTACTTATTGGGGAAGAAATTTGTAATTTGGACTGATCAGAAAAGTCTAAGATTTCTAATGGAACGACGACTGGTTAGCCCGGAATGTTAGAAGTGGGTGGTGAAATTGATGGGCTACAATTTTGAGATCCAATATCACCCCATTTTGGAGAATTGTGTTGCTGATGCATTTTCCCAACTTCACTCCCCTGTCACACTAATGGCCCTCACCATTCCTCAAGTGCTATAGTTGGATCAACTTAAAAAAGAGGTGGAGGAAAACAGTAAATTTTAGCAGATTATCAGAGAGCTCCAAATTGACCCTTCAAGTAAGTCGGATTATTCTTGGGTGGATGGACATTTACTCTTCGTACGGAAGTTGCTTCTTCCCCTAGGTTCGACATTGGTTCCGTTCGTGCTGAAGGAAGGTCATGATGGACACATTGGAGGCCACTCCGGGTTTCGGAAGACATACAAACGGATATCTGCCAATGTGTATTGGGTAGGGATGAAAAAAGACATCCACCAGTATGTCCGTCACTGCTCTGTGTGCCAGCAGAACAAATATGTGGCTCTTTCCCCCGGGGGCTTGCTTCAGCCACTTCCGATTCCACATCAAATTTGGGAAGATGTGTCGATGGACTTCATAGAGGGGTTGCTGAAATCAGGAGGAATGGATTCAATTTTTGTTGCGGTGGACTGGCTTAGCAAGTATGGACATTTTATTGGGTTGAAGCACCCGTTTTCAGTCGCCAGTATAGCAGGTGTCTTTGTCATGGAAATTGTCTTGCTGCATGGTATCCCCAACTCTATCATCTCGGATAGAGATAAAGTCTTCATCAAGCATTTTTGGAAGGACCTGTTCCAGTTATAGGGCACTCAATTGAATAGAAATATGGCCTATCACCCACAGTTCGACGACCAAACGGAAGTCCTCAATAGGACTTTGGAAACATATCTCAGATGTTTTTCCTTCTCCACACCTAAAGCGTGGTATAGTTGGCTTCCTTGGGTAGAATATTGGTATAATACTTCCTACCATGTTTTCTCCCACCTAACTCCCTTTCAGATTGTTTATGGGTGCAAACCTCTCCCATTGTTGCAATTTGAGAAGGGTACCATAGCTATCTCAGGGTTGGAGTAGCAGTTGTTGGAAAGGGATTTGATGCTAGAAGAGTTAAAAGCCCAATTGCTGTAGGCTCAAGCGAAGATGAAACACATGGTGGATAAGAGGAGGAGGGACATCCAGTTTGAGATAGGAGACTTGGTATATCTGAAAATTCACTTACAACAACAACAACAACATATCCAGCCTTTATCCCACTATGTGGGGTCGGCTACATGAATTCTAGACTTCCATATATTTCTATCGTTTGTCATATCTTCATTTAGATCCATATACTTCATATCGAACTTTAATGTCTCTCCCAAAGTCTTTTTGGGTCTACCTCTACCTCTTTTTGTGACTAATTGTTCCATTTCATCAACTCTCCTCACAGGAGCGTCTCTTAGTCTCCTTCTCACATGACCAAACCATCTTAGTCTAGTCTCTCTCATCTTCTCCTCGATTGGCACTACTCCTACCTTATTACGAATAACTTTATTTCTAATTTTATCCTTTCTTGTATGTCCGCACATCCATCTTAACATCCTCATCTCCGCTACACTCGTCTTTTGCTCATGCTGGTATTTGACTGCCCAACATTCTGAGCCATACAGCAAGACTGGTCTTATAGCTCTCCTATAAAATTTTTCTTTCAATTTTAATGGGATTTTACCATCACATAACACTCCCGATGCATTTCTCCATTTTAGCCAACCTGCCTTAATTCTATGTGCGACATCCTCGTGAATTTCTCCATCTTTTTGAATCACTGATCCCAAATATCGAAAATGGTCTTTTCTTTGTAAGATTTGGTCTTCTAATTTTATTATAACATCATCCACTCTTGCATTTTTACTAAATTTGCATTCCATATATTCTGTTTTCTTTCTACTTAATTTAAATCCCTTAGATTCTAAATTGTTTCTCCACAACTCAAGCTTAGTGTTCACTCCTTCTTTTGTTTCATCCACCAACACTATGTCATCTGCAAATAACATACACCATGGCACATCTGTCTGAATATCTTTAGTGAGTTCATCCATTACTAAGGCAAATAAGTATGGACTTAGTGCAGAACCTTGATGCAGTCCTATTATAGTTGTAAATGGTTCAGTATCCCCTCCGCATGTTCTGACCCTTGTCTCTACACCATGATACATGTCCTTAAGGGCTTGTATATAGGCTATTTTGACTCCTTTCTTCTCTAAAACCCTCCATAATACTTCTCTAGGGACCCTATCATAGGCCTTTTCTAGATCTATAAACACCATATGTAGGTCCTTCTAATGATCCCGATACCTTTCCATTAGACGCCTCAGTAAATATATAGCTTCCATTGTTGACCTGCCAGGCATGAAACCAAACTGATTTTCTGACACATTTGTTTCTTTTCTAAGCCTCTGCTCTATTACTCTCTCCCAGAGTTTCATGGTATGACTCATTAACTTAATTCCTCTATAATTTTCACAGTTTTGAACATCTCCTTTGTTCTTGAACATCTCCTTTATCATATCTGAAAATTCACTTGTATAGACCAAAAAACCTTGGCTTCCAGGCCAAATGAAAAGTTGTCACCAAGGTTTTATGGACCCTTCGCAGTGGAGAAATGAATTGAGAAGGTGGTGTACAAGCTTTCTCTTCCACTCTCCTCTTGCCATCCATCCTATATTTCATGTCTCCCAACTACATAATGTAGAGGGAGCATTGCACGTGGCTTCCACAATCCCTGACTAGTTAATTTCAAATCTAGAGATGGTGGTAGAACTAGAATTCCTACTGAGGGTAAGACCTGACACAGGGAAAAACTTGAGGGGCTTTGATGTTCTAATTCAATAGAAGGGGTTGCCACCCCTAGAGGCTACTTGGGACCTGTATCATCAAATATTGCATCAATTTCCTAAGTTTCACCTTGAGGACAAGGTGAATCTCATGAGTGAGAGTAATGATAGGGTCCCTGTTCGTCACACCTTCCAGCGTTGTAAATTGAAAGGTGACATAGGTGCAGCTAAGGAAAAAACACGGGCAGAAGAGTCACATTTGGTTGGGGGAGAATATCCAACTCACGTGGCTACAACAGATTAGGGAATCCATATAAAAGGCAGGAAAAAGGGAGAGAGAAGGAGCTGGAGAATTTGGAAGGAGTTGTGGGAGAGAAGGCCCTTTCGAATAGGCCAATATTTGTTTCTTTTTTATTTGTTTATAGCTTTGTAATCGGAGATTCCTTTCATTTTGATTGTGAGATTCTATCATTTTTGTGAGAATTCTATCATGCCTCAAGTGGATGAACTCACTACAAAAGGACTAAGTATCAAGAAGGAATCCCCTAGATTGTTATAGAACTGGCACAATTTTCATCTGGCTAAATGCTGAGGAAGTATCTTTGGTTGCATCACTAGTTAGTAGCTTCACCAAGATGTGGAGGCCCTTGTCCAAACTCACACTTTGTGGAGAGAGGCTTATAATAAATCCTCCAAACCATTTTGGATACTAGTTTCTCCTTTCAATTTTGGTTGCACTCTTGAATCTTACATCTTGCTTGCTACATGCACAGTTTGTAATCTGACAAACATTACCATTCTGTGCCACAAATCCTAAAGACATCATCTCTCCACCCTTCTGTCAGTACCTATACTTTTGTTTTTGGATTATTTCATGTTCATTGAGGAAGCATGCATGGAACTTTATGATACTTGACAAATGGAAAGGATGCCTACTTTTATCTTTAGCTTCTGCCAGATAAACACTGTACTCTTACCATTCTGGTTTACCAGTGATGCTTTATGTATATATGGGTTCCTGGGACTAATACTTTGTCCTGTGAAAGGAAGGTTAAATGGAAGATTTGAAATTTTTTTGCAGTGTTTAACTAGATCACATTTTGTCAATTATTCCAAAACGTGGGAAACACCAATTAGAGGGTTGGAACTTTTCATTGCCATCTTCATTCACTGCCATCTTATGTAACTTTTCCATATGAAGATGGTATTGGAACTTTATCTTATCTTGCCTCATTAGAGGGTTGTATCAAGGAGGACATCTGGTGTAAAATTTTGCTCCATTGTTTTTTTGCATGGATTTGTATTGTTGTCAATGTGACTTTTAAAAGTCAATTGACACTATGAATGTCATGCCACCAACCCTAACCTTGTTAGTATAAAGTGCAGTTGTTGATGATGATGATGCAAATACCAATTATTATTTATAGAGGGGTCCCTGTGAAGTCTCTCATGCTTTCCACTGGAGTCAGAATATTGTTTTTCTAGTTTCCGAGTTTAGCATAAGAATGTGAGCAAATGGGTACTTGTAGCTGTCGTTATTCCTTATGAGAGATATGCATAATATATGTATTAGTAGGCTTAAACATACAAATTACTCTCACTGTACAAGTCATTTGCCAACAGGAGTTTTTAAACTATTCTATACTCAAATTTAGATCAACGGAGTTCCATTGAGAACCACTTGCATTCTGTCTTTTGAGATTGGGCATGTGGCACGTGTGTATGAAGTGCAGATAAAGAAAACATTGATGTAGTTGTTTGATTATCTATCTCTAATGTTGAAAGAAGCAATTCATATATGTAGTGTATTCAAACAGAGAAACAATCAAAAGCCTGATCTTAGGTTCTTTACATAGAAGGAACCTCGTAGAATGGCAAGAACCAAAAGAATTAGACATGTCTAGGTCAGTATGGCAACGAATGCAAACAGATATGTTTTTTTGTTTGAGAAAAATGAAACCATAAAAAGAAAAAGGGAAGAAAAAAAGAAAGACGGACATTTTCTGTTTGAGAGCCTCTATATTTCCTTGAATTTGATCCTTCCACTGTGCAGGCAATGGCGGATCGATCTTGGATTGATTAATACTGCAACGGGCTTTCTTTACTGGTTTGAGTCTTTGGCTATGCACAGTCTCTGTTGTTAATCCTCTTGAAAGAAAAAAGCTAATTAATCAATCAACTCACTCAAGGAAGCAGCGAACGTATATTTTGCTGTGTTGTGCCCTTCTCTGATGTTACATGCTGTTTCCTCTTGTATTGCCAACTTTCTTGCTGCCCTCAGTTTAGACTCCCTTGTTAAAGAGGCACCTTCAGCATATCAAGGCCTATTGTGAATGGGATCTGATCCTTTTCGAACTCTGCGTTTGCTTGATTGGTTGGGATCAAATGTCTTGTTCATGAATGCCTGTTTCTTCTCTGTGTTCGTTGCCTGCGTTTCAACAACCTTAAGTGTGCGTTGATACTTCAGTATCGGCTCATAATCTTCTTTCTTCCTTCTTAGAGCAAGGTCTATACTTCTCAGGCTAGAACCTTTAGCAGGTTTAACTGAGAAGAGGACTATGCAGACAAGAAGGATAGACAACCTTTGAGCACTAAAGACCATGGTTGCTGTGCAAACAAGAAGATAAGAGAATAAGCTAGTCTGAGATTGTGATCCTTGCACTCTTGTTATCCATTCCTGTAGATGTGAGCTTGCAATTTATCTCCTATGGGATTTAAAGCAGAAAACATGGAGGGCCCCAAAATACCTAGAGGGAGGAATTTTAGATTCATTCCAATCATAAGCCTGCCATCTAAGCAAAATTAAGGCTGTTATTGGAGAATCTGACTAGGATAAGTAAAGGTGTTGGAAGAACACCCTTGAGAAGCTAAGCATCTTTTTCATTTGTTCCCCTAGATCTCTACCAGTTGCCCTGCTTTTGTCTGTCAACAAAGACCAACCCGGTATCTTGGACTCATAGCCACTTTACCACGCCAATTCACTGTGCTTATGGTTTGTTTTACATACATATGCAAGTTTATTAATCCAGGGGCTTGCTGGTAAAATACTATTCCTTAGTTATGAAGGAAGTTTTTGAAGTGAAGGTGACTGGGCAGACAGGCTATTACCCAGCCAAAACTATAAAGGCAAGCTAGTCATAAAGGACAGAATGGAAAGGGATGGAAGAATAGAACGCTACCCAAAAAAACAAACACTTGCTTTATGCTATTGAAGATCTTTAGAATTCCAAGCTCTCTTCTCCATGCAACAAAAAATAACAATCCTGGTTTCTTGTGCTAAATGTGTTTCTTTGCTCTTTTTTGGCTGTCTAATTCACAATTCCATTTTAAAGAAGACTGCTTCAAACCAATCCCCCATTGTCTTTGTAGAATTTTGTATTGTTTATACATGGGACCATTTTGAGGGTGAACCTTACTAAAAATGGTAAAGTTGCTCATTTGTAAATGAAGATTGCAGGTTCGAGTTGTGAAAATGATCTCTTTACAAAGCAAGGACAAGATTGAGAAAACAACCATCCCACAACCCTTGCAAACAAGAAGCCTCGGTATGGGGATATTTTTTTTTAATCCATGCGGCCATCTTTCTCTTTTTGGCTCTCCTTTCTTATTAATATAACACAAAGTCACATGCAAGCTGGAACATTCTAAAGATAGGTTCTTGTGCTTTATCAAATTTGTATGATGGGATTTGATGATATCTTGAGCCGAAGGGAGAGCAGTTCTGGTCCAAGCATTGCGACCTCATTTTCATGTGTTATTCATGGGTTGATTCTCTGCTTTCTGTCCGCCAATTACAGTGAAAAGAAGCTGCTGCCTTGTTGCTTTGTGGTCTTAAATGCTCAAATAAGGATTCGGTTTATATACATGATTATATACTGCATAATGCATACTTTGATCTATTAGAGGGTGTATTCTTGTTTTTATGAATGCAAAATGTTTTTTATAAGCACGAACGCTAACCAATGAATTCATGAACCAAACTTCCTAGCTCCTAGACCCAACCTTTCAATCCTAGTTTCGACTATGCTATGGTTTCAATCTTGGCAAGGCACTATCAAATGGATTAGTTCCACCTCCATATCTCAAGCCTGCTGTATCTCCAGTTGAACTTAGAAATGTCATTGACTACTAGCCTGAGCTATCTGTACCATTTCTTGTTTACTATTTGATAAGCATGTTTGCGTTTGTTACCAAGTTAATTTTGCGATTTTATTCTTGATCCTCATGTTGCTCCTTGACTATGAATTTTCGGCAGAAATTTCTAAATCGGCTTCTGAAAAGCATGCAAATAAGCAATCAAATCTATGTAGTACTCAGGGATTTGTTCACAGAACCTGGAAGAGGGGTATACTCGGATTTATCCACCTGTTGTTTTACTCCCACCGCAATGCTTACAGCCTACAGTAACCTTGTAATTTTAATACCAAATGAGGAAATAAGTTAATAGGGTATGATGGGGGCCCTTTGCTTTGATTGGGGTACGGTTACGTACTATTTTAAGATTAATGTACTTGTTAGATTCTCTTGCCTCCTAGTAAAATTCTGATTAGTAGAATCTCGAGGGCTTACTGTGATTCTTCACCTCTGGATTTTATTAAAGCAGCAAAAAGTGAAAATTGCGCGGTGTACATGGATTAGTTTATGTGCTCATAACATTGAGAATTTGCTTTTGTAGATTCTCAAGGTTGGTCTTAAAGTACTGGCTTTTGGGAACTTTAGTTCAAAACTATTCGGGCTCCATTCAGATGCAGCCACTGGCCTTTAATGGTCTTGGTGGAATGGCTGAACCTGATAAAGCCCTCAGACTTGGCCAGATTGAAAGAAAAAGAAAAAATGCAGAGCTTAGTTGGTGAGTTTTATTCACCTTTTCTGCTGAGTGAAAAAAAGGAAAATTCGAATGATTATGGAGACATCGTGTTACTTTTTAATCTAGTGCCGCCCGGTATCCAGGACATTCAAAAAAAAAAAAAAAAAAAAATCCCCATCACAGAGCTATGGCATCAGACGGTGGTGAGGTAGTCTTACTCTCCATTATTACTTCGTATCTTCTTTTATGTACTGCACTTGAGTAAATTACTTTGTTAAGACTATATTTATGAAATTTGGATCTAGACGGCTTATCTCCATCTGAATAAAGTGTTGTAGATTATGGAATTGATTGGGTACTCAGTCAGTCAGTCATTCATTAGTTGAGTATGTGCCTTAAATGTTTCTTTATTGAGATCTGAAGATTAAGGATGCATAATGTAATCCTTTAGCTTAGCTTAGCTTTAGAGGACATAAGAGAGTGGGTTTCTTGCAAAATTTTGTTAAAGTGACTTGTAATTGTAAAAAAGAAAAATGAGATGCTTGTTCTACTTAAGAAATATATCTATTCTTGTCATCATCCTAATAATAAGTGGATCAAGAAAAAGAAGTAAACAAGGCATATGAGATGAGATGAGCGCAGATACTATTAGTAGAATATATGCCTCCTAGAAGTGTATACGGTGTAGTTTGGTCAATTTCGACGATTTTTAATATGCCAAATCATATATGCCGTTTGGTTTTAAACCAAACTACGCAGTCTGATTTGGTGCACGAAAACTGCACCAGTTCGTAGTTTGGTGCTGTTTCTGTGATTTGGTACTTAACATTTTCTATTTTTGCAGTTTGTGATCCTTAGTTCTCTCTTATTTGTTGCTTCTAACATTTTCTATTTAAATAAGGCTATTTTATTTATTTCTTTCGCATGTGCAACTGGTTGAAGTGTGTGTATATATATATATATATACATATAATGTTATATACACTGCTGCTTGTATACATAGAGTATATATTGAAGCACTACCACAATGTTATACATATTTTTTATAAAAATCAAAATATTTATTAACAATTATATATTATTTAAGTTATTCCCAAGTTTCAATCTAAGCAACAATAGTGAGATTTAGAGTGGAGAGAGTTTCAATCCATGAAATCAATATGTAAGAAAGGTTAAATAAAATTGGGGATTTTGGATTCAAAATTGGCCAGAGAACTAAGAGAGAGTGATTTCTCGACTAGGATTGAGGGGAAAACGAGGGGCCTAAAATGTAGTCAAAATCAAATCAATACAAAATGAAAAAAAAATAAGAGAAACACGGTTCAAGAAATTACTTTTAACTCATCTAATTTTAAGACCCCAAATCTCTTGAGATCAGTCACCATGAAAGGTATCTTTGGCGAAGTGTCAATGAGAGATGACATACGATTTGGTAAGCACTCTTTTAGGCCTCACCGACGATCTCCTTGGACCACTTGGACCCTCCAAGACGATTTTGGAAAACTAGAGAATAGAGATTAGAGACAAAAAGAAAAGGGTTTGGGGAGGATGTCATTGGTCTTGGCGTATCGAGCGCTTCTAATCACAATCGGAGAAGTAGAAGAGGAGTTGTTGCGGTGGGAGTTGGGTAGAGAGGAAGAATTAGATTAGGGTTCTAATGTTTCACCCTTTTATATATTTTTTAATTTATTTTTTAGTATACTATTCTGACGATTCGATTTTTAACTGAATTGAGAAATCCACAAATTGCAAACTGCACAATTTTAAGATTTTTTAAACCATGTTGAACTGCTCCCCCTAAAAACTCCAGCGGTGCTGTGTGATCGATTTCCGCTATTTACCAATTTTTTTGAACACGCCTAATGCCTCCTCTTTAAGGCAACCAGCAAAATTACTATTTAGAGCTTGTTGGATTCCATTTGTATTTTTGTTGTGAAAAAAGTAAAGGCCTGGGTACTGTTTATATTTATCTGTCTTTTTAATTTTGAATAGTATTGGAATCACTAAATTTTTAGATAATCCAAATATTTGATATCAAATCATTTTGAACAGTAAAAGTTAATAGTTCCTGTTACATTCTATGACTGTAACAACTTTGTAAATTGAATTAATAAATTACAAAGATAATAAGTTACATTCTAAGCCTAAAAGTTTGGTTGGTATGTTTTTATAATTTACATTCAAAACGTGGCTTGGTTAGAAGCAGCGAAAGAATTCAGTTTGAGGACTCACAACACAAGCTATATATATATATATATATATTATGCATAAGTGAAGAAGAAGGAGGAGGTTCATAAGGTATTCTTTCGTGACATTTATATAAAAATAAGCAAGCCCCAGTAGAGAGAGCAGATCTCACTTCAGCCACACAAAATATCCTCATTGTCAAGCAGAGATTCGGCTACCATTTCATGCTTGAGATGCAACATTTGTATGCACACACACACACACACATACACACGTAAATATAAACATGATTTACACAAAAACGAATTGAGGGAGATTTGATAAAAGAAAAAGGCAACATCTGTGAGTGAGTCTCGTGGATTCTCCATATATCAAACAGCTTCCTCGGGGCCAGTCACAGTAGTGGGGGCTGATGCTATGGTGAAATGTAGTCCGTTGGCCTGTCCCGAGTGTAGCACAAATGCGACTTGCGTTGCTGCCATTGCTGCTGCCTCCTGTTGTGCACCATTGCAGCATAGCAAAAGTTCAAACCACCCAACAAATTGTACCAAGAAATGAATGTAAGATAAGACAAGACGTTCCTCACTCATTAAATTTTCTTCTGATAGATGAAGTCTATTAGATGAAACACAATTTGATTGCAAATAGACAAGGATAGAGATAGGAGACCAAATTCCATTGGACGGCCTATAAATAAGCATTTTCGGTTCAATTGTTTCATGAAACAACTCAGTAGTCCAAGAATGATGTATCTGGTTACTGAGGTCTAGAGTGTGACACTTTGATAACTAGAGTCCCTTGGAGTGCGATGGACTTGTTATCTAGAGTTGAGATAATTGCTGCCAGAGTTTTCAATAGTGTTCATCTATCAAGGGTTTGTAGTTGTCTTTGTGCAATAGCTACTTGATGGTTTTGTAGCTTTTCCATGAAAAAACTACAAATTAGGGAATTATCCTCTTGTGGGATCATGAACTGAGACCAAACTGCTTAAATTTTGTCATATTTTCTCTTGTGGGATCATGCGGTGATTGTGCACAATTCAATTCCAACGATCAACAATAATAACAAGGCGGTGCAGAAAGAAAAAGAAAACATGTAAAATCACATTTTATCGTCATTATCACCAGCCTGGGGCCTGTATTAGATGAGATCGGTTATATGAATTTTAAACTGACCTGTCTTTGTCTTAGACGGTGCAAGATACTAAAAGCCCAGGCCATGATGTAGCATGGCAAAAGAAATCCAGCAGCCCGCAGTAGGAAAAGCTGCAAGAGCATTAATTGATAAACTTCAGTGAACTAATATGATGACCCTAGAAAGAGAAAAATGCAGAGCAGATAGCATAGAGCAGAACAGAACTTCAAATCACACTTACATAAAAGAAGCCAGATGCATCTTCCTCTTCGTCTCCATCAGGGTCTATCATGCCAATTGCATGTCTCAAGAGAAGAAGAGCAATTATCTGCCAGTCAAAACCATGAACACTGAAATGCATGAAACGTATGGATGGAAAACCGAATAAAAAGGCCAGGCAATGTCAAACTTTGGAGAACTTAAAACGGAAAACTTATACTGGAATTCCTTTTTTGGCTAGAAAACAAATGTTGAAGTACACCGACAGATAGTATCCTTTTTTGCCCAATCCAGAAAGTGATACCATAACCAAACATTGCCTCCAAGCCTATCTAGTAGTCTCTTGGTTCTTTGAGAGATCAAGGTTTATTCCCACCCCCATCTTCATACCTTTATTGGGCTTATTGACCACGGGAGAGCGAAACCTTAATTCTGTAGTTCACTGACCCCTTTTTTTGTTTTTAAAGTGGGGTGTTTGGTGTGGGGGGGGGGGGGTGAGGTCTATTTGGAGTATAGAGGGACAGTGAAGTTGAGTGGTCTGGATATGATTTTTTTGTAGCGTATACTTTTACATGAGTGATGATTGTTAAGGAGGGCTTACAATTAGGGTAATTGAGCGGCAGAATGCGGACCCACTGGCGTTGTTAACAGCACAGTCATCATACTCGGCCTCCAAGAAGTGACGCTCCGCATCAGCTATTGCCAAAAGGCGCGGATCATTCAAATCCAGAGGCGTGCCATGTATTGTCCATCCACCACTTCAATACACAACCAAGGACGTCATTGTAAGCAAATTTAAAAAGCCATGATATCTTATTGGTTACTGGCATGTGTATTCATTTGCTAACAACATTCATACCTAAAATTTAGGTACAAAAATAACTTTTGTTACACACAAGGCAGCAGTAGCATAATTAAAAACGAAACCTACCCAATGTCAATAGCAGTTTCTGCAGGTGGAGGTGGACGAGGGGGGGCTGTATAACCATGTTGATAAGGCTGTAAAGCATTGACAATAAATATCTGATGAAAGACCGGCAACTGAACAAGATATGAGCTGAAGAGAAAATAATGGCAAAAAGGCTGTAACTATCATGATTCCAGAATAGACATGTGTTTACTTTCAAGTCAAGATACAATTGTCTTTTACAGATTGTTTGAGATAAGCTGCACTAGAAATCATCTCCACATGGTGCTTGAATCTTGTAAACCCCAGCTTCTTCCTTTGTTGGTTGTAGAAAGGGAGGCCCGGGAGGGGGTCAAAGGCATAAAGGTTGACATGCATGCATATATTAAATATCTCTTTAATAAAACAATGTCACAGAGATGAAAGAAAACAAACCATGAAAGGCAACAATATTTTAAAGTGTGACATCAAAATGAGTTTGAAAAATAATTTCTGTTTATACCAATACGTCAGCAATAATCTACATGTTGATGCATTGGGCATGCATAATCTTCATATGAAGTCTTGAATGGTGGATGACAATATGTGCAAGATAAATAATGTGAAATCCCATGATGAAAAGATCAGTCCACCATACCAAGTAAGGTAACAGGCTAGCGTCTGCTAAGCAACTTTATCAATACTTATACCAAAATATCCTAGGGTTAATTCAGACCTTCATCCCACTTCAAAAGATCATATTGATACAAGCATATAAATAACAGATTGACAGTTCAAGTAATATTGGCATAACAAAACATTAGACAAGCATTTCAACAATAGGCGAGTAGCAACAGCTATACCTTGTGGCATATCTCACAAGTTATGTCTCCCTTCTCATTGCACCAGTGTTGAACACACTTTCTGTGAGCATACTGCATGACATGTAAGGCATTTAAATAAGGTAAGTTGGTTTAAAAGAGAAAAATACACATACACATCAGACTGGTGACACACATACACACACACGTATTTCCCTCTTATAGGTGGGGGTAAAAGAGGGTGTTGTTGGAGACATCTTTTGCAATCACATCCAATTAAAATGTCTTGTTCTGTATAAAGATGGAAAAGGTGTGTTATAATATTTTCTAAATGCATGAGTACAACATAAAAACAAAAGAAAAATTCATTTTTATCCTCTTGGGGATAGGGTAAAGGAGGGCGTTGCTGGAGAAATATCTTTTGCAGCCACGTCAATTAAAAACATCTTGTTTTGTACAAAGATGGAAAATGTGTGTGATTATGTTTTCCAAGTGCACAAGTCCAACACCAAAAAAATAAGTGAAGTTCATTTTTAGACAACTCAGGTAATCATTCAAGTCTACACTTATTTAAGCCTGTAAAGAAAAGGTAGAGATTGTGAATCACAAATGCAGTCAAAATGAGATAAAAATACAAATCCTGACCAAAAGAGAACTATAAGAGACTTCATCCGTTCTATCCATAACAAACACTTGGAGTTATGCCCTTAGGAATATGATTCTATAGCAGGGATAAGACTTCCAGAATTATGAAGGTTTAAATCTAGAAAGCACCTAAGAAGGTCTAGCAGAAACTCAACTCATGGAATACTTATAATGTGCTCATGAGTTTTAAAAGTAACCAGCTAACTGTTCAGGAATTATATGCCTTCCACAAAATTAACACCTATCATGTCCAAATCATTTGTTACAGTAATTTGTGCAAAACCCAACATCTATAACCAAAAAATCAAAATTTCACAACGAGGCCTTGCCTTTACATTTCTCTTTTGGATATTAACAATAACCAGTCTAAAATGCAAGGGCAGCAAAAGTTATCAAGAGATTATATGTAACAAAGAGGACAAAAAATGAGGGTCGGAAGATTATACCTTGAGACTACCACTGCAAGCACAAGGGGTCTCCAAATTCTCGATTGAATCCTCCTCCTGGCAAATGCGGCATTCAGCCACCTTTATGAGCGGCTCCTCTTCATCTCCCTCTTTCTCCACCGGCACCGCCTTCTCGTTCTTCGCCCCGGCGGAGGACGATGGTCCGGCCACCTCCGGCTGACCACCCTCGGCCTCCTCCTCCACCGCTGGCTTCACCAGGCGGTCCACATCCAGAATCAAGTGCTGACCATTCATCTCTAACGAGCCCCCTGATCAAGAAGCACCTAATCAACGAGCAAATATTCACGGAATTACCACAAAATCAAAGCAAATCCGCCAGAAATCGACCGAATACGAGCGTTCACTTGCACCCAACAGATCGAATGATCCCCCACTAAAAGAAAATATGGCGCATTTTGCAGAGATGTAGGAAAGTGTTTACCTCGAAGAAGACGAAGACCGAAGGAGATGGAATTGAGATCGCCTGTTTGGTGGCCGACCGAATAAAAAAGAGAGCTTTCTCCCTCCCTCTCTCTCTCTCTCAATTACGCGTTTCTGTTTTATTTATGCATTGTTTTTGTTTTGTTTTATCGTTCCACTTTCGTCGCTGTTCCTCCTAATCATGGTCTGTTTTTGACATAATATCTATAATGTAGTTTTCTTTTTTTTTTAATTTTATATCAATTTAATACATATAAATATAATATTTTCATAAAAATATATTTATAAGAAAATATAGTTAATGATGGTTTGAAACCGATCACTTGTTCTGCCATCGGATCCTCCAAGAAGGGGCAAGGATGGATCCTTAGTTTGACTTTTAACACTTTAATGAATAATGACACTTTAGGGTGAATTTGATTGAAATTAATTTTTTATAGGGAATGTCACATTAATGAATTTTTTTTTATAATTGTATATTTGATTACTTAATAATTTTTATGAAAATTTTGTATAGTACAACACATTGAAGCATGTTTTGACCTATTTTCTATAGAAAATTGCAATTAGGGGAGGTGAAAATTATTTTCCATAAAAAATGGGTCAAAACATGCTTCAATGTGTTGTGCCATAATTTTTTTTATAGAAAATATTAAGCAATCAAACATGCAAGTATAATTCCCACCTCCCCTAGTTGCAATTTTCTATGGAAAATAGGTCAAAACATGTTTCAATGTGTTGTGTCATCAATTTTTTTTATAGAAAATATTAAACAATCAAACATGCAAGTACAATTCCCACATCCACTAGTTGCAATTTTCTATGGAAAATGGGTCAAAACATATTTCAATGTCTTGTACCATAAATATTTTTTGTAAAAAATATTAAGCAATCAAACATGCAAGTATAAAAAATTTTTCATGACATTTTCCATGGAAAACAATTCCAATCAAACCCACTCGCAAGTATGGAACTTACATATAAAGAAAATAAGTTCTAGGCAATTGAATTACCTAAAAATGACATGCATAGAAATTGTTAATTAATGGTGTTTTATTGGTTTAATTTTTTACTTAGAAATTGTTATATTTTTCTAGCTTTTGGTATTTGATTGCCACTATTTTCCATGGAATTAGTCATTTTTATGGCGATTGTAAGACTCCGTTTCGGCATAAGGTTGCCGCGTAATTTAAGCAATGTTTGAATACCGAAAAATAGGCTTGACAGTAGTTATAAGTACCGAATCAACTACAAGGAGTGTCTCGGAGTAAAATTATCTAAGAAAAATGATATGGTCTCGATGAGCGTTCCGAGATAAGATTTATGGTATCAAAAGAAATCGGATCGTGAACGATTTTTGGTACAGTTAAATGCAACTACCATTTAGGCTATAAAATCGAATTGTCGTAGGGGACTTTCAAAAATCCAACGGAAGCTTGAGAGGGCTCCTGGTTTTTGTAATAAGCAACATTTCAGTGGTTTCAGGATGAAACAATAGCACGGTGAGAACACTGGGGCAAAATCATTATTATCGAGTAACTTTAAAGTTATTAATTTTACGTTTTCAGTATTATAATGCAAATTAATTTGAGGTTTAAGGGTATAGTTGCAATAAAGGAATTACCTAAGTGATATTATGAAAAAATTGAGGATTAATGTGTAATTTATTATACATAAAATGTATTATATAGTGTTATATATGTATACAATGCGTGTCTGTGCACGTAAATAGCATGCCCTGCAATCGTCAACTCATGCCCTGCAACTCCAAATCAGCTATGCCTTTACAAGTTTAAAAGGATTTGCACGCATTGAGGGATGACTTGAGGCATGGCGTGAAGCTGTGGCATGGGCCTATAAATAGAGATGAATGGAAGCAAATGGGGAAGAAGCAGAAAGAGTTGCAGAGAGTTTAGTGAGGGAGAGCAATGGCCGAAGTTGTAGAGAGCAAACATGGGCAGCTGAGGCATCGAGCAATCGACTAGGTGATCGAGGGAGAAGCTGGCCAAGAGTAAGCAGTGCATAGCCATGGAGGAAAGAGGATTCAGTGGTAGCAAAGGGTGGCCGATGAAGCAAGCTCGGCCATGGCAGCAAACCGATGCTGAGCTGCAACCAAGGAGGTGACAACGAAGCTACGACAGAGGTCGGTGTAGCTGCTGGCTAGGCTGAAGGTGGCTGAGTTGGTCGTGCAGCAAGCGACCATAGCCGCGAGCTCTAGTGTGCGACTATGGCAGCCGTTGCGAAGCTGGAGGTGCGTTGCAGGGGAAGAAGAAGAAGAATAAGAAGAAGAAAAAGAAGAAAAGAAAAAGAAGAAAAGGAAAAAGAAAAGAGAAGAAGAAATAGAGGTGCAGGAGTTGCAGGTGGGAGAAAGAAGAAGAGAGGAAAAAAGAGGAGGGAAGGAAAATAAAAAAAGAAAAGAAAAAGAAAAAGAAAAAGGAAGAAAAAAAAGAAATGGAGGAAAAATAGAAAAAAATAGAGAAAATTTCCAGAAAAATCTTGAAAAATAGAAAATAGAGATTTATTAATATTTCGGAGATTTTGGAAGAGAAAACGGTTCAGACACGTGTTTCGAGGATATGACATGCATATAGAGGAAGCTAGAAGGGCTAAGTTAAGGTAAGTAAAATTCTCTAAAAAATTTCAAAAATTCAGAAATATTATTTTATGAATTTTCGTAGTGAAATATTTGAGGAAATATTTGGAAAATATTTGTTATGGGTATTTTCCGTCCTACTCTATGAGGGCTGGGCCTAACTTATTGGGCCGGTACAACTGTCAAAGGAGCAGATGGGCCTCAAGCTGAGATCTATCAAAGCGAGCTCGCGCATGGCCGAAGCTCGGCTCGGAACAATCTCATCCGGGCGAGCTCACCAGCGACCTCGCTGGTTACCGGCTCAGCTAACCAGCTCGCGAGATAAAAGGCCAAAATCCTGACGAGCTGATGAGGCAACAGGCCGAGGGCCGCCCCAGCCATGCAGCCCAGGCCCATCACTCCCGCCCCCCTGGCTAGCCCATGTTAGTCCCATCTTGGTCCTTTCGTAACGACATCATTACCACAGAGCTTGGATTTCCGCGCGCCCGCCTCCAATCCCATCTTCATTAAATGATGGGTCCTCTCGCCGTTAATGACTGGTCTCATCCACATTAATGGAGGTTCCATCGGTACCTTCTTACAGTATGGACATCCTTCGCCGGCATTAGGAATTTCGTCCCATCTCCTAGGACAGACATGCTATGCCTGAGGAGAGACATCCCACGATATATATAGGCCAACTCTGGTAAGAAGGGGTAAGACTTACTTTTTCCAATTTACACATTCTTTCTCTTTGAACTCCCCACAGACTCGCTTATTAACTTAAGCTTCGGAGTACCTTGCAGGGACGGAGACGAGGCCTAGAAAATCAAATACCAGATATCACAGATACGTTCTTCGGATCCATTGCACCGGGCGGGCCAAAAGAAACATAGTTGACCGATTCTGAACGTCGACAATATTTAGTTTAGATTTATTGAGGAAAAATAGAAAGAAATAGAGAGAAAAATAAAGAAAATGCAAGAAATTATGGAGAATAGGTTTTAACACTTATTTAATCAAATATGGTGATTAAGATTCTTTGAGGTTTAAAGTTGAAGTGACTTGTGCAAATTTTGAGGTTGTCACGCAAATCAAGGTAATGCACGTATTTCGAGGCAAGACATGAATATCGAGGTAGCTTGATAAGCTTGAGGAGGTAAGTAGTACTTCCCAACTGGATTTAGTTTTATGGAAAATGGTTGGTTGTAGGTGATTTATGTTTCAAATCATTTATCGCCACTGCCACAATGATGTATTATATCAAATTGGCATAATGTAATGAGTGAACTTGGTGACCACTATTTAAGATTGAGTTTTTGTTTTCTTAAGATGATCATAGAATCACTTTGTTTGGATAGGTAGTTTTGTTTGAGGCGATTATGGATTAAAGATTGTTAATTTTTGGCATAGAAGAAATATGATTTTTGTAATTAATTTTTGCCTCTTGATCTTATTATTGACACATTTTTTGTGAATTTCGCTGTTCGTAATGGAGGTAAAAAAATCTAAACAGACATTTTTTTTACTTTTGGTTTGCATCAGTAGCTTTTTTAATTTGAATCATCAGTTTAGTTTTTGCCTTTTAGTTTGAAAAGTAAATGATCTCAAATACATACAAAAATATTTTAATATATTTCAAGATCAAACGGTGATGTAGCGAGTGTTTCAAGATTAGACGGTAATGTAATGGGTGTTTCAAGATCAGATAGTGATATAATGGGGTGATGGATGGTTGACCTTAAACAAAGTTCAGTAAGTAAATAGTTACATCTTTAAAGTTCAGTGAGTGTATGTTAAATTTACTTTTGTCACGTCGGATTCCGTTATCCATGCTGGATTCCGTTAGCATTTTTTATTTGTAATATTTGACGAAGTTGTAATGAGTGATGGATGGTTGACGTTGAATAAAGTTTAGTGAGTAACTGGTTACAATTTAAAGTTCAGTGAGTAAATAATTACAACTTTAAAGTTCAATGAGTGTTTATTAATTTTACCCGCCTTTAGCTAAAGTTTGGGTTGCCATTGCTCATTCTTGTCGCTTCACCATAAGCTCCATTGTCCGATATTCAACAATTCATGTTGAAAGAGAAATGAAGAGGATAAGAGATGGGGGAAGAGAAGAGAAAAAAGGAAGGAGAGGAGAAGGAAATGATGGATCAAAATGACGTCATTTTGCCTCATAGGTATGGTGTTTTGGTAAAGCACTTGAAGTTTTATATGAAATATTGAGGTTTAAATTAATGTGGTGACTTGGAAGATAGAATTATTATTGAAAGGCAGCAATAAAGATGGAAGGCAAGTCTTGCATGAACTGCACTGAATGTATAGTTTTGAGTGTGTATAGACTATGTATGTATTCAAATTTACCCGAGAATACATTAGGAGGAAAGATAACTTGTCATTGAGGATTAATCAGGCGAAACTCGGACACCCTAGATGAATAAAAAAAAAATGACGTTATTTTAATTAGTGTAGATTGTAAAATAAATTAAGGTCCAGATTGATTTTAAGAATTATGTTATAGGCATATATATATATATATAAATTCAAATTGCATATTTAGTAACATAATCTGCTAAATTTGGAATGTTTGGGTTTGTGATTGATATGTCATGATACAAAAATAATAATAATAATAATAATAATAATAATAATAATAATAATAAATAAAGAAGTTATGCCAATCTGAAAAATCGGTTCAACCCAAAAACCCATGACAGGGGGCCATTCTCATCTCCTGAAAACAGTTAAATTGCCAGACAATTTTTCCTTTTTCTCGTAAATGTCCCACGCAACTCGCAAATGATAAATTTTAACATTTGAAAATTCCTCCAAAGATGCATAGAAAGGATAAATAGTTAAATTTGACAATTAAATTATTATGATATCCAAAGATGGGAGACGCTCGTACCAAGACAAATTAGATATATTATAAATATATATAAAGAAAAATTAGTGTTGTTGCCAAAATACAACAATCTATTTTTTTTTTATTGTGGACAGACGCAAGAGTCTTGGAAGTCGTGTCTTCTCCGATGAAAATCTGGACGAGGAATTGGATCTGATGGAGTCTCAGGTTTGACAAACCAACAGAGCTGATGGTCTGATGAGCTGATAATCTTGTGGGTTGATGATCTGGCGGCCTCAAA
Source organism: Diospyros kaki (assembly GCA_036245055.1). Taxonomy (NCBI): domain Eukaryota; kingdom Viridiplantae; phylum Streptophyta; class Magnoliopsida; order Ericales; family Ebenaceae; genus Diospyros; species Diospyros kaki. Next base: position 3,305,887 of record BSEG01000002.1, on the reverse strand, counting down.
ATGATCTGGTGGCCTCAAGGTGACGAGAGGTCTCGGAGCGATCAGGTGGCCTCAAGGTGACGAGAGGCCTCAGAGCGATCTGGTGGCCTCAAGGTGACGAGAGTTCTCGGAGCGATCGGGTGGCCTCAAGGTGACGAGAGGCCTCGGAGCGATCTGGTGGCCTCAAGGTGACGAGAGGTCTCGGAGCGATCGGGTGGCCTCAAGGTGACGAGAGGCCTCGGAGCGATCTGGTGGCCTCAAGGTGACGAGAGGCCTCGGAGCGACGGGAGATCCCAAGGTGACGAGAGGCCTCAGAGCGACGGGAAGCCACGGAGTGACGGGAGACCTCAAGGTGACGAGAGGTCTCGGAGTGACGAGTGACCTTGTGACGAACGAGTGGCCTGGTGACCGAGTGGCCCTGATGGTGACCGAGTGGCCCTTATGGTGACTGAGTGGCCTGATGACCGAGTGGCCCTGATGGTGACCGAGTGGCCCTTTGACCGAGTGGCCTGGTGATCGAGTGACCTTATGACCGAGTGACCTGGTGACCGAGTGGCCTACAAAACGAGAGCACCGTTAGGGCGCGGGTGGGGGTCCCCGCGCAAACCCTCCGATGCTTAAATTAGATCTCGAGAGAAAATATCAAATCGTACTTGAATTGCTCAAAATAGCGTACCTTGTGATGAAGGCATGATCTCATATTTATAGCGGAGGAGAGAGAGAGAGGTGTGCGAGAATCTCGCGGCCCATTTCGATGATTTCGCGGCCCATCCGAGAGGAAAAAGGGGAGAGACTGGCCCAAGCCCACTTGACCATGATCGGGTGGGGGGCCACTCGGTCATGACCGAGTGGGGGGGGGCCACCCGGTCATGCATTCTTCTCCCCTTTTCCTTGGCTCGGTTTTGAGTGGTTCTCATACCTCAACTTCATGCCTGATTTTCATGATGGTTGAACGAGAATCTCTTAAAACTCAAAACATAAAACTTGTAGATAATTCTCTTAACTTTCCATAGAACTTTGAATCAGGTCAATCGGAGCTCTTATGAGAAAGTTATGGCCGAAAAACTGAAGTAGTGTCATACCCACTCGACATAACCGAGTGGGTCATAAATAGCGAGTGGCCATGACCGAGTGGGGGCCACTCGGTCATGTCCATTTTTTGCCCAACCGAGTGGGGGGCCACTCGGTTATGTCTTCTTTTGCCTTTTTAACTTGGTTCGAGTCCATCTTCCTTCAATGCTTGACTCCGAGCCTTCATAGTGTAGGTGCATCAAATTCATACCCGATTTACTCATTGATTAAGCCAGAATCTATCAAAATTCAAAACATAAAAGTTGTAGATAATTCTCTTATCTTTCCATAGGACTTTGAATCAGGTCAATCGGAGCTCGTATGAGAAAGTTATGGCCGAAAAACTGAAGCATTGTCATACCCACTCGGCATAACCGAGTGGGTCATGGCCGAGTGGGGGCCACTCGGTCATGCCCCTTTTTTGCCCAACCGAGTGGGGGGCCACTCAGTTATGCCTTCTTTTACCCATTTGACTTGGTTCGAGTCCATCTTCCTTCAATACTTGACCCCGAGCCCTCATAGTGTAAGTACATCAACTTCATACCCGATTTACTCCTTGATTAATCCAGAATCTATCAAAACTCAAAACATGAAAGTTGTAGATAGTTCTCTTATCTTTCCATAGGAGTTTGAATCAGGTCAATCGGAGCTCGTATGAGAAAGTTATTTCCAAAAAATTGATGCAGTGTCATACCCACTTGGCCTAACCGAGTGGGCCCTCCCTACTTGGTCTCGGCTCGACCTCTTGCTCCTTCGGCTTACTTCTTTGATCTCCTACAACCTGTTGGTCCTTTGGGCTTCATGTCCATGTCTTAAGACTATTTTTTAGGTCTTGTGATTCTCTATGTTTACAGGGCATATCAATTAGAAATCAGTTGTATCAATTTAATATATATAAATATAATATTTTATACAAATATATTTATAAGAAAATATAATTGATGATGGTATTTGAAACCGATCACTTGCTCTGTCATTAGATCCTGCAAAAGACTGGGATGGATCCCTTAGTTTAACTTCCAACGCTTAAATGAATAATGACACTTAGAAAAAGTAATAACAAGTTTGTAGTTAGATGATTTCATTTATAAGTTTATATATATATGTATATATATATATAGATTGAAGGAGGTGAGAAATTTGGAGGAGTTCTCGAAATTTGTTAAGATTCTTGAGATTTTTTTGAAATTCTCAAATTTGACAGTTATTAAATAACAAAATCTCTGATTTAAATTTAAATTTAAACAAATATATAAAATCTAACTTACGTCATCCCAAATTGGGATTCAAAATTATATTTGACAATGGCCATGAATATAACGTGGTTGGGTGCAAATTCTGTGTGTAAAAATTACTCTTTTCTTATTAGAAGGGCTGAGTTTAGAGTGTGATTTGAGATACTTTTTGAGTTTAGATTATGTAGAGTCTACATGCAACACATGGTTGCATATCAAAGAAGGTAAGTGGATGATGGAAAATTTTCACAAATTTGGGGTCTACCAAACCTGTAGAGAAGGAAAATCAAGTTGTAGATGATTTGGCAAAATAGGCTGGCAGTGTTGTTGCATGAATTTTCTATTAACCGACTGAATTGTTTAGATTGAATAAACTAAACCTTTTTCAGAAATGGAATTAAATTGATCGAATAGTTGCTCAAACTGAAAAAATAGAAACAAATAAAAAATTACTCAAGTAAAAATAAGTGTTACTTAAATAAAAAAAATTATCTGATTAAGAATAACTTTTATTCGATTAATCTGTGTAAGAAGATTTCAGTTTAAAAATATTATTAGATTAAAAGACTTGTTACTTGAATAAAAAATAATATTACTTGATTAAAAGTCAAAAAAAGATGAAAAAAATAAAAAAAAATACAAAAATGACTCGAGTAAAAAGATACGTTACTAGAGTAAAAAAAATATTACTCGAACAACTTTTACTCAATTAATCTTTAGAAGTAGATTTCAATTTAGAAATATTACTCGATTAAAAAGATTTGTTACTCAGGTAAAAATAATATTATTAGATTAAAAAGATTTGTTACTCGAGTAAAAATAACATTTCGGTTAGTTTGATTATTTTATTTTTTTTAAATAAAAAGATTGAATCGAACCTAAATAACCAAAAAACTAAAATTTAAAAATCAAATTGAAACGGTTTACAAATCAAACCGAACCGAACTGACAATTTCTACTAGTTCGATTTCATTATTTCAGTTTAACCAAAATTTTACTCACCCTAGGTGTATTAATCACACACTGAAATAGGCCTTTCTTAGTCTGCTTTTGGCCAGCTAGTGTGACCACATATCCCATCTTCATTGCAATCCTACTAAATTGATTTTGTTTGGCATCTTTTGTTTATATATAATGCATCCACCAAACTGGTCATCTTCATATTTATCCATTTCTGCAATTCTCCAACCCTCACATGAGTTGGAAACTAATGCCGCCTAAAAGCAAGGTTCCAAACAAAGCCCACTTGGAACCTTGCTTTGGGCGATCTTAGTTTTCAACTCATGTGATCAATAATTCATATTCACCTAAACAGTCATATAAAATTGTGTTAGAGTATTGCAGAAGTGGATAGATATGAAGACAACCAGTTCGGTGGATGCATTGTATAAGCAAAAGATGCCAAACAAAGTCAATTTAATAGGATTACAATTTATGCACCACCGGAGGTTTAGGTGTGAAAGGTGGCTTTACAACTGGCGGTTTCGAGACATATGGTGGTAGTTCTGGTGGTTTGGGTGTCTATGGCGGCTGTACAGGTGGTTTCGGGAAAAACGGCGGATGCAACACCGGAGGTTTAGGTGTGAAAGGTGGCTTTACCTCCGGAGGGTTGGGATAATATAGCGGTTTCACCACCGGTGGTTTGGGATGATACGGCGGCTTAACCACCGGAGGCTTGGGATAATACGGTGGCTTCACGACGGGGGGTTTGGGATGATACGGTGGTTTGGGGTGGTGAGGAGGCTTGACCACCGGAGGTTTGGATGGCGGACAGGGCGGGTTGGCCTTGGTCTGTGGCTTAGGGATAATAGGGTGTTTGGGGGGCTTGTGAGGACTAGGATATGGACGACCAAGATCCAGAGACTCGCTGAAGAATGCTTCCCCATCTCTGGATGGATGGAGTTTGTAAAGCAAACAAGCAAGCTAGCCAAGACTACTCAGTGATGGGCCATTAGGTAGTAGCTAGTGTTCTTATATGGACAGCAAATCCATGGGGGGCAATTAGGACAGTGACATATATAATTGGTTAATTTTTCTACTTTGTGGCTGTTGCTTTCTCTTCTCTCCTTTTCTTTGGATAAAAAAACACTGAAAATACTCGCAATAAAAGGCAATGGTGTTTTATTGTATTTTTTTAGATAGTATTTGTTAAAATAAATAAGATAAAATTTTATCAAGATAATTTATCTGTAAATTTCAAGATAAGTTATCCGAAGGGAGAAGAGATAAATTAATCTTAAAAGTTTAAGATAAGAAGTCATATAATTTATTTCTAAAAAAATTAACGAATATAATAGAAAACACTTTTATTCAAGATATTTTTCATATCTTATATTTTTCATTCTATATCTTGGTTAACAAACGCTACCTTAGTGAATTAATTGCTATGTCTTTGACTAGAATCATCTCCAATGGCAATCCCTATCCCAATCCCTATTATATTTTAAATAATTCACTCCCTATTTTGATTTTGTCTCAAAAACTATGCGTGCTTCAATCACATTTCATATTCTCTTCTCTATTTCACTCCCTATTTAATTTATTTATTAATACACTTCAATTCTATTTATTTTACCTTACTTATAATCAATAATTAAATACACAAAATAATCAAATATACACAAATACAAAATTAATGATCAAATATACAAAATAATTAGATACACACATACAAAAAATTAATAATCAAATATGCACATATATAAACTCAATAATCAAATACACAAATACATAATATCACTCATCCAATATACAAATAAATAACAAATTTAGAAAAAAATTCACAAATCTAGACGATGAAGCGCAAGCATCGTTGAATTTGGTTGTCGCCACCACTTCCGCAGCCTTTGTTGGTCACTGCTTTCGCAGCCTTCGTTGGTTGATTCGTCTTCTGCCATAGGATTTGGTGGTCAATTCGTCTTTCACTTGATCTAATGGTTGATTCGTCTTCCTTCGCTGGTCGTTGTGTTTGATCGATTTCTTTTGAGTTGAGATGGTGATGATCCTCAGTGTGAGTTCCCTTCACCACATCTAGCCATGCTTTTGAGCTTCACTAGATTTTTGGCTTGACGAGTTATGTTAGAGACTTAACTTGATACCGTTGGAGATGGCCTAAGGGATCCCCCACAAATCACCCCTATCAGATCATGACCTCAATTAACTCATGGATGCACACTGCAGACTACAACAACTTGGCCCTCCTGTGGTTGTGGACGATTTTTTATTTTATTTTTATTCTTTTTCCTTCTCTTTCTCTTCTTAAGTCTAAATTTTAAGTGATTTAATTAATTTATAATTTAGAATTCAAATTTAATTAGTTTCTCAACTTACTAAGTAAAGTAATACTCTTGAATAGATTTCAATGTTAGGACTTTCTACATATTAACTAAGAATAATACTAAGAGTCATGTGACGTCTCTTTATTAGAGACTACATACCATTGTTTGCTTTATTTAACACATTCTCTAATAAAAATGTAACACATGATTAATAATATTGTTATCAGTAACATTACTCATTAACTAATTTATTCTGTTAAAATTATAGACTAGTGTTAGACTAGTGGCTAGTGCGATACATAAATATTTATATATATATTTGGGAATGAGAATGAATTAAATAATATTAGAATATATACATATATATTTGAGTTCAACATGTGACTCCTAGGACGATGAAGGACCTGACAAGTTAGCCCTTCAGACATTTGTATTGTTCTTGCACGTAAATTTTGGTGGCTTTCCTTCTTATCCTTTCAAATTATTAGAATGTGTCTTATTATAAGTTTTTATTTTTTAAATAAAATATTCACAAATTATTATTAAAATTTTAAAATATTTGACAAAAGTTCAAATTAAAAAGAAAAAGAAATAATTGGTATCAATTGAGCTTAGGGGGTTAACAGCATCATTACTAAACTGGTAAATTACACTTAAAACACTGATGAGATTTGACAATAAAGACAAAGACACTCTTAATACTTGAAAAACGACAAATCTATGCTAATTTTACAACTTTAGTTGTACTTTCTTTAGTACCATTAATTTATAGATATAATGGAAATATCTATAAAGTAACAAGGTTTGCTGCCTCATGAGTTGTTCCATCCTCTCCTAAGCTCCGCATGAAAGCAACAAATCCTTGAGTTCAAATCTGCTGTCCCAACAGGCTATCTCCATCTGTCTCTGCCAATTAAATTTTAACAATTCATCTAACTTTACACATCATCACTTTTTTTTTATTTATATTCAGTCAAATACAACTTAAACAACATTTTTTTTTTAATAACTCAGATTTGGAACTTTGCCCTATTAATCTTGGGGCAGGTGGCCTTTCTTCCGGATTCCCTCGTCAAGTCAACCTAAATGTAGTGACAATCTATACACACACAGAATAAAATATTTAATTTACACATTCATATAAGACAAATATCATTACAAAGATTTAATTCTTAATATTTTCTGTAATACTTTACATACTTTACCGTTGAGCCATGTCAAACCCAATATCCAGCCAAAAACCAATTGCTTGTGACCACCCATCGCCAACAACCACCCCGTCACCATCGACCACCCCAACCCTATTCCTCGCCAGACAGCCCCACCACCACAACTCCAGTTCTAATTTTTCATTTCCTCCTAGTAATCCTTTCTGTTGTACTGGCTAAATGGTTCAGCAATCTAGTCGTTCTTCCTCCATGACCTCCATTCCATTTCTTCCCAAATTTCGTCGCTATGATTTATGCTATAAGTTGAAATGCAGCTTCTCTTGAAGAATCTTGTTGTTTGCTTCATAATTTCCATCTCTTCGGTTGCTTGTTCAAGCATTTTCTCTACACTTAGATCTGGTTGTGCGTGTGATGTAGGAGAAAAGTAAAGGGGACTATTGGGGGGGGGGGGGGAGTGGGGTTGGGGGGGAAGGTCAATAGTGGTGAGCTTTGGTTTGTGTTTGATTGTTTTTTGTTTGGGTGAATAAATGAAAAAGTGGTTGGTGGCGGCAGGATGGTCGTCGGGGATGGGTGTTCACCAGCTATTGGTTTTTTGCTGGGTATTGGGTTTGGGTTTGGGATAAAGAGAGACAAGCTCTATACATTTAATGTTATTAAAGTGTCTTTGACTCAATATACAAAAAAATGATGATGTGTAAAATTGATGAGTTGTTAAAATTTAAGAACCATGCTACTTGTAATTCATAGGCTACAGGAAGGTCACGTGCCAAAATAACAAAAATATTGTTATCTTCTCCGCAAATTTACTTCTCTCACCTAGCAACTCATGGTCGCCTGCTCTCTTCTCCTTTCTCCCTTCTCATAGCCGCCTCTAGTAACTACTTGATGCCACCATTCTCTTGCTGCCTTGCCTCTCGCGTGTTGACTGCCGTCGACCATGCAGTGACGGTTGCACGCAAGAGGCGATACGACAAGGCGACGAAGAGATTGAGGCGTCGGACAGTTGTTGGAGAAGGTCATGGGAAGGGGGCGACCATGGTGTCGTTGGGTGAGGGGAGAGAGATGAGAGAAAGGAAAAATAGAGAAGGACTTTGCAATTTTGTAAAATGAGTGAAAATATTTTTGTCATTTTAGTTATATTGTGTAACCTAAAGAGTACCAATAGCATCTTTCAAAATTTAATTGACAGAGATAGTTATGGAGACAACTTCTTAGGATAGCTGGACTCCAAATCCCTACCTTTGTTTAGGTGAAATTTTTTAAATGAATCACAAGGGGAAAAAAAGAAGAAGATAAAATAGCAAAAAAAAAAAGAGGATAAAGCGCAAACCCTCAAGAGTTGCTAGCTCCTGTATAGGGATTGCCTTTCTTTCCTCATGGACTCGAACTTCACATGGTTGTCTCGGCAATAGGGGCTGGGCAGGCACCCTCGTGCACTTGGAAGACTCCCCAACATGGAAAATCTAGCTAACTCTTCTCAGCCTGTCTTTAAGAAGGTGGTCGGGGAGAATCATTGGACCTCGATGCACGAGGCGGTCCATCTTTGATTTCATTGACACTCTAATATCCTTAAGATCAGGAATAAAAGGGCAAGCGACCAAGTTGTCGTCCAAACACCACGTGCATTGGGCTGTCCATTCTCCTTAGGCTAACCACAAACCATTTTGTTTCGAACAAAGCCACCTTCCACATAGCATCTGAAAATAATCTTAGTTAGTTTAACTTCTTACACTTAAGTGAATAATGGCACTTAGAAAAAATAATTATGAGTTCGTAGTCAGATGATTAATTTCACTTATAAGAGTTTTTCTTTATATAGATTGAAAGAGGTGAGAAATTTGGAGTTATTCGGGAAATTTGTTAAGATTCTCAAGATATTTTTGAAATTCTCAAATTGAACTATTATTAGATAACAAAATCTCTTATTCAAATTTAAATTTAAACTAATTATCTATCAAATCCAACTTGGTTCATCCCAAATTGAGATTCAAAAATTATACTTAACAAAGGCCATGAATATAACATGGGTTGGGTGCAAATTCGTGTGTAAAAATTACTCTTTTCTTATTAAAAGAGTTGAGTTCAGGGCGGATCCAAGGGGGTTGGACTAGTCTTCATCTCATGCCAACCTCATTCTAGTGCTCACCTGCTCCCTAAATCTGCCCCTAGCCGCCTTGCTTCACCGCCATCCCTTCGGCTGTGGAAACCCATTGCTCACCTGCTTCCAAGATTTGCCCCTGGTTGAGTTTAGAGTACGATTTGGGATCCTCTTTGAGTTTAGAGTAGGCGGAGTCTAGATGCAGCATATGGTCGCATATCAAAGAAGGTAAGTGGAATATGGCACATTTTCACAAATTTGAGGTCTACCAAACTTGTAGAGAAGGAAAATCAAGTTGTGGATGATTTGGCAAAATAGGTTGTCACTCTCAGTGTTGTTGAATGACTTTTCTATTGGATCTAGCTTTGATTGCTTCATATGATGTTCTTGCTTGAATGCTTTGCATTAATAAAAAGAATTACGAGTATCGTATTACATCTTACCAGACATATTATCCATTTTAACTAAAGAGTTGCATGGACATAAATGTATAATTTTGTTGTAAAATAGATTCTGACACGTTAAAATAAGAAATAACCACTTACTTATAAGTCACAATTTATATTAAACTCAACATTAATATAGAATTGTTCATCGCGATTGTCTTATTAGAGTTCTAAAAGAGTAATTAAAAGAGAGTTGGGTTAATGAATCGATCCATAATTTAGGGGTCAGCATTCGGTCGGTTCGATTATTGAACTGATCGAATTGCTTACACTAAATAGACCGAAGCCTTTTCAGAAACTAAACCGAACTAACCGAATAGTTGCTCAAATCAAAAAAATCAAAAAACTGAAAAAAATTTAAAAAACCAAAAATTACTCGATTAAATATCATATTGCCTTATATTTAAAATTGATTACAAATAAAAATATTAAAAATTACTCAATTCACAGAGTTACTCAATTCAGCTTTATGAGTGACTTTGGCAAGAGGGATGGATAACATATTGGGCATGAAGTGTTTTTGAGTAAAAATGTCCAATGAGAAGCATCAACAAATGGCTTTCCACCATCAACCCAACAGAGAAATTATAATCCAATGAATAATCTGATCAACAACAAACCTCACAACTAATCTCAATGATATATAGCAAGAGCCTTAATTTCTGGGGATACATATATATTAAATTCTCCCATGAGTGATGAGTGTCCTTAGAGCTTCATGTTATATATACAATGGGGCATTCACGGGTCACGATTCCCTCTCTTTACATTGCCAACCTACTCACCCTAACACTCTTTCTCCATCTCCTTCTTCAAGTATTCTCTCTCTCCTTCCTTTACTGACTGAGTCTTCTTCTTCTCTTTTCTCTGCGTTTATATATACACAAACAGCTCTTTACATTGCCAACCTACTCACCCTCACACTCTTTGTCGATCCATCTCCTTCTTCAAGTATTCTTTCTCTCTCCTTCCTTTACTGACTGAGTCTTCATGTTCTCTTTTCTCTGCGTGTATATATACACAAACACCTCTTTACATTGCCAACCTACTCACCCTCACACTCTTTCTCCATGTCCATCTTCAAGTATTCTCTCTCTCTCTCTCTCTCTCTCCTTCCTTTACTGACCGAGTCTTCATATCTTCTCTTTTCTCTGTGTGTATATATACACAAACACACAAACGCACGCAGATATCTGGTTCATTCCGCTTGTTATGGACCAAAGTTTTGGGTAGTGGGCGACGAAGAATTAATTAATGGACTATTGTGGTGGCACTAACAGTCCCATTTTTCGGTTATGTCATGGCATTTATAGGCTCATTTTTTAATGTTAGCATCAGTATCTTGTTCCCATGCCTCTGTTACCTGAAGATTTACAGAGCTTCTCGAAGTTTTGGTGCCGAATTGATGCTTACTGGGGCAATCATAGTGGCGGGGAGCTTCTGTGGTTTCTACTGGGTACATACACTTCAGTGAGACAAATTGTTGAACACCTGCATAGAGTTTGAATCATACATTTCTGTTTATTGATGTTTTCTTAGTAGCAGGGTTAAGTTTAAAGGGCGATTTGAGATACTCTTTTGAGTTTAAACTATGCAGCGTCTATATGCAGCACATGATCGCATATCAAAGAAGCTCCGTGAATGATGGCACTTTTTTACAAATTTGAGGTGTGGCACACATGAATTTTCTATTGTATCTAGCTTTGATTGCTTCATACGATGTTCTTGCTTGAATGCTTTGCATTAATGAAAAGAATTAATTACTAGTATCATTACTACATGATCATATATTATCCATTTTAACTAAAGAGTTGCATGGACATGAATATATAGTTTTTGTTGGGTCAAAAGTTGCGGCTAGAAAGCAGCTTCAACATTGAAGGAAGAAAGGTGGCTGCAATGTTTGAATAGAATATACAAAGGGCAGAAGAAATTGAAGAAAACAAAAGGGCCAGCCTTTTTGATATTTGTGGAAGAAAAAGCTGGAACTGAAGAAGCCAAATGTAACGTTGAAATTGAACAAAAGGACAAAGAAGAAAAAAGAAGCTGGAAGAAGATAGCAGCTGCAGTAACCGAAATTTTATATGGCGCCAACGCGTAAGAAGGCCTATAAATTGGCCTCCCCAACTCGTTTGATGATCATCCCAAGTATTTTAAAAATAGAGAAAAAAAATAAAGAGTTATAAATATGAGAGTTTTTTTCTTATTTTTAAGAGAGGTTATTGTTTTTATTTTTTTATGATTTAGAAGGAATATTATAATTTCTATTATTTTTTTATAGTGAATTCTTCTATTATTGTCCGTAATTTTTTTCCTATTTTGTTTAAAGATTTTTCATGTAAAATTTGTGTATCTTATTTTCTTCATTCTTATTATTTTTCTCAAACTATTAGTTGCGATTCTACTCTAATCTAATGTTATTTTTACAATAGTTTTGTTATAAAAAAGATTTTTACATGTTAAAATAAAAAATAATCCCTTATTTATAAGTCACAACTTATATTAAATTACATTAATATAGAATTGTTCATCCCAACTGTCCTATTTGAATTCTAAAAGATGAATTAAAAGAGAGTTAGGTCAATGAGTCGATCCATAATTTAAGGGTGAGTATTCAGTTGATACGATTATTGATTCGATTGAATTGCTTAGATTGAATCTTTTTCACATATCGAATTGAATTGACTAAATAATTGCTCAAAAAAAAAAAACCAAACAAAATAAAAAATTAGTCAAGTAAAAATATAAATATTACTCGAATAAAAAAAATTACCTAATTAAAAACAACTTTTAATTAATTAATTTTTATAAGCAAGTTTCAATGTAAAAATATTATTCCATTAAGAAGACTTGATTACTTAAATAAAGATGATATTACTCAATTAAAAAAAAATTACTTGAGTGAAAAATTGTATTACTAGAGTAATACATATTTACGACTGCATCATCCCAACACCGATGGCATCGACATCTCTAAGTCAAGTAACCTATAAATTCACGACTACATCATCGCAACAGGTAAATACATTGTTAATCACTCCCTTTATATAGGTACCCCTGTAAATGGGCAATCTGATCCAGATTTGATGGGGATCAAATCCGCTCCAATTATATCAAGATCTGGTCTAAATCCATTAACTACATAAAAATACCCATTCCCTTTTAATTTAAATTGGATTTCTATTTTTTCATGCCTTACGGAATTGTTGCCAAAATTAAGGGGATGATTGCATTGCCATATATGCTTGGAGGATCAGCTAACATCAATATTACTAGGGTAGCATGTGGACCGGGCCATGGTAGAAGGTTTGTGCTTTGCATCTTCTTCCTCATAATTAATTAATTATTCAAGCCACCAAATTGGCTTCTAAATTAAAAAAAAGTAAGGATTTGTTGCAGCATCGGGAGCTTGGGAGAGGATGGAACAACTGATGAGGTAGAAGAAGTTCTTGTGACAAATTGCAGCTTTCATAGGACAAGAAATGGAGCACGGATCAAAACTTGGCGGGCACAGTACTCAATTAAATCGGGAAAACCATTTAACATTTAGTTTTAGCTTCTATTTGTTTAAGTAGAAGGTCAATTAATAACTTGCTTTAATTTTGTAGGGAGGGAATGGCTATGCCAGACTCATATCCTACCAAGACATTAGACTCATTGCAGCAGCAAACCCTTTCATCATCGACCAGTTCTATTGCAATAGTGATAAGCCTTGCATAAATCAAGTGAACAACAAATTTTCGTGCTCAATCAACACATTGGTTAATTTCTATATTGCTAATTATCAAATGCTAATGAATTAGCATGCACTGTTTTCTCCTTGAAGACTGCGGCTGTGCAAATTAGCAATGTAACATTTACCTGATTTCGTGGAGCATCAGTCACAGATGATGCCATTGATCTTAGTTGCAGCGAAACTGTTGGGTGCACCCACATCGTGTTGTATAACGTTAACATAACCGCGGTGAACCTGGACGAAACCCTTTCCTCTTCCTGCCTGAACGATCATGGAACATCTACTTTGACAAGCCCTGAAGTGGGTTTTTTATCATCGTCTAAATTAAACAGATAATTTGCTTCGCTATGCTGATTAGCTTGTTGCGTTAATTAATGTTTTGGAAAGAAGTTATTTAGTACCACATATCATCTGCTACATGCAAGTGTTTGATGTCTTCTATTTCTTTTGGTTACAGAAACAAGACAACAAACATAGATGAATGCAAAGGAGACATCGCTTTCATAATAAGCTTAGCTGAATCCCCCAACACCCCAAAAAAAGCACTATCTTTGTGTCCCTTCGTTTCCTGTAAAAAAAGTTCTTCCCTTGGCTCCAATGGCCAGCCCTCCAATGTCTGGGTATGTTGGATGTGTGGATCTGCTTCCATACATCGGTGAAGCAGCAGCCTAGTCTAGCAACACAGGATTGCTACTAGGAAGAGAAGCATTATGCTCAGCCACCCTCCTTGAGAAAGTGCACATGAAATTGAAAGTATGCCAACTCCTGAAAATGCAGATCGACGATGAGTCGGCATCATCATCGAACTGCATTTTCAGGAGTTGGCTTACTTTCAATTTCATGTGCACTTTCTCAAGGAGGGTGGCTGAGCCTAATGCTTCTCTTCCTAGTAGCAATCCTGCGTTGCTACCCGGGCTGCTCCTTCACCGATGTATGGAAGCAGATTCACACATCTAAACATACCCGGACATTGGAGGGCTGGCCTTTGGAGCCAAGGGAATAACCCTGGAACCGTCCATAATAAGCAGAATTAACCTGATATTTGTGTGCGTTTGTGTGTGTGTATATATACACACAGAGAAAGAGGAGATGAAGACTTATAGGAAGGAGATGGAGAGAAAGCGTGAGGGTGAGTAGGAAGGAGATGGAAAGAAAGCGTGAGGGTGAGAGGAGATGGAGAGAGAGCGTGAGGGTGAGTATGAACCAAACAAGCATTTAGACATTGGTTGGACCTTATTTGGAACCGTATTTTTGAAAGCATTTATAAAGTAACCCGACTGGTTATGTAAAAACGGGTTGGAGTATTGCAGAAGTGGGTAGATGTAAAGACGACCAGTTCGGTGGATACATTATATATAAGTAAAAATGCAAAACAAAATCAATTTAATGGGATTCCAATGAAGATGGGATATGTGGTCGCACTAGCTGGCCAAAAGCATAGGCCTATTTCAGCGTGTGATTAATACTGGTATGGTTGAGTAAAATTATGATTAAACTGAAATAACGAAATCGAACCGGTCAAAATTGGTGGTTCAATTCGTTCAGTTTAATTTGAAGACCGGTTTAGTTCAGTTTTAAATTTGAGTTTTTGGTTTGGTTCGGTCTCCTAAGTAAAAAATCGAAATAATCAAATCAATCGAAATATTATTTTTATTGAAGTAATAAATTTTTTTAATCAATTATTATTTCTAAACTGAAATCTGCTTATAAATGTTAATCGGGTAGAAGTACGTTGTTCTTGATCAAGTAATATTTATTTTACTCAAGTAACCCTTATTTTTAATCTAGTATTTTTTTCGCTGTTTTTCAATTTTTTGATTTTTTTAGTTTGAACAACTATTCGATCAATTCAGTTTGGTTTCTAAAAAAGGTATCAGTTCAGTTTGGTTTCTAGAAAAGGTTCTGTCTATTTAGTGTTAGCAATTTGGTGCTAATAGCCAGGTCAATAATTGAATTGACCAAACACTCATCCCTAAATTATGAATTGACTCATTGACCCAACTCTCTTTTAATTAATATTTTAGAACTCTAATAGGACAATAGCAATGAACATTTCTATATTGATGGGAGTCTAATGTAAATTGTAATTTATAAGTAACGAGTTATTGAATTTTTCAATTCAGGTGTCCTTTCAATATGCAACTATTTGGTGAAAGGGCATTTGTTTGTTACTAAACAATGACTGGCATCTTCCCATCGCTAAAACCTCCCTCGCGTGCCTCCTTTCCCCCTTTTCCCTTTTAGCGATAGGAAGATACCCATCGCTAAACTCGCCATTTCCTGCCCGTGCCCCTTCACCCCTACCTTTGAATTTTCCCCATTCTCCTTTGAATTTCCCCTATATAAATTCTCTCCCCTCTGCACTCTCTGTCTCCCATCTCTTCCCCCTCTCCTCGCCCCTGCTACACTCATAGCCTCACATTTAAAGTTCTATTCAATTTAATTTTTTGTCGTAGGGTCTACATTTAGAAGATAAGAACATCACTAAAATTTGTAAGGTATTTCCTTTTTTTTTTGTACATTATATTTTTAGTATCTTGTTATTTTAACTTTTAAATGCATCTTTGAGTGTTTTTTAGATGAAAAATATCCATGTTATTTATATTTATTGCATGTATATTATTATTTATTTTACATTTATATAGTTGCATATTCTATATATATTATTGTGTATTGTGTATATATTATTGATGATTTAAATGAGATAAAAAAAATTAGAAATAAAAAATTATTATGTCAATTTTTTTCAATGAAATATTAATTATACATAAAAAATAAAATGAGTATACAATTTATTTGTAAAAATTGTTTTTAAGTAGTTATTTATTAAATATATTATAATAATTTTAAATAAAAAGCTTAATATTAGTATTTTAATGAGTTCTCATTTGTATTTTAAAATAAGAGGTACAAATATAATGTTATAAATATTGTTGTCGAGTTAGTTATTTAGTAAATAAATTTTAAAATTAAAAGTATAAATATAGTGTTATAAATATTTTTGGTGAGTTAGTTAATTATCAGATATTTATTTATAGATATTTATATTAAATAAATATAAAAATTTATGTACAAATTTTAATTTATATAATTTATACATTTTTATATATTTTTTATTATTATTTTATTTACATTAAATTTTTTTTTTTGAATTAGCGATGGAAGTAGCCCCATCACTGATTTCGTCACTAAATCCATCCGTCACTAAATTCTGTCATTAAAATTTAGCGACGCCAAATTTTTAGTTTTAACAACAGATTTTTCTGTCGTTAAAAACTAGATTTTTTGTAGTGAATCTTTTACATTACTAGATGTCATTATTATATTTTGTTTGTGATATTATTGCTATTTCGTTCCAATATAACAATAAAAGTAAAATCGGTTCCCATCTTTGGATGTTATAATAATTTAATTGTCAAACTTTACAATCAGAAAGAAATCTTTTGCATTAAACGACGATGTTATTGCATTTTGTTTATGATATTATTATTGTTCTTGTTTGCTCAAATACTATACTAAATTTATTATTTAGAAATATCGTCGTTAAGTCATCTAAGCCTGCAAGGAAGAGAATAGTTAAAGGGCATAGAGAAATCTTCGTGCAAACCGTCTGATACTTAAGACGAGACATTAATGATAATTAAGACTTGATATTATATTCCCACGAGTGTTAAAATCGTACATTTTTTTACAATGAGAGCCTGTTTATTTATATTGGAGATAAAAACGATCTTAAATCTCTTAAGATTAGAATTCTTATAGATGATTTTATCCCAATATTCTGATATCTTATTAGGATTAAAATCCTTTATGGATAATTCTTATTCTTTTTATACAAATATTTTATTTATATTAAAATTCTTTATAGATAATATCTATTTTTTCTATAGTGCCTTCCAAGAGATTTTCAAATATTAGAGTTTATCCAATTTGTAGTTGCATGGGACCCCTTCCCCCCCCCCCCCCCCCCCCCCCCCCCAGTAACCGGACGCACGCAAACGGGGAAATTTGTTTGGCAGTTTAACTATTTTTGGGGGATGACAATGGCCCCATATCATGCGTTTTTGGGTTAACCCAATTTTTCCAGGTTAGCTTAGCTTCTTTATTATTATGATTATTATTGTTATTATTATTATTATTTTTTTTTTTTGTATCATGATATATCAATTACAAACCCAAACATTCCAAATTTAGGGGATTATGTCACTAAATATGCAATTTGAATTTATATATATATATATATATATATACGCCTAAAACAGAATACCTAAAATAAGCCTGAACTATAATTTTTTTTTACAATCTAGAGTAATTAAAATGACATCATCTTGATCAATCCTTTCCTTTTGCTCTTCTTCCCTTCTCTTATCCTCTTCTTTTCTCTGTCAACAGAAATTGTTGAATATCCGACGACGGGGCTTATCGCCAAAGCGACGAGAAGGAGTGACGGCACGATGAACTCGAGCTAAAGGCAAATTTGATGACGAGGAGACTGAACAGTCACGTAAATGCAGGTTGGAGTATTATAGAAGTGGGTAGATATAAAGACAAGCAGTCGAGTGGATGCATTGTATATAAGCAAAAGATGACAAGCAAATTAGTCAATTTAATAGAATTCCAATGAAATGGTATATGCGGTCACACTAGCTGGCCAAAAGCAAAGGAAGAAAGGCCTATTTCAGCATGTGATTAAAACAGATACATGTGAATAAAATTTGGTTAGCCGAAATAATGAAATTGAATAGGTCAAAATTGACAGTTTAGTTCGATTCAATTTGTAGGCCGATTTAGTTCAATTTCTTAATTTAAATTTTTCACTTATTTTGATTTGATTCGCTATTCTCATTAAAAAGAATTGGAATAATTGAACCAACTGAAATTTCATTTTTTACTCTACTAACAAATCTTTTTAATCAAAAAATATCTTTTTTACTTAAATAACAAATCTTTTTAGTAAAGTAGTATTTCTGAACTGAAATCTGCTTACAAAAGTTAATCGAGCAAAAGTTGGTCTTAATCAAGTAATATTCTTTTAGTTGAGTAATATTTTTTTTTACTTGAGTAATATTTAATTTTTTTTTTAATTTTTTCAATTTAAGCAACTATTCAGTTGGCTCGATTTTTTTTTTTTAACTTGTGAGGATCTTTTTCACAACAAAACTATATATATATATATATATTCATGTCCATCCAACTCTTTAGTTAAAATGGATAATATATCGTATAGTAATGATAGTAGTAGTAATGCTTTTATTTAATGCATAGCATTCAAGCAAGAACATCGTATGAAGCAATCAAAGCCAGATCCAATCGAAAATTCATGCAACAACACTGAGAGTGACAGCCTATTTTGCCAAATAATCCACAACTTGATTTTCCTTCTCTAAATGTGTGGGAGACCTCAAATTTGTAAGCATGTGCCATCATTCACGGAGCTTCTTCGATATGCGATCATATGCTGCATATAGACTCTATATAGTTTAAACTCAAAAGAGTATCCCAAATCGCCCTCTGAACTCCCTGCTAAATAGAAAAATGTATGTATGATTCAAGCTCTATGCAGGTGTTCAACAATTCGTCTCACTGAAGTGTATGTACCTAGTACAACCACAGAAGCTCCCATCACTATGGTTGCCCCAATAAGCATCAATTCGGCCCCAAAACTCTGAGAAGCTCTGTAAATCTTCAGGTAACAGAGGCATGGGAACACGATATTGAGGCTAACAATAAAAAATGGGCCAATAAAAGACATGACAGCCGAAAAAAGGGACTGCTAGTGCCACCACAACAGTGCTGATCACCAAGCCTGTTTTGAGGAGCAAGCTGATCAATCTGCTGTTTTGGAGCGGAAGTCTCTCTTCAAGAGCTGTGGCAATGGGCGAAACAATTAGAGCATACTTTGTTATTGGATTGATTAGTGTGGTATAGATTGCTATTTTTGGGCTAAGATTGTTGACTGGAAGGTTTAGTGCCACTTGAGACATCAAATCTTGCCCGTGCATTAGGTATCCAATAACCACCATTGATCCATAAGTGATGGTGCTTACTGGGAAGCAAACGTACAAAACCTGCTTTGACAAACAATTCAACAGAATGTTATGAACTTCTATGCATTTTTGGGTTTAAAAAAAATAGAGGGAACAATTATGCGTGTGAATTTAAGCAACCTGGGGGAATTGGCTTCTTTCCCTCGTGGAGTTGCGGAGAGTGGGAGAAACAGCATGGCCACCGTAGCAAAAGGCGTACATGGTTATGGCAGTAGGCAACCCAGTCCATTTCCAGATGACCCCATTCTCATGAAATCCCACACCACCAGAAGCACCAACCCAGGCAACACAGCCAACCAGAGCCTCATATGCCAACACCACTTCAGCAGAGAGGTTAGCCAGCAGGGCCAAGCTCCTCAGCCACAACGTCGGCAATATTGCAAGGGCAGTGAGCAAGACAACCCCTTGCTTTCCTTCTCTCTCTCTCTCTCCAGTGTTAGACTCTTAGTTATTAATTAATATCAAGCCCGGGCTGCTGCTTCACCGATGTATGGAAGCAGATCCACACATCCAAACATACCCGGACATTGGAGGGCTGGCCCTTGGAGCCAAGGGAAGAACCCTGGTATCGTGCATAATAAGCGGAATTAACCTGATATTTGTGTGCGTTTGTGTGTGTGTGTATATATACACACAGAGAAAGAGAAGATGAAGACTTATAGGAAGGAGATGGAGAGAAAGCGTGAGGGTGAGAGGAGATGGAGTGAAAGCGTGAGGGTAAGAGGAGATGGAGAGAAAGCGTGAGGGTGAGTGGGAAGGAGAGAAAAATAATACTTCAACTGATTGCCATTTTTGAGTTTATTCAACTGATTGCCATTTTTGAGTTTAGTCAACTGAAATGATATATTTTTACCTCGTTTCTCTCTTCAACAAAGACTGATCTGAAGTAACAATTCTTATAGGTGAAATCATCTGATTACGAACTCATTATTACTTTTTTTAAGTGCCATTATAATTTACTTAAGCGTCAAAAGTTAAATTAAAGGATCCATCCCTGGCTCTTCTAGCAGGATCCGATGGCAGAGCAAGTGATTGGTTTCAAATACCACCACCAACTATTTTTTTTTATAAATATATTGTTATGAAAATATTATATTTATATATATTAAATTGATATAAAATTAGAAAGCAAACGAAATTATAGATATTAAGTCAAAAACAAACTTTTATTAATTTCTATATTGCAGATTGTGAAATGCTAATGAATTAACATGCTCTGTTTTCCCCTTAAAGACTGCGGCTGTGCAAATTAGCAATGTAACATTCACTGGATTTCATGGAACAACAGTCACAGATGATGCCATTGATCTTAGTTGCAGCGAAACTGTTGGGTGCACCCACATCGTGTTGTATAACGTTAACATAGCTGCGGTGAACCTGGACGAAACCCTTTGCTCTTCCTGCTTGAACGCTCATGGAACATCTACTTTGACAAGCCCTGAAGTCGGTTGTTTATCATCGTCTAAATTAATTAGATAATTTGCTTTGCTCTGCTGATTAGCTTGTTATGTTAATTAATGTTTTGGGAAGAAGTTATTTAGTACCACATATCGTCTGCTACGTGCAAGTGTTTGGTGTCTTCTATTTCTTTTCGTTACAGGGACAAGACAACAAACATAGATGAATGCAAAGAAGACTTCACTTTCATTTTAAGCTTAGCTGAATCCCCCAACACCCCAAAAAAAGTACTATCTTTGTGTCCCTTCTTTTTCTGTGAAACCAAGGATGAACCCAGCACAAGGGAGAACTGATTACATCTGAGACAGAATGAGGAGGGTACATCCATCCCTCGCAGCATCTTCAACCTGTATTGAATGAGGGAACATGCATCCCTCACAGCATCTTCAACCTGTATTGAATGAGTTGGGTACATCCATGCCTTAGAGCATCTTCCACCTGTACTGAATGCGTGCGTGCGTGTGTGCCATTTTTCAGTTCATGGAAAGAGCGTGAGAATAGTTCCCCATTTTGCATGTCATAATAATTTAATTGTATAATTTTACATCATAAAAAAATCTTTACATAGATACTGTTATTTCATTTTAGTTATTGATAAACTCATAATTTTATATTTTTATTCTTTTAATATTTAGTCTATTTAGCATATTTTATGTCTTAAAGTGTTCATTTGTGATGATCTTTTATTTATTAGACATTAATGATAAAATTTAATAAATTATGTTTAAAAAAATAAATTTCAATATTTTATTTATTATTTATTATTATTTTTTTATGTGCTTATATAAATTTTATATATTAATTTTATAAGAAAGATAACGAAGAATTGGAACAAAAGTGAAACAGTGAGCATGTGGAATTCGAATTGGAATTGAAATTGAACTTGAAGACCAAATATAAATATTTTAACCAAGAGCCCACATGTGCAATTGAAGTTGGAATTGAAGCCCAGGATTGACATCCATAATTGCAAGTGCAATTGAAAGTGCAATTGGAAGTATGCATATTATACTATTATTTTTCAATTAGAGGCCCAATGGATATACGTGCACACACTTATTGGAGAGCCCATTGATATGAGGGCTGGCCGTGCACTGCATATGTACATAATATATGACACGAGCAGCTGAAGAAGCACACAGGACACGAGCAGCTGAAGAAACAGCGCTCATAGGACAGACATCTCTCTCCTTCTCTCTTTCTTACGCGTTTTCTTTTTCTTTTGCTAGATTGTAAAACTCTTATTCCTGTACGAACATAATCGAAGTTTTGATTTTATAAAAATTGTGAGATTGAATTGATTTTTATTATTCTTCTACTCTTTCTCTATTTATATATCTTATATATTTGTTGAAATTATTGTTTTGATTAATTAATACAACGAGTCTGTTATATGATTGTCAAAACAATATATTGCTAATTAAAAATCTAAATTTATAATTGTTTAAATGTTTTAATGTGACAAAATAACGTAATTAATTATAGAAAGGTTTTAATTTATGTTATGGAGATATATAATCTAACTTAAATAAATCTAGCATGTGTGTTCATTGATTAGAATTGGTCGTCTTTCAAATAATTAACGTTATTGGTAAATTAAACCTTAAGATCTTGTTTAGGGTTATTTATTAACAAGAGAAATAATCAAAAAATTTGTCTTGATTATCAACAAAATAAGAAGAGAGGCTATTAGAGGTTATTAATAACCATAACAAATTTAGTGAAAGAATGAAGGGTTTTATTTTTGCATCGATGATCAATTTCCTGAATCAATTTTAAAATTATATCTTAAACTGGATACTTGTTTAAATTGATTTTTCGTTAATTTATATTCATGCAACTGTTTATTTCTAAATTGTTTAAACTCTAAAATTCAAAACCCCTCAGTCTTTTCTTCTATTTATTTTAATTTTTCAAAAGAATAGATTTAAGCAATCCCTATAAATATGACCTTATTCATTGCTATTACAATTTATATTTTTAAGAACAAAAATTTCTTATTTATTAGATTCAACACCCATCATTTATGATATTATTGCTAATGTCGTTCGAACATAGCAATAAAAGTAAAACTATTTCTATCTTTGCATGTCATAATAATTTAATTGTCAAATTTTACATCATAGGAAAATCTTTTACATTAATAGATGTCATTATTACATTTTATTTGTGATATTATTACTGTTGTCGTTCCAACATAACACTAAAAGTAAAATCATTTCCCATCTTTGCATGTCATAATAATTTAAGTGTCAAATTTTACATCATAAGAAAATCTTTTACATTAATAGGTGTCGTTATTATATTTTGTTTGTAATATTATTGTTGTTGTCGTTCAAATATAATAATAAAAGTAAAACTATTTCCCATCCTTGGATGTTATAATAATTTAATTGTCAAATTTTATAATAATAAGGAAATCTTTTACATTAAATGACAATGTTATTACATTTTGTTTATGATATTATTATTGTTCTTGCTCGTTTGAATACTATAATAAATTTATTGATTGGAAATGTTGTCGTTAAGTCATTTGAGCCTACAAAGTGCATAAAAAAGTCTCTGCGCAAATACTCTTATCCTTAAGGCAAGACATTAATGATCATGAAGACTTGAGATTATATTTCCGCAAGTGTTAAAAACATACTGTGACGCCCTAGCCCCAACCCCCAAGTGTCACCGTAACTCAAGGTTACACCAAAAGTCATCACCGAAAGTCGATTGTGCCCTGATCACAACAAGGGAATAAATTAATGTGGGCACCCTAGGTGGAGTCCAAGTTTCGTCGCCTCCGACTATTGAGAACTCAAGGCCTAAGATTCATGAGCAACGAAAAAACACTCAAGTCTCACATTTGATTAGGTATTATAGGTAAAATCAATGACTTGCAATTTAAATGTATCTTCCGGCCAACACTTAAGACTTCCATTATCACAAAATGGTCTCAACTGACAAGCATAAATTATAGTAAACACAAACATTGGCTGACATCATCAAATTAGGACATAGTGCAGTCAACTACAATAATTACAAATCCACTCGACACACACTCGACCCATACTCTTGTGCCATCTATGTGGTTAATGGGAATGAAAGGGTGAGTTTTAGGACTCAATAAAGGTAATATACAATACAGTAAATTAATAAACATAACATCATAGATAAATATGACATGTAAACCCGTCCACCGCACCTATTTCATGCTCTTGGTCGCCCCTAGTGATTCCTTCTAAGACCCTATCTCAAGACTTCCACGGCTAGAACTCCTCTGTCCCAATGTTTAGGCATTCCCTCAATATATTATGCAAGACATGATAAAAGTAATTTACACACAAAATATATTAACCTTTACCTTAAAATATTTCACCTGTTGACTCGTTTGACATACTGGCCATGCACCTAAAATTTCCTTAACAAAATATTTATAACATATGGTTCGAGATTAATTAAATACTCATATACTAAACCCACTAAACTGCCTTGCTACTAAATCCACCAAATTAATTTACTAAATTAGTTCACTAAATTAATTCATTAACTCACTAAATTAACTAATTTAAACAAATAATTTCTATGAAATTTCTCTCACCTCTCTGCCAAGCTGTCAGATTCTTCAGAATTCCTCTCTCCCTTTGCTTTTACTTGCATTCAATTTTCACAGCCGGGTACCTCCTATTTATAAGCTTTCACTGCTCCCTGATTTCTTCCCAATCCATAGTTTAAATCCACCGATGTAATTCAAAGGTTCAATGCAAATGATGGTTTCCATTACCCCTTACACGGCTGAAGTTTCCTTAAATTTGATGAGGATTTGCATGGCTAAAAGTGGGTGTAAAATGGAGGAGAAATTAGATGTTGGCAACAAGACTTTCTCAAGCCCTCAATAGCCAACACATGACTGCCATGCAACAACCTTTAGCTTCCATCTTTGCTTCACTGCTTCTTGTTTCTTCTTCCACGCATGTGTATATGATATATTATATTATACATATTATATTTATATCTAATATAAATAGGAAAATTCCCTTTCAATATTTTCGTAATTCTATTGAGTATTTCTTTAATTGCTACTACACCTTTAAACATTAAATTAATATTCATTGAAATACTTAAAATTCAAAATTAATAACTCAAAGTTACTCGATAAGTACAGTTTTATCTCTACGCCCTCACAAGATCTTTGTTTCATTCCGAAACCACTTTAGGGTTCTTCCATATACAAAACCTGAACCCCCTCAGGGTTCAGTTGACTTTCTGAAAGTCCCTTACGATCATTCGATTTTTCAGATCGTATTTTAACTATACCAAAAATTGTCCTTGTTCTGATTGCTTTCATTATCATAAATTTCATCTCGAGACGCTCGCTAGTCACCTATCATTTTTTTTAGATATCTAAGTTTCAAGGTATTCCCTGCAGTTAATTTAGTCGCTTATTAATTCAATTCTTATATTGACTCTAGTTCTTCGAACCACTCAAGTGTTACTTGTAAAATCTTATTATCTGAATTCTTTTAGCCCAAAAATTCATAAAAAAAAAAATTCCAGAATTAATTTCTCTCATTTTGCAGATAAAAATTTTAATGCCTTCAATTAAATTCCTTAAAGCTACAATTCACAATTAAATCATAAATAAATCATTCCAACATACCAAATTACGTATTATTATTTTTCCAAAATGCAGGGGTGTTACACGTACATTTTCTACAATGAGGACCTGTTTATTTATATTGGAGAAAGAAGCGATTTTAAATCTCCTGGGATTAGAATTCTTACAGATGATTTTTATCCCAATATTCTAATATCTTATTAGGACTAAAATCCTTTATAGATAATTCTTATTCCTTTTCTACTGAGGCTTTATTTAAATTAAAATTCTTTATGGAAAATGTCTATTCTTTTTATAGTGTCTTCAGAAGGATTTTCAAATGTTGGAGTTTATCTAATTTGCACGTTACTAGGGACCAACCCCCTTCCTGGCATGCATACATGGAAAATTGTTTGGCAATTTAACTTCTTTCGGGGGACAAGAATGGCCCCCTGTCATGGGTTTTTGGGTTGACCCAATTTTTCGAGTTGGCCGAGCTTCTTTATTATTATTATTATTATTATTGTTATTGTTGTTGTTGTTGTTGTTGTTGTTGCATCATGGCATATCAATTACAAATCCAAACATTCCAAATTTAGTGGATTATGTTAACTAAATATGCAATTTGAATTTAAATATATATATATATATATATGCCTAAAACAGAATACCTAAAATCAGTCTGAACTATAATTTATTTTACAGTCTAGACTAATTAAAATGATGTCATTTTGATCAATCCTTTCCTTTTGCTCACCTTCCCCTTATCTTATCCTCTTCCTTTCTCTTCAACAGGAATTGTTGAATATCCGACGACAGGGCTTATCGGCGAAGCGACGAGAAGGAGTGATGGCATGACAAACTCGAGGTAAAGGCAAATTTAATGACGAGGAGACTGAACAATCACGTAAAAGCAGGTTGGAGTATTACAGAAGTGGGTAGATATAAAGAAACCTGCAGTTCGCTGGATGCATTGTATATAAGCAAAAGATGCTATACAAATTAGTCAATTTAATAGGATTCCAATGAAATGGGATATGTGGTCACACTAGCTGGCCAAAAGCAAACGAAGAAATGCCTATTTCATCATGTGATTAATACAGATAGAGGTGAATAAAATTTGGTTAGCTGAAATAATGAAATTGAATGGGTCGAAATTGGTAGTTTAGTTCGGTTTGATTTGTAGGCCCGTTTAGTTTAGTTTTTAAATTTAAGTTCCTCACTTATTTTGGTTCGATTCACTATCCTCATTAAAAAAATTTGAAATAATCAAACCAATCTAAATTTCATTTTTTCTCGACTAACAAATCTTTTTAATCAAATAATATCATTTTTACTTGAGTAACAAATTTTTTTAATTGAGTAATATTTCTGAACTGAAATCTACTTACAAGGATTTATCGAGTAAAAGTTGTTTTTAATCAATTAATATTCTTTGTATTTGAGTAACACTCATTTTTTACTCGAGTGATGTTCGTTTTTTTTTTTTTGTGTGGTTTTTTTTTAGTTTTTTCAATTTTTTGGTTTGAACAACTATTCGGTCGGTTCAGTTTGATTTTTGGAGAAGGTCTAGTCTGTTCAGTTAAAGCAATATTATTAAATCGATCGAATACTCACCCCTAAATCATGGATTGACTCATTGGCCTAACTCTTTTTTAATTAATCTTTTAGAACTCTAATAGGACAGTTGCGATGAACAATTCAATATATCGATGTGAGTCTAATATAAGTTTTGATTTATAAGTAAGGGGCTATTTTTTATTTTGACGTGTGAGAATTTTTTCGCAATAAAATTGTATTTTTATGTCCATGCAACTCTTTAGTTAAAATGGATAATATATCGTGTAGTAATGATACTAGTAATTCTTTTCATTAATGCATGGCCTTCAAGCAAGAACATCGTATGAAGCAATCAAAGCTAGATCCAATAGAAAATTCATGCAACACTGATAGTGACAGCCTATTTTGGCAAATAATCCACAACTTGATTTTCCTTCTCTACATGTGTGGCACACCTCAAATTTGTAAAAATGTGTCATCATTCACAGAACTTCTTTGGGATGATCGCTTTTGCTCAATTTTCAGTGTTCGTACCCTCGATTACGTCAAAAGAGGTAAATTGTAGATTAGGCTTTTGGCTCTTACACAAGACGATAATCAAACTCACAATCTACTAAATTAACACCAACATGTTGTTCATCCCAATTGCTCAACCTATGCCTTAGGAGCAATTCACAGAGCTTCTTTGATATAGGATCATGTGTTGCATATATACTCTCTATAGTTTAAACTCAACTATTATCCCAAATCGCCCTCTGAGCTCCCTGCTAAATGGAAATGTATGATTTAAACTCTATGCAGGTGTTCAACCATTTGTCTCACTGAAGTGTATGTACCTAGTACAACCACAGAAGCTCCCATCACTATGATTGCCCCAATAAGCATCAATTCGGCCCCAAAACTCTGAGAAGCTCTGTAAATCTTCAGGTAATTAACAGATCGAGGCATGGGAACAACATATTGAGGCAAACAATAAAAAATGAGCCTATAAAAGACATGACATAGCCGAAAAAAGGGACTGCTACTGCCACCACAACAGTGTTGATCACCAAGCCTGTTTTGAGGAGCAAGCTGATCAATCTGCTGTTTTGGAGCGGAAGTCTCTCTTCAAGGGCTGTGGGAATGGGCGAAACAATTAGAGCATACTTTGTTATTGGATTGATTAGTGAGGAATAGATTGCTATTTTTGGGCTACGATTGTCGACTGGGAGGTTTAGTGTCACTTGAGACGTCAAATCATGCCCATACATTAGGTATCCAATAACCACCATTGATCCATAAGTGATGGTGCTTACTAGGAAGCAAATGCACAAAACCTGCTTTGACAAACAATTCAACAGAATGTTATGAACTTATGATGCATTTTTGGGTTTAAAAAAAATAGAGGGAATAATTAGGGTTGTGAATTTCCAGATGACCCCATTCTCATGAAATCCCACACCATCAGCAGCACCAACCCAGGCAACACAGCCAACCAGAACCACATAGGCCAACACCCCTTCAGCAGAGAGGTAAGCCAGCAGGGCCAAGCTCCTCAGCCACACCGTCGGTAATATGGCTTGGGCAGAAGACAGTCTGATAAATGTACCGAAGTTGGAAATGTTTGTCGATGATCTTCCTGATATGCCAAGATCGTCTACAAACATTTCCAACTTCGTTACATTTATCAGACTGTCTTCTGCCCATGCTCTACTGATCAGCAAGAAGAAACCCACAAATATCACTTGATGTACCGCCTTCCTCTCCATTAGTTTCACCCACCTCTCTTCCTTATTGTATACGCATCTCTATATACATACATACATATATATATATATATACATATATATGCAGAGCCAAGGGAAGAACTCTGGTATGGTCCATAATAAGCGTAATGAACCTGATATTTGTGTGCGGTTGTGGGTGTGTGTATATATTCACACATAGAAAGAGAAGATGAAGACTTAAAGGAAGGAGATGGAGAGAAAGCGTGAGAGTGAGTACATTGCCATTTTTGAGTGCATTCAAAGAGCGTGAGGGTGAGTAGGAAGGAGAGAAAAAGAATACTTCAACTGAAAGGATATATTTTTACCTTATTTCTCTTCAACAAAGACTCTGAAAAAGTAACAATGACTGAAAGTTTAAACAAGTGCTAAAATCAGCACCATTTTTATATAATTGATTGCATAAATGGACGACCACCTATGAACCAAACAAGCATTTATACATTGGTTGGACCATATTTGGAACCTTGCATCTGGGCAGTCAGTTTCCTTTTTCCTTTGTCTGGCCATTCTTATTTTTGAATGCATGTGATCAATAATTCATATTCACCCGAATGGTTATGTAAAAACGGGTTGGAGTATTGCAGAGGTTGGTAGATCATGTAAAGACGACCAGTTCGTTGGATACATTATATATACGTAAAAATGCCAAACAAAATCAATTTAATGGGATTCCAATGAAGCCCTATTCAGCGTGTGATTAATACAGTTATGATGGTTGAGTAAAATTTTGGTTAAACTGAAATAATGAAATCGAATCAGTCAAAATTGGTGGTTTGATTTGTTTCATCTCAATTTGAAAACTGATTCAGTTCGGTTTTAAATTTGAGTTTTTTTATTATTTTGGTTTGGTTCAATTTCCTTATTAAAATATCAAAATAATCAAACCAATTGAAATATTATTTTTACTCGAGTAACAAAATTTTTTAATTAAATAATATTTCTAAATTAAAATTTGCTTAAAACGGTTAATCGAGTAAAAGTACGTTGTTCTTAATCGAGTAATCTTCATTTTATTCGAGTAACACTTATTTTTAATCGAGTAATATTCATTTTATTAAATAGATTTGTTAGTCGAGTAAAAATAAAATTTTGGTCAGTTTGATTATTTCAATTTTTTTTAATGAGGATAGCCCATCGAACACAAATAATTGAAAAACTTAAATTTAAAAATCAAATTAAACCAACCTACAAATCGAACCGAATTGAACTGTCAATTTCAACGGATTCAATTTCATTATTTCGGCTAACCAAATTTTATTCACCTCTATCTGTATTAATCACATGCTGAAATAGGCCTTTCTTCGTTTGCTTTCGGCCAGCTAGTGGACCACATATCCCATTTCATTGGAATCCTATTAAATTGACTAATTTGTTTGCCATGTTTTGCTTATATACAATGCATCTACCCAACTGATTCTTTATATCTACCCACTTCTATAATACTCCAACCCGCTTTTACGTGACCGTTCAGTCTCGTCGTCATCAAATTTACCTTTAGCTGGAGTTCGACATGCCATCACTCCTCGTTGCTTCGCCGATAAGGCCCGTTATCGAATATTCAACAATTCCCGTTGAAAGAGAAAGGGAGAAGATAAGATGATCAAAATGATGTCATTTTAATTAGTCTAAATTGTAAAATAAATTATAGTTCGAACTGATTTTAGGTATTCTGTTTTAGGTATATATATTTATATAAATTCAAATTGCATATTTAGTAACATAATCCACTAAATTTGGAATGTTTGGATTTGTAATTGATATGTCATGCAAAATTAATAATAATAATAATAAGCTAGGTCAGCCCGAAAAATTGGGTCGACCCAAAAACCCATGACAGGGGGCCATTCTCGTCCCCCAAAAATAGTTAAACTACCAGACAATTTTCCCTGTTTTCGCGCATGTTAGAGGGATCCCACGCAACACCCAAATTATATAAACTCCAACATCTAAACATAATTTAATTTAAACAATTTATTCATAATGACTTAGGGTATTACAAGATGTAAGAGAGATGCGTTGATATTGCCACTCTTAAACTATGATTGTGTTATACCAATGTGTCAATGTGGTCGTGTTGCCTTCAAAGAGATTGTTTTTTTTTTTTTTAGGGTAAAGGTTAAGCGCTGTATAGAATTCTCTTGGGCTGGGACATGTTGGAATATGTCAGATTGTTCATAGTCTTGCATATATTCATGAAATTATTTTTGAACTCTCACTTAGATAATTCAGTATCTAATTTGGACTATGTCCCTTGAATAGTCAAACGTTCCAGGTGAAAGCAGCGGTGCCAAGGAAAATGAGGTTTTCGAGATGTGGACGTTATCCTACACATTAGATCTTTAGCATATCTTTTGATTATGTTTGAGATGTTTAGTTGTTATCTCTGAGAGATGAAACTCTATGTAGTATGTTTTGAGGTTATGATGTAAAACAATGGTACGATTTCAATGTTATAAATTAAGCATTTGCAATTATGTATAATTTGAGATTTCAATCTTACTTCTGCATTTGTAACGCCCAGTTTTTGCCAAGCGTGCATTAACTCGAGATTTCAGAGATATTTTTTTTTCCCACAATCATTCAATATACACTAAACATAAATCCAACCCTGACAATCCCGATCCACCATCTTAGCAAATTAATTCAAAATAATAAACTAAGACTAGTAATTTTAATCACATCAGCGAAAGCAGAATCGAAACCTCGATAATACAAAACCATAATTCCTTTACTCATAATATAGAATTCATACCATTGATGTTCAACATAACATCACCAAAATAATACGTCTACAGCTGAATATCTCGTACATAATAAAAAAAAACTACAAAATATCTATTATATCACTATCAGCTACATCTTGATAACACCATTTCCCTTAGCGCTGCTGCTTTCACCTAGAACGTTTGAATATTCCAGGGACATAGTCCAAATTAGATGCTGAATCATCTAAGTGAGAGTTCAAAAACATTTTCATGATGTAGGCAAGACTATGAACAAAACTGACATATCTTGACACACCCCAACCCAAGAGAATCCCAAACAGCGTTTAACCCATACCATGGGGAAAACAAATCTCTCTAGAGACAATCAGACCACACTGATATATTGGCATAACATAATCCTAGCTTAAGAGGGACAACCTCAATGCATGAACTCGGGTATCACCCTTAAATCATGTTAGGTATTACGCTCCCACTCAAAAACATTCTGGATCTCAATACAACCCTGGCCACAAGATAATCAACATTATCCTTAGAATCAACGTCCACCTAGGCAATAATGCTATTTCTCAAAGGCATCTGGGGTGGTGTCCACTCTCAGCCCCTGCCACTTGAGCCAACAACTAAGGTGGTGTCCACTCTCAGTCATGCCACTTGAGTACTGTAGGGTGAAGTTCGTCTCAACCCCGTCCCAAGTGGGTCACGAAACATTAATCCTTAACACGCATCCCGAGTGCTATCAGTCTAGTGCCATAATACAGGTTGACACCCCACATCCCACATGGACCGCACATAAACATGCCAATGCCACAACACAAATCATGCATCATATAAACTCAACATTTGCATGCACATAATTAAAAATACAAAATTTGATGTACATGTAAATAACCACCTTGGACGAACCATCCATATGCAAATATCCTCTAACAAGTCAAGTCATTTGTATAAAAAAATCATATATAGGGTCGAATCACCAAAATAAATCAAATTTTTAAGTCAGAATACTCACCTTGAGCGTAACTTACAATGCCTTGAATAACGTGACTAGCCTTGATTTTTGTGCCAAACCTCAAGTAATCTCACTAATACTCAACCTCGACCCTCAAAAATCCCTAGACATCATATTCATTCAAAATAATATCAATATCTATTTTTTTCAATTTTTCATAATTTTCTTCCTATTTTCTTCTCAAAAATTTCAAAATAAATATCTTCTCATGGTTTTTCCAAAATTTTTCTTCACAATAATTCATAAAAGAACATTCCCAATGTTCTAGAATTTTCTGGAAATTTTTTAGACTTTTATTCTATTTTTTCCTCTAATTTCCATAATTCCATAATTCCATTTTTCCCCAAAAAATTGAAAAATAAATATTTATTAAATAATTTCCCAAACTTTTCTCCACAATAATTTCCAAAATAGTTTTCCAGATTTTCTGAAACTTTTGAAGAATTTTCCAGAATGTTTTCTTTTCTTTTTATTTTCTTACCTTCTCCGATCATGTTTTTTCCGATGACGACAACCGAAGACTTGCTCTGATGGCTGATCCAACGACACCACCTTGAAGCCCTCCTCAAGACAATCACAATGGCATCCTCTAATGGATGAAAAACCTGCTGAAAATAGCCTGAATGGCCGATTTACAGTCCAGCTCTGATGAAACTTCGCGTTTTCCGGCGAGCTTCGAAACACCTTCAAACCTTAATAAAACTTCACGAAATTCTCCATAAATGATCCTCAATACATGGAGACTAAAAGCCCCTTATCCCCGACCTCTGATTCACTCCCAGACGTGAGAAATCTGAAGTAAAATCTTTAATGCATTCGGCCACATTCGAACCTCTATTTATACTTGTTTTCGAAACCCAATCAAGTCATACACGATCAAATCGACGCCTCTATCATCCTTACAACCATTTAATGGCCTTAAATCGTGATGATTCGATATGAATTGTCCTTTCCCAAAAATCCGACGACCACAGCCATGCCTCTCTATTTTCTGTCAAATCACGGTCATGCTTGGCCGATCTTGACCCATATCCGATCCTAATCAAACCCCCACATGGTGGGGCCCATTTTCGTACCCCCATATGGCCTTAACGGCACCGCCCGAAGGCTGGCCGGTGATGGTGGTGGCCAGCGGTGGCCATGGCTGAGCTTCCTTTTTCTTTTTCTATTATTTACACTTTGGCCCCCTTAAAACTTCCTCTTACATTTTGACTCTCATTCTCAAGCCCTTGAATTATCCAATAATTCCAACAAGTCCCTTAAGTTCCAAAATCTTCATTGTACCCCTGGAAATCCATAAAAACCATCATTGACCTCCTTTGGCCAAAATTAATAAATTACACTTAGGACTGAATATAAGTAAGATCGTGTTTTTATCGAAAATCCATTTGTTTTTTTTCTAAAACCACTTAACGATTGCTCTTTATGCTAAAGATGAGCCTACTTAGGGTCTCGTTGACTTCCCGGAAGTCCTTTACGATCATTCTACTTCTCAGGCCGAATCATAATTATACTGAAAATCGTCTCGATTTCGATTTCTTTTAATACCATAAATCCTATCTCAGAACGCTCGTCAATGTCATATTATTTTCCTTAGACACCTAGGTTCCAGGGCACTCCCTGTAGCTGATTCGGCGATTTACATTACTATCAAACCCATTTTTCGGTATTTTAAACTCATCCAAATTACGTGGCGATCTCACACAGATATAAGGTATTACAGCATTTATGATGATGTCACATGTCTTAATTTATTGATTATTAAGTTTGATATGCTGAGAAGGTGAATTGAGATTGTCGAGATTTGATTTATTTTGAGTGTATATTAAAAAAGATATATATTCTTGAAATCTTGGATTAATGCACACTTTGGGAAAACCAGAGCATTACAACAACAACAATAATATCATAAACAAAATGTAATAACTGTTGTATTACATAGATCTTATCATATGCACAACGGAAATTAAATTTATTTTATAGGTATCTCGTTTTTCAGAAATTATGGTTTAACAAATTGGAAACAAAAACGAAAGGTTATCCCTTTGATGAAATCTGATTTCATCGTTAGATTTTCCGCCATTTAATCCTCCAAGTGTATGATGCTGAGTCAGTCTACTCGAAACTACTTCTATCAAGAATATTAAAGAGAGAGATAAGTGAAAGAAATTTTTTACAAAAATTTATAACTTACCTTTTGGAATCAAGAACATTTCTCCAAAAACTCTCTCAACCTTTAAGTGAATCAAGAAGACTCAAGTGAAGTAAATGAAGAGATTGAGAGCTTATATATATACATTAAATGGGTTGGGCTTCTCAAGCCCATTCCATTTAACGTTTTTGGGCTAAGCCCAAACCATTTAAGTTAACTTGAATCCAATAGTGCTATTGGGCCAAACCTAATGTACTAGCAAAAGGCTCAATCCAATCAATGATTAAATAATTACATTCATAATATAATTATTTAATTATTCTTATTTATCCAATAAATAAATGCATTCTAATTAGCAATTATAAATTACTAATTTTTTATCTTTTCTTTGACAGTAATTTCTTTTGGATGGTACTTTATGGGTTTACAAATAATTAACAATTAATTCTCGTAAATCATGAATGACATCTAGTAATATATTATGATTACTTAATTTATTATGAAGCGGGTATTGTGAACATTTTACTACGTTACCATGCAATATGGTCCTTCTATCATCCTATATCCCGACAAGATATGAGATCATGGTCAATAGGTCGAATCTCTTAATCTCGTCATATGACTAAATCTAAAATCAATCTTGACTAATTATGACACAACTCTTATGGAATAAATTCCATCGTCATATTACCTTAGCTAAGGATTTATCGTCAAGCGATTACTAGATCGCATATGATATCTCCCTCATAAGTCTCGAGGTGATAGATTCCATGTTTGATGCACACATACCTCATGTATATCACTGAATCAGGCACATAGATACGTATGATTATCCTTGATTAGAACAACCACATAGTATCGCTGATATTCTAATCCACCAATACATAAATATTCATGTCATTTCAGGTCTAAGGACTAGTTGCACAATCGCAGCTAATATTAAATCTTTGACCCGTGAGAAATAACCCATGTGATTTAATGTTAACAGTCTCATTTAATGAACTTGTTCTTGTAACGAGCACCCACTCATCTTCTTTTTACATTGTTTTAAAAATCGGACTGAACTGGCCGTTCAGACCGGTAAAACCGAGAACCGGTGGCCTATCCGGTCTGGTTTGACATAAAAAATCAAATCTCCTTCAACCCGGTCAAAACCGGTCAAAATCAGGTCGAACTGGTGAATTGGGAACTGGATTGACCTCGATTTTTTTCACCCTTTCACTTATTTTTAAATTTTTAATTCTTACTTAATTTTTTAATAACATATATAAGAATTATATATAAAATATTGGTTGTATATTAGTTAATAATAACATTTCTCATAATAATATATAGAATATTAGTATTTCAAATATATATTAAAATATATATTTAATATATATATTATTTAATTATAAAATATATATATATATATGACATCATCCGGTCGGACCACTCCGGTCTAACCGATCGGACCAACTGACCCGTGACCCCTTTAATAGGTCAGTTCGCTCTCCGGTCCGATTTTTAAAATATTGTCTTTTTATATCTTATACAAAATGACACGAGACTCACCAACCTTATCTTTCAGTATCTCATACTGAATAAGGAAGAAGACGATGTGCTGGACTTTACGAGTTGCTATTATCCAAATTAGAAATTCTACAGTCAGGAACATGTTTATAGTATAACAAACTATGGATTATCCGTAACTCGTATTCTTAACACTTAAGAATGATATCCACTCCTTAATATACTAATAAATATTTATTTTATAATTTAAATCATATTGCAATTTAAATAAAACATAAACTTGTCATTTAAATAATATTTAAAGAATTACAAGATCGAGTCTCTTTGTGTTACTATAATTGGTCTTTAGGACTCATATCTAACAATAACGGCATCTATTGATGTAAAAGATTTTCTTATAATATAAAATTTAACAATTAAAATTATTATGACATGCAAATATGGGAAACAATTTTACCTTTATATTATGTTTGAATGACAATAGCAATAATATCATAAACAAAATGTAATAAAGATATCTATTAATGTAAAATATTTTCTTATGATGTAAAATTTGACAATTAAATTATTATGACATGCAAAGATGGGAAACGATTTTACTTTTATTGTTATCTTCGTACGAAAACAATAATATCATAAACAAAATGTAATAATGACATCTATTAATGTAAAAAATTTTCTTATAATGCAAAATTTGACAATTAAATTATTATTACATGCAAAGATGGAAAACGATTTTACTTTTATTGCTATGTTTGAAGGACAATAGCAATAATATCATAAACAAATGTAATAATGACATCTATTAATGTAAAATATTTTCTTATGAAGTAAAATTTGATAATTAAATTATTGTGACATGCAAAATGGGAAATGGTTGTACCACACAAATTAGAACTATTCGCACACTCTTTTCAAGAATTAAAAAATGGCACACACGTACACATGCATTCAATACAGGTGGAAGATGCTCTGAGGTAGGGTCGGACCTTCCATGAGGCCCATGAGGCGGTTGTCTTAGGGCCCATGGAAATTTCACAACTTAGAGGCCCATAAATTGAAAGTGGCCCATACAAATTTCAGAATTTAAGGGCGCATGCATTTTTTCTCCATCCCACCATCTTCCCGTCTACAAAGTTTGCGACCCTTTTTCTTTCCTCTCTTTCGCTCACTGCCCTAACCCTACCTCTCTCGCTTCGTCGCCCCTCACCCTCCCTCTCGACTCTCGCTGTTGCTCCGTTGCCGGTCGCTCGTTGCCTTTCTCTCCTCTTGCTGCTCCTCGCTCTCGCCCTCTCTTTCTCACCTCTCGTTGCTTAGTCAGAGGTCACTCTTCCTCACCATATAGCCTCACCCTCATGGCTGGTGGCTCGCTGCTCGGGCACTCGCCCTCCATCGCTCACCCAGCAAGCATGGCTTCTTGCTGCTCTGCTCGGTCGTTGGCTCGCCCTTGCCCTTCGTCGCTCGCCCTTGTGGGTTGTGGCTAGTGTCTCCTTGCCTCTTGCTCCGTCACTCGCTATTGCTAGTGGCTCGCTGCCTCTCGATTACTGATTGGGTCATCAGATTCAGTCTTTCATATCTACTTCTCAGAAGCTCTAACTCCAGATCTGCTTCAACTTTCAGGGGTTAGTTGCTCCTTTATTTCATTTTGTTTATGATGCATTTGGAGATTTGGATAGCTTGCGACTTGCCTATGTCTATTTTATTGATGTTGGCTGAATCTGGCAAAAGCAAATTTAATTTTATTGATGTTATTCCTTTATTTCATTTATGATAGATGATAAGTGTTTTCTTGTTAGAAGTTAAAACTATAGGCTAGATATATCTTGTTCATTTTATTCTTTTTCTTATTATTATTGCAAATTTAGAAATAGAAATTAAGTTTAACATTATTATTGCTTAAGTGTGTCGTCTATTATCATAATATTTATTCATTTTGACTTTTGTTAGGTTTAAGCAATAGTCACAAATTATGCTTCCTAAACATGTGTGGAGCTCAAAAAGCAAAAATGAAACAGAGGGAAAAAGAATTAGTTCAATGTCAAGCTGGTAATATGTTTAAATACTTTAATAGCAACAAAATAACATAGAGAGAAAAAATAGTTAAAATATTTATTTATTTTTTTATGATATAAATATTTATTTATTTTTTTATATTTTATTATGAAAAATAAAATTTGAATGTACATTACAATTCGAGGGCCCATTTTTGTATTTTGCCTCAGGGCCCCAAAAACTTAGGTACGACACTGGTAATAGAATAAATTGATCATAAGATAAAATAATAATAAGTTTAAATAATGTACTATGTCTAGTAAATGAGGTATTACATGATGTTATAACTATTTTATGTTTAATATATTAAATTATAAATGAGAGTTTACTGTTATTAATTGTCAAACGACTAATTTATGCTAATATATTATAATTATAAAAAATATATTTTTAAATCACATTGAATATATTTTGATTAAAAAATATATATCTAAATATATTTTTATATTTTAATTAAAACATTTTATACATAGTATAAAATTTTTAAAAAATGAATGAGCCACTGGTTGATTAATTGGCGGGAGCTAAGAAGACTAGGAGGAAGAGGTGGCCGACATTGGTGGATAAAGATTGTGACTTAATGCATGAAAACATCTTGAGATGACTTTTTTGATTTTTTAAAATGTTTTCTATATTAAAACATCGAGAAACAACAAAAAAATATTTTTGGGCTATTTTTATAATTTTAGAATCAGTTTGAAGCTATTTTGTAATATTAGAAAAATATCGTAAGCACGTTTCTGTCCATAAAGAGGTTAAAGATGACAAAAATTCGATCTCTAACTAACTCAAAATGTTTTATTTTAAAAATTATATTTACAAAAAGATCTTCCTGCATTTTTGTTTCTTTTTTTTTTTAAAAAAAATGTCGTCTCCCATTTTTTGTTTCGTATTGTATCCATTTCCTATTTTTCTTTCCGTGCAACTTAAATTGTAGGAAATAGAGAAGTAGAGATGTCAAAAGGGTCAGCCCGGCCCGCCCGAATCAACCCACGGGCTTTTTAAATGGGTCAGGCCCGATCTGACCTTTTTGTCATGGGT
The DNA here is from genome assembly GCA_036245055.1 of Diospyros kaki. Taxonomy (NCBI): domain Eukaryota; kingdom Viridiplantae; phylum Streptophyta; class Magnoliopsida; order Ericales; family Ebenaceae; genus Diospyros; species Diospyros kaki. The sequence goes on along the minus strand of BSEG01000002.1, from coordinate 3,266,967 downwards.
AGGGTTCGGGGCCGGGCCGGACCCTTAGCCCATAGGACCTAGCCACAGGCCCTGGTAAGTCGGGCCCCCCAAGCCTAGCACCTTTTTTCTTTTTTAAATAATTTTTTTAAAAAATAATGCATATATAAATATCAGAATAATACATATATAAAAATCAATTTTTTTTTCCTTTTAAATAATTTTCTATCTTAAGTTTTAAATATTATTTCATCATTTTATATTTCAAAATTCTATATGCCTTGTAAATTTTCTTGTGAATTGATATGAAAAATAATGCACATATAAAAAGGAGAATGTTTATTTATAATTTAAATATATAAAAAATTTAACTTGAAAATTTTAAATATATTGATAGTTATTATTTATATATATTACGAAATGTAAATTTTTTAGCATCCAATATCTAATATCAGTTAACTATAGGGTCTAACTGATCGAGCCCATAAGGGCCTCATGGGCTCGACCCATAAGGTCCCAACGGTCCGAGCCAGGCTGGGGCCTTAAATGGGCCGGGCTGTGGGCGCAAATTCTTTGGCCCGGCTCGGCCTGACTCCCCTATGCCATGGGCTGCCCGATCTTTTTGACATCTCTAGGGAGAAGTATACATAAAGGGGAAAAATAGTTTAATAATACATATTTTTTATTTTATTAAATAGAATTATATAAAATATCTATTTTTAGGTTTTATATAATCTCATTTTGATGAGATTATTTTATTCAAAAATCAGTTAATTTCTTTTTCTTTTTTTTTTATATCAAATGAAGTAATATTGGTTTAGACAGTATTTTCACCTCTAATTTGTCTATAAAACGAGCCATTATAGACTTATGAAATTAAATAATATATCCAATAAACTATTTTTGATATAGGATTAGGTTATGACAAGCTTCCCTTCTTTTTAATACTTGGCACCCTTACCAAACTAAAAGTTCCACATCAATCAATTTAATTCAAACCAGATTTAAAACACTTTTTTGGTTTTGCACCGATGCCATGGTGATCTTAGATTACCTTTGATATATACTTCTTGTAATATCACGAGTTGTTACCAAAAAGTATTAATTAAAGATAACTTGTAGAATTATAAATCAAATAATATACTTAATACTTTTCTAACATACTATCAGTGTAAAGTTAAATCAAACCATATATGCAACACCATGAGTCACACGCCAAAAGTAGTTCAGGAGATAATGGCATGGTTTTCCAAATTTAGTCTACCTTAACGGAGAAAGCTAGTTTCATATGATCATCATGTCAATGTTTATTATTATTATTATTGTCAAGATATAATAATAAATTTATTTATATAGGAGAGTGTTTCAAGTGTAGTTTTCAAGAGACTTATTAAGAAAGAAACCACACTTCGATACTTAAATCAATTTTGGGACCCAATTATAGATAGCAAGTAGAGTTATTGTCTAAGCCGAATTATGAGCGTACCATTGTTAGAGAGAAAGTCTCTTATTTATAGAAAGGGAGAAGTCTAATAAGTGGAGGGAGACCCACAATGTAGTGTTCTAAAAGGCACTAGGCGCTAGTCAGGTGCCAGGTTGGGGCCTAGCGTCTAGATGGAGCTTAGAAAAACTATGATATAATTTGATGTTATTTTCAATTAAATTAAAGGTGAAAAGCATCAATAATGCAACATAAACCAATAATACAACAATAATGGAATGACAAGTGAAATATAGAATTAAGCATGAGAAAACAAATTGTTGTAGATCAGTTTTAGATTCCATAAGACAAAAACAACAATAATGCAACATAAACCATATTTGAAGAATCTAAGTATCTAACTATCTAATTGGACTTCTTCCTCTTCATATTCTTTCAACACATGATCTTCATCAGACTAAAAATCAAATTTATTAAGCTCTTGTTCATCTTTAATTCTTCTTTTGATTGGAAATCACCTTCATGAAGTTCTCTCATCTTAGAACTTCTTTGAGGTTGAAGCATCTCGTTTGCTTTGGATGCTTCACCAACCACTTCCCAAGTAAGCCCCATACCAGGCTCATTTCTTCATCATCTCCTCCTTCAACAATCCATCCTTGTGCATTGCTAGCATCACTAGCAAGTAGCACATCAACATTCCTTTCTTTATTCCTCTTTTACTTGTTCATCAGTTTTGCATTAAATTGAACATAGACAAGATTATTCAATCGATGCACATCTAGTCTATTTCTTTTCTTCGTATGTATCTACATAAATAAAATAAAAGTAATATCAATTTAAATGATAGATAAATAATTGATATTAAAGAAATATAGTTCATACTTTCATAGGGATAATGAAATTAAAATATTAAAAATGTTTCAAAATATGCACTAACCCCTTCAAAAGTGCTTCAATTTCTTTCACAATCGGATGAACTACTAGTTAATGAGAGGATCCTTGTTGCCATTTATTGCAAGTTTGGAGTTTGATTTCCATAAATCATCCACCATGTAACTACATAAGTTAACAAATATAAAGTAAAGAAATTTATACACTAATACACATTAGGAACTAAGAAAAGGATTAAAGGAATTTTATACCTAGATTATAATTGTCATCATTTTTTGCGTACCCTTGAGCTGCCCACACTTTTCCAAAAGCTCCCTCTTTACGAGTATGCTTTGGCAACTCAACATTTATGACATGACCTTGCAATTCAAAATGATCATCACCATGATTAAACATCTCCACACAATTAAAAAGCCCATCCATCACTTCATTATCAAGATATGTATTCTTATTTTTGAAAAGGTAGTAGGGATTCAAAAGGTAAGCCACCAAATGCAATAGACTATCTATCCTATTTTTCACCCTTGCTTCAATAATCTCTATAATAGGCTGATAGTTTTTTTCAATATTATTTAGGGCCTCTTTAATATCTTTCTTTGCCTGCTTAATCTCTCCATATAAAAAGCCTATAGAAGGCTTTCTATCTGTATCAACAATTCGAAGCACATTCACCAAAGGTGCAAAAACCTTAAGGCGTAAAGTTACACCATTCTAGAAAGCAATGCTCATCACAATGGCATATGTTGCTTTCCCTTTTACAATATTTGACCATTTACACTCCTCTCATTTAGAACTGATAAACATTGTCCTCAATTGGGCCTTTTTTTCCATCAAACTCTACAAAGTAAGGAAAGAAGAAGCAAATCTAGTGATTCCCGGTCTCACTATATCCCTCTTCTTCGTAAATGACCTCATTAAAGACAAGGTCTTATGGTGTGTATAAATGAAGATTGTCTAACTCTTTGCCTGATCAATAACTTTCTTATATCTCGGCATTGTTCCAATACTTTCAAGCATCAAATTGATGGTGAGAGTAGCACATGATGTCCAAAAGGTATTTAGCCTCTTCAATTTCAATAATTTTGCCACTCCCATATTGTTGGCAGCATTGTCGGTTACTACTTGGACGACATTTTGTGGCCCAACTTGCTCAATGCACTTGTCCACATACTCAAATATGAGTTCACTTGTATGTGCTTCGTCTGATGATTCTTTTGAAGAAAGAAAAGTAGTACCCATGCTAGAATTAATACACAGGTTCATGATGCTCCTTCTTTTTCTGTCTATCCAAACATCTGTCATAATAGAACACCCATTTTGTGCCTACTTTTCTTCATGCTTCTTCAGTAACTCTTTCATTCTGTCAACCTATTCCTTTAATAATGGTTTCGTCAATTGGTATTGACTAAGATGTTTGAAATTCGGCCCAAATTGACCAACTACCTCAACAAACAATTTGAAGCTATCGTGATCAATAACATTGAAAGGTATACCAGTTTTGTACACCCATCTAGCACAATATCCTTGTACAGTCTGTATTCTCTCTTTAAACAGTGCTTCACTAATATTTTGCTTCCTTTGTGTCATTCTCGAACTCAAACAAATTTCAGGACTAAGGGAGCTTGCAAACTTATCTATAGGGCCAAGTGTACGGGGCATTTTTTTGCTCCTTAACTTTTCCAATTCATCTTCATCATCCACCCATTTCCCATTTTTAGAAATATTATAAGAAGGATATCATCAAATCTTCCTCCTGCTTCTTATTCTTCTTCTTACTTTTTGCCTCGACAATAGCATTCTTGCATTTAGCTTTATCATCTGGAGAAGATTTTGGACATGCAGAAACATTTTCGGAAATGTGGTCGATGTGTTATTTTACTTTGTAAACTCCTCCAGACATAACTTTACCACACAACTTGCATTTAACTATATCCATATTTTTCAGATTAATTAACATTCCATACTCCCATCCGACATCATTTGATTTATTTTTAAGAATTGAGGCTACATCGGACGATGCTTCTGTACTCCTAATTCCATCCGACATGACTTCCTTTTTTCTTCTTTTTTTTCCTGAGTAAATTGACATTGAATGATTGAATTAAAATAGGCAACTAACTGACAAACAAAGCCAAGGAGCCAACAACAGCAAGAAGCAGCACCACTGCAACAGCAAGTAGCAACAAAGGCAGCTTGTTGCATGCTATTTGTTGGCTGTGTTTGTTGCTCGCTTGCAAATTACAAATATTAAAATATTTAAAACATTAATAAATATTCAAATAAGTGAATAAGAAATAATCAAATATTAACATAAATAATAAATTAAACAAAAAAAGAAAAAGAAAAGAGGCATGTAACAGCAAGTAGCAACGTGATGTTGCTTGCTTACTGCTTATCGGAGGTAGAGGGTGAGGAGTGAGGAAGACAAAACTGCAAGAGACAACTAGAGTGGAATGCAGGTCAGCGGCGAGTCCACCATTCACTACGGGCGGCGGCGGCATGTGATGAGAAGGCTAACAGGAATGGAAAGCAGCTATGGCGACTCTGCAAATGCAAGAGACAGTGGCTGCATTTGAGCACGAGAGAGGCGATGGCGACAGAGAGTTTGCAATAGACAGTCGATGGCGGTGAACGCAAGAGAGAAGGGGAAATCACCGAGAGAAATAAGGGGTAACGGGTAAGAGGAAACAAAAACCCTAATAATGAATTTATACTAAATTGATTCACGCGGCCCAAGCGATTCACGTGGACTAGGAGGCCGATTAAGCCATAATTAGCCAAGCCGTTCACGTGACTAGGCCACCCCTTAGGTGTCGCCCGGTACCGATTAGCTGGGTCGGCGCCTAAGGGGGCTAATTAGGCCATAATCACTGCGGCCAATGTCTGCCTAGCGCCTCGGCGCTGCCTAGGCGGTCGCCTACGACGCATTTTAGTTCACTGCCACAATGTTTGACTAGCATTTCGAGCTCTTTTTCGAATTTGTAAGCGTGGATACCAGAGGATGAGAGTCTTTTAAATATCAATTTTTGATTGACTCATGAACTCTTATGAGGGTCTTTGGCATCTAGAGAGGCTCCCAAGTAAGGTCACTCAGTCTCATTCTTAGTCCCTTAGCCATACTAGTCCTCAAGTGACCTCATCGACCTCACGACCATACTAGTCATCGGGTGACCTCATCTACCTATCAGTCCCTTAATTAGCTAAGTCTCATGTGAGTCTCTCACATAATTTTCTTGGGGTTGTCTCTTGGTCAATCAACTAACTTTTGAGGATAGTCAACTACGTCTATTGCCAGCAACAAATGAGAAGACGATCGAATGGTGATGGCAGCAACAGTAATGGCAACGGTGGCTAGCAACAGCTGGGCAACTTGTGTTCTAGGTAAAAAATGATGAATATGTGTAGATCCAATGGCTAAGATTTGCTAAACATTTATGATTTGATTCAATGACTCTAATACTAACTTGTTATGCAATTGGATTGAAAACAAATTATCAATCACACACATGAACACAGAATTTTATATGAAAAACCCAAATCAAGAAAACTACGTGTAGAAAGAACAAAAATTAACTATAATAATATTACTACAATAATAGTGATTTGCAACTAATTTCAGAGCATTAGACACTTATTTATAAACTTAAAATCATCTATAAGTGTACACATGAAATCATATATTGATCAGAAGATGATTTAAGAAGATATTTCTTCAAATGAGATAAATTCCACTCAAAATTGAATTTGACATCATAATCATAGTCAAATTTGAAGTCCTAACTACGATTAAAAATTCCAATCACAGATAAATTTAAATTCTAGGTGATAATAATAACAAATAGGAATATTTATTATTGATATTATATTTTGTGACCAGTAAATATTGCAATAACAATGCAAATATTCATTGCTAATATTATTTTCAATGACCATAAATATTGTTTTAGCAATGGAAATATATTCGTCGTTATTATTATTTTAATGATAGGACTTATGCCCCTTACTACTTATATTAACGACTGGACTTTTCTTCCTATCATCAATACTTTTAACGGTGAAAGCTTTAATGATGGGCGACGATAGGATTTTTTTTGTCATTAAAACTCTTTGTTGACAGAAAATCGACTACTGATCTTTTTTCCCCCTCGTTAACATCTCTCTTTTTTTTTTTTTAGGGTATGTTTGATAGTATGGAAATTCTATGGAAAATGTCACATCTGATGAATTGAATTTCATATTTGCTGTTTGACACACTGCATTTTTCATGAAATTAAATTCCATGATACAATCCTTTAAAGCATGTTTTGACTTTTTTTTCATGAAAAATTAATTCTAAGGGGGTGGTGGTTTTTGTTTTTTTATAGAAATTGAAAAATATTTTCTTTTCCAACTAGATACAATCAAACACACCCTTAGACTTGTCCTTGGGTATGACAATTATTATTATTATTATCTTTATTTTGAATTATCACACCTAATATGATTGCATCTTTTATAAAAAAAAAAAAAAGGAAAATTAATCTTACTGGAACATAACTACTTTACAACTTTAATGTTAAAAAGAAAGAGAATAATCCCTTATTCAACTTTAACTGGCATCAATATAGAAAATTAATTGCCCCTCCAAAGGCCAAAACCGTCCCATTGGAGAGTTTTAAAGAGGGAAAGAGAGTTGGATGATGAGTCGATACTGCACTAATCAAGGCCGGCCTTAGTCTTCTTTTGGACAGCCAGCACCGCGACCACATATCCCATATATATTTTATTTTATTTTTTCTAAACAAAAAGATTAACGCGCGAGCATCAATTACAAGTATTATAATTGAGTATCCAAATAACAAATTTTATTTTTGTCAATTCTGAAAAAATTATAAAAAAAATATCTACACTAAAGAACATAAAAAATTTTAAACCCATAATCGCATACTTATACAGGTAGAATTCATAACTAATACAAAATAAATGTACACAATTGTTTTTAGTCACTTTTTTAAAAAAAAAATTATTTTCAACTATTCAAACAAACTAATTACACTTTATAATTTTTTTTTATTTTCTTCAAGAACTGTACTTAATTGAAAATGTGACAGGATCAAAACTGATTAAGTTAAAACTTAAAAAAAAATTGGCAGACTTAGTGCTATTGTGTAAAGCCATGAAAAATGAAGCGCGATTTTGGACCACATTTGAATGCCCCTCTCGTCACCTTTGTTGTAATTGGGATCCTACTAGAATGGCTTTAATTTGGTATGTACCTGTACAGTGTATCCAATGTTAACTGGTCGCCCTCTTATCTTCCCACTTCTCTCTCTGCAACAGTCCATCCCACGGTCCCAGCCACCTTTACATGACCATTATATAAGGTGAATCTGGATTATTGAATGATCCCATGGATTGGCATGCAGTTATAAAAGTAGATTAATAAATTGACAAAACAGAGAGAATAAAGTTATTGCCTAACCAGCACACGTCATTCATGCTTTGTTTGGTTTGTCCATCCATATATCACCACCCTCAGTGGGCATCTTTTTATGCAATAAGTCGCAGATAAATCATGTGATTTTAGCATTCTTGTAGTTTTCATTCATTATCAACATATCAGTAATCAGTCTTGCTTTGTTAAATAGAGAATAAAGTAGGAAATATATATATCGCTTCAGTTGAATCTTCAACTCAACTTTCTTAATTTAGATATTGCCATTTTTATAGAGAGTCGTGAGTTTAAATGATAAATATCACTTCTTTATCATCAAAAGATATATTGATGCGGACACGCATCAAGATCCGGCCCAAGCTAAGGTCGAGTTGACCGTGTCGAAACAGTAGTACCAAAATAGTATTTTAATATTTCATATATTTTAGAATTCATTTTATATTTCTACTTGATTTAAGATTCTATTTCATATTTGATTAGGGTTTTATTTTTATTAGAATTCTAGTTAAATTTTACTTTGTATTTATTTCTATTAAGATTCTAGTTGAATTTTGTTTACAAATATTAAATGGATTTGAATTAGCCAAACACTATAGATATACCTAGAAGTTTGGGGTTGTAATTAAGTTTTCTCAATACAAATTTCAACAACCTATTTGGGTTTTCTTAGCAAAACAGTCTTATTTTTGCTTTTTCTTGAAAGCCAAGTTTCGGCCATTGAAATTTGTTCTTTCAAGGGTTTATTTTGGTGTTTTTTTTCACACACGCGGTACACGTTACGTCAAGTGGTATCAAAGCAGTTAATCAACCAATCAAATGGTCAATCTTGAAGGTAACGATAGCAACCAGCCTCGTGACGGTAATCAGGAATTGTCTGCGGTTTGGAGAGCAATTGAAGAACAACGGGAAATAACTTGTACAATGCAACAACAATTGGAGCAAATCTACAACCAATTGGGTGTTTTACAATGAGTTAAGGATAATCGGAATCGGACTAATGGCATGAATCAAACCAGCTACGTAAACTGGGAATAAGATCAACCATTAATCATGTTCTCATTAATCCTAGAAGACCAATGATGGATGATAGCGACGATGAGGATGATCTTGGTCATATGATCATAGTCATCCCTAGTAGTAAAGGGGTTAGGAAGAATGCGCAGCAACACAGCCATTCAGGAAACGATGAGTATAAACTAAAGAATGGCTTTTCGGTTAGTTTGGAGCTTGATCTCAAATATTATGTTATCCCAGCAACCTCAACGTTTGTAAACTTAGGTCTGGTTTATGCTGCTAATATGACAGAAACTCCAAGATTGTTGACTCATACTAGGGTATTTTCCAGTCCCGAGGGTTCAGGCATTACTTCACAATCCAATGACGGTGGTGTTTTTTCTTATCAGTTTGCGACTGTAAAGGAGATGGAGGCCATGGTAGTAGATCATTCTACAGTTTATTCAGGCTCTGTCATGGTTGAATCGAAGGCAATAGGAACATATTCACCTTTGCGATTGCAAAAACAAGATAGTCATAAGGGTCTCTTTGTGGATAGGGGTGTTGAATATCTCAAACCAGTTAACTCGGGTAGTGCAATTGCTTTCGGTCTTAACCTAAAATTAGAATTTGAAACTAAGAATGTTGTAATAGCTGTTGTTCATCAAGTGCTTGGACCAAATGAGGATTCAAGCATCAATAATTTAAGTGATGGAGAGACTGGAGGTAGTCATGGAATAAGCCTATATTCAAAACAGTTGCAAAAGAATGTTTCTCTAGGCAAGAAAAATTTACGGATGAATTCGGAAGCTATTGAGGAGTCAAAATCAAGAAAGCTGATGAGAGGAGAAGGACTTGTGATAAGATATACCAGATTAGAGAAGCGCTCAAGATGGAATGTTCAACGTCCTCAATCTAACAGTAATAATACAATGGAGGCAGAAGGTAACAAGCATGGTGATTGTTGGACGCATGCCAACTAAGATAAGGCTAAGAGAGGAAGAAATATCTTTGCTCATGTTCCCTTAGCAGAAAAGTTCAAGTGATTCAGGAATATGTCAAGCAAAAGTTGCACAAATAAGAAGTACAAGGCGACAATGACAAGCATAGGAAGCACAAGGTATTTGAGGTTGGAGATGAAGTTATGAAATTCTTGAAGAAAGAACGGATTCCAGCAAGAAAGCAGAACAAGCTCAAACCAAAGAAATATAGTCCTTACAAGATTACAAATAAGACCAATGATAATACTTGTGTTATGGATTTGCCTAATTATATGGGTATTTCCAAAACATTCAATGTTACTGATCTTTCTTTGTATTTTTCAGATGTTGAGTTATCATACTCGGATCATAATTCAATGATGAATTCTTCTCAAGTAGAGATGAATGATGCGAACACTAATCAAGACCCGGCCCAAGCCAAGGTCGAGCCGACCACGCCGGAACAATAGCGCCGAAACAATATTTTAATACTTCATATGTTTTAGTATTCTACTTGATTTAGATTTCTACTTCATATTTTTACTTGATTTAGGATTTTATTTCATGTTTGATTAGGATTTTATTTTTATTAGAATTATAGTTGAATTTTAATAAGAATTTATTTTTATTAGCATTCTAGTTGGATTTTGTTTACAAAGATTAAATAGATTTGGATTAGCCAAATACTATAAATATACTTAGAAGTTAGGGGCTGTAATTAAGTTTTCTCAAAACAAATTTTAACAATCTATTTGGGTTTTCTTAATCAAACAGTCTTGTTTTTTCTTCTTCTTGAAAGTCAAGTTTCAACCATTGAAGTTTGTTCTTTCAAAAGTTTATTTTAGTATATCTTTTTTTGCACATGCGATACACATTGCGTCATATATGAAACCCGACTCTTTGCCTTTGGGCACTCTTCTAGTATTATCTTTAAAGTGGCTGAAAGCAACCCTAAATGTACAAGGCAAGCGTTACAGACAAGGCTTGATGAAAGAAAGAATTTAAAGAAGAAGAAGAAGAAAATAAGGGCATGGCTTTGTATGTTGATGTGTAACTGTTTGTTAGAAACTGGGCTAATTTATAAGTTAAGAATGGCTTTCTTGCGGGAGTGGTTGGGGCAACCGTGCAAGTAATTATTATTCTTAAATTTTGTTAGGTTTTTATAAATTTGTTAGAATTATTATTATTTTTTTTTTTTGAGTTTTACAAATGTGTATCACTTACTTCCCTTATGAGTAAATTTCTGTTAATCTTTTCTATTTCTCACTATTATTATAGAAAAATAAAAATAAAAATTTACGATAGCCAACAATGATATTGTCAGTGGGATCGTACTATATGTACCGACAAGATGTACAAGTGCGATGACTAAATCGGACTTCATCCAATGATGAAATCTGATCGAATTTTATAGATCGAATTTCATCAATCATGAAGCCCAATCGAACTTCATCATGAAGCCTGACCGAGCTTCATCATGGTTGAAGCCCAGGCTTTATCTGATCGGGCTTCATTCAGCATAGGCGGTAGTGGCAAATTACGTCAGAGCATTTTTTAATTTTGATACTTTCAATTATTCTCTCAATAACTCAATTATTTGTACAAGTAGCATTTTAGCCACCTACTCCATGTTCAATTGAAGAACTCACGGTCCTAGTTCTTCAACCTAGATTTGGTCTTATCTGGGTTCTTTGTTTGATCAAAGAAAGGTTAGTCACTTACTCCAGGTTCAATTGAAGAACCCACGATCCTATAGTTCTTCAACCTAGATTTGGTCTTATCTGGGTTCTTTGTTTGATCAAAGAAAGGTTTTTTTTTTATCAAACAAAGAACTCAGATTTCAATTATGAGTTTGACTGAAGAATCCAAAACTCTAAAGGATGAAAGGAATCAATTATGAGGAGCATAATCAATTATCTTTGAACATAAAATGAATTGCAGTAGGACTAATTTTAGGTATTCTGTTCTAAACATACATATATATATATATAAATTCAAATTACATATTCAGGAACATAATCCCCCAAATTTGGAAGGTAATAATGTCATCATTTAATGTAAAAGATTTTCTTGTGATTGTAAAAATTGACTATTAAATTATTATGAAATTCAAAGATGGGAAACGGTTGTAGACAAATTCAATAGAACTATTATTACGCTCTTTCCATGAACTGACAATGGCAATCTACTCACCCTCACTATCTGTCTCCATCTCCTTCATCAAGTATTCTCATTTTCTCTCCTTCTTACTGATTGACTCTCTCTCTCTCTCTCTCTCTCTCTCTCTCTCCGTGTATATATACACACGCACACGGATATCAGATTCATTCCGCTTATTATGGACCAAAGTTTTGGGTAGTGGGCGACGAAGAATTAATTAATGGACTCCCATGGCGCAGAGGCAACATTGGAGACCCAAAGTCAGCCGCCGCCCAGAGGCACCACCTTACTCAGAACTTGCTTCAATGGAATCAATGCCCTTTCAGGTCTCTCTCTCTCTCTCTCTCTCTCTCTCTCTCTCTCTTATAATAATCGTTTAGGCATTGGATATTGATCGATCGTTCTGGAGTTTGTTACTGGGTTGAGTTGTGGTATATATATGCGATTATTTGGTCCAGGTTAATTAATTAGTAATGTTGTGGTTTCTGAATGTATGTAACGTTTTGTTAAGCCTTGTTTACATAGAAGGCAGTGTTGTCCTGTGATTGGGAGGTTGCGGGTTCGAGTCATGGGAATGGCTCTTTGCGAAATAAGGATAAAATTGGATAAAAAATGATTTTTGAGGATGCCCTTTTAGCATTGGAATATTGGTAACAGAGATATAATAAAAATTGAACCCTTTTGACAATTGAATCTGCCAAATTCAAGCAAAGCAGGCCTTATGGTGACTAAACTCTCTCTCTCTCTCTCTCTCTCTCTCTCTATATATATATATATATAGATGTGTGTGTGTGTGTATGCCATTGACTTAACCTTTCGTCATCATCATCATCAATCTGCATTGTCAGGAGTTGGGATACTTTCAATTCCGTATGCACTTTCTCAAGGAGGATGGTTGAGTCTAATACTCCTCTTCCTAGTAGCAATCCTGTGCTACTACACTGGGCTGCTTCTTAGCCGATGTATGGATGCAGATACACACATCCAAACTTACCCGGACATTGGAGGGCTGGCCTTTGGAGCCAAGGGAAGAGCTCTGGTATCCACCTTCATGTACCTTGAGCTCTTCTTGGTCGCGGTCGAGTTCCTGATTCTGGAAGGGGATAATCTAAACAAGCTGTTTCCAGACACTGGTTTTCACATTGGTGGCCACAAGGTTGGAGGAAAGCAGGGGTTTGTCCTGCTCACTGCCCTTGCCATATTGCCGACGGTGTGGCTGAAGAGCTTGGCCATGCTGGCTTACCTCTCTGCTGGAGGGGTGCTGGCCTCTCTGGTTCTGGTTGGCTCTGTTGCCTGGGTTGGTGCTGCTGATGGTGTGGGATTTCATGAGAAAGGGGTCATCTGGAAATGGACTGGGCTGGCTACTGCCATAAGCCTGTACACCTTTTGCTACGGTGGCCATGCTGTTTTTCCCACTCTCTGCAACTCCATGAAGGAAAGAAGCCAGTTCTCCCAGGTTGCTTAAATTCATAGCGATAATCGTTCCCTTGTATAATTTTTAATCGAAAGAGCATTATAAGTTCATAACATTTTGTTGAATTGTTTGTTAAAGCAGGTTTTGTATGTTTCCTTCATACTAAGCACCATCAACTATGGATCAATGGCAGTTTTGGGGTACCTAATGTATGGACAAAATTTGATGTCTCAAGTGACACTGAACCTTCCTGTTGACAATCTTAGCTCAAAAATAGCAATATATACCACCTTGATCAACCCCATAGCAAAGTATGCTATAATGGTTTCTCCCATTGCCACGGCCATTGAAGAGACATTTCCTCTCCAAAACAGCAGATTGATCAGCTTGCTCATCAGAACAGCCTTGGTGATCAGCACTGTTGTGGTGGCACTAACAGTCCCATTTTTCGGCTATGTCATGGAATTTATAGGCTCATTTTTGAGTGTCAGTGTCTCTTTCTTGTTCCCATGCCTCTGTTACATGAAGATTTATAAAGCTTATCGAAGTTTTGGGGCTGAGTTGATGCTTATTGGAGCAATCATTGTGATGGGAGCTTCTGTGGCCGTAATAGGTACATACACTTCAGTGAAGCAAATTGTTGAACACCTGCATAGAGTTTGAATCAAAGGATGGAGCCCGGATTTTTCTGTGGATAATAATAAAGTTGTGTAGAAGATCATTAGAAATCAAAATTACCATGTAACAAGAAGGAAAGTTTCCTTGGCAACTATATGAATAGTTACTTGTGACATTTTTGCCACACTTATGTATTGATATGCTATATATTTTATATCATATTAATATAAATGTACAACATATCAATAAATAAATATCACAAAAAAATATTATATTAAATATCTAAATAATATTTTTGATATTTATATATCGTTTCAGTTATAGATAAATGTTGATGGTTTAAAGCCATCTGGACACCATCAAATCATCTATTGGACAATATTTCCCCTAGAGCGGAAATGGGATGTAAGAATAGCATAAAACATAAAACCAAAAATACTATTTGCATATTTAATTGTAATATATTTTGTAATAGTTATATATTAATATATTATATTTTTATCACATTAATGTATGAGCATTATTAAAATTATTATAATTAAATATTAAATAAAATTTTTAAAAAACTACATTAAGAAGAGTAATTAAAACTAGATTAGTTAAATGAGGCCATTAATGGGCTTAAACCTTCTTAACCATACCTACATGTTAATGGGTTTGTTGGGAATAAACCAATGCCATGTCCGCTCTTGCTTTGGAAGCAAAATATTAGAGGGGTGCCTCCTTAGCCCCCTAGAAAGGTAACCATTTTTATTAGGGTTTTTTCATGCTAAGAATTTGTTACTCTTATAAAATCTAAGGTAATATTTAATTTCATATTGAAAATAATTTTTTGTTAATTTACATGAGTTGTATTTTGATCATCTAAACTTGTGATATCAAAGAGGTAAATGGAGACCAAAATAAGGTCAAATAAATGGTAGGTTAGGCCCTAGGGATTGTTAGAACGTTTTAAAACTTGATGGAAGGAGAGCCCCAGAATGGCATTTTGATGATTTTGACTCTAAATGAGTATTTTGGTAATTTCTCAACTAAACAATTTGAAAAAAAAAAAAAAAGAAGATTGGACAAAAAGTATACTTTTGACCTCGAACTTACTACAAATGAGTTTTTGATGGATTTTTTTTTTTTTTTTTGTAAATAAGAGATTCATTACGAAAACCAAAAAAACACCTATAACTTTAAATTGAAAGGACACTCCTCCAAACTAAAATTAAAAAATAACATATATACAATCATATATAATCAACATGTGAGGTCTACAAAAGATGTCCATTGAAATGAGAATTGTTGAACAGAAGACCTTAAGGAGAGCCCATTGATAGCATAGCCCGTCAATTCATGAAATGTCCCTAAGCAACATTAGATTGGTTCATTCGTGTAAATAGAAAAATTTATGATGAAGACACCCGTCTTCTCCTCAAACAATATCTCAGAATGCCAATAGCATACTCATGAGTCAACTATTGTTTTAATTGAAAATTTACATTGATGATGCTCCCAGTTACTAAGCGATTCAACTTAGCAGAGTAGAAGAGTATTGGTTAGTTGGGAGCCGCCAAAAATGCCATAGAGCACAGGTCTGTCGCATGCAGTTTGTCATTTCCATACCGTATAAGGACTGCTTGACTTCCTCGAGAGTCACAACCATAGTAAACCCAATCCACTGATCCTGAGTCAGTTGCCTATCCACAAAGGAAGCAAATTCTTCAAGCTGCAAGCTAGTCGAGCGAGCACTATTACCTAGAAGATGTTGGTAGTTGGTTATCATAATATCCATTGCCTCATCCATGGACTTCATAATCGAACCTTCTGACCTTTAGAGGCTAAGGACATAATGGTTTTTATGCTGAGCCATCAGAGTTTGAAAGAAGAAAAGAGAACACCGATCCCTCTCCGCTGATGACCATTTAACGTTCTCCAGAAGATGTAAAAATTCATACTCCTAAGCTAAAGCAACCATACAGTCCCTACTCAACTCCAACTCTTGTTGACGAAAAGTGGAATCTTGAGGGTAATCTTGAATACCTTACTACATAGCCAATTTACCTTGAAGATCTAGGACCTTCTTAAAGACATGACCACTGCTGCTATTAAGCTACTTCATGGCAGTTTTGCCCGCCTTGAGCTTCTGCACCAACCTAACGTAGGAAATCAACTTATCCGCATCTTCTAACTGGCAATCACTTTCCTCAAAAACAAAAGAGATCAACTAAATGGTTGAGGAAATGGAACAGGCCCCCAGGGGTCCTGCTGCCCACTATCATACTCACTAGTACAAGACTATGATCCAAAATTCTTAGTTGCAAGAGTAAAGTCTTACTTTCAAGATAACAAGAAAGCTATGCATCATTAACAAAGGCTTTATCTAACTTATAGAAAATTCAATCCTCCCCTGATTGTTTATTATTCCCGGTTAAGGTTAGACCACTATAGCCCAAGTCCTGAAGTGAGACACCAAATAGAAATTGATCAAACCTATGTATGCCTAGAGTAACAAAGATGTTACCACCTTGCATCTCTAAAATATGATGGTAGACATTAAAATCTCCCATTAAAAGCCACGAGTCATTAGCAACTAACATACCCATACTCCTTAAGGAAGTCCATAAATGATCTTGATCCATCTCATCATTCCCAGCCAGCATACATGTAATACTCGGGAAATTCTTGAGGTTATAAATGGTATTTTATGAAGGGTATAAATGAAATTTTCGAAAGAAATAGGCTGTAGGGTACACTAACACAGTTTTAGGTTACCGAATCGACCGAAAGGAGTACCCTGGACCTTAGATAGTTAAGGAAAATGGAATGGTATCGAAGAGTGATTCGAATCATGATTTTAGGCATCAAAAGAAGTTGGATCAGGAACTATTTTTGATACAACTGTGGATCGGGCTAAAAAACTGAATTGACGTAGGAAACTTTCGAAAAGTCAATGAAGTATTTTGAGGACCTAGATTCTATATATGAAACAAACCTCAAGCAATTTCGGGTTGAAACAAATGGACTTAGGGTCAAAATGATCAATTGAACCAAAGTGTAATTTGCTAATTTTACCCGAAGGAGGTCAAAAAGGTGATTTTTTGAAAACTTCAAGGATGAAATGAAGAGTACAAAACTTGTGGGCCTAATTGGTATTGTTAGAAAGATTAGGGGCCTCAAGGAATGGGGCAATTGAGATTGGAAAAATCAAAGGGGCTAAAGTATAATAAAGCAAACTTTGTAGTGTGAACGCAGCAAGGAATTCGACCGCCACACTACCACCTCACGTGGAGCCATTTTCGGGAGGTGGGACGACCGAGGGAGGGCTGGGGAAGGTGGTATACGAGGGTAGGAAGCTTGGGGGTCAAGCCTTAGCTGTTGATTAGTTAAGATGTGGCTGGTTTTTGGCTATAAAATGGGGCCGAGGGTTTCAAATTTTTGGCAACAAATTGGACTAGTTTGAGGGTGAATCAAGCCAAACCAATAGAAGGCTTTTTCTCCTTGGTGTGTGGGCATCGATTCTGGAGCGTTTGGTGTGCGTTTGGAGGCAGTTCGAGCTTGGCCAAAAAATGCGAGGCGAACCGCCAAGGCCAACCTTCAATTGCCCGTTCAAGGGCTTTTCCAGTGGCTTTTTGGCCGGCAAGTGGTGCAGTTGGGATTGACTAAGTGAGGGCTTCAAGAAGGTGTGCTTAGATCAGGCATTGGAGTAGTCGCTGATGGTTGGATTTGAGAAAGACGATTAACGCGTGGTTGTACGCGCCACCTTTCACGTACAGACAAGCGCTAGGCGCGTGGGACTAAGGGTATTTCTGGAATTTCTTTGAATATTTTTCTTAAATTATTTTAAGAATTATCATGTTAAAAAAATTGAAAAAATGTTTGAGGAGATAATTATTTTGGAATTATCGAGATGAAAACTAAGAGAAAAATAAAGGAAATTATGAAAAATTAAGGAAAATAGATTTTGATACTCCTTTAATTAAATATGGTATATTTAAGGAGTGTCGTGGTTTGAGATTAAGTATAAGTACGGATGTTTGAAGTGTGGCACCTAAATCAATATTGTGCATGAGAATCGAGGCATTCTGAATACGTTCGAGGTGAGTGGTTCTATCCCAAAAATTTGGTTTGACTTGTGAGTAGTTTATCCAAAACTTGACCTATTGTGAGTGCTTCTACCCTAAAAACTTGGTATTTGTTCTATCTAGATATATTATGATTTCATGCAAAATGGTTTTGTTACATGCGAACGGTAACTAGTGATGGTTAGTTTCATAAGGGAGGTTCATCCCTAAATATTTTGTACATATGCATTGTATTTTATAAAATGTTATTTATATGATGCTTTGAGTTGTGATATGTGGCATTGTCATACGTTTTGTGTTGTTCATATGGAATGTCAGTCTGGAATGTTGTCTGGATAATGTAGCTGTAATTTCCCAAGGGTGTTGTCAGAATAATATATAGGGGTATCTTGTGCTAGTATGTATGCCAGGATAGCCACCTTGGTTTTCGTGCCAGGCCGTATGGTCAGGGAAGTTACACTATGATGACTTAGTGGTCTATATGGGATTTGAGTTGGGATTGGGTAATGATTCTTGGATGCTTTTGAGTGAGAATGTAATCCTTAACGTAATTGTGGTGAGTCGGGTTCCTATGTTGATGTGACCCTCCTAGGCCGGGAGTGGTAACTATTATTCCCGAGATGTTAGGGAGATGCGTTGACCTTGCCCCTCTTAAGATAGGACCGCGCCGTGTCGATGTGTTGGTATGGCGGCATGGCCTTTAGAAAAGTTGCTCTTTCCCCGTGGTAGGGTTAAGCTTTGTGTGGGATTTTCTTGGGCTATGGCTTGCCGTGTTGTGTTGGTTTATTTCATGTTTTGCATTCATTCATAAAAACGTGTTTTTGAACTCCCACTTAAATGATTTATCATCTAATATAGACTTTGTCCCTGGAATATTCAAGCGTTCTAAGTGAAGACAGCGATGTGAAAGGAAAAGGGATTGCCGAGAAGTGACGACGATTAGTGGATAGTTTATAGTATGTTGTTTTCAATTATGCAGTTTATTTTGATGACGTCATGTAAAACGTTGGATCGACTTTATGTTATGAATAAAGTGGTTTTGGTTATATTTTATTGAGGTTTCGATCTAGCTTCCGCATTTGAGATGATTTACCTGTCTTAGTTTATTAATGATTATAAGTTGAAATACTGAGAAGGTGTAACGAGATCTTCGAGGAATGGTTTTTGTGTTCAGTTTTCGTTGGAAAAAAAATATATTCCCGAAATCTTATGTTTCCTAACACCTTGGGAAGGAGAGGTGTTACAATACATACATGTGAATAAGAAATAGGCAAAGACAAGGTTACTCAACACTTGAAAGTGAATAAATTTGTCAGATTTATGCAAACAAACCAAGTTAATGACTAAAAGGTTATACCCGATCTAGATCCGACCACCCTAGCAACAATCATAATTTTATTCCCATACTCATGAAGGCTTAATCAAACGAGAAATACCGCTTGTTTGAAAGAACGAACCTCCCACTAAGACTTGATTCAGGCCCTAACATTTCATGATACAACTTGCAACATGAAACATCTTGGATCTATGGACGTCGGCTCATGGGACCTTAATTCTTATTCATTTTTTTCCTTTTCTGTCTTCCATTCTCGCTTAATTAGACTTGGATTTAGACTCAACCTATAGTGGCCCATTCCCGGATAGTCCCGTCAGTATAGGATATCCGAAAAAAGGTCATCACAAGGATGATATAGAACAATAACATAAAACACCACATTAATATCCTTAGATAAATTTAGCAGAAGCCAACATAAAGGTTTACAACATCTTGACACCATGGCCTACACAAAAATGAAATACAAGGGCACTAACAAATTTTACAACATAAAATTTCCTCACACATGTCCTCTTCACAAACACTAACATGGATCATCTAATTTGGGAGGTCTTTGTACACCTCTAACCCAGGGCTATAGTCCTCACTGGACTCGCCCTTAACCACTGCTTTACGTTTACTTGGAATGACACGAGAGTAAAACAAGGTGAGGCACAAGACTCAACAAGTATATATATATATATATATGAAGCATGGAGAGATAAAATCAAGGGCATGGATAAACAATATAGAGTGAATAAAGACTCTATAAAAATGTGTAAGTAGGACGCAATTCACAAGTTTACCCATTCACACCCATTTCCATGTCGTGATCATTATACATACCACATATTTATTTCCATGCTCATGCACATGCATCAATAGTGAGGAATTTTTCACATAATTCCTAAGGCTCCCATGGCCAAATATCCATATATACATGAATATATATATGCATCATGAAAATACTCAACAAGTGATAACAATTTGAGTCTCGCCTACTGGGTTGATGGCCACCTCACCCGTGTCAAGTACTCATAGGATATCCTTTTCTCATTGTGGATGTAGCCGCCGCGTAAAATAATAACTGCACAGAGATAATAATCATGCATCACATATGCATATCCCAATTTCATATCAATCCTCGATGATTAAGAAAATCTCAAATCATGCTTATCATACACAATTACAAAAATTAAGGTGTACACTATCTCATGATCACATGGTAAATCTCAATACATTTATTTACTCATACTTATAGAAATGACCAATCAATATTTACGGTATATTTTTACCCCTAACAACAACCACAAGAAACCAAAATTTATACATGCAAGAAACACCAAATCTTGCGAGACTCTAGACCTTAATCAATAAATGTGTCATTCTTTAAGAAATATAAGGTTATACAAAACCTTATCGAGACTTTTGATTAAATACTTCAAGTATTTAAGAAGAATGATCAAGGATAAACATCATCTCAATTATAGAAAGAATAGTCAACATAAAATGATTTAATTAGGAAAAAATTTAGAAAATTTCCAGATTTTGAAGTCTAACTTCAAGGGTCTATTTCGTGCTCATATCTCATACACATATCATGAATCATATATCAAATCAAAGCCTCATATCTCTAGTTTCTGAAACAACAACCGGATCTATAATTGGAAATAACCACAATGAGTTATTGCCCAACAACCAAAGCAAGGCAGATTTCGCGGCACAATAAATTTTCAGATTCAAGTAGATATTTCACAGGGCACCTATAGGCTCAATACTTGGAAAAAAAATCCAAGTAATATATCAAAACGAAGATCAAGAAGTCTAGTTTACATCACAATAAACAGATCTTCATTTGAATATAAATACAGAAAGTTATAGGCCAAATACTGGAGCAATGATAGATTACACGAAAATAGAATTTTCAGATTTGAGTAAATATTTCATAGGGTGCTTACAGGCTCAATACATGGCCAAATTCCAAGTAATATATCAAAATGAAACTCCAGAAGTCTAGTTTACATCACAACAAACAGATCTTAATTTGAATGTAAGCACAGAAAGTTATAGGCCAAAAACTAGAGTAATGACAAATTACATGAAAACAAAATTTAAAGATTCAAGTAGATATTTCACAGGGCACTTACAGGCTCAATACTTGGCCAAAAATTCCAAGTAATATATCAAAACCAAACTCAAGAAGTCTAGTTTACAACGCAATAAATAGATCTCAATTTGGACATAAATAAAGAAAGTTATAGCCTGAAATGTACAACATGCACAACTTCGTCGAAAATTTAATAATTTCAAAATGAAGAACGCAAAAGGAATGAAACTTGCCTTAAATGGAGAAACCGAATTTAGAGAAAAAGAAGCCTGATAAATGCTGCAAAAACACATCTCTTGAAGCTCCAAATGAACAAAAGAAAAAAAAAAAAAAAAAGAAGAAGAAGATAGGAAGTTGGAGAAAAAGAAGAAGAAGAAATACTAACGAAGGAGAGAGAGAGAGAGAGAGAAGAGGACAAGAAAACAAGAAAGAGGAAAGTAAGGAGGGAAATGGGAGAATGTCTGCCACCCCACCCCCATTTATGATTTCTCAATTTTGCCCCTCCCACTTGTACACACACATATATTTTCATGTTCTTTTATGTCATTTCCCACTTATTTAATTTTCCTTTTAAAATTAAATCATTCTTTTGTAAATGGGCTCAAACTCAAACCCATTCATCATTCACATATAATTTAAGCCCAACTCATTTAATTACGCCTAATATCTCATAAAGTCCAAAAGGCTTATTTTCAAATTGACCCAACACTAAGGTTCAAAAGTTCTATTTTTCATTTGATCCAACTCACTTTATTTAAAATCAATTATGGACTCAATCTATACATAATTAGGGCCAATCCATTAAAAATTGTTTTATTTAAATTCTAAGTACCATTTGTCATGGGCTTTCTCACATTAGTCCAAATCTAATTTCATTAAACCTTCAATTTATTTTATTTAATTTTAAAATAATACTATTATATATATATATCAAAATAAAATAAATATCAATAATGATATAGACTCAATAACAGATCGTTACACAACCTCTACCTCTTATGAGCTAACACTATCAGACTTATTTGTCTTCAAACTTCCACTTGCCCTAGCCTTCATACTCCCTGATTGTTCCAACTCCATTTCAGTCCTTTCCACTCTTCCTTCTGCGCTTGGAGGAATCAAATCTCGATGGGCAAAGACATCTGTATCATCCGCAGCTAGAGAACAGAACCTGTTCATCGTCAACAGACCCACTTCTCTAGCGCACCCTAGGGACTGGTGCAACCCCCAAATCTTTCTTAGATTGCCCCCAAAGAATGGCCCACCTCTTCCCGTCTACTATTCACAACACCCTTTCCTTTATGACCCCCCACTTTGACATAACCCCTATTTTCACCCCTCGTACCTCTTTCCTTAACACTGTTAGGTAGGGTAGATTGGGGTTGAACATGCTGCAGTCTAGGCTGCTTCGGGCATCCGGACAAGGGATGGCCAAATACCATTTTCGATGGAAAATTTAGGCTACAAAAAACAGAGAAAATAGCTAAATAAATCTTGAATAAATAAATGTGGAAAGTAATTTACAAATAAATGAATTTTGGGCGAAGCATGGCCGAAATTTAAAATTTGAACTGATTTTGAAATATTTTAACAGATCAAAAAAGGAGGAAATATGCCCAAATTTAAATATAAGAGGTCTAAAATTGTAAAAAATTTATGAAAAATATACCCCAAAAAAAAGAAAACTAGAAATTCGAAGGATCTAAAGAAGCTAGAAAAACAAAGACAAAAGGCAGAGTGAAAGTGCGCAGAGAAATTAGCAAGCAAGTACATATTTGACTTTGGAAGCAATCTTTAAAAGTAAGTCTTAGTTCCATGTTTAATTGTATTATTTTGGGGCCAAGTTGTTGTTCTGCACTCGTTACACATGTTAATCATTTTTAATTTTTCCCGTTAACTATATAAATTGTGTTTTAATATGTTGATTTTTAGGATTAGAAAAATGGAATTAGGTGGGTTTGATACTTGATGGTGGATGGCTAAGCATTGCTGAGGATTGGGCTAGGGCTACTATAGTTGCTACTCAACCCAATGGAGAGAGAATGGTTTTGTAATGCTAGATACGTTAGATTGGTTGAACGAACTCAAGTTGTGTGTCGCTGTAAGTGTGCATCTGGCATGTCAGAATTCGAGAGAGACAACAAAATATTAGCAGTAGCATGTGGAGAGGCCTATATATAACATACCCCTACAGATTTGGGGGGGTTTAAAAGACATTACAAGTTAAAGAAAAGGTCATGTCGTCCCATAAAACACCAAAACACTTTGCAAGTAAGATAAACAAAAGTTTAAGATTCTCAATGAAGTATATTCTTGAATTTCTTGAAAATGAACGAAGTATAGAAACCCAATCCAAACCAGGGTTGGTTCAAGGGTTGGTGAGGCCCTAGACAGTCCAACGGTTAGCGTAAGCAGTGGCGCAAACGACTTCCTCACTCTTTCTCTCATCGGCCGTCATCCTAGATCTACATGAACCCTGACTGGGAATCGTGCGTTGATTGTTGTCTCATTCCTCCTGTCGAGATAATTGTAGACAACACTTTTTCGACCAATAATATGTATATTCGTGCCTTTAGTTGCCTAATTTGGTAGATTGGTTCAACGACTGCCATGGGAGCAGAGTTTAAGCACTTGGTGGTGGCCAAGTTCAAGAAGATAAATAAAAGTTTAAGATTCTCAATGAGCTATATTCTTAAATTTCTTGAAAATGAACAAAGTAAAAAAACTCAATCCAAACCAAAGCTAACTCAAGGGTTGGTAGGGCCCTAGGCAGTCTACCGGTTGGCATTGGCACCAGCACAAGCGACTTTCTCTCTCTCTCTCTCTCTCTCATCGGCCATCGTCTTGGGTCTGCGTGAATCCTGACCGGGAACCGTGTATCCACTATGGTCTTATTCCTTCTGCCGATAACCGCGTCCTATCGAGGTTCAACTTTCACTTAGGCTAACTGTATACAACACTTTTTCGACTAATAATGTGTATATTCGTGTCTCTGGCTGTCTATCTAGTAGATTGGTTCAACGACAATCATGGCAACAAAGTTTAAGCACCTGGTGGTGGCCAAGTTCAAGGACGGCGTGGTCGTGAAAGAGCTCTTGAAAGAGATGGAGAAGATGGCTTCCAAAATTAATTTTGTCAAATCTTTTGAGTGGTGCTCTTATAACCCCTTTTTTTCTTTTTTTTTTTTTTTTTGTATAGTAGATGTTTGATAAAAGTTCTATGACAATTAAGTTAGTGTAAGAAATTAATTGAGAAGGTTGTGGTGCTTGATTTCCCAACTATTGATTAGGTATAGGTCTTAGTGACCTATGTGTCAAGTCGACCCTAATCCAAGCATAAAAAACGTCGACCCTAATCCAAGCATAAAAAACACCAAAATACTCTGTACGCAAGTTAAAAATCATCACTATAAATATATTTTAAGTAAGAGACAATCACATAAACCTATTAACCAATCCTTTCCTCAAGGAATTCCAAAAGTAGACCTCACCGCATAAGTCACTTTCAATATTAATTTAATGATTTGGTTGAACCAGTTAGTTTTTGCTTCTTTCTTGTAACCATAGACTACAACATCAACCATCAATGTCAATCCACCAGAATTATTATTTGTACAATAATAATAATAATAATAAGAAGAAGAAGAAGAAGAATGAAAAATACAAATATAACAAAAAATTATAAAGAATAATGAAAAGAAAACTCAACAATTTTAAATTCTCAAGTGTTCCTTGAGTGGTCTTTTGTTATATATTTAGACCGCAAGTTCATTTTCTATAAGTAAATGTATATTAACAGAAAAATCACAAAATGTCTATAACTTACGTTACGGCATATGTCGAGCAATCAAAAAAAAAAAAAGACTATGAACAAAACAAAATTAACATGACACTAACATTACATCGTATTTACATAAAAAAATATAAACCATCAGTTTAGGGTGAAAAATTGATGATATTGTCTTGAATGATTCCTAACAATAGATGTTAGACTTTTTAAATCACTAACAAGTTAATTCTACCAAATTAAGAGGTAACAATGTTACCATAACACTATGTTCTTGATCATTTAGATGTCTCTTTTTTCTTATCAATTTTTTTTTTTTATGTAGAGAGAAAACCCAAATTATTAATATATTAATTATCTAAAACATCAACAACAAAAAAAACCTTATTATGCATTACTTAATAGAGGGCTACAAATTAGGGGACTCCTCTAGTCTCCTATTGGCTGTCCTCTATTAGGTAGAGGAACTAAAAATTGTTCATTCAGGCTAGAAATGGGCCACATTTTGCCAAGTCACAGTTTGGCAAGCCTAGAAATGGGCCTACAAATTCCTATATTAGAGGAACTAAAAAATATATACTAATTAGGGATGAATATTGTGTGCCTAAGCAATTGCAGATATTTGTTTTTATTAGAATTATTGTTTTTGAGTTTCATAAATGTGTATCACTTACCTCCGTTATTAATAAACTTCTGTTAATTTTTTATATACTTCCAAAAGGCCTCTTTCTGGCTAGCCACCTAATCTAGGTTCAATTGAAGAACCCACGTTTCTAGTTCTTTTAACCTAGATTTCCTCTTATCTGGATTTTTTGTTTGATCAAAGAAAGATTTTTTTTTTTTTTTTCAATCAAACAAAGAACTCGAATTTTATTTATGAGTTTGATTGAAGAATCCAAAACTTCAAAGGTTGAGAGGATTATGCCATTATTGTTGTGTGTTCTTTGAACCAATGATTGAAATTTAATTATCATGAAATTGTGATAGTTTTTTTTAGTAATAATCAGTTTAGGGATAATCGAAGTCGCTAATCCTTGATCATTGTGGAACTTGAAAGAAGTAAGAGGGATGACAGAGAAATAGGAGAAAAAGAGAAATGAGAGACAATGAGAATTAGCTATTGTAACCATATGCCAACACCTTGTAAGCCTATCGTGTCGACAACCTAGTTGCTAGAAAGGGAAAATAAGAGAAGGAAGTGTTCTAGTTGCTAGAGAATTTTGTCATGACTGTTGGGCAGAGAGATAGAGAATAAAAAAGATTGATGAGAGAGAAAAATAGAATATAAAATTTAAATACAGAGGCACAATGATCAATTATAATGCTCTATGTATGAGAAAAGAGGTGAAGCAAAAATTGTCAGTATAGTTTAAACAAATCTCAAAATGATGTGTAAAATTTACGAACCTAAACTAAGTCCATTGAAGCCAATGGAGCCTTGCCTACACTAGGATTTTTAGGTGCTGGCTTTAATTGTTGTCTTCTACTTAGAGGATTTATATTTTTGTATTTTTAGCATCTATTTGCTCTCATAGAAAAATAATTAAGCCCAATAAATTTGTAACTAGAAATAAATAAATTTTAAATTCTTTTTGTTGTGGCATGGTTCCTTGGATAAGCAGGCTAGAGGATTTTCGCAAATAATCATCTAAGTCATTTTAGCAGATAAAAAAATAATAAAAATAATATTAATAATAATAGCTAGCGGACAAGAAGCATGGCTATGTCATCTTGCGGGTAAATGAATAGGCCCAGCTTGCGAGTAAAGCAGTACGACAAGGTCATGAGTAAGTATGAAGGGCCATCTCGTCGGTAAACATCATATACAATCTTGCGAGAAAACTTCTTATCTCCCGGGCAAACATTGTAGACTATTTCTCAAGTAAGCACGTTAATGAAGCTCATGGGCAATGCATTAGCAAGATATATTGGGTAAAATACATCCTAAAAACTAGATAGTGTCCTCGGAAAAACATGTTTCTCCGGTTCAATTTTCTCGAAAGCATATCACACCCTATCCTAGAAGCTTGTCGAAAGGCCCACCTTTTTTTCGAGAGATTCTCTAGGTCACTGAGTCTTCTAGGCCGGGGGTTCCTCTAAAATTCCATCCAAATCATCACAAGCCAAGTGTCACCACAAGCAAACGACACCAACCCTCCTATTCCCTCATTGGTTTGCTAGCCTTTCCCCTTAAGGGGGAGGGGATTGGATTTCGACAAACTGACTTCAACTATTTTGTTTTCATATCACATTCATTGTGTTTTTCTGTGCACTTCTTATTTACCGGACAAAACCCTCACGATTTACTCAAGAAACCATTTTCTTCCAATATTGACTTGATCGTCAAAGGGCATATATGAGGGAGGAATCTTCATGTACCTTCTAACTAACTTTTGTGGATGTAATTTACCGTAGAAGCAAAAAGTAGCTTACCCACGAAGTTAAGGAGTAGCCTATCTGCTAAACCTAAAGCCTACTCACTAAACCTAAAGTCTATCCATTAAACCTAAAGTCTACTTGTTGAAAAATAAGAAATAAGATGAGAAACAAAAAGATCCAATCACACTCAAATACAAGAGATTTTTACGTGAAAAACCCTAAAAGAGAAAAATCACGACCGTCAAGACAACAAAGAAAAAATATCACTATATAGTAAAGTTTACAACAAAAAAGTCAATATTTTATCTCTAAACCCAAGTCCCACACTACAACAAATTTTGGATTAAGACGCATTTAAAAATGCCTTAATAGATAGTTTATTTGGACATTTTAACTATTAGGGCACTAATAATAATGCTCCATGTAACTGTGCCCCAAAAATGTATTGAAGCATTTACAAATGCCTCAAAAAATAACTATAAATTTAAATTTGTTGCGACACTTAAAAATACTTCAAAAATCATTATAAATTTATTTTTCATATCCCCATAAGGTCTTTTCTTAATTCTAACTTACTTCTCCCTCGGCTCGAATCCTGAACCTTTTATTTTTCTTGCACACGTGTGACCACCTAATCTGCACATCATCTTATTAATAAATGTGTCTATGTTTATTTTATAATATATCTAAGTTTCATTAGAATTATTCTATTGGGGCACTTAAAATTTGTCTATTAGGGCATTTCATCAGAGTGTCTTATTAGAATTATTTTAATGGGGCATTTCAAAAATTATGCCCTATTAGATTTATCTATTAAGACATTTATATTTGTCTATTAGGGCATTTCATTGTTGTGCCTCAATAGAATTATTTTATTGAGGCACTTTTTTAAATTGTACCTTAAAATGATATTTTATAGGGCACTTAATTGGGTTGCCTCATTAAAGTTATTGAATTGGGGCACTTTTTTAGATTATGCCTTAAAATGCTATTTTAGAGGACACTTTCTAAAAAATGTCCTAAAAAAGATACCTCAACAAATCATTTTTGTTGTAGTACCAGTTACACCTAATTTTTATCTCTCACAAGTGATTTGCACACCTTGACTAGCAAGTCAAACATCCTATTTATAGATTAATTTTTTTGTTCACCAAGATTAATGTTTCCTTACTTAACAACAATTAACAACTTATTAGTAAATAAGATTACACACTAAACAAGAAATCAATATTAGAAATAAGAAATAAGCTTCAAGATTAATTAAGATTTTTTGTTGAAAATTCCAACACTACCCACCAAACCTAAAGCCTACCCAAAAAAAATAGTCTATTTGCAATCAACAAAGCTTCTAACAGTCACCCATCATTTTGCTCAGTCGAGACCCACCTCACAAATTCTAATTGTTGTATTTAACTAATAACACTTTCATTAAAAAAAGATAAATATAAAGAATTAAAAAATTTCAAAACTAATCATTCTAAATTTGGTTTACATTAGCATTTCACGTAACGATTCTAATTCAACACCATAAACTCTAATTCAACACCATGTAACAATTCTAACTAATCAGTGTATATGGGGATGATTTATATGTTCATGTGACAATTCTAGTTTAATTAATCAACACCATAAACTCTTTTTAGACTTTAAACGCAAAGCTGAGAAAACTTAAATATAAAATATGTTTTTAAGTCTTTTAACTTGCTCCCCTAAATTATTACTATTATTATTATTATTAAAACCCCTCAAAGAAATGTAAATGGTCTATCGCACGTGTTTAGGAGTTTACAATATCGAGATATCATGGGTTTGATTTTGTCTCTATATAAGATTACACCATCAATTGTGTCTATTTGAATGGCCAAACCCCCTAAGATTCTACTCACAACAAATCTATTTGTTCACTTAGAGTTGTGGAGCAAATAAATTATGAATTTTAAAAAATATAAGATAAATCTAAATGGAAGACCGATTATGATCGAAAATCTCCAATTTCTCACCAAAAAAAAATATTATTATTAGTAAGTGGTCATAATTGCAATAAAATTTTGCTATCATAGAAAAGCAACTCCCAGAGCTTTGGTGTGTTCGAACACACCAACAATAGTAATAATATTATAAATAAAATGTAATAACGACATCTACACTACAAAAAAAATTGATATTTTGTGATAATTTTTTTGCGATAGTTTTAAAAATGACTGCAAAACATGGTATTTGCAGCAATTTATAAACTACCACAAAATACATTTTTTGCGATGATTTTAAAAAATCATTGAAAATTTTAAAAATTTAAATTTTAAAATTAAATTTTGCTATAATTTTTGAAAAACTACGATTAAATTTAGAAAAATAATTTAATAATTAAAAATTAAATTAAATTAACATTTACGACGGTTAAGAACTGCCGCAAAATTTATTAATTTAATCATTAAAAAATTAAATTTTTCGACGATTTTTGAAAAATCGCTGCAAAATTTAGAAAATAATTTAATAATTAAAAAATAAAATTAACATTAACATTAATTGCTGCATAATTTATTAATTTAATCATTAAAAATTTGAACTTTGAAACGACTTTTGAAAAGTTATAGCAAAATTTATAAAATAATTTGATAATTAAAAAATTAAATTAAAATAACATTTGTGACGATTTTGAAGAACTGTCGCAAAATTTTAGAAAATAATCTAATATTCATATTAAAAATATATAAAATTTTGATAATTTATAAGAAGAAATTTTTAAAAAAATTGTCAACTCTTCTTTTGATTTTTTAATCAATTAATTTATTTTATTTAATTCAATTAATTTTTTTAATTTATTCCATTTTTTAAAAAAAATATTTTTTTACTTTAATTAATTAATTTATATTAAAAATATAAAATATAATTCTGAAAAATAATGGTTGGATCAATGGCAAGGCGCGATCGAAAGCCATGCACATGTGTGCGCACCAGAAACATAGATTTTGTGACAATTCCTAAACTGTGATAAAAAATATAATTTTACGGGGAAAGTCTGATTTTTTTGTAGTGCTATTAGTGTAAAATATTTTTTTATAATGTAAAATTTGACAATTGAGTTGTTATGATATCTAAAGATGGGAAACGGTTGTACCAAGGACAAATTAGATATATTATTAGGCTTTTTCCATCTACTCACCCTCACTCTGTCACCATCTCTTCTTCAAGTATTCTCATTTTCTCTCCTTCCCTTACTGATAGACTCTTCATCTTCTCTCTCTCTCTCTCTCTCTCCGTGTATATATATACACCCACACACGCACACAGATATGAACCAAATTAAGGTTTGGGTAGTGGACGATGAAGAATTATTTATGGACTCCCATGGCGGAGAGGCATTGTTGGAGAGCCAAAGTCAGCACGCCGCCCAGAGGCACCACCTTCCTTAGAACTTGCTTCAATGGAGTCAATACCCTTTCAGGTCTCTCTCTCTCTCTCTCTCTCACGCCCGCGGGCGCACTCTTTCTCTCTTATCATAATCGCGCTCTATCTCTCCGCTTATTATGGAGCCAAAGTTGTGGTGACTACACTATATATGTGTATGTTTAAATATATATATATATATATATATGTATGCCACTGACTTAACATTTCGTCGGCATCATCATCGATCTGCATTTTCAGGAGTTGGGTTACTTTCAATTCCGTATGCACTTTCTCAAGGAGGATGGTTGAGCATAATGCTTCTCTTCTTAATAGCAATCCTGTGCTGCTACACCGGGCTGCTTCTTCGCCGATGTATGGATGCTGATACACACATCGAAACCTACCCGGACATTGGAGGGCTGGCCTTTGGAGCCAAGGGAAGAACTCTGGTATTCACCTTCATATACCTTGAGCTCTTCCTGGTTGCGGTCGAGTTCCTGATTCTGGAAGGGGATAATCTGACCAAGCTGTTTCCAGACACATGTTTCCACATTGGTGGCCACAAGGTTGGAGGAAAGCAGGGGTTTGTCTTGCTCACTGCCCTTGCCATATTGCCGACGGTGTGGCTGAGGAGCTTGGCCCTGTTGGCGTACCTCTCTGCTGGAGGGGTGTTGGTCTCTGTGGTTCTGGTTGTCTCTGTTGCTTGGGTTGGTGCTGCTGATGGTGTGGGATTTCATGAGAAAGGTGTCCTCTGGAATTGGACTGGGCTGCCTACTGCCATAAGCCTGTACACCTTTTGCTACGGTGGCCATGCTGTTTTCCCTACTCTCCGCAACTCCATGAGGGAAAGAAGCCAATTCTCCCAGGTTGCTTAGATTCATATCCGTACTTGTTCCCTTAGTATTTTTTTTAAACCCGAAAGAGTATCATAAGTTCATAACATTTTGTTGAATTATTTGTCAAAACAGGTTTTGTACGTTTGCTTCATACTAAGCACCATCACCTATGGATCAATGGGAGTTCTTGGATACCTAATGTATGGACAAAATTTGATGTCTCAAGTGACACTAAATCTTCCGGTTAATAATCTTTGCTCAAAAATAGCAATCTATACCACCTTGATCAATCCAATAACAAAGTATGCTATAATTGTTTCACCCATTGCCACAGACCTTGAAGAGAAATTTTCTCTCCAAAACAGCAGATTGATCAGGTTGCTCCTCAGAACAGGCTTGGTGATCAGCACTGTTGTGGTGGCACTAACAGTCCCATTTTTCGGCTATTTCATGGCATTTATAGGCTCATTTTTGAGTGTCAGTGCCCGTTTTTTGTTCCCATGCCTCTGTTACCTAAAAATTTGCAGAGCTTATCGAAGTTTTGGGGCTGAGTTGATGCTTATTGGAGCAATCATGGTGATGGGAGCTTCTGTGGCTGTAATAGGTACATATACTTCAGTGAAGCAAATTGTTGAACACCTGCATAGAGTTTGAATTAAAGGGATGAAGCAAAGATTTTTCTGTGGAAAATAATAAAGTTAATGAGGATATGGCTGGAAAGAATGGGAAAAGATGGGATTGGGGACAAGCCACTGTTTCAATGTATGTCGGTGCTAACGAGGATGATATAATGGCAATCTTTGGATAGTCAGTTTTTATGTATTGTGTCATAGAACTACACTTTCTATTGAATTAACCATTTTCATAGTTATCAAGAGATGAGATCCAGAGTTCTGCTTCAGTTTCTATTGCTTCAGTTACATGGTTTTCTTTCCATTTTTATCCTACAATTTATATATTTAACGGTAATACTTCAATTTCAATAAATATATTTTGTTTTTAAACAACAATGTATTGTTTTTAGTTTTAAAATAATTTTATTAATTGATAATAAATGCATTGTATTTTGTAATATTTTATATAAAATTGTTTTTGAATTAAAAATAATACATTTTATCCAAAATCAAGATACATTTATTGAAACTTAACCTTTATTCTTAAGTTAATGGTTGGCATATTATCTCAAGTAAATGCTATTTGAATACTTACTTAGTGATATTTTTGCAACATTTATGTATTAATATATTATATTTTATATCATATTAATATAAATATACGACATATCAATACATAAATATTATCAAAAATATTATATTTAAATATCTAAATAATATTTTTTATATTTATATATCTTTTCGGTTATAGATGAATGTTGATGGTTTAATGCCATCTGGACGCCATCAAATCAACTATTGGACAATATTTAATATCTTTTTTACATTAATTAATTGTTCTAATTCTTTTCATTTTTTAGGAGTGTTCACGGTGCAGTTTGGTTGATATAAACCTTTTTCAATATCCCAAATTATATGTGCTATTTTTTTATTACTTCAAATTGCGCAATCTAATTTGGCCCCCATAAATCACACTAGATTACACCACAAAATATGGTACGATTTGGTGCAGTTTTCGTGACTTGTCTGAGTGGGCTGGATCAACAATTGGAAAGGTCCTAGTTTGGATCAACACTTGCTACTCATTCATTGTCTATCTCATTCAACTTAGAGAAAGAAATATTTGGAAAAGAGGAATGAAAGTTTAAAGAGAGGAGGATGAGAAGTAGAGAGTGTCGGTGAAAAGAAATGAAAAATTTGGAATTTTGGTGAAAGAATTGAAAGAGAAGGATAAGAGGTTGAGTGTATCAGTGGCGTTTGGGGTAGAAAAAATTGCTTAGGCTTTAGGGTTTTATTTTTTTAATTTTCATATTGTTAGACTCTTAATAGTCAGGCGGTTCGGTTAAAAATCAAAATTATTTTTATCAAATTGCAAATCACATGATTTATAGATTTTTGAAATTATTTCAATCTATTCCCCTAAAAAAACTACACGGTGCAATATCATGTAGCGATTTTTTTGAACACCCCGACCATTCCTTATTATTACTATTATATTTAATTTTAACATTTATAGTGATTTTTTTATATTTTTTGTTATATTAATATAAATATATAAAATATTAATATAAAGTATCAGTCAAAGTATATTTAAATAATATTTTTTCTAATATTATTACTTTTTTTTTATTAAAATATTTTTCCCAAATATTTTAAAATGAGAAACCTCATCCACTAGAGGGGAAATGGGATGTAAAAATAGAATAAAACAAAAAGGCAAAAATACTATTTGCACATTTAATTGTAATATTTTTTGAAATAATTATATATTAATATATTATATTTTTGTCACATTAATATATAAGTATTATTAAAACTATTGTAATTAAATATTTAAATAATTTTTTTAAAAAACTACATTAAAAAAGTAATTAAAACTGGAGTAGTTGAATGAGGCCATTAATGAGCTTAAACCTTCTCAACCATACCTGCATGTTAATGGGTTGTTGGCACTAAACCAATGCCATTCCCTCTCTTACTTTGGAAGTAAAGTATTAGAGGGGTCCCTCCTTAGCCCCCTAGAGAGGTAACCTTATTTATTAGGGTTTTTTCATGCAAAGAATTTGTTACGCTCGTAAAATCTATTGTAATATTTAATTTCATA
Organism: Diospyros kaki; assembly: GCA_036245055.1. Taxonomy (NCBI): domain Eukaryota; kingdom Viridiplantae; phylum Streptophyta; class Magnoliopsida; order Ericales; family Ebenaceae; genus Diospyros; species Diospyros kaki. The sequence goes on along the minus strand of BSEG01000002.1, from coordinate 3,232,477 downwards.
ATGAAAATAACTTTTTGTTAATTTATGCAACGTGAGCTGTATTTTTATAATCTAAACTTGTGATATCAAAGAGGTAAACGGAGACCAAAATAAGGTCACCTAAATGGTAGGTTAGGCCCTAGGGATTGTTAGAACTTTTGAAAACTTAATCGAAGGAGAGTCCAAGAAGAGCATTTTGATGATTTTGACTCTAAATGAGAATTTTGGTAATTTCTCAACTAAAAAATTTGGGGGGAAAAAAAAAGAAAATTGGACAAAAATTCTACTTTTGACCTCTATCTTACTACAAATGAGTTTTTGATAGAATTTTTATTTTGTACAAAAGATATTCATTACGAAAACCAAAAAATGCCTACAACTTTAAATTAAAAAACACTAATCTGAACCAAAAGAAATAACATATATACAACTATATATAATCAACAGAAGACGTCTGTAAAAATATCTATCGAAATGACAATTTCAAAGCTTCTAGAAGACCTTAAGAAGAGCCCATCCAAAGCATAGCCTATCAAGTCATGAAATGTTCCTAAGCAACATTAGATTGGTACATTATGTAAATATAAAATTTTGTAATAAAGGCACCCAGTTGCTCTCCAAACAATATTTTAGAGTGCCAACAATATACTCATGAGTTAAATATTGTTTTACGTGAAAATTGGTATTGGTGATACTCCCAGTTACTAAGCGATTAAACTCAGCAGAGTAAAAGAGTATCAATTAGTTAGGAACTGACAAAAATGTCGGAAAGCACATGTCTGCCACAGTTTGTCATTTCCCATACCATATAATGACTTCTTGACTTCCTCGAGGGCAACAACCATATTTAAACCAAATCAACTGATCCTAAGTCAATTGTCTATCTACAAAGGAAGCAACTTCTTCAAGCTGCAAGCTAGTCATGCGAGCACTACTTCCTAGAAAATGTTGGTAGTAGGATACCATAATGTCCAATACCTCATCCCTGGACTCCGCAATTGAACCATTTGACCTCTAGAGGTTGAGGACATGATGGTTTTTACGTCGAGCCATCATAGTCTAAAAAAAAAACGAGAACACTGATCCCTCTTCGTTGACCATTTAACTCTAGCTAGAAGACGTAAAAAGTTCAAACTCCTAAGTTAAAACAACCATATAGTCCCTACTCAACTCCAACTTTTGCTGACAAAAAGCGAAATGTTGAGGGTAATTTTAATACCTTGTTGCATAGTAGCCTATTTACCTTAAAGATCTAGGACCCTTTCAAAGACATGACCACTAGTGCTATTAAGCTGCTTCATCGCATTTTTTATTGTCTTAGCTTTTGCACCAACCTACCATAGGAAACCAACTTACCTGCATCTCCTAACTGGTAGTCATTTTTCTTAAAAACAAAATATGATCAACCAAATGATTGGGGAAATGGAACGAGCCCCCATGGTCCTGCCCTCTATCATACTCACCAGTACAAGACTATGATTAGAAATTCCTAGCTATAGGAATAAAGTCTTGCTTTCAAGATACTCAGAAAACCATGTGTTGGAAACATATAGCAATGGCACTACAACCCAAGAGAGAGAGTGAATTGAGTGTTTGAGAAAAATAAAACTTTTTAGGAAATTTTGAGAAATAAACAAAAAAATAATGAAGCATAACCAAAATAAATGCAAGAGGAACACAAGCAATTTATAGTAGTTCAGGTAAATCAACTATAATCCACTATCTTTACTTCCCAGTAAGGATTTGAAGCAATTTACTAAAACCTCCTACCACATCTGGTAGGCCCTTTAGCCATCTTACTAGGAAATACAACCTCCTGCTTCACAAGTAGGTCTTCTAGCATAAATCGTTAAGAATTACAACCTCCTACCAATACCTAATAGGCTCTCTAGCTCACAAGTTAGGAAATACAAGAATGATATAGAAGATAAAATCTAAAAGTGGAAACTCTCAGTTACAATAATATCTCAAATATAAATTCAAAGACTTGAACAAATTATACAAATGATAATTAAAGGCTTTTGATAAAAAAAATAAAAGCATAATAAGAATGGAGAAGTAAAAATGCAAATGCCAGCTCAAATGAATTTATTCTTCCTCATTGGTTCTCTCAAGAGTTTCCTTGAATGGTATTTATAGGCATCTTAAGAGTTTCAAAAAAAACTAGCTGTTTATAGTTGTTGAAGCTTGCAAAACTAGTCGTTGGAAGATTCTACAATAAAAACGGTTGACAGATGCAAAGAATCAATGAACAAGTTAGTTTAAAATTCAAACATTGATTGACACTTGATGAAGAATGGTCGACAGTTCATGATGCAGATACGATTGACAATAAACACCAAAAGCTTGCATAAAAACGGTCAATAGATTTAAAAATGGTCAACACTATAAGAGAAAATGGTCGATAGCCTATAAGAAATAGTCGCCAAATTGCCTATGCAATTTTTTTTTTTTTTTTTTTTGTTGCTCAATTTCAAACTCTTCAAATGCAATGAGATTAATTCAAAATTATTTTCAAAACTATTTTTGATATAACATTTTTAACCAAATAAAACATAATTTTTCAAATGCCATAAAAAAATTTATCAAAAGATTTTTGGAATTGGATTGCATAATGAAATTAATTTTCATTTTGGTACTTAACAAAAAATATAAAAGTAATTTAGAGTATCAAGTTAAGAACTATTAACAAAATAATTTCATTATCAAAATAAAATTATTTTTCATTATCAAAAGTATATCAAAGACAAAATATCACCATGTATCATTAACAAGGGTTTTATCCAACTTACGAAAAAATGCAATCCTCCTCTAATCGTTTATTATTCCAAGTTAGGGTTGGACCACAATGGCCCAAGTCCTGAAGTGAGACACCAGATAGAAATTGATCAAATATGTGCATGCTTAGAGTAACAGAGATGTTACCACTTTGCATCTTTGAAACATGACAGCAAACATTAAAATCTCCCATTATGCGCCATGAGTCATTAGCAACTAACATACCCACACTCTTAAAGGAAGTTCATAAATGATCTTGATCCACCTCTTCATTCCTAGCATATATACATGTGAATAAGAAAGAGGCAGAGACAAGATTACTCAACACTCAAAAGTGAATAAATTGGTCAGATTTATACAAACAAACCAGGTTAATGACTAAAGGGTTATACCTGATCTAGATCCGACCACCTTCGCAACAATCATAATTATATTCCCATACCCAAGAAGGCTTAATCAAAAGAGAAATACCGCTCGCTTGATTCTCTTGGACCCTAGTTTCTAAGAGTGCCACTAGATATAATTTGTTCTAAGTTATGAAATAATGAACCTCCTACTGCTCTAGGGCTTGATTCAGGCCCTAACATTCTTTGATGTGACCTGCATCACGAAACCTCCTAGATCTCGGGGCCCAGGCTCATGGACCTTAATTCTTATTCATTTTATCCCCTTTTGTCTTTCGTTCTCACTTAGACTTGGATTTAGACTTAACCTATACCTTTCACAAACTAACACTATCAGACTTATTTGTCTTTGAACTTCCACTTTCCCTAGCCTCCATACTCGTTGACTGTTCCAACTCCATGTCAAACTATTATAGGGTGTCCTAAAATTTTCCTAAGTTTCAAAATAATTTTCAAGTCCATCATCCCCCGGACAATCTCCAAGATGAGGGCCTCCCAGACCCCCAATGGGTCTTCCAGGACCAGTTTAAGCTTGCATCATTTTTGTTCAAGTCTAAGGACACCCTTCGAGGTCTCCCAAACCAAAGCTATCTGTAATACCCCATATTCGTATAAAGTTGCCACGTAATTCTGATGAGTTTAGAACACCGAAAAATGGATTTTTATAGCAATATCAGGTACCGAATAGACTGTAAGGAGTGTCTCGGGGTAGAATTATCTAAGAAAAATTATATGGTTTCGATGAGCGTTTCAAGATAGGATTTATGGTATAGAAAGAAATCAAATTCGGAACACTTTTCAGTACAACTAAAATACAGCTATTATTTAGGCTATAAACCGAATCGTTGTAGGAGGCTCCTGAAAAATCAACGAAACCCTAAGGGGGCTCCGGTTTTACGTAACGAGCAACCCTTTAGTGGTTACGAGATGAAACAATAGCCCGGTGAGGATACTGGGGCAAAATCATCCTTTTAACTAAGCTTCAAGTTATTAATTTCGTATTTTCAATATCGTTACGTCAATTAATTCAGTGTTTGAGAATATTATTGCAATTAGAGAATTATTCTAGTGAGATTAAAAAGAAAATTGAGGTTTATATGTATTTTCTCTTAATAATAAATTAATATAATATATAATTATATATATATATATATATGCATGCGTGTAATGGCACGCAATGGCCACGCCCCCTGCAACTTCAAATCTCATGCCATACTCTGCAAATTCATGGCAGCAAGTGAAGTGATTCTCACGCCAAGAGGGTTTTGCACGCAAGGAAGTATGGGCAAAAGTGGTGAGGTGGAGGGTGGAATTCGGCTATAAAAGGAAGGAGATGTGGGCTAATGGAAGCAAGTAAGGGAGAAGAGAAGAGAAGAGAAGGCCGAATTCGACCGTAGCAGCAAGCCGCGAGGAGACAGAGACTTCGCGAGAGAGAGGGAGAGAGAGAGAGACATCGAGAGAAGAGAGAAGAGGGCTTGAGGAAGAGAGCTGGTGGTCTCGATGGGCTGCATCCAAGGGGCCTTGGTGACCAGCGATGGTGGCAGGAAGCCATGGCCACACGAGCAGTAAGCTGGGCGAAGCGGGGCAGTAGCAAGGAGGCTGGTGACGGCCTTGTCTGCGGCCGGCGAGGCTGGTGGGGTGGGTGAAGGCCGAGAAACGACCAGAACCGGCAAAGCCGCGGCCATGGCAGCCATGGCCGCGAGCTTGTGACCAGGCACGAAGCAGGGGAGGCGGCCGCGGACTTGTGCAGCGGTCCAGCGAGGATGAGGCGACGGCCCACGGCGGAGGGCATGGCGCGGGAGGCTGCCGGCGATGGAGGCGGACGGAGGCGCTGGTAGTGGAGGCGGCCGCGGGAAGGAGATGAAGCAGAGGCGGTTCGCGCGCAGGAAGGAAGGAGAAGAAGAAGAAGAAAAAGAAGAAAGAAGGAAAAGAAGGAAGAAGAAGAAGAAGAAGTTGCAGGTGGTTGCGCGGGAAGCAAGGGAGAGGATGAGGAAGAAGAAGAGAGGGAGAAAGAAGAAAAGAAAAAAAAAAGAAAAAAAAAGAAATGAAAAGAAAGAAAAGAAAAGAAAATAGGAAAAATGATGGTAAAAATTCTAGAAAAAATCCTGAATAATAGGAAATTATGTTTCGGTGATATCCTGGAGATTTTGGTGAGAAAAACAGCTTGGGCACGTTTTTCAAGAATATTGCACGTAAATCGAGGAAATCGGAGATGCTAAGTCAAGGTGAGTAAAATTCTCTAGAAAATTTCATAAATTCAAGAATATTATTTTATGAATTTTCGTAGTGAAATATTTGAGAAAATATTTCTAGAAATATTTAATTTGGAATTATTGAGTGAAAATAGGAAGAAATAGAAAGAAAATTAAAGAAAATGTCAGAAATTATGGAAAAATAGGATTTAATTTTTATTCAAATACTTATGGTGATTAGGATGCTTTGAGGTCAAAGTCGAGGTGTCTAGTACGAATTTTGAGGTTGGCACGTAAATCGAGGCAATGCACGAATTTCGAGGTAGCCCAATAAGCTCTAAAAGGTAAGTGGTACTTCCTCGAAAATATTTTCATCATATCGACATGCCCTGATATGTATCTATCACGTAGAATGCATACATGACTATCAAATGCATGATTACACGCTGATATCATTGATCACACGCATATGAGGCCGTAGGGAGTACGAACTGGCACTGCTGCCTTACCAAGGGTGCACCCATACACCCCGGCTTCGAAAGAGGTGGCCGCTAAAATGGTGGGTAGCATGAGGGGTGCAATTGACACCTACGATGAAAGACAATGCATACACACATGACATAGCATTATGTACCCTTACTTAGATGGTTCATCATCTAACTTGGGTTTGCCCCTAGAACATTCAACGTTCCAGTCGGGACTTGCAGTGATGATATCGAGGTTTGAGAAGTGTAGTGATGCGAGACGTCAAGAAACGAGGAAATGAGCCAGGCTATGTTGTAATATGAATAGTTTAAGAATTATGTACATGCATTTATTTTCAGAAGCTTATGTAATAACTTTGAAATAAACATGATGTTCGGTTATTTATGTAATGCCATGAGCAGGTTCGATTCAACTTTCGCTTTGTAAATTATATTTATCTCTAGTGTGTGAATTAAACACTAGATAGGCCTTAGGAAATTTCGGATGCATCGTAGTTTAAAAAAGAATAAATAAATAAGACCCAATTTTCCTAAGGTATAACACGCCCTGAAGAAGTGGGCTGTTACAGTTGGTATCAGAGCTTAAGATTTTTGGAAGCCCTAAGTGACTCGGATGTAGTTGAGATCGGAGTTAAACCCTATTTGGAGACTAAGGAATAGTAATTTGGAGACTTTAGAGGATCTGGTAGAACTAGTTAGTAGAAACCCGAAGTGGAGGCTTAGGGGAAAGAGACTAAGGGTTCGTAAAATGAAATCCCTATTTGGAGATTTGGGAATAATCGATTGAAGTCTTAAAGGTTATTGATTTGAGGATCTAATCTTGCTAAGCAATAGAATGACCGGTCAAGATAATCTAGCTCTTGAAGTTAGAATCTAATGATATGATTCGGGTGTGAGGTTGACTCGGTAACCATTACTATGGATCTGAGAGATTTGGAGACTGTTAATTTGAGGTCGTTAGTTGAAATCTCTATAATAAGATAGGATAACTATGGTTGTCAAGGATGATTGGATCATGGATGATTAGTCTGGTAAAGAGTTAGGATCAAACAATAAAGAATTTTCGAGGACCATTTTGTGTAAGATTAGAGATCCAACAGATTGAGCCGAATAAGAGACCGAAAATGGTCAAGTGATGACAGGTGAGTTGCATCAATTGACGAGATGGCAATGGTGCTACCAGTAGAACTCACAGAGTGGGGACAAGGAACCCTAAGAGTGTCTAAGGTCTAAGTTCCAATAATCTAGGGTGCGAAGTGTGCCACTAGCTGATTGAAAGAGGCTGGAAGCCTAGGAAATCAACTCGAAATGGAATAAATTGAATATAGACCAAGTGTCGTATTTAAATAATTGTATTAGGGTTCGTAGTCATCTTGGGAGTTGGTGACACGACGCACAGTGTGAGGTTCAAAGGATAGAATACCCCAGTGTCTAGTATGGCAGTAAGATTAAGAGATGGTTGTGTGCCAATAGTCAACTAGGCCTAAAGAACGAAAAGCGAGAGTCAGTGGGTTCTCGGTAAATGAGATTTCAGGTAGTAGAGCATGGCTAGTCCAAAACTTTGATGATGAGTTGTGAGATGGCAATCTCAGTTCAAGGAAAAGTTACTTGTAGGTCGTATTGACCCTAAAGAAGGATGATGAGAAACCTAGCCAACAAAAGTTGTGACTACGATTCAATGTGCCAAGTAGGCTTGAGGAATCGAAAGTCTTGAAGATAAGTCATGCCTTGTGCATCAGTATGGAGACCTGAATCATTATTTGAGGTTTAAGGTATCCTTAGGTAAAGAGTTCTGGGAAGTTTTGAGGCTCGGTTCTTTATAAGAAATGATTGGAGCTAATTAACGCGATCTGATCCGGGATCTTCAAAGATGAATCGATTTGGGATTTTCGAGGACTTTCCCCCTAAGGGATGAGAATCTAAGGACGTGTGATGAGACTTTAAAGTTTTCCAAAAAAAAAAAAAAGGTTCTTAGGTAATCTCGTTAAGAAAATAGAGATTGATTTTCTTAAGCTATGAAAGTCATGAGTCAGTAAGAATTGGGGTACTATGGAAGACGCAAGTACCTACCCACTCCAGTTAGCGGGACGGTTACGGATTAATGTCTTGTTTGAGAGAGATAGGTAATGACAGATGTTAGTAATAGATCGAAATCTATTGGAGATCTAGAATTTTCAATAAAACTCCTGATGGACTAAACGGCTAGTCTAGATAACCCTGATGGGCAAATCGAGAGATATGTAGTTAGACGATCACTAAAGTGATGTAAGCAAGTTATGAAATTAAAGAGCCTGTCACTATGTGGTACGGGCACTTGTGGTTAATGAAAAGCTATGAGAAAGTTGAGAAAGTAAGAGGAATATCAGAATGTGCTCTCAGAAGATTTAATAGGATTATTTCTTAGTTGTCAATAAATAGCTTGAGATTATTAGATGCTTAGTTATAAGTAGCTTGAATGAGGACGTGAAATTATTAGCTTTGAAAGAGGTGATAATTAAGAGTCGATATCTTTACCTCAAATTTGATAAATTATAAATAGTTGCAAGAGGCTGGGGTAATTGCGATCGATGTACGACCAAGGGATGAGACATTCCGAAAATCGGAAATGGAATAATGATTTGATGATTGAAGTCACGTGGTAATTGTGTCTATCAAGGATATATTGGTATACTCCTCAGGTAGGGAGACGCATGAAGACATTGAGGATAATGTTAGGGAACGTCGCGATAGATATTGAGACTGAGACTTGCTTGCCAAGTCGTAAGCCAATCGAGAAAGAAATGATGAGAGCATAAGGCTCTGTGAAGTCAAGGTCGAGGATTGAAAGTTCCGAAAGGTCAGATATCCCAATAGGTTTCGAGAGGCGAACCAAATGTTTGAGTAAAGGTTGGTTCAAGCAAAAGTCAGTAACTTGAGTAAGTAACTCCAAAAAGGATCAAGCATGATTAAAGTTAGTTGACATAAAATGTTATTACTAGAAGAGTAATTTGAGAATTAAATGATTAATTTGATGATATGAAATATTATTTGAGGATCACTTTGAAGAGTTCGAGGAGTTATTAATTTGGCAATCAAGAAACAAAGGAACAAGCGATGCAAAGAAATTAGTATTGCTAGACTTGGAAGACAACGTTAAATTTCGGTCAAAGATTTGGAGAAAGATAGAATCTATTAATAGAGATTTCTTGAGAAAATTGTACATAATTGTGATCAATTGGCAAAAACTTGAGACTATATCGGGAGATGAATACCTACAAGAATGAGTAAACAATAGAAATCTCGAATAGATTAGCACAAGTAAAAATTAAGCAACGACTAAGTTGAGATGACCTAAGGTAAGGCATAACTAGTTTCAAGGATATATGATGACGTATATTTTTGATGTTTTTTGGATCCAAGGGTACATGAAATAGTTTGACTACATAAAAGTATTTCTTTGAAGATCGATTTGATAAAAGTTAAGATGTATCAAGATCAGGGACTTTGTGTCAAGATTAGAAATTATCAAAGCATGATCGATTGATTCAAAATAGATGACGTCGTAGGAAATCAGAATTAAAGAAATGTCGTGATGACTTAAGAAAATTAAGAATTGAGAATGTGGATATGAGAGCCGCGTGCTCATTATGATGTGAGTACCGACTTAGATAGGAGCTCGAGTGAAGATTCCTGGCCCAAGGACCGAGTTATGCGATTATAATTTGAAAGGTATGCATCGTTGACAAGTGTCCTTGTCTCTAGGTTGATGGGTATGGTCAGTCTAAGGGGTCGAATTTTGATATGTGCATTGGTATTCACGAGTTTCGAGCAGGATCTTCTTTATTTGATCAATCAGGTGTTGATTCCGATGATGAAATTTTGAAATTTAAGACATGTGGCAAATTTCGAGGACGAAATTTTTGTAAGGAAGGGAGAATGTAATACCCCATATTCGTATAAAGTTGCCACGTAATTCCGATGAGTTTAGAACACCGAAAAATGGATTTTTATAGCAATATCAGGTACTGAATAGACTGTAGGGAGTGTCTCGGGGTAGAATTATCTAAGAAAAATTATATGGTTTCGATGAGCGTTTCAAGATAGGATTTACGGTATAGAAAGAAATCAAATTCAGAACACTTTTCAGTACAACTAAAATACAGCTATTATTTAGGCTATAAAACCGAATCGTTGTAGAAGGCTTCCGAAAAATCAACGGAACCCTAGGGGGGCTCCGGTTTTGCGTAACGAGCAACCCTTTAGTGGTTACGAGATGAAACAATAGCCCGGTGAGAATACTGGGGTGAAATCGTCCTTTTAACTAAGCTTCAAGTTATTAATTTCGTATTTTCAATATCGTTACGTCAATTAATTCGGTGTTTGAGAATATTATTGCAATTAGAGAATTATTCTAGTGAGATTAAAAAGAAAATTGAGGTTTATATGTATTTTCTCTTAATAATAAATTAATATAATATATAATTATATATATATATATATGCATGCGTGTAATGGCACGCAATGGCCACGCCCCCTGCAACTTCAAATCCCATGCCATACTCTGCAGATCCATGGCAGCAAGTGAAGTGATTCTCACGCCAAGAGGGTTTTGCACGCAAGGAAGTATGGGCAAAAGTGGTGAGGTGGAGAGTGGAATTCGGCTATAAAAAGAAGGAGATGTGGGCTAATGGAAGCAAGTAAGGGAGAAGAGAAGAGAAGGCCGAATTCGGCCGTAGCAGCAAGCCGCGAGGAGACAGAGACTTCGCGAGAGAGAGGGAGAGAGAGAGAGACATCGAGGGAAGAGAGAAGAGGGCTTGAGGAAGAGAGCTGGTGGTCTCGATGGGCTGCATCCAAGGGGCCTTGGTGACCAGCGATGGTGGCAGAAAGCCATGGCCGCACGAGCAGCAAGCGGGGCAGCAGTAAGGAGGCGGGTGGCGGCCTTGTCCACGGCCGACGAGGCTGGTGGCGATGGGTGAAGGCCGAGAAACGGCCAAAAGCGGCAAAGCCGTGGCCATGGCAACCATGGTCGCGAGCTTGTGACCAGGCACGAAGCAAGGGAGGCGGCCGCGGACGTGTGCAGCGAGCTGGCAGCGGTCCAGCTAGGACGAGGCAACGGCCCACGGCGGAGGGCATGGCGCGGGAGGCAACCGGCGGCGGAGGCGGACTGTAATACCCCATGTTTAGATAAGACTGCCACGTAGTTTTAATAAGTTTAGAATACCGAAAAATGGATTTTATAGCAACTTCAAGTATCGAATCAACTACAGGGAATGCCTAAAAGTGAAATTGTCCAAGGAAAATTATATGGTATCGACGAGTGTGTCGAGATAGGATTTATGGTATCGAAAGAAATCGAATTCGGAACAGTTTCCGATACAGTAAAAATACAGCTATTGTTTAGGGTGTAAAACCAAATCATCGTAGGAGTCTCCTGAAAAATTAACGGAACCCTAGGGGGGCTCCGGTTTTACGTAACGAGCAACCCTTCAGTGGTTTTAGGACGAAACAATAGCCCGGTAAGGACACTGGAGCGAATCGTCATTTTCGACTAAGCTTTAAAGTTATTAATTTTGTGTTTTCAGTATCAAAATGTCAATTAATTTAGTGTTCGAGAATATTATTGTAATCAAATAATTATTCTAATAAATTTAAAGTGAAAATTGAGGTCAATACATAATTTTTATATATATATATTAAAAGTAATATACAATATATAGTATATAAATATATATATATATATATGTATGAACTCTTGGCTGTGTGCGTAGCTTCGGAGAAGCTTTTAATGCCGCGATTTGGGCTGCTGAATGTGGCTGTAAGCAATTAATAGAGAGATTGTGAGCAGCTGAAATTAAGGAAACGTGGCAGCAAAGCAATTAAGAAAGCAGCTGAATTCAATGAAGCAATTAAAGGGGAGATTTTCGCATTAAATGAGATGAGTAATGCGCAAGCTTGTAACAGTGAAGCCAGCGCCTATAAATAGGCAGTGAATTGAGCAACGGAGAAGCACCAAGGAGCTCGAGAGAGATCAAGCAAGGGAGAGAGAGAGAGAGAGAGTATGGGGAGAGAGTTAAAAGAAGGTGCGGCCATGGCAGCCATGGCCGCAACCATGGAAGCACCACGACGAGCAGGGGAGGTCGCCGAAGCATCAGCGGTGGCGGCGAGCAGCGTGGTGGCAATCAGAGACTCGACTGGAAGCGGCAAGGGCAACCGAGAGGTGGCCAAAATTCGGCTGCACAAGCAGCGGCGGCCATGGCCGCAAGTTGCTGCAGCAAGCCAGCGGCAGCCGCGGCTAGCAGGGGCCGCGTATGGCTGCCAGCAGCGGCGCGGCAGCGAGGCAGTGGCCGGGGAGGGCAGAGGCGATCGACGGAGGACGGCAGCGGCGGCTGGCCAGCGGCTGGAGCGGTGGGCGGCAGTTGCAGGCGGCCGCGGGTGAAGAAGAAGAAGAAGAAGAAGAAGAAGAAAGAAGAAGAAGAAAAGAAGGAAGAAGAAGAAGAAAGAAGAAGAAGAAAGAAGGAAGGAGGAAGGAGTTGCAGGTGCGTGGGAAGCAGGGGAGAAGGAGGAAGAAGAAGAGAAAAAAAGAAAAAAAAAAAGGAAAAAGAAAAAGAGAAAAGAAAAAGAAAAGAAAGAAAAAAAAAAGAAGAAAAAAAATAAAGGAAATAAGGGGAAAATTCTGGAAAAATCCCGAAAGATAGGAAATCATGTTTCGGTGATATCCCGGAGATTTTGGTGAGAAAAACGGCTCGGGCACGCTTTTCGAGAATATCGCACGCAAATCGAGGAAATCGGAGATGTTAAGCCAAGGTGAGTAAAAATTCTCTAGAAAATTTCAGAAATTCCAAAATATTATTTTATGAATTGTCGTAGTGAAATATTTGAAAAAATATTTCTAGAAATATTTAATTTGGAATTATTGAGGAAAATAGGAAGAAATAGAGAGAAAATTATAGAAAATGCCAAAAATTATGGAAAAATAGGTTTTAATGTTTATTTAAATACCTATGATGATTAGGATGCTTTGAGGTCAAAGTTGAGGTGTTTGGTGCGAATTTTGAGGTTGGCACGCAAATCGAGGCAATGCACGGATTACGAGGTAGCCCGATAAGCTCTAAAAGGTAAGTGGTACTTCCTCGAAAATGTTTTTCATCATATTGACATGCCCTAATATGTATCTATCACGTAGAATGCATACATGATTATGAAATGCATGATTACACGTTGATATCATTGATCACACGCATATGAGGCCGTAGGGAGTACGAACTGGCACCGCTGCCTTACCAAGGGTGCACCCATACACCCCGGCTTCGAAAGAGGTGGCCGCTAAAATGGTGGGTAGCATGAGGGGTGCAGTTGACACCTACGAGGAAAGACATTGCATACACTCATGACATAGCATTACGTACCCTTACTTAGATGGTTCATCATCTAATCGGGCTTTGCCCCTGGAACATTCAAACGTTCTAGATGGAGACTGTAGCAGGTACGAAGATGAATGAGGCATGAAATGGCACTTAGCTAAGTGCATGATGAATGAACGATAAAATAAATGAATGTGATGTAGCCCATGTGTTTAAGTCCTGCTACTACGAAGTCTGAACGCTTTGAAAATTCATGATGTAAGATATGATGATGTGATATGAATAGTTAAGGATTATGTACATTTGTTTTAGTTTTCGAAGGTTATGTCACAACGTTTGTAATAAGTACTGGTCTAGTTAATCATGTATATATTACCATGAGCAGGTTCGATTCAGCTTCCGCTTTGTAAATTGTATTTATCTCTAGTGTGTAAATTAAACACTAGATAGGCCTTAGGGAATTTCGGGATAATGTAATGATTTAAAAAAAAAATAGAGACCAAATTTCCTAAGGTATAACACGCCCCGAGAAAGCGGGCTATTACACGGACGAAGGCGCTGGTAGTGGTGGCGGCCGCGGGAAGGAGATGAAGCAGAGGCGGTTCGCGCGCAGGAAGGAAGGAGAAGAAGAAGAAAGGAAGAAGAAGAAGAAGAAGAAGAAAAGAAGAAAAAGAAGAAAGAAGGAAAAGAAGGAAGAAGAAGAAGAAGTTGCAGGTGGTTGCGCGGGAAGCAGGGGAGAGGATGAGGAAGAAGAAGAGAGGGAGAAAGAAGAAAAGAAAAAAAAAAGAAAAGAAAAGAAAATAGGAAAAATGATGGTAAAAATTCTAGAAAAAATCCTGAAAAATAGGAAATTATGTTTCGGTGATATCCCGGAGATTTTGGTGAGAAAAACAGCTTGGGCACGCTTTTCGAGAATATTGCACGCAAATCGAGGAAATCGGAGATGCTAAGTCAAGGTGTGTAAAATTCTCTAAAAAATTTTATAAATTCAAGAATATTATTTTATGAATTGTCGTAGTGAAATATTTGAGAAAATATTTCTAGAAATATTTAATTTGGAATTATTGAGAAAAAATGGGAAGAAGTAGAAAGAAAATTAAAGAAAATGTCAGAAATTATGGAAAAATAGGATTTAATATTTATTCAAATACTTATGGTGATTAGGATGCTTTGAGGTCAAATTCGAGGTGTCTAGTGCGAATTTTGAGGTTGGCACGCAAATCGAGACAAGGCACGAATTTCGAGGTAGCCCGATAAACTCTAAAAGGTAAGTGGTACTTCCTCAAAAATGTTTTCATCATATCGATATGCCCTGATATGTATCTATCATGTAGAATGCATACATGACTATGAAATGCATGATTACACGTTGATATCATTGATCACACGCATATGAGGACGTAGGGAGTACGAACTGGCACCGCTGCCTTACCAAGGGTGCACCCATACACCCCGGCTTCGAAAGAGGTGGCCGCTAAAATAGTGGGTAGCATGAGGGGTGCAGTTGACACCTACGATGAAAGACATTGCATACACACATGACATAGCATTATGTACCCTTACTTAGATGGTTTATCATCTAACTTGGGTTTGCCCCTGGAACATTCAACGTTCCAGTCGGGACTTGCAGTGATGATATCGAGGTTTGAGAAGTGTAGTGACGCAAGACGTCAAGAAACGAGGAAATGAGCCAGGCTATGTTGTAATATGAATAGTTTAAGAATTATGTACATGCATTTATTTTCAGAAGCTTATGTAATAACTTTGAAATAAACACGATGTTCGGTTATTTATGTAATGCCATGAGCAGGTTCGGTTCAACTTTCGCTTTGTAAATTATATTTATCTCTGATGTGTGAATTAAACATTAGATAGGCCTTAGGAAATTTCGGATGCATCGTAGTTTAAAAAAAAAATAAATAAGACCCAATTTTCCTAAAGTATAACACGCCCTGAAGAAGTGGGCTGTTACACTATCTAGTTGCCCGAACCTTCTTCGGGTCCACCCAGAGACAACTATTGGGGTTGTTAGATTTGAAATGCTATGGCACACACCAAGAGGGGGGTGAATTGGGTAATTTAAAAACTTAATTGAACTTTAAAAACTTTTTGATACAAATTGAGGTTTTAGTGATTTAAAACGTAAAGCATATAAAATGACAAATGAATAAAGATAAATATGTGAAGCAAGTGAGGAATAATGAAATGTTTGGAAAGATAAATAGATCAATGAACACGAGCACAAGAAACACACAAGGATTTATAGTGGTTCTGCTTAATCCAAGCCTAATCTACTACCTTAGCTCCTCATTAAGGATTTTGCAAACAATCTATTAAAACCTCATACTTAACCAAGTAAGCCCTCTAGTCCAAGACTAAGAAATTACAAACCTCTTGCTTATACAAGCAAACCCTTTAGGAACCTAGCTAGGAATTACAACCCCTTGCTTCAAAGAGTGAGTCCTCTAACACAACAAGATAGGAAAATAAAAACGATACAAATGAAAGAGAGAACCTAAGAGTTAACACTCTTAGTTACAAGTTCTCTCACAATGAAAACAAGGCTTAAGAATATATTAACAATAATTAAACAAAACCTTAGAGAGAAAAATATAACAATGAAATCACAAACACTATAAGCTCGAATAAAACGATTCGTAATCTTTAGATTAACTCGTTCCCGTCCATTAACCTTCTCAAGTTCATCCATGACTTGTATTTATAAGCATCCCAAGAGATCTAAGAAAAAACTATCCATTTATGACTGTTGGGATTTAAAAAACTAGCCATTGGAAGCTTTCTGCGAAAAGAGTTAGTCGACAAATAAAAATGGTTAGTTGACAAAATCAGGCAAAATAACAAGTTTGGTCGATAGACAAAATAAGTTGATCGACTAAGTTATAAAAACACCCAATACTTAGTCGACAAAGACAAAAATATGCAAATAGTTGACCGTATATCTTTAAAAGTTTGGAATACTGCAAGGTCATGAATTCGATTTTTTCACGATTGTATCTATTTGAGTGGTCAAACTCGAGTTATGAAGCAAACAAATTGTGAATTTAAAAAAATATAAATTAAATCTAGCTGAAAATTAACTATAACAGAAGGATCTTCAGTTTTTCAAAAAAAAAAAAATATTATTATTGGATCACAATTGCCATGAAATTTCGCTATCATAGTTGGGACGGCTATCGTTATCTTAGTACAGGGCTGAAACGTGGCGGTTCCCAATTGGAGGCTGCTTTTAATTTTGGACGCGATGCCTTCCCGTCTATTCCACGATTTTACACCCCACGAATTAGAAGGCCAGAAGGACTACTTTGTCCTTCTGACCTTTTCCCTAATCGCCCATCAAACTAAGGGCATCATCGTAATTAGAGGCTCATAATGGGCCATTCAACAAACAAAAAGGGCCAGTCCAGTTAGACCGTTTTCCAGTCTCGCGCTCCGTCAGCGATGGCCAAACTCCCGCTATAACGACGCTATGAAATCCTCACGGTCAAATCTCCACCGTCCATCGTATCCGGGCCCACACTAATCTGACGGTGGAGAAGGATCCTGTGATGGTATCTCGAAGTTCGTAGCATCTCCTCCTGCGACTTGTCAAACGTGCGAGTAAACCAAACATATTTAAGAACAAATCAAGAAAAGCAACTCCTGGGGCTTTGAATGAGTGTGGAGAGTCCTCTTTTTGTTCCAGCGGCTCTTACGCGTAGACTTGAAGTTCAAACGACCCGAGATCGTCTCCCACTTTGCCGCACTTTCCTGCGTTTTCTCTCTCATTTTCTCGCTCCGCCAAACGGGTTCCACCGACAGGAGGTTAGTTCGTATCTTCGCTTTGCAACTTTACCCATTTGAAATCGGTTGTTCCTGCTGTATCTATCTTCAGTTGACATTTGTCATAATTTTCTTCCTGGGAAGTGAAGAATTAAAGATCTTCGATCAGATTCAGTGAGATGCTAGAGTGAATTTTCAAGTATTTATACTAGAGTGATGTTTTTCTGGTCTAAAGCACTTATGTTTTCCCTTTTTCTTTCTCCCTTTTGGACTTGTTTTGCTTTTGCTGTAATGCTGCTTGATTTCTATTTCTATTTTTATTTTTCAGGCACTTCCTAGATCTGAAATTGGAGTGAGTGGTCGCGGAGTTTGAGAGCTTTAAAATCGCCCCATAGGTAATTAGATTTACCTGAATTTTGAGCGATCCCAGTTCCGGGTTGTAGTTTGGATCTTTGTTTGGAGGTGTAAATGAGGTTTAAAGTAATCTCTTGTTCCATTATGACGATCCGCTAAGCTTGTTGCATTTTACATTTTTTACTTTTAATCTATAAGATGGCTGGACTGGTTCGAATTTAATTATGCAGTTCAAACCTGGATGGGATCCCTTCTTATTTTAGTATTCTCAATTCTTGTGTCTACATGGGTGGTCAGTAGTTAACTGGTCTCGGGTTACATGGGTGATTTATTTTATTAATATTCTAAAAGTCTTCTGTGGATTTTATTTATTAGTTTATTTGGTTCTTGTCCAGCTACTGGCTTCACGAGCTGTCTATAAACAAATGCTTGTATGTTGTGTCTGAATGCCTCTTCTAACCGAATTTCTCTATTATTATTCAGTGTTCACTTGGTTGCTGAATAACCCAAAACCGTTCTTCATCTATAGATTCATTTAGTGAAAATAAGGGATAGAGTGCTTGTGGCTTCTTAGTGATTTGTTTTGTGACCCTATTGTTCTCTACTACTCCTCATGCCTCTCTCCTCCAACCTCAAACCCCCAAAACAAAAAGAAGTCGTGGTTACAAAAGATTTGAATTATAAAGGAAGATTAGGACTTTTACATTAAAAATATTCATGGAAGTTTGGTTCTTCTAAACATGTGAGTACTAATAATCTTGATCTTCTGAACACTTTTTAGTATCAGAAGGATATATTTGCTGTTAGGTTGCGGCATTATCTAAGTATTAACTGATCTAATAGATGAATGCTCAAGTTCATGACTATTGTGTGACCTACTTAAGGTTATAAAGCAGAATTGTGAAAAGAAAAAGAAGGAAGGATATAGGAAACAAGTGTTAGAACTTAGAACAAGAAGGGAGAAAAAATAGTCAAGGTAGCAAATGTCTTGGGTGGCATTGTCTTTGCCCTGCAACGCCCTTTTTAAGCAAAACATAAAAGAATGGGATGTAGAGCGTTGGCAATTTCTAGGAAAAGGTGAGGGGGAGGCATTACACTGCATTACACTGTCTGCCTCCATGTCTGCAATGAAAAGTATTTCTGTTAAAACACATCTAAAATGATGCCATGAACAACTACTGCTGAAATCCAACTAATTTCTCTTTAAGTTTTGCTTTTCCATATCTAATTCTGCAGTTCTTTTCTTTGGGTGATTTTGTCCATGATATGCCATGTTTCTTCATTCATTTGTTTTTGAATAAAATTACTAATTTATTTTCCTCTTATCGTTTGGGTCCACAGGATTAGATCTTGTCCGATAAGCTTGAAAGATGGTTGATTAAGAACTGAGGGCTCAGTTAGATGCTACTCATCTCAAATGTACAGTGGATAACTAAAGGAGTTTTTCCATGTGGAGGACTACTGAGTTCGGATGGAGTATCAGCTATGCTAGAAGATATAGTAGCTACCCTCTCTAAAGCAGGTTTAGAATTGAACATCTGATATGTCCAATGCAAACTGGTGGAATAATTTTTACGGTTTTAGGTTATTGTTGATTTCATGTTGAAGAAGCTCTATTGTGTGCTTTTTGTGCACTTTACAAGCAACATTCTCACCAGTGCGCTGACTTCATGGAGTTATCTCGGATGGCTATTGGTAATATATTCGTTCCACAAAATTTAATTATTGAGTTGGGGAGTAAAACGACTTGATATATAACTGGTTTTTGGGTAGAAATGAAGATTTGTTACGTAGTCCTTGTAGCTGCGTCCTTGTTTATGTTGCTCATTCTGAGGTATGGAGTTATGAAAAATCCTGTCAGTGATTATCTCACAAGTCCATATCCCTATAACACAACAAATCCCCTTGAATGGATTACTTCTGGAGCTCCTCCTGTGGTTCAGAATCCAGAGAATAGTACTAAAGTGCTTTCTGTTGATACTATAATCTCCAGTTTGTTTTCTCAGAGGAACATATCCAATGAAGAGCAGCAATCTTTGGAAACATGGAACCATCTAAAACACTTAATAGGCAATGGTCAGGTCTTACCTAATGCAGCTGAGGCAATTAAGGAAGCTGGAATTGCATGGAATAATCTTATGGCTTCAGTTGAAGAGGAAAAACTTTCCTATGGAAATACGAGTTCCCATAAGCGGGGAAAAGAGAAACAGTGTCCACATTTTCTGACTAAGATTAATGCCACGGGGCTTGATAGTGGCTTTAGGTTGCAGGTTCCTTGTGGTCTGACTCAAGGTTCTTCTATTACCATTATTGGCATTCCAAGTGGTCTTCTCGGTAATTTTCGGATTGACCTGACTGGGGAACCACTTCCAGGGGAGCCAGATCCTCCCATTATTTTGCATTACAATGTTAGGCTTCATGGTGATAAGATAACGGAGGACCCTGTAATTGTACAGAATACATGGACTGTTGCTCATGATTGGGATGAAGAGGAGCGTTGTCCATCTCCTGACCCCAACAAAAATAAGAAAGGTAGTGTTACCTGAAAGGATTATGTTTTTATGATGATTACTTCTTAACTGTAGTTGCAGCAGTTATGTATTTCATGTATATCATATCAAACAAAATTTGGTAGTCTTTCATACTCTTTAGTCCGTTGTTATGGTCTTTTTCCATTTTGTGGACCACTCATTAAAATCTTGAGTACTTCATATGCCATTTAGATTGAACTCTGTGGTTTGCACCTGCTTAGCTATACAATGGTGACTTTCTTTTGGCCGAACATGTTGATTAACCTTCTATAGATATGAATGAGTTTGGTAATGGTATTAGAAATTTGTGTTGGCATGCTTCAGTAGTCACTGGAGTGAAAATGTCATGTCCTAGTTAAATTAGTCATATGGTCCTGTTATTTAGCTTTTGGTTGAGTGATAGTAATATTTCATCTTCTTCACAATTCATGAATAAAAGTGTTCATGGACTCATTTTGCATTTGCTTCTTATTTTGACATCTTTTCTTAGCATTCTTCTGGCCCCTTATTGGTATGACATGTACTTGTTCTGTTTTCCTAACTTTGTTCAATTTTTATTTGTCAGTGGATGAGTTGGATCAGTGCAACAAGATGGTGGGCAAAGAGAAGGGTTTGGCAGCAAATGGGCACTTCAATGGTTCAAGGAAGATTTCAATGGTTCCAGAAGGATCTAAAAGAAAAAAATATTTTCCATTTAAGCAAGGTTATTTGTCTGTTGCAACACTTAGAGTGGGAACAGAAGGAATCCAGATGACGGTTGATGGAAAGCATCTGACATCCTTTGCTTTTCGTGAAGTAATTTCTTTATTTTCTTGATTGAGTTGCATCTATTTTCTTCCTGGAGAAGTATTTTTTTTTGTTATTTTTTGTTTATTTGCATTTGTTTACCATGCAGAGTTTGGAGCCATGGCTGGTTAGTGAAGTAAGGATTTCAGGAGACATAAAATTAGTCTCTGTTGTGGCCAGTGGTTTACCAACATCAGAGGATTTAGAGCATGTAATCGACTTAGAAGCGCTCATATCACCACCTCTTCCTTCTCAAAAGCCATTGGATCTCTTCATAGGTGTCGTCTCTACAGCAAACAATTTTAAACGCAGGATGGCTGTTCGAAGAACATGGATGCAGTATGCTGCAGTGCGATCTGGGGCAGTTGCTGTGCGCTTTTTTGTTGGTCTGGTAATACTTCCCTCCCAAAAGTGCACTTGGAAGCCAGCTTGTTATGTACTAGTTAACTACTGAAATGTATAATTCTATTGACAGCATTAACCCATTTTGGTGGTGCAATAATTATCATATGAATGGTTTGCTTAAACTAGTTTGGTGGAATTTCAACAATTTAAAGCTAAATGGTTGGGAATGTGTAGGGCACTTTGAAAAGTTTGTGAATGACTTTTGTCAACATAAGCCTGTCTCAGCCTCCCAGGTAGTTGGGATGAAGGCTTGGTGAGTAAAGTTTTAGCTTATTTCTTTAATGAGAGGTTGGGGTTACTTAGGCAATTACTGACATGGGTCCTTGGAAATGGCCCCAAGTAGTGCACTCACACTTGAGCCTCACTTCCTGAGGCAGGTCCTTGGCAATATTTTCTAACCCTTTGGCTATTACTATCTATGACTGGGTTGTTATGTAATTGTTATTGCAACTGTCATGATGCAGTACTATTGCCCAAGTATCTAATTGGATCTGTATTTGAATGGTACTGCAGCATAAAAACCAGATGGTGAATGAGGAGCTCTGGAATGAAGCACAAACATACAAAGACATACAGCTGATGCCGTTTGTTGACTACTACAGCCTCATCACTTGGAAGACTGTAGCTATATGCCTCTTTGGGGTAAGTAATGCATTTTCTTAGCAAGAATAATTCTCTGTTTGAATCAATTGATTGACCTACTATACCATCTTGGACAGACTAAGGTGGCATATGCAAAGTTCGTTATGAAAACTGATGATGATGCATTTGTTCGTGTGGATGAAGTGCTGGCTTCTTTAAACAGGACAAATGTGACCCAGGGTTTGCTTTATGGTCTAATCAACTCAGATTCCCAACCTCATCGGAATCCTGATAGCAAGTGGTATATTAGTTCTGAGGTAATCTTCTCTCTATTTGCATTCATAATTGGAAAATTTGTAGGTCGGTTACTTTAGGCAGAGT
Source organism: Diospyros kaki (assembly GCA_036245055.1). Taxonomy (NCBI): domain Eukaryota; kingdom Viridiplantae; phylum Streptophyta; class Magnoliopsida; order Ericales; family Ebenaceae; genus Diospyros; species Diospyros kaki. The sequence goes on along the minus strand of BSEG01000002.1, from coordinate 3,210,480 downwards.
TTGATTTAGAAAGATAAAGTTCTTTTTCCTGTTCATAGAATGATCAAAGTTGATAGTACTATTGACTGTTACTCTGGCCAGAAACCACAGCCTTACATTAATTCACCAATATATATTTGCAATACTACTGTAATTTTTAAATGATTTATGGTTGTTTGCTTTAGTCTTCACAGTGTGTGATCCGTTCATTTGAAACTAGTGCATTATTTGCTGAGAAAATTGGATGAATCCTCAAAACCAGACAACTTCATGCAATTGCAAAATATCACCAGATTCAAAACAAAATAGTTGATCAAGGAAAGAAATATGAATGATATTAACATGGTAATTCTAGGTTGCGTGCTTGCAACTATGGGAGGGTTTTGTATGATAGATGACTGCAACCATTATATGTGAATGATTTATCTGTCTGCAGCATAGTGTTTGCAACCCATTTATTTGACAATAGTGCCTTCTTGTTACCAGAATTGATTGAACCCCGATGTAAACCGAGGGGACAATTGGTCCAAACTGAAAATATCACTATTGAAAAGGTTGATCCATAAAGAAATATGGTTGATATTGAAATGGTCATTTTTGGTCATGAGCTTTTTAATTGTGAGAGATTGTTGGGTAATGGACTACTGTAAATGTTGTACCAGTTTCAAATGTAGATTTGAAGCTAATTTTACAAATTTAATGGGAAAAGGGGAAGAAAACTAATTATTTGCATGTATACCTTGAATTTTGTGCATAGTTCACCTCTCTAAAAACTAGAAAGGGCCAAAAATATATCTGACCTCATGCTATGTCTTACTGACAAATCATAATCAGAAAAAGCTTGTCTTATTTATAACATGTGACAGTGTTCTAAAATGCGCTAGGCGCTAATTGAGCGCTAGATTGGGGCCTAGCGCCTAGGCGGCGCCTAGGAAAATTGCCTTTTTTTTTTTTTCTATAAGTTAGAAAGACGAATGAGAAGAGCTACAAAAATCGAAGGTGGTGTTCTCTTCGTGTTTCAGTTTTCAATTTTGAATTTTTATTTCATTTTCAGTTTTGTGTTTTAAGTGTATGCTTTAAGATTTTTGAAAACACGTTCTTTTTGTCATTTTGAAAAACTGTTTCTTAAAATTGAAAACTTGAAAACGCGTTTACTTTGAAATTTTGAAAAATTGTTTTGTGTTTTTTTTTCTTCTTTTCTTTTTTCTCTTTTCTTCTTCTATTCTTTGGCGCCCAACATCTTCTCTGGCGTCAACGACCACCACTAGCCAAAGATTCACACGATCAAAGCCTACCATTAGAAACTCCGAGCTAAGGGGGTTAATATACACAAAAATGGGCCAAGTTTAACAGTTGGATTTTTGTAGATTTAATTTTTAATTTTTGGTCAATACCTATATACGCACTACCAGTTGCCACCGACCACCATGGTCAGTGGTTTCCGGCGATCAGAGGTAACCACTCGACACTCAAGGGCCCATTGACCAACATACCCAACAATTAGGAAGATCCAACGGCCAAATCTCCTTGGAGCTAAACTTAATCATTCAACCCACCCGCCTATCGCACTGCCAGTCGCCACCAGCCACCATGGCCGGTGGTTTCTAGCCATTTGAAGCAACCACCCGACACTCAAGAGTCCATCGACCAACATAACCAAAAACCAACAAGAGAAGGAAGAGGATAGAGGAGAGAGGAAGAAGACCAGCAAGATCGAACGACGGGGGCAGGGGCAGGGGCTGGGGCTGGGGCTGGGGTAGTCGACAACAGTGATGGCGATGGTGGTGGAGGGCGTAGTCGACAGTAGCTCGTGGCGATGACGGAGATGGCGGGCACGGTTGACGACCAAGGCTGGAGAAGGAATGGAAGAGAGGAGAGAAGAAATGGAAGAGAAGAGAGGAGTGATCTGGAGATTGGGGGTCAAGATTGAGGGGTGGGGTTGGGGGGGAGCATTTTCCGTGTTTTGAGTTTAGTAGCGTGTCTTGGCTAAAAACGGCCAAAACGCATTTTTGATGCTTTGAGTGTAATTTTTTTTTGTGTTTTGGAAAATGCAATTTTGAAAATGGGTAAGTAAACGCGTTTTAGGGGTGTTGAAAAACTGAAAACAAAAAACAATTCGAAAACAGCAAAGAGATCAGGCCCAAAGCTTCTTGAGAAGAGCCGCAAAAATGACGAAAGAAGTTGATAAGCTATCAGAATGTGATAAAAAAAATGAAAATAGACATGTTATTGAATAATATAAAAAAATGCATTAAATACTCATTTTTACTTTTATTTAATTATAAATTGATGTTATATATATGTTAAAATTAATTAAAAAATATATTGATACTATATATATGTATATATATATATGTTAATATTGCTATTATATATAAGTATAAACACACAGACACAATGACGGAGGAGATGGATGGCGACAGGCAGCGGTCGATGGGGGCGATGGATGGACAGACGACGACGAGAGCCGAGAACATGGCTAAGAATGATGATTGGCGACGGCAATGAGAGAGAGAAAGTGACTAAGACAATTGGCGGTGGTGCCGGCAGCAGCAACAAGAGAGAGAAATCGACGAGTCCACCAAAGATGAGGGAGAGAAATCGACAAGAGGATATAAAAGCGAAAGGGGAAATCCAAATGAGTGTCCATTCCTGGCAGCTAGGCCCCGCCTGGGCTGATTGGGCTCGATTAATCAAGCTTGACGCCTAGGGGTGTCGATTTGTAGGAAATCGTGGCGGCACCTAGGCCGCGTTTTAGAACACTGACGTGAGACATACAAACCATCCATCAAGTTTTAAGCTTATTCTTTTCCTTTTGAAATGTGATTAAATTAGGAATTATATTTTTCTAATGAGTTGTTTGTTGGAACATGTATTGAAGTCCATAACTCATGTTCAACTTACTAGAATTAGATAAATTAGATCACTGTGGACATATTATCTAATGTATTTAGTTATAATGGATCGGCTAAATGTGCCATTGGATTCAATTGTGATCAATGCAGTTAACTGAAAATCAAATACAAAAAGCCTCTTGTTAGTTACTTATTACGACTCTTTGTTTTCTTCTCTCCGTTGCTGAAGGAATATGCTGGGCAGCGTTACCCTCCTTGGGCACATGGACCCGGATATGTTGTGTCACAAGACATAGCAAAAGCAGTCTATAAGAAATCTGAAGACGGGCACTTGAAGGTAAAGAACATAATAATCTCTTACCAAAATCATTTTAAGAACTTAGTTATAGTTTTCTTGTGTAAGTTTGATTAGCATCCATTATGATTTACTAAGATACTAAGTATTAATACAAGTTTATAATGTCTTTCCTCATTATATGGTGTAGCAAATAATCGTTTACTAAGACACCTTGTATCTTAGAAGTTGTTTTTGCTATAATGCACACTTCTGCACCATAACAAATGCAGTTATCTAAATCTGAAAATATACTTTATTTCATGCTACAGATGTTTAAACTCGAAGATGTGGCAATGGGAATCTGGATTGAGGATATGAAGAAGGGGGGCTTGAAAGTAAGGTACGAGAACGAACAAAGGATCTATAACGAGGGGTGTAAAGACGGTTATGTCGTTGCTCACTACCAAGGTCCAAGAGAGATGCTCTGTTTATGGCAGAAACTCCAAGAAAGAAGCGCTCAATGTTGTGGAGAACATTAACTGTATTTAACAAGTCATTTTTGGTTTCTGAAACCTCCCGAATTCTTTGTAGAGAGATTCAACTTTGCTTGAGATGGAAAGAGACGAGGAAGGTGCAACAAGCCACTAGATTCATCTTGGTTGCTGCTGGTCTATAATAGTCTCAACTGACTTGCAACTAGAAGAGACGAAGGCGCAATTGTGCATTTTACTCGAAAGCTGCAGTCACCATTGTATAACAATGAATTTCTTGTAGTAAAAGCATAGTGGTAGGCTAGTTTTGAGGATGCTTGTAGCATATTTAGAGAGGTAGATGGTGCTTGTACAGTGCTAAGTACATTACCAGTCGTATTCAATTATCATCACATAACATATGTTCTTTAATCTGAATTGTTTTCATTGAACATTCACCAAAACCTTTGATAATTAAGAACCAGCCAAGCAACTGTCAATAACCAACCAAGCAACCGCCAAGCCTACCAAAAGATCGTAACAAGAACATTACAAACAAGCCCCTGAAGATTAACAGTACGTTGAAATGACAGAAAAGTCCAGGAGAAACAATATGAAAGAAAGATCAGGCTGCCGTGCATCCTATGCCGTATCGAACATTGGGAAAGACGAGAAAGAGGCCGCTGCAGATTATGCCCACCATCAGGGGAAAGCTCTCCATCACTTCATCCATCTCCTTGGCGTGTCCGGGGAACAGACAGTTCGTCACCCGATAATCCGAGAAAGCAATGGCGGCGAACACCATCACAGACATGACGGCATGAACAAAATCATTGAAACCAATTCTGTAACGCTCGTCTTTGGGGACTTCAACGGCCAGGCCGGGCTTGAACACTGCCAGCCCCTTTGGAGTGACAAAGCCGTAGTAGACGTGGCCGTCAGGCGCCCGGAAACTGTCAGTGAAGTGGAAGAAGAAGCAGGAGAGGGCGCAGAGGCCAAGCAGGACGTTGATCATGAGTGTGCTGACCGGAGAGCACTCCCCCCTGCCGTACACGGCTGGGAGGACCATCTCAAAGGTGAGAAGTGTCCCGGTTGGGAGGAAGTTTGCGAGCATGGATGTCCTGGACAGCGTTTTCTGAACCCCATTTGCCATCGCCTGCCTTTTCCGGCCACCGCCATGGGCCTTTCCCGGGGCTGGTTGTGGGGAAGATGGGTAGATGGATGGATCGACATGTGGGGATGCATTGTAGATTTTGATTCCTATTCCTTCGGGTTGAACCATTATCAGAGGAGAAGGAAATACAGATTCAGATGCCAATCAAGGCAAGAGAGTTTCAAGGTTGATTCACTCGGTTATATATAATTTTTTGATGAGGAAATGAAAATTTGAATTTCAAACGGTCAGTAACTGCCTCCTTCCTAACCGTTGCAATCTGCGGAGGAAGTGACTTTTTGGGATTCCCTATTGTCCGGGCAATTTTGGCCATTGGCAGGCAGTTTACGGGAAACTGTAGCTCTAAACTTCCTTGGCAACACAGCCAACAAGGCTGTGAATTATAGTTAAAATACTAGTTATTAATAAAGGCCATTCTGGACATTGAACTCAGCAGTGTGAGGAAGAATTTCACATCACAGAAGAAAACCTGTTGAATACATAACATTTATAACTCGTGACAAAAACTCCCAGGAGATCTGGAATTCTTTCATAAACACAAGAAACCTTACAGGCCAAGAATATAGGCAAAATTGATGTATTGATAAGACTAGAAAGCATGAAGGTGGCATCTTAATGTTTACATCATTATGTGTCAACAGTTTCCCAAGTCTCACCAAAAATGCAAATTCAGTTTTCACACTGCATGATAACCGGTGAAGAACTTAGATTAGTTGTTTACAGGGCTTCTGAAGAACCAGGTGGCAGGTGCCCTTCTATCGCGGCAAGAACCCATGACGAGAAATTGCAATCTCAAAGGCTTGCATTCTTTCCCCACGAGCCAACCCATTGCGATCATAAGATGATATTTCATTGATGTTGAGATCAACGCAAGTCTTGACAAGCTCATTGCCAACGCGTTCACAAGCTTCCTGGCATTTAAGGAGAAAAGTGAGGAAGCGCGCCAAGCAGAGCATAGGACTGTTTACTAAGGAATAAACTGAAGCAGGGATGCTTACAATAGTGCTGCATGCGGGATCCCCACGAATAGAATTCAGGAAAGTGCTTCCATAATATAAGCACTTCTTGCTCTGGTCATCCACCAGCATGGCATACAATTGCTTCTCTGAACAGAATACTGAAAGCCGCGGTTTTGTGGGTGAGCCGTTAAACTGGCCAGACAAAACAGGAAATTATGGTAAGGTTAGACAGAAACAAATATTAAGTAAAAGTATAATTTCATAACGAAACACAATGATCCATGCAACAATGTTAGTGTATCATTAGAAGGTATACGTGATATTAATTTTCTCAGTGAAGCATCAGAGACAAGAAATCATTCAGTACAGCATTAAGGAATCTCTTACTTCTACTGCAGAAAAACAATTTGAAACTAAATCCTTCAAAAGCCGCGTTAAATATGCCAGGATTGATTGGTCAAGGTGCCAGATGGAAGAGATCTATCCTAAGGAGCTTCTATGATGTGATAATAAACTGGGAACAGAATTATCTCATGTGAATGACAAGAGAAGCCGGCTGTTAAAGGTATATATGAAAGCTAAAAAGCCATGATGCAAAGTGCAAGCAGTTGGTTCAAAAACGCAAAAACTGGTGAAATCACCAAGTCGTTGAACAAGAGACCTTCCCCCCCACCAAAATGTGGGGTTATGTGGGTTGGGTTTGCAGCCTGTTGTCACTTCCAAAGAGGAGGACGATCAAAAGGGAGACGAAGAGATGCATGGATGACCAAAATCAAAGGAATTAAACATATCCAACCCGAACCATCCCTCCTCGCTCCTGCTCCTGACCCCCAGCAGAACAGGATAAAAGATCCACCCAGGAAAAGGAAAATCTCCTTGTAACATGAATTCTGTCATAGTGTTAAGTCATAAGAAAACCCGTTTTAAGGATTTTGCATCAGAGAAGAAATAAAATTGGTCAAGGTCTGCTCTGGTAAAACTGTCAATGTCAAAGCTCCTGTACTATACTCTTATATTTAAAGCAAAACCAACACGCATTTATAGTCCACCTGACTAAAGCAATGATGCCCACAACAGCGTACCTTTATGCTTTATTTGTGTTAAGATATATCACATATAATGTAGGAATACCAAGATATTCATAGATGATGAAGGTATATATTCTGAAAGATGCATTTATAGGCCATCCGACTAAAGCAATGATTACCACGAACAGTACACCTTATGCTTTATTTGTGTTAAGATATATCACATATAATGAAGGGATACCAAGATATTCATAGATGATGAAGATATATATTCTATGTATAGCTGCAGGTTTGCAATATGAGATTTATTTGATTTTATTAATATAATTAAGTTATTATAATCATTTAATCTCTTTTTAATTTATATTGGCCCTTATATCTGTATATATAGGTCATTCCCTTCACATTGATGATATATAAAAAAGTTTAGATTACATTTGTTCCGCACATTCTTCTTCCATTTTCTTCAAGGGGGCACTAAATCAAACTGGTCAAGCAAACAGTTCAGTGCAACTGAAGGATCCTAAAAATGACGGCGTTAACTTCTTTGTTTTCTTTTTCCCTTTTGATTCTTCTGAAATATTAATGATAAATAAGTAAACAATGAGAGTATGAGATTCTACAGAGTTATAAGAGCCTCCATGAAACATGCTGAGGGTATCAATTAAGACAAATCTTAAATAATGAAAGAAGCTCTACCTTCTTTCTCAGTCTCCTGTTTCGAATTTTTGCACTCTCCTTCAGGGTATTTGCCCTCGCTTCAACCACCAAAGGCCTCACAGATAAGCCTGAGATTAAGAGAGAAATGCAGCAGTAAGATCAAGACGATGCCACCAATTTCGAGGCCCACTTAATTATACTTTTCCTACATGTGCAGCATGTAGATGGATGACAAAAATACAGTGACACTCTTAAAACATCAAATTACAATGAAAAGTTTAATGCACATGCTGATGTATAATGCAAATTTCCTTGTTCCAAATGGGTTCTAAAGATGATTCAATTATATGTTCAGTTAAAAGAAATCTTGGAAAGTGAATGAATGGAGTAGAGTCAGTAGACCATTTGTAAATCACTCACTTCTACTCTGCAGAGGAAGCAAACAAGAAAGACGTGAATGGGTGCCAAACAGATCACACGTCTTGAATTGCAGTGCAGAAAAATTCCCGGGAACCATAATTGTACTTTTAGTAAACAAGAGACCAAATAAGAACTAGAAGCTCTGAACTACCACACCAGCAGAATGAACATTCCATCAGCCAAACAGGTGCCTATTTCTTCAGGAAAAGTAAACCAAGTTGTCAGTTGGTAATTTTATCGAACATTATATCTACAAAACCCCTATCAAGCCCAAAACTATTCTTTCATACGACAACAAAAATTAATTTGTGGGTAATTAGCTAATAGCAAAAAGCGTTATCATACAGCAATAAAAATTAATTTTTTATGTGACGAAAAAGCAAATTTTAAAACTTCTACCTGGCGTAGAGAAGAAGTAAAAGAAACCATTAAATTCTTTTAAACAAAGCTTCTCTCAATCAAAAGAGATTCTTGCAAAAACACAATCAAACAGCCATTTAAGAGAACCTAAGAGTCGTTGTCTCATGAATCTATAACCTCTTGAGACTGAATCATGCATCTCTTGGCATATAATTTAACCTTATGAGCTTGAAATATAAAAAGAATCACTTGATATAAAAATAAGACATTATGCATCCAGCAATCAAGTGTCACCAACTCAGCTTTGCCAAACCTAACCTTGAGAGGACTATCTACTTGTCATCCTATCATGGCTTAGAAATCCAGCAAGAAGACAGAGTCAAAGGGACAGACTTGTACCTGTATGGAAAATGAAATTACTATACCACCCTTGTGTTTTAAAAAGCAGTACATTTTTTTATAGAAGTACAATGATATCCAGTCTTGCTTTTCTAAGCAAAATATATAAAGTTTCCGACTTTAGTTTTAGTAAGTGTATTTTGGACATTCATGAATTTTCTCATAAAAAAATATTATTATTTTTATGATAATATTTTGTGTCCTCCCAAGTAAGCTTAAAGGTGAGGTTTCTCTTTTATTTTTCATTAATTTTTATACTTAAAACATAAGAAGATATTAAAAAAAAAAATTCATCATTCAAAGGACAAAATAATATTGTCTTTAAGCTATAAATATAATTTTCCTTCTTTCTCTTTTATATGGGTTTCTTTTTATTTTTTTCATTAAACTCTTCTTCCCCTCATTTTCAAGAGTAACCCAACATAGCTTTATTCCTTATATAATTGTTGAGAACTAACAACACAAACCTTAGGGTAATAATATAGCAGATTGAAGATAGTAAAGACAAGAAACATGATAACAAACATACACAAAATAGAAACGAAAACAACAAAGGGAGACAAGGATTTTTATTGTAGTTCACCCCAAAATAGGGTTACGTCCACGTTGAGTTCTGGTGAAAAGAACTCACTGCACTAAAGAGACAAATCGGAGATTACATCCTCAAAACCCTCACAAATACTCTCTGTACAACAATGATTTGCTAACAAAATGCCCCAGAATCACTAATACAGATTAGAGGCGAATCCTATAGAACTAGAGAACAAAAAACAAATCAATACAGAGTATTTACAGAGAATGAGGAAGAGAAACCCACCAGAAAACCCTTGCCCAAAGCCAAGACGAAAACCTTCTCGATCTTTTTCTTTCTTTTCCCTTTTTTCTTTTCTTTATTTTCGTCTGACCGTTCATATCCTGAGGAGTGAGACTAAAAGCGACGATGGATGGCTGGGATTGCATCTCATAAAAAGTTTGAATGAATGGCTGAGATCAGATCGTGCAGCACGATCGATTATTCCAACAGAAAGGCATACGGGCAGGGAAATCAGTCGGGTGAAAGGACGATTGGGCGCCTCAAAGGAATAGCTGATGATTGTCGCGTGTTACCATCCAGCAGGTGCCACATGGCAACCTGCGGTTGTCACACGCGGTCATCCACTCAGCAAAGCCACACAACATGTTTTGGTGCTTTACCACCATCAATCTCCACCTTGAAACATCAAACCATAGGTGAACCCCCAAATTCTCACACAGTGTAGTATGCTACAATTCTCACCTTCACAACTCTGGTTGATCTGATCAACTAATACCCACATGCAACAGGTCCAAGCAATGCTTGAACTTTGTTGCAGTTAGCACCTTTGTATCTATATCTACTGGGTTGTCTTCTATAGGCACCTTCAGTATAATTACAGTGCCATTAGCCACCAAATGTCTTACATAATGATACATGACATCCACGTGTTTTGTGCGTTCATGATAGACTGGATTTTTGGACAAATGAATCGCACTTTGGCTGTTTGAATACACCACCACCTTACTCTGAAGTAGGTGGATCTCCTGAAGAAGGCCTTGAAGCCACACAACCTCTTTGAAAGCATTAGTCACTGCTACATACTCAACCTCAGTGGAAGACAGCACAACCAGAGGTTGCAGCTGTGATTTTCAACTGATGCAGTTTCCACCTTACTTTGAAGCAGGTGGATCTCCTGAAGAAGGCTTTGAAGCCACACAACCTCTTTGAAAGCATCAGTCACTACTACATACTCAGCCTCAGTGGAAAACAGCGCAACCAGAGGCATAGCTATGATTTTCAACTGATGCAGTTTCCACCCAAGGTGAAAAACAGAGCAGTAGTGGACTTTCGAGTGTTTTTTTCACCTGCAAAGTCAGAATCTACATATCCAAAAAGATCAAGAGTATTATATCTTTTCTTGTAGCTCAGTCCAATATTTACAGAACCGTTTATATATCTTAGTAAATATTTCAGAGCATTCTAATGAGGTTTATCAGGATTTGACATGAATCTATTAAGGGAGGAAATAACATAAGCTAGATCAGGTCTGGTACTAATCATGGCATACAGAATGATTCCAATTGCATTAGCATATGGAACATTTTCCATTTTAATAATTTCTGAGTTAGATGTTGGGCTTTGAGATTTAGTTAGGACAAAATGTTCAACTAATGGAACACTTACTAGCTTGCAATTGTGCATGCCAAATTTTTTAACAGCTTTCATTAAATAGTCATTTTGATAAGCCTTTAAGCTGAAGTTGCCTCTATTCCTTTCTATTGTTATTCCTAAAATTTTCTTAGTTAGCCCTAAGTCTTTCATATCAAAGTTTGTGTTGAGCATTTTTTTTAATTCATTGATCTTAGACTTAGACTTGCTAATTAACAGGATATCATCCACATATAACAATAGGTAAACAGGGACATTAGAGAGAATGAAATAAAAACAGTTATCATATTGACTCCTAATAAACCCAATCCCTAGAATAAAGTTGTTAAATTTTTTATACCATTGTTTTGGGGATTGTTTTAAACCATGCAATGATTTTTTCAACAAACAAACATGCTCAGCTTGTCTAAGTCAATATATCCAGTAGTTTGAACCATATAGATTTTCTCCTCTAAGTCTCCATGCAAGAATGTTATTTTAACGTCTAATTGTTCTAGTTCAAGATCAAATTGAACAACAACAACAAGTATTATGCGGATTGTTTTAAATTTAACTACATGAGAGAAAATTTCAGTGTAGTCTATGCCCCCTTTCTGAGTGAACTCCTTAGCCACTAATCTTGCTTTATACCTAATTGGGTCAGTATGAGACATACTTTTTTTTAATTTGTACAACCATTCACACTAGATTAGTTTTTGTTTCTGTGGTCAATGGACCAATTCCCAAGTACCATTAGCTTTAAGAGAGGTTATTTCCTTATCCATGGCCTGCTTCCACTTTGTGCATTCCTTGGAGCTGACAACCTCCTCATAAGTGGAAGGCTCACCACTCCTTAATTCTAACCCCGCAACCAGGGCACAATACACTAGGTCTGAATAGGCATACCTTGCAGGAGGTCTAGTAACCCTCTTGCTCTTATCACGGGTTAACTGATAGTCATTGAGATCTTGAGGTGAGTCATGGTGTTCCACCTCAATCTCAGGGTTATCTTCTTGTTCCTCTTGATCATCATCATGATCAGAGGTGTGGTTTTCATTAGACATAGGTAAGGGTGCACCTTCTAGGTTAGGTTCTATTGCAGTGGGAGCAGTTGACAGGTTGTTATTTCCTGCAGCTTGCTCCACCTCAATTTGAGACCTTCCTAAGATAACATAATCTCCTGGTCTTCTTAGAATATTGGTTTATTCTGTGTTTTGAAATTTACAAGAGAAAATGTGTAATACCCGAGAAATTTTAAAGGACTCAAGGGTAATTTATCTTGGGGGCAAAATGAAATTTAAGGATAAATTGAGGGTACAACGATAATTTATTGCAATATGGATGACCGAATCGACTGCCGGGAGTGCCCTGGAGCTGAGATGCCTAAAGAAGATAATGTGGCATTAACAAGCACCCCAAGATAGGATTTATGGTGCCGAAAGAAATCAGATCGGGAACAGTTTTCGGTACAGTAAAATAGTAGCTGCCAATTAGGCTGCAATACCGAATTATTGTAGACAACTTCTCGGAAGTCAACAGAAGCTTGAGGGGGCTCTGATTTTGCGTAAGGAATAACCCTGAGGCGATTTTTGGGATGAATCAATAGTCCGGTGAGGTCACTGGGGCAAAATCGTCCTTATCGAGTAAATTCAAAGTTATTAATTATGGATTTGAAGTATTGTAATGTAAATTAATTCTATGGTTGAAGGTGTATTTGTAATTAATGAAATATCCAAGTATAATTAAGATAAATTATGGGATTCAAATGTGTAAAATATTATATATATATATATTTAATTAAGTATTTTTGTAAAAGAAATTTCAAAAGCAACAATTTCCACCGAAAGAAGCCATTTCCACCTAAAGTTACAAATCAATTGCCACCAAGCATCATTCTCTGTCACTCATTTTAAGTAACTTTAAGCCATGAGAATTGAGGGCCATGTGAGCTTAATAATTATGTTGTCTAATTAAGTGGGTTTCTCATGATGGACTGTTGTGCTTGATGACCAAGGCAGATTGCCTATAAATAGTGGCACTCAGTTGTGCAAAATGGAAATGAGAAGCAAGAAGTAATTGAAGGCAGGGAGAATTAGAAGGCATTGCTCGTGAAGGAGGACGACAGCAAGGTTGGTAAAATAATTTAAGTAAATGATGAGCTCGTTTAGTCAATTTAATGACTAAATTAATAAATTAGTTAAATTAAAGAATTAATTTAGTAGTTTCGGCAGTAAGGTAATTAGAAGTTTAGTTTAATTGATTAATTTAGTGAGTTAATTAAATTAGTTAACTTCATAAATTAAGTCAGTAGATTGGTTTAGTGGATTAGTCTATGATTATTTAATGAATTAACCTTATGCTATACATATAATTTTATTAAGCAGAGAAAGAAATGGCAGCAATGGCACGTGCAGGAGGCGCATGCGCAGGTCGCTGGAAGGATGAAGAAGATAAATAGGAAGGAGAGAAAAGAAAAAGAAAATAAGAAAAAGGAAAAGAAAAGAAAAAAAAAAGGGAAGAAAATAGGAAAAATGTGGATAAAAATTCTGAAAAATGTCACAATAATTCTAGAAATTATTTTGGGCTAGAAGAGTATTTCAAAGCCAAGAAATTGATCGGATACGCATTTCGATGTCGGGCACGCATATCGAGGCGATACACGCTTTTCGAGAAAATTCGAGTTTACATCTAAAAGTAAGTGGTTTTATCCCGAGAACCTATATATGAAACGTTTGCTTCATTATGCATGATATTTATTGAAGTTATGATCATTTCATATTGCATGGAAAGAAGTTATTCTTGCATGGTACGATATTATTGGCATATTGATACTCATGCATGGGATGGGGATGTCGCCCTAAGAGTGTAGCCGTAATTCCCAAGGGCAATGATGGAACAACGTTAGGATTATCCTGCAGAGGTTCGGGATTCTGCCTAGGGTTCCGTGCCAGGCTGGTAGGCTAGGGAAGTTACACTAGGGCACATGATTGTTTATGTTATTGCATCACGTATTCATGTATCATGTTTTTAAACCCTTACTAGAAGATTCATCTTCTAATGGGTTATGCCCCTGGAACATTCAACGTTCCAGTTTAGAATTGCAGCTTAGGCAAGGATCAGGTTGAGATGAGACGGCATGTGATGGAGTGGCCGATGGATTCAGCAAGCTGACTCGGATATGTTTTACCTAATGCTTCATTGATGATTAGCCTTGTTAGAACATTATGGAATCTCCATGTATTTATGTATTTCAATATTGAGGATATGATGTTAATGTATGGTATGAATTCTTATACGGTTATAAAGTGAAATTGATTATGGATCATATCAGGTTTCGATTTTAAGCTTCCGCATTTATGATGATTACCGGTCTTAGCTTATTGATTCTTATTTAGTGAGTTGAGAAGGTAAAACGGGATTGTCGGGAGATGGTTTATAAAAAAAAAAAATATTCCCGAAATTCCTAAGTTATTTAACGCTCAGAAAAGCGGGGCGTTACAGTTGGTATCAGAGCATAATTGCTAAAGACATAGGAAATGTCTGAGCCTTGAGTGACTCTAGTATGAGCGAATATAAGAAAAATGTCGCATGTGGCTAGATAAGCAAAGCCACCGTAGGATTTGGGTGTTGACGGTTACTGGATAAGTGTGTTGTAGTGGAAGTGCATGTCTAGACAAGTTCTGGCTAAGGAAAGATTTGGTACTTAAGTGTGTCCATTGTGACCCACCTCTCTTTCCTGGGAACTTACCTGGTGTACTCTTCACGACAGACACTATTTCAGTAGACGACTACTATTCCCGGTGAATAGTAGAATGCCTAATAGAAGCTAGTACTGGAAAAATGATCTAGTTATTGGAATAAGGATTCGATGAAATGATTCGAGTGTAAGGTTGATTCAATAACCGTGATTATGGATCCGAGAGATTTAGGGACTGATGATTTGAGGTCAGTTGTTGAAATCCTTACAATGAAAGATAGGATAACTACGGTTATTGAAGGATGATCGGATTAGTGATGATTAGTTCAATGTGTCATGGCTTAGCTGTCGAGTTAAGGATCAAAGGATAAGGATTTTCGAGGGTCATTTAGTATCTCGGAAATAAGATAAGGGGATCCAACGGATTGGATCAAACAAGAGGCTGAAGATGGCCAAGTAATGGCGTGAGAGTTGCGTCCATTGATGAGGAGACAGTGGTGCAACTGATGAGACTTGGAGAGACGAGGTAAAGAAACCCTAACAGCGTAACGACACTACTGGTTCGGTGTTCGCAGTGACAGATCTGGATCTAGGGACCCGCGAGCAGAGGGCTGATAGATGGCTTATGGTAAGGTACGTGAGACCCGTCGACCAAAGCATTATAGCAGACTGCCAGGGAGACGATCAGATGCTGAAGATCTGGGACAACCCGGTAGGGTCTGTACCTTGTGTGGAGCTCAAATTCCAATGAATTAGGATACAAGGCGTACCACTAGTTTGTCGATCAAGGCTAGGAGCTTAAGGAATCGACCTAAGGTAAGATGGATCGTACGAAGGAGACACGATCTAAGGAATAAAAAGCATGTAATGTCTTGAATGCGAACTATGTGTCCTATTTAAATTGTATCTAGGTTATGGTCATTTCTTGAATTGGTAATGAGACGAGGATAATGAGGCTCGAGGGGAAATTTAACCTCAGGGTCTAGTTCGGCAAATGCCAAGTGAGATCATTAGATGGTTGTCTTGTAATTGCCTTAAAGAAAGAATTAGGTTGCAAGGAAAATATACTCAACGTATGGATATGATAGATGAATACTCGTGAGTTGTTTAAGTGTTACTTATGAGGTAAGGAAATCATCGACTGTGATGAGGGCCTAGAATGAATGTCTTTACAAAAAAGGTTAGACTCGTGGCAGTGACAATGAATGATAGTTCTTGAAGGACTACGATGAGACCGTGCGATTTTCACCCAAGGCGTACCCATTTGAGGGTTGACGTATGATGTAGGAGTAAGCCTACTATATGATAGGGGTGATGATGACAGCTTGTATGCTGGCTGGCAGTAAGTGTAGTGCCTAGGAAGAACTAATTTAATAGTCGTGTGCCGATAGTCAGCTGGATATGAAGAACGAAATGCGAGAATCGGTGGATTCTTGATAAGATTTCAGGTAGTGGAGCATGGATAGTCCAAAAAACCATAATGGCGAGTTGTGAGAAGCAATCTCGGTTTAAAGTAGAGTTTGGGTATCAAAAAGGAAATAGTTGATTGATAGGTCGTATCGACCCTAAAGAAATGATGAAAAGACCTAGTCAACAGAGGTTATAACCACGATTCAGTGTGCTAAATGGATCTGTGAAATCAGGTAAAATTGTTGGTGGTCAACCCGACAAGATGAACTTGAAAGCACCATGATGAATAGTGGATTGGGAGCCATGATTGCAAGGAAATTGAATCCATGAAAGATAACTAGAACCGGATATTGCGATATGATTCAGGATTTTCAAGGATAAATCGGTTTGAAATTCTTGAGGAATTTCTGATTGAGGATCTAGGGATTCGTAATGGAACTTTAGAGTTTTCAGGAAAAAAACCCAATGAGGATTGGAGTATCATGGGAGATGTAAGTACCTACCTGCTCTAGCTGGTAGCATGGCTATGGATTGTCGTCTTGAAGATTGTGTAAATCTTGGACGTGATTAAGAGAATCAAGATGATGACAGATGTGCCAGGATGATAGGTTGCAGTAGGAGAAGCTGCAGACCCAAATTGATTGAGGATTTGAGAATTTTCAATTTTTGAGATTGGAACTCTCGTATGGCTAAATAGTTAGTCTAGATAACCTTGATGGGCAAATCGGGAGATGTATTGCTGTGTGATGTCAGCAAGTAAAGAGCCTGTCGAGATATGGTACGGGCACTTGCGGTTAATAAAAAGTTGTAAGAAGAATTGAGAAATAGCAAGATATATTCTCGGAAGATTTAATTGAATTATTTCTTAATGATGAAATTGCCAATGATAGCTTGAGGTTATTGGATGCTTGATTAAGTGTGACTTGATTAAGGACGTAAATTATCAGGTGATAATTAAGAGTTGATATTTTATCTCAAATTGATGAATTATTAAATAGCTGCAAGAGCCTGAGGTATTTTATGATCAAAATGCAATCGAGGCTAAGACAAGAGAATGAAACGTTAAAGTACCAAAGCATAATATTCATTCCATAGTTCAAACGATTACAGGAAATCAAGCCGTACAATTACTTAAAGGAAAAAGAAACCATGAAACTGATGATGATGCTGAATGCTCAGTAACGACGAAGGTTGCCAAACACGACAGGTCCCAGCTCATCAATGTCATCTGGGGGTGGCATCTGGCTACTGCTGGCTTCACCAGGGTAAGGTGGAAGAGTAGCCTCTGAGAAACTGGGAAGAGGGACGTCCTCAGGGATGATAGGAAGATCGGAATTCCAACTTGGGTATTGATCAGGTTGAGAAGCAGGTTGGGGATGTGAGGCATAATATGCGAACAGTGAATCTTGCAAATAAGCTCGATAAGCTTGTAAATCACTAACCTGCTGCTGAAGTGTAAGAATCTGAGATACACATCCATAGACAGGATCCTGAAGCCGAGCCTGAGCTTCAATAAAGAATGTATCGGCAGCCCAAAATCGGTCGTTTACCGGAAGCGAAACTAGGAAGTTGATGAAATTTCTGACGCCAAAAACATCACGGATGGCGGCAAAACGAGTAGTACCATCCTCACGACGGAAGTAAGGGGCAAAGATGCATTCTGGACTGCATCCTCTACGTAGGACTAGGCAGGCCCCACATCGAGACTGGGCTCGCATGATAGATCTGGATCTGGCTAAATCTAAACAAATCAGATATGGGTTGGAATATATATGGGTCAGATCTAATGGGTTGAAACAGGGATGGGTCAAACCTGAAGTGGATTGAGACGGGTCGGGTTGGATCGGATCGAGACGGGTCGGGTCGGGCCGGGCCAAGTCGGGTCGGATTGACCCGGATCTGGCAGCAACGATAGCAGCAAGGACAGCAATGGCGCCGAGGTGGCCGAGGGAGGCCGGCCGATGGCTGGTGGCTGCGCGAAAGGGCTGGCAGCGGCGGCGGTGTACCGGATCTGGCCGATGTGAGGGCCGATTGGGCCGGCGATGACGGTTGGGAGGAGCTGCGATCGATGGTTGGGGCGCGGGGAAGCCACGCCGAGACTTGCGACCGATGACGGAGAAGGCGCCTGAGGCGATTGCAGAGGGGGCAACGGCCGGTGTCGGAAGTGGTGGCGATGCTGGAAGGCGGCGGCGATCGGTGGCTGTTCGCACGCAAGGTCGACAGAGGAGGAAGAAGAAGAAGAAGAAGGAGGAGAAGAAGAAGAAATAAGAAATGAAGAAATGAAGGGAAACAAAAAAATGAAAAAGGGAAAGAAAAGAAAAGAAATGAAAATGAATTGAAAAAAAAAGAAGAAAAATAAATTTCTTTATGGGAAAAACGTGTTTTATTATTCCGGAGATTCTAGTAAAAAGAAAAAAATGATCCGGACGCACGGAAGTTGAATTCGAGACTTTTCGGGTATTTATAGTCCCGACCCTATGTTTAGAATCATGGAACAACGTAGGATTCAAAATGGAAATTTTGAGAATCATGTTTCGGAATAGAATGCTATGATGTTTTGAAATAAGAAATTTTGGCAGGCTGTTGTTGAAAAGGCAGTGATAGAACACTCTGGAATAATTATGTCTACAATAGGACTCATGAGAAAAGTCTAAAAAAAAAAAAAAAAATTTGCCGGGTGCAGTAAGGGTTTATGATAGCTCAAATGATCGAATTGCAAGTGCAACATGATCGAATGATGGCGTGTGGATCACGCCAAGGCACCAAGAAAACTACCCGATATATGACTTAGAGCTGACAGCTAGGACATGTACTCTTAAGGTTATGGAAACACTACCAAAATGATAGGACAATTGATGTACTCACAAACCATGAGGAGCCTGAGGTACGGGTTCTCACAAAAAGAGCTAAATGAAAGGTAGCGACAGTGGATGGAGTTCCTTAAGGACTACGACTGCACTACTTCGTATCACCCAGGGCGTGGCTGTCAGGTGCCGACGCAGGACCTGGTGGATAGTCGTGAGTGGCAGATGAAGTTGGAGGCTTGTTGGCCTGCCAACTATGATGGTAGTGCCGAAGGGATCATCTATCTTTATGGCTAGCCTGGTTGTTTAGCTGGATTTGGTGAACGAGATATGAAAAGCATATGTGATTAATAAGTGTTATTGTCTATAATTAATGATTGTGGTTAGCCCAAGCTTTATGATTTTTGAAATACGAGAATGCAATCTCAAAAGTTTCGGGATAAAATATGCGTGCCTAAAATGATTGGAAGGTGTCTGAACGGAGCCATAATAGGAAATTATGTGAATGACATGGTATGCTTATAAGCATTAGGCGTGTAAGGAACGCAAACCGATGTGTTTGTCAAGGATCATATAGATGTTTGATTTTGAGGTAATCAGGTAATGAACTATGTTATGTCTTAGTTACCTTAACGGTCTGATAAAAATTTCGAGAACGAAATTTCTTTAAGGAGGGGTGAATGTAATACCCGAGAAATTTTAAAGGACTCAAGGGTAATTTATCTTGGGGGCAAAATAAAATTTAAGGATAAATTGAGGGTACAACGATAATTTATTGCAATATGGATGACCGAATCGACTGCCGGGAGTGCCCTGGAGCTGAGATGCCTAAAGAAGATAATGTGGCATTAACAAGCACCCCGAGATAGGATTTATGGTGCCGAAAGAAATCAGATCGGGAACAGTTTTCGGTACAGTAAAATAGTAGCTGCCAATTAGGCTGCAATATCGAATTATTGTAGACAACTTCTCGGAAGTCAACAGAAGCTTGAGGGGGCTCTGATTTTGCGTAAGGAATAACCCTGAGGCGATTTTTGGGATGAATCAATAGTCCGGTGAGGTCACTGGGGCAAAATCGTCCTTATCGAGTAAATTCAAAGTTATTAATTATGGATTTGAAGTATTGTAATGTAAATTAATTCTATGGTTGAAGGTGTATTTGTAATTAATGAAATATCCAAGTATAATTAAGATAAATTATGGGATTCAAATGTGTAAAATATTATATATATATATATTTAATTAAGTATTTTTGTAAAAGAAATTTCAAAAGCAACAATTTCCACCGAAAGAAGCCATTTCCACCTAAAGTTACAAATCAATTGCCACCAAGCATCATTCTCTGTCACTCATTTTAAGTAACTTTAAGCCATGAGAATTGAGGGCCATGTGAGCTTAATAATTATGTTGTCTAATTAAGTGGGTTTCTCATGATGGACTGTTGTGCTTGATGGCCAAGGCAGATTGCCTATAAATAGTGGCACTCAGTTGTGCAAAATGGAAATGAGAAGCAAGAAGTAATTGAAGGCAGGGAGAATTAGAAGGCATTGCTCGTGAAGGAGGACGACAGCAAGGTTGGTAAAATAATTTAAGTAAATGATGAGCTAGTTTAGTCAATTTAATGACTAAATTAATAAATTAGTTAAATTAAAGAATTAATTTAGTAGTTTCGGCAGTAAGGTAATTAGAAGTTTAGTTTAATTGATTAATTTAGTGAGTTAATTAAATTAGTTAACTTCATAAATTAAGTCAGTAGATTGGTTTAGTGGATTAGTCTATGATTATTTAATGAATTAACCTTATGCTATACATATAATTTTATTAAGCAGAGAAAGAAATGGCAGCAATGGCACGTGCAGGAGGCGCATGCGCAGGTCGCTGGAAGGATGAAGAAGATAAATAGGAAGGAGAGAAAAGAAAAAGAAAATAAGAAAAAGGAAAAGAAAAGAAAAAAAAAAGGGAAGAAAATAGGAAAAATGTGAATAAAAATTCTGAAAAATGTCACAATAATTCTAGAAATTATTTTGGGCTAGAAGAGTATTTCAAAGCCAAGAAATTGATCGGATACGCATTTCGATGTCGGGCACACATATCGAGGCGATACACGCTTTTCGAGAAAATTCGAGTTTACATCTAAAAGTAAGTGGTTTTATCCCGAGAACCTATATATGAAACGTTTGCTTCATTATGCATGATATTTATTGAAGTTATGATCATTTCATATTGCATGGAAAGAAGTTATTCTTGCATGGTACGATATTATTGGCATATTGATACTCATGCATGGGATGGGGATGTCGCCCTAAGAGTGTAGCCGTAATTTCCAAGGGCAATGATGGAACAACGTTAGGATTATCCTGCAGAGGTTCGGGATTCTGCCTAGGGTTCCGTGCCAGGCTGGTAGGCTAGGAAAGTTACACTAGGGCACATGATTGTTTATATTATTGCATCATGTATTCATGTATCATGTTTTTAAACCCTTACTAGAAGATTCATCTTCTAATGGGTTATGCCCCTGGAACATTCAACATTCCAGTTTAGAATTGCAGCTTAGGCAAGGATCAGGTTGAGATGAGACGGCACGTGATGGAGTGGCCGATGGATTCAGCAAGCTGACTCGGATATGTTTTACCTAATGCTTCATTGATGATTAGCCTTGTTAGAACATTATGGAATCTCCATGTATTTATGTATTTCAATATTGAGGATATGATGTTAATGTATGGTATGAATTCTTATACGGTTATAAAGTGAAATTGATTATGGATCATATCAGGTTTCGATTTTAAGCTTCCGCATTTATGATGATTACCGGTCTTAGCTTATTGATTCTTATTTAGTGAGTTGAGAAGGTAAAACGGGATTGTCGGGAGATGGTTTATAAAAAAAAAAATATTCCCGAAATTCCTAAGTTATTTAACGCTCAGAAAAGCGGGGCGTTACAAAATGGCTTCATTAAATATGACATCTCTACTGATTATGATTTTTACACCACCAAATTATATTTCCTATAATCTAAAGCCTTTGGTCCCTTCTTGATAACCAACAAACACACACTTAGTGGACCTAGATTCTAATTTACCTTCTGACTTGTAAGCATAAGCTTCACAACAAAACACTCTAAGAGTCTCTCCCCAAAAGGACAAGCCTTTGGTCTCTACTTTAATTTCCTACCGGTCCATATTTCCTCAGGATATTTAAAGTTTAGGGCAATGGAAGGACTTCGGTTTACTAAATGGGCAACAGTTGAAAAAGTCTCACCCCAAAAGGACTTAGGCATGTTAGAGGTGAATAAAAGACACCTAACTTTTTCAAGTAGGGTTCGATTCATTCTTTCAGTTACCCCATTTTGCTGGGGTGTATACCTAACAGTTCTATGCCTAAGTATTCCCTGGGTATTACAAAATTCATCAAATTCCTTGTTACAGAATTCCAGACCATTTTCTGTTCTTAAGACTTTAATCTTTCTATCTATTTGATTTTCAACTATGTTCTTCTAAGTTTTAAACTTCTCTAGAGTCTGATCTTTAGATTTTAATAGAAAAACCCAGACCTTTCTAGTGAAATCATCTACTATAGATTGAAAATACATGTTACCACCATGAGTAGGGACCTGAGAAAACCCCCACAAGTTTGCATGAATATATTCTAGGTATACCTTCGCCAGGTGAGTTCCTTTATGGAAACTCAGCCTGTGTTGCTTGCCTAGAACACATGGCTCACAAAAATCGAGGGACCAAACAGGCACTAATCTAAGGTAACCTTAGTTAAACTGTAACGCCCCACTTTTCCCAAGCGTGCGTTAATTCGAGATTTCGAGAAAATTTAAATCAAACACTACGTAATTACCTCGATAGCCATTATTTCCCGACAATCTCGATCGTACCTTCTTAGTATAACGACATTCAATAAATGAACTAAGACAGGTATCATCCATCACATCAGCGGAAGCAAGATCGTAACCTCAAATATATACATAACGCTGATAATTTCTTTTACAACAACTGAATCGATGTTTCACATGAAAAATACGTTACATCATCTTCTGAACATTGTAGTCAAAGATAGGACCTACGAAACCAAACATAACTGCTACATTCTGACGACATTCTTCCTCTTGACGCTACTGCTTTCACCTGGAACGTTTGAATATTCCAGGGACATAGTCCAAATTAGATGCTGAATCATCTAAGTGAGAGTTCAAAAACGTTTTCATGAATGTATGCAGAAATCATGTACACAAAATCGATAAATCTCAACATGCACCAGCCTAAGAGAATCCCAACGCATTTAACCCTAACCGGGGAAAACGCAATCTCTCTAAAGGCGACATAACCAAATCGACCCATTGGCAACCCAATCCCGCTTAAGAGGGACAACCTCGACACATGAACCCAGGAACCACCCCATGGTCATTGTCAGGCTTTACGCTCCCACTCAAAAGCGGTCCAAAACATAACCCTAGCCCCGAGAGTGTCACAACAGCACTGTCCATGGAATCGCCGTCACCTAGGCATTAATGCTACCGCTCAAAGGATCCTGGGGTGGTGTCCACTCGCAGCCCCGCCACTTGAGCCATCAACCGGGGTGGTGTCCACTCGCAGCCCCGCCACTTGGGTCCCGTAGGGTGAAGTCCGTCTCAGCCCCGTCCCAAGTGATCACCAAACATTAATCCTAGGTACGCATTCCCGAGTACTGCCACTCTAGGCCACGTCACAGGTCAACAACCCACATACCACAAAAACCAGCCAATGGTCGAAAAATCATAACATGCATCACTTAAACTCATAACATGCATCATCAATACTTAAATCATCGTTTAATGCACATGTAAGCAATCATTTAGACAATTCATCACAAAACCGAGCATGGAAACCATTTACATGTCATTTGAAATCTTTTTGGGTAGAATCATTCACAGAAATCAATGTTTGGAGAAGAACTTCTCACAGTAAATAGTTTTCCGGACAGAACACTCACCTTTAGACGAATTCCAATCGTCAAGCGCGGTCAACCTCGATTTGCGTGCCTGCCTCAATCTGCGTGCCTGACCTTGATTCTCGCGCCCGATGCTCTTATACCTCAACCTCGAGCTTCTACGATACCTTAGTCATCACGTTGTTCAAAATTATATCAATATCTATTTTCCCCAATTTTTCCATAATTTCCTCATATTTTCTTTATATTTCTCTTCAAAAATTCTAATAAATACCTACTCAATATTTTTCCTTGATTTTTCTTCATAATAATTCATAAATATTAAATTCCTATCTCCCAAAAATTTCTAAGGATTTTTTAATTCATTTTCCTATTTTTCCTAAGCCTTATTCACTTTGAAAATTACAAAATAACCATTTCCTCAAACATTTTTCCAAATTTTATTGCATCAAAATTCATAAAATAATTTCCTAAACATAATAAAAAAAATTCCAAAAATACCTGGATCGTCACGCGCCCTCACGCGCGGCGCGTGGGCTGCTTGGCTTGGGCTGGCGCGTGCCAGTCACGCGCCAGTCGTCTTCAACCTTAGGCCGGTCTCCGGCGACTGCTCCGATGGCCGAACTTCGGGTACCGCCTGGAAGCCCTCTTCAAGTCGATCGCGATGCCACCGGTTTCAGGCCGAAAGGCCACCGGAAAGTCGATTAAAAATCGACTTACAGGTCGGCGGCGACGGTCCGCCTAGGGCTTTTCGGCCACCTTCGAAACTCCCTCGAATCTGCTCCAAAACGCCTCAAACCGATGCCAAATTGATCCTTACCTCATGGAGACCAAAAGCCCTCTATCAAATCTCCAAGATTCACTTGAATTTGAGCTCGATTTGGTGCTTCTTTCTCGGCCGAACCCTCGGCTATTTATAGCCCAAAAACGACCCCACGTGGCTCGATCTCCGGCCAATGCTTTCCCCTCACGCCACCAGGACACCCTAGGCCACCCCCTTGACAAGACTTGACGGCCAAATGGCCGGATTTTCCGGCCAAATCGTGCGGCCAGATTTGCTTCTCTGTGCAATTTTCTGAAAATTGCACTTTAGCCCCCTGAAGTTTTCTTTTTGCATTTTGGCCCCTTTTCTCAAGCCCCTGATCTTTCTAACACTTCCACTAAGACCCTTAAGGTTAATAATTCTCATTTCACCCTTGAAACATTCGAAAATTTGCTGTTTAGACCTCCCTCGGGCATTTTTAGAAAATTACACTTTGGCCCGACTGATTTATTTGACCTCAAATCCACCCGATTCAACCCGAAACCACTTAAGGGTTGTTCTACACATCGAATACTATTCCTTGACACTCTCCATTGACTTTTTGGACTTCGTTTACAGCAATTCGGTAATACGACCTAAACGGGCAGCTGTATTTTGCTGTACCGAAAACTGTTCCCGATCTTCTTCCTTTCATCACTAAAAATCATAATTTTAATTGCTTGTCGATACGATATCATTTTCTTGGGCAATCTAGGGTCCGAGGTACTCCCGTTGGCTAATTCGGTCGTCCAAGACTGGGTTAGTGTGCCCTAAAGTCTCATTTTTCTCAAAATTCCAATTTTGCCCTTTACCTAATATCATTTTATCTTCAAAAATTTTCTCGGGTGTTACATCCTCCCCCCCTTAGATAAATTTCGTCCTCGAAATTTGGTCCGTGATATCTGCTAATGACTCCCAATTGAAATGTCTAAGTATCATTCATAATTATTCCTAACTTACATATCCATGTGATCCGATCTTACCAGACACATCTTTTATTTCCTAGGATATCCCGTTGTGGCTTTGAACAGGCAGTTACGCAAATCCCAAAATGATTCCTAACACTTATTATTATATCCAACTGTGTCCTCAAAATACATTTCATTGACTCATAATCGATCCTAATACTAATGCCATGATGACACAGAAATTGATAACATTGAATCTTTAACTCATTTGTCAAGATGGCACAGAAATTGATAACATTGAATTAACTTGGCATGTCCTTGGTCGTGGTTTCTTCATCATCTCTTCCCAAGCCAGGGTAGACTTCTTCATCTTCTCTTGTTAGGCAAAAGACTCGTCCGGTACGAGGTCCTGGCGTCATGGTTATCTTCCCAGTTTGTTCTACCTTCTGTCTTTTCGGGCATTCATTGGCGTAGTGACCAGGTTGATTGCACGAGTAGCACGTGATCCCCGTTTGATTCCCAGTTGGAGGTACATCTTTCTTCTTAGGGCAATCTTTTTCCTTGTGTCCTTTCTCACCGCACGAAAAACATGTGATATGCCCTTGAGAACAATTTCTTCCTGGGTGTTCTTTATTGCACCGGGGACATGGTTTGCTATCTTTGAAATTTTTCCCTCCTGTCCTATGCTCCGTGCCTTTCAATTCTTTCTTCTTTTCATCTGATCTTATCAATCCTACACGCAGTAGGTTCATCTCAGTGGTTAGAGCCCTGTCCAGCGCCTCGTTGTAAGTGTTAATGATACACGAACTGAGAGCTTGTTGTAGATCCACCTTTAATCCGCTCACAAATTTTTGTGCCTTCTGTCTCTCGTCAGTTTCGTACATAGGCACGTATCTAATTAGTTGAGTGAACTTGACATCGTATTGGGTTACTGACATCTCGTCAGTCTGCTTTAAGTTCATGAATTCCCAAGTTCTTTCTTCCTTCCAACTTTGGGGAAAGTACCGGGCATTGAAAACTTCCTTAAATGCCTCCCAGGTTATCGGCTGAGCTTGTCCCGGCCTCAGACCATGTGTTGCCTGCCCGGGTGTCGTTTGTAGGGCTCGTTGGGCTGATTGCCACCATCTTGCAGCCTCTCCCTCAAGCATAAATGTGGCGCAGTTAACCTTCTCTTCGTCACTACAGTGCAGATGTTGGAGCAGTTTCTCAGTTTGCTCTATCCAGTACTCAGCTGCACTAGGGTCATCTCCGGCTTTGCCTCTAAACACCGGGGGTCTTTGTCGGCGGTATTGATCCAACATATGGGGGGTGCGTCTCGGCGCCTCGTTCCTCGTTACATGTGTCAGTACGCCTTCCAAGATTCGCTCTATTCGATCAAGCCTACTCTCACTAGGACCTGATTGCTCTTCTTGTCGTCTACTGCTCGCGGCACGATTCGTCGAGCGACTACGGTGATTACTTGTAGCTGAACTCGTAGAGCGACTATGGCGACTACTTGTGGCACGACTTACTGAGCGACCACGATGATTGCTACTACTGTTTCCTTCATCTTGTTCATTGAGGTCCAGGATTCTTCGAGTCCTTTCCATCTGAAAAGAAAACATCAATACTTAAACAATAATGATTCTAATACGCGAATCCTTAATGAATACCAAATCATCTCAATGATTCCTATCGCCTAGCTTGACATCAAACTAACCGTCACATTCCTTATTTCCATTAGTACCCCTGAGTCTCCAATCGGGGATTTTTCTAGTTCGCTCTGATACCAACTGTAACGCCCCACTTTTCCCAAGCGTGCGTTAATTCGAGATTTCGAGAAAATTTAAATCAAACACTACGTAATTACCTCGATAGCCATTATTTCCCGACAATCTCGATCGTACCTTCTTAGTATAACGACATTCAATAAATGAACTAAGACAGGTATCATCCATCACATCAGCGGAAGCAAGATCGTAACCTCAAATATATACATAACGCTGATAATTTCTTTTACAACAACTGAATCGATGTTTCACATGAAAAATACGTTACATCATCTTCTGAACATTGTAGTCAAAGATAGGACCTACGAAACCAAACATAACTGCTACATTCTGACGACATTCTTCCTCTTGACGCTACTGCTTTCACCTGGAACGTTTGAATATTCCAGGGACATAGTCCAAATTAGATGCTGAATCATCTAAGTGAGAGTTCAAAAACGTTTTCATGAATGTATGCAGAAATCATGTACACAAAATCGATAAATCTCAACATGCACCAGCCTAAGAGAATCCCAACGCATTTAACCCTAACCGGGGAAAACGCAATCTCTCTAAAGGCGACATAACCAAATCGACCCATTGGCAACCCAATCCCGCTTAAGAGGGACAACCTCGACACATGAACCCAGGAACCACCCCATGGTCATTGTCAGGCTTTACGCTCCCACTCAAAAGCGGTCCAAAACATAACCCTAGCCCCGAGAGTGTCACAACAGCACTGTCCATGGAATCGCCGTCACCTAGGCATTAATGCTACCGCTCAAAGGATCCTGGGGTGGTGTCCACTCGCAGCCCCGCCACTTGAGCCATCAACCGGGGTGGTGTCCACTCGCAGCCCCGCCACTTGGGTCCCGTAGGGTGAAGTCCGTCTCAGCCCCGTCCCAAGTGATCACCAAACATTAATCCTAGGTACGCATTCCCGAGTACTGCCACTCTAGGCCACGTCACAGGTCAACAACCCACATACCACAAAAACCAGCCAATGGTCGAAAAATCATAACATGCATCACTTAAACTCATAACATGCATCATCAATACTTAAATCATCGTTTAATGCACATGTAAGCAATCATTTAGACAATTCATCACAAAACCGAGCATGGAAACCATTTACATGTCATTTGAAATCTTTTTGGGTAGAATCATTCACAGAAATCAATGTTTGGAGAAGAACTTCTCACAGTAAATAGTTTTCCGGACAGAACACTCACCTTTAGACGAATTCCAATCGTCAAGCGCGGTCAACCTCGATTTGCGTGCCTGCCTCAATCTGCGTGCCTGACCTTGATTCTCGCGCCCGATGCTCTTATACCTCAACCTCGAGCTTCTACGATACCTTAGTCATCACGTTGTTCAAAATTATATCAATATCTATTTTCCCCAATTTTTCCATAATTTCCTCATATTTTCTTTATATTTCTCTTCAAAAATTCTAATAAATACCTACTCAATATTTTTCCTTGATTTTTCTTCATAATAATTCATAAATATTAAATTCCTATCTCCCAAAAATTTCTAAGGATTTTTTAATTCATTTTCCTATTTTTCCTAAGCCTTATTCACTTTGAAAATTACAAAATAACCATTTCCTCAAACATTTTTCCAAATTTTATTGCATCAAAATTCATAAAATAATTTCCTAAACATAATAAAAAAAATTCCAAAAATACCTGGATCGTCACGCGCCCTCACGCGCGGCGCGTGGGCTGCTTGGCTTGGGCTGGCGCGTGCCAGTCACGCGCCAGTCGTCTTCAACCTTAGGCCGGTCTCCGGCGACTGCTCCGATGGCCGAACTTCGGGTACCGCCTGGAAGCCCTCTTCAAGTCGATCGCGATGCCACCGGTTTCAGGCCGAAAGGCCACCGGAAAGTCGATTAAAAATCGACTTACAGGTCGGCGGCGACGGTCCGCCTAGGGCTTTTCGGCCACCTTCGAAACTCCCTCGAATCTGCTCCAAAACGCCTCAAACCGATGCCAAATTGATCCTTACCTCATGGAGACCAAAAGCCCTCTATCAAATCTCCAAGATTCACTTGAATTTGAGCTCGATTTGGTGCTTCTTTCTCGGCCGAACCCTCGGCTATTTATAGCCCAAAAACGACCCCACGTGGCTCGATCTCCGGCCAATGCTTTCCCCTCACGCCACCAGGACACCCTAGGCCACCCCCTTGACAAGACTTGACGGCCAAATGGCCGGATTTTCCGGCCAAATCGTGCGGCCAGATTTGCTTCTCTGTGCAATTTTCTGAAAATTGCACTTTAGCCCCCTGAAGTTTTCTTTTTGCATTTTGGCCCCTTTTCTCAAGCCCCTGATCTTTCTAACACTTCCACTAAGACCCTTAAGGTTAATAATTCTCATTTCACCCTTGAAACATTCGAAAATTTGCTGTTTAGACCTCCCTCGGGCATTTTTAGAAAATTACACTTTGGCCCGACTGATTTATTTGACCTCAAATCCACCCGATTCAACCCGAAACCACTTAAGGGTTGTTCTACACATCGAATACTATTCCTTGACACTCTCCATTGACTTTTTGGACTTCGTTTACAGCAATTCGGTAATACGACCTAAACGGGCAGCTGTATTTTGCTGTACCGAAAACTGTTCCCGATCTTCTTCCTTTCATCACTAAAAATCATAATTTTAATTGCTTGTCGATACGATATCATTTTCTTGGGCAATCTAGGGTCCGAGGTACTCCCGTTGGCTAATTCGGTCGTCCAAGACTGGGTTAGTGTGCCCTAAAGTCTCATTTTTCTCAAAATTCCAATTTTGCCCTTTACCTAATATCATTTTATCTTCAAAAATTTTCTCGGGTGTTACATAAACAGTGCCTTAAGACCTTTCAAGCTCATATGACTAAGCCTCAAGTGTCATAATTCTATCTTATCAATTTTAGCAATGCATGCTAAATACATATTAACAGACGAAAAATAACAACTATTCAAAACATATAATCCATTTTTCTTAGCACCAGTTAGGATTAATTCATCTCCTTTAAACACATGCATAGATCCATTTTCTATTCTATAAGAAAACCCTAGCTCATCTAAAGTGTCAAGAGATATCAAGTTTCTTTTCAAGCTAGGAACATATCTTACTTCAGTTAGAGTTCTAGTTTTGTTGTCATGCAATTTAAGTGATATGTTACTTATGCCTTTAACACTACAGGAATGGTTGTTACCCATGTACACAATTTTAGTTTCTTTGTTGTTAAAATTTTGAAACCAATCAATGTTAGGACACATATGAAAAGAACAACTCGAGTTCATAATCCATTTATTATTAACAAAGAAATCAGAAACAGTAAGTACTTCAGTCAAGCAATTTGAGTTATTAGCATTTGTATTAGTATTTCTCCCTTGTTTTTGTTTTCTGATAAAATCATAGTAGTATTTTTTAATGTGCCCTTCTTTCCCATAGTGATAACATTTTCATTTTTGCTTACCCTTCTTGTCTTTCTTTTTACCTTTTTGTCTTGACCTACCAGATTGATCAATGTTACTTATAAAGTGTTTTTTCTCATTCTTACCCTTTACAAACAGGTTATTTCCTAATTTCTTAGATCTACTTAACTCCAGTTCGCTAGCCTTAATGCCCGAAATTACAAGATCCGAAATAGGTACAATGCCAATATATCTCAATGCATGCTTAACAACATCATAGTCATCAGCTAATGAATTTAACATAATCATAGCTACACTAGTGTCACCTAATGCTTGATCAGTACCTCTAAGTAATAATGCAAACCTAGTAAATTCATCTATGTTCTCATCCATTAACTTAGATGTATTCATTTTAAAGTTAAACAACTTGCCTTTCAAGTAAACTAAATTAGGTGCAATCATAACAAAAAACAATGAATCTAACTTGTTCCAGCGATCAATAAGGTTAGACATACCATCTACCTTTCGAATAACGCTGTCACCGAGATGAAGAAATATAAGGTTGTAAGCC
The DNA here is from genome assembly GCA_036245055.1 of Diospyros kaki. Lineage (NCBI taxonomy): Eukaryota > Viridiplantae > Streptophyta > Magnoliopsida > Ericales > Ebenaceae > Diospyros > Diospyros kaki. The sequence continues at coordinate 3,179,450 of BSEG01000002.1, read as the reverse complement.
TCCTCTCTTATTTCTTCTTCCAACTACCAAAGTCTCATTTGCCATCAAATATAATGATTTCAAATCGAGTAGACGTCATCTTCGTCTTGCATGAAGATAACCTAGGGAGCTCTAGACATTGACTGAGACCAACACAACAAACACCCCGCTGACAAGGGACTCTCAGAAAACCTAGACCATCCACAAACTGACGAAAACCCTAGATTTGAAAAAAAAAAAAAAATCGATTGAACATGGCTTTGATACCATTGTTGAGAACTCATAGCACAAACCTTAGGGTAATAACAATATACGTTCAATAGTAGATTGAAGATAGTAAGGATAGGAAACACGATAACAAACATACAAAAAAATGAAACGAAAACAACAAAAGGAGACAAGGATTTTTATCGTGGTTCACCCTAAAATAGGATTACGTTCACATTGAGGTCTGGTGAGAAGAACTCACTGCACTAAAAAGATAAATCGGAGATTACACCCTCAAAACCCTCACAAATACTCTCTGTACAACAATGATTCGCTAACAAAATGCCCCAGAATCACTAATACAGATTAGAGGCGAATCTTATTGAATCAGAAAACAAAAAACAAATCTATACAAAGCATTTACAGAGAATGAGGAAGAGAAACCACCAAAAAACCCTAGCCAGAAACCAAGGCGAAAACCCTCTTGATCTTTTTCTTTCTTTTCCCTTTTTTTTTTTCTTTATTTTCGTCTAATCGTTCATATCCCGAAGAGGGAGATTAAAAGCGACGATGGATGGCTGGGATTACATCTCATAAAGCTTGAATGAACGGCTAAGATCAAATTGTGCAACACGATCGATTATTCCAATAGAAAGGCATATAGGCAGGGAAAGTAATTGGGCGAAAGGACAATCGACAAGGACAATCGAGCGCCTCAAAAGAACAGCTGATGGTTGCCATGTGTTACCATCCAGCAGGTGCCACATGGCAACCTGTGGTTGCCACACGCGGCCATTCACTTAGCAAAGCCACACGACATCGTTTGGTGCTTCACTACCATCAATAATGATTCCAAAAACACATATATATATATATATATATATATATACCTGGGAGACATATTGAATCACCAATTAAGTCATGCTCGATTAGAATTTAGTACACTGACAGCTTGATTTTGATAAGTTGGAGTGGCTGCAAGCTGGATCAGACAAGGTTTGGTATTCTTTTTTTTTATTTTTTTTTAAGACCCAATTCCAACCTTGCGCCTGACTAATCTGGGGATAACAACCTCAACCCCTCAATGCTGTTAGTAGGTAAATCGTGGAATATGCTTGATTGATCAAGGTTTGAGGTGGGATCCACTATATCACCACCAAGATTCTCCCCCAAAAGGAAGTAAATAAGGTCTGGTATTCTTAAACAATTGAGATTACGATCACATGAGCTCTAAAGCAAGCTGATGCTGTTGATGCAGGGGTCCAACCAGAATAATACTAAGGGAAATTCTATCTGCAGCCCAGTAAATTGCTCTTCACAGCTCACACTCTCATCAAATCCTATAATACTTTTAAAATACCTATTTTACCCCTCACAACCCACTTTCTTTCTCTCCCGCACCATATATACACACAAACACATACATACATATATATATATATATATACACCTCATTGCTGGATCGGCCTTCTTTTTCTCTGTGCGATGGTTGCGAGATGGGTCGACAATGGTAGCTGACCCACACTCTCTCTCTCTCTGTCCCCCTGAATACACACAGATATCTATATATATATATATACACATACACACACAAACACACCTATATATATATTTACACACACACAATGCATGGTCGCGACTATGGTAGCCATAACCATGGGCGTTCCCTGACTACGAACACTGCGGTCGGGGAACATATTTTTTTTATTATTTTAATTAAAATTTTTTATTATAATAAATAAATAATAAAATTAAAAATTAAAAAAATAATACAAATAAATAAATTCTTTTTAAATATCTACATTTTAAGCAATTATAAATTAACTAATTTTAAATTTTAAATCATGGTGTTAAATTAGTTAATGCTTAAGAAAATTTAAAATTAGTATTAATTATATACACACACAAACGCACCTATATATATATATATAAAATTAGTTAATTTATATACACACCTAATTATATACACACACCAACACACCTATATAAAATTACTTAAAATGTAGATATTTAAAAAGTATTTATTTATTTGTATTATTTTTTTAATTTTTTATTTATTATAATACAAAAATATAATTAAAATAATAAATAAAAAAAACACGTTCCCCGATTGCCAGCAGTCGAGGAACGCCCATAGCCACGGCCATGCATTGTATGTGTGTGTATTCGGGGGATAGAGAGAAAGTGTGTGGGTTAGTTGCCATTGTCGATCCACCTCGCAACTATCACACAGAGAGAAAGAGAGAGAAAGTGGGTGTGGGTTGACAGACTCAACAATAACGTGTATATATATATATGTATGTGTTTGTATGTATATATGGTATGAGAGAGAAAAAGAGAGTGAGTTGTTAGCTGTGTGAGATAAAATAGGTATTTTAAAAATATTATAAAATTTAATAAGAGTGTGAACTATAAAGAGTTATTTAATAAAATTTCTCTAATACTAAACCATCACCACTGAATTTTTCTCTTCGAGAAAATATATTCCCACAATTTCATTAGATAAACATCATCAATCATCATATGCGTATGGCAACGAGGTGCGGGACACAGCATTCCAGATCCTTCCACGACCTTCCTGTGGGCTCACCCCGTGTATTATATGCTAACTCAACCAAAGTTTGCTTTACTTATAGTACTTCTCCTGGTGGGCGATGCTCTTACGTCTCTCTTCCTTTGTCTGAACTCTCTCTTTCTAGGATTCTTAGCCTACCATGTCCTCTGAAACGGAGTTGAATGAGGCAGAGAGTTTGGTAAGTTCAAGAAACGGAGATTTGTCTATGTTCATACCCTTAATCCTGGGCCTAACAAACGGCAATTATCCCATCAGGTCAAGTGAAGGTTCACCAAACCCAGATCAAGAACCAGCAAATGCAACCAGCCCAGATGAATCCGTCGGCAGGATTGTGTTCATCAATCCTTTGACACAAGGGATGGTCGTGATCGAGGGGAGTCCTTCCAGATTGGAGTCTCTGCTAAGGGACCTGGTGAGCAAGGATGAGCCGCCACCGGCCTCTAGAAAGTCCATAGAGGCTATGCCCTGTTTGGAGATTAAAGAGGGAGATGACGGGGGTGAGTGTGTGATATGCTTGGAGGAGTGGGAGATTGGTGGGTTAGCCAAACAGATGCCCTGCAAACACAGGTTCCACGGAGAGTGCATAGACAAATGGCTAGGGATTCATGGGTCTTGCCCTGTTTGCAGGTTCAAGATGCCTGTTGATGAAGACGATGGGGGCAAGAAAAGTGGTGTTGATAGAGATGAGAGGGAGAGGAGGAGGAGGAGGGAGATTTGGGTGAGTTTTTCCTTCAACAGAGAGAGGAGTGTAGATTCAAATCAGACACCCTCCGGATCTGATCAAACAATGGAGGGTTAGAAACATTTTTGTAAGATGTTTCTGTGTGTGTGTGTGTGTGCGCACTGTGTTTTTTTTTTTTTTTTCTGTTTCTTGGGAATAATATGTACAAAAAGAAGAAAATGTTTATACTCTTTACTTTTGTCGTAGTTGCTGTTCTTTACCTTGCTTGACATGAATAAATGAGGATTTTTATCTCTAGGCGAGTCCAAAAACCAGTAAAATACAATCTCAGGAGTTTGTGTAGAATTTCTGGTTGAATGGAAGGGGTGCAGAGTTCTGATCTATGCTCATTGTAACATGGCAATGGTAAAATTGATTGTGTACGCATTTGGAATTTGGATAACAAAGATAGATTGTGCAATCAGACCTCAAAAATTAGAGCCTAATTCTTGAGCTAAGTGTTAAGGGTATTCCCCATTTTTCCAGTTCTGAGTCACTGATGCAAATGGCTCCATTTCTGAGATCCACATGGATTTTCCTGTTTCCTTAAAGAAGTACTATTCTTTAGAGTGTGCCAGAATGTTTGGCCATGCACCGAAGATTCCAGTCCCTGATGAAACCCATCTCTGCAGTCCCTGGCCATTGCTAGTTTTAGTAGTCTTAAGCTAATTTGAATAGGGCATTTGTTGTTGGCTGAAAGATCCATTGAATCTGACCCTGCAACTTGCTCAACATTGCCCCACTTTTTCACATCCAAAAGTCACGTCTTACCGGATAAAAATTCACTGTCACAGAATGATTTCAAGTGGTTTGGTTCCGAACTTCAAATTGAGGTTACCTTTTGATTATGGGAAATGCCATTTTAGCTGAAGTTGCCATTGTAGGTGTGTATTGTAGCCAATGGATGGGATCCATGGCTCCACCACCATCATGGTCTTGATGTCACTTGCCACTAATCAAAGTTCTCCAGAGAATTTGTGGTGGATTCAAAATCCCTGCGTTCGATCTACTTATCACTCTGCTGAAAAACCAGGGCATCTAAGCCACAAAGGTAGCCGATGCTATGTATTCTCATTCACCTGCGACAAGTATCAATTATTCCTTGGCTGACAAAGCATGTATCTTTCTCTCTTTCCAGGTACAACCCAATAATGGTTTGTCGGTATTTTATTTATCAATCCTCAAATGGGTACCTGTTCAATAATTGTTACTGAAAATTTGGAATGTGAAGCTAAACTTAAAAAATTCCAAGCATTGAAGTCAGCATATACGGCAGATTTTAAAGCTCCGTGTCCCCAGACTCAGTTTAATCTGTTGTTAACTACTACTGATCTACCAAGTCAGAGAGAGAGAGAGAGAGAGAGAGAGAATACAAAAGTATATTATCATCTTTCAACAAGGATATACTAATTGGGGGTCCGTTCACAACCATATACATAGTATTTACAGCCAAATATATGCTCTAAAAACCAATCCATTATATTATTAGGTATATATCACTTGAATCCACCTTGGTATCAAGTTCTCAAATCATCAAACATGTCTTTTGAACTGGGCTTCTGATCCCTTGAATTCAGGTCTATTCCTTTTGGAAGAGCTGAATCAAAGTCATTCGCACACTGGCTGTTCAGATCAATGGTCTTTCTCAATTGGCCACCGGCCTGTGATCTCTTTCCATGTAATTGTTCATCACAACGAGCATCAGAAATGGTGCTTCCAGTTCTCTTCCTCCCATTTTCCTTTGGCCTTGGATGCATATCCATTAGAGTGAGCACAAGGGAATTGCCATTATTGGATTGCTTCTCTTCCTTCCACCCCGAGCTCTCAGATGATATCAAGGAGCTTTCCAAAGAGCACCCAGTGCCTACCATTGGATTCTTCTCTGCATCTTTTAAGGTTGAGCCGCGGATTTCCGTTAGTACCGACAGGGAAGAACTTGGGCAGCCATTGTCAATCATTGAGACTAACTGGGTTAGTTCAGCTTTGGCATGTTCCACTCCAGCTGAAGAAGAATTGTAGCCTGCAAGTGTTTCTTGTGCTTTCTCAAGCACTGATTGTAAGTACTTTCCTTGAGCTTCGATTCGCAGCTGCAAATGTCTTTGCACCTGGAAAAACAGAAACTTTGTTTCTAAATCTGCTCATCTTATCAACAGTAGGTGTAATTGAAAAGCAGTGGGAATTAAGTTCATGTCAACCTCAATTTGTTCATGGAGTTTCCTCTGCACCTCCATCTGCAGTTGCAGAGCCCGAGTTATCTGGAAACTTCTGTTGAACAAACCTTAGTCATTAGATGCCTAGATGCCTTTTCTGGCTCTAATTTCATCCAACATTAGGAAAGTATATTAATTAATTATCATTACTCGTTAATCTGATTCTGGGCTTCATCACCAGCTTCCCCACTGAAATGAGCTTCTCTTCTCTGACTTGCTTTGCACTCTACAGCATAGAAACCTCTGATCAATACCCATGAACTCTCCTATAACCTTACAATTCTACAAGGATCTAATCCATCATCACACTCACCTTGTTGCTTAATTTCATGATAGGAAACTGATTGTTGGCTTTTCCCCAGCCTATATTTCTGCAGTAAGAAAACACCTATACACTTGGAAATCCTGGCCTTAAAGTACGGAGTGATAAGGAAGACTGTCAAGTAAGCTCATTGTAAAGAAGAAACAAAGAATTACCTGTAAATGGCTCTTTAGGTGATACAAGGTGAGTCCAGGAATGCTCATCTCCCTCATCAAAGTTTTAGGCGTTGCCTCTGCCCACATACAGACAAAGATCAATGGCATTAGAAATATAAAGAATGGAGTAATCACAAATTAAGAAAGACTAGCCTGTAAATATATAGTATACTGACTGTCTGCTCCTCCAAGCTGAGTGACGGCATCAACGAATCGCTGGTGAAGTTCTGGAGTCCATTTGAGCCTTGGCTTAGCATCACTGGATAAAACCAAGCTGGTGTCTTGATTCTGCATATGTTGATGGCCCATTTTCCAGTTTTTATGGCTGGCTTTTGGAAAAATGAAAAATGGGGGTGGGGGTGGGGGTGGCTTTGATCCTTTGAGCTCAGCTATGCTTGAATGTGTGGCAACCTGTAGTTCTCTTTATAAATGGAGAGTTGTTGGAATGTCCTAAGTTCTCACTCCATATCTGGAAACATGAGTGGGGTTATGCTGGGGGGAATATATGCCATGAGCCGTGGTTCTTCCTTTCTCTCATTTCCCATTTTCACATCAACTTTCTTTTCTGCCAAGTTTTTCTTTTCTTTTTCATTTTCCATTTTCCATTTCTCTTGTTTCTTCTTTGACTTGAAATCGGTGGGGAGAATCTCTGATGCAGCAAAAACAGAGAAAGCAACACAGTTCAATTTTAGTCTCAAAAGGAGAGAAAAGAGGAAAAGTGTATGGTTTGTTATTATCTTCTTCCCCTCTCTATCTCTCTCTCTCTCTGTGCTTAGGTAGCCCCACCATGATGAATAATGCTTGCAACTTTTCTACTACTATTAAGAAGCTTTGGAGGGAGAAAGAAAACGAAAAATATGATGGGATTGCTTTAATGGATATATTTCTTTCCAGTGACTGAAAGGGAAAAACCCACATGAGCCTTTCTTTTAATTATTTGTTTTTCTTTTCCTTTTCCCTTTTATTTTAATTTTCCTTTATGTGGAGTGTGTGGTGGGATTGGCAGATTCTTTTTGTTCTTTGTTGGGGTAGAAGAATAAAAGAATCTAGCATTAGATTTTAGGACAAACTTTGCCCTGTTTATATATTATCAACAAGGAACTTGAAAAAGCACCAGTGATGGCTATTGCTCATTTATCCAAAATCATCATGAGCCAATGTGATTGCCAGTGAAATTTCGTCCCGCCAGAACTGTAACTAACAATACAGATAGATATACAAGCGGAAAAAGAAAAACCCTTCCTGGCAATTGCATTAACATGTTGTACATACATCTGAGTACTCTGGAATAGGAATATGAGTAACCCAGTTGAATTATTCAACCGTTATTTTCTGCAAACCGTGGGGAATCACAGAAACAAGAAGCTCAAGTTTATGGTGCATCCCACGATGGTGCATTCAAGTGAATACAATACACAGCAATAAAAATAATGGATGAAGCTTTCTCACAAATGCACCGTGTAAGTGCAGGAAATGACTAAAAGGTCCACATTGTTTATGGCTCTTTGCTTTCTTCTGATGCAAAGCAATCCACAGGACCTACCCTGCATAAAAGTTGAGCAAGAAATAAATTTTCCTGAGGGTTAGCTTTTTGAGCCTGTAATCTCCATCCATGCTGAACCAAAGATAGAATTTTCACCAAAGATAAAGAGAGAAAGAAAAAGGAAGGCCACAATGGCGACCAACAAATCGCAAAAGTCAATTAAAACAAGATCGATCTTTGGATTTCTTGGGTTGCGGGCAAGGAGTTTGATCACCGGAATCAAAATCCAATGATTGATCGCCCAAAGCATTGCGATCTCAGTGCCAAGCATTCAACTGATCTGCTCCTTTGATAGAAAAGATACGAGCATTCAAAAGTGACAAAGATCAGATACCAAACTACTTGAGTAAAGATGATATACAAGAGTAAGACAGTATTACACAAGTAATAAGAAAAATAAAGGCAGTCTTCATGAGTCCCTTTGTTTGTGTACATCTCCCTTTTAGTAGTGTGATACTCAAACTGATTGTGCGCATGATTAACGTACTGTTTGTTCATATCAACCCAACAAACTTGGGAAAGAGGGTTTACTAATTCCATGTTTATGTAGCCCTGTTCTAAATTTTGTCATCATTGTTGTACTGAATGTAGCTTCGACTTAAAAGCATCTGCAAGGTAAATGAAATCCAGGAAGCCGCAGGTCCAGTCCCAGAGAAAAGAGTTCAACTACTGCACAAATAATTGGCTACCTCAGAGTTGAAATTAATTTCTGGAAAAAGACTAATTATGGATTTGTATAATATATGGGGCCAAAGTATTTGAAAACGAAGAACCAGCTGCGGTACTTTGAAGCTCTTTTCACGCTTTAATATGTTCCATAACAAGTAAAGGAGATTCTAGGATGATGCCAACCAACTCCTGGTGTTTTTTAGGTCAGTAGCAGAAGGTCCGGTGAATCAAAAGTCATTTAAACAAAGTTTGTTCATCAATTATTATTCTTTAAGGGACCCATTACCCAACCAAAAGCAAGGAAAGAAGATGAGAAGAATATGGCCTCAGGAATCAAGAAAAGAGAAAACAAAAAGAACTAGTCACCATCACACCAAAGCATAATTGAAATTTATCACAGCAATGGTATGGATACAACTCAGTTTCTCGCTGCAACTGACGTAACCAATATGTCATATTTGATTGCCATCTCCAATTTTCATTATTTTAAGTAACGTTTGTTTTATGAGAAAGCAAAAGGATAAAACAAAAGAAAAAGAAAAAGCACCATGTCAACCCAGCTGTTAGCTCGAGTGGCGTTTCCTGCCACCCCTATAGGCAAACATATGGTTACCAAATATCAATTATAAAAACCAAAAGAAACAAGAAAATGGCACCTCTTCAAACGTTTGCCATGGTTGTTACTGTACAAACTGAGTAGATAAAGGTCACCTGCACTACCTGCAAATGTATCAACCCATAGACATCTGATTCTGTCCAATTTCCATAGATACATCCAAAATCCCCTGTAAACCAGATCATATTAAACAGTGGACTTTTTCTTATCATATTCAAATCCAACTGGTTCAAAAGAATTTCTTATCTTAAAGAATTGAACCATAATAAAAAAATTTAATGGATGTTGTTATTTGAATTGTTAATATTGGCATACAAGAATAGCATGTTTATTTCTCCTCCCCACCCATAGAAAACAAACAAAAAGGAAAAACAAAAAAATTGAAATAACTTTTACATGGACAGTAGACGTTAGTGCTCACTCACATATTTAGAACTTCCTTAAATGACACCAAATTTCTATTGCCTAGTTTATCACCCACCATCAGATTTCACCTAAGAACTACACCGACTAAAATGTATAAACCTGGCAATCAAATATTTAAAAAATGTGCTAAAAGAAGAATAGAGATAATCATTTGAAAGTAGTGAGTGAAGGTATCTTCAATTGCCAAGGATCTCATTTGAGTTATTTACTATTATGGAGGTGATACAACAACATTATGCCATAATTTCTCACCATTTGAATAAGTAAATAGTGGTTCATTATGGGAAGTTAAGGGTACATATTAGGTTCTTAGAACAGAATATTAAAATCTGGCATATATTGGAATTCTCAATTAGACAAAAAAACCCATCTAAATTCCTCAAAACAGTGATGTTTGATGAGACCATAACTAGCATGTGTGTCAGGAACATCTTTTCTCCCAGGCCCCACATATTGATCAGAAAGGCAAACAAATCATGCAGAAATATTCCCACAAATAATTTGGACAAAACTCATCAATGACTAATGAAATAGTAGAACCATCCCTTATGACCTCTTGTTGACAGAAGTCCAGAGCATGAAAGGTGAAGCTGCATGGAGAAACTGAGCAAGAACTGGAGCTTAACAGTAGCAGAGGCATTAGTGGAAGTTACATATTTTAGAATGACGTAACCTTTAAAAAGGGGGGGCGGGGCAAAGAAAGAAAAAACAAAACAAAAAAGGAGCCTTACATCAAAAGAACTATTGTGTCTTGGACATTAATCTAAATAGTTGGTGTAAGAAGTAAGAATAGACCCAGAAGGGACACCTTGATTTATTATTGCACGATGGTATTTGGCCCTTTTTTGCTGTATTAAAGTAAAACCATAATTCTCCTCTTATTCTCCAGTCCTTTAATCTGGTTATTTCTTAAATAAAATGGAAAAAAAATAAAAAGAGTTTTACAAAAATGATACTGAAATGGCTCTTTTCCCTTTTGGAGGAACACATGGCACAAGAAACTCAAATTTCAGTCCTGGGATCACAACCATGTCAGCATAGAGCTCTTTTTTCAGGAAGATCAATTTTAAGGGCTGTACTTAACTTCTCTTGTAAGACTCAATTAATATGAAGCAAGATTGAGTGCTCTTCCTCCTCCTTCTCATTCTTCTTTTCCCCCCTTCTCTGCCCCACCCCCCTCCTCCCATGCCCCTTGGGTTAGTAGCATTTGCCAAGGGATAAAAGGAGACCAAATACCAAGTGTTTCCATTAGGTGCTCATGATTAAAATTCTAATTTTTCATCTCAAAAACTAAACAGCGCATGAGTTATGCTTCCTTCTCCTTGAAGACAAAGGTGTCAAAAAAAATCAATAGGGAGCCCAATTGAATGCATATAAAGATTATAATAACCATTTAGATCAAACCGTACAAGCCAGATATGTAATTTTTGAAATTTAGCAGCCATTGTTACGCTCTAACTTTTGGCTATCTTTGTGAGTATAAAGCATGTAGTGAATACCTTGGCATCTACTTTTGGAACTAGAAATGTTAATTAATGGGCAATAGCAGCCCATTGTAGGCAAGGCAACACCACAAAAACACAATGCAGCAATTGTTAGAAAAATGCACAGGACATATCACAAATAAGGACATTCTTTAATCGATCACTATTCATTTTTAAACTGGCAATTGGCATATAGTACAGGGGCAAACTGATTTTTTGGCCGTGAATATATATATATATATATATATATTGACATGTTACTGGTATTTTCTTATAAAGAATGGCAAATTTTATCTTTTTCCTTTTTCTTTTTGAACCAACTACTCACTCGTCCAAAACATACATCCTCTTCCTCCAAAAATATATATCAAGCAAAATATGAGAGCAGTAAATGCCTCCTTCCTCCCTTTTCAACTATGCCAGATCTAAAATATTAAAAGTGGAATAGAAGAAACAAGATATCCTCTAATTAGTAACAGAAACACCCACGTCCCTTGGAGACCATAGGAGGATCCCCAGATTCTTTCCCAAGGGAAACCTCTATTTCACGAACCAACCAAAACCCTGTACCACCTCCACTTCCTAATCTAGCATATAACATAAAAGTTGCAACATCAAGAAACTTAAAAGGTCAGCAGTCATAGAATTATTTGCCCATCCATGGCTCCTTGTACACAGCCATCTGGAGTATTTTCAGAAGAAACATGTTCTTTTTAAATCCCCTGTTGTTTATGCTAGAAGAAGTTCACTTGAGTCCTATCCTCATATTCTGTCCATGGACTGACACCATAAGAAGGATTCCACGCCACCCCAAATGACCATATTTGAAGGTAAAGCCTCCAAAAATCCAACTAGGCAAGCATGTCTCGAAGCATTCCTTTCAACACAAAATTGGCAAAATGGTCAAACTAGTTCATTATTCCACAAATTGCATGAGACGATCGAGTATCCTGAACTAAAGCTCCAGCACTCGTAGAATTTAATATTTAACATAATTCTAGCTTAGACAGACAAATATCGCTTCCATTTGAAGGTATGCTGTTCCCTTTCATGAGTTTGCATGCATCATCCACCAATTAATATACATCAATCGGGCCTTTTAATTGAGACACAAGCTTTCATGTCCATCTACAGAAGTTACTAACGACGGGGGAAAAAAACAAAGAAGAGTCGTTGCATTATATCTCATAACATGCTACAATAATTAAGACGAACGAGAAATTGAAGAAAATAAAAAATACCGTCTTAGCCACCTAGTAAAGGCTACAGGCAACTAAATTATTCTGCAATCAATTAATCCACCCTACAAGCTTAACGATCTTTATTATTCTCTCAACCCCTCCCACACATCATCCATGTAAATCATAGAAACCCTTGGAGGCATGAATTAGGTAAGATGTAATAACGAATGTAACAAGCAGCAAAGAACTCCAATTTTAGGTCTCATCCCGGCGCTTGTTCTTAGCAATTGGGTCATCTTTGCAGGTTAATTGCCCTTTTTACTCTTATTTCAACAGATAATTTGCATAAGGGGGCTGATATTTGAGAATAATTTATTCCATTTTAGGCACTAATAAGATTCACATTCATTTGGTCTAACCATCTTTTGTTGCCCCATTTTAAGAAGCAATCTCAAGCCAGTTCACGACATTCCCCATAAAACTTTCAATGTAAGTTCCAATGATTCTGTACCTCGATAGTATCTCCCCGAACCCCCCCTACAAAGCGCAGATACTAACATTTCACTATCTACCTAGTACATAACACTATTATCAACAAAGAACAAGGGGACAGAAATTAAGGGCAAGATTGAAACTTCACTGAATTTCGAAAACTGCTTTGTAATGCATTTAATAAATTCGTTTCCCTTTCTTTCATTCTCTTTTTTTCCCCCTTACTTCTGAGAATCAACCAGAGCTGGAGCAATTTCCATTGAAACACATTCAACGGACTCCCTAAATTCAGTGAAACTTGATCGATGAAAAAACCCATCAAACGTTTAAGCAAGAAAGAAACAAACATAGGATAAATGGCATAGGAGAAGGGAAAGAAATTGAATTCACCTGAAAATCAAGAATGGATCACGGGCTTAGAACTGGGTTTGCTTTCCGCCTTGTTTCCCTTGCTGCGGGAACACATCTTTCACGACAGAATCACTTTTGTCAAAATCCTCTCATTACATTGCTTGAACCCAGAAGAGAAACGGGAAAAGAACCGTTTTTTGGTCTCCCGAGTTAAATTTTTATTTTTTATAAAAAAAATTGTTAATCTATATAATTTTTTTATTGATACAAAACTATTATATATTATATATAACTATATATGTCAATATTTTCAAGTACCAAATGCATAAACTTGCAAATTAACTTATAATATGGTAAGAAAAAATATTTTTTTTAATTAAGTATGATTGTATTATATAAATTATGAATTCGTTATCGATTATCACTAAACTATAATTTTGATAATTAGAATAAGAAATAACTTTTAGAAAAAAAATCTCTCTTATAATTGGTCACAACTTTTTGCTCTACCTTTAGCAAGGGAAGAGAACTCCAAATAAATAGTTCATGACTTTTCATGGAAGGCTTTTTATTAGGTCTCGTATGTTATTTGTATCGTGTAACATATTATTGTTCGATATATGGTTGTGAGGGATGCGTGTATGGGTCCCACCTCATGCCTCCCCCTTTCTTAATTTGTCCACAACGAAAATGTTATATTGTTCGATGTAGATAATATAACATTTTTGATATGTAAAAAGTTTTTAACTTTAATTTATTTCATTTAACCTATTTAAATAGTAATAATTAGTGAGACGTCTTTGGATTAATTTTTCAAAAGCAAGTCAATATGAAGGATGGCTTTCTTTTTATTTTACTTTATTTAGTAAGTTTTTTAACTGTTTGATATCGTTCAACTAAAAACATCAAGAAACAGTACTAAAAGAGATCCATTCGATAGAAAAAGTCAGTTAGTTTTCTAAAATAACCTTAAAAGTAGTAAAAAGGTGCTTTGGAGTGACGAGCATTAATTCAAAAGTATGAATCTTCGCTCTGTTTTCTTAATTTGTTGTTTTTCTCATTTTTCTTTTTCTTTTTTTCTTGGCTGCCAAACACTCAGGTTGGCTTTGTTTTTATCTAGATTATTTATTTCCATCTTTGTTCATAATTATGAACAGCCAAAATCTGTAGCTCTAAGGCCCAAACCATGGATTCGTTGATGGTATACAAAAGATTCACACGTCTGCCATCATCAAAGAAAGAAAGAAAAAGATGAAAGTGATGGAGTACTTATTAGTTACTGTAAAAATGTAAGTGATTCACACCTCAGACCCACTTCCATATCTCTTCATCACCTTATCATTTTCATATTTACCAAACCTGGGTGCTTCACCAAAAGATATCTTCCATTGGCACCATAAAAATGCAACTGGGATCCGATCCCTATAGCTAGCTAGCCATAAAGTGCAAGCAAATTATAAACTCCCACTTGTATTATTGTATATATCATGATTAATTATTCCTTAATTAGTAATTGTCAGTACTGGCAGTATAGCTAGAAACCTAATGTTTTTTCATCTTTCTTATGGGAAACTACGTGTGTGTGTGTGTGTGTAGTTTTCATCTTCCTATATATATATATATATATATCTTAAAAAGATAACATTAGACAGTTATGTGATGAAAGTCAAACCATTGGAGAACACTATATCTATATGCCATAAAAAGAGGACATATATTAGATAAAATCCCAGGCCTTTGAACTTTAAATTAGTAAGCTTTAGGCTAACCTTAATTATTCTCACAATCTAAGAAGGGGATTGGACATTTTCCTCAAATAGCATATTCATTCTTAATTAGTACAGATAAGATGGGGCTAATTCTCTGTTAATCATGCCTTTAGTCTCTCCAGTTGGGTGGCAGCTTTGGAGTGTGACGATGATTCGCACCCGCTCCTGCATAATCATTGCTTTCCAAATCCATCCTCCCGTTGCTCATAATAATCTCTTCTTGAGTTTCCTCCTCAATAATCTGTACACGCACACATGCAAAGAAGAAGAAGAAGAAGAAGAAGAAGAAGATCAGTTTAGAAAGTAAGAGTTCATTAATGTCTAGCTTGCTTAAACATATATATATATATATGTCAAAACAACGTACACTTGTGATGTAATTTACCTGCTGGTCCGTGTTCTCATGAGCCAGAAACCCTTGAGTTTCATGCAAAAGATGGCCGGTCCCTGCTGCTGTTAGAAGTAAAGCAAAGTAACAAATAGAGAAAATAATTAAATAAGAGCAAGAACCAAGACCAACCGTTCAAAGTAGATTGTTGGAAGATTACTTGATTTTGTGGCCGCAATATTCAAGGAGATAATGTCGGAGAAAACCAGCAGAATGATCACTAGAAGATGGAAGCCATTGCCTGCCATATTTTCTATTATATTATACTCTCTCCTCTCAACCAAGGGATATATATATATAATATAGTCAGTTTTGATATTGTTGGGTAAACATTCCTAGTCGCCATGTTACTTCTCCATTTATAGATCAATAATTCAGTTCTGACCCTTTTGGATGTCACATACCTAAAAAATTAAACCAAAAAAAAAAACAAAGTTAATTTGACCTCTCGTGGGCTGTCATTTTTTATTCAAAAAAGTACTTGCCCTTTCAGATTCTTCTGAAATCTAGGGTTAGATGTAGGGTTTCAATTATAAAGGACTAACCCAAATGCATGGGTCATTTGGTGGTAGATATGATTGAAGGGAGTCTGATGCATATGTTACATCTTTTGGGTGACATCCCAATAACAATATTGCTTTTAAGTCTCTTTTGGGTTGAATTTAATTGATTATAGTGGAGCTCACACAATCAAATTTATTCATAGCAAAGTCAAAGAACAGTATGAAAAGTACAGCCCACTATGGCAGTGGAAGCAACAGATGGCATTCCAACTCTACAGTGTAGGGCGTACTTAGCACCAAATGGCCCATATATGTTACACATACATAATTTGCCCCTCTATATGTAGGCTCTAGACATCTAATATGTATTCTTTTGTTTTTGCTATATATATGGTAATTCATAGTGACACAGGGGGATTGAACCTGTCATATCACCAATACGCATGGTCACATTTAGGCACTTTGAGGCTATTGGAAAGCCAAAATAAAAGGTTGCACTCCTCGCATGGCTAAAAAACAAAGAAATGGCTCTTAGGGTGAAGTATGTGATTTAAGGAGTCTCTAGAGTGCTTCTTAGAAAAAAAATTAAATCTTATGGCACGTTAAGGGTCGTCCACTTTCCATAGTTTGAATCTAAGTGGCACACATAAAAAAGAAAAATGAATATGATACAAATTAAAAAGAAAAAAATGATATTTTTAAAAAAAGTAAGAAATAAAAATGCAAGAGAAATGCGTGAATAAAAAAAATATAGCAGTTTTTTTATAAAAATAATTTTTAATATAAAAATTATAAAAATAATTATTCAATTTAAAAATAAATATAAATTCTATAATACATTCAAATAAATTCTAAAACAAATTAAAAAATTTGAATTAGAGATGAAAAAAAATTTCAAATCAAAAAACTCATCTCTAACCTCTTCGTGGATATAAATTTGTTCTAAATCAGAAACGGGTTTCGATATTTTTTTAATACTATATTACAGTTCTAAAACGTTTCTTAAATTGCAAAACCAATCTGAAATTTTTTTTGTATTTTTTAATATTTTGAAAATAAAAATATTAAAATAACATCTTAAGACATTTTCGTGCATCATAAATTTGAGTGTTGATCACTGATGGAGAGTCGAATTATTCAAGTTTCAAAGCCCATTACCTTGGTTTTTGTTGCATATTTGGAAGCCCTGCTGCATAAATATACTTTATTCTATTAGGGAATATGGAAAATTTTGTCTCATGGGTGTAACAAAACTTGGAAATACATTATTTTTAGAGAGTGGTTGGGGGAGCATTCATTGGGAGAGGAATAATACCCTCTAGAATGGAAGAATAAAGTGTTTTTTTTTATTACTGTGAAATAATAAGATAGATTTTAATTAGTGGCCCCCCAACACCACATGAATTCAAGTATATATCAATCACTCAATACAATACACTAATGAAGCCCAAATTACCAAATCATAGATAATCAATTACATTAATTACAAAATACATATAAAACTAATATCAAATTAAGGTTTTAGAATTTTCTTAAAATTTACAAAATACATATAAAGGCCACAATTTTCTTTCTCACCTCTAAGGATTATATAATTTTTTATACGAATATCAATATTTTATAATAAAAATACCTAATTATTTCTCAAATAAATATTTAGAATGCATAAGTATATAAACACGAAAGGTTAAAAAACTCTCATATTTGATCAACAATTAGTGATATTAATAATTTTTAATTAATTATACAACGTTTACTTTGTTTATCAGCAAAAATAAAAAATTCTCATTCGAAATGGTATCTTGCAAATAAGGTACAAATGAATCGTTTGTGAATAATTTGATACTTGACTTAATACAAATGTATTTGTTAAAATAAATAAATTAACCTTAAATTTAATTTTAAAATTCAATTTGTAATGTTTGGAGTTTGAAGTTTGTACAACTTTTGAATTGAATATTTTTGTTGTTTAAAAGATAAAAAAAAATCTGCGAAAGTGTTGCAGATAAGAGAAAAAATATAGGGTGGAGGTCCCGGGCTTATCCCACTCCCCCAACAAGCGGACACATGGCGGCCCAGTGGAGCAAAATGTCCTCCATCTCCTTGGGCCGAGCACATCCACACAAGCACAAGATTCCCAGCCCCATGACACTGTCACTTTATCTCGCTTCGGCGCGTGGCACGACCGGATACGATCTGATGCTCGACGGTGGGGACGCACTTTTCTCTTCGCTTTTTGTTGCTGAGGTGGCGAGTGGACCCACATTTTAACTCGCTTCGCTGGCTTTGCAGCCTAGCTGTGGTGGAGAAAACATTTAGTGTAACAGCGACACTACGTCACGTGTTAATTTAATAATTATAATAATAATAATAATAATAATAATAATATATTGTGTGTTAATGAATAAAAATTTTAAAAATACAAAATTGAAGGTGGGGCCGGGAGGGGGCCGTCTTGCACGTGCGCGATGTTAGTCAGGCTTTGACAGCTTTAAATACTGTGAAAGTTCCTGTCACTCGCGAAAAAGAAATGTGAAACCTTCCGTGGACCGACTAATTATTATAACTTGAGAACGAAGAAGCCAAAAAGCTGCCGCACCGTATGAAATAAACATAACTATTAGGCAAAATAAAGTAATTAGAAAGAAAGTATGGTTATTGATTATAATTATTGTTGTTTAAATATAATAATAGAATTTGTATATTAAAAAAATTGAAATATTTTAATTTTTTGGTATTTGGCTATAAGTAATCTTAATTTTCATAAAATGAACAAAATTTTAATGGGATCCAATTGATTCCACTAAATAGAAGGTGGCTCAACCATAATGGCTAGACCACTCATAATGTCGTTTTTATGGTCGTTAAAAGTAATGGCTAGACTATTTTTTAGTCAATTTTTATATATTTAAAGTAGTTTTATCAGGGTGTTAAATTGATTTTAAATATTTAATCTTGTAATCTTATTTTCCTCTTGTATTGCCTTAATTGTGGTCGGGTCAATGCTTTTGGTATTTATGTTTCAACCTTTGTTAGATTCTATTGTTATAGTAGCTTCATAAATTAGGTTTCTGTAAACATACCTTCAAGGTTAAGTTCAAAGTTAAAACATAGAATCACATAAAATTTATACTAAATCTGAAAAAAATGTTAAAATTCTATACTACACTTAATTAAAAAAAAATTATTTTTTAGGAAAATCAAACTACAATAAAGTGATTAACTAAAGAAACTCTAATTAAGTTAAAGTTTTGCATATAGTAATAAAGGAACTTTTGTTTAATGGGGTCCATTGACCCCACTTAAAGCATGGTGGCTCCAACCCATCTTTCAAACAAAAACAAATCAATAATAATGTGAAAACGAAAATGCAGGGGAATAGGTAAATATACAAATATAGAGGTATTTTTGTAAATATAATTTTTAATAAAAATTATAAAAAATAATTATTTAATCAAATATAAATATAAATTTTATCATCCATTCAAATAAATATAAATATAAGTTATTTTGTCTTTAATATAGTCGTTAAGACAATAAAGATAGAATTGTTTCTATCTTTTATTTTTGATTGCGGAACAGAGAAAATTATTTTTAATATTATAAAACTATCCTAAAATATTTCAAAAATTATAAAAATAGGTCAAAATTTTTTTTGTAGTGTTTCTTAATATTTCAGGATATAGAACATTTTGAAAACGGTAAAATGACACTATTTTGGTGTTTTTGTGCATCAAATATTGCAACTTGAACCTTAATTTAAAATATACAAAAAAAAAAACTCAAGTTATATAAAATTATAACAAAAGCCTGGCGGCTACAAAATATTTTTTAATTTTTTATGAAATTATCTAATCTTTAATCAAAAATAAAAAAATTCAATCAAAAATAAAAAATTCAATCAAAAAATAAAAAAAATTAATTGTCCAAAATTTTAACTCTATATCACTAATTATAAAATATCAAGAAAAATGTTTTAAAAATTTTTGGGAAGTGAATATTATTGATTTTTGAAACATAATAAAATGTTAAAATTATATAATTTTAAAAAATATTTCCTGCAACCGAACATGAGAAAGGTACAAAATCATGACCGCAATGTACAACAACTGAAGCATCCATACTCAATCACGCAACAAAACCAATCATCATGTTGGACAGTTCCACAGCAACAATGGGGAATTAATCATAAAATAATGTAACAGCACACTTTTAAGTGATCTAAAAGCCTGCATAAAGTGGGAAGATTCCAAGGATTAATGGTTGGTAAAAAGAATATTTATATTCCCTAAATTTTTGTATTTTATTTTGTAAAATTTTAATTTTTTGTGATTTTAAATGTAACTTAGGACAAAAGTATATTTACACTTTTAAACTTTTGTATTTTTTTTATAAAATTTAAAACTTTTCATAGTTTTAAATGTGTTCATAAATTAAATAAAATTATTAATTTAAATACTTGATTTAAGTGATACGTACACGTAATGACGTGACAATTTTTTGATGTCTCAGCTCGCTTGCTCACATACACACACTTTCTATTCAGTGCTTCCTCAATTCTTTCTCTCTCTTCGATGACATCTTCTTAGGTTATTCTTTTTTTCTCTAGTATCTTCTCAACTCTCTCTTTCTCCAATTGCGTCTGTTTCCGTCTCCTGCATCTCTTTCAATCGTGTCTCCTTCAAGAAATGCTACCCCAAACTAGTTTTATTCTTGATCCCTCCAAGTGGTGGGGTGATCATCTACTCAAACGCGTTAATGATTGTCTAACCAAATCAGCCTGCGATGCCCAACTGAGAGAGACGTCAAAGAGAAAGGAGATGCAACTAGAGAGAAAAAAAGTGAAAACTACCATATATGTGTGTATCCATATCACTTCCTGGACAGACGCTTAAATGAGTGATTTTATACAATTTAAGAGTATATTTGAAATCACGAAAAGTTTAGGAATATAAATACGCTTTTGATCTAAGTTCGAAAACACATTTAAAATCATAAAAAGTTTAAAATTTTACAAAAAATAAACACAAAAATTCAAGAAGATAAATATGTTTTTGGGGATTGATGGTTTCCTCCCTTTATTGATCCGTGTTTACATAATGGCATTAATTCCAGCTAAGCCTTTGGATACCACGGGATGGCTGGGGGCCTAATGGATCAACCGGCCGGGATCACTTGATTAAATGCACTGAGAATTGCGAGGTGCGGGGCGTGGATTAGTTTTCACCTTCCCGGGAGGGAAGAATGAATGGGTAATGAATTGGGAGTGGAAAAAGGGGAAGTGCTGAGATGGACAGAGGAGGAGGAGATGGAAAAGGCACTGAGAGACCCCCCTTTGAGAAAAACAAACACGAGTGTGGGGGAATCAAACAACGACCCAAACCCAAAGAAAGATCTCTCATCTCCTGCCACAAAGGAACTTGTGGCTGAGACTGCCCCGCGCTCCGCTGATGTGGCATCCCCTCGCCTCTAATTATACCCACCAAAATCAGAAAGAATCATCTCCTCTACTCCAAGCAAAGCAAAGCAAAGCAAAGCAAAGCAGAGGCAAGCGAAGCAACTACTACTCAAACACTCACTCTTCTTTCGAGAGAGAGCCAGCCAGCCAGCCAGCCATCCGTCCGTCCGTCCGTCCGTCAAGGTCCAGAGAGAGAGAGAGAGGGAGCGAAACCCAACAAAATTTGATCCAAAACAGAAAAAGGAAAAGAAAAGAAATAGGAAGCCGAGAAGTGGACAGAAATGTCGGAACTCAAGGACCCGGCGATCAGGCTGTTCGGAAAGACCATTCCATTGCTTCCCGCCTACCAAATCGCCGCCACCGTTGTGGTTGGTCACCCTCCTGATTTCAACCAGCTTGTCTCTCCGGCAGACAAGAATTGCAGCAGAGTTGGAGACGCAGATGAAGAAGACAGCAAGGTACTGATTTGGGTTCCATGTATTTGCCTAAAATGAGAGCAAAACTGGTACTGGGTCGATCTCTGTTTTCCCAGATTTTCATCTGCATTTCATTCAATCTGTTACGAAACCAGTAATATTTCGATCACACTTTCTCATCCTTGAGATTTCCCATCCTTCCTTTTTGTGGTTTATGCTTCGTGTTTTTTTTTTTTTTTTTCCTTCTCTTTTGCGAGGGTTTCTTTATAAGCAAAAAGGGCTATTTAAGAACACAATTTGCAGCTTTTTGGCTTTTGGGGTTTCTTTGAAGTTTTTGACGATCAGTATCAAGGTTAACTATACCCTAAATTTCTAGATTGAGATGTCAGCTATGGCTGGTTTACTGCTTAAACCTGGTCAAGCATCATTTTTGTTACTCTGTGATCAAAAGGATAGAAAAACTTCCATTTAGTCTTTTCCAACCCCAAGACTTTCTGTAGCAGTTAGCCCCTTCAAATTTTTAATTTAGCTGCTCTGGAATTCGCTGATCGATGCATTTGCATGCTTCTTCACATCAACTTCTCTGTAAATTCTACTGGGTTGAGCTGATTCTTATTAAGTCGGAATAATTTTCCTTACGAATCTGAATTCGTGCATCCTCTTCTTTATAAATTTCCCCTGCTCTGGATTACTCTGTTTCTATGCCTCTATTAGGCAGCTGAGGCACTAATGAATTGTTCCTTCAAGGCTTTGGTTTGTCACAATTCTCTTATCTATCTAGAGGCATCTGATCTTCTGTTTATGATGTATGATCAATAAGTTCTTGTCAATTTAAATCTAAATTACCCTTAAATCTTAAGGAAGAAAGTACTTGTTCATCAATTCATTGTTACTGCTTATAGCTTCTGCTGGGTCTTATTTGTGATGGCAATTCCATTCGAGATTTCAGATACCTTCGGAAAGTGAAATCGCCGAGAAGGCGGCAAAGGAGGATTGTAGCTCCAACCCCAGTGCAGAAGAGCTAAAAGATCCAGCAATATCATTTGATGAGGACCCGGACCCGGGAACGCCCTCCGTCGACAAGGAAGGCGATTCACCCGAAGTTCCCAAGAGCAATGAGCAGAGTGAAAGTAGCGTTTCGCAAGAGAGGATTCACAAGAAGCCGGACAAAATACTTCCATGCCCTCGTTGCAGTAGCATGGACACCAAGTTCTGCTACTACAACAACTACAACGTTAACCAGCCCCGACATTTCTGCAAAAACTGTCAGCGATACTGGACAGATGGAGGGACAATGAGGAACGTCCCGGTTGGATCTGGTCGGCGCAAGAACAAGAGCTCCTCTGCCTCGTATTATCGACACATGATGGTCTCAGAAGCCCTCCAAGCTGCCAGAGAAGGGGCTGCTAATGGGATTCACCACCCTGCTGCTGCCTTAACATCCAATGACACTGTCCTTACTTTCGGCTCAGACACGCCTCTCGGTGAATCCCCGGCTTCTGCATTAAACAATGCAGAGAAGTCACAGAATTGTGGCCAGAACAGAATTCACAGACCGGAACAGAAAACTTGTGTTTCCAGCAGAGGGAGAGAAGATGGGGTTGGTTACTCAAGTAGGTCTTCGATCACAGTTTCAGATTCAGTAGACAAGGGAAGCGACTCGGTTTTGCAAGAATCAGCCATATCAAATATCCAGCCCTTTGCATGGCCTTGTCCATGGAATTCGTCTCAATGGAACCCTGCGATGCCTCGGCCTAATTTTGGCCCTTTGGGCTATCCTATAACAATTTACTCAGCGCCACCTTATTGGGGTCCTTCCCTACCCGGATCCTGGAACATGACCTGGCTTTCCCCTCCCATTTCGTCGCCTAATTCTCCAGCCTTGGGGAAACATCCAAGGGAAGATGACATGCTCAAGCCATCAAACTCAGGCAAAGAAGAGGCCTCAACAGAGAACTCCCGGGGGAGCTGTGTTTGGATTCCAAAGACCCTGAGGATCGACGATCCAAGCGAAGCTGCAAAGAGCTCTATATGGTCAACTCTCGGGTTTAAGAGCGAAAAGGCGGATGCGATGAATGGCAGAAGCCTGTTTAAGACCTTCCAATCGAAGGGTGACGAGCGAAGACACATGACCGAGACATCTCTGGTGATGCAAACCAACCCTGCAGCCTTGTCCCGATCACTCAACTTCCATGAGAGCGTGCAGTGACTGTTGACTTGAGACTACTGAAATCTCATTCTTATTGCAGATCCAATCCGAAAGCCGAAAAAATTTCTTCATCGGCAGTTTTGCCAGGCAGAACAGCAACGCGAGTTGAACTTGATTACTGACCCCCATAATTGCGGCAGGATCTTTAATTAACACGCCCCCCTCCCCCCCCCCCCCCCACCCCACCCCAACCCGCCAATGCTCTCTCTCTCCCTCTCTCTCTCTCTCCATATATATATATATGTCCTTTCTTTTTGCTGTGACAGTAAGAAGATTAAGTGCAAGTGTTGTTGTACATAGCTATATACAAGCATAGCAAGGAGGAAAAACTCTTGAGATTCTTGAACTGGTACCCTTTGGAATAAGCATGCATGTTAATCCAAATCAATCAACAATTTCTGGTCAACTTAATATCCTGTGCTTAGTTAACTTAGCTTCAGGTGCGTGTTTGTTTGTTTGTTTATCATAATAATTTAACAATATAATTTTAGATATATATAGGGCAAGTGGGAGTGGAAGCAGTGACCAAAATCTCAGTGGGGAGAAAGGTTGGGGCATTCATTCATTGGACTATTGTAGGCCCTCATAAGCCGTGCAGATAAACTTGAATATTTGTCACAAAAGGCCAACAAGCCTCTCTCTTTCGGGCCAAATGGATCTCAGCAACTGAGGATAAAAAAGCTCTCTTTCTTTGGCATTTTCCTTTGGTTTGGAATGTTCTGTGGGAAAATCTCGGCCCTGTTACAACTTCTCTCTTTTCATTGTTTTTTTGGGGGGGTTTTATTGGAATGAACGAAATTGCGATGGGGGCGGGGGCAGGGGCAGATGATATATGTTCCTGTGATGAATGATCGCTGAGGCAAGGCAGGGTGGAGAGACATGGAGATATTTCAGTGCTGTTATCAGCCACATCTTCAGCATAAAATGAGTTGTGAGGGGGACCCATTGCATGTGGAATGGGAATGGGAATGGGACCTTTCGCTTGCTTCTTCCTTCTCTTTCCTCATCATCATAGCCACCACCTTTCCCTTCTTTCTTCTTCTTCTTCTCCTTCTTCTTTTTCCCCTATTAATTAAGAAACCATAAACTAATATTTAAGTCGCAAATAACAATATACAGATAGAGGATGTGACTCTTTTTCTTTATTTACTTTTTGCTTATAATAATTATGAAATGTTGCAATCATAATATAATGGTTATCCTTAGAAAATGAAAGCCTTGATGACACAAACCCCACAAACTCCTTAAATTGGGCTTGCGTGTGGAATTTCTTCCACTATGACAGTATGCCCTATTGTCATAACCCAAATAAAATCAGTGAACAACATGAAATGCCACTAAGATACATTTTCTTGAAGGAAACCTTGGATAGCTGCTACCCAGTAGTTGCAACTCCATTGTCAATCTCAACCAATCCATATATATATATATATATGTATGTGTGTGTGTGTGTGACATGAATTTAAGAATCCATAATGAAGAAATTACTATACGATGAAGCTCAACCCAGTGCATCCTTATAAGAGGACTCATACTCATTATTTTAATTTAATATTTTTGAATGTTAATACTTTATAATAATATATTCATATAACTTACTAATACCCTAACAAGTCCAATAACCATTCTGATTATACCGACCACACCCCTAACAGTCATGCCTAATTATAGGCCATGTTAAGAGGACAATCAATTAAGTACCCCCAAGAAGTTGATAAATAGAGAAATCTGAGCTGATGGTGATGATGATGTTTGATCAGTGGCATGGAGGGGCAAAATCCATGGGAAGATGAGGCATGTCATCTGCACCATATCTTGCCCTAATGGTGCTTGGAAAAGTAAGTAAAAGAAAAAAGTAAGCTTTTTCCAAGGTGGAAGGGTGGGAATGTCCCTTCACTTTCCCACCTATAAAGACGCTTCAACCCAACCCAATCCAATATAAAGGTGCCCCAACTTTTTCCATTCCCTGCAAGTGGTGGGAGAAGACCTTGGATTCCATGATAAAAAAAAAAAGAGACAATAAATAGACTTTCCCCTTTCTTTTCTTTTAAGGTTTTTAATCCAAACCTAGTTAAGGAAAAAATCTATCTTATATTATGTATTAGATAATAGCATGAACATTCTATGAAGAGTATATTATTTAGACAGTTCAATATACTTGATGAAGAGTATGTTATACTTGGGGTAAAGCAGAGAGGAATTAACCAGTTATTCTTATTTTATATTGCATGTGTTATTGTCATAATAATAATAATAATAATAAGTGAATTGCTTACACGCCTTTCTCTTACAATTTTTGTCTCAGATAAACAAATTAATATTAAGTACTGCAGCAATGATTTTCTTTAAAATATTAGCTTTGGGTTTGTTGGGTCTTAGTAAATAGACTAGTACCACTCCTCAAAAAATAAATAATATAAACAAATTTATTATGGAGTAGGTTATTGCCCAGGACTCGGGGCTGATTGATTGGGCTCTTTTAGGGCTTCATAACAGTTTATGGGCTTATACGGCCTACTCATTTTTGGCCCAACTGCGATCCCAAAAACCCCAAACACTCTTCTCCTTCCCTTGCCAGCGGCCTGCTTCATGAGTAGAACTTGCCATGGGCTTTGCTTCAGGGGGTCAGGCAGAAAATATTTAATATAAACATGATATGTCACATTATAATGTTGATATAGTATTGTAATTCAATAATGTTTTGTTCTGTATTTATTATTCGCATGGATGATAATACATAATTTCGAGTTATTCAATTGTTTAGTTGAAAGACAGTAGGTGGATGGGTGGTGATGATAGGCAGAGACAGTACTTGGTTGCTGGTTCCAAAAGCATGGGCATTGAAAAGGATGAGGGTCCATTGAAGTCCATGAGTTGAGGAACTTGCTGATTGGCATGTTTAATTTGTTTCATCGTTTCTATCTTCCTTTCACCTTCCATTTTCATCAAGCCAATTAAGCCAGCCAGCCACCCAGCCAAACCTAATCCACACACACACATATATCCCCTTCTCACGTGGGCCGCATGAACCTCCTGTAGCTGAGAAGATTCTGCTCTGCTCTGCTGAGCCAAGGATATAATATATAAATATACATATATATATGTGTGTGTGTGCGCGCGCGCGTGCATTATGCAAATGTAGCAGTTGCTGCCAATGCAGAGCAAGAAATTGTGACTGAAAAGTTGCAGGCACATGAGAGATCTCAAATGAAGAGGATGTATGTCATGGAAATATTGTTCCATGCCCTCTTTTAGAGACTTGTCTTTCTTGCCGCCTTCATAATCAAATCTCATCCAACAAGTCAATTAGAGCAAAACCCAATCTGGGTTTGCTCCATTTATATATATATATATATATATATATAAGGAAATAATTCACGCGAAAAGGAAATTAATAAATTAATGACAGAAGAAGAAGACGGGTTAATTATCATCATCGATTCTTTTAACTGTCGCAAAATCAAACAAACTCTTCTGATCTTTTCTCTACGATGGATCTGTCTCCTCCGTTTGATTTGCCTCTCTTAATTAGCTAAATAGTGTTTTACACAAGAGTCAGAGAGATGAGATGGCTGGCCCGAAATGAATTGTATCTTGGTGATCGATCTGATCATGATGCAGCGCCTACTCCGAGGAAGTCTATGAAGGTAGGAGCAATGGAGTCAAAAGGGCTGGCGTCTTCTTCTGCCTCAGAAACTGAAGCTTGTGGCGTTGGAGAATCAGAAGAGGAGGAGAAGAAGGAAGAAGGGTAATAGTAAGTAGTATTGTCATGATGATGGAAAAGCGACTGTTGCATTGCAGCGATTAATGGGGGTTGGTTGGATCCATACAAATAATTAGACACTCTTCCTCCTGTTCTTGGCTCTTCCCTTGGCCTTATATCCAAACCCAAAGCTCTTCTGCTGCTGCTGCTGCTGCTGCAAATCCCTTCCTCTTGGCTTTTAAGACCTGCAGTACAATCACATTCACAAATATCAAAGCTCTCTACCCCACCCACCTAGCTAGCTTCCTTAGGAGAAACACCCACAAATACATTCACACACGCATATATGTGTGTGCGTGTGTGTATGTATTATATATTAATTACTTTGAGAGAGTGAGAGAGAGAGAGAGTACTAGCATTAATTAGGCCATATAGAGTAGAGTAGAGAAGCAAAAGGTTAGGAGAGCAGAAGACGATCAACTGTAGTTCCGCAGTGGAAAGGTTTGAAGAGAGGATAAATGGTAAATGGGAACAAAACCAATGGGAAGCAGCGCAAAAACCCAAATGCACAAACTGAAACTGCAGGGGACAGAAACACAGATCAAACAAGACGTGTTTTACCAGGGAGAAAACCAGGAGAAGCTGCAAATGGAGGAGGTGGTGGTGGGATGCAAAGGCCCCCTCCGCCGGAGAGGTTGATGCAGAATGGAGGCGGCGGCGGCGGAGGTTCTGCTTTGTAGATAAAGGGTGGATCTTGGTCGGCTCTTGTGATGACTACTGCAGATTGAGCCTGTATCTTCCTCCTCCGGTAGGCGCTGGACTGTTCTCGATACTTTCTGGCCATTATAACATGCCAATGGTTCTTCACTGCATTATCGGTTCTTCCGGGGAAAAGCCTTGCAATCAAGGCCCATTTGTTGCCGTACAGCCTGTGTGCCGCCATTAGCCTCTCCTCTTCTTCCTCGCTGAATGGTTTTCTGTTGATCCTCGGGTCCAACTGGTTGAACCACCTCAATCTACAGCTCTTGCCTTCACACGCGCGCGCACACACATTCATCAACAAGAACAAGCAAACAAACAACCACAAAAGTAAGGCAAAAAGAAGAAGAAGGAGAAGAAAGAGGTTTTCCTTTTCTTTTCCACTTGGTTTGTTATTTACCTGATCTTCCTTCAAGCTTCTCGGCTATAAGGTTCCAATTCTGAGGGCCGTAAAGGGCAACGAGTTCCTTAAGCTTTGAATCCTCGGCAGGCCTCCAATGGCCTCGGGCACACAACTTGGACTGGGCGCCGCTGCCGCCGCCACTTTCGGGGCTAGGCTTCTGATCTTCTTCGCTTAAGCTGGCATTCAGATCAATGTTATTTTCCCCAATCCCATGATCAGCGCCGCTGCAGGAAGCTCTTCCAGTGTTGTAGTCCATCTCTGAGGCCTTGGTGCCACAGCTTTCGGAGGAAGATGAGTTAGAGCTTGGCGAAATAGAGAGAGAAGCCATGTCTGCAAAAAGCATCCCCATACAAGCAAGCAGCAAGATGAAGAGAGAAGATGAGTAGGAGGAGGAGCTAAGAGTATTTGAAGAAGAAGAGGAGGTTACAGCTTAGGATGCCATTTGTGAAGCAGTCTGCTGGTGCAAATAAAACACACCTGTTTGCCATGCCTTCATTTCTGCTCTGACATATGCTGTTGTGAGAACTGTTACAAAGTCTTCTTCTTCATGAGCATCATCATCATCATCATATATGTGTATGAAAAAAAAAAACTGAAAAAGAGAAGCAGGGAAGGGAAGGGGAAGTTTGTTTGTTTGATGGGAAAAGAGAGTGAAAAGGGGAAGGAGAAAGCAGGAGATTGCAGTGGGGATGAGAAAACTAGAAAGAGCTAAAAACAGCAAGGTGTTTCGGGCTAGCAAAGCAAGCGGCGAGAAGCTCTATTCTATTCATAGAGATAAAAGAGGGGAGAGAGAGAGAGGGGGGGGGGGGGTTGTTTTTGAGGAGTTAACCACTCTGACTGACCTCACACTGACCAGAAAGCTAACTCTTTTCATTTATTTTCTCTCCTGTTATTACACATTTTTGTCCAACTTTTTAACTAAATCCCTCATCATCACACGTGTGAACACAGAGAAACTCTCTCTCTCTCTCTCTCTGAAGATTCTTAGGTTGTCTCTCCTCCCTGTGACAAGGAAGCTTTCCCTGTTTGTAAAATTACAACAAGCCTTGGCTTGTATTCATTATTTAATATTAATTACCAAAATAAGGAAATTACATGAATTTTAACTCATAAATGACTTTCGTTCATAGTATTATTTTTTGTTTAACTTTTTTATATATTATTATCACACAAGCAGGTTAAACATAAAAGGTAGAAGGTGGAACAAAAAATTTCTAGATTTTCATTTTTTGAAAAGAAAACCCATAGGATAAGCCAAAAATAATTAAATCAATTAGAAAACAAATAAATAGACAGATTCATTTATTACTTATTAAATATTAATGTGAATATTTCTCCTGTTTTAGGGTCTGCATAGACAGACAGATTTATTTATTATTCATTATATATATATATTTCACATATATAATAATATATGTGATTTCTCCTGTTTTGGGTCTGCATAGGTCTGGAAAACTTGCTTGTCATGGAGAGAAGAAAATGAGAGCATGATATTGGCAACCCTGTCAATCCAAGTACATAACCTACTAGTCTTCCCCCATCTCCATCACTCTTTTATAGCTTCACACAGGTTAAACTAGGGCTCCCACCTGATAAAGATATATATATATATATATGTTTGTGTGTGTGTATACACAGTGTTGCCTCTCAAAACCCAGCACCAGCTGTGCAGCGGTCATCACTCACCCTGTCTTGTACTCCCATCAAATTTTGGTCATGCATGCACCAACATTACTGGAAAAAAAAAAAGTATGGAAAATATGTATTAGACAATTCATGAAAAATCAGCTCCTCATAAATCTTCATACGTAAAATATTAAAAAAAATATATCAATAATTGTCTATGAATTCAAACAACTGTCAAAAAACATTTATTTTACAATGGATGAATATAAAAAGTTACAAAGTATATAATTTTTATTTTAATTAAAAAACCTAGTTGTAGTATGTTAGAATGATAAAATATAATTGTGCCATCATTCTTTATGAGTTTTTTCCTATATAGATTTTTTTTTTTAAAAAAAAAACCTCTTTTATTTTCAGTTTATCTATGTCTCTCTTTAGGAATACAGTAATATCAAGAATCAATCCAAGGGAAATGAAGTTTGAACTCAGTCAGATGATTTCACTCTTAACTTTTCTGTTGTCCACACTATAGATTGAAATGGAAAAGCCAAACTCCCTTTGATTAAAGATTCTGATTACCACGCATGGATTGTGCCTTTCATGGAAGGCGACTAAACATACACTGATACAAGTTCCTTCTTCCAAGCTTACATGCATCTCATTGTCCGAACCATCAGGACAAATAACATCGATCGCAATATATTGTGTTATTGTTTTATTTGATTAATTTTTTTTCCACCTTTACTGTCCATGCAAGGTGAAAACTCTTAAATTTTAATCTTTTAATGGTGGGTCCAGACTCCCATTCTGCCTGCAACTTTGGACCTTTGGTAACTTTTCCAATACTAAGGATTTTTTGTCAGTGTTTTTACCGGTATAAGGATTTTATACTTTTATTTCTTAAAGGAAAGTCAATATTTAATTAATTGTATGTTATATGAGCAAAATAATTTCTCATCTGAAACAAAGAGATTAACTTGACGAGGGAAATTGAAATTGTTACCTAACTAATGGGATACAAAGCAAGTTTCAATATTAAGAAAAGAACAGTTCTATAACAAAGTTTCTTAAAATATTGAAGCATTTCATGTGACAGATAAATCCAATCTTTTAGGATAGTCACTACATATATCATTTATACAATGCTCTGGTTCAGTAGAAAAGCCCAAAGTGGCAGGGGTTTCATTTAATGAGGCAGTAGAGTAAATTATATAAAGAGGAATGTACTACATTTTCAGTGAACTGAACCCACCATTGGTGGAAAAACTTTGAACCATGGTCTCACTTGGGGAAACAAACCAACCAACCAAAACACCTCAAAAAAAAAAAAAAAAACTAATTTGACAAAATTCTGAAAAATAAAATATATATATGTGTGTGTGTGTGAAAAAGCCATAAGAGGATAGACACCCATTCCCATTTACATCCAGTCAATGGAGGCATCCATGTCTTCCACGTCATTGTTCCCTTCTTTCGGGGACTCAGTTCTTCAGAACATACGTACGTATATATGTATATATACCATCATTTATGTATGTGCATGCATGTGACTTTTTTGTTTTTATCTATCACACACACACATATTTGTATACCTGTGCAATCTTTTTTATTATTATTTGCTGTGTTTAATTAGCTCATCTCATCATCATACATGATCCTTCACCCATGCATGCATGACATGATATAAACAAACAGCCTTGGGAACTGGCAAGCAGATTAATTGTCTTTACTCCTTATAATGCTGTAAAAGAATTTAAAGAATTTTCTGTGATGTTATCATCCATATGTGCATGCCTGTGACTTTAAACAATGCCACTGCAGTCATGTTGGTGTACTAATTTATGTCAAACATGTTTCATGAGAATGGCACAACACAACATTGGGAAATTGCAACACATTTGTACGACTAGGAAAATTAATTATTTCATCCACAGATTCAATGGAAAATAAAAGTAAACATTATGATAAACCCTAACTTGTATCAGAAGAGGAACATCTATATATATATCATTATTACATCATTTTTTACATAAATTAGGAGCACAAAAATTCTGATTAATAGGTACGTACAAATTAATGGCGGCCTATTACCTTTGGCTTATTACCCAAATTTTATGGCTAGTCACATCAGCTGCAGTCAGAAAGAAACCCTAGAAAGTAGACAACAAATTCCCCATTTGATTTGGATTTTCAGACAAGAAATTAGGAAAAGAGTTGGTTAGTTATCATCTCACTTTCCTACAGGCGCTAGAAAACAGCAAGAATGACTAGGAAGGTGAACCAACCCAAAAGAGACATGATTTGTTAATGGCAGAAAACCAAGGGGAATTACTTCATCAAGGTGGCACATTTTGTTGCTTCTTATGTTCCAAACCGACGGAGTTTGTTAATTGGTTCGTCTAATACCTTACTAATTAATTAAAAGGGTCAAATAATCACTTGGCTGAGACACTGCCAGTTTGCCACAATATTCTGATAAGAAGAATTATATATCATTAATAATTTAAAGAAACGTTCATTAATAGATCTCACTTTTGTGAGGGATGGGTGGAGGGTAGAAGATAAAACATAAAAAATCTGAAACTATAAACTAATGTTTTTATAAGACAATGATAGTTTATCCGGATTCATAGGGCAAAATTGTCATTTTTGCAGTGTTATATTCTTATGTACCATGGCAAGGAGAACCCTTTGTTGTTGAGAAGTAAACTTGTATTTGGCTATTATTAGCATATTTATTTTTGTGTGGTTAAGACTGTTCAGTTTTCTAGATATTGGTTATGTGGGGAGTCTGGTTTGTGTTTGTGTTGGTATATTAGTTGGAAAAATGAACAAACAGAGGAGAGGAGAGGAAAATCAGAATTTGTTGCATATTCTTGGGCTCTGTTTTTTATCGAAAAAATTGATTTCAAACAAGATGATATCAGAGCAGGCCTTATGATTCAGAGAAATTCTATTAGTAACCATTAGTTTTGCTCTTTGCAATAAGTGTAAAGTGAAATATTAGATTTTACTATTTATAATCATATTTATTATTTTTTGGAATCATTTCTATACCAAACATACCCTCCAAACACTATCCCTTAAAGAAGACACCCCACGCACATCAAATCCTCTTCTTCTTCTTAGAATTATTTGTTGTTATTTACTGTATTATTATAATTATAACTTTTCAATGTACATTAAGTTATTTGTAATAATATTTTATTTTAATATTTGCTGTTAGATTTTATTTAGTTTAACTTTATTTAGTTTATGAAAAATATCATAAATTTAATATAAATTTTAAAGAAATAAAAATAAACATAATTTTATTATGATTTACATCTAATTAAAAAAATTAAAATTAAAGCAACATTAATTCAAGAAAATATAAATATAATATTAATCCAAAAATTCAGGACACCATGATTGGGAATAATTTATATACATTTGAAATAATTTATATATAAAATTATTATATATATGTATATAATTATAATATATATGTATATAATATATTATATACATATAATAGTATACATATAATATTTAATAGTATATAATATATTATATATATTTGGGAAAAATGTAATTCTCCCCGATTCAATTAATATATGTTAATTAATATAATGTATGTTTAATATAATGTTAACATATATTAATTGAATTCTGGAGAATGCAATTCTCCCGAATTCATAGTTTCAGGAAAAATGGTTTTTCCCGAACTCATGATTTCGGGAGAATTGATTTTTCTTGAATTCATGGATTCAGAGTGTTTATCGAACCTTGAGATTCGGGGTTCCCTGAACATTCAGAACCCCGAGATTCGAGGCATTCCTTAGCCCTCGAACCTCGGGGTTCAGAGGCATCCCCCAGCCCCGAACGCCGAGGTTTGAGGCATCTCCCACCCCCCAAACCTAAGGGTTCAGGGGCATCTCCTAGCCCCGATCCTCGGGGTTCGCGGCATCCTCTAGCCTCCGAACCCCAGGATTCGGGGCATCCCTTAGCCCCCAAGCCTCGAGGTTCAGGGTTTCAAGTGCGTATTTTTTATTTTTAATTAATCTTATTGTTTTAATTTATCCCTCGTGTATTTATATGTAAATTATGTGATTTAACTAGTGATAAATATTATAAATTGTGTTGTTTCTCATTGGAATACGTAAATAATAGTGGATAATAATCTTCCATCACTGATAGTAACTAGTAATTGGTTATGGCGAGGAGAACTGGCCTGAGCAATGTTTGGTGTTGAATAATAGTGGTTGTGTAATGGTCGGTGTTGAATAATAGTGATTGTACGATGTTCAGTTATAGTTGTGGGTGAGTAAAATGACTATGGCAATCGTGATCGAGAAAGTGAGTGAATGCGCTTGAAAAGTAATGATGGGTGATTGAGTGTCAAAGATTTAAATGAAAGGCAACTATGAGTTTTCATCTCAGGGTATTTTAAGAATATTAAAATTAGGTTGCGGAGAGTAAAAAGTATGGTTGCAAATAGAATTTCCCTATGATCCATTTGACTTTTGCTATTATTCCTTCACTGCCCCTTACCTAATGATATCGGAAGGATGGCCACCATGTCAATGTCACAAAAAATATAGCACTATTCCAAGATGAGAAAACAATGATGAACGAAGGTATATGTTCTCCTTCAATTCCCAAAAACTCACCAAGGAGAATTAAGACAACTGGTTTATTCATATGAAAGCCCTGTTAGGGTCCCAGGATGCATGGGATCGATGTAGTAGAACAAGGTGTTAAACAGCCTGCAGATGAGGTAGTTTTGACCCGAGCAAAGGTGAATGTTTTGCAAAAGGTTCAAAAGAAAGATCAGCAAGCTCTTACTCTTATTCATATATGCCTTAATGAGAACATTGCTCCTTCCTAGCCAAAAGAGGCGATTGGAGGCGAGCTTGCAACGACAAGGGATGAGCTCTGGCAATTGGTCCTTCAGAGGGCAGCTAGCACATGCAAGCACTCTAATGTTCAAGTAAGTCAGGGAGTAAAAGTAGCAGAGTATGAGTAGACTAGAAAGAGAACATTCCTTGCATCTGAAGAGAGCTGATTTATATTGGAAGAGGAAAGATCCTCCTATACGCATGTGTTGTGCGTTTACAGGGTGATAGGACCCGATATCCTGTGCCATCGAGACTCCCTGAGGGTGGCATGGTGCCGACGAGACCCTCATTAATGTGGATGAAATCTGCTATTAATGAGGATGTGATCTGTTATTAATGAGGATGAGATCTTAAATGAGTGTGGTAATACCCAGTATGCGACTGTGATAATATTGTTGTAGGCTAGCACAGAGCCATGATAGGGCTTCAGTCGATATTTGGGCCATAGGCTAAGATTAGGTCGTGGGCCGAGATTGGGCCATAGGCCAAAGGCCAAGATTGGGCAAGTAAGGTCCAAACATGTTTGAGAAAATTTCTGTTGCTATAAGTTCCAAGCAAGCTTGGAAAAGATAAAGTGGTAAAGGTTGGTTTACAAACCTTGAGGGTTGAGTTTGAATCTTTGAAAATATAGGATTTTAAATCAAATGAAGAATATCTCACCAAAGTATTGACTGTAGTTAATCAATTGATGAGGTATGGAATGAACATGGAGGATGTTCACATGATTAAAAAAATTTCTCGATTGTTGGAATTAAAATTTGATTATGTTATGGCAGCTATTGAGGAGTCAAAAATTTGAGAATTTGTTATAATTGTGACATAGAATTCAAATTGACTGTGATTAGAATTTCAAATTTGACTATGATGTCAAATTTGATTGTAATTGAGATTTATCTCATTTGAAGACTTATCTTCTTACTTCATCTTCTAATCATGATACAATTTATTGTATACATCTACAGATAAATTTTAGGTCTACAAATAGATATACAGTACCCTATAATTAGCGTAGCAATATCACTTTTGTTGTACTAATATCATCATAGTGATATTTTGTTCTTTTTGTCAGTGTTTTTTCCCGATTTGAGTATTTCACGTTAAATTCTATGTTTGTTTGTGTAGTTGATGATTTGTTTTTAGTTTGTTTTTTATCCAAAATCATAACAAACTGGTATCAAAACTGTTGGATCAAATCATTAACTTTTCGCATATCTTAGTTGTTGCATTTGTAGTTCTTTATCATTTTTGTGTACTAGGGTTTCTAGCTGCTGCAGCTATCGCAGTTAGCCACCACCGCCTCTGTTGCCGCCAACTGTCTCCTCGTCTTCTGTCGTCGCTGGTGATGGCTCCAGCATCCTCAACCATTGTGGACATTTCTCTAGTTATATCTTACTCACTATCGACGTTATTGCTTTTATCGTCGTCAATTCACGGCCTTTGTTTTATCTGGGCATTTGTTCAACCACATGCCTCCTCTTTCTGTCGTTGCCTTTGCCCGTCGCCGACCTCATTCACCACTATAGTTGCCTCCATCTTCTACCAT
Source organism: Diospyros kaki (assembly GCA_036245055.1). Taxonomy (NCBI): domain Eukaryota; kingdom Viridiplantae; phylum Streptophyta; class Magnoliopsida; order Ericales; family Ebenaceae; genus Diospyros; species Diospyros kaki. Next base: position 3,142,862 of record BSEG01000002.1, on the reverse strand, counting down.
TGTCAGCCAGTTCAAGCCTTGTCAGATCTCAAATTTGCCAAGATCTACCAATTCTATTTGAACCCATTAGTTTTGGCCCAAACCCAGATCTACCCAAATCTACCAAGATCCAGCCAAAATCAGCCTAGATCTAACCATCAGACCAGATCTAATCCACTAGATCTGTCCAACCTAGATTCGCTATCCTAGTCTGTTTTCTATTTGGATTTTATTTATCAATCGTTTGATATTATTTGGGGTTATTTGATATTTGTAATGGCTACCTTAAAGTATGATATTCCATTATTGGACTAAACCATTAGATTTTCATTATGACAAGTTAAGATGCAAGCAATTTTGGCACAAATGGATTTAGATAAAAGTGGAGTCATTAAGATAGATTTACATTGGTGAATGTGGAGTCATTAAGGTTAGTAAAGATATGTTAAGTCTGATTTTGTTATCTATGCTTTGAGTGTGACTGAAGTTATCCATTGCAGTGATTTGGTTAATACTCCCCATTGTGTGAATTTACATGGTATTCATCAAGGAGATTAATTATTTTGTTAGAAGAAAAAATTATGAATAATTTCATATTTGAATTTTGTGTCAAGATGGCATTTATTATAATTGTGACCCATAATTCAAATTTGATTGTGATTGGGACTTCGAATTTGACTATGATTAAGATGTCAAATTTGATTGTGATTGAGATTTATCTCATTTGAAGACTTATATTATTATCTCATTTTCTGATCAAGATATAATTTCTTGTGTGCATTTATAGATAAGTTTTAGACTTATAAATAGGTACCCAATATCCTAGAATTATTGTAACAATACCACTGTTGAGTTTTCTATTATGAATGTTTTGATGATGACTATTGTGTATCGTTACTTTAATGTTCTCATATTAATTTCTTAAAGAAATGTTAAAGATATGTTTTATCTACTTATATTAAGATTGTTTTTATGACTTAATTATTAATGTGCTTTGTATTGATAGATTTATATATTTGTTCTACGTATGCTCTCATATTCGATGAGTTGGGCTTTATTGTTTTGATGTGTTGAGGTTGAAAACCTTAATATTTTAGTAGGCTCCCTTAATGTATTATTCTAAGATTTCAAGGGATATTTTAAATATCCATAATGCACAAGTATTATGTAAAGCTCGTGGTTTTTTGAGTATTCAAAAATATGTGGCAGCATTTCTTGAGAAGCAATATGTTTCACATATGTATAAATTCTTAATGTTTGTGCCTTTGTGGTTTGATCCATAGATCTTAGATTTCTTATTTGATATTTAATATCAAATTGCTAAAGTTTTCAAGTCTTAAAATTTAAAAAAGAACTCTTGAAGAACTTGTAAAGATGAGTGTTTTGTTGCTTGATAAACAAAATCATTCGAGTAATTGAAAAAAATTAGAGTTTATTGAATTCAATAGTATTTGATCAAACTGTTGTGATTCCTTAAGGTATCAATTGAGTGATACTTATTCTTTCACTCAAATAGAGTTGTCATAATGTTTTGGATTATTTATCTTCTAAAATGATATATTGATGTGATGTATTTTGAGAGATCAAACATATTCTATGTTAGTCGAATGATAGGAAAACCATTCGACTTGTATGTGTTCTTATTTTGGTAAATATGAATGAAATATCATGATACTCAAGTTGTTGCATCTTTGTGTTACTTGTTGTGGTTTAATGTAGGAGTTAAATATAATGATCTTCCGTTAATCTAGAAAGGAAAGCATGGGATCCTTACAAGCTCATGAAGAGAGAATCAAGAAGAGAGAAGAACTTGTTACACAGACTCTTCAATCAAAGCTAAATTTGCATGATAAAGAAAGGAGTGAGAAATTTGTTTAATGTGATGAATAGGTAAAGATTGTGGTCGAGGGTCATTGCGTGGTGGTCATGGAAGAGGTAGAGAAGGAAAGAATTTTTCAAGTAATAAAAAGCAATTTTTTTTGGTATCCATATATATTCAAGGGGTCATGGAGATAGCTAGTCTAGAAGAGGTAATAGTAGGAGGTTTGGAGTTCGATGCTACAATTGTCGAAGATACTAGCACTATATAATAGACTATAGATCTAATTCAAGAAAAGAAGAAAATGTAAATTGTCATGAGACACAAGAAGATGAAAAATCTACTTTATTACTGAATTCCAATGAAGACGAAGAAAGAAACCTGAAAGCATGGTATTTTGATACAAGGACTAGTAATCATATGATTGGTAACAAAAGTCTTTTTATCAATTTTGATAATCCTATAAAAGAGAGTATTTCTTTTAGTAACAAAAACAAAAGTTTCAATCATGGGTAAAGGGGACATTTTTATCATATTGAATAATGAAAATCATGAATTTATTTATCATATTTATTATCTTCCAGCCTTCAAGTCTAATATATTGACTATGGGATAACTGCTAGAAAGTAGATATCAAGTTAATATGAAGAAAAGTGGCTAATTATGAGGAATGGAAAAAGGAACTTGATAGCAAAAGTGCCAATGTTAAAAAATAGAATATTTAAACTTGAAATCAATATAGATTGTGAAGTGCTTGGAGGCTTTTGAATGGAATCATTAGTATGGCGGTATAGGTAAAAATAAAAATTTTATCGTGTATCAAACACACAGCGGAATATAATATACACGTCATACATACCTTGGGTATTTAAGTAATATGCATATTCAATAATTGAATACATGAATAAATGCATATCTACTGTCCGATATAAGATTAGGATATATAAATAATTTATGTACTGAAACTGTGTCCACCTCACGTTATGGTGGTCTTAGTTTGTCCACACCTTGTATGTAGTAAGTTACCATTTCGATCACCTCTTTCTATGCTAGACACAGAAGATCTACGTATCACCAGTGCTCGCGTTTCAAAATTATATGCATAACAATTACAGATATAATTTTTATGATTTGTTAAAAGAAGCATAAAGAAGAAGAAGAAAAAGAAGAAAGTAGCATCAGAAGAGAGGAGAGAGAAAAGGCAAAGGCCCTACTTTTGTTCTTTTATCCAATCTCCCTCTTTTTTATTTTCTTTTTCTCAAAAATCAATCCATTTTTACATTCGTCGCCCCTTGTTACTATGCAGTCAATAATTGATTTCACTATTCACTATGCACTATACACTATTCGCAATCTGCTGCCAATTACTGTGTAATCAATAATTGATTTCACACTATGCACTATGCGCCATGTACTATGCACTATTAGGAGGAAGGGTCAAGGGTCGACTTTTAACCAACTATTTTCAGAAACATTTTGGGCACATGATATCGATATCAAATGCAATATTATATGGTGTGTGACTATAATATCACATATTATATGGTATTGAAAAATAAATAATTTCCAGTGATTTTGAAAGGACCTTGGGTGGTCTGCAAAGTCCAAAAGTCGGTTTCAAGAAATTAATTAATTAAATTTATCGAATCGACGGCAGGGAGTACCTCGGGACTTAGATGTCCAAGAGAGAGGGCATGAGATTAGTGAGCATCTCGAGGTGAGATTAATGACGCTGAAAACAATCAGATCGGGAATAATTTTAAGAATAAATTCTATATAAGATCGAATGGGTGACAGTACCGAATGGTTGTAGGCGACCTCCGAGAAATTGAGAGGACCCTAGGGGTGGTTTGATTTTACGAGTAAGGCAACTCTGAAGTGTTTTCGGGTGGAATCCAAGTCCCGTGCGGGCGTAGGGACTAAATCGAAATTCCCGAGTAGATGTCGGTTATTAATTTCAAATGAAATCAAGATTTTGTGGTTTGATGGTAATTAATGAAGATTTGGGAGGGTCCAAGTGCTATTATCAAAATCCCCAAGTACAATTATAGATTTTCAAGTGAAATTAATGAGATTTTGGTGGATTTAAATGTGAAATTATGTGTAATATATATATGTAATATATATATATATATATATGTAGGCGTCGCTTGTTACCTAAGTGTGCTATAGTAACAGGCATTTAAAATTTGAAATTTTGCTCTCAAATTGGAAAGTTGGGCCGAGTGAAGACAAAGAGAGGGAAGAGAGCTCGGGAGAAAATAAGAAGCAGAGAGGGAGAGAGATCCCGAGGGATTGAGAGTGAGAAGAGAAGACGTTGTTGGTGGCTGGGAGCCGCACCGAATGAGCAAGCAGCGGCAAGGGCAAGCGGCGGATAGTATGGAGGCAGCAATAGCGAACGGTCGTGGCAGAGGCAGAGGCGGTGGTGTAGGGATGCTCTGAGGCGGCCGTCGATGGCTCAGGTGCGCTCAGCAACAGCTCGCTATGATGACGACGGCAGTTGCCAGAGGCAGCAGCTGCGACAGTAGAGGCAGGCGATTGGCCATGGCAGCCGACTGATGCGACTATGCATGCGAGCGGTGGCTCGTACCTGCAACGGTTGATGGCGACTGAGAGCGACCGACGAATGTGGTGCCGATAGTAGTGGCGACCCAAGTAGCGATGGCCGATGGCTTGCACGCAGGTGTGCTGTGCACGCATAGAAGAATAGAAGGAGGAAGAAGAAGCGCAGGAAGGAAGAAGATGGAAGGGAAAGGAAAAATAAAAAGGAAAAAAATATAATAATAAAAAAAGAAAAAAATAGGAGAAAATTCTGGAAAATTTTTAAAAATTATTTCGAGGCTCGTGGAGCGTACTGAAAGCTCAAAAATGGAGATTTGGGCGCGAGATGGTAGCCAAAGAGGCAACGTCAGTGTAGGCGGTTGGCTGAATTTCTCCTCCAAAATAATTGAGGTAAATTTTTTTAATTCTCTTCAAGTTAATGGCATTATGTGGAATAGTGTAATGTGTGAAGTGTTGGTTAGTTTAAACCCTCGGTTAGGGTTGTTTGAAAGTTGTTGTCGGGTGGTTTTGTGATGTATGGCGAAGTTGAAAGCATGGGTTTAATGTTTGGAGTTGATGGGTTTTTGTGTGGTTGCATCTAGATTCAATCAGGAAGGCGGTGGTCCTAGAAGAGTTCGAGACTCGAGCTGGAGTTCGTACCGAGGTAGGGATGAGGCTTCAAGCTAGATAAGGGATGACTCAAGTGGTGGGGGTCTTGCTTGCATTTGTAAATACTTCTTTATGAGTTGCATGTAGTGGTAAACATTTACATGATATGTGCTATAGTGTACTTATGGCCATATGGAGGACTAATGCTGTGGGAATGGTTGGTTCATGCCTTAACCTATAGAGGTTATGAGGGCATGGGAGACTACCCATGTTGCATTACATTTTTGCATTACATGCTCTCTCATGCTTCATTTACTTATACATTGCACACTTACTGAGTCTTTATGACTCATGAGGTTTACCTCATGTTGTAGAAGTGTAAGTCCAGATGCAAGCAGAGATGGTGCCGGGAGACTGTTGTGGCAATTAGCGATGTCGCCCAAGTTTGTGTATTGTATTATCTCGTGTGTATTCATGTGGTGGTATGTATATATACCTTTGTGTGTGAATGAATATGTTGTTGGGCTCGAGTTAGTATCTAGTTGTTGTAACTATCATAGTGTGATGGATGATTGTGAGATTGCTTGATGTATATGGCTTTAGTTGGTTGATCTGACTTTCGGATCAGGTAAGAATAAAAAAGGTATGTTCTCATAAATTCCCAGTACTCAGTGGATGTTTGATGTGTTAACTTGGTCCCTGGGTCACCTTTGGCTTACTGTGAGGCGAGTTAAAGAAAGGTTAAACTCACTCTGGTTTCGGGTCCCGTTTTAGTGTGTTTCCATGTCTGTGTTTGGGAACCGACTCTTCTAGTGAAGCGAAGGGAAGGACAAAGCCTAGTGCCCACCTCAGACATTTCCTATTAAAACATAGTCCGACTCTTCAGTTATTGGTTTATCGGGTGAGTAATCCGGCCGATTATTCACCGGTGGCGCCCACCTTGGACATTTCCTATTGAACGTTCGTTACAGCGACTTTTTAGATTCACTACCTGCTAGCAATCAGATAATACCAAAATCCTTTTCGATATCGGTCAACCCTTTGATGGATCACCAAAACTTCTCCAAATCTCAAAGACGTTCTGAGAGTTCCTGAATAAAGCTTAGCTATGGTTCAAGACAATATAGGTGGCAGTAAAGTCTCACTTCAAGTGGACCTATTACAGTTGACAATTATCGTGTATTATAATCCTTTTATCACCTAACGTCCCAACTAAATGAGAGCCATAGAGTGACAAACTCAGTAACTATATGTCAAACCTCATTAATGTGATTAGATGACATCTCGGTAAACACTTTTCATGACTTTCAATATGTCTTGACCAGGGACTGTCCTGTCACATTAATAGTAGATCACATAGGACGTTCACCCAAACAAATACCGATGAGGGTGATGGATCTTATTACCAACACCTGTTTCCATATACTAACAATACGAAACCACATAGATGAACATTCTCATCTCCCAATTGGATGGTTCGGCTTATCAGCAAATCCTGCACACCAATACACAAAATAACCATGTCGGTTTAAGTTTAAGGATCAACACACCATCGCAACCTAATGACTCAAGTATTATCCACCAAGCCATGTGGTTAGTCATCGGTATCACATTCGATTGATGGTTCTCCAACAACCACCTATGGGTCTACTAACAACATCTCATGTCATATAGCACATGACACACCATCCTCCCATCAATATCCCCATACCGAACGAGGTAATAACCCTTGTGTTAGTCTATATTCAATTAATCGAAGTCCCCATCCAAAGAATCTAAAGAATATGAATAGTTTAAGAAGTTTTGTTCCCAGATAATCCTGTTACACAGTTTCAACACCTTGAGAATAAGATTCTCACATAAAAGATCTAAGGACTTATTCATATAAATTATTACAAAAAATATAAATGAATTTTTTTTTGTATTTTATATATTTATATAAAAATACAATTAATGCATTAAAATAAGGCTGGTAAATATCATCCAAATCTAGCATTAGGGCACATAACAAACAATCTCTCATTTGCACTAATACTAATTTACATCACATGCACATTTAGTACAACACCATTAGCAAGAATCAGATATCCATCTTCTCACAATGTCGATCCAGCTATAACTGAGTCATAGCCTTGGTGAGTGGGTCAGTTACATTATTCATTGAATCTATTCTCTCCAGCTGGATGTCCCCACATGCTCTAATCTCTCGAATCAAATGAAATCGACGCTCAATGTATTTAAACTTCTAATGAGATCTAGGTTTCTTTGCCTGCGCGAAAGCTCCATTATTATTACAATATAAAGGTATTGCTAATAGAATTTTCGAAACCACATCAACCTCTGAAAGAAATTTTTGAATTCAAACAACTTCCTTAACAACATGATATGCTGCAACATACTCAGCTTCAATGATTGAATCCGCCATGATTTTCTGTTTGGAACTTTTTAAACTCATAACACCATCATTCAAAAGATATACAAAACTAGACGTTGATTTGCAATCATCAATATCCGATTAAAAATTTGAATCAGTGAATCCATCCACATGAAAATTACCCTCTCCATAAATCAGTATCATATCTTTAGTCTTTTGCAAGTAATTCAAAATATGCTTCATTGTGATCTAATGATTTATCAGGACTGGACTGATATCGGCTTACAACACTCACAACATATACAATATCTGGCCTCGTACAAATCATCATATACATAAGGCTTCTAATCGCCGAAGTATAAGGTATCTTACTCATACAACCCCTCTCTTCATGAGTATTAGGGAACATCTCTTTAGAGAGATCACTACAACAAATTTTAGATTAAGAGGCATTTAAAAATGCTTTAATAGATAGTTTATTGGGGTATTTTAACTATTAGGGCACTAATAATAATGCCCCATGTAACTGTGCCCCAAAAACGTATTGAGGCACTTACAAATGCCTTAAAAATAACTATAAATTTAAGTTTGTTGCGACACTTAAAAGTGCTCCAAAAATCACTATAAATTTATTTTTCATATCCCCCACAAGGTCTTCTCTTAATTCTAACTTATTTCTTTCTCGGCTCGAACCCTGAACCTTTCCTTCTTCTTGCACATGTGTGACCACCTAATCTACACATCATCTTATTAATATATGTGCCTATATTTGTTTTATAGTATATCTAAGTTTCATTAGAATTATTCTATTGGGACACTTAAGATTTGTCTATTAGGGCACTTCATCAGAGTATCTTGTTAGAATTATTTTAATGGGGCATTTTAAAAATTTTGCCCTATTAGATTTATCTATTAAGACACTTATATTTGTTTATTAGCGCATTTCATTGTCGTGCCTCATTAGAATTATTTTATTAGGGCACTTCTTTAAATTGTGCTTTAAAATGGTACTTTATGGGGCACTTAATTGTTGTGCCTCATTAAAGTTATTGTATTGGGGCACTTTTTTAGATTGTGCCTCAAAATGGTATTTTAGAAGACACTTTCTAAAAAATGCCCTAAAAAAGATGCCTCAACAAATCATTTCTGTTGTAGTGGATGAACTCCAACCCGAACATACAACTATCCCCTTTTGGAATTCAACATGCTAAACCTCTTTAACATCTTCTCTATGTACAAGTTCTGGGAGAGACTTATTGTGATGCCTCGACACCAACCTTCGAGGGTCACCGTAACCCAAGATTACACCAAAGGCTTACTCCAAAAGTTGGCTATGCCCTAACAACAGGAGAATAAAATAATATGGGTGCCCTGGGTGGGGTCCAAGCTTCGCCTCCTCTAGCTAATGAGGACTCGAGACTTAAAATTCACAAGTAGCGAAGAGGCACTCGAGTCTCACTTTTGACCAGGCCTTATAAGCAAATTAATAAGATGCAATTTAAATATATTTTCGATCCACACAAGTCTAACTGACATACATAAGTTACTGGAAGCTTTTGATCAGTAAATAATATACCCAGACAGGGTTCAACACAACTATTAAATGTAATAATTACAAGCTGCTTGACCAGCACCCCATCACGGATTACCACACTTATCAACTGGATGGTCGTTGACACACACCGCATTTCCCTTACTAGACCCCAAGCTATCTGTGTGGTTAGTAGGGATAAAAGGGTGAGTCTTGGGACTCAACAAAATGTAATATGCAATGTAGTAAATTTATAAGCATGACATCATAGATAAATATAAAGTGCAGCGTGCATACATGCCTATCCACCTCACCTATTTCAGGCTTTTGATAGCCCCTAGTGGTTCCTTCTAAGACCCCATCTCGAGACTCACACGATCAAAAATCCACTGCCCCATGCCTAGTAACTCTTTCAACGTCTTATATAAGCCATGACAAAAGTAATTTACACACAAAGCATATTAACCCATACCGATTCAGGATTAATCGTCTGTTCTTGTTAACCCATTGAGCGTACCAATACTATGCCTTGACAGCCTCTTTGAAAATATTTCTCCATAACATCGGAATCACAGATATTATTTTCATTTCTTTAACATATATTATCACAAATTAATACAAGGCACACGGGTAATTCCATTAAATACTACTAAATCAATCTTAAATATATATCACTTACATATCTTTCCCTTACGCATATAACCGGCAGAATTTCTGTAACATTCATTTTCTCGGTGGGGGTAAAATTGGCTGTTAAACAGCTATTTATAGGAGGGGTAAAGGTTGTTCGAAGCCTGGGAAAAACCTTGGGGCCAAGGCTGCGCTAGGGGTTGCCACGTGGCAGCCAAATGAGAGGAGATGGATGGCTAGGGAAATACCCCAGCGGCGCAGCGTGGCGTGATAAGGCTGCGTGTGTGCCCGCGTGCATGGGTGCTATCTGGCGCCCTAAAACGACGTCGTTTGGCGCCTGGTTGGGTTCAATAAAAACCTAGCAATTTTTCTTGCTTGGTCGAGGGTTTGATCTCGCGACCAACCCTCTACACTTGCATGTTAGTGTTGTGTTCCTTAATGCTAGATTTGGATGACATCTAGCAGTCTTGTTTTAATGCATTAATTGTGTTTTTGTATAAATTTATAAAAGATAAGGTTTTCATTCATATTTTCTCCAATCAATTATATGAATGGGTTCCTGAATCTTCTGTGTGAGAATCTTACTCTCAAGGTATTGAAACTATGTGACATGATTCTCTGGTAACAGAATATCTTAAACTATTTCTAGTCCTTAGATTCTTTAGATGAGGTCTCTGATTAATCAAATATAGACTAGCACAAGGGTTGTTATCTCATTCAGTATGGGGATACTGATGGGAAGATGGTGTATCATGCGCCATATGACATAAGATGTCGCTAATAAACCTGTGGGTGGTCGTTAGGGAGCGATCAGTCGAATGTGATGCTGATAACTAACCACATGGTATGGTAGATAATAGTCATGTCATCAGATTGCGATGGTGTGTTGATTCTTAGACTTGAACTGGCACGGCTGTTTTTTGTACTGGTGTGCGAGATTTGCTAATGAGCCAAGCCATCCAATTGTGAGATGGGAACGTTCATCTATGTGATTCTATATTACTAATATATGGAGACAGGTGTTAACGTTGGGAATAGAATACATCGTCATTTTCAGTTTTTGATGGGGTGAACGTCCTATGTGATCTATTATTGATGTGACAGAACATCCCTAGTTATGGTAGATTGAAAGTCAGAAAAGGTATTTTTTGAGGTCTCATCTAGTCACATCAATGAGGTCTGACATATAGTTACTGAATTTGTGAGTTTGTCACTCCATAACTCTCGCTTAGTCGGGATGTTAGGTGATGGAAAAATTATAGCACATGACAATCGTCAACTGTAATAGGTTTACTTGAAGTGAGACTTCGCTGTCATCTATACTGTCTTAAGTCGCTGCTAGTGAAAGTGAATAGTAAAATTGCATAGTAACCTCTGAAGACAGTAGACGTGAAAAGAAAATTGAATTGAGGGAGGGGAACAAAAATAAGGGGAAAGGGGGAGAGATTGAATAAAATGATAGAGGCAGAGCCTCTGCCTCTCTCTTTCTTTTCTCTCACCTACGTTACTTCATTTCTTCTTTTTTTCTTTTTTCTCTTAAATATCATAGTAACTATATGTGTAATAGTTATGCATATAATTTTGGGACACGAGTACCAATGATAGGTAAATCTTCTGTGTCTAGCACGTAGGAAAAAGTGACCAGAACGATACCCTACTGCATACTAGGTGTGAACAAACTAGGACCACTACATCGTGAGGTGGACACGGTCTTAATACAGAAATAGTTTATGTACCCCAACCTTACATCGAATATTAGGTATGTAATTTATTTATATATTCAATTATTGAATATACATATTGCTTAAATACCCAACTTATGTATGGCGTGTATGTTATATTTCGCTACGTGTATCTAATACATCGGTAAAAATTTTATTTTTACCTATACTGTTGTACTAGTGATTCCCTTCACTGCGTCCCCTCGCCATCTAATCCAGCTGCTTCCCCTCGCCATCTAATCCAGCTATTTCCCTGTTCATAAATGTGCACATTTTACACTTAAACAAAACTTGCTTTTAGCTTCTGACAATTACATTTTGGCTCCAAAAAGTCCAATTACTCCCCCATTCAACAATATATTAAATTTAATGGTTTCCGAATAAAATTTCTTAAATTCATCAATCCTCAAATAATCATTAGTAACCATCTCAAGTACAATAATTAATTTTATATTTCAAGCCCAAGAAATTCCGTAGAATTCTAATTATTTTTCCTCTTCCAAAAATATACTAAATTTAATATTTTTTTATTAATTTTCTCAAAACCACACATAACTCAATAAATCACCTTAAAACCCATAAATTAATTATTTCTAAATTTAGGGATATTACTGTCTCCCCTTCTTAATAAATTTTGTCTTTGAAATTTCTTTTTTTAAACAACCATTTATATCACCTATTAACTTTCAAAATCAACTATGATCCTCGAAATTTTCAAATAGTCATGTATATCACACATGCACTTTCAAAATTTAACCATGATTCCCAATTAAACAAAAGAACTCCTCGTGCATAGTCTTTCAAAAGTTAGACGCAAATCAATTATTCTCATTAGACATAGTATTCACCGAAATCCCATACAACCGAACAGTCTTTTGAATATAAAGTTGAGCAAACTATTCAGCGTCTATTGCACTTTTAACAGGCAAGAGATGTGCTGATTTCATGAATCGATTCATAATCACCCAAATATCACCGACTTTTCTTGGAGTCCGGAGTGGTCCCATAAAAAATCTGTCGTTACATGCTCCTATTTTCATTCGAGAATTTCTAAAGACCATAATCTTCCTGATAGTTTTTGGTGTTTCATCTTTATTTGTGGGTGCATACCACATTTTATTCACAAATTTAGCTACATTTTCCCCTTCATTTTTGTCCTCCAGTATAACTTTGGAAGGATCCTAGTATATTTTGGTAGTTCTAGGGTGCACTGTATATAATAGGGTACGATGTGCCTTACTAAGATTTTCTTATTGTCGCTCACCATAGGCACGAACACCCTTCTGTTGTGCATTTTGTTAATCCGTACACCATTACGGTATTTAAATCCAGGTTGCTTGCGTTGTTCATTCTTATTCATCTATTGCTTTAGGCTACCTTCTCGAGTCATAGTTCACCTAATTTCTTCCCACAAATCAACCCGCAAGCACATTTATACCACTATTGCAATGTCACCACATGGCTCTACCTTAACAACTAACTTTGGAAATTCCTCAATCAGAGTTCGTAAACACATAACCAATCAATTCTCAACATATAACTTTTCTAACAATATTTGCCTGTCTTGGATGATACTGAGTTCCCTTCACCAATGTTGGCAACAATTATACTTCAAACTTTGATGATCTACATTTAAGATTTCCCAAAGTATGCATCATAGTTGCTAGTTCCAAATTATGTATCGGGTAAATCCTTTTATGGGGTTATAACTGTCGAGATCCATATACAATTTCTTTCCTGTGTTGCTTCAATACATACCCCAAATTTATATGTGGGTGCTTCTTCTTGTTGCACCTGAGTATATATGTGGGTGTTTCTTCTTGTGTTTATTATGCTATTTCGTTAAGGAGATTATTGAAAATACTAATTTTTTCTCAAACTAGAGTAACAGAAGTTTATGTGGACAACAAATCAGCTATTACATTGAGTAGAAATTGAATTATTTATGATAGAAGCAAGCATATTGATATTATACATGATTTCATTAGGGAGAGCATTGTCAAAAAGGGAGTTCATCTTAAACATATGAAGTCCCAATACCAGGTTGCTAATATTTTTATTAAAGCTTTGAAGGTTGAAGATTTCTGCAAACTAAGAGCTAATTTTGGAGTTTTTAAAGTGCAAGTTTTATAAAGCATGTTGAGAAGTAAATTTGTATTTGGCTATTATTATCATACTTATTTATGTGGTGTTGTTGCTTAACTACAATAATGAATTTAGTTATGGAAGGTCGTCTACGGATAGCACAAATATGGCTTATCCAGCTGATGGATGATTCTTTGGAGTTATGGATGACTCTCTCGAGATAGAGTGACAACGATGGATGACTCTCCCGGAGTGGAATGATAGTGTTGAATGACATATATGGAAAGAAAATTGATTAGGTGTGCAAGTAAGGATCCTCGCGCAGACTCTCTGATGCCTAAGTGAGTCTCTTGAAAGCATGGAATACTTAATAAAAACAAGGAAATGTTAGTGGGAAAGATGGCATACCCGAATGGAGAGGACCCCTTATTTATAGTGATAGAAGAGACCAACAGGTGTTAAGCAATCTGATGTTTTTAGCGAGTAACTTGAAAGTAGTTTTGATTAGGTTTATAGGGGTAAGGGCGCGAGGTGCTTGGGCTCGAAGGCATGGGCACGAGCACACATGTGGTACCCCTGAGTGACCCTCACTCAAGGGTGTTGGGTCGAAGGCATGCGTGGGCTCAAGGCACCCCCGAGTGAGGGTCACTCAGGGGTACGGTTGCATCTACATGGTAGATTGCAATGATGCACTTGAGGTCCCCCTACCTTGTGGCTACATGCCACGACTATGCGCAAGGCCCCCCGCTTGGTGGCCACGAAGCCTTGCTCACACGAAGGGGAGGGGGGATGCCGCCTTGTGGCCTCGTGGCACGACTATGTGCACAAAGGCCCCCTGCCTGGCCATGCCACCCTAGAGTGACCCCTATTTGGGGGGCCTGAGGTGGTCACTCAAGCGGCCCTCCTACATCCAATCCCTTAGCTTATTTTTTGTCAATCTACTCTATATGTTTATTTTGCTAGGTGTAACATGTGGTTACATTTGTTCAGTTTTATATGTACTGAGTATGTGAGGAGTTTGATTTATATTCGTATATTCGTTAAAAAAATGTATGGACAGAAGAGAGGAACATCAGAATTGTTGTATGTTTCTTGTGCTTCATTTTTTGTTGGAAAAACTATCCTCCAATACCCTTATGGTAAAATGTAAATCAAGCTCTTGTTTTTCTTCAAAATATAAAATAAAATAACTATACTAAAAAGAAAAAGGAAAAATATGCAATGAGTTGGAGTATGCAAGATGGAGTGATGTGTGATTTGCAGTTGGTTATGTATAGTGAAGATAAGATGAATGATCTGAAGAAACATGCTTTTGACATGACCCATGTAAGAAAAGTTGCAAAGTCTGTACTGGGCAATGAATATAGTTGGGGTGAGCAAAGCCCCAAATAAATGAAAAGTAACAGGGCAGAAAGGGTACATTGATGACCCACCATATAAATTTGTAGGGCTCTTGCATGAGATTCGGTTGGGTCTGTTCCCTTGGAAGTATATGGAAAGGAAAGCATGATAGCACCTCAGCTGCCAAGCAGTGAGCAGAACCACCCCCCCTCCCCCCACCCCCAAAAACCCTAAACAAGAAGATAAAATCCAACCACTTCAAATGTCATAGCAGTGGCCAAAAATGAAGCTAATATATGTGTGTGTGAGAAAAAGACTTTGTTTCAGAGAGAGAGAGAGAGAGAGTACAGATAACAAGACATTAATGAGTTAATTTGTCTTCCTTCATCTGCTGGATATGAAGCATCTATTGAAGTCAGTTAACTTTGTCTGAGGGCAGAAGAACAACAATTGACAGCCATGGAAGGGACCAATTATGATTTAATGAAGCACATGGCCCGTTTTTCTCTTTCTTTCCTGTGTTGTGTGTTTTTACTTACAACATTGGTTTTGAATTAAAATGGGGCTAAATTAATTATATTTGCTTCCAGAGTATTAATTAGCATCATTCTCACTAATAAAGATATAGATATACAGGTACAATTACAAAGCTTAGAAGATGGGCCAGGTGCTGTTAATTAATTATTATCATTTTGTAGGACTTATAATGGTTGTTCCTTCTTCTGGTAGGGGCAACCTCTCACTTATCCAAAAAAAAAAAAAAAAGAAATAAACAAACACTTTGGAGCAATAATAAAAACAATAACAACAACAACAACAACAACAACAAACTATCTTAAACCATACAAAATCAAAAAAATATAATGTACAGATGAAATATAATAAGACATGGATCCCCACTATACAAAGTTTCTCTCTTTGCAAGAGTAGGGGATATGTTCCACCCTGCCCCACCACCACCACCCCTACCCAAGGTCGGTGACCCTGCCTTAATCGAGGCCGTGTTTTCTGCCGTCCCTACACTTCATGCACTGTGGCATTCCTCCAATTTTGAAAACTACCCTAAAACAGTCTTATCCATTTCGCCCTGTGGTGACCTCTTTTATGCACTCTTAACTTTACCTTCTAAGTCACGTAGGGTCAAGTTTATAGGTCTGATGATCTAACTTGGGCTCAACTCACTATTAACTAAATTAAAAAAAAAAAAAAAAAGGGTCATGGGCTCAACTCAGTATTAACAAAAATTTAAAATTATCACAAACTAAATCAGGTTTTTAACCCAAGAAAACTCAAATCCAATTTAATTAAGTCCCACCGATTCTCATGTCTATACTCATACCTGTAAGAAGTACTAATAATCATTCAATGATCGCAACGTATATGACGGGTCGGGAATTTCATCCATGCAACCCCAACGTATATGACGGGCCAAATCATAAATGGCAGGCAATGTAGAAGCCGAACATTCATTACCATCATCTTCCCAGCAACCGACGTCTTCTCAAAACAATCATATTCCAATGCTGACTAATTGCGGACCCTCTCACTCTCTCTTTCTCTCTGTCTCTCTCTCTACACACACACACACACAGGTATAGGCATGGTCCCGTTGGTTGCATATTTGGGGATGGCAGTTGGAAATATTTATTAGGATAATGATCTTGGGTCCGATATTGATTAGGAGATTTAACTCGCGCGAATAGGATTGAGTCCCATTATGTCCCAAAATAATGGCAAAATGAAAAAATTATTGGGTAAAATATATAGAAAACTCATGTCTATGGGACTCAAATTTTTTGGTCTGATATTTTATTATATGTTTAAAAAGCTTGATATATGGTGTAACATTAATTATTTTATAATTAAGCTTGTTAATTCACCAAAAAGGTGCTAATTATAATATTTTTCTCAATTTTTTAGAACAATTCGTATATAGTCAGAGACAGTACTTTCTAAAAAAATACTAAAGGAACAATAAAAATAGAACAACGTGCAATCACCCTTTTTATTCTTTACACCCATATTTTGAGAAAATGTCATTTTTACCCTTACTTGGAGCCACTCATCATCGCACCTTACTTGCAACCACCCATCATCACTAGTAGCCCTGAGGAAAGCGGCCACTATCAGTTCTCACCTCTCACTCATCATCGCACCTACTTCCCTCCCCCCCTCTCTCTCTCTCTCTTTCTCCTATTGGCGTTCTTCACTGTAGCCATCATCACACTCGAATCCCAGGGTTCAGAGGCTTTGGAAACACCCCCGAACCTGAGGGTTTGGGTGCCATGATGGTTGCCACAAGGAACATTGACGAGAGAGAAAAAGATGAAGGAAGTAGGTTTGGTGGGAGTGACGCCGATAGGAGAGAAAGAGAGAGAGAGAGTTAGAGAGAAGAAAATAGGTGGGAGGTGAGAGCTAACGGTGGTCGTCGGTGGGAGCTTGAGCCGCCAACAATGATGAGTGATGATGGTCGGGTGCGATGATGGGCGATACAAGTAGAATGACTGTATACAAAGGTATTTTTAAAAAAATAATTGTGAAAAACAAATGGGGTGATTGCAAATAAAATTTGAGAACTAAATCGCACTTGAAATCCTTATGTGGACTTGCAGCTAGGCATGAACAGCTTGAATTAGAGAGGACAAAGTCAAGTCCACTAATTTAGTTGATTGAACAGTGGAAACCCCATGTATGTTGGAATCAACCAACATTAACTGGGAAATAGATAATAGTGGTGGGGTTGGGTTTGGTATGGGAATGCCATTGTTGTAGATGGACGCATCCATGCTATTATACTTCTGGGAAGGAGGCCTGCCTAGCTACCCTACCTGCTCCTCACTGGTTGGGCTGAGGGGGAGAGAGAGAGAGAGAGGGGCAGAGAGGTCGGTCTTTTCTTGTCAAATTTCATCGTCTTCATGACTCATAATAGATACTTTTCACATCTTATCTTTATAAATTAAATGACTAAGGGTTTAATCAAGTAGAATCCATTGACAGTAGTACCCAAGTGATTTATAAGTGGTTGCTCTTCTCTCTTTCGGTTTCTTGGAACTAAATATACAAAATTAGAGTAAAATATAATCCCTTGCTGCGAGATTAGGTGAAAAATTCAAGAGATTATTATTTTAAAAAATTTAGAAGTTATATCAGTTAATATTACTCTTACATAAAGTATCTAAAATGCCCTTATGTTCTCTCTACCCTATGTTTCACTAGTCTCTCCCTTCTCATCTTCTCTTCTCTTGTGATCAACATCAATGGCAACTTGGAGGTGGCTTTGGGCTATTAGCATGAAAATATCAAATATTTTTACATTTTTATAATTTTATCCAAATATTTTAATTTTGATAATAAACGTTTAATTTAGTTGATTTGTTAGCAATTTTAGCCACGACTTGAATCCGATTCGAGAGGAATGTACACCCGCTAAAGTGACACACCACCTGAAGTTTTAAAACATTTTGAGTAGATCCCAAATTGACACATATGGAAAAGAGAGAAGATAGGGACGACGACAAAAAAGGACAGGAATGGTGACGAAGGAAAGACGGGGATGGCGACGACGGACACCAATAGTGATGGCCAATCTGGAAGCTAGAGACGACTATTAATCTGGGTTTTCTCCTGTTCATGATGACAATGACTGATCTGAAAACTGGACCGATAACCAATTTAAACTTCCTTCTGCTCATAGCCACCTCATAGAAAGTGACCAATAGCCCTCTACTTTTGCTAGCCGATTATGTCCTTTGTCAGTTGCCTCACCCTGGTCGTCAATCACTTAAGTAGGTCCCATCGATGTCAACGATCGGTCATCAAATTTCCAAATTCTAGATCGGTCTCTATCGTCGCCTCCAGCGCTGTGTTATTGTCGGTTGCCGTCTCCATCCTCTACATGCCTTCTTTCTTTACGTGTGTGTATATATATAACACATATTTTTTTATATTTTTTTCACATGTGTCAATGTAGAGCCCTTTAAAATATTTTAAAATGGCAAGTGGCGTGTCATGTCAGCGAGCACACACTTTTCAAATCAAATTTGGATCATGATTAAAATTATAATCATTCGAATAACGTCTATTATTAAAATTAAAATGTTTGAATAAAATTATAAAAATATAAAAATATTTAATTTTTTTCATACTATTAGATCTCCATCTTTCTTTATCCCACCCTGCCTCGTTCCCCTGTCTAGCTGGGTTCACTGTGATGACGTGTGAACCCAGCTTCATCACTAGGTTCATTGTGATAATGAACCTAAAAGATAGGTCCAATGTGTAAAGTCAATTTCATTGTTAGATCCACACCGAACCTAGCTACCAAACCAATGCTCCCCATTGTTTCTCTCTCTCTTAGATTCTTCACACTCCCTCTTGCCGCCTTACGTCCTCGCCTTCTCCATCTCTGTCTCTCTATCTATTCCCTTCCTCCCTTCTTTCTTTCCCTCTCTCAACATCATTGGGTTCGACTCGAATCCCAGCAATGATGTTTTCATGTTCATGACAAACCCTTGGAATTTGTTTAATAGCCATCCCTTTATTTTTTTTTTGGTTTATAGACAAGGAACTAAATACACATGTGGCTAAAAGGCTCAAAAGAAATTTAAATATTTTTGTACGCTTTTAATACTAAAGAATATATTTAATAACACTTAGTGATATAAAACAAGAAAAGTTAGACTAGTTGGCCTCGATCTATCATTAGCTCAAAAGAGAGGGGCCAAGTCAAGACTAGCTCGTTCATGACACGAGCTAAGCCTAGGCTTGACTTGTCGGTGCAAAATAAGGCCTGATTTTATCCATGAACTACCTAAACAGAGTCAAGCCTAATAAAAGCTTGTCAAACCAACTTATTTTTAAAATATTTTTAAATTAATTTATTAAAATATATTATTTAATTAATATATAAAATATAAAAATATTTTTAAAAATACAAATTCTACTTGCAAAATAAAAAATTTAGAATATAGAAGTTAAAGGTTTGAAAATTGAAACCTCCATTAATTTCTAATTCCTCATCTAAAAGTAGAATTAAATTTTATAGATATTTAATAATTATAAAAATTACTTCATATTTTAAATTCATACTCTAATAATTGTGTATAAGATAAATATTTATCTATATATTTATAATTTTTTAATGTGATTATGACACTTTGTGTTTTAGACTTAAATTTTCTTGTAAAATTGTGTATGACATATAAATCATTTAGAATTTATTAATTGTCATTGTAAATTTGTGACATTTTTAAAATATTAGAGTTATTACATTAAGTATTAAAAATTTAAATTCAAAATTAAATTGCTTACATTTTTTTATATAAAAAAAATTGGTCGGGCCCATGAGTCGAGCCTATGAACCCACAAGCCCTAGCCAAGTGATTTGACAAATCAAGCCATGGAACCAAAAATGCCATGTTTGATTTGATCCAATATAAACGGTGAATTAAACAAAACTCAATTCATCGCAAGTCAAATTGAGTCGAGTCAGACAAATCTATTTAATATCTCTATTAACACTAATTAGGGAACTAATAATTTCCATCCCCATGTTGAAAAGTAAAAGAGACAAAAAATAAGGGAAATTTGACACCTCATTTTAATAAAAAAATATTAAAAAATTTATATATTTTTAAAAAGTACACCAACCTTTCTTTGGTTAAAATGTCGTCATAGTCATATCTTCTTATATCTTTTTCTTTTTCCTCTTCATCTTATTCTCACTTCTCTCATTTTTATCTCATCAATGGTCTGAATCTCATCAATAGAGTCATTCATCGGTGACCGCAACTCTTTTCTCTTACATTTGCTTCTTAACCTTCTCAAGTCTAGAGCTTTTCAATTGGAAAGAGAAGAAGAAAGGAGAATAAGTAGCGATGGTAATGCTTTTAATTCTAGATATCAATATGGTGTATTTCTTTTTTCCTCTCTTTCATTCTATCTAAAGATGAATTCGAACCTAGGTTTCTTGGAACCTAGACCTTCTGAGTTTAGTCTGATCAGATCAAACACATGGATTCGTTTGAACCAAATCATGGTTTGATGTCCAGAAACAAACCTAGGTCGAATCCTAAATTTATTAATTCATTCATTAGTCTCGAGACCATTAGTTCTTCATTCATCTTTGAATTGGACTTATGCATTGTTTATCTTCAAAGGAAACATTCTAAATTTGTTTTTTTAAAAAAAAAAAATCTCTCATTTATTTGATCTTTCTTCAACCGTCAAGTTTGTTGATTAGAAATAAGAGAGGTTAAAGAGAAATAAAGCGATAATAACATAGACTAGGATAAAATGGTACTTTTGTCCGTTTTTTAAGATGGGTATTTTTCTTTTATAAAACAAGAGTAACACTTTATAGAAGTTAATAAAAAAACTAGAATGGATGATGAATGAGGTGACGATATGGGTAACACTGTACAGCACAGCTCCCCACACTGCGAGTCTACAAGCAAAATTAGGTGAAGGACCAGAGAAGCAGGTGGATACTACAGCTGCTGATCGTATTCCACTGTGAGAGAGAGAGAGAGAGAGGATACGTTGGGTGACTGAATACTATTCTATTGTATATTTCTGAACTTCCTGATGAAGAATCATACATAGCTGGGTGGTCGGGAGATTGCCTCTACAGATCTACTGATACCAAATATGGATGGTAAAGCTAAAGCTTACACTGCTACATATATATATATATAAATAAAAGCCTTTCATATTTGTGTGTGTGGGTGTAACAGTCACTGACCATATTCCATTATTCACAAGAGAAAGAAAAACTGAAAGGGGGAAGGTGGGTTAAGAGGAAAGTGGTGAAAGAGCATTTGGATGCTACAAATAGTAAATAAAGGTTGGTTGCCACTCAACTGATATCCCTTTCATGATTTGCTTGATGTTTACTACACATTGCCAAAGGCTCTTGGCTGTACTAAATAATAGGGTTCGTACCCCATAGGCCAACAAAAGCTTTGAGGCCCTCCCTAGACCCAACCCCCACAAGTACCAACACCGCCCCCCCCCCCCCATCTCTCTCTCTATACACACACATATATCTGATAATATCATCAGTACTACAGTACGAACTAAGTCACTCAGAGAGAGAGAGACAGACACAGAGAGGGGTAGGGAAACTCTGACACTGTTGTTACGCAAGTAAAAGCCAATAGGTGACGGGGGTAAATTTGGAATTTCGAACATTATGTACGGATTGGGTGTGTCAGGTTATGGTTAAAAGATGGTGGTGTGATTTGGCTTGGGATCTCTCCCATTTATTGACTTTGTTATATCCGTCTTTCAAATCCTAACTGTAACTATATATATGTATGTATGTAGTTGTAGTGGTTGTATATTATATTCTATGGGTCTCTCCTTATGGAAGAATTAGACTCTCATAAACGTGGTGAAAAGGTTTAAACTTGTTATATTTCTCTTTTGAGTTTTTTTAAATTTGTTTCGTTTTTTCTTTTATAGTCAAATATGCTATTAAAATTTTGAAATTAGCCAAAAGACTCCCCCTCAATACAATTGGATTAGATTTCTTAAACTCTACGATGAACCCCACACAAAGGGGGTTTTTTCAACGAGAGACAAAGGGTCAATTTATTTATAATGTAATTCTTTTGTACCATCATTTTCTCAAGTTGTCTTCTACCACACTCTATTATTGTTCCCAATTGGCCATGTGCATGTTTGAGGGTAGGCTTCTCAATGAAGAATTGTAGATGGATCTCTCGAACTCTTCCAAATTGTACAAAATGGTGAGAGAATATGAGACAGAGAGATGGAGATTGGAAGATTTAAACATGGGGCGGAGAGAGAAAGGGGCAAAACTTGGGAAACAATGGAAGAGGGAGGCGAGTGTCGGGAAAACAAAGTATTGTTGACCATCGACATTCATTCAACTAGCTAGGGTCAAGTCCCATCTACATTAAAGGTTTGCTCTTAACCTCATTACCAATGGGGTTCCACCACCCTGAGAGAGGAATCAGGATGTTAGCAACCTCAACGTTATTGGGTCTTCTTCTAATCCGATGATAATAGTCCTTTACAACTTTGATAACGAGGACAATGACTTTCATCTCCCAGTTTGCAGCCTCTTTCTTTTTTCTTTCTTCTTTCTTCCCCCACTCTCTTTCCTCCCCTTTTGTTTCTCTCCATCTTGTTTCTTAGATGACAGACCAATTCACCCTCAACAATTGATGGTTTTTTTTTTCTTTTAACGTAAAAAACTCGAGAGGTCCTTCAATCATAAATAGCCTTCAACTCGAATCTATCTTACTCTCTGTAAAACTCACCTTAAATGAATGGATAAGTTCATTGCGAGCCAAAACTTGAATGTCTGGCCCTTTGAATAAATACAACTAATTACACAATCTTGCACGGATGTAGATTTGAACCCACGACTTTGCAGTATTTCAAGCTCTCAAGTGCGTGCAGTGGACCATCTATGCTATTCCAAATGGTTAATTGATGAGATTTGATAACCCTAAAAATCACTTAGATGGTTTATTATGAAACCAATCTAGTTCACTAGAGGTGTTTAATAAAACGCTAACGATTATTAAGATTCAATCAAATTTTAAATTTTAAGAGTGTTTGATGTAATTTATTCTTTTATTATTCTATTTTTCATAAAACTATTTTTATTGTCTTGTTGTTTCATTCAAATTCTTTTTGTTATATTTATGAACACACAAGCTTCTCTTTCACACTAAAAAATGATTTTATGAGAACAAAAGTATTGTTCCTCCATTTTGTCATTCATTCAAAAATTATTTTATGTTTCAGCAACAAGAGAATAAGCTCAATGAATTAAGATTTCAAAAGATTTTAATTATAATAAATAATAAAGAAAACTTAAATTGGATTAAGAAATTTGTTAGGAGCATATAGAGTTAAAAGGCAGGAGGCCTGCAACATCACTCAAGTAATTAACTCTTGGAACCATTCCCAACAAGATGAAGATGAAGATGAAGCCGCCATTAATAACACTCTTATCTCCAACTCCATTATTATATGTATCTATGTCAGATATCTTGGTCCAAAGAGAGGAGCCTAAGAAGCAGCAATATGAATGATCACTTCTTTTGCCAGTTTTGTCTTTCAAACTGACTCTTGAAATCAACCCAACCCAACAGACTTACCCTTCTTCCTGCACCATTATATTCTCTCAACGCAGTTACCCTTTTCACCTTGCCTCCACTCATCAACTGCCATCTCCCTCTCTCTCTGTGGCTCTGTATATATGCAGTCTACTCCAGCAACTGACATATTGACTGGTTCGATCTTCTTTGCCTTTTGTTTTAGTTAATGTGGTTTAACCAAAATTTACTCCAGTTTTGAGGGCTAAAAGAAACCAGTAAGGATGGTAAAACTTGTTAATTAGATCTAATAGCTTGAAAGGACTTATAATAAGCTGTTCCAATGCTTTATTTAACAGTGGAAAAATGAAAATCTTCTTCTACCTTCTGAGTTTTAATTTTAAATGTCTTCAAAAGCCATCTCAAGCTAAGTTACACGAAAAGAAAAAAGAAAAACAGACACGATGCGAAATGAAAATTGGGAAATGACAATTTTTAAAAAAGTAAAAAACAAAAACGGCAGGAAAATTGTGTAAATAAGAAAAATATAGGGTTTTTTGTGAATTATTAAAAATAGTTATTTAATTTAAAAAAAAAACATAAATTTTGAGTTAGGTGCCGAAATTTTTTTCGTCTTTATCGTATTCATGGATGAAATTTTCCAAATCAAAAATGTGTTTTTAATATTACAAAATAGTCTCAAAATGTTTTCGAAATTGCAAAAACAATCCAAAAATATTTTTTTTAGGTGTTTCTCAGCATTTCAATATAAGAAATATTTTGAAAATATTGAAATAGTTTCCCTGAAGCGTTGCCGTGTATCATAGATATCAAGGTTCGGTACACTGGGCACCCAAATGGGCCAAATCTAGTTTAGGAGAATAATTGTGTTATTTCCTTCAGGAAGCTGGCTGGGCTTTGGTTCCTTAAACTGGGCTGGGCTTATTGTAGGGCTTACCACTGTGGTTTTATGAAGAATGGGCTTTGATTCAAAAATGAATTTTTAAATGAAGAAAGTAATTGGGCTTGCTTAACTAGACTTCCAGATTTCAAATTTGGGCCTACCCGATCCATTTATCTTGAATATATTTAATTCTTTCTGCTGAAGTATATGATCAGAAAGCTTTGTAGGATCGGATGTATATTGCATTTGGATTTATATGATTTTGCATGGATTGAATTTGAAAAGAAAAAAAAAATAAATCCAGTAATATATAAAATATAAGACTATAATCGTATCTTGTAAAGTATATAAAATTATTAATATCATAATTAGCTAATATCACTAGGATTGTAAATGAGTCGAGTCCCTCGTGAGCGACTCGGCGTTTGGCTCGGTAAGAAATAGTTCGTATTTAGCTCGTGTCATAAATGAGCCGAGCATGAGAAAGACAAAACTCGACTCGATTCAATTAATAAAATAATTTTTTTATTATTTTAATATTTCGTTATTTATTCTTGTGTTTATGATAAGTATGTTTATTTTTGTTCGAACAATATTATTGTATTTGTTTTGAGAATTTATACTTATTTTTGTTATATAAAAATAAATTTTAATAGTTTTAATTTAAGAAAACTTTTGAGCTCAATAAATCCTTAACAACCTCGAACTCGAGCACATTTTTAAGTTCGAACTTGTCAGAATCCTAACAAGCCAACATTGAGTTGGGCAAAACTCGACTAAGCTCATAGACCAATAATTCAAGTTAAAAAGAAAAATGAATGGTTTTCCTCATTTTGACACCAATACAACATTTTAATAGAAGTCGCGTAAAAAAGTTTGATGGATGACCTTTTTCATTGCTAAAAAGGAAAAGTCAAAATAGACTTGAAGGTTGAGGATTAATAATAGAAAAAAATTGTAACACTCCTAATTTTAATAACCATCTTTTACATCTCAAAAATACTAATAATCTTTTTAGTTCTTAAAATAAAAGATTAAATAACTATTTTACCCTTTATTTTTGGTCTTATTTCTTCTTTTCCTCTCTTCTCTCTCAATGGTCGTATGGTGTTGGAGACCACTATTATAATTAGTTTGGGTTTAACAGAGACGAATCTTTGCCTTTTGAACTGATTGTTTGTGTTTGAGGCTTCAATGAGCCATCTAAGAGAGAAGAAAAAAAGAAAGAGGAAGAAGAAACCTCAACTAGTGATGACATTTTAACCTTTCGAGTTCTGTAAATTGAATCCTAATATTGAAAATCATCTACAAGATATATAAATCAAACAAACAAATTGAAGTGAGCTTAAATTGAATCGACTTAAATTTTTGGGTGATCAAACTGACCGAAGAAAACTTCAGTTCAGTCAGTTAGCTGAACAAATCAAACTTTAAATAATTCTAAATAAAAACTTGAAAACCATATAAATTAAATGAAAACCATGATGTTTAGTCAATAACAATTCAAAACATCACCAATTTTAAGAAAAAAAGAAAGTAACAAACCAAATTATGCCTACTTTGCATGAGGAATGAAAGAAAAAAGAAGGGGCTAAAGAGTGACAAAGTGATAATGGTTTCTGGGACCGACTACCATGTGTCACCTCTGCGAATGGGCCTCGGGAATTGAACCTCGGACTTGGCGATGTCAGACCTCGATAATAGAACCTGTAAGACAATGGAATGGCGGGGCTAGGGTCCCTCCAGGTGGACTTCGACGCTCAAATCAGTAGAGTAAATGCAAGTAGCAATAAATGTGAGAGCTGTAGAGCTTGCCATACCTGGTGAGGACTCTTGTCCTTTTATATGTAGACCCGTTATGAGGTACCCGGGATAAACCCGTGTTGAGCGGGGGCATGACTCCCGAAGATCTAGGTCAAGGTGGAACGAGTTTCGCGGCCCGGCCCGAATTTCTCGGGCTCCGTTCCGGATTGTTAACTTGCCACGTGTCAGTCTCTCAAGCGATCCACGTGGCGGGTAAAACTATTGGTGAGTAGGGGTATTTTGGTAATTTTAGGTAATGCCACATCACTTGCCCCCCACTCCTTGAGCTGAGCTGAGAATCAAGCTGGGTCGAGGAGTAGCTTAATTTTTGAGGTTATTTGACTCTAGATTTTTTCCAAGATGCATAAGAGTATTTCTAATGTATGAGACAACCAAATCCCAAACTCTTGAGGTTAGTCTTTCTCATACTCTTTTATTTTTTCATCACTTTCACTGCTCATTTTCTTTTTCCTTTGCGTATATATATATATATATATACATATATTTAAAAAACTTCTTCTTTACTGGCCTGGCCAGGCAGCCGGCGGCTCGGCCAAGTCGAGCTCCCCTGGGAACCCCTTGGGTCCCTTTTTTTTTTTTTAATAATATATATAATATATATATATTTATATATATATGGGAGAGTCAGGAGGTCGGCCATGGCTGACCTCTCCTCCTTTTGGGCTTTTCTGCCTTTTTTTTAATAATATATATAATATATATATTTATATATAATATATATTTATATATATGGGAGCTGGGAGGTCGGCCATGCGCTCCCTTTGGGCCTTTTTGCCCATTATTATTATTATTATTATTATTATTATTATTATTATTATTATTATTATATTTTGTTAATAATAACAACATAGGTTTTAAAATAAGGCTTAATTTGACTGACTCGTTTCTTTGGCCTTTCTTTGTTGCAAACGTAGCTCAAGATTGTCCAAGCTAAGTCGCGTCTATTGAGTTTCCTTTGGCTTGTGTCCAGCTGTGGTTTTACTTCCCTGATCTCTGTCTTCCCTTTCTTGGTCAGGCTGGGATATCCTTTAGTGGGATTCCTTGGTCTGGCTGATCAAGCTGAAATATCCTCTTGTCAAGCTGGGATCCCTTGGTCCCTTGATCCTTGGATTTCAGTCACTCCCACGCAGAAGAGGGTGCTGGGTTTTGAATTTTTTTTTTTTTGGCTGTTAGTCCACCTTCGGCTCGGGAACGACCTAAGACTCCTGACCCTTGGATTTTAGCCACTCCCTCGCAAATGAGGGTGTTGAGTTTCTTCTGTAGCTATTAGTCTACTTTTCTGGACAGCCTAGGGCTCGTGACCCTTGGATTTTTGCCACTCCCTCGCGGAGGAGAGTGTTAGGCTAGAGTTTTTCTGTGGCCATTAGTCCACTTTTGAGGACGGCCTAAGGCTCGTGACCCTTGGATTTTAGCCACTTCCTCGCAGATGAGGGTGTTGGGTTAGAGTTTTTCCATGGCCATTAGTCCACCTTTGGGGACGACCTAGGGCTCATGACCCTTGGATGAGTTTTTTCGTGGCCATTAGTCCACATTTGGGAACGGCCTAGGGCTCTTGACCATTGGATGAGTTTTTTCGTGGCCATTAGTCCACATTTGGGGACGGCCTAGGGGCCGTGACCCTTGGATTCTCGTCACTTCCTCGTCGAGGAGGGTGTTGAGTTTCTTCCAGCAATTAGTCCATCCTCTTCTTATGGACGACCTAAGGCACTTGACCCTTCGATTTTAGTCACTCCCTCGCAGAGGAAGGTGTTGAGTTTCTTCCAGCAATTAGTCCATTCTCTTCTTATGGACGACCTAAGGCACTTGACCCTTCAATTTTAGTCACTCCCTCGCAGAGGAGGGTGTTGAGTTTCTTCCGTGGCCATTAGTCCACTTTTGAAAGGCCTAGGACTCGTGACCCTTGGATTTTAGCCACTCCCTCGCGGAGGAGGGTGTTGGGCTAGAGTTTTTTTGTGGCCATTAGTTCACTTTTGAGGACGACCTAGGGCTCGTGACCCTTGGATTTTAGCCATTCCCTCGCGGAGGAGGGTGTTGGGCTAGAGTTTTTCCGTGGCCATTAGTCCACATTTGGGGGCAACCTAGGGCTCGTGCCCCTTGGATGAGTTTTTCCGTGGCCATTAGTCTGCCTTTGGGGACGGCCTAGGGGTCGTGACCCTTGGATGAGTTTTTTCGTGGCCATTAGTCCACCTTTGGGGATGGCTTAGGGATCATAACCCTTGGATGTGTTTTTTCGTGGCCATTAGTCCATCTTTGGGGACGGCTTAGGGCTCGTGACCCTTAGATTTTTCTTTGGCGAAGTGTTAGCCTTCGTGAGATTATTATTAGATCGAGAGAATCTGAAGTTTTGCCTTTAGTCGTATGAAAAAAAGAGTACAAAGAGGTTCGAGGAATTCCCCTCCTCATTGAAAAACTTCCTTAAGTTTTGGACATTCCAGGTATGCTTCAAGGACTTGCTTTCCATGTCTTCTAGTCGATACGCCCCCTGGACTTAAGGATTCTATCACCTGGTATGGTCCTTCCCAATTCGAAGTTAGTTTATTTGCGTCTCGAGGATGGCTCATGTCGAATCATCGCAATACAAGATCTCATGGCATGAAACTCCTAGAGTGGACTCATCGGTTATAGTAAATAGTAATGCGGCTTTTCGAATTTACGTCTCGGAGCTCATCCATCTCCAGCAGGTTGTTTTCCTTCTCTCCAGGACGGTGTCCAACTTCGCTCTCGGAAGCGATCTCGAGTGGGAGACCTTCTCCTATTATCCGACTTAGACTCAACTCTACCCGAACTCATGCCTTCTTGGCCAACGAAATCTTGGAGGTAATCCCGATTGATAAGCTCCTGAATCTCTTATTTTAACTGGATGCAGTCCTCTGTAACATGACTATGGTCGCGGTGGAAACGACAATACTTTCTTTTGCTTCGAGTGTTGGGTGGAGACCTCAGGGGTGGAGGACGCTGCAGATAATCCTTATCCTCTAATGCCAGTAAAATTTCTGCTCGACTGGCGTTGAGGGGAGTATAACTCATCGGGCTACCATGGGCACCCCCAAAGCCCAAGCGATCTTGGGTTCGAGAAGGGCGATAATCTGTCTTCTGTTCCATCCTTTGCCTTTTCTTTTCCTTTTCTCTTTCTTTCTTGTCCGGTTGTTCAACTCGCTTCACCTTCATCACCTCTTCCGCATTGATGTACTTATTAGCTCGTGTAAGGGCTTATGTGAAAGTATGAGGTGGAGTCTTGGCCAAGGACTGAGCAAATGGTCTTGCCCTCAAGCCATTCTGAAGAGCCACCATTGCGATCCGCTGATCAAACTCGTCAATGCTCAATGCCTCCTCATTGAATCTAGCCACAAAATCCCTTAGGGATTCGCCTTGGTTTTGCTTGATGTTCACCAGAGCCATGGAAGACTTCCGGTGGCACTTCAAAGGAGCGTAATGAGCTAGGAAACAAGTTTTCATCTCTTCTCAGCTGTTGATGGAGCGATGGGGGAGACAGGAGTACCAAGCCTGGGCATGACCTCCCAAAGTAGCCGAAAATGCCCGGCACCACATCGCGTCTGATCCCGATTGCACCAGCATGTGAGAGGAGAAAAGCTCTACCTGATCATAGGGATCTATGCTTCCGTCATAGAGCTTGATGGATGGGATACGAAACCTTTATGGTGGAACCTCTGACATGATGCCCTTGCTCAAGGGTTGGTTAGAGCCGAGGTGGGGCAGCTCTTCCTTTCCCTTCTTGAGTTCCTGGACTTGCCTCTCCAGTAAACACAATCACCTAGGGGTGTTCATGGTTCGGTTTGGCCGGTTTTAAACCGGTTTAAAACACCAAACCGCAAAGTCGGTTTTGCACCAAATCAAACCGACCGATTTGATTTGGTGCGGAAAATCGAACCGAACCGAACCGCATTTTGCGGTTCGGTTCGGTTCGGTTTCCGCGAGTTCAGATTTATTCATTTTGGCTCGGTTCGGGCCGGTTTGGTCCGGTTCGGGCCGGTTCGGTTTGAACCGAACCGAACCTAACCGGTACTAATTTCCCTGTTTTTGCTGCATTCCCTGTTTACACTTATCTAACTTAATTTAATCCATATGGTCAACATGAGTACCTTATAATGCAGTTAAAAATAGAATTTAACAGCTAATTTAATCCCTGTTTACCAGCAACAAATTCCTAATTTACAAACACCACTATTCAATATTCATACCAGGCTACCAGCAACAAAATGGACAACTCATTCTATTCTAACACCAGGTTTTGAATAATGGAAAACATGACCATGATAAGGTAAAAAGAACAGCAGCTTAAATGATACAGAGTATTAGATCTGTACATAAGCAGCCTATAAGTTTGTGCAGACAAATAGCATATTTGGAGAGACAAAGGCAAAGTCCCAGCTTACCTAAATATCTCATGATAAATTAAGAAAACTTTGAAGGAGAAAGCTCCATGTACATCAGAACTCAAAAGAAAGAAATGAAAATAGGGGAAAAAAACACCACCAACATAAGCACGTGGAAAAAATGCGGTATCAACTGAAGATACTAGATGACTAACAATGAGAAGTAGAAGCAGAAAAGGATGCAAGAGCTGGTTCTTAAATCAAATTGAAAATGAATCATCACTGTATCTCATATGAAATACTAAAATTGTCTCCAGTGTCAATGTAAAGACTACTGAAGAATGCAACCAAAAGAATTAGACTAATGATGAAGATGCTCATAGTTGAATTTCATGAAAAAATGAATTTTGATCCACACAAACAGTTATTCACGTGGGTGTAGTAATAGATATGAAATTATAAATCTAGTATTACAGAAAGACACTACAAGAAAAAACAGTTTTAGTGACGGGTTTTGTGACGGGAATGCTCCCGTCACTAATTTGTGACGGGTTTAGTGATGGAAAGCCGTCACTAATGTGGTTTAGTGACGGTCTGAAATTACCGTCACAATTTTGTGACGGGATGGTGTATCCCGTCACAAAATAGTAACAGAAAATGCTCTCCCGTCGCAAATCAGTGACGGGAACAAGGTTTCCCGTCGCAGTTTTGTGACGGGGCGTCAGTCCCGTCGCAGATTGCGACGGGAATGGTCAATCCCGTCGCAATTCTGCGACGGGACTGACGAGTCCCGTCGCAATTCTGCGACGGGGCGTCAGTCCCGTCGCAGAATTGCGACGGGATTGACCATTCCCGTCGCAATCTGCGACGGGACGCGTCAGTCCCGTCGCAATCCCCCCTTTAAAAAAACCCCTCCCCCTTCCCCATTCTCCCAGCCCCCTCCTCCCACTCACTGTCTCGCCCCCCCTCTCCTCCTCCCTTTCCCATTCTCCCAGCCCCCCTCATCCCTCTCACTGTCTCGCCCCCCTCCCTTCTCACTATCTCGCCCCCCTTCTCTCCCATTTTCTCACTATCTCCTCCATTTTCAGTTACTTCACAGTCGCTGGTTCTTCTTCTTCTTCAGTTAATTTCAGTGCTATCAAGTAAGTATTTTATAACTTTTTATTTTGTTTTACTTTTAATTATATTCTGTTAGTTTAATCATAATTTCTTTGTGTTATTAGTTGTAATTATTTTATTTTTATGTTAGTTTAGTTGCAATTATTTTATTTTTGTGTTAGTTTAGTTGTAGTTATTTTATTTTTGTATTAGTTTAGTAGTTTATTTTTATGTTAATTAGTTTAGTTTTAGTTTAATTGGTTATGTTATTTGTAATGCTTAAAAATTAAAATATTAATAATTATAATTAAATAATTAAACTACAACTAATTAATTATTTAGTTATTTTGATATGTTATTGGACTAGTAAATCCGTGCATGTGTAAATAATGTTTATTTTTTTATTTTTAAGTTTAGATATATTTTTAATGAAAAATATTATAATTTTAAATAAAATACATAAAAAAATATATACTAAAAATATATTTACTATTTAAGAAAGCATATATTTTATTGTTATAAAAAAATATTTAAGTGTAAAAAAATTAAAAAAATTCTATTAAAAATATAAAAGAATTCTATTTAAAATATAAAAATTAATAAATAATAAATAAAATTTTAATTAAAAAGTTTAAAACTAACATATGAAATAAATTAGATAATTATTTAAAATAAAACACTAAAATTGAAAAATAATATGAGAAATTAATTAGATAAATATTTAAATTAAAATATAAAATAAATACAATATTAAAAATAAAATACCATTGAATATATTTTTAATAAAAATTAAGGACTAAAAATAAAAAATAAAATTTTACCATGAAAAATTATTAGTTTTTATAACAATAAATTTAACCTTAATATTTTTAATAACTCAACGAAAATAAAATAAAAAATGTATCAAATCAAAATTTGAATAATTGTTTATGTAGTAAAGGAAATAAAAGTTTAAATTGCGTTAGTTTAGTTTAATAGTTAATTTATTTTTGTGTTTAGTATGTATGTTGAGTTTAATGATTATTTTATTTAAATTAGTTTAGGTTTTATTTTAATTTTTTATATTATTTGTAATGTTTAGAAATTAAAATATGAATTTTATTAATTGTTTATAAATTCTTTCTGTAGTTATTTTGTTATGTAATTGTATTAATAATATTTATTTATTTTTTTAATTTAAAACACATTTTTAATTTAAAATATTGTAATTTTAAATTAAATATGTTAAAAATAAAATACTAAAAGTAAATACAATATTTATGAAAACATATATTTTGTTGCCATAAGAATAAGATTAAGTATAGACATTAAAAATTAATTTCTTTTTGTTTAAAACATTAAAAATAATAAATAAAAGTAAAATTAGAATATTTAAAATAATGTACGAAATAAATTAGATAATTATTTTAAAAATTAAAATGAATTTAAAAAGGTATAAAATTTAATTTTTTATTTAAATGAAACACTAAAAATTAAAAATTACATGAGAAATAAATTAGATAAATATTTAAATTGAATTATTTATTTATTACAATATTAAAAATAAAATACTATTAATGAGTAATATAATTTGTTGTTATAAAATAAAATAAGTAGACTAATAGATTTTAAATTTCAAAGTGAGACATTTATAGCTAACTTAGAAAATATATTAGATACATTATTTTAACCATATTGTTCTTAATTATTCAAATCAAAATAAAATAAAAAATGTAACAATTAAAAATTATAATAATTGTTTAAGTGTTAAAGGAAATATAAATTTAAATTAGTATTTAAAAAAAATTCAATTCAAATATGTAGAGTTAAGTAAAAATATTAAAATTTATCTTAATTATTTATTATCTTAATTTATAAAAAAGATGCAAAATTTATCTCAATAAATTATTTATTATTATATTTATTTTTTGTTCATATTTATCAATTACTTATGACAGTCTGAAATGATGAAATATAATTTGGTTAGTTTTCAGGATAAAATATCTATTAGGAATCGTGCTTGTTATACAATTTTGAATTGAAAATGGAAGCTCCGTTGCATCGTCGATGGATTGATAATCGGTGTATGCCAAGAAGGGGTGGGATCACTCCTGAATTTTATGCTGGTGTTGATGAGTTTATTCAACTTGCATCTTCTCAAGAAAGTTTCATAAGGCTAGGAGTGTTGAAATATCCTTGTATGAAATGTGAGTGTTTGAAGTTTAAACCAGTTAATGAGGTGAAAAGGGATCTTTGTAAGTATGGGTTTATGAAAGGGTATTATTATTGGACGAACCATGGGGAATAAATGCCAATAATGCCTCAAAATGTTATTGTGAATGAATATTATAGAGAAGATAATTTTAGAAATCAGTTTAATCCGTATGAGCAAATGGTAATGGATGCAGCAGGACCGTCACATGCGCCTACTACAATGCAAGGAGCGTTTAGCGAAAGTGGTCATGATCAGTCGTACAATATTGAGGAACCACCTAATGAAAATGCAAAAGCATTTTATGAGATGTTATCTGCTGCACAATCCCCATTATACTCGGGTTGTGATGCAGAGAGTGAACTTTCTGCTGCAGTCAGAATGTTGAGCATTAAATCTGATTACAACATGCCTGAAGGTTGTTATAATGAAATCATGCAGTTTATGCAACATACAATGCCAACTGGTAATCGTGTGCCCGATGACTTTTATCATAGTAAAAAATTGGTTTCTAAGCTTGGACTTGGTTGTCAGAAGATTGATTGTTGTCCAAATAGTTGTATGTTATATTATAAAGAAGATCAATTTGAGAGGAGTTGTAAGTTTTGTAGTCATCCTCGTTTTAAGTCTGCAAGAAGTGGCATAGGAAAATTTAAAGAAATTCCTTTTAAGAGAATGTGGTATTTGCCCCTCATACCAAGATTGCAAAGAATCTATGCTTCAACCATTACTGCTTCGAACATGAGGTGGCATTATGAAAATCGAAGAGAGTTTGGGGTATTGTCTCACCCGTCTGACGGTGAAGCATGAAAATATTTTGATCGGACACATCCTGACTTCTCTGCTGATCCTAGAAATGTAAGGCTTGGTTTGTGTGCAGATGGGTTCACTCCATATGGTCAATCGGGTCACCCGTACTCTTGTTGGCCAGTAATTGTGACTCCATATAATTTGCCTCCTGGATTATGTTTGAAAAGAGAGTTTATGTTTTTAACGGTTATTATTCCAGGTCCTTCAAATCCCAAGAGTAAGATAGACGTATTTTTACAGCCTTTAATTGATGAATTGAAATTGCTTTGGCACGAAGGAGTGTTGACTTATGACATATCCACAAAGCAAAATTTTATGATGAAAGCAGCTCTGTTGTGGACTGTCAATGATTTTCCTGCATATGGAATGTTATCTGGTTGGATGACATCAGGTAGATTAGCATGCCCGTATTGTATGGAAAACACAAAAGCTTTTAATCTCAAGTACGGTGAAAAAACATCATTTTTTGATTGTCACCGACAATTTTTGCCAATGGATCACCCTTTTCGAAGAAATACAACTGCATTTCGAAAAAATAAAGTTGATAATTCTTGTCCACCTCCTCGTTTAAGTGGAGAAAACATATTTGGTAGAGTATGTAATGTCCCGTCTATCTTAGAACAACAAAATTGTGTTATGATCGGATATGGTGTGCAACACAATTGGACAAAAAGAAGTATTTTTTGGAATTTGCCATATTGGAAAGATAATCTTATCCGACACAATTTAGATGTCATGCACATCGAGAAGAATATTTTTGATAATCTTTTCAACATAATCATGGATGTGAAAGGTAAAACTAAAGATAATAGCAAACCTAGAATGGACCTGAAAGAATATTGCAGGCGGAAGGAGTTGGAATTAGTAGAACGTGGTGGGGGTAAATATTGGAAACCTAAAGCTCAATATACTTTCACAAGAGAACAAAAGTTAAGTATTTTGAAATGGATAAAAGAACTTAAACTCCCTGACGGGTATGCATCTAGATTGGGCAGATGTGTTGATATGAAGAATGGAAAATTGTTTGGCTTGAAGAGTCATGATTGTCATGTTCTTATGGAGCGGTTACTTCCAACGGCATTTTCGGGATTACCAGATCGAATTTGGAGTCCAATAACTGAATTATGTCAGTTTTTCAAAGATTTATGCTCAACAACGTTAAGAACTGAACATTTGGAAATTATGGAATAAAATATCCCAATCATTCTATGCAAAATAGAGCGTGTATTTCCGCCTGGATGGTTTAACTCAATGGAACATCTCCCGGTACATTTGGTTTACGAAGCAAAGGTCGGAGGGCCAATCCAATACAGATGGATGTATCCATTTGAACGGTAATAAATTTTATATTCATATAATTTATTGATTTTGTCGTATAGTTTATTATGTTCTTTTTCATAAATTAAGATAACTTTAAAATGATTTAGGTTTCTCAATACTTTAAAGAAAAAAGTTCGGAATAAGGCTCGCATAGAAGGATCTATTTGTGAGGCATATTTAATTGAAGAGACAGCCACATTTGGTTCATATTATTTTGAATCAAATATTCAATCAAGGAGGACGAGAGCTCCTCGAAATGATGATGGAGGAGAATCTTCGCATCCACAAATTTCTATCTTCAATTATCCGGGTCGTGCAGCTGGTCCAATGAAAAAAAGATGGTTGGATGTGAATGAGTTCCAAACAGCAAAGTTATATGTCTTGCTAAATACGCCAGAGGTCGAACCTTATATTGAGTAAGAACTCAAACTTAATTATATTAATATATTTATGACTTCATATTAATAATTTTGTTCATATTATGTTGATATATATATATAAATTTTAATGTTTCAGCATGTACACAAACATGTTACGTGAATTATCGCCAGTAATCAGTGATGAAGAATTAAACAAACAAATCGAGGAGCATTTTTGTGTTTGGTTCCATAATCATGTAAGTTTGTAAAGTTTAAGATATTTCTTAATTTAATATTAATTATATATACATAAAGTGATGAAAATATTTTGTTAGGTGAATTTGAGTGGCGAAGTTATTGCAGACCCACTAATTCAGAGCATAGGGTGGGGGCCAACTCCCAACGTGAAACATTGGCCAATGTATTTCGTCAATGGATACAAATTTCATACTGTTGAATGGAGTCAGAGTAGGTCGACAGAAAATTATGGTGTTTGCGTGTCTGCGTCAGGAGGTGGAGCTTCACATATGAATTATTATGGAAAACTTATAGACATACTTGAGTTAGAATATGCAGGCTTACCAATAAAAAGAGTAATTTTGTTCAAATGTGAATGGTATGATCCAAGTCCACGAGGAACTAAAATTCATGATAAATATGGAATTATAGACATTCGATCATCAAGAAGATATAGGAAATACGATCCATTCATATTTGCCCAACAAGCTGAACAAGTGTATTACTCGCCTTATCCTGATTACTGTCGTGAAAAAAATGGTTGGATGGTTGTAATTAAAACAAAGGCACGAGGTACAATAAATGCTCCTGAAGCTAACATGGAAGAGCATTTTCAAGAGGATGAAATATTGCAACGGCCTATAATTGATGTAAATATTGACCTTGGAGGCACTTTACAAGATGATAATGGGCTAGTAGAGGAAGTTGATGTCTCCAATATTGTTGAGGAAGAAGAAAATGATATGTATGAAGAATCTGTTTCAGAAGAAGACGAGGAAGATATATTATCTGATGACAGAGATAGTGACCAGGAAGACATTGATGAATATATAGAAGAAGATGACTGATAGTTTTATGGTTTTTTTTTTGTGCATGCTAATTAATAACCTTTGTATTTTTAAAATATGAATATTTATAATTTCTGTACCTGTACTTTTAGTATGATGACTTTGATGTTAATGTAATTTTTTTTCATATATATATATAATTATCAAAATAGATGTCAGAACATTCAACACCTTCGGGTAGGGGAAGAGGTAGAAGTAGAACATCTTATAGGACCACACCTTCTCCAGATGCCAATTCTGGTTCGCAATATTCTTCTCCTGACTCCACACCTGTTGTTCAATCCACACAATTCAATCTCCAATCACCACCTCCACCACCACCCTCACAACCTTTTGCTCCCATGCCTCATCAATTTCCATATCCTGGAACCACGATGCCGCCATGGGGTTATTATGGTGTTCCATCTACTTTCTACCCACCAGATGTTGTACCGCCGAGTGGCCAATATGTTGGGGGAACTTCTCATATGCCAGACAGACATTCCCCATACACTTTCATGCCGACACCGCAAGGACTCAATTCATCATCTGCTTCTGCACAACACTCTGAGCCCATTCCAACTGACCCGGTTAACATCAGCCGAGGAGACGGTCGAAAACACTTATCTTGCGATGAACAGTGTAATCAGTGAGTATCGTATTTATTATTTTAAACTTATTACTTGCAATTATATTATACATTCAAATGAATAAATATATATTGTGTTTGACAGTTTTATCCCTGAAAGTGGCCCACCAAGTAAATTGGGAAAGATTTGGAGGGCACGATACACTGAACCGTGGATTCATTGGGATGAAGTGCCAGAAATAATACGAAGGATGTGGCTTGAAGAATTTAACGTAAGTTAATTTATAATTCTTTATTAATATAAGTTTGTATTTAAATTCTTATATATATATATATATGTTTCTTAATTTAATGTAGAAGACGTATTTCTGGCCACCCGAGGAGAATGATCGCATATGGCTCACATGGAATAAGTCTGGTAGACGAAGTTTTAGGAGCCATTTGCATCGAATTAGAAATGGGGAAGACGAAGCAACGTGGATGGATCCCGACGTGCGTAAGGCACTTGATGCAAAGTGGGCAGAAGAAAGCAACAAAAAAAATTTCCACACAAAATAAAAAAAATCGTGCTTCTGAGACCGGTGGTTCGCTCCACACTGGCGGGTCCATTCCATTCTCCTTGACTCGAAGAAGGCTGGTAATTACTTATGCTAAGTTATATATATTTTTTTATAATTTATTTAAATTATAAGTTTACTATATTATTTATTAATTTCTTATACAGGCAACTGAATTGAATCGTGAGCCCAATGAGTTTGAATTCTTCAAGAGAACCCACACCAGGAAAGATAATCAAGGAGAAGAAGTGTGGGTCGATGACAGATCTAGGGTCGTCGCTGTAAGTGTGTTTTATAAATTAAATTAAATTTTTTATTTTAAAATAATCTTTTAATTCATTTACATGAATATTTTAATTTTATAGGAAAGATATGAAAGATTGAGTGCGGAGGCATCTTCATCATCCGCAAGTACCGAAGAGTCCTCATCGCCTACAGTTAATGAACACGACATCTTCTATCAAGCTGTTAGTGGTCGGAATAGAAAGGGTCGAATATACGGGCTAGGCTCCCAAGCTAATTTGTTATATCCATCTACCACCAATCGTTCTAGCCAATCATCTTCACATGTGTCACCAGAGTTTGAACAAATGAGACTTAAAGTTACCCAATTAACTGATGAGTTGCTTGAATCCCGGATTGAGAATCGGCAATTACGACAGTGGCAAGAACAAATGACAGCGTGGCAGTCAGAAATGAATATGGTAATAAGTAGATTGACAAAACAATCTACTGCAGATGCTGGACCGTTGACTGTTCCAGGTGGATCTGACCCGGTAGCTGATCAAGATGAGAGTGATAATGGTGAAGATGAAAATGCTAATAATAATGATGATTGATTGTAATGGAATGTTGTAAACATTGAAGTAAACATGGGTAATCTTAATATTAATATTAAATTTTAATTTTTTTTAATGTTAAATTTGTTATATTTTTAATGTGAATGTGGGTAATATTAATTTTATTTAATGTTATTTTTAATATTTTATTTAAATTTTTTAAAAAAATTGTTGTTAAATACAATTTTTTTATTCTTATAAAAGAAAATATTAATTTTAATTTTAATTTTAATAAATATAAATTTTAATTTTATAAATTTAAAAAATATATATTTTTAATTTCATAAAAATATATTATTGATTTAAAATAATATTTATTTTATTTTTAATGTGAATGTGAGTAATATTAATTTTATTTAATGTTATTTCTAATATTTTATTTAAATTTTTTAAAAAAATTGTTATTATTTTAAATTTTTGTATTCTTATAAAAGAAAATATTAATTTTAATTTTAATAAATATAAATTTTAATTTTATAAATTTAAAAATTAAAAATATATTTTTTTTAAATTAAAAATATATTATTGATTTAAAATATTAATATTAATTTAATTTTTTTCAAAATTATTTTTTTATTTATATTAATTTTATAAAATATTAATTATTATTTTTTTTATATTTAAAAATATTTGTGACGGGTACTCCCGTCGCAAATCTGTGACGGGTAGTAACCCGTCACAGATTGATCGTTTTTTTTTTTATTTTAAAAATTTTTGTGACGGGTAGAGCCCGTCACAGATCTGTGACGGGCAGTATTTCCAGTCACAGATCTGTGACGGCTTGTCCTATCCGTCACAGATTTGTGACAGATTGTCCCCGTCACAGATCTGTGACGGGGAAGTCTCCGTCACAAATTTGTGACGGGTAGTACGTTCCCGTCACAGATCTGTGACGGGAATTATTTACCCGTCACAGATCTGTGACGGGATGAACTTTACCCGTCACAGATCTGTGACGGGGAGAACTTCCCCGTCACAGATCTGTGACGGGTAATACTGCCCCGTCACAGATCTGTGACGGGACATCCGTCACAAATCTGTGACGGAAATGCTCTCCCGTCACAGATTTGCGACGGGTAGCACTAACCCCGTCACAAAAAATCTGTCACGCCCTCTTTAGTGACGGATTTTACCCCGTCACAAAACCCGTCACAGAAAAATTTAGTGACGGATTTTATGTTTTTAGTGACGGATTTTTCCGTCACTAAAACTGAAATTTCTTGTAGTGAGATATTTCCTAATTTAATATTCCAAAAGGAGACAAAGAGGTCACTAATATTGTTGAAATATCCAAGCAACATAACTTGGCACAATTTACCTGGAGAGCTAGCAGAGATCTCTCATCATGAATGTGCCAAGTGACATCTCCACCTTTGGCCTTGAATGCCTTCATATGTGCCTCAATGTGTGCAAGATCCTTATCTCTGCACCCCGCATTCACAACCAGGTATATGTAGTCATCCTTGACCTTTGTGATAACCGAATCATCAATTGCCCCTCCCTTCTCATTTGTGAAGACAGTAAGAGTCTCTGTTCCAGGGGCAAGCCCGGCAACATCAGCAATAACAAGTGTCTCAAGAAATGGGATACAGTCCTTCCCCTTGAGGCTCAGCCCACACATGTGAGAGACATAAAAAAGCCCACCATTTTCTCTACAGTTCACAGTGGAATCCATGATTGAGTCATTGTATTGAATCGGCATACTCCAACCAGCAAATGGAACCATTTTGCCACCATTTGAGACATGGAAATCATATAAAACTGTCTTCTTAAGTTCAACTTCTGTGGCAAAGCATCGCCGACCTATGACCTTCTTATCAGCTTGATACTCGGAGTGACGGAGTCGAACTGCTGCGAGGCAACGGGGAGAGAGATGGGATGCTCCGATCGCCAGCGAACCGAAGGTCCAAGGGGAGAGAGATTGCGGCAGTGCGGCGGGTGGGTGGGCTCGGGTTAGGGTTTGGGGGAAATGGGGAGAGAAAGATGAGAGGAAGGAGGCTGATGCCGTGACTATTGACGCTCACTCAGCCTTAGCAATTTTATATATATATTTTTAATTATATTTTATATATATTCAGGCGGTTCGGTTTTAAACCGAACCGCCGGTCTGCCAAACCGCAAACTGTGCGGTTTGGCAGATTTCCAAACCGAACCGAACCACACATTCAAAAAATCGGCCGGTTCGGTCCGGTTTGGTTCGGTTCAGTCGGAAACCGCGGTCCAGCGGATTTTTTGAACACTCCTACAATCACCTATCCTGCGAAGTCCCTCCTTCTCGTGAGGGGTGGATTTCCTGGCTCGATTGGCGGGATTGACGAGGCTCCCGAGTAAGAGGAGGCGACTGGTGCTCCGCGCGCTGAGAGGGCCCGTGCGGACGATGTTGTTCATTCTGGTGTAAATAACTAGTCAACAACTTTGTTAACTGTTGGACCTGATTCTCCAGCCTAGTGAGTCGATCCTCTAGTACTGGATTGGCCGGAGGTGGTGGATTCTCCCCTTGCGGTGGGGCCTCTAAATTAGCTCTAGCCTGGCTTCGAGTCACATCCCTTCGGGGAGCCATGTGGGTAGTTATGGCAAGAAGCAAAAGTTATGTGATACTTGTGAAAAGACCGAGGTCCGAGGTGAAGAGTTGAAGTCTGAAGCACGAGGCAGGGAAAGCAGAGGCTGGCGAGTCTGGACGTCGACCCCACGGTGGGCGCCAAATGATAATGGTTTCTGGGACCGACCACCACATACCACCTCTGCGAATGGGCCTCGGGAATTGAACCTCGAAATTGGCAATGTCGGACCTTGGTAATAGAACCTGCAAGACAACGGAATGGCGGGACTAGGGTCCCCCGGGGTGGACTCCGACGCTCAAATCAGTAGAGTAAATGCAAGTAGCAATAAATGTGAGAGCTGTAGAGCTTGCCATACCTGATGAGGATTCTTGTCCTTTCATATGTAGACCCGTTATGGGGTACCCGGGATAAACTCGTGTTGAGCGGGGGCACGACTCCCGAGGATCTCGGTCAAGGTGGAACGAGTCTCGCAGCCTGGCCCGAATTTCTCGGGCTCCACTCCGGATTGTTGACTTGCCACGTGTCAGTCTCTCAAGCGATCCACGTGGCGGGTAAGACTATTGGCACGTAGGGGTATTTTGATAATTTTAGGTAATGCCACATCACAAAGCTTAAAGAATGGGGTGGACTGGACTGACAAGAGAAAGATACAAGGATGACAAAGACTTGAAAATGACAAATGGACGAAGGAACAAGAGAAGAGAAGAGAAGAGACGAGTGTTGACGAAGTAAGGACTAGAGATGATGAACCAATGAAGAGACAAGAGAAGAGAAAAGAATGGACAAAGTAAAGACCGAAGAAGATGAACGGATAATTAGACAAAAGAAGAGAAAAGAGTTAGGGAAGTGAGGACTGAGGACAATGAAAGGATGAAAAGACAAGACAAGAGAAGAGAGCTAGTGAAGTGAGGATTGAAGACAACAAAGAAAACAAATAGACGAAAGAAAAGAAAAAAAGATGATGAAGGTACTAGTCTGACCAACTAAAGTGCTCTAAGAAAATGGAAAAACAATGAAAGAGTGAAGACTTGAAGACAACAAAAAGCATGAGGACCAGACCGATAAGAGAAGAGACAATGATGATAAAGACTAGAAGACGGTAAACGGATGAAAAGAGAAGAGAGCCAGCGATGGCATGCAATTAGGCAAGTGACAAAGGCCTTGCTTTAGAATTAGGGTTTCAATTTTCAAACTTTCATAATTCAAACTGTATAATATATATATATATATAAGATTTAAAATAACATTGTTTTATTATACTTTTATTGTTTCGATTGATTTGGTTGGTTTGATTATTTATCAAACTTATCGAACTAACCAAACAAAATAACTAAACCTAATTGTACTAAAAAATAATGGAATCGAACCGACAATCTTGATCGATTCAATTTGATTAGTTAGTTTACCCAAATTTTTGCACGCCTATATATATATGTATATAAAGAAAGAAAGAGATGAGACAACAATGGAATTCCATTAAAGATGGGAATGCCCATTGATGAGGGAAAACCTTATTGCTTGTGGAAAGCATGATGCAGAGGTAAAAAACACACCATTGTGGTGATAAAATCCTTTGTCCCTACATTGTTCCAATTGTCTTCATCTCCAACCTCAAATTGTTGGAATCATAATTCCTCATAACAAAAATTAATTTTTTGTATGATAAAAAAAAATTAGGATTCGTTCACTTTTATGTATTAACTAGAAACTAAAACAATTATTTATGAGAAATAAAATACAAAGGATATTAGGCGGTTATCTTTGTAGCGTGTTTTAATTATCACTAGCAATTCCAAGATCAAAACTCTTTTCTTTGAGAACTCCTTCAAACCTCTAAGCCTCCTTCGGTGTTCTTTAAGAATTCAAACAAAATCTCTACACTTTTCTTGTTATCACTACTATTCTCATTTTGTGTGTGGGCACAAGATATAAGAATGCAGTAAATCTTAATTTTTGAAAACTTATAATTTTTCAAATAAGTTGGACAAATTAAACATATGAATTTTGGAAGAAAAATAAAGATTTTCTTTTTCTACCCCAAAATTACTCATATCAACTACCTAATACATAT
Source organism: Diospyros kaki (assembly GCA_036245055.1). NCBI lineage: Eukaryota > Viridiplantae > Streptophyta > Magnoliopsida > Ericales > Ebenaceae > Diospyros > Diospyros kaki. The sequence goes on along the minus strand of BSEG01000002.1, from coordinate 3,098,637 downwards.
CTTTCAATCTTAGTAGATTGGAACGTATGTGGTCACGATATCTGTCTAGATACATTGCAGCAATTTATGGTATTGCCAATGATCAAGCAATTTGTCCAATAAATATATGATAATTTCAGTGTAATCCCTTTTAAATTATAACTCTTATAATTTAAACCCAATTCTTATTTTGAAACCACCAAGGATTTGATCGGACTCAATTATCTTAAAGCTCCAATAATTCAATTTTGACCCAATCAACTTTTGATTGGTCAAAATTAATTTATTAATTTTGTTCTATTCCACTAAAAGAATGAAATTGCACTCTCAAGTCAATTGAAATTACTGAAGTAATAAAATCAATAATTTTATCCTCTAACAAAATGATCCTACACATGACCCTCGTCGATCATTTTGAAATAGTTGAAATTGAGCTAAAATGACGAGAGAGCTCTTTCAAAATATTTATAATTCCTCAAGTCCCATTTTTTATCTAAAAATTGATCGTGATCACATCACAATAATAATTTGACTAGAACCGCCAAATTACTGAGCTCAGATTTAACTGTCTATCAAAAAATCCCTTGAGTTAATGATCGTACCTTATACAGGTGAAAGATTTTGTATTGTAAATATATATTCCTCATTACTTCACTTTAATTCCCAAAGTATCGAGGTATTAATTAATAATTTTAATCTCACTCATTGATACTTCAAATAAGTTCAACTTAATAATTAAAGTCCATTATTGTCGACATTCAGTTTTAGCCGACTGTGATTCGTTTGGACGGCGGTGAAGTCCAAGATGCAAGAAAGAAGAACTAGTTGGGAAGAATACAAAAGGTTTTTTTATGTGGTTCGGCCAGAATGATGCCTACTTCACGACCGTACCTTGATTATTCTCCTTGTCCCCCCTGTGATATTCCTGACTCCTATTTATAATAAGGGGTCTTTACAATTTGGATAATATATAAAAATATAAAGATGACATAATAGAGGACAAACAATCTTTATCATCTGCATAAAATCAGAAATGAGATCCTCATTACGAGGAGTATGGTTCATCTCAGATAAAGTAGATGGGCCCTGCCTCTGGCTGTTCAACAACTTTGTCGTCTATGCGAGCTAGATGGTTTAGACCAGCGAGCTGAACGGTCCAGCGAATTGGAGGCTTTATTGGAAGCTCATTAAATCAATCGTTGGGAGCTCGCTTGGTTCCGCGATATGAGCTCGAATTTCGGGGGTGTATGAACTTTCTTTGACAAGGTCGCCTGGACCTTTTGGGCTCCGGGCAATTGAGCCAACCCATTGGACTGAGTCTAGCCCATAAGAAGTAGTGTGAGAAATACATATAACAATTATTTATTTAGGATTAACGTCTTGTGTAAAATATGTTAAATAGAATTTAATTTCACGTGGTCGTTGTCGCAAATTAAATTCAATTTGTTCCAGTTCAATATATATATATATAAAATATACTCTTAATTTTACTGTGAAAGTCAAAAATAAACTTTCAGTAAAATTAAAACGACCTTATCAGAATAAAGTGTTTATAATTTATTTCCTGAGTATGGACAATAAATTTAGATCACATTACAAATAGAATTTTTTTGTACTTAACAATTTAAGCAGTCAATTTATAACATCTTTACGATCATCAAACAATTGCTCAAAAAATTAATATACTTTAATGTTTATTTCAAATGTCAACAAAACACATAAAAATATACTTTGGACACACATGGTCTAACACAAATCCCTTTTTATCTTTCTATACAGCAGTCTGTTATCATCTCTCCTCTACAATGTTGATAGTCGGTCACAATAATGGTTAACAATTAAGCTGAGAGAGAGATAGAGAGAGACTCGATGGCAGGTCATGGCAGAGGTGATAGAACTAAAACAGAGACATTTGAGAGACTAATGAGGGTATTTTTAGTATTTAACAAAATATAAGGTTTTAAGTTAACAGCATGGGAAATTGTCAAAAATCAAGGGTAATCTTTGTATTTTATCAAATGTACGGCGGAATTCCTGTAATTACTATAAAATAATTATCTAAAATTGCATGACAATTTTTCATTACCAAACAGAGCGAAAGTATGCTAAAATTGTCACCTTTGTCACACATGATAATCCCATTAGAGCTCAGGCAGTCTAAAATTTGTAAAAAGTCAAGTGTTAGGGGGTGGAAAATGGATGGAATTAGGCGACCCTAAACCCACACTGTGGGGACCTATCTTTAATCAGTAGTAGTAACCATTAACCAATAGTATTGCGTTTACTTTCTCAACCCTCAATGTTTTTGACTTCAAATCATTTCATTTCAAACGCCCAATAAAATTTGGCCAAACCCATAACTTAAATCTCTATATTTTGATTTATTTTTTTATGTAATAATTCAATCATTTTATTATTTTAATTATATTTTTGAATCATGCATTTATAAATCAATTACACATCTCAACAACGAGGTAAAGGACTTGTGTTGTCGACCCGCTTGAGCTCAATTGAATACCTATAAAAAAAGTTGTCGTTCTTTGGTGAAGTGAGCACGTGGACTGCGGCGATGAACGTGCCATTGCTAGAGGCGAAGGACATGACTATAACGAGATATCATAGTGGCGACGAGACAAATCCAACAATGAATAGAAGGATCAAATCCAACAATAAATAGAAGGATCACTGGAGAAAGGGCCTAATGGTGGGTATTGTGGTGTGCGAATCGATCAAAATCAGTTTTTTGCTTGTAGTGGCGTTATTTTTCCTCTTTCAATACCAAAAACAAAGGTCTGGAGGAAGTAGGGGTGTACACGGTTCGGTTTGGACGGTTTTGGGCCAAGAAAATTCACCGAACCGCACTTGCGGTTTGCACCTATAAGCAAACCGACTGGTTTGACTAGGTGAGGAGAAACCGCACAGCACCGCACCACAGATTGCGGTGCGGTGCGGTTTGGTTTCTGCAGTTTCCTGGAAATGCAACAACTCAGTTCACCATCACCAAACTTCCACACTCGCTCATCGACTAAGATTTACTCCAAATAATAAAAGTTTCGAACCCAACTTATTTTAGTCAAGATATTGCAGTACCTTGATCGAAATGGCATCGTGAGTTGGTCTGGTGCAGCGGATGGCAGGGGTCGGTTCGTCGCAAGTTTCCTCGCTCTTGCTTCGGTCGGTGTTTGGGTGCGGCGGCTCCATGTGCATGGCAGCGGCGGCTGGCGGGAGGATGGGTCGATTCGTCGCAAGCCTTGTTGCTCTCGCCTCGGTCGGTGTCTGGGTGCGGCGGGTGAGTCAGGGCCAGGTGCGTGGTAGCGGCGGCCGGCGGGGGCATGGGTCTCTCGGTGACAGACCTGGTGCGGCGAGGGGTGCATCGCCGTCGCCGACGCCGACAGAGGAAGAGGCGGAGAGACGAAAAGGGCGAGAGAGAAATGATTTGGGGATTTAGGGTTAACACCCCTCTCCCCTGCCATGTTTCTTACTTTTATAATTTATATTATATATATATATTTAATATAATTAAAAGATATTCGGGCGGTTCGATTTCAAACCGAACCGCCAACCTTCAAACTGCGAAACAGCGGTTTAGAGGTTTTCCAAACCGCACCGAACCGCCTCTTTAAAAAAATCTTGCGGTTCGGTGCGGTCCGGTTCGGCGTGGGCGATTTTTGCGGTTCACCGATTTTTTTGAACAGCCCTAGGAGGAAGTGTAAAGTAGTGCCACCAGTGTTGCTTATAGCCATATCCGATCACTAAAACTTTGTCCCGTTTGTTTCTACTTTTTAGCTTTTCACCTCATAGTTTTTTTTTAATTAATTTTTTATCAATACGTGTATATTATATGCTTTAATTCAATTCTAACAAGGTGTGTAACTGAATCAAAATAGATAATTTAGTAACGTAATTAAAATAACAAAAAAATTAATTTATTGTATTAAAAAAATAAAATATAAAAATTAAATTATGAGTTAGACTAATAGAATTTAGCTAAGTTTTCCAAATTTTTCTTGAATATATTCCTTTGTTTTTAAACAAATCTAAATATAATATTAGACTCTAAATAACTAAATGAGAGTTGAGAGTCAAATGGGATCCCCCAAGGAGTCATGCTGACTGCCCCAAAAGAAGCGCCAACTTAATGCCTCGACCTCGAACCGATTAAAAATGGCAGCAGAAGCAGATGCAAAGATCTTTGCGGCGTTTCGAAGGGTCAGTCCACTTTTTTTTAGGATTTCAATTTTCAAACTTTCATAATTCAAACCGTATAATAGATATATATATATAAGGTTTAAAATAACTACGTTTTATTATACTTAGATCGTTTCAATCAATTTGTTTGGTTTGATTATTGTACTAAAAAATAATCAAATCAAACCAACAACTTTGATTGATTCAATTCAATTAGTTAGTTTATCAAAATTTTGCGTGCCTATATATATATATATATATATAAAAGCTGAGAGAGAGGAGGCAACAATGGAATTCCATTAAAGAGGATGGGAATGCCCATTGATGAGGGAAAACCCTATTGCCCGTGGAAAGCAGGAAGGATGCAGAGGTCTAAAACACACCATTGTGGCGATAGCACCCTTTGTCCATGCATTGTTTCAGTTGTTTTCATCTTCAACCTCAAATCCCTTTTTATCTTTCTATATAACAGTCTGTTCTCATCTTTCCACTGCAATGTTGGTAGTCAGTGACAATAAGGGTTAACAATTAAGCTGTGAGAGAGAGACAGAGAGGGTCGATGGCAAGTCATGGCAGAGGTGATAGAACTAAAACTGAGACATTTGCGAGAGTAAGGGCAACTTCAATGTCCAGCGTCAATTTGGTGTCCAATAATGGTTTACACCAAAATTTTTAACACCAAATTGGTGTTGTCTCCAATACCTAATACCAAATTGTTGTAAAAAAAAATCTTTAAAGAATATTTTATAAATAAATATTTAATAAATATTAATTAATTTATTTAACTTAGTATAATATAATTAAAAATTTATATACATAAACAAAAATAGTTTATTTTATATTAACATGATATTTATAAAATATATTCAATATTTTAAAATATATTCAATATTATACTCATTTTATAGATTTAATAAAATATTTCTATTGGTACATATTTTTTATAATAACTTAATTTATATTTCTAATTATTAATCAAAATATACAAATATAATAAAAGTGATAAATGATATAAAAGGAATAAGTTGTTTTGAAGTTATACAAAGAATGGTAAAATTAGAAATAAAATGAAAAAAAAAATTGGTGTTGGTAAATAATATAACACCAAATTTGATATTATATTAATCACTCAATACAAAATTTAGTAATTAAAAATTGTGCTCAACACCATTTTGTTGTATTCGTTTGTGAGGTTTTCGCACCAAATTGCAATTGGGGCTAAAATGCCGCATTTGTTGGAGATGCTCTAATGATGGTATTTTTAGTATTTAATAAAATATAAAATTATGTTGGTGTTTCAATTTTTAGTTTTAAATTTTTTTTAATTTTATATTTTAAGTATTTATTTTAAGATTTTAAAAAATATGTTTTTTTTATCATTCTAAAAAGTTGTTTCTTAAAACAAAAAAATTAAAAAATGCGTTTATTTTAAAATTTAAAAAAAAATAATGTATGATATTTTATTCAATAAATTTGATTATTAAATAATAAAATTAACTCTTTTTAATAAAATTTTACTATTAAAATAAAATAATAAATATAATTAATGAATTGGAGCAATAATTTATATTAAATATTATTATACATAATATATGTAATACACTTAATAATATACTATATGTTATCTTATATTTTTAATTATAATATAAATATATTACATTTTTAAAATTTTAAATAAATGTATAATTTTATTTTCAAAATTTAAGAATAAATTTTTCTTTCTTTTTTTCGTTTTTTATTTTTCTTCTTCTATTCTATCCTGCGCCCTACATCTTCTTTGTCATTAGGGACCATCGCCGACTGGAGATTCACATAGTTAGAGCCAACCATTAGAAACACCAAGCGCCAAGCCAATATAAACAAAAATGGTTTGGATTTAAAGGTTGAATTTTCATAGATCTAATTTTTAATTTTCGGCCAAATTTGAAAAATATAGTCAATTGCAACCGACCATCGTGGTCAGTGGTTCTTGGCAATTAAAGGCATCTTCCACATCGCCGGCAGCCAATGGGCATTATGGCTGTGAGTCTTCTTCATTGTTGCGATGTCATGGGTAAAGGGATTAGGGTCATCGTCATGGCCAATGACGCGTTATCGGCAGCCGAAGGGTCTATGGTCGCGAATGTTGCTTTCCATCATTACCAATCGTTGGTTTTCTCCTCTAACTCGTCATGTCCGATCACGACCTCTTGAGCGTCTCTACCATGTTCGATTGACCATGGCCTTATGCATAGCCATGGCCGTCATTTCTTGCCCTTACTATGGTAGTGGATGTTGCTTGGCCATCAGTATTATGAAGTCGTCATCGAGCTTTGAGGAAGGGAAAAGAGGAGAAATGAGAGAAGAGATGAGAGAGAGAGATGAGAGATATGTGTGTGAAATTGGGGGGGGGGGGAAGAGGCATGTTTTGGCTAAAAACACCCAAAACAAGTTTTGGGTTTGCTTTAAATTTTTTTTTTCTTGTTTTTGAAAATGAGTTTTTGAAAATAGTAAAGTAAATCCATTATCAATATTTTGAAAAATCAAAAATTGAAAACGAGTTAAAAACAGTAAAAAGAACGCAGTTTAAGATTTTAAATCCAACAGTGGATGGAAGGATCATTGGCAAAAGGGCCTAGTGATGGCTACTGTGGTGTGCGAAGCGATTGAAATCAATTTTTTGTTCGTAGTGGCGTTTCTTTTCTTCTTTTAGTACCAAAAACAAAACTTTGGTAAAAGCATTGAGTAGTGACACCACTGTCGCTTATAGCCATATTCGATCACTGAAGCCTTGTCTCGTGTTTTTAGTTTTTAGCTTCTCACTTCATAGCTTTATTTTAATTAATTTTATTAGTGCACATATATAACACACTCTAATTTAATTCTAACAAGTATGCAATTGACTCAAATCTAAATAACAAAAAATTTAATTTATTACATTAAAAAAATCAAAATACAAAGAGTAAATTATGAGTTTGACTAATAAAATTTAGCTAAGTTTCCCAAATTTTTCTTGAATATATTCCTTTGTTTTTAAACAAATCTAAATATAATATTAGACTCTAAATAAATAACTAAATGAGAGTTGAGAGTCAAATGGGATCCCCCAAGGAGTCATGCTGACTGCCCGAAAAGAAGCGCCAACTTAAAGCCTCGGCCTCGAACCGATTAAAAATGGCAGCAGAAGCAGATGCAAAGATCTTTGCGGCGTTTCGACGGGTCCAAACGGTCTATTTTCTCGGGAAAAAGCGTCCATTTTTTAATACAACAATTTCCTCTCTCTCTCTAAGCGGTTTCTCTGCAAGAAATTTCGACGAAGCTCGCTTCTTTGGTTCTATGTGGGAAGCTGCAGAATCAGAACCCACATGATCAAGCAGGGCTTTAGTTTAAAGCCATGGAAAATGCTGAAACGACTGTGTGATGTACAGTGCACTTGAACGAAGGTGTGAATCGACACAGGCTCGCACCGATACTTTCCTCTGGGAAACGTCGCTGCAAAATATGTTTCATCTTTCAAGAGATTGTGAATCTCTTAACCAATCTAGTGAAAGGGACAAGGGGGAGCTCTGGGAGAGACAGCGAAACACACTGACATGAGATGTCTTCTCTTGGTGGTCCAGTCGTTTGTCTCTTTTACTACATAACCTTATTGGTGTTGCTATTATCAAATACGCAGAGATTCGTGAGATGGGACCTTGCCCCTTTGACTTGTCTACAGTTTTCACTTTTTAGGCTCAATATAATAATAATGTGAGAACGAATCAAATCTGGGCTAGCCAGGCATGGGAACCATCAAGATATGGGTGGAGAATTAAAGAGCCACATTTATGAGCAACAAATGGGAGATAATATAAGTTATAAAACACTCTTTCATTACTAAAGAAACTGAATATATAGTGTGGCAAGCTCAATAATGCCACGGCCATACACAAGTTACAACCCAGAAGTGGAAACTCCAAACCGAGAAAAAAAAGACTGGTTACTAGTGGCGGGTGGTAAAAGTCCACCTCTGCCATCTCCTCCTCCTCCCTTGCAACAGAAGGAAAAATAACCCACCAAAAAAGAAAAGAAAATAATAAAGCTACAAGAAGGCCCCAAGAATTAGAGGGTACCCATCAATGGAAATGGAGGGTACCCACAATCAAAATGACAAGGGCCGTTAAAATAAGCCCCTTTCATTCTAGACCCTAAAGGCCAAATCCAAGATTGACCCACAATAGATATATCTCCTAATAATCTTAGTCACAATACTAATACTAGTGACTACTGAGAACGGTAGATACAGCTAAAATTGTAGATATGGCTAAAGTTTGGAAGCAAACGGCTACGTTAACTTAGATGAGTTGTGTTCAGCGGAACTGTGCTCCTGTGTAGGTCTGGCCGAAGGACCAGCCGGCGGGGGCGACATTGTAGGAGACGACGGAGCGGCCATCGCCAGTGGTGACCTTGAAGGAGAGGCTCTGGCCGTTGAGGTAGGTGTTGCTCTGCCAGTTCTGGCCCCAGTTTCTGGACATTGCCTGCCACCCAGTGCGGGAGCCCTTGATGGCCACGGCGTGGACGTCGCCGGCGCCGGCGACGTTGGTGATGAGGACCAGGTTGAAGTAGGAGTGGCCGTTGATTGTGAACCTTATGCCTCCCCTCCTCCCGCAAGCCACCCTGCAAAAACCAAGTATTTGTCAGCATCAGTTCAATTATCCATATCACTTGAAGTGGAATAAAACAAACGCCGGCTTACGTACCTTCGGTAAGCGACGGGGACAATGCCGGATTTGTATTGGGCAATGTGCTGGAAGACGGGCTGGGAGAGGTCGAAGTGGTGGAGAGGAGGGTTGCACCAGCCGCCGGCGTTGTTGGGGAGGGCGTTGTTCGGCGGGCAGAAGTTGGTGGCGGTGACGACAATGGAGCCCGGCAGGCACCATCTGGGGTCATTCATGCACTTGATCTCGTAGCAAGACCCGCAGCTCAGGCCATTGTTGAACAGAGCCGTGCTCAGAGCCGCAGTGTTGGTTCCATACCCTTGGCTGTACAGATTCCCATACCCACAGGCCCCCCCTGCACCAATTAAGCAATCAAAATCAGCCTTTCGAGTCTTCTGGAAATAGCAATTCCAGTGGAAAAAAAAAAGAGTGAACTGAACGTACCCATTGTGCCGGAGGCATCGCCGCCGCCGTAAAAGGTGGCGTGAGCATTTATCCACCCTCCATTTCCGTGAACCAGTGAGGCCATTGACAGAAAACCCACCAAGAAGAACACAGCCACAGCCATTTTCCTGCAAAAGATTAATTTACCACTACCACCATTTAGCATTTTACTCATTTTAGCCTGAGAGAGAGAGAGAGAGAGAGAGAGATGATTACACGAAGATTGAGACTTGAAACGAAGGCCCAGAGAGGCAGAGCAGTGGAGAGTGAATGTGGAGAATTGGGAAGGGTTGGGGTGGAATAAATAGAAGTTGGGGGTGGGGCCCTTTGGCAGGTCCTTTTATGCAACAAATTGTTGGGGGGACCAAAAACCGCTCGAAGGGATTTAAGGGTTGGTTTAGTTAATGTTGAAAGATGGTTTTGTGGCTGAAAAGCGTGTGGTTTTGGGGAAGCTATTCCGGGCAGGAAAATCCCCCAAATCCATGTGGGGCCAAGTGGTTTTCCGTCGGGTGGTGTAAGCATGAAAACTTCCAAAACCTCGACAACATGCACATGCCACCAACAGCCATTTGCTTTATCCCCCTCTCGCCGCCTATCCTACGCCACATTTCCTTTTCCCCTTTCCTCTTTAATATTTCTTTAAAGCTCTCTTGCTCCTCCTACTTTCGGTTCATCCATGGAAGAAGCAACCTTATTAGGTTTTAGTGGTAATTGGGAACTTCTCTTCTTATAACTAAAATGTTCTGGTTGTGGAATCAAAATAGTCTTCTCCTGAACAACTATTGTATGTGAAAGTTACTTTTTTACCTCTTGTAACTTATATACTACTACTTTCTTACTAATTAAGATTTTAATTCCGTCAAGTGGATCAACGTCTAACTTGATAAAACATTATTCATACTTTATTTATATTATAAATAAGTTGAATTTAAACAAAACAAAACTTGACCCATAAATAAAGCTCGAGAAATTTTGTTATTTATCTTTGTGTTTATGATAAAAGATGTTTATATTTATTTAAACAATGTTATTGTGTTTGTTTTGAAAATTTATATTTATATGTGCTATATTTTTGTTATGTGAAAATAGATTTAATAACTTCTATTTAAAAAAAAAAAGAATCTAACAAACCAAGTTCGAACTGAGTAAATTTTTAACGAATTCAAAGTCAAATGCATTTTGAGCTAAAGTCGAGCTCGTACTCGCCAGAATCCTAACGAGTCAAGCTTGGATTAAGCAAAACTTAATTTACCTTAACTCGATTTGATTATAACCCTATTAATAATGTCACTAAATTTGATCTTCTTTAAAATCAAAATGTGTTTGGATGGGTTGAATTCTTATTTAAACCCTTTATCTTCTTTAAAATCAAGTAATGATGGAATGGGGCTACAACCAATTGAATCCATTCAACAATAATTTAGGCAAGCGCCCGAGTTGTAAAGCAAGTGGCGGCACATTGCTAGCACAAACAGGGAACAATATGATGCCCATATTCCTCCTTCTCCCATGACTTGGTAGTTGGGTAATGGGTATTGTGAGTGATCATTAAGACCCCCTTTAGAAGCTGAGGAATTTAATGCTCCGCCGTATCTTCTTTTGGCAATGGAATTTAATTTAATTAAGATGGGCTGTGGCTACGATTTCTACTCTTTTGAAAAACCAATCCCCTCCATCAATTCTATGTATCAAGGCTGCGCATTATGCTCTCCAACCAACCCACCAACCCTTCTTCACTCCTACCTAGCTAGCTTCTACTCTACCCACCCACACCACTAGTAGTTCATTTAGGACTGTAAATGAACTGAGTTAAGTAGCGCCCATAAAAGCTCGGACTTCTTTATTAATAATTTCATCAAGTTTGAGTTCAAACTCGAGTCTAAGTTTGTTTGTTTAAAAGTTTGTTGAGTACAAATATTGACTTGAACTTTTAAGTTAGTTCGTACGAGTCGTTTTATAAGTTTTAAATTTTAAAATCATTATAAACTTGATTTTACTCTTGTTTAGGTAAGAGTTCAAAAATGAACTTACAAACAAGTCAAAAACGAGTTAAACACCTTTACATTGAAGCTTGACTTGTTTAGGTAGTGTTTATTAAGATGAATAAGGTATTATTGTATCAAGATAAAATTAAAATGTTTTACTGGTCAAAATATGAAATGGTCAAGATAAGGTTGAAAAATATTCTAATTTTTCTATCAAATTGCTTGTTAAATTTTTTAAAATACGCTAAGAATTATACTCTAATGAGATGGGGCACATAAATTATTTTTTTTATATCTATAAAATCTTAAATAAATTGATTTCTATAAAATCTCAAATAAAGTCACATGACTTCTTTTTACTAAGTTGCCAAATAAATTTAGGTAGTGTTTGTCAATCAATATCTAGATTGAAAAATATAAAATATAAAAAGCATTTCAGACTTTTATCTTTTCCAACGTGTTTGTTAAATTTATCTAGTGATAATTAGAAAAGAAGTCACGTGACTTCTTATTTGTCATTTTTCATATTTTCTTAATTTTGGTTATGATCTTATAGCTAAAAAAAAATAATGCATAGTTTTTCAATGTATTTAAAAAAATTTAATAAAATTCTTAGAATATTTCATAACGTTATTTTAGTACAATCTTATTTTATTTATTTTAACAAATGTTATCTTAACAAATATAATAGAAAATATTTTTATATATAATATTTTTTATATTTTATTTTTTTTAGCTTATATCTTGATTAATAAATATTTTTTATTAAATAATTTTAAAAATAAAACTTAAATTTATTTATTTAAGCAAACAAAAGGAGGTTGAGTGAACCCTAATAGAGCCAAATTGTCGATCTTTTAGTCAAGGAGAGGGGGATGGTGTTCAAATGGTATTGGAAGAACTGCATGGAAAGTGAAATCGGGGGTTACGTGTTAATAATCAATTAACGAAGATCTGCGTGACAATGAAATCTGGATTATGAATTGATTAGTGAAGCGATTCGACCGCGATTAACGGAATTAGTTTTTAATTGACCTGCTAACAAACCGTTATTATTAGGACAAAATTGGAGGCTTGTGAGAATGGTGCTTGAAAGTTTGATGTCATGTCACTGTCTGTGCGTCACTTGGAGGATTATTTTTCTTTAATTAAGATATATAGTAAGTGCCCCCTAATTAAGTAATTAGGGCATGAGCTTAAGCTCTTCCAATAAGCTGTATTTTTATAAATTGTCGCATTTTTCTGCATCGAGATTTGATTTTTATGCTTTATTATGATTTATTATTTAAAGAAATATTCAGGGTATCTTTTGGTTTATTTATTTTTTATTTATTTTTTGGGGGTAAGATTGGATGAAAACGATTGGGATTGGGATTGGGATTGGGAATGCCTCAGCTGCGAGCAATTTGGGGGCACATGCAATGGTTTGGCACTTTCCGCCCAATTCAAATCCCATTTGGCTTCTTTCTTTGCTTTTGTTTCCAAGCAATTAACTCACAGTTACAGGACAAACCAAGAGGACTAGAATTACAGAACCCCCGCCCCAACACACACCCTTTATTCATTTATGTTTTGATTATCTCTGGGCCCACTTAGATTTTTTTTTATTTTATTTTTAGTTTCTTGGTATTTTAGATATTTTTCATTTGATAAGACACATAGGTCCGATGTAATTCAAGAAAGTAACACCTAATTGTGGGCTAAATTTATATTTATTGTTTTGATTATATTTTTAAATTTAATTTTTAAATCAATTTAAGTGATGTACTTTAATTTTTTTTATGTAAAAGATTGGACTTTTATTTATTTTGATTATATCTTTAGACTTGAATTTTTAAGTAAATTTAATTTTTATATTTTTGTGTATAAAAAAATAAAATAAAATAACAAATTACACGTGATAATCTGTTTACGTTAAAATACATGACTTAAATTGAGTCGAAAATATAAATTTAAAAATATATTTAAAATAATAAAAATTTTGAATTATGATACAATAAAAATGTCAAAATATAAAAATTAAATTAATTTAAAATTTAAATTTAAATATGAAATAAAAATAATAAAAAATTTAAATAAGTTCATAAAAAATATAAAAGTATAAAAATAAAAAAAAAGTAAATCTAACGCTGAGAATAGTACGTAATTTATGTGTCAAGATAAATATTTTTTTTATTTTATACTGCGTTACTTAGTCTGATTATCCTATTTATTTTGGTTTCCAAGAAAGTAGGGGGCTAAAAGCACATTCTTCTAAAATTTGGGCGGGAACGCTGAAGGGAATGGCGTTGGATTCAGGAAGTATGGGCAATTGTGGGGGAAGAAAGGTTATTTTATGTTATTGGGGGGTGGGGATTGAATATATATAAAAATAAAAAGAAGAAAACGAAAAATGGCGATTTTACAACGGTCAATAACCAACTTATCGTTGTGCGTTGTGTTGAAAGCTCGACACAGCGCGGCCGCAGCAGAAGAATCTGTACCCTGCTGGACGAATCCCTGCCGTCTGATCTCCAAGATCTGATGAAATCCCATCCTGACCGACTCTGTCTTCCCTCTCTTTCTCTTTAAGATAACATATTTTTCCGGGAAAATGTTCAGTTTAGTGTTCACGGCTTTCACTGTTGCCGAGGAGGAGAGAGGAAAGGGTTCAACGGCGCCGACGTCTTGTCGGAAAATCTGGATTTGATTCTCTGCAGGTACCGGTCAATTGCGCGCATCATTTCCACCGTTGATCCCATCCCATCCCACCCTCCCCCAGCTGTTAACCATAACTGCTTATATTAATCACATCTCATATCAAAGGATTAGCAGGACGCCATGGATTTGATTTGATGTCCACACTTTTTCTCATTTCTTTTGGGGTATTATTCCTTTTTGTCATTATTTATTGAAAAAGCCCATATTTCATGTTAATGTTTAGCTAAGAGGTTGAAAAAGCCATATTCTTTTTGGAATTTGTACATTCACTCAAACAAACATTAAAAGCATGGTTGTTGTCGTCGCTAATAAACGATGTGACCCGATAATTCAATTTGAACTCGACGTCGAATAATTTTGGATTGTTATTAGGTCAATTCAATAAAAGTTTATTGAATTTAGATTAATTTAAATAAATGGGTCAAAATAAAATTTGAAATTGACATGAAATTAAAATTGAAATTGACTCATTATCACTTCTTAATTAAAATATTACTTAATTTTCAAAATATCGTTGATAATTTTTTGCAAGAATTGACACGTGAAATCTAAGAATTTTAATATCTTTTTTAAATCCAAAAAATAATAATTATGTCTGAAAAAATCTACCACCAAGCGAAACTCTTTGGAACACTTACAGTTTTTGTCATCTGAAACAAAATCATGCCTTATTGGGAAGCTTTTAGAAAAAGCCGACAGTCTTGCTTGGTTTAGGAGAGGCGAGTAAATTCTGGATTAAATTGAAATAATTGGCTGAAATTATTGGTTTGATTTTCAAATTTAGTAATTTTAATTATTTCGATTCGGTTCACTTTTTATATTAAAAAAATAAAATAATTAAATCAATTAAAATATAAAAAATAAAATTATTTTTATACTCTATTATTTTAATTTATTTAATTTAAAAATCTGTTTGATGAATTTGGTTCGATTTAAATTCATAAAAATTAGTAATTTAAAATTTGAAATGATTGGGGGCATGGGAAACACATTTGATTTTGGGACATGCTTTCTGAAGTTGCAGGTTGGCGCCATTGTTACTTTTTACCATATATTCTTTGATTGAATTTCAAATGCCTGTCGTAAGTTGTAACACTTCACAGTTCACACAGAAGCTTTTCTCATTCTTACACTTACCAACTTTAAATTAGTCCATGAAAAGTTTGGAATAAAATGATTACAGCAACAACACCCCCCCCCCCAAAAAAAAATAATAAAATAAAATAAATAAAACCTACTTTTCCACATTAATTTATTTTTGACCACTTAACAACTCTAATGTTGATTGGTGTTGTTATTAGAGATACACCAAGTAAAATTTGTATTGGGATAGCTTAAAATAGGGTAGAACCAAGCAAGGAACAAGATTAGGAGAGTTTACCGTTGTCTTTGAGAAATCACGTCCTTGTTCAAGTGAATAAGCAATTGTCGTGCTTTAAGAGGGAGCTCAAGGAGTGAAATAGTTTGAGGTTGTAATTGTCTAGGAAAAACTCTGTTATCCAGGAGAGAGTCTTCTGCAAAGCAACAATTAGTTAGAAGGCAAGTGAAGATTTCGTCTGCATGCACCCTTGTATGCTTAAGTTAAATGTCTGCATAATACTTGGAAAAAACAAGTGAAGTGTATGTAGAAAATGTATGTTGACTTGTCCGGGAAAAGATTGGTACATTTTTTCGGGAAATTAAGTGACTTAGATATGCACATGTGTCTGGAAGTTGAAAGGTTAGAAAAAAAATTCAAAAATCCCTAAAAAATTTCGGGTTGAGGGTATTTATACCCTTGAAGTCGGTGAGTAGAACACGTGACATGCACACAAGGTATGAGGTGTTGTCCTAAGTTAAGCACATAATAAATCTGGTGAAAAAGCTCCCTGGAAAACTAATCCTCTAAGAGAAGGAATGCTTTTGTGAGGTGAGCCGTCATTGTGTAAGACACTAATGGGTATGGTTTTTGGGGAAAGAATTTTGTAAATTTCCTGACTCAACTGGGTATGCGATGTGTAAGGCATGTTCGTATTTCTCTAGAGGACTTACTCATCATCTTTTTTCAAGAGAACTTTGTATTGGAGAGTAAATGTTCTTTAGGATAACTTCACCTCATACTGAGGATCGGCTACAACAATTGGCATCAGAACAAGTAAACCATCTAGTTTAAAGATGTAATGCAAATCACTCGATAATAATTACAAAAATAAATAAAAAGAACAACAACAATGTTTAATTGCTAAATTTAGAACTTATATATATGTATATATATAAAAATAATTATTTATTATTAATTCTTGTTTAATTTATGTTAAAGGGATTTATCCAAAAAAGTGTGAAAGCGGGTTTTATTCTATATTCTGTTTAGTCCATTTAGGATCGAAGTCAAATATTATGTGACATAAGCCACGAACCCATGTTCACTTTGAGGGTGACCCATCAAAGAGCTCATTATCTAAATTTCATTTTCATTTGTATTTAATTTTCATCTTAGCTATCAAAAGGACCACTAAAGTATTTGCATTCTCATACCCCCTCATCTCTTGTAATTTCTAAAGTAGCATTGCATTGTGGTGTGACAATGTCCACCACGACCACCCATTAGAATAAAAAAAAAAAAAAAGGGTACCATTGACAAGCAGAAAGGTAGCTCACAATAATGATTAAAGCATAACATGCCCTCTTGAAGCTACGTTAACTTTTCTTAAGACAAAGTATCAAAATTGTTAAAGTGGTTAATTTCATGTCCGCCATAATTACTCAATAAAACAAGCATCATTTGATTAAAGAAAGTTCTGACTCGACGCACGTGAAGCCAACCATGCATGCGCTGTGTGCGAACACGCACACATATATTTCAAATGTTTTAGTATTTGTTGCCAAAAATATAAAAAATAAAATTTGTAAGTGGAGAAACTCAAGTTAGGGTTGTTGTTGTAGGGATATTACAATTAAATTTGTTTATCATTAGAAAGAACTCGACATAACCTAACAAAAAACTAGGTAGTAAGGTCTACATTGGTGGGCAACACTAGTAAGTGTCTGAGTGGGAATGACTTGATCCATTGTTAGAGAGAGTAAAGTACGTAGAGTTAGGCTTTATCCATTCTTTGGGAGGACTAGATAGGTGTCTTAGAAAATTCCCAAAAAGGATGGCCTTCGGATGGTTGATGGCTCGAATGGTCTTCAAGAGTGGGTGGCCTTGGAGAGGTCTTCGGCTAAGAGTCTTTGGTAAGGTCCATCTCGGAGAGAGCTATGGGGGTTTTTGAGATGAGTTATTGCTTTGTTGTCTCCGAATGGGTCTTTCAGGTCTTCAGGTAGTTTGTAGCAAAGAAACAATTAAAAGGCACACAGAGAACTCTCTCACGTAGGCCCTTCGATGATAAAGTTAAATGTTGTCATGATGCAGAAGATAGTACGCAGATGAGTACATGTATATGTGTCTTCGGGATCTCCGGAAAGGTTAGGGTTGATGGATCTAAAGTGTTGGGTTTTACTTTAAGTCTGGGTCATCGAGTGTAAGATTTGGATCTTGAAGGTGCAAGTCCAAGGGATATTTATAGGTGTCAAGGACTAGGCCACGTGGCACATGCGTCTGGCTCAACCCTTTGGGCAAGGCAGTTAACTTTTCGGGCTTGCAGATGAAGATCGGAGAGCCTGAACGTACATTTGGGGACCAAAAGCCCTAAAGAGTATCCTTTTATAGGTGTTTCCCCAAAGACTCTTCGGATCTTTGGATGCCTAGCCAAGGTTGCCTGGAAGACTCTTCAGGGTTTTCGACCTTCTTTGCTAACTCATAAGGCCTATTTGGTTGTCCCACAACAAAGATAGAGCTAGGCAAAGAACAAGAAATTGCAAGTCATGAGGCAAGTGACAAGCTACTTGTTCGGGGAAAAGCTTAGTCCATTGTCTAGGAGAAAGCTCGTGCCTTTATCTAGGGGAGAGATCGATTGGCCAATATCTCTCAAATAAGTAACTTTCGGACTTGAACAAGTAGCTTAAGGACTAAAGCATGAGAGTAAGGTTGTTGCCCAGTGAGTACTTTGTTGTCTGAGAGAACGAGTCTACGAGGTTCGAGAGGCCTCGAAGATACGACAATTAAATGCCTTTTAGGGGACCTTGGAGATGCGACGTGTATACGTCCTGCAAGACAACTCTCTTCCACCCATAGGCAGAGTCCTCCCAAACAAATACAAAGGGAACCTACTACCAACCAACAGTATTCATCGGAACAAGGTTGGTCAATTAAACAACATTCCCCCAGACAAGTTTGAAGTTCTCCCCCAAACAAGCATCTTGTCACTTGTCCCTCGCCTTGCAGTTATTGTTCCTTCCCTAACTCTATCATACCTTGATCTTCCGGATCTATAAATTTTACTTGTATTTTTTACAACAACAATATAGTGAGGAAATAAATAATTCATTTTTAAAATTTTCCAACAAATTAAACTCAATTGAGGGGAAGATATACATATATATATATATGTATATATGTATACATATGAGAAAGATCCTAATGCAAGGCAAGAGATCTGAGTGGCGAACAACATGGCCATGCATGCATCAATATTACAATGCTCACTTATGAATTGACAGCCACAAATGAAGGCGGCACGTGGTAAGTGGAAGCATGTGGGGTGAGCTGTATATTATTTGTTCTACCAGGCAAAGGCCTCTTCAAATGCTAACACCCAGCATCACGCATGAGTCATATAATGTTGAAATGCTTATATATATCTGCAAGGCAAATAAAAGGGGTACTTGAAGGTAATTAAAAAATAATAGAAAAAAATCTCCATGTGAAACCAAATAGAAGCAGCAAACTTACACCACAACAACTTGGGTTCTAAGAGATAAGAGAATCCCAAAGGGAAATGGGCTCACACATCCCTATCATGGGTATGTGTATGTGACACTCCAGTAGTAAAAGCAATCCCACTTCAACTACTACCCTATTACTTAAACCAGACAATATAATACTTAGGGCAAGAGGAAAAGCATAGGCTTTGCCTGGGTAGAGAGGCACATATGATGGCCAGCATGTTTCATGAGATTGAGAGATTACTTGAGCTGGGATAAGCATATTTCCTTTGATTTCTTAATTTGGTCAGCAAAAGGCAATTAGGTGAACCCACCCATCACATGGACAGAGCACAAGCACATGCAAGCATGGATCCTCACCACAACCACAGCCACGCAAAATTTACGGTCACCATGAGTTAGGTTAATTACTACTATTTAAATAACTCTTGCATTTGACATATTATATATGTCTACTTGGTGAATTCTAAATGTGACTAAACCTAGACACTTTACTTAATTGTTTTTCATCTTTTTTATTTTAAGAGGATAAGTGTCAAGAGAATATAATAATTTATATACATAATATTAAAGGGTCGAAAGACAAATTTAAAATTTGAGGGAGGCAATTGCACACCCTTGTTCTGCCCCTGATTGGGTATCAAGTCGATAAGCATATTGATGAAGTGAGGATGACGACATTGGCGGAACCAAAATTGATGATTTTTGTAGCAGTTTGTGAGGGCGAGCTCTCTTTTGTGGATTATCCTAAGGAATATTGTTGTGGCCAAATTGTTGCAAAAAGAATAAAGAAATCGGGGTAGGGGCCGGGAGTAGTCTCTTTCGGGCATTGACCTTTCATGGTTTAAGGCAGAATGGAGGAAAATGACACGGTTAGTGTAAGGCAAATGGGCCAAATTGGGAGAGGCAGAGGGAGAATGGGCGCCATAAGAAAGCCAAGTTGCTGGGGGCAATGGTTGCCTTGGCTAGGGTAGGCACTGCACATGAATGTGAGCAAACAGGACCAGCCAATGGTCCCCTCACCTGCCCAAAGGCCCTACAAATATTATTTATTGTACTGAGCCCACCCTTTTTGAATTTTAAATTGACAGGTGAATGGACCCAACTTCATATTTGAATTTGATATTCAGATTTCATGTGGGTTATGTTATCGATATTCCACATTGCTTATATTTTTGTTTTAGGATAATGACTACTTGATGGGTATTGATGAATTTAGGGATAATAATAATAATTTGTAGAGATATTTATGTAAAAAGGACTTTTTTAAGAATGATTTTTTAAGCTAAAATAATAAAATTATTAGAAAATATTTATGTAATTAAAATTTATTTTTATAATTAATTAATATTATTCATTAAATTGTGTTTGCAATTCTAGATGTTGATTGAAATAATTTTGTTTAAAAATAATTTTATTTTTTGCTTCAGATGAAAGTTCCGAATTTATGCTCATCTTTTGTAAAAGAAAAATAACTTTGATGTGTTACGGGTAAAGCCCACCAACAAAGGCCCAAGCCCACAAAAGTGAAGATTCAAAAAAGCTGAAGAAGACTGTGGCAAAGAAGGAATTCTGGAAAACTTGGAGGTCTCTTGAACAAGATTGTTAAACTCAAGATTTTATAACAAGATCGAAGGAAGGTCTATAAAATCGAATTGTAAATTCAGATCATAGAATCGTAAGATTTTATAAATAACTAAAAATATCCTTTAATATATATAAATATATCTTTGAAATAATATAATTTTATTAAAAAAAATAATATTATTTAATAATATGATTATTACAATTTATAATCTTATTTCTTATGAATAATGAGGAATTTGGATAAGAATTCGAAAAGGAATTTAATAAAGAATTGCTTTTAGCATATTGACAAGTTCTTTGGCAAGTGATAGTGGCATTTGATTCCTACTAAAGGAATTTGAACATCCTATACTCAAGTTAGAATAATTCTTTTGCTTAGATGGGCAACTCTAGAGATTTTCTTAATGATCAAAAACATGAAGAAGATGTATATTTCAACCCCACATTGAAGGTGGAGGAAGAACAAATAGACAAAGTTGTGAATTGATGAAGAAACATACAGGAATCGACGAAGAATAAGAATCAAACCAAGAAATAGACAAAAGAAAAAATAGACGAAGCATACCAAAAAACAAATGAAGCATACCTGATACCCCTTTAAGTTGAATTGAAGGTGACACCAAGCAATTAGAGATGTGAAGTGAATCGATTCATGTTGCATGGAAATGACAACACTAAGCAGGTGAGCAATAGAAATGTCAATTTGTCAATGGTGGCTTAGGGCAATTTATGTTTGTGAATCGAGGTGACATCGAGCAAACGAGGTTGTGAATTGATGGTGACATCAAGCATTGAGCAACTAGGCGACAAGAGGGAACATTGATAAAGGGGCCTTGAGAGAGGTAAGTGCTTAGGCTTAGCAGAGGGCAACCCTCAAATGATCGAATTAGTGCACCAAAGCTAAACTCAATAAACTCATATTTTATTAAATTCTAATATTGTAAGTGATTTGTCTCTTTTAAAGTTAAATGACATGTAAACTTGTACGAATTGACTTACAAGTTTGATAACAATGCTCCTGAAAACTCTCTTACAAAGTGGTCTCGCAAGGAAAGGAAATGAGGTCTAGAAATTTGGAGGTCTCCTAGAGACTTTTCGACAGGGAGCTCCCAAAAAAGATGAGCAAACAGATAATTTTGATAACTGAAAACCCCTATGAGAATCTTGCAGAATATAGGGCTTATTTGTTAGAAGTCCTAATTAATCTAGTTGATTTTGAAATACTAGAGATATTTATCATCAACCCTTAAGCTTTTCTATAAATATGAGAGTTCCCATTCTCAAAGATAAATCACTTCTATCTAAGAAAGAGCTATGTTATCTCTTTTGAAAATAAAGATCTAACTTAAATATCAGAATATTTTTTTTAGGAATTACCTTACACACTCTGATCGTTTTTTTTCCTTATAGAGTTTAGATGGCTTAAAGATAATTTCCCGACAAATAAATTTATGATTATGTTTGAACGATGATAACTTTTATTATTACTAACAAATAACAAAAGTGAAGTTATTGATCTTGTTCAGCTTTTAATTCTTTCCAAATAATAGTTCTTATTTAATGAAAATGGGAACAAAAAATTATGTATGTAACCTTGAGGGATATGGGTATGGAAAAACGAATGCGGGGGCATTGAAAGGAGAAAAGATATTGGGCCATTGCCATTCCTTTATAAATCCAAATATCATGCTAATATTGCACATTATATACTTAATTAAATAATTAAATTAACAAAATAAAAAGTAAATTCACCATCAATATCTTAAGCCAAACAGATTATATCTTAAATTTGTTCTTTGTGAGATTTTATATTTTAAAAGACAAACAACCATTACTCGTTGTTCATGAACTCAACTAATTGTTATCAACCCTTAAGAATAGTACAAACAGTTTGTCATATGTATTCGAGAGTTTGAGATATTTTAAAATTGTGGATTTAATTCTGTTTTTGTACGAGATTATGCAATTATCTGTGTCTATCATAAAAACCAAGTTTCGAGATTTGGCTTATAAAAAATCTATCTATACACCTAGATCAAGTGGTTAAAGTAGACTGTAAATTTTAGAAAAAGTAGAATGATCCAGACCAAAGACTATATTTGATCAAGAACTCCTCAAGTTGTCCTGTTACAAAAAAAGAAAGCTAATTGTTAAAATGGTTTTGCTTTGGAAGTAATATAACAAAAGGTAAATCAATGGTAGCTCCATAAAGACAACAAAAAGTATTTCTACTAATCTTTATTTTTAGTAAGATCACTTTCAATTTCTCTCAAATATGAAAATTAATTGGTAACTCTTCACATTAAGGTAGTGTTTCTTAACCAATATGTAGATATAAAAATTATTCTAAACAAAAATATTTTTCATTATATTTGTTAAATTTATCTAACGACTATTGAAAAAGTCATGTAACTTTTTATATGAATTTTTCAAGATAAATTTATCTTTCCCCTTCTAGATAAATTTATCTCTCTCTTTCCATATAAATTTATTTTGATCCTTACAAAAAAAAAAAAAAAAAAACATATGTCATTTAGTGTATTCTAAAAAAATTTAACAAACAGTTTAATAAAAATTTTAGAATACTTCATAGTTTTATCTTAATTATTTCATACCTTGGTCCGGGAAGTATCCCAATTTTATCTTGATATAATTTTATCTTATTCATTTTAATAAACGCTATCTAAGAATATAAATTTAAAATTAATTATTAAGTGTAGTGATATGATTAATTAAAGAAGCATTTATATAGATGGATAAAATTGAATAAGATTAATCAATTTTTTGCTTGTTAAAAAGAGAACCATTTTAGATTAAAACTTGTTGGGTCATATGGCTATGGTGGACATAATACCATAACATGTTCTATAAAGAAGTAATTTAGTTTTTATTTGAGTGAATAGAGCATTAAATTTTTGGAACTTGTATATCCAATTACATTTAATTTATTTAAATAACTCAACAAGTGGGGCGCCTTTTGATTAGGTATTATTTATGCTGGATATATTAATTAATACCATGATTATTACAAAATTGGCAAATTTTATTTTTCAATCCATGGAGTAAATAAATTATTAGAAAGCTTTGACAAGTCTTACGAAATTACCAATTTTGTGGTTTCAATTTGTCTGTTAAGTGAAGAGCTTGCACATAGTGAAGAGCTTGCACATAGCTTAGCTCAGTCAGGCCTCAGGTCGAGATTAGTCCTCCGCATAATGAAAGGGATGACATTTATTGGTTTCTTCTGTGTGACAGACAGGCAAATCAAAGCAGCAGAACATAAAAATTCAGCCAAACACCAACAAAAGCCATTCTCTATTAAATAGCCATTTTACTAGTCCGAAACCACCCATGCCCATGCTTGCAATGAGACCCAGACAATAGTAGAGGATTTTACATGCTAATAACTCAAATAAGTCACAAAAATATGCAGTTGCCCTCTCCCTGCGGAGCCAAGGGAAACTCATCCCATATTTCGGCTGCTGCTGATCTGATCACAAACATATCATCCCATCTAATTCATCAATACCTGACCTGCTGCTTAATAATATATAAAAGCAAATTCCAGCACCAAAACTACATACAGAATTCTTGTCATTTCGTACCAATACCCGGCCCCGGTGTTGTCTTCGATGACCCAGCAGCAGCTGTTTCCTGCTCTCCGGACCTTCCAATCAAGAGGGGGGAAGAATATGAGCCAATCTTCCTCAATTTCCCCGGAAATTCCTTGCCTGAACTACCCTTCAAGGCCAGATTCTTTCTAATTCTGTTCCTATTGAGTAACAACATAGTGTTGCGTGAAGGAGCTTGCAAAGCCCCTTCTACACAGTCACCTGCCTGCGTGCAGCCCCAGGGCCTTGATGGGCCATCCTCGTTCAGGGGTCGAAGCTTTGGGAAGCTGCTCTTCAGCTTGGAGAAAACACGCTGCTCTGGGGAATTTTCTTCCTCTGACCTCGCACAGAGAGGACAAGGAGGGTCGCTTTTGCGCGTCTTTGGTGTAGTTTGCTCCAAGCATTCCGCGTGGAAAACATGACGGCATGAAAGAACTCCAGCAACTGGCATGTCCCCACTTTTCACAATTCGACGAGAACTCCAGGGTGATCTCTGTGAAAGAAACCTCTCGCACAATGCACATTTAAAACCATCGGATGGATTACACAATCGACTGAAAGACTCAGACTCCAATTGCTCAGAAACATCTGTAAAATCGATACTACCACTGGCGCTGCTAATACATTGAGACTCTCTTCTAGGGACGCCAGCATCAAGCTCTGAAAAACTAGTGGCTGATGTGTCAGCAGCCTGACCTGCAGGTGTTTCAGATGGAAAGGACAGGGGGTGAATGGGTTTGGACATAAAGCAACGGCGACTAGGGAAATTGCGGTGGGAGGATAACTGTGACTTGGTCATTGGCTCATAATCACTACTGTCTGATCGGGATGAAGTAGAACCCCTGCTATCTTGGACAACTGATGTTTCCTGCATATGTTTCACAATAGTCAGGAAGTCGAGTTCCATTAAGGGACTCATCAATTAAATACCAAAAGCAAATATGAACATACGGTACCTCCCTTGCTGGTGAAAATGATAATAGACCTAGGACTGCATCAATGGCAAGGTAAAATGAGTCAGCATATGAAATCAATGATATGAAACACAAATTTGACATTTTCACTTATTTGAAAGCAGTGATAGAGGTACAACATGACCAATAGTTTCTCAATGATATACCATAGAAAATATTCACAAAACCAAAGCAAGTCTTTAGGCATGCAATAGTTGAGAACTGCTACACTAATTTCACTACACATCTTGTAAGCTGTGGTGCTGCATGGGCTTTTACTTGTGTCTAACTATCACACTAGTTGGCAAATTTATAAAAAGAAAAAGGAAAATTGCAATAACCACCCCTTCAGTTCAATGTAATTTCAAGACCCTCACGGTTTGAAAATAACAGTGATCTCCCCAGATGTTAAACAAGGGACAAAATGACCATTTTCCCTTAATTCTCTCTCCTCTTTCCTATCTTTTTCTCTGCTTTCTCCTCTAATTTTAGAAAAATAAAAATAAAAATAAAAAATGAATGTCATCTAGGTTCGATAGCAAAGCAAGATTAAGGTTTGAGATGAACAAAACCCAACTGTAGGTTTGAAGATGATAGAGAGAGAGAGACAGAGACAGAGAGGAAGAGAGAGAGAGAGAGGAGTGAGCATCTCAATCCAAACCAACCCAAATCTCGTTCAAGATGCACCTTGAACCTAGACCTGGGTTCCAACATTAGAGAGAGAGAGAGAGATGGAGAGAGAGACCCCTATATCGTCATGCCACTAGGAGGTTGTTGTCAACGCCATAAAGTTCTCTCTCCTCCCCCACTTCTCTTTTTTGTCACCATCAGAGAAACCCTTGTTCAAATCAAAACCAAACATGAATTTGGAGTGAATTTGGATATTTCAGTCAGTTATGGAGTGATTAGGCAACTAAACCGAATTAATTGACCTATTTAATAGAACCAGATGGAACCAAAATCTTAAAAAACTGATTTAACTTAAATGACAGAAATTAATCATAACAATAATGTAAACAACTGAAATGACTAAAATTAATCAAAATAACCAAATCATATTCAAAATAACCTATATAAAAAAGTCTAATAGGAATTTAACGTATTTCAGTAAGTGTAATTATTGCGATAGAGATCATGTTAGGTTTATAATAATAACAATTTCATAAATAACTAAAAATTTAGTATTATTATTGTTAAAATAAAAATTTGAGTATTAATGTTACAATAATCATATATTTTGATCAATTCAGTTAAAAACCAAAATATTACATTAAAAAACCGAGAACGGAAAACTGGAAATCATTTTTTTTGTATATCAAAACTGAACTGAACCAAATTTAGTAAAAAACCAACCAAATTAACTGAAATTAATTGGTTCAGATAAAAAATTCTGTTTTAACCAAATAATGCTCACCCTAGAATGGATTACCATCTCCCACATACTTGGGGGCTTGCAATGCAGAGGTGCATGAATGATTATCAAAGATCCATAATATTAAAATATTGACACTTGACTCCCTGCCCCTTTATACATAATTACTTGCCCTTTCATCCCTGAGATTTCATCACCCCATGAAAGGCAGGATGATGAATCTAAACCTCAAAAGCACAAATTTTCAGCAAACTCCTTTCCAATAAGCCCTTTCATCACAGAAAAGATTAAATTGGAATTAGAATCTGGTGTTAGCTACAAAAACCAAACAAAAAGAGAATCGCAATCTAATATACTTACATGGAAATATCAGATTCCTGACTTGGAATAGGAAATCCCCCTTTTACTCTAGGAGGAAATAATGAATAGTTCTGAGGAATTGCAAATTAAGTGTGATGAGATTAATGGGATGCCAATACGAACCAGCAGTTATATCTAGCAAGATACTATTTTACTCAGAGTTCATACATAGTGAAAAAGAATCCATATCATCATGAGGCGGAACTCATTAGTTTAGTAGACAGGCAAACTCCAACATTTACACATCAAAGCACCCAAACTACAAGACTGACTTACAAAAAAGCAGGCATCATTCAATGACATTTGTGTGCTACAAATCTGCAATGCCATGCAGGTATATCAAGAAGTAAATTCAAATGTCATGGGGTATGGAGGTATGCTTGTGGGTCGGAGGTTGAAGAAACATCAACAGCAAAGACCCATGGCACAAGCCTGTACCATGACCATTGAACTATCAGCTTCAGGTGGAAACGATTTGGTATCCTACAGAAAACCTTTGGGATTTCTTTTAATGTTTAGCTAGCAACACAAAAAATATTAGATTTCCACATCTACAAATTCAAGGTCCTAACAATTTCCATTGAGCTGTTTAAGAATGAAATAAAGCACCGAGCGTGCTGCGTGTCAAAAGAAGCTATTATTGGATAACATGAAGTGCAAGGATGAAGAAAAATAATTTACATAAAATAAAATTGAGGTATGAGTGAGACAGTAAGCGCTTTTGAGAAGACATTATTAAAGTATTGGGCGATCCCTCTTCCATGTGTCACCCTAGTTTGTAGATTGAGTTCTTCCGTTTTAGTAAGAAGTTAAAAGAGTCACACAAGTTCTTTCATTTTAATTGTTTAACCGTCTTTAACAAAAGTTCTTCCACAAAATAGTTCACCATGACTACAACCTGAAGTCAGAGAGAGGGAGAGAGATTCCAGGAGGTAAGTTATAATAATAGCTGCAATACCATACCGGGCAAGGTACCAACTTTGTCATCAGTACAATACAGTACGATACCAGATGGTACTGGGGTAGCATTGCAGATTTTAATACTAAATTAACAGTATATATTGTAAAAAAATATATAATGAAATTGTTTAAGTATATAAATCATCATTGCTGTGAAAAACATATCATAAACAAATAATTCAACATAAAAATAAATCTACATAAGGATACATATTATATGCAAAGAAATAAATTCTGCAATTGATGATAATTGAGAAATAGATTGTACAATTAATGATATAGTATATATATGTATGTAAAAAATAACTTGTATAAAAAAATAGAAAAAGAAAAATATAAATTAAATTAAATTAACTCTGATCTAAAAATTAAAATTTTCATTAATTTTTAAGCTTCTCAATAATTATTCTTTTGCTTTAATTTTTTTTTACAAATTTTTATCATCAAATTAAAAAAGAACACCATATTTATAAATAATTCATATAATATATCCTCCAAAAGTGGCTATAAACCAAGGGTTCTAGCCTAGCATGCTTGGCACATGCCAAACAATGTTTCGTATTATGAAATAAAGTAATTCACTTTTTGTACCACTGGACTGCCAAGATATTTCTGGTCAATATTGGCAGGTACCAACTAGTGCTTTGTCTGAAGCGGGATATAAACAACTTTATACCTTTTTTTCATTTAATGAGATGATGCATACCGACCAGTATGGAATGGCATTAGCAACTACAGCTATAATCTTAGATATGAGCCCCGGGATGCTCCTCATCCTCACCACAAACTATATAATGCCTTTTAGTAAAATGTCTTGCATGCAAGACAGTAAATCAATACATGAAATAAAATGCACCCTTTGAAATCACTTTGAATTGGAATCTACTATTTGAAGACTTATTAGAGATCAGTGACTATAGCATCTAGGAGAATCCTTGCCAAAAACAAGGAGGGAGATTAAAGCAACCAATGATTTTGATAGCTAGAACAGAAGAGTTTGCTCACCAACTCAATGAGCACAATCTAGAGTAGCCTAGTAGGTCAACAATGATTTTATGCCGGTAACTTGAGAGTGCATTAAGCCTAATACTTGGAATGGATAGTTGGATATTAAATAGTAAAAATCAAAAGGAAGCAATGTTAGTAAATGTTGAAAATAGACTGCATAATTCACTCCATCACAACTGAAATAAAAAAATACATTTTCTAATTACTATTTATAGACAATAACATGTCCACTATTGTATACTTATAACTAAGAAGCTCAAATACCATGACTAGGGCATGTTGAGACGGCAACTTAAAAAAAAAAAGAACAATGACATGATAGGAACATGTCAAATAATAAGCTCCATATTTTTTTTTTTTATATACATGCATGCATATAAACAACTTAGTTAACCCCACCACTGTTGTTCGAATCGTACGATTCACGATTCGAATCGTACGATTCAACTCGATTCATATAGAAATTGAGTCGAATCTATAGAGTGAATCTAAAATCTCTTAGAATCATACGATTCACAATTTGAATCATACGATTCAACTCAATTCATATAGAAATCAAGTCGAATTTATAGGATGAATCGAAAATCCCTTAGAATCGACCGTGAATCGCATGATTCATCCGATTCATCTGATTCGTGCGACTTCATCTGCATGTGCGCTTTAATCAAATATTTGTTTGATTTGGCTATCTTTGAAGACAAAGAAGATGATGAAAATGATGATACTCTTGAACTTGAAGATGAAGATGATTGATAACTAGTGAAGATTATGAACAATGGAGTTTATTAGTAACCTAATAGTTGTAGGTTTTTTTTTTTCCTAGCTTGTTATTTTGAAAGTGGTTTGGTTTGGTGCAATTTGAATTTAAAGGCAACATGAATATACTTTTGCCTTTTGGTATAATTTTAAACTTAGCAAATATATTTAGAAGTATTATTTATCTATTTATATTTAAAAGAATTGATCATGGTGGGCGCATTATTTATTTTCTATGGATATATATTATTTATAGATGAAATTGAGAACGTGTACCGAATCTTATGATTCGATTCGATTCTCGATTCTCGATTCACGATTCATAAAATAAGGATTTCGATTATCGATTTAACAACTATGAACCCCACATAGTGGGTATAAAGGCTTGATATTGTTGTTTTTTTACATAAAAACAACTCTCATTTTTTATTTTTCACGATCATAAGGAAATATGTGCAATTAAACATCTTAATATAATTAAGAAGAGTCTACTCATAAGAACCTTTTGAATTCAAAGAGCTTAAGATTATAGAGTTTAAAAGATAGAGAGCTATTAGACATGAGTTGACACTGTTTTATTTTAACTTACTTTTTAAAACTTATAATGCAGTTTTTGTTTAACTGATGGATATGCATGATACTATGATGTACACAACTACCTTCTAAATGTCTATGAAATGTCCAACAACAACATATTAAGCGTTTACAACAATGTAGAAGTGTGCATGTTTCTTAAAATGGCAAATCACAAAAACCAAAATGAAGTTTAGGAGATAAAGCATTAATTGTGGCACCCCCTCATCAACTATGGAAAAATTGGAAATGGACAATTGAAGCAGACCTAAGAAAACCATTGTCAAACTGGTTTATAAAGACGCGCACATACACACAACTCATTAGGTTTACATTTATCAATCATATTCATGATTCAATTCATCATATTCAAAGCAACAAGCAGTCAAAAACAAGTGTGGATCAAAATATTGTCCTTAATCTTTAAGACCAAAAATAATATGAACTTGGAAAAATAACTTAAAGCAATTGTCACGACCAAAAACAACTAGAAATAGAAACCCAAGTTAATAAATGCAATTTTCCATTAGCACAAGCTCGAAAAACAAAAACAATAATGAAATAGCTATCAAGACAACAAAGTCTTGAATATTTCAACATCAGATATGTTAAAAGAAACACGAACACACACACACACAGAATAATTAATTACCTCTCCTTGATGAACTTCCATAATCATCCATTCTAATTTCTTGTATTGTTGGAGGAGCCCATTGCTGGGCTGGCGACATTTCGGATGGACTACTGAAGTATGGACCAACAGTGTCAGATATTGAATATTGATTGGAAATATGGTTTCCTCTCATCCAGCTCCTACTTTCTCTGCTGTTTGATGAGGTAGAAGAATTGTACAGTTGATTACCATCATGAGAACCAAATGATAGCCCTTCAGGTTGAAACTGGAAATCCCATCTTGATGGTGGAGGTGAGAAGCTTGTATTAGTTCGCCAATAGGGTTCATTTGGACCCAGGGACCACTCCCTGCTGGCTGCATTAGAGCCATGTGGCCTAGCAGCCACGCAACAAAGGGACCCCGTCTTAGCTATCTTTTATTAAACTCAACAAAAAATCTGCTGTGGTTGCCTCTACAAACTTCCACAACTTGACAGCAGACCAACCAAAAGCTCACCTCATGCTCTCAAAATACTACATTTTCCAATGACACAACAAATCTGCTTAGACATATCATTTACAGCATTTACTACATATGCCATCTAATCAAAGATTTGGCAATCAATAGAAAGAAGCTGCCATTTTTTAATAGGCAATGCTCATATATGATGAAATTAATCCAATACCGCCTAGAGAGCACAGCTGTCAATTTATCTCTCCTTACAAGTGCATATAAAAAACACATGTGCCTCACCAATACAATATATGAACTCTACCTCGCATGCTTACAAGGTATGGGAAGTTGGAAAACCTTGTTCAGAGTTCTCCCGCAGACATAACAGCTGCAAGAGAAAAAAAAAAAAAACAACATTAACACAAATTTCATTATTACTGAATCCACAGAAAGGACATGGCCAACATAATATTTTCGAGTAGAACTCTTTCATGTGTATATAGCCACAAAATTAATGCAGATAACTTTTCCTTCTATTCTCCATTATGTTAAAATCACAAAATATATGTGTGTATGCATATATGAACAAATACACCTGATCTACTCATAGCTCTACGGGATAAAGGATGTTTATGAAAAATTAAGACGAAAGTGGTCGTTCCTAAACTACCAAAAGGGAAAAAAAAAAAAGGGAATTTAAAGGAAATTGAACTATATGAACGAAAAATAAAACCCAAAAAGAAAATAAATAAATTCATGGAAATCCGAATATTAGGAACTAAAAGAAGAACGCAAATGAAAAATAAGTCCACGGAAGCTGAGTATTAGGGAAGGAAAAAGTAAATGCAAGCAAACCTAGTACAAAATTGACAAGCACCAATGGAAAGGTTTAAATCTTAACATCTGCGAACATAAATCAAACTACATAACTTCAATTAACAATTTTGCACGCAAGGGGTTTCACATAAGACACTTCGGACAGAGATACCATCATCACCAACAATGATTCCAGTGGACAGAAAAAATCAGGAACCTTATAGACAAATTCAGGAGTCCCAGAACTAGGGCTTTACAAGCCAACACATTAGCGTATACACACACACGCGTACAAGTAGAGAGATAGAGCTTACGATTTGTGTAGGAGAAGAAATGCCTTGACTGAGAAAACCCTAATATGTCGGGGAAGAGCGCGATTATCGATGGCCTTAACTTGCACCGTGCCCCCTCATGTATACCCTATATTTCAGATTACCCTCATTATTCTTTTATTCTACCTATTCAATTTTCCCAATCTTCTGATAAATTTCAATAAGAACCCTATGGTTTGAAGAAAATACAGAAAATGACCTTAAGTTTCATCTCGCTGTCTCGCTGAAAAGCGACTGTAACTATGGGTTTGGGCATTTCCGTAATTTAAAGTTCGAACCCTAAAACACAAATCAGGGGTTGCGTTTCAGATATTTTTGCAGCAAGCACACGCCCTGAGAGAGAGAGAGAGAGAGAGATTATCCATTCGAAGGGACTCCAACAAGGACGCTAGCTCTCGTCTCCAAGCCTCGGTTTCTCGAGTTCGCTTTCTGTTCTCCAATAATATATATATATGCTCGTAATTTGTTTTGTTTTGTTTGTTTCATCCAATGATTGCCAACTTCGGCTGAATTTTTGTGATTCTAATTGTCATGGTTAATCGGGAAATTAAATCTCTAGGGAAATTTATAGATGGATATGTTGTCATGATTTGTAATTGTGTATCCAAACTAAGTCTGATGGGAAGCATAGAACTGGTTGACGATTTTGTTTAATTTTTATTTTCAACATCAACGGTGAAGTACGCTCTTTTATTGTGCCGATCTAATTGCTTTTCAAGTCGCGAGAAATCAGTCACTGCAGTCATTTTTAGGGTTGAAATTCGTGGGATGAGTTTCAGCATGCGAAACAAAGCACTCCTGTCGTTTTCATGGCTTTTTTTCTGGTGAATGTTTACCGGGGGTTAGTTTGATGTGTTATGTAGGTCAATACTATTCCGTCTGGTAATTGCATATCTGGAGCATATGGTTTTCTGTTCCAAAGAGATAATTTTAGTATTATAAAGGGTCATGATTTTGTTGTGATCTAGGTCTGTATGGAGGTGAAGGGGCTTGAAATATCCGAGATACTTATGTTTATGTCTGCTTTAATTTTTTACTTTCCATTTTGCTCCCTTGTCAATGTAACTTAACTTGACGGGTTGACCTTTTCATCAGAAGTTATGATTTATTATCTGATAATAGTTTGGGGCTTCTGTGAAGCTAGAGTTCTTTATGGTACTTATACCTTTCTTTCCTGGCTGCAGTTTTGATTGATTCAAGTGGTGGGGATCTGATTGGGCTCTAGATATACTTGCACATTGTAATGGCTGAGCAGAGGAATAACTATGGTAAGAGATCCTATTCTCGATCTGACCATCCTGGAGATGGGGGTAGTAAGAGGAGAAATCCTTCTGATGAAAGGGACCAGAACGCTATTGGGTCAGAGGATACTGTATACCGTTACTTGTGCCCTGTGAAGAGAATTGGAAGTATTATTGGAAAGGGTGGTGAGATTGCAAAGCAACTGAGAGCAGAAACTCATTCAAGGATCAGGATTGGGGAGACTGTGCCTGGATGCGAGGAGCGTGTCGTCACTATTTATAGTTCAAGTGATGAAACTAATGAATTGGAAGATACTGGAGAGCTTGTTTCACCAGCACAGGATGCCCTATTCAGGGTTCATGACAGGATTGTTGCTGACGAATCACTTGGTGAAGATGAATTTGAGGATTCTCAGCAAGTTACTGTTCGAATGCTTGTGCCGTCAGATCAGATTGGATGTATTATTGGGAAAGGGGGACAAGTAATTCAAAATATGCGTACTGAAACTCGTGCCCAGATTCGAGTTCTAAGTCATGAGCATTTGCCACCTTCTGCCTTGAATTCTGATGAGCTTCTCCAGGTAACAGGAGTCATTTCTACCCATGCTATCATATATCATGAGGTTCTATTGCATGTTTGTTCTTGAGAATTAGATTGTTACACCTGGTTACATGCACATGCTGCACCTGGTTACATGCACATCTTACACCTGGTTACACATGTTTGTTTTTTATAACGAAGCAACTAGATAACTTTACATCTGGACAAAAAGGAAGTTCTATAATTGGTATTTAATGTCCATTTAGCTGTTCATGCACTTACCCATTGATTGTCTGTTGGAGTTGTCAATAAAATTATTAAAGTTTCCACTGTTTATTTCAACTGGCTGTGCCTCAATGAAATTGAGAAGTAATTATCATTGTTCAAAGGTTTTAATTACCTTTGTATCTCTGGGCATTGTTGAGATTGCTAATAGCACAGGTTTTGTACATATTCTAGGTTATGTAACCTTTGAACAGTTGGGAGCTATGAAGCTTCTTGTTATAATTTTCTTTCTCACTGGATCTGTTGGATTATCATCTGTCAGCCATGATTAATTTGAAAATTTTGTCCTGTATGATAGTAGAGTAAGGGCTTTGTTTGCATATTATTGGCTGTACACAATGGTTGGTTGGATACATTTTTTTGTTGTTATAACTATTATTTTTTGATTTTCAGATAACTGGGGAGCCCTCTATTGTCAGGAAGGCCCTTTATCAAGTGGCATCTCGCCTCCATGATAATCCATCACGATCTCAGCACCTTCTGTTGTCATCATCTTCAATGTATAAATCTGGTGGTGCATTTATGACCCAAAGTGGAAGTGTGCCACTTATGGGTGTATCTTCATTGATGGGTCCTTATGCAGGATACAAAAGTGACGTTGGGGATTGGTCAGGCTCTGTAAGGGAATTCTCATTACGTTTGGTTTGTCCAATTGAAAACATTGGAGGTGTAATTGGCAAAGGTGGTGCTATTATCAACCAAATAAGACAGGAGTCTGGTGCATCCATCAAGGTTGATAGTTCAGGTGCTGAAGGAGATGATTGCATTATATCCATATCAGCGAAGGAGGTAAGCACCATTCTCTCAGATGGTTTATTTTCTTCTTTAACTGATAAATGTCCTAGGAAAAGGTCTTGATATTATGTGATTATATTATTTGGTCTTATCAGTCATTTGAAGATCCATCGCCAACCATTGACGCAGCAATGCGCTTGCAGCCAAGATGTAGTCTGAAAACTGAAAAAGAATCTGGTGATTCTGTATATACTACCCGCCTTCTAGTTTTGAGCTCACGAATTGGATGTCTTATTGGTAAAGGAGGGGCCATCATTACAGAAATGAGAAATGGCACAAGAGCAGCCATCCGCATTCTTTCAAAGGAAAACCTTCCTAGAGTTGCTTCAGAAGATGAGGAGATGGTGCAGGTAAAATAAAAATGTGTGTGCACATGCTTAACTAAGAGAAGTAGCATTGTTACTGTTGTGTGTATTTTACTTCTTTTTTCTTTTTCTTTCCTTTTTTGGTACTGATATGCCACTCTCTAGTTATTCTTTCCCCAGTCCACATTAATGCACTCTTAATTTGATGAGAGTTATCTATGTTGTTGCTTTTATGTGTCTTTTCCTTTCTCCTACCCCCCCCCCCCCCAAACTTTCCTGTGTTATTTTTCTTTTCCATAGTGGTATTTCTTTATTATCTTATTCTTTCCTCTGTCCACGTTTATGGTTCCTTAATTCGGTAAGAGTGCCCTTCTGTACTTATTCTTTCCTCAGTCCTCATTAGTGCACTCTTAAATTGATGAGAGTTATCTGTATTGTTGCTTGAATGTGGCTTTTACTTTTTTCCTTTCCTGTCTTATTTTTCTTTTTCACAGTGGCATTTCTATCTTTGCTTATTCTTTTCTGTGTCCACATTTATGTGCTCTCAATTTGGCAAGAGTTATATATCATATTGTTTTGATGCCAACCAGATTACTGGGGACCTCAATGTTGCAAGCAACGCCCTTCTACAAGTAATTATGCGGTTAAAAGCCAATGTATTTGAAATGGAGGGAGCTTTAGCTGCATTGCCACCTGCTCTGCCATATCTCCCTGTTCCAGTTGACATGTCCAATGGTTCAAAATATGGCAACCGTGATAATAAGTCACGTGGACGGGGATATGCTGCTTACTCTGATGGATATGGCACCAATGACTTGTCTCTGAGCGACAGTTATGGTGGTTTGCAAGTAAACTCATCTGTATGTGTCTTTTCCATTTACTTTCCTCCTCATGACAAACTCAAAGTAGTTTGGATTTATATTCAATTTCATATATTTTTCTACGTAACAATTTTATAAAAATAAAAGATGATGCTTGAAAAGTTATGACCCTGTACCCAGGGAGGAAGAAAAGTTTTTATTAAATTTATAAACTGATTTTATACCCATGTGATCTTTTGCTTTTCATGATAACGGTGTTTATTGTCACCCTGCTTTAGAGTGGTGCTGGAAATGCATATGGAGCTTATAGCATTTACTCATCTGGTCGGTCTGGTGGTGCTGGGTATGATTTATCTTTCTTTCCGCTATTAAATCTGAATTCGTTTCCAGAACTTGTCTTTTCTTTTTTGGGGAGCTCATCTCATGTTTGTTTGTTCCTTTTGGAGTTTGGTAAGATTTTCTTTTTATGTTTTTTTTACTACACCTCAACCATTCACTGAGTCTTAGATTTGTTGACAGGTTATCTGGTCAGAGCCCTGTTTCCCATGGAAAACATCATGGCTATTAGACTCGTAGATTATTGGGGACTACAGGTTTCGTAACTGCTCCTTTTATTTCACTTGTATACAACTTGCTGTTTTCTCAATATATGTAGATATAGTGTAAAAGTCTTTGCTTGTATCTTAAGACTCTAGACCTAGCTGACAGCCATGTTTTGGATCTAATCCTATGTTTTCTGTTTTGTTTCCTTTCCTCTCCATCAAAACAGCTCTATCTACAATGCCTGAAGCCAAGACCATTGCCCCTTTTGATGATGTCTCCAGCCTAGACCTGAGGACCAGACGAACAGCATTTAAGAAATTATGTTCCACCCCGTCCTACCTTAATTTGTTTTGTTGTCAACTATTTTAAATTTATTATGGCCTTAGAACCTATTTTCACCAAGCCAATGTAGCCAACTCATCCGATTGTTGGAGCAGCTTATTTACTTGTGTAAAACATATGAATGGTGGCCATGATGGTTTCCTCTTTACTTCTTTATTTTCGGGACTAGATTAGACTACAAAAGAAAGATTGCATTTGTCTTGGATTTATGCCCCATACATTGTACATGCGTGCCTGCTCTAGATGTTGCTTTTACAGTAATCTTGGCTTCTGATTCCTAAAGAAGGGCATATTTGCCTGTCTTCAGATTCTAGAAAGAAGGAATTGCTTGATCCCACTGTTGTTAGAATTGGACTATGGTTGAAATTGGTGATAGCTAGTAGACTTTATAACCCACAAGTTGCTTTGAGGAATGTAATTTTTCTCTTATGAGAATCAGTTTTTGAAGTTGTGATTTTGAAACGAAGACCATGGTTAAGCTATCAGTTTCACAGTAGCTCTGGGGATCATTTCTGAATTGATGCTTTGTGCTCCATGTCAATGTTGAGGGCTTAACTGCATATTATTGATGTCAAGATATTATGATTATATGGTAAAAGGTGTGTACTCTTTTCTTTCTCGGTGTTATGAGGTCTATACAATTTTTCTAGATAATTCATGACTCTTTTTGGGTTTTATTGAGTCATTTTTTTCACTCCTGCAACTAATCTGCCAGGTTGATAAGTTTCTGGTTCGGCTTCACTGCAATCAAAGGTAAGTTGCTCTTTTAGTCAGTATATTAGATTATGCACACTGGCAATATCAAAACTGTAAGGTCTTACTATTAACAGTTGTGCAAAATGTTTTCCAGTTCTCTACAAAATCTCCAGTTTCCTTTTTTCAGAGAAAATTTGGAAAGTGTGTCCAAATGTTCAGATGAAGGGTGGGATTTTCTATTGGGTTGGGAGACTCAATTTCAGTTCAAATTTGGAAAATTTGTTTTGTTTTCCGTTTAAGAATTATTTCTATTTGAACACAATTTATAATTTTTCTTCTATAGAGTAATTTTATAGACAACTATGGCTGTTTTTCACAAATGAACAACCCCCAAGTCTTTTCCAGTTTTAGCCTAGTTAGTAGTGGAACAGGAGGAATATACAGTTGCACTTTTTTGGTGGGTGGACCTACAACCTGCCTTCCCAAAAGTGAATAATGTTACGAACGATTAGAGCCCGAACATTTTGTTTGGTATGGCGTTCACATTCATTTAAACAAATTCAAGCATTGTACACACCATGATGACTGGAGAATGATCTCATTTGTTAGCCGATTATTGTAATATAATATGAACGAAGTTGAGGAGCTCTTCATCCATGGCTGTGTGTCGTTTAGATTATTGTGTGTCGCACATCTGTGATGGTACATGGATAAGGAACTTTAAGGTAGAAACTAGATATGGTTCTCATATCTTTGTAGATATCTCTGTGATGGTACATGGATAAGGAACTTAAGGTAGAACTAGATATGGTTCTCATATCTTTGTAGCGCTCTCTCTCTCTCTCTCTCTCATGACAGAGCTGACAGGACTTTGAAGCCTTACGCTGATGGATCTTTTAGCGAAAGTGATACATAGTCCGAAAATGGGGACCAATTTGGTTGGAGGAATGAATCTTCAGTTTTATCCCCTGGCTTGCTTGTAACCCCTCCACCAAATAAGTCGGACCCCATTTTTGGTGGTAATGGCTCTAGCTTGCAGATGGATGATCTCCCAGCTTTGGGCTTTGGGCTTTTACCATTACGGAAGTGGGAGATTGATGGGAATATTTTTTATTAGATTTATTTTTTAAATTATTTGTATGTTGGTGGTGACAGTGTGCTGATCTCCCAGAATACTTTGGATATGATTCGGAAAAGCTGTATTTTACATTGCTTGTGATTAAATTAAATCATATAAGATTGGGAAAGTAAAATATCTTTTGGTGAATTGATTTCGAATATTGTTTTTTAAGAAGTGGCAGTGGCAGAGTAGAGAACGTATAAAACAAAGATGGGCCAATATGTTATAGCCCATGGAGCTAAAGATTTTGGGCCGTCCACCCATAGCAAACTGTGGGCATAAAGTTGGATTTGGATCCATTTCTGTAGCCATGTTGTGCTTTTCGACAAAATATTTCTGATAGTTACAGATGCGTACGTTCGCCGCACAATATTATTGGAAGCTGCAGTCATCTTTTCAGGGAAAGTTGACATTGTTACAGATTGGGTGCTTTTTTTTTTTTTTGGGTATAAAAATATCAATAAATTCATATATAATCTTAATTACGTTTCCTATATAAGGTTTCGTGATCCGTATTCGTGTTATATACACAATAAGATTGAGCAATGGCAAATTACCCGTTATAATAATATACTTAAAAGATTTATTGATGGGAGCTTAAAAGATGAACACTTAGATAATATTTGTTAAAATGACTAAGATAAGGTTCTATTAAGATAATTTATTTATAAAATTTAAGTTAATTTATTTGAAGGGGAAAAAATGATGTTGGTTTGGGATGTTTTTTATATTTATTTTTTTTAGTCAATTAATAAATATTATTTTAATAAATTAATTATGTTGAAACTTGACTGAGTGGGTTAATTTACAACAGCGCCAGATAAGACAACCTTTAAGTAGCATGGTTGCCTGGCTTTAATTAAGTGCAAGGTTATATTATAAAAGGGGGATGAGCCCAAATTTGCCATGAGTAGTAAGCACTAGAATTTCTCTTGAGATCTTTTTAATGAAAAATACACTGGTAGTAATTTTATTATTGATGAAAACTTGTAATTACTGTTTATTAATACGTGAGTAATGCAGTGATTAAAGTGAAGAAGGGCAGGGCATGGGGTGCCTTAAAGTTCGGCTGAAGATAAGGAAAGTTGAATTGAGAAAGGGGGCAGCCCCATCCCCCCCCCCCATGATATTCCACAACCACATTCACGAGATCCCACAATCCCCACCCACCCCATCTTCCCATTACATCACAACTCCTATCCATTCTAACCTCCTCCTCCTCCTCCTCCTGCTTCTTCCCTTTTCCTCTTTTCTTTTCTTTTTCTCTACATATATATATATATATATATTAATCTACTAATTAATTTTTGTTTGTTTTTGCTATTACAGATTAGAGAATTCTTCTTAAGCAGTCAAATCAATGGTAAACAATCGGCCAGAGAGGTGAGGCCTTACCAATTCCATATATCATCTTTCTGATTCATTCATGCTGCAAACAATATATATTTGAGAGAGAGAGATGATGTTGCAATGGCTGTGGCCTTATCCAAAAGTTTTCTTTTCTTTTCTTTCTTTCTTTTTCTTCGTTGGGTTTGAACTGGAAAGTGATAAGAGGGCTATTTTTTGAAAGAGCACAAAAAAAGCTGGCGCAGGATATGGTGACCCCACTGTGTCACACACACACACACACACACACACACACACACACACACACACACACACACACACTAATTTCTCTTTAATATATTATATATAGCAAGTGTTGTATTCTATCCCCTCCCTCAAAACCACCACTCTTCCATCCCCTCCTTTATCCCTCCCAGTCCCAGATGCTTCAAAACCTCTCCTCCTTATCCACCAACCCAAGCTATATGCAATCCCATCCTGCCCTCATTTTCTTTTCTTTCCTTTCCTTTTCATTTTCTCTCAAAACAAAAGGCCAAGTCTTTATAGCAACTTCTTGAAGAGAATCCTTCTACATATACACATACATATATATATATATGTGTGTGTCTGTGCATAATATTGCAGATTGCAGATTGCAGAATGGTTTTCATCCAAGTTCTTGCATGTGGGATATGAAGTATATGTGCAGCCAAGGATGACTTGCCGGCAACTAATTCTCCTAATGTGTTCTATATATGTCTCATTTATATTATATATGAGATATATAAAACAACGCAAGCATTTTCCTGTCATAATCTTCCTGATGAGTTCTATGCTTCAGATTTCTATATCTTTCCCTATCCAGAAATATTCAAATGATATATGCACATACAGTGAGGAAGAACCCACCGGCAAGTTGTCCTTGGCTACATGCGTATTTCATATTCACATGTCAGATCTATTGATGAATTATATATATATATATATATATATTTATATTGTCATTGCTATACATGTGGATTTGCCTCTCAGGACAATGGTCACGGGCAGCTACTGCCACAACAGTAAGTCCCTTCTGTTTCTCCTCTCCACTCTCTATAGAATCACATTTCATCATATTGCTTATGCATTTTGTTACTTTTAATGCAAAGAAAAATGATTATATGTATATCCTGTTGAATTATCAGTTACTGGGTGCAGCTTCAATCAAAATAAAAATAAAATTTTATTTAGTCAGCAGTTTCTCCTTTTTTTTTTTTCTTACTAAATGGTCGGGTGATTGAAAATATTTTTTTTTAAAAAATAAAAATAAAAATAAGACTCCACATGTAAAAACAGCCTCCTCTACCCTTCTGATGCCGGTAGCACCATGGGACCATGCATGATGCATGCTGATCCTTCTGTACATTGCGGCAAATGTGATAGGAATTCATGTCATCTCTTGTATCATACTATCTAGTCCAGCATGTTATACATTTTGATGGTGGTTCTCGAATTCATTGTTATACCTATTATTATATATATATGTGTGTGTGTATATATTGTTTGTTTTGATAAGTTTTACGTATTAGCCAGCTATAAATAAAAATTCAGAAGTAGAGTTTTATATTCATGAATTCTAACCAATTAGATATAATGGGATTACGATTTGTAATTGTTGATTTGTTTCTAGTGTTGGAAACAAGTCAAGTTGAGCTGATCACTTAGAAGTTCAGATTTATTTACTTGTAATTTTTTTAAATTGCGACTCAAACTTTAGTCAAGTTCAAGCTTGGGATTTGAGTAACTTGTTTAAATTTTGTGCAATTCAAGTTTAAGCTCAAACTTTACTCTTGTATATTAAATTGACTTCAAATGAGCGTCAAATGAACTTTTTCATAATCTCTGAATTTCTCAATTTGAAACTCATTTTCTGCAAAATATATAAAATTAATGTAACTTAACATATATTTATAGTTTAAATAATATAACAAATAAAAACTCAATTAGAAAACACCCACATTATCTTGGAATAGTCTCCAAATTAGATGAGCTTATAAATAAGTCACAAACGAGCGATAAATACCATGTGGAGGGAAAATTACGTTAAACTCGAGTCAACAAATTACAACTTGAGCAAACTAAACATACTATCAAGAGAGCACAAAAACGAAAACCAAAATCCTCAAATCTTCATGAGAATTACAGCCCAAAAATTAATACAAACTAATAGAAGGTGAGTCATTAATTGGAAGAATTGATATGACTTTATATCTATTATTTTTTGTCATAGTGTGGTATTGCCTAGTTGGTTGTTAGACTATGTTCATTATTCTTGTCACATGTAAGGCAATGTTTATTGAAAATTTATGGTCAAATATATCAGCTAAACAGGTTCATTCAATTTTTAAGGTATTTGAACATATTAAAAATGAAGTCATTCAAGTCATAATTTGCAGGGTAGGCTTCAGATTTGACTTCCATCTATTTGAGACAAAGTCAAATCTGAAGAATACCTTCCAAATTTTGATTTGAATGCCTTCCTTTTTAATAAGTTCAAATAACTTACAAATTGAATGGACTTGTTTAGCAGATATATTTGACCATTAATTGTCCATTAATATTACCTTAGTGACAAAAAAAATGAACACATTCCAAAGTAAATTAGGCAATATCTAAATATCACACAAAATTATATATACAATAGGGGCATCAATATCTACACTAAATTAAAGAGACTTAGCCTTCTCTATGGGTACATGTATTTTGCTGGGTATGATTCCAATGAAGATTTTTTTATGATTTTGGTGCTGAAAAAGATCACATTGTCCTTAGCAAGTGGGGCCATAAAGAAAGTCTGCTTGAGCAAGAGGCCCCAGCTCATATTGTCCTTCCTGTCTCTGCCTTGTAGCTCTTGTAGTTGAAGGACAAAATCTTCTCTTTTATGCACTGTCAAACAATTCATAGGTTAAGGTGTCATTAAAAGTTAGGAATATGGAATTTTTTTGGTCTAAGATGAATCATGGACATATATACAGAACATTGTTACACCTTTTTGTGTTTTTTTCCCTTCCTTGCATAACTGTGCCAGATCTTCATATAGCCTCTTAACTCTAGAATGAGAGAGGAAACAATGTTGAAGTTGGGGGAGACAGACAAAAGGGCTCACAGGAACCGACAGAAGGCAATAAGGGGACCTCCAAAATTGGGGATCATTGAAGGATCCTCATCATGTGAGCTAAGGAAGCGTCAACCCTTGCTCTCTTGCAACATCGATAATTATCCCAACAATTAGAAGCCGAAGCTGAAGCAAAGCAACAACATAAAAAACATCTAAATTCAGAACTAATCTTCAACAACTGCATTAGATAATTAAAGCACAGTTCAGACTAAAGCTTTATAGACAGGACGCCATGGTTTATATCAACCTATGAAGGGGGCTTGATGGGGCTTACCTTAGACACTCACATCCATGAGCTCAAGAATGATGTGGTGAAGAAGAGTTTTTGGCTCTTTCCTTGGATCCCATGGAAGCCTTAGAGAAATACCCATAATGATTTCCATAAGAACAACGTGGAGGGGCACCACTTCAAGTGATTGTGAGGGTCCATCACAAAAACTGAAAGAGGAATGAGAAAATTGAGGTGTAAGGTTTGAGTGGGAGAGTTCAATTTTTTTTTTTTTTTTTTTGAATGTAGGAATCAAAGAAGCCCGATATTAAGCCTTTGACAGAAACCCTAACTTCCTCTTATAACGTATGGGCAACCGACTAAATCGAACAATCCAGCTGGGTCAAGTTAATTTGAGTCGAAGACCTGTGGTTCTGCCTCCTGTGTAGTGCAACGATACAATATCACATTACTCCTAAGGATCAATCAGAGTTAAAATTAAGTTAGGGTTTGTGACAAAAGGGAATTATAAGGCTAGAAAGACTTGGTGAAAAGAAGAAAGGGAAGATGCAAACTATTTGAGAGCAAATTGAATTGAGTGGTGGTTTATAAGAGGGCGTCAAATTAGGCGAACAACATGGTGGAAGGGGAGAAATCGATTATGTTATTAGGAGAGAAATCAATTAGAATGATGGAGACAAAGATGATCAAAATTCGACTACAATAAGTAATCCACTCTCCAAAAAACCCTAGATTCAAGACCAATCTTCAACAACTACATCAGATAATAGAAGAACATTTCACACCAAAACTTTATGTAAAAAATAAAATCAACCCATAGAAGGGGCTTTGAGAGGGCTCACCTTAAACCTTCACATCCATGAGCTCAAGAACTATGTGATGAACAAAGCTCCTTTGATTCCTTCCTAGATTCCATGGATGAAGCCTTAAATGAATACTCATAATGATCTCAACAAAAACAACAGGGTAAGGCACAATTTCAAGAGTTTAACAAATTAGTTTTGAGGGTCATCATGAAAATTGAAACAAGGATTTGTAAAATGTGCTAATAGACGGGTAGGATTTGAGTGGGAGAGATAAAATTAGGTTAGAGTTTGTGACAAAAGGGAATTCTGGGGTTAGAAAGACTTAAGAGAAAAGGGGTCAAGAAGATGAAAACTATTTGAAAGCACGTTGAATCAAGTGGGGATTTACAAGAGGATGTTGAATTGTACAAACATTGTGGCGA
Organism: Diospyros kaki; assembly: GCA_036245055.1. NCBI lineage: Eukaryota > Viridiplantae > Streptophyta > Magnoliopsida > Ericales > Ebenaceae > Diospyros > Diospyros kaki. Next base: position 3,053,836 of record BSEG01000002.1, on the reverse strand, counting down.
AAGACGAGAAATTGATTATGCTATAAAAAGAGAAATCAATCTGAATGACAGTGACATAAATTATTAAGATCTAATAAGAACAAAGTAATGTACTCCCCAAACATCCTAGAGAGAGAAAGTACATGGAATTTTTGGAAAAAATATCAATTACATCAATTTTTTATTATTATAATTCAACATTTCGTTTTTATCTATTAGGGAAAAAGGCATACGATACCTTTGAAGTTTAGAGTAATTGCAAATAGAATCCTCGACATTTGATAAAATACAACTACTGTTGACCTTTAGTACTATGTTATAATTTCTCCCATGTCATTGCTTAACCCCAATTATATATTCAAAAATGACCAAATTACCCTTAAATTTTAAAAATGCCCTTTCATTTGCTCTCTTGTTTCCTTCTTTCTTCCTTTTTTTTCCTCTTATTCTTGGTTGTCAACCAACTAAACATCCCATTTCTCGTCATCTCAATGGCTATGGTGTCTTCATCCTTATTTTTGTCTCTCTTTTTTCAACAATGGCTATCGGCAATAATGGTAATGTCAATGTTCTCTATCTTCACATCAATGGCAATAGTATGCAGTAGTTAATGATTTCTCTTAGGATGCGTTTGATTACAAGGGTGAAATTTGGGTAGAAAGAAATTGAATTCCAGGAAATTGAATTGCAGGGAAAATGAATTCTTAGAAACTAGAAGTTTAAGCTGTTTAATTAGTATAATTTTCTTCCTAGAAAATGATGTTATTTTCCATCTTTTAGTGTTTGATTGGTAATATTTTCTATAAAATTTGATCATTTTCTTGGCATTTTGTGTTTGATAGACATTATTTTTCATAGAAAATGTATTATTTTTTATGAAATTTAATGGTAAAAATATATTGAAAAACAATGAATCTTGTATAAAAAAATCAAAATAATAATGTATTTTAAGTTAACTAAATCATTTTCTCAAAAAAATGAGCCATAAATTTTTTTTTTCATTTTCCAAATTTATTAATTTATACATAATTTATGATTTTTTTTATTTCTATACATTTGTATTTATCACAAAAAATTAAAAATAACAATAAAATTCTTTGTTTATTAATTTATGATGAAAAATAAACCCATTGGTAAAGTAATTTATTTGAATAAATCCAATTCTTTGTTAAATAAAAATAAACCCAAACCCAAACCCACTCTCTCACCCTCTCTCACCCCCAAACCCACTCTCTCGCCCTCTCTGTCTCCCTCCTGCCACCGCTGTTGCTTGGTGTTTTTGAGGTGCAGAAGATCAGCCATGTCTGGCTCTACTACACCGACGACGAGTCGTCGTCAGCGTGCCCAACAACCAGATCCTTGCCATCGGCTCCTCCAACCCCACCGTCGCCATCTGGGTCAGTCGCAACGTTGCCGCCTACTACCCCGACACGCTCATCTCTGCCGTTGTCATCGGCGACGAGGTCTTTACCACCGCCAATGCTGTCGCACCACCGTTACTGTGAGTCTCTCTTTCTCTCTCTCTCTCTCTCTCTCTCACTTCGTCACTATAAAGACTCCACTCTGAAGTCGGAGATGGCGATGAAGCCCAAGTCGGGGCTCGAATTCGGGGGTGGATGGCGATGAAGAGGAAAGGGACGAAGCCGGCTCGAATAGGAGAGGAAAACCCTAGAGAAATCGAGGTGGACAAGCAATGAATTTGGGTGTTGGTGTTGTGTCGTGGTGAGTGAATTCCCTGGAAATGAAAAACCAGCCCCCCCTTAGGAAAACCATTTCCAGCAAAAGCGAGAAATTCGCATCGCGTGACCGAAAATTAGAACTTCATTTCCTTGAAAAATTTAGTTAATCAAACACTACAAAAGTGAGAATTTAGATGGAAAATCATCATTTTCTATGAAAAATATAGGCAATCAAAAACGCCCTTAGTTGAAAACAATGGCAAAGCTTCTCTATTTTCTCTGTTGGAGGACTTTGCACCTCACATTCCTTCCAACAAAGTTGGATGTTCAACAATGGTAACCAACGATTGCATTAACATCAGGCTTTTCCTTTTTTTCCTTCGATCATGATTGAATCAACACATTAGGTTAAGTATTCCTATCCAACAATATCGACAACCCTTTTTCTTTTTCCACAATCCCAAAAGTTAGATCCCAACATGACCAAACAACATCCTTTACAATCTCAATTGTCTACTTGCTCTCTTACATGAGTCATAAAAAAATCTTATCTTTTTCGACATACTCGAGTAGTGATCTCTCTTTCTTTCTCTTCGAACCCCGGATCTGGGGGATTGTTGGGGTTCTACAATAGATTTAGACCCCCAAATTTGGGGCTCCATAGCCGACCATCTTTAGTCTTTTTGTTTTTCACTTTTTTTTTTCTCTAAAGTTAGGAGAGGATAAAAAGAAATAGACAAATAAGAAGGGTGAAGAGAGAAATAGGAGCATTTTAGTTATTTTATTTCAATTTTAAACAAGAGAAATAGTTACTTCTAATTTTTATAACGTAACGAGTTAGTCTTTGCAATTAAGATAAACATCAAGAATAGTTATTGTAATTTACTCTATTTGTTAATTTAGGAATTATCTATTTTAGAGTTCTATTCCTTTTTGGAAATACGACGAAGAATTTTTGATGTTTTAATTATTTAAGATTAAATTCATAAGGTTAATAGTTAGTCAAAAACAAACCACCTTTAATTACTTAAAAAGCAGCCAAATTTAGTTAACATGCTACAAATATTATTTTAAATAAAAAAGTGAACAAGATTAAAAAGCCATAACCCAATATAGATTGATAATTTGAAAAAACAAATTTGTTCTGTACTCGACGCGGGCATGTAAGGAGGGAGGGGTGTTTGGGGAGGGGGTGAGGCCTACGCCCCCCTCTTATTTTGTTCACGTCGGGCAAACGTTATGTTATTCGACGCAAACAATATAAAATTCTCGTTCAAAAAATATTGAAATAGGTAGGCATTGGCCTATACAAACAAATCTATAGTAAGTTGGTGAAAATTAGGAAACTAATAATTATTTTTGAATTATATATTTTTCATGTAGGTAATGTTTGTTAATCAATATATGGGTTAAAAAAAGTAGAATATGAAAAGCATTTCATACAAAAGTAATTTCTATTATGTTTTTTAAATTTATATAGTAATTCTTAAAAAAAAAGTCATGTAACTTCTTATATGGAATTGTTTAAATAAATTTATCTCTTTTTCTTTTAGATAAATTTATCTTAGATTTTACAGATAAGAAAAAAATATTTATATGTTCTCTAATGTATTCCAAAATATTTAATAAAAATCTTGAAATATATACTTCCCAACATTATCTTAGCAATTTCATATTTTGATTCAAAAATCATTCTAACCTTATCTTAATACAATTTTATCTTGTTTATTTTAACAAACGCTATCTTAGGATGATATGGTAGATATGACCATGGTATCAAAATTTCATTTTTAGGGATACAAAATACATTTTAAATTAAGGAAATGGTTATGAATGACTTAGTATATGTTGTCTCCAATAAAGTGGGTGCGTGTCCATGATAAGCTCGGGAGACCTTCCCGATAGAATTGTCCTCGAAAAATTCTCCCGAAAGCCTCTCCTAGCTAGGTGCCCTAAAAAAACCTTCACAAAAGGATTTTTTAGGGTTTAAGAATGTTTCTAGTCCATTTCTAATATCTTTTCCTACAAATCCAAACAGATAATTCAAAAAATATGGATGTTTTTTACTTGTTAATTTTTTACTTCTATAAATAAGAGGTAATTCCTCCGATTTTGGTAAAACTAAAAATTTATTCAAACTACAATCTTCTTGTTTTTTTACACTTTTCTACAAAAACTAACTGAATTATAAGATGACTTGCACAAGAGACACCTTGCATTTCTAACCACTTCTTCTTTCACAAGTATCCTAGAAACTAGATGCTCGAGACTAATATCTTCTAATAATTATAAATTATTTGTTATATCTAGATAACAACAATGTCAGTTATAAATTAGAGGAAACAAACATTATGTTAGAATAAATTATGCAGATGGCAGAATTTAAATTTGAAATCTAAAAATTTCAGAGGTTCTGGCTTGCTACTGAATTAATACATAACTAACAAATCAATCAAAATATGAGCTAAGTTTATTATTATTATTATTATTATTATTATTATTATTATTATTATTATTATTATTATTATTATGCTAGGGAAGAGAGAGATGAAATTAATTGAATATAAAAATTTACATATTTAATGTATTTGAAGAGGTCAAACTTTTATTAATAGAGTGCAATTCAATTGTCACCCAAAGTGAGAGGCCATATGAAAAATAATATTTTTTTTAAATTTATATCAATATTAATAAATATGTTAAGACATAATTTAACATATACATTATTATAGCATATAGTTTCTAATTTTTAACATTATATTTTGCAAATTATAAGTTTACTTTATTAGTTTTTATTTATCAATATTTGAGATATTATTTGATACAAAAAAAATTAGGAAAAATGGTAATAACTACCGCTAGGGTTTTTGATGTAATTGCAAAAATCACCTCTCATGTTTTAAAAATAACAATAATTTGCCTTACTATTAAATGATGAATAGTTAAAATGATTATTTTATTCTTCACTCATTTTTTTTTTTATTTCTTCCTTTTCTCACAACCCTTAGATATTTGGGTTCAAACAAATCTAGAATGAAAAAAAAAGGAGAGATGAAAATAGAAAAAAAAAATGAGTTACCCCACACTAGATGAAACCATATAAGGTCCACATTGCATAGATAATGACAAGAGTAAAAGTGATGGGAGTCACAAGAGAAGAGAAGCAAAAGCATAGTATGTCAAAAAATAGTAAAAATGACAATGGTGACCATTGGTGGCAATGTTGTTAGGTTAATTGCGAGAGATAAAGGCTTTTCACATATTAGGGCATTTTGGTCATTTATGAATATTTAATTGAGGGTAACTAATAACAAGAAAAATTATAACATAGCATTACACCTTGGGAATGCTTGTTGTATTTATTCAAATATCAAGAGTAATTTTTATAATTATTTTAAATCTCAAGAGTGTTGCGTGTAATTTTTTAAAAATTTTATTTATAATCTTATATATGATTTTTCAGTGAAATAATTAAGGAACATTTAATATAACTTTTTGTTATATCGTTAAAAACAAAATTTTAGCATTTTTTCAAAATTATGGGCCAAGCAAGTTGATTCATGTGGCACAATCATTAATATTTGTGTCATTTTGCCTATGTACCTCCAAGTTGGTAACCAATAAGAGTTGGGCTCAGAGGTTCTCAGGGCATAGGTAAGTTGTCAAGAATGAGTGTTACGTTGATGTTAATTTGGTGGGATTCATATTCGAACCTTCTTCTACGCAGTAAGGCAAAGCCTCACGCCTACAATTTATCTCTCCCTGCGTAATCGAGGGCATGAACACAGAGAACTATGTAATGGCAGTTATCTCAAGAGTTAGGCTCAGAGTACCTCCAGAGCATAGATCAAGTAGTTAGATCATGATAAGTAAAGACTTGTACCAGTAGGTCGTGGGTTCAATTCCTTACTCTAGGCAGTAAGGCAAAGGCTCCACCTACGATTTACCTCATCTACCGAAATCAATGGCACAAGTAGCAGAGGCTGCGTAGAAGTAGTCATCCCAAGAGTTAGGTTCAGAGTGACAAAAACAAATTGAATTAAGTGGTGTGCCTAACGTGACACATCAAGAATTATTCATAATGCTTCAACAAGGTTTGTTTGTAGCATAGGCAAAAGCAGGGTCAGAGTTGGTAGGGCCTTAGGAAATAGGTGGCAACGATGCAGTCGATCGTAGCTCTCTCTCTCTCTCTCTCATCGTATTGCGCTAACACTGAGCAATGTCATCGTCGCCTTTTTGTTGTATTTATTCAAATATCAAGAGTAATTTTTATAATTATTTTAAATCTCAAGAGTGTTACGTGTAATTTTTTAAAAATTTTATTTATAATCTCATATATGATTTTTCAGTGAAATAATTAAGGAACATTTAATATAATCTTTTTGTTATATCGTTAAAAACAAAATTTTAGCATCTTTTCAGAATTATGGGCCAAGTAAGTTGATTCATGTGGCACAATCAATAATATTTGTGTCATTTTGCATATCTACCTCTAAGCTGGTAACCAATAAGAGTTAGGCTCAGAGGTTCTTAGGGCATAGATGAGGTTCTAAGAATGAGTGTTACATCGATGTTAATTTAGTAGGGTATGAATTCGAACTTTCTTATATGCAGTGAGGCAAAGTCTCATGCCTACGATTTATTTCTTCTAGTGTAATCGAGGGCATGAACATTGGAAACTGCGCAATGGCAGTTATCTCAAGAGTTAGGCTCAGAATGCCTCTAGGGCATAAATCAAGTAGTTAGATAACAATAAGCATGAACTTGTATCAGTAGGTCGTGGGTTCAATTCTTTACCCTACGCAGTAAGGCAAAATCTCTATCTGCGATTAACCCCATCAATCGAAATCAAAGGCATGAGTAGCGGGGACCGCGTAAGAGCAGTCATCCCAAGAGTTAGGTTCAAAGTGACAAAAACAAATTGAATTAAGTGGCATACCTAACGTGATGCATCAAGAATTATTCATAATGCTTCAACAAGGTTTGTTTGTAGCATAGACAAAAGCAGGGTCGGTTTAAGAGTTGGTAGGGCCTCAGGCAATAGCTCATCTCTCTCTCTCTCTCTCCTTCTCTCTCTCTTTCTCTTCCATCGTATTGCGCCAACACTAAGCAATGTCACAGTCGCCTAACTGACAACCATGTGTCTACGGTCTTTTACTCTTGGTTTTCTTTCTCTTGCTGGCGATTGCGTCTCTTGGTCTCCTGGCTTTCGTCGGCATTCACAGTCTTCTTCCATCAGCGATCTTCTTCCTCTAGCATCCCTCTGACTATCCAACGTCTCCTCCATTCAATATCTTTTCTGATGTCCCTTGTCTTTTTTCTGGTGTGCCATTTTTTTTGGGACTTTTTTTTTTTGAAGGGCTTTAGGCATAAGCCTTAGTAGCTTATATTGTAAATCGACCATGGGCAAAAAAGTATAAGAATGGCACTATGAAGTCTACTTTTGTGGTCAAGGCAAGAGAGTTCATAAAATATTATTTTTTACAAAAGAGTCTCTTTATTATACTAATGGATCATGCTATTTGTACAGAAGCTCATTTACATGTGGGTTTACTGGTAAGGTGAAAAGACTATTTTGTCCCTATCTCTCTTATCTCAATGACCATTTTACCCTTTTTTATCCTCTATCTCCCTCTTCATCTCCTCTCTCTCTCTCTCTCTCTCTCTCTTTTCTTCTCCCCATTCAACACCGTCTACCGACGCCTACTGCTGCCTTGCCTGGCCGACAGCCGCCGCCTCGCCTCTCGGTCAGGCGAAAGGCGAGGCAGCCAGGAAAAGCGAGGTGTCAGCTGTTGGCCAAGTGGGCGTCGAGCGACAGGTGCGAGGTAGCGATGGCGGTGGGCGACGGGTGGCGAGACAGAGGCAGAGGCAGCGGCTAAAGAGGAAAGAAGAGAAAGAGAGAGAAAGAGATATGAGAAGAGAGGAGAGAAGTCGTGAATTTCTCGCTATAAATCCTCAACTTATCGCGAGAAATTCATTTTGTAAACCCACTTGTAAAACTATTTCTACACAAATAACATTATTCTTATGCTAATTTAACCCTTTTGTCCAAAAAAATTATAAAACAATGTATATAATATATCAAATTTGCAAAATGAATTAATTCAACTAACACTTACTTGAATAATGGTATGAGCAAGGAGTTTTTCTTCTTTTATTTTGCAAAATTAAAAATTCCAGAATGCTAAGAAATGCGTTGGAACTAAGTAGTATAGAAAAAGATTAAGGGTGGCTGAGTTGGGGTAGTTCTTGCAATTATGTTAAACTTCAAGCGTATTATAATTTCTCCAGATTTTATTGTATAATAATCTTGTTTATGATTTTTGACTAAATTTTACAAATCCCCCTTAAGGTTTGTTTAACTTGCATTGATCATCCTTCTATTTTTAAAAATAGCACAATATTCCCTTGCCATTAACTAATCTTAATCGTTTATCACATACCCTTGGTTTCTATCATCTCCTGTCCTCTTTTTTCTTTTATCCTCCCCAAGCTATATATTATTCTTTTACCTCTACGGGGCTTGCTGGTGTCATCGTTCTTCATGTCGGTAAGTTCATATATCTACGCAATCTTTGATCTGGAAATTTGGGTTCCAAGACTAATGTTATCAGTGAGCTCAGTTTATTTTTTATGTTTATGCGTTCGATTTGAAGATAAATCCAGGCAAGTAGGGGCGGATCTAGAAATTTATGTAGAGGGAGGCTACAAAAATTTTTTGAGATATAAAATTACACATATTTTTGGTGATTTCTGTGTTTTAAACCCATATCTATCTTGATTTTTGGGTTCAAATCACTTAGATTTCAATTTAGATTTTTTTTTATTCACTTAGACTGTTCGAGTTTTGCCCGGCTAATCTCTAGAGGTGAATGACTTTTTCTCTTGATACATATTCGGGTAAATTTAGATGCAATCGTAATTTATATACACTTAAAACTGGACATTCGACGCAATTCATATGGAACTTGTCTTTCAGTTTTACTATTATCTTCCAGTTAAATGCTGCATTATAGTAATAATTCTGTCTTTTAAGTTGTTGCATTGATTCAAACAACGACACTCAATGTGAAATTTCAAATACTTTACCACTATACCACACCCGTAGAGGTTGGATTCTTTTGACTAGGGTGGCCAAGCAAAGGTCACCGACCACCTATATTTTTTATTTATTTATTTATTTATTTTTTTCTTTAAATTAAAAGACATATTTTAGAAATTTAAAAAAAAAATTAACTAAGATTTGTTAAGCAGCAGGGATAAGTGATCCAAACTCAAGAGAGATGTATATTATTTTTAAAAGCACATGCATGATTGATGAAATTTCAAGAGTGATACTTAGAATTTACTCATAATTTTTTAATAAAATAGTTAAGAGAACATTTAATATAATCTTTTTAATGTATTACTAAATAAAAATTTTGGGCTAACAGCATAAAAAATTCAAACTTTCTTGCATTTTTGTAATCTAATTCAAATGTTTCAATTTTAACAATTGTATTTCAATTAGATCGATTAGGTGTAATTTTATCTAAAATCCAAAATTAATTTAGAATACGTGTGTATTATTGTTAACGTGGCCGATGAGGGTTACAGTTATTGAGAGATCTAATGATATTTGTGAAAATATATGTGACCAGGTAATGTGTCTTGTGTTTACAGAATTTTTATTTAATAAAAATCTAAACTTTAAATAGTTCCTCAATGATAAAGATAAAGTTGTCGAGAGGTCCAATAAATAATATATCGGTATCAATTTAATGGGTTATATGTTTAATTTTTGTATACAGTAAAATAAAATTTTATAATTATAATTAATTTTTTTTAATATAATTAAGAGTATGAACATCAAAAATCAGTGAAAAATGGTACTTTGACAAATGATAAAGATAGGTGTGCTGAATCATTGCTGTCCCTTTAATGACATGTAATTAAACAAACACGCGCTGTGAACCCGACGACCCTTCCCAATCGTTTCTTTTAAGAAAGTTCTTCCTTCATGTGATTCATCTACTGAATCCCACCAGCTCTGTCTCAGATTGCTAGATATCCCAGAGGATCTCTCTCGATGGGGAAAACTGGGTTGTTTGATCTGGAGAGGCACTTCGCCTTTTACGGGGCTTATCATAGCAATCCAATCAACATAGCCATCCACACCTTTTTTGTTTGGCCAATTCTCTTCACGGCTCTGCTCATTCTCTACTTCGTGCCTTCTCCATTCAATCTCCCCAGCATCTAGATTTCTCTGATCGGGAACGATATTGTTCTGCCTCTGAATATTGGGTTCTTGGTTACCTTGATCTACGCCGTGTTTTATGTCTGTTTGGATGTGAAAGCTGGGTGTTTGGCTGCCTTCCTCTGTTCCGTTTGTTGGGTTTTCAGTGGTTACCTTGCAAGTCAACTGGGTTTTTCACTGGCTTGGAAGGTAAGTACTGTGATGCTATTTCATTTATATTATATGGAATTAATAAGGGTTTTTTATTTGGGCTCGAATTGAATGCTTGTCCTGCTTCTTAATTTTGAATTGGTGGTGTTTAGAACTGTGGCTTTTATGGCTTTGGTCCCTCAGTTCCCTTTTATTTTCCTTTCCTTTACGGCTTTTGTTGTTGACTTTTTATCTGATACCACTAACATTTTGTGTACACAAGTATTTGTGAAATGAATGTTTCCAGCTACAGGGAGGGAGAAATACCAATATTTAGGCACTTTTGCTGAATTTTGCGTTGCTTCTGTTTTTGGTATTTCATTTCTTTGCTGCTTTGGCTGTCTTTCTTTCCCTTCATCTACATAAGCCATATTTTATTGTCACCCCACTCTACCTTGTAGTCCTCCTTGCTGCCACTCATTCTTGAGCCAATTTTCTTCTGGTTGGGCTGGATTCACATGTTACTCGCCTTGTTCCGCAGTTTGGTTTGTTATTGCTAGTATTCATGATCTGGGAAAATTCAACTGTTATAATCCCGGATTGAAGGTACTGCCACAACAGTAAGTCCCTCTTTTCCTCCTCTCCACTCCCTATAGAATCACATTTCATCATTTTGCTTATGCATTTTGTTGCTTTTAATGCAAAGAAAAATGATTATATGTATATCCTGTTGAATTATCAGTTACTGGGTGCAGCTTCAATCAAAATAAAAATAAAATTTTATTTAGTCAGCAGTTTCTCCTTTTTTTTTAACTAAATGGTCGGGTGATTGAAAATAATTTTTTTGAAAAATAAAAATAAAAATAAGACTCCACATGTAAAAGCAGCCTCCTCTACCCTTCTAATGCAGGTAGCACCATGGGAGCATGCATGATGCATGCTGATCCTTCTGTACATTGCGGCAAATGTGATAGGAATTCATGTCATTTCTTGTATCATACTATCTAGTCCAGCATGTTATACATTTTCATGGCGGTTCTCGAATTTATTGTTGTACCTATTATTATTATATATATATATATATGTGTGTGTGTGTATAGATTGTTTGTTTTGATAAGTTTTACCTATTAGCCAACTATAAATAAAAATTCAAAAGTGGAATTTTATATTCATGGATTCTAGCCAATTAGATATAATGGCATTATGATTTGTAATTGATGATTTGTTTCCAGTGTTGAAAACAAGTTGAGTTGAGCTGATCATTTAGAAGTTCAGACTTATTTACTTATAATTTTTTTAAGTTGCGATTCAAACTTTAGTCGAATTCAAGCTTGAGATTTGAGTAGCTTGTTTAAAATTTTATGAAACTCAAGTTTAAGCTCAAACTTCACTAATGTATATTAAATTGACTTCAAATGCACCTTTTCATAATCTCTAGATTTCTCAATTTGAAACTCATTTTTTGTAAAATATATAAGATTAATGTAGCTTAACATATACTTATAGTTTAAATAATATAAAAAATGAAAACTCAATTCGAAAACACCCACATTATCTTGGAATAGCCCCAAAATTAGATGAACTTATAAATAAGTCACAAACGAGTAATAAATACTATGTAGAGAGAAAACTTCATTAGACTGGAGTCAACAAATTACAACTTGAGCAAACTAAACACACTATCAAGAGAGCACAAAAACAAAAACCAAAATCCTCAAATCTTCATGAGAATTACAGCCCAAAAATTATTACAAACTCAGAGAAGGTGAGTCATTAATTGGAAGGATTGATATGACTTTATATCTATTATTTTTTGTCATAGTGTGGTATTGCCTAGTTGGTTGTTAGACTATGTTCATTATTCTTGTCGCATGTAAGGCAATGTTTATCGAACATTTATGGTCAAATATATCAGCTAAACAGGTTCATTCAATTTTTAAGGTATTTGAACATATTAAAAATGAAGTCATTCAAGTCATAATTTGCAGGGTAGGCTTCAGATTTGACTTCCATCTATTTGAGACTAAGTCAAATCTGAAGAATACCTTCCAAATTTTGATTTGAATGCCTTCCTTTTTAATAAGTTCAAATAACTTACAAATTGAATGGACTTGTTTAGCAGATATATTTGACCATTAATTGTCCATTAATATTACCTTAGTGTCAAAAAAAATGAACACATTCCAAAGTAAATTAGGCAATATCTAAATATCACACAAAATTATATATACAATAGGGACATCAATATCTACACTAAATTAAAGAGACTCACCCTTCCTTATGGGGACATGTATTTTGCTGGGTGTGATTCCAATGAAGATTTTTTTATGATTTTGGTGCTGAAAAAGATCACATTGTCCTTAGCAAGTGGGGCCATAAAGAAAGTCTGCTTGAGCAAAGGCCCCAGCTCATATTGTCCTTCCTGTCTCTGCCTTGTAGCTCTTGTGGTTGTAGGACAAAATCTTCTCTTTTATGCACTGTCAAACAATTCATAGGTTAAGGTGTCATTAAAAGTTAGGAATATGGAATTTTTTTGGTCTAAGATGAATCAGGGACATATATACAGAACATTGTTACACCTTGTTGTGTTTTTTTTCCCTTTCTTGCATAACTGTGCCAGATCTTCATATAGCCTCTTAACTCTAGAATGAGAGGAAACAATGTTGAAGTTGGGGAGACAGGCAAAAGGGCTCACAGGAACCGACAGAAGGCAATAAGGGGACCTCCAAAATTGGGGATCATTGAAGGATCCTCATCATGTGAGCTAAGGAATCGTCAACCCTTGCTCTCGTGCAACATCGATAATTATCCCAACAATTAGAAGCCGAAGCTGAAGCAAAGCAACAACATAAAAAACAACTAGATTCAGAACTAATCTTCAACAACTGCATTAGATAATTAAAGAACAGTGCAGACTAAAGCTTTATAGACAGGAAGCCATGGTTTATATCAACCTATGAAGGGGGCTTGATGGGGCTTACCTTAGACCCTCACATCCATGAGCTCAAGAATGATGTGGTGAAGAAGGTTTTTGGCTCTTTCCTGGATCCCGTGGAAGCCTTAGAGGAATACCCATAATGATTTCAACAAGAACAACGTGGAGGGGCACCACTTCAAGTGATTGTGAGGGTCCATCACAAAAATTGAAAGAGGAATGAGCAAATCAAGGTGTAAGGTTTGAGTGGGAGAGTTTAATTTTTTTTTTTTTAATGTAGGAATGAAAGAAGCCCGATACTTAAGCTTTTGACAGAAAGCCTAACTTCCCTTTATAACTTATGGGCAACCGACTAAATCGGACAATCCAGCCGGGTCAAGTTAATCCAGGTCGAAGACCTGTGCTTGTGCCTCTCGTGTAGCGCAACGATATAGTATCGCATCTCTCCCAAGGATCAATCAGAGTTAAAATTAGGTTAGGGTTTGTGACAAAAGGGAATTATAAGGCTAGAAAGACTTGGAGAAAGGAAGAAAGGGAAGATGCAAATTATTTGAGAGCAAATTGGTGATTTACAAGAGGGCGTCAAATTAGGCGAACATCATGGTGGAAGGGGAGAAATCGATTACGCTATTAGAAGATAAATCAATTAGAATGATGGAGACAAAGATGATCAAGATTCGACTATAATAAGTAATCCACTCTCCAAAAAACTCTAGATTCAAGACCAATCTTCAACAACTACATCAGATAATAGAAGAACATTTCACACCAAAACTTTATTTAAAAAATAAAATCAACCCATAGAAAGGGCTTTGATAGGGCTCACCTCAAACCTTCACATCCATGAGCTCAAGAACTATGTGATGAACAAAGCTCCTTTGATTCCCTCCTAGATCCCATGGATGAAGCCTTAAATGAATACTCGTAATGATCTCAACAAAAACAACAAGGTGAGGCACAATTTCAAGAGTTTAACAAATCAGTTTTAAGGGTCATCATGAAAATTGAAACAAGGATTTGTAAAATGTGCCGATAGAGGGGTAGGATTTGAGTGGGAGAGATAAAATTAGGTTAGAGTTTGTGACAAAAGGGAATTTTGGGGTTAGAAAGACTTAGGAGAAAAAGGGGTCGAGAAGATGAAAACTATTTGAAAGCAAATCGACTCAAGTGGGGGTTTACAAGAAGATGTTGAATTGTACGAACATTGTGGCGAAAGATGAGAAATCGATTATGTTATAAAAAGGGAAATTAATTTGAATAACAGTGACAAAAATTATTAAGATCCGATAAGAACAAAGTAATCTACTCATTAAACATCCTAGAGAGAGAAAATACATGGAATTTTTGGAAAAATATCTATTACATCAATTTTCTATTATTATAATTCAACATTTCGTTCTTATATATTAGGCAAAAAGGCATACGATACCCTTGAAGTTTAGAGTAATTGCAAATAGAATCCTCGACATTTGATAAAATACAACTATCGTTGACCTTTAGTACCATGTTATAATTTCTCCCATGTCATTGCTTAACCCCAATTATATATTCAAAAATGACCAAATTACCCTTAAATTTTAATAATGCCCTTTCATTTGCTCTCTTATTTCCCTCTTTCTCCCTTTCTTTTTCTCTTATTCTTGGTCGTCGACCAACTAAACATCCCATTTCTCTTCATCTCAATGGCTATGGTGTCTTCATCCTTATTTTTGTCTCTCTTTTCTCAACAATGGCTATCAACAATAATGGTAATGTCAATGTTCTCTATCTTCACATCAATGGCAATAGGATGCACTAGTCGATGATTTCTCTTAATTGAAGACAATGGCCAAACTTCTCTATTTTCTCTGCTGGAGGACTTTGCACCTCACCTTCCTTCCAACAAAGTTGGATGTTCAACAATGGTAACCAACCATTGCATTAACATCAGGCCTTTCTTTCTTTTCCTTCGATCATGATTGAATCAACACATTAGGGTAAGTCTTCCTATCCAACAATATCGACAACCCTTTTTCTTTTTCCACAATCCCAAAAGTTAGATCCCAACATGACCAAACAACATCCTTTACAATCTCAATTGTCTACTTGATCTCTTACACGAGTCATCAAAAAACCTTATCTTTTTTGACATACTCGAGTAGTGATCTCTCTTTCTTTCTCTTCAAACCCTGGATCTGAGGGATTATTGGGGTTCTACAATGGACTTAGACCCCCAAATTTGGGGCTCCATAGCCAACCACCTTTAATCTTTTTGTTTTTCACTTTTTTTTTCCTCTAAAGTTAGGAGAGGATAAAAAGAAATAGACAAATAAGAAGAGTGAAGGGAGAAATAGGAGTATTTTAGTTATTTTATTTCAATTTTAAACAAGAGAAATAGTTACTTCTAATTTTTATAACGTAACGGGTTAGTCTTTGCAATTAAGATAAACATCAAGAATAGTTATTATAATTTACTCTATTTGTTAATTTAGGAATGATCTATTTTAGAGTTCTTTTCCTTTTTGGAAATATGACGAAGAATTTTTGATGTTTTAATTATTTAAGATTAAACTCATAAGGTTAATAGTTAGCTGAAAACAAACCACCTTTAATTACTTAAAAAGCAGCCAAATTTAGTTAACATGCTACAAATATTATTTTAAATAAAAAAGTGAAAAAGATTAAAAAGCCATACCCCAATATAGATTGATAATTTGAAAAAACAAATTTGTTCTATACTCGACACGGGCATGTAAGGAGGGAGGGGTGTTTGGGGAGGGGGTGAGGCCTACGCCCCCCTCTCATTTTGCTCATGTCAGGTAAACGTTATGTTATCTGACGCAAATAATATAAAATTCCCGTTCAAAAAATATTGAAATAGGTAGGCATTGGCCTATACAAACAAATCTATAGTAAGTTGGTGAAAATTAGGAAATTAATAATTATTTTTGAATTATATATTTTTCATGTAGGTAATGTTTGTTAATCAATATATGGGCTAAAAAAAGTAGAATATGAAAAGCATTTCATACAAAAGTAATTTCCATTATGTTTGTTAAATTTATCTAGTAATCCTTAAAAAAAAAGTCATGTAACTTCTTATATGGAATTGTTTAAATAAATTTATCTCCTTTTCTTTTAGATAAATTTATCTTAAACTTTACAGATAAGAAAAGATGATTTATATGTCCTCTAATGTATTCCAAAATATTTAATAAATAGTCTGATAAAAATTTTGGAATTCTTCACAACATTATCTTAGCAATTTCATATTTTGGTTCAAAAATCATTCTAACATTATCTTAATACAATATTATCTTGTTTATTTTAACAAACGCTATCTTAGGATGATATGGTAGATATGACCATGGTATCAAAATTTCATTTTTAGGGATACAAAATACATTTTAAATTAAGGAAATGGTTATGAATGACTTAGTATATGTTGTCTCCAATAAAGTAGGTGCGTGTCCATGATAAGCTCGGGAGACCTTCCCAACAAAATTGTCCTCAAGAAATCCTCTCGAAAGCCTTTCCTAGGTACCCTCAAAAAACCATAAGCTTTTTTTAGGTTTAAGAATGTTTCTAGCCCACTTTTGATATCTTTTCCTAAAAATCCAAATAGATAATTCAAAAAATGTGGATGTTTTTTACTTGTTAACTTTGACTTCTATAAATAAGAGATAATTCTTTTGATTTTGGTAAAATTAAAACTTTATTCAAACTACAATCTTCTTGTTTTTTTACACTTTTCTACAAAAAGTAACTTAATTATCAAATGACTTGCACAAGAGACACCTTGCACTTCTAACCACTTCTTCTTTCACAAGTATCCTAGAAACTAGATGCTTGAGACGAATATCCTCTGATAATTATAAATTATTTGTTATATCTAGATAACAACAATATCAGTTATAAATTAGAGGAAATAAACATTATGTTGGAATAAATTATGCAGATGGCAGAATTTAAATTTGAAATCTAAAAATTTCAGATGTTCTGGCTTGCTACTGAATTAATACATAACTAACAAATCAATCAAAATATGAGCTAAGATTATTATTATTATTATTATTATTATTATTATTATTATTATTATTATTATTATTATTATTATTATTATGCTAGGGAAGAGAGAGATGAAATTAATTGAATATTAAAATTTACATATTTAATGTATTTGAAGAGGTCAAACTTTTATTAATAGAGTGCAATTCAATTGTCACCCAAAGTGAGAGGCCATATGAAAAATAATTTTTTTTTAAATTTATATCATTATTAATAAATATCTTAAGACATAATTTAACATATACATTATTATAGCATATAGTTTCTAATTTTTAACATTATATTTTGCAAATTATAAGTTTACTTTTTTAGTTTTTATTTATCAATATTTGAGATATTATTTGATACAAAAAAAAAATTAGGAAAAATTGTAATAAACCGCTAGGGTTTTTGATGTAATTGCAAAAATCACCTCTCATGTTTTAAAAATAACAATAATTTGCCCTACTATTAATTGATGAATAGTTAAAATGATTATTTTATCCTTCACTCATTTTTTCTTTATTATTTCTTCCTTTTTCTCACAACCCTTAGATATTTGGGTTCAATCAAATCTAGATTGAATCTTAATAGAGTTTGATCGTCAAAAATAAAAAGAAAAGGAGAGATGAAAATAAAAGAAAAAAAAATGAATTACCTTACACTAGATGAAAGCATATAAGGTCGACGTTGCATAGATAATGACAAGAGAAGAGGAGCAAAAGCATAATATGTCAAAAAATAGTAAAAATGACAATGGTGACGATTGGTGGCAATGTTGTTAGGTTAATTGTCAGAGATAAAGGCTTTTCACATATCAGGGTATTTTGGTCATTTATGAATATTTAATTGAGGGTAACTAATAACAGGAAAAATTATAACATAGCATTACACCTTGGGAATGCTTGATGTATTTATTCAAATATCAAGAGTAATTTTTATAATTATTTTAAATCTCAAGAGTATTGCATGTAATTTTTTAAAAATTCTATTTATAATCTTAGATATGATTTTTTAGTGAAATAATTAAGGGACATTTAATATAACCATTTTGTTATATCGTTAAAAACAAAATTTTAGCAACTTTTCAAAATTATTGGCCAAGCAAGTTGATTCATGTGGCACAATAGTAATATTTGTGTCATTTTGCATATCTGCCTCTAAGCTGGTAACAATAAGAGTTAGGTTCAGAGTTTTCCAGGGCATAGGTGCGTTGTCAAGAATGAGTGTTACGTTGATGTTAATTTAGTGAGGCGCGAATTTGAACCTTGTTCTACGTAGTGAGATAAAGTCTCACACTTGTGATTTATCTTCTCTTGCGTAATTGAGGGTATGAACACAGGAAATTGCACAAGGGTAGTTATCTCAAGAGTTAGGCTCAGAATGTCTCCAAAACATAGATCAAATAGTTAGATCACGATAAACAGGGACTTATACTAGTAGGTCGTGGATTCAATTCCTTACCCTACGCAGTAAGGCAAAACTTTCACTTGTGATTTACCTCATCTACCGAAATCAAGATCACGAGTAGTGAAGGCCACGTGGGAGAAGTCATCGCAAGAGTTAGGTTCAAAGTGACAAAAACAAATTGAATTAAGTGGCGTGCCTAACATGACACATCAAGAATTATTCATAATGCTTCAACAAGGTTTGTTTGTAGCATAGGCAAAAACAGTGTCGGTTTAAGAATTGGGAAGGCCTTAGGAAACAGGTGGCAACGACGCAGTCGATCGTAGCTCTCTCTCTCTCTCTCTTCCATCGTATTGCACCAACATTGAGCAATTATGGGGTAGTTCTTGCAATTATGTTAAACTTCAAGGGTATCGCGTATAATTTGTCCAGATTTTATTGTATAATCTTGTATATGATTTTTGACTAAATTTTACAAATCCCCTTTAAGGTTTGTTTAACTTGCATTGATCATCTTTCTATTTTTAAAAATAACACACTATTCCCTTGCCATTAACTAATCTTAATCGTTTATCACACACCTTTGGTTTCTCTCTTCTCCTGTCCTCTTTTTTTGTTTTATCCTCCCCAAGCTATTATTCTTTTACCTCTACAGGGCTTGCTGGTGTCATCGTTCTTCATGTCGGTAAGTTCATATATCTACGCAATCTTTGATCTAGAAATTTGGGTTCGAAGACTAACTTATGTTATCAGTGAGCCCAGTTTATTTTTTATGTTTATGCGTTCAATTTGAAGATAAACCCAAGCAAGTAAGGGCGGATCCAAAAATTTATGTAAAAGGAGGCTAAAAAAAATTTTTGAGATATAAAATTACACATATTTTTGGTGATTTCTGTGTTTTAAACCCATATCTATCTTGATTTTTGGGTTCAAATGACTTAGATTTCAATTTAGATTTTTTTTTTATTCACTTAGAGTATTCGAGTTTTGCCCGACTAATCTCTAAGGGTGGTCGACTTTTTCTCTTGATATATCTTCGGGTAAATTCAGATGCAATCGTAATTTATATACACTCAGAAATGAACATTCGACGCAGTTTATATGGAACTTATTTTTTAGTTTTATTATTATTGTCTTCCAGTTAAATGTTATATTCCAATAATAATTCTTTCTTTTAAGTTGTTGCACTGATTCGAACCATAATACTTAATATGAAATTTCAAGTATTTTACCACTACATCATACCCATAGGGGTTGGATTCTTTTGACTAGGGTGGCCAGCCGAAGGTCACCGATCACCTATACTTTTTATTTATTTATTTATTTATTTTTCTTTTCACAAGGAAAGGCGTATTTTAGAAATTTATTAAAAAAAAGCCTTAACTAAGATTTGTTAACAGCAGGGGATAAGTGATCCAAACTCAAGAGAGATGTATATTATTTTTAAAAGCACATGCATGATTGATGAAATTTCAAGGGTGATACTTAGAATTTACTCATAATTTTTTAATAAAATAGTTAAGAGAACATTTAATATAACCTTTTTAATGTATTACTAAATAAAAATTTTGGGCTAATAGCATCAAAAATTCAAACTTTCTTGCATTTTTGCAATCTAATTCAAATGTTTCAATTTTAACAATTGTTTCTCAATTAGATCGATTGCGTGTAATTTTATCTAAGATCTAAAATTAATTTAGAATGCATGTATTATTGTTGATGTGGCCGATGGAGCGTTACTGTTATTGAGAAATCTAATGATATTTGTGAAAGGTGTACACAAAGGTGTACCAATAGCATTATCCTTTGTGAAAATATATGTGACAAGGTAATCTATCTTGTGTTTACAGAATTTTTATTTAATAAAAGTCTAAACTTTAAATAGTTTCTCAATGATAAAGATAAAGTTGTTGAGTGATCGAACAAATAATATGCTGGTGTCAATTTAATGGCTCGTGAATTTAATTTTTATCCTAAACAATAAGATTAAATTTTATAATTATAATTTTTTTTAATATAATTAAGAGTATGAGCGCTGAAAATCAGTGAAAAATGATAATTTGACAAATGATAAGATAGGTGTGCTTAATCATTGCTGTCCCTTTAATGACATGTAATTAAACAAACACGCGCTGTGAACGCGACGACCCTTTCCCATTCGTTTCTTTAAGAAAGTTCTTCCTTCATGTCATGTTATTCATCTACTGAATCCCACCAGCTCTGTCTCAGATTGCTAGATATCCCAGAGGATCTCTCTCGATGGGGAAAACTGGGTTGTTTGACCTGGAGAGGCACTTAGCCTTTTACGGGGCTTATCATAGCAATCCAATCAACATAGCCATCCACACCTTTTTTGTTTGGCCAATTTTCTTCACGGCTCTGGTCATTCTCTACTTCGTGCCTTCCCCATTCAATCTCCCCAGCATCGAGATTTCTCTGATCGGGAACAATATTGTTCTGCCTCTGAATATTGGGTTCTTGGTTACCTTGATCTACGCCGTGTTTTATGTCTGTTTGGATGTGAAAGCTGGGTGTTTGGCTGCCTTCCTCTGTTTCGTTTGTTGGGTTTTCAGCGGTTACCTCGCAAGTCAACTGGGTTTTTCACTGGCTTGGAAGGTAAGTATTGTGATGCCATTTCATTTATATTATATCGAATTAATTAGGGTTTTTTATTTGGGCTAGAATTGAATGCTTGTCCTGCTTCTTAATTTTGAATTGGTGGTGTTTAGAACTGTGGCTTTTATGGGCTTTGGTCCCTCAGTTCCCTTTTATTTTCCTTTCCTTTACGGCTTTTGTTGTTGACTTTTTATCTGATACCACTAACATTTTGTGTACACAAGTATTTGTGAAATGAATGTTTCCAGCTACAGGGAGGGAGAAATACCAATATTTAGGCACTTTTGCTGAATTTTGCGTTGCTTCTGTTTTTGGTATTTCATTTCTTTGCTGCTTTGGCTGTCTTTCTTTCCCTTCATCTACATAAGCCATATTTTATTGTCACCCCACTCTACCTTGTTGTCCTCCTTGCTGCCACTCATTCTTGAGCCAATTTTCTTCTGGTTGGGCTGGATTCACATGTTACTCGCCTTGTTCCGCAGTTTGGTTTGTTATTGCTAGTATTCATGATCTGGGAAAATTCAACTGTTATAATCCCGGATTGAAGGTACTGCCACAACAGTAAGTCCCTTCTTTTCCTCCTCTCCACTCTCTATAGAATCACATTTCATCATTTTGCTTATGCATTTTGTTGCTTTTAATGCAAAGAAAAATGATTATATGTATATCCTGTTGAATTATCAGTTACTGGGTGCAGCTTCAATCAAAATAAAAATAAAATTTTATTTAGTCAGCAGTTTCTCCTTTTTTTTTTTTTTTAACTAAATGGTCGGGTGATTGAAAATAATTTTTTTGAAAAATAAAAATAAAAATCAGACTCCACATGTAAAAACAGCCTTCTCTTACCCTTCTAGTGCAGGTAGCACCATGGGAGCATGCATGATGCATGCTGATCCTTCTGTACATTGCGGCAAATGTGATAGGAATTCATGTCATTTCTTGTATCATACTATCTAGTCCAGCATGTTATACATTTTCATGGCGGTTCTCGAATTTATTGTTGTACCTATAATTATTATATATATGTGTGTGTATATTGTTTGTTTTGATAAGTTTTACCTATTAGCCAACTATAAATAAAAATTAAGAAGTGGAATTTTATATTCATGAATTCTAGCCAATTAGATATAATGGGATTACGATTTGTAATTGTTGATTTGTTTCCAATGTTGGAAACAAGTTGAGTTGAACTCATCATTTAGAAGTTCAGATTTATTTACTTATAATTTTTTTAAGTTGCGACTCAAACTTTAGTCGAATTCAAACTTGAGATTTGAGTAGCTTGTTTAAAATTTTTTGAAGCTCAAGTTTAAGCTCAAACTTCACTCATGTATATTAAATTGACTTCAAAAGAACCTTTTCATAATCTCTAGATTTCTCAATTTGAAACCCATTTTTTGTAGAATATATAAGATTAATGTAGCTTAACATATACTTATAGTTTAAATAATATAACAAATGAAAACTCAATTCGAAAACACCCACATTATCTTGGAATAGCCCCCAAATTAGATGAACTTATAAATAATTCACAAACGAGCGATAAATACGATGTGGAGAGCACTACAAGAATTTCGAGATTTAGCGACGGAATATTTCCGTCGCTAAATCCAAAATTCCGTCGCAAAATATGTTTAGCGACGGATTAGCGACGGACAATTTCCGTCGCTAAATCCTGCGTCGCTAAATTATATTTGCGACGGATCCGTCGCTATTTTAGCGACGTCTTAGCGACGGAAATATTTCCGTCGCTAAGTGTATTTTTTAAAAAATTTGCGACGGAATATTTCCGTCGCAATATTTTTAAAAAAAAATTAAATTTAATATTATTTTTTATTAGCGACGGAAAATTCCGTCGCTATTTATTTTTTAAAAAAATATTTAAAATATAGCGACGGAATATTCCGTCGCTAATTAAAAAATAAGAATTTTTTTTTTTAAAAAATTTGCGACGGAATATTTCCGTCGCAATATTTTAAAAAAAAAATAAATTTAATATTATTTTTTATTAGCGACGGAAAATTCCGTCGCTATTATTTTTTAAAAAAATAACTAAAATATAGCGACGGAATATTCCGTCGCTAATGAAAAAAAAATAATTTTTTATTTTTTTAAATTCTGCGACGGAATAATTCCGTCGCAATATTTTTAAAAAAAAATTAAATTTAATATTATTTTTTATTCGCGACGGAATTTTCCGTCGCTATTATTTTTTAAAAAAATATTTAAAATATAGCGACGGAATATTCCGTCGCTAATAAAAATTAAGAAATTTTTATTTTTTAAAAATTCTGCGAATTTTTTTTAAAAAAAAGAAATTCCTTTTTGAAATTTATTAAATTAATTATAGCGACGGAATTTTCCGTCGCTGATGTAAATTAAAAAAATTAAATAATATATTAAAAATTTGTTGCGATGGAATAATTCCGTCGCAATAAATTAATTTTTTTTAAATTTTAGCGACACAACTTGTTTCCGTCGCTAAATTTATACATTTTTTTAATTATATTTTAATTTAATTATTTAATTTTAAAATTTATTTATAATTATTTATTAAACAAATTATATAAAAATTTCAAAATTTATATTTATAATATAAAAATTAATATTCAAACAAGATACTAATAATTGTCTATTACATGCTAATATAATTGTCTGTTACATACCAATCCTTACATAAAAATAACTACAAAAACTAATCATCTAAATCATCATCAACATTAGGCTCAGGTTGATGAGTTGATTGTGGCTGAGAAGAAGAAGAAGGAACAATACCACGAGTAGATGCAGTAAGTTGTTCAATCAAGAATCGCATCTCAAACATCTGTCGTCGAACATCGCCCAGCTCATGAGCCTGCAAATTAATCTGCTCCGCCTGCGAATTTATCCGCTCTGCTTGTGAATTTATCTGCTCCGCCTGCGAATTTATCTGCTCTGACTGCACTTTTAATTTCTCTGTCATTTCTTGTATAACTGGGTTTTCATTAAAACTAGATGAGACAGAGGATGAGCTGCCAACATCAGAAAATTTTGATTGGGATAAAGATCCCGTGCCATAAATCCTCTTCTTCTTATTTTTCCCCCCAGCAGCCTGGATGAATATCTGATCGCAATCTGGCTGCTGAGGCTCCTCAGACCCTTCATTTGGTTGAGTTGCTTGCTCTAGCAACTGTCCATACATTTCCTACAACAGTTTAATGAAGAAAATAAAATAAATCAATTATGAATATTAAAACTTATATTAATTATAAAAATGATATTACTTGCAATTAAAAAATACTTACAGCAACACTCGAAGAACGTCTGTCGACATATACCATCTGTCCTTCCTCAGATTTTTTAGAATGAGTTCGTTCAAACAATTCAATCAGTGTAGGCTCTCTCCCAAACTCATGTGTCTAAAAAAAATGATATAAAATTAACCATGTTAATAAAAAAAATTAAATATTAACAAATTAAATAAATTAAATTTCTCACCATTCGTCTTTTATGCTCTGCTGAAGATATAGAACCTCCAGTATGACGGGAAGGACCAGCCCCAAGGCCACCTGTCTCACTCAAACGGTTCAACGATGCTTGTGCAGACCGTTTCTTGAAAGCTTCATCTTGTTCCCATTTCTGCATCCAGCTATCCCAAACATCATCTGGCACAAAGATTGGTTTTCCATTGGCATGCCACTTACGAATGTTGTCGATATATCGTTTCGCTGCTTTTTGTGCCCACTCTCTTCTCACCAATGCATCAATTGCAGGATCCCACTGAAAAATTTTCTGTAAAATAAAAAAAAAGATTAAATAATTTAAACATTTCTACATTAATAATTGAAATATATATATTATTAATTTAAATTTAATACCGCAAATTCATCCCAATACATGCCCTTTATCTCCGAAGGCACTTCTTTCCAAACATGACCTTCTTTATGAAGACGTTTCTTGAAGATTGTCGATATAATATGAGAGATATTTATTGTACGACAAAAGATGCTCCTGTATACAAAAAATAATAATTAGTATAAAAATTAATACATGTCATAATGTGAAAAAAAATTAAAAAAAATTAAAATTACCCATCGCCGTCTTGCTCTATAACATGTAATGAGTCCGATGTAAAATGACTGTCAGTCGAGTGATGAGATGATGAATGTACTGGTGACTCTGCAGGAAGGGTCGGTGAAGAAGCAACTACAGGAGTAGCAACAGGAGATGCTGATGGGAGGGAGGCCGGTGAAATATCTCCCGAAATATGTGGTGCTACAGTAGATGACGTGGAAGCAGCAGTAGACCCAGACGAGTCAGGTCTAGAACCACTGCGTCCTGCACGAAATCGTCCTCTAACACCTGTCATCTATATATATTATAACGAAAATGCCGTCAAAATTTTTTCCCGCCCATTTCCACTTTCTATTTCGATATTTTATTATATTTTAATTATTTTTTCTTACCCAAAATAAAATTTTTATAAATCATTAATTAAATATAAGTTTGTTGAAAACGTGTAGTTCTTGAAACCTGTAGATGATTTTTTCATAATTAAATAGTATTTGAAGAATGTATAAACATGTTAGTATATAAAGAAGTAAGATCTAATCAATATTATTAATTTTTAAATTTTTAAATAATAACATAAAATTTTAATTAAAATAAATTACAAAAAAATGAGACTTTTTTAAATCAACAAAAATCTTGAGATATCAAGTAATACCGTCAAATACCGACTACCAAGTAATTTTTTTAAAAAAATAAATTTAATTTTTTATTTTATTTCCTATAATTTACCTCTCATTCTCTCTCAATAAAGCCACTATTCAAAACTCTAAAACCCTTAATGAATTTCAGAACCATGCAAAAAATAATACAAATCTTATATATGTTTAAGTTATTACTTAATTTTAAAAAATAATTAGTTTGTAGGTTATGTTAATTTAGTTATTTAGGTAAAATTGAATTATTTTAAATAAATTATTTAAGTTATTTTGACAAAATTAATATTTGTATAAGCTATTTATATTTATCATATGTTGTCATGTTTTTTTTGAAAATTTTATTATATTTTATATTTTAATTATTTATGTTACTAATTTATTATATGTTGTCATATTATTTATTATTAAGTATAAACTATTTATATTTATCATATGTTAAATTAGTTATCAGTTTGTGAAAAATGTGTAGTTTTGAA
Source organism: Diospyros kaki (assembly GCA_036245055.1). Taxonomy (NCBI): domain Eukaryota; kingdom Viridiplantae; phylum Streptophyta; class Magnoliopsida; order Ericales; family Ebenaceae; genus Diospyros; species Diospyros kaki. The sequence goes on along the minus strand of BSEG01000002.1, from coordinate 3,027,644 downwards.
ATTTGTAGACTGTAGATAGAATTTATGATTGTGAGGTTACTAATTTTAAACAAATTCAATATATATGAATTTTCGTGCATCGCACGGGAGGTGAATTAGTACCTATAATGAAATAAATCAATTAACAAAATCAATATCATTAATAATTAAACATAAGTATTTAAATCATAAAATTCACCTCTAATCACTATCATATAAGTCTACATCTGTGTCATTAGATTCTAAGTCGTCATCAGAATCTAATTGAAGAACTTGTTCATCTTCTGATTCAGAATCATATTCAGAGTCTGATCGCAAGACTTGCTCATCATACGATTCAGACTTATCTTCAGAATCAGATCTCAAAATTTGCTCATCATTCAACTCTGGGGCTTCATCAAATTCTGATTCCATAACTGGCTCATCATTTAAATCAACGTGGTCACCATCATTCACTGTCTCAAGGATTTGGGCATCATCAACTGCGATATCATGTAGTTCCACGTCATCCTCTTGGTAAGGCAACGCTTCACGTGGAAGAGTCGCCTCTTGATTATTAAAAGATTGTGGAACCTCTACTGTGAACCTTGGTTTGACTTTTGTTACAACCAACCAATCGCTTTTGTTACGCCTCAAGCTTGGATATTCGCAAAAATATACTTGAATTGCTTGAGAAGCTAATACAAATTGCTCGTTTGTATTCCATTTCTTCTTTTCATTGACCTCGACGATCTTATATGCATGATGAATCTTCACCCCCTCGTTCAAAGTTGGAATAAACCAATCACCCTTGAACAATATAACTTTCTTGAATGACGATACTGAAGGATACTCAAGTTCAATAATCTCTGTTATCCGACCATAATAGTCCTTCTCGGGATCATCGTAGTTGGATCCTTTAACGCACATGCCACTATTCATAGTGCCTTTATTCGAACCATAACTAATCGTGTGAAATTTAAATCCATTAACAAAGCAGCCAGGGTACGTTGTAACAGTGTTAAAAGGTCCTTTTGCGAGATCCCTTATGTATGAATTTGTCACATTGTTCGTAGGATCGCGAACCTATTAAATAAGACAGATATATAAGAAATAATTATATAAGAAATTGAGTGAAATTAATATTTTACTTAATCAACTCACATAATTATGAAACCAAGAAGGGAATTCCTTATTTGTTAATTGTTCAATGATGTGGTCCCCAATGCCGAGATTACGTTGCCTTAGCTCAGCATCGTAAATTCTTGAAAAATTAAAAAGAAAAATAAAAATAACTACATTAGACTATTCAATTTAAATATAATTTAAAAATTAACAACAATTAATTAGCAAAATCTTACTGCAGATACGGTTCAACTTCTGGACAATTCATCAAAATATATCTGTGTGCAACATCATATTCTTCACCGAATAACATTCGTGACTTTTTACATCCAAATGGTCGACAAGGATGCTTGAAAATTGATAACTTCCCCTCCTGGTCATCCCCTTCATTTACAACACCAGCATCGTTACGCGGCACTCGTGTATGCCTTGTAACAACATGGTCCTCAAAGTAATGAGAACACAACAATGACGCTTCTTCCACAACGTATGAATTAGAAATAGAGCCTTCCACTCGAGCTTTATTTCTAACTGTTTTCTTCAACTTTCCAAGGTATCTATATAAAATGTATATAGTAATTAGATAAGTGAACTACAAAATAAATATGTTTCTTATAAAATAGGAAAAAAAAATTATCAATATAATAAATAGTACCTTTCAAACGGATACATCCATCGATATTGAACTGGACCTGCTATCCTTGCTTCATAAGCCAAATGGACTGGAAGATGCTCCATAGAGTCAAAGAAACTTGGAGGGAATATAAGCTCCAACTTGCACAAAGTGATGGGGATGTCGTTCTCTAATTTCATCATATGCTCACTTTTAATAGTGGTCGATGTCAAATCTTTGAAGAAAAGACTCAACTCAGTCAATGCCTCCCATACTTTTTGCGGTAGTAATTCTCGAAATGCAATGGGCACCAACCTTTGCATGAACACATGACAATCGTGACTTTTCATCCCAAACAACTTAAGCTTCTTTGTGTCAACACATCTAGCCATGTTCGACACATACCCATCAGGAAATTTTAAATTTTTTACCCACGCACACATGACAGCTTTTTCTTTCTTGTTCAGGGTAAAAGTTGATTGAGTAATGCGGCGACAATATTGATTCAACTCTTCTCTCGACTTCACTGTGTCCTTAGTTTTGCCCGGTACATTCATCACTGTATTGAACACATTTTCGAACACGTTTTTCTCTATATGCATAACATCCAAATTGTGTCGAATAAGTTGAGTTTTCCAATAAGGTAAATCCCAAAAAATGCTCTTACTCTTCCAACCACTACCATGACTGTTATCCGCATTAGTCTGTGCAGCATTGGGTTGTGTCGCCTTCACTAAACCCAACTCGTCCAAGGAAGCAAGTATCTCAGGTCCAGACAGTACAGGAGGTGGTGTTTTTTTTACCAAAGTATTTTTGCGAAATCCATACCTATTCCGTCGATACGGATGATCTCGGTGCAAGAATTTTCGATGGTTATCAAACCATGAAATCTTTCGACTCTTTGACAGGTAAAATGCGTCCGAGTGAATCGTGCAATAAGGACATGCCAGTTTTCCTGCCGTGCTATACCCCGAGAGCATTGAATATGCGGGAAAATCACTAATGGTCCACATCAAAGCCGCTCTCAGTTGGAAATTTTGTTTCAATGAGATATCATATGCATGCACACCAACATCCCACAAATGTTTCAACTCTGCAATAAGGGGTTGTAAGAAAACATCAAGTTTTGCCTTAGGATTCTCTGGTCCTGGCACTAGCACTGTTAAGAACATTGTTGTATCCTTCATACACATCCAGGGTGGTAAATTATACACCGTAACAATGACAGGCCAACAAGAATATTGCTTCCCAGATTGACCAAACGGCTGAAACCCATCAGTACAAAGACCAAGTCTGACATTCCTTTTCTCGGCAGCAAATTCCTTATGAGTCTGGTTAAAATGAATCCACGCAGGAGAATCCGACGGATGACGCATGACGCCATCTTCGACCACATGATCTGCGTGCCACCTCATTTCTGCTGCTGTTGAATTGGATGCATACAATCTCAAAAGCCGAGGAGTTAAAGGAAAATAATGCATCTTCTTATAAGGAACACAAGTTTTTTGTCGTTTGCTACTGTCAGCTTGATCAACTTGCTTGTATCGATTCTCATGACAAAACTTGCAGACTGTTAAATCACTGTCATCACCCCAAAAAATCATACAGTTATTTCTACAACAATCAATTTTCTCAACAGGAAGGCCCAACCCTCGAACCAGTTTTTTAGTACTGTAAAAATTATCAATCACTGTATTAGGTTCAGGAAGAACCTCCTTAAGTAATTCACAAAGTTGATTAAATCCCCTCTCAGATAAATGGTGTTCTGACTTAAAGCTAAACAATCTAGAAACAAGCGACAACTGCGTATGCTTTCGACAACCAGGATATAACTCTTTTTTTGCAGCACTAAGCATGTCATAGAATGCTTGAGCTTCCGGATTTGGAGGTTCTTCTTCCATATTCGGATTGAAATCAGGCCCGGCAGCATCCATTACCATAGTCTCAAATAAGTTGCTTGGCTCTGCTTCAAGCGTTGATGCTGAGTAAGACATATCGACTGAATCTACCGTAGCAATAACTTCCCCATGAAGTGTCCACTCATAATACCCCGGTACGAAACCTTTGGTGAGCAAGTGACTTGTCACGGTATCCTGGTCATGAAAAGCCGTGTTCCTACACTTTGGTTTATTACAAGGACATTTAATCTTATTCCCATCCATCCACTCTGGTTGACTCTTAGCAAAATTAACAAACTTCTCAACACCCTTGATAAATTCCGTAGAAACATAACCATCTGAGTTACGCCTGATATACATCCACTGACGATCTGATCTCATAACTTTCCTGTACCATTAAATAATAAAAAATTACTAAATGATAATTATAATATTTTTTTATTTGAGTTGTTTTAATATTATTCCACTGAACTACTCCTTATAACTCCTCCTTAAAATTTGAAGGTTAGGACCTATCCCATCCGGAAATGAATCGTGATATGACCACTAGCGGACGCATTTACTCACGATACGAAATTTCGGCAGCATCTCAGCGCAGTTCTCCAGATGCACGATAAAGATTATGTGTTGATTCATACAAGTTAAACTCAATTTGAGTTAATTGCATGAATCAAAACATATTCCTATCTGCAACCAGAGAACAACAAGAAATGCTACTGAATTTTCGTACCATGCATGAGTAAATTAATGCGTATTCGCTGGGCACACAACACGATACCAAATTTCCAGACTGTCCAACTGGACAATTCAGTGATCTCCTCGCTCCATCGAGGAAGTCACCAAACGGGAATCTAAGGTTAAGTTCCAACCAATTTAATTAAATACCTAAAAAATATTTAATTAATTATATTTTTTATTTAATATAATTTTTAGAGAAAATTCGACAAAGTCTCCCCTATAAATGGACTACACCCTATGTAAGAAAAAAAAAACACAAAAATTTAACACTTCAATACATGCAACATCATCAATTCTCAACGCAACATCATCAATTCTCAACACGTCATACACTTCATAATCATCCAATAAAATAAATAAATTCAATAAACAAGAACTAAACAAGCTTTAACTGAAACTTAAATGTCAACAAGGGAAAAGTTATGTTTATTTGTTTAGTTCATTTATTGTTATTCATTTATTAGTTCAATGTTTATTTATTTGTTTATAATTATTCATTTAGTTTACTATTATTCATTTAGTTTATTTAATTGTTCAATGTTTAGTTTAATGTATTTAATTTAAATTTAGTTTAGTTTAGTTTATGTTTATGTGTATTTGATTATTTGGAGTTTGGTTAATTTACTGATTATTTATGTGTATAATTTAGTTTAAGTTAATTTACTGATTATTTTTAGTGTTTAGTTTAATTATTCATTTAGTTTAGTTTACTGTTCAAATTGTTACTTAGTTACTGTTCAAATTGTTAATGTATTTAATTTTAAATTTAGTTTAGTTTTGTTTTAATTTATGTTTTAATTTAGTTTATTTAGTTGTTTTCTGTATTTAGTTTAGATTTACTGTTTATTTAGTTTAATTTAGTGTTTATTTAGTTTAGTTTACAAATATGTGTGTATTACACGTCTGTATTTTAATTTAGTGTTTTATTTAATTTAGTGTATTTTAATTTGTATTTAGTGTTAGTTTAGTGTAAATTAATTTAGTGTTAATTTAATTTAGTTTAATTTAGTGTTAATTTAATTTAATTTAGTGTTAGTTTAGTGTAAATTAATTTAGTGATAATTTAATTTAGTTTAGTTTATGTAAACAAATATGTGTGTTAATTTATGTACATTTCATTATTTCTATCCTATTATTTTGTGTATTTTTTATAGTATTTTATGTTTTGTGTACATTTGATATTTTAAAATGTTAGTGTATTAATTTAGTGTATTATATAAATATACACGTGTGTGTGTTAATTTAGTTTAGTGTAAATTCATTTAGTGTTAATTTAATTTAGTTTCGTTTATTAATTTAATTTAGTTTAGTATAAATTAATTTAGTGTTAATTTAATTTAGTTTCGTTTATTAATTTAGTGTATTTCATTTAGTATATGTGTATTTAATAATTTGATTATTCATTATGTACATTTGATTAAATTAATTTAGTGTACATTTGATATTTACACATATATATTTGATGTTATTTTGTTGGTGTGCTAATTTTTTATACAATAACTTTAATTTTTATTCAGAATTTAGTTTTAATATTATTTACATCGTGCCTTTAGGCACGGGCATTCTCTAGTATATTAATATAATACAAATACAACACATTAATATACTGATATAAAATATATCAATATTTTATATATTTATATTAATATAATATAAATACAACACATTAATACATTGCAAAATTGTGCAAGTGAGCATTCAAATATCATTTTCATTAAAAATATAAATAGTAAATTACATTATTAACATATATGTTGTTGTCATTATATTTTCATTAAATATAAAAATACAAGTACTTAAAATTAATGATAATAATTCTATTGTTGTCTTTTAACTGAGATTTTAAAAATAAATATTTATATCATATCTTGTCATATTATAAAATAAAAAATTTAACAATTTTAGCATCAACAATTAAATATTCAATCACATTCAACTATTTCGGCCACAATTAACATATCTCAACCACAACAATTCCTAATTAAGTGAAGTAGTCAATTAACAATCAGCAAAAAAACCTAAAATCATAATTGCTAAACTCATTATAATAGGTATTAAATTAGCCAAAAATAAAATATAAATACACATTAAATAGAACATAATCAAATAAATGAACTTACCTCTAATCTTTTGATTTCTAGAGTATGAAGGGATGCCCACTGGCCACTGATTATCTGCCAAGAACAAGAATACAATACCAATATTAAAATTAACAAAATAGGTGAGCCAGTGATTATCTCCCCAACTACCAATATAAATACAATACCAAGATATGATATAAATACCAATATAAATACCAATAAAAATACCACTGATTATCTCCCCAACTACCAACCGAGAGAGCCGCGAGAGGCGAGGGAGAGGGTGAGCCGCGAGAGGCGAGGGAGAGGACGAGGCAGCAGGTGGCGAGGGAGAGGAAGAGGCAGCGGGTGGCGAGGGAGAGGAAGAGGCAGCGAGGGTGAGCTAGTGAGCGAGGGAGGGCTAGCCAGTGAGCGAGGGCGAGGGAAAGGGCGAGCTGCGAGAGGTGAGAGCGAGGGCGCGCGAGGCAGCCGGTGAGGGCGAGGGCGATGGCGAGCTGTGAGAGCGAGGGCAAGGCAGCCGGTGAGGGCGAGGGCGAGCTGCGAGAGGCGAGAGCGAGCTGCAATAGGCGAGAGCGAGGGCGAGCCGGTGAGGTCGAGCCAGTGAGAGTGAGCAAGGGCGAGGGCGAGGGCGAGCTGCGACAGGGGCGAGAGCGAGGGAGACGCTGAAGGGAGAAGAGGGAAAGACAGAAGAGGGAGAAGAGGGAAAAAGAGAAAGAGAGGGCGCGGGGCAGGGTTTTATGGGGGGAAGGGAAAGAGGAGGGGGGAACAGGGTTTTACGGGGGGGAGGGAAATTAAGGCGGGGAGGGAAAATTAGGGGGGGAAATTATTAATAATTATTAAATAATTTTATTAATAATTTATTATAATCATTTAAAATATCATAATAAAATTATTTAAATCATTGCATTTTAAATTAATATTAATTTAAAAAATACTTATATTATAAATCTAATAATTATAATAAATTAATTTGATATATTATAAATATTACTTTAATAAAAAATTCATAAAAGATAAAAAAAATTCAAAAATTTTGTAACAATATTCTTTATATATTTTGAATTTTGATTAGTCTTTAATTTTTTAAAGAAGAAAATTTTGATTATTTTCTCTTTTATATATAAAGAGTTTCCCTCAATTATCGAATTATCGAATTAATCAAAGTTAATTAAAATTGAATTAAACTAATCAAAAATCAAATTGAATTGAGAAATTAAATTGAATTTAGTTTAATCAAAATAAATATATTCATTGTATTAAATTTCAATTATCGAATTAATCAAAAATTAACAAATTGAATTGAGAAATTAAACTAAACTAACTTGACAGATTAAACCCAATAAACAAAATTAACTAACAATAATGTTTTATACATAATGTTTTATACATAACACTTAAACTTCAAAAATAAAAATTAACCTTCTATAGTTTTTTTATAGTATAACTATTAAGGGAGAAAACCATTATTCCATATTTTAATCTAAAAACTATTTTGAACTTATCTTCATACTTATTTATCCTCTTCATTTTAACAAGCGTTACATAAAAATTTTATTATATATTTTATTTTTTATTATTTATTATGAATGACTTAATTATACATTTAATTATTTCATTTTTATATAATTCTTCAAATTATAGAGAATAAGACATTGTTAAGATAGCTCATAAACTATTTTCTATATATGTAATCCCTCGATATTGTTTTATTTTTATTTGTATGCACGTGAAATATATTAATTGATGTATTTAGAATTTAGTAATATTATGATTTTTAAATTTAATATATTTATCTAAATTTTATAAATTAATTTTTTTATATTCATCTCATGTTTAAATGTATATATTTAATTATATATATATATTAATATATTTAATTTCTTATAGATTTTAATATTTATAAATTTAAATACTTATAAAATCATTAAATAATAAATAAAAATTAAATTTAGTGATGGATTGAAAGTTCCGTCTCTATTCCAGCAATGGACTCGGTCAATCCGTCACTAAATTTATTTATTTATTTTTTATTATTTCATTTTGTATTAAATTTTAATTTGTTATTTCTAAAATTTGTGACGAAAAAACTTTTCGTCTCTATATTTGAAAATCAAAAAATTTATAATTAAAATTTAATTTTTTAGCAATAAAAATAGTTTTGCCTCACAAAAAGTAGTGACAGAATTTATTATTTTTTTAAATTTAAACTAATATTAATTTTTTTTCATTTTGAACTTTAGGGACATAATTTATTTCCATCTCTAATATTTGAGACGGAAGATAAATTTTGTTGCTAAAATTAACGATAGAAAATAAATTCTATCTCTATCTAAAATGTATTTTTTATTATTTTTATTATTAAAACTATTATTAAAATAAATTCTCGGCCCACCTCATTTATTTATTTTAATATTTTAATTATATAAAAAATAATATAACTTATAAAAATAATATTAATAATTATTTAATTGATAAAAATAATATATTTTAAATAAAATTTTATTATTAAATCATTTTTTAAAATCTTACAGTAATTATTTAAAATGTGATGATAAAATAATTTAAATTATTGTATTTTAAATTAATATTTATTTAAAAATTAATTTAAAAAATTAATTTGATAAATTGAATTATTTATTAATTATTTTTTTTATAAATAAAAATTATGTTACACATAACACTTATATTAGATAGTGACATATAATATTGTTATCAAGTATAAGACACAATGTCGTCCATATATTAGCCCCGTTTGTTGCAACTTAATTAAATAAATTATAGTTTATAATTTCTTAGATTATAACTTTTAAAACTTAAAATAAGTTGTAAACTTGTTTGTTACAACTTCTCAGAAAGATGTAGAAGCTGTAGAAGATAGGGTACCCGAACTTTGAAAAAACCCATTTCTACCATTTCTAAAAGTTAGTAGAACCTATAAGTTATAATTATACAATCTAAAACAAACAATACATTATCACTTTTTTGAAGTTAGAACTTAAAAATTAGGGAAATTCTATTCACAGCGAAGTTTTTACTCTTCGCAACCATTACCCGCCAAAATTTGTCATCATTTTTCAAAAATCCCATTTTACCTTTCTATCACCCTACCATATCATCTTTCTTCCCTTTTTACTCTGCATACTCACACAAATATGTATATATATATATATATATATATACAAACACACACAGAAATAATTTAATATAATAAAATAAAATTAAAAAATATAAATAAATAAATTATTTTTAAATATCTATATTTTAAATAATTATAAATTAACTAATTATAAATTTTTTAACTAATTTTAAATTTTAAATCACCGTGAGTTAAATTTTTGATACTCAAAAAAATTTAAAATTAGTTAATTTATCTTATTAAATTACTTAAAGATACATATACTTAAAATTAGTTATTCAATCAACTAATTTAATAAGATATATATTTTTTAAAAAAAAATATTTATTTATATTTTTTAATTTTATTTTATTATAATAAAAAATTAATAAAAATAAAAAAAATTCTGGAATCTTTCCCGAAATCTGGCTTTCGGAGAACACAGCGTTCCCCGAAATCCAGCTTTCGAGGAACCCAGCATTCCCCGAAAGCTAGCTTTCGGGGATCACTGGGTTCCCCGAAAGCCAGATTTCGGGGAAGATTCCAGAGTTTTTTTTATTTTCATTAATTTTTTATTATAATAAAATAAAATTAAAAAATATATATATAAATAAATAAATTCTTTTTAAAAAGATACATATACCTTATTAGTTAAATTTATTTAATAAATAAATTAGTTAATTCTTTTAAAAAGATACATTCATCTTTAAATAAATTAAATTATTTAGTTTTTTTAAAAAATAAATTATTTGAATTTATTTAATAAATTATTTTTAAAAAGATACATATAATAAAAAAACTTATTATAATAAAAAATTAATTATTTTTTTAAAACAATTTTTTATTTTATTTTATAATTAATACACTTATTTTAATTTAAATTATTTATTCAATCAACTAATTTAATAAGATATATATCTTTAAAAATTAGTTAAATTTATTTAAAGATGTATGTATCTTTTTAAAAATAATTTATTAAATAAATTCAACTAATTTATTTTTAAAAAGAATTAACTAATTTAATTTATTTAAAGATAGATGTATCTTTTTAAAAAAATTAACTAATTTATTTATTAAATAAATTCAACTAATAAGATATATGTATCTTTCTAAAAATTAATTAATTAATTAATTATTTTATTTTATTTTATTATAATAAAAAATAATTAAAAACAACAAAAAAACAAAAAAAATACAAAAACTCCCCCTAAAGCCAACTTTTGGGAAACAGGGGGTTTCCCGAAAGCTGGCTTTCGGGAAACTCCCTGTTTCCCTAAAGTTGGCTTTAAGGGGAGTTTTTGTTTTTTTTTTTGTTTTTTTTTGTTTTAATAAAATAAAATAAGTTCTATTATAAAATAAGTTTATTAATTTATAAAATAAAATAAAAATTGTTTTAAAAAAATAATTAATTTTTTATTATAATAAGTTTTTTTTATTATATGTATCTTTTTAAAAATAATTTATTAAATAAATTCAAATAATTTATTTTAAAAAAATTAAATAATTTAATTTATTTTAAGATGAATGTATCTTTTTAAAAGAATTAACTAATTTATTTATTAAATAAATTCAACTAATAAGAAATATGTATTTTTTTTAAAAAGAATTTATTTATTTATATATATTTTTTTAATTTTATTTTATTATAATAAAAAATTAATAAAAATAAAAAAAAATTAGAATCTTCCCCGAAATCTGGCTTTCGGGGAACCCAGTGATCCCCGAAAGCTAGCTTTCGGGGATCTCAATTTTTTTTATTTTCATTAACTTTTTATTATAATAAAATAAAATTAAAAAATATAAATAAATATTTTTTTAAAAAAAATATATATCTTATTAAATTAGTTGATTGAATAACTAATTTTAAGTATATGTATATTTAAGTAATTTAATAAGATAAATTAACTAATTTTAAATTTTTTTGAGTATCAAAAATTTAACTAACGATGATTTAAAATTTAAAATTAGTTAAAAAATTTATAATTAGTTAATTTATAAAATTTAAATTTGTTGTAGCTTTTAAGCTACAACAAACATGCCCATTATGTTTGGTTTTTAAACTTTTTAGCATAGTAAAAAATTCTCATATTTATAAAGAGAAAGAGATTCATAAGATAACCGGCCCTAGACTCCTTTCCATATAATGTAATCTCTCAATATTTTTTTATTTTTATGATTTTTAAAATTTAAAATATATTTTTTAATAATATTATGATTTTTAAACTTTTTATTTATTTTTCAATTATAGTGTTTGTTTACATTTTGTACACAGTTAATAAATATTATAAATAATTAATTATTATACATTTAATTGATATAGTTAGAATTTAGTAATATTATGATTTTAAATATTAATATATTTATTTAAATTTTATAAATTAATCTTTTAATATTCATCTCATCGTTAAATGTATATTTAATTTTTTATAAAAATTTAAATATTTATATATTTAAATATTCATTTCAAATTCAAATATTTATAAATTAACTGAATAAAAAATATAAAAAATTAATGTCAGCGACGGATTAAATATGCCGTCGCTAGCTTTATTTTTTTAATTTAAATTAATTTTAAATTTAAATTTTTTATTTTAACATTTAATATTAAAATTAATTTTTTATTTTAAAATTTTGCGATGGAATTTTTTTCGTCGCAAAAATAAAAAAATTAATTTTTTTTATTATTATTAAAATATAGCGACGGAAATAATTTTCCGTCGCTAAACATAGCGATGGATTACAGTTTCCGTCGCTAAAATAATATTTTTTTTATTTTTTCGCGACGGAATTTTTTCCGTCGCTACAATTAAAAATTTTTATTTTTTTACTTTTTTATTATTATTAAAATTTAGCGACGGAAATAATTTTCCGTCGCTAAACATAGCGATGGATTACAGTTTCCGTCGCTAAAATAATATTTTTTTTATTTTTTTGCGACGGAATTATTATCCGTCGCTAAGAAATTAATTTTTATTTTTACTTTTTTTATTCTTATTAAAATTTAGCGACGGAAATATGTTTCCGTCGCTAATTACAGCGATGGATTACTGATTCCGTCGCTTAAAAATTATTTTTTTATTTCTTTGCGACGGAATTATTATCCGTCGCTAAAAAATTAATTTTTATTTTTACTTTTTTTATTCTTATTAAAATTTGGCGACGGAAATATGTTTCCGTCGCTAATTACAGCGATGGATTACTAATTCCGTCGCTAAAAAATTATTTTTTTATTTTTTTGCGACGGAATTTTTTCCGTCGCTAAAATCTGTTGCTAATTTTACAAAAAAAAAAAAATCCGTATTCCGTCGCAAGTCCGTCGCTGGTTCGTCGCAAAATAACGAAGGAAATTTCCGTCGCTAAAAATCCGTCGCTAAATCCCGAATTTCTTGTAGTGGAGAAAACTACATTAGACTCGAGTCAACAAATTACAACTTGAGCAAACTAAACACACTTTCAAGAGAGCACAAAAACAAAAACCAAAATCCTCAAATCTTCATGAGAATTACGGCCCAAAAATTAATACAAACTCAGAGAAGGTGAGTCATTAATTGGAAGGATTGATATGACTTTATATCTATTATTTTTTGTCAGAGTGTGGTATTGCCTAGTTGGTTGTTAGACTATGTTCATTATTCTTGTCACATGTGAGGCAATGTTTATTGAAAATTTATGGACAAATATATCAGCTAAACAGGTTCATTCAATTTTTAAGGTATTTGAACATATTGAAAATGAAGTCATTCAAGTCATAATTTGCAGGGTAGGCTTCAGATTTGACTTCCATCTATTTGAGACAATGTCAAATCTGAAGAATACCTTCCAAATTTTGATTTGAATGCCTTCCTTTTTAATAAGTTCAAATAACTTACAAATTGAATGGACTTGTTTAGCAGATATATTTGACCATTAATTGTCCAGTAATATTACCTTAGTGACAAAAAAAATGAACACATTCCAAAGTAAATTAGGCAATATCTAAATATCACACAAAATTATATGTACAATAGGGGCATCAATATCTACACTAAATTAAAGAGACTCACCCTTCTCTAGAGGTGTCAAATGGGTCGGGCTTTGGCCCGACCCGTCACTGTTCATGGGGGGCCGGGCCGGGCCCAAGAATTTGGGCCCACGGCCCGGCCCGGCCTGGCCCGTCTAAGGGCCCAACCCGGCCCAGCCCGTGGCCTACTGGGCCGGGCCCATGAGGCCCTTATGGGCCCAGGCCTATAAATTTTTTTTTTATTTTTATGTTGTATAGAAGTAAATTATTTTTATTTAACTAACTAAATGATCTTACAAATCTAAGATAAAATACAGGTATCTAACTTAAAAATATTAATTTCTATAGCCAAAAATTATATAGAAATAAATGGCTTCTTATTCATGATCAAATTCTTATTCTTTCTATAAAACTTTATTGAAAGCCTAGCTAATTTAGATTGAATAATAAATTTTTATAATGAATATTTTTTTATTAAGAGGACAAATTGATGACAAATTATATTTATTCAAATATTATAATAGACAGTATTTTGCTTTCCCATCAAAAAGAGAAAATAGTAAAATACTATATTTTTAAATAAAAATATTTTTAAAAAAATGGGGTCGGGCCCGGCCCGCTAGGCCCTGTGGGCTAAGGCCCGGCCCGGCCCTCTAGCCCACGGGCCGGGCCCTATCTAAGCCAAAGTGGGCCGGGCCCGGCCCGACCCTTTTAATAAAAGGGCCGACCCGGCCCGTTTAAAAAGCCTGCGGGCCGATTGGGGCCGGGCCGGGCCGGCCCTTTTGACACCTCTACCCTTCTCTACGGGTACATGTATTTTGCTGGGTATGATTCCAGTGAAGATTTTTTTATGATTTTGCTGCTGAAAAAGATCACATTGTCCTTTGCAAGTGGGGCCATAAAGAAAGTCTGCTTGAGCAAGAGGCCCCAGCTCATATTGTCCTTCCTGTCTCTGCCTTGTAGCTCGTGGTTGAAGGACAAAATCTTCTCTTTTATGCACTGTCAAAAAATTCATAGGTTAAGGTGTCATTAAAAGTTAGGAATATGGAATTTTTTTGGTCTAAGATCAATCGTGGACATATATACAGAACATTGTTACACCTTTTTGTGTTTTTTTTCCCATTCTTGCATAACTGTGCCAAATCTTCATATAGTCTCTTAACTCTAGAATGAGAGGAAACAATGTTGAAGTTGGGGGAGACAGGCAAAAGGGCTAACAGGAACCAACAGAAGGCAATAAGGGGACCTCCAAAATTGGGGATCATTGAAGGATCCTCATCATGTGAGCTAAGGAAGCGTCAACCCTTGTTCTCGTGCAACATCGATAATTATCCCAACAATTAGAAGCCGAAGCTGAAGCAGAGCAACAACATAAAAAACAACTAGATTTAGGACTAATCTTCAACAACTGCATTAGATATATAATTAAAGAACATTTCAGACTAAAGCTTTATAGACAGGAAGCCATGGTTTATATCCCCCTATGAAGGGGGCTTGATGGGGCTTACTTTGGACCCTCACATCCATGAGCTCAAGAATGATGTGGTGAAGAAGAGTTTTTGGCTCTTTCCTGGATCCCGTGGAAGCCTTGGAGGAATACCCATAATGATTTCAACAAGAACAACGTGGAGGGGCACCACTTCAAGTGATCGTGAGGGTCCATCACAAAAACTAAAAGAGGAATGAGTAAATCGAGGTGTAAGGTTTGAGTGGGAGAGTTTTATTTATTTATTTATTTTATTGTAGGAATCAAAGAAGCTTGATACTAAAGCCTTTGACAGAAACCCTAACTTCCTCTTATAACTTATGGGCAACCGACTAAATCAGGCAATCCAGCTAGGTCAAGTTAATCCGGGTTGAAGACCTGTGCTTGTGCCTCCCGTGTAGCACAACGATATAGTATCGCATCGCTCTTAGGGATCAATCAGAGTTAAAATTAGGTTAGGGTTTGTGACAAAAGGGAATTATAAGGCTAGAAAGACTTGGAGAAAGGAAGAAAGGGAAGATGAAAACTATTTGAGAGCAAATTGGTGGTTTACAAGAGGGTGTCAAATTAGGCGAACATTGTGGTGGAAGGGGAGAAATCGATTATGCTATTAGAAGAGAAATCAATTAGAATGATGAAGACAAAGATGATCAAGGATTCAACTACAATAAGTAATCCACTCTCCGGAAAACCCTAGATTCAAGACCAATCTTCAACAACTAAATCTGATAATAGAAGAACATTTCACACCAAAACTTTATTTAAAAAATAAAATCAACCCATAGAAGAGGCTTTGATAGGGCTCACCTTAAACCTTCACATCCATGAGCTCAAGAACTATGTGATGAACAAAGCTCCCTTGATTCCCTCCTAGATCCCATAGATGAAGCCTTAAATGAATACTCATAATGATCTCAACAAAAACAACAGGGTGAGGCACAATTTAAAGAGTTTAACAAATCAGTTTTAAGGGCCATCATGAAAATTGAAACAAGAATTTGTAAAATGTGCCAATAGAGGGGTAGGATTTGAGTGGGAGAGATAAAATTAGGTTAGAGTTTGTGACAAAAGGGAATTTTGGGGTTAGAAAGACTTAGGAGAAAGGGGTCGAGAAGATGAAAACTATTTGAAAGCAAATCGACTCAAGTGGGGGTTTATAAGAGGATGTTGAATTGTACGAACATTGTGGCGAAAGACGAGAAATCGATTATGCTATAAAAAAAGAAATTAATCTGAATAACAGTGACAAAAATTATTAAGATTTGATAAGAACAAAGTAATCTACTCCCCAAACATCCTAGAGAGAGAAAGTATATGGAATTTTTGGAAAAATATCTATTACATCAATTTTCTATTATTATAATTCAACACTTTGTTCTTATCTATTAGGCAAAAAGGCATACGATACCCTTGAAGTTTAGAGTAATTGCAAATAGAATCCTCGACATTTGATAAAATACAACTACCGTTGACCTTTAGTACCATGTTATAATTTCTCCCATGTCATTGCTTAACCCCAATTATATATTCAAAATGACCAAATTACCCTTAAATTTTAATAATGCCTTTTCATTTGCTCTTTTGTTTTCTTCTTTCTCCTTTTCTTTTTCTCTTATTCTTGGTCGTCGACCAACTAAACATCTCATTTCTCTTCATCTCAATGGCTATGGTGTCTTCATCCTTATTTTTGTTTCTCTTTTTTCAACAATGGCTATCGACAATAATGGTAATGTCAATGTTCTCTTTCTTCACATCAATGGCAATAGGATGCAGTAGTCGATGATTTCTCTTAGTTGAAGACAATGGCAAAACTTCTCGATTTTCTCTGTTGGAGGACTTTGCACCTCACATTCCTTCCAACAAAGTTGGATGTTCAACAATGGTAACCAACCATTGCATTAACGTCAGGCCTTTCCTTCTTTTCCTTCGATCATGATTGAATCAACACATTAGGGTAAGTCTTCCTGTCCAACAATATCAACAACCCTTTTTCTTTTTCCACAATCCCAAAAGTTAGATCCCAACATGACCAAACAACATCCTTTACAATCTCAATTGTCTACTTACTCTCTTACATGAGTCATCAAAAAACCTCATCTTTTTTTATATACTCAAGTAGTGATCTCTCCTTCTTTCTCTTCGAACCTTGGATATAGGGGATTGTTGGGGTTCTACAATGGACTTAGACCCCCAAATTTGGGGCTCCATAGCCAACCACCTTTAGTCTTTTTGTTTTTACTTTTTTTTTATTCTCTAAAGTTAAGAGAGGATAAAAAGAAGTAGACAAATAAAAAGAGTGAAGAGAGAAATACGAGTATTTTAGTTATTTTATTTCAATTTTAAACAAGAAAAATAGTTTCTTTTAATTTTTATAACCTAATGAGTTAGTCTTTGCAATTAAGATAAACATCAAGAATAGTTATTGTAATTTACTCTATTTGTTAATTTAGGAATTATCTATTTTAGAGTTCTATTCCTTTTTGGAAATATGGTGGAGAATTTTTTATGTTTTAATTATTTAAGATTAAATTCATAAGGTTAATAGTTAGTCGAAAACAAACCACCTTTAATTACTTAAAAAACAGCCAAATTTAGTTAACATGCTACAGATATTATTTTAAATAAAAAAGTGAAAAAGATTAAAAAGTCATAACCCAATATAGATTGATAATTTGAAAAAACAAATTTGTTATGTACTCAATGCGGGCTTGTAGGGAGGGAGGGGTGTTTGGGGAGGGGGTGAGGCCTACGCCTTATCTTATTTTGCTCACGTCAGACAAACGTTATATTATTCGACACAGACAATATAAAATTCTCGTTCCAAAAATATTGAAATAGGTAGGCATTGGCCTATACAAACAAATCTATAGTAAGTTGGTGAAAATTAGGAAATTAATAATTATTTTTGAATTATATATTTTTCATGTAGGTAATGTTTGTTAATCAATATATGGGATGAAAAAAGTAGAATATGAAAAACATTTCATACAAAAGTAATTTCCATTATATTTGTTAAATTTATCTAGTAATCCTTGAAAAAAAAAATCATGTAACTTCTTATATGGAATTGTTTAAATAAATTTATCTCTTTTCATTTTAGATAAATTTATCTTAAACTTTACAAATAAGAAAAATTATTTATATGTCCTCTAATGTATTCCAAAATATTTAATAAATAATCTAATAATAATTTTAAAATATATACTTTCCAACATTATCTTAGCAATTTCATATTTTGGTTCAAAAATCATTCTAACATTATCTTAATACAATTTAATCTTGTTTATTTTAATAAACGCTAAGTTTGGATGATATGGTAGATATGACCATGGTATCAAAATTTCATTTTTAGGTATACAAAATACATTTTAAATTAAGGAAATGGTGATGAATGACTTAGTATATGTTGTCTCCAATAAAGTGGGTGCGTGTCCATGATAAGCTTGAAAGACCTTCCTGACAAAATTGTTCTCGAAAAATCCTCCCGAAAGCCTCTCCTATGTACCCTCAAAAAACCTTCACATAAGTTTTTTTTGGGTTTAAGAATGTTTCTAGCCCACTTTTGATATCATTTCCTATAAATCCAAACAGATAATTCAAAAAATGTGGATGTTTTTTACTTGTTAACTTTGACTTCTATAAATAAGAGGTAATTCCTCTTATTTTAGTAAAACTAAAACTTTATTCAAATTACAATCTTCTTGTTTTTTTATACTTTTCTACAAAAATTAACTTAATTATTAGATGGCTTTCACGAGACACCTTGCACTCCTAACCGCTTCTTCTTTCACAAGTATCCTAGAAGCTAGATGTTCGAGACGAATATCCTCTGATAATTATAAATTATTTGTTATATCTAGATAACAACAATGTCAGTTATAAATTAGAGGAAACAAACATTATGTTGGAATAAATTATGCAGGTGGCAGAATTTAAATTTGAAATCTAAAAATTTCAGAGGTTCTGGCTTGCTACTGAATTAATATATAACTAACAAATCAATCAAAATATGAGCTAAGATTATTATTATTATTATTATTATTATTATTATTATTATGGTAGGGAAGAGAGAGATGAAATTAATTGAATATTAAAATTTACATATTTAATGTATTTGAAGAGGTCAAACTTTTATTAATAGAGTGCAATTCAATTGTCACCCAAAGTGAGAGGCCATATGCAAAATAATATTTTTTTAAAATTTATATCAACATTAATAAATATGTTAAGACATAATTTAACATATACATTATTATAGCATATAGTTTCTAATTTTTAACATTATATTTTGCAAATTATAAGTTTACTTTATTAGTTTTTATTTATCAATATTTGAGATATTATTTGATACAAAAAAATTAGGAAAAATTGTAATAACTACCGCTAGGGTTTTTGATGTAATTGCAAAAATCACCTCTCATGTTTTAAAAATAACAATAATTTGCCCTACTATTAATTGATGAATAGTTAAAATGATTATTTTATCCTTCACTCATTTTTTTTTATTTCTTCCTTTTTCTCACAACCCTTAGATATTTGGGTTCAATCAAATCTAGATTGAATCTTAATAGAGTTTGATCGTTGAAAATAAAAAGAAGAGGAGAGATGAAAATAGAAGAAAAAAAAATGAATTACCTTACACTAGATGAAAGCATATAAGGTCGACGTTGCATAGATAATGACAAGAGAAGAGGAGCAAAAGCATAATATGTCAAAAAATAGTAAAAATGACAATGGTGACGATTGGTGGCAATGTTGTTAGGTTAATTGTCAGAGATAAAGGCTTTTCACATATCAGGGTATTTTGGTCATTTATGAATATTTAATTGAGGGTAACTGATAACAGGAAAAATTATAACATAGCATTACACCTTGGGAATGCTTGATGTATTTATTCAAATATTAAGAGTAATTTTTATAATTATTTTAAATCTCAAGAGTATTGCATGTAATTTTTTAAAAAAATTATTTATAATCTCATAAATGATTTTTTAGTGAAATAATTAAGGGACATTTAATATAACCATTTTGTTATATCGTTAAAAACAAAATTTTAGCAACTTTTAAAAATTATTGGCCAAGCAAGTTGATTCATGTGGCACAATAGTAATATTTGTGTCATTTTGCATATCTGCCTCTAAGCTGGTAACAATAAGAGTTAGGTTCAGAGTTTTCCAGGGCATAGGTGCGTTGTCAAGAATTAGTGTTACGTTGATGTTAATTTAGTGAGGTGCGAATTCGAACCTTGTTCTACGTAGTGAGATAAAGTCTCACACCTGCGATTTATCTTCCCCTGCGTAATTGAGGGTATGAACACGAAAAATTACACAAGGACAGTTATCTCAAGAGTTAGGCTCAGAATGTCTCCAGGGCATAGATCAAATAGTTAGATCACGATAAACAAGAACTTATACTAGTAGGTCGTGGATTCAATTCCTTACCCTACGCAGTAAGGCAAAACTTCCACTTGTGATTTACCTCATCTACCGAAATCAAGATCACGAGTAGTGAGGGCCACGTGGGAGAAGTGATCGCAAGAGTTAGGTTCAAAGTGACAAAAACAAATTGAATTAAGTGGCGTGCCTAACATGACACATCAAGAATTATTTATAATGCTTCAACAAGGTTTGTTTGTAGCATAGGCAAAAGCAGTGTCGGTTTAAGAATTGGTAAGGCCTTAGGAAACAGGTGGCAACAACGCAGTCGATCGTAGCTCTCTCTCTCTCTCTCTTCCATCTTATTGCGCCAACATTGAGCAATTATGGGGTAGTTCTTGCAATTATGTTAAACTTCAAGGGTATCGCGTATAATTTGTCCAGATTTTATTGTATAATCTTGTATATGATTTTTGACTAAATTTTACAAATCCCCTTCAAGGTTTGTTTAACTTGCATTGATCATCTTTCTATTTTTAAAAATAACACACTATTCCCTTGCCATTAACTAATCTTAATCGTTTATCACACACCCTTGGTTTCTCTCTTCTCCTGTCCTCTTTTTTTGTTTTATCCTCCCCAAGCTATTATTCTTTTACCTCTACAAGGCTTGTTGGTGTCATCGTTCTTCATGTCGGTAAGTTCATATATCTACGCAATCTTTGATCTAGAAATTTGGGTTCGAAGACTAACTTATGTTATCAGTGAGCCCAGTTTATTTTTTATGTTTATGCGTTCGATTTGAAGATAAACCCAGGTAAGTAAGGGCGGATCCAAAAATTTATGTAAAAGGAGGCTAAAAAAATTTTTTGAGGTATAAAATTACACATATTTTTGGTGATTTCTGTGTTTTAAACCCATATCTATCTTGATTTTTGGGTTCAAATGACTTAGATTTCAATTTAGATTTTTTTTTATTCACTTATAGTATTCGAGTTTTGCCCGACTAATCTCCAAGGGTGGTCGACTTTTTCTCTTGATATATCTTCGGGTAAATTCAGATGCAATCGTAATTTATATACACTCAGAATTGAACATTCGACGCAGTTTATATGGAACTTGTTTTTTAGTTTTATTATTATTGTCTTCTAGTTAAATGTTATATTCCAGTAATAATTCTTTCTTTTAAGTTGTTGCACTGATTCAAACCATAATACTTAATATGAAATTTTAAGTATTTTACCACTACATCATACCCATAGGGGTTGGATTCTTTTGACTAGGGTGGCCAGGCGAATGTCATCGACCACCTATACCTTTTATTTATTTATTTTTTTCACAAGGAAAGGCCTATTTTAGAAATTTATTAAAAAAAAGCCTTAACTAAGATTTGTTAACAGCAGGGGATAAGTGATCCAAACTCAAGAGAGATGTATATTATTTTTAAAAGCACGTGCATGATTGATGAAATTTCAAGGGTGATACTTAGAATTTACTCATAATTTTTTAATAAAATAGTTAAGAGAACATTTAATATAACCTTTTTAATGTATTACTAAATAAAAATTTTGGGCTAATAGCATCAAAAATTCGAACTTTCTTGCATTTTTGCAATCTAATTCAAATGTTTCAATTTTAACAATTGTTTCTCAATTAGATGGATTGGGTGTAATTTTATCTAAGATCTAAAATTAATTTGGAATGCATGTATTATTGTTGACGTGGCAGATGGAGGGTTACAGTTATTGAGAAATCTAATGATATTTGTGAAAATATATGTGACAAGGTAATCTATCTTGTGTTTACAGAATTTTTATTTAATAAAAGTCTAAACTTTAAATAGTTTCTCAATGATAAAGATAAAGTTGTTGAGTGATCGAACAAATAATATGTTGGTGTCAATTTAATGGCTCCTGAATTTAATTTTTATCCTAAACGATAAGATTAAATTTTATAATTATAATTTTGTTTTAATATAGTTAAGAGTATGAGCGCTGAAAATCAGTGAAAAATGATAATTTGACAAATGATAAGATAGGTGTGCTTAATCATTGCTGTCCCTTTAATGACATGTAATTAAACAAACACGCGCTGTGAACGCGACGACCCTTTCCCATTCGTTTCTTTTAAGAAAGTTCTTCCTTCATGTCATGTGATTCATCTACTGAATCCCACCCGCTCTGTCTCAGATTGCTAGATATCCCAGAGGATCTCTCTCGATGGGGAAAACTGGGTTGTTTGATCTGGAGAGGCACTTCGCCTTTTACGGGGCTTATCATAGCAATCCAATCAACATAGCCATCCACACCTTTTTTGTTTGGCCAATTTTCTTCACGGCTCTGGTCATTCTCTACTTCGTGCCTTCTCCATTCAATCTCCCCAGCATCGAGATTTCTCTGATCGGGAACAATATTGTTCGGCCTGTGAATATTGGGTCCTTGGTTACCTTGATCTACGCCGTGTTTTATGTCTGTTTGGATGTGAAAGCTGGGTGTTTGGCTGCTTTCCTCTGTTTCGTTTGTTGGGTTTTCAGCGGTTACCTTGCAAGTCAACTGGGTTTTTCACTGGCTTGGAAGGTAAGTACTGTGATGCTATTTCATTTATATTATATCGAATTAATTAGGGTTTTTTATTTGGGCTCGAATTGAATGCTTGTCCTGCTTCTTAATTTTGAATTGGTGGTGTTTAGAACTGTGGCTTTTATGGCTTTGGTCCCTCAGTTCCCTTTTATTTTCCTTTCCTTTACGGCTTTTGTTGTTGACTTTTTATCAGATACCACTAACATTTTATGTACACAAGTATTTGTGAAATGAATGTTTCCAGCTACAGGGAGGGAGAAATACCAATATTTAGGCACTTTTTGCTGAATTTTGCGTTGCTTCTGTTTTTGGTATTTCATTTCTTTGCTGCTTTGGCTGTCTTTCTTTCCCTTCATCTACATAAGCCATATTTTATTGTCACCCCACTCTACCTTGTAGTCCTCCTTGCTGCCACTCATTCTTGAGCCAATTTTCTTCTGGTTGGTCTGGATTCACATGTTACTTGCCTTGTTCCGCAGTTTGGTTTGTTATTGGTAGTATTCATGATCTGGGGAAATTCAACTGTTATAATCCCGGATTGAAGGTACTGCCACAACAGTAAGTCCCTTCTTTTCCTCCCCTCCACTCTATAGAATCACATTTCATCATTTTGCTTATGCATTTTGTTGCTTTTAATGCAAAGAAAAATGATTATATGTATATCCTGTTGAATTATCAGTTACTGGGTGCAGCTTCAATCAAAATAAAAATAAAATTTTATTTAGTCAGCAGTTTCTCCTTTTTTTTTTTTTTTTTAACTAAATGGTCGGGTGATTGAAAATAATTTTTTTGAAAAATAAAAATAAAAATCAGACTTCACATGTAAAAACAGCCTCCTCTACCCTTCTAATGCAGGTAACACCATGGGAGCATGCATGATGCATGCTGATCCTTCTGTACATTGCGGCAAATGTGATAGGAATTCATGTCATTTCTTGTATCATACTATGTAGTCCAGCATGTTATACATTTTCATGGTTGTTCTCGAATTTATTGTTGTACCTATTATTATTATATATATATATGTGTGTGTGAGTGTGTGTGTGTGTATTGTTTGTTTTGATAAGTTTACCTATTAGCCAACTATAAATAAAAATTCAAAAGTGGAATTTTATATTCATGGATTCTAGCCAATTAGATATAATGGCATTATGATTTGTAATTGTTGATTTGTTTCCAGTGTTGAAAACAAGTTAAGTTGACCTGATCATTTAGAAGTTTAGACTTATTTGCTTATAATTTTTTTAAGTTGCGACTCAAACTTTAGTCGAATTCAAGCTTGAGATTTGAGTAGCTTGTTTAAAATTTTGTGAAGCTCAAGTTTAAGCTCAAACTTCACTCATGTATATTAAATTGACTTCAAATGAACCTTTTCATAATCTTTAGATTTCTCAATTTGAAACCCATTTTTTGTAGAATATATAAGATTAATGTAGCTTAACATATACTTATAGTTTAAATAATATAACAAATGAAAACTCAATTCGAAAACACCCACATTATCTTGGAATAGCCCCCAAATTAGATGAACTTATAAATAAGTCACAATCGAGTGATAAATACTATGTAGAGAGAAAACTACATTAGACTGAGTCAATAAATTACAACTTGAGCAAACTAAACACACTATCAAGAGAGCACAAAAACAAAAACCAAAATCCTCAGATCTTCATGAGAATTACAGCCCAAAAATTAATACAAACTCAGAGAAGGTGAGTCATTAATTGGAAGGATTGATATGACTTTATATCTATTATTTTTTGTCATAGTGTGGTATTGCCTAGTTGGTTGTTAGATTATGTTCATTATTCTTGTCACATGTAAGGCAATGTTTATTGAAAATTTATGGTCAAATATATCAGCTAAACAGGTTCATTCAATTTTTAAGGTATTTGAACATATTAAAAATGAAGTCATTCAAGTCATAATTTGCAGGGTAGGCTTCAGATTTGACTTCCATCTATTTGAGACAAAGTCAAATCTGAAGAATACCTTCCAAATTTTGATTTGAATGCCTTCCTTTTTAATAAGTTCAAATAACTTACAAATTGAATGGACTTGTTTAGCAGATATATTTGACCATTAATTGTCCATTAATATTACCTTAGTGACAAAAAAAATGAACACATTCCAAAGTAAATTAGGCAATATCTAAATATCACACAAAATTATATATACAATAGGGGCATCAATATCTACACTAAATTAAAGAGACTCACCCTTCTCTATGGGTACATGTATTTTGCTGGGTATGATTCCAATGAAGATTTTTTTACGATTTTGGTGCTGAAAAAGATCACGTTGTCCTTAGCAAGTGGGGCCATAAAGAAAGTCTGCTTGAGCAAGAGACCCCAGCTCATATTGTCCTTCCTGTCTCTGCCTTGTAGCTCTTGTAGTTGAAGGACAAAATCTTCTCTTTTATGCACTGTCAAACAATTCATAGGTTAAGGTGTCATTAAAAGTTAAGATTATGGAATTTTTTTGGTCTAAGATGAATCATGGACATATATACAGAACATTGTTACACCTTTTTGTGTTTTTTTTTTCCTTTCTTCAGATAGCCTCTTAACTCTAGAATGAGAGGAAACAATGTTGAAGTTGGGGGAGACCGGCAAAAGGCCTTTTGGTGTTTTTTTTTCCTTTCTTGCATAACTGTGTCAGATCTTCATATAGCCTCTTAACTCTAGAATGAGAGGAAACAATGTTGAAGTTGGGGGAGACAGGCAAAAGGGCTCACAGGAACCAACAGAAAGCAATAAGGGGATCTCCAAAATTGGGGATCATTGAAGGATCCTCATCATGTGAGCTAAGGAAGCATCAACCCTTGCTCTCGTGCAACATCGATAATTATCCCAACAATTAGAAGCCGAAGCTGAAGCAAAGCAACAACAAAAAAAACAACTAGATTCAGAACTAATCTTCAACAACTGCATTAGATAATTAAAGACAAGTTCAGACTAAAGCCTTATAGACAGGAAGCCATGGTTTATATCAACCTATGAAGAGGGCTTGATGGGGTTTGCCTTAGACCCTCACATCCATGAGCCCAAGAATGATGTGGTGAAAGAAGAGTTTTTGGCTCTTTCCTAGATCCCATGGTAGCCTTAGAGGAATACCCATAATGATTTCAACAAGAACAACGTGGAGGGGCACCACTTCAAGAGCGCAACAAATCAATTGTGAGGGTCCATCACAAAAACTGAAAGAGGAATGAGCAAATCGAGGTGTAGGGTTTGAGTGGGAGAGTTTAATTTTTTTTTTTTTAACGTAGGAATCAGAGAAATTCGATACTTAAGCTTTTGACAGAGACCCTGAGTTTCCCTTATAACTTACAGGCAACTGACTAAACCGAGCAATCCAGTCGGGCCGGGTTAATTTGACCTGTGCCCATGGCCCCCTATATATCGCAGCGATACAGTATCACACTGCTCCCAAAGATCAATCAGAGTTAAAATTAGGTTAGGGTTTGTGACAAAAGGGAATTATGAGGCTAGAAAGACTTGGAGAAAGGGGAAAAAAATATGCAAACTATTTGAGAGCAAATTGAATTGAGTGGTGATTTACAAGAGGGCGTCAAATTAGGCAAACATCATGGTGGAAGGGAGAGAAATCAATTAGAATGATGGAGACAAAGATGATCAAGATTCGACTACAATAAGTAATCCACTCTCCAGAAAAACCCTAGATTTAAGACCAATCTTCAACAACTATATCATATAATAAAAGAAAATTTCACACCAAATCTTTAATTAAAAAAAAATCAATCTATAAAGGGGGCTTTGATGGGGCTCACCTTAGACCTTCGTATACATGAGCTCAAGAACTATGTGATGAACAAAAGCTCCTTTGATTCTTTCCTAGATCCCATGGATGAAGCCCTAAATGAATACTCGTAATAATCTCAACAAAAACAACAGAGTGAGGCACAATTTCAAGAGTTTAACAAATCAATTCTGAGGGTCCTCATGAAAATTGAAACAAGGATTTGTAAAATGGGTCGATAGAAGGGTAGGGTTTGATTGGAAGAGATAAAATTAGGTTAGACTTTGTGACAAAAGGGAATTTTGGGGTTAGAAAAACTTAATTAGGAGAGAAGGGGGTCGAGAAGATGAAAACTATTTGAAAGCAAATCGAATCAAGTAGGAGTTTACAAGAGGATGTTGAATTGTACGAACGTCGTGGTGAAAGACGAGAAATCGATTATGCTATAAAAAGAAAAATCAATCTGAATGATAGTGACAAAAATGATTAGAATCTGATAACAACAAAGTAATCTACTCCCCAAACATCCTAGAGAGAGAAAGTACGTGGAATTTTTGGAAAAATATCTATTACATCAATTTTCTATTATTATAATTCAACATTTCGTTTCTCTATATGAAGGCATACGATACCCTTGAAGTTTAAAGTAATTGCAAATAGAATCCTCAACGTTTGATAAAATACAACTATCGTTCACCTTTAGTACCATGTTATAATTTATCCCATGTCATTACTTAACCCCAATTAAATATTTAAAAATGACCAAAATACCCTTAAATTTTAATAATACCCCTTCATTTGTTGTCTTGTTTCTTTCTTTCTCCCTTTCTTTTTCTCTTATTCTTGGTTGTCGATTAACTAAACCTCTCATTTCTTTTCATCTCAATGGATATGGTGTCTTCATCCTTCTTTGTGTCTCTCTTTTTTCAACAATGGTTATCGACAATAATGGTAATATCAATGTTCTCTATTTTCACATCGATGCAAAGAGTATGCAGTAATCGATGATTTTTCTTAGTTGAAAACAATGGCAAAGCTTCTCTATTTTCTCTGTTGGAGGACTTTGCACCTCACATTCCTTCCAATGAAATAGGATGTTCAACAATGGTAACCAACCACTGCATTAACGTCATGCCTTTCCTTCGATCATGGTTGATTCAACACATTAGGGTAAGTGTTCCTATCCAACAATGTTGACAACCCTTTTTCTTTTTCCACAATTCCAAAAGTTAGA
This sequence comes from Diospyros kaki, assembly GCA_036245055.1. Lineage (NCBI taxonomy): Eukaryota > Viridiplantae > Streptophyta > Magnoliopsida > Ericales > Ebenaceae > Diospyros > Diospyros kaki. The sequence continues at coordinate 2,999,680 of BSEG01000002.1, read as the reverse complement.
TCCCAACATGACCAAACAACATTCTTTACAATCTCAGTTGTCTACTTGCTTTCTTACATGAGTCATAAAAAAAACCTTATCTCTTTCGATATACATACTCAAGTAGTGATCTTTCTCTTGAAACCATAGATCTGGGGGATTGTTGGAGTTCTATAATGGATTTAGACCCCCAAATTTGGGGCTCCATAGCCAACCACCTTTAGTCTTTTTGTTTTTTACTTTTTTTTTTTTTTAAAGTGAGGAGAGAGTAGAAAGAAATAGACAAATAAGAAAAGTGAAGAGAGAAATAGGAGTATTTTAGTTATTTTATTTCAATTTTAAACAAGAGAAATAATTACTTCTAATTTTTATGATGTAATGAGTTAGTCTATACAATTAAGATAAACATCAAGAATAGTTATTGTAATTTACTCTATTTGTTAATTTAGGAATTATCTATTTTAGAGTTCTATTCTGTCGACGTTCAATTTCAGTCGAGTCTGATTCGTTTTGGGCCGCACTGAATGATTATCGATTACGGTAAAAAGAGAGGCCTTTTTAGGAAGCTAATGAAGAACACTTAACGATTTTCTCGTGGTTCGGCCAAAACGATGCCTACTCCACGCCCGCACTCTGATTATTCCTTTCAGAATGACGGTTCTTTTGATTATTCTCCCTGTTCCTTATGTTACCTCTGTCCCCTCTTTATAATCGAGGGGGCTTTACAATTCGGATAACATATAAAAATAAAAAGGTAATATAATGGGGGACAAACAGTCCTTATTATCTGTACAAAATCGTAAGTGGGATCTTCATCTCGAGGAGCATGGGCTGCTGCAGTGGATGGTCCCTACCTCTGATTCCTTAGCAGCTTTTACCACTTTATGCGATCTGACCGTTTTCGGCCAGCGACCTCGGTGGTCCAGCGATCTGAAGGATGCTCCCTAGAGTTCGCTCGCAGATAGCTTCAGACTCGTTTGAAGGCGTTATCGGGAGTTCGCCAGGTGTCGCTTTATAAGTTCGAGTTTTTGGTAGTGAAACGACCTCCCCTAGTGAGGTCGTTTGGGTCTTCTAGTTTCCAGGCAATCGGGCCGGCCCATCAGAGCGAGTCTAGCCCATACGGGAAATACGTATAACATAAGCCCCCCAGTTCGTGGTGCGATCCTCGCGCTGGGAACTGACGCGTGCCATCTGTTCTTCCGCCTCTTCGATGTCTGCCCAATCGTTTTAAATCTCGTCGTTCCACGCAGCACGCCTTGTCTGTAACGTATTTAATGCGCACTTTCCCCCATTACGGCGTATGATTATGCCTATGGGACCCATGAGCTATCGTGCGGCCGTTGGATGTGGAGTATGCGGTGAGTCGCATTTAGATCTAACGGTTGGGCCGATCGAAGCATTGGTATAAATAGTAAGGGGTGTCTACTTTTTCCCTCTTTCACGCCTCTTTTGAAATCTTTTCTAGGTTCTGCCTTCTTGTTTTCTTCTTCTCTTCTCGAAGCCTCCTCTGCTGCCTTTTTCCAGTCGTTCGTTGCTCTTCCTCTAGTGTTCGTTCCGACGTTTCGTACAGGCATCAGACTCATTGTTTGGTAAATCCGCTATGACTTCTTTTCTTTCTTCTTCTCGCCGGTTGACTATCGACGGTCCTGCCGATCGATATTGTCCCCGCTTATGGGAAGACGACTCGACTTGATTTGGCGTTTGCTGGGCTTTCCTGTTCAATGACCTTAGGATTAGTACCCTTTGGAATACCAGGCTTACAACTGCAGCCCCCTCCGCTTTAGGCGGCATCCTGTTTGCAAAGCGCTTTGACCTGAAAGATTTTTAGGGAGTGTTCTTAGGGTTTTTCTGGACTCTTGAGGTCTGGTCCGCAATTTGCGACCTAACTGTTCATTCTTTTTCTTTGTAGATGTCCGACCAATACTGCGGAAACTCAGGTCAAAAGCGCTGTAACTATACCGTAGGAGAAAACGACACTTCAAACTCGGAAGATTGCCTTATCATGGAGGGCCAAAACTGTGAGGGTGCGAGCTCGAGGTCTAGGGAAATCGTCGTTCTGACCTCTTCGGAAACCGACCTGGAGGTTCACGATCAGATCGCTGAAGGGAGCGCTGGTCGTGCGGTCTTCAAGAGATTCCCATCCAGAGTCAAACCTCGTGAGGTGATGGCTTGTGTCTGGGAGTTCCGTCTTCCCAATGTCTGCGAAGTATATATACCTACTTCGAGCTCTCATGCAGCCTACCCACCATCCAAATATGTAGCCATTAGTCATCAGCATCTCGAGTCCGGCCTTAGGTTCCCAATAGCTCCGTACCTTGTCGCTCTTTTAAACAACGTCAAGCTCGCCCCTTTTCAATTAACACCGAACTCGTATGCCCAACTTACTTCTTTGGCCCTTTTGTTCCTTATAAATAAACTTCCTCTCCCTTCGCCGAGACTGATAAAATTTCTGTTCTCTTTCAAAAATGCCAAGGACGGCCTGTACTACCTGGCAGCTCGCCCTTCTTCATACAAGGCCGCCCTTCCTCAGGGTAAAGCGAAGGGGAAGTCCAATGTGGACGATTACAAGTCCAGTTGGTTCTTCGTGTCCTGCCCTTCGCTTTCCCTTCTTAGGAACCATAGCTTCGTGCTAACCCCTGGTAAGCGAAGATCAGCCCATATAGATCTTTCTTCTTTTGAATACTTGTTTTAACTCGTTCGTCCTTTGATGCAGACTTCGGGGGTAAAAGACCGAGTTTGTCCTCTGAGAAAACAAACTTGCCCCTCCTCTCGACGTCGAGATCGTTCAGTTGGACCATATTAGGGACTTGGGCACCGAGATCCCCCTGTTGGCTCTCCAGACCGCAGGGGCGAGTAGTTCTAGAGAAGCTGATCAAGGCGGAAGCATGGTTGAACTCGACCTCCTCCAGCCGAAGCGATCTAAGGCGAGGTCGGGTGCCACCTCGTCAACAACCCCGAGCTCAAGTTCGTTGGACAACAGATCGGAGCAGACGCAACTGCGCCCCCCGCAACAGCAACACCAACAACTGCGGGGGGGGGGGGGTAACAGGAACAGCGGCAAAAAGCTCTGCCCTGTCAATCTCAACAACTGAGGGAAACCCATCAACAGCAAGGGCATCGACCCCTTCCTTCCGAGACCATGGTTCGAGCGGGGCACGTGGGAAAGAGGTCGCCGTTGCTCGAGACGCCCCTACTGTTGACTTGAAGAGGGGGCCCGACCATCCGCAGCCGAGGGAGGATGCCAAGGGCAAACGGGCCAGGGTCCCTGAGAAGGAGCTGCCCCTGGAGGCCCTGCCAGGAGGGATCTATGTTAACTCCCTTCTGAACTCTGCGCCCGACCTCTTGGGCGTGACCTCGAAGCCTCTTGACGACCCCAAGCTAAAGGGGATTGCTCTCTGGGACTTTATGGCCCGTCATAGCTTGGTGGTAAGAAACCCCCCCTTTTTTTTTAACTAACCTTTCTTCTTTCACAGACTTCCCTTGCCACCATGAAACTTCGGGCTCAGCACAAGGATTTTGATGACCAGCTCCGCACGGTGAGCACATCCCTTCAAGCCGAAGTAGAGAAGCTTGAGGATGGGAAGAAAGCCTAGCAGGCCGAAATAATAAAGCTCTCGGACGAGAAGGAAACTCTCCAGGCTGAGCTTCTTGCAGCTCGGAAAGACGTGGAGGGCTTCGAGATGCGTCTGAAGGCGGAAGCTCAGAAGAATAAAGACCTCGAAGAAGGGCTTCGTAGGTCAAAGATCATGTGGGAGTCCGCCAACTCCGGGCTTACTGCCGAGCTGAATAAAGCGAAGGAGGAGTTGCGGAGGGCTCAGGAGCGGCTTAAATCGATCGAGGCGGAGCTGAAGATGGCGAGAGAAGAGCAGGCTCGGGCGGATGATCGTGCAGCCCGATGTGAAGAGCTCGCCCAAAGGGCCATAGACGATGTAAGGGCGGAGGTCGAAGCGCGGATGGATGCTGTGCGCCGGGAGGCCAGATCCGACACCTACTCGGCATTCTTGTACACCCTTTGGGTGAACCATCCCGAGATGGATTTTTCTTTCTTTGGTGCGCAGGCTGTCGAGGAGGTGAAGCGGTACGCTGCCGAGGCCGCGGAGGATGCCATCGAAGTCAACCCTCTCGGCTCGTCTGCGGCTTCCGTGGTCAAGGTCGAGCCATCTGGGGCTGCCGATACTCAGTCCGGTGAGGTCGCCGAGAAGCCCCCTGCGGATTCTCAACCGACTCTGCCTTCTGCCGAGATCGATCCTGCTGAAGCAACCGCCCCTCCCAACTAGGACTTTCACATATGTGTATTTATTTTTTGTAATACAAGCTTCATTTAATAGAGACGGTTATTTTTCGTACTTTGTGCACAACACTTCAAATTTCTTCGTGAGCTCAAGTTTAATTTAACTTTTAGCAAAGTATTGATAATAATAATTCAAACCACTATCCATGATATATCTAGGAAAGAGTTGTTACCTTAAAAACAATTGTCTCTAGGGGAGTCTTCATAACCATAATTTGAAAACGGAGATAGGCTCGAATTAGTTTGCAGTCGATAGTTGTAATCAACGCGAACATTTATACTTGGGCAATTTCCAGGAAAAAAACTCCTCTTCAGCATATTTTGAAGGAGGTATGTAAAGGCATATCGCCTTGCTGTCTAGGCTAGCACATAGTGGCTGAGCAGCCCGTGATAAACGGTCAGGGGATGTATCTGGTAGGTCGCGAACGATCTTATTTATACAAATTGAGACGGATCCCGGCTCACTCATTCGAATCATGAAGATTTTGCTTAAACATGAGGTTGTGTCATGCCCTCGACTAGCATTTTGAAGCACTTGATAATTTTAACAAATACAGAGTAAATACTCAAGTAGGTCGTAATTCAAGGCTTTCTGCCAAGATAAAGGGACCCCCGGTTAGAGAAATCTTGACCCAGCATTGCCAAGCTATATGTTCATGTAGGTCGTAGGGCAACCCCAGCTAATCATACCATGGCTTGCTATGTCATTAATTTGCTAAGCCAAGATATGTGTCCAGATAGGTCGCGTTACGACCTCAGCTAACACATTGTGGCTTCTGCAATTTTTATTTGGATCGAGAGAGAACACCCAGGTAGGTCACAGACCGTAGCTTTAGGCTAAGATAAAAGGACCTCGGCTAGTGAACCCAACTCGGAGTTACTTGTGGAGGCCGTTACTCGGAAATTTCCAAACCATGACATTAAGTCAAGATGAATGGTTCCGGCTTCAGACCAAGACCTGAAGGAGGGACCAAGGTGAATGCTCAGTTGAGCCGCAAACCATAACATAGTGGTTAGGTTTTTTAGGCTCCAGCTCGCCAACCATGGCTTTTCAATTCCTTGTTTCAGGGATACCAATAAAGATAAAGTGCAATGAAAGTTCATGAATCTTAAACAGAATCACGAAAATTATTTGTAATAAAGAAGACGAAGAGTAGACGGGAACCATTACACTTATTTGAAGTAAGGACGGAGGTGCTCCACATTCCAAGCTCGTGGGAGAGAGAAGCCGTCCAAGTTTGCCAAATGGTATGCTCCGTTACTTAGATTTTCTTTGATGATGAATGGACCTTCCCAGTTAGGACCTAGTGTGCCGTCACTAGTCGTCCGTGCCCCTGGGAGTACCAGACGTAATACCGAATCTCCGACGTTGTAACGCCGGATTCGGACCTTCCGGTTGTAATATCGTGCTACCCTTTACTGATAAACGGCGACCCTTATGTGAGCCATATCTCTCGATTCTTCGAGCAGGTCAAGGTTAGCTGCCAGAAGCTCGTTATTGCGATCTGAGCTGAAGGTAGCCCTTCGGTGGCTGGTCACTTCGTTCTTGGCGGGGACCATAGCTTCCGACCCATATGCCATTGAGAATGGGGTTTCTCCAGTGCTACTCCGAGCTATTGTTCGATAGGCCCACAACACCGTTTGCAGTTCGTCCACCCAAGCCCCCTTTCTGGGTTCAAGCTTAGTTTTCAAGGTCTGCTTGATTATTTTGTTGACAGTTTCAACCTGTCCATTGGCCTGGGGGTGATCAACTGCGGTAAAGCTTTTTTGGATCCCCATCGATTCGCAGAATTGGATGAACTGCTCACTGGTGAATTGGGTTTCGTTATCCGTTATTATTTGTCGCGGCACCCCGAACCTACAGATTATGTTATCCCATGTGAATGCTTGTGCCTTCGCACTGGTGATCTGTGCGAGCTCTTTGGCCTCCGCCCATTTGGTGAAGTAGTCAACTGCTACTATGGCGTGCTTGCACCCTCCGCGAGCTATTGGGAGTGGCCCGATTAAGTCCATCCCCCAAATAGCGAACGACCATGGGCTACTCATCTGCTACAGATAAGCTGGCGTAGCTCGCGGAATTTTGGCGAACCTTTGGCACTTTTCGCATTTCTTAACTGTTTCTAGGGCATCTTGTTTTATGGTGGGCCAATAAAATCCTTGTTGGAGGGTCTTTTGTGCCAGCGAAAGTGCCCCTGTATGATTACCGCAGTGACCTGCATGAATTTCTTCGAGCACAGTCCGGCAATCGGTGCCATCAATGCATCTCAGGAGCGGGGCTGAGAACCCCCTTCTGTATAGTCTTTTGTCGTAGATGCAATACCGAGCTGCTTGAGCTCGCAGACAACGTGCTTCCAACTTATCTTCAGGTAGTTTGCCGTCTTGTAGATATTTCAGGATAGGAATCATCCACGAGTTTTGGGATACGGTGATCGCCATTGTTTCAGCTCGTTGATCTATACTTGGGACAGCTAAAAAATCCATGGGTATGTCTCCCGAGAATTCTGCATCCCGGGCGGTTACGAGACGAGCTAACGCGTCCACATGGGAGTTCTGGGAGCGGGGAATTTGGTGTATTTCATATTTTTCAAAAAGGGCAAGGAGCTCGCGTACCTTTTGCAAATATGCGAGCATTTTCGTATCTCTGACCTGGTATTCTCCCCGTACTTGGTTAACAACCAGCTGGGAGTCACTAAAAATCTTCAAGGATTCGGCTCGTATTTCTTTTGCTAGGTGGAGTCCAGCTAATAAGGCTTCATACTCAGATTCGTTATTAGTGGCCGAAAAATCGAACCTCAGGGCGTAGAGGATTTTGTGACCTTCGGGACTTATTAGCATAACTCCGGCTCCTGCTCCCTGTTCGCTCGATGACCCATCAACGTATAGCTCCCAGGATGGTTCTTTTAAGCTTTCTGTATCCTCGTTAATTGGCCCAGTAAACTCGGCGATGAAGTCTGTCAATGCTTGACCTTTTATCGCCGTCCTTGGTTTGTATTCAATGTCGAACTGAGCGAGTTCGATCGACCATTTCAGTAAGCGACCCGAGGTATCTGACTTTTGCAAGATTTGCTTCAACGGGTATTTGGTCATTACTTCGATTTCGTGAGCTTGAAAATAAGGTCGCAGCTTTCTTGATGCCACTATTAGACAGTAAGCCAATTTTTCGATTGGTGCGTACCTTATTTCTGCGTCAATCAAGCTTTTGGAGATGTAATAAATGGGGTGTTACACCCCTTCTTCTCCCCGGACGAGAGTCGCACTGAGAGCCTGTTGGGATACTCCCAAGTATAAGGTCAGCTTCTCTTCGTTCTTTGGTTTGGCGAGCAGTGGGGGTTGTCCCATGTATTCTTTCAGTTGCTGGAACGCGAACTCGCACTCTTCTGTCCATCTGAAGTCCTTCTCCTTTTTTAGCAGCTCGAAGAAAGGGGCGCACTTATCGGTCGCTTTTGAAATGAAGAGACTCAAGGCTACGACCTTCCCATTGAGGCTTTGCACCTCCTTCTTCCTTACGGGTGACCTCATATCTAACAAAGCCTTTATTTTGTCTGGGTTGGCTTCGATGCCTCTATTGTTTACCATGAATCCAAGGAATTTTCTGGAGGCTACCCCAAAGGCACACTTGAGTGGGTTGAGCTTCATCTGATAGATTCTGAGGATTCCAAACATCTCTTCCAGATCGGAAACATGGTCTGTTACTCGCTTAGATTTTATCAACATGTCATCAACGTATACCTCCATGGTTCTTCCAATGAGTGCTTCGAACATCATATTGACCAGCCTTTGGTAGGTCGCGCCAGCATTCTTCAATCTAAAGGGCATGACCTTATAACAGTGAAGCCCCCGATCAGTAATGAACGAGGTGTGCTCTTGGTCATTGGGATCCATGAGGATCTGGTTGTATCCTGAATAAGCATCCATGAAACTAAGGAGCTGGTGACCAGCCGTTGCATCCACTAGCTGATCGATTCTAGGGAGGGGGAAACTGTCCTTAGGACACGCCTTGTTCAGGTCGGTAAAGTCGACGCAGGTCCTCCACTTCCCGTTTTTCTTTTTTACCAAGACCGGGTTGGCCACCCAGGTCGGGTAATGGGCTTCCTTGATGAAGTTGTTCGCCAAGAGTTTGTCTACTTCTTCCTTAAGGGCGGTATAACGTTCTGGCGTCATTGGCCTCCTCTTCTGTCGCACTGGCCTGTAGCTTGGATCTATGTTAAGCTTGTGTGACATGACTTTTGGGGCGATTCCCACCATATCCTGATGGTTCCATGCAAATACATCAAGGTTAGCTTTAAGAAAATTTGTAAGTTGTTCTTTTACCTCAGAAGTTAAGTTCTTTCCTAGCTTGAGGTGTCTCTCTCCATCCGCTTTACCGACTGGGATATCTTCAAGCTCTTCCATGGGACTGGTGGGTTTGTTGCAGTCGATCTCGCGGGGATCCAGATCGTGACTAGTTTCCCATTGGCTGGCTGGTCGCGGGTCGTCTTTTGTAATTATGTTTACTTTCTTTCCTTTTGCCCCCATTTTTAGGGCATCTTCATAACAGCGTCTTGCGAGATGCTGCTCGCCCCGCACACTTTCTATTTCGTTGGGGGTCGAAAATTTTACAGTAAGCGACCTGGTCGATGTGACTAGGTCGAGGTCGTTCATTACTGGCCTTCCGAGCACGACGTTATACGCTGAGGGGCAGTCTATAATCAGGAAATCTGCCAAAGTGGTGGCTTAGTGTTTTGTGTCCCCGATGGTGAAGGGAAGGTTGATCCGTCCGACATGAATCACTGCATCACCAGTGAACTCATAGAGCGGCTCGGGTGACGAGCTCAATTGTTCTCTTCCCAGGCCCATCTGATCGAAGCACGCTTTGTACATCACATTCACCGAACTTCCCGTGTCCACCATTATTCTTCGCACTTCGGAGTTACCGATTTGCGCCCGGATAACGAGTGCATCATTATGGGGCCAATGAACGTCGTCGGCTTCTTCTTTTGAGAAAACCATGTTCTCCGGAGTTGGGCCACCCCTGGATCTCTTCGCAGGAACCGACTGTTCGCCTGACCTCGCTACCAGGACATGGTTGGCTTCTTGTACGTACTTGTCGCGGGACTTGTGGGAGGATCCCGCGAGATGAGGTCCACCATGAATCGTGTAAATAGTTTGCACGGTTGGCAAGCGTTCATCATCAGAGGGGGGTGGCTGTGCCGGTTGCTGGCTCGGTTGATTGGTTGGTTGCACTACGTAGTCTTTTAAGCGACCTCTTCGTATTAGATCTTCAATGGCGTCCCTTAGGGCCCAGCATTCAGAGGTGGTATGACCCGCCTCGTTGTGATATGCGCAGAACTTCTCTTTGTTTCGTAATTTGTTGGGAGTTCTCAACGGGTTGGGTTTCTCGAACTCCTCCTTGTTTCTTTCCATGGCAAAGATCCTATCTTGAGAGTCAGATATGACGCAATAACTATCGAAGCGTTGCGGCCTCGGAGGTCGTTCATCCCGCTCCACCTTGTGAGCCTGTTTAAACATTTCACCGCTCGAGTGATCTCCTCGAACTTCCCTTCCAGTGTCTCCGTTGTTCCTTTTCTTATTTTGGTTGGAGCCCCCGGTTTCTTCTCTAGGTCCTATGGGCTTCTTTGACCCGAAGGCGTCTTCCCACCGGACCTCCTTGGAGGCTCGTTCGTAAAATTCTCTCAGGTCCTTGACTGGGGTCCTGTAGATGCTCTCATAGGGCTTGCCATCTTTTCGGAGGCCTGCGGAGATCGCCGTGAGGATGCTCTCATCAGATGGATCCTCAACATTGCTCACCTCGCGTCTGAACCTGGTAATATAATCCCTCAAAGGCTCGTTTGCCTTTTGAAAAACGGTGGCGAGGTGGCATGGTGGTGCGAGCTGTCTTCTTAGGGCTCTGTATTGGTTGACAAATCTCTGTTGACATTCCTCCCAACTGATGATACTGCGGGGTGGAAGGTTTCTGAACCATGCTCGGGGAATAACACCCAGGACTGCTGGGAAAGTGCGACATTTAACCAGCGAGCTGGTCGTTTGCAAGTCCATTTGCACGTTATACGCGTCCAAGTAGTCATAGGGGTCGCTATCCCCGTTGTACTGTGGCATGCTTGGACTTTGAATCTTCGGGGGAGGGGCTCAAGTTCGACCTCTCTGGTGAACGGCGTCCTGTCTCCACGGCCATTGCTCTGGCTGCGGACCCCTTGTCTTTCCTCCAGCTATCGGACTCTCTAATATAATTCCTCCACAGTCGAGTCCGGGCCCACCGATTGCTGGACATGCGACCGTCTGCTCCTTTCCCTGTCTGGGGAGCGGTGATTCGGGAATGGGTAGTTGTCCCCGATATCTTCTTCTTCAGGCGGAGGTCGTTCTTCCTGCGGTTGGCGAATTCTCCGAGGCGAAGCCGGTGGGTCATGAGTGGCTCGCACTTGGGCTTGGGCCAGAATTCTGACTGCATCGGCGAGTTGCATTACCGTATTTTCTAACGCCTCCTGACGTTGCTGCCAGTCCCGGATAGTTCCGATCCCGGCAATTTGGCTGGCGGGTTGAACAGGGATCCGTGGTGGTATTCCAGCAGCATCTCCGGCGGGTGGCTGTAAAAGGCTGTCTACTGTCGGAGCAACGGGCCCTCCGTTTGGTGGAAAATCTCGCGGTCTGTCGCGGTGATTTTCTGGAGGGTCGACTGCTACCTCGGAACTTCGAGTATTCCTTCCTCTTGCCATGGCTATCGATCAGAGCGCAGCCCCTTCCTCTAGCGCCAAAATGTCGACGTTCAATTTCAGTCGAGTCTGATTCTTTTTGGGCCGCACTGAATGATTATCGATTACGGTAAGAAGAGAGGCCTTTTTAGGAAGCTAATGAAGAACACTTAACGATTTTCTCGTGGTTCGGTCAGAACGATGCCTACTCCACGCCCGCACTCTAATTATTCCTTTCAGAATAGTGGTTCTTCTGATTATTCTCTCTGTTCCTTATGTTACCTCTGTCCCCTCTTTATAATCGAGGGGGCTTTACAATTCGGATAACATATAAAAATAAAAAGGTAATATAATGGGGGACAAACAGTCCTTATTATCTGTACAAAATCGTAAGTGGGATCTTCATCTCGAGGAGCATGTGTAACACCCCGTTTTCTCAGGCGCGTTATAACTTGGGACGATTCTGGGACGACAATTTTTTTTTTCTTTCAACTCATACTAAGTCGCATCATTTCCCGCATCCGTCCCAAAATTTTCCTACATTACTTTATCTCGAAAGAGAGAGAATCGTTATATACATACCTCAAACGCGGAAGCTAGAATCGAACCTGTCATCTTACTTTAACATAAATCATAATCAAATCTTTACATCATCGTCTCTCGAACTTAATCCTCGATACAAGGCTATTCATCAATGACTTAAGACATGGCATAAGCTCTCAACATAACTTTAATACATAACTTACGTCCTCAATTAACATTAACACATAGCATACGTTCTCATATAGCATTAACCCTAACTAGGGTTTATACATCGTCATTAACCAAAAGGTTATACATCATCGTCATCATAACGTTCAGATTTCAAAAGTAGCAGGACTAAACACATGGGCTACATTACATGCATTCATCTCATCATTCATTCATCATTCATTTCATCGTGCACTTGGAAAGTGCCATTTCGTGCCTCATTCATCCTCGTACCTGCTACAATCTCCATCTGGAACGTTTGAATATTCCAGGGGCAAAAGCCCAATTAGATGATGAACCATCTAAGTAAGACTATAAAAAATCATTTTCGTGCATGAATGCAAAATGTCTTTCCTTTCATTTCGGTTTGAGCCGACCGTTCCTTATGCTACTCTCTATTTTTACAGCCTCCTTCTTAGGCCGAGGTGTATGGGTGCACCCTTGGAAAAGCAGCGGCCCCGGCCCGTACTCTCAAACCCTTATGCGAATGCATGATCAATAATGTCATCGTGAACACATGCACATTTCATCATCAATACATGTAAATACAATCTACATGACATATTCATACCAAGACATGACAACGTGATAAACTGTTTACATAAAATTGGGTTTTGGAAAAATAACTTACAAATCAAGTCTTTTCGTAAAACTACATTCAGTTGAGAAATATCACTTACAACAAAACATTTTCCATAAATCCAAATTCATTTGGGTAGTACTACTTACCTCGTACGCATCTCATAACATCTCGATCCTCATGTCAGGTGACTAACGTACTCAATTCAAATCCTCAACATACCCTGGCCATCATATTCGTTTAATAACATCAATAATCTATTCCTCATAATTTTCTTATAACTTATCCTTTATTTCTTCCTATTTTTCTCAATAATTCCATAATATTCCTCAATAAATAATTCATCAATAATTTCTCACTAACTAGTTCCTCAATAATTTCTTAATAGCAATTCTTAAAATCATTTTCCTAATTTACTAGAATTTTTAAGAAATTTTGTTTACCTTAGTTTGGCTTCTCGGGCTGCCTCGGAATGCGTACCATGACCTTGAAATGCGTGCACAACCTTGATCCTCGAGTCTTGCCTCAATTCTCATGCCCGACCTTGATTCTCACACCCTACTTCACTATTTACACACCACATCAATTCTTGTGCGATATCTCGATTTTCGTGCACCACCTCGATTTTCGTGCATCGCTTCGAAACGCATGCCCGAACCATTTTTTTTTCCTCGCCAAAGTCTCCGGAATATTAATACATCCTAATTCCCTATTTTTCCGATATTTTTCGGGATCGTTTCCTATATTTTTTCAATTTTTTTCATTTTCTTTCATTTTTCTTCTTTTTTTTTTCTTTTCTTTTTCTTTTCTATTTTTCTTTTTCTTCTCTCCTATTCACTCATCTTCTTCACGCTACTCCTCTCCTGCAACTCTTCTTCTTCATCCTTTTCTTCTTTCTTCTTTATTTTCTTTTTCTTTCTTTTCTTTTCTCTTTTCTTCTTCTTCTTCTTCTTCACCGCTGCAGCCCCTGCAACTTGCGGCTTCTTCTTCACCGAGCACGCACGCACAACGCACATGGCTGCCCCGCGCGCGCCTGCTCCGCCCGACGCCTCCTTGCTCGCTGCTACAGCAAGCTCGCGGCCATTGTCGCCCCTCACGAGCCCACCTGCTCGCTACCGCAAGCTCGCGTCGGCCATGAATGGCCACCGCTGGTCGCTGTTTTCTCGTCCAAGCTGCCTTGCATCCGCGACGACCTACTCCGCTATTGCACAGCAACTTGAAGCTACCTGTGCTGCCACCTCCATGGCCGAAATCGGCCTAAGCTCTCCCTCTCTTTCTCTCTTTGCTCTCACTCTCTCCCTCTGATTTTGGCCATTCTCGGCCACTGCTACACCATGGCCAATTCGGCCATTCCCTCTTTCTCACTGCCTCACGGCTTTCGGCCATGGCTGATTCGGCCATGCTGCAACTCTCTCATCTCGCACACTATATATATATATATATATATATCCGAACAACCTTGGGCGCCACTCTTCTCCCGACAGCTCCCTTGATTCAACAGCCCAAAGCTCCAACATGCTGCAAGCTGCCTCCCATGCGCAGAAACAACTTCTTCCCTGCCTTCACGCGCACAGACAGAACACATGGAGCCTCTCACTGCTCCTCACGCGTGCCTCGACTGCCCCTTCATGCCATCACACGAGCATGCCTTTACATATAATATCACTAATATAACTATGTAAAATATATATTTAATCCCTTATTTTATCCTTAATACTCTTGAAAAATACCTTAAATTGCAATTACACCCCTAACGATTAAATTAATTTCCATTACAGTACTTTAAAACCAAAATTAATAACTTCGGGTTTACTCAATAAAATTAATTTCGTCGCTGGATGCTTACCGGGCACTTGATTCGTCCTGAAATCGCCTAAGAGTTAATCGTTATAAAAAAATCGGAGCCTCCCTAGGGTTTTATTGAATTTTTGGATGTCCCATGCGATAATTCAGTATTTCAGCCTGATCTGAAGCTTACATTTTTGCTGTACCGAAAACTGTCTCAATTCTGATTTCTTTTACTTCCATAAATTCTATCTTGGAACGCTTATCGAGATTATGCCATTTTTCATAACCAATACATTCTGGGGCGTTCTTTCCAGTCGATTTGGCAATTTATTTTGCTATTCGGCCTATTTTTCGATATTTTATTCTCACTTAAATGATGTGGCAAGCTTACACTGAAACAGGGTATTACAGCATGGGTTGCTGCAGTGGATGGTCCCTACCTCTGATTCCTTAGCAGCTTTTACCACTTTATGCGAGCTGACCGTTTTCGGCCAGCGACCTCGGTGGTCCAGCGATCTGAAAGATGATCCCTAGAGTTCGCTCGCAGATAGCTTCAGACTCGTTTGAAGGCGTTATCGGGAGTTCGCCAGGTGTCACTTTATAAGTTCGGGTTTTTGGTAGTGAAACGACCTCCCCTAGTGAGGTCGTTTGGGCCTTCTTGTTTTCAGGCGATCGGGCCGGCCCATCAGAGCGAGTCTAGCCCATACGAGAAATACGTATAACATATTCCTTTTTGGAAATATGGTAGAGAATTTTTCATGTTTATTTAAGATTAAATTCATAAGGTTAATAGTTAGTAGAAAACAAACCACCTTTAATTACTTAAAAGGAGCCAAATTTAGTTAACATGCTACAAATATTATTTTAAATAAAAAAGTGAAAATGATTAAAAATCCATAACCCAGTATAGATTGATAATTCAAAAAATCATATTTGTTCTATACTTGATGCGGGCATGCAAATGGGGTGTTTGGGGAGAGGGTGAGGTTCACACCCCTCTTTCATTTTGTTCACGTCAAGCAAACGTTATATTGTTCGATATAGATAACATAAGATTCTCTATTAAAATATGTTGACATTGGCCTATACAAATAAATCTATAGTAAGTTGGTGAAAATTAAGAAATTAATAATTATTTTTGAATTATATATTCTTCATTTAGATAATGTTTTTTAACTAATATATGGATTGAAAAAAGTAGAATATAGAAAACATTTCAAACAAAAGTGATTTTCATTATATTTGTTAAATTTATCTAGTAATTCTTGAAAAAAAAATCACATGATTTTTTATCTGAACTTGTTTAGATAAATTTATCTCTTTTCCCTTTAGATAAATTTATCTTAGATTTTACATATAAGAAAAAATTATTTATATGTCTCTTAATGCATTTTAAAAAATTTAATAAATAGTCTGATAAAAATCTCGGAATACTTCTCAACATTATTTTAATAATTCTATATTTTGGTCCGAAAATCATTTCAACCTTATCTTGATATAATATTATCTTGTTCAATTTAACAGAAGGTATCTTAAAATGATATCGTGGATATGACCATGGTATCAAATTTTCATTTTTAGGGATACAAAATACATTTTAAATTAAGCAAATGGTTATGAATGACTTAGTATATGTCGTGTCCAATAAAGTGGGCACGTGTCCATGATAAGCTTGAGAGACCTTCCCGGCAGAATTGTCCTTGGAAAGCTCTCTCAAAAGTTTCTTATAGGTACCCTTGAGAAACCTTCACAGAAGCTTTTTTTGGGTTTAAGAATGTTTTTAGCCCATTACTAATGTCTTTTCCTAAAAATTCAAATAGATAATTCAAAAAATATGAATGTTTTTTTACTAGTCAACTTTGACTTCTAGAAATAAGAGGTGATTCCTCCAATCTTGGTAAAACTAAAACTTTATTCAAATTACAATCTTCTTATTTTTTCACACTTTTCTATATAGACTAACTTTATCATCAAAGAACTTGCACATGAAAGATCCTGCACCCCTAACTGTTTT
The DNA here is from genome assembly GCA_036245055.1 of Diospyros kaki. Classification (NCBI taxonomy): domain Eukaryota; kingdom Viridiplantae; phylum Streptophyta; class Magnoliopsida; order Ericales; family Ebenaceae; genus Diospyros; species Diospyros kaki. Next base: position 2,983,592 of record BSEG01000002.1, on the reverse strand, counting down.
TTCTTTCGCAAGTATCTTAGAGACTAGATGCTCGAGACGAATACCCTCTGATAATTATAAATTAATTGTTATATCTAAATAACAACAATAACAATTATAAATTAAAGGAAACAAACATTATGTTGGAATAAATTATGCAGATGGCAGAATTTAAATTTGAAATCTAAAAATTTCAGAGGTTCTGGCTTGCTACGGAATTAATACATAACTAAAAAATCAATCAAAATATGAGCTAAGATTATTATTATTATTATTATTATTATTATTATTATTATTATTATTATTATTATTATTATTATTATTATTATTATTATTATAGGCAAGAGAGAGATGAAATTAATTTAATATTAAAATTTACATATTTAATGTATTTGAAGAGGAACTTTTATTAATGGAGTGCAATTCAGTTGTCACCCAGAGTGAGAGGCCATATGCAAAATAATATTTTTTTTAAATTTATATCAATATTAATAAATATGTTAAGACATAATTTAACATATACATTATTATAGCATATAGTTTCTAATTTTTAACATTATATTTTGCAAATTATAAGTTTACTTTATTAGTTTTTATTTGTCAATATTTGAGATATTATTTGATACCAAAAAAAAATTAGGAAAAATTGTAATAACTACCGCAGATTTTTGATGTTGTTGCAAAAATCACCACTCGTGTTTTAGAAATAACAATAATATGCCATATCGTTAAATGAATAGTTAAAATTATCATTTTATCCTTCACTTATTTTTTTTTCTTTTCTTCTTTTTTCATGATCCTTAGATATTTGGATTCGATTAAATCTAAATTGAACTTTATCAGGGTTTGATCATCAAAAATAGAAAGAAGGGGAGGGATGAAAATAGATGAAGAAAAAGAAAAGAAAAAAAAAAGAAAATGAGTTTCCTCACACTGGCAAGAGCAAAAGTGAATGGGTCACAAGTGAAAAGGAGAAGCAAAAGCATAGTATGTCAAAAAATAGTAAAATTGGCGATGGTACAATGGCCAGATAGAAAGGCTTTTCACATATCAGGGCAGTTTGGTCATTTATGAATATTTAATTGAGGGCAACTAATAACAGGAAAAATTATAACATAGCATTGCACCCCGGGAATGCTTGTTGTATTTAAGAGTAATTCTTATGATTATTTATAATCTCATATATGATTTTTCAGTGAAATAATTAAAGGACCATTTAATATAACCTTTTTGTTATATCATTGAAAACAAAATTTTAGCATCTTTTCAAAATTATGGGCCAAGCAAGTTGATTCATGTGGCACAATCGTGGTATGCATGCCATTTTGCATATTTACCTTCAAGTCTTCACTTGAGATTTTATTTTTCTGTCGAAATTGAGGGCACGAACAATGAGGGACCACGCAAGGACAATAATCCTAAGAGTTAAGTTTAAAAAGTGACAAAAACAAATTGAATTAAGTGACGTGCCTAACGTGACAGATCAAGAATTATTCATAAAGCTTCAACAAGGTTTGCTTGTAGCATAGGCAAAAGCAGGGCTGGTTTAAGAGTTAGTAGGGTTCTAGACAGCAGGTGGCAACGGTGCAATTGACTATAGTTCTCTCTCTCTCTGTCTCTCTCTCTCTCTCTTTCTCTCTTGTCGTACTGGGTCAGCACTGAGCAGCATCACCGTCGCCTAACCAGCGATCATGTGTCTTCGATTTTTTGCTCTTGGTCTCCTTCCTCTCGCTAATGATTGCGTCTCTTGGTTTTTGTCGGCGTTCATAGTTTTCTTTCACTAGCATCTCCTTCTGTTCACTGTCTTCTTCCTCGGGCATCTCTCTTACTCTCCGGGTTTCCTTCTTTCGATATCTTTTCTAGTGTGCCATTTTGTTGGGACTCCCTTTTTAAGGGCCTTAGACATAGGCCTTAGTGGCGTATGTCATAAGCTGACCCTAGGGCAAAAGAGTATAATAAGAGAGTTCATAAAGTATTATTTTTTACAAAAGAGTCTCTTTATTATACTAATTTAACCCTTTTGCCAAAAAAAAATTATAAAACAATGTATATAATATATCAAATTTGCAAAATGAATTAATTCAACTAACACTTACTTGAATAATGGTATGAGCAAGGAGTTTTTCTTCTTTTATTTTGCAAAATTAAAAATTCCAGAATGCTAAGAAATGCGTTGGAACTAAGTAGTATAGAAAAAGATTATGGGTAGTTTAGTTGGGGTAGTTCTTGCAATTATGTTAAACTTCAAGGGTATCATGTACAATTTCTACAAATTTTATTATATAATCTTGTATATGATTTTTGACTAAATTTTACAAATCTCCCTTAGGGTTTGTCTAACTTGCATTGATTACCCTTTTATTTTCTAAAATAACATTCTATTCCCTTGCCATTAACTAATCTCGACCATTTTAACCCTTTTTAAAACATGTCCTTGGATTCTCTCTTCTCTCTTTCCCTTTTTTCTTTTATCCTCTCCAAGCTATTCTTCTACCTCTACAAGGCTTGTAATACCACGTTTCGGCATAAAGTTGTCACATAATTTAAGTGAGATTAAAATATCAAAAATTAGTTTGATAGTAAAAATAAATCGCCGAATCAGCCGCAAGGAGTGCCCTAGAACCTTGTTGTCTAAGAAAAATAATATAAAATTGATGAACATTTTGAGATAGAATTTATGGTATTAAAAGAAATTAGAATCGAGACTGTTTTCAGTACAGCTGCGATTCAGGATGAAAAATCGAATTATCGTAAGGGACTTTCAAGAAGTCAACAGAATCCTAAGGGGCTCTGGTTTTGCGTAAGGATCAACCTTGAAGTGATTTCGGGATGAAACAAATGTCATATGAGGATATTTGGACAAAATCGTACTTATCGAGTAACTTGAAATTATTAATTTTGAATTTTAAGTATATCGGTGATTATCAATTCGGTATTTGAGGGTGTAATAGCAATTGTGCAAAGTCTAAAATAGGATTATGAAATTAATTAAGATAAATTGAGAGAGTATGATGAGGTATGGTGAAGTGTGGTAAGGTGATGTGAGGTATAGTGGATATGATAAAGTGATGTGAGGTATAGTGATAAAGTAAGGTATACTGAGGTGATATGAGGAATGATTGGTATGGTGAAGTGATGTGAGGTATGGTGAAGAAAAATGTGAAGATTGTAATGACTCGTTAGTGGGCCTAGGAATTTATTAATATTTTATTTATGGAGATTGAAAATTTTTGCCCTATCAAATTAAATGTTAAGAAATATTTTTGTGTGACAAAATTTATGTAAATAAATTAGGTATTAAATTAATGGATTGGGATTTGAAAGTTTGGGTTGAGCCTAAGGGGAGATTTTGTATATTTTAATTTTTAAAATGATGTGAAGCCCATTGGGCTTAAAGATATGTTGAGGCCTTTTAAGCAAGCTAATGGAAATGGGCCATTATATTTAATTGGGCCCATGTATTTATATGAATGGATTTTTTTGATTTGGGCTTAGTCCTATGTGTATAATAATGAGAGATGAAATTATATAAATGAGAAAAATGCAAATGACCATTAAGGGCTTGGATATTTGTGTGTGTGTTTTAGGTGGAGTATATTAGTAAAAGCAAAGGGGAGAGTGGTTGGCAAGCCATTCCCTCCCCCTCACCTCTCCATGCCACCTTAATTGTTTTCTTCTTCATCTCCTATTCTCTTTCTCTTGTGACTTTCATTTTTCCTTCTTCTCATTTTTCCTTCTTTCTTCTTCTCCATCTTTGATATCTATTGAAGCTTGAAGAAAAGTTGCAGCTAGGTGTATTTCTTTTTCTTGGATTTTTCTTCATCAAAGGCAAGTTCTCCTAGCACTCTTGGTTTCTTTTGTGCAAGCTTGTCCTTGTTTATTATGATGTCTGCTTCATGACTCTTTATCTTCTCATGGTTAAAAGTATTGTTGATATCGGTTATATATTTTTGCCATTTTTCCTTTGATCTATACGTTACATATTGTTATGTCAAGCCTTTGTTGGGTCTTGTTGATGGTTTCGTTGGGGTTTGCTCACCTCATTCTTCCTTCAAGGAATGACATTGATGGGTTAGGAAGCTAGAATGGAAGTTTTGGAATGTTTGGTGGCTATTTTGTGGGTTTTTGGTCAGTTTTTTGGCATTTTTTCGTCGTTCTCGGCTAAGTCGACTCTGGCCGAGTTGACTCGATTTTGGGCAAGTCGACTCGGATTTTCGCCGAGTTGACTCAGCAGCAGTTTTGATTGCTCTGCGCATACTCCACTTTTTCGACCATAACTTTTGACGTAGAACTCGAAATTGCAATCCGTTTGAAGCATCATAAACTAGACTTCAAGGACTTTAATTTGATATATAATATGATATATTATGGATATGGTTTGAGTAGGAAAAATATGAGGAAACCTCTGAAAATTCTAAGAAATTAATTTGGGGCTTGAGGAGCATGCCCGAGGGCAGAAAATTATTCAGACAATCGTTTTGATGTTAATGCACGCATATTGAGAAAGCCTGAGAGACTAACTCAAGGTAAGTGATTTTTCTCAGAAATTATTTTATGAATTGTGGTAGTGAGAAAATTGAGAAAATGTTTGAGAAATTATTTAGTGTGAAATTATTGAGGAAAAATGAGGAGAAATTATGAGGAAATTATGGAGAAAATAGATATTGATATTCTTTTGAATGAATAAATGTTAGTACGATTATTTGAGATTTGACATAAAAATTGAGGTTGGACACGTTATTCAAGGCATTTTGAGTTACATTTGAGGTTAGTAGTTTACCATCAAAACTTGACTTGATTTATACAAATGGTTTTGACTTGTGAGTAGTTCTACTGAAAACTTGATTTTATTATGAGAGATTCTACTTCAACTTGGTTTATTTTAGGTGGTTCAACCCCATACATGATGTGTTTATACAAATAATTTGACCTATGATAGGTTGTTGCATATGGATAGTTCATCCAAAGTGATTATTTACATGTGCATTGAATTTTATATTTTAAATTATGTGCATGCAAATAATGATTTTATATGATGCATGGTTGGTAATAATGATATTGGCATGTTTGAGTGATGTCTATGTGGGATGTGGGTTGTCAACCTGTGTTGTGGCACTTGAGTGATAGCACTCGGGATGCGTGCCAAAAATTAATGTTATGTGACCCACTTGGGACGGAACTGAGACAAACTTCACCTTATGGTACTCAAGTGGCAGGGCTAAGAGTGGACACCACTCCAGATGTTGGCTCAAGTGACAGGGCTAAGAGTGGACACCACCCTAGGTTCCTTTAAAAAATAGCATTATTGCCTAGGTGAATGTTGATTTCGAAGATAATGTTGATCATCTTGTAGTCAGGATTGTGTTGAGATCTAGAATGCTTTTGAATGGGAGTGTTATGCCTAACATGATAGAGGGGTGATACCTGGGTTCATGAGTTGAGGTTGTCCCTCTTAAGCAGGATTGTGTTATGCCAATGTGTCGATAAGGTTGTGTTGCCTTTAGAGAGATTACATTTTTTCTCATTAAGTTTAAGTGTTATGTGGGATTCTCTCTTGGGCTGGGACATGTCGAGATATGTCGGTTTGTTTTATGGTTTTACATATATTAATGAAAATGTTTTGAACTCTCACTTAGATGATTCAATATCTAATTTGGACTATGTTCCTAGAATATTCAAATGTTCCAGATGAAAGCAGCGGTGCTAAAGGAAAAGGGGTTATCGAGATGTAGTTGTCATTACGTTGGTGATCTTTAGCGTATATTTTGTCTATGTTTGAGGTGTTTAATAGTTGTCATTGAAAGATGAGTCTCTATGTATTTTATTTTGAAGATGTCATGTCAAATGATGATTCAATTTCTACGTTATGAATAAGGTGAATTTAGTTATGTGAAATTTGAAATTTTGATTCTGCTTTCGCTGATATGATTGATATAACTTGTCTTAGCACATTCCTTTAAATTGATATGCTGATAAGGTAAAATGGGATTATCAGAGTTTAATTTATGTTGAGATTGTTCTTGAGAAAAAATAATATTCCCAAAATTCAATGTTAACGTACGCTTGAAAAAAACGAGATGTTACAAGGTTAGTCAATGCCATCATTCTTTGTGTCAATAAATTCTATATATCTACTCAATCTTTGATCTAGAAATTGGGGTTATATTATTACCGAGCTTAGTTTATTTTTTATGTTTATCATTTCGATTTAAAAATAAAAATAAACACAGGCAAACCCTAATTGTAGATTGTCGAAAATTGAGGTCATCTTTAAATCTAGAAATCAATATGGGTTGAAAAAGGAATTAAAAAATTTGGTGATTTATGTGTTTCAAACCCATTTCTGTCTTGATTTTTGAGTTTAAATGACTCAGATTTCAATCTGGATTCTTTCGACTGGGCTAGCTAGGCGATGGTCATCGACAACCTGTACTTCTTTTTCTTGTTGAGAGAAAATGCATATTTTAGAAATTTATAAAAAAAAAATTAATTAAGATTTGTTAACACTAAGGATAAGTGATCCAATGTAACGCTCAGCTTTTTTGGGTGTGTTATAACTTGGACAATTTCGGGATAATAATTTTTTTTTCTTTTCAAACTTAATTATAAATCATATCATTCCTCGAAGTCGTTCTAGAATTTTCATTCATTTATTTCGAAAGAGAATCATTATGCACATCAAATATGGAAGCAATGATCGAAACCTGATATCTTAACATTGATCATAAATAAATTCTTACATCTTCAACATTCCTCAAAACGTTCAGAATTTAAAGTAGCAGAACTTAAATACATGGGCTACATAACGTACGTTTTATTCCTCATGCACTCTGCTAAATACCATTTCATACCTCATTTATCCTCGTATCTACTACAATCTCCATTTGGAACGTTTGAATATTCTAGGGGTAAAACCCAAGTTAGATGATAAATCATCTAAGTAAGAGTACATAAAACATATTTCGTGCATGAATGTAATGTCTTACGCATCGTAGGTGTCAACGGCACCCCTTATGCTATCTACTATTTTTGCGACCACCTCTTTCAAAACCGGGGTATATGGGTGCGCCCTTGGTAAAGCAGCGGTGCCAGTTCGTACTCCCTACGGCTACAATGCGCGTGATCAATAATATCAACGTGTACATATGCATTTCATAGCATGTTATGTATGTAGTCTACGTGATGAATACATATCCGAGCATGTCAATATGAAGAAAACAATTTCGAGGAACATAAATCACTTACAAACCAAGTATTTTCCATAAAACCAAATTTAGTTGGGAAGTACCACTTACCTCGATATTCGCGCTTGTCTCGAAATACGTGTATCACCTCGATTTGTGTGCTAATCTCAAAATTTGCACAAGTCACTTTAACTTAAGCCTCAAAGCATCCTAATCCCCATAATTATTTAAATAAACATTAAAACCTATTTTTTCATAATTTTTTAATTTTTTCTCTATTTTTTCATATTTTTCCTCAATAAATCCAAACTAAATATTTCTAAAATATTTCCTCAAATATTTCACTACAACAATTCATAAAATAATACTTTTGAATTTTTGAAATTTTCTAAAAAATTTACTTACCTTAACTTAACATCTCTGACTTCCTTAGTATGCGTGTCATATCCTCGAAATGCATGCCTGAGCCATTTTCCTCACTAAAATCTCTAAGATATTACCGAAACATAATTTCCTATTTTTTGAGATTTTCTAAGATTTTTCCCCATAATTTTTTTTTCTTTTCTTTTCTTCTTTTCTTTTTTTTTTCTTTTTCTCTTTCTCCTATTCACCTTCTTCTTCCTCCCGCTGCAACCCCTGCGACTCCACTTCTTCTTCTCTTTTCTTCTTTTCCTTTTTCTTTTCTTTCTTCTTTCTCTTCTTCTTTCTCTTCTCTTCTTCCTCCTCTGTTTCTTCTTTCTTCGCACAGCACTCACGCACGAACAAAGCACCGCAACTGCCGGCTTTGTCGCCGCCCACGCTGGCCGCGTTCGCCGCCTCCCTCACTGCCCGTTGGCACTTTCGCCGGCCTTGCCGCCACGAGCTGCCATCGCGGCAGCTCCCCCGCGCATGCTGCCCGCACATGGCCTCCCAGCTGCAACAGTCGCAGCTGCCATGGCTGAAACCAGCCACCCCGGCCACTTCCGACAGCCTCTGCTGTCGCCTCCCAAGCCTCCAACCGCTTTCGCGTTGCTGCTCTGCCCCTGCTCACTGGCTTGCCTTCTTCTGCGCATCTTGTAGGTTGCGGCCATGGCTGCTCCAGCTCACTGTCATGGCCGAATTCGACCTTCTCTTTCCTTGCTTCCTCTGCCTCTTTCTCGGCTAGTTGCTTCCATTTCTTCATCTCTTCTCAAACTCTTCCTCTCTATTTATAGCTAACGCCAACCCTCTACCCATTTCTCTTAGCGTCTAAGACACACAATTGCCATCACGTTTGCAGGGAATGGGCTATCTTGCAGAGATGTGGTCATTTTCTTTGCGTGAAAATCTTTCTAAATGTTGCAGAGACATGACTAATTGCAGCAACGTATGGATATCAAGGCATGGAGGCATGAAGGTTGCAGGCGCAGCTACGTATATACATATTAATATATATATAATATTATATATTATACTATATTAACAATAATTTTATATATTTAAATCTTAAATTTTATCATAAATTTATTAGAATAATTCTTTAATTGCGATAATATCCTCAAATTCTGAATTAATTGACATTATAAGATCGAAAATGCAAAATTAATAACTTTAAATTTATTCAATTTGGACGATTTTACCCTAGTATCCTCACTAGGCTATTGTTTCATCCCAAAACTACTGAAGGGTTGCTCATTACGTAAAACCAGAACCCCTCTAGATTTTCGTTCATTTTTTGGGAGTCCCCTACGACAATTTGATTTTACAGCCTAAATGACAGCTATATTTTAGTTGTACCGAAAACTATTCCCGATCCGATTTCTTTTGATACCATAAATTTTATCTCGAAATGCTCATCGAAACCATATAATTTTCCTTAGATAATTTCATTCCGAGGCATTCCCTATAGTCGATTCGGTACTTATAATTGTTATCAAGCCAATTTTTCAGTATTCTAAACTCATCGAAATTACGTGGCATCCTCATACGAACATGGGGTATTACATCCAAACTCAAGGGAGGTAGGTGTATATGATTTTTGCCTTACGTAGTGAAGTAAAGCCTCACACTTGTGATTTATCTCTCATGCCGTAATCGATGACACTAGCACTAGGAATCGTGCAAGGACGTTCATCTAAAGAGAGATATGTGTATATTATTTTTAAAAACAAATGCGTGATTGATGAAATTTAATCAAATATCAAGAGTGATACTTAGAATTTACCCATAATTTTTTAGTAAAATGGTTAAGAGAACATTTAATATAAATTTTTTAAGGTAGCATTTATTAAAATGAGTAAGATAATGTTGTATCAATATAAGGTTAGAATATTTTTTGAATTAATATATGGAATGGTCAAGATAAGGTTGTGAAGTATTACAAGATTTTTATCAAATTATTTATTAAATTTTTTATAATGCACTGTAAGATATATGTGTCATTTTTTTTATCTGTAAGATTCAAGATAAATTTATCTAAACAATGAGAGATAAATTTATCTAAAAAATTTTAAATAAAAAGTTATATGATTTCTTTTTTAAATGTTGCTAAATAAATTTAACAAATACAATATAAATTATTTTTATCTGAAATATTTTTATACTTTAATTTTTTCATTCTATATTTTAGGTAATAAATATTAATATTATTAAATAAAATTTTTAAGGCATTTTCAAAGTTGTGCGCCAAAGTAGTTAATGTTCATCCACATGGGATGGTTTGCACCGTTCAACTTGGCACGAGAAAATGAGTTGTGCTTTATCGTGACAATTTAGCAACAATTGTGAGGCTCAAATTGACAAAAAAAAAAAAAAAGTTTTGCGATATGCCAAAATTATCCATAATGCTTGAATGATGTTTACTTGTAGCATAGGCAAAAGAGTATAAAAATGGCTCTGTATTTAAGGTATAGGTCAAGCGGTTAGATAAATAATATATTCAGTTCACATCAATAAATCGTGAGTTCGATTCTCGTTCTGCGTAATGAGATAAAATCTTATATCTACGATTTACTTTTTTTGTCAAAATCGAAGATAAGAACAGCATAAATCGTTCAAAAACGATCATCTCAATAATGGCCCGTGAAACCTACTCTCATGGGTCAGGTGTGAGAGCTTATGAAGGCTCATTTTGTTAAATGGAGTCTTTTATATTGATTTAATTTTTTATTTAAAAACATAAAATAATATACAAATAAAATCTATCAAATTTAAAAAGAATTAAATTATTTTCATAATTAATCAAAAATATTATTATAAAGATTTCATAATAATATTTTATTTATTCCTTAAACTTGATTCATAAAACTCATTAGTCGTGGCCCTTTGAACTTGAAACCCATCAATACCTACCAACATAATTATTTAACTTTTAATTACCTTTATTGGTTGATATATATATATAAGATAGAAAACAGGGATACAAAAGGATTACAGTTACTGAGAAATCTAATGATATTTGTGAAAATATATGTGACCAGGTAATCTGTCTTGTGTTTATAGAATTTTTTTATTTAATAAAAATCTAAACTTTAAATAGTTCCTCTAATAAGGACAAAGTTGTGAGTGACCCAAATGATACAGATCAATTAAATTATGATAAATTGAGATTTATATCAGTAAGTTTTGACCTTTTATTGTACAGAGTGGGACAAATCATTCATTTCTGATTTATCCTTAATGAACAGTGGGAGCACGCGGAAAAAGATAAAGTTGTGAGTGGAAAATGATACTTTGACAAATGATAAGATAGGTGTGCTAAATCATTGCTGTCCCTTTAATGACATGTAATTAAACAAACGCGCGCTGTGAACCCGACGACCCTTCCCATTCGTTTCTTTTAAGAAAGTTCTTCCTTCATGTCATGTGATTCATCTACTGAATCCCACCAGCTCTGTCTCAGATTGCTAGATATCCCAGAGGATCTCTCTCGATGGGGAAAACTGGGTTTAAATGACTTAGATTTCAATCTGGATTCTTTCAATTGGGGTGGCTAAGCGATGGCCATCGACTACTTGTATTTTTTTTTTCTTATTGAGAGAAAATACATATTTTAGAAATCTATAAAAAAAAATTAATCAAGATTTGTTAATGGTAAGGGATAAGTGATCCAAACTCAAGAGAGGTAGGTGTGTACGATTCTCGTCATGTGCAGTGAAACATAGCCTCACACTTGTAATTTATCTCTCCTGATATAATTGAGGGCACAAGTATCGAGGGTCGTACAAAAGTGATCATTTCAAGAGAGATATGTGTATATTATTTTTAAAACAAACACGTGATTGATGAAATTTAATCAAATCTCAAGAGTGATACATAGAATTTATCCATAATTTTTTAGTAGAGTGGTTAAGAGAATATTTAATGTAACTTTTTTAGGTAACGTTTCTTAAAATGAGTAAGATAATATTGTATCAATATAAGGTTAGAATGTTTTTTAGATTAAGATATGAAATGCTCAAGATAAGATTGTGAAATATTGTAAAATTTTTATCAAATTATTTATTAAATTTTTTAGAATGCGCTGTAAGATATATGTGTCATTTTTTTATCTATAAAATTTAAAATAAATTTATCTAAAATATAAAAAATAAATTTATCTAAAAAATTTCAGATAAAAAGTCACGTGATTTCTTTTTTAAAGATTGCTAAATAAATTTAACAAATATAATAAAAATTATTTTTATCTAAATTTTTTTTTATACTTTATTTTTTCATTCTATATTTTAGGTAATAAATATTAATATTATTAAATAAATTTTTTTAAGGCATTTTCAAAGTTGTGCGCCAAAGTAGTTAATGTTCATCCACGTGGGATGGTTTGCACCGTGCAACTTGGGCACGAGAAAATGAGTTGTGCTTTATCGTGACAATCCAGCAACAAATGTGAGGCTCAAATTGAAAAAAAAAAAGAAAGTTTTGTGATATGCCAAAGTTATCAATAAGAATTATGTTAGTTGTACATCATTTTTATACATCTTATGTTACACATAAGGGTATTATGACTAAAATCTCCTTCGTTTCCATACATCTCATGCGCCTCATAAGGGGTATTTTTGTCATTAGCACACCTTTGTGTAACCTAAGGTGTACACAGAGGTATACCAATAACATTATTCTATCCATAATGCTTGAATGATGTTTGCTTGTAGCATAGACAAAAGAGTACATTCATGGCCCAGCATTTAGGATATAGGGAGGTAGGTGTATACGATTTTTGCCTTACGTAGTGAAGTAAAGCCTCACACTTATGATTTATCTCTCATGCCGTAATTGATGGCATTGACACTGGGAATCGTGCAAAGACGGTTATCCAAAGAGAGATAGGTGTATATTATTTTTAAAAACAAACGCGTGATTGATGAAATTTAATCAAATATCAAGAGTGATACTTAGAATTTACCCATAATTTTTTAGTAAAATGGTTAAGAGAACATTTAATATAACTTTTTTAAGATAGTATTTGTTAAAATGAGTAAGATAATATTGTATCAATATGAGATTGAAATATTTTTCGAATTAATATATGGAATGGTCAAGATAAGGTTGTGAAGTATTGTAAGATTTTTATCAAATTATTTATTAAATTTTTTAGAATGTACTGTAAGATATATATGTCATTTTTTTTATCTGTAAGATTTAAGATAAATTTATCTAAAAAATGAGAGATAAATTTATCTAAAAAATTTCAGATAAAAAGTTATGTGATTTTTTTTTAAATATTGCAATAAATTTAACAAATACAATATAAATTATTTTTATCTGAAATATTTTTATACTTTAATTTTTTCATTCTATATTTTAGATAATAAATATTAATATTATTAAATAAAATTTTTTAAGACATTTTCAAAGTTGTGCGCCAAAGTAGTTAATGTTCATCCACGTGGGATGGTTTGCACCGTTCAACTTGGGCACGAGAAAATGAGTTGTGCTTTATCGTGACAATTTAGCAACAATTGTGAGGCTCAAATTGAAAAAAAAAAAAAAAAACTTTTGTGATATGCCAAAATTATCCATAATGCTTGAATGATGTTTACTTGTAGCATAGGCAAAAGAGTACAAAAATGGCTCTATTTTTAAGGTATAGATTAAGCGGTTAGACAAATAATATGTTGAATTCGCACCAATAAATTGTGAGTTCGATTCTCGTTCTGCGTAATGAGATAAAATCTTATATCCACGATTTACTTTTTCTGTCAAAATTGAAGATAAGAACAGCATAAATCGTTCAAGAACGATCATCTCAATAATGGCCTATGAAACCTACTCTCATGGGTCAGGTGCGAGAGCTTATGAAGGCTCATTTTGTTAAATGGAGTCTTTTATATTCATTTAATTTTTTATTTAAAAACATAAAATAATATACAAATAAAATCTATCAAATTTAAAAAGAATTAAATTATTTTCATAATTAATCAAAAATATTATTATAAAGCTTTCGTAATAATATTTTATTTATTCCTTAAACTTGATTCCTAAAACTCATTAGTCGTGGCCCTTTGAACTTGAAACCCATCAATACCTACCAACATAATTATTTAACTTTTAATTACCTTTATTGGTTGATATATATATATATATATATAAGATAGAAAACAGGGATACAAAAGGATTACAGTTACTGAGAAATCTAATGATATTTGTGAAAATATATGTGACCAGCTAATCTGTCTTGTGTTTACAGAATTTTTTTTATTTAATAAAAATCTGAACTTTAAATAGTTCCTCTAATAAGGATAAAGTTGGGAGTGACCCTCATCATACAGATCAAAATTAGTTAAATTATGATAAATTGAGATTTAAATCAGTAAGTTTCGACTTTTTATTGTACAGAGTGGGACAAATCATTCATTTCTGATCTATCCTTAATGAACAATGGGAGCACGCGGAAAAAGATAAGGGAAATTCTATTCACAGAGAAGTTTTTACTCTTCGCAGCCATTACCCGCTAAAATTTTTCATCATTTTTCAAAAATCCCATTTTACCCTTCTATCACCCCACCATATCATCTTTCTTCCCTTTTTACTCTGCATAGTCACACAAATGTATACAAACACACACAGAAATAATTTAATATAATAAAATAAAATTAAAAAAATATAAATAAATAAATTATTTTTAAATATCTGTATTTTAAATAATTATAAATTAACTAATTATAAATTTTTTAATTAATTTTAAATTTTAAATCATCGTGAGTTAAATTTTTGATACTCAAAAAAATTTAAAATTAGTTAATTTATCTTATTAAATTACTTAAAGATACATATACTTAAAATTAGTTATTCAATCAACTAATTTAATAAGATATATATTTTTAAAAAGAATTTATTTATTTATATTTTTTAATTTTATTTTATTATAATAAAAAATTAATGAAAAAAAAAAACAAATTTGAAATTCCCGAAAGCTGGCTTTCGGGGAACCCAGCGATCCCCGAAAGCCAGATTTCGGGGAAAGCTGGGTTCCCCGAAAGCTGGCTTTCAGGGAACTTAGCGTTCCCCGAACGCTGGATTTCGGGGAACGCTGTGTTCCCCGAAATCCATCTTTCGGGGAACCCAGGATTCCCCGAAATCCAGCTTTCGGGGATCACTGGGTTCCCCGAAAGCCAGATTTCGGGGAAGATTTCAGATTTTTTTTTATTTTCATTAATTTTTTATTATAATAAAATAAAATTAAAAATATATATATAAATAAATAAATTCTTTTTAAAAAGATACATATATCTTATTAATTGAATTTATTTAATAAATAAATTAGTTAATTCTTTTAAAAAGATACATTCATCTTTAAATAAATTAAATAATTTATTTTTTTAAAAATAAATTATTTGAATTTATTTAATAAATTATTTTTAAAAAGATACATATAATAAAAAAAACTTATTATAATAAAAAATTAATTATTTTTTTAAAACAATTTTTTATTTTATTTTTTAATTAATAAACTTATTTTAATTTAAATTAGTTATTCAATCAACTAATTTAATAAGATATATATCTTTAAAAATTAGTTAAATTTATTTAAAGATATATGTATCTTTTTAAAAATAATTTATTAAATAAATTCAACTAATTTATTTTTAAAAAGAATTAACTAATTTAATTTATTTAAAGATAGATGTATCTTTTTAAAAAAATTAACTAATTTATTTATTAAATAAATTCAACTAATAAGATATATGTATTTTTTTAAAAATTAATTAATTAATTATTTTATTTTATTTTATTATAATAAAAAAATAATTAAAAAAAAAAAAAAAGAAAACAAAATCCCCCCTAAAGCCAACATTCGGGGAACAGGGGGTTCCCCGAAAGCTGGCTTTCGGGGAACCCCCTGTTCCCCGAATGTTAGCTTTAGGGGGAGATTTTGTTTTCTTTTTTTTTTTTTTTTTTTTTAATAAAATAAAATAAGTTTTTATTATAAAATAAGTTTATTAATTTATAAAATAAAATAAAAAATTGTTTTAAAAAAGTAATTAATTTTTTATTATAATAAGTTTTTTTTATTATATGTATCTTTTTAAAAATAATTTATTAAATAAATTTAAATAATTTATTTTAAAAAAATTAAATAATTTAATTTATTTAAAGATGAATGTATCTTTTTAAAAGAATTAACTAATTTATTTATTAAATAAATTTATTTTTTTAAAAAAAATTTATTTATTTATATATATATTTTTAATTTTATTTTATTATAATAAAAAATTAATGAAAATAAAAAAATTTGGAATCGTCCCCGAAAGCTGGCTTTCGGGGAACCCAGTGATCCTCGAAAGCCAGCTTTCGGGGAAAGCTGGGTTCCCCGAAAACTGAATTTCGGGGAACCTAGCGTTCCCTGAACGCTGGATTTCGGGAAACACAGTGTTCCCCGAAATCCAGCTTTCGGGAAACCCAGCTTTCCCCGAAAGCTGGATTTCGGGGATCACTGGGTTCCCCGAAAGCCAGCTTTCGGGAATCTCAAATTTTTTTTATTTTCATTAATTTTTTATTATAATAAAATAAAATTATAACTTATAAATAAATAAATTCTTTTTAAAAATATATATCTTATTAAATTAGTTGATTGAATAACTAATTTTAAGTATATGTATCTTTAAGTAATTTAATAAGATAAATTAACTAATTTTAAATTTTTTTGAGTATCAAAAATTTAACTCACGATGATTTAAAATTTAAAATTAGTTAAAAAATTTATAATTAGTTAATTTATAATTATTTAAAATATAGATATTTAAAAATAATTTATTTATTTATATTTTTTTAATTTTATTTTATTATATTAAATTATTTTTGTGTGTGTTTGTATATATATATACATATTTGTGTGACTATGCAGAGTAAAAAGGGAATAAAGATGATATGGTGGGGTGATAGAAGGGTAAAATGGAATTTTTGAAAAATGATAAAAAATTTTAACGGGTAATGGCTGCGAAGAGTAAAAACTTCGCTGTGAATAGAATTTCCCAAAAGATAAAGTTGTGAGTGGAAAATGATACCTTGACAAATGATAAGATAGGTGTGCTAAATTATTGCTGTCCCTTTAATGACATGTAATTAAACAAACGCGCGCTGTGAACCCGACGCCCTTCCCATTCGCTTCTTTTAAGAAAGTTCTTCCTTCATGTGATTCATCTACTGAATCCCACCAGCTGTGTCTCAGATTGCTAGATATCCCAGAGGATCTCTCTCGATGGGGAAAACTGGGTTGTTTGATCTGGAGAGGCACTTCGCCTTTTACGGGGCTTATCATAGCAATCCAATCAACATAGCCATCCACACCTTTTTTGTTTGGCCAATTTTCTTCACGGCTCTGCTCATTCTCTACTTCGTGCCTTCTCCATTCAATCTCCCCAGCATCGAGATTTCTCTGATCGGGAACAATATTGTTCTGCCTCTGAATATTGGGTTCTTGGTTACCTTGATCTACGCCGTGTTTTATGTCTGTTTGGATGTGAAAGCTGGGTGTTTGGCTGCCTTCCTCTGTTTCGTTTGTTGGGTTTTCAGCGGTTACCTTGCAAGTCAACTGGGTTTTTCACTGGCTTGGAAGGTGAGTATTGTGATGCTATTTCATTTATATTATATCGAATTAATTTGGGTTTTTTATTTGGGCTCGAATTGAATGCTTGTCCTGCTTCTTAATTTTGAATTGGTGGTGTTTAGAACTGTGGCTTTTATGGCTTTGGTCCCTCAGTTCCCTTTTATTTTCCTTTCCTTTATGGCTTGTGTTGTTTGACTTTCTATCTGATACCACTAACATTTTGTGTACACAAGTATTTGTGAAATGAATGTTTCCAGCTACTGGGAGGGAGAGATACCAATATTTAGGCACTTTTGCTGAATTTCCGTGGCTTCTGTCTTTGGTATTTCATTTCTTTGCTGCTTTGGCTGTCTTTCTTTCCCTTCATCTACATAAGCCATATTTTATCGTCACCCCACTCTTACCTTGTAGTCCTCCTTGCTGCCACTCATTCTTGAGCCAATTTTCTTCTGGTTGGGCTGGATTCACATGTTACTTGCCTTGTTCCGCAGTTTGGTTTGTTATTGGTAGTATTCATGATCTGGGAAAATTCAACTGTTATAATCCTGGATTGAAGGTACTATTGCTCATCTATCCTCAGATTTTGTTTCTGCGTACAACGAAGTCACTCATTTCCTGTCCTCTAGCAACTTCATCTACTTTACATTTGCATTATGTTTTGGGATAAACTTAATAGTAATGCAGGGGATTCCCTGATTTAATTTCCCGTGTACTAAACACTTGTAAGAGCAACATTGAACTGTGGGGTTGCCTTCGCAAGGATATTCATCAATGTGAAATTGACAAGAAAAAAGCCAACATGGAGAATAAGTATGGACTTGGATGGCATAATTTCATTGGCTTGTATTATGAGAACTGCTGTCATCTGCTTAGAAGATGTATAGGAAGATCAAGAAAACTTGGTGAGAGACTCTTAGGTATGATATATATAAGGGCCTTACAAAAGATAAGGCTATAGATAAAAACAATTGGTGAACTAGAATTCATGTAGCTGATCTCACATAGTGGGATTAAAGCTTGATATGTTATTTTTTTGCATACTACTTGCTATTTGAAGTTAAGGAGGAAGTTTTTATTTAAACCTGTCTACTGCTCTCACCTTTTGTTCGTATTTCCTACTTGACAAGTGACTTGGGACACACAAAGCTTTATATCATACCATTTGTTCCAACCATTCCAGGTTGTTCTGGTAGCTCAGCTGGTATGTTGGACAGGACAATTTATTGGACATGGGGTATTTGAGGTAACTGATTCAACTAACTAGTTTCTTCCAACCGTGTTTGTAAATCTCTAATAGGAAAATATAATGCAGAAACGTGCACCAGCTCTTCTAGACAATCTCTCACAAGCCTTTCTGATGGCCCCCCTCTTTGTTCTATTGGAGGTAGCTACTGTATGATTTTGGATATGCTTTGGAGGATTTCATGTTTGGAAACTAATAATGAATATTAACCACTCTTGGTTCATGGCAGGTTCTACAGGTACTTTTTGGTTATGAACCATACCCAGGGTTCCATGCTGCAGTTGAAGCAAAGATAGCAGCTGCAATTTGCGAATGGCAAGAGAAGAAGAAGAAACTAATTTCTTAAGTTTGTGCTGGTGCTTGTGTCATGTTACTATGTGCTGGTGCTTGTGTCATGTTACTATAGGAATAAGGCCTATGAGTTGTAATTACAAGCCTTCAAACTTGTGTGCAGATTGTGATTTAGGAGCTCAAAATTCCATAGAGTTGCAGTGGATTTTTGAAAACTATGTTTATAGTTGACTTGAAATATTGCAAACATCTCAAGCTTTGCAGGATAAATTACTCTTTTGAGAGCCCCACCACTGGGTGGCTTCTGGTCTGGTTCAATTTGGAATTTTTCATTTTGAGAAGTAATGCATAAACTGCGTCTTATTTGCCAACATTCTTGAATGTTATCTATCACCAGTCCTAGTATTAGCCAATTCGCTGAGCTGTTTTAATTAAAATTCCCGAGAGCAGCTCTTACTGCCACAATCACTATTATTATGAATCGTATTGTCATCTGGCTCTTACTTTGCAGAAGGCGTAGTGTTGTTTTGCCCAGTGGTAGTTTACTGCACGTCTTAAGTAGAAATAACAAGGTATGTGCTCTAGTTCTCATGCCACTGAGCACTTTGTCATTATTTTATGCATTCAGATTTCTTCTTCTTTTCCATTTTGCTTACTTGTGTCATCGTTCTTTTCAGTCAGTAATTTTCCCTTACAGTCATTGACATCAAGACCCTACTCTCCTTTTATCACAGTTATCTTGTCCAGTATTTGTCATCTTTACTCCCTTCCTCTTGAATCACAATGATCAGCACTTCACATAAACATTTCTGCATTAAATGTTTTGTACCATCATAAATCCATGAAGCTCAAAAGAGCTTAAAATTTTTTACTCAGCATGGCAGACGAACTTCTTGTCATCAGTATTCATCCACATAAATCTTTCAAATTAATAGAAGTACTTTAGGATTTGATTATAAAGTCATTGTTTGCAGCCACATGCTATCAGGTTGAAGAGAACAATCCCCTAATGTTGTATCATGTAGAAATTTGTTCCATTTCAACATCAACTAGATCATAATGTCTTTAGAAGTCACATAAACGCCTGCGCACAGTAACCTTTAGTCCATGCGCCATTGATAGTATCGTCATCATCCTGTACTTCACTGGATGCCCTGGCACTAAACTGAATTTGAAGAACCGACACAAAATAGCCAGAGCTATCTTCATTTGGAGATAAGCTGAGTCCTTCCCGAGGCATATCCTTGGCCCAGCCTGGATTTCAAACAGAAAAAGGAGAAAAAAGCAAGAAATTCATAGAAAGTTGGCTTTAACCAAAATGATAACCGTGGTTGGAGAACTTTAAAGTTTAAACGTCATGGATGTGTGTGTGCGCGCGCGCGTGTATGTATTCATTTGTTCTTTTAAACATACCTGGAATGCCGTGAACTTGAATGGTGATGCATTCTGGAAGAATCCCTCTTTAAGCCATCTCTCGGGCTTAAACGAAGCCGCATCAGGGCCCCAGTTGTACTCCATTCTGCCCATTGAATATGGAACATAAGTCACCATCCCTCCTGCCTTTACTTTGGTTCCATCTGGCAAAACATCATCCTCCATGATGCCCTTGGGGTCCTACAATTGTCCAAGTTTTGCTCCCTCTCAGTTCTTTTTTTTCTTATGTTTGTGGTAATTGTTTGTGTCCAACTTGTCCAATTTCAACTTGCTTGAATGTGTACTAAATTTATGTTGACCTGAAATCACTTATCATGCAAAAGAATAGCCAAACATGGATAATCCTAACCACAATATTGAAAATTTCTTCAACTGGCAGATTGAGTTATCCACTTCTTGGTTTTGTGTGCTGTCTAGTGAGTGAGAATTTCGTACCTGAGGTACAGCGGGGTACAGTCGGAGAGTCTCTGTGATTACTGCATGCAAGTAAGCCAACCTCCCCAAAGAATCGTATGTCAAGAGTTGAGCAAATTGTGCTGTTCTTTTGTTGAATGATTTAGGATCCTCTGTGTCAAAATTAAACAGTGAGACCTTTTCTTCCTTTGCCCGGTCTTCTTCGAAACTTTTGAGTTCTGAGTAGAGTTTGTCTGCTACATGGCTGTTGGTCATTATCATGTACATAGCCCAAGAAAGAGTTGTGGCTGTTGTGTCTCGGCCAGCAATGACAAAGTTCAGGACAACATCTCTAAGGCTTTTATCAGTAATGTTGTTTTCTGGATCTTTGCCAAGGTCAATAAATCTTGATAATATGTCATGCTTCATCTGATCATGTCATCAAGTATAATTTACTTCAATAATTTTTGTTTCTCCTTTTGAATTCATTAAAAGAAAAAGAACATTACCTTCTCATTTGTAGAGGTTCCCCCTGTTGCTTTTATCTCTGTCTTCCTTCTTCGAATAACAGAGTATGTAAAATCATCGATAACTTTGATGCTCTGGTCGAGAACTGCTTCTGACCCGACATTAAGAAATTTCTTTATTTTCCATAGTGGATCAATAAATCGAAGAGTTACAATAATGTTTGCAGAGTCAAATGCTCGGGCAAAGGAATTTTCTGGCAGGTGGGCAGCCAGAGTTCCTATTTCCACCCCAAATCCCACCTTACATATGGAGTCCAAAGTCATCCTCATGAACAATTCCTATCAAAATAGAAACTTTTAAGAGCCTTCAAGTTATTGCTTACTTTGAACTGATTGATTTATTGTTGAATTTTGCCAGGGGGATTAAGTACCTGCATATCCAATTCTTGCCTTTTAAGAGATGCTTGATTCAGAATAGCTGATAGCTTGAGGCTATAGTCTCTGAAGACTACAGTGCTGAAATCCCTCAGGTTCTTGGATGCGAACTCAAAGCTTGCAGTCTTTCTCTGTTTCCTCCAGAGCTCGCCGTCAGCATTGAAAATGCCATCTCCAAGCAGCACCTCCATATAAGAATGGTACACTTCTCCCTTCAAACACAACACACATATAGTCCATTATCTCGTTCGGATTAAGATCATGTTGAGACAAACTTGCCCGATACTCAACCTGTTATCATTGAAAATGGAATGAAAATGTAAGAAAGACGATCTTTTTACCTTTGGGTAGTTAGGGAAGTTGGTTTTGAGGACATGTTCTACATTAGCAGGATCAGCAATGTAGGTATAGGTGGTGAATGGCATTGGGACAACTACTGTTTTCGATTCAGAGAGGTAGTTGACAAGCCAGTCATGCATCCGGTCATAGTTCATGAACTGCTCAATTGCTGCACCAACGAGCGGCCATGTTCTTGGGCCCTTTGTGTTTCTCTGGTTCCATCTGTGGATCAAAATCCATGATGCCAACATGCAGGCTAGTGTTAGAATGGCCATGGTATGTCCATCTGCTAGTAAAGGAAATGAGGGCAGGTTGATCGCTGTTTCCATTTGAAGGGAGAAAAGAAAGAAGATAAAGTGAATGCTGCAGTAGTTGGAAGGGATTGAAGGGCTTTGCTTCTTTTAAAGAGATTTGATGGTGAAGAAGTGGCTGAAATGTGGGTGGGTAATGAGCTAGCATATCTTGTCAACATTCTTTATGTGCTTTTGATTAGAATTCGGTTCATTCATTTGGGATGATCTGACCTAATTCCTAAAGGGTAATGTTGTCCAAAAATTAAAAAATTATAACTAGAATGCAATTAAACTGTCTCTTTTCTCTTCATTTATTAAACACAAATGTATGTTATCTGCAGTTTATAATTACCCAAAAAAATTACTTCGCATTATTCTAGTTATGTTTTTGGGTAAATAACAGTTAGCACCTTGAAAATTTGGTATAAATATAGGAAGTACCCTCACTTTTTAGAAAATTACTCTATCCTTACTATTTAAAAGTTATGCCAGATTACCCATTGAAGTTAATTTACGTTAGAAGTACCCTGAAGTTTTATAAAATTCTACAGATTTATTAACAATTTTTTGACCTAGGGGAGGTCAGTATAATTTAGTAGAAGCTCTGGGATGCCAAGTGTAATTAACTCTTATATTTTGACTTTGTTGAGGGACAACTAGGAAGTAGCCACAGCTTGTTCATTCCATAGAGAGCTTTGTATATCATCCTCTGAAAATTTTAGCGGCCCACTAACCAAAAACAAAAGAAAATTTTAGCAGCCCATAGATCCAATAACTTGCACGAATTCAGAGCTGGATCAAACACTTGGTAGAATTTGATCAGCCAAAACCAAATGAAAATCACAGCATTAATTCTTCAAATTTATAAGATTTATTCATAACCACAACAATACATGTTTGTTTCATTGAAGAAAAGTGTTACAATCGCCTAGAAGTTAAATGTGCTAAATTCTAATCAAGCCTAACAAGCCACATCTAGTGTCAGTGATATTGGAACATAGGACTCACAAAAAATGGCTGATTCACTGAAACCCATTTCCTGCATTCCAAACTGGGTCCTGGTAGTTAGTTTGATCGTTTGAGTTGTATGAAATATTGTCACTTAATAGTTGGGGAAGTGAGGCCAAGCCATCCAACTCCCATAATTGGGAAAGTGAACAAGTCGTTGGAATTCTTGACGTCTGTGAGTCACTAGCACCATTTGAAGCCACCATCTGGGCGCTTGAATCTTCTTCAGCTGTCTTCTCCACTGTTCTTACTAGGCTTTTCTTCTTGTAGATTCTACATAGCACCCAATCATCCAACTGAAACACACAAAGCCAACCCCCATTAATCACCAAATCAATGGCACTATATATATATATATATATATATCGTAACATGTATAGAAAAAGACGTCTTACTCTCATAGATCCATTTTTCCTGGGAATATGAGTTGATGAATCACTTAATCTATATTCATGCATAATCCAATCTGTCTTGATACCCTTTGGGGGCTTTCCCTCATAAAACACAAGAGCTTTCTTGACACCCACAAACTTAGTTCCGCTGTAAATAGACTTGTCTGTCCCTGTGGCCTTCCAATACCCAGAAACAGCTGCTCTATTGGGCCTTGCCCCATTTGGGTATTTCCTCTCTCTGGGGCTAAAGAAGTACCATTCAGTTTCTCCAAAATCTGCCTTCTCTGCGACCCATCACACGAATACGCATTGTTAGCTCATGACAAGTAATCAAGCTAGCTTTATGTGAACAAAAAAAATAAAAAAACCTTTGATATACTTGGTTTCGGAACTAACCAGGCAACTGCCAGGGATCAAACTTATAGATATCAACTTCTGGGATGATTGATACTGGGCAAGGCCTTGAAGTGGCCTGGTGCCTGAGGTAATACATGATTAGCTCCTCATCTGTAGGGTGAAACCTGAAACCAGGAGGGAGCTCCGAACTGTTTCTTCCTGCCATTTTCTGCATATACATCAATCCGTATATTTTTGCTTTTAATATATGTAGTATGAGAAAGTAAATCAACTAGGAGAAGATGGCTATCTATATGTATTATGAGAAAAGATGGCAGCATGCAAGAGAGCTTGGCAATATGGGTTCTACTAATGCTATAAAAGAGAAGACAATGGATTCCATTTTGAAGAGAAGGGAAGGGGAGAGGGTGTTTGAAATGGTCATTAGGGGAGGGGTAGCCATTTTATTTGTGAGGGTTTCTTGTCATTTTGTAGGGATCACATCACAAAACACTCGTTGCTGGCTTTGCTTCCTTGGACTTTTGCTCATACCTTGTATGATTATTGCAAGAGGCCATACTTGCAGAGCTGACCAAAATGCTTTGCTTCCGTCCTTAGAGAAATATTCAGAGGGAATGGGGATATCCTTCTCAGGGGTTCAAACTTTGCGACTTTGGTTGCCAAATTTATCACTCAACCCCCAAACCCTTTTAGACCCACTTCTCGAATTCTCTCTTTTTTCTTTCAATTAATAACTTATGTGCTAAGCAAGAGAAGCTCCAAATGTAGACCTTGGGGCATGGCATGGAAAGAAAAGAAAATTCTTAACATTACTATTGGAAAAAGAAAGGGAAAGGATCAGCTTTAGAAGTGTTTAAAAAAAAGAAAGAAAAGGACACGTTTTCTTTAGAAAAATGTAGTCAATAGCGTGCCGAGAGAAGGTTCCTTTTCATACTTGACCTCAAACCAAATGTATATTCCAAGCGGGCCACTTAGAAGGTGGACACATGTCACTTGCCCAAAAGGGACCCAGAAAACAGATAAGCATGGGCAATGAATAAATTAAAAAAATACAGATAAGGTCATGAACCCACCTCACCATTTATGGGTCCTTACATACTCCTCCTTACATATTCCTCACTCCTTTCGAGATTATGAAAAAATGTGTATCATTTCATGTGCTTTTATGCATAAAACCACGAGTAGTTATGATGCCATTGTGCATCATTCTGTATGAACTTTGGTATAAATATTCATAATAGTTTCTAGTTACAAAAAACATATGCCATTTGATATAATTATATAGTTTTGAGTATAAAAACTGTGGGTGAAGTGACTGTCGTTTTCCAAGGCATTTGGATAAATCTCCTGGTTGAGTTGGCTTGGCTGGCAGGCGTTGAGAATAATTCCAAGCATGGGGCCTTGGTTTAAGGATCAAAAGCAGCCGACTGCACGTGACGTGGTCGAATTGTGTACTATTACTTCATAGCCAAAAATGTTTTGTCACATCTTAACAATAAGATGATAATATAAGAACCAATAAAAGAATATTTTAATATTTCTCCTCTTTCTAAGAATTTCCTACCAATGATTGAGAGAGAATGTTCTGTGAAGCTGAACCTCCCTTGTAGTATATAATTAATAATTAATTTAAAATATAATAAATTATATTATTGTGTGTTTAGTCGAGATTATTATTTTTAGACAAAATTATCTCAATCAATATTTAAAATTATAAATATCACACTTATCCAATAATATTAACTACATTAAACAATTTTATTAGTATCATTTTTGGTCATTTTATTTTACACTTTTTTAAAGGCTAAACATATTTAACAATAAAAGTATTTCTCATTTGATTTGACCAATATTAATGAATTTTATTTGATTTGACCACAAAAGTATTTAATTTTATGATTAGTGTCATCCTTCTCGTGGTATCCTCTCCATAAAAATTTGATAAATATACAAGTTTTGTTAGTTTTACCATAATATTGCAAGTGATATAAATTCTACGGGTAACACGAATCGTTCGTCACATGCATTTAAAAGCTTGAAAAGTCATGGGTTTGATTCTGTCTTTATATGAACTTGTGCAATCATCTATGTATATTTTAAGGAGTTAGATTCTGAGTTCGATTTGTAATGAATTTATTTATATATCTAATTAAATCAGATTAATATGAATTATGAGTTTTAAAACAAATAAGAAGGCAAGGTTAAAAGTTATAATGATTAAGAATTTTTTGAATTTTTCATGTTATAAAAAAAAATATTATAGTGATATGGACATAAATTCCGTGCCAATCATCTGACAATTTTTGTGCAAGACTCCACCTGCAAAAATTAAATATCATGTAACATGAGCAAAATTAGTCTTGTATATACTATGATCTCAAGATAAGTTTAGATTCTTTATGAACCATTTACAAGACAAAACAAAGATAAAATTAGGTGCAAAATCGACTGTTTTTAACTCTCCCAAATAATCTAGAGGCATTGTAAACTACTGGCTATGCATTTACAATAATAATAAGGTTTGATATATATGGTAGCGTTTAGTCTTTAATGTATAAAATATTAAGATTCGGTATTTTAATTATTAAAAATTATTTTTTTAAATTCTTATTGTGACTAAACATTCACGTGTGTATAAACGCACTCATTTTCGTAAGTGACATGTCACGTGAATGATCAGTTGGTTGTATTTGAATAAGCTTATTGGTTTGTTATGCTCCCTCAACAATTAAAAAATATAATATTTGGTTTTAATGTGTAAAATATCAAAATTTTGTATCTCAACTATTTAAAATTGTTGTTTTAATTAGTCATTATCTTAAAGCACAAAAAATGATATAAATAAGAGAGTAAGAGAGCGATGAAACCGAATTCAACAAAGATAAATGATGGAAATTAGTTTTATTATATTCTGTAATTGAGAATAAAAGAAGGTAGCTTTTTTTTGGAATAGTGATTCAAAGATTTAGATGTTTGAGATTTAGGATTTTTTTAAACTATGAGTAATTTAATCTTTTCTCCGTCAAGGTAAATTTTAATCTGACGTGTATTGTTGATATAACTTTTTTATAACATGTCATTTTCTCTTTTCTACATATATGTTCTACATGGAGTAGATAAAATCTTTGTTTACTCCCAGTTAAGGTAAAAATTAAAGCAACAACTTTTAATAATTGAGATACAAAATCTTGACATTTTTGTAGATTAGGGATCAAACACCATATTTTTTAATTGTTGAGAGAGCACTGCAAACCAGTCAATCTATTCAAATACTGCCAACTGATCATCCATATAGCATGTTATTCGTAGAAACGAGCACGTTTATACATACGCTAACGTTCTGTTACGTTAAAAATTTAAAACAATAATTTTAATTGTTAAGAAATTAAAATTTGAAATTTTAAACATGTCAAAACTTAAAGAATAATGTTAGGAGTCATGACTGATGATGGTGTCATTAGTTATGTGACACTTCCTCATTTGAAAAATCTAAAGAGACCATATGTCATCGTCTCATCTTTTTAGTATATTTTTTAATAAAAATACGACACATGTTTATCAAATATGATTGCTAACATTACTCAAAACTAAATATTAATTGCTAGAACGGACATGATAGAATTAATTAGGGTTGGTCGATCATTTATGGTGCCCAAACTACTATGTCAGATTTCAAGGCTATCCCTCGCAGGATACTGCATGGGGAATTTAATAAATGTTAAAAGTTAAACTTTAGATATTAAATTTAATTAATCAAATACTAACAGTTCTAGTGGGTTTTGGAGAATCTATTAGATTTCTCAAACTTTGATCATTTCTTGCCTTATTTATTAGACAATGATTAAGGAATTTAATGAGGTATTAGATGAAAAAGTAAAAAAAAATAATTTTAATTTCTGATGAACAGAACTATATGTTATTGTCTTCTCTGTAAGACTTGTCGTTTGTAATTATTCCCAGAAGTAAGGGTGTGCATTCAGTTATAACCGAACCAAATCGACTAAAAAATCATAACCGAACTAAACCGAATTGCATACAGTAATCGAACCGAATCGGCCGATTAATTCTAACTAACCGAACTAACTGAAACCGAACTAATCGAAATCTAAACTAAGTTAACCAAACCGATAACCGATTGGGCAAAATCAGTAAATGAACAAATCGATTTGCAGAAATGAAATACAAGAAGAATATCCATTGAATTGATACAGAAAAATGCAAAACCATTTAGAGATTGAGAGAAATACAAATCAGTTTGTGCAAAAGAATGAAATACAAACGAAAAACCCAGCAAAGGAAGAAATATAAGAAACTAACCTCACTGAGTCAACAAAAATTGAAAAATTAAAACCCTTACCCAATGTCAACTAACCTCTGTTTGACGGTCGGTCATCGTTGGTACTTGGTATGGGCCGATCATCCAAGCACAAGGAAGAGAAGAAACAAGGAGACGAAGCCTCGTGCGATCAGCGAAGAGAAAAGCGCCGATCTGAGTCTGATGAAGATGACGACGATCAGGGAAGGGAAAGGCGGGGGGTGGCCAGCTGTTGACGAAAAAGGAAAGGGCGTCGAAGATGGAGGTGACACCGATGGCGATGGACTCGCAGGATCTCTCTTGGCATCTCGCGTCCATCTCAGTCCAGCCTTTCAGTTCCAGGTGAGTGAGAGATGGTGGGGTGAAGGTTAGGGTTTGATCATTCGGTCGGGTGTGGGTTCTGAAATCGAAGACGAGGGATGGTGGGGTGAGGGTTAGGGTTCGATTCGGCGAGGGATGGTGGGGTGGGGGTTAGGGTTCGATTCAGCGAGGGATGGTGGGGTGAGGGTTTGGGGCCGCTTGAATCGATCTCATAGTCTCGCCTGCGAGTGGGAGGGTGGGGGGAGAGAGAGAGAGGGGTGCACACGAACTCACAATCGCAGGCGAGGGTGGGGGGAGAGAGAGAGAGAGAAGGGAGGGGGGTGTGTGAGTGTCGCGTGGGTACTGTGTTTGGGGGTAGGGGGTGTCGGGCGCGGTTATGCTGAATCGGGTCGGGTGCAGTTAGGCTGAATCGGTAAATTCGATTAATCGTATAACCGAAAATTTGAAATATTATTAACCGAACCGAACCGCCTAATAAAAAAAATCGAACCGAATTAACCGAACTAAATTATTTTATCAAAAAAATCGAACAGAACCGACTAATTTAGTCGGTTCGGTTCAATTATTTTGATTTATCTGAACTTCTACTCACCCCTACCCAGAAGCACATAAATTTAAGGGTACATTAAAGCTTGCTGTCCTCTGGTAAATCTCTTGTCAATGTTACATCTCTTCGCTCTGAGTTTGCACGAAATGAAAGTATCCTGTGCTTAGATTTGCAGCCTTCGGAGACCAATTTCAGCCTCTATGAAACCATAAATTCAGGCTAGGTTTTAGGTGTGGCTTACACCACAATGTAAATTTCTGGTCATAGCAATAATTTATCACTGGCTCTATCATTAATTATGTATATATACACATGGACATAACAAGACTTGGTTTCTCCTATTCACACGTGAAAATAAATGCAATATTCCAAGACCACAGATTTTCTTTCCCATTGTTTCTTGTGCTTTGGCCCCCTTTATGTACAGTGGATCCTTAACTTTCTTCATATTGATGTTTCTAGGAAACACAGAATTAGCAAACCATTTAACACACGAACGATGTAATTATATATCCTTAAGTTGTCACGGACCGTGACTTTACAGTGTCTGTGTCGGGCCAGGTTAGCTCTATTTTTTGTTTTTAAGGGTGGGTTTATTAATACATAGACTTGGTTTAATATTAATGCATTTTATTTCGTGTTTTATTAAACTTACCACTCAGAGAGTAAGGAGACTTAATTTGCCACTCTGCTGTCTGGGCTAATTGATGGATGGGGTTCAAAACAACAAGTAAAAGCTGTCCCTCATCGTGATCTTTAAGATATATTTGTCGACACAGTAGTTAGCACTGCTCTTGTTTAAGGTACATACTCATTTAATGTACTAATATCTTTTTTAATTATTTTATATGCGTACGTACGTTAACAGATTTGAACATGCATGCTGTCCTTATAAATTAACTGTTGGCTCTCGGCTCCAGTCCACTCCACTCCAGCAGGCTGCTTCGTAACAAGAGTCTCTCTCTGCACACCTATACATATTCACAAGAGTTGGGTTTTGACTGATGGGCGGCAGCTGGGAGAAGCAGCAGCAGCTGGGGTTGAAGAAAGGCCCCTGGACTGCTGCTGAAGACCACAAGCTTTTCTCCTACATTCAAGCTCATGGCCATGGAAGCTGGCGTGCTTTGCCTGCCAAAGCTGGTAATTAATATTAAGCATCAATGATTTTTAATTACCCACCTTCTTAATTGTGTGATTTGTTTTTAATTCTCTCTCTTGGTATTCATCTATTTGACGTATCAAAATAATCATATAATAACTTATATATATATATATATGTACATGTATTGTAATTGTACAGTCCTTCTACGTACAGAACTATATATATATATTGTTGTGTTCATAGTGAGAGTTGTATCCGGGCAGGGCTCCAAAGATGCGGGAAGAGCTGTAGGCTGAGGTGGACGAATTACCTGAGACCCGATATCAAGAGGGGCAAGTTCACTTTCCAGGAAGAACAGACCATCATCCAACTCCATGCTTTTCTTGGCAACAGGTGATGATAATAATTAAGACCACCTGAGCTTTCTATAGATATTATATTAATTATATATATATAGGTGGTCAGCCATAGCAGCTCACTTGCCAAAGAGAACCGACAATGAGATCAAGAACTACTGGAACACACGCCTAAAGAAACGATTAGCAAAGATGGGCATTGATCCGGTAACTCACAAGCCCATGGGCCAGGCCAAGGACGCCGCCAACCTCAGCCACGTTGCTCAGTGGGAGAGCGCCCGCCTCCAAGCCGAAGCCCGATTCGGTCGAGATTCCAAGCTAGCTCACCTCCTTAATCAAGCTGCAGCTCCGCCACCAGCATTACGCCTTGACGTACAAACTGCTTGGAAAGGCGCCTGCTGGCCAGCACCGCCGCCGGAAAATGTCAATTTAGAGGGCATTTCCATGGACCCATTTCACAGTAATGATTCGGCTACAGAGTCATTTGAATGCTTGGACAACGGCATGATCATGAAAGTAGAAGATGATGTGTTGGGACTGTCAAGCGGTTATCCGAAGCTCAAGGAGATGATACACAGTGCAATGCAGTTTGAAGACATGGCGTTTTCTGCGCATGATCCTGATTACGTTGCAGAGTTGTTGAAGCCATCTAATTACGGTTACAGTGGTAATGCAAACATTTTGCTGCATCCAAATCTCGAAGAAAAGCTTGCGAATGTACTGCGCAAGAATTCCTATGAGATTTACGAGTACTCATTTGAATCTTTGGAGACAAACTCGCAGAATATGGTGGGAACCAGCTGCTGCGGTGGTGGTGACTTTGAAGAGGAGAAGAATTACTGGAATAGCCTTCTGGTGAATTGCTCTGAACCATAGCCAGAAGTTACGCTGTGGTTAGGTATAATGCTAGTTATTTGGGAAGAACATATATATAATTAGTTAAGTACTTTCTTTTAATTACAATGGCGCATCACCTTTACTGTGTGGTTTCTGGGAATTTAAAACCCGATTTCGGGCGATCCTCCCAGTGAACTGACCGTACTCCCAGACCGTCACAGGTGAATAAGTAGAGTATACTAGGGTGAAGTTGTAGTTTGTCGTGACAGGCAAGCCAACAGTTAGTTTCTTCTTGACTTGGTTTTCATTTGCTATCAATTCGATATTGGTGATCGACCAACTTCTCAATCCAAAAGGACTTTAGGAACTGTAACAAGACCAATGGCTAGTTCTCAAACAAGAACTATAATTAGAAAAGCAAGAGAAAATGAGACATTATAACTAGTTTAATGGTGGACAAAGATATATAAAAATAACCTAAGAAGATTGTTAATTTCATCACTCTATGGCAAGGCTTGGGCTACCATGATAGTAGCAAGATGATGAACACTAACTACATTATAATTAATTAAGATAGTGTTTGTTAATTAAGATATAGACTAAAAAAGATAAGATATGAAAAATATTCTATACTTTTGTTATTTTTAATGTGTTGGTTAAATTTATCTGATGACTTTTGAAAAAAAAATCACGTGATTTCTTATCTGACATTTCCCCTTATCCCTTTAGATAAGCATATCTTGGACCTTATAAATAAGAAAAAATGACGCATATATTCTCCAGTGTATTGTAAAAAATTTAACAAATAATTTGATAAAAATTTTAGAATATTTTTTAGTTTTATCTTAATCATTTCATATTTTGGTTTAGAAAATATTTAAATTTTATCTTCATACAATCTTATTTTACTCATTTTAACACATGTTACCTAAAAATGATACTAAAGGGCTAGGAACTCTTGAAATATATAATGTTTGAACTGGCATTATAGAGACTCAAAAAAGCAATCTAGTTCTTCCATTTACTGGCCACATTTGCTATGGACGAACCAATCTAAATAATATGGATGTCAAAATCTATGAAATGACATATAGACTTAGGACTTATTACATTGAGGACGCATGATTTTAGGAGGTAATTGCAGTGTTGGTGAAATGCCAATTATGCTATGTAAGTGGCAATGTAATTAGTTCTTTGGGCCAAAGGTTGAATTTTATAAATAAAAGATTTTTTTCAAAAGTTATACTAACTGTTGAGAGAAAACCAAAATGATAAGCTCAAATATTTATGCTATGTGGCAATGTAATTAGTGATGTGTCATAAATAAAAGTTCATTAAAAGATCAAAAAAATCCAAAACGTAAAACAATTTTTCAGCTAAAAAATGAAAATGGGAAAAATCGATCTCTGGGAGGTTGAAAACATGCGACTCCGTGAGACATGTTCTCCTGAAGACCATGGAATTGGAAGACCATCAAGTCTTTCGGAAGCCGTTTTGGGATACTTTAATAGTCCCCCCAAGACTGTAATTAACAAGCCCTAGAAATTATAAAAACCTGGAAT
Source organism: Diospyros kaki (assembly GCA_036245055.1). Taxonomy (NCBI): domain Eukaryota; kingdom Viridiplantae; phylum Streptophyta; class Magnoliopsida; order Ericales; family Ebenaceae; genus Diospyros; species Diospyros kaki. The sequence continues at coordinate 2,950,734 of BSEG01000002.1, read as the reverse complement.
TCAGTCGTGTAAATTTTTCCTTCATTTGGGGGGGGGGGGGGGGGGGGTCTCTAAATAAAGCATAAACATGATATATAACTCTGATATGCAAAAATTCTCTAAAAATAATAAATATTATTCATAAAAATCTTAATTTTAGTAGATACTTGAAATATCAAAATAAACATTATCTGTAAGAATTCTAATCTTAATAGACATTGGAAAGCTCCATGCTCATCTATAAATAGATGAGCTCTCATTTCAAAAGAAATAGATTTTTTATACTAATTTTAATAATATATTCAAATCTTCAATATTTGACTTAAGTATTAGATTAATTGTGCAAAAATTATCATGTACCCTCTTATCATTTTATTTTTTATAAGATCTAAACTATTTCATGACAATATTTGTACTTAATAAATTTATTAATGCGTTCAACCTACAACTCATAAAATAATTTTAAAAAATGTATACTATCTATATGACAACAAGGTGAAGAATTGCATTGCTAACCATAACTAGAATTCAGCACCATTCCATTCCTGCAGCTCATCATAATGATTGCTGAGACTAGATAGCGAACGAGGAAGCTCAACAAGGAAAGAACATTGCCTTAAGAGATGAGAAGAGTTTCAAGAAGGCTAAATTAAGAAGAACCTTTCGAATCCCACGAGTGAGTTCCATCTTTTTCTTTTTTCACCTTTTAAGTAATTAATGCATGCGGATCCAACAAATACCTTGGCCCAGGAAGCCTTCTCCTGACGAGCACACAATTGCAGCACCTGCAGACACAGAGCCTGAATGCTCCAGTAGATCGTTCGCATTGATCACTTGCAGGTAGCAAGCATCATGCAGCAGGGTTCACACCTATAGTTAACTATTCATTCATTCATAGCTCACCCCGCGCCATGTCAGAGAAGGGCTAACACAATTATCACGTCTAGGGTTAGTTTCAAAAAATTCCTAGAAATGTAATGCTTTGTGTCATAGATTGTGTTATATAAAATATTTTTTTATTATTGTTGTTGAATTATAATAATAAATTTATAATATAAAACATCGTCTCAAAAGTAATATACGAGTTACCTCTTGGATGGCGGGCGGGCCCAGCTTAATCCCCAAAATTGGCAGCCCATTTTCCTATTTTCCAACTTGTGTTGTTTTGTGTGTGTTATGCTGTAAATTTCAGAAACAAACTCAAAAGTTTGTTGTCTTCAGAAGCAAATTAATTATGCTGTACTTGGAGACACCAGTTGGAGTGGGTTTCTCTTATTCTACTCATACCTGCTCCTATGTGGCTGTAAATGATGAATCAACTGGTAATCTCCAATGTTCTTTGAAATTTTCAGGGTTGATAAATTAGATACTATAACCTTAAAGTTGGCCTTGTGTTAAGAGAATAAAAGGGTCACTTTTACTACCAATATTATCTCCTTTTTATATTTATTTGGTACACGTGAGTGATGAATTGACCTCGGTATAATGCATATACTAGAAGGATAGTCGCTACGAGTTTTGGATAAAAAAATAAAAAAGTAGATATTATCAAGTTCTATTTATGTTCTAAAGCTAATTCATATTATCAAGTTCTGTTTTTGTTAGGCATGACTATTTGATATGATATGTTGTTTACTATTAATACGCTTAATAAATATTTGTAATGTAAAGATACGGAGATTATTATTGCAGTAGATCACTTAAAATGTCTTATTTTTTTAAAAAAAAATTATAGAGAAAATTAGTTTAAAATTTCTATGATTTATGCTAAAAAAATTACAAAGCAAATGAATATAAAACCGAAGTTTTATGAAAAATATATAATAAGAAGAAAGAAACAATTTGATGAGAATGAAAATGAGGAGATTAAATTATCTATTGAAGAATCGTTTAAAATTAATTATTTTCATATTTAGTTGATCATACTATTTCCTCTCTTCAAAATAGATTTGAATAATTTAAAATTTATAAAGATAATTTTAATTTCCTTTATAATGTAGAAAAGTTAAAATTGTTTGATGATTATAATTTGAAAAAAAATATTTAAATCTTAAAAAATTTCTAAAACATGATACGTTATTGATATTGATGATTTAGATTTATTTTTAGAATTAAAAGTTTTAAAAGAAATTATAACCATAAAAATTAAAACACTACTTGCAATACTAGGTTTTATAAAAAAACATAAATTCTTTTCCAAATGCCTTGATAACTTATAGAATCTTATTAACTATTCATGTTATTGTAGATTTAGTAGAAAAAGTTTTTCAAAACTAAAATTAATAAAATCTTATTTACGTTCAACTATGTCACAAGAGTGATTAAGTAATTTGATTATATTGTCAATTGAAAAGAATTTATTTTTAAACTAAATACAAAAATTTAATTAGTGATTTTACATTTCAAATAAAAAATAAATTTTTAATATTTTTGTTATTTTTTATAAGGTCACTAAATTAATTATCGCTTAGAGCCCCACCAACGCTTGAACCAGCCCTAATGGCAGGTGACTTTTCATGATAATGATCTGCTAAGAAAAAAATTAGTTAAGGGTGTGGGTGAGTGTCTCTACTCACTCTCACACCCAAACTCTTTCATTGCGCTTGAGCACTCAATATATATTTTTAAAAGACTGACTTAGGCATTAGAGAGTCTATGCAGAGGACACTCACCCATACCTCTAACCAATTTTCTTTTTTAATAGGTCACTCGTCATGAGAGGGTCACCTACCATCCAAGAGGCCACTTGTGTATCGCCTTGAGACGGTCTCCCATATTATAAATTCATTGTTGTAGTCAAGCAACAACATTTATATTATATAAAATACCATACAAAAAGGGTAATAGGTTGATTTATTTTAAACTTTTTACCAATTTTTAGTTTAATCATATTTTGATAATTGCTTCAATTTATGCGTATTACTTTAAGATTGATTGCAATTGTATCTAAATTTATTTTGGTATATGCCCCTGTTGATGTAATGATCGGTGAGCTGGCATGCTTCAAATTGTTGACTCATTAATGAAACGATGTTGTTTTAAACCAATAATCAATTTGGCACTTGTAACACTCTCGATATTTTAGAAACAAATAATAAATTAATTTCTATTTTTGAGATAAGTTATTGAAAATTTATAGCATTGTGGAATTTATTGGAGGACAATAAATTTTTAGGAAAGTGATTGAAAGTTTTAAAAATTTTCAGAATCTAAGTATAAGGTTGGAATTTGAGAGTTCTTTTAATATAAAATAAATTGATACAAAAATATAAATAAAAGAGTTTTATAGCTTAGTGGTTACTTGTATCAAAGGAGAAAGGTATGATGTCAAAAAGCTGCCACCCAATGCATTATTTATTCCTTTGCTATAGGCATATCTCCTTAATTCATAAAGTTGTTGCTCCACTTTTGCAATATTGCCACCTTAAATCAAGTGTAGAAAATTAAGGAAAGTTTATAAATTAAAGATAAGGTCAGAATTTTAGGAGGAAAACATGGGACATGGGACATGGGACATTTTAAATATGGTTGAAATATGTGTAAAATTTGCTATAAATGGTGAAGAACAAGCAGATGAGAGATTAGCAAGGAGAAAACGAGTGTGAATTTAAGAAGAAATTAAAAAGAAGAAAGTAATTAAAGTTAATGAGCAAAGTAAGTAAGATATGTCTAGTATTAGATAAATTTAGATTTAGTGGTACTTATTTAAATAGTTCTTTTTACTTATTATGTTTAATTTTGTTAGAGAAATTTTGAAGTGCGATGTTGGTGATTCTAATGGCTTAGAGGAATCTATTAAGAAATGTTATAGATATTGTTGTGGTAAGGGTTAATATGTTATTTGTGCAAATTGCATTTGTCATGACTTACATATGATGACAAAAAAATGTATAGGCATGAGACTATGAATTTTAGGGACGAAACATAGCTCGTGTTGGGATCTATAGAAATTCATATGGGGCCACCAAGAGTCTTTGATGAATAAGGTGGACGAGTCTGCATGCATGTTTCATTTTATATTTTTTTATATTTGTCATAAGTTACAATTTGTTATTTTTATATATTACTTTTACTAGGTCTTAAGACTCACCTCTTATCATTAATCGCACAGATAGCTCAGACCCTAGTAAAGAAAAAAAGGTGGTAGTGGACAGTTTTTTGGTGGACGTGGTTGACCAGTCGTAAAAAGACTTTTGTTGTACTTCAAGTATTACAAGTATTTTATTTTTCTAGTTTTGTATTAAATGTGTGTGACAAACGAGATTTTAAGGTTAGAAATGAGACTTAGAGTAATTTTTTGGAAATTAATTTTTATTGTACTTTCATCCCCAAGACCTTGTAAAATGTGTAGCTCTATCGAGATTTGAGGGCTCTTAATTGCTTATTTTTCTTTTGGAACTCGAGTTTTCAGCGGGTGAAGGTGACAAAACTTGTTCTCACCCAAAGCGTTTTAACTTGTTAGAAGCATAACTGACCTTTAAATTTGATTAGTAACCATTATTATAACCATGAATTACAGTGGCTCCCCAAATGTGGGATTGGGGCGTCACAACACCTCTCCATTGATGAGTCAGCAATTTGGCCCATCAATGTGTCAGTTTATCTCGTCATATCAGTAAGGGTACATGACAAAATAAATTAAAATATAATTATAACTAATCTTCAAAAATTAAACATAAATTAAAACAATACATTAAATCAAAAACTAAAGAAAAGTTGAGTGTATACGAGGATATTAACCCGATATAAAATATAACATTTGAAAGCCTGCTACGTACTGCCCTGTCTAAAGCATCTCTAACTCAACTTCAACACCCAAGAGGCAAAAGTAGATTATTAATTCTGAATGGTAATGGGCTTCCCGGGCACCCACTGACATGCAGGACCCATCATTGTGATATTAATGTGTTGGGTAGAACCATTCTAGAATGGGATTCCTCGAGGGTGCAAGACGTACAAAGCAAAGGCCAGGTGGGTAGATAAGATTCTCGTATTTAACATCTGTGACTAGAAAGGGCAATGCCGTGCAATAAGTCAGGGCGACCGCGCATGTGCATGCTCGCTGACTACGCCTGTTAACTAGTGATGGTGGTGGCCACCGTACCCAAGCTGACGTTAAAGCCAACGTGAAGAGCAGAACGTTCGAGGGTGACGAGTTTTGAATTAAAATAGAAATTAAATTAGTGAAATTATTTTTTTAGAAATGAAATAGTATAATTGATCAATGAATTTTACATTAAGATACAAAAAAGTTATAAAATTTTAATTTATAGTTAAAATGTTATTTAACTTCTATTTAGTATATAATTTCATAATTACTATCAATTACCGTTAAAAGAGATTAATGAAATACTAATGGATCATATCAGACAAATCAAGCCTAGCCAGGAGGTCCAAAGACCGCTCGGCCCAACTTCAGCTTGCAGCAACCATCATCACCACTACATACTGGCACCCCCACGCCCACTATGGATCCCATTCGTATTTATTGTTGATTTTGTCTGCACCACGCCTTCATTAGGGAGCCTCGTTGACGTCTGATATCACAATCCCATCACCCTACGGCACACAAGGCAAGCATACATACAAGGGGGACTCCCCCATTCTCTTCTCTAAATAAACCAACCTGATCACAGGTCAATATATGTTCTTTTCGAACATACTGATACTCTATCATCTCTTACTTACTTGACGTCAGAGTGCTTACAGGTGCTAGTCACTCCCCGCCATGTCGTTCACCGGAGTCCATTCCTTGTTGCTGCAAGCCCAAGTCTGACCATCCCTTTGGGTAGGAAAGAACATTTAGCTTCCACTGTAGGGCTCGGTAAAACTTACTTACCCCAAAATCTTGTGAGAGTCTTTCAAACTAATCTTAACTATATTCCCATGGCCAAAACCAGAAGTGTCGCTAACCAAGAAAACTCAAACACTAATTGCCTTCCAGAAAATCCAACCACCATGGAAGTTCTCCTCCAGACCATCCAACAACTTCAAAATCAAGTTGCTGAGTTAATTCAAAATCAGCAGCATGACCAACACAATGATTGGGTTGACAACGATACAGAGAATAAGCACCACCAACACCATCAGGCTACCCATACCTTGTTCCCCCACCTTATACATCCCTATATTCTCCAGGTCATCCCTTCTCGGAGTTCATTATGGTTGTATCATTACCGGATGGTTTTTACCTCCCTAGTACCTTGGAGCTAGAGGTGTCAAATGGGCCGGGCTTTGGCCCGGCCCGTCACTGTTCATGGGGGGCCGGGCCAAGCCCGCCCCGCCATGGGGGCCGGGCCGGGCCCAAGAATTTGGGCCCACGGCCCGGCCCGTCTAGGGCCCGCCCGTGGCCCACTGGGCCGGGCCCATGAGGCCCTTATGGGCCCAGGCCTATAAATTATTTTTATTTTTATGATGTTGTATAGAAGTAAATTATTTTTATTTAACTAACTAAATGATCTTACAAATCTAAGATAAAATATAGATATCTAACTTAAAAATATTAATTTCTATAGCCAAAAATTATATAGAAATAAATGGCTTCTTATTCATGATTAAATTCTTATTCTTTCTATAAAACTTTATTGAAAGCCTAGCTAATTTAGATTGAATAATAAATTTTTATAATGAATATTTTTTTATTAAGAGGACAAATTGATGACAAATTATATTTATTCAAATATTATAATAGATAGTATTTTGCTTTCCCATCAAAAAAAATAGCAAAATACTATATTTTTAAATAAAAATATTTTTAAAAAAATGGGGTCGGGCCCACCAGGCCCGGCCCCCCTATAGGGGGCCGTGGGCCGGGCTGGGCCCTATCTAAGGCAAAGTGGGCCGGGCCCGGCCCGACCCGTTTAAAAAGCCCGCGGGCCGATTGGGGCCAGGCCGGCCCGGCCCTTTTGACACCTCTACTTGGAGCTATATGATGGTACTACCGACCCTCAACAGCACCTCACCATGTTCATTGTCGCGATGCTACTGAGCGGAGGCATGAACCCGATCATACGCCGAGCGTTTTCCAGTACACTTAAGAAGTCGGCCATGCTGTGGTTCTCCTCCTTGGAACCAAACTCTATTCACGGCTTATCCGAGCTAACGACACTCTTCCTTACCCACTTCTCCATTAGCCGAGCTCATCTTAAGACCTCGGCCAGCCTCATCAACCTAAAGCAAGACGTTGATGAATCGCGCTTCAATTGTTTATGAACAGATTCAACTAAGACACCAGATCAAGAACCTCAATCCGGTAGTTTCTCTACACGTCATAATGGCTGGGTTACAACCCGGGCCATTTGTCAATTCATTAGCAAGAAAGTCGTTAGCCGACCTTGACGACCTCAAGAGGTAGGCGACATGTTACATCACCATAGAGGAGGTCTCGACCGCCAAGAACAACTACCCGACTAGAGAATGAAGGAATAGCAAGGCGATAGCTCGAAATTGGAGAATGGAAGCTCGACGCTAATCGAGAAGACCCCTACTGAGTCACCCACAACCTCAGCAATGGAGCATACCACTTAGCTGAGCCCTCAGGACAGCCTTTAACGCAAGCATGAAATAGGGTCATCCCATGACAGTACTACAGCTAAGTGGCCTAAAATCTGTTTCATTCAAGGATTCATACCGACACGAGCCCAAGCCCAAATTTCACCTTATTCTTTTCTAGCATTCGGTATTCTCACATCAGGCTTTTGCCTATGTATTATGCGATTACACACCGTCAAAATTGGAAGTTATTCAATTCGAATTATCTTTTTCTTGAAAATTGTTTGCTCTTAATTTCTCTGAATATCTCTCCCAAGCCGTGCTCTGGGTATCAAACCAATGCGACCAGTCTGCCCGCAAAAGCCCGGGTCTATACCAGCAAGCAGACCTCGGGTCCATCCTGACATCTCTCCAAGCTGTGCTCCTGGTATCAAACCAACGCTGTCAGTCCACCTCTAAGCGCCCGAGTTTACCCCAACTAACAGACCTCGAGGCCATTTCGACATCTCTCCAAGTCATGTTTCGAGCATCAAACAGTCGCGATCAGTCTGCCCCCAAGCACCTGGGTCTATCCCGGGGAGCGAACCTTGGGTTCATCCCGATATCTCTCTCTTACCGTGCTCCAGGTATCAGACCAACATGGTCAGTCTGCCCCCAAGCGCCTGGATCTACCTCGTCGAGTAGACCTTGGGGCCATCCCCTTATTTCTCGGTTTGCCATCTACATCCCTTGGATCAAACAGGGACGGGGGTTATTTCGACATAGTCAGTTTGCCACCAAATGCTCGTGTCTACCTGTGCGGGTGGACCTCCAGGCCATCCCTCTTTCTCATCGTGTCGTCTATTGTCTCTTGGATTAGACAAGGATAGAGGTCAATTCAACACGATCAGTCCATCTCTAAGTGCCCGGGTCTACCTAAACGGGTGGACCTCGGGGTTATCCCCCTCTCTCTCACCATGTCGTCTATCGTTCCCGAGATCAGACAAGAATGGGGGTTAGTTCGGCACGGTCAGTTCGCCCCCAAGTGCCTGGGTCTACCTTGGTAGGTGGAACTTGAGGTCATCCCTTTCTCTCACCATGTCAATTCGGTACAGGTTAATTCAGCAAGGCCAGTCCGTCCACAAGCTCCTAGGTTCGAGACCATCCCTGCCTCTCTTACCATGTCATCTACTATCCCCTGGATTAGACAAGGATGGGGGTCAGTTCGACACTATTAGTTTGTCCCCAAGCACCGAGGTCTATCTTAGTGGGTGAACCTCAAGGCCATCCCTCTCTCTCACCATGTCGTTTACCATCCCCTAGATCATAAAGGGACAAGGGTCAATTCGGCATGACCAGTCCGCCCCTAGTGCCCAAGTCTACCCCAGCGAGTAGACCTCGGGGCCATCCCATTCTCTCTCATTGTGTTATCTACCATCCCCGGGATGAGACAAGGACGGGGGCCAGTTCAATACGGTCGTCTCAGTCTCATTCAAGCCATGCCTTGTATCAAACAAGCATGGCCGGACCTCAAGTCACCTCGGTCTCATTCAAGTCATGCCTTGTATCAAATGGGCATGGCTAGACCTCAAGTTACCTCTATTCCATTCAAACCATGCCTTATATCAAATAGGCATGGCCGAACCTCGAGTCCATCATGATTTTTCTCTCTTGGCATGCCTCATCGGGCCCTTATTCTTGTTATATATATACAAGGACAAACTCGATAGTAGAAACAAAGGTACTTACCCAATCTTGAGTCAATTTTTTTAAACATGCAACAGGACAAAAAAGCCACCTCTATCGTGGAATTCGGGCCAAGTTCAAGCACACCGGAAGGCCCACGCTATTCAGACTGCAACCCCACATCAGTCATACATCTCAGCCATGCCCGAACACTATCTCAGCCACACCCCAACATCATCTCAGCTATGTATCTCAACTAAGTAACAGTATCACCCATGTAACATCCCACATCGAGCGATAGAAAGGATCGGAACAACTTACCCTGATGGGCCTACTCGAACTTCCTATGGGGTCACCCATCCTTGAGCTTCCCTAGCTCAAACATGCTTAATCCCGGAGTTCTTTACCTACATTCAGCCCAAAAGGTATCCAGATGGTGTTGTTTCCTTCATTACTTATCCTCGATATATATTACTATTCTCTGGGTTTTAGGGCTATTACATTCTCCCTTCCTTAAGCACATGGCGTCCTCGTCATGTAACCTTACAACTGGTCCTAGATCTTCTCCCCTTTGGAGGCTGTCATCCTAAAAGCCTGCCAGAAGCCGTTCCTTATACAGGCCCTCGAGCCCTGGCGCCACTCCCCGCCCTCATCGAATGGCCTTCACTAAGGATCGGCTTTGATACCACCTGTAACATCCTGCATTGATCGATAAGAAGGATCGGAATAACTTATCTTGATGGGTCTACCCGAACTTCCCAGGGGGTCACCCTTCCTTGAGCTTTCCCAGCTTAAGCACGCTTAACCCCGGACTTCCTTGCCTACATTCAGCCCAAAAGGTATCCAACTAGTGTTGTTTCCTTCCTTACTTATCCTCGATATATACTACTATTCTCTGGGCTCTAGGGATATTACAACCCAGCTTCCCCTTTTCTAGCTCGGATGTTTGCCTCTTGAACATCTGACTTGGGGGGCTGTGGACTGTATCGGACACACTAGGTCGGGTCTAGTTCAAAAGGCTGCACAGATGGAAGGAAAGCACTGGGAACTTGCGAGATTGCAAGAATTCAAAAACTTGAAGAAGCAAAATGTAGAAACTCTAGGAAAATGAGAGCCTCTATAGTGGTCACTACACTACATCCGACAGTCGGAAGTTATCTATCGCCAATCCACCATTAGGAAATCACCATCTGTTGTGCATCCAAAGCCGTGAGCAAAATAATGGGTTGTTAGTTACTTGTTCGCGACGTCTCACCTCCCAAGCATGACACCTTAAATCTCAAAACCTTGAGAAAGCCGCCTCATCATAGGGTTCGAGCTGACTTCAGGTACCTAGAGGGCCTAGACCCATCTGGACACGACCACACATTAGCTCGAACATTAATCTTGGGCATATCCAAAGCCTCAACTATGCCATATGCCTCTGGCGTATCCCAATGTCAGCTCGAATTACTCACTTAAATGTATTTGCACGACAGCCCGACCATCTATCTCGACCAAATCCAAACACTAGCTTGGTTATAAATCTCAGCTAAGCTGCAACATCACCCAACTTTCTCTCTTCTAGCTCAAATGCTTACCTCTCGAACATCTGTGTAACACCCCATATTTGTATGAGGTTGCCACGTAATTTAAGCAAGTTTAGAATACCGAAAAATTGGCTTGATAGTAGTTATAAGTACCAAATCGACTGCAGGAAACGCCTTGGAGAGAAATTGTCTAAAGAAAATGATATGATCTCGACGAGCGTTTCGAGATAAAATTTATGGTATCAAAAAAAATCAAATCGGGAACAGTTTTCGGTACAGCTAAAATGTAGCTGCCATTTAGGCTGCAAAATCGAATTGTTGTAGGGGACCTCAAGGAAGTTAATGAAAGCTTGAGAGGGCTCCGATTTTTCATAAATAACAACCCTTCAGCAGTTTCGGGATAAAATAATAGCTAGGTGAGGACACTATGGCGGAATCGTCTATATCGAGTAAAATTTAAGTTATTTATTTTGAATTTTTGGTATCGTAATGTCAATTATTTCAATGTTTGAGGATATGATTTTGATTAGAGAATGGTTCACGTGAAATAGATATAAATTAGGAGTTACATATGCAATTTTATTATATAATATGTAATTATATATAAATATATGATGTGCGAAGCTGTGTACGCGTGTGTGGGTGTCATATCTCTACAACTCTAAACCATTCCCTGCAACTCCATAGCCTGCAATCTCCATGCTCTGCAAACGTGTGGCTAGCAATTAAATAATTTTCACGCAAGAAGGTACGGGCAGTAAGGTGAGGGAGCAGCTGAGTTGCCTATAAATAGCAAGAGAGATGAAGTTGGAAGAGAACAAACCGAGGGCAGAGAGATGCGAGAGAGAGAGTTCGAGCTTGGGCTGAGGCAATCCAAGAGAAACAAAGGAGAGAGAGAGAGAGAGCTGGAAGGGACATGGGTTGCGGCCATGGTAGTTGCTGGCAGCAAGCTGTGGCCAGCAGCAATGGGCGGTAAGGCTGGGTAGCGCGAGCGAGAGGCTGGTGATGGCTGCACGGTGCGACAGCGAGGGGAAAACTTGGTGGAGGCTGGGAGGAAACCTGAGAAGCAAAGGGGTGCGGCCATGGCTGTAACTCGCCGTAGCCAACGGCGGCCGCGAGCAGCAGCTCGCAAAGGTGTGTGTGTGGCGCCAGGGTCTGGTAAGGCTGAGGCGACTGGCTGAGGGCTAAGTGGCGATCGACGGAAGGCCAAGCAGCGGCGGTCTTGAGCTAGTGCACGGGAGTTGCTATCGTGCAGGGAGGAAGAAGAAAGAGGAGGAGAAAAGAAGAAGAAAAAGAAAAAAAAAGAAAAAGAAAAAAAAAGAAATGGAGAAAAATATAGAAAATATGGAAAAAATTACAAAAAAAAGATATGGATATTTTTTAATTTTCGGAGATTTTGGGTGAGAAAATAGTTCGGGCACGCGTTTCGAGGATAGGGCACGCATACCGAGGAAGGCTGAAGGGCTAAATCAAGGTAAGTAAAATTTTAGAAATTCAAGAATATTATTTTATGAATTTTCATAGTGAAATATTTGAGAAATATTTAATTTGGATTTATTGAGGAAGAATATGAAGAAATAGAGAGAAAAATAAAGAAAATGTAATTATGGAAAAAATAGGTTTTAATACTTATTTAAATAAATATGGTGATTAGGATACTTTAAGGCTAAAGTTGAAGTGACTTGTGCAAATTTTGAGGTTGGCACGCAAATCGAGGTGATACACGAATTTAGAGGCAAGGCGTGAATATCGAGGTAGCCGATAAGGTTGAGAAGGTAAGTGGTACTTCCCAATTGGAATTAATTTTATGAAAATTACTTTATTTGTAAGTGATTTATGTTTCAAACCTCAATCCTCGAAAATGTTTTCATCATATTGACATACCTTGATATGTATCCATCATGTAGACTGCATACACGACATGACTATAAAATGTATATGTACAGGTTGATATCATTGATCACACGCATTAGATCCGTTGGGAGTATGAACTAGCATTGCTACTTTACCAAGGGTGCCCCCATACACCCCGACTTCGAAAGAGGTGGTCGTAAAAATGGTGAGTAGTATGAAGGGCGCAGTTGACCCCTACGATGAAGTAAGACATCGCATACACGCATGATAAAACATTTTGTACCCTTACTTAGATGATTCATCATCTAACCTGGGCTTTGTCCCTGGAATATTCAAACGTTCCAGATGGAGATCGTAACATGAATAATGATGAATGAGGCATGAAGTGGCACTTAGCAAAGTGCATGATAAATGAATGACAAGTTGAATGTATGATATGTAGCCTATATATTTAAATTCTGCTACTTTGAAATCTGAACGTTTTTCCATGACATAAGATATGATTTATGATTGAACGTTTTGAGGAGTGATGATGTATATCCTTATTTATGGTTAATGATGATGTAAGAATTGATTTATGATCAATGTTAAGATATCAGGTTCGATTCTAGCTTTCGCAATTTGATGTGTATAATGATTCTCTTTCGAGAAGAAAATGTTTAAAAATTCTGGTACGGATACGAGGAATGATGTGATTTAGAATTAGTTTGAAAGAAAAAAAAAATTATTGTCCCAAGTTATAACGCGCCCGAGAAGACGGGGCATTACAATCTGATCTGTGGGGCTATGGATCGTATCGGTCAAATTAAGCCTAGCCTAGTTTAGAAGGCCCAAAGACCGCTCGGCCCAACTTCAGGCTACAGCAACCATCACCATTGCGTACTGGCACCCTCACGTCCACTATGGATCCCATATACATTTATTGCAAGTTTCATATGCATTTATTACCGATCTCGTTAGCACCACGCCTTTGTCAGGAAGCCTCGTCGGCACCAGATATCACAGTCCCATCACCCTATAGCACTCGAGGCAAGCATACATACAGGAGGACTCCCACATTCTCTCCTTTTATATAAACCAGCCTAATCACAGGCCAAGATGTATTCTTTTCGAGTCTACTGATACTTTGCCACTTTAATCTCTTATTTATTTGCGCACTAGAGTGCTTGCAGGTGCCAACCACCCCTTGTTGTGCCGTTTACTGGAGTCCATTTCTTGCCACTACAAGCCCATGTCCAACCATCCTTTTAGGCCGAAAGGAACAACTAATATTTTGTAGTTGAGTATCAAGTTTAATGTTTTTTTTTGTATTTTAGTGTAAAGTTCAATAATAATTTTTTGGATTTTTGTGTAAAGTTCAATGACCATTTGTACTATTTAGCACACTACGTTGTTAACCACGACAAGATCTCGTTGGTTTCTTTTAATGGCAATTGATGATAGTTATGTACTTGTATACTAAAATTTGAAATTTAGTGATTTTTTTATACCTTAGTGTAAAGTTCAGTAACTATTTATGTTATTTAATCATTATTTGTTGGTAAAGTCTTATTTTATTTATGTGTATGAGTCAATATACATGAATTAATAATGAATTAGGTAGCGTTAATTAAACTGAGCGAAATAAGATTGTATTAAGATAAGGATATAATGCTTTCCAAATCAAGATATGAAATGTTCAAGATAAGATTATGAAGTATTTTAAAAATTTTATCAAACTGTTTGTTAAATTTTTTAAAATGTATTGAATAACACATGCGTTATTTTTTTTATTTGTAAGGATCAAGATAAATTTATTCACAGAGAGAGATAAATTTATTTAGAAAAATTCAAAAAAGAAGTCAAGTGACTTCTTTTCTAAGGGTTGCTAGAAAAATTTAACAAATACAATAAAAATATTTTTATTTAAAATTACTTTTATATCTTATTTTTTATCTGTATTTTAATTAATAAATACTAACTTAATAAAAAGAAGGTTAATCTGCTTGTCAATGATTAAAAGCCACGAATTACCCTTCAAGCTGCAGTGTGTCACCTAACCATGAATATGGTGCTTGGTGAATAAGTCGGATTGCAAGTTGTTTTTATTATAGATAAACGTTGAAGTAGGCAATTTAGTCATAGCCATTACAAGAGTATTAGATCCCTAAGCCATTACATTTAAAAATGTGTAAATTTCTCAAATTGTCGAAAAACTGATAGGGGGATCGTTACAGTCTCTTGGAGACCAGAAGATAAGGAGACATCTACAATCTCCCGAATATTGGATGACCGAGAGGGCATAATGGTCTCCTGGGTATCAAAAGGTTGGGAGATCATTACGATTTTTCAAAGACCTTTGTTGGGGGACTATTAATATCTTGGAGAAACTATATCTTATAATTTTTTCCTTTATCAAGGGGGGTCTTGAATAAAGTGCAAACAAAATAATTTTGACATCCAAAAATCTTTTCCAAAGTTTTACAAAAAAAAAAAAAAGACATTATCTATAAAAAAAAAAATCTTAATCCTAGGGGACTTTGAAATATCAAAAGAAGCACATTATTTGTAAAAATTCTAATTCTAATAAATTTTGGAATATCAGAGATAATTATCACAAAGCTCCATACTCATCTATTTATAGATGAACTCTCATTCCAAAAGAGATACATCTTTGATATTGATTCTAATATTGAATTCAAGTTTTTAATGTCTAATTTAAATATTAGAATGTTTGTGTGAGAGCTGTCATGCATCCTCTGATCATTCTCTTTTTTATAGAGTCCAAACAGATTAATGACGACATTCTCAATTAATAAATTTAATATTGTATTCAAATGACAACATAATTGAACAAAGAAATTTTAAAACAAATACCGTATATAGTCCATAACAACCTATTACTTGCATTATACGGAGAAAATGAAAGAGAAGCTATAAACAACTCTAAGAAGGCGTTTGGTACGAAAGAAATTTTTAAATTTCTAAGATTCATGATTCTTAGGAATGCTCTTAGAAATATTTTATTCTCAGAATTTATGCAATTCTATATTTGGTTAGGTTTAAACATTCTCAGGAATGTTGAGTATTTTTTTTTTTAGAATCTTACATTCCTATGTTTGATTTAAATGTAACATTCTTGGAAATTCATATTCTTTTTCTAAAATTACCCTTATTTCATTTTTTGTTTAAAAAAAATAAAATAAAATATTAGGATCCATAACATCTTTAAAAAGTCAAAAAATATCATTTTTTTACATTATGTGTATATATGCGTGTGTGTGTATATATATAATATGTATATATACATATTATATATGTTTATATGAATATCTACTTTAATTTATATATATATAATATTTTATAATAAATAATATAAATATATTATAATATATTTTTGTATTTAATATATAATATATAAATATATATATATATAATATTTGTATGGAGTTATAAAAGAGTAAGGGGTATTTTAGTCTTTTTCTTTGTTAAAAACATTCTCAAATCTATAGGAAATTTAGATTCCCAACCCCACTCATGAAAATCTTTTTTTGGGAAAGTTGCTTAAAAATCATTTCTGGAAATCCTATTTCTCAGGATTCTTTTTATAAAAAAATTATATCAAATATGAGAAAATAGATTCCCAACCTAATATTTTCAAGAATCTTAAAATTTCTCCTATACCAAACGCCTCCTAAATGTCCCTAAAAAATAAGGCCAGTGAAGAGGAAAAGGTTGAAGAGGCTACACTGCGAGCTTGCTTTGCTTTTAAAAAGTAATATGTTTTCTACCCCAAAAAAACTCTTAAGAATGATAATTTTCTAATTTTGTGAGATATGATATGTCATATATATAGGCAGGTAAGAACAAAATTAGCCCTTAGAATAATTTGTTCATACAAGAGTTTGGAATATTATAAGATTGTGGTTTCGATTTCATCTCATGTCTATCTTAAAGATCAAGGTTCAAGTTTCAGTTCATTGCAAATTCATCTGTACACCTAAAATTATCTACGATCGGAGATCTCTCAATTTTTTTTATAATAAAAAAAACTATTTAAATTAATTAAATCAAATCAAAAGATTTGGTCGGTTGTTGGTTGCAAAGTAGTATAAAAGGACATATTATAATCCAATAATTATTCAAGTTGCAGTACATATCCCAGATTGATATAAATGCCATCTTCTGGAATGATACAAATACTCACCGGAGGCTGTAATCATTAATTAGATTTATGGGGATGGTAGAGAGATATGGTGGCACATATTTTACTCACCCTGTCTCAAACATTAATTAATCGAAGCCCTTCTTATCTGTCTGTCTTCACTCCTGGCATTATATGATTTTTTTTATTTTAAATTTTATATAAATGAAAATAATCCTTGAGAAAAGTACATATTTTAAATTTTTTTAAATATTTTACTGATCAACATATAGAATGAGAAAAGTTAAAATGAGTCCGGAATTCCTTCTTTCCTTTTTTTTTTGTTATTTTACTCTTAGTTTTGATTTTAATGATAGAAAAATACTATTTCCTTGTGCACTAAATCATTTTATCAGTTGTTAAAGACTTCCAAATCAATTTCAAACTTTTTTAAGCCAATGTCAAATATATCTTAAGGGCACTTGAAAAATCAAGTTTTGATGTCATGCGATTCAATTAAAATTGGTTTTAAAGTGTTGGAGATATGAAGCTAAATTTTTAGAAGCAAAGGGTAAATTGTCGACCAATTCTAAAGGAAATGTTGACCATTTTTGTCTTTGTTGTCATCTGGTCAAATGTTTGTCTTCGGCCAAGTGCGGTCGACAACTACTGCATAAAAATCGATCGACCATTTTTGTCTTTCATGTCGATCATTTTTAAATTTTTGAACTAACCTATCGACCTTTTATTAGAATTTGTCGATCGTTTTTTTTCAAACTTCTCTAATAGCTAGTTCGACAGTTCATTAAATGCCTCCTACTACCTACCAACGGCCAAATTTTTCAAATAGCTCGTCATGCTTTATAAATTGAAGGCTGATGGATCATTTATGGCTCTTAGAGAATCTGTTACAAGCAAGTGTTCAAATCATTCAAGTGTCCAAATTATTCGATACTTTTTTTCTCAAAGACTTTGTATTTCATTTGTATCATTTGATTTCAAATCTTGTATTTGATTTTTGAGAAATCTTGTAATTAAAAAAATTTATCTTTCAGATCCTCTCTTATTATAAAATTCTTGTAATTGCATAGCAAGGTTGCTAGGAGAGTCTACTTGGATAATAGGACGTTGTAATTCCTAGTCTTAGAAACTAGAGAGTCTATTTGTGATCAAGTAAAATGATTTATTAGATATTTAAAAATCTTTAGTGAGGAGTTAAGAGAGTTGATTAGTTTATATTTAATCGAATAAATATAAATTGGTTGTGTCTCTTTTTCATTTTACTTTGGTTGTGCTTCTTTGTTTCTATATTTCTCTTTCAAAACCACCACAAAGTTTTAAATTTTCAAAATAATCAATTCACCCCCCTCTTGGGTTGTGGTGTCATTGCTAGAAAAATCTATCATTTTTGCTAATCTGGGAACAAGTGATGGCAACAGAACAAGCAACGAGAAGAAATGATGGCAAGGGAACATGTGTAGTTTGTAGATTTAGGAAAACTCTTTGTCTTCCTAGTTCGAGGAAAACCTTTCGCCTTACCCATTCTAAGGTTGGACAACAACAGAATAATTGAACCCACAAAACCTACAAACCCTTAACCTTTTACGAATCTACAAATACGGGATCAGGAGATGAGAAAAATCTCAGCAAAATAACTGAACCCATGAAACCTACAAACCATTACACTTTTACAAATACGAGAATAGGCGATGAGAAAAAGTGACAGTGACGAGAAAAATCTTAGCAAACTCGATCTCTATTAATTGTTATGTATTTTCTAGGATTTCTTGTTGAATGAGTTGGAAGGTTACTTGTGATGGGTGTTGCTCTAGTTGATGCTTAGATTATGTTATTTTTATGCGTTCACTATCTGTTTGATAAATTACCCAAGAAAGTTACGAGTGTGCCCATAAGGAACTTTTTCGTTAATCTCTCTTTAGTAGAGGTGGATCTGGGGGAAGGCTAGACTGAGCTTCAACTCTTGTCAGCCTTAGCCTAAATCCATGTAAATTATTTTTTTTTAGTTTTTGAATTGTTAGTTCGTATTTCCTTTAATCAGCTTGTATTCCCCAATTCAAATATGTTGTCCCAAACCAAGCCTATAATTTGGCCCAAATCAAAATTTTTTGCATTAACCCAATACCCAAACTTATTAGATCTTTTCCATTCTCTCTCTTTTCTTTAACGTTCACAAGCATCGTTCCAGACTTTCTTCATGCTTTACAATTCACGCCTTCACCACATTGAGTTTCTTAATTTCCAACCCATGCGCTCTAAATTCATGAATCCACCCTTGATCTCCTACTATTAAACTCATTAGCTATAAATCCAAGTAGTTTATAATTTGTAGTGCAAAATCTTTTAGGTCATCTTAAGTTATTTAAGATACACAACAGATGACAAGGACTAGAAATTGTTTGTGTTGCACACTTTCTCAAAGTTCTTCACTTCTTTAATCCTTTCTTCCTTAATCCTTTCCAACATGTGTACAAGAGTTCATATTTAGTGTGCTCGTACAAAGTTGCAAAATTGTACAAACGTTCATATTTATTGTGCTCGTACAAAGTTGCAAAATTGATGTAATATAATAATGAATATTGATCCATTGGACGTTTGATTTTAAGTGAAGGTTGTTAGTTGTATACTGCTACACCAATAATGTTTGTTTACTGTTCACATGAGTCAGGTGGAGGCTTTTGAACTGATGGCGCAATGAAATGAAGAACATTTTGGTTGTAGGGATGTTATATTTAAATTATACAAATGCTTAACTTCACTTATCTGAGATTAATATAAATACAAGAGTTTTTGATATTCATGTATTCACTTTATATCATGTTGCAAAATAATTAGTATTCAATTTTACACTTAGTTTTAATTCTAAACTACTGTTAACACCATTACATTTTTATCATTAATTGTTAATATGACAAATATTTATCCACATGATTGACACATCAGTCCCTTAGTCTTTCTCAAAAACAATCGGCATGGTCAAACCAATGGTTGCTCCTTTTTTTTGTTTTCTTCCTTTTCTTGCGACTTCTATTTTATTCTTCCCTTCTTTTTCACACTTGCTCAAAAAACGAAAACCATGACTAAATTGGTGGGTTCAACCATGGTTGTCATTTCATCGTCTTCTTCCAATTTTCTTTTTTGTTTTTTTCGTAGTACTTCATCTTTTTCTTCCCACCCTTTCTCACGCTCGTTGAAAAATGACAACCATGATTAGAACTACTATTGGTTTAGCCATGGCAACCGAAAAACGCCAATCCAATGGTGGTTTGGCTCATGATTATTGTTTTTCTAACAAGTGTGAGAAAAAAATGGAAGAAGAAAATGAAGAGGCAACCATTGCCAAACCCCTCGTTCGGGCATGCCTGTTGTTTTTCCAACAAGTGCAAAAGAAAAAGAAAGAAAAAGACACAAGTTGTGAGAATTAAAAAAAAAGAAGAAGAAGAAGAGAGGGAAACCATGGTCGACCTAATATGTTTAGGGTTTAGTGTTGTTTTGCTCTTATGTTTTGATTTTGATAATGAAAAATAATATTATCTTATAATAAGAGAGAAATATTTTGTATTGTTTTCGATTTTATGCCCTAAATCATTTTATAAGTTGTTTAACCTTCAAAATGAAAATTAATTTCAAATATTTTTAATCCAATGACAAATATATCTTGGTGGCACTTGCAAAATCAAATTTTTATATCATAAAATTCAATTGAATTTGTTTTATTAAAATGAGTTTTAAAGTGCTGGAAAAATGAAGCAAAATTTTTATAAGTAAAGGACAAACTGTCATCCAATTTCTTCCTTGCTGTCAACCGACCCTCATAGTCTGTCAACTAATCAAATGTTAGCTCTTGGCCAAATGCGATCGACAGCTACTATATAAAGATTGATTGATCGTTTTTCATAATGTCAATCATTTTTGCTCTTCATGTCGATCGTTTTTTAAATTTATTTACTATCCTGTTGACCAATTCTATGAATCTATCAATCATTTTTCTCGCAGACTTTTTTAACGGCTAGTTTGATAGTTCATTTAATGCCCTCAATTACCCACCAACGGCTATATTTTTCAAATGGCTTGTCAAACTCTATAAATTTAGACTTGGTGGAGTATTTAAGAGAATTAGAGAATTGATTGCAAGCTTTAAGTGTCCCAATTACTCACAAGTGCTCAATTTCTCTCTTAAGATTCTGTTCTTCAATTGTATTATTGTTTCAAATCTTGTATTAATTTTTAAGAGATCTTTAATTGAGATATTCATCTCTCAAATCTTCTTTTATTGTAATTTTTTTTGTTTTTTTTTACAAAGTTTATTTTGATAGTACAAGGTTGTAATTCCTAGTATTGAGAACTAGATGGTCTACTTGTGATCAAGTAGGAGGATTGTGTGAAATTTTTAAAATTTTAGTAAGGAGTTTAGTTAGTAGATTGGGCCATTTGATTGAATCCTCATCTTTAGGCAAAAAAAATTTAAGTTCAATTAATTTTTTTAATCACTCAATTCACCTCCTTTCATGGGTGTGTGATGCCATTACTAGACAATACTATTATTTAGAGGCAATTGTGATTGTCGTTTCTAATAAGGAGAAGAAAGAAAAAAGAAAAAAAAAAACTAATATGGCAACAGTATGCGGATGAATATTTGTCACCTTAGCAGTTAATAATAAAAATGTAACGTAATCTAGAATTCAAACTAAGTGCAAAGGTAAATATCAAAATTGATAAAATTAAAAAGTCCTTCTAAAATTGGGAAGAACATATATATAATTAGTTAAGCACTTTCTTTTAATTGCAATGGAGCATCACCTTTACTGTGTGGTCTATGGGAATTTAAAACCCGATTTAGGGCGATCCTCCCAGTGAACTGACCGTACTCCTAGACCGTCACAGGTGAATAAGTAGAGTATACTAGGGTGCAATTGTAGTTTGTTGTGGCGTGACAGGCAAGCAAATAGTTATGGCTGGTTCTCTTTGCTGTTTTTGACCTGTTTTGAATTTTTAATTTTTTAAAACACTAAAAATACGTTCTCTTTGTTATTTTTAAAAACACATTTTCGAAAACAACAAAAAAAATTTACAAAGGAAATCCAAAACAACATTTTATTGTTTTGAGTGTTTTCTGTGAAAATAGGCAGAAAAATGGAAAACACGAAAAACGTATGCACAGGACCCCCCCACCCCCAACCCTCCAATCGTGCATCTGTTCTCCGTCTCTCTGTCTCTCTCCTCTCTCTCTCTCTCTTTTGCCTCGGCCAAACACCGCGCCCGCCATCTCCGTCGCTATCGAGCCGCCATCGACCTCGCCCGCCACTGCCAAAAGTCGCCGTCTACCGCTCCCCTCCCCTCGCCATTCGATCTCTCAACCGCCATCGACCGCTCCTTTTTTCTTTCGACTACCACCCATCTCCGTCACAGCCGCAAGCCGCCATTAACCGTGCCCTCCATCTCCGCCACCGCCACGAGCAGCCGTCATCCTCACCCGCCACCATCGACCACCCCTCTGCCGGTGGCGACTGGTAGTGTCGAAGCTGTAGGGTGCCAGGGGAGAAGAAGAACAGTGAAAAAAGATATGGAAGAAAAGAAAAAAAGGAAAAGGAAAAAAAATCAAAAATGAGAAAAAAATAATTAAAAAATTTATTATACTATTTTTTAAAAATAAAATTATATATTTATTTAAAATTTTAAAAATATAATATATCTATATTATAATTAAAAAAGGATATATTATACTATTAAGTGTATAATTTAATATAAATTATTGTTAAGATGTATGTTAATAATTTATTAATTAAATTTATTATTTTATTTTAATAATAAAATTTTATTCAAAAGAGTTAATTTTATTATTTAATAATTAAATACATTGAATAAAATATCATAATAACAAAAAAGAAATAATTTTTCAAAATTTTAAAGTAAATGCGGTTTCTAGTTTTCTGTTTTGTGAAATACTTTTTCAAAATGACAAAAAAAATACGTTTTCAAAAATCTCAAAACAGACACTCAAAATACAAAACTAAAAATGAATTTAAAACTCAAAACGCAAAACTGAAATACAAAGAGAACACCACCTTAGTTTTCTTCTTAACTTGGTTTTCATTCGCTATCAATTCGATATTGGTGATGGACCAACTTCTCAGTCCAAAAAGACTTTAGGAACTGTAACAAGACCAATGGCTAGTTCTCAAACCAAAACTATAATTAGAAAAGCAAGAGAAAATGAGACATTATAACTAGTTTAATGGTGGACGAAGATATATAAAAAAAACCTAAGAAGATTGTTTCATCACTCTATGGCAAGGCTTGGGCTACCATGATAGTAGCAAGATGATGAACACTAAGTACATTATAATTAATTAAGATAATATTTGTTAATTAAGATATAGACTAAAAAAGATAAGATATGAAAAGTATTCTATACTTTTATTATTTTTAATGTGTTTGTTAAATTTATTTGACGACTCTTAAAAAAAAAGTCATGTGATTTTTTATCTAACATTTTTCTCTCTCCCTTTAGATAAATATATTTTGTACCTTATAAATAAAAAAAAATGACGCGTATATTCTCCAGTGTATTCTAACAAATTTAATAAATAATTTGATAAAAATTTTAGAATACTTTTTAGTTTTATCTTAATCATTTTATATTTTGATTCAGAAAATATTTAAATTTTATCTTGATATAATCTTATCTTACTCATTTTAACACATGTTACCTAAAAAGGATACTAAAGGGTTAGGAATTATTGAAATATATAATGTTTGAACTGGCATTATAGAGACTCAAAAAAGCAATCTAGTTCTTCCATTTACTGGCCACATTTGCTATGGACGAACCAATCTAAATAATATGGATATCAAAATCTATGAAATGACATATATATAGACTTAGGACTTATTACAATGAGGACGCATGATTTTAGGAGGTAGTTGCAGTGTTAGTGAAATGCCAATTATGCTATGTTAGTGGCAATTTAATTAGTTCTTAATTTGGGCCAAAGGTTGAATTTTATAAATAAAATAATTAATTTAAAAATTATAGTAACTGTTGAGAGAAAACCAAAACAATTTTTCAGCTAAAAAATGAAAATGGAAAATACCAATCTTTGAGAGGTTGAAAACACATGATTCCGCGAGACATGTTGTTGACCATCAAGTCTTTCGGAAGTCGTTTTGGGATATATACTTTAATAATCTCCTAAAGACTGTAATTAACAAGTCCCGGAGACCATAAAAACCTGAAATTCAGTCCTGCAATTTTTTCCTTAATGGGTGGGGGAGGAGGAGTTTTGAATAAAGCACAAATATGATATATAACTCCGATATCCAAAAATTCTTAAAAATTATCTATAAAAATTCTAATTTTAGTGGATACTCGAAATATCAAAATAAATATTATCTGTAAAAATTCTAATTCTAGTACGTGCTGGAAAACTCCATGCTCATTTATAAATAGATGAGCTCCCATTTCAAAATAAATAAATCTTTGATACTAATTTTAATAGTACATTCAAATTTTTAATATTTGACTTAAATATCATATTATTTGTGCAAAAATTATCATGTGCCCTCGTATTATTCTATTTCTTATAAGATCTAAACTATTTAATGATAACATTTGTGATTAATAAATTTATTATTGTGTTTGATCGACAATCCATAAAATAATTTTAAAAAATGTATACTATCTATATGACAAGATGGTGAAGAATTTCATTGCTAACCATAACTAGAATTCAGCACCATTCCTTTGCTGCAGCTCATCATAATGATTGCTGAGACTAGACAGCGAACGAGGAAGCTCAACAAGGAAAAAACATTACCTTCAGAGATGAGAAGAGTTTCAAGAAGGCTAAATCAAGAACCTTTCGAAGCCCACGAGTTCCATCTTTTTCTTTTTTAACCTTTTAAGTAATTAATGCATGCGGATCCAACAAATACCTTGGCCCAGGAAACCTTCTCCTGACGAGCACACAATTGCAGCACCTGCAGACACAGAGCCTGAATGCTCCAGTACATCGTTCAGCATTGCTTAATTCAATTCGTCTTCATTGATTACTTGCAGGTAGCAAGCATCATGCAGCAGGGGTCACACCTGTGGCTTACTATTCATTCATTCATAGCTCACCCCGCGCCATGTCAGAGAAGGTCTAACACAATTATCACGTCTAGGGTTAGTTTAAAAAAATTCCTAGAAATGTAATGCTTTGTGTCATAGATTGTGTTATATAAAATATTTTTTTATTATTGTTGTTGGATTATAGTAATAAATTTATAATATAAAACATCGTCTCAAAAGTAATATACGAGTGACCTCTTTGATGGCGGGCAGGCCCGGCTTAAGCCCCAAAATTGGCAGCCCATTTTCCTATTTTCCAACTTGTGTTGTTTTGTGTGTGTTTTGCTGTAAATTTCAGAAACAAACTCGAAAGTTTCTTGTTTTCAGAAGCAAATTAATATGCTGTATTTATAGATACCAGTTGGAGTGGGTTTCTCTTATTCTACTGATACCTGCTCCTATGTGGCTGTAAATGATGAATCAACTGGTAATCTCCAATGTTCTTTGAAATTTTCAGTGTTGATAAATTAGATACTATAACCCTAAAGTTGGCCTCGTGTTAAAGAGAATATAAGGGTCACTTTTGCTACCAATATTATCTCCTTTTTATATTTATTTGGTGCACGTGAGTGGTGAATTGACCTCGGTATAATGCATAAAGTAGAAGGATAGTCGCTGCGAGTTTTGGATAAAAAAATAAAAAGTAGATATTATCAAGTTTTATTTATGTTCTAAAGCTAATTTATATTATCAAGGTCTGTTTTTGTTAGGCATGACTATTTGATACGATATGTTGTTTACTATTAATACGCTTAATAAATATTTGTAATGTAAAGATATGGAGATTGTTATTGTAGTAGATCACTTAAAATGTCTTATTTTAGAAAAAAAAAACTATAGAGAAAATTAGTTTAAATTTTTTATGATTTATGCTAAAAAAATTACAGAGCAAATGACCAAAATTTCATAAAAAATATATAATAAGAATAAATAAACAATTTGATGAGAATGAAAATAAGGAGATTAAATTATCTATTGAAGAATCTTTTAAAATTAATTATTTTCATATTTAGTTGATTCTATTTCCTCTCTTCAAAATAGATTTGAACAATTTAAAATTTATAAAGATAATTTTAATTTCCTTTATAATGTAGAAAAATTAAAATTGTTTGATGATGATAATTTGAAAAAAAAAATATTTAAATCTTGAAGATTTTCTAAAATATGATATGTTATTGATATTGATGATTTAGATTTATTTTTAGAATTAAAATTTTTAAAAGAAATTATAACCATAAAAATTAAAACACTACTTGCAATACTAAGTTTTATAAAAAAAGGTAAATTCTTTTCCAAATGCATTAATAACTTATAGAATGTTATTAACTATTCATGTTATTGCAGATTTAGCAAAAAAAGTTATTCAAAATTAAAATTAATAAAATCTTATTTATGTTCAATGATTAAGTAATTTGATTATATTGTCAATTGAAAATGATTTATTTTTAAACTAAATATAAAAATTTAATTAGTGATTTTACATTTCAAATAAAAAATAATTTTTTAATATTTTTATTATTTTTTATAAGGTCACTAAACTAATTATCGCTTAAAGCCCCACCAATGCTTGAACCAGCCCTAATGGCGGGTGACTTTTCATGATAATGATCTGCTAAGAAAAAATATTGATTAAGGGTGTGGGTGAGTGTCCCCACTCACTCTCACACCCAAACTCTTTTATTGCGCTTGAGCACTCAATATATATATTCTTAAAAGACTGATTTAGGCATTAGAGAGTCTATGCAGAGGACACTTACCCATACCTTTAACCGGTTTTCTTTTTCAATAAGTCACTCGTCATGAGAGGGTCACCCACCATCCAAGAGGCCACTTGTGTACCGCCTTGAGACGGTCTCCCATATTATAAATTCATTGTTGTAGTCAAGCAACAACATTTATATTATATAAAATACTATACAAAAGGGTTAATAGGTTGATTTATTTTAAAATTTTTACCTATTTTTAGTTTAATCATATTTTGATAATTGCTTCAATTTATGCGTAATACTTTAAGATTGGTTGCAATTGCATCTAAATTTATTTTGGTATATGCCCTTGTTGATGTAATGATCGGTGAGCTGGCATGCTGGCATGTCAAATTGCTAACTCATCAATGGAATGATGTTGTTTTAAACCAATAATCAGTTTGGCACATGTAACATTCCCGATATTTTAGAAACAAATAATAAATTAATTTCTATTTTTTAGATAAGTTATTGAAAATTTATAGCATTGTGGAATTTAATGGAGGACAATAAATTTTTAGGAAAATGATTGAAAGTTTTAAAAATTTGCATGATCTAAGTATAAGGTTGGAATTTGGGAGTTTCTTTAGTATAAAATAAATTGTTGTAAAAATATAAATAAAGGGGTTTTATAACTTAGTGGTTACTTGTGCACAAGGAAGTTACAGGGTTCAAATCTTGAGAGTAGAAGGTTGAAATTTATATTTTCATAGGAATTGGAATTATTGTATAATTAGTTATTGCACATATATCAAACGAGAAAGGCTTGATGTCAAAAAGTTGCCACCCAATGCATTTTTTATTCCTTTGCTATAGACATATCTCCTTAATTCATAAATTTGTTGCTCCACTTTTGCAATATTGCCACCTTAAATCAAATGTAGAAAATTAAGAAAAGTTTATAAATTAAAGATAAGGTCAGGATTTCAGGAGGAAAACATAAGACATGGGACATTTTAAATATGGTTGAAATATGTGTAAAATTTGCTATAAATGGTGAAGAACAAGCAGATGAGAAAATAGCAAGGAGAAGATAAGCGTGAATTTAAAAAGAAATTAAAAAGAAGAAAGCAATTAAAGTTAATGAGCAAAGTAAGTGAGATATCTCTGGTATTAGATAAATTTAGATTTAGTGGTACTTATTTAAATAGTTTTTTTTATTTATTGTGTTTAATTTTATTAGAGAAATTTTGAAGCGTGATGTTGGTGATTCTAATGGCTTAGAGGAATTTGACAAGAAATGTCATAGATATTGTTGTTGTAAGGGTTAATATGTTATTTGTGCAAATTGCATTTGTCATGATTTGCATATAATGACAAGGAAATGCTTAGGTATGAGACTATGAATTTTGGGGACAAAACATAGCTTGTATTGGGATCCATAGAAATTTATATGGGGCCATCAAGAGTCTTTGATAGATGAGGTGGATGAGTCTGCATACATGTTTCATTTCATATTTTTTTTATATTTGTCATGAGTTACAATTTGTTATTTTTATATATTACATTTACTAGGTCATAACACTCACCTCTTCTTATTAACCACACAGATATACCTCAGACCCTAGTAAAGAAAAAGCGGTGGTAGTGGACAATTTTTTGGTGGACGTGGTTGACCAGTCGTAAAAAGACTTTTGTTGTATTTCAAATATTACAAGTATTTTATTTTTATAGTTTTGTATTAAATGTGTGTGACAAATGAGATTTTAAGGATAGAAATGAGACTTAGAGTAATTTTCTGGAAATTAATTTTTATTGAGTTTTCATCCCCAAGATCTTGTAAAATGTGCAGCCCTATCGAGATTTGAGAGCTCTTCACTGCTTATTTTTCTTTTGGAATTCGAGTTCTCAATGGGTGAAGGTGGAAAAACTTGGTTCTCACCTAGGACGTTATAACTTATTAAGGACATAACCGACTTTCAAATTTGATCAATGACCATGATTATAACCATGAGTTACAATAGCTCCCTAAGTGTGGGATTGGGGCGTCACAACACCTCTCCATTGATGAGTCAGCAATCTGGCCCCATCAATGTGTCAGTTTATCTTGTCATATCAGTAGGGGTACATGGTAAAATAAATTAAAATATAATTTATAGAAAAAAAATAAATTAAAATATAATTATAACTAATCTTCAAAAATTAAACATAAATTAAAACAATACATTAAATCAAAAACTAAAGAAAAGTTGAGTATATACGAGGATATTAACCCTATATAAAATATAACATTTGAAAGCCGGCTAAGTAATGCCCTTCGAAAGCATCTCTAACTCAACTTCAACACCCACGAGGCAAAAGTAGATTATTAATTCTGAATGGTAATGGGCTTCTCGCGCACCCACTGACATGCAGGACCCATTATTATGATACTATAATGTAGACATGGCCACGGTTCATGAATCGCCGGTTCCGGTTCATGAACCGTCGGTTTCGGTTCATGAAATCTTTGAACCTGAACCGAACCGTCCAATGGCGGTTTGGGACGGTTCGGTTCCGGTTCTGGTTCGTGCCGGTTCGGTCAACGGTTTGAGTCGGTTCGGTTAACGGTTCCAGTTCCGATTCAAACTGAATTTTTTTAATTTTTTTTAAATACTGTTGTATTCAATTTTGGTCCTTGTTCCGTTGTTCGGTTAGGTTTGGTTTCGATTTTTAATTGTTAAATGTAATTGTAAATATAGATATTCTCAACCATATTTTTAATAAAAAACACTACTAAAAATTGAAGAAATATAAGTAATAATTTCATTTAAAATAATTAAAACAACTAAACAAGTATGTAATACAAGTAATTAATTTTTACAAATGTGAAAAATGAGTGGGGGAGGGAGAGGTATATATAGATAGGAATCATAGGATTAGAAAAAAAAATAAATAAATAAAATTGGGCTGCTGCCCGTTGGCAGCAGCCAACGGTCCAATTTTGGACCGTTGCAATGCATTGCAATGGTCCAAAATTGGACCGTTGCAGGGGGAAGGGGGGGTGCTGCAGTGCAGCACCCCTCTGTGGTTCTGCGGAACCGTCGGTTCTGGTTCCGCAGAACCGTCGATTCTGGTTCCGCGGAACCTCGAACCAGAACCGGACCGAATTTCGCCAGTTCGATCCGGTTCCGGTTCCGGTTCCGGTTCGGCCGGTTCCAGTTCCGATTCTGACCGGTCCGGTTTCGATTCGAACCGTCGGTCCGGTTCAATTTTGGCCATGTCTACTATAATGGTTGGGTAGAACCATTCTAGAATGGGATTCCTCGAGGGTGCAAGACGTACAAAGCAAAGGCCAGCTAGGTGGATAAGACTCGCGTTTAACATCTGTGATTAGAAAGGGCAGTGCCGTGCAATAAGTCAGGGCGACCGTGCATGTGCATGCTCGCAGACTACGCCTGTTAACTTGTGATGGTGGTGGCCGCTGTACCCAAGCTGACGTTAAAGCCAACGTGAAGAACAGAACGTTCGAGGGAGACGAGTTTTGAATTAAAATAGAAAAATTATTTTTTTAGAAACGAAATAATATAATTGATCAATGAATTTATACAAAATGGTTATTAAATTTTAAGTTATAGTTAAAATGTTATTTAATTTCTATTTAGTATATAATTTTATAATTATTATCAATTACCGTTAAAAAAAATTAACGAAATACTAATGGACTGTACCGGTTAAATCAAGCCTAACCTAGTTCAAAAGGCCCAAAAACCGCTGAACCCAACTTCAACCTATAACAACTATCATCACGACTACATATTGGCACCCCCACGTCCACTATGGATCCCATTCGCATTTATTGTCGATCTTGTAGGCACCATGCCTTTATTAGGGAGTCTCGTCAGCGCCGAATATCATAGTCTCTTCACCATACGGCACGTGAGGCAAGCATATATACAGGGGGACTCCCCATTCTTTCCTTTATATAAACTAACCTGATCGCATGTCAATGTATGTTCTTTTCGAGTCTATTGATACTCTACCACTTTAATCTCTTACTTCCTTATTGTCGGAGTGCTTGTTGGTGCTAACCACTACCCCTCGCCGTGTCGTTCACTGGAGTCCATTCCCTGCTGCTAACCACCCCTCGTCGTGTCGTTCACCAGAGTCCATTCCCTACTGTTGCAAGCCCAAGTCTAACCATCCTTTTGGGCCAAAAGGAATATTTGGCGCCCACTAGAGGGCCTAGTAAAACTTACTTACCCATAATCTTGCGAGAGTCTTTCAAACCAATCTTAACTATATTCCCATGGCTAAAACTAGAAGTGTCCCTAACCAAGAAAACTCAAACATTAACTGCATTCCAGAAAATTCAGCCACCATAGAGGTTCTCATTCAGACCATCCAACAACTTCAAAACCAAGTTGTTGAGTTAACCCAAAATCAATACCGTGACCAACGTAGTGAACGGGTTGATAACAATGTAAAGGATAGCCGCCACCAACACCATTAGGCTACCCATACCTTTGGTCTCCCACCTTATACATCCTTATATTTTTCGGGCCATCCCTGCTCGAAGTTCATTATGGTTGTACCTTTGCCAGATGGTTTCTACCTCCCCAATACCTTGGAGCCATATGATGGCATTACCGACCCTCAAGAGCACCTCACCATATTCATTGTCGCGATGCTACTGAACGGAGGCATGCACCTGATCATGTGCCGAACGTTTCCGAACACACTTAAGAAGTCCGTCATGTTGTGGTTCTCCTCCTTAGAACCAAACTCTATTCACGGCTTCTCTGAGCTAACAACACGTTTCCTCACCCACTTCTCCACTAGTTGAGCTCATCTCAAGACCTCAACCAACCTCATCAACCTAAAGCAAGGTTGTAATACTCGAGAAATTTGGGTTAATTATAAATAAGCAATTTATTAAAGAAATGGGATTTCAGAGAAAATTGGTATCTGAATAGCCCGAAAAAATTGACCAAATCATCTGTCAGGAGTGTCCTGGAGCCGAGATACCAAAAGAAAATGATGTGTAATTAACGAGCACCCCAAGATATGATTTATAGCATCGAAAAAAATTTGATTGGGAACAGTTTTCGGTACAGCTAAAATGCAACTGCCAATTAAGCTATAATACCGAATTGTAATAGACGGCTTCCCGAAAGTCAACGGAAACTTGAAGGGGCTTTGATTTTTTATAAGGAACAACTCTTCAGTGGTTTCAGGAAGAAACAAAGAGGTTTTTGGCCAAAACGAAGATTCGGGCCTAAGTGCAGTTTTTGGAAATTTCTAGAGGGAGGACAAAACGATATTTTTTCAGAATCCTCAGGGGTCAAATTAATGTTTTAGGACTTGAGGGGCTCAATGAAAATACGGGAAAGTTCAAGGGTTAAGTGAAATGGGCTAAAGTGGAAATAGCCGAAATTGGGAGGGCCAAAACGTAATTTTTCAAAGATAGCCAATGACCAGCACATGGCTGGTCGGCCATGGCCTTAATTGGCCACTGGGTTGCACAAGGAATAGTCGGGGGAGCAACTTTTGTAAAAGAAGATCCGATAATAGCCATCGTGGTGGCCGAATTTTGACAAAAAAACGGTTGAAAGTTGGTCGAATATTCGTGAGACCTACAACTCGCTTTTGTAGGTGAATAACTATGCTTTTAGGTCGATCTAGGGGTGGTAAAGACTCCTAAGGCAATGGGTTGCTCAGCCAAGGGCTTTTGGAAGCTCGAAAATGCCTATAAATAGGGCTAGGATTTGGTCGAAAATAGAGAAAGAATGAGCTTCAAATCGGCCGTGATTTCGAATGAATTAGAGGTCCAAAATAAGGGGCTTTTGAAGCCCATGAGATGTAGATCGTTTCTGGAGATTTTAAAGCGTTTTGGTGATGGTTTGAAGGGGTAATCGAGCTCGCCGGAGATGGGAGGCAGACGCTGTGGCCAAGACTTCAAGCTGCCGATTGACGGCCTTCCGGTGATCCTTTCAGCCTCCAAGGCATGCCAATCGGATCAACTGGACGAGGGGAATTAGAAGGTGGAGTCATCCCAGAATGCCGGCACGGCCGTCGCCGGAGAAGACGATCAGCGCGTGCCGGTCACGCACTGCACCTCACGCGCGCCTAGTAGCCCTAGCGCATGCGGGAGCGTGTAGGCACGTGAGCAGTCCAAAAATTTTGGAAAAATTTCTGAAAAATAGAGAAAAATATTTTATGAAGGTCCGTGCAAAAAGATCTGAAGTTGGGATTCTCGATATCTCAATTTTAGAGTCAAAGAGCCTCGTTTTACGTGAAAACGTAACATCCGGGTAAGTTCAGTATTTTTCCTTTGAAGTTCATAGTCTATTATGAATTTTTGTGGAATTAGATTTGAGAAAATAGTTCCGAGGTATTTATTAGAATTTTCGGAAAGGAAAAATGAAAGAAAATAAAGGAAAAAGGAAATAAATGGAATATTGAGGATATTTAGTGATTAAATATTATTTTATGATTGAGGTGATCAAGATGATGTGATTAGTACAACTTTTGAGAGTTGGCACGAGAATCAAGGCGGGGCACACATATCGAAGCGATGCACGCTTTTTGAGAAAATGCAAGTTTATCTTAAAATGTGAGTAATTTTATCCTAAACATGGTTTTTTGAGTTTTTCCTATCCTATATGATATGATTATTCATTATGCATGATTTTTATGAAAGATATGATTCGTTTTGTCATATTACATGAAAAGTCGCGAAAATTGCATATCATAATATTATTGTCATATTGATGTTCATGCATGGGAGTGGGATGTTGCCCCCAGAGTGTAGGCATAATTCCCCAAGGGCGTTGAGGGAATAACGTTAGGCTTATCCTGCAGAGGTTCGGGATTTGCCTAGGATTCCTAGCTGTGCTTGCGGGCCAGGGAAGTTACACTAAGGGCAAATGTTGTTCATGTTATTGTATCATGCATTCGTATATATGTTTTGGACCCTTACTAGAAGTTTCATCTTCTAATGGGTTAATCCCCTAGAACATTTCACGTTCCAGTTGAGACTTGCAGTTAGGGCAAGGAGCCGGTTGAGATATGACGGCACGTGATGACGTGGCCGATGGATTCAGCGAGTTGATGTTTTATTGATGATTAGTCTTGTTAGAATATTATGGATTCTTCATGTACTAAGGCTGTAAAAGATATGATGTAATACATGGTACGAATTCTTTTTGATATAATATAAGTTGAATTCAGGTATGTAATATATCAGGTTTCGATTATCGTTTTCACATTTTTTAATGAATTGCTGGGGGTTTTGTTTGGAATTCGGTACTTAAGGTTAAGTGATGTACTGAGAAAGAAAGAAAATAATTTATGTATATTTTGGGCCCCAGCATAGTGACACGCTCGGTAAGAGAAAAACGGGGTGTTATAAAGGCGCTAATGAATCGTTTCGATTGTTTATGAACTGATTCAACCAGGAGGCCATCTAGATTAAGAACCTCAATCCAGCAGTTTCTCTACACGCCATAATGGACGGGCTACAACCCAGGCCATTAGCCACTTCACTGGCAAGAAAGTTGTTAGCCGACCTTGATGACCTCAAGATGTGGGTGACATGTTACATCACCATAGAGGAGGTTTCGGCTGCCAGGAACAACTACCTGACTAGAAAATGAAGGAATAGTAAGGCAATAGCTCAGAGTTGGAGAAGGAAAGCTCGGCGTTAACCAAGAAGACCCTTTCCGAGTCACCCACAACCTCAACAATGGAGCAAACCACTTGACTAAGCCCTTAGGGCATCCCCTAACGCAAGCACAGAACACGGCCAGCCTGTGACAATATTACAACTAAGTGGTCTAAAATTTGTTTACTTGTATTATTTACTAATTAAGTGGATTTCTGCATCTGTTTCATTTGCAGATTCATGTTGACATGGGACCAAGCCCAAATTTCATCTTATTCTCTTCCAGCATTCGATATTCTCACACTAGGTCTTTGCCTATGTATTATGCGATTACACATCGTCAAAATTTGAAGTTATTCAACTCGAATTATATTTTTCTTAGAAATCGATTGCTCTTAATTTCTTTCGATGTCTCTCCCAAGCCGTGCGCCGGGTATCAGACCGACGCAGTCAGTCTGCCCCCAAGCACCCGGGTCTATACTGGCGGGCAAACCTCAGGTCCATCCCGACATCTCTCCAAGCCGTGTTCCGGGTATCAGACCAATGTGGTCAGTCCACCCCCAAGCACCCAGGTCTACCCTGATGGACCAACCTCGGGGCCATCCCGACATCTCTCCAAGTCGTGTTTGGGGTATTAGACTGTCGTAGTCAGTCCGTTCCTAGGCACTTGGGTCTATCCCGGTTGGCAAACCTTGGGTCCATCTCGATATCTCTCTCTTGTCGTGCACCGGGTATCAGACTGACATGGTCAATCTGCCCCCAAATGCTTGGGTCTACCCCGGCAGATAGACCTTGGGGCCATCCCCTCTCTCTCGTCGTGCCATCTACCGTCCATTGGATTAGACAGGGACAGGGGTCAATTTGTCATAGTCAGTCCGCCACCAAGCACCTAGGTCTACCCCGACAAGCGAACCTCGAGGCCATCCTTCTCTCTTACCATGTCGTCTACCATCCCTGGGATCAGATAGGGATGGGGTTAGTTCGGCATGGTTAGTCCGCCCCCAAGTGCTCGAGTCTACCTTGATGGGTGGACCTCAAGGTCATCTTTCTCTCACCGTGTCGTCTATTATCCCATGGATCAGACAAGGATAGGGATCTATTCAGCACAGCTAGACCGCCCCCAAACGCTTGGGTCTACCTCAGCGGGCAGACCTCAAGGCCATCCCCATCTCTCTCATCATGTTGTTTATTGTCCCTTGGATCAGATAGGGACAGGGATCAGTTCGGCATTGTTAGTCTGCCCCCAAATGCCCCGGTTTACCCTGATGGGTGAACCTCGAGGCCATCCCTCTCTCTCACCATGTTGTCTACCGTCCCCTGGATTAGATAGGGATGAGGGTAAATTTAGTATGACCAGTCCACCCCCTAACGTCGTGGTTTACCCTAATGAGTAGACCTCAGGGCCATCCCCCTCTCTCTCATTGTGTTGTCTACCATCCCCTAGATCAGATAGGGAAGAAGGCCAGTTTAGCATGGTTGCCTCGGTCTCATTCAAGACATGCTTTGTATCAAACAAGAATGGCCGGACCTCGAGTCATATCGGTCTCACTTAAGTCATGCCTTGTATCAAACATGCATGACTAGACCTCAAGTTACCTCTATCCCATTCAAACCATGCCTTGTATCAAATAGGTATGGCCGGACCTCAAGTCCATCCCGGTCTTTCTCTCTTGGCATGCCTTATCGAGCCTTTATTCTTATTATATATATATATACAAGGACAAACTTGACAGAAACAAAGGTATTTACCCAATCTCGAGTCAATATTTTTAAACATGCAACAAGACAAAAAGGCCATTGGACCATCTAGGCCCAATCTCAGCCTTTTCCTTAGGCCCAATCTCGACCCTCTCCTCAAGCCTAATCTCGGCCCTCTCCTCAGGCCCAATCTTAGCCTAAACTGATCTTCCTTCTGGACCCAACCTTGGCCCAGCGCCAACCTGCCACGGCATCATTGCGACTCTCACTGGATATCCGCTCGGCTGTCCCAGATCTCATCCTCATTAATGGTGGATCTCATTCACATTAATGAGGGTCTCGTCGCCACCATGCTACCACTTGGAAACCTCTACCGATGCCATATAGCTAGTCAGTCTCATCACCTGCAAGTGCATATCTCATGCATGCTGGAGGACATCTCCTCATTCTATATCAACCAGCTCTTTTTAGAGCCAAGATATGTTCTCATTTCTGACCTACTAATACACTGCCTCATTTTATTCTCTTACTCACTCGACCGTCGGAGTGCTTGGAGGTGCCAGTTGCCTCCCAGACGGACCTGTCGCTGGAGCCCGCCCCTCGCCTTTAACCATCCTCCTTTGGTCAGAAAGGAACAACCACATTTATCGTCAAATCTAGGCCAAGTTCAAGCACACCGGAAGGCCCACGCTATTCGGATCGCAACCCCACCTCGGTCATACATCTCGGTCGTGCCTGAACACTATCTCGACCACACCCCAACATCATCTCGACTATGTATCTCAACTAAGTAACAACATCACCCGGCTTCCCCTTTTCTAGCTGGAATCCTTACCTCTCGAACATCTGACCTAGGAGGCTGTGGATCGTATCGACTACATCAGGCCGGGCCCAAATCAAGATAAGTATATCGGGCTCAAATCAAGATATAGAATACTCAAGATAAGATCGATAAGTATTTCAAATTTTTTATTAAATTGTTTGTTAAATTTTTTGAAATGTATTGGATGACACATGCATTATTATTTTTTTATTTGTAAGAATCAAGATAAATTTATCTAAATTTATCTAGAGAGAAAGGTAAATTTATTTAGAAAAACTCAAAAAATAAGTCCAATGACTTTTTTCTGAGGATCACTAGAAAAATTTAATAAATATAATAAAAAAATATTTTTTAATTTTAATTTTTTTATTTATATCTTAATTAACAAATACTAATTTAATAAAAAGAATGTTGATTTGTTTGTGAATGATTAAAAGCTACGAATTACCCTTCAAGCTGCAGTGTGTCGCCAAACCATTAATATGGCACTTGGTGAATAAGTTGGATTGCAAGTTGTTTTTATTATAGATAAACGTTAAGGCAATTTAGTCGTAGTCATTACAAGGGTACTAGATCCCCAAGGCATTACATTTAAAAATGTGTAAATTTCTCAAAAAATTGATCAAGAGATTGTTACAGTCTCTTGGGGACTAAAAGATAAAGAGACATCTACGATCTCTCGAAAATTGGATGACCAAGAGAGCATAATGGTCTCTCGGGTATCAAAAAGTCGAGAGACCATTACAGTTTTCCAAAGACCTCTGCTGGGGGACTATTATTGTCTCTGAGACACTATATCTTATAAATTTTTCTTTTATTAAAGGGGCCTTGAATAAAGTGCAAATAAAATAACTTTGACATCCAAAAATCTTTTCTAAAGTTTTGCAAAAAAAAAAAAAAAATAGCCATTATCTATAAAAAAAAAAATCTTAATCCTATTGGACTTTGAAATATCAAAATAAACACATTATCTGTAAAAATTTTAATTCTAATAGATTTCAGAATACCAGGGATACTGATCACAAAATTCTATGATCATCTATTTATAGATGAACCCTCATTTCAAAAGAAATATGTCTTTGATACTGATTTTAATATTACATTCAAGTTTTTAGTGTCTAATTTAAATATTAGAGTATTTGTGCGGGAACTATCATGCATCCTCTGATCATTCTCATTTTTATAGAGTCCAAACAGATTAACGACGGCATTCTCAATTAATAAATTTAATATTGTATTCAAACTATAACATAATTGAGCAAGGAAATGTTAAAACAAATACCGTATATAGTTCATAATAACCTATTACTTACATTATATGGAGCAAACAAAAGAGAAGCTATAAACAACTCTAAATGTCCCTAAAAAAATAAGACCGGTGAGGAGGAAAAGGTTGAAGATGCTACACTGCGAGCTTGTTTTGCTTTTAAAGAGTAATCTGTTTTCTACCCCAAAAAAGACTCTTAAGAGTGATAATTTTCTAATTTTGTCATCAGCATATATAATAAGGAGATATAATTAATACGTCTTATATATAGGTAGGTAAGAACAAAATTAACCTTCAGGATAGTTCGTTTGTACCAGAGTTTGGGATATTATAAAATTGTGATTTTGATTTCATCTCGTGTCTATTTTAGGGGTCAAGGTTTGAATTTCAGTTTATCGCGAATTTATCTATACATCTAAAATTGTCTATGATTGGAGATCTCTTAAATTTTTTAAGATAAAAAAAAATTTAAATTAATTAAATCAAAACAAAAGAAGTGGTTGGTTGTTGGTTGCAAAGTAGTAAAAAAAGAAAAATAAGTTGGTCCCAAAGTAGTATAAAAGGACATATTATAATCCAATAATAATTATTCAAGTTGCAGTACATATCCCAGATTGATATAAATGCCATCTTCTGGAATGATATAAATACTCACCTAGAATGGAGGCTTTACTGATTAATTAGATATAATGTTTGTGGATGGCTACAAACATTAATTAATCTTGTTTTTTCTAGTCCTTATTGTATAATTTGATTTATTTACTTGATGGGTTGGTTGATTTTTATGGGGATGGTAGTGAGATATGGTGGCACATATTTTACTCGCCCTGTCTCAAACATTAATTAATCTAAGTCCTTCTAGTCTGTCTGTCTTCACTCTTGGCATTATATGATTTTTTTTATTTTAAATTTTATATAAATGAAAATAATTCTTGGAAAACTAAATTTCATGCAATTTTTTACTGATCAACATATAGAATGAGAAAAGTTAAAATGAGTCCGGACTTCTTTCCTTTCTTTTTTTTTTTTTTTTGTTATTTTAGTCTTAGTTTTGATTTTAATGATAGAAAAATACTATTTCCTTGTGCACTAAATCATTTTATCAATTGTTAAAGACTTCCAAATCAATTTCAAACTTTTTTAAGCCAATGTCAAATATATCTTAAGGGCACTTGAAAAATCAAGTTTTGATATCATGGGATTCAATCAAAATTCGCTTTAAATTGTTGGACATATGAAGCTAAATTTTTAGAAGCAAAGGATAAACTATCAATCAATTCTAATGAAAATGTCAACCATTTTGGTCTTTGTTGTAGACCGATCAAATGTTTGTCCTCGATCAAGTGCGACGACAACTACTGCATAAAAATCGATCGATCATTTTTGTCTTTCATGTCGACCATTTTTAAATTTTTGAACTAACCTATTGACATTTTATTAGAATCTGTCGACCGTTTTTCTTTCAGACTTCTCTAACAGCTAGTTCGATAGTTCATTAAATGCCTCCAACTACCTACCAACGGCTAAATTTTTCAAATATCTCGTCATGCTCTATAAATTGAAGGCTAGTGGATCATTTATGACTCTTAGAGAATTTATTACAAGCAAGTGTTCGAATCATTCAAGTGTTCAAGGGTTTTATACTTTTTTTCTCAAAGGCTTTGTATTTAATTTGTATAATTTGATTTCAAGTCTTGTATTTGATTTTTGAGAAATCTTGTAACTGAGAAGATTTATTTCTCAAATCCTCTGTTATTATAAAATTCTTGTAATTGCATTGCATAGCAAGGTTGCTAGGAAGGCCTAGTTGGATAGTAGAACGTTGTAATTCCTAATCTTAGAAACTAGAAAGTCTACTTGTGATTAAGTAAAAGGATTTAGTAGATATTTGAAAATCTTTAGTGAAGAGGTAAGGGAGTGGATTAGTCTATATTTAATCAAATCACTATAAATTGTTTGTGTCTTTTTTGCATTTTACTTTGGTTGTGCTTCTTTGTTTTTATATTTCTCTTTTAAAACCACCATAAAGTTTTAAATTTTTAAAATAATCAATTCACACCCCCCCTCTTGGGTTGTGATGTCATTGCTAAAAAATCTATCATTTTTGCTAATCTGAGAACAAGTGATGGCAACAGAACAAGCAACGAGAAAAAAGGATGGCGAGGGAACATATGTAGTTTGTAGATTTAGGAAAACTCTTTGCCTTCCCAATTCGGGGAAAACCCTTCGCCTTACCCATTATAGGGCTGGAAGATAGCAGAACAACTAAACCCACAAAACCTACAAACCCTTAACATTTTACAAATCTACAAATACGAGAATAGGAGATGAGAAAAATCTTAGCAAAATAACTGAACCCACGAAACCTACAAACCCTCGGACTTCTACAAATATGGGAACAAACAATGAGAAAAAGTGACAAGGACGAGAAAAATCTTAGCAAACTCGATCTCTATTAATTGTTATGTATTTTCTAGGAATTCTTGTTAAATGAATTGGAAGGTTACTTGTGATGGGTGCTGCTCTAGTTGATGCTTAGATCATGTTATTTTTGTGTGTTCACTGTCTATTTGATAAATCACCCAAGAAAGTTATGAGCGTGCCCATAAGAAACTTTTTCGTTAACCTCTCTTCAGTAGAGGTGGATCTGGGAGAAGGCTAGACTGAGGTTCAACTCTTGTCAGCCTTAGCCTAAATCCATGTAAATTATATTTTTTTTAGTTTTTAAATTGTTAGTTCGTATTTCTTTTAATCAGCTTGTATTCCTCAATTCAAATATGTTGTCCCAAACCAAGCCTATAATCTAGCCCAAATCAAAATTTTTTGCATTAACCCAATACCCAAACTTATTAGATCCTTTCCATTCTCTCTCTTTTCTTCAACGTTCACAGGCATCGTTCCAGACTTTTTTCACGCTTTACAATTCACGCCTTCACCACATTGACTTTCTTAATTTCCAATCCATGCGCTCTAAATTCATGAATCCACCCTTGATCTTCTGCTATTAAACTCATTAGCTATAAATCCAATTAGTTTATACTTTGTGGTGCAAAATCTTTTTAAGTCATCTTAAGTTATTTAAGATACACAACAGATGAAAATGACTAGAAACTGTTTGTGTTGCACACTTTCTCAAAGTTCACCACTTCTTTAATCCTTTCTAGTGTTCCTTAGTCCTTTCCAACATGTGTACAAGAGTTCATATGTAGTGTGCTCGTACGAAGTTGCAAAATTGTACAAAAGTTCATATTTATTGTGCTCGTACAAAGTTGCAAAATTGATGTAATATAATAATGAATATATTGATCCATTGGACGTTTGATTTTAAGTGAAGGTTGTTAGTTGTATACTGCTACACCAATAATGTTTGTTTACGGTTCACATGAGTCAGGTGGAGGCTTTTGAACTGATGGCGCAATGAAATGAAGAACAGTTTGGTTGTAGGGATCTTGTATTTAAATTATACAAATGCTTAACTTCACTTATCTGAGATTAATATAAATACAAGAGTTTTTGATATTCATGTATTCACTTTATATCATGTTGCAAAATAATTTGTATTCAATTTTACACTTAGTTTTAATTCTAAACTACTGTTAACACCATTACATTTTTATCATTAATTGTTAATATGACAAATATTTATCCACATGATTGACACATCAGTCCCTTGGTCTTTCTCGAAAACAATAGGCATGGTCGAACCAATGATTGCTCCTTTTTTTGTTTTCTTCCTTTTCTTGCGACTTCTATTTTATTCTTCCCTTCTTTTTCACACTTGCTCAAAAAACGAAAACCATGACTAAATTGGTGGGTTCAACCATGGTTGTCATTTCATTGTCTTCTTCCAATTTTCTTTTTTCTTTTTCTATTATTTTTTATCTTTTTTTTTCGTTCCTTTTCTCATGCTCATTGAAAAATGATAACCATAACTAAAACCACCATTGGTTCAGCCATGACAACTGAAAAATGCCAATCCATTGGTGGTTTGGCTCATGATTATTGTTTTTCCAAGAAGTGTGAGATAGAGATGGAAGAAGAAGATGAAGAGGGAATCATGGCCAAACCCCTCGTTTGGGCATGTCTCTTGTTTTTCCAGCAAGTGCAAAAGAAAAAGAGAGAAGAAGACACAAGTTGTGAGAAGGAAAATAAAAAAAAGAAGAAGAAGAAGGAAGAAAGGGCAACCATGGTCGACCTAATATGTTTAAGGTTTAGTATTGTTTTGCTTTTATGTTTTGATTTTGATTATAAAAAATAATATTCTCTTATAATGAGAGAGAAATATTTTGTAGTGTTTTCGTGTTTTTGCCCTAAATCATTTTATAAGTTGTTTAACTTTCAAAATGAAAATCAATTTTAAATATTTTTAATCCAATGACAAATATATCTTGGTGGCACTTGCAAAATCAGGTTTTTATATCATAAGATTCAATTGAATTTATTTTATTAAAATGACTTTTAAAATGTTGAAAAAATGAAGTAAAATTTTTAAAAGTAAAGGACAAACTATCGACCAATTTCTTCTTTGCTGTCGATCGGCCCTCATAGCCTATCAACTAGTCAAATGTTAGGTTTTGGCCAAGTGCGATTGATAGATACTACATAAAAATCAGTTGATCATTTTTCAAAATGTCAACCATTTTCGCTCCTCATGTCAATCGTTTTTAAAATTTATTCACTAACCTATCGATCGATTCTATGAATCTGTCAATCGTTTTTCTCGTAGACTTTTTCAATAACTAGTTCGACAATTTATTTAGTGCCCCCAACTACCCATCAACGCTCATATTTTTCAATAGCTCATCAAGCTCTATAAATTTAGAGTTGGTGGAGCATTTAAGAGAATTAGAGAATTGATTGCAAGTTTTAAGTGTCCCAATTATTCACAAGTGCTCAATTTCTCTCTTAAGACTTCGTTCTTCAATTGTATTTATTGCTTTAAGTCTTGTTTTAATTTTTGAGAGATCTATAATTGAGATATTCATCTCTCAAATCTTATTTTATTGTAATTTTCTTGTATTTTTTTTAGAGAATCTATTTTAATAACAAGAAGTTGTAATTCCTAGTCTTGAGAACTAGATAGTCTACTTGTGATCAAGTAGACAGATTTAGTGGAGTTTTTAAAATTTTGAGTGAGGAGTTTAGATAGTAAATTAAGTTATTTGACTAAACTGCTTAAAAATTGATTATCTCTCATTTGTAAATATTTTCATTGCATTTATCTTATCAAGCATTTTTATCAATCGTCATATTTTGCACTAAATCCCCATCTTTACGCAAAAAAAAAGTAAGTTCAATTAATTTTTTTAATCACTCAATTCACCTTCTCTCGTGGGTGTGTGATGCCATTGATAGATAATACTATCATTTAGTGGCCACTGTGATTGTCGTTTCTAATAAGGAGAAGAAAAAAAGAGCTAAATGGCAACAATATGCGGATGAATATTTGTCATCTTAACAGTTAACAATAAAAATGTAACGTAATCTAGAATTCAAACTAAGTGCAAAGTTAAATATCAAAATTAATAAAATTAAAAAGTCCTTCTAAAATTGAGAACACAAAAAGAATGTTGGTACTTTTTATATAATTATCCCATAAACGTTTTCAAACTCTCATCATTTCTTAAGTCCATACAATGTCGTAGCCCATCACTTAGAGACCAGCCCGGCCCAAGTCTCCCCCCAAACAATGCGGGTCAACAAGCCCGTTGGCTAATGTGTCTAGTGGGCTGGGTCTAGTTTTTGTTTGAGCCCGCAGGAGCTAAGCCCAATACTCTTAATTTTTCAAGTCCACCAATACAAACTGCAATTTATCTAGTCTAAATAGTTTTACTAATTTCAAAATTCAAAAATAATGACTTTCAGTGGCTGTAAACCTTATTTGTGCCTGAAAATTAAGCTCATCTTACTAAATATAAATATATTTGATGATGTAAAAAAAAAAAGAGAAATTTTAATACAAGCAATAATTAGAGTTTTATATGCCATATCTTTATTATAATAATAATTACTGAACGACACCTAAAAGAGAAAATTACTTGAGACTCATCGTAATTGAAAGAGAAAATTGCTTAAAACTCATCTAGTACTGATATTTATATTAGATAAGAGTATTAATGGCTCAATAAAATAATTCAATTTGTTTTGTATAATTTAAAAAAATAAATTAATAAATAAAAATAAAGAGCACAAGAACAATTTGTGGTGTAAAAATTATTCAAATTTTTTACATGTAAACACACCCTTATATTTTCAAAATA
Organism: Diospyros kaki; assembly: GCA_036245055.1. Classification (NCBI taxonomy): domain Eukaryota; kingdom Viridiplantae; phylum Streptophyta; class Magnoliopsida; order Ericales; family Ebenaceae; genus Diospyros; species Diospyros kaki. The sequence goes on along the minus strand of BSEG01000002.1, from coordinate 2,906,584 downwards.
ATTTGTCTTTGATATGCCTCGATTGTGATGCACGAAAACGGTTCCAAAGCATTTTTTTTACGTTTTTGAAATGTTTTTTGTTTACAAAACTCCAAAGACATTAAAAAAAACATTTTCGGATTGTTTCTACTATATCAAAAAATATTTTAGGGTTGTTTCATAAGAAGTTAAAAATATTATATGTAATATTTATTATGTAAATATATATAATACTTATAGAGGATTGTCTCTTGCATGTGAATATATGTAATACTTAGTTATGTACTAATTGACTCTAAATGCATGTAATATTTATAGGAGTTATGTTTATATTTGTTTGAATATATTTTAGGATTTATCTTTCTTTATATTAAATAATTATTTTTTATATAAAAAATGATATTTATAAAAAAAATTGATATTTTTTATTTATACATTTATTTCTATTTTTATTTTTTATTTTTTTAAATATTATTTTTCTATTTGTATTTCATATCGTATCTATTTTTTATTTTTTTTTGTGCTAGGTATCGATACCTTCTCTAATTATCTTATCAACAAAAAAAAAGAAAAAATATTTGCTATAATTTTGAAAATTAAACAGGAAACATAAGTGATTATATAACTCTTGCAAAATTTAATTATTTGATGCATAAAATAATTATATTTAATTATTTAAAACGTGATTATAGGAGGTAAAATATTTATTAAAGTAAATTAATTATTAAAAAAAGATTAGTGTTGTATTATTAAGGTATTAAGTGTTATTTTCTAAAAAAGGTCATTAGCTGGAGCCTGGAGGGAAACTGACCGTTGAGTTCACCCTTTCGTCTTCCTCGACCCAGGAGGCTTAATCCTACCTGGTTCTGAATGTGCATCAATGGCGTCCCACTTCGTCAAGAAAGTCGCCGCCAAATTGCCCCGGAAAGCTCCTCCGATGGCCGCCGCCGCCTTCCGTTCCAAAACAACCTCGTCTCAGTACGTAGCCTCCAGAGCCAGAGACCCCACTTTCGAGAAGCTCATGGACAAGTACAAGAACCTCCTCAAAGTGGTTGCCGTTCAAGACCTCATCCTCGCTAGCCCCGCCAACCCACCCTCCGTGTCTCTCGACTTCCTCCGCCGCCTCTCCCAGAAGCTCCACCTCAACCGGGGCGCCCCCGCGTTTCTCCGCCGCTACCCCCACATCTTGGACGTCTTCTACCACCCGTCGAAGTCCCAGCCCTTCTGTAGATTAACGGCTTCCGCCGCCGAGATTTCCCAGGAGGAAGCCGCCGCCATCGCCGCCTCGTCGCGGGCGACCATTGACCGGCTCGTGCGGATTCTCTCCATGTCGGCATCCAAATCGGTCCCTCTCCGAGCGATCTTCAAGGTCTGGAGGGAGCTCGGGCTTCCCGACGACTTCGAGGATTCGGTAATTTCCCAAAACCCTAATCTCTTTGAGCTCCGCGAAGGAAACGAAACCAATACTCATATACTGAAACTCGTTGGTGAAATTCCTAGCAGTAATTTGTCAACTGCGGTCGAGAATTGGAGAGTCATGGAGTGTTGTAGAGAAGATTCCGAGGTCGATGGGTCTGAAATTAGGTTTAGCTTCAAGCATGGGTATCCTCCGGGAATGAGGCTGAGCAAGAATTTTAGGGCAAAAGTGAAGGAATGGCAGAGATTGCCGTACATTGGTCCGTACGAGGAGGCGGGGAAGAAGAATTCGTCGAAGAGTGGAAGAATGGGGTTGGAGAAACGCGCCGTGGGAATAGTTCATGAATTCTTGAGTTTGACAGTGGAGAAGATGGTGGAGGTGGAGAAGATCAGCCATTTCAGGAGTTGGTTTGGGATTGATTTGAACATAAGGGATTTGTTCTTGGATCATCCTGGGATATTTTACTTGTCCACGAAGGGGAAGAGGCACACTGTATTCCTGAGAGAAGCTTATGAGAAAGGGTGCTTGATCAAGCCCAATCCTGTGTACAACACGAGGAGGAAGCTTCTTGATCTTGTTGTTCTAGGACGCCGTGGCTTGTTCAACTGTGATTTGAAATTGATGGATGCGGATAGCAACCAGGAGCAGGGACGGAAAGAGGAGAATAGAGAAGGATGAAAGGCTTCTTATGACGGGCCTGTTGATCTTTTATTGTTCAGAATAGGGCTTTCCAAACAACTGGTCTCAATCCCAGATGGAGAGAGGTTGCTTAAGTAGCTGAGTGGTAGCCTAAAACTTATTGGATGAAACCACATGAATTTTACATAGTGAGATTATTGCTTGATATGTTATGGTATTGAGGCAGTCCAAAATACTATTACATGTTTTTAAGCTGCTTGTCCCGGCCCAGATTTTTGGAGGTTCACTGGCATACAGAAATGTAAGTACACTTTCCACGATTTGTTTATGATGGCCTACTTGTGGAGTGATGCAGTAAAGATGAGAGTTTTTGAATTTTTTGCTTCAAAATTTAATTGATCTTGTTCATGAAATTAGGGTGTGTTTGAATTTAAATAAATTTTGTGATGGGATTATTTTGAAATTTTATGGTTCCTTTAGAAGTTTAGCCTATAAATAATAGAGTTTAGTTCATCTTGGTTTCTTAAATCCTTTTCTGAATCAAGATGTCAAGCTGCAGTTCATAATGGGTAAGGTAGTAGAGAAATGGTAGTCCTCTGACAAATAAATGTACAATAATGTGTTAAGAGTAGCGTGCATGCAAGTGTTGAAAGTGAGGGACATGATAGACATTTATAGAGTTCGATCATAGATTATGCAACTTCACCTTTTAGTACACTTGTTCCTATCTCTTGTTGTAAGTAGATTTTTTGGTCTGTTTCTTTATGGATTCCTTCTTAGGGAGCATTCCGTCTCACTTACCAAGTCTATTCTACTTTTTTGTTCATGATGATCTCTTTTTATAGCTGGGTTTTGATCTCATTGTGTACAGTGTTTGGCTTTTCTCAGTTCTCTTATATATTTTTATTTATAAAAAAAAAGAAAAATAAATGATGTTTACATACTGCTGCACTACACACGGCAAATTTACAAGACTTCCTGATAAATGATGCTACCTTTCACAGAAGTTAATATTGTCTAATATGGATCGTGCTATATGTTAAAGCTCCCTCTTGAGCTAAGCTATTTTCTTTGCTTAAAAGTTTCGTCATGATCTCAAGAGATGGGAAGAGAGAAAATATCATTTTACTGATAGGGTTTTATTCATTTTCTCTACTTTTGTAGGGCTCACAGAACATCTTGTGATGAGGTATCATATTGATGTATAAAACTGTAATGCAAAGTGGCTTTAGATGCTCTCCTTCATGGCCTATTCTACATAGAAAATATCATTCAGAAACTATTGCTTACACTGCTGAAGTTTGTGACTTTCTACTCTGTTGGTTGAGGGTCTGGCATGTGCCTTTGTAATCATCACTTAACTTTGTTCATATGCAGTTTTTCTGTTTCTCTTAAATATTTTCCATAAAAATGGTGTAATTTTAGGAGATGTTTGTTGGTAGGCATCCGTTCCGTGGGTGGCAGTTAATGGTTTCTTCGCTTATCTTTTCTCTCTGCTTTTTCCTTCTCATTTTCAGGGAGAACATTTCATTAACCTAATAAACATCTGCCACACCGTTTCACAAAGGTCAAAGATTGATTATGCTTTTTAGGAGTTTCCTTTTATTTGGATATTCAAGAAAATGATTGCTGAAGTATTTATGCTTTATCTTTGACCGGGGCAAATCATATTGGCAGTTGTACAGGTACTTTGTTAAGCCCCCCCTTTTTTTTCTTTTTTATTGTTTAATATATTTGTGACCCTTTAATGCATCCAAATCTGGGTAAATAGCATGGTTGGCCTCTCAACTTTATAATTTGTAACAAAATACCCTAACTATTAAACTTTTAATCTTGTTCCAATTTAGTCCCTCTCTAAAAATTCTGTCAGGCTGTCAAAAAATTATTACATTGTAGATATATAAAATAAAGAAAAATAAAAAATAAAAGAAAAAAGCTGTGGTTTTTGACAGCTATCACTTAACATGTTGAAAATTCAGTACAAATATATGCATTCACATAATTTCACATATATATGAAATTTGCAGTAAAATTTTGATAAGCAAATAGAAGAATCTCTTTGATTTTGACAAGAATTTTTCAAGAAATTAAAGGTAAAGCAATTTAGAAGAAAACCCAAGAAAAAGGGAAAGAACCAAGATGGGTTCTTCCATTGTTAGGTTTGTAGCAACTGTTACCAATGGTTGCCGCTGACAATCACTAGCTTTGTATTTTTTATTTTTTTTATTTTATGCATTTGTCACTTTATAATTTTTTTATGAATTTTTTAATGGAGGACTAACTTGTAACAAGATTAGAAGTTTAATGGTTGCTGTAAGACAATAAATATAAGGACTAACTTGTCACAAAGCATAAAGTTAAAGGACTAATAGTGTTATTTAGCCATCCAAATCTTTTTCAGATTACAAGTATGACAATAGAATTCTTGAGGAATCGAGAATGAGAATTGAGAGATATTTGGGAGGGAAAGAGAGATCAGAACAGAAAGAGAAATTTAGAGGGAGAATTGGAGGGAAACTCATTTCTAATTTCATTCAACAGGATTGGTTTTAGTGCTTGGATTGGTTATTTATATTGATCTGACAACTTGGGCGCCAAAAACGGTTGACTTGGAGCCATGTGCGCTTACAACTTGGTTATAGCATGTTGGAACATTCTACCAGCAATGCTTACACTGAAATTCAATTTCTAATAGCCTAATTACACATTTATTTATGTCACCAGCTAGCTACCATAACAATCCCTGTCCCTTAAAACGTTTCTTGTCCACAAGAAATGTGTAGCAGGCTTGCTGCATTAGGAAATTAATGGAGGAATTCTGGCCAGTATACTCATGTATTATTATCCGAGTGAAGAGAGGACCATTGGACCAGTACTTTAATAAGAGGGACTCCATTTCATTGGATCACCCTTCTATCAACAATAGCTGTGGGTTAAGCATTTTCTGATACTTCTCCCACCATAGGAGGCAAGGTAGGGGTCAACCTCTGTGTTCCCATAGCCTTCTTGAGGAGGGAAACATGGAAAATGGGGTATATCTTAGCATCTTCAGGTAGTTGTAGTCGATAGGCCACAACACCAATTTTCTCTAAAATGAGGAAGGGTCCATAATACTTGGGGTTCAGTTTGGTCAATGTCTTGAGGTGCTGTTGGTTAAGCTTCAAATCCACTTCTTCACCCACTGAAAAAATCCATTCACTCTTCTTCCGGTCCACCAATTATTTCATTCTATTCTTGGCTTTGGCCAATTCTGTTTTAACTATCCTCATCACATCTTGCCTTTGTTGTAAGTAAAGTTGTAGTTGATAGGCCACAACACCAATTTTCTCCAAAATGAGGAAGGGTCCATAATACTTGGGGTTCAGTTTGGATATGGGTTGTTTGGTCAATGTCTTGAGGTGCTGTTGGTTAAGCTTCAAATACACTTCTTCACCCACTGAAAAAATCCATTCACTCCTCTTCCGGTTCGCTAGTTGTTTCATTCTGTTCTTGGCTTTGGCTAATTCTGTTTTAACTATCCTCATCACATCTTGCCTTTCTTGTAAGTAAGCTTCCACTACTGCCACTGTCATGTGTCCCCCCAAGGCTGGTAGTAAGTTTGGTTTATAGCCATTAAGAGCCTCGAAGGGTGTCATCTTTATAGAACTATGGTAGCTCGAGTTGTACCACCATTGTGCTACGGCTAGCCACTTGTTCCATCCTCTAGGTTGTAAGAAACTCAAACATCTTAAGTATCCTTCCAAGCACTGATTAACTCGTTTCGTCTTCCTATCCATTTCAAGGTGGTAGGCAGTAGACATTAGGAGCTTGGTGCCTAATATCCTCATGAGTTCTTTTCAAAAAAGACTAGTGAATACCTTGTCTCAGTTCGATACAATGGACTGTGGAATGAGATGCAGTTTTACTATATTTTTCAAGTACGCCTTGACCACTTCTTGTGTTGTAAACGGGTGTGACAACCCTATGAAGTGAACAAATTTAGTGAGCCGGTCTACTACCACTAAAATGCAATATTTCCCTTCTAATTTTGGCAGCCCTTCTATGAAATCCATTGTTACGTTGGTCCAAGCACGGTTTGGAATTTCCAAAGGCTGTAGAAGGCCGGGGTGAGCTACCGTTTCATGTTTGCACCTTTTACACACATCACATTTTAGGATATAATCCCATATGTATTTTCTTAAATTGGGCAAAAAGAATACCTGCTTAACCTTGTGGTAGGTATTTTGAACGCCCGAGTGCCCTCCTACTAGTTGATGTGAACCCCACGAAGGAAGGTGAGACCCGACGATCAAAAATGGTTCCTTTGCTAAGGATCGTTCTAAAACAGATTTATAATAAAAAAAACAAAGGACCTTGACCCATTATCTATAAAGAGATAAGAACCAAAGGTATAAGAAGGTAGGGTTGACGCCACACTCAAGATAGATGAGAAGAGTTGTGAGTGATAAGTCAAGGATGAACGCCACAAGATAAAATCTTGATAAGTTCAAAGTAGTTCGTTGAAGAACCAAAGAGAAAACTCTCACAAATAATATTGATCAAAAACTAAATTCCTCTTGGGTTACATTGGCTTATATAGCCGAACTCAAATTCTAAATTAGAAAGAAATAAATCAAATCCTAGGCATAGTAGGAATTGATTACAAGAAGGAAATAGCATAATCTGATAAAGAAACAAGAATTATCTAAAATAGAAAAGATTTAAAACAAAGGAGGAAATAAGGGAAGCTTGGATCAATCTTGTCAATCAATCAATCATTCTCAAATCTTGTCAATCAATCAATCAACCAATCAATCTGGCAATTTTGTCAATCAATCAACTAATCAATCAATCAACCCCAAATCTGGCAATCTTGTCAATCAATCAACCAATCAATCAATCAACCCCAAATATGGCAATCTTGTCAATCAATCAACCAATCAATCAATCAACCCCAAATCTTGCAATCTTGTCAATCAATCAACCAATCAATCAATCAATCTCAAATCTTGCAATCTTGTTATTGAGCCTCCATGAATGCTCAACAGATCTTGTGAGGCTTTAGCAAGCTGATTCACATCACTAGTGATCCATGTAATGCATGCACTATTTTAGCCTTTAACTCCTCACAATCACCAATAACCAACCGTCCTTTGTACCTTATCACCCTATCGTTCAGAGTGACCCCGGTTTGTTGTCTTCCTTAACACTCAGTTGTTCTAGTAGTCCTTTGGTCCAGTCCCCCTTTTTGTAGCTATCCGTGACCTCTTGAAGCCAATTTGGTATCACAGTGGAAATTGCCACAGTCATCCCTTCTTCATGGCAACGAGACAAAGCGTCTGCTACTACGTTTTCCTTACCCTTCTTGAAACAAATCACATAATCCAGCCCTATGAGTTTGGCCATCCCTTTCTTTTGTAATTAGGTGTGTAATCTCTGCTACAACAGGAATTTAAAACTTTCGTGATTTGTCTTGATTACAAACCTACCTCCCTCTAAGTAATGGCACTTCTTCTCTACTGCTATTAGTACTGCCATAAGCTCTTTTTCATAAATGCTAAGGCCTTGGTGTCTTGGTGCTAGGGCTCGACTAAGAAAGGCCAAAGGTCTGCCTTCTTGTGATAGTTATGTACCTATTCTTGTACTGCTAGTGTATGTCTCTAGGGTGAATGGCTTACTAAAGTCTGGTAAGCCAAGTGTGGGCACATTGCTCAGTGCTCTCTTTAACTGCACAAAAGCCTACTCTGCGTTGGGGTTCCATTTAAAGCCTTCCTTCTTCAACAACTCAGTTAAAGACTTGTTGATTGTTCCATAATTTTTCACAAATTTTTAGTAGTATCCAATAAGCCTTAGGAATCCCTTTAAGGCCTTGATGTTTGTAGGTTTAGGCCATGATACAAATGCCTCTATCTTCTTTGGATCAGTCCCCACTCCAGCCCTTGATATGATGTGACCGAGGTACTCCACTTGTGTTTGTGCAAATGCATACTTTGACCTCTTGATGCATAATTGACTAAATCGTAGGATCTCAAATGTAACCCTAAGGTGAGTTAGGTGTTGATTGAAGGACGAGCTATAGATTAAGATATCGTCAAAGAAAACCAACACGAATTTTCTGAGTTAAGGTTCAAAAATTTGGTCCATAAGGGCTTGGAATGTAGCAAGGGCATGGGTGAGGCCAAACGGCATAACTTTAAATTCAAAATGGCCATGGTGGGTCCTGAATGCAGTATTTGGAATGTCGTTAGGGTCCATCCTAATTTGATGGTACCTTGAATGAAGGTCCAACTTGGTAAATACGATTGCATGCTTAAGTTCATCTAGCAAGTCTTCAATAATGGAGATTGAAAATTTGTCATTTACAGTGATGGCATTGAATTGTCTATAATCAACACAAAAGTGCCAAGTGCCATATTTCTTTTTAACTAATAGGATAGGGGAAGCAAAGGGACTGTGGCTAGGGCAGATAATAGATTGGTTTACATATCCCTGACCATTTTTTTTATTTTAGATTTAAGTTTGAGTGGATATTGGTATGACCTAATGTTTACTGGTCCAACATTAGGTAACAGGGGTATGGTATGGTCTAGTGGCAAGGTCTTAGGTTCTACAAAGAGATCCTTGTATTCAATCAGTAAAGAATCAAAGAGGGTCAATTCATGTACCTGCCATGTGTGATTGGGGTATCCCTTGCCTGGTTCTTCTTCTTGCTGTTCAGTGGCTTGAATTGAAAATTATTAAGCCACTTGTGCCATTTTCTTCTTGAATAATTGCTGCAGCTTTTTTCCCTTCATCAGTTTGCAAGTCCCCACTTCCACGGTTCCTTGTAGCACCACCCTTCTTCGCTCCTTTTTGAGTGTAACTTCCATATTGTTGAATCAGACTTACCTCACGCATCCAATCTACTCCCAGCACGATATGACATCCCCCCAATTTGAGCAATTTTAGATCAACTCGAAATTCCTCCCTTCATCTCCCAACAAAATCCTAAGCAAGTTGATTTATTGATTACTTTGTCCCCGTTGGCTACAGTCACTGACAGTGGTGGGGTACTAGTCGTTGGGTATTTCATCTTCCTGGTAGTCATCTCATCAATGAAACTGTGGGTGTTCCCACTATCTATCAAGACCATGAGATAGTTGTCTTGTGTCTTCCCTTCAACCTTAATAATCTTGCTATTAAATACCCCTTTGATAGCATGCAAGGATATGGCTCCACTGTCTTCCTCCTCCTCTTCTCCTGCAGCTTCCATTTCTTCCTCTTTTGCCTCATCTTTTCCTTCCAATAATAATAGTTTCTTTCTACATTGGTGCCTCAGCGTGTATTTCTCCCCACACTTAAAACATAGTCCAGCGACTCTCCTCTGTTCTATCAATCTGTCCCTGTTTTGCATATTTTGAGAAGCCAGGGTTAAAGTTGGATATCTGTTGTTGGCACCAAATTTGACCAATTCTCTTTCCATAGGTCGGCTCCCGTATGGTATAGCTTCGATTGGTACCCATTTTGATGCGGTAACCAATTAAAACCTGGCCCAAAGCCGATCTGACCACACCGGAACAATATTTTAATACTTAAGTTTTAGAATTCTACTTGGTTTAAGATTCTACTTTATGTTATTTTAATACTTCTTAAGTTTTAGAATTCTACTTGGTTTAGGATTCAATTTCATGTTTTTACTTGATTTATGATTCTACTTCATATTGGATTAGGATTTATTTCTATTAGGATTTTAGTTGGATTTTGTTTACAAATATTAGATGGATTTAGATTAGCCAAATACTATAAATATGCTTAGGATCTAGAGTTTGTAATCAAGTTTTAATCAATCAAATTTCAGCAACTTATTTGGGTTTTCTTAGCAAAACAGTCTTGTTTTTGCGTCATCTTGAAAGCCAAGCTTCGGCCATTAAATTTTACTCTTTCAAGGGTTTGTTTTGGTGTGTTTTTTTCACACACGCACTACACGCTACGTCAGGTGGTATCAGAGCTGTTAATCAACCAATCAGATGGCCAATCTTGAAGGTAACGGTAGCAACCAGTCTTGTGATGGTGATCAGGGGTTGTCCGCAGTTTGGAGAGCAATCGAAGAATAGTGAGAAGTAACTCGTACTATCCAACAGCGATTGGGGCAACTTAGCAACCAATTGGGCACCTTACTACGAGTTGATGATGACCTGAATAATGGGGTGAATCAAGCCGGAGCGGGAAGACCACCCATTGATCATGTCCTTGTTATTCCTAGAAGACCAGTGATTGAAGATAGCGATGAAGAGGATGATTTTGGTCGAGCAATAGCTAACCCTGGTGGTAGAGGGGTTAGGAGGAATGCGCATCAGCACAACCACTGGGGCAACGATGAGTATAAACTAAAAGTTGATATTCCTAGCTTTAGTGGAGATCTTGATATTAAGGGGTTCCTGGATTGGATTACTGAGGTTGACCGTTTTTTCGAATACATGGAGATCCCAGATGAATGACAAGAAAGTTAGTGGCTTACAAGTTGAAGGGCGGTGCATTTGTTTGGTGGGAGCGATTAAGAGAAACGAGATTGAGGGAAGGCTGACAGCCAGTTCAGACATGGAGACGAATGAAGCAACTGTTAAGAGGTAGGTTTTTACCCCCTGACTATGAACAATATATGTTTGAAGCTTATCAAAGATGTGCACAGGGAATGAAGAGTGTGAATGAATATACCTCTGAGTTTCTGCGATTGGCGAAGAAAAACCAATTGTCAGAAAGTGACAATCAACAAGTAGCTCATTACGTAAATGGATTGAAGCCTTCTATTCGTGATAAAATTGGGGTTCAGATGGTTCTAAGTGTGCAAGAAGTAAGGAACTTAGCTTTAAAGGTTGAGTTAATGTTGAGTGAGAGAGCTCGTAATGACAACTGTCGTCGGTATAGTGGGAATGAAAATAAACAAGCAGCTTTAGATAAAGGCAAGTCGGTTTAGGGAGCGCAACCCTCCAATCCACCCCATACAGTCAACCCTAATAAGGTTATAATGGGGGGAAACATTCGAGGTACTACTTCTAATCTTCCAAAATCCCCTAATCCTTATGCAAAACCTATTCTTTTAAAATGTTTCAAGTGCAATGAGGTTGGGCATCGATCTAGTGATTGCCCAAGGAGAAAAACAATTAACATTGTAGAAAGGGAAAAGGAAGATGTTGCTGAAGAGGAAGTATATTGCGAGCCTGATGGGGAGGACGACGAAGAAGATTATGGACATGGGGAATATACCTGTGTAGTGAAGAAGTTAATGCTATCTCAAAAGAATGAAGATACTACTCAACGGCATAAGTTTTTTCGCACGAGATGTACGGTGAAAGGAAAAATCTTTGAGTTGATTATTGATAGTGGAAGTCAGGAGAACATCATAGGAAGAGACGTGGTGGCAAAGATGCAGTTAACTCCTGAAAAACATTCAAGCCCTTACATGATTGGATGGATCAAAGAAGTTGGTGGCATACATGTGGATGAACGCTGCAGGGTGTCTTTCTCTATTGGTAAGTATTTCGACGAAGTCCATTGTGATATTGTTGATATGGACGCTTGCCATATTTTATTTGGGAGGCCTTGGCAATTTGATGTGGATGCTAAGCACTCGGGTAGGAAGAACACATATCAGCTTGAGAAATAAGGTGTGCGTTATACTTTGTTACCCATAGTGGAAAATCAAACCAAAGCTTCTAAAGTGAAGGGGTGAAATTTTCTTACCATTACACATAAACACACTGAGTTTGTGAGGGAGTGTAAGGATACTCGAGAGGTTCACTTATTGGTTATGAAGGGAGAGAGTGTGAGTGAGCCACTGAAGGTGAATCAAATTCCAGTGGAGGTGCAGGGATTGTTGGAGGAATTTCATGATATGGTTCCTGAGGAGTTGCCTAATGAGCTACCTCCTATGAGAGATATTCAACACCACATTGACTTGGTTCCTGGTGCTAGCTTGCCTAACCTATCACACTACAGGATGAGTCCTAGAGAGAATGAGATTTTGCGTGAGCAGGTAGAGGAATTGTTGAGAAAAGGGCACATTTGGACTAGCATGAGTCCATGTGTAGTGCCAGCATTATTGACACCAAAGAAAAATGGGAGTTGGAGGATGTGTGTTGACAGTAGAGTCATCAACAAAATTACTATTGAGTACAAATTTCCAATTCCTAGGCTCAACGACATGCTTGATCAACTTAATGGGGCTGTGATTTTTACCAAAATTGATCTTAGAAGTGGTTATCATTAAATCAGAATTCAACCTGGAGATGAGTGGAAGACAACTTTCAAGATGAGATATGGGTTGTTTGAGTGGTTAGTCATGCCCTTTGGACTAACCAATGCACCGAACACTTTCATGAGACTAATGAATCAAGTATTACGCCCTTTCATTAGTAAATTCGTTGTGGTGTATTTTGATGATATTTTGATATACAGTAAATCTATTAATGAGCATGAGGGGCATATTCGAGATGTGTTGAGTGTGTTGAGGGAAAACAAACTTTACCCTAATTTGAAGAAGTGTACTTTTATGAGTGAGAGCTTGTTATTCTTGGGCTTTGTTATAAGCAAAGATGGCGTAAAGGTAGATGAGGAAAAAGTGTGAGCTATTAGAGAGTGGTCAACCCCTAAAAATGTCAGTGATGTGCAAAGTTTCCACGGGTTAACAACTTTCTATAGACGGTTTATCAAACACTTTAGTAGTATTGTGGCTCCAATTACTGAGTGTTTAAAGAAAGGAAAGTTCCATTGGGGTGCAGAACAAGAGCAAAGCTTCACCTTGATAAAAAAGAAATTATGTATCGCTCCTGTTTTAGCTTTGCCAAGCTTTGACAAATTGTTTGAGGTTGAGTGTGATGCGAGTGGAGTGGGTATAGGTGTTGTGTTGTCCCAAGAGAAGAGATCAATTGCATTTTTCAGTGAGAAGTTGTGTGAAGCCAGAAGAAAGTGGTCTACTTATGATAAGGAGTTTTATGCAGTGGTGAGGGCTCTTAAGACATGAGAACATTACTTGATTGCCAAAAAATTTGTTCTTTACACGGATCACCAAGCTCTTAAGTACTTGAGTAGTCAAAGTCAATTGAGGAGTGATATGCATGCTAGATGGTCTGCTTTTATTGATAAATTTCCATATAAAATTGTGCATAAGTTGGGACAGCATAATCGAGTGGCAACACTTTGAGTAGGCGTGTGGATTTGATCAAGACCCTTAGTGTTGAGATTGTTGGGTTTGAGTGCTTGAAAGAATTATATGCGACAGACGAGGACTTCAAACATGTGTGGGAACAATACATGTCTCAGTAACCGTCAGGAGATTTCTATGTGCATGATGGGTTTCTCATGAAGGGAAATCAATTGTGCATCCCTTGCACATCTCTTCGTGAGAAAATTATTCGAGATTTACATGGGGGTGGCTTAGCAAGGCATCTTGGCAGAGACAAGACTATTGAAGCTGTTATGGGAAAGTATTATTGGCCAAGAGCAAGGAGAGATGCTTCTATTATTGTGGCGAGCTATTATATATGTCAAACAGCTAAAGGGCACTCTTCTACCGCCGGTCTCTACATGCAATTGCCTGTTCCCAATGCTATTTGGGAAGATTTGTCTATGGACTTCGTGTTGGGTCTACCGCGAACCCAACAAGGTATGGATTTTGTTTTTGTAGTGGTTGACAGCTTTTCCAAGATGACGCACTTTCTCCCATGCAAGAAGACGGCAGATGCAGTCTATAGCCAAACTATTTTTCAAGGAGATTGTTAGACTACATGGAGTCCCTAAAACTATTACTTCAGATTGTGATACAAGGTTTTTGAGTCACTTTTGGATTACCTTGTGGAGAATGTTCGATTCATCTTTGAATTTCAGCATCACAGCACATCCCCAGACTGATGGACAGACAGAGGTGGTGAATCGTACCTTAGGAAATCTGATTCGCAGTGTTTGCAAAGACAAGCCAAGACAATGGGACCAAGTCATAGCTCAAGCGGAATTTGCCTACAACAATGCCGTGCATAGCTCAACAGGAAGATCACCATTCTCTATCGTATACATGAAAGTTCCTAATCATGCATTGGATTTGGTAAAATTGCCAAAGGTACCAGGTTTCAGTGTTGCAGCTAGTGACTTAGCCGAACACGTTCAAGCAGTTCAGGAAAATGTCAAGCAAAAGTTGCACGAGGTGAATAAGAAGTATAAGGCAGCAATTGACAAGCATAGGAAGCACAAGATATTTGCGGTTGGAGATGAAGTGATGATATTCTTGAAAAAGGAACGGATTCCTCCAGGACAACAGAATAAGCTCAAGCCAAAGAAGTATAGTCCTTACAAGATTACAAAGAAGATCAATGATAATACTTATGTTGTGGATTTGCCAAATCATATGAGTATTTTCAAAACATTCAATGTTGCTGATCTTTCTTTGTATTTGCTAGACATTGAGTTGTCATACCCAGATCATAATTCGAGGATGAATTCTTTTCAAGTGGAGGTGAATGATGCGGTCACCAATCAAAACCCGGCCCAAAGCCGACCCGACCACGCCAGAACAATATTTTAATACTTCTTAAGTTTTAGAATTCTACTCGGTTTAGGATTCTACTTTATGTTATTTTAATACTTCTTAAGTTTTAGAATTCTACTTGATTTAGATTCAATTTCATGTTTCTACTTGATTTAGGATTCTACTTCATGTTGGATTAGGATTTATTTCTATTAGGATTTTAGTTAGATTTTGTTTACAAATATTAGATAGATTTGAATTAGCTAAATACTATAAATATGCCTAGAATCTAGAATTTGTAATCAAGTTTTAATCAATTAAATTTCAGCAACTTATTTGGGTTTTCTTAGCAAAACAGTATTGTTTTTGCATCTTCTTGAAAGCCAAGCTTCTGCCATTGAAGTTTACTCTTTCAAAGGTTCATTTTGGTGTGTTTTTTTCATACACGCGCTACACGCTATGTCACATTTACTCTGACTCTTCTATTTCTTCAGTAATGCCTCAAACGTCATCTCTTGCAAGGCAGCCCCCTCTACTGCTTCTTGTACCCTCTTAGGTTGGAGGACTTGTATTGCTGATCTCAACTCATCATTTAGTCCTCCTATGAAGCTAGATATGAAATACTCTTCATTTAGGTAAAGATTCTTGTTTAGCATCCTAAACTTGAGCTCCTCGAATTTTGCCTGAAATTCTAGCACCGTCCCTTCTTGTCTTAGACGATTGAATTCTTGTACTACGTCCCATCTTCCTCGCTCTCCAAACCTCTCACACAGCCCTTGTGCGAAGTCATCCCAACTATATCCCTCTCACCTTGGACCATCCTTGGAACCATATATCCCCTGCATCATGGAGATATGCCACAGCTAAGGCCATCCTCTGATTATCTGTCACACGATGGATCTCGAATAATTTCTCGCATCATCTTAACCACCACTGTGGTTTCACCCCTTCGAACACCGGTAGTTCCAGTTTAGGTACTAGAAATCCAGTTTGATGTGAGCGGATTGGCACCTCCTGCCTCCTCTCCGACACTAATTCTTCCACTATGGTCGGTTCTCTTTTTGACATCGACAATTCTACATTACGATGACTACCACCAATTTCCAGTAGAATTGGTTCCAATTGTTCCCTTGGTGGAAAGTCAGGGGAGATCTTCACTTGTGGTTGATCCGCAAACATTCTCATAAACTGTTGTAATTGATCGCGCAACAAATTTCCCTGATCCCTTACTTCTTGCATTTCTTCCCTTAGTTGCATACGCATATCGCCCCTAAGCCTTTCTGCCAATGCGTCCAGCTTCCTATCCATCGATAATTCGACCTTCTCTTCCATCGAATCCATTCTGCCTTGCATCTTGGCCACGAACGCTAAAACTTGTTGCAGTTGTGTCTCCATCTGTCGCATCCTGGTACTCTCAGCCATTTTGCTCGATCAATTTCGCAAGAGGGGCAGGATCCTTGCTTTGATACCAATTTGTCAGATTACAAGTCTGACAATAGAATTCTCGAGGAATCGAGAATGAGAATTGAGAGATATTTGGGAGGGAAAGAGAGATCATAATAGAAAGAGAAATTTAGAGGGAAAATTGAGAGAGAATAGGAGGAAAACTCATTTCCAATTTCATTTAACATGATTGGCTTTAGTGCTTGGATCGGTTATTTATACTGATCTGACAACTTGGGAGCCAAAAACAATTGGCCCGAAGCCATGTGCGCTTACAACTTGCTGGAACATTCTACCAACTATGCTTACATTGAAATTCAATTTCTAATAGCCTAATTACACATTTATTTATGTTACCAGGTAGCTACCATAACAATCTTATTGAGATTCTAGATTTTGGGATTACCGTCCTTGCGTTGTCCCCTGCCGCTTGTGTCATCGATTTCGGCAGAGGAGGTAAATCACAGAGGACCTTTGGCCCTTGCCTAGATCGAGTATCGAACTCGTAATCTACTGGTACTAATTCCAGCATATCACTTACCCGCTAACTTGACCTATGTCCTAGGGGCGAGATTCTAGATCTTAACCATATGGCAAATGGTTGAAGTGACATCCAAATGTTCCTTTCTATTTGCTGCAGTATTTGGTAGTTCATAAATTCACTTTCTGTCCGTAATAAATTAAATTTATACATTAAGATTTTCACTATTTCTGTTTCTTCTTTCCCTTTTCTTTTTTTTTAGCTCACAGATACTGTTAAACTACATTGGCAAGACGAGCTTGAACATTTGGTTTCAGAAGCTAACGCCAGGAAAACAGAGAGCTAGCAATCTTGACCTCATTATTTAAAACATTAGGTTTCCTTGTAATCCTTGTCTTCATAACAAAGATATGCTATATCTCTGTGTATGTCAAGTATCAACACTGGAAATTCTTTTTACTGATACTAACTCCTTTCCTATTTTGGGAACTGATACATATGCAATCCGAAAGAAAATTGTATATTGGATTATTGGAAATCAATTGTCAACCCACTGCACATGACCTTGTTTAGCTGCTCTTTTTCTCCTCCAATCTGACAGCAGAAGCAGGCCTAGTGGAGCTAACATGGCTTACAGTCAGACAAATGGGTGTAGGGAAACCATCAATCCTCCGATTGAATGAACTAGCTGTGCTTTTATTTGTTTTATTTTCTTGGCAACATTGAACTTCAATTTCTTTATTGCTGTTTGATTTGTTATGTTGCACTTAGACACAACTTTTCTTGGTGAAATTGGATCTTTCTCCAGGAAACAACATTATAAACTGTTTTGCTTTGTCACAGTGTTTAGTCTTAAACTTGCATACCTAAGGTTGCAGCCTCTCTGTGATGAACCATGCTTTAACAACAAGTGCACAAACTAGTCATATTTCATTATAGAGTGTCTTATTGTCACGTAAGATGAACTAAAGCCCGCAATTCAATATACGTTTGCAACGTAGGAATTGGGCTCATGGTGCTGTGGATGCCTTCATGATCAGGCTCTTACAGTAGTTCACCAGTCCATCGTGATCAGGGAGGTCGGGCTTGATGGCAGCAACTTCCCTAAAGTTCTGGACCCAAGTATGCAGGCGAGGGAAGCTATTGGCTTGCAGCAGTTCTACACCAACTGCTTCTTCAATGGCAGCAAGGCAGCTGGGTATCCATCCCAAGGTGATGTCAGCCAGCCCGACTGTTTCATTCCCACCAAAAAATTTCTTCTGCACAAGGCCCTGCTCTTCCAGGATCTTCAACACTTCTTTGGCTTCCTCTATTGCCTTCTCTTGTTCTTCTCCTCCTCCGGCAGTTGCAAACAACTTGAAAAACGTTGGGATCTGTGGCACCATAAACATTTGGTTAGGGACGGGGGGGAAATGTTCCTTTTGTGTAGGATGAGTTAGCGACTTGACACATTTGAACTCTAGTGAAAGAGAAGTGATTATCATCTCCTGCTAGTCTGCTACCAAACCAACGGTTTGAGTGATAAACTTTTGGGTTTTGCAGGGTTAATTGGGGTAGGTTGACCTTGTGAGTGAAGAGGAATTAACCATCGAACCATTACAGCAACAGGAAAGATATTTAGTCTTTATCCAATTGTACGAGGTCGACTTGTTAGCAGACTAGATTAGAATGAAATGAACCAACCCCTTATGCATACAAACTTGATCTTGTCTTTATCTAATTATATGGGGAAAGGAAACGTTCCAACAAACTGGTCTTGATCTTCTATTTACATCTTTGGCTAGATTAGAATCAAAACCCACTGAATCATTAGTAGAATCGAAATAAACCAACCCCTTGATTGGGGAAGATCGACATGAACTGACCTTGTCGTCTCCAAACTTGGTCCAGAAACGAGCCATGGCCCTCTGGTAGGGATCGCGAGGGAGAAGTGGATTCTGTGGCCAGGTCTCTTCGATGTACTCCAGAATGACAATGGACTCCGCAATGGGTTTTCCGCCATGAACGAGCACCGGCACCTTCTTGTGAACCGGGTTGGACTGCAACAGCATGTCGCTCTTGTTGGACAGATCCTCTTCTGCGTACTCATACTCCACACCCTTCAGATTCAAAGCCCATTTGATTCTGTGAACGTACGGACTATGCAAGTTTCCCAGCAGCTTCACTTCTCCCATATTGTTTGCTTAAAAGCCTAACAATAATAGTTCATCTCTCTTATAGGCACAAACAAATACCGGTGTGCTTGCTGTGACCACAGATTTTGGGACGGCTCTGTTCGCTACTACTATTCGTCGTTTTGAATATTTTTAGGGTCTCTTTCGTTGGCTATCTTTTTGGTGAAAAATTATCATTTTTTACCTAAATTTTAGCCTTTGAGGTGTTTGATTTATTTTTTAAATATTTTATGTATGTGTATTTAATTTATTTTTTAAATATGTGTATATTTAATTATATTATATAATTGATTATTGATTTGTATATTTGATTATTAATTATCTATATGTGTATGTGATTATTTTTATGAAAAATAATGACAATCAAATATTAAAAAGTAGAAAAGTACAATAATTTTTAGGTAAAAAATTAAGTTAAATAAATATCATCAATTAACATTTTTTTTAAAATTTAATTATAACCAATTTAATTATTTAAAAAATATTTTCTTTTAACGTAAATTTTATATTTGTAATCAAACGCATCTTTATTTTTTAGCTGCCAAATTACACAAATCACCCTCAACAGATACCCAAATTCCCAAATTATATTTAAACTGTAATGGGATCATTGCTGCATTACTTAGCAACCCAACCATGCTCTTAACAAGGAACTTACAAATATGATCGTCATGGTTCAGCTGTGTTCATTAGCGAATTAAGAGCTCTATTATAGAGTTAGAGAGGCTCACAGAGAGCCTTACAGATAGGGGACAAAAAGATAAATTTGTCCCTGCCCACTTTACAAATTTGCAAAGTGGGCCACTGTCGCGCCTCTGCTTCTCTCCCTCGCTTCACATGGCCGCTGCCCTACCCCGACACCGCTCTCGTCGCTGCGTCTCCGTTGCCTTGTCACCCTTGTCTCTGTCGCCTCACCTCCATCGTCGCCATCGCCTCGCCCGATCGTCGCTGAAGATGTAGCGACGATCGGGTGAGGCGATGGCGACGATGGAGGCGAGGCGAGGCAACGAGGGCAGCGAGGCGCGGCACCGAGGTAGGGCAGTGGCCATGTGAGGCGAGGGAGAGAAGTAGGGGCGGGGCAATTTCATGGGAGGGGAAGGAGAGCAATAGGTGTGGGGGCAAAAACGTCTTTTTACCCTATTTCTGTCATCTCATCGATAAGCTTGTCTGGCTTTTTAACATTTTTCGCGTATTAAATGACCATTTAAAAGACTTTTTTTTGTGGGTTTTCAAGATAAGAATGTAGTCTTGCGGATTTAACAGTTGCAAATGCTGTTGCCAAATTTTTAAGGTATTTTTCTATAACCATGCACACTAACACATAATTTTTTTAATCTTTTCTAATAAAAAGGTGTTTCATGATTGATGATCTGATCAGTCAGTATTATCTGAATGATGATGATGATGGATGTATTCGAAGGAGGAGGCAAGAGGAGTAGAGAACCAAACCAAGTGAGAAAAGGGGCCTGGGGCCATGCGATAATAAACCGTAGAGTCGAGAGACAAAGAAGAGGGAGCTTCAACTCGTCAATGGCAGCCACTTCGCTGCTTTGTTTCAGCTCTCTTTCCCCCTACAGTTGCCCTACTTCTGGCGCTCACTGGATTTCTCCCATTCTCCCCAGCCATTCCATTCTCTCCGTCCAAAGCCACGGCAGATTCGGTTCCGCAACCAACAGAATCCTAAGAAATACGGGACCCGTCAAAGTTCGATCCATGGCCGCTTCTTTCGGATCCCGATTGGAGGAGAGCGTGAAGAAGACCGTCAACGAGCACCTAGTTGTCGTCTACTCCAAAACGTGGTGTTCGTGAGTACCCCACCTCCTCAATCTTCCTTCTCCCGCGATCTTTATTGGATTTGCCGATAGTTTTAGCCGTTTCTGGGGAATTCTTTCGCCAATTGTATGCGTTTGTTCTGAAGGTATTCTTCTGAGGTGAAGTCGTTGTTCAAAAGGCTCGGCGTGCAGCCACTTGTTATTGAATTGGACCAACTCGGTGCGTTTTCCCCGTCCTCTTTAAACGTGTATATTAGCATCATTCTCTATGTTTCATTTTGTTTTCCAATGCGTTCTACGGCACCGTAATTGATATTTCCGTGTACATACTCATTGACGTTTTTAATCTGAACGAATTTGGTCATGTGACTTGAAATCTACGATTGCTCTAAAATTGAGTAATTGCTAATTTCATTTGTTATGGCTATGGGAAGATCAACCCCAGAGTGTAGGCTGCATCTTGTTGTGTAGGCATTATGGTTCAATAGAACTCTATCGTGTTAAAGATGCTTCCCTAAACTCTAATGGGTGAAATGGTTTTTGTTTATATGCTTTGCTGCAAAGGCTTTGGTTAATTCATTTGCAAATAGCTTTAGAGAGGGGTTAAATTATTGAATGGATAAATATCAAAGGGAACGTGGTGTAGTTTATCTTAGTCTTACAAATGGCCGTAGTGTTGGAATGTGCAATACAGAGATTTATCAAGATCAGCTCACGTCTGGTGTAATTTTATTTTCTATCCCCTTGTACTGTTTCCCCCTAAATTTACCAAAATTCTACTAAATCACAATCTTCTTGTGTCCATCAGGCATACCAATTAAGTTTATGAGAGGTTGAATGATCTTGTACATTGAAATGATTTTCTTTGAGTTATAAGAAAATGTGAACATATAGACAAGATACAGCCTCCTAAAGTTTTGCACACTTGATTGTAGATATGATGTTATTGCTTTGTAGTTTTTTCAATAATAGGGGTGCAAGAAGAAGATATTATTAGTGCACAAGCTGATCCCATAACTGTACATATTGGCGTATAGAAACACGTTTACTTTGTCATTATTATATTCACGGGGACACTTTTGTTGGCTGAGATACTCTAGGCCTCAAGTCCTCAATCATGCTGGGAAATTTTATAATCCCCTGCCTTACGAGTAGGCCAAATTGCCATTTATGTGGTTACACTTGTCTATATCAAGTGAACCTCAGAAATGCCGTGCTTGTAAGCTTATTGATGACTTAAGCATGTGTCTATTTATATACATGAATCTAGCCAAAAATGTTAATGCACTGTCCATGAAGTATTTATGATGCCTTTAAGTATGTTGGCCTACCTGTAGAGTGATGCTGTTAAGATAAGGATTTTTAAATTTTGTACTTTTTATTATCTTGTTTATGAGATTAAGATTTTGGTAGGATTATTTTAAAAGAGTTTTAGTTGTTTTAGGATTTTCAGCCTATGAGAGCAAGCTTTGGTAGCAATGATAAGTTTGTGCCTTTGTGATTGAAAGATCACGGGTTTGAGTTTGTGGAAACAGCCTCTTTGTAGAAAAGAAAAAGGACAGTTTGAACAAATACGACCCTCCCCTGATCCTTTGAAAGCAGGAAGGCTCATGCACCGGGGATGCCCTTCAGGATTTCCAGCCTATATGTAGGGATTTTTTATTCAATTTAAAAAGATGATAGAGTGACAAGTTTGAGTAAAATTGAGTATCTTTGAACAATGACTTGAGCTGTGAGCAATAGAAGTTACCTATGGTAAGCACGGGTAGTGATGATTTTGTGAAAAATCAAAATCCTTCTTGCTAAAATGGTAACCAGTTTTTCTTTTTTGGTTTCATTAGTTCTTAGGTACCTTATCTGAAACAAGCTATCAGCAATTTATGCCTTGACCATTTGGTTAGCTGATTAATCTGTCAGTTTATTGATCAATTCTCCATATACAATTTATTTTGGAAATATAGCTGTTTCAACCAGTGAAAATATGTTCATTCTTTTGTTTAACACATCCTTCAATATAACTAGACTCTTGTATCTATGAATCTATCAAAAACTTTGGGCATGTAAGCTCTTTGTGATTTGATGGAGATGAATTAAAGGCATTGATTTTGCTACTGTAATGCAATACATCAATTTAATCCATACTTTTTGCTTATGCTCGACAGTTTCTTCTCATTTTCAGGTCCTCAAGGGCCACAATTGCAGAAGGTGCTACAAAGGCTAACTGGACAGCACACTGTCCCAAATGTTTTTATTGGTAAGTTCTTTTGCAATGCTGAATATTTACCAGCATATCTAGGATGTTCTTTTTTTTAGGGATACTGAATTAGTTCATCTTTGTTTCTTGAATGCTTTTCCAAATCAAGATGTCAAGTTGCAGTTCCTAATGGGTAAGATGGCAGAGAAATGGTAGTCCTCTGAGAAACAAATGTACAATACTAGACATTTATTAGGTCTGATTATTTATTATCATATGATATGCTAATTCATCTTCTATTACAATTGTTCCTATTAGGCAATATACTATATTTTTCCTTCCAAATTTAATTGTTACTTGGAGAGTATTCCTCCTTACTTCCTGGGACTGGTTTGCCTTCACACACACACACACACGTACATGGCCTCTAATTGTATGTAGATTTTTTGATCTCTTTCTGTACAGGGTTCCTATTTAGGGAGCATTCCTTCTTACTTGCTAAGTCTTTGTTACTTTTTTGTTGATGATGTCTTGTTATAGATGGGTTTTGATCTCAATGTGTATTGGGTTTGTCTCTTTGCAGTTCTCTTATATGCTTTTATTTATAAAAATAAAAAAAGAAAGAAATGAAGTTGATTTAGATTTACCGCTGCATGACCCACAGCAAATTTTTGAGCCTGCCTGATAAATGATGCTACCATTCACAGAACTTAATATGGTTTAATATGGTCATGCTGTATATTAAAGCTTCCTCTTTTGATTACTTCTTCACTTGAGCCAAATTATCTTTCTACACTTAAAAGTTTCATCATGATCTAAAGAGATGGGAAGAGAGAACAGATTATTTTACCAATAAGGTTTTCTTCTTCATTTTCTCAACTTTTGTAGGGCTCAGAGAACATCTGGTGATGAGGTACTGATATACAAAACTGTGATGCAAAATGGTTTTAGTGTTTCTCCTTGATGGCCTATTCTATGTACAAAATATCATTCAGAAAACTATTGCTTACACTGCTACAGTTTATGTGAATTTCTACTCTGTTGGTCTATAGGCTGGCATGTGTCTCTAATCATTACTTTACATAGTTGATTTGCATTAGAGTCATTAGTTTTTCTGTTTCCCTAAATATTTTCCATAAAATTAGTGTAATTTCTAGGAGATGTTTGTGTTAGGCATCTGCTCCAGTGGGTTGCAGTTAATGGTTTCTTTAGTTGCTTATCTTTTCTCTCTGCTTTCTCTTTCCCATTTTCGGAGAGCATGTCTCAGCCTTTGTTCTAAGAAATATCTGCTACACATTAAATTTTCCAAGGTCAATTATGTTTTAGAAGGTTCCTTTTACTTGGATATTCAAGAAAATGATTGCTGAAGTATTTGTCTTTTTCTGGACCAGGGGGAAATCATATTGGTGGTTGTACAGGTACTCAGTTCAGCTTTTCTTTTATTATTTAATATATCTGTGTTCATCCAAATGTTACTGGGGTTGTGGATCTTAATCATATGGTAAATAGTTGAAGTGATCCCCATATATTTTCTTCTATTTGCATCAGTAGTCCGTGGTTCATAGTCACTTCTAGAGTATCCAGCTGCTAATGAATTTATAAATTATAAGATTTGAAGTGATCCCCATATATTTGCTTCTATTTGCATCAGTAGTCGGTAGTTCATAGTCACTTCTAGAGTATCCAGCCGCTAATGAATTTATAAATTATAAGATTTTCACTCTCCTTGTCTTCTTTCCTTTTTTCTTGCTTGTAGATACTGTTAAACTACATCGGAAAGGCGAGCTTGAACATCTGCTTTCAGAAGCTAACACCACGAAAACAGAGAGCCAACATCCTTGACCACCTTATCCTTTGAAACATTGGCTTTCCTTGTTACCCTTGTCTTGATGACAAGATATGCTTATCTCCATCTCTATGAATTATCAACAATGAAAATCTGCTTTATTTATACCAACTCTTTTTCAAGTTCCAGAACTAATAGTCATGCATTCCAGAACAAAATTGTATAATGGATTCTTGAAAATGAATTGGCAATGCACTATACATGACCTTATTTAGTTTCTTATTTTCTCCTCCAATCTGACAGCCGAAGCTTTTCGTGTGGAGCTAACATGGAGTACAATCACACAATTAGGTGTAGGTAAACCATCAATCCTCTGATTGAATGAACAAGCTCTCCTTTTATTTGTTTCAATTTCTTGGCAATATTGAACTTCAATTTTTCTTTATTGCTGTTTGATTTTGTGTATTGCCCTTAGATGAAACTTTTCTTGGTAACATTGAATCTTTTTACCGGAAACAACATTATATACTGTTTAGCTTCATCACAGTGTTTAGTCTTTAACTTGTATGTCTATGGTTGCAGCCTCTCTGATAAACCAAGTTTTAGCAACAAGTGCACAAAAACACACACACACTCAGACCAGTCATTTTTCATTATAGAGTGCCTTATTGTCATATAAGATGCTTTCCTAAGCCTGCAATGCAATTGCAACCCAGGAACTGGGTTCATGGTACTTTTGCCCTTGAAAGGCTCGCGTTGCTCTTACAGTAGGTCACCAGTTCATCATGACCAGGGGGATCGCATTTAATGGCATCAACCTCCTTGAAATTCTCGCAATTTGCGTACATATAGGGATTAGAGATGCAGGTGTGTATGATGTGACAGATTTTGGAGAGGAAAAGGAGTGAGTTTATGTCTGTGAGGGCGATTCCTTGTTTTGAAGATTCTTAACCACATACTGGCAGGGCAGAATTGTACTAAAGATTGGGTCGATTAGACATGTAAAACTTGTCGGGCCTGCCAGCTGCCAGCCCGGTTCCTCCCTTATTGTGGGGTTGCCCTGCCCATCAGGGTCTCAGCCGTTTCCATGGGCAGCCCTTGGTCCACTTGGCCTGCCAGCTAGCCTAGCACGGCCTATAGAGCAAATCTTGTGTGGAACCCCTCTTGTCTCAAGCCCCAACACCACACGACCCACACAATGTGGGACAGTTCGACACTGACTTATATTACTTACATATTTAGTGAGATTACTTGTACAGTTGTTAGCTTATTAGAGTAGACATTGACTTTTGGTTAGTTGGTGCTAATGAGGGATTTGGTGGTTGAATAATGTAGCAATCAATCTCTTAATCACATTCTTTCTGAAGATTTCTTTGTCGGTCATTTCATGTGAAGAAATTCTCTCCTCCCCCCCCCCCCCCCCCGGCCGGGGGGCCGCTTTGCCCGCTAATTAATCACTTAACTTGACATTGATTTTTTTTTTTGTTTTTTGGAAGTTTCAGGAGCCAATTGCTCAATAGTTTGGTAGAACCTATCTTATGTGGAAATGGAAACGGGAACATATCTGATATGAAACGGAAATGAGACAATAGACATTCTTCTAAAAAGGTAAACATAAATAAGGTTCGAAACGAAAACGAAAACGAAAAAAGTTTCAGAAACGTGAAAATTGCTTATCTGAGTTGTTTTTGTGCAAAATAGGGTAGAATTTATATTTTTGTTCTTATACTTTCATTTGGCCATTTGAATTTTTTATTATTTGGATTATATTTTTGAATTTATATTTTTGACTCATTTAACTCCTATATTTTGATATTTTTTTAGCATGATAATTCAAATTTTTTATTGTTTCTATTACAGCTTTGGACTTGTATTTTTGAGCAAATTTAATCCATATAATTTAATGTAAATAAAGTATGATGTGTACTTTGTTATTTTATTTTAATTTTTTTTTACATATAAAAATATAAGAGTTAAATTAACTAAAAAATGTAAGTTCAGGAATGTAATCGAAATAACAAAAAATTTATATTGTTATATGAGAAAAAAATTAAAGTATAAGAGTTAAATTGGTTCAAAAATCAAGTTTAATAATATAATCAAAACAATAAAAAATTTATGTGATTATACGAAAAAAAAAAAAATCACGTGGATATAAATATGGATTTGGCCCAATAATTTCTTAATGTTAATCCGGATAAGAAATGTTACTTGTAAACTTGACTTTGATACTTAAGGTGACGCATGTTAATGTATTATATTATATTATATATCATATTAATTTAAATATATACTACATTTAGCATAAATATTAAGGCAAAGTGTCAAAATTAAGAATATCTTAAAATCAGGGGACAGCTTGATCATTTGACATAAAATATCAACTTAATTAGTGGCAACAGCCAACATCTGTTTTGGTGGCCAATCTAATCTTAGCAGCTTTCTCTAGACAGTAACAAAGTAACTCATTCTCTACTTTGGGTAAAAGAATAATATCCAGACAAGAAGAACAAGTAGTGAAAGTAATAATGATTAAATGTGTCAATAATTGCCCACTCAATTTTGTCATCATTTTGGTAACTATTGATTAGGCCATCATTTATCAACAAAAAGTGTACCAAACAGTACCCACTACTAGACTTTAAATGGCCCTTCATTCAACTCACATTATTAATACCCTCTGTCTCTGTGGATTGCTATTTTAACATTCTCCTGTGATTTAATGTATTAAAGTATAGATATTAATGAGAAATAAATACAATATAAAATAGATATAGAGAAATAATATTTTTTTAAAAATTGAAAATAGAAATACAAAGAAATGTATAAATAAAAAAATATAAATTTTATAATACATTTAAATAAATATAAACATAAGTTTTACTATTTATAAATCATGATTTATTAAATACAAATAAATAATAGTAAAAAAATGTTTTATATCACTTCAGAAACTATTTTTCTGAGGTTTTATTTTAAAAAGTAGAGATTTTGAAGTTATATTATAAAAAGGATGGATAAAAAAATAAAATTAATTTTGAGTTGATTAATATTAAGGGGTTAGGTTTCTCCCTGGAACTGCACCACATGCAGGCACAAAGTAGGTGGGCAAAATTGATGAGCGGGTCAAATCAGATCCGCCCCGCCACCTGCCAATGGCTATTAAAAGTACCATGTGGCGACATGGTGGTTGGTGGTGGGTCCCCTTGCCCATTCCTATTTTATGGTTATTCTTTTGCCTTGTTCAACTATCATTTTATTTTAATTAAAATAATTATTATATTTTTATTTTAATTTAAATAATTACTATATTTTTACAACACTAATATATATGTGTAATATTATGTATATTTGAGGATCAATAAGGAGTAACACAAGAATATTTATCTGTTATCGATTGACTACGCCTTTTAACTCGATCTTAGGTTTAGATTCATTTTTTGTCGATGAACCTTACAAAGAAACCCTTAGATTTTCGAGACATTAAATTCTCACCAATATTTGTATTACTCAAACTAACATTTTTGTTTTTGCTTCATCTACTATTACTCGTGCAGGTGTAATATTACATGATTCATAATATTTTTACTTAAAATTAATAATAATTTTAAATAAAATTATTATAGATTTTATAATATCAAATCAGTTTATAAATTTTTTTTGTAGGTATAATATTTTTCCTATAAATATATGTAATGTTTGTAATTTTAGACAAAGTTTAAAAAAATGGAGAAATTAACAATCACAAAAAATAGTTAATAATGCCTCACGTGGGAAAAGAAAAAGCTACAAAAACACCATTGTTCTACCCAAACAAACCCTCACAGTAGATCACCTGCGGATGAAGTTAGCATCCCACCGACCAGTAGTTTAGATACCGCGTTGCTCAGTGTCCACAGGCCACAGCCACGGACAAAACTTCGAGTCTAAAGTACCCTTTCCCCACCTCTAAGCATGATCTTCCGCAAACTACTCCCCCAAATCTGCTCAGTTAATTATTATTTTCAATTATACATTTTTTTTTTATCATGAGTGTCCCAATTTTCAGTCCGACTAATTGTTATGTTTGACAAAGCTTTACGATAAGTGGTGAATAAAATCTCGTAACAACCACAAAAAATATACAAATATTTACATATATTCTATCATATGGTATGATGAGTAGAGTACTGCATTAATCACACACGACGTGTAAAATCACACAAATCTCGTCATTTATCATGACATACATGATTCTTAAGAATCTAACTAAAAAATGCTTTTCGTATGCTGTTAACGAGACTCAAATTTATATTTTTTTAGTTATTTTTATATGTTCACATTTTTAAAACAACTGTCACAATTTATGTGAAATATAATATTTTATTTTCTCACGTAATATTCTTGTCGAATAGTTTTGCCTTTTTAAAACGAGACATGTGAATTTGGTTTAACGTTACTTTCTTATATATTAGCGTTATAAAAATAATTATTGTTAGGTGTAATTTCCTTAACATCGTGACATTATTATTATTTCTAATGTTTATTTAGTGGAGAGGGGTATAATATAATTTTTAAAATATAGGTGTATGTGCTGTAATTTAATTAAATTTTAAGAATGACACTATATGTCCAACATTTAGTTATATTTTGGGGGTGCAACAGCAAGTGGGGGAATTGACGGGGACTATAAAGCAAAAAAAGTGGAACCAAACTTTCTAGTTTATAATTGTAATAATCACCATATCTGTGTCATGTGATTGTTCGGATTTCTCACTTCAGTCCCTGTCCGCGTTATATTGCTTCTACGTAATCCAAAGTAATAAATGTATCAGACTTAACAAAGGCAATTCACGTCCGGCGGAGTCGGTGCGGAGAAGACCGTGACTGGTCCTCTCGTTGCCGTGAATCACCGGCCTCATTTCCCTCCGGAGTTTCTGTTTCCGGCGACTTTGTTTCCACTCCTCATCAGGTTCAATCTCTCTCTCTCTCTCTCTCTCTCTCTCTCTCTCTCCAGAAAGCTCCTCTTCGTCTCTCTGTCCGTGGAAATTTTCGCTTGGCTGAGCCAGTCAGCTGTATTGATTCTTCGACGTTTGAACCTTTTAGCTGTGCAGTACTTTTTTCGTTTCGCCTTTTTGTTATATATCCCCCGTCTCGCTTTTCTGAGGTGACAGACAATGATGACCTCTCGACTGCTTCGTTTTATTCCTTGTTTTGTGCTCTTCTCGGCATTTCTTGAAGTGATTTTTCTGTGCTGATTCTTCCTCTTTATGTTGGACTTAATTGGCTGCTTTAATGTTGGCCTAACTTGATAATGCTTGAATCTGAAGTTCGGTTTTACTTCAACATAGCTTCATCAATTTGTTCTGGAACTTGAATCTGTTGTCTGTGGCATCTGAGTTTTTCCGTGTTATTATCTTGCGTCAATGTAGGTTGGTTGATGCTTTGGGTAGTGTTTCCATTCAGTTTTATAAGAGCACTTACGAGCTTTAGAGTTTATTCAGTCGCATTATAACTTATGAGGTTTAGATGTGAACATACTGAATTATTACCTTGTGATAGTAGCCTTGTCTCTTTACTCTTTGTATGTCCGATAAATCTAGGTTTCCTTTTCTTTTAAAAAAACTAGTGGTTGCCTGGACGGGCTGTTGCCTGCTAAATTGTTGTATTGTTATTGTGGTCATTTATAAGTGTGCCTGGTCTTGGGCTCTACTAATACAATCGTCATAAAAATATGGATGAATTGGGAGAATCTGGTAGTTCATCCCTATATTGTGCATTTTGTTTTGTAGTCTTCATCACATTTTGTTTCATTCTCGTCTATTTCCTCCCCACCCTCTCTTCCAGAGGGTGGGGAGGGAAGTGAAAGATAGCTTTACATTTGTTTAACTTTTAGTTGCTTTTGTTGATAATGTTGGTGTGGATTGGAAAAGAGACAATTGTAAATTGGGTTAACATTTTGAAGATGTTATCTCAGGTTCTGAAATGAATGGGGCTCAGTACAACAGAACTTGTGATCTTGAGAAACCTTTTCTGGGATGCTTGGGGAGAATGGTGAACCTCTTTGATCTAAATACAGGTGTTGCAGGAAATAGGTTGCTCACAGAGAAACCACATCGTGATGGTTATTTCCTTTGCTAAGGCTCAAGTTGTTTTATCTTCTCAACTTGCTGATTTTTTTTTTTTTTCCTGTAAATCTTTCACATATTTCAAAAAGATGGCTGTCCAATTGAGAGGACCTATGTCGCAATATGGGCCAGGAGTGCGCCTGCCTGTTGTCCATCTGCTGTCAAGAGCGGGAGGTTGTTGCTGCTCTGTGAAGCCAGCCTCACGCTTTTCCCTCCAACCTAGGTGCCATGAGGCTTGGGCCTTTGCCCCATGCCAGAGCCTCAGGCCCAGCTCCCAACTTGGAGCGGGCAAGCCAGCAATTGCAGCCCACAAGCCTTACCACAATGGATCGAACCATTGTCCAGCTGCTTTAATGCCCCTGCTCCGGTCACAAGCTAATACAACTTACCTTGGCACTTGCTAATTTTGTTGATATCTCCTGTTTGGGGCTTTATCAAATTAACATCAAACTACAGTAAGATTGGGAAGATTGAGGGTAAAACTAGATAAACAGTAATACGAATTCCTGTGTGATTGTCAACTTTGCTTCTGCTTGAAATTTGAGTGGTGGACTACAGTCTGGGCTCAATGTAATTGTCAATTACCTTATAGCTACTGCACATTTCAGTGAAGCTTTGTCGATCTCTCTGCCATTGCTATTTTGACTGCAAAATTTCTTGTTCGTAACTTCTTTCTGGAAAGTTGTCCACCTTACCTCACATTCAGAAAATATAGGGAAATCAAATCTAATCTTTTTCCTCCTGGAGAAGATTTCTTCAGGACTATAATCTGTAATATGAGATGAGTTGGAATAAACTCCAGTCCCTTTTTCTACAATAATGCATTTCAAGTACCATGTCTGTTAAAACCAGATTACTATTTTTGGCCATTTATTAATGACAATAGCTTAAGTTACTGACTTGCTAGTAATTGATTGACAGGTTCTCCGGTCTCATCAGGACAATCAGATGCAGCAAGCGTGAGTCAATTTGGTGATCATATGAAGGATAAAAAGGTAAGCTTTGGGTTACCACACCAACGTAATACTTGTCCATGGCAGAATAAATTCTAAGGAGAATGTGTCTGTGATGCTCAGATTTGAATTATTGAACAATTTATTAACTCTGATCTATCTGGTGTCTGTGAATCACATGCAGATGGTGACTGAGCTAAGGAGTTGTTCAAATAAAAAATCAAATGGAACACCCGTGAGAATGCTCATAGGGCATGAAATGAAAAAAGAAGTGGATTCCAAACATAGTCCTCCAAATGTTATTGCCAAGTTGATGGGGCTTGATACTCTCCCCCAGCACCAGCCTGATTCAGCCGGTCAAAGAATTCATTCAAGAGGCTATTCACAAAGTCATCTGGGCAATACTTTGGATTATTGGCAAGAAGAATATGGGCTTCATGGGCAATTACACTCTGAGATTCATCAGTGTCCAGTTCAGGATGAGTGTAAAGATGTTTATGAAATATTGCAGCAATCACAGAACAGACATTATTTTAGAGATATATCTCCAGCAAAAGAAAGGCATAATAACTGTGCAAACGAGAAAAAGATGGCTCTTGTTCGTCAGAAGTTCATTGAAGCGAAGTGCCTAGCTACAGATGATAAACTTCGCCAATCCAAACAATTCCAAGATGCTTTGGAAGTTTTAAGTTCGAACAATGATTTAGTCCTCAAGTTTCTGCAAGAATCAAATTCTCTGTTTTCTCAGAATTGCTATGATTTGCACTCCATTCCTCCGCCTGCTGATACCAAACAGATCACTGTCCTTAGACCGTCAAAGTTGATGGGTATTGACAAATTTTCTGAGATGGGGAAGAGGAATGAGAAAGAGATAAAGAAAGCGTTTCACATCGGTCAGGTGATTGGATGGGATAAAAGTAATCCTGGATTTTCTCCTCCCAATTGGCGGGCTAATGATAGTCCCACTCAGCCAACTCGAATAGTTGTACTAAAACCTAGCCCTGGTGACCCTCATGACATTAAGGCTATGATTTCTCCCCCTCCTTCATCTCCAACACTATTTCATGGTAAAGGATTCTGTGGTGAAGCGGAAGATTGTGAATCGCAGCAATCAAGAGGAATGGCCAAAGGAATAACAAGACAGATGCTTGAAAACTTGAGTGAGCGTCAAAGGGACAAAACCTTGCTTTCCTCAGTATTTTCAAATGGCCATACTGGTGATGAAAGTTCCTTCAATAAATCAGAGAATGAATATACTGCAGGAAATGTCAGTGACTCTGAAGCCATATCACCAACTTCCAGGCATTCATGGGATTATATCAACAGGCCTGGTACCCCGTATTCTTCTTCACCTTTAAGCCATGCGTCTTGTTCTCCAGAATCATCAGTGTCAAGAGAAGCGAAGAAACGTCTTTCTGAAAGATGGGCCTTGGTGGCATCCCATGGAAATTGTCAAGAACAAACAAATCTGCGGAGAAGCTCTAGTACTTTAGGTGAGATGCTTGCCCTATCTGATGCTAAGAAGTTTGTGAAATCCAAGGAAAAGGGCATTAGGAAAGAACAAGAACGAAGCGGATCAACATCATGTTTTGCTAATGATTTGAATAAGGACAAAGGTTTGGATGATGCTCCTAGTAATCTTTTAAGGTCAAAATCTGTTCCTGTCTCTTCTACTCTGTTTGGGGATGGGCTAAATGGTCAACATTCAGATATTGAGGATGGTAAAATGGATAGCCCCAAGGAGGTGGCAGCAAAGCCAAGGAGCGTGAAATCATCACTGAAAGGGAAAGTTTCAAGTTTATTTTTCTCCAGGAACAAAAAATCCCATAAAGAAAAATCTAGTGCATACAGAGATGAATCTCAGAAATCTGCAGAAATGCCCATACATGCCCCTGAAAAAATTATTGATGTTGCATCCCGAAGTTCTAACAATAGTGCGGCTGAAGGTGGTCCATTGTCTATCTTACAAGGATCCACGAGCAAAGAATCATTGCCACTAATGCATGACACAAGCTCACCTAAGGTAGGTCAATCTTCTATGTAGTTGTATGTGTCTTTTGGTAGTACTGTATATACACTCAGGGATACATGTCCATCCTGTTTTGCACATAACAGGGTTAATCTTTTTGATTTAGTTTAATCTTTTCTCCTTGCTCCTTTTTTAGTAAACTTGTGATTTATTTTGTGAAATTTTCCCTTTTCATTTTAGTATTTTGTAGAAGGCTACATCAACATCTTAACCTTCTCCCAATTCTTAGTTTTGGCGACTCCTTTTTCTATAGGGTACATTGCAATGAGCACCCGAGGTTTGACAAAATAATAAAGAACCCCCTAACATATCAGAAATGACAAAGACCTTCCTCGCTTGTGTAAATGGACCATTTTGCCCTCATTATTTAGGTCTCTCTCTCTCGCTCTCACAGATTGGGTCCTGTCTTTGACGACCCTCCATCTTCTCCAGTGATGGTCCCTCTTTTTGGCTATGGCGTCAACATCTTCTCTGCCACCCCTCTCTTTCTTTCTCTTTCTCTTGCTCTTTGAAAATCACTTGATTTGAAGAGAAGGCTTGCCTCTGATGTTGATCAGAGAGAGAAAGAGGAGAGAGAAAACTTCACAGCATCGGCGACATCTAATATGTCTTTCTTTCACTCTCTCCCTCCTCCCTAAGTCACTAAGGTTGGGAAGCCTGCTGAGGTTGAGAGAAGCCCCATCAGCGATGGGGTTCGCCTCTCTCTTTCTCTTTGTCCTCTCTATCTATGTTTCATCTCTCTCTCTCCAGGATCTGGGCTCCTCTGGCAGCTTTGATGGATGAAGCAGCCAGTTGCTTCAAATCCATCATCGAAACAATTGGTTGCTTTGGTTGTCAATGGAGGTGGCAAGCAAACAATCTTTTTGCTTGTGTTTTTCTCTTCTAACTACAGATAGAGGAAGAAAGGAAAGAGAGGATAGGGGTATTTTAGAGATTTTGACAAAATTAACAGAGTAAGGGGGAAAGTGATGCAAGATCAATAACCTCAAGGGGTTTATGCCATTTCTAAAATGTCTGGGGCTCCCTGTCATTTTGTCAAAACCCAGGGGTGCTCACTGCTCAGTGTACACCCTTTTCTATAAAGCCATCCGCCCTGCTTCGGCATTTAAATTGAAAGAAATGAGAGGCGAACTGATCAACGAGAAAGAGGCCCTATGATCCTGTTCAACAAGGAGATGGTTGAATATGCGTAACTGTGATGTGTTGGTTTTTGAAGGATTGGCATTCTCTTGCTCAAGTGACAGGATTCATTGCTTTAAATATGATGACAGGTGTTTTAGCAGATACTTGCTAAATTGTAACTAGTGATGACATTCATGCATCTGTGACTGTTGGTTAACACTGTAGTTCTCACTTCACGTATCTGTTCTTATTATTTCCCCAATCACAATGAAGATTAAGCCAATCGTCTGATTTTGAATCATCTCCATTTTTGCAGGCAGGATTATCAAAGACAAAATCTGAAAACCGGGAGCAGCCAAGTCCAATCTCAGTTTTGGAGCTGCATGTTGAAGAAGATGACAATATAACACCAGTGTCCTGTAATGTTAAGGAAGACAGAAATGGTATATCAAAATCATTCTCGGTACTTCTCACTTCCGCTCATTCCACTGCCACTGCGTTGCCTCATTTGTTCCTTCTAATTAAACTAAACAGGACAAAAGCTGCCTGCGCAGTCTATTAAATTCAAGCTGATTGACAAATCACCACCCATAGAATCAATGGCTCGGACTCTGTCGTGGGATGATGATTCCTGTGTGGAGACAGGCACTTCTTATTCACAGAAACCTTCATTGGTCTCCCAAGGAGCGGAGGAAGAAGAACAAGAATGGGTCTTCTTTGTCCAATCATTATTATCATCTGTAGGACTTGACAGCCAAGTCCAAAAGAACTCGTTCTTTGTCACATGGCATTTACCCGAAAGCCCACTCAACCCATCACTCAGAGACGTATACATTGATTTAAATGACAAGGAGATAGCTCGCGAGGCTGTGCGAAGGCAAAGGAGATCGACCCAGAAGCTCGTGTTCGATTGTGTGAATGCAGCTTTGGTGGACATGACAAGCGATGGGTGGGAGACGAACTCGATGGCTACACCTTGTGATTGGCCAGCCCAGAACCAACAGCTATTGGTGGATCAGGTTTGGACCCGATTGGAGGAGTGGTTCTCCTGGAAGGGGAGGTGTGCTCCAGGCGACGGTGACGGAGACATGGACGGTGACGGCCAGGTGGTGGAGGCGCTAGTGAGGAATGAGGTGGTTGGGAAGGGCTTGGCGGAGCGTATGAAATTGGAAAAAGTTGGGATGGGGAAGGAATTGGAAGCGAAGCTGCTGGACGAGCTTGTGCAAGAGGCTGTAATTGAATTGACAGGCAAAGAGTGTTATAACTAAGGCTTTTTCTCTTCCATATTCTGCTTTTTAAAGTTTATTGACTATTATTTTGTGTATTTTGTTCATTCTCTGCTTATAATTGTTGCAAATGTATATTTGTTTTAGTCTTATAATGCAGATGCACGTACAGAATCAGAATTATATTGCATGCTTCCTATTTTAAGCCCCACTTATATTTGAATTTTGATATGTATGTTAACTTATTAAATAATAGCACTAAGTGAGTGTGGAACTTATTGGATGTCTACTTTGGGATCCTTATTGGAGTTAGATTTAAATGTTTAAAATATTCAAATAATAATAAAATCCTAGTCAGTGCAGTACTGTTACTGCCGTATTTGAGATTTTAGACCTTGAGATAAAATGTAAAAATGGGCTCTCAGATCAGTCACGAGGGCAAGTGACAGAGGGCGAGCTGGCGAGGGTGCAAAATTGTGATGAAGCGGCAGAGCGAGAGAGGTAGTGAGTGACGGAGGGCGAGCCACCGGCCACGAGGGCGAGGTGAGCCAGCAAGGGTGAGCGACTGAGAGAGTGAGGGTGACGGAGAAACGAGAGGTGAAAGAGATAGCGAATGACGGAGCAATGAGAGGCGGGAGCGAGGGCAACAGAGGGAGTGACGGAACGAGAGAGGCACGACAGAGAGCGAATCAATGAAAGCGGGAGGGGGAGAAGGGCAAGGGCGAAGTTTTGCGTAGAGGAAGGGGGTGGGCGGCTGGCCTAGGCAGTGGGCCTTTACAAAGAAGAAGGTTTTCAATTTATTAACTTTTCAAATAGTTAACTTTTCGTGCGTCCTGAGGCAATTGCCTCGTAGAAAGGTCCGGTCCTGTGGAATCGACTTGTGACTTAAGAGAGCCGACCAAATTCAGAATAAAAAAATAGGATTAAATGAGCCAGAGGCAGTTAGTCTAGAGGTGTCAAAAGGGCCGGCCCGAGTCGGCCCACGGGCTTTTTAAACGGGTCGGGCCCGGGCCCTTTTGCCATTGATAGGGCCCGGCCCGGCCCACGGCCCCCCTACAAAGGGGCCGGGCCAGGCCAGCCCGTGGGCTAGAGGGCAAGGCCCGGTGGGCCCGACCCTTTTTTTTCTTTTTTTAAAATAATTTTTTAAAAATAATACACATAATATATACATATATAAATATCAAAATAATACATACATAAAAATTAGTTTTTTTCTTTTTAAAATATTTTCTATCTTAATTCTTAAATATTATTTCATCATTTTATATTTCAAAATTCTATATACCTTATAAATTTTTTTGTGAATTAATATGAAAAATAATGTACATATAAAAAGAAGAATGTATATTTATAATTTAAATGTATAAAAAATTTAACTTAAAAATTTTAAATAAATTGATGGTTATTATTTATATATATTGTGAAATTAAATGTTTTAATATCCAATATCAATAATTACTAAAGAATAACAAAATTTTTAAAAAAAATGAATAAAGGCCTTACTGGCCCATAAGGGCCTCATGGGCCCGGCCCATAAGGGCCACGGGCCGGGCCAGGCTGGGCCCTTAAACGGGCCGGGCCGAGTCGGGTCGTGGGTCTAATTTCTTTGGGCCAGCCCAGCCCCCCATGAACAGTAACGAGCCGGGCCAAAGCCCGGCCCGTCCTGGACTGGGCCGCCCGACCTTTTTGACACCTCTAAATTAGTCACATAGAAAAAGAAAAAAAACAAACAAAAAATGAAGACTCTTCATTAATTGATATGCAACGGCTGGCGGCTGCCCATCAAGTCAACTAAACTGAGTTTCTCATTAGGAGATGTGTCACTGGGCTTCAGGGAGAAAAATATTCAATGCAACACGATGCATTATTGCACTGATGTGGTACAATTGAGTTGGTGGATTTTTCAGTCTTTTTTTTTTCTATTTCTAAAAGATAAAAAAATTGTGTTAATAATTTAACCACACTTTTTATATGTAATAAATTTTTTAATAATTTTAATTTTAAGTAATTATTTCAGATAATAAAATAGTCACACGTGTAAATGTAGCAATTATCAAGATTTTTTTTCACACCTTATATGTGATGAATATGTAATATGAGTAAAAATAAGGCCACCCATCTCTTTGTGTGGTTAAATAAATGTTATCTATAGTGGCGGGAGATCACTATTGGTGGAGACATAAATGTCTTATTTAGTGAGGATTGATTGCGTATTTATTTATGAGTGTATAAACTTACGATCAAATTCGATTTATTTAGAGGTCGAACTAGGGAAGAAGATTGGTCTCCTTCAAGATTAAGCGGACGAAGTTCGAACACCTGAATCAACTAAAAAAAAAATAATAATAATTAATAAATGTCATGTATAATATTTCTTATACTAAACTGAAAATAAAATATATTAAATGCATCTTAATACGTGTGCTAATGATACTCATTTGCAAAACCTTAAGTAAAATTATAGTATTTAAATTTACAATAATGTGACAAAATATTCTTCAATTATGTAAAAAAAAGAACAGGTTACCCTCATGAGCTTCAAGCTTAATCTTAACGAGTTTTAAATTTGAAAATGGTTAAATTACAATAATCACTTCTAAGGTCCAACCTAATTGTAAAAACACATTTCACAATTAAGAAATAGTAGTAACCTTTCTTATCATTAAATAAATAAAAAAAAATTAATAACTTTTCCTATTATCAAATAAATGAACAAAATGACCATTTTACTATTTATTCTCTTTTTCTCTTCATCTCTTTATGTCTCATTTATATTGTCCTCTAAATTTAAAAAAAAATTAAAAATATAAATGAGTGATCTCTATTTATGAATAACCACTAACTTCGAGTCCCTTACATTTGAGTTCAAATCAAACCCTAGTAAGGTTCATGAATCACCAAAAGTTGTGTGAGAGTGAGAAGATAAAGAAGAAAAATTACTTCGTACTAAATGAGAACAAGGTGATGGATGACAATGGTTACATAGGAAATGGTGAAAATAAATGTGGTTAGGTTGCAAGAAATAGGAGAAATTAAAGAGTATGTTAAAAAAAAAATAATAATAATAATTGACAGCAATGTCAACAACCATTCAATAGCCAAAGAAAGAGTAAGGAGACATAGAATCCCGAAAAAAACTTCTTGACAACAATGACCATTCACTCATCAAAGATAAACATTTTAAGTATAAGGGTATTTTTATTATTTAAAAATATTAATTTAATTAGGATAAATATTATAAAGATTATACATAATAAATTAAATTATGAATACATAATAAATTATGTATTAAATTATAATTAAATTATGATCTCACATTATTATCATCATAATAACATATGATATTAAGATTATACCTTGAATTTTTTTGGGGTCAAACATAGTTCCTCTCTCTATGTTGACTTTGGGAGTAATCTCATGAGAAACCTCGGAATTTGCGACTGCAATTTAGTCAACGCAATAATACAACAACTGACCACTTCTCCCCCTCAGCTTTGTTATACATTGTATATATATATATATATATATAACCCTCAACCCAGAAAAGAGGTACAACAGATACATTCATTCCTCAGCCATGTCCACTGCATCTGCACGTACCAGTCCTCTGCTTACCCTTTTCATCCTGGCTGCAGTCCTAGCGCCGCCGCCGGCGGAGGGCGTAGGCCGGGCTTTCTTTGTCTTTGGCGACTCACTCGTCGACAACGGCAACAACAACTACCTGGCCACCAGCGCTCGCGCCGACTCGCCGCCCTACGGCATCGACCACCCCTCCCACCTTCCCACCGGACGCTTCTCCAATGGCCTAAACATCCCCGACCTCATCAGTATATACACAATAACATCTTCTCTCCTCCCTCCTTAGTTACTCTTTATATTTATATTTAATTATGCGTATTGCAGGTG
This sequence comes from Diospyros kaki, assembly GCA_036245055.1. Taxonomy (NCBI): domain Eukaryota; kingdom Viridiplantae; phylum Streptophyta; class Magnoliopsida; order Ericales; family Ebenaceae; genus Diospyros; species Diospyros kaki. Next base: position 2,866,881 of record BSEG01000002.1, on the reverse strand, counting down.
AGAAGCTTGGCTCCGAGCCGACGTTGCCGTACCTAAGCCCAGAGCTCACCGGAAAGAAACTGCTCGTCGGCGCAAACTTCGCCTCCGCCGGTATCGGCATCCTCAATGATACCGGCTTTCAGTTTGTAAGTGTTGTTAATTACCACTAGGTGTTTACCAATTCATTTATATTTATGTTTATGTATTTGTTTTGTTTGTTGGGCCGGGTGGGTTCAGGCGAACATAATAAGAATCTACCGGCAGATGGAGAACTTCCGGCAGTACCAGGACAGACTGAGGGCGATGATCGGAGCGAGCGAGGCGCAGCGGCTGGTGGGCGGCGGGCTGGTGCTGATAGTGCTGGGCGGCAACGACTTCATCAACAACTACTTCGTCGTCCCCTACCGGAGGCTACAATTCACTCTCCCAACCTACTCCAGCCATCTCGTCTCCGAGTACCGGAAGATCTTAATGGTGATTTGGCTGTTTCTTCCATTTTCTTCTCTCATTAATTACCATTCCCAACTAGATGCAGGAAGTAAGCCGTAGGTGGTGGTTGAGATATCATAAAACCAGTTTGTTTACGCGTTTTCTCTTACTTTCTCCGCTACCAAACGGCCGCCGGACAATTCCATCGTTAAATATCTGTCCGTGATTTCGGATTACAGAGGTTGCACGAGTTGGGAGCAAGGACGGTGATGGTGACGGGAACTGGACCGTTGGGTTGTATCCCCGATATGTTGGCCACCAGAAGCAGAGACGGAAAATGCGTCGAGGAGCCCCAAGAAGCTTCCAAGATCTTCAATTCCATGCTCTTCTCCATGATCGAGGGACTCAATCGCGAGCTTGGCTCCGACGTGTTCATTGCCGTTAATCTCTTGGAGATGCACAAGGACTTCGTCGCCAACCCCCAAGCCTTCGGTAATTCCCCTTCACCCTAAATCCTAAATCCTATTATCATGGTAAAGAGACAATAAAAATTATCACCCTTTGAGTAATCGGATCAAAATTCTGAGTTCCACTACATGATTCAATGAAAATCAGTCGCGTGTTTCGTCCAACAACCTTAATTAATACTAAGATGAAGCATCACACGCACAGACATACATATATATATATATATGATTGCATGGATGGAAATTAACATACATATATATATATATATATGATTGCATGGATGGAAATTAAGTGCAGGTTTCGAGACGTCGAAGACGGCGTGCTGCGGGCAGGGGCCGTACAACGGGATAGGAATATGCAGCGTTGTGTCAAACCTGTGCAAGAACAGGAGCGCTTACTCCTTCTGGGATGCCTTCCACCCGAGCGAAAGGGCTAGCCGTTTGATCGTTGATCAGATGATGAGTGGCTCTAACAAGTTCATGAATCCCCTCAACCTCAGCTCCATCATGGCCATGCACTTCTCTTCTTCATCCACTGCCTGATCCTCATCATCATCCTCGTCGTCGTGTGTCACTTAGCAATTGCATCAACACACACACACTCCACATACACATACATATATATAATCAGTTTAATCTTAACTCTTGGAATGTGACGTTGGAATGTTCTATACTTTGCTATATATATATATATATATATATGCTAGCTAGCGTTCATTAAGTACTGCAAATTAACTTATATAACAAAGGGCTTGAGCTGTTGCTGCGTCTACAATGGCAGAGCGCGTAAATTATGACTGATCTTCCATTTCTCTAATGCTCGGCCATCACATTCCGCCAAATACAGCTGCTGAATCAACCAAAGATCTTGTCTCGCCAAGCTCTGCCCAGTAGGTTTGGGTCTATGATCCAGGTCAAAAAGAGTTCGGCTCAACTCGGCCTGGCCCGCATTGCAAGCCAAACTCCTTGCGTCCAACTGAAATTTATTTTTTAAAATAAGAAAATTATCATTTTTTATATTGTAATTTTAATTTTAATTTTTTTATAAAAAAAAGTAACATACCATCGTAATAAATAAAAAGTATATAATCATTGTTGGTACAATCATTTAGACAATCTTAATGTGTTGGGTTTCAAATCAAATGTTAAAATGATTAAAAATAATTTTGTAGCAATATAACTGCTTTTAAGTTGTATAAATATTATTGATATAATTATTATGATCATTTTTATTGCAAATTTAATTTAGTTTAGTTTTAAAAGTATAATTAGATTATTAAAAACTAGGAAGTGGAAATTATTAAAAGATAAAAATTTTAATTTGTGAACTTTTAACTAGAAGTTCTTAATATTTTTTATTTTAAAGGTAAAATTTTTATTTTTAAAAATATTTTTATATTCATTAAATAAACAAGTATAATTTTGTAAAAATTAGTTTTTAACTATATTAAAAATTGGTTCCAAGATGTTTTTATTGGGTTAGAGCTGTTCATCTTTGCGAGTTTGAGTTTGGCCCAACCCATTTGATATTACTAGTTATGAGGTGTATTAAAATATCACAATTGAACATATAAATAATATTTTTATATAAAAATATTATTTAAACACTTAAATTTAATATTTATAATAACACTCTGTTAAAGTCTAATAAGCGGTCTAGAGCCTTTCCCTACCAAATGCTGGTACAACGTAGTGATTCATTTTTACACTGGGCCAAATTACGGATGGATGGTCATTAGGGCCCAGCCTTTTGTTATGGGCCCATGCCCAATTATGATGGGCTGATAAATTTTTATTGGGCTCTGGGTTTGCCCAAGAAGTGTCACCCAACTATTTTCTTTTTATGCTAATAGTGGTAAAACAGAAATTTTGATTTTTTTTTCTCAAGTTCGAGTCCTGTTATATATAGATTTTTTTTTTGAAAATGTTTTTTTTTCCTGACCTTCTATCGTGGGCAGTTATTTGTTTATTGTAACCTAGAAGCCATATTTTAATGTTTTGTTTCAATATATTTAATTTTGTTATTGTCAAGATACAATAATTCTTTTTTATTTGGTGTATGTGGGAGAATGCCTTGATCAAGGTGATCTGCAAGTAAACTTAGAGTCTACAAGTAACTTGTAAAGAAGAAATTAGTTAGGGATGTGAGTGGAATGTATGTAGAGTTGCAGTTTTTCATATGAGTGTGCAAAATGTAGAAAGTAAATCAAGTTGCAATTTGAGCAAAAATGTGAGAGTATCTTTGTTAAAGGATGAGCCTCCCATTTATATATAGAGGGAAAGCCCATATCCTAGTTAAAAATTTTGGGATCTCTTCTAGATTTGTAGGCAAGGATATTAAAGACTTGCAAGAGTCTTTTAGATAATATTGGTCGAGTGTCACATGAATTCTTGAGAGGATTTCTTAAAGGATTTGAGAGAGGCTCTTTTGTGAGGTCACTTGATCTTTTGGCCTTAGTTATTCGGTTTTAGTCACTCAGTTGATGCCTCTTGAGTCTCTCGATTATCCCATGACTTCATGCACCTATGATTTGTTTGCTAGATCTCTTCTTCTTGATAGAATTGTCTAGTAATAACACCACAACTCAATAGAGGTAGTGAATTGGGTTATGAAAAACTTTGGCTTATTTTGAAAATTTTATGCCTCAAAAAGAATTTAGTGCATAAGATATTGATTGATAAAATTGCTAGATAAGATAAATGTAAAAAAATCAAAAACAAATAGGACAATCAATTTTTATGTTGTTCAACCAAATAGCCTAATTCATTACCTTATCTCCTTATTAAGAATTTTAAAATTTTACTAAACTTTCCTACTTGATCACAAGGAGACCCTTTAGTCCTCAAGATTAGGAATTACAACCTCCTATTATTAAAATAGATCTTATAACACACTTGTTAGGAAAATATAATATAAATATAATAAGAGAGAATTTGAGAGATGAATCTCTATGTTATAAATTCTTTAAAAAAATTACACACTTGAATGAATAAATACAATTGAAGAATAAAGGCTGAAGAGAGAAAAATTTAAATAATTTTGAGCACTTGAGAGTAGATGGGACAATTGAATGCTTGCAATAAATTCACTAAACTACTTAAATGATTCATCAACGCTCAATTTATAGTACTTGATGGGCCATTTGAAAATTATGCTAGTTAGTGGTAGTTGGAGGCATTTAATGAGCTTCCAAGACTAGGCATTGGAGAGTCTACAACAAAAACGATCGATAAATTCTAAGAATCGGTGGACAGGTTAAAGTAAAAATTTGAAAAATGGTCGATCGATTTTTATGTAGTGACTGTCGACCGCACTTGGTTAAGAGCCATCTTTGGACCGATCGATAGACTATGAAAACTGGTCCCCAACAAGACAAAAAATAGTCGACAGTTCTTTAGAATTGGTCGATAGTTTGTCCTTTGATTTTTTTTTTTTTTTAAGATTTTGCTCTATTTCTGCAACACTATAAAACCTATAAAACCATTTTTGAATCAGATTTAGGAGAATCTTTTGAACATAAAATTTTATTTTTCTAATCTCCATCAAGATATTTTGAGAAATAAATAATTTACATTTGAAGATGAGTTGAAATTAATTTACATTTAGGTTACTTATAATGCATTTAAAGGAATGCACATAATAAGCAGATTACGCTATCATTATAAAAATAAATTATTTTTTATCATCAAAACCAAACACACAAGAGTAAAATAACACTTTCGATAAATTTTTGGGTCTCCTTTTTTGAACATGGGCCCACTTTCTTATACACAACAAACTTAATTTTGATACAAATGATGGATTTTGCAAAAAGCTTGTTATTATCTTATTTCTCAATTTTTTCTTCTTTGGTCCCAAAAGCTTTTCTATATTTTAAAAAGATAGATTGGAGTTGAAAGCACTGCCCTTTTCTTAAAGAAATAAGTAACAAGGTGGGAAACCCTAAAGAAATAATATGTTTGAGGGTTCCTTCTTTATGATTGTCAAACTGATTGTTCCTTCTTCTTAATCACTTTGTTTATTGCCAACTTTAATTAGTTTATTTGCATGAACCAGAGATGGACTCTGTTTGGCTATCCCTAATTTCCGCTTGTAGCCAGTACGAGGTTTTTACTCTCTTTATTTTATCTCAACTAATCTAATAGTAATTAATATTGTTTAGTCCAACCTACTCCTTTCCCTTTCACTACTATTTTATTCTCTCCCATTTAATTACGTCCCCCTCTAATCAAACAACAATCCCTTTTCTCCCTAATTAAGATTTAATATGTTTTTGGGTAGGTAGTATGTGATGATAGTTGGAGTTGAGATCGCTATTAAATTTGTTTTAAATTGAGTGCGTTCTAGTTGTGCTTGTCTTGCAAGTGGCGGGGCTCGATGTTCTAGTATGATCTCTAATGATCACGATATTTAAGATAGAATTAAGTAATTAATACGGAATGAGATACTATTTATTTAGTTACCTTCTTTGAATTCATACTTTTATATAGATATTATGTGAAAAGGGGAGAATAGTTAAGATTGTGGTACATAAATAGTCAAATCTAAACTTATTAGACAATTTGACCAAGAAAGGATTTAGTTTTGGATCGGGATAGAACTAAGAAAATAGGTCAAGTAGGGTTAGACTTATGCCTAAATCTAAACGTCTTGGGACATATATAAGGGTGTGGAAATAGTTGGATCGATTACTAAATCGATAAAAATTCCCTAATCGATTAAATTAAATCGATGAACAAAATCGAATTGAACCTAACCAATCGATTAACTCGAAAAATCAAACTAAATGATAATAAAAAAAATCAAAACCAAACCATATAAATTGAACAAAATTGATTAAACTGAAAAAACACAAAAAAGGAGAAAAAATCGAAATAACTGATAAAAGACACAAAATCGAAGAAAATGACGTTATTTTATAAACATTAAAATAATATCATTTTAAAATTCGATCGATTCAGTTAATTCGATTCTTTTAATCAAAAAATCAAATCGATATAAAAAAAAATCAAATTGACAAATTCAAACAATTTGATTTGGTTAATTCAGATAAATTGAAGTTTTGGTTTCTCGTAAACATATATCCCCCTAAGAAAAGAGGGTTATTTTTGTCACTTCATGTGGAAGCCAAAATATTGTCATTGGTTTGTTTTCGTACATAAAATTTTGTGTTATTTAATAAATGTAATTTATAAATTATTGTGCTTGTTTAATAAATTTATAATAATAATAATAATAATACAAATAAAGGTAGGTGTCACGTCTTTCCATTTACACATATTCCTAAATAATTTTTTATTTTATTTTATATACATATGAAACGGATAATTGGAATAAGAAGATACATCCCTACTTTTTTTATTTTTATTATTATACAAACTCTTTTCATTTTTATATATAGCACGTTTTAAGTATCCATATTCAAAGGGCAGTGAGGATAGTTGATCCAAGAAGGGAACCTTATCCGCCTTCAGGACATAGCTCAGTTGACAGTGGACGGGTAGAGTTGCTCTTGAGAGACAAGAATCGAGTCGGGCAAGCCGTAGTGTAGAATTTCTTGTTCCTCAGGGGTCCTTGTGGGCGGCTCGCACTGATCCTCCCCATGACCATGGCGGCTGAATTCCTAATTTACTCCCCTCACATGACGTGAGACAGTTCGTAGAGACCCTCAAAATGTGGGTTAACACCTTTTGCTCCCAAGAAGGGAACCCTACCCTACCCTACAAAGGGGACAATTTGAGGCGAAGGACACCCACTTTAGGCCTGCCCACATCCACCATCCACTCCCTCTGGAGCCTGTATTAATTCTCATCTCAATGATTTGTACAGCCCAAAACAAAACCCTGCTATTCCTGTACAGGAGGACTTCCACTGCCCACCAATCAGGCCACGCCACTCAGCACCACTTGATGATGTTGTCATCATTACCCTCAACCATGTTTACCAAAAGCATCCAATAATAACCCCCGGCCCCCATGCACAGACGGTCAAACCTAACAACTCCCCCTTTCCCGTTAATTTATTTCCCAAAAAGGGCATCATTCCCACTTAACTGCTCATCCCTTTCCAATTTGGGGCATTCCGAGGTTGTTAGTTTCTTCTTCTTTAATCATAATGCTAACGTTGTTGTATCCGTCCTTGCATATTAGTCCAATGTCGCTGTATTGTTCTTGTTTTGGTTACTTCACTCAGATACCCCTTTCCTTTCCCATCCCAATATTTCTTAATTAATTCCTGCAGGATTCCCTTAATTTATTCCTCTTTAATTAATTGTCGTACTTTATTAAATTGCGGCACTTAGATCACGTCTTCTAATTTATTTATATATATATATTACTTATAATAATAAAAGTACAGCCGTTACAACTTGAAACCTCTTTAGAAGATCACTTAAAACTATTTCCTAATCAAACTAACTATTATTAAAACAGTATGACGGCACGGCGGCAGTAGTATTTATTTGATCGATCATGTCTACCTGGGTATTATTATGTTTGATACGGTGTCGTGTCTTCATCATGGGCCCGCTTACATATCTTCTAATACAGTTGCATTGTCTCCTCCCCCATCCCATGAATCTCACTGTTTCCCTTAATTGCATTCCTCCATCATACATAAAGTACTGAAAACAAACTAATGCGGTTCACTCAATGGTGGACAGTTGCAACTCTCATTAGTGGTAACAGTTGTAGCGGGCATTCTCACCAAGCAACAAACAACGACCCGCTTCCACCCCTTCATGGTTTGAGGCTCTCTCTCTCTCGTTCTCATGATGGGGACAATGCCATCCAAGGGGCTACCTTCCGATTGCAGATGGCATGGCATGGCAAAATTCATTTTATATCAATTTTGCCCCTCAATTAATCAACCCATGTAAATTACATTCTTCATTCTTCAACCATATTAACTTCTATATTAGGAAATTTCATTTTGTGGTCTATGCTGCCGACATGGTGAAAAATAAAAAGGAAAAAAAATTATTCAAACAAGGCATTTGGCACAACAGATTGAACAACTAATCAAATAAAATTTGAGTATAAAATCCCCCCCCCCCCCCCCGAATACGAGAATTGGGAGGTGGGTGCACAGAAAGAATCTGTTCAATCCCTAATGCATAACTATCCTCCTATTGTCATTGCCATTTGAATCATCAATGCCTTCCTGACCATCCAAAGAGCAAATTGGAGTTCTTCAACCAAGCTGCTCCATATGTTTGGCAGTGTTCACAAATGTTGCGCTTTTATTAAAACCTTCCAGCAAAAGAATCCGCACTGCTTCTAAGCCGTTTTGAAATGCGAAATCTAACTGAAAAAGAAATATCAAACTGTAAGCATATATATAAATATATATATATATAAGGTCATACATATTACCATATTTATTTTATTTACGTATGTATTTTTTCCATGGATGCAATCCTGTTTCTCGTACCTCTTCTCGTTCTTGTTTGCTGAATGGGCGTAGAACGAAATTGACAGGATCCATTTTCCCAGGAGGCCTCCCGATGCCTACAAATTTCGGAATACTTGTGACTGAAATATAAGCTAGAGTCTACAAGTGACTTGTAAAGAAGAAATTAGTTAGGGATATGAGTGGAAAGTATGTAGAGTTGCAATTTTTCATATGAGTGTGTAAAATGTAGAAAGCAAATTGAGTTGCAATTTGAGGAAAAATGTGAGAGTATCTTTGTTAAAGGATGAGCCTCCCATTTATAGGTAGAGGGAAAGTCTCAATCCTTATTGAAAATTTTGGAATCTCTTCTAGATTTGTAGGCAATGATATTGAAGACTCGCAAGAGTCTTTTAGATAATAGTGGTCGAGTGTCACATGAATTCTTGAGAGGATTTCTTGAAGGATTTGAGAGAGGTTCTCTTGTGAGGTCACTTGATCTTTTGGCCTTAGTCATTCGGTTTTAGTCACTTGGTTGATGCCTCTTGAGTCTCTCGATTATCCGATGACTTCATGCACCTATGATTTGTTTCCTAGATCTTTTCTTCTTGATAAAATTGTCTAGTAATGACATCACAACTCAATAGAGGTAGTGAATTGGGTTATGAAAAACTTTGGCTAATTTTGAAAATTTTATGCCTCAAAAAGAATTTAGTGCATAAGATATTGATTGATAAAATTGCTAGATAAGATAAATGTAAAAAAATCAAAAAGAAAGAGGACAATCAATTTTTATGTTGTTCAACCAAATAGTCTAATTCATTACCTTATCTCCTTATTAAGAATTTTAAAATTTCACTAAACTTTTCTCTTTGATCACAAAGAGACCCTTTAGTCCTCAAGATTAGGAATTACAACCTCCTATTATTAAAATAGATCTTATAACACACTTGTTAGAAAAATATAATATAAATATAATAAGAGAGAATTTGAGAGATGAATCTCTATGTTACAAATTCTTTAAAAAAATTACACACTTGAATGAATAAATACAATTGAAGAATAAAGGCTGAAGAGAGAAAAATTTAAATAATTTTGAGCACTTGAGAGTAGATGGGACAATTGAATGCTTGCAATAAATTCACTAAACTACTTAAATGATTCACCAACGCTCAATTTATAGTACTTGATGGGCCATTTGAAAATTATGCTAGTTAGTGGTAGTTGGAGGCATTTAATGAGCTTCCAAGACTAGGCGTTGGAGAGTCTACAACAAAAATGATCGATAAATTCTAAGAATCGGTGGACAGGTTAAAGTAAAAATTTGAAAAATGGTCGATAGATTTTTATGTAGTGACTGTCGACCGCACTTGGTTAAGAGCCATCTTTGGACCGATCGATAGACTATGAAAACTGGTCCCCAACAAGACAAAAAATAGTCGACAGTTCTTTAGAATTGGTCGATAATTTGTCATTTGATTTTTTTTTTTTTTAAGATTTTGCTCTATTTCTCCAACACTATAAAACCATTTTTGAATTAGATTTAGGAGAATCTTTTGAACATAAAATTTTATTTTTCTAATCTCCATCAAGATATTTTGAGAAAGAAATGATTTGCATTTGAAGATGAGTTGAAATTGATTTACATTTAGGTTACTTATAATGCATTTAAAGGAATGCACATAATAAGCAGATTATGCTGTAATTATAAAAATAGATTATTTTTTATCATCAAAACCAAAACACAAGAGTAAAATAACACTTCTGATAAATTTTTGGGTCTCTTTTTTGAACACGGGCCCACTTTCTTATACACAACAAACATAATTTTGATACTAATGATGGATTTTGCAAAAAGCTTGTTATTATCTTATTTCTTAATTTTTGCTTTTTTTGGTCCCAAAAGCTTTTCTATCTTTTAAAAAGATAGATTGGAGTTGAAAACACTGCCCTTTTCTTAAAGAAATAAATAACAAGGTGGGAAACCCTAAAGAAATAATATGTTTGAGGGTTCCTTCTTTATGATTGTCAAACTGATTGTTCCTCCTTCTTAATCACTTTGTTTATTGCCAACTTTGATTAGTTTATTTGCATGAACCAGAGATGGACTCTGTTTGGCTATCCCTAATTTCCGCTTGTAGCCAGAACGAGGTTTTTATTTTACTCTCTTTCCTTTTATCTTAACTAATCTAATAGTAATATTGTTTAGTCCAACCTACTCCTTTCCCTTTCACTACTATTTTATTCTCTCCCATTTAAATACGTCCCCCTCTAATTAAACAACAATCGCTTTTCTCCCTAATTAAGATTTAATATGTTTTTGGGTAGGTAGTACGTGATGATAGTTGGAGTCGAGATCGCTATTAAATTTGTTTTAAATTGAGTGCATTCTAGTTGTGCTTGTCTTGCAAGTGGCGGGGCTCGATGTTCTAGTATGATCTCTAATGATCAAGATAATCACGATATTTAAGATAGAATTAAGTAATTAATACGGATGATACTATTTGTTTAGTTACCTTATTTGAATTCATACTTTTATATAGACATTATGTGAAAAGGGAGAATAGTTAGGATTGTGGTACGTAAATAGTCAAATCTAAACTTTTTAGACAATTTGACCAAGAAATGATTTAGTTTTGGATCGAGATAGATCTAAGAAAATAGGTCAAGTAGGGTTAGACTCATGCCTAAATCTAAACATCTTGCGACATATATAGGGGTGTGCAAGCAGTTGAATCGATTATCGAACTGATAAAAATTCACTAATTGATTAAATTGAATCGATGAACAAAATCGAATTGAATCCAACTAATCGATTAAATGAAAAAATCAAACTAATTGATAATCAAAAAAATCCAAATCAAACTGTATAAATTGAACCAAACTGATTAAACTGAAAAAATACAAAAAAGCGAGAAAAAATTGAAATAACTTATAAGACATACAAAATCGAAGAAAATAACTTTATTTTATAAATATTAAAATAATATTATTTTAAAATTCGATCGATTCAGTTAGTTTGATTCTTTTTATCAAAAAAATTGAATCGATATAAAAAAAATTAAATTAAAAAGCTCAAACAATTTAATTTGATTAATTCGAATAAATTGAAGTTTTGGTTTTCTCTCAACATATATCCCCCCTGAGAAAAGAGGGTTATTTTTGTCAATTCCTGTGGAAGCCAAAATATTCTCGTTGGTTTGTTTTCGTACATAAAATTTTGTGTTATTTAATAAATGTGATTTATAAATTATTGTGCTTGTTTAGTAAATTTATATTAATAATAATACAAATAAAGGTAGGTGTCACGTCTTTCCATTTACACATATTCCTAAATAATTTTTTTTTTATTGTATATACATATGAAACGGATAATTGGAATAAGAAGATACCTCCCGACTTTTTTTATTTTTATATTATACCTTTTATTATTATACAAACTCTTTTCATTTTTACATATAGCACGTTTTAAGTTTCCATATTCGAAGGGTAGTGAGGATAGTTGATCCAAGCAGGGTACCCTACCCTACCCTACCCTACAAAGGGGACAATTTGAGGCGAAGGACACCCACTTTAGGCCTGCCCACATCCACCATCCACTCCCTCTGGAGCCTGCATTAATTCTCATCTCAATGATTTGTACAGCCCAAAACAAAACCCTGCTATTCCTGTACAGGAGGACTTCCACTGCCCACCAATCAGGCCACGCCACTCAGCACCACTTGATGATTTGTCATCATTACCCTCAACCATGTTACCAAAAGCATCCAATAATTACCCCCGGCCCCCATGCACAGACGGTCAAACCTAACAACTCCCCCTTTCCCGTTAATTTATTTCCCAAAAAGGGCATCATTCCCACTTAACTGCTCATCCCTTTCCAATTTGGGGCATTCCGAGGTTGTTAGTTTCTTCTTCTTTAATCATAACGATAACGTTGTTGTATTCGTCCTTGCATTAGTCCCATGTCGCTGTATTGTTCTTGTTTTGGTTACTTCACTTAGATACCCCTTTCCTTTCCCATCCCAATATTTCTTAATTAATTCCTGCAGGATTCCCTTAATTTATTCCTCTAAGTGTCGTACTTTATTAGTTGCGGCACTTAGATCACGTCTTCTAATTTATTTATTTATATATATATTACTTATAATAATAAAAGTACAGCCGTTACAACTTGAAACCTCTTTAATGTTCCTTAGAATATCACTTAAAACTATTTCCTAATCAAACTAACTATTATTAAAACAGTATGACGGCACGGCAGCAGTAGTATTTATTTGATCGATCATGTCTAGCTGGGTATTATTATGTTTGATACGGTGTCGTGTCTTCATCATGGGCCCGCTAACATATCTTCTAATACAGTTGCATTGTCTCCTCCGCCCGTCCCATGAATCTCACTGTTTCCCTTAATTGCTTTCCTCCGTCATATATAAAGCGCGGAAAACTAAAGTGGTTCCTATCAACACACAATTTTAGTCTCAAATTATCTCACTTTCCTAAAACTCATAATTTGACACATCTTTGATTTGAGTGAATGGACAAGTGAGTCATGAGCTCAAATTCGAGGACTTAATCTATCAAATAAATATAAATTATCGATAATTATACAAAAACAGACTCGATTTTAATTATGATCTTGAAATAACTCAAACTCAAAATATTATTAGATTATTTTCTTGGGTCATCCTGTATAATGAATTGTAGTTAGGAAAATGTTAATTATTTTAATATATATAGTATATATATGTACATGGATAGGAACATTTATGCCCTCAGATCATAATTTAATTGGTAAAAATAAGTATTATGTTTTAATTTAATAAGAGATGAATTTAAATACTTCTTATATAATAAAATAAAATTTTATATTTATAATTTATCTCCTTTATATTTTAAGAAATATCGCACAATAATATGTAGGCATTTATTGGCGTGTGGTGTGCACTGCGAGCGGGGTGAAGGAGGCCACCCCGGCCTTTCATTTAAAATGGAGCGAGTGGAGAAGATAAGTGGGCCCCACCCCCAAATTGTCGGCTGACAGGTCAACATGGCACGCTAGGTCGCTGCCACGTTTGCACGCCTCCCCATGCACACTTATTGACGCGTGTGTTCCTCCCTCCTCTCCCTATTAAATAAATAAATAAATTCGCTAATACCCTGTGCAAATTTTAAAAAAATAAGTACATTATCTTAATTAAATTTAAAATAAGAAACTAATGGATTTACTTATTGAGTAACTTTTTTAGTAGCCTACCCAAAGCAACACAGTTGGGTTTGTTTGTTTTTTTTTTGGGGGGGGGGGGGGTGTTGGAATGGAACCGTGGAAGAATAGGAAACCTGCAAAAACCATAAGACGATGATTGTGTAATCAGGTGTAACTCTGACCAGGGTGGGAATGATTAGGCGAGCATCGGAGCACCACGTGATGTTCTGATCATAGGATCACACCCACACCATGAATGACTGATGATGATGATGATGATGATGATATGAAGATCAGATCAGGTCCCCTAAATTTCTCTGACCTTTTTCCTTCCTCCCATCAGCCTGGCTGGCTCTGACCCAGGTCAGGGAATGGGGGACTCGCAGTCACAGACCACATCTACAGGCATCGAGTTTTTATCCACTACAGCGCGCAATAAAATTTAATAAAAATTAGCTTCAGCACATGAAGGGAGACCAGCCGTGAGTGTGAGTTGGTGTGGCTGCTGCTTTCGTCGACAGGGTGACGAGTAACTTCAATTACCAAAACGGAAGAAAGCCGAAAGACGAAGGGTAGCTTAGCGTTGATTGTTGCTTAATTAATTGTCATTTTTAAAAATAAAAATAAAAAAAAAGTAAAAAGTAAGTCCATTTTGATATATTTTTCTATTTTTTATTTTTTTGTTTAAAAGGAGGGGGCAGCAAATCCAGCAATGATTATTTAAGACTGGCCGGGGCAATAATTAAACTTCATCCGCCATGCCAAAGCCCACTGCTCCTAGGCTAAACCCTAACCTTTCCTTTCCTTTCAAATCACATAATTTAATCATCACTACTAATTGCTGTCATTTAGAAGATTAATTAATTATTATTTACTAATAGCTTCACTGTATGTATGTGTTAAATACCAAAGATAAATACTGAAATGAAGTAAGATGGTGAAAATAATAATAATAATAATATATTATTATTATTATTATATTAATATATTGAGAAAAAGAAATTAAATTAAAATGAAGTGGATCTGCAAGTGGGGGAAAGGGGGTGTACGTGAGCGTGAGACAGACGAGAAGATACACACTTTTCGTCTTCTTCGATCTTTTAGCGATATTCGGCTACGGAGAGACAGGGAGAGAGAGAGAGAGAGAGAGAGAGTGCCTTATCCTTGGCTGCTGCAAAACACGTTTTAACGCAGAAGGCAAAAGAAGAAGAATAGCAGCAAAAAACAAATACCTAGACCGCAAGCAAATCTTCTGAGAATTTTCCCCCCATTTCCATCTCCTGCCACAGGCATCGCTGCAGGCCAGAGAGAGTTGCAGAGCAGAAGCAGAGGATTTTGCGAATAAGACATCGGAGGCGAAAACTAGCCTCGTGTTAATTTGTTAGGACAAAGAGGAAGATCCTTCGCTTTGCTTGGGCTAGGGCGAGGAGAACGAGTGGGAGAATCTCAAGCTGCTTTTAATTACAGGTTCGCCGCCTATATATGATACAGCTCGCGGAGCTGAGGCTCATCTGGATTTGGATTCCAACTGCTGAATTCAACCTGTAGGTTTACAGGTTGAATCGCCTGAGTTCCTACCGTCCGTTTCGAACCTTCAACCTTCTGTCGTTGTTTATTGTGCTTTTCTCAGATTGTGTTTGTTAGATTTGAGCCTAGGGAAATCGATCTGACGATTTTGTTTTTGTTACTTGGAATCAATTGGAGATGAATCACTATGTTCCGGATTTTGAATTGGACGAAGATTACTTAATCCCGGCTTCTTCGGCTTTAACTCGATCAAAGAAGTCGCCAATGTGAGATCATCTCTCGGATCTTTTCTTCCTTCTCGATCGTTCTATTTTATCCGCTGATGCTTTCTTTCAGTTTTCTCCTCGATGAATGAACACTTAAATCATCATCTATCTGTATCTGGTGTGGACAGGGCTGAGGAAGACATCATGGAGTTACTCTGGCAAAACGGCCAGGTGGTTATGCAGAGCCAAAACCAAAGGTCTCTCAGGAGATCTCACATCGGAGACGCTGTTATGCCGCCGGAGCAGTCGGCGGCCACAGACATCACCCGGCCGGAAGAACCGCCACCTCAGCTCTTCATGCAAGAGGATGAGATGGCTTCTTGGTTACACTGCCCCAGCGACGACATTTCCCTTGACCGCGACTTGTATGCCCCTGGAGATGATCTTTTCTATCCTGCACCGGGCCGACCCGCCCCCCCTCCCGCCCGCATCGCCCCAGTTCCCGAACTCCGGCCATCGGATGTGCGGATCCCAGCCCCATCCGCCGCGGGGACGATAACTTCCGTGCCGCCAATACCGCCTAGGCGTCCAGAGGCGGAATCCTCAGGCCGGTTCCACAATTTTGTTCACTTCTCGCAGCCTGAAGGGAGGACAGAACCGGGACCATCGAGCTCTAAAAAGACGACGAGATCGTCGACGGTGGTCGACTCGAGCGTGACTCCGGAATCTAGGATCTCGCAGGTCGCTGGAAGTATGGCACAGGTTTCTAGCGCAAATATAGGGTGCAGCACCATGAGCGGCGCAGCAGCGGCAGCGACATCATCAGCCGGAGGTGGAGGCATAGAGACGAGAACGTGTGACCTGACGGTGACGTCATCGCCGGGCGGCTCAGGAGCCAGTGTGAGCGCGAGCGCGGAGCCGGTGCACAAGCCGCTGGTAACAGAGGATCGGAAGCGGAAGGGAAAAGAAGCCGACGATATCGAGTGTCAGAGCGAGGTGAGTAATTTCTGCTTGCTCTTTTCCCAGGTATTCGTCTCGTCTATCGTGCGCAGGTCGAGTTACATTGTTTTGCGTGCGCACCCTTACCGCTTTTGTTAGTATTGTTAGTCTTATTTCGGTGCACGCTGGCATCTGGCCATATCGTTGCGTCGTGTTTCAATGTATTCTTTGCCTTACACGTGGCAGATGGAATCTTCGCCTATTACTGTCGAGGACCAATCTGCCACGTGTATGGTGGGAGTGTCGCGAGTTTCTTCATCACGGCCATGAAGGGTGATTGGGTAGTAGGTCCATGGGCTTCAAGGTGTGGCCACAGGCACGGTAAAAATCGTATCCAAATGATATTGGAGTGCTGTTCGGGGGCGCATATTTCGGACTCATTCCCTAAGTTCTGCGACGCCTGTCGTTGCATATATGCGGTGGTACTCCACTGCCTCTCAAACCTATATTTCTACGGTCTGTTTTCTGGCAGGAAAACGCTTTTTTTTTAAAAAAAAAATATATATATATATATATCTTTATATTTTTCGTGTGTTATTTGGCCTATAATATAATATAAAATACTTTTGAGAAGTAAGCTTATAAAAAAGGAGCTTAATGAAAATTATTCCCGCAAAAACATTTTTTACTAAAATGATTTTTGAAAGCAAATATTTTACAACTATACCAAACCAATAAAGAAGCTTGTTAAAGTTGGGGGAAGAAGCTAATTGACGTGCCTGTGAGGCTGTGACAGGTAAACAAAGATTGAAAAATGATGTAGTAATTTTTAAACATAACTCAGATAATAAAAGAGATTAATTGAAAAGTTAAAATTCAAATAACTAATTTTACTTAATAATTTTAAAGCTTGGCTGGCAACACGTGATCAACCTTGAACACATCATTAAATATGCCTACAGGCAAGAGATTTAATTTACCTTGATCTGGAATTCAAGTTAACTCATGCTTGAACAGAGATATGGACTTTGAAATTTTCTTAATTGACACTAAATTTGGTAAATAGGAAGTAGATCATCTAGCACTTGGTGCTTGATGAGGTGCTGCATAACAAGAGCCTCTCTGTTCTGTATACGCAGACACATGCCCAAAGAATAACTAGCTGATGGCTTTAATGGCTTTATTTTGTAGGATTTTCCTTAGATTTGCAGACTCCTCTATAACATGCAACAGTTTATGGGTACATGGAAATGGTATATAGCCCAAGACCTGAAGATAACTAGCAGAGGGGCTGAAGTTTTAGTTGCACCTCAAACTATTTAAGCTTCCAAATATGTAATCAATAAAAAGTTCTTCCCCCAACCCCCTCCAAAGCCAGATGACTCAATGACTTTGGCAAGGGGTGAGGCACATATCTCCAATTGTCAATCAGTTATGGTGGTTGGAGCAACTTAACATCCAATTAGTTGAATCTTTACATTTGAAACACTTTCTAACATAAAACAGGGGAAACTGTTCAATTTTACTGAGCAAAAATAAACACAAGGTAAAAGATAGAACAGGGGAAACTGTGATAATTAGGGATATGGAACACAATGCAGATGAGAGCAGGTTTAAGAACTGAATGTCATAAATTGTATATACTCTGGTTGGGTCCAAAGGAAGCAAGTACCAGAAGCATAAGAATGTGATTGTAGGACTAATTATACATACATACAGAGAGAGAGAGAGAGAGGGGGGGGGGGGGGGGGATTGATCGGGGATAGGTTCAGTGTGAAAGTGCTTTAGCATATTGTGAGGTTCAAGCTTATTTGCAAAATTGAAAAGAAAATTCGATATGATGGTTATGGAACTAGCTTATCTAATGAGTGAGAATGATAGACGGCTAGGAGACAACGAACTATAGGAGTGTTCTCATAATGCAGACATTATGATCAATATGCAATAACAATGATTAATCTTTTGTATGCCCTGGTTTTATGGATTTCAATGTTCTCCAACACTCCCCCTCTCCAGTTGACCTTGATATTTATTAATTATTAGTATGTTGATGCTTAATGTAAATACAAGCACCACACACATACACACATACACGTATATATGTAGGAAACCTATTTACAGTTCTGTAATCCATTTTCTTTATTCTTCAAGTTTTCAATATTTTCATCTTGTTATTATTCTATTTTTCTCTTCAAGTATGGTTCCATTGTGTACATATCCGACTAGAGCATGAATAGCCGTAAGACTTGTTCCAAATCTCCCTAGCAATGGGCAATCTGCATAATTAGACAGATGACCTCCCTTGGAAAGGATTTCCAGATTTCCACACCTGTGAAGCAGGTCTTTTAAGTGTCAAATTTGACACTTCAATTAAGCGGTTGGTTGCTCATCTGAAGTTCTGTTGCTTGTCTACTGCCGCAGGATGTTGAATTTGATTCTCCTGATGCAAAAAAACAAGCTCGTGGATCAACATCTACAAAGAGATCTCGTGCTGCAGAAGTTCACAATCTCTCAGAAAGGGTTTGTCTTTTTACTTATACTGGAGTATACATTTCATTTTGATGTAGTGCTATTTCTTGATGATTCTACACTCGCATCTCATGCAGAGGCGTCGAGATAGGATAAATGAAAAAATGAGGGCTTTGCAAGAACTCATACCTCGTTGCAACAAGGTTTGCCTGCTGTATCACATCCTATGTATTATGAACATGAAGAGAGTCTAACGTAGATGCTAAAATCTTTTTATTATTGTCTCTCCCTATCTGAATTTCAGTCAGACAAAGCTTCAATGTTGGATGAAGCTATTGAGTACTTGAAATCACTGCAATTACAAGTGCAGGTATATTCCCTTTTATTGTTTCTTTCTCATGGATTGATACTCTCTTTACATGCTTCTCAACAATTCAAATCTTAAAAAAGAAAAAGGGATTCCAAGTGTACCCGCTTTCCAGGGTTTTATTTTCTTGCTTCTTTTTCTTTCTTTCTTTTACTTTTTTGCAAAAAAAAAAAAAAAAAAAGTTGTTTTCATAACCCATGACTTAACAATCACTAAGGTACCTTAACATTACTAACAAGACTAGCAGCAGAGAATACCCGTGGTTCTATCATACCGGACATCATTTTTTATGTATAATTACCCAAGTGGGGTGATCAACACACTTCTAAATTTTTGTTTGCTTGTTATTTCTTTCTCTCTGTCTTTTGGAGGTGTTAACCAGACAAATTTCAAACATTTAAATTTATGTGGCACAAACACTATAAAATTGGCATACCGATACTTATTGGGCATGCACATGAAAAATGACTAGAAAATGCCGCGTAGTGGCTCTATCGGTCATTACCGATTAATACATCTTAGAGACGCCAAGTTCCTATCCAAATAGTGATCGCTAACTAGTTAGTTAAAATCAGGTCTAGTTGAAAGTTGAAAATTGGAAACTCTTCTTTGTTTTTTTGGGTCACTCATATGAATGTGAGTTTATCACTTTTTATGTTGAATTAACATTCAATTTTTATTGTTCGTCAATATTATTTCTATAAATTACAAAATTGATATTTATTTTATCTTTTTAATCATATTCCACCTAATTGTACCTTCTTCTTTTTTTAAGTAACTACATCTCATGTCTATAACCCTATTCGTACCATACATAGCTTAATAGCCTAGACCATGCATTGGAATTCCTTTCTCTTAAGAGTTGATAATTATTTCCTCCCAACCCACAACGGCCTGAACGAAACACACACACACACAAAGTGTATGGAAATTAACTAGCGATTACTAAACATGCATTCTAGTCCAAAAGCAACCGGCCTGGCCTTTCTTATCAATAGTTGAGTAATGACATTATATTCTTCGTGAACATGCAAAATAGAGACATACAATTTTTTTTTGCTATATATAAATATACATTTTTTATCCATGCTCTTAGATATCTCATTTAAATTGTAACTCTAAGCTCTTATGGGGCTTTGACTTTGCCCAAAACAACACCCTTTCTCCTGGGAATGCACACTTTGGGCTAGGAACACTTGTTTGTGTAAGCATCAAATGACAATACCAGGTTCCCTGCGTGCACCAAGGTCGTCAAATTACCTTCTAACCTAGATATGGTGGATTGATGTATATAATTTTTATTAATTGCCAAAATAACCTGGCTTTTCGGGGAAAGTTCTAGACATAGAATTTTTTAATTTAAACTAATAAATATTACTGATTTCAGTTTTTTGAGACACAAACCTAAACCTAAAATAGGCGAAAGCAGCTCGGAAAAGTTCAAAAAGATCTCCGACACCAGGATCATGAATCCTGTTAGCTGGGAAATCATTTAGGTGGGTTTCCTGTGGAAGTCAATTTTCAGGCTTGTCTAACCAACAGCAGTTGATTTCATTGGCTATTTGATTATTTATTTGGTTTTCTTGTCCACGTAGAGGAGAGCCACATTTTATTAATTGAACTTAAAACTTTTTTATTTCTTTTTACCAGTATAGAGCTTGGTTATTTACATGCATCTTGCCACGTGTCTCCATGAAATTACAGTCTGTCAATATTTGTTGTAGTTATTCAATACTGTTGTTTCATACCATCAGATGATGGTTTCGACTTCATGGGCCATATTCCATTTATTTTGTTGGCATTCAATTTGTATTTCATTTATGGCAAACTTTTGATTTCTCATATGAAATTTTTAGCTCTCAGTATCTATTAAGATAGTGTTTGTTAATTAAGATATAAATAAAAAAAATAAAATATAAAAAATATTTCGAACAAAAATATTTTTTATTGTATTTGTTAAATTTATCTAGTGACTTCTTATATTGGACTTTTCAGATAAATTTATCTCTCTTTCTTTTCGGATAAATTATCTTGAACTTTACAGATAAGTTATCTTGATACAATCTTATCTTATTTATTTTAACAAATACTATTAAGAAAACTAGGCTGTATTCAATTTCTGCAGATGATGTCCATGGGATGCAGCATGGTCCCCATGATGTATCCTGGAGTTCAGCAGTACATGCCACCCATGGGTATGGGTGTGGGCATGGGAATGGGAATGGGAATGGGGATGGGAATGGGCATGAGTCGCCCAATGATGCCATTTCCATCTATGCTCGCGGGTTCAACATTGCCAACACCTGCTGCAGCAGCTCATTTGGGTCCAAGGTTCCCCGTTCCAGGCTTTCATATGCCACCGGTTCCTTTGCCTGATCCTTCCAGAATGCAAGCAAATATTCAGTCAGATCCCATGCTAAACTCTCTTGGTAACCAGAATTCCAACCAGCCGCTATTGCCTAGCTATGCTGATCCTTACCAGCAGTATCTTAGCCTTCACCAGACGCAGGTGCCACTGCCTCAGGTATATTTGAACATGAAATACATTTTTTAACTGGACTTCTATATGCTATCGCTCAGCAGTATCTTAGCCTTCTATAAGGCGCTCGGTAAGCGCATCTGGCGCTGTAGTAAATCAAGTCTTGGGAGCCCGAGAGGCTTACCGAGCATTTTACAGAAAAGGGGCAAAAAGAAAAAATTGCCCCCTCAAACTTTGCAAATTTGCAAAGCATTGCCCCTGCCCCTACTCTCTCCTCGCTCCCCTTCCATGGCTGTGCCTCTGCTACCTTTACCTCGCCGCGGTGCCTCACTGTCATGCCATCGTTGCCTCGCTGCCATCATCACCTCAGAAGGAGAGAGCAAGGCGGTGACAACAGCGAGGCAAAGGCAGTGGAGGTGCGGCCATGGAAGAAGAGCGAGGAGAGAGCAAGGGCAGGGGCAATGCTTTGCAAAGTTTAAGGGGGCAATTTTTTCTTTTTGCCCCCTTTCTATAAGGCACTCAGTTAGCGCGACTGACCTTGTAGTAAATCCCTTTCCAGAGAACGTTTACTGTCAGTTTCTTTTACTGTTACATCTTAAAAGAAAGAAAATTTCCTTCCAACTATCTGCAGTCATACTGCATTCTGAGAAAAAATCTAGGTTAGAAACCACCACTGCGTCCTCTTTTTGCATAGCCGTTTCAGAGATTTCAGAGACCAGGAGATGTTTCATCTATACTTCTGCTAGAAAGAAACCAAACTTGGAGACTGGAACTTGTTTCGGCTTGATACAATGCCCAAGCTCAAATTAAAAGTTGTTTTATGCAATGACGTGGTCTCCCCATTTTTGTGCAGAATCAAGCGACCGTACAGCCCGGTACAAGCAAGCCAAGTAGTGGCACAAGGGAACTTGATAATCATGATAATCTCCAGTCTGGTATGCTGATCACTCTTGTAATTCTGTTTGATTGATATATAAGCTTGACCGAAAAAAGTCCACATGCACACAAGATTTGACACTGATCTTTGTTTTTTTTTTTTTTTTTTTGAAACTGACATGAATAATGTAAAACCTGAAAAATCCATTCAAGACTGTTTAGACCTGCCTTTTTTGGGTATATATATATGTATGCTCTGGAGGGTAGTTTGCATGGTTAGGATCTTCCTTCCAGCTAATAAGTTATAGCAACCAGTTATCCTCGGACTTGGTTCCTAGTAACTGGAGCCTTTTTGTTTTATTTTGTAATTTTGGTTGCAGGTTGATAGGGGGAGAGACGGATCGTCAGTGGCTCTTGCCTGCTGAGTTTTGTAGTGTAAAAAACAAGAAAAAGGAACAATACTAGCGCAGTCAGTACGTGCTGGCTGGCTAATACAAATATAACATCTCTAACATGTATCATACCCAATATACAGTTCTAATTTTATTTCCAGATTCTCTATATATATGTGTATTATAACAATAATTCTCAATTGATCATGTCAGACCAATATGCTTCATTCAAGGTAAGAAGTATCCCAAAGCCTGAAGATGAATAATGATAACTCTGCTTCTTTGGGCTTTTGATTCTTATCCCGGCAACAGAGCTGTCGTTATCTCACTGATGGTGGTGGTTGGTTCGACCTTACCTTGGGTTGTACAGAAATTGAAATTTTGGCTTTGGCTGATCAAATTCAATTCAATTAGTCGTTGTTTTTGGATTTTCTCCGGAATGAATTGACTGAATCATGGTATTGCAAGTAAGGATTACGTGTTGGTAGGAAGAGATGGAGGCTCATATATGTTGGTTGGACCAGCTAGAACTTTATACATGGGTGTGAAGCTGAACACACACACACCCCCACACCCACACATACACACACGTGTATTTATATATATATATATATATATATATGAATGGTTGATTAGCATATGCCGCTGGGACACTTTGTTAGATGCTTTTTACGTTCCAGAGTCTATTGCGAGCCAGTTGCCATGAGATGTTTGGAGGTAACGACCACATTTTGTGTTGCGCGACATCCACCCGAGGACAAGGAAATTGCTAGGTAGGCAAGTGCAAGTCCCAATCCCAAACCATGAAGAGCTCTACTACAAAGCCAGAGAGACTCACAGAGAGCTTTACAGATAGGGGATAAAAAAATAAAATTGCTCCCAGCCCACTTTGTAAATTTGCAAAGTGGGCCACTGCCTCGCCCCTGCTTCTCTCCCTCGCTTCCCATGGTCGTTGCCCTAGTCTCATCGCCGCCCTCACCTCGCCTCGCCGCTGTGCATCCGTCGCCTCGCCTCCATCGCCTCGCTGCCATTGCTGCCTCGCCTCGCTCGATCGTCGCTGCATCTTCAGCGACAATCGGGCGAGGCGAGGTGGCGATGGTAGCGAGGCCATGGAGACGAGGCCGGCGAGACGACGGAGGCACAATGACAAGGTGAGGTGAGGGCGGCGGCGAAGTTAGGGCAACGAACATGGGAGGCGAGGGAGAGAAGCAAGGGCGGGGCAAATACATGGGAGGGGAAGGAGAGAGCAGGCGTGGGGGCAAAAAGACAAATACATGGGAAGGGAATGAGAGAATAGGCGTGGGGGCAAAAACCCTTTCTGTCATCCCGTCGGTAAGCCCGTCGGGCGTTCTAACATCGGATGTTTTTGCCCTCTTTCTGTCATCCTGTCAGTAAGCCCATCGGGCATTCTAACATTTTCCATCCATGAAGAGCTCCACTACAGAGCCAGAGAGACTCACAGAGCTTTACAGATAGGGGTAAAAAGACAAAATTGCCCCCACCCATTTTACAAATTTACAAAGTGAGCCACTGCCCCGCCCCTGCTTCTCTCCCTCGCCTCCCATGGCCGCTGCCCTAGTCTCGTCACTGCCCTCGCCTCGCCTTGCCTTGCCGTTGCGCCTCTGTCGCCTCGCCGGCCTCACCTCCATCGCCTCGCTGCCATCGCCTTGCCTGTTCGTCGCTGCATTACTATTGCTGATTATCCAGCTTGAAAATATTTTAGTGCACTCAAAATATATGGTTTATATACCCAGCGAATATATATATATATACATATACACATATATATTACATGTACCCGCCCTCTTTATAAAAAATCTATAGGTCAAATTATTATTATCCTATATTTACTTCCTGTAGGGTAGTAGTAACTTTGTTTGTCATAAGCACATGTCAAATGCTTGTAAGAACAAACTTATCAGATGTAACTGTATTTTTATATACGAACATTATTATAAAAATTATTTTAAAAAACAGTTCAATATCATCAGGAAACGCTTTTAATGTTATCATTTATGTTTCATCAATAGCAAAAAATAATTTAACAATAACTTTTCAAAACTAACTTTACAAAATATATATATATATATATATATATATATTCTGTAATTTTAAATGTTAGTGGAAATATATATTGTTTAAAAATAATTTTATTTTTTCCATCACAAGAGAACCACCAAATTCTTATTTCTACTACACACAACAAAATAACTTTTACCATTACTAAAAATAACAAAAAATCTCGCAGAAATGCTTTAATATAAAAGGATACTTTTTTAACTTCTAATGCACCGCCAAACTTTATCCCAAAAAAAAAATATAAATAGAAAAGCGCAGCCAAACGTACCCTTGTTCGTATAGCACAATCCTCTTCTTTACGAGAGTCTACTTGGGTGATATTTATATGCAATATTTTCTTTACATTTTTGCAAAAAATTGCTACAACTCCATGCCGCATTACTGTCAAGTAATCGATAACGACCGACAGTACCTTCATCTGAAAGAACAAAAAAAAAAAAAAAAGATACTTCTTTTTCAAAATCTAATTTGGAATCATTGCCCACCCACGTGACGAATATTAGTCATCATCACCCAATAGGCTGGGTCGAAATTAGAACTCATTTTTTTGGCAAAATTGAGTGCCTCCATCATGAAATAATTCTCAAAAACTGAACGAATTTAGCTTTCAATGCTCAAGATATGGACAAGAGCTGACACAAAGGTCCTGGGTCTGGGTAGAAAAAAGGGCTCCCAATTATGCTAGGCAGTGGGGGCAACACAATGAATGCGGTGACAACCAACCATGCAATTCAATAATTAAGAGCAAGTTAGATCCAAATATGGAGATACATCTGTCTCACACTGCATAATAATTCCAAGGCATGATATAAATCCCAATAGATTCAGGCTCCCTGCATAATAAGAGACACCCTGGAATATTTTTTCGGAAGGAAACAATCTGGGAGCAATTAATACAATCTCTAATAAGCAGCTTTATGCAGCAGGCTATCCTAAGAACAAAAAGAAATATTGGCCCATATAACCAGATCATTCGGGAAAAGTAAGAATTTCCCCTCTCTCTTAATTTATGGACAATAGGGAATTCAAAAACATTTTCACCCACCAAATAATTAAAACCTCATCACGAATAAGACACCCCATTGTATGTAGCCATTGAATAATTTCAAAGCAGGCATCAAGATACCACTTTACAACTGTAAACAATTTGGCTCTTCCTTCACCAAGGGTTTATGCAAGTTCTGATGATTCCAAGGGAAAGAAAAAAGGGGGGGAAAAAACAAAAGATCAACAAAAACCCTACCTTTACAACCTGCTTCTTTAATAAAGAGTTTGAGATTCCTCCTTATCTTTGTCTAGTTACAACTAGTTGCTCACGGTTGTGGATTAGTGGTTGATAGAATCTGATGATAGAGAAACAGAGAAAGGTGAAAGTCTCATGATCAATCAACTTCGCCAAAAATCTAAAAATTATGAGGTAATCAGGGAGGACACATGAAATGTTCAAACTGACTGCAAACGGAAGTGATACCTTGTCAGTAAATTTGCAAAATGCCTCGACTTCCCTTGCCTTATCAAGTTCCTACAATGGATAATAAAGATTGAGTTTATTCAATACTTCATATGAGTCTACGGTAAGTTGGCATAAATGCCATCTTGTGAGGTACTTTCAGAGAGAGAGAGAGAGAGAGAGAGAGAGAGTCTTAAAAATTCACCAAATGCAAAACTACTCACATCCTCAGCGTTTGGGGAACAAGCTATATTGTATATCAGTTTTTGAAGTTCACCATCCTTTAAAGCATCACGTATCTCACTAGAAGAAGCTGCATGGAAAAACATGAGTTCTGATTACTTTTTGAAGTCTCTCACAAAACTACCATCAAAGTCTCTCCCCCAAATATGCCTTTGCAAATAAACTTAAGCTGGATCCATCCATCTTCTGCATGATTCAATTTCCTCATCTATCTGTTCACATTCTAAATAAACAGATAGGAGTTGTGTTAACACCAACCCACCACTAGCATCTCTCAGAATGGTGAAAACCTTAAACATTGCAAATAAACAGATAGACATTATTATGAGTTGCGTTACCACCACTAGTATCTCTGTTCCATGGAATGGAGAAAACCTTCCCCCTACCTCTCTGTGCTGTGCATGGAGTTTTATCTTTTCTTATAAAGTATGAAGTCCAAAAAATGTGAGATAGAATGGATTAAAGCCTGGGAAAGGGCCCATGATAACCAACTTATTTTTTCCTGATGATATTCCCTTGTTTGCTAAAGCCTAAAGCTAATAGTAAGAATTGCACACCTGCTATCAAAGATTAACTTGGGGGAATTCTGCACTAGTCTGAGACAAAGGGTCAACCTTCTAAAGTCTAAACTCTTCAGATCTCCCAACCCCTCATGAAGTATAGCTAACACTCTAAGCGTGCAGAGTGGGGCTCCCCTCATAAGTCACAAACAACTGGGGTAAATACCTTAGGGTTCCAATACTCCAAAATAAGTCAGTAGAATGCACTATATTTACATCATTGAGAAACTGCAAAAGAAACTTTCTGGCTGGAAAGCCAATGTCTTTCACTTGTGGGTAGAACAAACCTGATTATAGCTGTCACTTCTGCCATACTGAATTATACAATGCAGACAGCTGAGATTCCTGGAAGCATTATTAAGAATTGGACAACATCAAACCTTCTTTAGGTTCCACTAGCAATAAAAAGAAAATTCCCCTTTATTAATTGGAAACAGGTTTGCATAAGCAAAGGCCAAAGATGGGATGGTTGTGAAAAAGGCTAAGGACCAAAATCATGCTCTATTGACTGGTCGAGAGTAGAGACCTAGCAAGAATATATCCTGGATCTCACACTGAAAACCAGGAAACTGTGGCATCATTGGCAGTGAAGGAAATAGGAGCCTTGAATCTATTACAGACACCCTTAAGCACCAAGACATCCTACAGAACATTCACTTACCTAGCCTCAGTAAACAAATTGATAAATCTCATCAGACTGGAACCCAAAATGGAAAATTCAGCATATCTTCGGCTTAACATATGCTTACTGAAATAGAGCCTTCTGAACCTGAATGAGACTGGCTGGAGAAAATGAAAACACCCCACAAAATTATCATTTTTTGCTGGTTTGCCTTCCACAGTATGTTGCTCACTAACTAGTAGAGGAGAATTAGAGGGATGATCACTACATGCCAAAGGTTAATGAAGGTATCAGTGTCTTCCTTGAGATCACTCTTATTACAAATTCACCATGGTTCACACTTGATAGGGGATGATGCCAATATTGCCATTACTGTACTTTGGAGAGCCATATGCTTTTCAAAATTGAAATATCAAATTTTCAAACTTGGGCATGTAATTGAAATACTTATAACTACCATTACATAGAGAAATTAGAACATATTATCTTCAGAACAGTAGGAGGACCATACCTATAGACTCTAATTGCAGTTGTTGCAGCACCTCACTAGGTTCATCAACATAAAGCGGCCTTTCAAATTGCAATATTGGAAAGGAAGCTGATGCAGAGGAGATGAAGAGAGTTAACATGTAAAAAAAATCCATACTATTTTGTCTAAGAATGAAAATGACAGATGAAGTGAAGATTGGGAGACCAGATCTCCAGAAAAGAAATAAATTTACCTATTTAATATTGAGCTCATACAAATGTATAAATGAAAGAACCACGCCTATAGGAAAGGCATCCATATACAAATGTTTGCTATTTTCTTTTTCCCAAAAATGCTATAATTAATGGATCCCGCCATTTACCCCTTGTTTGGATGGGGGTAGGGAGGGGGAGGGGAAATCTTTCCCTTGTTTCATTGTTTGGGAGAGAGTTTCATAACGGAAGGTGAGGAGAGGGGAAAGAGAAACCACCAATAAATATTTTTATTCACTTCACTGTTTTACCCTTATTATCTTTTTGTAAAAACCTAATATTAGTATAACAAAGTAAAGGGTACAATTATTATTTTGTTTTATTACTTTATCATTCCCTCTCCTATTCTCTATTTAAACAAATGGAAACTACATTACTCTCCCTTAGATTTTATTATTCCCAAAGAAAGAAAGATTAACAACCTTAACATTATTTTCCTTACGCTTTCATTGCATTCCATTAGGTACCATTCCATCCCGTACCTCACCCTCTCCCAAATAAAGCATTAAAGAGTTGCAACCAAACCTTCTGTCTTCTTTACTCTGAAGCAAGGAGTTGATAATTCCCATGAAAGTATATTACTGGATTTTCATGCTATGTAAGCTACACAAAGGTCTACTCTTGTATCTGAGATATTTTAACAGTTCAACCACATCAGCCAACAGCCAAAATGGACTGGGAGGTGCAGAAAGGATGTCTAGTACCATGAAGTAAGCAATGCAGAACAGATGAATAGCTTAAAATGCAGAACAGGAATTTAATACCATGATAAGGTGGTACCATGATAAGGTGGGAATTGCAAGGAGGAACACCTGTAAGATGAGTAAACGTATCCAAAAATCACAGAGACCAACCCCATTTTGCACTGCCATAACACAAAAATAACAGCAATTATCACCGGACATCCTTCATCAATAGAATGCTGTATTTAGCCATCAGTCTTTCGTATCAAAATCTCCTTTTTTTCTTCTAAATTAACACTAATAATGAAAAAAAAAGGATTAAATGTCTAAATTACGCTTTAATTTGATACTAATTTTCTTAACCAACCACTCACCCATTTTCACTGCACTCTTTGTCCCCTATGAAAGGTCATGCTGTTCTCATAAACAACCTTGGTGTTTCCTATCCTCTAACTAGCAAATTGAAAGTGTAATGACTTCTGATTTCTGGTGAGATATTCTGAAAATTAGATTATGAATGCACCACTCGTGCCTCCTTACTTTTTCTAGCACTGGCCTTGTTTTTAGTAGACTTGAGAAATACCAGGACATTTCATTATGGTCCTCCAAGTGTCTAACCCTTAAAGATTAGTGACCCTATTGGTGTATCCACCTTGAAGATGCCCATACATACCACTACCATCCTCTTCACAGACCACCCCTATCAATGCAAACCACTAGACCATGTACCAAGTAAACTCAAGTGGACTTGAGTTTTAAGTACCATCTTGTAAGTAGGGTCATGTCAAGGTGCTAGGGTTATAACAGTAATTACAGCTTGTTACAATTACTGTATTGTACCTTGTTCGCTGCTGTTACAATTTGTATCTTTCAGCTGACAGTTGTAACTGACTCAAAGCAACTTGTATCTTTCAGTTAACAGTTACAACTGAAAGCTAGAAGGCCTATAAATAGGCTACTACTTGGAGGATGGGAGCTACGTTGCAAGATAACAGAGTTCTTTTCCCTAAAACTCTCTTTCTCTCTGTTCTTTCTGATTTCTCTTTCTTGATTCTCTCTCTCTCAATTTCTTCCTAATTACTTTAGAAACCCTAGGTTAGGTTCAAGAACCTAACATTTTGGTATCAGAGCAGCCAACCCTCAATTGCTGAATTTAGAGTTGAATTTCGAAGGGCAAGCAGTGGAGATGGCAGAAGGAACTCATATGAAGCAATTGGAGGAGAGATTGGATATGCTGGAATTAGGTTTACGCCGGACTGTCTTGATCCTAAGGTTTCAACAGAGAAATTAGGGCCAATTGTAGGAAGAATTAGGGAAGAATTGCAGAAAGAGTGGGAGAAAATGGAAGAGAAGAGAGGGAGAATTAGAGAGAATCAGAAGGGAAAGATAGGAAGAGAGGCAGGCTGAAGGGAAGAGAAGACAAGTCCAAGGGGGGGAGAGATAATTTGGGAGAGAGGAGAACAAATGTTTCAATTCATATTTTCAATATTCCCTGCAACAACAGCCTAGTAGCTTAATATAGTTACCACCACAGCTTACAGTCAGCCTATTGGTTATTCCTCTAACAATATTAACAGCTCCTCTAAACCACCTAACTGTCATTTAACAGCCTATTGTTACAACCAACTAACTGTTAACTCTACTGTCTACCATTACAACCATCCATACTAACTAACTACTGTAGGGGCCTGACAATTACCCCCCGGTTCAGAACTTTCTTGTCCTCAAGAAAGTGAGAGTAGTCTGGCTGATTCCGGGAACTGTAGGAACAGATCAGAACACTACAGCCTTCCAATCGTAGCTTTTTTCCTTTTCTTCCACAGCTTGATTGGAGTAAGCTTGAAAAACTTCTGTAAGCCCACCAGGGAGGATGCCACTCCGCCTATCAGCTTCTTATTTCCCTCCTAGAACCACCCACTAGGCACATCATTAGTCTTGGCAATTGTAACTGATTCCTCCACCTCACTGCCTGTCAATTGTTCCTTGCAAGAGGCTGAATCAATTTCAACTTCAGAAGACCCAATTGTTTTTATATCCGTCTTTGAAAGTTCTCCATTATCTGCTTTCAATTTTGGAAATCGATTGGCTGAATCAGTCACCTCTTGATCCAAACTTCCGATAATATCATCTCGAATTTCCTCTTCATGAACTTCTTTTTCAAAGGAATCCAATTGTTCCTCTGTTGCCATGGTTGGCACGACTGATCCCCTTCTACCTAATCGCCCATTTCTGACTTCCTCCGCCGTCACGGTTTCCGCTTCCAAGCCCGCGGTTCTTGGTCTCATTCTCCTGGAAGAAATTCGGACTCTGCTCTGCCCGCCTATGATAATGTCACACTCTTCCAAGCTTTAATATGGCCAGCAATCTTATCAGTAAGAGGGGAATAATAGTTCACTTTAAGCTTCGCAGCAACTACAGGAACGCCTAGATACCGAAAGGAACGCAGCAACTATAATAGTTCACTTTTACTAAATTCTGAATCACCTCCATATCCTGCTCTCCAATGCCAGCACAGTACATCTAAGATTTAAGTTCATTCACAGATAAACCCGAGACTGCTCCAAATTCTGAAAGGCAGTCCAAAATAATTTTAATTGACGGAACATCACCCCTGGCTAGCAACAGCAAGTCATTAGAAAATGCTAAGTGAGTAATCCGAAGATTGCCGCATAGAGGGTAGAAATTAAACTCAGAATTCTCTGTCCCAATCTTCAACAGCCTAGAAAAATACTCCAAGCAAACAACAAACAGGAATGAGGACAGCGGATCCCCTTGCCTAAGGCCCCGCTCTGATTTGAAAAACCCACATAAACTGCCATTAATCACTAAGGAGAAGGAGGTAGAAGTGATCATTCCATCACCCAATTAACATAGGTACTGGGGAAACAAAGGCCCAACAGAACCTCTTTGATGAACTCCCAGCAGACAGAATCGTAGGCCTTCCTAATATCCACTTTAGCCAGCCACCGGGGAGAAGCTCTTTTACGGTTATACTTCCTCAACAACTCTTGGACCAACTGAATGCTTTCCACCATACTTCTACCCTGAATAAAAGCTGATTGCGCCTAATCAACTAGAGAGCCAAGGAGAGGGGCCAAACGAGCAGCTAGGATTTTTGAGATTACTTTATAGGTCACGTTGCAACATGAAATTGGCCTGAAATCATGAACCGTAGAAGAGTGAGTAGATTTAGGAATAAGAACTATTGTTGTATGATTTACCTGTTTCAAGAGAGATCTTGAACTGAAAAATTTTTCAATTGCTTCACAGAACTGATCCCCCACAATGTGTCAAGATTTCTTAAAGAAACAAGATGAAAAACCATCAGAACTTGGCAACTTATCATCTCCAATGTCAAACAGAGCATCCTTTATTTCCTGCCTAGAGATAGATTTAATAAGATTCTGGGCCTGATCATTAGATACTTTGGGCCCAGCATTAAGCACCTCAGCATCAAGCTACTTACACGTAGCTTTCTCCCCTAACAGCCTCTGGTAACACTTAATGAATTCCGCCTCCACTTGCTGTGTAGAAGAAGTAGGAGACCCATCATCCTTCAGCACAGCGGGGATGAAGTTCCTTTTGGTATTTCTCCTCACCAGGGCATGGAAGAACTTGGAATTTTTGTCATTGTTGAGCAAATAGGAGCTTTTGGCCTTCTGAAAATAAAAACGTCTCTCTGCTTCTGCCAGCCTCCATGCGTCTTTCTTTAAGCCAGCAACCTTCCCTTGCAAGATAACATTCTTCGAATAGTCATGTAACTCCCTTTGAGCGCATTCCAGGGCATTAGCTGCAATTTTAGACCTTTTCGAGATATGAGAGAAATGTCTATTATTTAAGGCCTTAAGCTGTCCCTTAAGACCTTGTAATTTCTTACACAGCGAATATTGTTTAGATCCTCTGATGGAAGATCTCCAAAAGGTCCCAACTAATCCTTGAAACTCCTCATGCTCAGCCCACATATTCATAAACCGGAAGGGACTTCTTCTAGGCTGAACCTCACAAAAAGGACTCACAATTGAGGCCGAGTGATCAGAGAGGCAACCTGGGGCCAAGAAATTAGCATGGGCATGCAAGCCAGCCCTATTATTAACCATAACCCTGTCCAATTTGCTCCAAATAATATTGTTAGACCATGTGAAAAAACACCCCATAGATTGAATATCTGAAAGCCCAGCAACTTGACAACAATCAAATAAATCCCTGGTTTCACAAGGAGGAATATCAACCCCATTACACCTCTCCCCATCATGCAGCACACTGTTGAAGTCGCTCATCACAAGCCACGGCTCCTGACAAACTGAACTCACCTCCTTGATATAGTTCCAAAGGGGCCTTCCTCCAAATTTTCAAGGGCCGCCGGGGACGCACCGGACACCATGCGACGTGCGATGCTCTTCCAGCCGCTAGATCCTACCTCTGGTTGAGCCGTTTCCAGGGTGGGCAGACTGTTAAATAGAAAAGATAACCCTTCCTGAGGCCCCCGCCGACATCTCCGGACTCCCTAACGTCGTCGTCCGCCGCCACGTCCCGGTTTAGGAATTTTAACCCGATTCCCTTTCAATGCTCGCGCGCAGAGCGCTCTCTGTCGAGCTTCCCCCGACTCTTAAGATCGACTAACCCATGTGCAAGTGCCATTCACATGGGACCTTTCCCCTCTTCGACCTTCAAAGTTCTCATTTGAATATTTGCTACTACCACCAAGATTCGCAGCGACCGTTGTGCCCTCCTACTAATCGAGGCCTGGCCCTTGCCCCGATGACCGAGTATAGGTCGCGTGCTTCAGCGCCATCCATTTTCGGGGCTAGTTGATTCGGTAGGTGAGTTGTTACACACTCCTTAGCGGATTTCGACTTCCATGACCACCATCCTGCTATCTTAATCGACCAACACCCTTTGTGGGTTCTAGGTTAGCGTGCAATTGGGCACCGCAACCCAGCTTTCGGTTCATCCCACATCGCCAGTTCTACTTACCAAAACTGGCCCACTTGGAGCTCACGATTCCGTGGTGCAACTTAGCGAAGCAGCTGCGCCGTCCTACCTATTTAAAGTTTGAGAATAGGTCGAGGGCATTGCGCCCACCGATGCCTCTAATCATTGGCTTTACCCGATAGAACTCGCGCCGAGCTCCAGCTATACTGAGGGAAACTTCGGAGGGAACCAGCTACTAGACGGTTCAATTAGTCTTTCGCCCCTATACCCAAGTCAGACGAATGATTTGCACGTCAATATCGCTGCGGGCCTCCACCAGAGTTTCCTCTGGCTTCGCCCCACTCAGGCATAGTTCACCATCTTTCGGGTCCCAACAGGCATGCTCGCACTTGAATCCTTCTCATAAGATCAAGGTCAATCGGCGGTGCAGCCCCCCGCGTGGGAGGGGGGGGGCATCCCGCCAATTAGCTTCCTTGCGCCTCGCGGGTTTACTCGCTCGTTGACTTGCACACATGTCAGACTCCTTGGTCCGTGTTTCAAGACAGGCCGAATGGGGAGCCCATTGGCCGGTGCCGGGAGCGCGCAGATGCCGAGGCACGCCATAGGCGCGTTCTACCAGCCACGGTCGGGGCGAAGGCGTGTCAGCGAGCTTGTTGACAGCCTAGGCTTTGGCCTCCACCCCAACTTGCACCGGTCCACGCCTCGATCCAATCGACGGACCAGCGAAGCCGTTCCACATCTGACCAGGGCGCATCACCGACCCCCATCCACTTCCCTCCCGACAATTTCAAGCACTCTTTGACTTTCTTTTCAAAGTCCTTTTCACCTTTCCCTCGCGGTACTTGTTTGCTATCGGTCTCTCGCCCATGTTTAGCCTTGGACGGAATTTATCGCCCGATTGGAGCTGCATTCCCAACCAACCTGACTCATCGACAGCGCCTCGTGGTGTGACAGGGTCCGGGCACGACGAGGCTCTCACCGTCTCCGACACCCCCTTCCAGGGGACTTGGGCCCGGTCCGCCGCTGAGGACGCTTCTCCAGACTACAATTCGAACGGCGGGGTCGCCAATTCTCAAGCTGGGTTCTTCCCGGTTCGCTCGCCGTTACTAAGGGAATCCTGGTTAGTTTTCTTCCTCTGCTTATTGATATGCTTAAACTCAACGGGTAGTCCTGCCTGACCTGGGGTCGCATCGTGGGCGACGCCTTGCGGCATCGCTCGGGGGTCGCAGGGGGCACTCCTACTGGTGAAAGGGCACTCGTTGGGATGCGAATGTGCTTTGGGTACAACCACCACCGGCCATGACCGCTACCACCGGGATCCCTCTTTTTGGGTCGGTCGCGCCCTTGCGGGCACGGGGGGCCAAGTTCCGCCCCACCCCCCGCGCGCCCGTCCCTTGGGGGAAGATGCAAGGCGGGAGGGGGGGCGACGGCGTGCATGACACCCAGGCAGACGTGCCCTCGGCCGGATGGCTTCGGGCGCAACTTGCGTTCAAAGACTCGATGGTTCACGGGATTCTGGAATTCACACCAAGTATCGCATTTCACTATGTTCTTCATCGATGCGAGAGCCAAGATATCTATTGCCGAGAGTCGTTTTTGCGTAAGTGAAAGAGGTGGCGCCCTGTCGCCCCCGTTGTGGGGGTTAGGGCGCGCTCATTCGTTTTGTTTCCTTGGCGCGTCCTGCGTTGGTGTTTGTTGTTCGCCGCAAGAGGGCGCGGTGCAACCCAGAAGGCCGCAACCGCGAGCCCCTCGCGTCGGGAAGGGGCAGGGCACCACGAAGGGCCGCCCCCTCCCAGCGTAGGGTTATTGGTTCGCGAGTTGTTCTGCTCTTGCAGGGCTCGACAATGATCCTTTCGCAGGTTCACCTACGGAAACCTTGTTACGACTTCTCCTTCCTCTAAATGATAAGGTTCAATGGACTTCTCGCGACGTTGCCGGCAGCAAACCACCCACGTTGCCGCAATCCGAACACTTCACCAGACCATTCAATCGGTAGGAGCGACGACCAGTGTGTATAAAGGGCAGGGATGTAGTCAACGCTAGCTGATGACTCGCGCTTACTAGGAATTCCTCGTTGAAGACCAACAATTGCAATGATCTATCCCCATTACGATGAAATTTCAAAGATTACCCGAGCCTGTCGACCAAGGCTATAGACTCGTTGAATACATTAGTGTAGCGCACGTGCGGCCCAGAACATCTAAGGGCATCACAGACCTGTTATTGCCTCAAACTTCTGTGGCCTGAAAGGCCATAATCCCTCTAAGAAGCTAACTATGGAGGGTCACCTCCACATAGTTAGTTAACAGGCTAAGGTCTCGTTCATTAACGGAATTAACCAGACAAATCGTTCCACCAACTAAGAAAGGCCATGCACCACCACCCATAGAATCAAGAAAGAGCTCTCAGTAGTCAGTCAAAGGTGGTTAGAGAGAGAAGCTCTGAAGCAATGTGGGTACCTCTCGCTGGGGACTCCCACGTTGTTGCCTCCTTGACAGATTGAAGCTGGATTTCTGTGGCTCATTGTGAGAATCGTGGAGGCGGTCTGTCTCAGGTCAACAATTCTACTTGCGTGGATTTATCTCCCAGCTGCCGAGTGTCACACACGGCTGGTGGGTCATTCCAAGCGGTGGTGGAGTTTGACATGGTTCATCTCTATTTGTTCAGGGATCTTTGCTATTGTTTGTTTGGATTTCTCATGGGTTCTCGTGGGTTCCAGAGACGGTGCAGAAGGATTAATTTCCATTGTTTGATGCTATGTTCGCTGGTTTCAGATTTGAAATTTGAATTTTAGCGTTTCCCGCCTAAGTTCATCTTTGAATCTCTGGCTGTGAACCCAATTCCAGCGGTCAGTCAGGATAGTGGGAGTGATGTCCCTGCATCTCCAGTGCGCTAGCTGGGTCGTGAAGGTGGTGTGGGCCAGATGATGGATGATGGGATAATGCGTGGCCCCTGTTAGCATAGTCTCCACCATTATCGTCGGGACCTAGTTATGGCTAAGAAGAAACCCTTGAAAGCTGTTGATGAGGTGTTGAAAACATGTGGGGCCGAGGTGCCTGCTATTAAGGAGAAAGTTTTGAAGGAGACCCATGCCCATGGATTGAAGACAGTCGAGGGGGCCCCCAAGTCCCCGCTTTCTGCTATGGCTTCGAAAGCCTCTCTTCAAGCTTCGAACATTGGTGAGGAAGAATCCCTGAGTGTGTCGCAGACTCTGGGGGATAAAGATACTTCCTCAGAACACTCCTCAGAGAACACCAAGGTTATTGATGAAGAACCGAGGAAGGAGGGAAGGACGCAAGCTCCGGCGTGGGCTGGCATGTTCAAAGGCGAGCGAGTCCAGAGAAAAGGACTGCAACTTCAAACCTTAGAAAATCTGTCAAATATCTTCGATGTTGAGCAGCAGGAGTTGGATGAAACCCAAGCATTCCCAGGTAAGACAGCTCTCCTGAAGCTTTGTGAATCTTGGAAGGTAAAGTATAAGTACTATGCTCATTCAACTGGTTGGCTGATCTTTAAATTTGATAGTGATCTGGTTAGAGATCAAGTTATGTCGGAGGGCCCATATTTTTTTTTTGGGAGGCCATTGATGCTAAAAGTGATGCCTTCTTGTTTTGAATTCGATGTTAAAGATGTTAGCCTCATGCCTGTATGGGTTAACCTCCCTGGTTTGCCCCTTGACTGTTGGAATGTGACTGTCCTAAGTAAAATATGTTCCAAAGTTGGGAAGCCCCTAACAACTGATCACCTTACGGCCACCAAGGAAAGGGTCTCGTATGCTAGAGTGATGGTTGAAATTGATGCCTCTCATGAGCTTGTGCGATCTGTGCAAATGAGATTTCCTTCGGGGAAGATTAGATGCCAGCCTGTTATTTATGAATTCGAGCCTAAATTCTGCCTGACTTGCAATGTTGTTGGTCATTCTCTGGAAGGATGCAGGGTGACTAAGGAGGATGGAGGAAGCAAGGGAAGTACCCCCAAGGACGCGAGCAATCCGAAGCAGCCTAAGGAATTGGGTGTGCTGGTCCAGCGTAAGGAAAGGAGGGCGCCTCCCATGAATAAGGAAGGGGGCCCAGTTGTGCAGCCTTCTGAGGCCCATAACAAAGATAAGGATTCTGGCCTGTTGATTCAAACTAGGGAGGCCTTGAATGAGGGGTCTCCGGGTGACCCAGCCAATGGCACATCAGGCCAATCCACCATGGCCCACGACTCAGGGCAGACTAATGATCAGTCAACGCATGTTAAGAAAGCCCACAAGGAAGGGAGAAGTGGGGCTCAAGTCACTAGCACATCCGAAAATTCCAAGGATCCCCGCCATCGGAATATTAAAGGGGATTCGGATGATGTCCCTACAGCCCAACTAAAGGAAGTTAATAAGGCTGCCCGCGGAAAATCTGATCTGTCCAAGGCCCAGCAGGGTAATCAGCAGTTAGTGGATGAGTATGAGATCCAGGAGGGTCCTGAAGTCAAAGAAGATGCTGTGGGAAGGAAGAAGAAATTCCAGCATCTAAAAGAGTCCTACATGGAGCGCAAGCATGAAATTGCTGGTTGCAAAAATGAAGGCAAGAAGGTAGGCAAAGGGCGCAAGGACAAAGGGATTCTTGCAGAGAGGTTGATTTCTAGTCCAAGTAAAGGTATTAGGAGGGGGTCAACCCTCCATATATCTAAATGATTGTTGCATCCTGGAACATTAGGGGTTTCTCTATGCCCCTAAAGCAAGGCACCTCATTAAGCAACAGTCGATTGATGTTTTGGGCCTCCTGGAGACTAAACTCAATTAAGAGAAGCTTGCATGGATTTTGTGTAGGAAGTTTCAGGGTTGGGCATGTGTGAATAATTTTGATGTGCATGCAGCTGGTAGGATCCTTGTGCTCTGGAATCTGGCTAAGGTTTCAATTGAGCCTATTGAGATCAATTCCAGGTGATCCGTTGTAAATCCACTTGCATGGTGTCTCGGCATTCTGTTTGCGTAAGCTTTATATATGGGTTTCACTCTATTGTCTCTAAAAGGCCCCTCTGGAACTATATCGAGGTGGGTTCAGTTTGTCAAGAGCTGTGGCATGTGATAGGCGACTTCAACAGTGTGCTGCATGATGGGGAGAGGTGTAACGGGACTGATATTTCTCCTTATGAAACCAGGGATTTATTTGATTGCTGTCAAGTTGCTGGGCTTTCAGATATTCAATCTATGGGGTGTTTTTTCACATGGTCTAACAATATTGTTTGGAGCAAATTGGACAGGGTTATGATTAATAACGCGTGGTTGCTGGCTGGCTTGCATGCCCATGCTAATTTCTTGGCCCCAGGTTGTCTCTCTGATCACTCGGCCTCAATTGTGAGTCTTTTTTGTGAGGTTCAGCCTAGAAGAAGTCCCTTCCGGTTTATGAATATGTGGGCTGAGCATGAGGAGTTTTAGGGATTAGTTGGGACCTTTTGGAGATCTTCCATCAGAGGATCTAAACAATATTCGCTGTGTAAGAAATTACAAGGTCTTAAGGGACAGCTTAAGGCCTTAAATAATAGACATTTCTCTCATATCTCGAAAAGGTCTAAAATTGCAGCTAATGCCCTGGAATGCGCTCAAAGGGAGTTACATGACTATCCGAATAATGTTATCTTGCAAGGGAAGGTTGCTGGCTTAAAGAAAGACGCATGGAGGCTAGCAGAAGCAGAGAGACATTTTTATTTTCAAAAGGCCAAAAGCTCCTATCTACTCAACAGTGACAAAGATTCCAAGTTCTTCCATGCCCTGGGAAGAAGAAATGCCAAAAGAAACTTCATCCACGTTGTGCTGAAGGATGATGGCTCTCCTACTTCTTCTACACAGCAAGTGGAGGCAGAATTCATTAAGTGTTACTAGAGGTTGTTGGGGGAGAAAGCTACGTGTAAGCAGCTTGATGCTGAGGTGCTTAATGCTGGGCCCAAAGTATCTAATGACCAGGCCCAGAATCTTATTAAATCTATCTCTAGGCAGGAAATAAAGGATGCTCTGTTTGATATTGGGGATGATAAGTCCCTAGGTCCTGATGGTTTTTCATCTTGTTTCTTTAAGAAATCTTGACACATTGTGGGGGATCAGTGCTGTGAAGCAATTGAAGAATTTTCCAGTTCAGGATCTCTCTTGAAACAAGTAAATCATACAGCGATAGTTCTTATTCCTAAATCTACTCACTCTTCTACGGTTCATGATTTCAGCCCAATTTCATGTTGCAACGTGACCTATAAAGTAATCTCAAAAATCCTAGCTGCTCGTTTGGCCCCTCTCCTTGGCTCTCTAGTTGATCAGGCGCAGTCAACTTTTATTCAGGGTAGAAGTATGGTGGAAAACATTCATTTGGTGCAAGAGTTGTTGAGGAAGTATAACCGTAAAAGAGCTTCTCCCCAGTGACTGGCTAAAGTGGATATTAGGAAGGCCTATGATTCTGTCTGCTGGGAGTTCATCAAAGAGGTTCTGTTGGGCCTTTATTTCCCCAATACCTATGTTAATTGGGTGATGGAATGTATCACTTCTACCTCCTTCTCCTTAGTGATTAATGGCAGTTTATGTGGGTTTTTCAAAGGGGAGCGGGGCCTTAGGCAAGGGGATCCGCTATCCCCATTCCTGTTTGTTGTTTGCTTGGAGTGTTTTTCTAGGCTGTTGAAGATTGGGACAGAGAATTCTGAGTTTAATTTCCACCCTCGATGCGGCAATCTTCGAATTACTCACTTAGCATTTGCGGATGACTTGTTGTTGCTAGCCAGGGGTGATGTTCCGTCAATTAAAATTATTTTGGATTGCCTTTCAGAATTTGGAGCAGTCTCGGGTTTATCTGTGAATGAACTTAAATCTTAGATGTACTGTGCTAGCACTGGAGAGCAGGATATGGATGTGATTCAGAATTTAGTAAAATTTTCTAAAGGCTGTATGCCCTTTCGGTACCTAGGCGTTCCTATAGCTGCTGCGAAGCTTAAAGTTCACTTTATTCCCTTTCTAATAGTTCACTTTAAGCTTCGCAGCAGCTATAGGAATGCCTAGGTACCGATGAACTATTATTCCCCTCTTACTGATAAGATTGCTGGCCATATTATTCCCCTGTTACTGATAAGATTGTGACATTATCATATTTGGACTAGTTCCGAGCATTCTCCTGGAAGAAATTCAGCCGATAACCTCATTGAATAATGCCCCGCGAACATGAGCATGAAGCTCTAGATTTGGTCCTTCAATTCTTGAAATTATCTGGAAAATTCCTCCCACAAGTTTGCCATTGCATGATCCAACTTGCGATCAATTGTCTGCTCAATCTTCTGTTCAATCACACCATTGATGGCTGCCATCATTTCTTGTTTGGATTAATTGTCGAAAGCTAAGATTCAAGCTTTTAGGCACCTCTTTTACAATTCGAACACCCAACGTTTACTGTCACCACAAAGTCGCCTCTATATCCGCTTCCAAGTCGAATTTGATCCAGGAGCGAAAGAAGTCGCACAGTCGCAACGACTTGATCAGCCTTCAAGAGTCTCCTACGCCTCCTTGTTTGCCTCCAAGATCCATTCTTGGACCTCGTCCTGTTCTTGGTCAGTTGAGTTCAGCCGATGGAGTTTTGTGCCTGCGTCATTCTTCTTGGGTCAACCTAATTT
The DNA here is from genome assembly GCA_036245055.1 of Diospyros kaki. Lineage (NCBI taxonomy): Eukaryota > Viridiplantae > Streptophyta > Magnoliopsida > Ericales > Ebenaceae > Diospyros > Diospyros kaki. Next base: position 2,825,228 of record BSEG01000002.1, on the reverse strand, counting down.
GGCCGTCGGACTTTCCAGAATGTTAAACCAAGAGCTCAAATAATCCAAGAATCACTCAATAACCTCACCGAATCCAATCACCATTCAAAACAGAAAGTAAACAGTAAGAACATAATTGAAATAGAAAAGAAAACCAAACCAGATTGCAGCACACACGATATACCCTGGTTCATGTCATTTATATGGCACTACATCCAGCAATCCAAGAAGCAACCAATCCACTAGAATTGTATGAAAAACCTATACAATAATACCCTTCTCTCACCTCCACTTGCCTCTCGAATACAATACTCTAACCGAAGACAACAAGAACTATAATCTCACAACTCTTTCTCTCACCTCTCACTGTATCCGAACACGAGGGAATGAAAGATACAAATGATTGATCATTAGACTGACCTCCGCACCGTTCTATTTATAAACTAGAGGGGCGGAACTACTTAAGCGAAAATAACTAAGTTATAAAAGTCAAAACTATCCTTAGAAATTACAATTAGTTACATTTAAATCCTGCTAACTAACAGCTGTCGATCATCTCTTATTTCTTCTTGATTTCTCCCAAAATTTCAGCATTATATTACTTTGAGTAAAACAATAACACAGACCTTCCACGCTTCATGTCTAGTCCTGCTCGCTTCACCGCGTTGGACCAATTGAGATTGTCCAATTCTTGGGTTGAATGAATTCAGCCTTATTCAAGGCTCGATCTTGGTCCGTTCTCCTTAGGATTGAACTGACAAAATCCATGAAACTGATTTAATCCTGCAAGATTTGAACACGGACTACTGGAATTCACAACTTGAACGGACCGCTTTCTTCAAATTGACTAAAATCACAGTCAAGGATTGACTGCTCTGATACCACTTGTCATGACTCTATGGTTTTAACAGAGAAATTAGGGCCAATTGTAGGAAGAATTAGTGAAGAACTGGAGAAAGAGTGGGAGAAAATGGAAGAGAAGAGGGAGAATTAGAGAGAATCAGAAGGGAAAGATAGGAAGAGAGGCTGAAGGGAAGAGAAGACAAGCCTGAGAGGGAGAGGGATAATTTGGGAGAGAGGAGAACAAACGTTTCAATTCATATTTTCCATATTCCCCACAACAACAGCCCAGTAGTTTAATATAGCTACCACCACAGCTTACAATCAGCCCATTGGTTATTCCTCTAACAATATTAACAGCTCCTCTAAACCACCTAACTGCCATTTAACAGCCTATTGTTACAACCAACTAATTGTTAACCCTACTATCTACTATTACAACCATCCATGCTAACTATCTAACTACCGTAGGGTCCTGACACAGACTCAGGAGGAGGTGAGTTGCGGCAGGGCAGAAAATGCTGTAACCAGGGAGATTGTACAGACATTAGAGAAAGGAGTCATAAGGATGATTTTGCTAATTTTGGCCAAAGGCTGGACGGATTTTTGAATATGTTTTCGAAGATGCCTCAGGCCAGTTTACCAGTCGATTTTCTACTGAGATCCACTGCAGATCCAAGCTGGTGCTGGAATCCTTCCTCAGATTTCTGGTTTGCAAGAAGCTGAGGAATTACCTGTATTGGATCAGGCAATTCAAGTTGGAGGTTCTTCTCAAACTTCTCATTATACTCCAATGCCAAGGCTAGACATACCGGTTTTTTAAGGAGTTAAACCGAGGTGGTGGATTAGAAGATGCGAGCGATTTTTTCAGTTCTACAATGTAGTTGAGTGCCAGAAAATAAATCTGGCGGCAGCCTATCTCAATGATATGGCTGATGCTTGGTATCAAGGATGGAGCAAAATGAGAGTTGAGACAAACTGGACTGAAATTGTGGAGGATTTCTGTGATAGGTTTGGTGAGAGGTCTATGGCCAATGAAATTGAGGAGTTTAATAAATTGAAACAGGAAGGATCGGTGATGGAATATCAGATCCGATTTGAAGAATTGAGGTCCTTATTGCTTAATTCACATCCTACTTTAACTGAACCTTACATTGTATCCAGTTTTATCAGTGGCCTAAATGAAGAATTGAAGCCAACAGTGAAGATGATGCAGCCTGCAACTGTTAAGCAGGCTGCCAAGAAGGCTATATTGCAGGAGTTGGTGTTGGAAGCAATCTTTAGGAAACATATATTTCTATCTGAAAGCTATTCTTTGATCAGCCAATAGTCTGTAGGAAATCTTAGGACTGCCAATCCAGGGACGTATAGAGGAAATTTGATTCCTAAGGCTTTACCAAATTCAAATCCGGTTAAGCCACTCACTGTGGAACAAAGAACGCAGCTAGGACTGTGTTCCAGATGTGGAAAGAAGGACAGTCCAGGCCATCAGTGCAATAGGCAGTTATTGCAAATGGAAGGACTGGATGAAGAAATAGTAGAAGAAGAGGAGGACACTGCAGGGATTGGACAAAGAAATAGTAGAACAAGAGGACATTACCGAAGATACAGAAATTGTAAAGGAAGGAATATTAGGAAGGAATAAATAGTGGCTCAGTTACTGTGATTTCTTGGGGACAAGAAATCTTTTAAGGAGGTGGGAATTGTCAAGGTCCCAGGGTTATAACAGTAATTACAGCTTGTTGCAATTTCTGTATTGTACCTTGTTTGCTGCTGTTACAATTTGTATCTTCAGTTAACAGTTGTAACTGACTGAAAGCAACTTGTATCTTTCAGTTAACAGTTACAACTGGAAGCTAGAAGGCTTATAAATAGGCTACAACTTGGAGGAAGGGAGTTATGTTGCAAAATAACAGAATTCTTTCCCCTAAAATTCTCTCTCTCTCTCTCTCTCTCTCTCTCTCTGTTCTTACTGATTTCTCTCTCAATTTCTTCCTAATTACTTCATAAACCCTACAGACATGTCAGGTTTCCCTTACCTATTGAGTGAGTGGTTTAGGCATTAGAAAATTGAGTCTTTTCAATAAAGCATTACTTGGTCAGTGACTAGTGATTTGTGTTGATAAAAATAAGATGTGAAAGGAGGTGGTAGTGGTAAGTATGGAATCTTCAAGGTGGTTGATATGCCAATAGAACCACTTATCTTTATGGGGCAGGACCTTGGAGGGCCATTATGAAAAGTTGTGGAATTTCTCAAAGTTGATCCAACTCCTAATAGTAATGGGTAGAGACTAGGGTCTTGGTATAACAAGTGGTGAGGGAATAGGTCTCTCAGGAAACTGTTCTTGGATCCAGTTTCTTTGACTTCTATTTCAAGGGAGAATTTACTGTATACTCTTTCTATGAAGCTCATTGTGTCAAAGGGATTCTTGACTTCCCTTTGAAGGTAATTTGGCAATCACGTGCTCCCCCAGAGGTGCTTTCTTTGGCTGCCAGCTCCTCTTGATACCATTCATACTTATGACAACCTAAGCAAGCACACACAGGGAGTCAAGACCTAGTGTTTCATGTCCAAAGGCAATGGCAAGACAATGGATCATCTTTAGGGAGGTACGGAGCTTTATCTATATCTATTTTGGTTTATAGTGAGTAATGTTGGCCTTATTGTCGGAGTTTCTTTATTCCTGAATGTGGAGTTTCTTGTCATTCAGCCAGCGTACAGCTTCAATGTCTCCCTTCCTTTTCCAGCGATGTGATGTATATTGGTGCGAAAGAAAAAAGAACAATTTTGAACGTGTAGAGAAATCTATTTTTCTTTGAAGGCCACATGCTACCCTTCTTTTTTTGGTTGAAGGAACACTCTCCTTTTTATTTGTCCTCCTCTGTGCAATTCATAGATTATAGTTTAGTTCTTGGTTTGGGATAGATGGTTCACCACTTTTATAGTGGAATTTCTAATATTCATGCATATAGAATTATTTATCAAGAAACAAAACATGTATTGTGACAAGTCCAAAATAACTTATGAAATGTAAAATTCTTTATTTATTTTTTTGCTCAGTTATGAAATGAAGAATTATTCACCACTTAATTCCACTTATGATTTTTTTAACAGATATAGACTTACTAGAATTTTGTGATCAACTCTTTCTAAAACTGATATAATCAAATAGCTCAGGATGCTACATCACAAGCCATTTAATTTTCGAACATTGCCGTAAGTAAATTGGAACATGGGGTTCACTTATCTAAGGATAGAGAAAACTAGTCCATATTCAATATGTTACACAGAGAATCTGCACGTGATTTGCGCGTGGGAGTATGTGAGTAATATGACTTTATACATTTGTGATTCCTAAAAAATTAAAAATCATCATTGATAAATAGAACATTAAGAGCCGTTAGGTTACAATTTATATATTTCATTTTATATGTTTCATTGTATTAGTACCAAAAATAATGAAATTTGAAAACATCAACTAAACTTTCTTTTCTTCCTACTCTGGGGATTACAAATAAAAATTTTCCAATGAAGTTTTTCAGACCCGCAGTACACCAGAACGGTTTCCAGAGTAAAAACGGATTCTGAATCCATAGCATAAAAGAGAATAAATATATCCAAAATAAAGCATTGAAATAGGAATAGAAAAAATTACTACAATACAGTGACAGAACACTTACTCAAATTGCGCTCAGAAGACGCAGTTGCTGGCTTAACGCAAGGAATTTCTGCACCAGCCACACATGCAAGTCTTCGTTAGTTCTCCAAAGAGAGAAAGAAGAAAGAAGTAGGGTTAGTACCTTTGTGTTTCTTGAAACAGGGCAACGAGCAACTGCAAGTCAACAGTCCAAAAGGATATCAGACGCTCGTCCAGTGATTCAAAGATTCAAAATGACAGAGAATAACATAGCAACACAGAAACATTGCAGCAAAACGGAAGTGGAAATTGAAAGAGAGGGGAAAGATAATGGTGTATTACTAGGGTACGAGACATGTCGGACATTTGTACTTGGATTGTGATTCATTGCATACTTGACAGATTTTCGGTCCCATTCGGATTTCGCAATCCCTCGCTTCCCCCCTTCGCTTTCGGTTTTCTTGCACAGGAGGGAGAAATCGGGAAGCTCTCGGCTCTCGCGCTCTCTTTCCCGCACTTTCTCGCCGCACCAACACCAGGCAAGAACCTCCAGCGATAGGTAGTACCTAATTTATTGGGTTACCTCTGGGCTTCGACTATGGGTTGGGCCTGGGCCTAGGCCCGTAATTTAGAGGCCTTTTAGATCTTTTTTTCTTAAAACAAAAATGGTTTCAGTTTTTATTTTTTTTTCAATTTTTGTTTTGTGTAATAACTTTAATTTATTTCAGTTCTATTTTAATTTTTTGTGTGAAATGAAAAATAAATAAATTTTAAAACAAGCAAATAAACGTCATTTTACGGATGAATTAAATCATTTGCATTCAGCCTGAGACCCTAGTTCTAGTTTAAATATAATTGGCATTCTTAATTTCTTAATAAGGAGAATGTTTATCATTCCTCAGTTAAGTTGGCAACTAATGCTAAATGGGACGATAAAACGAGTGACACTAAGACTTTGAAAGGCGATGCCAACTCTATGGCAAGACCGAAGTTGACAATGGCATTATCTCAAAGTTATCTTACTTAAATGGCCAATGTGCTAACATCCCGACCCGACACCTTACCTTTAATTTCAAAATATTTAACTAGAGATTGCTGGCCTCATCATTCATAGCCAAATGGCAAATGCTTACAAAAGGAAAGAAATTGTCCCCATATAAGTCATAAATTTAGAGAAAAATTCACACACACGTAACAATTTCCCGAGAAAAAAAAAGAGCATTTTCACATGTAGAGGCCTTCTGGCACGCCCTCTTTCTTCTTGAACATGACCTTATCTTTGGCCTTTTTGAAATCTGGATGAGTAACCTGAGGCAGGTAGAATGATTATTCCATTAGAGAATCACTTGATAATTTCAACAGATTACATAATCTCATATGATTGTGTTGTACGTACGGGCAAACAAATTGAGTAGTCAGAAGGAAGCTGTATATATCATGTATAATCATCTACAAATATCACCAATTACCATCAATTAATTCCTTGTTTTGTTTAACAGCTAATGAGACCAGGATGTTGGCTTTTGAAAGTTGACTTTATCAACATAAAATGCCAATAGAAAGACGAAAATACTCGTCATTTTAATCTAAACTAGCATGAGAGAGCCCTTCCAACAAGCATTTTTCAAATCTGAAGGCAAAGAAGAGGGACAAAATTCATAGCAGCTTTTGCTTTTTTACTTTAGATTTTTTAAAATTCAGTTTTTATAATTGTAAGAGTTTGTAATTTATTGCTTTTGCCTTTCTTTTAATTGAAAATCAACAGTTTGCAAAAAAAAAAAAAAAACCATAAGCTACTCTAGTAAGCCATTCCGCACAAAACATTAGTGAAAATAGATTGCCTCACCTTCATTCGTCGCTCTCTTAAAGCAAGCAAACCAGCTTCAGTACATATTGCCTTTATATCAGCTCCAGAAAATTCATCCTTGGTCATAACAAATTCTTCCAAGTTGACATCATCAGCCAAAGTCATTCTCGATGTGTGTATCTGTGTTTATGAGAAGCTTTGTTCGGTGACAAGCATTAAAGTAATATTTATGTTTGTAATTCTTGAAATCATGTGATATATGCCCATACCTGGAAAATGCGCCTCCTTGTTTTAATGTCAGGAAGCGGGAATTCTATCTTTCTATCTATTCGACCAGGTCGAAGCAGAGCAGGATCAAGGCTTTCAATTTTGTTTGTTGCAAGAATCACCTTAACATCTCCTCTTGAATCAAACCCGTCCAATTGGTTCAGCAGTTCCAACATGGTCCTCTGAATTTCACGTTCACCGCCTGAGTGAGCATCGTACCTGTAGAAAGCAATAAATGATTAACTAATACCCCACGGTTTATGGTTATCTCTATGGATGTTCATGGACACACCTTTTTGTACCAACTGCATCAATTTCATCAATGAACACAATTGAAGGCGAGAGATCATCAGCAACCCGGAAGAGTTCCCTCACTAACTTTGGGCCATCTCCCAGGTACTTCTGGATCAACTCACTTCCAACAACACGCAAGAAAGTTGCTGAGGTAGAATTCGCAACTGCCTGTAAACAAATAAATAAGTGAACCAGATTCTGCAACTAATGATTCTGAACACGAGACAACACCAATCACAATCTCCATGCAATTCAGTGCAATTTCCTGAAAAAGGTAATCAATTAACAGAAGAACAAACAGAAAGGGGAAAAGGAAAAACAAGTTTATAGGCATGTGTATCAACAACCATTAATTGCAGCTCTTCCTGCAAAAAGAATTGTTTCAAGACAAAGCAAGTCAGGTAAGGAATACTGTAAAATATGTACTCTAAAAGATTAGCATTGTTAATAAAGGATAACAGTTCTTTTCACCAGACAACCTGATTCTACCCTGGGGTTAATGGCAGATGAAGAACAAGATCAAAAGTAAGAAAAGAACACCTCATGAACATGTCAAGCTGAATGACTAATAATTTGTAGAGAAAAGATGCATACCATCAAATTCAGACGGCAGAACCACCCATACAATATATGTACAATTAAGTTAAAGCCAATGGTACTTTGCTTTATCATCCAGCCAGGATATGTTTGCTGCATCATATCAATCTTTTTGGGCCATGTCTAAACTCCATTCAGTTAAAGATTTGGTAATATGCAAAGGCTTAGACCAGGAAAGCACGACTCTCAGAGTAAAATGACATTATCTTCTGCCAGTTCATTGTTCTACAATATTGAGAAATCATGGCCGGAGGACAATGACAACCACAATGCCTTGAAACAGACCCCAAAGTCAAGCAATCCATGTTTCACCTACATAAAACCCTTCCCCCTAGCACAAGTCTTTAAAAATCTTCACCATCTAACACAGTTTTAGACTAAGCCAATAACCTCAATTAAATATGCTTCAGTATATAAGCTAATAAGTTGCTCAATAATTACTCAAACATTGAAATATTCAACAAAGCTAACTTCCAACCACTTGAATTACCCAAAGATAGAAAATATGACCCCAAAAGATCTATTTATGCATATAACTTGGAAAACACATCGGTTTTCAAATAAAGACAAACTAACATTCAGAGAAGGAAAATTGATAAATTAATTGGCAAGGAAATGAAAACGAACACACCTTTGCAAGTAAGGTCTTGCCTGTTCCCGGTTCTCCATATAGTATGACCCCCTTGGGAGGCTTGATACCAATGTCTTCATACAATTCAGGGTGCGTCAGAGGGAGTTCGACTGCTTCTTTGATTTCCTGGATCTGTGCATCCAACCCACCTATGTCAGCATATGACTCCAAAGGCGCCTTCTCAACCTTCATCACTGATACCATTGGATCAACTTCGTCTTGGAGAAGGCCAACAACAGAGAGAACCTGAGAATTGAAGGGTTAAATAATAGAACCTAGACTTTCTTCCATCACAACTTCTGATAAAACACAATCCATTTCTCCAAAATAAGGTTTCCTAAATGAAATGGCAGATATTGAAGATTTTCAGCTGAAGAAAACATTACACTGTATGATTGGTTAATTGAATACAGTAGGAATAGTATTAATCCAGAATCATCAAAAAGCTGTATCTAACAATATCATGCGCGGAGCTGAGAACAAGCTTGTGAAAAGAAAAGTTTGACTCTGCCAAGTTGCATCTAGATACAAGAGAACATTTCTCTCATTTTTTTTTTTTTAATAAATTTGTTTACACATACAAGTTCTGCATCTGGATTTTGAGGTTTGTTAAGTGGAACTACTCGTGTAAAAACATAGAGCTAAGATTATCCTCAGTACATTTCTGACGTACAGTTCTGTGACTCTTACTTCAAATTTCTCTGCAGAAAATACAGCTATTTATTTACCTAATAAGATTTTTTTTGTTGATAAGCAAAGTTAAAAACAAAGAAATGCCAATACAGGGTCAAACCCTGTACACAAAAGAACTTGAAAGGACATCTACCTACAAGATCAACTCATCTAAAAACAACGTAAAAGATAGATGACTAAAAGAATGACCATCTTTTGACCCCAAAAGAGAGAGAAACAAGGAATGTTCCCTGAAAAAAGTGCAAAAGGCTTTCCACGTCTTCAAAAGTTCTCATAATCCTTTCTCTCCAAATACCACAACATCACACCCAGATGAGTGGTGTTCCAAATCCTTCTAGCGTGCCTCCTTGTACCCCACTGTCCTAGAGTCAAAAGATCTAACACTCTGGCAGGCATCACCCAAATAATCCCTAACACCTCAAAAGTAAGACCACAACAATTGTCACACCACAGTCCAATGTAAAAGAATATGGTTCATGAATTCTCAAACTGCTACACACAAAAACACACCACCACCAACAACAATAACATCACAAGCATTAATCTCACTATGGTAAGTTGGCTATGCAAATTGTATCTCTAAAATGATTTATATCCAAAGTCATATCTTTTATAAGATCATTATATCCCATGTCATGTGTAGGAGTTATATTTTTCCCCCTTTCTTATCCCTTCCTTTAACCCTTTTAGGGTTCATTTGGTTAGCAGACAAGCTATCGCATGATAAGCAATCAGTTTGCTTATCCTTCAGATTTTTAGTCCTGGACTTCCAAGTGTTTGGTTAGTATAACTACACTACAGAATATCCTGTATTTAATCATATCTCCTGTTTAGTTAATGCAAGGATAGACACAGGATAATGCAAAAATGACCAAAATACCCCTGTTACAAAGCCCTAGTTCATGCGCCAATCAGCTTTTATACCTGGAGGGCAAACCAGTCATTTTGCCCATCTATCCTACCCACTAGGACAATGAATCCTAACACACACACACTCCCCCCACCCCCCCGCGCGGGGGATTAAGTTATCCCTCATCCACGGGATTCAAATTCCCATCACATTTATTATCCTACGTGCATAAAAACAAACCAAACATGAGATAATTTTTATCTGCCAATTTATCCTATCCTGCAAACCAAACAACCCATACTATGTACTTCTTTCATTTCATTCACTTGCCTCAAAGGTAAATCTATCTGTTTTCTTCTCATGTGCATAATGTTCTAAAACATGCTAGGCGCTAGTCGGGCACCAAATCGGGGCCTAGCACCTAGGACGTCTAGGCGGACTGTTTTTTTTTTTTTAAGTTTTTTATGTAATTTCATGTTATTTTCAGATAAACCAAAGTTGATATATATAAGTTTATATATATAATAAATATATAAACTAATATTATATATATAATATATATATGTCTATACGTACCAATACTAGAGGGCGGAGGAAGAACAACCAACAGCAAGAGAGACGACTGGCGACGATAGCCAAGGGAAATCAAGAAATCAAGGACCAAGAGAGACGACTAGCAACGACAGCCAAGGGAAATCAAGGACCAAGAGAGACGACTGGCAGCGACAACAACGAGAGAGAGAAATCAAGCCACAGCACAACACAGGCACTTGACTTTCACGATCAGTCAGTTCTCACACCTCAAAACTTAAAAACCCTAACTTAAAACCTATGAAAATTAGGCGACCCAGGCTGCTAAGCGCCACCTAGGCGCCACTGATGACCGATTAATCAGATTGGTGCTTAGGAAGGGTGATTAGCCTATATTTGCGACGGCTAGGGGCAGCCTAACACCTCGGCGGTGCCTAGGCAGCCACCTAAGCCGATTTTTAGAACACTGCATAGGTACTGCCTAAGCCGATTTTTAGAACACTGCATAGGCACTGCCTAAGCCGATTTTTAGAACACTGCATGTACATCTATGTGAAGGTGGCTAAGCATATCCTAGCTCATCTTCAATTTAACAATCACATTAAACAATTTTGCAAACCATAAAAACACCAAATACTAAAATATGTTGTAATGACCCAAGGGTAGTAGTTGCAATTGCACTGGAATTGTTACTTGTAGTTACTTGAGTTGGTTAGTGTGTTAGTTGATTAGTTGGTTAATAATTGAATGGTTGTAAACAGCCTATAAATAGGCTATAGATTAGAGAATAAGGGCTTTCAATGGATTGAATGAAACATTTTGTTTTCCCTCCCACTCTTCTCTCCAGCTCTATACGTCTACAACCTTTCCTTTCCTTCTTCATTTATCCTTCTTTTTGTTCTGTTTTCTCCCTTCAATTATGTTTTTTCTTCAATTTCCTAATAAACCCTAGGGTTGCGACAATTGGTATCAGAGCAAATGGTTCTTGGCTGTGAATTCAACTAATTCCAGTAGTGATTCCGACGACAAAATTCAGTAAGGAACCTAGATTTTAGCGGATTAAATTTGGGGTGGAATTGAATGGGTTGCAGGAGATAATTCAAGAAGCAGCAAGTTTCGGTGATTCCAAAACAATTAATTTCATCAGAGTTAGGGGCCTTCAGCCATTGGACAGTGATTGGGTGATCCGATTTCGGGTAATCATGAAGACGTGGTTGTTTGATCTGAGACAAAGCAAGCGGTGTCGGAAGGACAGAGTCGTAAGAAGTAGACACAAGAAGGTCAATAGAGCCGGCGATCTTAAGGCGCAATTTCGAAGCAAGGACAACAGTGGTGATCAAAGGCGAATTTCGAGCAATTCTTGCCTGTCTCTTGAAGGCGAAGCAAGGACTAGGTCCGGGCACAAGTTCAAGAATCGCTCTTAATTGAAGCTGAGAATAGGTTTGGGTGCAAGTTCAAGAATCGACCTTGATTGAAGTTCAAGAGCGATGCTTCTTAGCTGAGAGTTCAGTAATCTCGGTATCTGATTCCAACAAATCTCGTAGCATATAGGGGTGGATTTTTTAAGGCAAATTCTAATAGGCGATGTGAATTCCTGCAATTCCTTGCGATAATTCCGAACCGACTTCATCAAGGTAGATCATAACGGAGCAGTGATTTCAGACGATTTCAGCACATTCAAGAGTTCCAATGATTTCAATTGGTCTTGGCTGTACGATTCTTGGAAACTGCTCAAGGCGATTGACAGATTGTTGTTTTAGAGGTGAATTTGCAAGGATTTGAACTGAGAAGATAGATACAGGAATTGCATATACTTGGAATAGAATTGACAACAAATTGAAAGGTCTATCAAGTAAGTTTGATAAATTTTTTATTAAGTTTACCAAGAAGAATCAGGTTGGAGACAAGAGTTACAACGAGGGGTTCAACAAGCAGAAACACAAGTACTCAGTTATGGAGTATTTGGTCAAGTTTGAGAAACTAAAAGCACGGGCGCTCCATTCCCATCCAACCTTAAATGAGTCTTATTTTGTATCAAGATTCACTAATGGTCTTAATGATACGCTAAGACTTATGGTGAAAATGTTTTATCCTACTACAGTGAAACAAGCGGCAGAGAAGGCGAGACTGTAAGAATTGGCACTAGAAGCTATTTGCAAAAAGCATGGGCTGTCACCTAAAAGTTATCTTAAGGGTAGCCAGTCGAACAAAGGTATTTCTGCAGCTACCCCCAGTTTACAGTAAGAAGTTGATGAATTTCTCGCAATGGATTAGGAAATTCAGGAAGTAAAAGATAATCCTATTGAGGAGATCTTTATGGAAGATGAGGAAGTAGAAGATGTTGTGAACTCGAGAAAGGATATGATCACAACAACTATTTTGAAGACTTCAAGTCTATTTCTCTAGAAAAAATGGGCAGTCCTCCAATACCTGATGACAATAAAAAGCTAATTTTTGAAAATCTACAGGATAAAGCCAAAGAGGAGGAGGAACAAGCAATTAAAAAATGTCAATGTGCGGCAAAAGATTTTGTTGGTCTTTTAGGCACTACCAAGGAAATCACAACAGATGGTATTGTTGGATATTTCTTAGCCGCTAAAGATGCAAAGGAGTTGGGGCTGAATTTAGCAAAGGAAAATAAAGGAGGTACTTCAAGAAAACTTTAAACACCTACTGAAGAAAGAGATATTATTTTCTCTTTCATTCATCAAATAAAGCCAAGAAGGAGAAAGAAAAAGAGGCCAAAGTGAGTAAGAGAAAAGAATAAGAAAAAGTGAAGACGAAATCAGATTGTGAAGGCTAGAATTGGATGAAGGACAGGATCAACAACTTCAAGTTCTTGGAGACAAGAGCTCTCTCAAGAAGAGGGCAATTGCCATTACCCTAGGGCAGTAGTTGTAATTGTACTAGAGTTGTTAGTTGTAGTCACTTGAGTGGGTTAGTGTGTTAGTTGATTAGTTGGTTAGTAATTGAATGGTTGTAAACCTCCTATAAATAGGCTATAGGTTAAAGAATAAGGGTTATCAATGGATTGAATGAAACATTTTATTTTCCTCCCCACTCTTCTCTCTCGCTCGGTACATCTAAAACCCTTCCTTTCCTTCTCCATTTCTTCTTCTTCCTGTTCTGTTTTCTCCCTCCAATTTTGTTATTTCTTCTTCAATTTCCTATTCAAACCCTAGGGTTGTGACATGTGTCTCCAATTTCTCACATAATCAATAGTGAGAATGGAGTCATGTGTGTCGCGAACCTAGGGTTCGTGATAGGTTAAAAGAGGAATTGGAAGGAATTAAGGGATAGGTTAAAAGAGGAATTGGAAGGAATTAAGGGAGAACAGTATAGAGAAGAAGATTTAGGGGGAAACAAGAGAAAGAGAGGGGAATTGGAGGGAGATTGAGAGAGAACTCTAGAAAGAAAAATGAGAATATTCATTCAATCAATTTAGGCATACTCCTTCCAACCTCAACTGTGGCTTGTATAGAGCCTAACAGCCTCCCACATACTCTCATGTGCAATATAACAACTAGCCTAACTGCCTATAGAATAGAACAAAGCCCTATAACAGAAAAAAAGAAAGAAATTACAATTATTGTATATTGCATGCCAACTCCTAATATTATATTTATTAAACTATCCTTGGAGTCATGACAATTACCTCATCCTTAAGAGAGTTCTTGTCCCCAAGAACTTGTAGTAAGTAGCCATGGCTCTTCACCCAATTCCAGCCTTCTCTATCTATTTCATTCATCTTTCCTTCTTTCTCCTCCTAGGCCTCTTCTTCTTTGTTCATAGGTTTCCAAGATCCATCCCTAGCATAATTTGGCTTAGAACTTTAATAGAAGCAACCTAATCGACCTCAATGACTTCAGGTTCAAATTTGTGAGTGCTTGATGGAATAGCAGACCGAAGCTGCAGAAGGTGCTTGTCCCTAAGCAAGTCCTTCACCTGAAGGAAATTTGATAAAGGCAAAGGAAAGATGGATTCAATCTTGGACAAATCATTAGCTGACTTAATTTCTACTCGAAGATGTGAATGTAGCTCATTAATCGTCTTCCTTTCAACGTGACCACTCAAAATTGTCAATTCCAACTACTCAAATACCAAGAAAGCTAGACCCTTAATGTCCTCATATGGAGGTTTCCCAAAAAACAACCCATATTCCCCTGTCGGTAATTTAGCCTGTTAGGATTAAGAGCTCTTAGAAACTCAATTCAATACTTCTAGTTTGCCAAATCTCTCAACACTCCTCACCTGAAAATCACCCACAACAGAAAATATAAACTAGAAATGCAAGAACAAAGTTAAACAAAGAAAGAACATAAAAGATACAACCAAACCAAATCAGTAGACGCAAGGTTTATCCTAGTTCGAACTGATCAAGGATCAGTCCTACATCTAGCCGCAAATCCTGAGAGCAATTCTACTAGAAATTGGTGAAAACAAATGACAAGAACTATCAACTCTCTATCACACAAGTTCACTGCCCTCACACAAGAGATTACAAAGACCAACTTTCTCTCAAAGCCTTCTCTCTCCTCTCGACAATCTCACTTGTATTCAGAGACATAAATGAATGAAGTTTGTTATGTCTGACTACCTAGCCTTCACCTCCTATTTATAGACCATGGGGGGCATTAATTACAAGGCCTATTATTTAGCCTACACAAAGACTAAAATATCCTTTATAATAAACATCTAAGTTAACTACTCCCTAACTTAAAAAATTCCAGTCGCACTCATTCTTCTAACGAGTTCTAATGTCTTCTTCATCTTCTAGACAGAATCATCCATGCAAAAACCCAACATAGCCACATCTTCTTTCTGTTCCTCAGAATATTCCCGAAACTCACTCTCAACATTTTTCTCCTCCACTTTAGCAAAACCTTCTTCTTTTTGCTCACCAGAATATTTCAGAAGCTCGCTCTCCACAGCTTCCTTCTCCAAGAATCCTCTGTTATAATAATTCAATCCTGATGATTGTTTGTTTGAATCAATCATCTTCTAGTGAGAACTTCTTAGTTGGTCATCTTAAACGTTTCTTCTTGGTTTCTCAAATAATTCAGTGGGAAAGCTTTAGTGATACTTCTTGGTCAGTATCCTTGCAAACTCCTGCAGCTGCTCTCATATCATATAGCTAGATTCCTTGCACGTTTTGCTAACCCAAGGGTCTAATGATTGTTCTCGTGCTTCTTGATTCGGCCCAAACTCCTCATGATTTCTATTGAATGAAAACATAGCATTCTTTTCCTGCAATTAAGGTTCCAATCGCATCGTGTGTGCACTGCTTCCCTTGGTCTCACGAGCAGGAAAGCCCATTGGAAATGTGGCATCCTTCTGCTACAATTGAGACTCCATTGGTCTCATAAGTGCACTGCCCGTCATGGCTGAAATCTTGTGCTACATGGTCTCATGCGTGCACTGTCCATCATGGCAGAAATCTCACAAGCAGGACAAATCAAAGGCCAATAAACAAGAACTCTGTACATCCTTTGAAATTAGCAATCGAGAGTCACTTATTGGAATTTCGAATTCCATCAAATCCACCAATCTTTGGAATAATCAATTCACCGAGGTCGCTTAGATATGTTGGGTAATCAATGTCCTCAGAGCAGTTAGCAACCTATAATCGACTTCTGTGGCTTACGGCTAACGAGTGCCACCTCACCCACTGCTTCAAGAAGTCGCCCAGTCCCAGACTTAATCCGCCTCAAACAAAACCTGCCAAGATCTGGGTCTGCTTCGCCTTCAATCGAGGATCACTTGCTGGAATTACTATTGAAAATGCAAGCCTGTTGTGCCTTCCAGTTCACAATCGTCTGGCCTCGAATCCGCTTCAGCTTATGGCAAGTTAGTCACAGCACCTACAATGCACTGGTCAAAAGCTTCACTGTCTGTCTGCTCTAGTCAAGATCACTACTAGTCGCCAACCTCTTGCCAATGACAACCCAGCCAATGACGCATCAAAGTTTCCTTCCCCTAGTTTTGCCCAATCACTGATCGTAATTTGACAACAGCCGTGACACCCACTGCACTACTGTGAGGAACCTGCTACACAATCGCCAAAAACCTACTGCAACTGACTCAGCCACAACACCCACTTCCTTGCCCAACCAAACCGTGATCGCCAGAAACTCGCTACACAACCGCATTCGCTTGGAACTCTTGCACCGATCGCAACCTCCTAGCGTCAACCTCTGATCACCCACTCCAGTCATCCACCAAACCGCATCACCCACTCTAGTCATCATCCAATGGTCCACCGGCTTCGTTGTACTCTTCTCGGAACCACAACGAAGCTCACCTGATTGAATTTGCCAAGAAATAGCTATTGCCGATGGTCAATGATCATTGGAATCCCACCAAGCTTCCGCTGCGTCTTCGATTCCAATTCGAATTGATCACCTATTGTGCTTCGCCTCTCAATTTCAAATCAAGAATTGCTTTGCTCTCTCGATTACAACCTAACTACCTTGATAACTTCTGTTGCATCAGTGGTCCAAAATTCCCAACCGATCGATGAAATCGCTACCCATCCTATAGATCAACAAGCTCTAGATCTGATCGCGACCACTAATCGTCAGTTCCATTGCAATCGTTGGATCCTATGATGTAGCTTCCTACGATTCGCCTGCTCTGTTAAATTCACCGGCCTTCGACTGGAATCAAACTCACAACCAATGATTAACTGTTCTAATACCAACTGTCACAAACCTAAGGTCTGTGATAGGTTAAAAGAGGAATTGGAAGGAATTGAGGGAGGGAATTAAGGGAGAACAGTATAGAGAAGAAGATTTAGGGGGAAACGAGAGAAAGAGAGGAAAATTGGATGGAGATTGAGAGAGAATTCTAGAAAGAAAAATGAGAATATTCATTCAATCAATTTAGGCATACTCCTTCCAACCTTAGTTGTGGCTTATATAGAGCCTAATAGCCTCCAACATGCTCTCATGTGCAATATAACAACTAGCCTAACTGACTATAGAATAAGACAAAGCCTATAACAAAAAAAAAAATGAAAGAAATTACAATTACTGTATATTGCATGCCAACTCCTACTATTATATTTACTAAACTATCATTGGGGTTATGACAATGTGATGCAGTTCAACTTGAAGGCATTCTTGAACACCATATGGCCTTCTAAGGGAAACCCATCTGCCCACAAATAAGATTAATTTTAAGCCATTACTTTTCATAGGCATCCTTCAAAAGAAACAATTAGAAGTAAAAAGGAAAAAATAAGTTTCTTTTCTAAAATTTTGGGTTTAAGGTTAGGGCAAAAGAAAGAGCTCAGGGTAAACACCATCTTTAGACTCATGGGAGGAGTAATTCATTAAAAAGGAAAAAGAAAACACACTGTCTTAGACACATTATATAATCTATGTAGCCAACCCCACTTAGTGGAATCACTGGTTGTGATTGTCATTGTTGTTGTACTCTACATTTATAACTGCAGTAATTTCACAAACGTGAACACTCATTGCTTGAGTGATTGTGTAGCAACGAGCTACAAGAGACCAGAACCTTAAGCATTGAACCTAAAAAGAATTATTTGTTCCTTGATTGAACCAATACAGCTGTTCCACTGGGGGTGATGGTGGAAGTATTGCTAATGGCTAATTGCTCAAAGAAAGGGCTTTGCTTGTCCCGTTTAGTATAGTAGTAGCAGCAGTAGTCTAGGAGATTAAAAATTTTCCAATTTTTCAGCAAACCCAACCCATTTTTTGTGAAATACAAAAAGCGCAATCCTAACTTAGCTTGATAGACCAATGGTTACTTCCCCATCTAAAAGGAACAAATTAAATGAATCCAAGTTTACTCTTCTTTTTTTTTTTTTTTTGTACATTAGAAAATGGGAAGCAAATGAACAAATATTGGTAAGAAAAGAATTGTTTGAATAGATAACAATAACTAACGCTAACACAATTCATTATAGTAAAAGAAGGAAAAACCTCACACACTAGGTTGATAATTAAAAGCCGCATCCCCATCAATCCCGAGAATAAACAATCAGAGAAGTACATACCTTATTGTGCATCAAGATGGCACATCCAGGCTCGAGTTGATCCTTATCGACGAACGACAAAATCCCCACATAGTACTCCGGCCCCACCGACGATGAAACGATGGCGTGATTCTCGTCGATTAGCTCCTCCAGATTGCCGACGCTCATGGGCGAGCCCCTCAGATCGTCGACCTTGGAGCGATCCTCCTCGGTCTTCTCCTCTTGGGGCTTCAACCTCTCCTGGTTGGCCACGAACTCTTCCTCCATGAGCAGATAATCCTTGATCCGCTCCAGCTTCAGCAGTCGGAGCTTGCACTTCGTCAGTGGCGTCACCGTCGGGAGGCGGGCGGCAGCCTCTGGCCCCTTCTGCTTGCGCTGCTTCCGGCCGACGCGAGCGGGCGGCGCGGCCGGCTCGAACTTCTTGTCCTTCTTATCCCCCTCGTTCTTCCGGTCGCCCCCCAGGCCTTGCCGGTTCAGGCCGCCGGGCGTTCCCTGACCCATGATTTGGCTACTCCGAAGAGAGATTTAGCGAAGAGAGCGAGAGAGAGAGAGACAGAAATCTCTCTCCACTGGCTTGCCTGCAAAGAAATGATATTCACCTCGTCTAGACTAGCTTTATATATTCGAAGTTAGCTGATCGGGCCAACCCGATTTGGTACCATTTCATATTGGGCCTCCATGGAATGAAGGCCCAAATAATAAACGACGGCAACAAGCGGTCCCCTTATGACGTTTGAGATTGGGCATTGTGATATTGGGCCCTCAAAAGGCCCAGCCCCAATTTGCTGAGATGTTGTATGTTAAGGCTTTCAAGTTTAAGCGGGATAAATATTGCCTTAACACCTCATAAAAAAAATAATTGACTCCAAATTCTTGGAAGAAAGAGAGTTTGGTTAAGTAATTGGCAATTAGTGAAAACTTTATACTGTGTTGTCTTTAATTTTTAATTTTAAGTTTTAAATTTATTTTCTATTTTTTATTTTGGTACTCTATTTTTAAAAAATTAAAAATATATTTTTTTATCATTTTGAAAAACTATTTCTCAAAACAAAAATTAGAAAATACGTTCCTTTTTTAAAATTTGAAAATAATTTTTTAATGACATTTTATTAAATGAATTTAATTATCTAAAAAATTAAAACTATTTAATTTTGAATAAATAAATAAATTAATTTTAAAAAAATAACAAATGCTATCATAATGTGATTATAAATAGAAAGTATTTAAATAAAAATTAAAGACGTAAACTAATATTACATAATAATGTGATTATAAATGATAAGATTACATTATTAAAAAAAGCATTTACTTTAGAATTTTGAAAAAACAAATATTTTATAATATTTTATTTAATAAATTTAATTATTAAATGATAAAATTAACTATTTTTAATAAAATTTTACTATTAAAATAAAATAATAAATTTAATTAATAAATTACAAACATCTGAGTGATAATTTATAGTAAATATTATTATACATAATATATGTAATATACTTAATAATACACTATATGTTATCCTATATTTGTAGTTATAATATAAATATATTATATTTTTTAAATTTTAAATAAATATATAATTTTATTTTTAAAATTTAAGAATAAATTTTTTTTTCTTCTTTTCTTTTTTTCTCTTTTATTTTTTAGAGCCAACATGAAATACAGGTTGTGTTTTCCATGTTTTGGATTTAAAGATTGTTTTGGTTGAAAACAACCAAAACAACATTTTGTTATTTTGAATTTTTTTTATAATTTTTTTATTTTAAAAATATATTTTTTAAAATAACAAAGTAAACGCATTTTCATTGTTTTAGAAAACTAAAAATAAGCTAAAAACAACAAAGAGAACACAACCTTAAATTCTAAACAAAATTAGTAAATAATTACACCTAATTAGGTTAAGATTTGTGATAACCCATTGTGAAGTGACAATTTCTATTTAATTTTTCGTCATTCAAAAATTATGAGAACGTGAAATAACATGTTAATTTGGAAAAAGGCATATCAAAATAATGAAAATGCATAATATCAACTAGTGTTTGCCCTAGATAGTCCCTACTTATTTCTTCTTTTCACCGCTTGTTTGTAACTTTCTTGTGAATTTTTCATCACTATCACAAGAGAACATGAAATAACGTGTTATTGCTTATCTTGGTAATTTACTTATATTTAGACTCTTAAATTCTTAAAAATTGCATCTTTATCCTCGAATTCTTAAAAGTCTCACTTTAACCTATTTTCATATTGTATGGATCACAAGTTTAATAGAGTAGAAATTACGATAGTATTAAAGAATTCTAATAGATGGTTTTACTCAAAATTAATAAACGGTCAAACTGCTTTGCCTGAATGTTCACATAGCCAATGCATGCAAAACAACTCCTTTAAGACAAAATCATGAAATATATCTTAAAAAATCTCACCAACTTGCCCATATTCTTGAAATTTATTCCAATTATCTACGCGATCCATTATTAAGATAAAATCGTGTTGTTGCGCCTCTAAACATGGCTAGACCAAAGAATATCTATTGACAATATTAAATCGAACCTAAGAGAAAAATTAAACTGAATCGATCGATTAACCCAAAAAATCGAATTAACTAATAACCAAATTCAAACTGTATAAATCGAATTGAATTGATTAAACCGAATAAATGTAAAAAAAATTTAAAAAAATCAAAATAACTTATAGAAAACATATAAAATTGAAGAAAAATACGTCATTTTATAAACATCAAAATAATATTGTTTTAAAATTCAGTTGATTCGGTTAGTTCCGTTCTTCCAACCCAAAAATCCAAAACCAAGCTTTTGAGAAAAATTAACAGAATCGAACCAATACAAAAAAAAAAAAAAAAATCAAACCGAACCGAACTGAAAAATTCTATCAATTCAATTTGATTAGTTTGGCTATACCAGAATTTTGCTCCCTGGGAAAAAAGTTAAAAATTTTGTGACTAAATAATGTTCATTAAAAATTATTCAACTTTTTGAAGTTAATTTTGGGTAATTAGTATTTAAAATAAAAATAAAAGGATAAGATTTGGAGAAATCTATAAATTCACAAATTAAAGTAAAATGTTAACAGTTTATTAATTAAAGTTAATATTTAATTCAATTAGAATTTGTCACCTCACTTGGTCTTGTCACTTGTTTGTAGAATGAGACTAAGTTAGTTGGCAATGTAAAATGTCATTCAAATGGAGGACAGGAATCCCGGGAAACAAACAACCAATTCAGCCAAAATACTGGATCACCATCCTCCCCGCAACAGTCCTCGCTTAATTTCTGTATAACCACCACAACAATGGAGAGAAAATTGCAGCCATCTACGCAACACCTCTGAGAACAAAGCCCCTTTTGCTCTACAAATACCAGTCCCAGATCAGTGAAGGCGGCACGGCAACCACCATTCTCTTGAGTCTGATTAACAAAGAGAGACGAATTAATTAGCGCTTCTTCACGTCGACCACCAGGACCAAAGAAATATGGCGAGCATGGCCCTCAAGACGATCCTCACCAAGTCCCACCACCGCGCCGGAGCAGTCACGGTCCGGAACCACCCATGGAGCTCCAGGTCTTTGGTCTCCTTCACACCCCGGCATTTACAGGTGAAGTTAAGGGTCCTCTGCTCTAATTCCGTTCAGTACTGTTGTTGAACACCACGTGTTTTCTGAAATGTGGATGTGAATTCTAGGCTGGTTTCCGCAACGGAGGCGTGAGTACGCAGGCGTACGACTCGGCTGCTGATGCGGCGAAGCAAGGCGCCAACGAGGCGAGGTCCGCCGGCCAAGAAATGAAGAACACGGTGGCCAATGAGGCCCAGTCAGCCGCCCAAGATATCAAGAACAAGGCTGCTTCTGCTGCCGAAGATGTGAGACATTAACTCGCTAGCATTAACCTCCATTACTTCTTGTTTCTTCACACACATAACAATCCACACGGGAAAACGTCTTTTTATCAGAATTTTCCAAGTATAATCTTTCTACATGGATTCTTTTTTCTGTTTACAAGGTGAGCCAAAAGACACAACAGGCCGCGGGGAAGGTGTCGGAGACGGCGGAGAATTTGACGGAGAAAGCGAAGCAAACGGCGCAAGATGCATGGGATTCAGTGAAGGACGCAACGCAGAAGATCAAGGACACGGTGGCGGGCAAGGCGGAGGAATCCAAAGAGGCTATCAAAGAGAATGCGGAGAAAGTCAAGCGCAGTATGAACACGAAGAATTGATTGATTGATTGTTCAGCTTGGCTTTGTTGGGTTCTTCGAGCTGAAGCGCCGCCACCCTTTTGCACTTTAATTTTTAGGCTGCTGATTTGTTTAATGCTGCGAGTTAATTCAGTATTCTGCAACTGATCATTCCTTTGATTCCTATTTCAAAATCAACTTCTCCCTAACAATTTAGGACCAAATGAAAGTATATCACAATCAAATCATTACACACATAAATGAACATAAAAAATTTCCTTTAATTAAGCTAAAGATGGAATTTCCTCTGTTTCTAACTTAAAATTTTTATTTTTTTTAGAATTTTATATTTATTTTTAGATTAAATAACTAATTTTTTTATAATTTTCTATATTAAAAATTATATTCATAAAAAAACTTTATATTTTTTTTATTTACACATTTTCTTTGTGTTTCCATTTCCTACTTTTTTTTAAAAATGTTGTTTCCTAATTTTCATTTCTTATCGTATCCATTTGTCATTTTCTATCTTTATTTTCATACAACCTAAGTCAAGAAAATGTGAATCGGTTATTTTCTTTTAAGAAATTTTGACTTAAAACTTATAATTTTAATTTAAAAAAAATTTATGTAATGGCCCGTCTCTCGAATCTCCCACTAATAAAGGAGATTCATGAGAGAGTCATCACTGATAAGGTATATAAGCAAAATCTCACAAAAGCCATCCACATGGATGCACAAAAAAACCATAAAACCCCATATATATACATGTACAACACCAAGTCATTATAATGCTCACTTTAGGTTTAAACGCTCATATAACACAAAATATAAAAAAGACAAAAAGAAATTACAAAATAACACTCAGTTCGTTGCCTTCAACACAACCCTCAATGATTCCCAAGTTGGAAAGTCATTTGTACACATATCTAATACGACCCATCACTAACGGCTAGACCAGCCATTTTCCTTTGCTTTCCCTTTTTCTTTTCCTGAAATGGCACAAGAAATAGTATGAACCACATGATTCAACAAGTATATATAACAATAAATATGAGCAATGAATGGAGTCAAAGTTTATATAGCAACAATATAATCAGTCATCAACACTCATACGAAACCCTCACCCCAAGAAGAATAATTCTGGTGTCATTATGAATAAAAGTTATCTATCATTTTCCCACCATGACTAAAGTATCACATAGTATCACATGCCATGCATTCAACCTTGCCATATTTTTTAATGCATAATGAATAATGATATGCTGTATATTTAGATCATAGATATGGTGGACCGTTATCTATCTCCTACACCTAGTTCAAGCTAGGTGACATTCATATAATATACATATGGTGGACCGTTATCCACCCTCTCACACATTAGTCCAAGCTAGGCGGCATTATGAATCACAGTTCTCACAGTCAGGCATAAGCATACTAGCTTGGTTGGGATATCCCTCTATCACACGAATTAATTGCTACACAATATATATATATATATATATAGCTTGCACACATATGCCAATGTATGAAGTAGGCATTCTCATTTCCAACATAACATGCAAATTATGCATTCTCATGATATTGTTCATCATTATCTCAATCAATGATGCTTTAATGATAGCGTCTTCTCATCTATTATGTTTATCTTTATGCATTTATCGCACCCAAGTGTGAATACAAATACAATAAGAAATGCTTAATAAGATTCCCTCAATTCTCTAAGAAATTTGTCAACAAAATAAAAAATA
This sequence comes from Diospyros kaki, assembly GCA_036245055.1. Taxonomy (NCBI): domain Eukaryota; kingdom Viridiplantae; phylum Streptophyta; class Magnoliopsida; order Ericales; family Ebenaceae; genus Diospyros; species Diospyros kaki. The sequence goes on along the minus strand of BSEG01000002.1, from coordinate 2,801,155 downwards.
CATAGCCTATTAATGGCTCCCAACCATACTCAAATCATATTCCATGAAAGTTATTTATTTCTCAAAAATCGAAGCAATGCGGAGTACTCAAAATAGAACAATTCCAAATTATGTACAAGGATTGGTAGAGCTACTGCAGGCTCGAAACATACCCAAATGATTCAAGAGTTATGCCAAAACAATGCTTAAGGAGTCTAATTTATGAAGCAAAATGCGAATTTCAATTCGGATGTCTCTACAGAAAGTTATGTTCCAAAAATCGAGACATGGTCGAATTATGAAGAAACAAAGATTTCCATATATATAGCATTAAGTTCATAGGGCTCTTAAAAATTCAATACTTGGCCAAATGATTCAATTTTTACACCACATTAAATATTATTAAGTCTAGTTTATAACACAATAAACGATTCATAAATTCGATATTTTTACAAAAAGTTATACCCCAAATAATAGGGCATGCATAGACTATCAAGACTAAAAATTAAAAATGGTCGATAGATGGGAAGGAAATTATTGACCAACAAAGGCTTTTTCACCCAAATTGTCGATCGGTCGACCTGTAAAACCCTCTACACTAAGACTATCAACTAGTTATGGAAAACGATCGATCGGCAAAACCTTTTAAGCCATGAACAATCCACATAATACCCTAAAATACATGCAAGCAACACCAAATTCCTGCATGCAACTATATCCTAGCAATAAACACACCATTCCTTTTAGAAATACGGGGTGAATCAAGTCCCCGTTTAGATAATAGGCACGGTTTAACAGAAATACAAGAAAAACAACACAAGACGCAATCAACCAGATTTATACAAAAACTTCTTTTCAAAATAAGGGTTTAATGAACTTTAAACCCAGAAATTGGTGAATTAAGATCATCAATGAAAAAAAGAAGACCAAGCATTACGTCAACAAGAGACCACAATGGAAGCTTGCTATGTAAAAGAAATAGATTAGAAACTTACATAACCAAAAAGAGATGCAAGAAGAACTTGCCTTGATAATGCTTGAACCAAAAAAAGAAGAAACATCTAACTGCAATCCCTCCACTTGAAGCTTCACTAAGGATTAATAATGGGAGAAGAAGAAAGAAATAAGGAGAATAAGTAAAGAAGAAGAACATGAGGACTTCTCGAATGAGAGAAAGAAGAAAGAGAGAAAGAAGATAATGCCAAAAAAGAGAGGAATGGGAGAAAAGCAGTCTACCACCCACTCTCTAACAACCTCCTTGCATTTTTACCATTTTGCCCCAATTACTAACACACACCACAATCTCATTAAACCTATTTTGGTCTTTTATTTCTTTTTCTTTTCTTTTTTATTTTCCTTTTTACTCAATAATACACATAAAAATATTCATAATAAATATCCATTTATGATGTTCCCCTTTTACCCTTAGGTTTATCTCAATCAACATATAAGATAAGTCCTCTTTAGACTTTTTATAATCCATTTTTATTTTTGCTAAATAAAATACACAAATTTATGCACATGGGCCCAATGCCCATTTCATTAGCTCAACTCAATGGCCCAAACATATCCTTAGGGTCAATGGGCTTTACAACTTTACTTCAAATAAAACACAACAAATTTGCACTTGGTTTTAATCCAAATTTCAAAATCCAATCCCTTAAATTAGACATCACAATAACATATGGGCTTAAGCCCAATTGGTAACCCCAACCCAATTAAGCTCACAGATTTTAACTTTTCAACATTTCTAAACCCTTGACTTTTCAACCCTCTTCACTTCTATTGACTTGACTTTTCCACTATACTTAATCTCCCATTGAGATTTCAACTTTATTTCTCTTTATCCTTTCCACATAATTTTCATCAACTTGGATGTTTCTTGACACATTACATATTTCCATGAATTAATATTTCTATTAATTTGTCTTTTTATGAACGCATACAATATTTTGGCCCATTTAATTTAAATCATGCTTAAAATACATCACACATAATAAAATCATGTTTCTCATTCAAATATAAAAATAAATGCATAGACAACCAAGAACATAAAGATGAACTTCTTTCAGACTTACATCATTTCCCTTTAAAGAAAACTTCAAAAACTCTACTAAATAAAATTTATACCTCTTAGTGGAGTTAAAAACCAATACAGATCTCTTTTCAAATCGAACCAAGAATAATGTTCTTATCGATAAGAACAAATATTTGAGTTTTGAATTTTAAATTTATTTTTTATTTTATATTTTGAGTGTCTATTTTAAAATTACTAAAAACACATTCTTTTTATTTATAGCGTTTTTCGCGTTTTAAAAATTTTGAGTTTGTTTGTAACGAGAACAACTAAAATAATTTTTTGTTATTTTGAGTTTTCCTTACAATTTTTTTATTTTTGAAAATAAATTTTTAAAAATATGAAAGTAAATACTTTTTTACTGTTTTAAAAAACTAAAAATAACAAAAAGAACAATGCCTTATTTTTTTGTCACCTAAATATTAAAAAGTAAAAAAAATATATATTTTCTTAAAAAATATTTTACACGATAACAAAGATAATAAATTAAAATTCCTAAATTTTATAACCCACCAGATCACAAGCTTATTCTTCACACACGCACGTAGGCAAGTAAATATTAAAAAGCTTGATCTCTATCCGCTTATTACCCAGCTTTTGGTAGCGCCGTATCGAATTTCGTTCAGTCTTCCCTCGCACTCCGCATGATCGACACGTAATTTTTTCAATAATAATAACAAATAAAACAACTCAGCTCTAACTCTAAGAGGATAATCGTTTCCATCTTTGGATCTCTAATGTTGCTTACACCCCTTTGACTGATCCAACGGCAGATCTGCGTCTCACCTCCGCGGGCTCCACTAACGTCACACCCACGACGTGGCAAGACGTCATACGACAGAAGACACCACCGTTGCCTGGACGCACGTGAAAATTCCCATCCCATCCGAACCACCTCGCTGTCACGTACGGAAGATCCGCTGCACAGGTAACTCCGAACTTCAATCGACGTGGCACAATCCAATTCGTCCTTCACGTGAATTTCCCCGGCAATGCTTCTCCGCGGCGTGGGGGTAAAAAGCCAGTGGTTTCGGGTTTGGACCACGAGTTCAGACAAAGGGCGTGCGAAGAAATAAAGGCATCGGAAGTTGTTCTGTGGTTACTCTGAGTGTGAGTTTCGAATATTAAATTATTTTATTTGTGAAAATGACTCGGTGCTATTCAACTCGCACGAGCAAGAAGACCACAGAATAATGATGGGCTAGGCATCATTCTAGCTAGACAGTTCAGGCCCAATCTAGCCTCTCTCTCGGCCCATCTCTTGGCCCATGACGGTCCTAATTACCTAGCCCCATATACCAACATGCAACAATATTATTGCAACATCTACTGGGTATTTGTGCGCCCACCTTAGATCTCATCCACATTAATGAGGGTCTTGTTAACGTCATGTTGTCACCTAGGAACCCTCGCCGACGTCGATATTTAGTCTCATTTCCTACAAAAGCACAATACATGTGAAGATGACATATCTTCCTCCTATATTAGCTGGCTCTCTTCAGAGCCAAGGTATGCGCTCACTCTCTAACTTGCTAATTTACAGTTTTTTTCTTTATTTATTTGGACATCGGAGTGCTTGCAGGTGCCGCTTGCCGGAGCGCTGACCGAACCATCAAAATCTCCCTGGTGCATCTTTTCTTTCCCATTTTCGCACTTATTTCTCAGAACGAGAAAAACGAATCACAATCGAATAAATCCAAACGTCGACAAACCTTTCCACATAATTGCCATCAACTTAGATTTTTCTTAACACGTTGCATATTTTCATGAATTAACATTTTCATTAATTTGTCTTTTTATAAACACATACAATATTTTGGCCCATTTAATTTAGATAATGCCGAAAATGCATCACACATAATAAAATCATATTTCTCATAAAATTCTAAACCCATTAATAGATCGTTACATTTTAAAATGAATTTCAAATATAAAAATAAATGCATAGACAGCCAAGAACATAAAGATGAACTTCTTTCAGATTTACATCCTTTCCCTTTAAGGTAAACTTCAAAAACTCTACTAAATAAAATTTCTACCTCTTAGTGGAGTTAGAAACCAATACAAATCTCTTTTCAAACCAAACCAAGAATAATATTCTTATAGATAAGAACAAATCTTTGAGTTTTGAGTTTTAAATTTATTTTTTATTTTATATTTTGAGTGTCTATTTTGATATTGTTAAAAACGCATTCTTTTTATTTTTATCATTTTTCGAGTTTTAAAAATTTTGAGTTTGTTTGTAATGAGAACAACTAAAATAATTTTTTGTTATTTTGAATTTTCTTTACAATTTTTTTTATTTTTGAAAATAAATTTTTAAAAATATGAAATTAAATACTTTTTTACTGTTTTAAAAAACTAAAAATAACAAAAAGAACAATGCCTTATTTTTTTGTCACCTAAATATTAAAAAGTAACAAAATATATATATTTTCTTAAAAAATATTTTACACCATAACAAAGATAATAAATTAAAATTCCTAAATTTTCTAACCCACCAGATCACAAGCTTATTCTTCGCACACGCACGTAGGCAAGTAAATATTAAAAAGCTTGATCTCTATCCGCTTATTACCAAGCTTTCGGTAGCGCCGTATCTAATTTCGTTCAGTCTTCACTCGCACTCCGCATGATCGACACGTAATTTTTTCAATAATAATAACAAATAAAACAACTCAGCTCTAACTCTAAGGGGATACTCGTTTCCATCTTTGGATCTCTAATCTTGCTTATACCCCTTTGACTGATCCAACGGCAGATCTGCGTCTCATCTCCGCGGGCTCCACTAACGTCACACCCATGACGTGGCAAGACGTCATACGACAGAAGACAGCACCGTTGCCTAGACGCACGTGAAAATTCCCATCCCATCCGAACCACCTCGCTGTCACGTACGGAAGATCCGCTGCACAGGTAACTTCGAACTCCAATCGACGTGGCACAATCCAATTCGTCCTTCACGTGAATTTCCCCGGCAATGCTCCTCCGCGGCGTGGGGGTAAAAAGCCAGTGGTTTCGGGTTTGGTCCACGAGTTCAGACAAAGGGCGTGCGAAGAAATAAAGGCATCGGAAGTTGTTCTGTGGTTACTCTGAGGGTGAGTTTCGAATATTAAATTATTTTCTTTGTGAAAATGACTCGGCGCTATGGTGTTGAAATAAAGTGGTGGGTATGGAGTTTTAACCTATATATAAGGAATATCAAGATGATAAATTTCCCTTTTTAAATAGTAGTAGATATGACTCAAATTGAACATTTTTTTAATGAGAGAGAATCATTTTGATAACACATAAATAAATTATTACACTTATTATCTATATTTTTTAATTATATAGAAAAAAATAGCGTCCTCGATTTGTTCTCTCTTTAAAAAATGAAATATCTTTTTTTTTAAGTCTCCCTAAAAAGCATGTTCTTTGCATCGCTTGGAGGCACCATTCAAGTTGGAGCGCATGGCCACTAGCGTACAATCCGGGGAAAGGTAAAGAAACTAGCAGCGTGAGCCTTTGATTTTGGGTTGTCTTCTTCTTTTTTTTCTCCTCTTCTTCCTCCTCCCCCCCTCTCCTTTCCCCTCCATTCCCTTCTCTATCTCTCTCCTAGTGATAAGAACCAAAAATATAGGTTCAAAATCATCCCACCAAACAAAAGGTCGAAGGTGTGAGCAAAAACTAGAAAAAGAGTAAGCGGTGTTGGTGGCAATTATCTGTTTTCAGTCGACGTCGTTAACACCGAAACACCTCATATTTTCCTTCGAGCAATACCCCATCAATTTTATCCTTGGAGTTTTGATGCCTTATGATCTTGCAAGAAGATTATGATAATTCAGCTTGCAAATTCTCTTTAACATTTAATGTCACTCCTTGGTTGCTCTTTATGGTATGAAGGATGGGGTAAGTGCAATAAAGTATATTAATTAGAGGGGAGAAGTCGTCTTTGATGGTTATGGAAGCAGATGTTTAGATATATATATGAGATGTTTTATGTTGATTCTTGGATGGGCGATTTGATGGCTAGAGGTAGGTGAAATTTTCTCCTTCTTCTCTGTCTCTCTAAAATTATATATCTAGTGCTAAAACCCTAGAAGAGTTTCGACCACCAAGCTTTGAGAGATGGCCTCCAGGGATTTATAATCAAAGTTTCCGACAAGCAAAAACTAGTGATGGGTTAGCAAAAACAGTGGGGTTGAGGCCTACTAGCACCGGCCATAGTATAGTGAAGGACAAGAAAATGATGGCAATTGTTGAGAAAAACGCTAGGCTTGAAAACCAGAAGCAAGATCTGATCGACAAATCTTCCGTTTATAATTGTGATGACTTCCCTGCTCTCCCAGAGTTTCCTTGTATGTCGTCATCTTCATCGTCTTCATCAATCCCAATGGTCGCGAAGCCAATTGCATCATCTTCACAGTCTTCCACGGCGACATCTTCTTCTTCAGTAGCTTCTTGGGTTGCCATGAGCAAAACAAACCAAAACCAACATGATGTGTCGTCGTTGCCGCCCCCTACGTTATCATCCACAGTGTCTTTGGAAGAGGCCCTTCTCCACACGCCAAAGAATGGCATCGACAACAACAATTGCATGAATGTGATGGACGATTTGGGGTGCATCAATTTGTTTGATTCAATAGAGTTTTGGGATCCTTCTTCAATTCTTAGAACTGAAGAATTTCATCAAGATCATTTCTCACAATTTCAGTGTCAAGTAGAGATTCAACAATCATATGATCAAGCTCAAAAAAATGGTGATCGATATGTTGCTCAAAACAACAATGAAGAGATCCAATTCCGGAAACATCTCAGTGAACTGGGGATGATGTTCTATGAGTGGTTAAAAGCCAACAAAGAGCACATTTCACCAGAAGACATGAGGTCAATAAAGATCAAGGAAGAAACTATCAAGTGCGCTTATAACCATTTGGGAGAAACACAAGAAGGAAAAAAGCAATTGGTGAAACTCATTCTAGATTGGGTCCAACAGTACCAACTCCATCAGAAGCCACAAAGAGAGTCAACTCCTAAGTTGATCCCTTCCCAGTACCAAGCACCTACTTTTCATCAAAACCCTAACCCTAATTTGAGTTGCAATGGCTTCCAACCTGAGATGAACCCTTCGTTAATGCCTTCACCATGGTTATCGCAACATCCACCTTCTTGTGTCACTAGCCCTGAAGCCATCGTGATGGCACCACCGGCTTTTCCTCCAATGGGCGAATATAGCAGAGGTGGTGCCCCATTATGTTGCTGCGGAACTCCTGTTTGTCTAAAGCAAAACTTAAATGGCCAGTCTAATTATCAACATTCGACAGAATATCAAACGCCGGTTGCTCCCCAAACACGACCTCCATCGCATTTTGCAACGGTATCTCAATGTAATTCACTTCCTGAGAACAACAATAATGTTGCTCCAATTATGGCTTCCCCCCAAAGTTTTGTCGAAAATGGGAATCAATATCCAAGTTATCAGGGCAATTGTGAGCAGTTGGCAGGGATGGGTTCTTCGGCGACTAAAGAAGCAAGGAAGAAGAGAATGGCGCGGCAAAAGCGGTTTGTCACACACCCTCGACATTACTATCATCGTAGCAATCAAAATCTTAGTGTAAACCAACACTCAAGTCATGGCAATGGAGCTCAAGCCAATTTGGCCAATTGGGTTCATCGATTTCCTAAAGTTACTACTCATGCTTCCTCAAAAGTGCTTGTGGTGTCAGATGTCAACCTGCCTAATCAACCACACCTAGCTCAAAATCAGCAACAACACCAAGCTTTGCCTGAAAAGCGACTAGTGAGACTCACAAACCTTGAATGTCATCCCTACTTGAGTTAACCAGAGATTAACCAATTCTTCTTTGATATGTCATGAGGGATACTTTTCATGAGGTTGATATCTATGTTTGTACAGGGCTTCAAAGGTGAGAACAACTTGAAATTTCTGCTGCAGAAGGTGTTAAAGCAAAGCGATGTTGGTAGCCTGGGAAGGATTGTGTTGCCTAAGGTACATTCTTGCTCAATCTTCCTTCATTCTGGATGTCTATTTCGCAATACATTGATTAGTGAAAATAATATATATAGCAATATACATATATATTGCTGAATTTAGGGTTTAAGGTTGTAATTGTTATTGTTGAAAATGGATGTGTATGTCAGAGAGATGCAGAAATCCATCTTCCACTGCTGGAGGCAAGGGATGGAATTACCATTGCCATGGAAGACATTGGACTCTCTCGGGTCTGGAGCATACGCTACCGGTATGTATGTATGTATGTATGTATGCCAAAGCAATAAATTTCTTAAACGCCATTGAGTTCTCATCTGTAATTAACCAGTGTACTGCCTAAAGTTTGTGTCTATAATCTTAATTTTGTGACGTTCCAGCTTCTGGCCCAACAACAAAAGCAGGATGTACATCCTGGAAAATACAGGTATGAAATCAAATGCATGTTTAGGGTTCACCTAGCAAAAAAGGAAGAAATAAAGATCAGGGTTCAGGCTTCTCCAAAATGATATGTCTTACATATATCAACTACTGGTTGTTTGTTTCAGCTGACTTCATCCGAGAAAACGGACTCCAGGCAGGAGATTTCATAGTTCTATACTCGGATATCAAATCTGGGAAATATGTATGTCTACATTCTAGTCTCTATATATCCACATACATACACACACACACTTTATTGTAATGAACCCATTTGATGAATTGAACAGCTGATAAGAGGAGTGAAGGTTCGGCCAGGACTGAAACCATCTGAGGCCAGGAAGCCATCGAAGCCATACAGAAACCTGCAAATAGCATCCCCAGGAGAAAAGAATGGCTCCCCCTCTCAACAATCTCTGGAAGACTAAAGTTGAACAGGACAGACCTTAATTTCGCTGCAATATTTCTCCACCAATCTCTCCATATATAAACATTGGCATACATGGTAGGACAATTGAATGGTTAGGATCTTTTGGTTTTGTATATGCTTTTAGTATGTATCTATGCAAGTTATAAGACTATAAAGGGCATTGCCCCGATGAATTTGAACTACATATGCTTGTAGGGTATTCTGTGTTGGGAGTTTCTGAACCATTTCGTGGCATTTTATGATAAATATTCTGGTTATATATGCTTGTTGGCATGCAACTTTTGTAGAATATAAGTCTGCATTTATACATTGAATAATAGATGTCTATCTGCAAATGTAAATGAATCGGTCATTTCCAGAAGTTCTAGCAATTAATTTGGCATTTTAACTACTGATTTTGAATCATAATGGTAGAGCGTCTGCATATATTCGTGTTACAGGTTATGACTAATCATCACAGTTATTCAGTTCAAGCAGATCACTGTGCAGAAGCTTTTGTTTCCTAGGTATTATATGGCAGTATGCTTAAAAGTATATCATAAAAGTGATGAATGATTGTTCTTAGAGATGTGTAGTATATGTAGCTAAGCCATCATGCTGGAAAATGTGTTCATTGATTATCCAGAACTGATTACTAAACTTTAGAAATATGTATGTGTGTGTGCTGGTGTATTGTGTGCATAATGTGCAAATAAGAGAATATGAGAGAACATTTTTTGCACTTTTACCATTTCAGGTTAGTTTTTCCATTTGCAGCTCTTCCATGGGTCAATCAAATAGACAAGTTTTTGCATGGATTTCTTGCCCCTTAAAATATTCCCTTTTTTGGCTTGGTGTGGGATATGAGAAAAAAAACCGAAGCAACACATTTATGATGGCATAATCAGCTGTTTGAAGCTGACAAGAATCATTTGCTTAGACAAGATCCAATATATTCAAGAACATAGTTTAAAAAAAAATCACAAAACCTACCCTTTTTCTGTAGGTAAAATTTCATTTCCCAAAGAAACAAAGGAGCTAGGTCCTAGGGGCAGGGAGGCTAATTTTCAAACTCATACAAACAAGGGGCGGCCTGTAGCCCTACAAATCAAATCTCTAGAACATAAGTCTGGGGTCGCTGGAGGAATTTAAAATGGCTGCATAACTAATACTACTGAAGATTTCAAAAAACTATCTACAAAATGACATGACTATACTTAAACTGAGTTGCCTCTCAGAACCCTTCCGCTAGGGATGGAATGCTCTCCCAACTGATTTTGGTTCCTGCCTTCCCATGGCTTCTTCTTCCTCCCCAAAATCCATGATCTCCATAGTCTCCTTACTAGATTCTTCCTCATCTAGCCCCCACTTCCCACCTTCTCCCCCACTAAACCTTCACTCTCATCTAAGTTTTGCTTTCCCCTGTTCCAGATTACAAAAATTTCTGATCGGCTCTTGTCTCTCCTATTAATACATAATTTCCCAGATCTCGACACAACCAAAACCAGATAAAACTCTAACAGAGCACTGCCTTGTGGTAGCATCACAATCCTTACCATATTGTCACTCTCTTACTCATCTTGTCCTCATATCCATAAATCCTTCCCCTTTAACCCTCTGCCTTCTGCTCCAGCCCGTATTTCAGATCCACGTTGCAACCACTGCTCTCTTATCTGTTCCCATGGAAGAAATCCTCAACCACAATGCAGTCAAAGCCAATGCTCAACAATATATTATTTGATACTGTTGATCGAGTTTTAGCAAAGCTAAACAGTCCTTTGTTTTTTGAAGTTCAGCTTTTTGACTCCTTGTTCTTGTAATATTCTTACCAAGCATTAAAAAAAAAAAAAATCATAGCAGCAAGCATTTGAATTTCAATTTGAGAAGAAGGAGAGAGAGCGTAAGGCTGGAAGGCAAAAGCTCTGTCAGGAAGAACAACCATGATTGAAGCAACCTTAGTAGCCTGGCAATTTACTCAATGTTTATCTGCTACGTTCGAAGAAGGATATGTCAAAAGTTGGACAAAAAGGTACGCTTATTTTGGTGAGGCAAACAAGAATGAAAGTTTTTTTCACTCAAAGACTTGGAAGGTTTCTGTAAGCCAATTGATCAAGGGGGTCTTGGTTTTTAGAAACTTTAATCAGATAAAGAAGTCTTGTTAACCAAATATGGATGGAGACTTCTCAATTAGGCAGAGCATAACTTAGCTACTCTTTGGATCAAAGTTATGAAACAGAAATATTTCTAAGTGGGTATTTTTTTAAAGGCCAAAAAGTTTCCATCAAGCTCTTCTATGCAGAGGATTATCATGACTACAAAATATATCTTCATCAAACGTGCAAGCAAACTGATGGGAAATGGAAACGCAATTAACAGTTGGAATAACCCTTGGATCCCTTTTATTCGATCTTTTAAGCCTCACAATAAGGTCCTTGGTCTGAATCCTCACTGAACATAAAGGATTTGAGAGGAGGGAGCTCCAAAACTTGGAAAGTAAAAAAACTTATGGACCTGTTTGACTAAGATTTTGTAAAGAGCATAAAACAAATTCCAATCGCATCCCAAGACAGGTCGGACTCATTGATTTGAATTGATAAGGACCTAGTAGGCTTCACTACTAAATCTGTCTTCCTCATTCTCCAACAAGATCAGATTACCTCTATAGCTTCATCTCAGCTCCATTCTGAAAGGCTCTTTGGGATCTTAGGATTTGTACAAGGTTTAAAAATGATGCTTTGAACATCAGAAACAAAGGTTCTCCCTACAAAATGGAGTTACCTATGAGGTTTCAGAGTTAAGATACTGCCTGCTGTCCATGTGATGGTCAAGATGAGTCTAATATTCACCTATTTACACATTATCCATTAGCTAGACTAGCTTTGTTCCATTTTATGGAGTTCTCTCAGATAGATGGATGTTTTAGGATGCTCCATGGGTTTGATAATGGTTGAGCTAATTTGTTCTTTTGTTTACTCTTATATATTTAAAAAAAAAAAGAAGACGAGAACTAGAATATAAAGGGGTGACAAATTAGCACACTCACATACTAAAATTAAATTATCAAACATTTCAATACCAGCAATGGAGATCATGCATACTAAAAAATAATGAACTAGCATATTCACATATCCATTACATATATACTGTAGGTATTATTGGAGGATTTATAAAATCAAATCATTTGTCTATTAAAATCAAATCACTTGTGTATATAGATATCTTACGCCTAGCAAAATATTGAAGTAATATAAAAATAAAAATAAAAAAGAGGAGAAAGCGCCACATGGCAGCCTGGAGCAGCCCCAGGTTCCCTCGGGTAGGGGTCACCTGGGTGAAAAAGGCCGCACCTGCCCCCCTTCCAAGGGCCACACAGCCGCAAAGTGGGGAAGGCCTGTGCGGGGGCAGTCGCACCCCTGAGTGGGGGTCACTCGGGGGTGCCACACCCATCTGCCTATGCTCACACCCTTGTCTGCCTGTGCCCATGTCCATGCTTGCGCTTGCGCATACTAGTGCCACCAATGATGTGAACCCTACGAAGGAAAGTGAGACCTGAAGCTCAAAATGGTTCCATTGTCAAGGATCATTCTAAAACGTATTTGTAAATACCAAAAAGAAATTACATTGACCCGTTATCTATAAAGAGATCAAAATCAAAGATATAAGAATGTTAGATTTGATGCTACACTCAACATAGAAGAGAATGAATTGTGAGTGATAACTCAAGAATGAACGCCACAAGATAAAATCTTGATAAATTCTTAATAGTTCATTGAAAAATTAAAGAAAAAACTCTCACAATTATTATTGTTCAAAAATTGAATTCTCGTCAAGGTTACATTGGCTTATATAGCCGAACACCAATCCTAACTGAAAGGAAATAAACAAAGTAGGAAAACAAAATAAGGGAAGTGATTAAATATTCATCCATTCCATCAATCTGCCACCAATTTTGACAATCACTCATTCAATCAACCAGCCATCAAATCTTGTCAATCAAACACCCATTCTATCAATCAGCCACTGAAATTGACAATCACTTGTTTAATCAATCAGCCACCAAATTTGACAACCACTCATTCAATCAACCAGCCACCAAAATTGCTGCCAAAATAATTGAAGTGTCAGCTTAACATGTTAAACGATGGAATTTGGCCACAAAACTAGTGGGCTCAAGGGCTTTAGCCTACGAGTTATGCTTAGTGGCTCGTTTTTGCTTGGAAAACACATATGATTCATCTAATTCCATCATGATTGGTCGGGCTGACTAATTCGATTGCGTCATTGTCAACCCAGCCAATCGTGATGGAATTGGATGAATAATATGTGTTTTCCAACCAAAAACGAGCCACTAAGCATAACTTGTGGGCTAAAGCCCTTGAGCCCACTAGTTTTGTGGCCAAATTATGTCATTTAGTGTGTAGAATTGGCACTTCAATTATTCTAGCATCAATTTTGGAGGTTGGTTGATTGAATAGGTGGTTGTCAAATTTGGTTACTGATTGATTGAATGGGTGATTGTCAATTTTGGTGTCTGATTGATAGAATGGGTGTTTGATTGACAAGATTTGGTGATTGATTGATTGAATGAGTGATTGTCAATTTTGGTGGCTGATTGATAGAATGGGTGATTGATTGACAAGATTTGATGGCTGATTGATTGAATGGATGATTGTCAAAATTGGTGGTTGATTGATGGAATTGATGAATATTTGACCACTTCCTTTATTTTGTTTTCCTACTTTGTTTATTTCCTTCCAATTAGGCTTGGTGTTCGACTGTATAAGCCAATGTAACCTTAATGGGAATTCAATTTTTGTGCAATAACAATTATGAGAGTTTTCTCTTTGGTTCTTCAACGAACTATTCAAAATTTATCAAGATTTCATCTTATGGCATTCATCTTTGACTTATCACTCACAATTCCTTCTCTTCTATCTTGAGTGTGGCATCAAACCTAACATTCTTATACATTTGGTTCTTATCTCTTTATGGACAACAGGTCAAGGTTGTTTCTTTTGTTATTTACGAATCTATTTTAGAACGATCATTGGCAAAGGAATCATTTTGAGTGTCGGGTCTCACTTTCTTTCGTAGGGTTCACATCATTTGGTATCAGAGCTTTGGCTCTAAATCAGGTTTAAACTATCCTTATTTGTTTTCATTGCCTGTTATTTCTCTTTATTCCCACGTCTTTGTTTAGTTGAAGTGATGCTTGCTATCTAGGTTTTGAATGCATAAAGTGTGTATTTAATTTGCCTATTTTGTGCAGTTTGATGCAAAAACAAAACAATCCTGGTTGCATCAAAATTCGTATCTTTTTTTTTCTTTCTTACTTCATTGTTTCATTATAACCATGTTCTTTTGCTTCTTAATTAAAATTCTGCTTATTCATTATCCTTTGCAAATTAACCTATTCTTATTCTTAGTGATTTGATTGGTTGAGTTTGGATTGTTGTAAGGAAAATTTTTTGATTGACTTTATTTGAGTTCAATAAAGAACTAAAAAATGAGACTAAAAAGTGGAAAAAAGCAAAATAGTGTGAGCTCATAAGAAGGTAAAAGACAAATTTGAGGAAACACATGAGGAAGTGTTTGTAAGATTCCCTAAGTTTGTTTTGCAAGGTATTAAACATGTCTCAAGAAAATGAAGCTCAGGAAAAAATAGATTTCAAACTCTTCTTTTTATCCTTAAAGCAAAAATTTGAACGAATGGAGATGAGGTTTGATGAGATAAATAAAAAAATAGATAAAGTTGAATCTAGTTCACAAATGAGGCAGCCACCTAGAGCTCCTACTATGAAACGAAAAGAGAGGCATCCACCTGGGTATGATTATGAAAATGACTATGGGGATGACCTAGATGATGATGATTGTGCCTCTAACATCAGTATAGGCCAAATTAGGCATGGGAATAGAGATAGAAGAGCTAAATATGGAGAGAGAATTGATAACAACTTGGACAAGATTAAGATGTAGTTTCCATCTTTCCAAGGTAAAAACAATCTTACAACTTATTTGGAATGGAAGACAAAAGTGATGGTGTTTGATTGCCACAACTACTTCGAATTGAAAAATGTAAAATTGGTCGTCGTAGAATTTACTGATTATGCTATTTTTCATTAGGATCAACTTATTTTGAACAAGAGATAGAATTGTGAAAGGCCTATTGAGACATGGGAAGAGATGAAGGCTATTATGAAGAGGCAATTCCAAGTCATTATTATGGGGACTTATTTTAGAAGTTGTAACACGCCTTACTCAAGGTTCCAAAAGTGTTGAAGACTACCACAAGGAGATGGAAATAACCATGATCTGATCCAATGTGGAAGAGGACTAAAAAACTACCATGGTCAGGTTCCTAGTTGGACTAAACCATGATATTGCAGATGTGGTAGACTTACAACATTACCTTAAGTTGGATGACATAGTGTGCATGGCCATTAAAGTGGAGCAACAATTGAAGAGAAATGGCCCACACGAATTGGGCAGAATTCGGGCTCTTCTTCAACATGGAAATCAAATTGGAGCAAAAATGATGTAAGGGCTAATTTCAAGACTAAAGTCGAAACCTCCAAAACAACAACGATGAAGGAGCACCAAACAAGGTAAAATCTGATACTCCACCTCCTAGAAATAGAGATATCAAACACTTTAATTGTTTGGGGTCAGGCTATATTGCATCTCAATGCACAAACAAAAGAGTGATGATTTTGAAAGATGATGGTGATATTGAGATCGAAAATGAGTTTGATAATGAGTCTATGCCACCTTTGGAGGATGCGAGTGCCATTGAGTACCCAGTTGATAGGGAGCTTTTGATGGCAATAAGAGCTCTTAGTGTGCAACTCAAAATGGATAAGAAGGTACAATATGAGAACATTTTTCATACTAACTAGATGACATGTCAATGATAAGGTATGTAGCATGATTATTGAAAGGGATAGAGAGAAGAAACATAAGATTGATAAGAAAAATAAGGATGAGTTGAAAAATGAGATTGTGGGTTCAGAAAAAAGTGAGAATGAAGTGGGTAGTAGCAATGAGAATGAAGTGAGTAGTAGCAATGAAGTGGGTTGTAACACCCCAATTCCCGGGACGTTACCGTAACGTAAGATTTCGGGGATATAATTTTTTTTTCAAATAAAAACCCATCACAAAAATCATTCCCTAAAGATCTCGTTACACCTTCTCAGTATATCAACTATGAACCATTAATAAACCAAGACAGGTTCACCAACACAAATGCGGAAGCTAGATCGAAACCTTAACAGGTCATAACCGAAACTACTTTATTTATATATAAAGCTACACCAACGTTTACATGACGTTTTTCAAAAGTAAACAACATAACTGAAAAGACATAATGTAAACTATCCACTAATCGTTGTCACTTCTCGACGATCCCTTTCCTTTTTGCACTGCTGCCTTCACCTGGAACGTTTGAATATTCCAGGGACAAAGTCCAAATTAGATGATGAATCATCTAAGTGAGAGTTCAAAACACATTTTTCATGAATAATACAAGACATGAATTAAACCAATACACCAGGTAAGCCCTAGCTCAAGAGAATTCCCACGCGCTTAACCCTACCACAGGAAAAGAGCAATCTCTCTAAAAGTTATGCCACCACACCAACTCGACGATGCGACGCGATTCTAGCTTAAATGGGGCTGCCAACGCATCTCACCAGAATACGTTCCCACCTTAAGCATCCAGGAACCACCATACAATCCCAACTCCAAAATTTCACATGGACCACCTAGTCGTCCTAGTGCAACTTCTCTGGCCAAACGGCCTGGCACGGAAATCAAGGCGGCTATCCTGACATGCACACCTAGCATCAGATACCCCTATTATTCCGTCACGCCCTTGGAGAATTACGGCTACACTATCCAGACAACATCCTAGGCTGACATTCCACATGAACAACATAGTATGGACCACCTAGTCGTCCTAGTGCAACTTCCCTGACCAAACGGTCTGGCACGGAAACCAAGGCAGCTATCCTGACATGCACTCCAGCTTTAGATACCCCTATTATTCCGTCACGCCCTTGGAGAATTATGGCTACACTATCCAGCCAACATCTGAGGCTGACATTCCATACGTACACACAAAACGCAAGACAATGCCACATTTCACAATTCAATGCATCATATAAACAACAATTTATAAAATGCAATGCACAAGTTCAAAACGTTTTGGGACAAACCTCCCTCATAAATCCAATCGTCACCGGTTACCATTTCAATGCACAAAACCATTTTGCATGAAATCGCCACATGTTCAGATAGAACAAGCACAATAAATCAAGTTTTGGGGACGAACACTCACATCTTAAAACCAAGTTTTCAGGTAGAACACTCACAATAAATCAAGCTTTGGAGGAGAACCACTCACAAGAAAGTCAAATTTTGGTAGCGAACAACTCACCTTGAACAAAACTCAGAACACCTCGAAGTCTTTTAACCAAACCACCTCCTTACAGGTCCTCACGCGCTGCCCAAGTGTTCTGCGCGTGTGATGTTTCGCGTATGCTTAAAAAGCCTTCTATCCTCTAAACCCGAAGCTCTCTTGTCTGGCACAAACTTCTCACAATTTCGAATGAGAAACCTTTGGTTATGCACCCCTATTTATAGGTTTTGGAAACTTAGCTACCAAGAAACATATATTCTGCAATCATTTCAAATCTTCCAAAATCTTTTACAATCATTCCAAATCTTCTAAAAATCTTCTGCAATCATTGTAAATCTTCCAAGATATTATATAATCATTCCAAATCTTCTAATATCTTTTATATAATCATTCCAAAATCTTGTAAGATCTTCTGCAATCATTGTTATCCAAATCAAATCTTTTCTTATCCAATCAAATCTTATACAAATCTTATCCTTAAAGTCATCATGAGCCTTCATCTTATCTCCAACGTCATCATGAGACTTCATCCTTATCTCTAAAGTCATTTATGAAGTTTTTTTCTGAATCTCCCAAATGCCCCTAGTAAAAAGATTTCAAGAATTACACTTTGGCCCGAACTTTTGGATAATTGCACTTAGACCCTTTTCAACATGGTCCCCGGGCTAATTTTTAATTGCATTTTAGTCCCTAAAAAATAGACTAATTGCGCTAATGCCCCTAATTTTTAGGTAAATTACACTTTTACCCCAACCTCAAAAATTACGATTTTGCCCCTGGCTCAAAAACTGAATTTTTCTTTAAAGACCTTTATAACCCTTTGAAATATCCTAAAACATTCTCTTTAAAATTCTGAAAAAATATCGTTTCGATCTCCCTCTGTCAATTTCGAAAAACTACACTTAGGCCCGAATCTTCGTTTTTGTTACAAACCCTTTTATTTCTTCCAAAAACTACTGAAGGGTTACTCTATATGCCAAATATGAACTTCCTCGGGGTTCCATTGACTTCCCGGATGCCCCGTACAATAATTCGATATTTCAGCCTAAATCACAATTGCCTTTTTAGCTGTACCGAGAATCGTTCCCTATCCAACTTCTTTTGATGCCTAAAATCATAACTCGTATTACTTGTCGATACTATATCATTTTCCTTGGCTATCTAGGGTCTAGGGTACTCCCTCTGACTAATTTGATCGTCCAAAATTGCGTTAGTGTACCCTATAGTCTTATTTTCCACAAAGTTCATTTATGCCCTTCACTAAATACCGTTTATATCCTCAAATCATTCCTAGATATTACATGGGTAGTAGCATTTGTTGAAGGAAAATATAAGGGTGAGATAAAAGGAAGTTTAGTTGTTGAAGAAAGTAAGGTTAAGACGGCTCTCATGGAAAATCAACAAATAATTTTTCATGAGTACGAGGAACCCTACCTTGTACGCGACGAAATAAACAAATCCATCCCAAGTTTGGTTAATGCTTTGTTGCAGGATTTCATGGATGTGACCTTTGAACTAGGTGAGCCATTCCAAGCCCTGAGAAAGATTCATGACAATGCCTAAAAGCTTATTCTTCCAGTTCACGATTCGAGGACGAATCGTCTTAAAAAATGAGGGAATGATGAGAATCATAGAGAGCCTACTAATAATGATGCGATCGGATCAGTAAATCCAGTCAACTATGATAGAATTGGGTGAATAATATGTGTTTTCCGAACAGAAACAAGCCATTGAGCAAAACTCATGGGCTAAAGCCCTTGAGTGTAATACCCAGAAATGATTTGAGGATATAAATAGTACTTAGTGAAAGGCATAAATGGACTTTGTGGAAAATAAGACTATAAGGTACACTAACGCAACTTTGGACGATAGAATTAGTCAGAGGGAGTACCCTGGACCCTAGATAGCCAAAGAAAATGGTATAGTATCGATAAGTAATACGAGTTATGATTTTAGGCATCAAAAGAAGTTGGATCGGGAACGGTTCCCGGTACAGCTAAAAAGGCAATTGTGATTTAGGCTGAAATACTGAATTATCGTACGGGGCATCCGGGAAGTCAATGGAACCCCAAGGAAGTTCATATTTGGCATATAGAGTAACCCTTCAGTAGTTTTTGGAAGAAACAAAAGGGTTTGTAGCCAAAACGAAAATTCGGGTCTAAGTGCAGTTTTTTCAAAATTGACAGAGGGAGATCGAAACGATATTTTTTCAGAATTTTAAAGAGAATGTTTTAGGATATTTCAAAGGGTTATAAAGGTCTTTAAAGAGAAGTTCAGTTTTTGAGCCAGGGGCAAAATCGTAATTTTTGAGATTGGGATAAAAGTGTAATTTACCTAAAAGTTAGGGGCATTAACGTAATTAGTCTATTTTTCAGGGACTAAAATGCAATTAAAAATTAGTCCGAGGACCATGTTGAAAAGGGCCTAAGTGCAATTACCCAAAAGTTTGGGCTAAAGTGTAATTCTTGAAACCTTTTTACTAGGGGCATTTGGGCGATTCGGGAAAAGTCTCATAAATGACTTTAAAGATAAGGATAAAGTCTCATGATAACGTTAGAGATAAGATAAAGGTCCATGATGACGTTAGAGATAAGATGAAGACTCATGATGACTTTAAGGATAAGATAAGATAAGATTTGGATAAGATTTTATTGGATATGATTTGAATAAGATTTGATTTGGATAACAATGATTGTAGAGAATCTTAGAAGATTTTTGGAATGATTGCAAAAGATATTAGAAGATTTGGAATGATTATAGAAGATTTACAATGATTGCAGAAGATCTTTAGAAGATTTGGAATGATTGTAGAATATCTTAGAAGATTTGGTAATAATTATATAATATCTTGAAAGATTTACAATGATTGCAGAAGATCTTTAGAAGATTTGAAATGATTGTAAAAGATTTTGGAAGATTTGAAATGATTGTAGAATATATGTTTCTTGGTGGCTAAGTTTCCTAAACATATAAATCGGGGCTCAAGCTAAGGATTTTCTCATTCGAAATTGTGAGAAATTCGTGCCAGATAAGAGAGCTTCGGGTTTAGTAGATAGAGGGTTTTTTAAGCATACGCGAAGCATCACACGCGCGAAGCACTTGGGCAGCGCGTGAGGATCTGTAAGGAGGTGGTTTGGTTAAAAGACTTAAGGAGTTGCACGAAAATCGAGGTTGGACATAAGATTCGAGGTGTTCTGAGTTTCGTTCAAGGTGAGTGGTTCTCCTCCAAAACTTGATTTACGGTGAGTGTTCGCCCTCAAAACTTTGTTTTGACTTGTGAGTGGTTCTAACCCAAAAATTTGGTTTTAAGTTGTGAGTTGTTCGCTACCAAAATTTGGCTTTCTTGTGAGTGGTTCTAACCCAAAAATTTGGTTTTAAGTTGTGAGTGTTCGCCCCCAAAACTTGATTTATTGTGCTTGTTCTATCTGAACATATGGTGATTTCATGCAAAATGGTTTTGTGCATTAAAATGGTAACCGGTGACGGTTGGATTTATGAGGGAGGTTTGTCCCTAAACGTTTTGAACTGTGCATTGCATATTATAAATGTTGTTTATACGATGCATTGAATTGTGAATTGTGGCATTGTCTTGAGTTTTATGTGTACGTATGGAATGTCATCCTCAGATGTTGTCTAGATAGTGTAGCCATAATTCTCCAAGGACGTGACGGAATAATAGGGGTATCTGATGCTAGGTGTGTATGTCAGGATAGTCGCCTTGGTTTCTGTGCCAGACCGTTTGGTCAGGAAAGTTGCACTAGGACGACTAGGTGGTCCATACTATGTTGTTCATGTGGGATGTCAGCCTAGGATGTTGTCTGGATAGTGTAGCCGTAATTCTCCAAGGGCGTGACGGAATAATAGGGGTATCTGATACTGGTGGGCATGTCAGGATAGCCGCCTTGATTTTCATGCTAGGCCGTTTGGCCAGAGAAGTTGCACTAGGACGACTAGGTGGTCCATGTGAAATTTTGGATTTGGGATTGTATGGTGGTTCCTGGATGCTTAAGGTGGGAACGTATTCTGGTGAGATGCGTTGGCAGCCCCATTTAAGCTAGAATCGCGTCATGTCGTCGAGTCGGTGTGGTGGTATAGCTTTTAGAGAGATTGCTCTTTTCCCGTGGTAGGGTTAAGCGCATGAAAATTCTCTTAAGCTAGGGCTTACTGGGTGTATTGGTTTATTTCATGTTTTGCATTATTCATGAAAAATGTGTTTTGAACTCTCACTTAGATGATTCAT
The DNA here is from genome assembly GCA_036245055.1 of Diospyros kaki. NCBI lineage: Eukaryota > Viridiplantae > Streptophyta > Magnoliopsida > Ericales > Ebenaceae > Diospyros > Diospyros kaki. Next base: position 2,779,622 of record BSEG01000002.1, on the reverse strand, counting down.
CATCTAATTTGGACTTTATCCCTAGAATATTCAAACGTTCCAGGTGAAGGCAGCGGTGCGAAAGGGAAAGGGATCGTCGAGGAGTGACGACGATTAGTGGATAGTTTACATTATGTCTTTTCAGTTATGTTATTTATTTTTGAAAACGTCATGTAAACGTTGGTGCAACTTTATATATAAATAAAGTGGTTTCGGTTATGACCTGTTGAGGTTTCGATCTAGCTTCCGCATTTGTGTTGGTGAACCTGTCTTGGTTTATTAATGGTTCATAGTTGATATACTGAGAAGGTGTAACGGGATCTTCGGGGAATGGTTTTTGTGATGGGTTTTTATTTGAAAAAATTTTTATCCCCGGAATCTTACGTTATAGTAACGCCCTTTCAAGAATTGGGGTGTTACATTGAGCCTACTGGTTTTGTGGCCATATTCTGTCGTTTAACGTGTCAAATTGGCACTTTAGTTATTCTGGTAGAAATTTTAATTGGTGGTTGGTTGATTGAATTGGTGGTTATCAAATTTGGTGACTGATTGATTGATTGAATTGGTTGATTGAATTAGTTTTTTTGAAAACTCTTAAATTTGTGATCTTAATATGTTGTTATTGCAATCGTATTAATAATAATAAAATCGCACCACATAGAATAAGAGAAATTTATAGAGGTTCGAATACAATCCCCTCACACAACAAGTGAGTAAAAATAACAAACTTACAAATAGAGACAATTACAAACAAGTCACTAACGGTTGAGAATTCCACCAGCCAGCACACTTTCAGCACTTTAAATCTTCTCACTCTTGTTTGAATGCTCCATCAAATTTGTTCTACCTTGAGCCTCCATACTTACTCTATATATATATATATATATATATTTCAAACACACTAGCCATTAAAGAAATGGTTAATATGAAGTTTGAAATTCAAAAAATGTTTAGACTTTCTCAAACAATAAGAAAACATATATCACCTTTAATTCAAAATAAATTTACTTTTTACATGAGAAATCAAGATTTGAAAATTCAAATATAAGGTTTTGAAACATAAATGATGAAAACAAGAAAATATGTCTAAAAATAATTTTCCTTTAATTCAAAATAAATTTACTTTTTATATGAGTAAGAGAAAACATGTCTAAAAAAAATTCTCCCTTAATTCAAGATTTGAAAATTCAAATATAAATTTTTGAGACATAAATTATTAAACAAGAAAACATGTCTAAAAGCAATTCTCCTTTAATTCAAAATAAATTTATTTTTTGCATAAGTAAGAGAAAACATGTCTCAAAATAATTTTCCTTTAATTCAAAATAAATTTATTTTATACATGAGTAAGAAATGCATTTATCAAGATATGAAAATTTAAATATAAAATTTTGAGACATAAATAATTAAAACAAGGAAACATGTTTAAAAACAATCCACCTTTAATTCAAAATAAATTTACTCTTTGTACCCACTTTTAATTCAAAATAAATTTACATTTTGCATAAATAAAAAATACATTTATATCATAAAAATATTTTTATTATCATCAAAATCATATTTACTTACCCTTGAGCTTAACATTTATGAATTTGGTTTAGAATGATCCTTAACAAAGGAATAATTTTGAGTGTCAGGTCTCACCTTCCTTCGGGGGTTCACATCATAAGTTTTGCTCAGTGGCTCGTTTCTGCTAGGAAAACACATATTACCTATCAAATTCCATCACAATTGATTGAGTTGACTGATCTAATTGCATCATTGATAGTCAGCCCTCCATGATTCTCATCAACCAATACCCCAGAGTAAGGGTCAGCCGGGGGGTGCCACAAACGCGTGCTTGCTCCTGCACGCCCACACACCTACACCTCCGAGAAACCCAGTCAAAACTACCCCCGTGAGACCCAGTTAAAACCACCTCTGAGGTTCTTGCCGAAATGATCGGGTCACTTGCCATCTGATAACCTCTTCTATGACTATAAATAAGAGGGTCTTCCTGCCCCATTTGGTATGCAATCTCTTGCACTCACATTTTGTTCTTGCATTCAAGCATTCTACTTTCATGAGAGGTTGATTTAAGCATCGAAAAGTTTACACGAGGATTCTCACCTGCACCCCTAACTAATCTTTTTTCTAAACAAGTCATCTATCAATCAAAGAAATCATCTGTCGCTCAGAAGAATCACCCATCACTACCATTACACCCCTAGAGAGTTATCCATCGTTATCACTCCACCCTGAGATAGTCACCCATTGTTCAGATAAGCCACATGTGGGTCATCGTAAGGTGATTTTACATCTATAAATTCATTGTTGTAGTTGCGCAACAATAAGATATATACTTATTTCTCTATTCGATTGATTTGTACCTTGATTTATACAATTCATGCTAACTAAATTATGGATTTCTTTAGCATGATAAGTTTTTGAAGACTTTCATCAAGCACACCATATCTAAATAAGTAATTAAGCCTCGGAATATGCAAAATCTTCAAATTAGGCCAAAATGAATCAGGAAATTTACACATTAAAATCAAATATAGGAGTAGAAACACACATAATGTATTAGTTTAATGTGTTCCTAATTCAACTTAAAAAGATTGATATCATCAAAACATCAGATTTCTTTACCTCTATGTCTAACAAAATCATGAAAAGATTTAAGCATTTCAAGAGCAACAACAAATGCAAGCTAGGGTTACATAGTTTAAAATTTTCAAACATAGAAATTATACAATGAAACTTAAAAACCTGAAGAATGTCCATAAAATTGCACAAATTTATACATCATCAACTTTCAAGCAACACGTCGTGCCTTTGTATGCAATCAACATTTAGAATATGCAAAATCCACAAAAATTAAAATACATGTGTCTATAGATATATAATTTGTTCGCTTATATACATACCTCAACTCGCAAGATAAATATTGTTGACCGACGGATTGCTTTGCCTCCATGTCTGATGAAATCATGAAAAGGTTTGACCAGTTCAAATCAATGGCAAACTCAAAGCGTTGCAGATCTTTTAAGCTTATAAATTGTATGATAAAATGAATTTATCTCCCTCTTTCTAAAATTTAAAACCTAAATTAATCCTTATATTTCTTAGATTTGGCACACAAAAAAAAAGTAGGGATATACCTAATATTTAAATGATAATGTGATATTTTCTAATTTTATAATACTAGTTAACCTTTTGTTAATATAACAAAAATTATGTGCAAATGGACCAAAATTCATTAATTGATTAAATCGAGTTGAGGAGTAAAACCACACCGAATTGACTAATTAACTTAAAAAATCGAACTAACTGACAACCGAAAAAATCGAACGCAAACCATATAAACCGATTAAACTGAAGAAACACAAAAAAAAAAATTGAAAAAAACCAAAATAATGCATAGAAAGCACAAAAAATTGAAGAAAAACGACGTCGTTTTATAAATATCAACACAACATCATTTTAAATTTTAGTTAGTTCAGTTCTTCCAACCAAAAAATCGAACTAAAAATAAAAAGCCTAACTTTTGAGAAAAAATAACCGAACCAAACCTGTAATACCTCAAGAACCCAAAAAAGAGTAGTATATATCGAGAATAAGTAAGAAATAAAACAACACTAGTTGGATACCTTATGGACTGAATGTAGATAAAGAACTCCTAGGTTAAGTGTGCTTGAGATGGGAAAGTTCAAAGATGGGTGATCCCCTAAGAAGTTCGTGTATGCCCATCAAAATAAGTTATTCCGATCTTTCCTATCGCTCGATGCAGGATGTTACAATTGGTATCAAAGCGAAGGTTTTATTTGGAGACTTAGGAAAAACCCCGATTGGAGACTCAAGGATATTAGTGGGAATTAAAAATGATTGAGTTAGGAATGATTAAATTTGGATTGAGGATCATAGGGATATTGAACTTAGGATGATTCAATAAGTGTTTTTGAGAATAGGTTTAAGGATTCTAAAGATCAATTTTGAGAATGGGGATCTCGAAATAGATGTTATGAGGATCGAGGTAAGGTTACCTTAAGAAAATGACTCATGGGAATAAGTATGTTTAGTTCAAACGTTGACTTAGAGAAGGAAATGTCCAGGATGTTATAGGTGGTATCAGAACCGACTTGGGTCGTGTGTTGGGAGCGTGTACTAGCCAAGGGCTAGGGGTACTAGACTGGGGACCGTGTACTAGCCCAAGGTTGGGGTACTGGACCAAGGACACTAGACGGAGAAGATCTAGGATCAGTTGTAAAGTTGCATAACGAGGACGTTATGTGCTCAAGGGGAGGAGAATGTAATACCCCAAGAGCTAAAAAAAAATTAGTATATATCGAGAATAAGTAAAGAATTAAACAACACCAACTAGATACCTTTTGGGCTAAATGTAAGCAAAGAATTTTTGAGTTAAGTGTGCTTGAGCTGTGGAAGTTCAAGGATGAGTAATCTCCTGAAAAGTTCATGTAGACCCATCAGGATAAGTTGTTTCGGTCCTTTCTATCATTCAATGCAGGATGTTACAAAACCAAAGCAAGAAAGAATTGAATCGAACTAACAAGTTCAGTCTGTTCAATTCAGTTAGTTTGAGTAAACCAAATTTTTGTTCTCTTCTAACAAAAGTACCTTTATTTTGCACTCATATTATTTTCCTTCTTCCTCATTTATTCGGTGAATTGACTCGAATTTATTAATTTGTAGATTTCTTTTTTATTTTTCTCTTTGATTTGATGATAGTTAAACTATCATTGATAGAGAAAAAGAGATCGGTGGATGGTTAGGTTTGGATTAGTTTGTCCTGTGATTACAAGAGGAAGAGGAAGGTAAAAAATATGAAGGTTTTTTTGTCATATAAAAATTTTTAACATTTATGAAACAACGATAGAGAAAAAGTGTAGATAGAATTGTACAATGGAAGGCATTTACTGTCGTTTTTTAAATGTCAATATCCTTTACTTTTTTGTCAAATTTCAAATATGTCAAAATGTAATCTATTGAATTTTAAAACTGTTTATCTTAACTTCAATTAACAAAAGAGAGTAGTATTTGAAGTTACTCTCGAGGTTTAATGAGTTGCAAATATTTTATTTGGCCTTCATGTCAACGGAGACGTGAGATATCCAAACCCTGAATAATATTTTATAATAAATTTAACAAAATTTAAATTTTGTTAAATCTTTTGAATAATATTTTTTAAAAAAAGATTAAAGTAAGTTATTGTTAAATTGAGAACAAAATTTAAATTTGGTCTCTGCTTATGTAATATTTTGAAATTTTTTAGAATTTGTTGATATTAAATATTAAATTTAAATTATTTAAAAATTAAATATGAGAGGAGATCTAGCTATAATTAAACAAATTATCAGAACTTGAGAAGATTTTACAGGAATCAAAAGTAAATTCATAAAAAAGGAATGATCTAAAAGTAATTCTTTCAAATTGCTAAGTGGGTCATTTTTCACTAAATCAAAGAGCACATTTTTTATGCAAAATGGAGCAAACCAAATCAAATTGGTCTCAGTCAGTTACTAGGTCCCATTGATGGGATTGAGACAAATTTGCATAACTTTGTTTTAAGGAAAATTATTGAACGAATCAAGAGATAATCGCATTTAAAATATAGATTAAGTCTAGACGACTAAACCACTAAACTAATAAAGGGCTTTTGAAAGTAGAGATTATAAGGAGTTTAATAAGGTTTTCGACTTCTAAATTCAATTAATTGAGTCTAAGATATTAAGTATCAAATTTGAAGGAAAAATCTACCTAGAGATAATTAGTTTATAACATCTACTTTAAACTTGATTTCAAAATGATCGATCATTAATGGGAATAAACCAATGAATGGATCTCAAAAATGACCCCCCCAAAAAAAGTAACTTAATGATTTTTGTATAAAATTTTGGTCACAAAGGAATGAGAAATTGAGAGGCAAAAATTGAAGAAACAATATGGCAGGAGAACCAAAACAGCACCAAGCAACCATCAGTTAAAAACCATGAAATGATAAAACCTTGTTGGGGTCTAATCAAATCCAATATACTTCATCTTAGAACCAAAAATTAGAATAAAATTGGGAAAAAAAAACCAATTAAATTAAACAAAAATGACAAGAAATCATGCATATCAAATTCACTGTAAAAATTCGATATGAAATCACTACGAATAAAGAAATTGAATGGTGAGAGATGATTGGCGAAGCTAGCAACATGACATTGGTAATGATGATCGTATTGGTCAGATTTGCGAAGATTTTAGAGGTGACTAATGATGGGACAATGGGAGAAGTTTTGCTCATAAATAACAAGTTTATTTTTTAATTCTAACTCATCAAGTAGTGAAAAAGTGAAAGAGGAGGTCAAGAGTGTCCCAAAAACTGAGAAAAAGCACAATATATATATAGGAACAAATTCGCTTTTACTAGAAATATTAGTTTGGTGAATTGGGTTACTAAAAAATCAACTAAACAATAAAATTAGTTTTTGTTGGTTTTCAACAAGGGGATGGCTTCATGGTGGTTGTCAAACAATGGGAAGTTGATTTCGGTGGTTGATGGTAACAAAAAGCTTGGTTTGAGGGGGGTGAGAGTATCGTCGATGATGAAAGAAGTTGTCGGAGGAAAAAAGGGCACACATGCAATTTTGAAAACTAGGGATATATTCCTAGTGCAAAATTTCATTGAATTGTAAATTTGACGCTAAAGTCAAGATGGATTCGAAATTAAGTTTGTCTACAAACTCTTATTATCTTGATATTGTAAATTTATATTTTAAATTTTTAATATCTCATGCTTAAAATCTTAAAATATTTGTTAATATTTATTAACATGAAAATATCATTTTGAAATTTATTTTTTTATTTACACATACATAACACAAGATATTCTTTTAAACTCTAAATTATTTCAAAAATTATTTACACTGATATAATATTTTAAATTTTTAACCAAAAATAAAATAAAATTCAAGTTGCCCGATCTTGGCCTCCATCCCACCAAAGCATGGGACAAGACATGGAGTGGGGACAACAGCCTCCTCCAATAATTAACATTATTTAATTTTATATATTTTTATTTTATATCAAATGCCCATTTTATGCCCCTTTTTTTTTTAAACTCTGGGAACTCGTGCTTGAAGAGGACCAAAGTACCCTCAAAGTTTGAGTTTAATCTATTTCCTTTAAACCCGCCGTCAGCCCATCTGACCCTCACGTCATCGCAGCCGGTGCCGGTCAAATAGATCGCTATGTAGTCGGAAAAATGAAAGCAGGAGCAACGGTTCCCTGAGCCCGCAGTAGGATGGGTTACAGATCCACAGCCTTCTTTGGTTCGATCCCACCTCCAACTCAGTATAATGGTTTTGTTCTTGTGTCTTCACCAGATCGGTATGGGTTATCACAGATGCACCGCCTTCTTTCGATTAGGTTTGTTAGTTCAGATGTGTTTGTTGAGGTTGATCACTTGATCTTGAAAGTTCCTTTTTTTTTTTTTTTTTTTTATCAAATTTGTTAGCTTGAAGCCATTTTCCTGTATTGCGAAACAAAGAAAACAGGGGGAAAAAATGAATAATTCAAGTTGAAAGCAAGTGTTTCAGTACATTATAAAAGAAAGGGATACCGTATAAACACGAACAGGAGAAGATCTGCAATTGGGAGAATATAATTACATAAACATTGGGGATTACAAGAGAAAACTTTGCTCCTAAAACACCATTATGAAACGGGGCCTCTTATCATGGGGGGAGAGAGAGAGAGAGAGAGAGGAGAAGGCAAAATTAAGTTTAAGTGGTGGAGGAAGAAGAGAAGAGATGAAAATAAAAAAGGTTGAGGCAAGAGAAACCAGCTGGAGTAAGATGGGTAGAGGCAATTGATGAGTTTGGAACAGCTTGAAGAGGCGGCAACGCTTCTGCGCCTGCTCCAGAGGTGTCAAATTTCTAGAATTGAAGCAGGCCGAGGTTGAGGTATCATGGGACAGGAGCAGATAATGATTTAGTATGGCGGCTCTATGATAGTTATAAGGGAAGGAAAAACTGGGAATGTTTCACTTTATAGATCTTCTTCGTTTGTTTCTTTCCTGATTTTCATGTTTGATGACAGGGAGGCTAACATGGGCTGCCCCTGTGGCAATTAAGGACGCCGGCATCAGAGGTGAGGGAGGCCACCAAGGTGGAGGGCTTGGCCCCTAAGCTCGAGGCCTTGGCATAGCTGGCTGCAGCTCCAGCTCCTGATGGTGTAAAGAAGGCTCCATCCAGCATAAGGTCTCCATCTGATCTCCAGTTCCAGTTCTTCCATACACTGTCTTCTGTCAACACTCTCTTGGTTACCTTCAGATACCATTCCACCAAAATGTCAACACAATAGCATCACTACTCAACAACGACAATGACATATAAAGACTTTATCTGCAGTCAACTACATAATTTTTAACTTGCTAGTATTTATATATCTTTATCTTTAGAGCCCTTATTACTATAGCATCACTTATTGAGAAAAAAATTGATATGGCTGGTGATTTGATGCAGGAAGGTTCAATTTGATGTACCTCTTTGGCGTAAGGGTCTGCTGGGGCAAGATATCTGTTCCCTTGGCTGTTAATCGTTGGTTCTGCACTTCCACCGATAGCATACATTTCCCAGTGAGTGTAGTCATTGTTTACCACATGGAAATACCCATGCCTACACCTGCATATTGATTAACTTGATTGAGTGAGTCTATTAAAGTAGCCATGATCCGTCAGTCTTTTGGTGCCGTTACAATAATTCAGGCGAGAAACAGGCATCGTTACTGATGTCTATAGTGCTTATTTTACCTTGGCATTCTCTGGATAAGTCCTTCTCCAAAATGGTTGTAGGCAATAGTGACCTGCATGATCTTATCCTGTGTGTAGGAGTCGCTATGTCCCAGTAACATCACCTGTTTATGTGTTGCAAAGTAAAGAATTTAGTCACTGAAATAGGTTTATAATTTCATCAGTTTTGAGGAAATTGATCAATCTTTGAAGGATAAATGACCTCATTGTGGTGGGTGAAGTAATTGTTGGATATGGTAATGGCGGTTGATCCCATAATGGCGTCAATGAGACCATCGGCACAGTTAGAGAGAGAATTGTGATCAATCCATATATGGCTTGATCCAAAAATAGAAATACCATCTCCATCAGCCATTGTCCTCCAGCCATAATGAGTTGGGGAGCTTCGAACCATAGTATTTCCGGTGGGCTTGCAATCATGAATATGGAGGCCGTGAATAATGATGTTTGAGATAAATTGGATGGTGATGCATGCCCCATTGGCAATGTGGACATTGGCTCCTCTTGCATCAATTGTTTTGAAGCTGTTCATGATCAGCTCTTGCTTTAACGTGATCACCATATCCCTCTTGAACACAATCCACAGAGGCCTGTCCTGGATCACAGCATAGCGTAGTGTGCCAGGTTTGGGATCGACTGGATCATCATCGCTTGGGTCTGTGACAACATAGAACTTTCCATCACGGCCTCCAACGGCATTGCGCCCGAAGCCGATGGCACAGTCGGCAAGGCGCTTACGGTGGCGCTGCCAATCGGAATCGCACCTCCAGCAGTCATCAATAGGGTTGCCAGTCCCACATGAGAAGAAACCCAACTTCCTTCTTTCGGTGTTATTGTGGATGCTCCTGAAAATTTCAAAACCTTCATTGTCAGGAGTCAATTCAGTACAAAGTCTTTGGTTTACTAGTAAATAAATATTTGAACTTGGAAGGTAAGTTTGGTGACTGTGTAAACCTAACGTGGATAAAGGCATTAAGATAAATGTATAGTTATATAAAAAGTTAAAATTAAAAATAATATTATTTATAAAAAAGTTGAAGCCACTCTTATTTGAAGATAAAATATGTAATATGAATGCATAATCAAAGTAGTTTGATTATCTGAAAGTGAAATTAATTAAAGTTCATGTGAGTAGAGTTGAAGAAATAAAATAAGTTCTAACAAAAAGGAAAACAAAAGAAAATCAAAAAGATTTGATGAAAAAAATAAAAATAATGATATACATGAAGGGTGTGGAGAAAAAAATAAGTTAAAAAAATAAGTAACCAACTTCACATTTTAGAATAAAGTTTTGCCATGGTTTAGGGTAAGTTGACGGCTGATCGTTATTTAAATACCATTGCGGGAGGATGAATACAATGCAAATAATAATAGTCATCAATTAAAAAGACCAGTCGACCAAATTGACATACAAAACACACGAATTCAAATTAATAATGGGCTACTTGACTTGATAGTTAACTGTTAATGCATGTTGGTACGCAAGCAGCTGAATACGGTGCATACGGAAACAATAAAATTTTCAGGAAAGCTTGCCGTCAGAAATAAATTCGAGAGTTGGAGTTGGACAAATTCCTGTGTGATCTGTCGGTGGATGTAAATAAACCAAAGGTCACTTAATGATCACTACTGCTCTTGTCTTCTGGGTTCTGGCTAACTCCAACTGGCACTGCAGAAGTCTCTGCTGCATTCCCTCCGGATCTGGTCTGGGGTTTCTGCCCTTTGCCAGGCTGGACAAAGGGGACGAAATGAAATTCTATTGGGATTACCCCACGGTTCACGTACAACAGAACAAGAATTTATGGTGGCTCAAATTAATAAATATAATCAGTCTCACCGACGGGAAGAAGTTTATGCTTCATTCATGTCCGAGAAGTGACCAGAGCAAGTGGTATTACTTGTTAGTAAGTGAGGACATTGTATCAAGCACGTACGGTTTTCATTGAACAGATATTTTAAAGGTGGGGATCTATAATATGATTCAAGGATCTGGTTTAATTGCTTTCATAATCTAATTGCTTTCATCATCTGCAAAAGCACTTAGAATCTTGCCTAAAAAAGGACTCCTAGTCCTGCCCGGGATTTCCCCGTGTTTTGCTTGCAAAAAAGGTCCACCGGATTCGTTAACAGGGGAGATTATAGCCACCTGACGCAACCAGCTCTCTTTTTGTAAGCAATTTTCAAATAAGATAACCTATTGAAAACAAATCTCATTTGCAACAAAATTTTTTAAAAAACTTCACATATGCGAGTAAAGTTGAGTGAAGATTTTAGGACATGGTAAACGAAAAGTAATCTGGAATCAACTAATATCTCCATCTTCGAGATTTGGATGAGGAAAAGGACATCAAACAAATAAATTAAGTGTTTGATGCACGGATCTCGGAACAAGGGCATGTGGGGAAGAGATCCAACAGAATGAGACGGGGAATACTGATTCCATGATCTAGTAAGAGCTCTCTTCCTATAAAGAGTATATTTTGATGGATACTATAAGGAAGAGAGTTTATCTGATAGTTCCCCAGCACCACAAATTTCAATAAATTGTTCTGTGAAAATAAAGTGACGGGTGACTGTAAATTCCCCTAAAGTAGGCTAGATTAACAACCATTTGAGTGAGACTGTTACTTGTAGCATATAAGGGCCTGCGAAGTAAAAAGATGCACAAGAGGCAAGCCGGGTGGATGGAGAAATCTGAACATTGAAGGAATCAGGCAAGCCAATTCAGTTTTCAACCCAGTTCCTTCATCTCCCAATAAAAAATGCCCCCTCCCATCCCAATACATTAATATCACGGAATGAAGGGGACTATTTAAAGAACTAACAAATTGGCACTTAATTACAATTAATTCAGGAGAGAGAGAGAGAGAGAGGCAGTGACGCTCACATGTCAACCATGGAAGCAATCATTTCGGGATCCTGTACGGCATGCTCATTCCGGGCTTCAGCTTCTTCTTTTGACCTTAAAATGAAAAAAAAAAAAAATTTACAAGCTGAAATTTAATCACTGCCTTAACAAGTGTATAAAAGTGAAAAGCAAACGATGAAACGTATATCTTTTAAGTTTGCTTTATTTTGTTGTAATTCATAGTATAAGATGTATTTTACAACCTTGTAAAAATGAAATTGATCAACTCTGTTGACTAATCTGGAGAATGAGAATAAGCTTTGCTATTCCCTGAAAACGATTTAATTTGTGTCATGTAGAAATGAATGCGACCACGTGCCATATCCTATATTTTGATTATCTTAAGAAAACACATTGCTCAAGCAAGCTTACCAGAGTAGAGAAGATTCCATATCAATTTAAATTAAGAAGATAATCTAAACAGTTGCCGACACTAAGTTAACAGGGCGAAACGTAGAAGGTTAATACTGTAATATAGGAACATTCGAGGATCGAGGGTCACAGTGAAGTAGTTTTCCCAGTGATTTTTTTATATTTTATTTTTTTGCTAGATAAATAGAAGTGAACTTCATTCTTGTTGTTGCAAAAGGTGACTTCCCTCACCCGGGGGCCTCCCACGAACTGCCCCACGTCACGTGAGGGGGGTAAATCAGGAACCCAGCTGGCAGGTGACGGGGAGGAACAGTGCGAGCCGCCCACAAGGACCCCTGAGGAGCAGGAAATCCCACACTGCGGCTTGCCCGACTCGATCCTTGCTCCTTGTTGCAAATCTGCCCGCTCCTTACCAACTGAGCTATGCCCTGGGGGCAAAGTGAACTTCATTCTTGATTGGCAGTAGAATAGCTTCTGGCAAAAATCGCTATATTAACTGAATAAACCACCCACGTCTTTCAGATCCGATGTAACTAACTGGATAAACCATTCTTGATTGGCTATGTACGGGATGGACTCAAATTTCTCCAGAAGCCACATGGACAGTCGTAGAAGATAAAAAAAAAAACAGTGCACCTAAGATCTAAATGTAAAATGCACAAATTCAAAGCAGAATAACTGACCTATCCGCCATTGTTCCGTGCTGCAAGCTCTGCAGCCGCGTTGTATCTTCAACACTGTTAAGGAGAAGCATGAAGCCAATGGGGCAGATTAGGTAAAGGAAAATGACTTTCACATACAATCTTGCATACAAAATCCTGTAAGAATTACGTGGTATTTATATTTATATAATTATAAATTTAATGACATTTTTTTCTTTTCGAACCGCGTCAAAAGAATACTGTATAAAAGATGTGTTTCTACAACATTACCAATAACAACGTACGTCTCCAGCAACTCTTCAAATTTTCCGCTTAATAATCTTGAGCAAAATGTGCTTAGCGCAGGTGTTGCTCAACCAATTGGAAATAACACAGATTTGCTAGAAATAGACGAAAAAACTATTCCCCGTTCTCGCATGAATATACCGAGACGGTGGTTTAACATTGGAAATCACGTCATTCAATTCCTCAAAGAGCTTGGAATAGCAAAGAAACGGAGACAATCATGAAGAAAAACAGAGAAAGTATAGTCTTCAATGCAGGCTGAATCGAAGAGGAAAAAGAAGCTAAACGTACGTACCTAGACTGTTGAATCTCATTTCTGTGTGTCACAGACTGGGCGCCGGCAAAGAGCATTAGAAGCAGCAACGAGCGAGCAGCGAGATATCGGAGAGAAATCGCCATTGTATATATCTAACTATGAATTGCAAATCTGAAAGGGGAGTTGAGAAACAGAGCAACTCCACTCAAGAAAGGAAGCCTCGTGGAGCAGTCCTTTTATAGGAAAGAAAAACGAAAGCGTGAGCCCCCTGTTCCTCAACTGTTTGGACTCCAAGCTCCTTCAACCATGGTTAGGTTAATTTAACTCGCTGTTAACAACCTTGCCTAGGCCTAACTAACCGCCACTAACGCACTGTCTCTCCTCCCCGCTCTCTCTCTCTCCTTGTACTCGTCAACAAATATTTTTTTTTGTGATATTATGTGTATCATGTATAAAATATTAATACAATTTATCAGTTATGTGTCACATCTTCATTAGAAAAGGTGATTAACAAAAGAGATAATAGCACGTGATCTCCTTAGTCTCCTTCAATGAGGAGATGTCACATGACTGATAACACCATCATCAATCATGATTCTTAACATTTTTTTTTTTAAATAACACTAATCATTGTTCACAGCAATAAATGAATTATTTTAAATATTAAAAATAAGATACACTAGTCACAAAATACTAATTTACATGAAAATAAAAAACGGATATGATACAAAATAGAAACAAAGAAAGTGTATTTTTCAAAAAACAGAAAATGAAAACATGGAAAAACACATAAATAAAAAAATATAAGGGTCTTTTTGTAAATATAATTTTTAATGTACAAAATTATATATAAAAAATTAACCTATATTTTTATATTATATAATATAGGAATATCATTTAATTAATGCCACAAATACTAAATATTTATAATATGAAAAATGGAAATATTTAATAACCTTAGTCCTAAGTACTCCTAATCACTAAATATACAATCAAATTTTTTAAAACTTTGTATACAAAATTTATATAAGCAAATTCCAGCAAAATTGTATAAATTTTTTAACAAAATAAATTTGATAGTAAGCAAAATTTTCATGTAACATGATGTTAGGAAGATACATCTCCCAATAGTATCTATCAATATGTTCCATTTGGGGGACTTTTATCTTTTGGGGGAAACTTCAAAGGTCAATTTAGTATTTAATAACGAGAAAAAGTAAAGTAATAGGTAAAATGGTAAATATTTACTCGTCATCAAATAATTGAGGGATTTTTATAACTTGTATAAGGGATGGTATGAGCGTGAGACCTTATTTAAGATATGACTTGAACGTGCACAAAACGTGATGTTAGGGGTCCATGCCATGATCATTAATGATCAAGGCAACAAATCTTACAACGTGACAAGTCTAAATACTTTTCAAGTGACATTCAAATTGGAATGTAATTTGAGTGTGTACAAAACGTGATCTTAGAGAATCACACCATACTCATTAATAATTACAACATCAAATCTTACTATATAGTGGGCCGAAATACTTTTCAAGTGACATTTAAAACAACTTATTAAAATTGAGTTACATATTAATTTTGTAGTAATTCAGGTGATAATTCGAAATTAGTTAATAAATTAATTATTTATCTCCATCCTAAATATAATAACAAAAACTAATAAAAAAATGATCAAAATAAATCAAAATAATTGATTATTTAAGATAACTAATATTAAAACATTACTATGAATTTAACATATTTTTACTGTTTAATTGTTATCCTTTTCTCATTAAATAAAATTACATTGCTCAGGACCCAATTGGGAGCAACTAAGGGTTCAATTAGTTCGGTTTTTTAAGGTCACGCGTGAACAACGTCGGTCACTCACGTGCCGGAGCACAGAGCACCATCCTCTCCGTCTCTGACGACGGGACCACCCCTTCCACGTCACCAATTGATTTACTCACCTTGCGTACGCACCACCAACGCCCACAAAGTCATATTTTTAACATTTTTAAATTAAATATCCACGTGGCGACACCAGAGGGACCGACAGGACTTCCGGCGAGGGTACAGTACTTCCGTGTTGCCTGCCCGTGAAGTCACCGGCTATTCCGATTGGTGTCCGTAACCGCATGAGAAAAGCCCCCGCGAAAACGTTCCGTTTGCCCGCCCGCTGACCGGTACGGTTACGGGTTTCCCAATTTTTTTAATTTTCCTAACGCTTCACATGCAACCTAGACATGGCCAAAATTGAACTGGACCGACGGTTCGAACCGGAATCGGACCGACTGAAACTAGACTCGGAACCGGCCGAACCCGAACCGGACCGAACCGGCGAAATTCGGTCCGGTTCCGGTTCGAGGTTCCGCGGAACCGGAACAGCGACCGAAACCGACGGTTCCGTGGAACTGCGGAGGGGTGCATACTTATATTACTTGTATTAATTAATTACTTGTATTACATACTTGTTTAGTTGTTTTAATTATTTTTAATGAAATTATTACTTATATTTCTTCAATTTTTAGTAGTGTTTTTTATTAAAAATATGGTTGAGAATATCTATATTTACAATTACATTTAACAATTAAAAATCGAAACCAAACCGAACCGAACAACGGAACAAGGACCAAAATTGAATACAACAATATTTAAAAAAAATTAAAAAAATTCGGTTTGAACCGGAACCGGAACCGTTGACCGAACCGGCTCAAACCGTTGACCGAACCGGCACGAACCGGAACTGGAACCGAACCGTCCCAAACCGCCCTTGGGCGGTTCGATTCAGGTTCAAATATTTCTTGAACCGGAACCGGCGGTTCATGAACCGTGGCCATGTCTAATGCAACCTGCAGATGCTTCAACTCAATTATTATGACACTAATTCACGCCTGCCCGCGGTCAACTGTTCTATGCTGATTTACGTTTTTACCCTTGCCGAAATACTGAACGGAATAATACAACCAAGCACTCTAATCCAATTCATAAGGCTTTTGTAAGGTTCGGAATTCGTCCCAAACTGATTTGACCATACATTGCCTCTAAGCACAGCCTTGATTGAGAAAATGACATTTTAGTACTTAAGTTAACGAAAAATTTTAAATATAACTTATAAACTATTGAGTGTAATATATAATGTCATATATTTGACTCATTCTTTTAAGTCATATTATATATTTTGAATTGAGTTTTGTGATGAGTATTACGATAAGAATTAGTCGACTTTACTTGTGTTGTGGAAAACTAATTGATTTCTCCTAATTTTGTGGGTCTTGAAGTGATTTTAATATCGATTATCTTATAAGTGTGATTTATCTTGTGTTGGACTTAGAAATATCCATATTATATTTTTTTTCATACTAGACTTGAATTTATCTAATAGAAATGGTCTCCGAGTTTAATAGATAAAAATTTCGAGACTTTATTTTATTTGAACTTTATTTTATGAAAATCAATTCTATCTTAACTTAAGCATACTTTGATATCTATCTTTTACCTGAATTTGACTTCTCGATATAGTGGGTCATTTTTTATCATCTTATGCATTGATTGGTGGTTTAGCCTCGAACATAATTTAAACGAAACATTTAATTCTATGTAATTTTTTTTATTTTCTTAAACATCATTAGTTATTTTTTTCTCTGAGCTGCCAAACAAAATAACCAAAAGAAGAGTTGGTTCTCCACGCTACTTACTTTAAAAAGCTAAAAATAAATAAATAAAAAATGTTGGCAGGTGAGAAGGCACTGACTTAGGGCGTGTGATGCATTTCAGCCAAACATGGTCTTGTGAAGGACGACAGGCGGTGGTTTTAAAATTGGCATATTCGCCGCTCAATGGAGGACTCCCCGTCACAGTCACGTGCCTACTCGCCGCTAATTAAGGCCAAGCCATCAGCCATGCATGCTATTATGCGTTTGTTCAGCGCATAATTAAATAATATTTGAGAAATAATTTTTATTTGTCATAAAATATGTGTTTAATTTATTTTGGTTGATAAATTTAATAAATAAATAATACTAATAATTAGAATGGAGATACCAATTGATGCATTTATGTGGACAAGCAAGGAAAATGAAGTTTAATAGTCTTGTTTAAAAATTAAAAAAGTAAATAAAAATACAATTTTAGTTATTATAATAACAATTTATTAGTTAAATTATCAAAATAATTATAAAACAAAATTTTTAGAGAAAATTAGAGTAAATTGTGAGGAAAAACTTAACTTTACAGCGGTTCAAACTTTATCTAAACTTCTAACAAGATAAAATTTGAAGAATTCGGGAGTATAAAAAAGGGTTTGGGTTGAAACCCATGTCCATACTTGGCTCATCTAATTCACCTAAAAGATCAAACCTGACTGTTTATAGGACATCATCTTGATTTTTATTGACCTTTTAACCAGATTATATAAATGTGCGATCTTCTTGAGCCAAACATGATTATTATGATTATATCATTATTCATCATTCTCGAATATATTGACTGATTTAGACATCTAAGGAATTCTTGGAAGACTAATCATCACCTTTTTTTACAAGAAGAACCAATTCAAATAAGCTTAAACTCGAAAATTGCTAAGATTACCTTATAATCGAAAATAAACATGATTATCATGCAAATTTAGTGATAATTGACCTTGAAACCATATTAATATGTTTGATGAGTTTTAATGTTACATCTTTAAAAAGTAATAGTTGTGAATTTTCATTAATAATAACCAAAACTAAAAAATAAAATGAAAGAATTCCCCATAAACAAATTGCATTTATGGTGTTAACGGGTCACATGTATTAGGTTCATTCACCAATAAATGGAGTGGAAAGCCTTTGACTCTAGATGCGCAATTAAAGTCAATTGGTAGCTTGGCTTTTCCACCTAGAGCGGACAAATCTTTTTTCTCTTCTTTCAATATAACATTTGTTAAAATAAATAAAATAAAATTATATTAAAATAATATTAAAATATTTTTAAATCAAAATTTGAAAAGAGCAAAATAAAGGTAAAAAATATTCTAAAATTTTTATTAAATTATTTTTTAAATTTTTTAAAATACACTCTTGACATACATGTTACTTTTTTATAAGATCTAGAATATGCGTTTCTTGAGAGAGAAGAGATAAATATATCTAAAAAATATTAAATAAAAAATCACATGACTTCTTTTTTAATAGTTGTCAGATAAGTTTAGTTAGTGTTTGTTAACCAAGATATAAGTTAAAAAATATATTTTTTATTATATTTGTTAAATTTATCTAGAAAAAAATTATGTGATTTCTTATTTTGAACTTTTTAGATAAATTTATTTTTCCTTCTTCGGATAAGTTATATTAGAACTTACAAATAAGTTATTTTGATACAATTTTATCTTATTCATTTAACAAATATATTGAGATGAATAAAAGTTTAGAATAATTTTCATATCTTATTTTTTTCGATTTATATTTTAGTTAACAAACACTACCTAAAGACAGAGATGAGACACTAAAATTTTTATAAATAAGATTCTTATAATTATGTACTCAAATTCGTGACAAATTAAAGCATATATAAAAGAGAAGCGAACGATGTTATCGCTTGATTATATAAATAATAATCATCACCAGATGTTAACTATACCCCCCTGAAGACGTCAAATGGCGACATCATACATCTGGCTCCTTTAAACCCAAACCATGGTAGGAGACCCTAATAAGTTCAAAATGGTTAGTGGGGGCTACACAAATTAAACACTATCTTAATGCCACTCTTTAGTGAATTAAGTGAACAGCATATTTTACATTCATACGCCAATCATGACTTAAAAGTGGAGTGGCTGATTCATGGGATCACTTGGGAATGCGGCATGGATTTGTCCATTCCTAATGATAGGATTACCACATCCTGTTGAATCTAGTCATTTTGATGGGTTTTTATGTCACCCCTGCGTGGAACGAAAATGCGTTCTCTTTTTGCTCTCAAGACATGGTATAATTAGTAAATCTTTCAAGCTTTATTAAGAGTGACAGAGAAATTAATTTTTAATAGAAACATAAAATATCTTATTTAGTAGAGACTAATCACGTGTCTATTTAAGAGTGTCACATCTACTTGAGAGTATATAAACTTGTGATCGCATCCGATTTACTCAAAGACTGAATCAAGAGAAAAAATTAATCTCTTTCAAGATTAGACGGACGAAATTCGAACATCTAAATTATAAAAAAAAAAAAAAAGGCATTCTCCTATAATTGCTAATTGGGGTCAAACACTTGGTGAACTCACCCAAACTTAGTTGAAAATCCACTAAATTGGGTCAAATACATCCTTAATTCAAACCCGCCTAACTTGGATTGACAATGCACTCTGGTGGACCAAATTCGGTCTACAATAACTTCCTAACCTCGGCCAAAGTTGGACCCAATTGAACTCTCCTGCCCTAAAGGCTTTCCATGACTTGAGTTATTGAGTTTTACGTCACAATTATCACAAAGTGACACAAAATTTAAATATAAAATTATTATTTAAATTTTGTGTTAATGGTAGAATTTATGATAATTGTGTACTAAAGTTTAAATTTGTTTGTGATTAAAACTTCTTCTTTAATCGTAATTGAAACTTTAATTTCACCTGTAATTGGGATACATCTTAAATTAAAAATTTATTTTTGTGACTTGTCTTTATATATAAATGTTAGGTCTATAAATATATTTTTAATATTTTAAAATTATTGTAACAATATCATCGTATTGATATTTTATTATTTTCGTTTGTAATTTTTGTTTTATTTAAGTTTTTCACACAATTTTTTTGTGTTTATTTGTGTGTTTGATAATTTAACTGTAATTTATTTTCCATCCTAAATCCTAACATAAATATTTCTTATAATTCGAGTAATTTTCACATCATGTGACTCACAATTTATGTTTCGGGTTCCTATATTTTCACTTTGTATTATATATTTTTACTATTTTACCCTCATCATAATTATATATTCATTTTGGGCTTTTGGTAAAATATATAATTTGTAAATTGTACTTACCCTGTCAATAGAAAAAGGAGGAAGAAACCTAACAGCTATTGTTGTTATAACTGAAACTTGACATTCTCACACCTAACATCGGCTTCTCCTCTCTTCTTCTTGAGGAGTCCAAATCGTTGGTATTGCCCATACGTCACAGACAATTAGGTTGTAGATTTTGTCAACCACACAATGAGAAGGATCATTATTCATCATCAAGACCTTAAGGCAAACACTTACTGTTGACATTCACCTAATTCGATGACACCTAATTCTATAACTCCAAGTGTTGCTTCTTTCAACCTAATTCAATCCTTCTTTCTTGTGGAGTGATGTTGATGATGGTCGAATTCATTAGTCTTTTCGACGTTCAGGTTCGTAAGACGAGTTAGATGAATTAACTTATGAGGTCTTATTCTTTATATAAGTTGAGCGAGACAAGATACTCAATGTTATTTTTAAAATTTTTGAACTTAGCAGTTACAAACTTGATGAATGACTTTATGGGTTGGGTTAGAATAACAATGAATCCTTCAAATCCGTATTAGATCCTCTAAAATTAAAATATAAGAGTTAAATCTGTTGTCTTATTTTTTATATTTATATTGAATAAGAAGATATATGTCATTGCCTTTATCGCTTAGGGATAAGAACATATGACAAGTTGAGATTCATTATTCTTCAATGATAGTTCGTAATCTTATATTTTGGGTGTTTTCTTGTCAGAAGTGATAAATGATCCAATTACGTCCGACCAATTTAAACAAAACTTTTATACAGAATGAAAGTAATAAAATATAGCGATCCAATTTTAGGCCTATTTGATATTGTTATGTCATGTTATATATACAAACTATGTTATTTTTTGCTCAAAGTTTAAATGTGTTATGTCAAAATCTATCCTAAAATTTTATACAAAATAAGATGAAAAAGAACTAAATTTTAGATGATGAGTTGGGCGTTGTAATTTTGGGTGAAGAAAGTGTCACTACTCGATCATCTGTAGTCACTAATGAGTTGTCCTAAAATCTAAGGCAGCTCATTACTAGATTCAATTTTTTAGTATAAAAAAATTTAATAATATCTCAACTTAAAAAAAAATTACAACTTATCTCAAAATCTATGATGTGCAGTTTTCCACTCTTAATCATATTTATAAGTAAAAAATTATAAGTTTAAAACTAAATCCACCCAAATTCTATTGTTAAATTCAAACAAGCCTAAATAAATAACTTCCACATTGAATTCAGCATTAGGAGAGAAGCCTAGCAACATCGAAGTGAACCGAATTTAATCACTTTGTAACAAAATAGATGATGACTTTCTTACTAATTGTATAACAGTCTACATCAAAAGAGAATTTACTTTCACAATAAATGTAGATTTCGTTATAGATGAAGTTTTTATTTTAAAATCTTGTCAAACACAAATTTAATAAAAATTTATTATATTAACTTTTTAGTTACATAAAAATTTTATTACATTAATTTTTTAAAATTTTAATCTCTCTTAATATAGATTTCTGAATCTGTTCTTGTTGAGATAATCATATATCCAAGATAATTTTCAAATTCTTGCAAACTTTTAATATATATTGATTGTGAATATACATATGTATATATTATTGTCAAACACTTGTCCTTGATAGTGTTACCGCTCATCTACTTAAACAACCAAAAAACTAACTCTGATCCTCGCTCTATTCCCTGAGCGGTGGGGTGCCGCGAGGAGGGGGCAGAACGTCGGATCCGGCACAAAGATAGTTGAAAGATTAGAGGGCGTTTAAGTGGTTGAATTAGTGGGTCATCATCAACAAAAAAACTAACTCTGATCCTCTCTCTATGCCCTGAGCGGTGGGGTGCCACAAGGAGGGGGCAGAAGGTCGGATCCGGCACAAAGATAGTTGAAAGATTAGAGGGCGTTTAAGTGGTTGAATTAGTGGGTCGCCATCATCATCTTTTTGTCTATTAAACTAAGCCCCCATGCCAGATTCAACTGTCTCTTTCGTTACCAAACCAACTCAAATAACAAAGCCTGTTCGTGCCCAGCTCTCTTTTCACCACCCAACCACATCTCTTTTACTTTTTTTACATATTTTTTGCGTCATTTTTAGGGGTAGGTAACTTTTAGTTAAATCGGAATAAATTTATCAAAATTGTAAATTAAAATTTTAAATTTAATAATTTTAATTATTTGGATTTAGTAGGTTTTCATATTTAAAAAATTAAAATAGCCGAACCAACTAAAATATAAAAGATATTGTTAATTTGGACTGAATTTTTAGTTTTTACTTTTTTTTATTTTTTTCAGTCTGTTCAATTTTTTTTATTTAAACATCTATTTGGTTGATTCGATTCAATTTTTAACACAAATTTAATCTATTCGATTTAAGCAATTTTGACGAGATGGTATGCCTATTAAATTCACTGCTATAATAAATATATATTTTTAATAATTTATATTTATTATTAAAATATTATTTTTGATATTATTGTTCTTGCGTGGTCCCTGACTACTCTTGGTCTCGATTTTAGTAGGGAAGGTAAATTATAGGTGGAGTCTTTTCCTACTATGCAGGGCAAAAAATCGAACTCATAATCTATTGGTACAAATCTCATCTTATCATGACTCAATTATTTGACCTGTGCCCTGAGAACTTAAAATACTATTCTTAATCAGAGCATGTATAATAACACTAAAGTTTTTCTCTAATGATTTAATTAAACTCCTAAGTATTTTAGAGGTTAAGTATATTTAGGGATATGAAAATGATCGGTTCGATAATTTACTAATCAATTAAATTGAATTGAGAAATAAAACCAAATCGAACCTATCAATTAACTTAAAAAATCTAACTAATTGATAACTGAAAAAATCAAATCGAACAGATTAAACCCAAAAAAATAAAAAAGAAAAAGAAAAAAAATTGAAGTAACCGATAAAAAACACACAATACCGAAAAAAACGTCGTTTTATACAATATCAAAATAATATCGTTTTAAAATTTAGTTAGTTCGATTATTCCAACTAAAAAATCGAACTAAAAATTATACCTTTGAAAAAATTTAACAAAACCAAACCGATGTAAAAAAAAAAAAAATCAAATCAAAAGGATAAATTTTGTCAGTTCAATTTGGTTTGATTAGCTTGAGTAAACTGAATTTTTACTCTCCAATAACTATATTCTATTTTTCCAATTTAGAAAACAATTATATTTATTTTATTTTAAGCATAATCTTTTATATTTTAAGTGTCTGGCATTTCCCAGCAGGTAGAAGGATTTGATTGTGAAGTTAGAGGAGGCCCTTTTTAGTGGGCTAGCTGAAGGCTCGCCCAGCCCTTTTATATTTGGGCCCCTGGCCGGCCTCGAGTGGGTTGGATGGGCCCAATTTACCCTCTAGTAGCATTAAAACTCAACAATATGATATTTAATTTAATAATGATGTGTTGTACAATACATTATGCGATTGTACAATACATTATTATTGTCACGCAAAATATTATCGTACACACATAATAACTCATAATTCATGCGTATCATATAAACGACTTTATTGATTAAAGGTAAATACATCGTATCTCGAACCATTTAACAAAAAATCAATTTTCTAATTGATTCCTAGAACACTTTACTATTTCATTATTTCATGCCATGAGTTATGATAGCATGTAAGGCAATTATTATCAAGAGTTATTATCACTATTATTATTATAAATACTCAACATGTGAGCCCAAATCAGGATCAAGTTAACAAAGCCCAAGGCCATGGATTCCAGGTCCAGGGTTGGAAACTCGGCCCATGGTCTCCGGGCCAGCTTGAACGGACCACCGACCCGGAAGGCCACAACGGAAGAATTGCTCGTCATTCATCATTGGCTCACCGTTTACCCAATCTAAACCGTTGGTTTCGCCCACGCGCTACGAACGCGACGCCCTTTTCTGCTCGGCCCGGAAACCGTAGTCTAACCCGACCCGGATGGATGATGAGGTTTTAGCCTTTAATTTTTATTTTCTTGTTAGTTTTAGGTTTGGTCTCTATCTCTCCATCTTTCACTCCACACAAAAGGGTTTTAGGGTTTTTCTCTCCCTAATCTTTCTCTGCTTTTGTTTCTCTCTCTCTCTGTCTCTCTCTGAGCTTCACAGCCATGGATAGGTACCACAAGGTCGAGAAACCGAGGCCCGCGGAGCCCATAAACGAGAACGAGATCCGAATCACAGCTCAGGGTTTGGTTAGGAACTACATAAGTTATGCCACCAGTCTTCTTCAGGTACTCTCTTGTTGTTCTTTTGTTCAATCCATTACCTTTGTTTTTCCCCTCATTAACTGTTTTGTACACTTTTTTTCCGATGGTTTTCATTTGTTACAATCTATGCGGTTATGTTTGATGCCATTGTATTTCCGTAGTTTCCTTTTGATTTTCTTTTTGTCCGTTATGTTTCTTTTTCTGATTATTGGAATAATTTTTGTGTTGTTGGTTCATTTGTTGGGTCGGACTTGTGGTCTCTTTTTTTTTTTTGTTGGCTAATATGTAGATTTTTTTTTCTTTTTTTCTAGGATTCACTGAAACTATGTAGCTTAAGTTGATCATAGCTGTGTTTTTTTTTCTTTTTTTAATTTCTGGGGGTGGTATTCGTACCTCTCTCTCTCGATCAGTGGACCTTGATGCCCGTAATTCGTTCATGTTACCGTATTTTTTTGTTCATTTAAAGTTTTTGGGTTTCTGGGTAATATTTATGTTTTCCTTGCTGTGGATTTTGATGGATATTGTAAAGGTTGCAGTCCTGATATGTTTATTACTACAGTTAAATGTAGGCGCTGTGTTCTATTTAGTTGGGGGGAATTTAAGTATTTCTGTTTTGCTTTATGGCTATTCCTGATGATACAACGGCTTTAATTTCTACAATTGATTGCACTTGCTAAAAAATTTTACTTGCCAATTTGTATTTCTTATTCAGGATCTGTTTGGATTATTTTTCCAATATGCAATATCTACTGGAAAAACTTGGCTAGATACACCCAAAATAACATCATCACAGCTACTGTCAAGAGTCACAAGGTTCTGGTCATAGTTACATTGAGTGTTTCCGAGCCTTGTGTCAGATTTCCGATCTGACTGGTTAACACGAGAACAGTGAGGGAAAGGAATAGAGAACTCAAGGGAGACGGAAGGGAGAATAGGGAGAAATTTAGAGGGAAATAGAATTGAGGAGGAAACTCATTTCCTGATTTCATTCAACATATTCAAATCCAGCGCCTCGATCAGCTTATATACTGATCAAAATCAATTAGGCGCCAAAAGCCGTTGGCTCGCCCATGCGAATGCCAAGTGGCCATGTGCACTTACAAGTGGTCTCCGCGCGCGTTGAGTATGCTTTCACGCGATTATGCATGCTGGAACAGTTTCTCCAGCTAAGCACAAGGATTTATTTACATTCTATTAATGCTATTATTTCTACTAACACTAGTTAGCGTAACACCTTGTTGGATTCCTTGCTGGTTTCTTGTTGCTTGCTGGATTGTTTGGAAGTTCTTGTCATGCTCAGATTGATTGTCGTTGCTCTAATGATCTAAGCATATCCATTCTACGATCTATACAAGTGATTTGTATTCCATATGTGTCTATATAACTATATATATTTACGTATAGCCCTTTTTGCTCCCTTCAAGCTAGGTTCTGACTCATTAGATTGATCCAACCCATAACTTGATTAAGTTTTTATAGTATTTTCCTTCTTTTCTTCCTTGCATGGTTGCCAAGAATTAAGTTATCATTTGATTTGCAACTTTCTTCTGGTTAAAGCTATCAACCATTCAAATTTAAAGTAACGGAAATGCTTTTGGCTTGCTGGATATCAAACAGAAGGAGAGTGACTATGGCATGGTAATATTTGGTCAATGGAAGGCCAAGGCAACAGTGATGGCTTTATTGATTTAGTTTTGCTGTGTCCTGTATCCAATTCGACTTGGACTAAGCAATTGCATTAAAAATTACGAGTTGGTTGTAATGCTAATGGATAAGTCTTTTATAAATTAGTTTGTTAGTCTGACTTTTGTTTTGTTAGTTCCTGTAGCTCGACTTTATGTTTTGTCTATTAGTTTACTTGTTTCTGTAGGTGCAGTGTTGGACATGCATGTAGTCAGAAATAAATAAAGGATCAGAGAAATTTCCACACAAGGAATTCCATTATGAGTCTTAATCTACTTGAATACCTTCTGAGTTATGCCCTCTTCACGTGTTATTCGCAGTATAAAGAACTAGAGGTTAAGTCAAGTTCTATTTCCAAGAGTATGGCATTGTGGTATTGGAGCTGGGGCCTAGGATAGGTGGCAATGATCATACGCAGCTTCAGCAAATTGAAGCGAGGTTAATAAGGAGCTTGTGGCAACTGTTACTTACAGTTAATGCTTAAGTAAACGACCTTGCGTATGCTATTATCCACACTCATGAGGCCTTTCCTCCAATCAATGAGGAATTTAACCCTAGGGATCATGAGCCCATGAAGGAACAGTTTTAAGAATTATGGTGAAATTGATTTTTTCCTTGTTTCAATGGGCATGAGGATCTTATTGTTTGGATTGGGAGAGAGACAATTCTTTGAGTTATACAAAACCATAATCTGGAATAGGTGCCATTAGCGGCTTACTTATTGTATCAAGTGGCTAAGAAGTAGGAAGAGCCAGCCACTTGGGTGTGAGCAACGTGATTTTAAGGATTGACTACCCCAACAGAGTTTGAAGATTTTTAGAGGGACCAATGTTATGTTTTGCATTGAGAAATCTGTCTAGAAGATTAAGAGATCAGAAGACCCCTCGAATGAATGGAAACGGCTGGAAATTCTAAGTTAGGTGTTTTATTATAAGGGTTAGTTTAGTCTTTGTGTAGGCTAAAATAAAAGACTTTGTAATTACCGCCTTCTAACCTCTATAAATAGAAGGCTTAGGGCGAGTCAAGTCAGTCATGAATTCTGATTCATTCGTTCACTGTAAACAAGTGCTGGAAAAAAAGGAGAGGAAAGTCTAGATTAGACAGCCTTTGTAATCTCGTGATTGAAGTGCTCGTGTGAGAGGGAGTTCTTGTACGGATCTTTTATTGGATTTCTAGTGGATTGCTCTCAGACCAAGGCTGGATGTAGGATTGCTCACTGCAATCTGAACTAGGATAAATATCTTGTCTCTTCTTGTGGTTTGGTTGTCTTTCTCCTTATTATCTTACTGTTTTTAATTACAGTTTTATATTTCTGCTGTTGTTTGATTTTCGGGTGAGGAGTGTTGAGAGAATTGGCAGATAAAAGTATTGATTGAGTAATCAAAAGTGCTCCTAATCTTAACAGATTGGTATCAGAGCCAAGAACTCTTTCAAGAACTTCCAAGAACCCCAGAAATCTCTAGTCGTAATCCCTGTTATGGCTACCACACCCTCTTCTGCTAGATATGACATAGAGAAATTTGATGGTTCTAATGATTTCAATCTATGGAAAATTAAGATGAGGATGCTGTTGGGAAACTTGGGATTAGAAGAAGCCTTAGAGGTAGAAATGAAATTGCCTGAGAATGCCACTGAAGAACAGAAAAAGGACCACAGTGAGTGTAGGAAAGAAATCAACAAAAGGGCCTATAATACTCTAATTCTAAGTTTAGGAGATAAAGTTCTTAGGGAAGTTTCAAGGATGGAAACGGCTGAGGCTTTATGGTCTAAATTAGAGAGTCTTTACATGACAAAAACTCTGTCAAATAGGCTGTATTTAAAGGAAAAGTTTTTCACATTTAAAATGCAAGAAGGGCAGAAACTACAAAATCACATAGATGAGTAATAAACTATGTCTTGACTTAGAAAACATAGATATTAACTATGATGAGGAAGATAAAGCCCATGTATTATTGCATTCTTTGCCGAGAACATATGAAACATTTGTTGATATATTAAAACATGGTAGGGAAAAATATCCCTAGAAGATGTTTTAGGGACACTGAACTCTAAGGAGTTGCAGCAGAAATTAGAAGGGAAAGGTTTAGCCAGGGATGTCCTAACTGCTAGAAGTAGGACTGAAAAGAGAGAATTTAAGTCTAGGGGGAAGTCTAGGTCCAAGTCTAAGAATGGTAGGAAACAGATTAAATGTTATCATTGCCAAGAAGAGGGTCATATTAAGAAATTCTGCCCTAAGAGAAAGAAAGATTTAAAGAAAAATCAAATTCTGAAATTTCATCCTCCCTATGTGAATATGACTATTATAGTGCAGATGCATTGGTTGCATCTTCCCTAGAAGATAAGGATATGTGGGTTTTAGACTCAGGTTGTTCTTTTCACATGACATCCCATAGAGAATGGTTTCTAAATTATAAAGGTATAGGTGGTGGAAAGGTGATGTTAAGGGACAACCATGAGTGTATTATAAAAGGGATAGGAGACATAAAATTGAGGATGCATGATGGATTGGTAAAAACTTTAAAATCTGTTAGGTATGTTCAAGATTTAAAAAGGAACTTAATATCCTTAGGAGAATTGGATAAGAGTGGTCATTCCTATAAAGGGTATGGTGGAGTATTGAGGGTATCAAAGGGGCCCTTATATGCATGAAAGCTGCCCTTCACAATGGGGTATATGTGCTGCAAGCAATCACTTTAAGTGGTGAGGCAGCTATAGGTGAAAATAAAACCTATGATCAAACAAAGTTGTGGCACTATAGGATGGCTCACACATAAGTGAGCAAGGCCTTAAAGAACTGACCAAACAAGGTATCCTAGGGGCTGGAAATTTAACAGATTTGGACCAATGTGAGACATGTATTTTTGGTAAGTCTTCTAAGGTAAAATTCCCTAAGAAAGCAAACCACATATCTAAAGCCCCTCTAGAATATATTCATTCAGATTTGTGGGGCCCTAGTCAATCTTTAACACATGGTGGGGCAAGGTATTTTTTTTCAATCATAGATGACTTCTCTAGATGGTTTGGGTATATGTAATAAAATCAAAAGATGGAACTTTTGAAGCATTTAAAACCTGAAAAACCTTAATAGAGAATAAAAAAGGTATGGAAATCAAGGTCATTAGGACAGATAATGGACTTGAGTTTCGTAACAAAGAATTTGCCCAAATGTGTAAAGAAAATGGCATCCTTAGGCATTTAACAGTCCCGGGTAACCCTAAGAAAAATGGCCTAGCTGAGAGAATGAATAGGACCCTTTTGGAAAGGGTGAAATGCATATTAATCCATGCTAGGTTATCCAAATCATTTTGGGGAGAAGTTGTTACAACAGCTGCCTATGTAATTAATAGGTCACCTTTGGCTGCAATAGGGTTTAAAACACCCTATGAAGTATGGAATGGCCATAAGCCAAGCTTAGAGCATCTAAGGGTATTTGGCTGCATTGCTTATACACATGTTAAGCAGGGGAAATTGGAGCCTAGAGCCAAAAGGTGTCTATTTATAGGTTATCTAACCGGGGTTAAGGGATACAAGATGGGCCCTAGAATAAGGATTGCCAAGGACTTTGGTAAGTAGGGATGTGACTTTCAGTGAGGATTCTTTCTTAAAGGATGATAAGGTAGATCTTCAAAAGGATAGGAAAGAAAAAGCCAAGGCTGTTGAGATGGAACAGCAAGTCCAGGATGCTGCCATGGATAATCCCCTGGATTTGGCAGCAGACCAGCACACTGACAGTGCTGATTTTCCTATGTCTATGGACCAGCATGATGCTGATCCTGATTCCCCTACCTTAGATAGCTTTCAACAAAGTGGCAGTGATGATCCCTCAAGTTCTGAGAGGTTCCAGCCTTCAGGTAGTGCTGGACCTTCAGGTTCGGATAGTTCCCCTAGTGTAGGAAGGTACAATGTGGCAAGGAATAGGCAAATGAGGGAGCTTAGAGCTCCTATAAGGTATGGGTATTCTGATTTAGTCTCCTATGCACTGTTAAGTGCAGAAGAGACAGCTGGAGATGAACCTCTTTCATATGAAGAGACTATGAGATCAAAGGATTCCAAGTTATGGTTGGATGCCATGAAATCGGAAATGGAATCTCTAAATAAGAATAAGACTTGGGTTTTGGTTGATAGACCCTTAGGTAAAAGGGTGGTAGGATGTAAATGGCTCTTTAAAATTAAAGAGGGGGCAAGTAAGTAGCAAAAACATAGGTATAAAACTAGGTTGGTAGTAACGGGATTCACCCAAGTTGTTGGGGTGGATTTTAATGAGGTTTTCTCACCGATAGTGAGATATACCTCGATTAGAATCTTGCTTGCTATGACTGCCCATGGTGAGTTGGAAGAGGATATTCTAATGGATCAACCTAAGGGATTTCAGGTTAGGGGTAAGAAGGAGCAAGTATGCTTACAAAAGAAGTCTTTATATGGACTTAAGCAATCCCCTAGACAGTGGTATAGAAAATTTGATACATTTATGATCAACCAAGGCTTCAAGAGAAGTGCCTTTGATTGTTGTGTCTATGTTAAGCATATTTCATCTAAAATCTCTATCTATCTCCTTCTTTATGTGGATGACATGCTAATTGTTAGTCAATCAGATGAGGAAATTCATAGGTTAAAGCTACAATTAAAATCAACTTTTGAGATGGAGGAGGTAGGGGAAGCTAGAAAGATTTTAGGGATTGAAATAGTAATGAATAGACAAGAGAGGTTAATCCAGCTATCCCAAAAGGCATACCTAGAGAAATGGATTAAGAGATTTCAAATGCATCATGCAAAGGAGGTAAATGTTCCCTTTGTGCAACATTTTAAGCTATCCCACAACTAATCACCTAGTGATGAAGAGAGCATGAGAGAAATGAACAAGATACCCTATTCTAGTGTTGTAGGTAGCCTCATGTATTATATGGTATGTACTAGGCCGGATTTAGCCCATGTTATGAGTGTTGCTAGCAGGTTTATGGCTAATTCGAGTAAGGAGCATTGGGCTATTGTTAAGTGGATATTTAGGTACCTTAAAGGATCAATAAACATGGCTTTAGTTTATGGTGGAGGTAGTGTAAAAGATGAGCCTAATATACTAGAATTCACTAATGCTGACTATGCAACAGATTTGGACAGAAGGGGGTCATCTACCGGGAATGTATTTAAGCTATGGAATGCTACCATAAGCTGGAAAACTAATTTGCAATCGGTAGTGTCTCTCTCAACCACTGAGGCTGAGTATATAGTGGTTACAGAAGCTATAAAGGAGGGCTTATGGTTGAGATGTTTAGTAAGTGAACTCCTAGGGAGAGATATTAAGGCGATCTTAAAGTGTGATAGCCAAAGTGCTATACACTTGGCTAAAAATCAAGCACACCATGAGAAAACTAAACACATTGATGTTAGGTATCACTTTATCAAATAAGTACTAGAAAGGAAGGATAGATTTGATAAAGGTAGCAGGAGAAGAAAATGTTGCGGATATGTTCACTAAAGTAGTACCTATGTCTAAGTTACATCATTCTTTGAGACTCTTACACATTTGTATTTGTGAATGATCAGTTTGTTTTGCAGGTCCAAGAGGAGAGCAATTGATGGAGCCGGATTCTAGAAGTTACTCATGCAAAATGGTGGAGATTTGTTAATGTTTTGCATTGAGAAATCTGTCTAGAAGATTAAGAGATCAGAAGACCCCTCGAATGAATGGAAGTGGCTGGAAATTCTAAGTTAGGGAGAGGCTAACTTAGGTGTTTTATTACAAGGGCTAGTTTAGTCTTTGTGTAGGCTAAAATAAAAGACCTTGTAATTACTGCCTTCTAACCTCTATAAATAGAAGGCTTAGGGAGAGTCAATCAGTCATGAATTCTGATTCATTCATTCACTGTAAATGAGCGCTGGAAAAAAGGAGAGAAAAGTCTAGATTATATAGCCTTTGGAATCTCGTGATTGAAGTGCTCATGTGAGAGGGAGTTCTTGTACTGATCTTTCATTGGATTTCTAGTGGATTGCTCTCGGACCAAGGCTGGATGTTGGATTGCTCACTGCAATCTGAACTAGGATAAATATCTTGTCTCTTCTTGTGGTTTGGTTGTCTTTCTCCTTATTATCTTACTGTTTTCAATTACAGTTTTATATTTCTGTTGTTGTTTGATTTTCGGGTGAGGAGTGTTGAGAGAATTGGCAGATAAAAGTATTGATTGAGTAATCAAAAGTGCTCCTAATCTTAACAACCAAGGAGGCTGGCTCAATCAAGAAGTGTTCACTACCATAATTGGTTTGAGAAATTATTGGTCAAACCAAGTTATTAGCACGAGCAAGGTATTTATCGACATGACAGCAAATCAGTTATTTTCTGAGTGGATTGTGAACCCAATTCATGTGGATGCTCAAGCTACTAATCTGTCGCTCTTATTATTGGCCATTGGTTTGGCTGGAGTCTTGAAACCAAATTGCAGAGCTAATGAAAAAAATTCAGTATCAAATAATGATACCAAGTTCTATTTCCAAGAGTTTGGCATGCTCTAACTCGTTTATGAAAAATTGACTTGCATAAATTTAAAGAGCACTTTATTTTGGTATGATCATTTGTCAGATATGCTCTAGATTAATAGAAAATTGTTGCATACCTGGCAATATATTTGTGATCTTGTGTATATTGCCTATTTCTGTCTTCTGTATGATATGATTTGTTGCATCCTGCAATTAAGGAGCCTTTTCTGTAAGACTCGTGTAAGGGAGACCTTCTTGCTGGCCACCTTGGCTCAAGAATCATCATGCTATTTAACAGAACTTATTTAGGCTTGAGATTTTGTGAACTTATAGGAACCAATATTTGACAACCTTAGTTGTTGCTAGGATAAGATCAATGCGTATTTTTGACCAGATGATGGAGAATAATGATTAGTATTTTTTTTTAAATTAAGGAGTTTAGATGTTTGTAGCAAGTTAGCCTTTAATTGGGTCTGGTTCTGGGGAAAATAAGTCAGTTGAGGACTCCTGGAAAGTTGATTTTCATAATTAAGAGCAGTCCAAAACTCAGTCAAATGTCATTTATTTAGTCTGTTAAGAGTCCAAAATGACCTAGAACCTAGAGGGGTATATAAATAGGGGTTTCCTCTGGATTTTGGAGCAGCTTTGGAGAATATTTCAGTCTAATATCTTTTGATATTAACCTCTATTGTCTCGGATCAGTTATCTGAATTCTTCAGGTTTCTGTCCAAGGAGGTGGACTCCTCCCACATATCTAACCTTTTACTAATTTTCCTCTGGGCTGCATCACCAGACCACCCTTAAGGTGAATCTAGATCTGTGTTACTTGGAACTTGAATCACTATTGTATGTGTTATATTATGTGTTCTAAAATGTGGTAAGATAAGCGTAGAGTTGCATGTATTACTATTAGAACTAAAGATACTTCTGTACCTAGATTTTGTTTTGCAATTATTGTGTTCTAATGAAATAATACAGTGTAGTATATGTTTTCTTTAGTTAATTATGTGAAACCACATTTCTTAAAGCATTAAGGCAATTTTTTCCATTTGTGCTTTACTGCTTTATCAGGCCAAGAAGATAGAGTCCATACTTAATTTATTATTTCTATTTTTCTTGTCATTTAAATACCTTTAGGAGGAGAAAATTTTAAAAAGAGCATCATGGTAACTATTTAGGTACAAAAGTATGCTTTGTTTCATGGTTCACTAAGATCTTATCTCATGGTAAAATAGATCTCGTTTAGCATGTTCTTGTGCTGGTTTATGCATTCAGTTTGGGATGAATGTTGGCTTGGTACATTGAATTATTGGCAACATTGGGAATTTCCCCAAAATGTCATGTCTTTTAAGTGAATTGCATGATTGAATGGTGGAATTGAGTGTGTGCCGATGAGCTGTTGAAGCTGCAATGTAGAGTTTGAAAACAGAAGCTACTGAAGTCCATCAGGGGGATGAAAAGGAGATGAGCCAATAAGTGTCTAGCTCCAGAAGTGGGTCAATTTTAAAATCCTTTACTAAAAATTGCTCTGTAGTAGGTTTTTAATGTCCGTGATTAAATGCAGGAATGGGATATTGCGCTAAAAAATCCATTAGGTCTGGTCAAGAATGTAATGGATTTAGTAGGAGAAAACTTTGTTCTTTCCCTGTTAACCTTTTACTCGGCAGACTAGGTAGTGTGGAAGCAGGAATAATTTGTTCATGTTACTGCAGTGTGAGAACACTGTAAAAATGCGCATTTTAATCATGGAAATATAAAAAATTGATTCTTATCTCTTCTGGTACTTCTGGACATAAGACGGTTGCCACAAAAATACATGTGGCTTTCTACTGCAGGTCTTGAACAGTTTTCTGGGAAGTAATTCATTGCCATGGCAAATTGACTTGCCAGCTGCTGTCCAGCAAAGGTGAAATATTGACTGTGGATGATGTTGCAAGGCATATTAGTTTTGGTGTTTTATTTAGTTTTTTCCTTTCTTTTTTTGCCCCAAGTATATTGAGGGAATCTTTCTATGAGAACTAATTTAGAGGTTTGTGTAATATTTTAACCATTTATGTTGATGGTTTCATGGTTTTGTATATAGGAGAAACGTGGGAGAGAGATTGTCTTGAAAGCAATGGGGCAGGCAATTAGCAAGACGGTGGCCATTGCAGAGATTATTAAGGTTTGCCATCTGTTTTCGGTGACATTTTTCTTAGTCTTTGCTTTTTTTTCCCCCCTTTCCATTTAGTAAGGTGTTTAACTCTTTCCTCTGAAACAGAGGAGAATTCCCCGGTTGCATCAAGATACTAACATCAGTTCAGTGAGCATAACTGATGTATGGGAACCCATTGAAGAGGGCCTTCTACCGTACGTTTCTAGTCTTCATCACCTCTAAATCTGTATTTTGAAATGTACATCATCACTACCTGAAGATTAATGTTTAATGCAGTGTAGAGCAGACACGCCAAGTCTCTATGATCTCAATTACCTTGTCTACCAAGGATCTAAACAAGAACTCTCCAGGGTAAATTTCAATACTAAATCTCTAGTAGCTGTTTTGGAAGCTAAGAATTTTGGCTGCAACACAAGGAGCAGGCTGTATTCTGTCTTGTGCAGAATTTTTGCCTGGTTCAGTAAATCTGGAAATTCTTATATCTGCGTGTATCTAGCATATTTTTTGTGTTATGGCCACCAAAATTTCACATCTTTAGGCTTTTTAGCCGTTTAGTGTCTTTCCTATTTTTGATTCCCTACTTTGTGTGTATTTTATTGTTGGCTAACAATTTATTTAAGTCAAACTAAATGAATCCTTTCTTCCCTGGTCCGTTCACTTAATCTGTGAATGGAAATTTGGGTCAACAGGTACCAAGCTCCATCATATGGGGAGCAACCAAGACCTCAATATAACTATCAGCAGCAGCAACCACCACCAAGACAATCGCGCATGCCCTTTAATGCTGTTAATGAAGGTCATGTGAACAACAAAATGTGTTTGTTGCTAAGCCATCATTATGTTTATTCAATTATATATGCATTTGGTTTTCCAGATTCATATGGTAGAGGGCGTGGTCGTGGGAGAGGGAGAGGACGGGGTTGGAACAGAGGTGGATATGGAAACTACCAAGGTATCACTCTTGCCACTTGGAACCGTGTTTTGGCTGTGCATAGTATACAATTGATACATATATGGCTGTATTTCAAATACTAATGAGTATAATTCTTTTACATTTTCCTTGTGACAGAAAATGGTGGATATTCAAACTGGGGCAGAGGTGGTGGGCGTGGCAGAGGTTGGGGGTACCGTAGCCAGTATGGTAACTATGGTAATTATGTTCTTCTTCATGGAAGCCTAATGCAAATTGCAGTTCTCATTTTGATCTAACTCCAAGATTGTTGTAACCAAAAGTATCAGGAAAGTTCGTGCAGTCTTATTGACCAAATAATAAACTTCACTTGCTGCCCCTTTTAAATGAATCATGATTCACACATTACTTGCAGCGAAATAAAGTCAGAACTTTCATAATGCCGCGATTGCAAATGCTGCTATTTTATGTTATTTCATGATAATTGCAACATGTTTTGCAGGTGCTGGCCCTGCTGGGTATGAAAGAGGAAGAGGAGGGGGAGGAGGGGGCAGAGGTTATGGCCGCGGCCGTGGAAGGATGGGCGGCCGCGGTAGGGGTGGTGGTGGCAACCAGGCTTAATTGGTGTTTGGTGTGCTTTGCTCTAGCTAGATATTTGCAATGTCTTAGCAATTATGGTAATCCCAAAAATCTGTTCTGGAAGAGAGTATGAATTTTATGGCTTATGTTCATGAGGGTTTTTTTAAGCATTGAGTTTGTTCTTTTTCGCCATGATATAAAATGAATGTGGGCAAAGCTTTGTTTAACTCTGTTGCTCTTATTGTTCACTTCAGCTTAGAGCAAGTAGCCAAATTGCTGATTCCTGTCCATTTCATCTCCCTGCACTCCGCCAACTGTGCTATTTATTGTATTTATTCACATTTCTTAGTGTTCAAAGTTCTCTTCTTGTTTCATTCTTGGACGTTCGTGGACGATGACTTTACTTGAAGTTGATGGTATTTTTACATTGTGAAGCTCCGATGGA
Source organism: Diospyros kaki (assembly GCA_036245055.1). Taxonomy (NCBI): domain Eukaryota; kingdom Viridiplantae; phylum Streptophyta; class Magnoliopsida; order Ericales; family Ebenaceae; genus Diospyros; species Diospyros kaki. The sequence continues at coordinate 2,742,884 of BSEG01000002.1, read as the reverse complement.
GCCATATTCTTCACTATCTTTGCCTTTTTATTTTTATGTTTTGTTTGGGGGAGGGAAGTGGGATATTATTCAATGAAATGACTAATAAGATCTATAAGTGGGTGGTTGCCTTGTGGTATGAGGTTAATGCTTAGGTTTTCCCTCCACGTGTCTTGGTTGGTTTGGGTGAGCAACCTTGCCAACAAAGTTCTAGGTGTAGGATTAATAAGTACATTTTCTTTGGTCAATTCCCGACTTTTTTTTTTTTTTTTTTGTAAGACTTTCCAAGTTAACTTTTGCATTTTTATTCCAATATATAAAAAAATTAAGTGTTTCCGAGTGGAAGTTGAAAGCAACATTGAGCCTTTTTTTTTGTATAAGACTTTCCAAGTTGAAGCGGTGAAGGCGATGGGGATAGGTACATCTTTGGTAGTGTCGTCAATCCCATCCGCTCAAAACCCTATGATCCATGCAACTGGATGGGACCGACCAACTAACCATATTTAATTACAAAGCAGTTGAAACATGTCCAACGCTGTTGTCAGGCATAACAAGCAGTCTAGATTCTGTTCTTCAGTGGAAGAAAACCTATGGGGGCCTCAGCTACGATATGAGCTTCTAAGCATGGTATTAGTATACCCGTTGTAACAATAGATTGTGTTGAGGCTACACATCATAAACCGTGCTTTCCAGTTGTGCCAACAGCGTCCCAACGCCAACATTTCGAAAGCTATCTTCACTTTTACGTCTCTTGGCAGACGTATATTAAGAGACGGGAAAAGAGAAGGCAAATTTATAAAAATGCAACTTATCAAATTCCACACATTAAGAGACTATAGTGTATTTTAAAGAATTCGGGAGCACAAAACTATACAAGCACCGTCTTTTAAGGGTACACAACTAATAATACCATATGGGCAAGGGTAGAGTACAGGGAACAAAAAAATACAAACCAAAACAAAATACAAGACAAAACATGACACCAAAAAGAATACTAGACTTGTAGAGAGAGAGAGCGGGAGAACAATGATATTTTGGTAGTTTGGCTAATGATTTTCCTAAGGAAAGCATGTGGGTCTCACCATATTATACTAACATTTGTTCTTGCCACAAATCGATAAAACTATGATCAGAATAATCGCGATTAGAATGCCGAGAACTATAAGCTTCACCTTCATGTTCTGTAACCACATCTTCCTCCTCATTTTCGTACCCTGAGTCCTGAAATCTTGCGCCTGCAACATTATACAGCAAAAGATTAATAACTACCAAGGCACCAGATGGATGGTATTGGATCTCCCCTGGGTAAGCAAATACAGGGAAATCTGGTCAACCTACCAGCTCAAATCAACAGAAGAAATGCCCTTTATATAATCAAAATATACTGCTTTTATTAGTGAGGGGAAAATAGACAGAACTATCCGAGCCATGTTAGCATCTTGGGAAAAAGAGATTACCAGTATCCGTACTCATTCAGAGTTCTTGTTCTTGTCCAATTTTCTATTGTAACAATTTAATTCTCAGTCATAGCTAGATTGCATACTAATAACCAGTAAGTGAGAAACATGCCCATCCAAAGCTACTAAGATAGAGAAACAAGACTTGAGGATAAGCCTCGTGGCAATGCACATTAAAGAGTCCACTGACCTGAGAACGGAGGTTCTCTGTTTTATCCACCAAAAGTTCAATCTTTTCTCCTCGATCAAGAACCTGCAAGGCCAAAGCTTTCTTAATACAAACCACAAGACCATTTTTCTCAACTTTACGAGATCTTATGATGAATTAAAAAAAAAAGAGACATCTTATGATGCGCCACTGGAACACCAAAACCAACTTGACATGGACAGAGATGAAAACCAAATATAACTTGCCAATTGGTTGTGCATTTTGGCAATCATTAAATGTTAGGTTTTCCCTACCTTCTCAATGTTTTCCATCATCACTCCTTTGACTTCTGAAACCTGAGCCTTCACTTTGGCAAGCTTGCTTACCTCTTCTGGATGATCCACACAGTACTGCATCTGCTCCTTAAGTTTGGGCCTACAATTTGACATTTGAAAATATGCATGAGAGCAAAGACAAACTTGTTTTCACCAGAAAGTAACACAATCAACAGGCCGAGGTTGACTACCCAAACTCCCTATTCAGGCTATTAGCAGCAGCTGTTGCAGCTTTCCCACCACCATATTTCTTGGTAAAGTCATCCTTAATTCGCTCAAGAAATGCTATTGGAATTTGCCGGCCAACAGATTCCACAGCAACAACACAGTATGCTGCAATATTTAAAAGAAGTCAGCCAAATTTCTAGAGAGAAATAAACCAAGTGCCCAGAAAATTAATTTGCAAAAACCAAGCAACTGTCTAAACATTTTGTATGAACCAGGTCATTGTCTGACACTAAACCTGGCAATGGTCAAAAGGACCTTCAGAGGACCTGAATCTAGCTTTCGCTACTCCCTGGTCTAGGGAAGACTTAATAATCTGAAAGTAAATTAGAAGTCAAGACTCCTCAACCTCAACTCTCTTACATAGATGAATTAATCTACCAGCATGGATTATTGACTCACTGGACAAAGAAAGAGATTACAAAGTACAGAATCTGGGTAAGACTTCAGTTCAACAATAATGGCATCTTATTATAAATTAGCTTAATAACTGGAACTTAACAACCCCTCAAACTACTCTCTCACCATCTCTATCCATGATCATGTCATATGTTTACCCCAAGTTTTCTTTAATGGCTCTCGTTCACTAAGAGAATAGAAACAAACAAACAAAGAGAAAGAAAACCTCATGCAACAATGCTACCCAGCAGTATTACCATAAATGTACAACTTGCAACTCGTCAATTTCCATACACACTCCCAATTCAAGCAAGGTGACACTCACAAGAAAAATATAGCACATTAAACTACTTTAAGTGACTACCACCAACAAAATTTAGGTTCTAACAACAGAGTTAGAATCTTATGTTTCAACAACTAAAAGAGTAGAAACCACAATCAATTGCAATATTCTTGGTAATCCATCAACCGAACCTAAGCATAAAACTTAATTCCATCACATCAGTACAGATATGTAACTGCAACCCATAAATGTAACATTTACTCCCCCTATTCAAGCCAAGTGATACAACAAGAAGACTATGGTACGCCCACAATGCAACACATCTCAAGTACCTGAAGCAACTAATGTCAACCAAATTTAGGTTTCAACAAGGGATAGAGTAAGAATTGTATTTTCAACAACCAATAATATTCACCACCCTACACTGAAAACAGAACATTAAAAGAACAATAAGCACTGCCGCTCAAAAAACTCAAGACCCAATCAAATCACAATCAATCAATGGCAAACCATTTGTTTGTGGTAATAAATATCCAAACCTATAACTCTATCTTAATTTTTTATCTCACTATGGTGGATAATATCTGCAAAAATCACAACCTTGCATGCATTATAACTTGAACAATACTTCAAACAATTTATGAGGCAAGATCACAGATGCCGAAAAGGGAATAGTGAACAAATGATGTAACATAAAAGTAAATTTTGACATATTGGGCAAGTTTTGATTATTAAATCATGTTGTTATTGCTGCTCAGTTTTGAAAATAGATGCACAGCAACAGTAAAAGCAAATAATACAGTCATTCCTTTTCTTTTTTGATAATTATACTCTTAAACTTTGTTAGCAATTAATGTATTGAAACAATGGATCCTCCATAGAAACATCTGGGAAAATCACATACACACATAAACTATAATCAGCTTACACTTAAAACAGTTCTCAAGTGATTGGATCCATAACGCAATATCAATAGCAATTGAAGTAAAATTAAGGTAACCTTCAGCGTGCTGTACAGTATTCAGTGGACTATAATCACTCTTTCATCGCCCCTATTCTGATCAATGTTTATCCGTACGATCCGCACAAACCTCACTCACCACCGTATGCTCAAAAAAACCTATTACCCCTTACAAACAGGAAAGGAACCTCGGAAATCATAGATCCATAATGACATAAACAAAATATCTGCACTTAAGCACAAATTGAGGTTGCGAAAATGTACCCAGTGGAGAAAACTAAGAATTTAGATCATTAACCCATGTTTTATTCTTGTCTCAGTTTTTAAGAGAACTGCAAAGTTCAACGGGCGAAGGAAAACACAGCAGCAGGCTCGGCTGATGCAAAATTTTGATTTTTTTTTGTTTGAGAAAATTGTATTTTCCGAGAACCGATTCACCAGAAATTCTAATCCACGATTTTTCTACGCTTTTTCTTAGTAACCAAGCGGCGGATCCACGAATAGCTTCAAAAATAAAGGCAAATTGGAGCAGAACTACAGCCGATCATCAGATTAAAGAATCAGACCATCAAATCATGAAGTAATACTGTAACCAGATTAAATAACATATCAAAGACCTAGATCAGACGTTAAGGAAAACCGACAGTAGAGGAATCTGAAAGAGGACTAATAGAGTTTACTGAAGCCGTCTTCGACGAGGTAGTTGAAGGTGTGGCCATCGCAGTTGTACGTGAACTTGTTGTTGGAGGCAGGGAGTTTCTGGAGGCACTGAGAAGCGATGCTCGTGAAGTTGCCCGTGAATTCCGTGTACTCCGCCAGAATCATCGTTCCTCTGGACACGAAGCTATAGATCAGCGACTGTTGCCCCATCTCTCTCTCTCTCTCTCTCTCTCGCAACCAAACCCTAGCACTTTCTCGAGAGAGAGCGGTGCGGAAGCGTGGCGGTGGGGCAACGACGAACCGATTGCGGGTTTGATTTTGCAGCGACACGGAAGAAAGAAAAAGGACGGGACGCTATATGTACAGAATGCCTTTGGCTTTGAGTTGTTTAACAACCCTCGTAGTCCTGGAAAATTACGGAAACGCCACCGCGTTTTTTAAAATTTTCGGGATATTTTCTCGATCCGTTCGGACAGCGTAACGCTTCTATCTGAGCTGGTCCTCGGAAATGACGGAAATGCCACCATTGCCCAATTATTATTAATTAAACTACAAATTCAATATTTAAACAAAATTAATTACTTTACCTTCATTTGATTTTCAAAAAGGAAAAAAAGGGAAGAATTTTATGTAGTTGAATTCTATAAAATTAAAGTCTGGTTTTAAAATAGTATAGTGCTATCAGATTTAGTTTATTTCTTATGACATGAACTTAACAATCGGTGTCTCAAATGACACAATTAATTTAGACTGCGATTTAAAATAGTCTTTTCACTATCTAGTTTTTCTCGATCATTGCAAGAGTTAGCTTTGGTTTTCATTAGATATATTTTCAAAATGCATTCGGTAGTGTTTTATATGTTCTAGATTTCTTGATTTTTAAAATATGAAGCCACATCGTCTCTTTTTAATGTACGTTAGTTTTTCTCAATACTTGTGTTATACTCGAGATATGTCCTGTCGTTATTTGTGTATAATGTTTTTTTTTGTTAATATATTTTTAATTACAGAAAAAATAATTCTATCAAATTAAATTTTATAATCTTTTATTCCAAACATAAAAAATAAAAATAAAAACAAAAACAGGGAAATTGAATGGGCAACTAAGCAGGTGTACTTAGGACCCTCAATACAAAGACTTTCTACCCGCAGCTCATCTCAGATTTGACCCATTATTAGGGGTGTTCATGGTTCGATTTGGTCGGTTTTAAACCGTTTTAAAACACCAAACCACAAAGTCGGTTTTACACCAAATCAAACCGATCGGTTTGATTTGGTGCGGAAAACCAAACCGAACCAAACCGCATTTTACGGTTCGGTTCGGTTCGATTTCCACGGGTTCAAATTTCTTCATTTTGGCTCGATTTGGGCCGGTTTGCATGCTGAAGGACTACAGCTTCGCTGTCCATTAATCTGATAGAATACTATAAAACTAACAATAATAAAATGAAAGCATATTATAATGTCTGCCACTGTGGGTTGGTGGCTGAAAGCCCAAAAAACGAAAAGTAAATCTTAAGAGGCTCTTCATATAAAACAATTAACAAGTTGGAACATATATGGAATGTGCGTGTGGGAAAAGCTTACATGAATATATATATATATATATATATTGTGGGTTGAGCTCTGAAAACCTGCAGCTGGAAGCCATTGATGAAGAGCATTGGATGCAGAGGCAACAAAGAAAGAGAAAATTGAACGTGAAGTTTGAGGCACCCGCTGACGCAGGGAGATGGCGCTTGCTTTGTCCTCAATAGGTTCAACAAATTAAGCGAAGCAACCGCCATCTCTCCTGCGACAGCAGCGAAGCAACCGTCATCTCTTCTGCGACAGCAGCAGCCACCAACCCTATAAGTAACCCTTTTTAAATGGATGCTTTGGCATAAGAGAACATGAGAATTTTTGAGAGTTCAGAAATATAAACTCGGGCGGTTCGGTTTAAAACCGAACCGCCAGTCTGCCAAACCGCAAACCGCGCGGTTTGGCAGATTTTCAAACCGAACCGAACCACACATTCTTAAAACCGGCTGGTTCGGTCCGGTTCGCTTCGGTTCGGCCGGAAACTGCGATTCAGCGGTTTTTTTGAACACCCCTACCCATTATTCCTTTGCGTCAAAGTGTTATCTCTTTAACTTCTCATTTATGAATATTTAGTAATTGTTCTAGAATTTAGATTGTTCTTTCAACCTAAACATATCGACATTGATAATTTGACAATTTTTTACTCTAAAATAGGGTGGGCAAGTATATATTTTTATCTTATATTTTTATATTTTTATTTTTATTAGATATTTAATTTTTTTATTTTAATTACACTCTTGAATTATGTAATTTTGAGTCAATTTAATTTTTGTATTTAATCATTTTTCATGTAGACATTAATATCTACAAAATAAGTCTCTCGAAATCTATAATCTCTCGGATGAGTCTCTCGTTTGGTTTGAAAAGAGACTTTGTAGTCGACTAGAGTCTCCCGAATAAGGGTCTTTTTGTAATGTAGTAACTTATGAAACTTTTCTAGAAATGTCTCTCGGTGACGTTGAAATAGGCTTCAATAATAAATTACTCGGGTCTCTCGATATAAGGTCACTCAAGAATCAATCGATCTTCTTAGTCTGAGGTCGCTCGATCTCTCGTCATACTCAGGTCTCTCATAATACTCTTTCGATGGACTTGTGAATTCTTTTTATTTAGGTTTGAGCTCATCTTTGGGCATAATAAGTTCAAAAAAAAAATAATAATAATCAATCCAAATCAAAAAACTTGTGAGACTCTAAGATTGAATAAGTTTGGTAAAAATAAAAAATTTAAAAATTGATTTTTAATCTAGTCTAGATTTTGAACTAAATATTTATATATATAACTTTATTTAATGATACAACAATCTATATTGTTGTGCATATTATATATAATAATTTGAGCTATGAAAACTTTTATGTTATTGGCGTCGGATAAAATAAAATTTTGTCCGACACAGACAAATTAAGAAAATGAGTTATGGGTTCCATGGAGAGTGAATGGGACCCACACACCCACCCGCTACATCAAGTAACATAATAGCCCCCTCTAAACTATTATATTTACAGTAATTGTATATTCTTTTATGTATTTACATTACCACTGTTGTATTTATAGCAATAATACAACTATACATATTGTTGAATCCTTATAAATATAGCATGTATGTATCCAAAATTTTTACCAATTCTAATTTTAATTTGGATTGATTAAACACTCTTTAAAAAGATTTTTATTAGAAGAAATAAACCCTTTACTTATAACTCACATGTCACTATTTGTTATTTTTTTTATGAGAAATTGTTTCTAAATTAAGAAGTACATAGTTTTGTTCTAAATTAAATCCTAATACGAAAAGATAGTGACCCCTTATAAATTAATAATGCAATCAAAATATGTTGCATTATGTACGAAATATTGTCAATTTTAACATGAAAATTACACAAGGCCCTGCATGATTGTCATTAAAGGGTTCTCATGGAAAGAATAGCGACCCTTGACAAAGAATAGCGACCCTTGACGGGCAACAACATGGAATTCATCTTCCCAAATGGATTAAAGGGGATTTGATCTATAATTTTCATAAATAATATCTAATAATGTGGTTAAAATATGATTGTGTTTAAGGTGAGTATTCGATCAGTTCAATTACTGTATAAATTGAATTGATCAAACCGAATAGATAAAACTTGTCTCAAAAATTGAATCGAATTGGTTGTATAAATTCTCAAACTAAAAAAGTCAAAAAACCAAACTGATTGAAAAAACATAAAAAAAAATTTGAAAAACTTAAAAATCAAAATAACAAAGTGCAAAAAGACACCGTTTTTCATATTTCAATTGATTCAGTTATTTTGATTTTTTTTAATACAAAAACCAAATAAAATTGAAATAATTAAAATTGTCAAATTTGAAAATCGAACCGAACCAAATCGACCTATAGCTTGAACTGAACCAAACAGATAATTTTAGCCAGTTTAATTCAATTGTTTTGATTTAACTGAAATGTTGTTCACACTTAATTGTGTGTCTCAAGTTGACATTGGGTTATAATATACAGTGTAGCACAGAAATAATTTGGAGACACCGTTTCATCGATTTCAAACCATTTCCGATTTCAAAATCGTTAATGCCTAATTTTTTAAAAAATATATTTATTTTCCCGTTTCTATTTTTTTGCAACCTAAATAGTATATAAGACAAGTTCACATCTAATTGTGTCTCTTGAGTTGACAGTAGGTCATAGTATACAGTATAGCACGAAAACTATTCAAAGATGTCATTTCAGCGTTTTTGAATCATTTCTCGTTTTGAAACTATTTACATCTATTTTTTTTAAAAAAAATATCCATTTTCTTATTTTCATTTCATATCATAAACATTTATCGTTTCTATTTTCGTACAATCTAGAGACTATATAAGACAAAAGCTACTCCCATTTTCATAAATTAAGGTACTTTTTATAAAAAAATCAGACTACTAAATATATATATTTTCAAACTAATATAGATAATATCTCATACAAAAGATAATCATATTGTAGTCATATCAACCATTATGATAATAATTACATATATCCAATAATCAATAAAAGAAAATTCATTTTATTAATTTAAAATTATAAAAAAACCTTTTTACATAAAATTATAATAATAATAATAGAGTCGATAATAATTGAAAATAAAAAAGGTGTACCTAATGGGGAAGGGAACTTGCAACAAAGGCCGGCTGAAATTGTGGGGCCCCACCCAACCATGAAGAATTAGATAGTTAATCATTGCCAAGCCAATACGGCGCCGAAAAATAGGAATCGATGAATTATAAGGTGCAAAGTCAAACGGCCCCTTTGAACGTCATCTCTCGTTATCATCTACAATTAATTTTAGATTGAATTAAATTATAATTAAAAATCTTTAATTTCTAAATCTAAGAAAGGCGATGATTATAGAAAAAAAGAAAAAACAATTGCTGAGGGCATTTTCGTTATTTTGAAATCTCTCGATAAGCCTCTCGAGCAAAGTAATATTTTTTATTTATTGGATTGGACCGAACCACAATTGAATTTCATTTGAATTAATCTAATAAATTTAATAACTAATTTAATCTTTGATTTAATATGTATATATATAAATTAATATAAAATTATATTGACAATAATTTAATATTTAATTTTTGATTAACAAAATAATTTAACTTCACACACATATATATACACACACAGTTATTTTTGACAAAAATCAAAATTAAAAATTTTTATTTTTCAAACTGAATACCAGATCAGTTCATATGGGAGTCTTCAGTTTGATTTGATTCAATTTTTCGATTGAAATTAAAATTTACACATGTCTATGCACACTAGCTTAATGATAATTGGCTTATTAAAAATAATTCTAGTAATAAATTAATTTTAAAGGTAGCATAGATAATCCGTCATACGTGTTCAGAAGTTTCAAATACTATGAGATTGTAAGTTCAATTTTGATTTCGTGCAAGATTATACAATCACATGTGCCTATTCTTCGAGTCAAGTCTCCAACTCCGACTCGGTGATATGGATTACAAAGTTAATAAGAATTGTGAATTTATTAAAATATCTTTAAAGGTTACTCAATTGCAATAAAAACAGAGGGTGGGTTGTTTAAAGGAAGTGGGGTTCAGTGGGTGCACCAATGAGTGATTGGTTAAGAATAAGAAGTTGTAATGCTTGCATCTTTGGAGGTTAGCATGTCAGTCTTAATTATGGGTAAGAAAATAACATCACTACTATACTTTTTTAAGATAATATAAATTGACATTGTATGTAATATGCATTATATATTTATATATTTTTTATAGTGTAAGAAACCGAGACCTTCAGTCTAACTAATTTTTATGAACTCACGTAAATAATCTCATTTATATGAGTTGGGTAAAACTATATTATATGATAGTCAAATTCTCAAAGTAGCCACAAATAACACGCAATTTCTATACAAACCCTATCATATAATTTGATAAAGTGAATCGCCATATCAAGCACATGTTATGTGCAAGACTACACAAATGCCACCAAACATGGCTCTAAAGAACTTAATTAGAAAATGTTTTTCTCGTGCTATTAAGAAGACTCAAGCATGCATTAGAGAAACTTAAAATTCCCATAAGAACCAACTTAACAAAACAAAATAATAATAAAAAATCTCATCTACAGATTTTGATAATTTCGTCAACTCGTAACCTCACTCATAAGATTAAATAGAAAACTGTTGACGATCTAATTTAGGATTTATAAGATGACACCCAAACGTTTGTCAAAAAATTTCGACCATACCTTGTTAGACTTTCATAATGTCAAAGGTCTTCATCTAGTTAAATAGATCATAATTAAATAAGAAAAAAATTTAAAGAATCTAAGTAAATTTTTAAACCCACTTTAAGTATTACTATTTTATAAGTTAAATTTAATATTTAATTAGTAGCAAGATATTCATACCTTCACCTAACTCTGCACAAAATTTTAAAATTATATTTATATTTTATATGAGCGTATTTATGGATCATCATGATCAATAACTAAACCCAAATACTCAAATAATTTTGACCCAAATCTCTTAGACCCAAACCAAATTCCAACAAATTGAGGCCCAAAATCTATGAATAGAGAAATCAAACTGACGAAGGGAAATAAATAATTCGGCATTATGTGGGCCAACTTAAATGATACACATTAATTAATAGGAAATTGATACTAGAAGTATTTTAGATGAGCTGACTTAAACATTATTTAGAAGGCATCTAGACGCACCATGTGGTGAAATTTAGTGTCGTAGTCATTAATAAATTAACCCTCAATAGCATAGTTGAAATCTCTGACACTATCTATTGAACATACTTAGTCACATTTTAAATAAAGTCTTTGGCAGCGATTATTGATAACTATAGTTGATAATCGTTACTCAAATTCGTAATATCACCTTAACACAATGAGGTCAAGTAACCATTGTATTAAATATTTTTTTGGGGTGTTTTTATAACAAATATTTTTCTTGGATTGGAACAATAGGCATTGATAAACCAATTCAGGATGCAGGCCGCCTCAAGCCCATGCCACCTTCTTCAATTGAAGCCCAAAGCCTAAAGAATTAGTAGCATTACGGTGCAACTGGAAGCCAAGGCCAATTTGGTTTTATTAGAGTTCTCAGCTTTCACATTTTTTTTTAATTTTTCTTATTGTTTATGTTATTTTCTTAAAAAAAATAGATAAAACTAGGGTAATTGGTGTATTTTTTTTTATTTCTAAATAAAATGAAAATAATTTTATTTTTTCGACTAAACAAAATCTCGAGATTTTCAATTTTCTTTTTCTCATTGAAAGGTTTATCTCGATGTTCTAGTTGATTAATTTATCTATAATTCAGGATCTCGGGAAAGTATGTAAGTCTAATGGGAATGAATCACGTTAAATTTTTCCTTTCACGTATGTCAATTGAGAATGAATCACATTAATTTTTTTTTACGCCATTTATTTTTTTTAATTTTTATGTAGTCAGTCTGTGTGATATCCAATCAGGTAATTCCAAGTGTAATTTTAAGAAATTATATATTATAGAAGATTAGAAACATATAAATTATTATGTACCTCTTGTTATGATGCAAAAATTTGACCATATCAGATAGTGAGAAGCATTAATCTTTAGATCATAGAGCCTAACGATTTTCAAAAGAAAAAGGGATGAGACTCCCGGGCCTAGTTGGGAAAGTCACTTTGATGCCTAAATTAGATATCAAACAATAGAGAAGAAAAGTAGAGAGTTAGAGATGGTTTGAGATTAAATTTAAGAATACTTATCGCATATGAGATATCATTTTCTGTTTTTAACAGTTTGAAAATAATCATTCACTTAGAATTTATCTTCTTGTTAACAATAATTAAAACAATTATTCTAAACAAATGGAGTAGATAAAGCTATATCCCCTAAGACCACCTTCCTATGATTTAGGAGAATGAATTTATTATCCCAAGGCACAAATTAAATGGTTGAGTCACGATAAATTAGGATTCGTACTAATAGATTATAAGTTTGATTTCTTATTTTACGCAATAAAGTAAAATCTCTACCTACGATTTAGCTCATCTGTCAAAGTCAAGAGCACAAGCGACAAGGGTGGTAATCCCAAGAGAATGGATTTATTGCCCCCAGAGCACAGATTAAGTGCTTGGGCCATAATAAGTTAAAATTCGTACCAATATGTTATGAGTTCAATTTCTTGTCCTACATAGTGAGACAAATCATCCATCTACGATTTATCTTTTCTATTAAAATTGATGGTACGAGCGGCGAGAAACTGTGTAAGCGTGATTATCTCAAGAGAATAAATTTATTACCTCTAGGACATAAGTAGAGCAGTCGGACAAGCGATATGTCGAGTTCACGTCGGTGGATCGTGAATTCAATCCTCGTCCTGTGCAATGAGACAAAACTTCACATCTGTGATTTACTTCCTATATTGATATCTAGGGCACATTGCGTAAGAGCTATCATCCCAAAAGAATGAATTTATCTTTGAGTTTATTGGGTAATCATCTTAAGAAAAATTGAGTTACTCTTAAGTTTGTAGGAGACCTTCTATTTGGGTCGAACAAGGCCCTGCAAAATACCTTTAATAAAAAAAATAATTATTAGGATGAACCCTATATATATGAATCATCATGAGCCCTAGCTACATGCATGATGAAGACAAAATTGTTATATGCTTGATCATGAACCTTCTAATAACACATTTGATTGATCCCTTCTTTGGGCTCTGATTATATGTTTGAAAAAGTTTGCCACTATAAAGCTACAATCATGAACGATTATTTATTAATAAAAAGGGATTAAGAGAAGACAATTGGTCAAAATCATATTTTTGTTTTTTTATATAATTATTTAAATTTTTCATTATTTCAATTATACATATAAATATATATTTTTCACTCAATTTAACTTCTCTACTTTTAACATTTTTTTCGTGTGATAATATGAATTTTTTATTGTTTTAATCAGTCCCATGTATCTATATTTTTGGGTCAATTTAATCCATGTACTTTAATGTATAATAAAATGTAAAGTAAGATGAATTTATTCAACTCTTGATTTTTTTACACATCAAAATATAGAGATTAAATTGATTAAAAAATGTAAGTACGTGATGTAATTGAAGCAACAAAGAGTTTTAATTGCCACAGGAAAAAAAATCAAAATATATGAGTTAAATTAATTTAAAAATACAAATATATGAGTGTAATCAAAATAATAAAAAATTTAAATAATCATAAAAAAAAAAATATAAGGACAAAAATATAGATTTGGCTGAAGACAGTGTTTGTTAATCAAAATATAGATCGAAAAATATAAGATATGAAAAATATTTCAAATTTTTGCCCTCTTCTGTGTTTGTTAAACTTATCTGACGATCTTTAAAAAAAAATCAGGTAGCTTCTTATCTTTTTCAGATATACTTATTTTCTCCCTTAATATAAATATATCTTAAACCTTATAGAGAAAAAAAAATAATGTATTTGTCTGAAATTTAAAATATTTATTAATTTTATTATAATTATTCTATATCTTAATTCAAAAAAATATTTTTACTTTTAACTTTTATCTTTATACAATCTTTAACTTACTTAACCCTAAAATTTGTCTCCGTACAGAAAAGGAACCGCAGAATGCCCATGTGAACTCGGTGGGACTGTTTGGGAGGCAAGAAAGTGTAAAGAAAAGGCATCGACCCGAGTACGGAACCGATGAAATATGTAAGTCCCACGTGGGCTGGGCCCATCACTTTGAATTTTTCGTCGCAATGGTGCCATAAAAATGGGCAATAGTGTGAGCTTCTTGCCATTCATCAGCTGCTTCTTTAGAACATAAAAACGGTTTTATTCAAATTCTTCCGACTTTCATGCCACAGAATCAGAATCCAATTCCTGGGAATCCTTTAACCTTTCATTCCAATTATTATAATTACAAGTGCTAATCAATGAAATTAATTTTTTTATTTAATTTTTTTAATTTTGATAATTAGATTTAATTTAGTTCAATTGAATATAATTTTATCCATCGATTTAGAAGAAATGTGTATTTTTTTACAGATTATATATGTATTTTTTTACTTATATGTACATATGAATCACACAAATATTATTATTAAATGAAATATGAAATGTTAAGCCAACATGAATACATTCCCACTTAATCGATTTTACATGTTAAATAAAATTGCATTAAATTAAACCAACTTGAACCTAATTATTAAAATTGAAAGGATTGGATAAGATTACTGATGATGGTTTTTGAGACTGACTACTGCGTGCCACCTCTGCAAATGGATCTCGAGAATATAACTTTGGACCTGACGATGTCAGATCTCGGTGATAAAATCTGCAAAACAATGGAGTGATGGGGCTAGGGTTCCTCGAGGTGGACTCCGATGCTAAAATTAGTAGAATAAATACAGGTAGTGATAAATGTAAGAGTTAGAGAGATTGATCATACTTGGTGAGCACCTTTGTTTTTTATAATAGAATCCGTTATGGGATACCTAAGATAAAACTCGAGATGAGCAGGCACGACTCTCGAGGACTCCGATCAAGATGGACGAGTCTCGCAATTCGGCCTGGATCTTTCGGACTCTGCACCAGATTGTTGACTTACCACGTGTCAGTCTCTCGGGTAATCTACGTGACGAGCGAGACCACTAGCGCATAGGGGTATTCTTGTAATTTTAGGTAACGCCACATCAATTACAAATTTATAAAAAAGATAATTATTTTGATGATGACCCCTAACTAGAAATTTAACATTTTTTTCACTTCTCAGGTTCATATATCAACTCGTAAAAATGTTATTCCAACGCTTAGATGTGATGATTCCATGATATTTATGTATTAATGTATTATATTTTATTATTATATTAATATAAATATATAATGAGTGAGTGTTAAATAGCATTTGGATACATTTATTCCATTTGCTTTAAGAATAAGAAGAAGATGACTGTGATAACAAATGAGTGCTCCTTAATTAAAGTGATTCTTTATGCCTAAAATTGCTTTCTTTTTAAGTTAATTCCTTTAATATGCATACACCTTAGAGTAGGAATCAGAATTTTCCTTTCTTTTTTTTTCTTTTCTTTTCTTTTCTGTTTGGCGAGAAAATTAAAGAAAAAAAGAAGAAGAGCATATTCATTTATATTAATTATATATGTAGAGAGGATATAAGAGAATGAGTATTCTGATATTTTTTGTTGTTAATTAGGTATCAGTCTTAGAGACAAGTTTTATATCTATGCTACTACATAAATCACCATTAATTTATGGCCTAATTAATGAAGATCTAAAGAGGGTCTCATTAGGAGTATGCAAACGGTTAGTTCAGTTATTGAATCGATCGAAATTCACTAACTGATTAAATTGAACAGAGAATAAAATCTAATTGGGACAACTGATTAATTCGAAAAAAACGAACTAATAGATGGTTGAAAAAATCGAAGCCAAACCGTATAAACTAAATCTAACCAATTAAACTGAAGAAACGCAAAAAATCAAAGTAACCGATAGAAAACACATAAAATAAAAAAAAAATGACGTCATTTTATAAATATCAAAATAACATCATTTTAAAGTTCGATTAGTTCTATTATTTTAACCAAAAAATTAAATTTTTTAAAAAATAAAATAAAATTAACTTATTCGAATCGATAAATTCAATCAATTCGATTGGATTAATTTGGATAAAATAAACTTTTACTCTCCCCCAGGTTTGATCATACAATGCTATTAGGTTTCAGTGTTTACATTGAATTTTGTTGACATTTTAGGTCACAATATATAGCATGTGGCCTTGCTTTGGTGCCTATGCCTATACATGCCAACCCTAAACCTAACTAAGAAGAAGATGACTTATAATTGCAAACAATAATGGAGAGGCTGTCTGGCCTTTTAGGGGTTCAACACAACATTATTTTAAAGTTTGGTCTTTTGGTTATTTTAATTATTTTTATTAAAAAATTAAATCAAAAATTAAAAACTAAACTTCTATAAGAAAAAATCGAATTGAATAAACAAATTTAATCGATTTGATTTAATTAATTCAAATAAATTAAACATTTTCTCTTCTCTACCTATTTTGATCATACAATGCTATTAGGTTTCAATGTTTGCATTGAATTTTTTTTTGACATTTTAGGTCACAATAGTATATGGCCTTGGCTTTGGTGCCTATGCCTATCCATGCTAACCCTAAACCCATCAAAGAAGAAGATGACTTATAATTGCAAACAATAATGGAGAGACTGTCTGGCCTTTTGGGGGTTCAAAATCATGTATCTTATTTTATGGGGACTGTTCCAATACTCCAAAGGCTTTGCTGTCTCTAATTTTATACTACATTATATATTTTTTATTTTATATTGTACTTATTTTTGTTATATCATTTACTTTTATATTGTACCACTTATTACTATACTGATTTTTTTGTCATTATCATGTACTTTTAAAATATTTAATGTTTTTAAAATGGGGCACTCTCACATGCTAAATATTAAATTTTCACAAGAATGGTTGTTCATCCCTCAAAGTATATTATAGCAATTAAGTTAGCATATTGTATGCTCATCCTTGAAGAGTATGTTTGTGCTTATCTTCTAAAAACTATACTCTTCATATAGTTTGACATTTAATGGATGAGGGAGATCCTCAATAATGATATATGTAATACCCTAAAACCTTAGAGAAGGGTAGTATACATCGAGGATAAGTAAAGAAGGAAACAATACCAGCTGGATATCTTTTGGGCTGAATGCAGGTAAGGAACTCTGGAGTTAAGCGTGCTTGAGCTAGAGACAGCTCAGGGATGGGTGACCCCCCTGAAAAGTTTGTGTAGACCCATTAGACTAAATTGTTCCGCTCTTTCTTATCACTCGATACGAGATATTACAATGTCTCTCTAATTATCGAGTGAAATCTTTAACTTGATCCACTTAAGTTCTCTAGACCAAGTAAAGAAGTAATCAAATGTAAGCAATTTTTCTAGTAAAATGAAAAGGAGCATAACATGTGGGAGCACCCATTAATTAAAAGTTACTCTAAGTCGCTATTGCAGAGTTAAAGGCGATATTCATCACTAACAAAGTTTTTCATTTTACAAGAATTATATTTACTTTTTAACAAGATAGACTATTTTTATAAGTCAAACGCATAATTATATATATATATATATATATATAATTCTTTTTTCAATACTTAGAGATCACAAAGTCAAGAAGAAAAAAAGAAAAATTCCTCTGGACAATTAGCTAAGCAAGCAAACAAAGGCAAGCCACCATCCATATCCTTCCATGACATGACTTGGCTCTTTTTTTCTTCTTTTTTTTTTTTTAGCTTTTTCGGTGAAGCTTCTTCCTTTTAATATTCATTCTATACGAGTCAAGAGGAAATGTCTGCATTGCCCTTTCTTTTGGACATTACCAATACAAGTTGACTAGTAATGCAAAAAAATGTTTCATATGTACAAATTTAAATTTGTATATCGAAGATTTTGTGACTTATTGATGATATATAGATATATATATTGATGATGAGATCTCAAATTTTTGGGAATAAAATTTTAAACTCAAAGTAGACTAAGTTTAATTTGAAGGCCTAACAAAAAGAGGTTTGAAAGGGTTAGATTTACTCGAAAAAATTGACCTAAGACCATCCAAAAAAAGGGTACCAAGGAGGACCTTGCGCCCATGCCCATAACTAACTCATACAATTTACCTAAAAGATGAAATTCAACCATTTATGTGATATCATCTTGAGTTATATTAATCATTTAACCTGTCTATATAAATGTACAATCTCTCAAAAATCAAATATAACATTTATCATATGTATATATTACATCACTGTTACGTCATTTCAGAGTATAATGAGTGACTTAAACATAAGAAAATCTATCGAGGCACTAGACCTCGTCTTCCTTTAATTTTGCAAGAAGAACCAATTTAGATAAATTGTTAAAACTACCAATATCAGGGGAAAACCTGAAAAAAATACAACCATAACACAAATAGAGTGGTAATCGAACTCAAAACTCTCATCATACATATGCATGGTATCATTTTCTTTGAATATGTTACTATAGTATAAGGATGTTTGAATGTTATTATTTTGGTTTTTATTCATTTTTAGATAAATTTTATTGCAATAGTACAAGAATACTCTTACTTTATTGTAAAACCTAGAAAGTCATATTTCAAGTCCTTACTTCCAAATCATACATTATTTCAAGGCCATTTTGGTAAATCCAAGTAAGAATACGAAAATTTCATTTTACACCCCCCACTAGCTAGTAGTTCTTATTCTTCCTTCCTTTAAGGTTTATTGAGCTTTAAAATCTCTTTCCCAACGTCCACTTTAGATCAAACAGATCTCTCTCTCTCTCGCTCGCTCGCTCGCTCGATCGATCGCCCTGGCCTTGGTGGTTCATGGATATTGATCTCTGGTCGGCAATTGAGGGGGTGGTTTCTTATTCCAGATTGCATGGCAACATTCAGAACGTCGTCGACATCAACCTCTGATCAAATCTCCATCAACTCATCGAACCTTTACCTTGTCTTTCTCGGCCTTCTCTTCATCGTCTTCTTCGTCCTCGTCCACTCTGAAATTCCTCCAAACCCACCTTCCATGGCCACCACCCGGAGGCTACAGCACTCCCATGCTTCTTCATCTGCTGCATCTGCAACGAATTCCCACCTCACGAAAACCCTAAAACCGCAGACTTCTTCTTCTTCTTCTTCAACTCCAGTTCGCAGAGAGTTCGAAGGTTCTGCTCATGCAGTTCCAAGCGGGCCAAACCCCATTTCAAACAGGTGAGTAATCAATAAAAGCTTCGGATGCAGAGAGAGCTGTGATGTGATCAACCAGTAGATTGAAGATGGTTATTATGGGTGTTTAAAACAACCCTAATTTTGTATAATTACTAAGAGAGATTTTGTGGAGAGAAAGAAATATAATGAGATATGGCTTTTTATCTGATTGTTATGGTTCATATGTACCTATATATATATATATATATATTATAGCTCATCTTGTTTAGAATTATTATTATATTGATATACAATTTTTTTTTTTTGTAGAAATCCATACAAAATGATATTTTTACACTATGAATTGTACTAAGTTTGATGAATTAACAATATTTAATAGCTAAGTTTTTGTTGAAATATATCTTGATCTTCAAAAATAAATCCTCATTACAATTCGACCCAACTCAAAAAATTTGAGAGTTGTGATCAAAAAGAGCTTCACTCCCGTTGTATTAATAACTTTAAATGGATAAGTATATCACGTCTTTATTAAATAATTTTCTTTAAGAGGGAGGGTAATTAGATGTGATAAGATTTTTGGATTTATAAGATTTAGTTAGTTGTATATCGCTTCAATTTCTTCATAATAAAATTGTTTTGACTCTCGCTATAGATGTAAATCACATATTATGATTAAGATACATAATTTTTATATTTATTAATTATTTTCATGCCCAATTTCATATAATTGTTTTTTTTCTATATAGTTTTATAAGTATAAAATAACATAATGAGACATCAAATATATATATAATTTATTTTAAACTAACTAAAATATCCTATTAAAACACCCCTTATAGTATTTGGAATATAATGACATTAACATGCTCAAAAAATATTATTTATACCAAATAAAAGTAAAAGGATAGAAATACTTTTAAAATTATTACTTATTTTGTATTATAAATAATTTTTAATAATATTTATGCCTTTTTTATTTATATTTAATGTGTTAATAATATTTTTAGTTATATTAATATCACCACTCGAAATTCAAAAATAGTATTACATAAAAAGGAAAAAGAATTTAAAAATAGTATTTTTGTCGGTGTGTGCATTATTTTCACTTTCTAGGTGGGGTTCAAAGTTAAAGAGAACCAAAATGGAAGGTGGCCCAGAAAGCTCACGGAATCATATCTGTGCAACAGTGAGAGAGAGAGAGAGAGGAGATTTTAGTGATTTGATTAGGCTCTGAAATTGCAAAAATATTATTTAAATATTTAAATATTATTTTTATAATATTTATATATTAATATATTATATTTTATATTATATTAATGTAAATATATAATACATTAGGAGCATTAACAAGAATAATACAACTAATATCTAGCTAGTGCAAATTATTTGAAAGTAGATGGAGAACGTATAATATTAAATATTAAAATTTTATTTAAAATTATTATCGTTGGTAGTCTCACTCTTTGTGTCTTTAATTTTGATAAAATAGATAAATTATAAATAAATATTTTATCTCATTGCATCAGACAAGGAGTTAAACCCTATAATCTATTAGTACAAATCTTAATTTATCATAATCTAACTACTTAACCTATTTTTAAAAAATATTATTAAAAAAGTCCAAAAAATTCTTTTGTTCATATACCAGGGCCCTGGTCCCTGCCTGTAGTATTGCTCCCCCTTTTTCATCAGAAGCTCCGGCCGGCAGCTTCGGTGTGGATCTTCTTGGGCATCATTGCAGAGCTGCCGCCGGCACCGGCACCGGCACCGCACCGCCGAAGCATTGATCACTTGGTCCCTAGGCCCAGTTGCGTGATCTTTACTTGCTGCTCCGGCTACTGCTGGGCTAACTCTTTCTCATGATTATCTGCTGGCCCTGCCATGCTCTTCATTTTCTGGCTGCCGAGCTTCTTCATTGTGGAAGCTTCGGCTAAGCCAGACCCACCAGGCGATGCCATAAAAGTGCCAACTAACTCAGCACCAAACTCAGATCAGATTGTTCATTTGGAATTGGGTTGTTGACCGCTCTTAAATTTTTATCATGCCAAGCCAATTCCATCTATATATATATATATGTATGTATACACACACACACACTGACTCGTTCGGCATGGATGCATCAAAGTTCCCAGATGATTGTGGCCGCCATTACACAGCACACTCATCTTTCTCCGTTTCATCCTACTCTCTTGACAAGGACAAAGGAAAAAACAAAAAGAAGCTTTTAACAAAGGGGTGCAAGGGTATATAGAATAAAAGATGCACACAAACGCTAGTAAAAAAATAGTTATGTAAAATTGACAACTTGGGTGGGTATGTCCATGGGTGAGAGTAACGGCGAAAATAAACATTAGAAAGTCTTCAAGCACTCAATGCAGCGGTGCCCTTCATATAAGAACCATAAGAAATTTCTAGTGGGCCTTATTTACGTTAAACCCACAAACAATACGATGAAGAAATAAAATCCCTTTTGTCAACTCTCAAGGCTAGCCCAGTGCAACATTTGCATGCCCATATCTCTGCATCACTTTCCGGGTTGCAAGGGCTGCAGCCTCGCTCGCACGCATGGTTCCACTTGCCATGAGTGCAGCAAATTCCGCGCTGATCTCTTCTTGTACCTTGCTCCGAGCATCCCCAAGCGGGTCACCATCAACGGCTACATTAGCAGATGACTTCACCGTTGCTCCAGTAGGTTCGACAGCCGGGGGTGCCTCCCCAACCTTGACGGATTGTTCTACAGATTTCACTTTATCTTCACCCTCTTTGAGATTTACTGCCGCCGTGGGTGAGCCCCGTCCGTTTGGCAATGATTTGGTAGTTGGCCGGAACTGTGGAGCTTGGGGTACGGCGCCCGACCTCAAAGTTGTTTCCAGTTGTTGAATCATAGGCACTGCCAAAAAAAACATAATAATAATAGATAAGCTGTTCAATAAGGCCTCCTTCATTACCCTACCAAATCTGCTAGGGCATAAGACTTGCTACTCTTCCCCTAAGAGTTTAAATCGACGAGAATACATTAAATTTTAAAGGTACAAGCCAGCAGAGATATACACTTAAATTAGACTAAAATTATCAAATGTTGGAAGATAAAAAACTAGCAATATGTTAAAGAAGGCAGTAGAAACAAAAGACAATGACAAACCATAACATAGAAAGTGAGGGTGAGGATATTAACATGCAAATCCAGCATGCCAGAGCCAGCAATCTCAACAATCCATGTGAATAGTTAGCCGACAACCAAGGAGCATTTAGGAGTGCATTAGCAAGAAACTTACGTATCAGAGCACCCATTGGGCTGCTCATCACTTCATTGGGCAGGTTCAGGATATAGTCTGGAATTTTTTCACCAACCAAAAATTGAACCACCTCACTACTGAAATTGTTGCAGTTGTGAGTTAGCAAACTGTAAGTTTCTGCTGTATACCGGGGGCTAATCTCCTGCAAATACATTTCAAAAACGTCCTTGGGCACATGCGTGACACCAAGATCCACTACTTTGACCGGGGTTCCATATGGTGTTGTTCCAGCAGGAGAGTTTTGTATGCCTCCCCCAAAATAATACTCGTAACCATAAACAACTACACCTGTGTGCCTGCAAATTTAAATGCATGCAATTAATAAGAAATTCCTCGAATATCAAACAAGAAACAGCTTTCTCAACAGTTGCACACGTTAAATGTGCTGCCAAAAATGGCTTCCCTTATTTTCCCCTCCACTACAGGATAGCATTTAATTGACATCCCACCAAACAAAGAAATAAGTAAACAAAAAAAGCATACAGTTTAGGAAAAGGACAAACAAAGATATAGCTGAGACCTACAAATGATGTAGTAATAAGGCATCACCACAATGTTGTAAAGCAACTAGAAATATCTTTCAATGCAAGAACATCTCAAAGTGTCATATCAACTGAGGAAGAAGTTTTCTGCAGAACATACCTATTTTATTCTTAATTACCTAAGCATACAACATACCAATTATAATTCAATTCAAGACATGACTCATAATGTTTTACAATTGATTGAACAATAGAAATCAAATAATTCATCAAGTACAATTCATATCATGGCTTTATTTAGCAATAGAAATGAAATAATTCATTACAAGTACACTAAACAAGAATTTTAGGGAAGATATCATTATCTACATATATGTGTACATATATATTTTAGATTCCTTTCCTTTCTTACAATTATCTGATATAAAATGCCACTTCTTGCTACAAACCAGTAACACACAGCCTAAACACAAGCACTACCACAATCAAGACCAAACAGAGACATGCCAAAGAGGACAATTTTCAAAAAGAAATGAAATGTCAAAACAGAGACACGTTAATAAAGAAATACATATTTTAATATGTATATTATGAAAAAATAAACATTGCTTCTTCATTCCATATGCAAATTATATTATAGTTGTAGAAGGTATTAGAAGTTTCATAATTTAAAAATATAAAGAAAAAGGCCTTTAGATGTGCATTTACTTTGTATTTCATTATACCTTAAGATATTTTCAGCATGTATCATAATTCAGTTTTCTGACTTAATGGTGTAAAATGATCTACATTTAGGAAAACAAGTATGAATACAGGGACTTTGATGGCCCAATATTAAAAAGTGACCACACAGAGACATCTTCTACAAGTGCCTGCGTTTCTTAAGTCTTTTGGTGGGTTTAGTGGTTGGCATGGTTGACACCTTGAATCACATGCATGTAAGTATGCATTAATCAAAAGAACTTGTCTCAGACATACCAAATAGGTGCAACAATGTAGCCCCTCAGAAGTTCTTTACAAACTTGACTCCAGACAGAGTGCCAGTCAGGAGTTTCTTATACAAGTGTTTGTGGTTTTAGGTGCTAATTAATCTCATTCTTTTGATAGGCTTAGTGGTTGACACGGTTGACATCTTGAATCACATGCATTGCATGCATAGACTAACTAAAAGAACCAGTCTCGGACATGGATGCAGCAGGCCAGTGACTTCTTTGCAAACTTGGCCTCCAGAACGGATACCAGTCTAGACTTGCATATTTCATAACATCATTTAAGTTGCATATTTCCAAACAATATCTAATAAGAAGGCATACTTCAGTACATAAATACATCAATATACTAGGACCATCAACACATCCACTATATATGCCAAATATACCATTCTATAAGTCAACAAAATAACACCTTGGACTGCTGAGACAAATACATTTAGTGTTCTAACTTAATGCTCCCGAAAAACAGGTTTCTAGTCTTTTGAGAGAGAAAACTTTCTATGGATTTATCAGAGAGAACATTTTTTTCATCAGCATTAATTGCTCCTTATCCTAAGTTAGGGTCGGTGGCAGAGAGAATATTTTTTAAGGGAAAAAAAGATAAAAAATAAAAGAAACAACAGCTCATTAACTAATTATTTCAGTGGGTTCAACTAGTTGATGCCATCAGACAAATAAAATACTTACCATATACCCTCAATAGCTTTTCCCAAAAATGTTGTGGAAAGCTGACGAGCCAACCCTTGGCTCAAGTCATACACATTCAAGGAAACCTTGTGACCTTCCTGCGGTTATCCAGAGTGTCCACAATGTAATCAAACAACAAAAATTAGCCAGGGGAGTTTTATCTTGGAACTTCAACAGTATGTAACACAAAACTCAAAGCACGTATTGAAAGAAAGGTGTCATACCTCAGCCATCTCCACAGTTCAATACGTTAGAACTTCAGTAGCTAGAGATTTGATGGTTATGAGACTGAGCAAGATGACCTATGGATCATTCATGAATCCATAATTTCATTTGGGTACAACAAAAACCAGATGTGAATGAAGATAACTTTAATTGTACAAAAAGGAATCACAACAGACATAAAATAAACTAAAATATTGGGAGCAAAATATATGCTAAAGCCTCGAGCACACGTTAAGAAGACTAGAGTTATGAAATAAATACTGACATAAATTGTGATGCCTTCCAGCAATTATTATGAAGTGCATGGTGAAAGCTCAGGGCGAAATATACAAGAAAAGGAAAATAATGAATAATTACAAATGAAAGGAAACACAGATTTCTATGGTACTCTGAACAAACAAGCGTGTTTAAATTGTTATCTGGCTCCACCCTACATTCCACAACATAAGCATAAACTTGCCCAGATACAAATAATTCAAATTCCATCAGAAACCAAAACATATAATTTTTCCAAAACAAACTCCCAAACTAAAACATTAGACAATGAAACCAGAGTGCCAACTCAAACCTTAACAATGGAAATATACAAAACTGGCGATGCTATCAAGGAGAGAAAACGAATCATAAAGGTAAATAAAGATCACAATGAGGGATCCTGAGATCCTCATTTTTTTCTCAATTAGAAATTGTGAGGCTTCAAGCATCACTATTTTGGGTGAAACCCCTTTCAGCCCTCGGCATCCCATGAGCCAAAGCGAAGCAAAAGGAGCTGGATTTAAAATGGTTACTCTTCTACATATTTTCCAGAATGGGAAAAAGGTCCTGCCGATACGAAAACCAAAACATCGCAATTGCAAAAATATTAAAAGATTAAAAACCAAGTCTCTTGCATAATTGCATCCACGCCAAGAAAAGCTTGATCGCATTCATACAAGTCACGTGTAATGCACAATCGCAAAAACCACCAAACGATAACTAAAAGCCAAAAGAACATAAAAGAAAACAAACAAAAACTTCCAAACCATAACCAAACCCTAAATCCTAAATCTACATACATAATCGTCAGCACCGCAACTTCCAAACCTAAACGAATCGACATTGTCGAACATTCCTCCTAAATCCAGAGACGCGTAGATAGCCTCAAACAAAATACGAGTACGTAGGCAAAAGATCAGAGAATGGAGGGAAAGCGTACCTAAATGGGCCAATGAACGAATGGAATGGAGACGAATGAGCGAAGGGCAGGACAGTCGCGTAAAACAACAGGAGATTTCGAGAGGCGGCGAAAGCGGTGAGAAGGGGTTTTTATAGTCCGCAGAGAAGATTCTCTGCGACGACCGAGGACCGCCGAGAGCTTGGGGTCGGACCTCTTCCATTGCCTTCTAGAAGGTACCGGCCACTAGTTTTGCGACACGTATGTGGATCTGGTGTAAAGCCTAGAGTCTAATTATTCTTCCTTCAACGGTGCTTCGTTAATGTTCAACTACGGCCTTTAAACAACAAGAATGGACAAGTTACAGTTTGCCCCTCCCATTTAACAGTAACTTTCACCTGTACCCTCATTGGAAAAAAGAAAAAAAATTCCAGTTACAATCCTAATGTTAAACTACAGTCTTTAAACAATAAGAATGAGAAAATTACAGTTTTCCCCACCCATCTAACACTAACTTTCACCTGCACCCTCATTGGAAAAAGAAAAAAAGTTCCACTTATAATCCTAATGTTCAACTGCAGCCTTTAAACAGCAAGAATGTTAAAATTACAGTTTGCCCTCTCATCTAACACCAACTTTCACTTGTACCATTTTTTTCAAAAGAAGTTGCACTTATAATCCCATGACCTAAAAAGTACATGTTTATGGCTCATGTTTTCCTCAATAAGATTTATTTTATTTTAATATATAAAATAAATTTAGTAATGTCTTTTATTTGAGTAAATTACATTGAATACCTTTAAAGTTTAACAAAATGACATGTATTTTTTAAAATTTTAGAAAAAACATGAATCAGTCACAAGATTATGGTTCTGCCTGTATCACTTCTACCCTTATTGTGAACAATCATTTGTTAATTTTTTTTAAAAAAATCCAAAATACCATTCATTTTGTATCTTATTTTTTCTCTTCTTTTATCTTTTATAAATAGAGAAAAAAATAAAACAAATTGTTGATGATGGTCATCACCATCCACCACAACTGACCATGGAAAAATGAGTAGGGGTGTGCATTCGATTTTAACCGAACCGAATCGGCCTAAAATCAATAACCAAACCGAAAATAATAACTAAACCGAATTGACCGACACCAATGGAATAATCGAACTAACCAAAACTGAAATAACCGAACTCTAAAATGTCATAACCAAATCGAAATGCTAATCGAAGTTTTACCTAAACTACTAACTGAATAGAGAACTGACCACTATATAACCGAATCGAACTAGCTGGTTCGATCGGTTTGTTTGGTCTAACTGAACTTTCAAAATGTATATTATTGTTTGAACTAGCCAGTACCTTCTAAATTGTCCTATCTAACTGAATTGGGAAACAAAGCTTTACAATTCAAGATTTCTAATATTGAAAAATTTATAACTTCAGCTTTGCAATCAAGATTTCAAACAATAATATACATTCATCAATAATATTTCACTCAACTTGTCACAAGACATGGTTCAAAAGTAACTTCAATAACAACAAACATAACATAATATATAGGTTCAACATGTTTGAAAACAAATGAATAATACCAGCATGTAACCACATACAAGTAATAAACTTCCATTATTGGTGCTCGTGCATTATTCTATTGTTTGCTCCACTCAAGAGCTCCTAACTTCTCTAACCTTCGAAAAAAGAAAAACTAAACTTCAGTACATGCATTTTTAATCTTTGCTGTAACGCCCCATTTTTCCCCAAGCAGGCGTTAATTCGAGATTTCGAGAAAATTTAAATCAAACACCACATAATCCCTCGATAGCCATCAAAATCGTTTTCCCGACAATCTCGATCGTACAGCATTTAATAACTAAGACAGACATCATCAATCATATCAGCGGAAGCAAGATCGGAACCTTAAATATACATATAACTGACAATTTCTCTTACAATAACTGAATCGATGTTTCACATGAAAATATATTACATAATCTTTGTACATTGTAATCATAGACAGAACCTACGAAACCAAACGTAACTGTTACATCCTGATGGCATTCTTCCCTTGACGTCACTGCTTTCACCTGGAACGTTTGAATATTCCAGGGACATAGTCCAAATTAGATGTTGAATCATCTAAGTGAGAGTTCGAAAACATTTTCATGAATGTATGCAGAATCATGTACACAAAATCGATAAATCTCAATACGCACCAGCCTAAGAGAATCCTAACGCATTTAACCCTAACCGGGGAAAACGCAATCTCTCTATAGGCGACACAACCAAATCGACCCATTGGCAAACCGATCCTGCTTCAGAGGGACAACCTCGACACATGAACCCAGGGATCACCCTACAGTCATTGTCAGGCTTTACACTCCCACTCAAGCATTCCGAAACACAACCCTAGCTCCAAGAGTATCACGTCAGCACTATCCCCGGAATCGACGTCACCTCGGCATTAATGCTACTGCTCAAAGGATCCTGGGGTGGTGTCCACTCGCAGCCCCGCCACTTGAGCCAACAACCGGGGTGGTGTCCACTCGCAGCCCCGCCACTTGGGTCCCGTAGGGTGAAGTCCGTCTCAGCCCCGTCCCAAGTGGTCACCAAGCATTAATCCAGGTACGCATCCCGAGTGCTGTTACTCTGGGCTTCGTCACAGGTTAACAACCCACATACCACATGAACGACACAAAACAAGCCAATGGTCGAAAAATCATAACATGCATCACTTAAACTCATAACATGCGTCATTTAAATCAAAAATCAACGTTTAATGCACATGTAAACAATCATTTGGACCATTTATCACAAACCGAGCATGAAAACCATTTACATGTCACTTGAAATCTTTTTGGGTAGAACCACTCACAAGTCAAAACCGAGTTTGGGGAGAACACTCACATTTAGACGAATTTCCAACTGTCAAGCGCGGTCAGCCTCGATTTGCGTGCCTGCCTCGATTTGTGCACCTAGCCTCGTTTCTTGCACCTGACGCTCTTGTACTTCAACCTCGAGTCTCACCGATACCTTAGTCATCACATTTGTTCAAAATCACATCAATATCTATTTTTTTCAATTTTCCATAATTTCTTCCTATTTTCTTCATATTTCTCCTTAAAAATTCTAATAAATACCTACTCAATATTTTTCCTTGATTTCTCTCCACAACAATTCATAAATAATTAATTCCTATCTCCCAAAATTTTCTAAGGATTTCCTAATTCCTTTTCCTATTTTTCATAAGCCTTTTTCACTTTGAAAATTACAAAATGACTATTTTCTTCAACATTTTTCTAAATTTTATTGCACCATAATTAATAATTTATTTTTCTAAAAATAATCAAAAAAAATTCGAAATTACCTGGGGTCTCACACGCCCTCACGCGCGGGCGCGTGGCTGGCTGGTTTGGGTTGGCGCGTGGCAGTCACGCGCCACCGTCTTCTACCTCTAGCCGGCCGCCGGCGGGTGCTCCGATGGCCCCGATTCCGGTACCCCCCGAAAGCCCTTGAGAAGTCGATCCTATCCCCACTAAAATCAGGCCGAAAGGCCACCGGAAAGTGGCCGAAATGGCCGGTTGTAGGCGGCGGGAGGCGGACCGCCTCAAACCCTCGGCCAAGCTCGAATCTCCCTCAAACCTCCACCAAAACGCTTCAAACCGGTGCCAAAATGATCCTTGGCTCCAAGAGATCAAAAGCCCTCTATCAAAGCTCCAAGAATCGATCGAAAATGAGCTCGATTTGGTGCTTCTTCCTCGGCCGAAACCTCGGCTATTTATAGCTAAAAACGACCCCACGTGGCCGATTTTCCGGCCATTTCTTTCCCCTCACGCCACCAGGACACCCTAGGCCACCCCCTTGACAAGACTTGACGGCCAAATGGCCGGATTTTCCGCCCCCAATCGCGCGGCCAGATCTGCCATGCGCGAGCAATTTCTGAAAATTGCAGTTAGGCCCCTAAAATTTTTCTTTTTGCATTTTGGCCCTTTTTCTCAAGCCCCTGATCTTTCTAACACTATCACCAAGACCCTCAAGATTAGTACTCCTCATTTCTCCCCTGAAACTTTCAAAAAATTGCCGTTTAGACCTCCCTCGGGCATTTTTAGAAAATTACACTTTGGCCCGACTGATTTATTTGACCTCAAATCCATTCGATTCAACCCGAGACCACTTAAGGGTTGTTCTACACATCGAATACTATTCCTTGACACCATCCGTTGGCTTTTTGGACGTCGTTTATAGCAATTCGATAATACGACCTAATCGACAATTGTATTTTTGCTGTACCGAAAACTGTTCCCGTTCTTCTTTCTTTCATCACTAAAAATCATAATTTTAATTGCTTGTCGATACTATACCATTTTCTCGGGCAATCTAGGGTCCGAGGTACTCCCGTTGGCTAATTTGGTCGTCCAAAACTAGGTTAGTGTGCCCTAAAGTCTCATTTTTCTCAAATTTCCAATTTTGCCCTTTACCAAATATCATCTTATCCTCAAAAATTTTCTCGGGTGTTACATTTGCAGCATACTATTATCAAACAACATGCAACATGTAACAATAAGCTTTCTACAACATGCAAT
Organism: Diospyros kaki; assembly: GCA_036245055.1. Classification (NCBI taxonomy): domain Eukaryota; kingdom Viridiplantae; phylum Streptophyta; class Magnoliopsida; order Ericales; family Ebenaceae; genus Diospyros; species Diospyros kaki. The sequence continues at coordinate 2,712,170 of BSEG01000002.1, read as the reverse complement.
ATTTATCAAACTTAAAAGCACCAAAAGGATTAACTAAGTTTCTGCAACATGTAAGAATTCATAATATACAACTTCCCAACCACAAGACAAACAGACAAAGCTGGTCATAGACAATGTGCTAGTGGCTCAAAAATCACAAACCCAAGTAAGAAAAGGGCATAACCAAATAATGAATTTGTTTGGAATTATAAGAAAATAACAGTAAAAAAAGGGGACAATATCCCAATACACCTCCCACCAAGAAATGTCTACTCCTAATTATATCACAGTTAGGGACTTTCTTAACTAAATAACAGCTAACTGGACCATACAAAACAATTTGCTTTTGAACTGTTGGACCTAAACATATAACACCAGCATAAGTTGTTCTCTCATTTTTCTTTTTTTCTTTTTTTTTTCTAATATAAGTTCATTGTCCACATTATTATATGCAAATAAATTTCAGATTTGTCAAAAAGGACCATGTGCATCTTGGATTGTGAAATACCCAATTGAGAGACTAGTATGGTTGAACTCCCAATTACGATTTCAATACAGTAACATTAACAATAACAATAACAATAATACCAAAGCTTAATTCCTAAGTAGGGATGGTTGTATCCTTTCTAGCTTGCCAATCATCTTTATCTATGACACTTTTTTTGTAAGGCCATTGTATCTCATTTTATGCTTAATAACTTTTCACCAAATTTTATTTGGTCTTATTTACCTATTTTTCTATAAGCTTCTTTTATTCCATTATTTAGAAACAATAAAATATAAAATTCTTCTACGAATAAATACAAGCATCAGTTTAGTTCAAAATAAAGAACTTTTTAACAGTATTTATAGCATAGTGGATTTTGCTATGGATTTTAATTAGTTCATTTCAAGTGTCTATGATGAACATCATGGGGCAGTTAAGGTTTTAGAAAGGCAGTTTTGCTGGATTTGCAAGCCTTGAGTATTATATAAGAAACAAAAACACTAATATTTTAAACATTCAATACCTTATGACCATTGCCTCTACATGTGTCAAAATAACATTACAATTCACAAAATCTAATTACTGAAGTTATATCAATACCAGACACCAAAGACATAATATTCCACAATTCAAATGGGAAAGAGGCAAATATTTAATGTTATAGGGCACCCAACTTAGTTAATGGTACAATTAGGTGTATATTATATTCACAATTAGGTGTATATTAACTTATGTTGGTGTTATAGTTAGGTGTATATTATATTCACAATTAGGTGGTATATTAACTTATGTTGGTGTTATAGTTAGGTGTATAAATACCTACTCATATTCCTCTCAACTTGGAGCACACATGTTATATGTGCACATGTTATATGTTCCATATATGCTGCATGTTAAGGTCACCTAAGACTTATCCAAATTATAGAAATTAAAAACAAATTTTCAGAACAGGTTAAGGAATAGAGTGCCGACAATTAAAAAAAAACCTCAAACATAGTCAACCAAAGAAAACCAAATAACCAATAGATATTGAAATATTGAGGGGTTCAAATTCTCTTACTTACAAATGCATGAGTTTTCAAAATCTAAATTTTCATAGGTACGGGGTTGTCAACAATAACCTTTGCCAATTCTAAACAATACACAAAATTAATTAAATAATTTAAAAGTAACAAGTATTGAACTAAAATTAAAAAAAAAAAAGAGTAACAATGAGTTTATCTTCTTCAAGTTGTTCAACATGATCCAAATCTTCTTCAACACTCATTGGGGTGGTAGATGGCCGAAGCCAATCTTGTGTACAAAACAAACTTTCAATCACTTTAGGAGAAAGAGAATTCCTAAATAGATCAAGTACTCGACCCCCTATGCTGAAGACAGAATCGGACGCAACAGTAGAAACTGAATTGTCAAGACATCTCGAGCCATAAAAGATAGAATAGGAAACCGATGACAATTAACTTTCCACCAATTCAAAATGTCAAAGTCATCAGTTTCTTCCTTACATACTTCACTTAAATACTTAAAATAAAATTCGAGTATTTTATTTTGGGCTCAAAATTTTTGCTTTAAATAATTGAGGATTGAAAATATTTTTTTATTGAATAAAGTGTAAGTGGAAATAAGAATTTGGTATCCCATCCAAATGGGATTCAAAAATGTAGGAAAAGTCCAAATGAATTGGGCTATTGAGTTATGTTTAGAATTTTAATTATATTATGAATGAGATTGGATGATGAGAATTATTTGGGTTAATGAGCTGACCACAATTGAGAAATGAGATTTGAATTTTTTTTAAAAAAAATCATAATAAATTAAATTGGTCAGCAAATGTCAATAGTGCACTTGGTTTTCCTTTTGACCATTACAAAGGTGAAGGGCAATCAGGTAATTCGACAGGGATGTAGTGTTCAGGCCTACAATCCTCTCATTTTTCCCACTGTTTGCGCTGAGGCTTTCCTCTTCCGTGTAACCTTGACGACGTCCAACTTTCTTCACTTGTCATATTTCTTTCTTAGCCTACTTCTTCGTATTTGGCATCCTTCTTTTTCTTCGCTATTTATTTGCTGCTTCTACGTTGTTGTTGTTTTTCTCCTTCTTTATTATTGTGGTAGAGTAAGTTAAGTGGAAAGAGGCTGGTGGTGTTCTTCTTAGATTTCTTCTTCTTTTCAGGCAAGTTTCCCTTACACCATCTTTTATTTTCGTGCAAGCTATTCTATATTTTATTTCTACTAATACGAGTCCGTTGTTGTTCTTGTCATTTTAGCTTGTTGTGTTTAACTTTGATAACGTTGTCTATGACTTCCTCTAGTTCAGTCTTTCTGTGAAATGTTTAGTATCTCCTTGGGGTCTCATTGTGGTCTCAAATGGGGTTTGTTTCCACCCCAAGTTTCCTTTAGTGAATGGCAATTTATTTGTCTAAATATAGATACAAGGTCCCGTACGCTTCTGTATCTTCTTGAGCTTAATTGTGTATACATGGCCAAATGCATCTTGCAGAAGCCTAAATGACGCATCCGAATAGGCATGAACCATCTGAATGCCATCTCCCACATTTGAATGCCAGACACAAATCTTTTTGACACATTCAAAAGCCTCTTGAATTATTCGAATGATATTCACAAACATATATAAGTCCCATTCAAATGCCTCTTGAATCATCCGAATAATATTCACAAACATATAGAAGTCCCATTTGAATGCCCCTTGAATCATCCAAATGATACTCACATAACATTATAGCCATTCGAATGCCTCTTGTCTCATTTGAATGTCACTTTGAATATTTGTTCGGCACCATATCCGTATATATTGCAATAACATAAACTTTAAGCCAGATTTCGACCTTGATTAAGCTCAAATATCTTAAAACTCAAAACATAAAAGTTGTAGATAATTTTCTTGTCTTTCTATATCATCTTGAATCATCTAAATTAAAGCTTGGACGAGAGAGTTATGCCAAGAATACCAATTACTATAGAAACTATATAGTCACATTTGAATGTATTGCAATAACAACAACTTCAAACCCTATTTCAACCTTGATGAAGGCCGAATATCTTAAAACTAAAAACATAAAAGTTGTATATATTTTTCTTGGATTTCCATAGCATCTTGAATCAAATCAATCGGAGCTCAGACGACAAAGTTATGCCGAGATTACCAAACAATGTCGAAACTGTCCGAAATAGTCTCATTCAAATGAATTCCTCCCACATCCGAATGAATTTCATGTAAGCTGATCAAATTGCTCTAATTTTTTCCTAACATTCAAATGCTATAGTTCCCTCATCCAAATCAATTTCCCTATCATTCGAATGTGCTATAAATCATTCGAATGTGCCATTCAAATTCATGATTTATTGTAGCAGACCTAACTATGCTTCATTCTTTTAGGTATATCTCCTTGTGATGATATCCGATTTAAGATCCGTTTGATGTATTGGAAACTAGACTTCGTAGGATTCAATTCAATGTATTATTTGAATAATTTGGTTACATTTTGAACCCATAACAACTCGATTAATTTCTACCAAGAAATTCATACCTTACTGTTTTCGTGTATTCTAACCACTTAGTGTTCTTTAGCCTATAACTTTCTGTTCCCATTTTTGAATTGAGATCCGTTTGTTGGGATATAAACTATACATACTAGGATTCATTTTGATATATTACCCATCTTATCTGGTTTCATATTGAGCCTGTAATGACCCCTTAAATCTTGGTAAAAAATCTAGAATCTTACTATTTTGATTTCTGTATTGTTGTAGTTTTTGTGGAATAACTTTTGGTGGATAATTCCAATTGTGAATCCGTTTGATGTTCCCGAAACTAGAGTTCTTGAACTTAAACTTCAAAATTTTGTTTGGGGCAATTGATCAAATATCGAACTCGAATCAGTCATTTGAAATCACCCCAAAACAAATCTAAAATTTAAGGAATTGTTGATATGAAATTCTTTTTGGGATGTCATTCTTTCTTATGATTGAGTTATGAGTATGAATGCAAGTAGTTGTATACTGGAACCAATTAAATGAATTCAAGGAAATTATAGGATGAGAAAAATAACATATTAAATCTATAATACTCCTTAAATGTTGAATCAAGTTTTAACCTTAAATAGTATCTCTCAAAATTATCTATGTGTTATAATTTATATCTTGAATGTGGTAAATGTTATGAAGTAAGATATGATGAATTATCTGATGATGGTAAAATACCTGGTATGGGTAAATAGTGTTGAAAGTATGAATATTGAGGAACAAGAATTTAAATGCATGTAGTTGAAAAATACATACATGATGCATACATGTGCATGTTATATATAGATATATATATATTTTTGCACACCTATTATTTTGCGCGGAGGGAAAAGGAACCCTAGAGCACTTGGCGCCGGACGAGATGGCCATAGTTCGGCAGGTTGGCTCCATATTTATTTGTGAGATTCTATTGAAATGATGCATTTTTGCATGTATTGATTAATGGCTTGAGAGACGGAGAAATTTGATATTAATATTGAAATTATGCACTTTTGCATGCATTGATTGATAGCTTGAGAGCCGGAGAGATTTGATACTGACATTGAAATTTTATGCACAATTGCATGGTGGTACATGGTAGCATGATATATTCAAATTTGAATTGATAAATTCATGAGTTATGAATCTTGTACATAACTGTTGAATCCATGATTACTCTTTTTCGTGTCACCATGTTCTTGAATCCTATTCATTATTTATTGTTCTCGAACTTGCTGAGCCTTGTGACTCACTTGATTTTCTTTGTCATTCTAGGTAGAAGAAATATTGTTATTGAGAGGCGAGTCCAGTAGGACTTCAGCCTAGGGTTAGTGGTCTACAAAGACGATTCCTACCTTGAAAATCCTTAGTAGCATTTTGGAGAGACATGTAATGAAATGAGTTTTATTTTGTTAATTCATATTAGAGTTTCTTATTTATTTTGTACGACCTTCGAGCCTAGACTCATGAGATATTAGAAATGTAACTGAACCTTAAATTAGTTTTCGCTGCTAAAAATGAAATGAGTTGTTTATTTTAGTTCGATTTTGTTCTATATCATCTCTCTGATGACCTCCTTTCGAATGTCCTATACTAGTGGGAATATTCAAAAGCGGGCCTTACAACTTATCCATTCTGAAGGCACAATTGTAGATCCACTACCACTGGCATACTTATACTTTTTGAAACGAGAACTAAGCAAATTTGGTCTGCCAGATTTTTCCTTCGCAACATTCTCCACAACAGGTGGAGTAGACACTTGAAATCACTCTCCTATTTCACCTTGAGGTGCCAATTTTTTCTTATATTCTTCATACAAAGCATATACGATATTTTTTAAGGACAACAACTACAGCAACCCCTTTCTCACCTGGATACATCTCTCGAAATACATATTCCATAAACTCTAACTTGTGCCTAGGATCAAACACCACAACAATGTAAAGTGAGTGATTTATTTTTTCTGGTTCCCCCTAATATTTAACAAACTTTTCTTTCATTTTTCCAACCATCTCACTCAACTCAAGATCGTCACCCTCCTACCAATCATGTAAGAGACAATAAACAGTACTAATCTCATGGAAAAAGTGTTGGAGGTGACATATGAAGTACTTGAAACCCGCAAAGTAAGCTCTTAAAATTGTTGCAACTCTCTAATAAACATTCTGACCCTTGTCCAATTCTCTAGCTTAGGTCTCCCATTAATAGTAATAACCTGTTGCAAGTCATTATTCCAACTACTTATACCAAGATCAAGCACATGACTCTTTCTCATCAAATCTGTCAAAAGCCCTCTCAAACTTTTAAGCAGTCTCTAACATCAAATATGTGGAGTTCCATCTAGTTACAACATCCAACGACAATAAGCCCTTAGATTCTATTTTTTCCACTTCCACACATTTTTTTAATTTTCTTAGTCTTGCTGGAGATTGTCTAATATATCTAACTGCATCCCTAACTCTTGTTATTGATTCATCTACCTCTTTCAACCTATGTTGCACAACTAGATTTATTATATGAGTCACACACCTGATATGTAAATAATTGGCACTCATAATGCTAGCATCCCATTTTGTCATTTTTTTTCCCTAAAGTTACCCACAACAACATCATTTGAACTAGCATTATCTACTGTCAATGTCAAAACTCTATCAAGTTTCTATCCCATTATACATTTCTCAATTGCCACAGCAATAGCATCACCCTTATGACTATATATTGGATAAAAATTTAAATTTTTTTTCTTTAATGTCCAATTATTGTCAATATAGTTCACCGTCAATCACATATAATTAATCATTTGAATGGAGGTCCATGTGTTAGTGGTTAAGCAAACTCGTTGACATGAATTTTTTACCTCATTCATCAATTTCAACCTCTATTCATTAAATAATTCAAAACAATCACGAGAAATTGTCCAACATGAAGGAATCTGAAATTTTGGACAAATCACATTAATGAAGTGCTTAAATCCCTCATGTTCAGCAAATTTGAAAGGCATCTCATCTACCATCACCATGCAAGCTAAAGCCTTTCTAGCAAGCACTTAATCAAATTTCCAATTTACCAATCCCATACTCTCCCCTCTCTCCCAGCCCCCATTGTCGTTGAAGTTGGTTGCAAGTTTAATTGCATTTGGTGGGTTTCCAAAGCATGATGGTGTTTTTTACATGTTCCCATATGATTCCTTAGAGCCGTAGTCCCATTTTTTTTTTATCACAGTGGAACTCCCTAGAATAATAGTTGCATCTCCCTTTAATCTGACCTTCTACATTTGTAAACTTAGTAAAATGATCCCACACATCTAACCTATCTCTTACTGTTTTTCTCTTCACATTTCCTAGTGATGTTGCACCTCTATCAGATTGACTACCTTGACTTGGTACTATTGGTGCAAGTCTTGAACTATCATCCATATTACTAGGGATGTTTGTGACGTGACTGGTGTCTTCTTCTCTAACCATCTAAAATTAATACAATTGTAATTAATATGTATTAAAACAGTGAGTTAAAATGTCTTCTTGTGATTAACTTACAATCTTGTAATTTTAAAAGAAAAATTAAGGGGCTGTAATTAAAATTCTATCATCCTCCTAATACTAGCACTAGAAGTTCAGCAAAGTTGTTTTATTTCTACCCTTTTTGCTTTTTCTGTAGGGTGTCTATTGTTGTGATATGATTTCAAGCTTTGATCTTCATGAGAATGTGTTTGGTTTGGCCACCTGATTCTTTCAAGGATCTTGTCTAAAATATTATTTTACTACTACTTTTTCTCTTTTTGTTTCTAAAATTAAGTAAAAAAATAGAAGTAACTCTAAATGAAAAGCAAGTGCAATGGAATGGAGATGAGAAGAACAGAATGGGACAGGGTATCCCATTTTATCCACTTCTACTAATTATATGAAAATGAAAATATGTTTGGTTTATAATTTTTCCCTTTATTATAAAGCAACTGATTCAACATGGAATCCACTTCTACCACATTACACAACTAAATAATGTTGGGATAAAAAATACATACCTGAAATTTTGCAAAAAGAACAGCAAGTTCAGCAGTCTCCTTTCCTTATACAACTTAAGATGTTTCAAAAAGAACAAGTAGTGAATCCCCACATAACAAAAAATGGCAACAACATAATGAAGAATGACAACAACAACAAGTCAACAAGAAATGAGAAAAATAATGGCAATAACCACAAACAAAAAACCTCTAAACTAGTAACTCAAAGTCCAAAAAATTTAAAAAATCTGAAACCCTAACCTAATGAAAATTCAAAACTAACCTAACCTCTGTGTTGGTTGTAGGTGTGGTTGTGTGGGTCGATCGTGGGTGACTAGTTGTGGTCTGGGTATAATCGATTATAATTTAGGTTTAGGGTTTCGGTTAGGACTAGGAGTAAAATGAAATGAGTCAAGGACCTAACCGACAACAACGAATCAACAGACGGTAGGGCTTTTCTTTCTCTTAGTTTTGGTTAGGATGGATTAGGGCTTGAACGCTCAAAGAATCAAAGATACAAAGCCACTGACGAACAGGAACTCAGCTCACCTCTATCGACGTCTGACGACAAAGGAAAAGACAATGTTGCGATAGAAGGAATCAACGACGACGGTTGGAAGCAACGACGATGATTGGAAGTAATGATGATGTTAGGGTTTCGGTTTCCCCCTTCTCTCTCGTACAATAGATTGGAATGGTCTAAATGGATGTGTGCTTAGCCCCCCTGTTTTCCACGCGATACTGTTCTCTATGCATACTCGATTTTTTGCGTAAAATAATGTCATTTTATCATATACAAAAGATGTCATTTTGATTAACGATTGGTTTGGTTAACCGAGTAAACCGAACCAGTAAAACCAAACCGATTTTTTATAAACTGAACTTTGACCCACCTTAACCGAACCGATAATCGATTATAAACTAATCGGACTGAACTGGTCTGTTCGGTTTGGTTAGTTCGGTTTAAACAAACCACTACACACCCCTAGAAATGAGTATAGGTTGCTCCATCCAAGCTACTGAAAAAGTCTAAATCTAGGCTATTTCAACTTTAAGGGCAAAGAAAAAAAAATGACAAGTAAGGTTGACAAATGGTACGAGTTGAGTCAGCTCACCTTAGACCCAAGCATGGGCCCAACTCGTTTCTTACAAATTTGGCCAGGGCTCGACTTATGAACTCACCTAGAACGAGCTAAACCAAGCCGACTTACAAGGCTCATAAGTCGAACTGAACTACTTTAAATCTTTGTATTTCTTGTATTCTTAGTTTTCCATTTTATAGTTCATTGTTTTGTTATTTATCTTTGAAAACGTCTACAAATTTTTAAAATTTATAAACACTTAATTCACCTTTCTCTTAGGTGTGAGGTGTCATTGATTACACAAAACTAACAGGAATGTGGTAAACTGAGAGATAATGATGGAGACAATTGACGAAGAAAGATAAGAGAATAAGGAATGTCTTTATCTTTACTCGTCTCATCTATTTTTGAATAAGAGATAAAAATTAACGTCTCATCTATTTTTGAATAAGAGATAAAAATTAATGAAAAAAATATAGAGTACATCAACTGATAAACACAATTTGGTTACTTTTAAAATTCTAACAACTGTTATGTCATGCATGGGAAAGAATGAAATAAGATCTATAAAATCAATCGAGGCAACTATTATTTTTAGAATCTTAGGATATTACTCACTTTTATGTCAAACCTTGTGAGTATCAAATGTATTTTTCTTAATATAAAACTAAACACAAGTATTATCATGTATGGGTTTGGCCATAATTTGTAATTCTTAAGGTACCTTTTATATGTTAACTAGTGCCAAATAACTTCTAATGCATAAGTAATTTCTCATAACTTTGTTAGTATTGTGTGCCCTAATGCTAGATTTGGATGACATTTAGTGGGCTTATTTTAATGCATTAATTATATTTTTGCATATATTTATAAAAGACAAGGTTTTCTTCATTCATATTTTCTGCAATCAATTATATGAATGAGTCTCTAGATCTTTTGTGTAAGAATCTTATTCTCAAGATGTTGAGACTATGCGACAGGATTATCTGATAATAGAATATCTTAAACTATTCCTAGTCCTTAGATTCTTTGGATTAGGACTCCGATTAATCGAGTATAGACTAACACAGAGGTTACTACCTCGTTCGATATAGGGATATCTATGAGAGGATGATGTGTTGCGTGCCATATGACATGAGATATCACTAGTAAACCTGTGAGTGGTCATTGGGGAACGATTAGCCAAATGTGACGCCGATGACTGACCACATGGCTTGATGGATAATGGTTATGTCATCAGGTTGCGATGGTGTGTTGATTCTTAGACTTGAACTAGCATAGTTGTTTTGTGTATTGGTATGCGAGATTTGCTAATGAGCTTACCCATCCAATTGGGAAGTAGGAACATTTATCTGTGTGGTTTCGTATTGTTGGTATATGGAGACAGGTGTTAAAAATAGGATCTGTCGCCCTCGTTGGTATTTGATGAAGTAAACGTCCTATGTGATCTACTATTGATGTGACATGACAATCCCTGTTCAGGGCAAATTGAAAGTGAGAAAAAGAGTTTCCTGATGTGTCGTCTGGTTACATTAATGAGGTTTGACACATAGTTACTGAGTTTGTGAGTTTGTCACTCCATGACTCTCGCTTAGTTGGGATGTTAGGTGATGTGGAAGGATTATAACACACGGTAATCATCAACTATAATAGGTTCACTTGAAGTGAGACTTCACTGCCACATATACTGTCCTGAACCGTTATTAGGCATTATTCAGGAACTCTCAAAATGTCGTCGAGATTTGAAGAAGTTTTGGTGATGGGTCAAGGGATTGATCGATACTGAAAAAGGTTTTGGTGTTATCTGATTACTAGCGGGTAGTGAACCTAAAAATTCACACACCATATAGTGTTACATTTGGTATCAATATCGTGTGCCCAAAAATGTCTTTGGAATTGATTGATCAAATATTGACCATTGGCCCTGCCAATAATGTATAGTGTATAGTTGAAATGCATAGTGCATAACACATAGTGCACAGTATGAAATCAATTAAAGATTGCATAGTAAGAGGTGGCACCAAAATTTGCATAATGCATAGTGAAAGTGTATAGTAAAATTACATGATAACCTTTGAATTATTGTATACAATAATTGAGGGGAATGGGGTGCAATATGGGGAAGGTGAATGAAGGAAAAGAGGGAGGGGCTTTTATAAAATGGCAGAGGTTCTGCCTTACCCCTCTCTTTCTCATTTCTACTTTCATTTTTTTTTCTTCCTCCTCTAAAATATCAACAAATATACATATATATATATAATAGTTACATGTATAATTTTTGAGACATGGACATAAGAGATACATAGATCCTCTGTATCTAGTATATAGGAAGAGGTGACTGGAACAATACCCTACTGCATACTAGGTATGGACTAACTAGGATCACCACATCTTGAGGTGGACTTTGTCTCTATATAGAAATCGATTATGTATTTTATCTCTTCATTGAGCAACAGATATGCATTCAATTATTGTATATGCGCGTTGCCTAAATACCCAAGTTGTGTATGGCGTGTATGTTATATTCTGCTACGTATATTGATACACGACAAAAATTTTATTTTTGACTATACTGTCGTACAAGTGATTTCCTTCAGTGGTATTAGAGACTCAGTTTGGTATTTAATACATATAAATGGATGCATGTGTCAAACATTGCATTTAATAGGCGTACCAATTTCGGCAGCCAAACAACATATTCTAATTGCTTCATTTTTATGGTTGTACAATTATTCACATTAGACATTAATACAGGGATTTAGATATGTTTATTTGGATGTTAGATTGTATTATTTGACATATGCAGGATAAATGTTTTCAAAATTGTTTTGAAATAACGGAAGCGGATGTATGTACAGGATGAGCATGAGCTTGGTATGTATGAATGAATGAATGAATGAATGAATATTACAACGCTTCAATTGATTTAATTCAAAATTGTAATAATTAATTCATTCGGGCATGTACTGAGGTATAAGCCTTAAATAGTTTCTTTTAGTCTTTATTTTACAAAAGTTGTAAATTAAAGACTACGTCAAAGAGTTGAGCGCAGTAGAAGCAGTGAAGCAGCAATCCATCAAAGAGTTGATGTGAAGTATTGTTTAAACCCAAGAGACTCGGGTTTATTTTGTGTGTAAGCCCGTGGTCATCCTGGTTTAATTTATTATTTATTTTATTATGCAATGGTTGTGTGATAAAATAAATAATAGAATTTGATGAGATCTTAAATTAAAAAGCCCAAAAATCTTCCCATAAAATTAATATTATATCTAAACAATAAATCTGATTTATAGTAATTTTCTACCATCGTAGGGGTTCATCAATCTGATTGGGTATATCTAAAAACTGTAAATGTAATGATGCATTTCATAAAAGATTGTTTGATTTCTTCTATTAACCATGAGATGGGGGCAGTGTTCAATGGATCTCACCCAACCAAGTAACTAAAATGTGAATGAGGGTGATTTCAACTCATTGGACTTAGCTAGAGAGTGGGTGGGATCCATGGTTAGAAGCTAAAGGTGAGGTTTATGATGGGTTAGAAGCTAAAGGTCGAACTCCACATATAATATGGTGGCAAGTGTTGCCTACTCAATTATGAGACTACTTTAAGTAACTAAAATGTGAAGGATATTCTTATAAAAGAGAATTCGACCATTCATTATTGGATTCTGAATAAGGATCACGTTTTATGCCTGTGAAGTGCAAGATTCAAAAAATTAGTGGAAGTGCCCATTTATTAAAAAGTTCTTGATTAAATGGAGCTTTACTATTGTGCCATGAAAAATTGGTAGGAAAAAGTGAGGGATTTTTTAAAATAAAAGAAAATCCTTTTGAAGAAAGGCTGGCCACAAAGGCCAAGCTCACGGCAAAGCTAGCCGCGAGCTCAGCTGGCCGCGAATGCCAGCCTCGCGGCGACTTCGTGGTAATCGACCCCCTTTTTTTCTTTTGTTAAATGTGACCCATTCAGTAATTAACACGTGTCAACACCAGCCATCCTTGAGAGTCATGCCCTATAAATACCCAGCTATAAGACAATGAACGGGACTTCTAATTTCAGTAAAATCTAGACACTTTAAATGCATCTTTACAATTTTCGTGAATAGTCATTGAGATTCGAGACTGACTTTGGCATCAGAGGGTCTTTGCGGGGGAAGATTCCCGCGAGCCTTTTAACCTAATTTTTGAGCATCAACAAGGCCAAATCTTAGCTACGAGACTTAGCAACGAAGGTAAAACCTTGCGGTTAGACCTTAGGGCGAAGGCAAAACCTTGCTACGAGACCTTGTGGTGAAGGCAAAATTTTGTGGCGAGACTTAGCGATGAAGGCAAAACCTTACAGTGAGACTTTACGGCGAAGGTAAAACCTTGCGACGAGACCTTATGGCGAAAGAGCTAGTAGCAAAGCCTTGTGGTAAAACCTTATGACGAAAGAGCTAGTGGCAAAACCTTATGGCGAAAGAGCTAGTGGCGAAGTCCTTGAGGCGAGCATCCTAGCAGCGAACTCCCTTGAGGCAGCTTCTCTTATGACAACCTAATTTCACCCGACACCAAGTTCGAGTAGACCCCACATTACAAATTTTAATTGTTATATTTTTTAGAACAACAGTGGAAGTGGTGCTATAGCACCGGTTCTCAATCCCACATCGATTTCCCAGAGGGCAACCACTAAGTTAATAAATGCAGTGGGGCTCTTGTTCTTTTAAGGGCGAGAGCTGATCCGTGGTTGTGAGCTAATGTCGATGATCCGTCATGAACATTTACAAATATAGAAATTAATACATCTATTTATTTTTTGCAAATTAAAATGGCAGCTTTAAAGTCGTTAACTTCTAGAAACCAATAGGCTCATTGGCACTAATTTTTCTGACTGATTTTGGAGTATAAAAATAGTGCTAAATATAAAATAAAAAAAATAGATGATATTTTGTCCTATATACCACCTACTGATATTTCTCTAACTGCGACTGAGGAGGAGATTATCACTTGGGAGATTTTGAAAGAATATGATATGAGAGCATGTAACTATATTCTCGCATCGATGTCCAACGATTTGCAGCATCAATTTGAGCATTTTATGAATGTTGCAAGCATGATACATCATCTCAAGGACCTATTTGGCAAACATAGTTGGACAGCTCGGTATGAGATATCGAAGAAGCTGTTTTAGGCCCGGATGCTTGAGGGTTCAGATGTTGGAGACCAGGTCATCACCATGATCAATATGATAAGTCAGCTGGATGTCTTGGAATTCCCAATGAACACTATTTTCTAGACTGATATTGTCTTGTAATTGTTGTCGGATTTTTTCTCCTCATTTGTTACTTATTTCTATATGAATAAGATCGAGTGTTCTCTCCCCGAGTTATTAAATATGTTAATAACTGCACAGTTACAAATGAAAGGAAAATGTAAAGAATGAGTTCTCATTGGTGCCTCGTCTTCTTTCTAGAAGAAACTTAAATCTAGGAAGAATAAGAGAAATGTTCTTCTAACCAACAAGGGTGGTGGTCAGATAGAGACAAAGGGTAAAGAGGTTTAGGGCAAGGGTAATTGTTACTTTTGCGGACAGAATGAACACTAGAAAAGGAACTATCCAGACTATCTAAGGAGCTTTAAGGGAAAGTGCCCGAAGGGTCAAGGTATTAATCCTTCTATGTGTGCTATTGAAACTGATCTTTAGATTAGTCGATACCCTGCTTTTTGGATTGTGGATTCTAGCGCTACTTCTCATATTTTTTTATCTACACAAGGTCTCAATCAAAGTAAGGCCTTGGGAAACGAGAAGTGATTTTGCGGGTTGGTAATGGGGCAAGCATTACTGAATTAGGTATAGAGACTACTTATGTATCTTTACCTTCTAGGCATGTATTGGTTTTATATAAATGTTTACATATACTAAATGTGATTTGAAATATTATTTCAATTTCATAGCTTGAAAATCACGGTTAACTAAATGTGATTTGAAATATTGTTTCAATTCCACAACTTGTTAGTCACAGTTATACATTTTCTTTTACATGTAATAAATGTTTGATTATGTTTGATAACGTGTGTGGGGGCAAAGCTGTGATGATAAATGGTTTATATTTCTTGGAAACACATGCATGTGAATATAGTCAGCAAATAGTTGCTAGACCTAATACCACATTAAAAGAAAAACGTTCTTGAGATAATCAAATTAATTCTAAACAGTTGTAGCATCTTAGGCTGGGTCATATCAGCGAGAGTAAGCTTATGAAGTTGGCTCATCAGGGCCTTATATATGATTTGTGTGTTGAACCTGGGCCAACTTGTGAGTCATGTATTGTCGAGAAAATGACTAAGTCTCCTTTTGTTGGACAAGGGGAAAGAGCTACTGAATTGTTAAGATTGATACATTGAGATGTATGTGGGCCCATAAATGTTATGGCTCAGAGTGATTATATCTACTTTGTAATTTTTACTGATGATTTGTCATGGTATAGTTACGTGTACTTAATGAAGTACAAGTCTGAAGTATTTGAAAAGTTCAAAGAATTTAAGCCTGAAGTAGAAAACCAAATAGAAAAAGTATTAAGATTCTTCGATCAGATCGAGTAGGTGAATACTTGAGTATTGAGTTTATTAATTATCTTGAGGCTTGTGGTATAATTTCATAGTTGACTCTTCCTTATACACCACAGTTGAATGTTTAACAAACCCTGTTGGACATGGTTTGTTCTATGCTAAGCTACACAGATTTGCCTATTTCACTGTAAGCTTATGTTATTCTTATCGTGATTTATTTGATAAATCGAGTACCAACTAAATCTGCTTCAACCACACCATATGAGATATGGGTTGAAAAAATCCCGAGTCTTAAGCATGTTAGGATTTGGGGTTGCCCGGTTTGTGTGAAGAGGTTGAGAACATAAAGGTTGGATCCTAGATCTGAGAAAGGTTATTTTGTGGGATATCCTAAAGATATTTTAGGGTTTATGCGAAGTGGTTGCCAGTCATGTTATCTTCTTGAAAGAAAAGTTCATCCAGAAGAGTGGCATGGAAAAGAAAATAGATTTAGCAGAAGAAGAGTCTCATGTTCCACAAATACCTTATCAGATTATTGAGCAAGGTGAATCAAATCAAGGAGATCATCCACAACTTCCCCATAAGTCTGATATAGTACCCCATCCTCCAGATCGATGGTATGGTTTATTGGTGGAAGAGATACATGAATTGTTCTTGTATGGTGGCAGTGACAAATTTGTTGACCCTACCACTTATGAGGAGGTGATATCTAATATCGATGCCTCAAAATGGCAGATAGGTATGGAATCTAAGATGGAGTTTATGTACTTTAACCAGATTTGGGTCTTAGTAGATCCACATGAGAGAATTGTTCCCTTCAGGTGTAAATGGATCTTAAAAAAAAAATCGATTCAGATGGACAGGTTTCAATCTATAAAGCTCAGTTGGTGGCAAAGGGCTATCATTAACGTCAAGGAATTGACTATGACGAGACTTTCTCACCTATCACAATGGTTTGTTAATCCTTAGACTTAAACTGGCACTGTTGTTTTGTGTGTTGGTGTGCGGGATTTGCTAACAAGCCGAACCATCCAATTTGAAGGTGGGAACGTTCATCTCTATGGTTCCATATTGCTGGTATATGGAGATAGGTGTTGGGAATAAGATCCGTCGTGCTTGTTGGTATTTGATGGAGTGAACATCTTATGTGATCTACTATTTATGTGTCAGGATAGTCCCTGGCCATGGTAGATTAAAAGTCAGGAAAGATGTTTCCTGAGGTGTCATCTAGTCATATTAATGAGGTCTGATGTATAGTTACTGAGTTTGCGAATTTATCACTACATGGCTCTCGCTAAGTCGAGACATTAAGTGATGAAAGGATTATAGCATACAACAATCGTTAACTATAATAGGTTCACTTGAAGTGAGACTGCAATGCCACCTATACTGTCCAAAATCGTTGCTAGGTGTTATCTAAGAACTCTTAGAACGTCGTCGGAATTTGGAAAAGTTTCAGTGATGGGTCAAAGGGTTGACCGATACCAAAAAGTGTTTCGATGTTATTTGATTATTAGCAAATAGTGAACCTAGAAAGTCACACGCCATATAATGTTGCGTTTGGTATCGATATCATGTGCCCAAAAATATCTCTAGAATTGATTGGTTAAATGTTAACCATTGGCCCCTGCTAATAGTGTATAGTAATAGTGCATAATAATAATGCATAGTATATAATGCATAGTGCATAGTGTGAAATCAATTAAAGATTGCATGGTAAGAGACAGCACCGAAATTTGCATAGTATATAGTAAAATTACATAGTAACCTCTGAATTATTGCATGCAATAATTGAGAGGAATGAAGGAAAAGGGGGAGGGGATTTTATAAAATAGTAGAGGCTCTGCCTTTGTCTCTGGCTAACTCTCTCTCTCAATTCTGTTTTCACTTCTTTTTCTACTTCCTCTGAAATATCAACAAAAATATACTTATAATAGTTACATATATAATTTTGAGACATGAACACTAGTGATACGTAGATTCTCTATGTCTAGTATAGAAAAAGGTAATCAAAATGATACCTTATTGCATACTAGGTGTAGACCAACTAGGACCACTACATCTTGAGGTGGACTTTGTCTTTATACAAAAACCTATTTTGTATTTCATCCTTTCATCGAGCAGCAGATATGCATTTAATTGTTGTATATGCGTGTTGCTTAAATACTCAAACTCTGTATAACGTGTATGTTATATTCTGTTGCGTGTATCTGATACACGACAAAAATTTTATTTTTGTCTATATCGTCGTACTAGTGTTTCCCTTCAAACTTTCTATACAAAAACAAAATTTCACTGAAATATAAATAATTTCTCATAATTTCAAGCATATATAAGTATTTTTGTCACAAAAATATAAATAAATTTTCACCAAAAAATAATTTTCTAAATTAAAATTAAAATTTATACCTATTTATTAACTTGTCTTCTCATAATAATCTTTCACCCCTTTAATTTGTTTTATTGGATATGTTGTTATTAAAATATAATAATAAATTTATAATTGAATGAGAGCACTCGTTTTGTGCTTTTAATCTCCAGAAGATCTATAAAATAAAAAACAATTAGGGATGTAGGTTGCCTTCCACGCAGACCCTCTAATGTTTAAGTTAGTCTCAATCGAAACACAGAGAAATATTTAAATAACTTGTGTAGGAGTTATTGCATACCTCAATTGAAGTAATGACTTTCTATTTACAAAGATTAAGACTAATAGGTGGAGGAGTATGTAACACTCCACTTTCTCAGACGTATTATAGTTTAGGACAATTCTGGAATAATTTTTTTTCCTTAAAAACTACTGTTAAACCATATCATTACTCATATCCATCCTAAAATTTTTATATATCAATCTCAAAAGAGAATAATCATAAATATCAAAGAGAATCGAACCTAAAGATACCTCGAACCATATTAATATCACATGACTGTTCAAACATAATTTGTAATATAAGACTACTCATCGTCAGGACATAAGTTTTTCAACATGACTTAAACATAACATAGGTTTTCAACATGACCTAAACATAACATAACATGACCGACACGTATTTGAATACTCATGCAGAAAATCAAATGTAGAAATAACTTTATTGCATCCATAACGCCTTAAATCATTACACCTCATCCATTTTCATGCCTTTGCTATAAACCCCATCTGGAACATTTGAATGTTTCAAGGGCAAGGCTCACATTAGATGTTGAATCATCTAAGTAAGGGTACATCATAAAATGCATGTGTATGAATGCAATGCACATAACATCATAACTCTCATATTTGGGTCGACTGCACCTTAAGATTACCCGTCATTTACAGTCTCCCTACCAAATCAAGATGTATGGGTGCACTCTTGGCAAAGCAACGGTGTCAGTACCTAATCCCAAATCCATGCAACGTATGACCGTAAATCTCATCATGCTCATATGTATATTTTGTCATCAATACATGTAAATGCAATCTACATGACATGTTCACATCAAAACATGACAACATGATAAAAATATTTACATAAAATCAGGTTTTTGAGGCCAAACCACTTACCTTCTCAAGCTTATTGGGCTACCTCAATATTTGTGCCATGCATTATCTCGATTTGCGTGTCAATCTCAAAATTTGCATAAGTCACTTCAACTTAAGTCTCAAAACACCATAACCATCATATTTATTTAAATAAACATTAAAACTTATTTTTTCATAATTTCTTATATTTTTTTATTTTTCTCCCTATTTCTTCTTATTTTTCTTCAATAAATCCAAACTAAATATTTATCAAATATTTCACTATGAAAATTTATAAAATAACATTTCTGAATTTTTGAAATTTTGTAGAAAATTTTCTTACCTTGACTTAGCTTTTCAGACTTTCTCGGTATGCGTGCTCTAGTCTTGAAACACACGCCTGAATAATTTATTTGTCTTGACATGCTCCTCTAACCCCAAATAAATTCCTAGAATTTTTCAAGATTTTTCTCCATTTTTTCTATTTTTCTTCTATTTCTTTTTCATTTCTCTTTTCTTTCTTCTTCTTCTTTTTCTTCTCCCTTCCCTTGCGCATGATCCAGCCATGCTAACCACCACCTGCACACCTTGTCATCCTCACCAGCTGCCGCTAGCCTCCTCGGCCACTGCTGCGACCGCCACTGGCAGCTACTTGCGGCTACCGTCGGCCGTATCTGTTTGTTGCCTTATTGCAACAGCTTGCGGCCATTGCTATCGCTGCTGTGCGGCCAACTTTGGTTGCCTTCAGCCTCACCGACCGTTACTTCAGCCTCCACCGAGCTGCCTCAGACCTGTCATACCTTGCAAGGTCGTCGTCTTGGCCGCTGTCGACTACCCTAACTCGTTGTCCAACCGCAACAACTTGCAGCCATGGCTGTCACTTGCTATTGCGGTCCATCTCGGCCTTCCTCGCGGTTGTCTCAGGTTGTTGACATAAGGTCCCAGCTCTTCCTCGACCTCTGGTTGATTGTTGGGCCTGCCTCAACCTCCGTTTCTACCATTACTCTCTCTTTCTCTTGGCCAGCTTTCATTCCATTACCCTTTACATTTTGCTCTCATTTCTTTCGCTATTTATAGAGAACTCACTGCCCCAAGAGCCTTAGCCAATCCCCCGACCAAACTCTAGATCTCTGTGAAGTCTTTCAGCGCCAATTGCTCTCAAAGGTAAAGCTAATTTGTCTCTCAAGTATTGTAATCTTCCGCAAGCCTCCACATATATATAATAATATATATTACACAACTAATCTCTCCACTTTTCATTAATTTTACTTAAGGGTTTTATTAATTTCACTTCGACCCTCTAACGTCATAATTATTTATCATCAAGCCACTCAAAACATTGATTTCCTCAAAATTAATTACTGACAATTACTCGATAAAGACTGATTTTGCCCCAATATCCTCATTGGGCCCTTGTTTCTTTCTTACACCACTTCAGGGTAGATTCTTACGCGAAACTGGAGCCCCTTTAGGGTCCCGTTGACTTCCCAGGAGTCCCCTACGATGATTCGATTTTTCAACTTAAATCATAGCTAAAATTTAGCTGTACTGAAAACCAACTTAATTCCAATTTCTTTATTTACCATAAATCATATCTCAGAACACTCATCGAGATCATATCATTTTCCTTAAACAATTATGCTCCGAGACATTCTTTGCAATTGATTCGGTACTTATAATTGCTATCACGCCAATTTTTCGATATTCTAAACTTGCTTAAATTACATGGCAACCTCACGAAAATATAGGTTCTTACAGAGTATCTATGCATTTCGGGGGCCTGATCAAGCAAAGATCATGGAGATGAATTGATGTATTCTTGACATGTCATAATCCAAAGAGTCCCTTGGAGACTATATCTTTGAAACCCAAAAAACGCTCTCAAAAATGTCTCTCGAGAACTACTTTGTTAATAAAGTCTCTCAGGCCTTTTTTTTTTTTAGCCTTGGGCCTATCTTCTCAAGCATACCAAAATCAAAAGCTTATTTTAACATGTCACAATTCTTCATGGCAAAATCCTTGTTCCAACTGTACCGTTAGCATAATTGATGTACGAAAATACTACTTAAACACTAAGTCCCGTTTTCTTTGCGTTTCAATTTTCAGTTTTAAATTTTAAATTCATTTTCAGTTTTTTATTTTAGTAGTCTGTTTTCAAAAACTGAAAACGTATTTTATTTATCATTTTAAAAAATTATTTCTCAAAATAAAAAATTAAAAAATAGGTTTTATTTAAAATTTTAAAAATAATTTTTTAATGACATTTAATTCAATAAATTTGATTATCATACACTTAAGAACTTTGAAGAGCCAACAATATTGTATCTTCTATGTCTCTTTTTTGCCAATCATATTCAGCAGTATTGTCTAAAAAAACTTATGAATACAATGACTCTCACATAATCTTAAGTTGTAAGAAGGCTAATCAAATCAATTGGAAAAGAAAGCATATACGTATGTGATAATCATTAATAGTATGTTAATTAGTTTAATATTTTTGCACCTATCACCATTTTATTTTTTATTATTACTTTACTTGAAAATATTAAAAAGAAAACCATGAAACATATATATATATATATATATATATATATATTACGATGAATAGCCTTCCGTGGAAGTTAGGTGAAAGCTTCTTCAATGAAAAAAAAGAAAAAGGTAAACAACAAATAGAGGTCACACTAAAAAAATGCATGGCAAAACGCCATGCGACAATAGCCAATGGCGGCGAGCGACAATTGCAGAAGGCCAACAACCATGAAGCAACACCGCAAAAGATCGGTCGTGAAGGGTGAAGCGGCGATATTGGAAGCCACACTGGAGACGACGGATTTGAATTATAGAAGACCGACAAAAAAGGAAGGAGATGTCCCTTATTTTCTAGGGAAGCCTCCCTTAATGACTTGCTGTGAGAATGGAGAGGAAAGAGAAAAGTGGCAGAGATTCATTTTTCGCGTTTTGAGTTTTTCAATTATTTTGGCTGAAAACAAACAAAACATTTTGTTATTTTGAGTTTTTTTTTATAATTTTTTTTATTTTTAAATATAGCAAAGTAAATGCATTTTTAGTGTTTTGAAAAATTAAAAAGTCAAAATGGGTTAAAAAGGGTAAAAAGAACACACCCTAAGGGGTTATGCTTTTATATTGGTTTATTGTATACTTACATAAATTTTGTAAAGAGAACAGACACTTCATACAATACTTAAATGTAAGATTGTCACACCATGTATTACTTTTGTTGTAATTTAAGTTAGAGTTCTTCTATCTTGTGCCCGGCCAGATAACGGCCCCCCAATATAATTGTTCCACCATTAAAGCACTCTAGAAGGATTATATATATAACGAATGCTATTATGGTAAAAAAAAATAAAAATAGTTAAAGATAATATTAACTATTTTATTGTAATAATTATTCTTATCATGCACCCTCAATACATCAAAAAGAAAAAAAAATTAATTATACATGTTTAAATATAAATTATTTCATACTGTAAAGCTTATTTATCGGAAAAAAAATCAGAAGATGCATATAATAATTTCATGCATGCGTAAATATTATTATATGACACAAAATACACTAAAAGTATATTTTTGTCCATAAACTTTTACATATATATATATTTGTGAAATTTTAAACTTTTTGTGGTTCAAAATGTGTCTTTGAACCATATAAAATAACTCATTTAAACACCTGACTAACAAGCAATACACCTGTGCATTGACGTGTCAATTTTTCAGTGTCTCTTCATATCTCTATCTCTTTTTCTCTCTGACGTTTCTTGTCTTTTTGACGTCTCTTCAATTTCCTCTTTCTTTTCGAAGGTGTCGCTTGAGCTTTATCTTTCTATTTGGCAAGTGTCTCTTTAGCTCATTTTCTCTATTTGACATTTGCTCACCTTCATCTATCTTTGTCTCTATTTGTCTATCTGTTTCTCTCTCTCTCTCTATTTCTCTCTCCGATTGTGTTTCTTTCAGCTACATCTCTTCCCATGTCTAATCTTTATCTCTTTTCGATAACATCTCCTCAACTCTCATTCTCTCTCTGACGGTGCTTTCTTAGCTCATTCTATCTTTTTGGTGAAACTACAAAGCTCTTATCTAAGCAATTGGAATAACTAAGAGTATAAAATGAGGATATAAAAAGGAAGAGGAATGAGAAGGCCAAAGTTGAAACTGCTTGGACTTTATATATGGCTAATTATGAAGAATCATCTTCTTCGTCATTCTCAGAATGAAGTGAGATGAAAAGAGAAAGGGAGTTGAGGAGACGTTTGAGAGAATGAGAGATGGAGTCAGGGAGACGCAGCCGAATAGAGAGAAGGAGACGAAAAACATTGTCGAATCTGAGGTCACGTAGACAAAAAGAGAGAGAGAAAGAGCTTTGGAGACGTTGGAAAGAGAGAAGACGTATAAGACGTTGGTGAAAGAGAAGACGCAATCAGAGAGAGAGAGAGAAAGTTGAGGAAATGCAGTTGGATATAAAAAAGAGAGACCGAATACACTTTTGGAATGGAGGTGATGTAGCTGGAGAAAGAAAATGAAGCTAAGAAGATGCTGAAAAGAAAGAGAGATAAGATTGAAAAATATGCAAGAAATGCAACAAAAGATGCAAGAGACGCAACCAAAGAGAAAGGGAATTAAGAAGAAGTAAGAGAAAAAAAAATGGAGTTGATGAGACGCAATCGAAGGGAGAAAGAGACTTGAGAAGACGCGAAAGAGAGACAAAAGAAAGCTGAGGAGATGCAAGAAAATTGACACTTTAGTTCGCGTGCACATTACTGGTTATGTATTTAAATGATTTATTTTGTATGGTTCAGATACACATTTAAAACTGTAAAAAATTTAAGGTTCCAAAAAAAAAAAGTTTAAAAACTCAAAGGCAAAAATATGCTTTTAGCCAACAAAATACAAGTATGAGTTTTTGCTAACGAGTGCCTCTTAAAGTGAATTTAATATATTTGTTTTCAACATCTTAACATTTTTATTGGCTAGTAATAAATATATTATATTTTAAAATATTTTATTAACTAATAAAAATATTCAAACACTAAAAACTTAATTTATTTAATAAACATAATGAACGTTATAATTAGTAAGGGTGAGTAACATCTCGATTAAATGAAATAATTGAATTAAATCGATCAAAATTATTGAAATTTGATTCAAATTATAGGTTGATTCAGTTCAATTTTTAAATTTAAGCGTTTTAATTGTTTCAATTCAGTTCGATTTTTATATTAAAAAATTAAAATAATCAAGTTGATCAAAATATCAAAAATGACATTTTTCTTAATTTTTTGAATTGATTTGATTTTTTAATTTTTTTAATTTATTCAGTTTAAACATTTATTTGGTCTATCTAATTTATTTTTTAAAAAAAATTGATTTATTCTATTTGCGCAATTTCAATTCGGCCTAATGTTACTTTTAGTGATTAGTAAAACTCTTATATTCCACGTCACACCTTTTTACGTCGCGCAAGGGATCGAGTGTCAAGTAATTTCTATATATATTATAAAATTCAAAATAGGAAATGGAAAAAGCTGGGGCTGGTGTTGATCCTCCGCCTGTCGAATTTCTTTCCGAAACTAACCATGGGCGAGAGGGGCCCACCCGCTAAACATCGAACGAGTTGCTTCCCCTATGTTCTCCACGTCACCCCCTGCACGAGCTCATAGCGCCACAGCTGGCCCACCGTTTGCTACCGGAAAGCCCTCTGGCATTTATTTTTGACCGACGGCCCCTGCGGGCCCCATTTCCAAACCAATTAAATATCGAGCACCTCTCCACCGAACCTAAGCCGATATTTTTATTCGGCTTCACTCGGCGGAGCAAGGGGCCTAGGGCTTTCTCCGTTTCAGACTCTGGTAAGAATCAACGATCTTTCTCGAGAAAATTCTGTTTCTACTCGACTGGTATACCCAGAATTCCAACTTCTGGAGCAGTAGTTCGCTTAGACGTAAAATATCTCGTGTCCCTATCGCCAAAGGAACACGAATTTTGATCATCTCGGTACTCTTGAACTGTGCTGTAGTTCGTCTGCTCGAACTGCTGTTGAACTGATAAGAAGTTTGGAAAACACGACAATTCTAACTGTTCTTGCTGATATAAGTGGTCGTAGTAGTCCCAATTATTATCGAGTCAATGATTTTTTTTTTTCTTTACTCTGTGTGAGAAGAATTTTGGTGAGGATCTTCTTTTCCATCTGCTGAATTTTGTTAATCTGGTTGTTTTGATGTTGATTTGGTCCGAAGTAGGGATCGTAATGCGGAGATCTTGTTTGGATCGACAATGCAGGGTTGATCTACTGGACTGGTAAGTGTTGAGTATAATTTCGATTACTGGAGTTTGAATTCTTTTAAGTAGGATTTGTAATGTGCTTTGTCTAATTTACCCGGTGGATGCTAAGAGCCTAAGAGAGCAACCTAACCTATAGGGTTTTGGACTCGACTGTAAAAGCAAGCGTAGTGATCGCTTTCTAGCTTTTCGGAATCTGTGTTGGCACCAAATTATGGCGCAGAGCAATTGGGAAGCTGATAAGATGTACGCACCGAGGTTCTCTTGTTAGCTTGTTTCTTATATTTTTTCTTCGTACGCCAAATTTAATATCCTCAATCCATTTTGTAGGGAGAAAGAGAAATAAAATATAATCCTTTTCAGTTTTATGCTTTACGTAGATTTTCTTAAAGCAATTAGGGAACTTGTTACTGGATTCACGTCAGGATAGGAATTATTTATTTGATAAAAATTGTTCGTATGTTTCTGAAATTACTTCAGGAATTGTGTAGTTGTTTGATGAAAATTGTGTGTGCATCATGAACATGCTGTTTCCTTTTTTTTGGGGGTTGGGGGATGGGGGAAGGGATGCTTGCTTAGCAACCACATGCCAGTTAGGTTTCATTTATTTTCTTACTATAATTAACCTGAAATCATACCAGTGTTGATCTCATTATTCTGTTTTACTGGTTACCCAGGCTTGATGTTTACATTCATGACTATTTGCTAAAAAGAAAGTTGCACAATTCTGCAAAAGCTTTTATGACCGAGGGGAAAGTTGCCACAGATCCAGTAGGTAATGGCCGTATTTTTACAATTATTGTCAGCTCACAATTCTAGATAATTTGTGAGCTAGAATTCGCATTGCTGATCCCACAGTGAAACTAAAGCTTGATATGTTGTCATTTTACATTTTGGTGTAACTTTGTTTGCTATATTAGTTTGTAGTGTCTTCAAATTTGAGCAGTTGGTAGTTGTATGTGCAACAATGGTTCTCGTTCCGTAGGGATAAAATTGTTCCATAAATCAGAATATTCAAGCTTGAAACTCCTCTGGTAGTAATTTAAAGGTTTAAATCTGTAGCTATTGATGCACCTGGGGGATTTCTCTTTGAATGGTGGTCCGTCTTTTGGGACATTTTCATTGCAAGAACAAATGAGAAGCATTCTGAAGCTGCAGCAGCATACATAGAGGTAACTCAGAATTTTCTTTAACAGTTTTCCTTTCATGGTTGAATGTGATAGGCAGCCCATAACATTCCGCTACCAAAGACGTAAGAAATAAGGGCAAAATAGGGATACTGAAATGGGAGAAGGCCCATTGGTGCATGTGTAGACAACAAATTCAATTAAGGGGTAGAAAGGGAAGAGCGCGTGGGGGGGGGGGGATGTGTTGGCAACATATTCCTATAAATAGAGAAGCAAATAGAGTAGAAGGCAGGGACTATTTTGGTGAATATAGAGGGAGGGCGTGGACCTCTCGAATGTCCAATTTTCTTTCATTTTGTTAATTTCCAACTTTGTAATTCCCTTCGATTATTAGTAATACAAGTAATTCAAGCTAGACTAACTATTATCAGTACTCCACCATTTGGTATCAGAGCAGAAAATCGATTCCCATGGTAAACCTCATTGAGCGAGTAGGAGTCTTGGAGGGGCAGTTGGATGGATTGCTCAGTCGGATGGACTCACTAAAATTGGAGATGCAATGAATGCAGAGCTTGGAGAAGAATATTGTTAGAATTATTAGTATATATTATAAGTATTATATGTGTGTTTTATTTTGTAATTAGATTAAGCCCATACCTTTAAGGTCCATTATGCTAATTATAAATAACAAGCTAAGAGAAGCTAGTCTCTTAGGTTTTTCTCTCCTAATTATTTTCTCACACGGTATCAGATCCACCGGTGAAACAAAAAAACCCTAGCCGTCGAAGACCTAGTTGTGTATCGTTTTCCAGCCTACTTTTAAACCCTAACCATCACTGCCTATATCGAAACGCCACTATCCGACCACCAACTCACCACACTGCCACCACCGTCGAATTCACTGCCTACAAATCGGTTAACCGTCGAAGAATCGCAGCCGCTGTACCAGCCACCCGCCGCCACCATGCACTGCCTCCGACTCCACGTGCCGGCGCGTGACAGTGTGTTCGACGGTCTTTTTTCGCCGGATTCTCTAGATCTGACCGCCGACGACCCCTAAAGCTATTTCTGATGTCAAAGTCCTCGTCATGTCTGACTTCAATGACGCGGTTTTTGCTGGTGCTACTCCTGCTTCGGTTTCTGCCGTTGCCCCTACTGTCTCTCAATCTTTTACTGTCTCTAATCTTGGGACAACCAATATTACCACTATCAAGTTGATAGGGTCTGCCAATTATCTCTCATGGGCAGCCTCTGTCAAAATATGGTTCAAAGGGTAAGGTCAAGCGGATCATCTTACCACGAAGGCTGAAAGTGTGCCAAAAGCTAATCGGGCGAGATGGGAACAAGTTGATGCCCAGTTATGTAGCCTCCTATGGCAATCTATTTATCCATCCATTATGCAACTCTTTCGCCCCTTTGAAACTTGTGTTGATGTGTGGAAGGAAACTGAAGAGTGTTATACAAACGACATCCGACGTTTGTACATTGTGGTCTCTAATATCAAGAATCTCAAGCAGGAGTCGTCCATGGAATCTTACCTAGGGTAGGTTCGGGCTCTCATGCAAGAATTTGATACTCTTCTTCCTTTTACTACGACCCATACCGAACAAATTGCTCAACGAGAGAAGTTTTTTATGGTTATTGCTCTCTTCGATCTGAAACCAGAGTTTGACGCCATCAAACATCAAATCTTGACCAGCTCCGCTAACCCCACCATGAAGGACTCGTTCAAAAGGTTGTTGAATATGACAGGTGCACATGCTATGTCTTCTTCTTCTCATGTTGTTCCTCCAGCCGAATCTTCAACTCTTGTATCTCAAGCTTCCACCGTTGGAGGAAATAAAGGACGCAATAATAATCGCTCACGTCCACAGTGTACCTTTTGTAAGAAACTGGGTCATCTTGAGAACAAATGCTGGAAGAAACATGGTTGGCTAGCTGCTCCACCTGTATCATCTATCAATGCAGCTCATGTATTTCAGAGTGATCCTAGTCTTACTCAATCTCCACCAGGTTCACAATTGGTACCTATGTCTGTAGCTGAGTATGATGCCTTCCTGAAGTTCTAGGCCACCCAGCCATCTTATCCTGGTAATTCCGTTGCTTGTGTTGCTCAAAACTCATCTGTTAGTCTTTGGATTATAGATTCTGGCGCCACTGACCATATGTGTGGTAATGAACTTCTTTTCTCCTAACTTACCTATTTTGATACTTTACCTACTGTTATCTTGGCTGATGGTACCAAAACTGCAGTTAAAGGGATCGGCCAAATCACACCCACCTCTTTTTTCTCATTAAATTCTATTTTATATGTTCCTGATAGTCCTTTTAATTTGATTTCAGTTAGCCAACTCACCAAAACCCTTAACTATTTTGTTCTCTTTACTCCTACCTCTCTTTGTGTTTAGGACCAGGGTACGGGGCGGACGATTGACGTTGGGCGTGAGTCACAGGGTCACTATCATCTTGTTGTGCCTAGTTCACCGGTAGCTTGCACTAGTGCTGCTTCCCCAGATCTTCTCTATTATCGTCTCGGTCATCCCAATCTCTCCAAATTGAAGAAATTAGTTCCTAGTTTTTCGTCATTGTCCATATTTAATTGTGAGTCGTGTCAGCGTGGTAAACATGTTCGTCATTCTTTTTCTCATCGGGTTAATAATAGGACTGAGGCTCCCTTTTCTCTTGTGCACTCTGATGTATGGGGGCCCAGCCGCGTCCATTCTACTCTTGGTTTTTCATATTTCGTTACTTTCATTGATGATTTTTGTTGTTGCACTTGGTTGTTTCTTATGAAGAGTCGGTCCGAGTTGTTTTCTACTTTTCAGACATTTACTGCTGAAATAAAAACACAGTTTGGAGTTTCTATACGTGCTTTACATAGTGATAATACCCCTGAGTATTTTTCTTCTCCATTTACTACCTTTATGACTTCTAATGACATCTTACATCAATCCTCTTATCCTTACACACCTCAACAAATGGTGTTGCTGAGCGTAAGAATCACCATCTTATTGAGACTGCACGGACGCTCCTTTTACATGCCAATCTTCCCACCAAATTTTGGGGCGATGTTCTAACTGCATGTTATCTCATCAATTGCATGCCATCCTCAGTGTTACAGGAGCAAATTTCTCATTCCCTTTCGTTCTCTACACAACCACTTTATTATGTTCCTCTTCGTGTTTTTGGATGTATCTGTTTTATGCATTCTTTTTTACCTGGACAGGATAAGCTTGCTGCAAAATCTCTCAAGTGTATCTTCCTTGGCTATTCCCGGTTGCAAAAAGGCTATAAGTGTTACTCTCCTAAGCTGAATCACTATTTTTTGTCTGCTGATGTCACATTCTTTGAACATCAGTTTTTTTTTTCGGTTGCTCGGCCTGATTCACAGAGTTTTCACCAGGTTTTGCCTGTTCCTTTTTCTTTTCTTCCGTTGTCCTCCTCAGATCCGTCTATCTCCTCTGTGGTGCCTACCCTACTGTTTTTTGGTCCACCTACCACGGCTCCTCCACTTCTTACATATCACCGTCGCCCTCATCTCGCTACTGGCGCCAACATTCTTTCAGCCTAGGACTCTCCTGACTCGCTCTCTCCGTCTGTTGTCCCTCCTGCCCCGGATCCTGAGCCTGACAATCTCCCTTTGCTCTTCGCAAAGGTACACGGTCTACTCGTAATCCCCATCCTATTTATAACTTTTTATGCTATGACCATTTGTCTCTTTCTTATAGTGCCTTTGTTTCAAGTCTTTCTTCTGTTTCTATTCCTAAAACCACAAGTGAAGCTCTGCCCCATCCTGGTTGGCGCCAGCCTATGTTAGATGAGATTGACGTCTTACATTCAAATGGTACTTGGAATTTGGTGTCTTTACCACCCGGAAAGACTCCCGTTGGTTGTCGTTGGGTATTCACACCCAAAGTGGGTCCTAATAGCTAGGTGGAACGTCTTAAGGCCCGCTTGGTTGCCAAAGGCTTTACACAGATCTATGGACTGGATTATAGCGATACTTTCTCTCCTGTTGCGAAAATGGCCTCTGTTCGCCTCTTTCTCTCTCTGGTTGCTACACGTCATTGGTCACTCTATCAACTTGATATTAAAAATGCCTTTCTTCATGGTGATTTGCAAGAAGAGATATATATAGAGCAACCACTTGGTTTTGTTGCTTATAAGGAGTCCAATGTAGTCTGCAAACTCAGGAAGTCTCTCTATGGTCTAAAACAATCTCCATGGGCATGGTTTGGCAGGTTCAGCACTGTGGTTCAAGCTTTTGGTCTCACTCGAAGTGAGGCTGATTATTCGATTTTCTATCGCCATTCCTCTTCCTTATGTATCTACCTTGTGGTTTATGTAGATGACATTGTTATCACAGGAAGTGATCAGGTTGGAATACAGAAGTTGAAGGAACATCTACATCAGCACTTTCAGACCAAAGACTTAGGCCAACTTCGGTATTTCTTGGGTATTGAAGTTGCTCAATTAGGAGATGATATCTCAATCTTTCAAAGGAAGTATGCATTGGACATCTTAGAAGAAACTGGTACGGTGAATTACAAATCAGTTGACACTCCAATGGATTCAAATGTCTAACTCTTGTCAGGACAGGGGGAGCTTTATTCAGATCCTGGAGGGTATAGGAGACTGCTAGGTAAGTTGAACTATCTCAC
Source organism: Diospyros kaki (assembly GCA_036245055.1). Classification (NCBI taxonomy): domain Eukaryota; kingdom Viridiplantae; phylum Streptophyta; class Magnoliopsida; order Ericales; family Ebenaceae; genus Diospyros; species Diospyros kaki. Next base: position 2,680,968 of record BSEG01000002.1, on the reverse strand, counting down.
AGTCACTCGTCCTCATATTGCTTTTGTTGTGAGTGTAGTTAGCTAGTTCCTTAGTTCACCACGTGATTCTCATTGGGATGCTGTTATCCGGATTCTGTGATATATCAAAAGAGCTCCAAGTAAAGGCTTACTCAATGAGGATAAGGGTCACACAGATATTTGTTGTTATGCAGATGCAGATTGGCCAGGATCTCCTTCTGATCGTCGGTCAACTTCTGGGTATTGTGTTCTTGTGGGAGGAAATTTGATTTCTTGAAAAAGTAAGAAACAAAATGTAGTAGCTAGATCTAGTGCAGAGGCAGAATATCGGGCTATGGCTAATGCAACTTGTGAGCTCATCTGGCTCAAACAACTCCTGCAGGAACTCAAGTTTTGTGAAGTGTCTCCTTTGAAACTTACTTGTGATAATCAGGTTGCCTTACACATTGCTTCCAATCCAGTGTTCCATGAGCGGACTAAACATATTGAAATCAACTGTCACTTTGTTAGAGAAAAGCTAGTTGAAAGTGTTATTGTTACAGAGTTTGTTAACTCCAATGATCAACTTACAGATGTCTTCACCAAGTCTCTAAAGGGTGCTCGAGTGGAATATATTTGTAACAAGATTGGTGCATATGATATCTATGCTCTAGCTTGAAGGGGAGTGTTAGAATTATTAGTATATATTATAAATATTATATGTGTGTTTTATTTTGTAATTAGATTAAGCCCATAAGTTTAAGATCCATTATGCTAATTATAAATAACAAGTTAAAAGAGACTAATCTCTTAGGTTTTTCTCTCCTAATTATTTTCTCACAAATATGTCGATCATGATGGAGCAATTTAGCCTCATGAGATCAAAATGAGAAGAACAAGAAAGAGAGAGGAAGTGCAAGGGAACGCTGGAGCAACCCATGCTAGAATGCACTTTGAATTCTGGGATCACCCATGATGTTGAAAGCAACAACAGGGAAAAAGGGAAGTGGGCGATGGAAATTAGAGGAGGGAAGTCCATAATAGAGGATTGAAGATGCCAATCTTTAGCGGAGACAACCCAGATGAGTAGCTGTTTTAGGCAAAAAGGTATTTCAAAGTGAATCGATTAACGAAGTTGGAGAAAATCAAAACAACAATGCTGTGTTTTGAAGGAGGAGCCCTAGCTTGGTACCAATGGGAGCGATGGAGAAGGGGATTTAGGAATTGGGAGGAGCTGAAGATCCACCTACATAAACGATTATGCTCTTCGTAGGAGGGATCAATGGAGGAGAGGCTTTTGGCCCTCAAGTATGACTCCGTGCAAGAATACGTCTCTTCTTTGAGACTTTGGCAGCCCTAGTGGGCGAAGTTTCAAGAGCCATATTGGAGGGCTTCTTTGTTAACGGGTTGAAGCCATAAATCAAGGCAGAAGTTAAGGTGTTACAGCCATCGGGTCTAATGCAAATCATGGAGACAGCCCAGCGAATTGAAGACAAAATTCACATACTCCAAGCCCAAGTTGGTCCTGGACCACCTGGGAACCCTACAATAGTTCCCTGCTTTTCACCTTGAGGACAAGGTGAGTTCTGTGGGGGAATATTGATAGGAAGCCCATAACATTTTACTACCAAAGACGTAAGAAATAAGGGCAGAATAGGGATACTAAAATGGGAGAAGGCCAATTGGTGCATGTGTTGACAACAAATTCAGTTAAGGGGTAGAATGGGAAGAGCGCGGGGGGGGGGGGGGATGTGCGGGCAACATATTCCTATAAATAGAGAAGCAAATAGAGTAGAAGGTAGGGAATATTTTGGTGAATATAGAGGGAGAGTGTGGACCTCTCGAATGTCCAATTTTCATTTAATTTCCAGCCTTGTAATTTCCTTCGATTATCAGTAATACAAGTAATTCAAGGTAGACTATTATCAGTACTCCACCAGAATGCTAATGTGGATTGTAGTTTTTTTTTTATTGAGTCCAATTTGATTCTGTTCTACCTTACTTTTGTTGAAATGAGAAATCAGACACAACAAATGAAGGCAAGAGAACACCAGCAACAACTACAAATGCAGCAGCTGCAACTCATGCAACAGCGCAATGCTCAGTTGCAACGGAGGGATCCTAATCATCCTACCCTTGGTGGTCCTATCAATGCTATCAACTCCGAAGGAGTAATTGGCCAGCCTTCAGCCAGTGTATTGGCTATGAAAATGTATGAAGAAAGAATGAAACAACCCCATTCAATGGATTCAGAGACTTCTTCAGCCCTTATTGATGCAAACAGGATGGCCCTTCTCAAATCAGCAGCCAATAATCAAGGGCAAGTTTTTAGAAGTTATTTTTCAACATCGAGGACAAGTACCTTTTACCTATGTAGAAATCATTTTTCCTTTTGTTCCTTTGATTCAGGCATCTGGCACAAGGCAATCCTGGGAGTATGTCTGTGGCTTTGCAGCAAATGCAAGGACGACCTCAGCTCACAACTGTAACTATTTGGACCATAAATTTGCGCTTCTTATTTGTTAAAAAATAATCAAGATTTCTGACAAGCATGAGCCATTTAATCTTTTGCAATGTGCAGGACATCAAGCCAGAAGTTAACCTAGGTGCAACTCAGAAGTCTTTGCCAATGGATCCTTCATCAATTTATGGACAAGGAATCTTGCAGTCAAAATCTGGGCTGAGTGGTGCAGGTACATTATCATAGCATTTAGAAACACACCCTAAGGAGCATTGTTATCAGCATGAGGAACAGTGATTTAATTCTGTGTGTCCAATGAATCTGGATCATGAACAGAAAAAATATCCTGTATTGACTTCTTAATGATAAACATAAGCAGCAAGAGCAGGAACTGTCACTAGCATTACTCCATTCTTTATTGTTGTTAGTGTATAAGTTAAAAATTTATGACTGGGACACTCCTTGTCCCTACTGGATCCAGAATCCTGGAAAGCTTTATAAGAGCTGAATTCACTACATTCTTGTGGAGAGCTGATATGAATGGTGCCTAAGAATATATTATGAAGTCAAACTAATGGTGTTTCGTGTCAGTATAAGTCAAAGAAACATTCACTCTTTTTTGGAGTCTTTTCTTCCCACTTTCATTTGACATGAGAATGTTGTTCTGTTTTTCCCTGTCTTCGGTTAGTTAGAAGCTTCCTTTTCAGCTGTATAATTCAGATGAATTGGGGGGAAAAATCAACAGTTATCCAGTTGTTTTAAATAAGTATCCTCCTGATTTACCTCTTCTTTCAGGATTGAATCAAGGTGTTTCTGCTCTGCCATTGAAGGGTTGGCCACTTACTGTGAGTTACTCAGGACCTTTTTTTTGCTTGGATACTCTCTTGGTACGTACAATTTGGAGGTTAATTGGAATTTGCCTGTTAATCCAGGGAATTGACCAATTGCGGCCGGGTTTAGGGTTGCAAATGCAAAAGCCAAATTTGCAGACCCAAAATCAGTTTATTTTGGCATCACAACAACAGCAGATTTTAGCACAAGCTCAGGCTCAGGGAAACCTTGGAAGCACAGGTAACTTTGGGTTCGGTGGTTTACCAAGGGGTAGCTTGAATGCTAAAGATGCTCAAACTGCAAGAAATGATGGTTCTATATGTTCGCCGGCACAGTCAAATCCATCAAAGGTAAGGCATCTTCCTGATATGACTTTTGTGTGCGAGTGATATGATGCACGCTGGACAGCTGGGATGTCATATTTATACAATTCAATTATTTATTTTCTGCTGCTTTATCTCTTCATTGTTGTATTTGCTAGTATGTTCAGTCTCCATTAATCTTGTCGATTTTGTTGATTAAAACTGTGGTACTGGAGAAGATTTCCCATGTTATCTAAACTTCTGCATGTAAAGTTCTTGTAAGTATATCTACACTTATTGAAGGAGGTTGTGAGTGTATAACATTTCCAAATATTTCATTTTGAGAGGCTTTAAAAGAATTGTGGGTAATATATTTACTAAATCCCCTTTTTTGTCATGGCTTCTCAAAGGCTGTATGATTGCATTTTCTTGGTTACTTTCAATCTAGGCCCAGCCTCTGTTTATGTGATTGTAGTTAAATGTGGCTACACTTATTTATTTATTTTCTGAAAGGATTCTTGCCACTTCTAGCAGGATATCTGGGCAAGTAAGTCCCAGTATGGTTGTATACTATTACCAGTTAAATAATTAAACAAATGAGTTTGTTTCCTGTATTCTTTTTTCTTCTTAGGGCTGATAAGGTAGAAATCAAAGTCTTCAATGCAGCATGATGATGAAATAATATTCATGCAGCCAATCTTAGTAGTTGGGCAAGCTTAACTGAGTTGAGTTAAATTGGGAAGGTAAAGAAAATGAAGTCTCTAGTATATCAGTAGTTTAAGTCATGTCTTTAAATGCCTGATATCTCCCAACATGTTTGCATGAGGTTACATGTTTGCTTCCATCTATGTCTTTGGGTGAGATGAGCCAGCATGTCATTTGGTGGTTGCATTAGTACTGGTTCATATATTTCTTCCCTTTAATGAATATGTACAAAGAGTAAGCTAGTTTCATAATGGTAGTTTTCCTGTAATTTTTTCTGATGGGAACCCTAAGAAAATCACAGACTGAATTCAAATTTGCCAACTTCAATCAAGTTACAATGGAAAAATCTGGGCATTTGAGAGGCCCTTAACTCTCCCTAAGAACTCAATACAAAATTCTTTCTTACCCCCCCTACCAATTTCTCCACCCTCTTCATATTCTCCTCCCTCCTTCTCAACCAAATTCTATTATGCACTTGCTGGGTTGTTATACAACCCAGCAATTTTCCCACTCTACCCCTACGCACATGGCTGGCTGTTATACCAGCCAACCAATTTACCACTCTTGGACCTTCTTTGATAAGTCCAATGAATTAGGGGCCTATCATTAGTCCCCACCCCCACCTTTCACCTTGTCCTCGAGGTGGAAAAATGGAAATTGTTGCTGGATCAGGTGGTAAGGTTCCCAAGTAGCTTCCAATGGGGGCAGCCCCTTCCATTGTATGAGCACTTCTAATCCCCGTAAGTTCTTCCCGGTTCCTGGCCAAACTCCCAGCACTGCCTCCGATTCCACCAGCATCTCAAGATCTTCATTTAGTTGTCGAGGAAGCTCCACATTAGCTTCCAAAGCCCCTCTTGCCTCCCGTAGTTGGGACACATGAAATACAGGATGGATTGGGCAATGAGATGGCAATATTAGCTTATAAGCTATCAGATTTACTTCCTTCTCAATTTCGAATGGACCATAATAGTGGGCAATTAACTTTTCATTTGCACGAGCAGCCAATGATTTTTGTCGATATAGCCTTAATTTCAAATAAACCAAGTCTCCTTTTTTGTACTTCACCTCTCTTCTTTTCAGATCTGCTCTCTTTTTCATCACTGTTTGTGCTCTCATCAGTTGGGCCTTTAATTCCTCAAGGATTAAATCTCTCTCAATCAGCTGCTACTCCACCATTGAAACAGGGGTAGTTCCCTTCTCAAACCTCAGTAAGGGTGGTGGTTCTCGCCCATACACTGCTTGAAATGGTGTCACCTTAGCAACAGTGTGGTAGGAGATATTATACCATAATTCAGCCCGAGGTAGCCATATGTACTATGCCTTCGATTTTGAGGAAGCAAAACAGAGAATGTAGGTTTCTAACGTTCGGTTAAGTACCTCAATTTGTCCAGCCGTTTGAGGGTGATAGGCTATGCTTCTGTTGAGTTTGGTACCTTGTAGTCAGAGCATCTCCTCCCAAAATTTGCTCATAAATATTTTGTCTCTATCTGATACAATGGACCTTAGCATTCCATGAAGCCTCACCACTTCCTTAATAAAAATTTCAGCCACCTCCTCAGCTATAAACGGGTGTTTAAGGCCAATGAAATGCCCGTACTTACTAAGTCTATCCACTACCACCAAAATTGAATCCATCTTGCCTGACTTTGGCAATCCCTCAATGAAGTCCATAGCAATGTCCCAAATTTGGTTTGGGATAGGAAGAGGCTACAAGAGTCCCCCCGGTGCTCAAGCCATATATTTATTTCGTTGGCAAACTGAGCAATCACTTACATACCTGTATATATCCTTCTTCATTCCCTACCAATAGACATTTGTTGCCACCTTCTTGTAGGTTTTTAAGAATCCTGAGTGTCCTCCTGTACTTCTATCATGCCCCTCATGAAGAAACAATGGAATGAGAGTGGATCCCTTGGATAAATACAGCTTGCCCTTGTAAAGGAGAAGGTTTTCCACCAACTAGAAGTTAGGGTGTGAAGTAGGATCAGCTTGGAGCTCCTGGATAATTCCTTGCAATCTTGCATTTGCCTTTATTTCATTGGCTAACTTATCCATTTGAACCACTTTAGGAACTGTTAAGGCCATTATTGTTGCTGGGTGGCAGATTCGTGACAGTCCATCAGCAGCTTTATTCTCCAAACCCGACCGATATTGTATCTCAAATTGGAACCCCATCAATTTCACCATCCATTTCAAGTATTCTGGACTCACCACTCACTATCCCATCAAGTATTTGAGACTCTTTTGATCTGTTCGAACTACAAACTTCCTCCCTAACATGTAATGTTTTCATTTTTGCACAACGAACACTATGGCCATCAGTTCTCTCTCATAAACAGATTTTTTGCTCCCTAAGTAACTGAAGGCATGACTGAAATAAGCAATAGGCCTTTGCTCTTGCATTAATACAACCCCCATACCTTGTCCCGACGCATCAGTCTCAATGACGAAGGGCTTCCCAAAGTTCGATAAGGCCAAAACGGGTAGGGATACCATTTTAGCCTTAAGTTGCTAGAAGGCCTATTCAGCTGCCACATCCCAAAAGAAGTTGTTTTTCCTTAATCTCTCCATTAGAGGCCTTGCTAACTTGCCATAATCCCTCACAAAGCATCTATAATGCCCTGTAAGGCCAAGGAACCCCCTCAATTCCTTTATCAATGTAGGAGTAGGCCACTCTAACATAGCTTGTACCTTCCTTCGATCTGCTGAAACCCCATGATGAGATATAATATGGCCTAAATATTCAATTTTCAGCTGTCCAAACACGCACTTCTTCCTGTTGGCAAAGAGCTGGTTGTCCGCTAGTACCTTTAAGACACAACGTAAATGTTGTGCGTGCTATTCAAAATCCCTACTATGCACCAATATGTCATCGAAGAACACCAACACAAAATGCCCCAAATATTCTCTGAAAACGTCATTCATCAATGATTGGAAGGTGGCTAGCGTATTCGTCAGCCCGAATGACATTACTAGGAATTCATAATGCCCTTCATGAGTGCTGAAAGTTGTCTTGGGAACATCCTCCAACTTAACTCTAATATGATGGTAACCAAATTTCAAATCAGGCTTGGAGAAGACCCTGGCCCCATGCAACTCATCAAGTAACTCCTCTATCACGGGAATGAAAAATTTATTCGGGATAGTGACCATGTTCAAGGCCCTATAGTCCACACAAAAACGCCACCCTCCACCCTCCTTTTTAACCAACAACACCAGACTCGAAAATGGGTTGGAACTAGGCTGTATAATTCCAGCAGCCAGCATCTCCCCCACCAACTTCTCAATTTTATTTTTTTGCAAATAAGGGTATCGGTAGGGCCTTACACTAATCGGTGTAGTTCCCAGAACCAGATTGATGGTGTGATCCTTCCTCCTACAAGGTGGCAGCCCCTCCGGTGTAGAGAAAACCCTCTCAAACTCAGCCAACACCCCCCTTAGCATCATTGGAGCTTCCTTTTGAGCTTCTTTGATCTCTGTCGCCATGGTTCCCAACTCTAACAACATTCCCTCTCCATTCTCCTTAAAGGCCTTCACCATCCCCTTCAAGGATACCAAGGTCTTACTCAAGCTAGGGTCCGCTTGCAATGTTACTGTTATGCCTCCTATCTGAAATTTCATTGAGGGGCTTCCAATCCACATTCATTTTTCCAACTGTTGCTAGCCACTTCATTCCCAAAATCATATCTGAGCTCCCCAAGTCCAAAGGAAAAAAATCCTCTACGATTTGCAGATTTTGGAGATTAAGCTTCACTCCTTTGTAAATTCCAACCCCTCGCACTGTCATTCCAGTCCCCATAACTACCCCATATCCTGTTGTCTCTTCCCTTGGTAAAGCCAACTGTTGCACCAGCTCGGTTGCTATAAAGTTATGAGTTGCCCCTCCATCGATAAGCACCACTACCGGCTGCCCCTCTATGTTCCCCTTGAGCTTCATAGTTTGTGGTGTAGTCAATTCAACTACAGAATTCATGGAGAGCTCAATGACCTCCCCACCTTGCCCCAACTCTCCCACTATCTCTTCCAACGTTTCTCCCTCATCTGCCTCCTCTTCTACCTTTTCATCGTATATCATCATTGCTTGCAGCTCCTTATTTCTGCACTTGTGGCCTATAGTATACTTCTCATCACATCGAAAACATAGGCCCTTATCTCTTTTTGCCTTCCATTCAGTCTCGCTAAGCCGTTTGAAGGGTGGGTTACTCCCTCTCCCATTAGCTTGTGGTTGATATGGGTTAGGAAGACTGACCATCGTCGGTTTTGAAATTCCCCCTCGCTGGTAAGTCGAAATTGGGTTCGGCATGGCCTATCCTAATCCAGCAGCACCTCCCCGAACCACCTGATTTCGCTCTTCTATACATTGAGCTAAGTCCATCATCTGCTCCAAATCCCTCGGCCTTAACACCCTCAACTCGACCTTGATATCAAGTTTTAAGCCATTTATGAAATGCCCTTCTAGCATGGTTTTCAGCAAGTTTTCAAGAGGCAATGTCAATGTCTCAAAGCATTAGTGGTACTCCATGACAGTCCTTTTCTGCTGGAGGGCTAGAAACCTCTCTTCGACGGAGCCTTCTTGGGTGGGTCAGAAGCGACTCCTCAACAGAAACTTGAAGTCCTCCCAATCGCTCACCCTTTGCTGCTTTTCCTCCCATTGGAACCACGACAGAGCAACACCCTCCAAACACAATATTGTTGTATCTAACTTCTCCTCATCAGTCATCCCAGTCATTGCAAAATACCATTCGACTCGGAATATCCAATTGTCCGGATCTTCGCCTTCAAAGAGGGGCATCTCCAACCGCCCTTGGATTTCCATCCGCCAACCCCCATCACCTGCTTCGACGCGCCGTCCTCCTACTTTCAACGTCGCCTTAGAATCCTAAATGAATTCTGGAGGCTGGCCTCCCAGCTTCTCCTTGTTCTTCTGCTCTCGTTCTTGCTCTTTCCACCTTGTTCTCATCCATGCAAACTGCTCTAGCAAGTTCGTGACATTCTTCTCCACCAATTGAACCTCACCCCTCCTGACATCAACTCCTCGTTGCATGCCTTCCATCCTCCCTTTCAATTTTCCTACTCGGTCCATCAGATTCACCATCAAGATTGGTGATGCTCTAATACCAAAGTGATGGGAACCCAAAGAAAATCACAAAGACTAAATTCAAATTCGCCAACTTCAATCAGGTTACAATGGAAAAATCTGGCCATTCGAGAGGCCCTTAACTCTCCCTACGAATTCAATACAAAATTCTTTCTTACCCCCTACCAATTTTTCCACCCTCTACATATTCTCCTCCCTCCTTCTCAACCAAATTCTGTTACACACTTGCTGGGTTGTTACACAACCCAGCGATTTCCCCACTCTATCCCTACACACATGGCTGGCTGTTATGCCAACCAGACAATTTACCACCCTACCCCTGCCCCTTGGACCTTCTTTGATAAGTCCAGTGAACCAGGGGCCTATTATTTTCCCTGGCACTTGTTCATCTCTACTGTTGCAAAATTACAACCTTTAGTTGGAGGTATATACATGCGCTCGCGTGTGGGCATGCTTGTTCATGTGTGAATGTCTACAAAAGCTTCCTCTGATTCTTTAGAGTAATCAACAGATGAAAATTCCCCAGATGCAACAGTCTTCCTCTCAGCAACAGGATCAGATGCAGCAACAGCAAGTGCAGCAGGTTTTTATGCAAATTCTTTTCGTATGACCTCATGCCAAGATATGAATGGTTGGCAGGATCCATTAATATTTCCTTGGGTTTAACCTGATTGTTATTCACTGGATGTTGATCATAATATAGAATAACCGGAAAAGGAAACAGCACTCTTCTTCTGGACCTGCCAACAGTACAGGTACAGGAAATACAGTGGGCCCTTCACCGAACTCTCCACCCTCCACTCACACTCCTGGTGATGGATTAACTACTGCAAGTAGCCTTCAGCATGGTAACAGTGTGCCAAAAAGCTTGATGATGTATGGTGCAGAAGGAGCAGGAGGCCTAACATCATCGACGAATCAGCTGGTATACCTTTTTAAATTTCACATGTATATAGCTGTGTTTTGTCAAAAAGGGGTATCACGGGCTTGGCCACCTCTATTGTTCATTTAGGTGTCTTGCCTTCACGGTAAATTTATTCTTTTGAGTTTGTGGACATTTTTCTCATTTTCTGAGTGCAGTCAGACTATGAATAAAGTACCTCCGGAAGGAGTAGTTGATTTGAAAAACATGTTTGATTCTGGGTTGATGAATCTATCTGTCTGACGAATTTTCCACCCATTACATGAATTGAATCATTACAATGCCTCTTAAACATTGACTGATAGTGCAGGAAGACATAGAAAATTTTGGAGATGTTGGCTCTTTGGATGATAATGTGGAATCATTTTTGTCACATGATGGAGGAGATGGAAGAGATCTATATAGCACTGGAAAACAAAATCTCACCGAGCATAAACCAGAGTCTTCAAAAGGTATTAATGATAATCTGATGATAATATGTTATGCATAGGGATGGCTGAGAGAACTCACCTTCTCGGGTTCCCAATCTGTCCCGTCCCTGATGGGACAGGGGTTCTTTTCTAGGTAGGGGCAGATTTGGGATTTGTATATCCAAAACCTGGTTGGGTTTGGGTCAAGGTGGGAAAAGTTCGGATGCAATTATATTTTAACCAAACACTTTTAGGTTGCATTTGGATAAGGTCATTTGACCCTACCATTTGGAATTTGAAATTCCAAATTCATTGTTTGGATACATCTTTATTGAAAGCATTTGGTTTTGGGTTCAAATCCACACCTTGGATTTGGACCCAAAATATAGAAGAATTTGAAATGCAGACATTTCAAATTACAAATTTCGAATAACATCACTTAAAATCTTTGTATCCAAATGCAACCTTAGTTTTTTATGCTACAACAAAAAAATTTCTCCTTTTAACCTTCAATTCAGTCTGTCTCTCAAGAGTGAACGTCCTCTTATTTTTGTATCTTTCCGGCCATCTCTTTACATTTTCTATCAAGAAAAATCTCTCTCTAGCCTATCTCTTTCTCTCTACCAGAATTATCTTAGTTTTTAGCAATTCATATGCTAAAAATATAGACAACTAATTTCCAATCTAGAAACATATGAGAGTTAGAGAGAGATTTCTTTTGTGTACAGAAGGAAATGGAGATGATTTGGGAAAATTTTGTGGAGAATCATGCTTTCCAAATCTCCAAATTAATAAGGAAAGCTTAGAGAACTCATTTTTAAGAGTTTTCCAAGTACAGTTCAAATTTGGATTCTCCATTTCTATTTGGAAATTTTTTGTATTTGAAAAAGTTTTCTAATTTTTCCTTTTCTATGGAGTAATTTTTTTGGAAAACTAAGGCTATTTTCCACAACTAAACAGACCCTTTAGTTTTCTGCTTTCAGTTTCCAGTTCTGATTTTTGTTTTTTTTATTGTGTTCAATTTTCATCTTCATTTAAAAATAAAAACTTATCATTCTGTTTGATAGCTTTGTTTTCTATTTTTTGTTTTTTTCTTTCCCCTCTCCTATCATTCCTGGCGCTGGCAACTTCCAACCACCCCAGGGGGGCGGTTGGGGGGAGGGGTGGCAGTGTTGTCACTTTTGGCAGTGAGGGGAAGAAAATGAAAAATGTGAAAAACCATTTTTTTCTGTTTTTGCTTTTTAAAAAGTTCTCAAAATTTTTTAAAATTGAAAGGAGCAATTAAAGTCCATTTTCTCTTTTCATTTTAAAAGGAAAATGATTTTGGTGCTGACTCAATCAGCTGATTGGGTCGGCCAGCAGGGGCAAAGTTATGATTTTGCCCCTGCTTGGCGGTTCTTTTCAAAATAATGAAAATCAAACAGAAAACTGAGAACAAAAAGTTGACTAAATGGACCCTTCAACCCTCCATACTATTTCTCTGTCTCATCCTCAACTCTGTTTCTCAAGATCAAAGACTCATCTGAACTCCCTCCTACCTTCGTCTCTCTCTCTCGCTCTCTCTCTCTACAAGGGCATTAAAACCCTCCTTTATTGTTCTATTTCTCTTCAGTTTTTTTTAGCCCCTTTCTTTCTTCTACACGTCTTTGGTCTTTGAGATGCCTTATATTATATGAGGGTGTATACAATAGGCCATGTAGACCAATCACAGGGGTGGCAATGAAGATGCCTACAAATATTGGGCTACTTTAAAGTTTTGATTTGAGTATTAGGATTTAACCTGTAGAAGACTCTTCAGTTCATAACTTTCTCCATTCCTTTTCTTTTTCTTCTTCTTTTTTTTTCTGTCATTTATTGGTTTTGTTGCCATCCCTATTTATGCATGCTATGTTGGAGATTGTTTGAATATTGCTTAGGAATTTGTCATCCATTTCAGGTTTTTCCTTTGCGGAATTTGGTTGTATAAGGACAAGAAATAAAGTTACCTGCTGTCATTTTTCTTCAGATGGGAAGTTGCTAGCCAGCGCTGGACATGACAGGAAGGTATGTTACACAGGATAGTGAAAATCGAATTATCTGAAAGCTACAGTTGCCCAGCTGTATAATATAGTTAAGCATGAATATTGGACTTTGTACCAAAGGATATTTTACTTTTGATATATGTTATCACTGATTTACCTGCATTAGCTGTTTGCGTACCTGCTAGTTCCAAATGCAAATTTTATTACTGTATTAGCTGTTTTCATATCATTTACGAATCACCATGGAGTATGGATAGGAAGCACTGATTAAAAAGGCATAATGGATTTTATCCAGGCTGTTCTCTGGGGCATTACCCGTTCTTGTTCACTTTATTTAGTAGTTGCATATCATTTACTAATTGCCATCGGGTATGGATAGGCAGCACTGATTAAAAAGGCGTAATGGGTTTTATCTAGGCGGTTCTTTCAACATTATCTGTTAAGAGTTCACTTTATTTAGTAGTTGCATGTCATTTACAAATTGCCATCCAGTATGGATAGGAAGCACTGATGAAAAAAGCATAATGATTTTATCCAGGCTGTGCTCTGGAACATGGATACACTGCAAACAGAAAGGACTCCAGAAGAACACCAGTCTCTAATTACAGATATTCGTTTCAGACCAAGTTCAACTCAACTGGCTACAGCATCATTTGACAAGTCTGTGCGATTGTGGGATGCTGCAAATGTAATTTTCTTTGAACTTCCACTAGACCTTGATATAGCAACCATTTTTGTAATAATTGCGACCTTGCTTGTGCTGATCACATACTGAAGTGTGCCATATGAAGTTTATATTTGCTAATGTCATCCCTGTCACTTAAGTGTGGTTATTCTTGCAGCCAAGCTATTGCTTGCATGCATATACTGGACATTCTTCTCATGTCATGTCCCTAGATTTCCATCCCAAGAAGAACGATCTTTTCTGTTTTTGTGATAGCAACAATGAAATTCAGTATTGGAGCATCAGTTCATTCTCCTGCACTCGTGTTTCCAAGGTTTTGTTTTCTGGCAATCTTTTACCAAAATATTGAAGTTGCACTGTACTTGCTCGAGAGTTCTGAGTGCTTTTTGCCTTTTGCAGCAAGGAGGCAGTGCTCAAGTGCGATTTCAACCAATAATTGGACATCTACTGGCAGCAGCATCAGATAAGGTGGTGTCCATCTTTGATGTTGAAACTGACAGGCAAATTCATACGTTCCAGGTTCGTATTTCTGGTGGTGTCCACTAACGGTTGGATTATGCAATGGTTTGCATTTTTGTTGTATCCACAAACAACTGCATTCTATATTGCTGTTGAGTATGTAACAGTCATTCACGTGACATTGGTACTTTAACCATCTGGACTTAGGGGCACTCTGGAGTGGTTAACTACCTGTGCTGGGATCTCAACGGAGACTATTTGGCATCTGTCAGTGAGGAATCCGTTAAAGTATGGTCATTAGTCTCAGGGGAGTGCATTCATGAGTTCAGCTCCAACGGCAGTCAGTTCCATTCTTGTGTTTTTCATCCAAGTTATTCAGCCCTTTTGGTGATCGGCGGATTGCGAGTATGTGCAGTTATTTCTCTTTCAACATTAATAGCCTAACATGAGCTTGACTACCGATGCACACTTTCTTTGCAAATTCACATCCACTCATTCGCTATATAGAACCCTATTTTTCCAGCTTTCTAGACATTTAGCGTGACATATGAGATGCAGTACTGTCTAGTCCTTATAAAAGTCAAAACAAATTTACTTTTTATCATGATGATTGTGGGGCATCTTTATGTAACCTTTTATTAGTGAATACTTTTAAAGCTCGAAGTTGGACAAAGTCCACTTTAATCTTGTCATCTTGATTATTTTTGTGGAGATGATAATAGTGCGTTTTCTTTACTTGTTTAGTAATTACCCTTCAAATACTAGCCTGTTTCGCCTGGCATAATGCAGCTTCAAGTCCCCTAACCCCGTAGTGCACATAATCGTATCATGCTTATATTAACAAATAATGACTCTGATTTTGTGTTTTGCAGTGTTTGGAGCTGTGGAATATGGCTGAGAACAAGCGCATGACAGTTCGAGCGCACGACAATATAATCGCTGCACTGGCACAGTCGCCTCTCACGGGAATGGTTGCTTCTGCAAGTCATGACAGCTACGTTAAGCTGTGGAAATAGAGCTTAAGACAACTGGACTTGGGCCAGTGGAAATACACCATAAAATGGCCTTAGAAAAACGATCGGGGAGTAGGATGTTACTGCAAGTTTCTTATGGATGATTATAACGACAAGTTAATATGTCTGATATTTAAATCTTTACTTTGGTTGGTTTTGGTCCTTTGTTCAGAGGGAGCTATCGCAGAATCTGAAGGCAAATATGATTATGGAGCCGACGGGGTTGGCTAATCCGGCCAGCTTACATTTCAAATGCCCAAAAATGATGAATGTGCTATTATTAAGGTAGTCCACTTTATCTTAATTAATAGAATTAATGCTTGATAAGTTGTATAGCGTCGAGTCATTGAAATTATTTTAGTGTGCTTCTTTAGTTTCAATTTTTGAGAATAATTTTAGGCAACCCTTAGTCAAAGTCATGAGTGCATTACTGTTCAGAGTTATTTTTCTTCGTCTGGTGAAAACTCATTGGAGTTTGGAACAACAACAACAACTCATGATTGAAGGATGATCGTATCATCATATGATACAAAGATGTGGACAGCAAAAGGAGTTAAGTAATTCACAGTTACATAGTGAGAGGATAAAATTGGACGCAAATTAGGAGGGCATGAAGTCTGTTTGGTTTGGTTTGGCGCTGTTGAAAAATTAGATGGAGAAACAAATTCAGTTTGGTCATTGAAGTCTGAATCATCGCCAATCTGATCTCTAAATTTATATGATGTTTACTGTCACCTTAGGTTACGTGAATCTATTTAGTTTTAGACTCTTTGATACGAAAGATAGCTAATCAAAAGATGGTTGGTAGGTTCTCATTCCTTTTTTACCATAAAATCTTGCCAACTGCTCTCACTTCTCAAACACCATTTACACTCACTCACATGCTATTTTCACAGATTTTTCTCAAGCTTCCCCTCCAATAACACTTTCTTGGTTTATGTTCTTATCTGTGGATATGATTGCTTTCCTTTTTTTTAATGGGTTCAAATTATGAAAAATGGAATAATAATCTAGTTTGTTTGGATTATATAAATTTAGACCCAAACTTGCTATAATCTAGTTTGAAATTTTGAACCCAAAGTTAATCTCTAATCACAAAACATAATCCAATGAATATGACCCAACAAACTAAATATGAATTTGATCTAGTTGGGCAATCATATCGAAATTAATTCTAGATTTGTGAAATGTAAAACTTGCATTTCAATTGTTTGTACATCTTGAGTTGAGATGAGATAGATCATAATTTTTAGAGTAAGGTTGTATGTCTAGGGTAAAAAATTGATTGTGTTGTGAGAGTCGTTTTAAGTTTCTCACCTTAAAAAAAAGGGGGGTAAAATCAAAATAAAGGACACTAAAATATATAAATAAATGGTGAGATTTTGAAATTATTTATATTCATATAAATTAAATAAAATCAAATCAGATCTGTAAACCCTACTATAATCTAATTTGAATTTGACTTAGTATAAATTAAATTTAAAAACAAATAAAATTAAATTCGGCTAAAAGAAAATCGAACCTTGCAAATAAACATAAATATTGAATCTATCATAAAAAATTGGAAAAATAAAAAATAAAAGTATTAAACCAGTTCCGTACCCACCCTGTTCAAGCTCACGAGCAACCAAGATGAAGAAGATCTATCTATGAGTGAGAGAATTGTGAGTCATTGAGGTCAGAGATCTCTGTGTCTGAGACTGAGGGAGACAGAGACAGACACTGAGAGATGAAACGAAATGATACAGAAATTGGAATTCCACGTTGGGTTTGTATGTACGGCCGCCCCTCCCTCCCTCGTCTTGTCTCACTCACTCTCAATCTGATGTCACCTCTCATGTTTGCGGGCTATTAAAGTGTAAATTATTTTTCGGGCGTGATGTAACGGTAAAGTTGGTCAAGCGCATGGATATTGGTTTGAATTAAAAAATTCTAGAAAGCACGACTCCCGACGGATTCTTAGAAAATAAGTAAAAAGATAATTTTGTTCTCACGCCCTACTCTTTTTTTTTTCTTTCTCATAAATTGTCCAATCTCTGCTGCTCTCATCTCTCCTATCATGATTATTGCCATCGTCTCGTCATTGCGTCTCGCTGTCGTTGCCTTTCTATCATCGTCGCCTCATCTCGCTGACAATGGATGCATCAACTATCGGCGAGACAAGGCGACTATGGCAAAGAGGTGACAGAGGCAATGAGACGGTAGCGAGGCGCGGCAACGAGATAACAGCAACGACCATAGTAAAGGAGACGAGAATAGCAAAGGAGAAGATAAAATTGTCTTTTTACCCTTTTTCTGTGAGCAGCTCGTTAGGCCCATCGGGCTCTGTAGAACGACTCGATTTGAATTAGTGTAATAATTTGAAAGATAAAATTATTATTAAAATATAATATTTAATTAAAAGATAATAGTAATATTAGAAAATAAATTTTACGTGAATTGTACTGAATGTTTAACTTTGAGTATATATAAATTGTATTTTTATTTAAATTTACTCAAAAAGTGCATTGATGAAAAAGATCACTCACCCTTAAAAATTAATCGAGCAAAGTTCAGACATCCCAGATAAATAAAAAAATATAAATTATTTTTAAAAAATATTAAATTTTAATTGTATCTTCGGATCAATATAAATATCATACTGATTAAATATATTTAAAAAATTAGTTATAATAAAAAAATAACAATTGGTTGCTCATCGCTGATTGTCAAAAACTGAGTTAATTTGGATTAAATTAAATATTTGTAAATGAATTGAAAATGTGTTCACTTCTTTGAAAACGTCAAATTATTGCTTTCCTTTTTAATAAAAGCTTAATCAGATGTGAACTAATACCCCAAATTTGGGTCAAAATCAGATGCTAATTAACGACGCATTAAAATCCAAAACACATCACATTGCATGTTGGGAATGGGATGAGACTTTGCAACAAGACATGTTGCATGGCCAACTTTGTCAACCGCAATTCAGCTATGCTATGCCCCACAAGTTTGTGTTATTTATTTTCAAACAAAAGTAATCATGTTTTTTTTATTATTATAAGATAATAAATTATCAAGACTATGGTTAAATCTCAATAAATATACTTTATTTTTAGATAAGGTACATTTTTTTTAGTCTAAGTCTTAATAAATATACCTTATTTTTAAACAAAATATATTATTTTTTATTTCAACATAATTTTATTGATTGATAAAATGTTAGCATAAACGATCCACTGCATGCATTTAAAAACTTGGGATATCATAAGATCATGGGTTTGAATCTGTCTCCGTGTGAAATTGTTTAATCGTCTATGTCTATCTGTTCACCTAAGACTATGGAACATGTGAATCATGGGTTTTAGAGATGGTAAAATAGATCTGAACCAAATGTTGTCAGTGATTGAGGAGTTCCCCGAGTTTTCCAATTACAAAACATAATGTATTTATCATTCACTAATAAAGTTATTTTAGAACTGAAAATAATGTGCCTTGTCTAAAACCAAAACATTACCTAGATAACATTTGTTAAAATGAATAAAATAATGTTGTATCAAGATAATATTAGAATACTTTTCGGACCAAAATATAGAATAGTCAAGATAATGTTGGAAAATATTTCAAGATTTTTATTAGAATTATTTGTTAAATTTTTTAGAATGTACTATAAGACATATACGTCATTTTTTCTTATCTGTAAGATACAATAAATATTTATTTTGAATGGGTAAAGACAAATATATTTAGAAAATGTCAAATAAAAAGTCACGTGACTTCTTTTTCAATAGTCATCAGATAAGTTTAACAAATACATTGGAAATAACAAAAGTATAAAATGTTTTTCATATCTTATTTTTTTCGGTCTATATCTTGATTAATAAACACTACCTTAATAAATATAATTACAACTATAAAATCAAAACTTAATAATAATGGCAATATATGTTTTAAAATTATTAGGGTTAAGTTGGCTCAGATTTTATATAAATAAAGTTAAGCCCACTGTGATTATTGTGTATATTATTTTTGACATAAAAGTACTAATCTAATCAAATGATTAATTATAACTAATTCAACCTAACAAAATTGGATAAATTCGATTGAGTTAGGTATCCCTCCCTACAGTTGTATAGTAACACTAAAAATTGTTATCTTATATACCAAACAAAAATATGCAATCTTTTTATAAGTTATTTTTTTTTTTGTAAGTAAATGAATATTAACAAAAAAAATTATAAATCTAAATCATCTTGATTTAGATTAAAAGATGTGTTTATAAGTTACTTGGTTTGAGTTGGATTCATGAACATAAAAGGAATCAAGCTAAAATTAGAAGTGATATTGATTAAATCTAAATAATTAATTTCACTTAAATCAAATTAGATAAAAAAAAAAAAAAGAAAGATGAATTGAGCCAATTATCTTGATTGGGGTCCAAAAACACACAAAATTGCCCACTGACAATGAACCAAAATTAGAGATCAATTTTGAATATGAGAGCGTAAATGTTCGGTTTACTTAAATTAATTAAATCGAATTGATTGAATTTGTTGGTTCGGTTTGATTTTCTTCTTACATCAGTTTAGTTTGATTAATTTTTTTTTAAAAGTTGATTTTTTTTTTTGTTGTAATAACCGAACTAATCAAACCAACTAAACTTTAAAATAATATTATTTTGATATTTTTAAAATGACATCATTTTTTTTAGTTTTATTTGTTTTCTATCGGTTATTTCACTTTTTTTCGAATTTTTTGCATTTCTTTAATTTGATCGGTTCAAATTTTTTTATTATCAATTAGTTCAGTTTTCGATTTAATCAGTTGGTTCAGTAAATGGATTCTTAAATTCACCTAGATAATATTATTTTATAGAGTTCAGATTAAATATTTTTTTAAAAAATATTTATTAAATTAACTAAAATTAAATACTAAAAACTTGTGATGCATGAAAATTGTCTTCATTTCTAAAACACCAAAAAAGTCAAAACAAAACTTTCTGTAACATTTATGTAATTGCATAAATGTTTTGGAGCTGTTTAATAATATTAAAAAAAATATCAAAAATGCATTTATGTCCACGAATAAGTTAGAGATGGAAAATTTTTTGTTTCTAATTTTAAATTTTAATTTTTTTTCTAAAATATATTTTTATAATTTGTTTAAATATATTATAAAATTTATGTTACTTTTTATATTAAATAATTATTATTTATAATTTTCTATATTAAAAATTATATTTATAAAAAAGATTCTTATATATTTTTTATTTACACATTTCTTTTATATTTTTATTTTTTATTTTTTTAAAATATTATTTTTTTATTTTTATTTTATATCGTATCCATTAATCATTTTCTTCCCCTAAAAATCTAACCCAACAACGACTAAGTTCCTCAATTACTCACTAAATTTCTCAATCTCCACTTCAAAGGGGGCAGTGCCAATTACTCTCAAATTGAGATGCCCCACAAATAATGTGTTGACACGTCACACATCCATCTTGTGGTGTGTGCCCAAAGAGAGGAATCCAATGAACCTGCCATATGGGCATTTTATTAAAGTTTTATTTTTTAAAAAAAATCAGCATTCTATTATAGTTTTAATCAATGATTTTAGTTTTTTATTAATAAAAATTCATAATTATTATATTTTATTTTATTAGTCAGTCTCTTTTACAATATATAAATATAAACGAGCTAAATTATTTATATTACAAAAATATTCAGATTAAATCAGATAAATAAATTTTAAATTTTAAATTATTTTACTAGATGACAATTATATTTTATTATATATTATTTTAATAAAAAATAATTAAATTACCTTTAAAATATTGAAACCCTGAAAATGATTCTCTTTTTATTTTAATTATTGTAAAATAAATTATTCCTTCTCCTACTTTCCTTTTTTCTCTTTTTTTTGGAATTAAAAATAATTTTGATATTTTATTGCTACTCCATTTTTAGAATAAAATTTAATATATATATATATATAAATTGAATTTACTTCTTCATTCCATAAATGGGCCTTTGCAGAACCTCAATTTTTAACCCAAAGAGGCCCCCCCCTTTGTTTCCATTTGATTTTAGACAGCTGACCAAATAAAAAAAATACAATTTATATATCATATGATAACATAATTATTCTCTTAGTGGAAATTACAAAAATTAACTATATCTTAAATAAAAAATTTATTTTTAACCCATTTTTTGAAAAAAATATTTTTAATTCCTCAAACAATTTTTATTTAAATGTTTTGAGCTTGTCATATTACCGGTTTAGGTACTTTCCCTGAAAAAAAATAGTTACAGAATGTAATTAGTTTATTTGAGTAGTTATAGAGTATAATTAATTTGTTTAATTGAGTAAAAATATTTTATTTTTTTTGAGAAGGGATTAAAAACAATTATGTCCATTTATTTTTGGTTAATTATAAATTTCTCTTTTTTTTTTTTTACAAAATTATGTGACACCCAAGCTTATCAAACAAAAATAATATTCTTTAAGTTATGATGTTATTAGATAAGATGACATTTGTTAAAATGAATAAGATAAAATTATATCAATAGAAGTTTAGAATATTTTTAAAATCAAGATATAAAATGATTAAGATAAAATTGAAAAGGATTTTAAAATTTTTATCAAATTGTTTATTAAATTTTTTAGAATGAACTAAAAGATATGTACGCCATTTTTCCTTATTTATAAGAACTAAAATAAATTTATCTCTAGAGAAGAGAGATAAATTTATTTAAAAAAAATTAAATAAGAAGTTACATGACTTTTATTTTAAGGGTTATCAGATAAATTTAACAAATATTGTAACATCTCACATCGAGCAATAAGAAAGACCGGAACAACTTACCCTGATGGACCTACGCGAACTTCGCAGGGGGTCATTCATCCTTGAGCTTTCCCACCTCAAGCACACTTAACCTGGGAGTTTTTTGCCTACATTCAGCTAAAAAAGTATCAAATTAATGATGTTTTCTTCCTTACTTATCCTCGATATATACTACATTTCTCTGGGCTCTTGGGGTATTACATTCTCCCCTCCTTGAGCACATGACGTCTTTGTCAAGTGACCTTACAACTGGTCTCAAACCTTATTTCTTTTGGGGGCTGTCATCCTAAAAGCCTGCTAGAAGTCACTCATTGTATAGGCTCTCGAGTCCCGGCGCCACTCCCCATCCTCATCGGACTGCCTTCACCAAGGGTCGGTCTTGATACCACCTGTAACATCTTGCATCAAGCGATAGGAAGAATCGAAACAACTTAACCTGATGGGTCTATGCGAACTTCTCAAGAGGTCATCCATTTTTGAACTTTCCCAGCTCAAGTACACTTAATTCGAAAGTTCTTTATCTACATTCAGTCCAAAAGGTATTCAGTTAGTGTTGTTCCCTTCCTTACTTATTCTCGATATATACTACACTTTTCTAGACTCTTGAGGTACTACAAATACAATTGAAAATACTTATATTTATAATATTTTTTACATCCTATTTTTTTTATCTATATTTTAGTTAACAAATATTGTTTAAGTAAAGAGAGTGATTTAGTGTTACACAATTGTTTTAATGAAGTGAAAAATTTAATATACTTTATAAAAAAAAATTAATCACCGATATTTGATCTCTCCCACCTTATAAGTATAAAGTATTTAGTTTTACTGTTTTGTTAATTTTTATTTTTATTTAAATTTTATCTTAAAATACAAAAACTAAATTACAACATATGTGTTGTGCCCCGAGGTCCGCAACCGAAGGTATCTTCGGAAGACATCTTCCGAAGATACTGGATATTTTCGGAAGATAGCTTCCGAAGAGTGGTGCCATCCCCGGAAGACTCTCTTCGGAAGATATCTTCCGAAGTACATGCCCAGCGCCTCTTGTTTCGTATTCCCAACCTATAAAAGGATAAGTCCAACATCAAAAGGGGATGGTAACATCGGTATTTTCTCTCATTTTATTTACTTCCGAAGAGTATAATTTCCTTTCTAATCATACTCCTTCCGTACTGACTTGAGCATCGGAGGGTCTTCGTGGGAGAGAAGCCCACGAGCCTTTTGACCATCTTTTTCTTACAAGAATCTTCGGAAGATAAAATTACAACAACCTCGGAAGACCCGTGTTTTATACCTTCGGAAGACCCGTGCTTTTAGCTTCGGAAGACCAGCGTTCAAGAGCTTCGGAAGACGACCCCTTTAGCCTCGAAAGACCATTGTTCGCATCTTCGGAAGACCATTGTTTGGCCAGTGTTTTATATTTTCGAAAGACATTTTTTCACTCACCGAGTTGCATCCGGAACCCGTGGGTCCCACCAGTGTCACCTACGAAAGCCCTCACCCGGAGGTTCTCCTTTAGGAGCTTTGTTCCCATCTCAGAATCTACGGCATCCGCGACTGTCCCATTCTTTAGAAATTTTAATTGTTGTATTTGAGCAACAACAATTTGGCACCGTCTGTGGGAATCTGGATAAAAAGCTCATTTCACTGCAAGATGCCGAGAGGGACAAAGTCAACTGGCCTGGCCAACCCTCCCAACCTAAACCGAAGGAACACTCGTAGCCGGACAGGGGACCCCCTCCAGACGCTACCTAATGTGCACGGACTTATAAGAGATCACCTGGACAATGACATGCGCTCAGGTAACATACCGACACTGGAAGGCCGTCAAACCGCAGGATTGGGTGGAATGGAACATTCAGAACAAGGAGAGGTACATGCTATTGGGGTAGGAAGGCAAGTGATAAGGCAAGGGAGACAAACCCCGCCCATAATACAAGCAAATCAAGACCAACACTCCCCGGGGCAATCCTCAATTTCGAGAAGAAGCCCCGCAGTGATGCTAGTACCTCCAGAACCTTCTGGAATAGCACTACCCACAGTCTTATTATCAGATTATGAACAGTTACGAAAAAATTTTGAGGAGTTGAAGAATCAGAATAACGATCTCAAAGCAAGTAATGAGGAGAATACGAGAAAATTACAAGGGGTTACTGCTCTGCTACAAGAATTGATGCCTGACATCCACATTCCCCAAATAGGACAGACCGGGGAGAGAAGACATTGGAGATCCCATGATGACCCCCCCAGAGCGCCACATCAAGGGGTCAGAGTTGGAAGCCCCAGAATTAATGATCAAGTCCCGTCAACCGAGAATCGAGGAGGTAATCATGATAGGAGGCCAGGGAAAGCCCCCATGTACGAGGGGATGGTGGAAAGCACCCACTCAAGGGCTCTTTGCATGCAATCTCCCGATAGGAACGAAGCAGATAGAGCAACTCTTAAGGCGTCTGACGTCAAGCGCCTCATAGAAGAAGTGTTGGAGCAAAAGCAAATCGTGGCAACACCTGTAGAAACATCAACGAAAGGATTCTCACTGGCTGAAGAGCTCCAAAGACAGCCAATGCAACCTGGGTTCAAATTGCCCCAACTCCCGTTATATTCGGGGAAGGAAGACCCCGAGAGGCACTTGCAACACTTCGTCACAATGGCCGTATTGCATGGATGGAATCAAGTCACTAGATGTAAAGCTTTCCCCCTCTCACTAGCTGAGCAGGCGTAACAGTGGTTTATTGAATTACCCGCTGGGCACATCCGATCGTTCGAACAGTTGAAGAAAGAATTTTTGGCGGCATTTTCTGCCTACGTTCCAAAGAAGAAGAGTGCCATGTATTTGATGAGCTTGCAACAGAGGCCAAATGAATCTCTGAAGCAATATGTCGAGAGGTTCAGGGTCGCAACACAAGAGGTAAGGGATCTCCCGGTAGGTCTGGCCGCATCTGCTTTGCTTAATGGAACCGCCTATGCCCCGCTCAGAGAATCCCTAGCGTTTTCTGAGCCGAGCTCAATGGCCGAACTGTTTGCTCGGGCTAAGCAATTTATTGTCCAAATGAAAATCTTGGAAGCATGGGAAGGTAAAAGAAGAGGAAGGCCGAATGACGTTGGGTCAGACAGATCAGTGAAGGCGCAGAGAAGAGAAGAGTCCCCGAAGATGCAGTTCCGGAGCTTCACCCCCCTTACTGAGCCCAGGGCCGCTATCCTTTCGTCCATCGCGCATACGGGACTCATCAACTTCCCTCCGCACTCTAATCAGCCAATGGGTAGAAACGCGGATTCTTTTTGTAAGTTTCACGAAACCACGGGACATGCCACAGAGCAGTGCCGAGAACTACGGAACCAAATTGAGCAACTAATCAGAGAAGGAAAGCTAGACCGGTTCATACTGGATAAGCCGAAAAATCAGCAAGGTCGGAAAGAGGACCTTAAAAGAAATAATCAGGGAAGGCCCCCGCGACAGAGGAGTGAAGTATCAGGCATAAGAGAAAATCAGCCGCCCCGGCAAAAGGAAAGGGAGAGAAACAGTCAAAGGAGGGAGCAATCGGGGCCTAGCATAGAAGAAGGCGGAAATGAGCCTACTATGGATAGAATACACGTAATTTCAGGAGGGAAAAATTTGGCAGGAGATTCATCCTTTTCTAGAAAGGCATATGCGCGCCAGGAACTATGCGTTCACTCGGTGGAAAAGATTCAAGAAGACGAAGACCCCCTTATTTTCTCACCCGAAGATCAGGGGAGTGTGTTGCTTCCCCATGATGACCCCTTGGTTATTTCCACTATTATTGCCAAGCACCCGATTGAAAGAATACTGGTGGACAGTGGAAGCTCTGTGAACCTTTTGTACCGGAATTATTTTGAGAAGATGCACATCACCCATGATCTATTGAAGACAGTCACCTCCCCCCTGTATAGCTTCACAGGAGAAGCAGTGCCAGTGGTTGGGTCGGTTCAGTTGCCTATTACCCTCGGGGACCACCCACAAGTGGTTACCCGGCAAGTGAGCTTTATGGTAGTCAGGACTTTCTCCTCGGCCTACAATGTAATCTTGGGACGTTCACTCATCAATGCTATGAGAGCTGTCATATCTCCGGGATATTTGCTGATGAAATTCCCTACTCCGCAGGGAGTGGGGCAGGTGAGGGGTAACCAGAAACAGGCCAGAGTATGCTATGTGAGCTCCACTCGGGGTGTCGCAAGTAAGGGAAAAACGATGACTGAGGAGACTTTGTTGATTGGCGAGCAAACCCTTGAAGCTAGCAAGCCTCAACCGGTGGAACAGCTAGAAACCGTCCCCTTGGACCCAAATGATGAACGTCGACAGGTACGCTTCGGGAGCCAGTTGGGGAGTCAGGAGAAAAAAGAGATCGTCGAATGTCTACGCTCTTATGCAGACATCTTCGCCTGGACGCCCGCTGACATGCCCGGGATCAGCCCAGAGATTATATCCCATCACTTGAACGTGCGTGCAGAAGCTCGACCAGTCAAGCAGAAAAAAAGGCATGTTACCCCAGACAGACTGAGGCATATGGAAGAAGAAGTAGATAAGCTCTTGAAGGTAGGATTCATTAGGGAGGTGCAGTACCCCGAATGGCTGGCCAATGTCGTGATGGTGCCAAAGGCCAGCGGAAAATGGCGAATGTGCATTGATTTCACTAATTTAAATAAGGCGTGCCCGAAAGATTCTTACCCACTCCCGCAAATAAACAGGCTAGTTGATGATACAGCCGGATATGCTGTATTGAGTTTCTTGGACGCATTCTCAGGTTACCACCAGATCAGCATGTATCCGCCTGATGCCGAAAAAACGGCTTTTATAACAGAAAAATGGACGTATTGTTATCAGGTGATGACTTTCGGCTTGAAAAATGCGGGGGCAACGTATCAAAGGATGGTCAACAAAATATTCAAAGATCTACTAGGGGGTGATGGAGGCCTACGTAGATGACATGATAGTGAAAAGCAAACAAGGCGAGTCGCACGCCAGCCAACTTAAGAAGGTTTTCGGAATATTTAGAAAGAATAACATGCGCCTAAATCCAGATAAGTGCACATTTGGAGTAAAGTCGGGAAAATTTTTGGGATATATGATTACTCACAGGGGGATAGAAGCTAACCCTGAAAAGGTGCAGGCAATAATTGACATGCAGTCTCCCACCACAGTCAAAGAGGTTCAGAGATTGAATGGCCGTCTGACAGCATTGGGTCGATTTCTCTCAAAGCAGGCCGAACACAGCCTTCCTTTCTACCAGGCTTTAAAAGGAGGTAAGAATTTCCAGTGGACTTCTGAGTGCGAGAAGGCCTTCAAAGAGTTGAAAGCATATCTCAAGGAGATCCCTCTATTGACACGACCAGAGGCTGGAGAGAGGTTGTACCTGTATCTTGGGATTGGCTATCAGGCGGTAAGTGTTGTCCTCGTCAGACAAATCAGCCAGGTTGACAACCCAGTATTCTATGTGAGCAAAGTGTTACAAGGAGCAGAAGCGCGATACCCCCATGCCGAAAAGGTAGCTTTGGCACTGGTAACAGCAGCAAGAAAATTGAGACCCTACTTCCAAGCACACGCAGTTACAGTGTTAACAGATTAGCCATTGAGACAGATTTTGCAGAAACCAGAATGTTCGGGAAGGCTAACCAAATGGGCAGTAGAACTCAATGAGTACGATATCTGCTTCGAACCTAGAAAAGCGATAAAGGGGCAGGCGTTGGCAGACTTCATAGTGGAGTGCACTCATTTGCTAGAGACAGAAGCTCGCACAAAGACGTGGATGTTGTTCGTAGATGGAGCATCGAATGCCAGGGGAAGTGGGGCGGGGGTGGTATTGATCTCTCCCGAGGAAGAGGTGTTAGAATACTCTTTACGCTTCATCTTTCCCAGCTCAAACAACACAGCCGAGTATGAAGCATTGCTAGCTGGGATGAGATTGGCAAAAAAGCTGGAGGTAAAGAGCTTGACCGCCCACAGCGATTCGCAGTTGGTAGTACAACAGTTTCAAGGCACTTTTGAAGTTAGGGAACAGGTTTTGGCTCGTTATCTACAGAAAGTGAAGGAGCTCTCTCATAGGTTTGAACGTTTTGAACTCATTCAGATCAACAGGTCCTCCAACCAGCATGCTGACGCATTATCCAAGTTGGCCTCGGCTCGAGACACTCCGAGACGATTAATCCATATGGAGGTCTTGCAACAACCAAGTACAGAAGAAGGTGATGGGGATGTCCACTGCATTGATATAGCAGACGATTGGAGAGCACCAATACTGAAATACCTGCTTGATCAAGAACTTCCAGCCACACCCTCAAAGGTTAAGAGATTGAAGACCTACACAGCCCACTTTACAATCATTGGCCAAGATTTATACAAGAAAGGGTACTCTTTGCCATTGCTCAAATGCTTGGGAGTGCGAGAAGCAGAACAGGCGCTAGAAGAGGTTCATGAGGGAGACTGCGGTGAGCACCTTGGCGCCAGAGCGTTGGTTAGAAAGATCTTGCGAGCTGGTTTCTTTTGGCCCACCTTAAAGCAAGATGCAGCTCGAAAAGTGCGAACATGTGACAAATGCCAGAAGCACGCTCCACTGACAGTACTACCCCCTTCGTCTCTAAGACCGATATTCCAACCAATACCGTTCGCACAATGGGGATTAGACATTTTAGGCCCGTTTCCTATGGCGACAACCCAAAGAAAGTTTCTATTGGTGGCCATAGATTACTTCACAAAATGGGTCGAAGCCGAACCCCTAGCGACCATAACTGAGAAGCGCGTAGAAGGGATGGTGTGGAAAGATATAATCTGTCGTTTCGGCATACCCCGAATTCTCAACACAGACCATGGAACACAATTTGATTCAGAGGCTTTAAGGGCCTTCTGCCAGAGGTGGGGAATCAGCTTAAGGATGGCGTACGTATCATATCCACAAGCCAATGGCCAGGCAGATGCGAGCAACAAAACTATCTTACACGGACTAAAGACCCGACTAGAGCGAGCTAAAGGCAGATGGGCTGACGAACTTCCTAGTATTCTGTGGGCTTATCAAACAACTAGTCGCGTGACTACAGGGGAAACGCCTTTCAGCTTGGTATATGGAACAGATGCCCTAATTCCGGTGGAAACAGACCTCATTTCGCCGCGAGTTATGGCTTTCAATGAGGAGGATAATCCAGACAGCCTGAGGGAAAACCTGGATACGATAGATGAATTGAGGGAGAAAGCGGTTGTCCAGCTGGCAGCATATCAGAGAAGAATTGCTGGCTATTATAATGCAAAGGTCCGACCCCGAATGTTCCAAGAAGAAGATTTGGTGCTCAGGAAAACAGTAATCACAAACGCCCATCGGGAAGAAGGAAAGCTCAAGCCAAATTGGGAAGGGCCCTACAAGGTACAAAAGATGCTGGGACCCAACACTTGCGTGCTGCAGACGTTGCAAGGAGAGATGATGGGCAAAACCTAGAACACAATGCACCTTAAAAGATACTTCACCACACAGACAACCGAGATGAGCCAGGAAGGACTTGAAGTCGAGGGCAGAGAGACACGTGTGCTACAAGAGGCGCTACTCGACTCCACGGAGAACCCAAGTTCTCTGTGATCTTTTAATTTTCTCATGTAATAGTCCCCCTATAAATAAAAGAGTACCCCCATGTATTCCCGTGGAGTAGGCAAAACTATAAGCCGAACCACGTAAGATCTCGTGTCTAAAGTATTTGCATGTATGATAACATAAGATGCAGGTACTGTAGCTCGGCCGGAGTCCCTAACGATATTAGGATGACCCGGCAAAAACTTAGACACCCATAACCTGAAACCAATTCGAGATCATCAGATGTTCCCGCGGTTATGCCCACAGACTCACCCAGATCCCTCGATTGAGTTCGGTGCAATGCTTTAAGCTATACCTAACTCCTCAGGTCGATCTGGCGCCTAGGTCTCCCGGCAAACTCGGACACCCTGAGGGAATCCCGAATTGGGCTGGTTAATGGGCCCAGGATACAACGGTCGCAGATCAATTCCCAGAAGAGCCAGAAGATCACAAAGCTGCTACAAGGTAAGTTGAAAAATGCCCCACTGCACGAGGCTCAGGTCGTCAAATCGCAATCTGGTGCCCATGACCTAAGACCAACTCGAGATCATCAAATGCTCTGACACCTGTGCCTGAAGACTCACCTGGATCCCTCAGTTGAGTTTGGTGCAATGCTTTTTAAGCTAGACCTAACTCCTCAGGTCGATCTGGCGCCTAGGTCTCCCGGCAAGTTTGGACTCTTAGAAAGAATCTCAGGCTGGATCGTTGGCCAAACCCAGATCCCTTATGACAGATCGAGCCTCGGAGGAGGTAAGCAAGAAAGTGAAAGCCACCGCCTGGGATCATCGGTTGCCCCGACACCTATGCCCGCAGACTCACCTAGGTCCCTCGATCGAGTTCGGTGCAATGCTTTTTAGCTAGACCCAACTCTTCAGGCTGATCTGGCGCCTAGGTCTCCCGGCAAAATAGGATGCTCGAGACAAGTTCGGCGTGGGATCCCTAGCTCCGACATCCAGGTGGCAAGCCACCACTCAGAAACATTCGTGGTGGCCCAATGATCCCTAATTTTGATAAAGTCAAAAACTTGATGACTGTTGCATGACTCTCGTAATCACATCAGGGATGGACATACCCCGAGTTTTTGGGGGTGAAGAGCAGCGAAGAAAAGAAATATGAAATCACCAAGACAGATAAATTAAAATACGAATGCGAGTCACATATCCAACAAACAAATGAAAATAATATGACCGAGAGATCATATATAAATGTAAATAAGACAATTACATAGACCATGCTGAAGCGATCACCAAAGCATTGCATTCTCTAAAACTTGGATAAAATATGATACGTCCCAAGCAAAACGTTGGAAATTATAAAAAGAACGCTTTGAAGGAAAACTAGTGTTCTACATGGACAAATCAAAAAGCCTACACTAATCTTCGGGAGGAAGGTGATTTGCGGGGCCCGGACCCTCTTTAGGAGGCAAACTCTGGAAGGCATCGGCGAACGTGTCCCTTTCCAGCTCCCTCTCAATCATCTGCGCAGTGCTAAGCGAGCCGGCGCCCACCTCACCCTCCTCAAGATCCAGGACGTATGGGCTCCATGGACCCTGCAAATTACTGAGGTCATCATCTAATGCTCGCCTTACGCATTCATCAGGCCCGATATCATTTGGCTCATACTTCCTCCAGTCGGGGGGCATGCCGGCAGACATGGCATTATCGAAAGTCACGTCCGAAAAGGAATCCTCGGGGTGCCTGCTCTCCACAAAATTGCGACAGAGGTAGAAGCCAAACTTCGAAAAGCAGCTGGCGTACTTATCCTTACGATGGAAGCAATCCTTGGAAAGACGGTACTGCCTCACTGCCTCTCTCGCCGCTTCATCGATCTCTCGCTGCCTGTCCCCGCGCATCCTCTCCATCTCCAGTTGAGCGTGGGCCACCCATTCTTCGGCACCAGCTAAATCTCCCTTCAGACGAGAAACCTCACCCTAGGCCTCCGCCAGAAAAGACATCTTCTCTTCATAAGCCCGGTTGTGAGCCTCTAGTGCTTCTTCCCACTTACGGGCATTGTCTTCGGCTGCCTGGCGGCTTAGGGAAAGGTCGTGAAGTTGGGCTTCGAGCCCGGTTTTGTCCGACTCCAAGTGACGAATCCGCATATTCAGAAGCTGCTCGTCCTCTTTTCATCGGAGGGACTTCTGTGTTAATTCATAAATTTGTGCCTCTTGGCGAGCCAGCCGAGCGCGGTTCATTGCGTTAGTCACGACGGCACCCTAAGCACCCTGCGAGAAAGAGGCGTGTAAGGGTAAACTAGGCAAGCAAAAAGAAGAGAAAAACGCAAAAAAAGAAAGAAAACTTACGATCGCAAGATAACGTTCAAACTCGTCCATATCCTGTGGGGAATTGCGAAAATATCGACCCTCATCACGAGGAAGAATGGAAGAGTAGAGAAGGCGGGCCGCAACTCCCGGCATGTCAATTGTATCGGTATCCAGAACCCCTGGTTGCATACTAAATTGCTCCCCACGTACCCAGTAATTATCATCCAATCTAATGGCCCCTTGTTGGGGATCAGGCAATGCAGGCAAGATAGGGGCTAGTCCTCTGGAGGTTAACCCTCTCTCCATATGCAGTGTTCGACGATCGTCGCGTTGAGGATTGAGCACGGCGCAACGATAGAAACCTCGACCCCTGTCATGAATCGCATCAACAGCGGCCTGATCAAACCGAGAGGTGACCTTGCCCTCTGGACCTGCCCTGCGCCCGGTCGGCTCATGCGGGGTGTGGTGAGGAGCCCCACTCGCGGCCGCAGACATGTCCATCGCAAGCGGAGAAAAAGTAGGGCAGCCTATAGGCTCTGCAGGCGAATGGTGAGCTTGAGGGTCGTCAACAGGTTGGAAAGTCGTGGGGTTTGCTTATGCTTCTTGGCGACGACTCCTTTTCCTCCTCTTGTGTCGAGGGCACGGGGGAGCCAAAGTTTCTCCCACTCCCTCATCTCGTTCAATGTTGTGGGATTCGGGGGCAGGAGTCCTATCTTGAGGATCAAATGCAGGAGGCGTTCTGGCTTGTGAAGTCCTAGAAGCCGTCTGTTGGTTGGCAGATCTCATCAAATGTTGCATGGCTGCAAAAGGAAGACATAACACAGTTAGACACAACGAAATAACCTCTAAAAATAATGTTTATAGCAAAGAAAAATAGCAAGGCAGCTAGGGGGTCCCCACCCTCAGGAGAGGGTTGCTCCTGGAGAAGGGCATATCCCCCTCTCGCCGTGACATCAGGAGTTGGGTCAACTGGAGGGTCGGGATATAAGGCCCTGGGCACCCTGCGACGAGACGATTCGCCACGCTCCGGAATCCAGCCCACCCTTATCAATCTGTCCATGGACAAGAGGTCAAGGAGATGTTTAGGGCCATCCCTAGTTATAACGCGGCGGCTATCCTCGTATCTCTCTCTAAGCACAGACAGGGGTGCACTCAGCACAGGTTTCCCTACCCTCTCTGGATTAGTGCGCCATTCACGAGGAGCATTCCACACCCCGTTCGGAGGTTTAACCAAAAACCATCGAGTGTCAAATGAAGTCTCACGAGGAGGAGATTCAGAAAAAAGAGTCTCGCCCTTAACCCGCTGAAGGGTGTACATATGGAAACGCTCCTTAACCAGGCGTAAAAGAAAGAGACAGTAGAGGAAATCGACTGTGGGATCTATGTCGTTCTCGCGACAGACGACGAAAAAGCCAACTAATTGGGCCCAGCCATTAGGGTGTAACTGGCCCGGAGCTAGTCCGCTAAGGCGTAGAAACTTGAGGCCGAAATTATGGAGAGGGAGATGGAAACCTAAGCGGAAACTAGCTTCGTGCACGCTCATCCACCCCTCTTCTACATCCACCGCGCAATTCTCCTCAGGGCGAGGGAGCCTAGTGAGATAGTTCCTAGGGATGCGGTGATTTAGGCGGATAAGGGCCACATCGTTCTCGTCCATCTGAGAGCGTTTACCCTTTAAGAAGAAGTGCTCGACCCCGTGTGAATCAACATCGTGGTGATAAATTTTCCCGCTAGCCATGGCAGATAGGGGAGGAGAGGTTGAAGGAGCTGAAAAAAGGACGAGTTTAAGAAAATTTTTGGAAATGAATTTGGCTTAGAAAATGGTTATCTTCGGAAAATGGTTTGTCTTCGGAAGATATTTATCTTCGGAAGGTAAGAAAAAGACGGTTTGTTTCGGTATCGGGACTAAAACTTCGGAAGGTAAGAAAAAGACGGTTTGTTTCGGTATCGGGACTAAAACTTCGGAAGATATTTTCAATCTTCGGAAGTAGAGTGACTTCGGAAGATCACGAGTCTTCGGACCCTTCGGAAGACAATTTGACGCTCCGAAGACGTACTTCGGAAGGTCGGCATCTACGGAAGGAAATTCACGTGGAGAGTTTTATCTATGAAAGTAATTCTCTCTTCGGAAGTGGATTTATCTTCGGAAGGAAAAAATTCTTCAGTAGAAAAACGCGGGAGGGATTTCCAAAGCAGCAAGTGAAGGATGCTCGGAAGCGGTGGACCCTATTTATAGCAAACTAGCGGAAGCCAAAAAGTTGGCGACAAAGGCTTCGGGAGTGAGCTTCCGAAGATCCGTTCGGTAGCGGCCTTCCGAAATTTCTTGCATTTTGCCTAGAAAAATACTCTTCATATTGATAAAATCAAAATAAAGAGTAGGGGACAATTGTTGTGCCCCGAGGTCCGCAACCGAAGGTATCTTCGGAAGACATCTTCCGAAGATACCAGATATTTTCGGAAGATAGCTTCCGAAGAGTGGTGCCATCCCCGGAAGACTCTCTTCGGAAGATATCTTCCGAAGTACATGCCCAGCGCCTCTTGTTTCGTATTCCCAACCTATAAAAGGAGAAGTCCAACATCAAAAGGGGATGGTAACATCGGTATTTTCTCTCATTTTATTTACTTCCGAAGAGTATAATTTCCTTTCTAATCATACTCCTTCCGTACTGACTTGAGCATCGGAGGGTCTTCGTGGGAGAGAAGCCCACGAGCCTTTTGACCATCTTTTTCTTACAAGGATCTTCGGAAGATAAAATTACAACAACCTCGGAAGACCCGCGTTTTATACCTTCGGAAGACCCGTGCTTTTAGCTTCGGAAGACCAACGTTCAAGAGCTTCGGAAGATGACCCCTTTAGCCTCGAAAGACCATTGTTCGCATCTTCGGAAGACCATTGTTTGGCCAGTGTTTTATATTTTCGGAAGACATTTTTCCACTCACCGAGTTGCATCCGAAACCCGTGGGTCCCACCAGTGTCACCTACGAAAGCCCTCACCCAGAGGTTCTCCTTTAGGAGCTTTGTTCCCATCTCGGAATCTACGGCATCCGCGACTGTCCCATTCTTTAGAAATTTTAATTGTTGTATTTGAGCAACAACAATATGATATATGAAAAATACTTTAGAACTGTGGTTTTGATATTTTTAAAATGTTTCTTATCTCAAAACGTTAAGAAATATTAAAAAATATTTTATAATTTTTAAAATATTTTAAGACCATTTTATAATATTAAAAAAATATTAAAAAGGTGTTTTCAATTTACAAATACATTTTCAAAGAGATTAACTCAAAATTTATATTTATCTTTAAATTGAATAACTATTTTTATAATTTTTTATATTATAAATTATATTTATAAAAAATTCTTATAATTTTTTTATTTACACATTTTTTATATATTTATATTTTATTTTTTAAAATATTATTTTTTATTTTCATTTCACATCATGCCATATCTATTTTTCGTTTGTGTTTTCGTACCATATGTGAATAGAGGAGGGGAAATAGCAATTTGTTCATATTCGTTAATGGCAAGGTTGGAGTAATTTTATAATTATTATTACAAATAAAAGAAGAAAGTAATTTTATAATTATTTTAAATGGAAAAGCTTTAATGACGAGATATTTAGTCACATCACGAAATATCACGCGAGGAGAAGGAGAAAATGGAAGTGAACTCCGTGACTGTGACTGCTCCTTTTTAAATACCCTAACCCTAACTTTATCGAGATGAGAAATTCCCAATTCCCAAACTCTCTCTCTCCCCCCCCCCCCCCTCTGAACTAGTAGTTTCGAAAACCATAGAAAACCTGAGTTCAGTACTGTTGCAGAGTTTGAAGAAGAAGAAGAAGAAGAAGAAGAAGCGAGTGGAGAGAGAGAGAGAGATGGGGAAGTACATGAGGAAAGCTAAAATGAGAGGAGACGTGGCGGTGACGGAAGCGGTCTCGCAGTCTCTCGGCGTTCGAACGAGAGCTAAAACCCTTGCTTTGCAGAGGCTTCAATCGGCAAGGAAAGACGATTCATCGTCTTACCTTCAGCTTCGTAGTCGGAGGCTCGAGAAGCTTCCTCCGCCGCTGAACGGCCCGGAGAAGCAAAGCCAGCAGCAGGAGCGGCAACAATCGAGAATACCAGAGGTTTGCGCGGGAGACCCTAACCCTAGCTCCAGGATGAGGCCCAGGCCGATGAACTCGGGCTCTATTGGCTCCGTCTCAGTTAGCCGTTCCAAGATTGAACGAGTGCAAGGGGTTGTCGTTGAATTTGCTGGTAGGGGAAGTGACGAGGGTTGCAATGATTTGGGGATGGAATTTGAGCCTTCCTTTGGAGAGAATAATCTCGAGCTTGATGCCAGAGAGAGGTACTTTCTGCTCCTCTTTTTTGTTCCCGTTTCTGAAAATTACCAAAGAAGCTGTTTGTTTCCCTTAATTTTCCTGAATCGCCTTTTACTGGAGAAATAGGAAAAGCATAACAAAAAGGATTGTTTTCCCTTTGCAGTGCTTTTGAGCTGCACTCAAGAGAAAAAGAAATGACTATATGACTATAATTTTTGAAGTTTCTGATTACATTTGTTCCCAAAATGAGCTAAAACGAAGTCGAAAGAATTTTGGGCTGCAGGTTCTCTAAGTTTGCTAGGTTTTAATCTGTTTTCTTTTCATTTTCTTTTTGGCTGGCGTCTAAGGAGCCGTAGTACACTGTTTGGTTATTGGGAAAGACTGACCAAAAGAAAGGAATGAAGAAAAGGAGCTGGTTTTGTTGAATTCCCCTCCGTGCCTTCTTTTTTTGTCCTGTTTTGTTCTTATTTTCTATTTCAGCTTCTGTTCGTTTATCTTTCATCTTCTTTTTGGGTGCTAAAAAGCTCTGTTATGAGCTATCATATGCACGCCATGATTTGTGAATACAGATGCTTATTTGTTGCCCACTCAAGTTGGGTACTTAAGGCTTAGTTTGGCTAGGCGTTTCTTTGCTAGCTGAAAAGCTGGGTAGTGTTTAAGTTGTGTAATAGCGTTTAAATTAAATAGCGTTTAAGCTGATAATGTGTTTGGATAAATATGCTTTTAAGCTATTAGTGTAAAATTATATGTTTGGTTTGTAAAAGCTGATAAGCTATTAAAATTTGACAAAAAGACTAAAATAGACATAATATTAAATAATTAAAAACAAATTGACTACACCGCTGCTGCTGCTATTACTAACAAATTCAGAAATTCAACACCTTTTCCTTTAACGAACAAATAAATTAATTTATATTAAATTTTACTATAATAATAATAATAATAATAGCACTCCCAAGAACATCACTCACTACCACACCCACACACACGCAGGAAAACCAGATGCCTTCCCCCCACAAAATTTCACTCTCTCTCTCACATGAGGGCGGCACTGGTCGGAGCAACGGCGGGACCCTCCACCAGAGCAGGCGCTGGAGCTATGCTTCTTCTGTGCCTTGGGGAGATGACCACCACCGCCAGCTTCTGCCCCTTCTCGCAGTGGCCGGCGGCGCCGCTGATGAAGAAGTAGAAGGGGCCCGACCTGTTCGGCCGAACTGGGCTTGCGATGGCGACGAAGAAGCCGGCTTGCGGCCGCTGAGCTTGGCGACGGCGACGGAGGAGCTGGAGGCGACGGTGGGGGCGATGGCGAGGCGGATGGCGACGGGCGACAGTGGCAGTGGGAAATTGGTTGCAGAGGTTGAAGATGAAGGATATTGGTTGGCAATAGATGTTTTGGTTGAGGATAAATGGGTAATTTCCATGGTCAACATAGCGTTTTCTCCCACAGCGATTTGCAAAAGCTGAGGGGGAGGAACTTTTGAAAAAGCTATTCAAATAGCGTTTAAGCTGTTGAGCGTTTAAGTTATTTGAGTTTGCCAAACATTTAACAAAAGAAGCTTGCCAGCGGAAAAGCTATATTAATAGCTTAAAAGCGGTCAAACCGCTTAGCCAAACTAGCGCTAAGTAACATAACAAATTTGATATTGCATTAAGCAACCTATTTCTTTTTATGTTCTCTTAGTTCTTAATGACATTTAACTAATTTTTGTTTTTCCATTTTCTGGGTTTACTCTTGCAATTTGAATTGCATTAAGCAACCTATTTCTTTACTATTCTCCTCACTTTATCTTCTATTTTAAGTTGTTTCTTCTTATTTTCAGGTTTATTTTCTCATCAAGGTGTGCCTTTTTGTGTTTCTTGGCCATTATGCTATTATTATAACTTCTGATGGAGATTCCTGCTCTTTTTTTTTTTTTTTGAGGATCTCTGATTTTTTAGTTTATATTTCTACTTTATTTTTCATTTTACTATTACATTTGATAAAAATTGAGGCAAGAATGACTTATTCAAAAGGTGAATATTGTTTTTGACTGAGGAGAGGCTCTAATATTGAAACAAGCAATCTTTTTTGTTCAACCTGGTAGCCCAGAATAGCGATAATGTAAAGTTGTTTTCCTTGTTCTATATTTAGTAAGCACCTTTATTGCTATATTTCTTAAGGTTTCCAATAAATGAAATACAATTAGGCCTTGCAAGAATTGATCAGGATTTGTGTGAGTTTGCATTAAATGGAAAACATTTTAAGAAATTTTTTTCTTTTGAGCTTGTTACTATAATTATTTCATCGAATCTTATGTGTATGTCTCCTTACTGTAAAGCTGGTATCTGCTAAAAGCAGATCCTGGCTCTGGATAGATGCTGTACTACCTTGTAGTTAACTGTCCTATTTAATTATAGGGACTATACAACAAAATTTTCATTGTAGCTGGTGAAAATTTCATTCATATGATGAAATAATACAAAAAATTCATCATATTAAAATTGTCTTGTTAAAATAATTTCTTTTTTCTCAGAAGATAACTTTCACCTAGTAGCTGATAAACTCGGTCTTTAATGTGAAGTTAGGGTGAATTTATTTTGGACTTACAAAGAGTTGGAAGGAAGATTGAGCTATATTCTATATCATGTTACCTGTAAAACTTTCTGCATTGATGTTTGCTTTATTTTTTTCGGCTAAGTGATCTTTGCCTTTCTTATCTTGTATATAGTTGTTTATCTTTTCATCTTTTCTTTGTTCATTGGGTGTGCATGAATGCCATGCGCAATTTAAACATCTTTTATATTTTGAGTTTTGATCTGAAAATGGCATTGTTTTAATCAAGATTTCATTTCTATAACAGGAGCACTAGGGAAAGCACGCCTTGTAGCTTGATAAGGCAGTCGGATGCAGTGGGTACCCCTGGCTCAACAACAAAGCAGACAGCTCAAACTGCGATGAATCAAAGAATTCAAAATGCCCTGCAAAGAAACGTCCCAACTAATGAATTGGAAGATTTCTTTGCACAAGCAGAGCGGCAGCAACAATTACTGTTCACCGAGAAGTATATATTCTTTATTTCTCTATTAGTCGATTGACTGTTTTCATTTAGAAACTCAATGCCTATTAAATCCAAGATATAGTATAAGTTTTGACTAGATCACGATGAATTACCACAATCCAATTGCTGATGGGTCTTCCTTTCTCATTCAACTCTTCCAGGTATAACTTTGATGTGGTTAATGATTTGCCCCTCCCGGGTCGTTTCAAATGGGTGAGAGTAAGCCAGTAAGCAAGTTCATAACTTAACATCATCAATGTTTAGCAGCTGAATTAACCGGAAGCTCCATTTCCATAACCTCAGGTAAAAATCTAAGCCCGAACAGCTGCAGAGATGTGTAATGTAATGTAATGAATCTGTAAATTCTGTACCATACACACAGCTAATGCTGATGAATTGCTAACTAACCAAGTGCTAAGAGTGGGAAATGCAAGTCCTAATCCTCTGATGGGGGGGGGGGGGGGGGGGGGCTCATATTTGTGGGATAATATATCAAATCATCAGGATTTCAATGTTTTTCATTGCCTGAAAGGTGTTTATGTTTTTGGGGTGCCCCCATCCATCTTTGTCTATATTGATGATGGTGATTCATTCCTCTGTTTGGGCCCCTGCAATGCAGTTGCCTCCCCCTCCATCAATAATATGAATGCATATAAGCTGCACTTCTAATTAAAGTATTGATGCTGATGTTTCTCAGCATGTAATCTACTGCAAGATTGTTTCCTGTCTTGTATTTTTGACCTGACCTTTTTCTTAGAATACTGCTTTTGCTGCTCCTGTGGTGCTGCCCACAGCCAGCCCACTTGCTCATGTACACTCACAGACTTATTATTCCAAATATCAATATGACTGCTTAATATCTTTAAAAATATTTTTTATTGGGTGACCAAAATAATAATAAATATATAAAGTATACTTATTGTATTTTATTTTTAGTATTTAAACAAATGTTATTAATGGAGGATAAATGTTTCGTATTTTGAATTATTTAATTAATTAATAAAATATAATAAATGTACTTACAACAAAATGGGCTTATTGCCGTTTTATATATACATATATATATTTATTATTTATAGGGGAGGGTTGTCGGCTGTCGTTTCCTAAACTTAGGGGGTTAGTGAAATGAAGTGAGCATTTATTGAATGTGGATGGCCCCTCTGAATCCATATCTGTGCTCTCCGCTTTTTCTTTTTTAATTTTTTAATTTTTGTCTTTATTTGGAAAAAAAGGTATTATTTTTAAAGAATTCATGCACAGGTGATGTTAACGACTCCAGAAGTGGTGTCATAGAACTTTTGGCTCTTTCTGGGGGTCAAAAAAGTAATTTCAGTGACATTTCTATTAATTATTTTTAATTTTTCACATCAAATTTGTTTTTTGAAAAATTATTATTTTTTATTATTTCTAAAATATCCTTTGCAATACCAACTTCCTTTTTACTGTACGCATACTCTACCGTATGATAAAATTAAATTGGCATTATTTAGACGTTTTCAAAACGATTTTGACTTTAAAATGTCAATAAATATAAAAAAATATTTTTGATCTATTTTTATAATTTTAAAAATCTTTTGAGAATGTTTTACAATATTAAAAAAATGTTAAAAATGTATTTTTATTCTACAGTTACATTAAAGAAGTAATCAATTCCATCTCTGAATTTATATTTTTGTTTAATTAAATAATTTTTTATATTAAAAATTATAATTACAAAAGATTTGTATATTTTTTTATTTATATTTTTTTTTTGTATTTTTATTTTTATTTTTTTTAAATATAATTTCTCATCTTTATTTCGTATCTGGCCAATTTTATCGGAATTACAAATGGAAAACAATTGTTGATAGAGTGGTGGAACAGTAGTTAGTCACTTTTGAATTTATTTTTAACCCATTAAATTAAAATATGAGTAAAAGATAAAACAAATGTCACACTTTTGTCACTCTTCTCAAGAATAAGTTAAAAGAGGTTAACGTAAACTTTTTAAAAAATAAAATTAAAAATATCATTTTACCTTATTTAAAGTATAAACTATATATATATTATTTAGAGATAATTATAAAAATTTACTTGTTGTTTGTGGTAATATTTGTTTTTTTAAATAATTAATTATTTAACAAGATTTGAACTCGTCAACTCTAAATAATAATTAATTTTTCAAATAATTTTATGATTATATTAAGGCTCGTTTTGTTTAAATTTTAGTTAAAAAATTAAAAAATTAATTATATTTTTACATATGCATAGCGCAACCCACTTTTTTAATTATCATATAAATAATATCATATTTCGGTGTTATGAAACTCTATTGATAAAATATTCTCTTAAAGTATTTTTTATGTATTTAATTTAAAAAATAAAAATTAATTATTTTAAAATTAAAATAACATTATTTTAAAGTTCAATCGATTTGATTAATTTAATTATTAAAATCAAAAAATAAATTTTTAAAAAAATTAACCAAACCAAAGTAATGCAAGAAAAAAATCAAACCGAAAAATGTAACAAGTTTGATCAGTTTAGTTTAATTTTGAAAAAAATTTTAAAAATTAAATTAAAAAAATTAAATTTTATGACAAGTTCAGTCAATTAATTCGATAAATTGAACTTTTGCTCTCCCCAAAGACCACCCCTCTAATTTTCTAAAAGTAAAAAAAAATATTGACACTATTAGTTTGCGGGTTTTACGTATGTTAAACATATCTCACAAGTTGATTTTGATGTATAATTTAGTCAATAAATTTTTTTAGATGAAAATCTAGACATTTTTCAATTTATATAGTTTGATATATTTTAGGTTTACAAGATAAACATTTTTTTATGAAAGAATCAAAATGCTATACATATAAATAATTTTCATAAACAACCCTAATAGATTAATAAAATTCATAATAGTTATATTTAAAATTAAGAATAATTCATAATAGTGAGCAAATATGTTGTTAATTTTAGATAAAAGTACCATCAATTATTATGAATTTTGAATATAATTATTATAAATTTTGGGTGCGTCACGTCAATTTGTAAGAGCTATATATGAGAGTTGTTTGTGAGTATTATATTTTTAACGAAAGAAATTGATGTAATATAATGTCTTGTATCTCAAAAACGAGAATATCATTAGTATATCTAATTACTCTATTTTTATCGTAAAAAACTGTCAAAATAAGCGCAAAGATATTAAAAAAATGCTAATCCAGGGCATCTATGATAGGCCAAACCCTCACAAAAAAAAAGAAAGAAATCAAAACAGTGTTTTTCCATTGATATCAAAATACAAATATTCCCAAATTTTATGTTAATATTCAATACAACTATAATACTATATTATTATATCAATATATTATCTTGATATAATAATATATTATCATGTATTTAAATTGTAAATAAATGACAATAAATTTTTTTTTGGATAATGTGTAAATCGAGAGTGTTTTCAATACACAGTAATCTTTGACCCGAACTATTACACATTCTCGATAAATCATGGTCCACCTGCTCAGACTAACAAGTAGAACGAGTAAGTCCGAATCAAAATACGGCCCTAACTCCTCAAATAGACCTTTTGCACTATTTTAAAAAGTTGATAATAGATGTTTTTTTTATATATTGTAAAATCTCACTATCATGTCTTTGTGATTATGAATACATGGCAATGATACCATTATTTTTTTTTTTGGATAATTATTATGATGGCATTTAACCACAGCTGTAGTGTGTGTGTATATATATATATATTAATTTTAATTTTAATTTTCGATGATTAATTGAGCTGGGCTGGGCTACGAACGCAGTCAAGGTTAGGCAGCATGTGGGCTCTTATTGGGCTGCAAGCCTGCAATTCTGGCCCACTAATAAAATAGTGCAAACTCAAGAGACATCGCTTTATTATTTTT
Source organism: Diospyros kaki (assembly GCA_036245055.1). NCBI lineage: Eukaryota > Viridiplantae > Streptophyta > Magnoliopsida > Ericales > Ebenaceae > Diospyros > Diospyros kaki. Next base: position 2,638,182 of record BSEG01000002.1, on the reverse strand, counting down.
TTTTCTGTTTTTGGGTGATGATATTGTTGAGAATTGGGAGTCGAGCATCACATACTAATTATTGCAAGTATGAAACTTCTTGGGTAATCTTGACGGTCAAGTTAGTGTCCAAATTTTAAAAAATGAGGAGGAACAAGAGTAAGTTGAGTTATATCCTGTTATGTATATTTAACGCATCATTCCTTATAGGCTAGACTTAGCTTAGTGGGTCGGCCCAATCACCTGAAAACCCGAAAAGTCTAAGCGAACTCATCAAAGTAAACTCATAGACCGCTGAAATCCGAGTTCATATCGCGAAATCAAACAAGTTCCTAGCGAACTCCGGACAAGGCTTCTAGCGAGCTCTCAACGATCTATTTAACGAGCTTCCAATAATGTCCTTAGTTCGCTGACCTAACTGTTCAGTTTGCTGGTCTAAATTCTTCAACTCGCATAGACAACAAAGCTGTTGGATAACCAAAGGTGGGAAGCCACTTACTTTATCTGAAGCGAACCATACCTCTCGTAATAAGGATCCTACTCCCAGTTTTATATAGATGATAATGACTTTTTGTCCTCCATTATATTATTTTTATATTTTTATATCTTATGCATATTGTAAAGACTCCTCTCCATAAATGGGGGACAGAAATATTGTCAAGAACAACAAGAATAATCAAATACTGTGACTCTGAAAGAATAATCAGGGTACAACCGTGGAGTAGGCATCGTTCTGACTGAACCATGTGAAAATTCTTTGTGTTTTTTTTATTTTGTTCTTTCTCATTGCATCTTAGACTTACTCATTCATTGCGGCCCTAACGAATCACAGTTGACTAAAATTAAACATCGACATATTCCTATTTTTCTCTAGTAAAATTATGATTTAAAATTAATATCTAAATTTTAAAAAATGACCAAAAGGAAAGAGCAACAAGTAAATTAGGTTATATTCCAAATTTGAAATTTTTTAAACATGATTTTCCATTGAATCCGTTCTTGCGATGTGCCCTGTGAATATTACTTTAGGCGATACCTAACCCATGCTTCTTAATCCACTCTACGCCTCATATTCCATCAACCAAAGAGAAAGAAATGGTAACATGTGATAATTTATTAAAAAGAATAGATATCACTAGTTCACATATCATATTCATATTTAATAAATTTAATTATTCCACATTAGGTGAGATATTATTAATTTGTATATATTAAGGGGTTGACTCCATAAAAAAAGAAGAAGTAATAATTAGGCCATTAAAGAGCCTAAGGATGCTTGCTTCCCCTAAAAGAAACTTAATAACCACTATCCTAATTTATGTGGTTGAGATTATAAGTTTATAAGTTAAATTAAACCTTTTAATTATTATTATTATTATTTTGATAATATCAAATTATATAATTTAAAATAAAAATAAATAGTTATATATTAAAATAATTTGTAATAAAATATAATAAAAAAACTCTTGTGGTGATCCTTCCTACCCTTTTTGCAAGGGAAGAGAAAAGAGGGGAAGACAAACAAATAATTGAGGCCTGGTCAATGGGCCCACATCACAAAGCCCAGTAAACCACGCGCAAATCATAGGATGCTTTTCTTCAATGTATTGATATTATTTTTATTATTCCCTTCAGCTCTATATGTACATATCTATCTATCTCTATATATATGGGAGGTGTTTGTTTAGTAATAAATGTTTTTTTTGTCATTTTAGGGTTTAGGGTATCAAGGTGTCCTAGCGTAGGGCATCAATTATTATGAAGAAACCTTATCATTTCGTAAATTTTCATGACCAATTAAGTGGGACCCACAAGAGGTGAGTGGGTGGGTAATCATGTAAAATCATCTAAAGTCACCACCCCCTCCCCTTTTGTTCTCTTGCCTTTATGTTTTTGTTTATCTTTTCATATTTTTCAACTTTTCTAATTTCCATCCTTTTGTAAAGCTTGTTTGACCTTATTTTCACTAATAAAAGAATAATGGTGTGCAAATTTTGATCTAAATTAAAAAAAAAATTAAGTTAGATTGAATCGAAAAACATCGATTCAATTTAAGATCGAACCATTTTATTTTAATCTTTGATATGAAGAATAGTAATTTTAGATTTCTGATTTGATTCGGTTTAAATTATAAATCAAAAGTGTATTTGAAGTTAAATTTATTTGTAAATCCAAAGATTAAATGTTAAATTATTATTGATTTTGCTTGATTTCATGGCATACGTATGCATGTATATATATATATATGTTAAACAAGAATAAAATTAAATTTATTGAATTAGTTTGAACCAAATTAAATGAACTAGATAATGTTGGTCCAATCCGTTAAATAATTGGTATTCAAATTAAAAAAATTTTCAATCTCGATCTAATCTGATGCGATTCAAATTAGTTGTATACCCTACACGAGTATTAGTTTACCTAATATCTTTTTAATGAAAGACTCTAAATTATAAAATTGGTGGTTGATGAGCTGATTTAATAGTGAATTTTGGCATCAAGTATGGATGAGAAGTGGCAAGTCACCTTGGTGATCCAAAAGCATTCTATCTTTTTGTAGTGCCATTGACATGAGGGACCAAAGAATTTAGGCCCATCATTGCACTACAAGCCATGCCACAAAAAACATGCAATGAATTGCCATCCACTGAGTCCATTTGAGCACATCTTACCCCTCATGTCAAGTTTAGGAGTAAAATTCATTTGAAAAAAATATATTTGTATATCTGATGAAAAAGGTATACAGATACACGGTCAAGATTAATTCATCAATAAAAAGTTATAATGATATCATATGTAATTAGAGTTTAAATATCAGAAGGTATTATATCCAATAAGGCAGATATTTTGAATCCTGTTTGGATAAAACAAAATATGAATATTTATTGAGTTATTGTAAAAACCCGACAAGCATATACTCAAATGATAGTGATCACGAGTTTTTATTAATCGCAACTCACTAAATTTTGTTAAATAAACTTACAAGATATCAACATTAATAGTTTGATAAATTTTTGTAAAATTAATAAATTTATCGAAAATGCTACTTGAATTCTTAATTTTAACAGTTGGGATGACATTCTAAATTGATATATTATACATCTATGTTAATATATAATATAATATAAAAAATCTCTCTTAACCTCTTTTAGTTGTAAACTTACAACTTATTGAGTAGCACAAATGGTCTACTGTACACATTTTACCATACACATTGTAGAACTTGAGTTATAGTAAAATCGTGGATTTAAATATGTTTTTATGTAGTTATCGATAATTTGTATCTATTTAAAAGCAAGGTCTTGAATTTCGGTCCGTAACTCACTTATCTATTCTGCTTAAGGTAAATGCATGATGAACTGTGAGTTTTTAAAAAAATAAAATAATCTTAATAAAAAGGTAGTGCATTGATGGAGAACTTCTTGAATTTTTTACGCAAAAAAACAAAAAGAAAAGGTTGCAAACCAACGAGATTACACCCTAAACCCTACCTAGTATACCCGCCCTGTTTCAATCTCTTTCTGGCATATATGACGTAGCACTTTAAATTTTTTCACAGAATCTCCAATGCCTGGCTTTGATTGAAAGGACCAATCAACTGTCGTCTTGTCCAAGACAAAGTGGAAGCTGAAACTTAGGTTAAATTTGAAAGAGAAGTTAAATCCGGGGTGAAGATGTCAGGCATCAGCATGCAGAACGTAAAAGGGTAGAAGAAAAAAGAGAAAAATTCACTTTTTAAGGTACAAAGAGAGTAAAACATGTCGAACCAGTAACGACCTTTCCTTCCCGGCACTTTATTTTCCCTCTCTTTTGCTGTTTCTTTGGTGTGAGGAACAGAGGCTTTTATGTTGGGGGGGGGGGGGGGGGGGGATAAAGTTGCAAAAAATTCCTTTCTATGCGGCCCTTAAACAGCTTAAATTTAGCTAAGCAATCCAAGCTGGAGTGTGAAAGTGCCTTTAACAATTGAGATTTGAGATATAAACATGTATAGATATTTATATATCCATGCATATGACTTTTGTACGCAGATTTGGCCTAAAGAAAAAGGAGGGGACATGACCCACCAAAGAGGCCCATTGCTTTGGACAGTGGCAATCTTTGCTTTGAACACCACCTGTTTGACAAAAATGGCCAGAGAACTCTACCAACATCGACATCTCCAACTGGGTCTCTGTCTCCCTGCTCAGCTCCCTTTCTTAATCCTGCTATCTTGTTTTCTCTCTCTAAATTTCCCATTGCTCTCTTGTGGATTCCACTTTTGTCCATGGACAAGCAACAACAGCAACAGTTATCATTACCCAAGTGTACAAGGCAACGATTCAATGAATGGTTTGTGCTCGGATGCAGCTCAATTCTAGATCGTTTTTCTTTTGTTGTTTTTTGTGTTTCTTTTTTTCTCTGTCAAGTATTTCCATAGATGGTTTGGTTGAGGAGTAGTTTCTTTTCATCTTCTTCCATGATGTGGATTTCAAATTTTCTTCATGATCTCTGTACGTGAACTATTCTTCAGCTATTTTTAGTGTTACTCATGCACATTTATGTCTAAACAGATATATATTTTTGTTAAGTTTTCCCATTCCTTTAAAGCAGCTCACTAAAACTTCTAAAGTAGTCCTACGCCTATGGTGCAAAGCCGCATAAAACTGTGATTCCTTCTTCTTGAGATTCGAATCTTGTTGCTTTTCTTTCCCCCTTGTTCCTTGACATGCTAAAGTCAGTAGGAGTGTAGCATAAGTTTTTCATATTGAATATTGTAATATCTTAGTTTCGTATCATCTAATGCATAACACTTCGTAATAGATACAAAAATGCAGTATTAAATATAATAATTCTCTTAAATGAAACTTCATCCCAACTCGCCGGAAGAATCTAATCATAATCCCATGGAAATTTGTTTTATGAAAAAAATAATGGAAGTTTGTTTTGTTTTCCTATGAAAAATAATTGACTTCAGGAGCTAATAAACTTTCATATGCTTATTTAAAAAAAGATCAGATAGAATCTGAATCTTAAGGTATTTCTTGATCTGGTTTTTACTTCTGACTGTTGATACTAGGTGCCATAATAAGAACAGGGCACTGCTTTTTTGATATTGAATTTGCGTGTCCATCTCTATACAATTCAATCATTTTTTTGTGCTAATTAGCTGTTGATTTCCTGCAGGTTATTTCGTGATGTTCCTAGTGACATTAAAATAGAAGTGAATGGAGGAATAATTGCCCTGCATAAAGTAAGTTTAATAACTGAAAACTAATGTAGTTTATTCTTCCATTATGGGCAAAGTTCCGTGTGCATGTATTTTGAGGTTCCGCTTTCTTTATCTGTATGCTTGGTTATAAGGGGATTTTACACTATGAAAGTGACTCCATGTATATTTTTTGTCATTAAGGAATTGTCCTCTAACCACCAATACCTTCACCTTCCAATTCCTAGTGCAACTAAAAGAAAAAATAAAAAACAGAAAGATTGTGTTTTCAAGATAACATTTCCGGCCCTCACCTACGAATGGCTACTGAAGTTAACTGTTAAGTTTTAGGACTGAGTAATATAGCCAAGACTTCCCCCAATTCATTACTAATGTGGGATGGGATCATAAACTCCCCTTGTAAATCCTTAGTGCCACCTCCAAGATAAGGTCCAATTACCACTATCTCATGTCGGCTTGTATCCATTTCTCAATTTCCCATATACAGGCATTCTAAGGAGCTCTACCACCAGAAGCAGACCATAAGCGGCCAGCATCCATCCACACCCAAATAATAATGGACTTGGGTCAACTTTGATACCACATATAACATTGGACCCTTTTGCATAGGTGTTAGTTAAAGTGAACTGTTGGTAGGTAGGGAAGACCTCCCCAACCTCCCCGTTGCACTACCAAAGTGGGATTTGAATGACATCCTATGCTCCATTTATCTACCAGATGAAATTATTTCCCTGTAGAGTAAGGATCAGACCCTCAGCTCTATCATGGTTATTATCAGATTACAACAACAATTTCAACAATACCAAGCCTTAAAAATCGCAATGGGTGGGGTTGACCACATGAGTTCTAGATCCAATCAGCTCTATCCGTATTTTCTTTTATAAGGCCATTATACCATGTCATGCGTAAGGGTTTTGTTTTCTTTGGTCTACCTCTCCCTCTTTTGGTACAAATTTTCTCTATTTCATCCACCTGCCTCATAGGTGCTTCTATAGGTCTTCTTCTCACATATTCAAACCATCTTAATCTCTCTTCTTGTCTTTAATAGGCTCCACTGCAACCTTATTACTTTCAAGGTTATTATGAGATTATGAAGGTAAAAAACCAGAACCTTGAATGAGAAAACCCTTGAGCAAACTGAAGTTATCAGATGAGGGTAGAAAATCAAGTTCATGTTACTTGAACTGCATGCATTTGAAGATCAGTGGTTGCAGGGAATGCCAGCCAATCCCAGTTCTTCCTGGTCATAATTCTTATAAAGGGGATACTTCTTATGTGCATTCATTTTGGAGAATTCAGAGTACCAATGTGCTTCTGTGATTAGATGACCAATGGGAAGATAGATAAGAAAGACAATGTAAATGTTTCTAATCACAATTGTGGTTTCTTTTCTGTTTTTAATTCTGAAATGTTATGTACTTGGAGTGTAAATCGTGGATAAGTATGATCCTTCTAGGCGGAAAGTTTTGTAAGATCCTGGTGTTCAAGCATGTTCTCATATGGTAGCCACTTATTTCTTTGCTCAGGAGAAAATTTTCAGTGACTTAGAATATTCAGAGCATGATAATGACTTCTAAACATCTTAATTTTGTATCCAGTTCCCTCTGGTCTCCCGGAGTGGGCGAATCAGAAGGTTGGTTGCAGAACATAGAGATTCTGATATTTCAAGGATAGAGCTTCTTGGCCTTCCTGGAGGTGCTGAGTCATTTGAGCTAGCTGCCAAATTCTGCTACGGCATCAACTTTGAGATTACATCTGCAAATGTTGCTCAGCTATGTTGTGTTTCTGATTACCTTGAGATGACTGAGGAGTTTTCAAAAAATAATCTCAGCTCTCGTGCTGAGGAGTATCTTGACAGTATTGTTTGCAAGAACCTAGAAATGTGTGTTGAGGTGTTGCAGCAATGTGAAAATCTTCTCCCTCTTGCCGATGAGCTGAATCTAGTTAGCCGATGCATTGATGGAATAGCTTCCAAAGCTTGTGTAGAGCAAATTGCTTCGAGCTTTTCACGCCTAGAATACAGCAGCTCAGGAAGACTTCACATGAATCGCCAGACAAAATGTGACAGGGACTGGTGGATAGAAGATCTCTCTGTTCTCCGGATTGACTTGTATGAAAGAGTCGTAACGGCTATGAAATGTCGTGGGGTTCGGCCAGAGAGTATTGGGGCGTCACTTATGAATTATGCTCAAAAAGAGTTGACAAAAAAATCCAGCTTATGGAATCCATCTAGCCAGCCAAAAGTTGATATCGTTGCTGGTTCAAATGGGCATGAAAAACTTGTGGTTGAGACAATTGTTAGCCTTTTACCTGTTGAAAAACTTGCCATTCCCATCAGTTTTCTATTTGGGCTTTTACGAAGCGCTGTGATGCTTGATTGTACAGTTGCTTGTAGGCTTGAACTTGAGAGGCGGATTGGGTCCCAGTTGGATATAGCTACTCTTGATGATCTTTTGATACCCTCCTTCCGCCATACTGGTGATACTTTATTCGATGTTGACACAGTCCACAGAATCTTGGTTAATTTCTCGCAGCAAGATGATGGTGAAGATGATATGGAAGATGCATCAGTCTTTGAATCCGATAGTCCTCATTCACCTTCCCAATCTGCATTGTTGAAAGTATCAAAATTAGTGGATAATTATCTAGCTGAAATTGCACCTGATGCAAACCTCAAGCTCAACAAGTTTATAGCAATTGCTGATACCTTACCAGCCCATGCACGTACTATTCATGATGGGTTGTATCGAGCAATTGATATTTATCTCAAAGTACGTAATTTACATATTTTCCTATGAATGATTTCTTTATTGGACTTTTTTGTTTGTGTTTTAATTTCTAATTTAACTCAGCTAATTTTTGTAGAAGGGATTGGGGATGACTACTTAGAAATGAATAGTATTAGATATGTCTTTTCTATTTGTCTCTTTAAGTTTATAATTATTTATATGTATATAATCAATTGTTAGTCATCTTCTTAACCATCTGCTCTAGATTGTTCAACAAAACTTTTGTCGAATTATTGTCGACTGGATTATTTAAAAACTGGAGGTGTTTGAGAAAGAAGCAAATTATTTATTTTATCCACAATGTTATTATAGGTATGTTTATTAATGAGTTTTTAAATCTCTGCCTGTTTTCTTTCAAATTGGCTGCAAAGAAGCCAGTTGTTTGTCCCTCTGCTCAAGAACAACTAACAAGAAATGGGACAAATATTCTTATAGTTACTTTACTTTTTTAACTGATTCATTTGGGATACTTATGGCAGGCTCATCAGGCTTTATCTGATCCAGACAAGAAGAAGCTTTGCAAACTGATTGACTTTCAAAAACTATCCCAAGAAGCTGGTGCACATGCTGCACAAAACGAACGACTTCCTGTCCAATCAATTGTGCAAGTGCTTTACTTTGAGCAGTTAAGGCTTCAAAATGCATTGCTTTGCTCTTACCCTGAGGATGACCACAAGCCGTTGCAACACTCTTGGCGAATTGGCAGTGGTGCACTAAGTGCTTCAATGTCTCCCCGTGACAACTATGCATCACTAAGGAGAGAAAATCGAGAGCTAAAACTTGAGCTTGCTCGTTTAAGGATGAGACTAAATGATCTAGAGAGGGATCATGTGTGTATGAAGAGGGAAATGAAGAAGTCTGGTTCTCGTAAATTCATCATCTCCTTTTCAAAAAAGATTGGCAAGCTTAGTTTTCTCGGTCATAGTTCTTCAAGAGGATCAAGTTCCCCCTCCAATAATTCACAAGGAACGGACTCGAAGATAACTGAAAAATATGAACAAGCACATTAGGTAATTCATGTCAGTTGGATTTTTTTTGCTGCTTCTGTTGGGCAACCGCAATTAACGTTCTTAGTGACTTTTCTTGTTCATTGTATTCATTTCTTTTTGGCTCCTCCTCCTTTTCAATTCTCATCCTCCAACCTTGTATATGAGTTTTTGTTTGCTTTACAAATAGGAAGGAGCCTTCTTTAGTTGCAAGTGATGGTTTCACGTATGAGTTTGGTGTAATTTTTGAAGAATTTCTAATGTGAACATATTGATTGTATCATATAAAATTACTGATGTCAGTTCATGGCCAAAGAATGAATCTGGCTTTCATGCTAGGCTTCATGAATGAATTATTATGTTTTGGTGATTGTTTCTTATACAATCCCATTACGATAATAGAAGATCATCTTTTGTTTAAACATTCCTGTTGCATTGCCCAATTCAACTTGTATTTATTGGATGCCTTTTGGAATTGTTCTTTATATCCCACCTCACTGTGCTTTCAGTTGCCTTCTTAGGTACATAATGATTCCTTAGTTGAATTCCAAATATATCTGGAGTCTGGAATTTCAGAACTTTCTTGAATGGTTTTGAAACACTGTTGTTTATGTAAGGGTGTCATCAGACCCTTTTGGCTGTTCCAATTGTATTGTATGGGGTGGGTAATGCCGGAAAGAGGGCATGTAATTCCCTGAAAATATTTATTCTCAGAAGAATTAGTTTTAGTTTTGTGATGTAATATGCAGAGAAAAAAAAATATGGTAGAAAAAATTATTCTTGTAAATTCATCTTCGTTGTTATACAGATCCATCTCTGTTCATCCCCTAAATACATGCATCCAGTACACCATTTATATGAGGTAATATAACCTTTACTTTATGATCAAATATGAAAATAGTAGTGGTTATTGGGCTCTAAGGATTCAGAAAGATTGCGGATTAACATTTTCAGCAGAAACTAAATCTTCACAAATAAACACAAGTGATGAGATAGGAATTGCAAATTTGAAACAATCAACTTGATGAAATGGTATAAAACGAGGCATAGCAGCCTTATATATGAGTCTAAATTGTATTAAGATTTGAAAATTTGAGAAATGGTGAGATCCATAACTCTCAACAGATTGAAAGGCTAGAAGTTCTGTTTGAAGCTTGGTGACTCTCCACAAGTTGTCGCTATGGGGAAGCTAAAGGTCACCTTAAGATTCTGGGTCTTACAAACACTGTCATGCTTCTTACAAACACTGTCATGCTTCCTTAGACAAGATTTCAATACATTAACTTGTTCTTGACTTCGAATCTCTGTATTATGGTTGTCACTTATAGCCGATGCTGCGGAAGTGATACTTCTGTTGCCGTGATATGGTTTTGTCCAAAATGATCCCGTCTCTAGTGTTGGTCCTCCAGGTTTTTCGTATTTCATTTCTTGGTAGATGTTTATGATCTTGTAAATCACTTCGGGCAATCCCTTGAGGCAGGATTGGCCTATGTGACTTCCATCCAAGTCTCCATCTTCCTCAGAACTCACCTCATCCCAGGGTGAATGGAAAGCACGTTTCTTAAGGCATTGCTCGTGGTTGGGATGTGGTGAGCAACTCCCATGCGAGTCATCTTCCTCAGAACTCACTCCATCCCAGAGTGATCGATGAGTAATTTGTTTGTTAATGTCTCTGTAATGGTTTTGGTGCTTTGGTGTTACACCGGCACATAACCTGTGAGGCGAAATTTGTGAAGGAGAAGGATGACTCTGGTTTTTCCCAGATGTTTTTATGGGAGCAAGATGATGGCCATGATTCTCTGGAGACTGGTTTTTCTCTTCAGATGCCATTTGAACTGAATTTCGTATAAGAGGAAGGCTGCTATCATGGTTCTCAGGAGAACGATTTTTCCTTGAAGTTCGTATAGGAGCAAGACAACGACCGTCATCATGATTCACTGGAGACTGGTTTTTTTCCCTGTAGGACATGAGAAGTGAAGTTCTTATAGGATCGAGACTATGACCATGGTTTTGATCTGGAGATGGGTTTTTCCCTGCACAGGTAACGTGAGGCGAAGGTCGTATAGGAACGAGACCCCGATCACTGTTCTCTGGGGACTGCTTTTTCTCTGAAGCTCGTATACAAGCAAGATGATGATCATGATTAGTTGGAGCCTGATTCTTTGTCGTGCTGGGCACGCAAAGTAAACGTCTTATCGAAGCTGGACGATGGCCATGGCCATGCTTCTCTGGAGACCGGCTTCTCCCTGCCTGTGACATATGAAGCGAAGTTGGGTTTGGGACAAGACGATGGCCATGATTCTCTGGAGACTGGTCTTTCCCTGAAGTTCTTATGGGTGGAAGATGATGATCGCAGTCCTGTGGGGACTGGTTCTGCCTCGCACTTGATTTGTGAGGCCAACTTTTGTTAGGATCAAGATGATGGTCATAACTCTTTGTAGGCTGGCCATGGAGGGCCCTTGATTTGTGAGGTGAAGCCTGTTTAGGAGCAAGATGATGATCGTGGCTCTTCTTCGCAGGCTGGTTTCCACAAGAAGATGGCTGGCTGTCGACCCTTCTGGCCTTCTGTAAGCGATAGATGGTGTGATTCGGGACAATGTAGAAGACACTCCCAGGAAGCAGAACTGACTCAGGCTTTACCACAATCCAAGGGAACTTGAAAACATCAGGGCGAGCGACGCAGTGCCTGGGGTTCCTCCTCATCACCTCAGCCGCTGTTATGGGCTCTCTGTGAATCTCCACTTGCCTGCCGGGATGCACCAGTTTGAGCACATCTTTCTCCGGTTTGGAGCCTCCCATGGTTGCTCTCTTCAAGCTCTTAGAACAGAGGAAAAAACTATGTTGACGCCGGAGGGAATGTGAGGCCATTCAGTGGCCCTTCTTATAATGGCATTTCTCCCAGATTATGCCAAAAATTGTCGGGGAAATCCATGGAGGGGGCATTGGGGAAGACGATGTTCTTGTTCTATGGTAGGGAATAAAATACAAAGCCATATCTTATCTTAGGGTAGGATCCTTTGTCTCATCATACTGTGGGCTGTGATAAACTAGTTTTGGCTGGGGACTTTTGTTTATTATATATATGTTGCATCTGATCCTGTTGCAAAGACTAGGATGAGATATTATCTTTTGATTTTTTTTTACTCAACTTATATTTTTGTTCCTATACTTTCTGTTTATTTTTGGTATGACATTCAAACTTTTTATTATTTTAATTATACTTATGAATTTATATTTTTGAATCAATTTAATTCTTATATTTTGATTTTTTTTGACAATGTTAACTTTTTATTATTTCGATTACATTTTTATATTTAGATTTTTTAATCAATTTAATTTTTATATTTTGACGTAAATAAAATATAATGTTTACTTTGTCATCTTACTTTATTTTTTTTATACATGAAAGTATAGAAGATTAAATTAATTAAAAAATACAAGTTCAGTGGTATAATCGAAACAATGAAAGTTCGAATTGTTATAGAAAAAAGATCAAAGTACATAAATTAAATTAACCTAAAAATTAAGTTATGAAATGTAATCGAAATAATAAAAAATTTAGGTAGTCACATAAAAAAAAATCTATAAAAATCTAAGAACAAAAATATGAATTTGATCTTTTTTTTTTTAACTAGGTTTGCAAACAAACTTGAGGTACAAAAGCTTAGTATCATTTGATTGAAACTTTGTTAGCTTTGGCTTCGTTCAATTTGGTTTCAAAATTAAGGCTCCAACTCAATTATTAAAAATTTATAATGGTCAACTTGTCTCATTTAAATTAAATAGGCTTTAACTACTTTATAAATTTTAAATTTATTTAAAACTCATTTAAAACTTCTTTGGTCGTAAAAAGAAAATAATATTTATAAATGACTCACAAGCAAGCCCATACATGTGTCATGAATCTAGGGTTTAGAATGAAAATTGAAAGAAATTGAGGGAGTTAGAACATAAAGAAAGGAGATAATAGATAGAATTGAGAGAGAAAATAATAAAGAGGAGAATAGAAAAATAAAAAAAAACGAGAGAGAATAGAAGAAGAAAAATTGAAGAAAGAGCGCTTAGATCCGAGAGGAAGTGAACTGAGAGAGAGAGAGAATAACGTCTAAATTTGATATATTTTATATAATGATTTTTATATAGTTTTAGTAGCTCTATATAGTTACTTATCTAAGCAAGTAATTATATTACAAAGTAAAATAAAAAATACAATAACTAAAATAAGAAAATAAATATTATTAAATTACTATTATATATCCTTGAAATTATGACAACATGAATCAACCAGTACTTAAACAAGGTTGTTCTAAACCCGCTCCCAAAGCATAGCTCCACTGGCAAAGGAAGATCCTGCAAAATGCTTGGCTGGGGTGATGCTCGTGGGGCCCTCAATTGGTCAAGGGATCGAGCCCTAGCCAATGGAGGCACATCCTGATTTACATCTCTAGCGAAGCTCTTGGAGTGGGACAATTAAGGTACACGCTTCTGATGAGGCATCACCCAAAAAAAGAAAGAAAGAAAGAAAGAAAGGTTGTTCTAAACCTAGGTGAATTGAATACACCCTTAAGCTGAAGTACTAGTTTAAACAAACCCAATAGACTCTATGCATTTGCCGCCCAACTCCCTTCCACTGTGGGGCTACTATACTAGTTAGTAGCTTAATGAAAAAAGCAATTAATGTATTATTGATACAATACCAATATAAAATGGGACTAGAATACCGTTTCAGACATTAACTCTATAAGAAATTAATAATAGGGTAAATTATATGAAATCTCCCTGCACTTAGGGTCATGTGCAACTTACCTCCTGTGGTTTCGATTGTATAAAAAAAACTCCCTTACACTTTCAAAATGTTGCAATCAGTCACAATTTATTGTTATTTTACATAATTTTATACAATAATCTACATACAAAATACATAATTCTACATATATAATTTTAGTATATCAAAAAAATACAAAATTTGCATTAATCAACCAATAGATTGCATAAAATTATGTAAAATAACAATAAATTGTGGTTGATTATAACATTTTGAAAGTGTAAGGGGGTTTTTTGATGCAATAATGATTCACTAGAGACTACTTTTTTTCCCTGTAGGACATGAGAAGTGAAGTTCCTATAGGATTGAGACGACGACCATAGTTTTGATCTGGAGATGGGTTTTTCCGTGCACAGGTAGTGTGAGGCGAAGGTCGTATAGGAACAGACCCCGATCACTATTCTCTGGGGACTGTTTTTTCTCTGAAGCTCGTATACAAACAAGATGATGATCATGATTAGTTGGAGCCTAATACTTTGTCGTGTTGGACACGCAAAGTAAACGTCTTATTGAAGCTGGACGATGGCCATGGCCATGCTTCTCTGGAGACCGACTTCTCCCTGCCTGTGACATATGAAACGAAGTTTGTTTTGGGGCAAGACGATGGCCATGATTCTCTGGAAATTGGTCTTTCCCTGAAGTTCTTATGGGTGGAAGATGATGATCGTAGTTGTAACACCCCTCCCATCGAAGGGCGTGCCATTATGCTGGGGTCCATCGTATCCATACATAACCTCTTCCCTTATACATTTCTCATACATTAATACCGTATTTCAAAGGAAAACCCCCAGCAAATCATTTACAATTACGGAAGCGATAATCGAAACTTGATACGGTACATACCTGAATTCACCTTATATATATCATAAAGAATTCGTACTATATATTACCATCATATCCTCAATTACATAAATACATTGAGACACGTCTCCCAAGATAACATCTAACACCCTAGGTGCAAATCATATGAAACCTCGAGCATACATCAGATACATTTCTATATCTTAACTCAATAAATAAAATACTCGAATCTCTTGCTGAATCCCTCGGCCACACCATCACGTGCCATCATACCTCAACCTGCTCCTTGCCCTAACTTCAAGTCTCAACTGGAACGTTGAATGTTCCAGGGGCATAACCCATTAGAAGATGAAACTTCTAGTGAGGGTCCAAAAACATATATATGATGCATGATGCAATAACATGAACAACATATACCCATAATGTAACTTCTCAGGCCTCCCCAGCCCGGCTAGGAATCCTAGGCAAATCCCGAACCTCTACGGGATAGGCCTAACGTTATTCCCTCAACGCCTTAGGGGAATTACGGCTACACTCTGAGGGTATCATCCCAACCCCATGCATAAGTTTCAATATGACAATAATATCGTGCAATGTAAATATCACGACTTTCAATGCACTATGACAAATGAATATTGAAATTCATAAATAGCATGCATACATAACAATCATATCATGAATATAAGTTCTTGTGAGAATATCACTCACATTTGCCCAAAGATCAAGACACCTCGAAAAGCGTGCATCGCCTCGATATGCGTGCACGACCTCGATTCTCGTGCCAACTCTCAAAAGTTACACCAATATCATCATCTCGATCTCCTCAATCATAAAATAATATTTAATCACTAAATATCCTCAATATTCCATTTATTTCCTATTTTCTTTCATTTTCTTTTATTTTTCCTTCTAAAAATCCCAATAATTATATCAAGACTATTTCCTCAAATCCAACTTCACAAAAATTCATTATATGCTATGAACTTTCAAGGAAAAATATTGAACTTACCCGGATATTGCGTTTTCACGCAAAACGAGGCTCTTTGGTGTAGAAATCGAGACATAGGGAATCCCAAATCTCAATCTTTTTGCACAAACCTCCATAAAATATTTTTCTTGATTTTTCAACCATTTTTCCCGATTTTTCCACCATCAGACGCGCTCACACGTGCCTAGGGCGAGTGGGGCGCGTGTAGGCCAGCGCATGACTGGCACGCGCCGGTCGTCTTCTCCGGCCATCTTTTTTCGGCGATCTCCGATTGCTCCACCATCTTCTTCTCCTCTTCCAGTCTATCTCAATGGTCCTTCTTGGGTCTCGAAAAGAGCCCCCGAAGGCCCTCAACTGGACGGCCAAAGCCTCGGCTTGGCCGTTCGTCTCGTTTTCCGGCGACCCCTCGTATGCCCATCAAACGGCCATGAAAATTGCTCAAATTCTTCAGATCTCTTCTATCTCTCATGGGCTTCAAAAGCCCCTTAAAATGGAGCATCAATTCGTTCGTTAAGGCGGCCAATTTGAAGCTCAAAAACCCTAAACTTTTGGCCTCCATAGATCTCCTATTTATAGGCATCCTCGATGCCTCTAATGCCCGAGATCGGTTAGCCCACAAGCCTTAGAGCATAACCCTACCTTAGATCGACCTCAAGGTAGCCTTATCCGACCAGAAAATCCATTTGTAGGCGCGCGACAATCCGACAAGTTTTTGGTCGGCTTTTCCCTTCAAAATCCGACCACTCGAGTGGTCTTTGCCGGCCAAGCCTTTACAAAAGTTGGTCCTCGACAAGCCCTCGTGCCATCCCTACGGTTGGATCGGCTGAAATCGACAACCGGAGACCCCATGGTTGATTCTCATTGGCCAATACTTTGCTGAAATTGCACTTTGGCCCCTTGACTTTTGGCTATTTCATTTTAGCCCATTTCACTTAACCCCTCAACTTTCCAATATTGCATTTAGGCCCAAAAAGTCCTAAAACATCATTTTGACCCTTGAGGATTCTAAAAATACCTCATTTCGGCCTCCTTCTAGCAATTTCTAAAAACTGCACTTTGGCCCGAATCTTCGTTTTGGTCTCAAACCCATTCGTTTCTTCCTGAAATCTCTGAAAGGTTATTCCTCATGAAAAACCGAAGCCTCCCTAGGGTTCCGTTAAATTTTCGGACGACCCCTATGACAAATCGGTATTGCAGCCTATTTGGCAATTGCTTTTTTAGTTGTACCGAAAATCGTTCCCGATCTCATTTCTTTCAGCACCATAAATCCTATCTCGAGGTGCTCATTAATGCCACATCATTTTTCTTTAGCATCTCGGCTCCAGGGTACTCCCGGCAGTCGATTCAATCATCTATACGGTAATAAATTACCGTTATACCCTCAATTTATCTTTAAATTCTATTTTTGCCCCAAGATAAATTACCCTTGAGTCCTTTAGAATTTCTCGGGTATTACAGTAGTCCTGTGGGGACTGGTTCTGCCTCGCACTTGACTTGTGAGGCCAACTTTTGTTAATGTTGAATAATGACTTATGATGCTGTTGAAATAGTCAAATAAGTTAGGATTTAATGATGACATGGAATTGAAATTGTCAAAGTTCTGTTAGCCTTGATTTAGTCTTCAGCTATTTTTTTGGAAGTTTTCTGTTATGTAACATGCAGTAGATTTGGCTACACTTTTTATACTTTTTTTTTTGTTTTGAATAAGTTGTATAAATAAGTGCTTTGATTATCAATAAAATATAGCTTTTAGATATCCATAATAATACCAACAAGCGGTATCAGAGCCTTTTTTCTTGAGGGACCTGTGAGTTGAGGAAAAAAAAACCATATTCACAAACAAACACTCAAATTCAAGCCACAATCTGCAAAGATGGAAGCAGAATCAAGTCACGGAATGTTGCCAACACTGATATTTGGTGGTGACAACTATCAGGTATGGGTTATTAAAATGAAAGTCCATCTTAAGGCACAAAATCTTTGGGAAACAGTTGATGAAGATTACGTAGTCGCTGATTTGGCGGCCAATCCAACTATGAACCAAATAAAGATTCACAAGGAGAGGAAGACAAGGAAGGCTAAAGCCATGGCCTACTTGTATGCTGCAGTTTCTCCCAATACTTTCACAAAAATCATGAACTTGTTTTCAGCAAAAGCCATTTGGGATCATCTCAAAGAAGAATACCAAGGCAATGAACGAGTGAAGAATATGCAAGTGTTAAACTTAATCATAGAGTTTGAAATGTAAAGAATAAAGGAGTCAGAAACTATGAAGGAGTATACTGACATGTTGCTTAACCTTGCTAACAAAGTGAGGTTGTTAGGTAAGTATTTTCTTGATCAAAGAATCATTGAAAAAATACTTGTTACACTTCCAGAGAGGTATGAAGCCACCATCTCTTTTCTAGGAAATGCAAAAGATCTGTCAAGCATTTCCTTGGCAGATTTACTTAATACTTTACAGACTCAAGAACAAATAAGACTTGTGAGGATAGGAGTCGTCGAAGGGGCTTTGTAGGCACAAACAAGGCCCACCGGTGAAAAAAATGTTTGGAATCACAACAAGAAGCTTGCAAATGCTAGAAACAATAACAGTGGAAATTATCCACCTTGCCCATACTGCAAAAAATCAAATCATCCATAACACAAGTGTTGGTTGAGGCCTAATGTAAAGTGCAACAAATGTGGTCAATTAGGTCACATCACAATTGTGTGCAGATCACAACAACAAGAAGGAGAATCTAGAACTATTGTTGACCAACATGAGGATGATGAGTTATTTTAACTCTACTAAAAAAAAACCATATCTATGCCTATGCCCCAAAACCCATAACTGTACATATGCCTCATAACTATAAACCATAAAATGCCCATATGCTATATCCAAGACCTGCCAAAATTAAAATGCTTTGCATTTGCAGCCTCAAAGTCAAGGAGGAGTGTTGAATAATGACTTATGATGCTATTGAAATCTATATAATAAAATAGAACAGTTTTTGAAAATGTCTCAAAAGAGAGATATTTTAATGGCTAGGATCATTTTTGATACATTTGATGGCTCAGATAAAAAATTTTCCCGCCCACCCACTCATTGCACTTTATGTCTACCCTTTGCGGCGCAATGAGAAGGGTTCAGAGACCCACCCACTCATTGCCCTTTCTGTCTACCCTCTGCGGCGCAATGAGAAGGGTTTAGAGACCCACCCACTGCATCTCTCTCTCTCTCTCTCTCCTTCTCTCCTACTGCACTCCCTCAGCCTCCTCCCCCCGCTTCCTCAAATGCACCATCGTCGTTACCGATGCCTCTCTCTCCCAATCCTCCTCCGGTGGCACCGCTTTCTCCCTCTCCCCCTCCCCCCCTCCAACATCCACCGTTACACTGCCCTCTGCCGCAGACCCTATATTTCTCGACCTCTTTCGCCGACGCCTTCTCATCGCCCTCGCCGGCGAGGTGGCCCAAAAGCGAGGCTACTTTTTCTTCTCTGAGGTGCAGTTCATCCTGGAAGTCGACATCAAGGCCATGGACGAGCTTTGGAAGTAGCACAGTGATGGCCGGTTCGGGTACAACGTCCAAAAGAAGATAAAAGTATAAAATAATGGAAAAAGAAAAAATAAAAGAGATTAGGGATTAGGATAATGATGGGATGGGACGAGGGAGGGACAATAGCCAGCATGACTGAATGATTATTATTAAATAATAAGACGTAAAAAGTAATAAGAAGAAGATATAGTCCCAAGTTATCTATTTAATAATCATCTATATAATAATCATTGAGTGTAAAATGGTTTTGCTTGACAAAAAGTTTTCCTTGTAGGGGTTGGTCCAAATTTCCAACCCCTGAGTTTTTTTCTCTATTCCCATTTTACTGCAGTGCCTTCTGAAAATGAATTAAAAAGACAATAGTTTTTCATGCAATGTTGGCTATCATATTTGGATGCGATTGACAGCAACACAGTCATTCACGATACCGTTTATTGTATTGCCACTCTTCTTTTCTTTTTTAGTGAGTACTACAATTTGAACAATCTATGTCTCTTCCCTTGATGCACCAGAGAGAACTACTTGAAAATGTATAAAATGTATAAAAGGGAGAACAATTTTTGAAAATGTATTAGAGACATATTTTAATAGCTGAGATGAATTTTAAATATATATCAATGGTCGAGATTGGTTGAGATAAACACCCACCCACTCATTCACTCAGTGCCTCTCTCTCTCTCCCTCTCTCACAGACTTACCCACTCACGCCATTGACGGGTGTGATGGTGGTGGGAAAAATAGAAGGTCGATGGCAGGTGGGGGGCCGATGGTTGTGAGGGGGGACAGGAGGGACAACAGTGGGTGGAGGGTTGATGGGTGTGACAGCGGTGAGGAAGGGCTGGAATAACGACGACGGGTGGGGGCGAGGCGTTGCGAGCGGCTGACAGAGGGGCGATGGTAGTCTGAGAGGTAGTGTGGGGGGGGCGATGATTGTCTATGGCTGGTGGAAGGGATGACCGGGCGAGGTAATGCGAGCAGCAAAGGAAAGGGCATGGTAAACGATGCTCGCGATAGAGGGGTGACAGATGGCAAATGCTACTCGCGACGCTGGAGGGGCGACGACGGTGCTCGCATTGATTGGCCGCTGGTAGCGACGGACCCATAGCCCCTGACCAGTGACGATCGGAGACTCCAAAATTTTTTAAAAAATTAATATACAAGGTTGGGGACTCTTTTTTAATTTTTTTTAAATTTTTAATTTTTTAAAAATTTAATTTTTAAAGCATTTAATATTTTTTTTTAAGTATTCTAAATATCAACGGTGTAAGGTTTTGAAATTTTCGGAAATATCATATAAGTTTTGAAATCTCATGTAAGTTTTAAATAAAAAAAACACCAACAATGTAAGTTTTATTATATAAGAATTTGGCATTTAAAATTTGACATGGATGATTTAATTCCAAAAGAAATAAAAATCTCTTTTTTAAATCATTGATGATCGAATACTAGTTTTAGTGTAAAACTTTATTTAAATAATGATATCAAATTACGTAGAAAGTTTAATTTAAAATTTAATATTTTTATCTAGGTGTTGAATCTTTGATACTTAAATATTTATCTTTGGTTAATCTATCCTATTGAGTTATTTAGATATGCAAATATTTAAAAAGAAATTATTCATTTTATTAATTTTATTTTTATTTTATTAATTTTGTTTTTTATTTTAGACACAATAATTTTTTTATTAAAATAATATAAAAATCAAAGAGTTCCTGCGTGGTTGGGGAACCCAAGGTTCGAGAATACAAGGGTTCCCGACCACTCACGGTCGGGAATCCAAGGTTCTCTGACCCCAAACCAGGATTCCCCCCATTGATGGTCGCGATCATGGCGACCGGCAGCAGTGGTATGCATTGTTTGATATTTAATTTTTAATTTAATTTGTTTAGATTGTGAAGTACTTAATAATTTTTTTTTTATTATAAAATGTTAACAAATATACAATAACTTTAATTTCTATTTTTTATTGAGTGTTTATATTTTTTTTTACTTAGCTCTTATATTTTGATTTGCAAAATTAGTGAACATTATAAATCTTATATGTTTGTTTTTTTATTTGAGTTTTGTAGAGCATTTAATATAAGTAAAATTATTACAACATAATACATATAAATTATAACTATATTTTAATATTAATATTATTTACATCGTGCCTTTAGGGCACTTACTGTTTTTTAAATATATATTAATGGCTGAGATGAATTTTAAATATATATCAATGGTTGGCGGTGGCTGATATGTATTGTTTGATATTTAATTTTTATTTAATTTATTCAAATTTGGAGCACTTACTGATGTGCTTTATTTTATAGATTTAGTAATTTTTTTATTATAAAATGTTAACAAATATATAATAATTTTAATTTTTGTTTTTTGTTCAGTATTTATAATTTGCTTTTGCAATATTAGTGAACATTATTTCATTTTAATTTTAATATTATTTACACCGTGCCTTCTCTTTCACTGCCTCTCTTTCTCTCTTTCTTAGACCCACCCACCCATGCTGCAGTGGGAGGGGCAACCTACCCCAGGGGGGTGACAACTAGCGGTGCGAATGGTGGGGGCGAAAAACTGAGGGGGCAATGACGGAAAGAGGGGTGCGAACCGGGAAGGGGGGCAGTTGACGCCCGACGATGCTAGCGGCAGTAGCGGGGCGAGGGGGGCGATAGCAATGCTCTTTGCGGTGGTGGGGACAAGGCGATGGGAGCATAGATGGAGGGGCGATGGGCCAGTGCTCGAGGCGGGGGGGCGACGATGGACGATGCTCGCGGTGGTAGCGAGGCGAGGAGAGCGACGGTCAGCGAATAATGCTCTTTGGGCGGTGGGTTGTTTTAGACAAAGAATGTGTGTGTGGGGGGGAGAGAGAGAGAGAGAGAATGGGGGATGGCGGAGGAGATGAAGAGATAGGCGCGATGACGGATCTGGTCCGGTGGTGCGACGGCGGGGGGCGACAGTAGGCGGTGCAAATGGCAGGGGGCCGATGGGTGGGGGCGACCGACGGGACGGGTGCGAATCGGGAGCGACAGTGGTGGGGCGACAACAGACGACAATGCTCTTTGAGGTGGAAGGGTACAAATCCGAGTTCAGTGCTTGATTATTTTGTGTTCAAATTCAATGTTTGATTTTTTTTAGTTACACTGTGTCTTCAAGCACGGGTTATCCCTAGTAGTCAAATAAGTTAGGATTTAATGTTGACATGAAATTGAAATTGTCAAAGTTCTGTTAGGCTTGATTTAGTCTTTAGCTATTTTTTAGGAAGTTTTCTGTTATGTAATATGAAGCAAATTTGATTGCACTTTTTATGATTTTTTGTTTTGAATAAGTTGTATAATTAAGTGCTTCGATTATCATTAAATTATAAGTGGTAGAAATCCAAAATAATACAAACAGTTAGGATCAAAAAGATGATGGTCATAACTCTTTGTAGGCTGGCCATGGAGGCCCTTGATTTGTGAGGTGAAGCCTGTTTAGGAGCAAGATGATGATCGTGGCTCTTCTTCGCAGGCTGGTTTCCACGAGAAGATGGCTGGCTGTCGACCCTTCTGGCCTTCTGCAAGCGATAGATGGTGTGATTTGGGACAATGTAGAAGACACTTCCAGGAAGCAGAACTGACTCAGGCCTTACCACAATCCAAGGGAACTTGAAAACATCAGGGCGAGCAACGCAGTGCCTGGGGTTCCTCCTCATCAACTCAGCCGCTGTTATGGGCTCTCTGTGAATCTCCACTTGCCTGCCGGGATGCACCAGTTTGAGCACATCTTTCTCCGGTTTGGAGCCTCCCATGGTTGCTCTCTTCAAGCTATTAGAACAGAGGAAAAAACTATGTTGACGCCGGAGGGAATGTGAGGCCATTCAGTGGCCCTTCTTATAATGGCATTTCTCCCGGATTATGCCAAAAATTGTTCGGGGAAATCCATGGAGGGGGCATTGGGGAAGACGATGTTCTTGTTCTATGGTAGGGAATAAAATACAAAGCCATATCTTATCTTAGGGTAGGATCCTTTGTCTCATCATACCGTGGGCTGTGATAAACTAGTTTTGGCTGGGGACTTTTGTTTATTATATATATGTTACATCTGATCCTGTTGCAAAGACTAGGATGAGATATTATCTTTTGATTTTTTTTTTAGTCAACTTATATTTTTGTTCTTATGCTTTCTGTTTGTTTTTGGTGTAATCACTCAAATTTTTTATTATTTTGATTATACTTATGAATTTATATTTTTGAATCAATTTAATTTTTATATATATATTTTTTGACATCATTACTCTGTCAGGGGATATTATCCACTGCCGGTCCCAAGCCCGGATAAAGGAGGAGGGTTGCGTTAGGTAGCCGACAGCCAGTGTAAAACCTAGTCGGATCCAAATATGAATTCTAGACAAACTATCTGTTGGGATGTAACCCACATAGAAGTCTAGAATTCATGTAGCCAACCCCACATAGCGGGATAACAGCTGGATATGTTGTATGTTGTATATATATTTTTTGACAACGTTAACTTTTTATTATTTCGATTACATCCCTATATTTAGATTTTTGAATTAATTTAACTTTTGTATTTTGACATGAACAAAATATAATATTTACTTTATCTTTTTCGTATATAAAAATATAAATAATTAAATTAACTAAAAAATACACGTCCTGGTGTAATCGAAGCAACGAAATGTTCGAATTGTTATAAAAAAAAAAGCTAAAATACAGAAATTAAATTGATTTAAAAATTAAGTTATGAAGTGTAATTGAAATAACAAAAAATTTAGGTAATTATATGAAAAAAAAATTAATAAAAATTTAAGAACAAAAATATGGATTTGACCTTTTTTTTTAAAAAAAAAAACTTGAGGTACAAAAGTTTAGTATCATTTGATTAAAATTTTGTTAGCTTTGGGTTCAAGTTCAATTTGGTTTCAAAATTAAGGCTCCAACTCAATTATTAAAAATTTATAATGGTCAACTTGTCTCATTTAAATTAAATAGGCTTTAACTATTCATAAATTTTAAAATTTAAATTTATTTAAAACTCATTTAAAACTTCTTTGGTTGTAAAAAGAAAATAATATTTATAAATGACCCACAAGCAAGCCCATATATGTGTCATGAATCTAGGGTTTAGAATGAAAATTGGAAGAAATTGAGGAAGTTAGAACATAAAGAAAGAGATAATAGATAGAATTGAGAGAGAAAACAAAAAAGAGAAGAATAGGAAAATCAAAAAAAGCGAGACAGAATAGAAGAAGAAAAACAAATCCGAGAGGAAGTGAATTGAGAGAGAGAGAGAGAGAGAATAACGTTTAAATTTGATATATTTTATATAATAATTTCTAAACAGTTCTAGTAATTCTATATAGTTACTTATCATGAGTACCTAATTATATTATAAAATAAAATAGAAAATATAATAACTAAAATAAAAAAATAACTATTATTAAATTACTATTATATATCCTTGAAATTATGACAACATGAATCAAGCAGTACTTAAACAAGAAGGTTGTTCTAAACCCGCCCCCAAGGCATAACTTCACTGGTAAAGGAACATCTCGAAAAATGCTTGGTTGGGGTGATGCTCACGGGGCCCTCCATTGGTCAAGGGATGGAGCCCTGGCCAGTGTTGGCACATCCCGATTTACATCTCTAGCGAAGCTCTTGTGGTGGGGCAGCTAGGGCGCGCGGCTGTAATAGGGCGTTATCCCCCCCCCCCAAAAAAAAAAAAAGAAAGAAAGAAAGGTTGTTCTAAACCCAGGTGAATTGAACACACCCTTAAGCTGAAGTACCAGCTTAAACAAACCCAATAGAGACTATGCATTTGCCGCCAACTCCCCTCCACTGTGGGGCTACTATACTTGTTAGTAGCTTATTGAAAAAAGCAGTTAATGTATTATTGATACAATACAATACTATACCAATATCAAATGGGACTAGAATGCCGTTTCAGACATTAACACTATAAGAAATTAATAATATGTACCACTAAAACGGTGAATGAGAAATAAATCCTTCATGTCCCTCATAGGTAGCTAACCCTTTGCCAGTTGAGACTCAGTCCTGGAGATAAGATGAATTCAACATTGTCCAAGCCTAAGAAACATGTAGTAAGAAAGATATAACAAAAGCCAGCCCAGAATTGGCCTTAAACTGATTCAATAGAAGAACATCACAGGGAAAAGAGAACATTTAATCAATCCATCCATCCACAACTTTGGTTCCTGTAAATTGATCCAAATTCATGAGATTATATCATGCAAAAACCATGAACAAGGTGACTTCCCTTGGCAAAACAGCATGAGAAAGCCAATCTGAAATCTGCAAAACTATGTGAACAGGGTAAACAAGGACAGTCAATACCCAAGTAACAGCCAAACAACCTACAATGTCCAGAACAGTAAAAGTTTTGTTTGGTTCGCAAGAACAGGGGCGGGGGGAAGGGGGAAGAAGGGTGTGGAGTTCTTCGACGACTAATGTAATAGACTTATTATGGATGGCATTCCATTTGCCTTGCCCAAGCTTGATCAGTTTAAGCTGCTTTGGTATAGAAACGGATGCCAATGGCCACGCCCAAGATGACAAGGGGAACAAAGAACTGAAGTAGCTTGATGATGAATTCGGAGGTCTTGTCCTGGTTGTAGTGAGGTTGCTTGGGAGGAGTGTACTGCCTCTTGGTGGGGATGGTAGACGAATCAATCTCACCAACAAAGAATTCATCCATCATGGCTCTAGCAGTGCTACTGTGGCCAACATCCTCAAAATCATCAGTTGCATCCTTCCCTGCAAAGGATGTGCATTAGAGGGCCATGGAAGAGACATAATTCATGTTATGGAAATAGCCAAAATTATTAGTCTAAAAAAAAAAAAAAAAGAGGAGTGTAGATGATGACTGGCTTGACATCCAACCTGTCATTTCCCGTCCCATTGTTAAAGAACTCCATAGCCAAATTTTCACATTCACACATCAGAACAAGAAACAAAAATCCTACGCTTTTGTAACAGCAACTAAAATAATGATCATCACAATTGTATCTTATGTTGAAAGCATGGCTATTTTTTTGTTATTTACCTGTTGCAGACAACAAAACCTCATCACCACCTGGATGGTCCTCCAGAAACTTTGTTACATCATATACCTGTTCGATCACATAAAGTCAAAGATGAAACTTTAAAAAGGAAAAGGGGAGTTGGGATCAGTTCATAAATTCCTTCAAAAAGCCTTTGAATGCATCACAGCCAGAACATCCTCATAAGACTGCAAGCTTGTTCAAACTAGTTGTTAATGAGGATAAAAAAGAAAGCCTCTGCAGGAATCCCACCTCTGAAGAGATTAGCGAAGTTGCCCGGAAGCGACATCTTCTATCTTTAAAGGCTCATCTTCCAATGATCAATAATTCATTCCAGTATTTACCTTTCTCTCCAGTTATGATTCATTCTTGTTGTTAAGAATCCAATGGGAAATGAAGTTTAATAATGTTCAAATGCAGATGTAACACGACAAAATACTTGATGGTATCTAATCCAATTAAGAAATTCTTGATCAAAGTTGAAAAGGAGGGGTGCATCTGGAATCTAGATACATCCATCATTAATCTTCCGATAAAATCCCATCTGTTTCTAAAGCTAGATAAATCAAACAGCAGTTAAAGTTTCTATCCCTTAGAACAGAAAAATGATATACAAATCACTAATTTCTCTCAACTGAAATTCAGTTAAAAGGAATAGCTAATGATTAATAAATAGATGTGAAACAGCCAAAAAAAAGAAGCACATTTAATAAAATGCGTCCTGAAATAACCTACAAAAATTAAGTGAAGAAAACATTCTACTGTGAGACAACTATCATATGTGTGATGAAATATCATAACAATGAAAACCAAAAAGAACAAGAAGTAAAGTGAAAGAACAACTCTATATCACATTAATAAATGAGAAAGCCAGCATTTTCATAAGATACAAACAGATTGTGTAACTTTGCATT
The DNA here is from genome assembly GCA_036245055.1 of Diospyros kaki. Classification (NCBI taxonomy): domain Eukaryota; kingdom Viridiplantae; phylum Streptophyta; class Magnoliopsida; order Ericales; family Ebenaceae; genus Diospyros; species Diospyros kaki. The sequence continues at coordinate 2,611,093 of BSEG01000002.1, read as the reverse complement.
ATCCAACTGTCAATGAGGAATTAATTGAATTGACATTAGGATACCTAACCCCATTGTGAATACCCCAAATGTTGGATCTATAAAAGACCAAGCATGCCGCCAAACATCAGGAACCGAAAGTGATACCTAAACATTCATAAAATGAGCCTTAACACCCCACATGGCTGTGTTGTTGGCTATGTTATTTAAGGGAGGCCTTACACCAAAATCGTCGAAGTCCAACTGGGTATCCGACATGAAAACCACTAAATGAGGAAAAATTGCATCAAAACCTTAAATTGCACAAGGTTGTGGTTAACTTTGATACAATGACACACGAAAGAATCTTGCAACTGAACACATAAGATTCCAACACGGGCAATGGGGAACTAGCATCTAAACCTAGGAACCCTGCAGGGTCACTTCATGCAGCATTGGTTCATAACTCAGCATGCTGAGAATGGAAGCCCTCTACAGCTCAAAACTACAATGCTAAAAGGCACGTAAACAGAAAGGGACCATACTAAGACGTGCATCACTTGGGCTGTTGGACAACACAATTGAATCAAAAAGCTGATGCATACCCTGCAAACAAAACTTAAAAAACGTGTTTTATGCACCATTCAGAACTAGAGGATCAACATAACAATTTTGAATCCTAGAAATCCCCCCTGAGCTACTGAGAAATGTCAAAAATGGAAGAGAAAACTATCATGTCCACACTGGAGAGAGACGCTAAACAGAGGCCAAGATAAAATGAAGAAAAAACAAGGTCAAATACAGCTATCACCATACCGATAACAATATAAATGATCAGAATCCAAGGAAACTGAGAATTGAAAATTGAAATTGAGAAACTGGAGTTATACAGAAGGTAAAAGAAAAGCGAGCTAATCCAAATATCCAACTCCTGATGCTGAATGCCCAACCAATAACAACAAAAATGGGGATTTCGAATCTAGCATCAGATCAAACCTACACGAGGCAGAGTAACACATCAACTATCAACTGAATCAGAGACAGCCGCGAAAAAACACACGCAGAACCCAGATCAAGAAGAAGATAAGTAGCAGAATGAACATGCATTCGATGTTCAAGTAGGAGGTTTACCTTGCCGCCGATGACAAGCCAGCAGTCCTTGGCGTTGTTGTGCTCCGACACCTCCGCCAAATTAAAAACCTTGCCGTCGCCACCCATTTGCGAGAAAGATAGAGATAGACAGCTTCGACGAGGGAATAATTCGAAGACAGAGATCTATGATGGGCCTTCTAACCCCTCCAAAACCTTCCGTTCTTTCTTCTTTCTTCTTTCTTCTTTCTTCGAGGGGCTTTGCACACAGAGAGAGAGAGAGAGAGAGAGAGAGGGTGGTTGGTTGGTAAGTGAAGACTGATGAATTGGGTTCGCAGTAGATTGAGAGATAGAGAGAGATAGAGAGAGGGAGAGGAGGGAGAGGGAGATTGGAATTAATATTTAGGTGTGGGGATAGGTGGGTTGGTGAGCCATTGCAGACCAGACGCCCTTCTCACTCCCCAACCAACCTCGTCCTTCATCCCCCACCATTGATCATCACTACCCTCCACTCCACTGGTGGTTTCCCACCCACGTGCTCCTCACGTGCCTACCAATCTTACTATTATTTTTTGGGACCCTCTTACTATTATTTTCCTTATAAAGAAGTTATCTTCATGCTTTATGCGTGATTTTTCTTTTTGTTATGTTTGTTATGTTTATGGAAAATGTTATTTAAATATTTAAAAGTGACATTTAATATAATATTTTTATATTAATATATTATATTATGTATTTAATTAATATATAATATATAATATATCAATATAAGAGTCTCACTCTCAAATGATTAATAAATATTTAATTAAATTTAAAATTTTCTAGACGTGAGAAAAATAGAAAAAGGGGAAAACCAAGAGGCGGATTAGTAGGTTGGCTCAACCACCACCATGGGAAAAGTCCATAAAGCCCTTATTCGGGCAATAATTGATCGTTGATTTCAGCTAAAGCTTGCAGCCTGATGCCGCTGTTGGGGCGTGGTTGGTGAGAAATAAATTTACATTTACATCGCTGTCCAATGTATATAGTCTGGTATATTAAGATTGGGCTTTTGAAGTTTAGCCCATGAAGATGGGCTTTGGCCCATTCTGGATCAAACCCGTTTCTAAACCCTTCTTCGGCCCATTCTTGATCAAACCCGTTTCTAAACCCTTCTTCGGCCCACTGATCCGCAGATAGACACAAAAACCCTAGAGATGCTCTAGGGCTGCTTTATAAGCCTTCGGATATCGCACTGCCCTGCCTTTTGTTGCTGGAGAGATAGAGAGAGAGAGAGAAATGGTGTCCGGATCGGGAATCTGCGCGCGGCGGGTGGTGGTGGACGCGCGCCACCACATGCTGGGGCGGCTGGCGTCGATACTGGCAAAAGAGCTGCTCAACGGACAGAAAGTGGTGGTTGTCCGCTGCGAAGAGATCTGCCTCTCCGGCGGCCTCGTCCGCCAGAAGATGAAATACCTCCGCTTCCTCCGTAAGCGCATGAACACCAAGCCCTCTCACGGTCCCATCCACTTCCGCGCCCCCGCCAAGATCCTCTGGCGCACCATCCGCGGGTCAGTAGCGACGCTAACCCTAACCCTCTCTCTCTCTCTCTATATATATATATATATGTAATGGAATTGAGATGCGGTGGTTTTGTAGGATGATTCCGCACAAGACAAAGCGTGGAGCGGCGGCGCTGGCGAGGTTGAAGGCGTACGAGGGCATTCCTGCGCCCTACGACAAGACGAAGCGGATGGTCATCCCTGACGCTCTCAAGTTAGTTCTTGAATCAATCTGCCATTGTTATTTGGTTTGTCGTAACTGGCTGTTTCCTTAGGAATGAAATGAAACCTTTAATCGCATTGACTTGCATTTACGGTTAGGGGATAAAGATTTTGGATTTCATTTTAAATAGTTTGTTGATTAGTTTTTCTGATTGATTTACACTTTTTTTTTTTTGGGGGGGGGGGTGGTTTATCTGTGAAATCAGGGTTTTGAGGCTTCAGGCTGGACACAAGTACTGCTTGTTGGGCAAGCTCTCATCAGAGGTCGGATGGAATCACTATGACACCATCAGGGTGAGTTTTTATTTATTTTCACCATCAAATTTTTCTGTTAACCCAATGGTACATTTATACACTTAACTGGTAATACATTTATGCCTATCTTTTTGTAAATTCAATGATACTTTTGCATTAATATTATGTCAAGCTCCTTTGATCCATTCAAGGTCATTTTTGAGGATATGTCACTTCTGTTGACTTGGAACACAGTATTGAAATGGCTTGGAATACTGTTAGCTTTGTTTGCTTTGCCTTGAATCATTGTATAATCTATATTTACATAATGCTGTATGTTGGATAACTCAGTAATGAGCTACTCCTTTTGTTGCCATGCTGCATGCCACGGTTCAAGTTGGGCTTATTTTCTGTTCTGACCGGACTGGCAAGATAAATATTTTCTGTTAGCATGGTTTGGTTGGAATACATATTTGATGATTGCACTTACTGGTTGTTATACTATGTTGACCTATTTTTTCTCCACATTGGGCTTTGGTTGCAATTTGTGATTGCTTGGAACCTCAAAAACACATGATTCCTTGACACATTGTTTCTTTAGTATATGGAATTGACATTCCTTGCCTCTGCAGTCTACTTGATAGTTATAGGACAATATAGGAGTTTCTATTCCATCTAGGTGTTACATCCTTCTCCATTTTCATAAATTATGGTCGTGTTAAATTGGCTCTCTGAATAGTTGTTTTGCCTTATTGAAACTACCGTTTGATGTATATAGTAATTTGGATGGTTGTTTGTGCAACATTAACTACCATATGATGTATATGTCTGAGTAGCTGCTTATTCTGTTACACAGGAGCTGGAGAAGAAGAGGAAAGACAGGTCTCAAGTGGCATACGAGAGGAAGAAGCAGCTAACAAAGCTGAGGATCAAGGCTGAAAAGGCTGCTGAGGAGAAGCTTGGTTCTCAGTTAGACATACTTTCTTCCGTTAAGTACTAAGTTAATTTTGGTACTTATAGTTGCTGAAAATTTCAAGAACCATTAAGCTTTGTTCTCAATTAGAAGTCCATGCATTCACCCGTCAACTGTAGGGTTCTTGGGATTTTGTCAGTTAAGACCTTACAAAGTTTTGTTGAAGATTATAGTATGTTTGATTCTTTTCCCGTTTTGATGATGTTTATGCAATGCACCCTTGCTTATCTTTTGAGGAGAGCCATCTTTTCCTATTTAACCTGCTTACAGTACTGGGTGTTTCTATGCCTGTCACATCCATGCACCATTATAAACAAATATTGGCTTGTGGGTTACATGCTTCTTTGTCGTCAGGCATGGTATTTGGGTTATATTGACAGCCCTGAGATTAGGGTGTCTTAGCCATGTGGGTCGTCAGTTTGGTCCCTAGGGCTTTTTCATCTGATCTCAAATAATGACCTAGTTTGCGTAGCAGCATTTATATTGTGGACAGGTTGAATCAGTGGGCATTCATTAGCAATGTTTTGAAAACTGGATCGGATAGTGAACTGGTCTATTAATTGGGTCATGGGTCAGTTGGTTCGATCGATTAAATTGGAGTGGTCTATATATATATTTTTTATAATTAAATAATATATATATTAAACATATATTTTAATATATATTTGAAATACTAATATTTTATATATTATTATGAAAAATGTTATTATTAACTAATATATAATTAATATTTTATATATAATTATTATATATGTTATTAAAGAATTAACTAATAATTAAAAATTTAAAAGTGGGGTGTGAGAAAACTGTTGTTAACTCGATGCTGAGTTCAATCTGACTGTATTTTGATCGGTTTTTATTGAGTTGAAAGATATTTAATTTTTTAAATTAAATTGGACCAGATAGACTTGGTTCTTGGGTAAATCCGTCCAACCGGCAGGTCTGGTCCAATTTTTAAAATACTGTTTATTAGAGATTTTACGTGGATCCACCGAATTGAATAGCGACAAATGTCCGGTATCCTATGCTAAGGTATCATTATTCATTACTGGTCTTTGGCTACATCATGTGTTTGTAGCCTGCATCTGGATGGATTGTGTTTGTCTTAGTTCTGGTAAATCACACTTTATTATGTTTTTATCATTAAATTTTAATTCTTTTTAATATAATTATAAAAATTTAAAAAAATTTATAATGTGATCACATATCAGATTTTTTAGCTATTCTATAATTAGAGTGAGTGACGTGGCACTAATGTGATAAATAATAAAAATATTTTACAATAATATTTTAATATAATATTATTATATATTGACACATGACATGTTTTGATTGATTGTCATTACACAATAATTTTTATTATTTGCCGTATTAGTCGAAAAATCTTATATATGACCACATTAAAAAAAAAATTAAATTTCTATGATTACATTACAAAGAATTAAACTTTAATGACTAAAATGAAAAATACATCAAAATTTAGTGATCTGTGGTATAATTTATCCTATTGTGTTTCGCCGTCTGGCTAGAACTAGAAGGGGAGCCTTCTACACACTGTGTACTGGAACGAGATATATGTATCGATGCTCTCATTGCTAATCTTTTAGGGATTTCATATAAGCATGTAAAAACTAAAAATCCGGGCCCAGACAGTTGAGAACTACAATCTATTTAAGAACAGTTGTAGGTAAATGTAACCAGACAAAATGGAAAGAAACGAACTCAAGGGACTGGTGTAATCGAATACCAAAAGTCTCCAGAGCCAACTTAACGAATAAAAATTTATGCTGCTCCATTAGTTAACACTCTCTCGGTCTAATCTAAAATAAGGAGCATCAATTATTCATACAGTATGGAGTATATGGACCAAATTATGCGTTCCTGGAAGTGGTTCTTGAGATCTGTTCCTCTCTGGAAACCTTGCTGACAAGGTCACCATGGGTATGCATGCATGATGCATCCGTCTGATTTTGTGAGATTTAAGAATTTTTAATCCTTAAATGTTTTCACAATACAAGTGCGTGCTTGCAAATTGCATAAGATAATGATTTTTTGGGTCCAAAACTGGACCAAAAATCATGACCTAACTAAGATCAAATTCTCGTTCGATTCTTGAATTCTCACGCACTGTATCATAGTTGTTTACCCAACCTGCATGGTCCGCCTGAAACAACACAACCTGCTTGGTGTGGGCCAGCTCCAGAGAATTGGGCAATGTCGGACGCCCACCCACTTTGCACCTCTTGGGCCACAAAAAACAAGTTTCAGTGCCCAAATAAGATTTATTGCAATAATTTGTAATAATGCTGTAATTGTCAAAATTTATTCTTTTGACATTCCGTGTTCCTGGAACTGGAGAAGTATCTGAGATACCATTTACATGGACTGCTGCAAAGCTGCTCAATAGGAGAGCTACCATATTTTCAAGGTTAGGCTTTTCCCTCCATATTCTACTTTATTTCTTCCTGATATATGTCTGCCCATTGATGATGCTTTGGTTCCACGTAAGTTCCTTTTTTCTGTTGTTGTATGAATGCCAGCGGAATGCATAATAGTGTCGACATGATGTTTGATATAATGCTGGAAAGAAACTTTGTGAAATTTTGAAGGCAATGGCAGGGGAGTAAGGAACTTTGTGTAAATATTTTAGGCTTAAACGCGGAGCTTCAAACTGGTCGGATTCGGGCTGAAATCACCTGTTCAAATTTGAGATCCATTTAAAATTTTAGACCCGAGTATCAATCCGTTTATCCAACAAAGCTTAGTACATGGATCCATCTCCAGAACCTATAGACTTGAGTTTCAAATTCGACTACTCACATCTCAATTAATATATAATCTAGAATATATATTGTAATATAAAGTAGTTTAAAATATTATATAAATTCTTCTCAAAATATAAATATTATCGGGTCGGCAACCATATCCATATCCAAATCTGTTTAAGTTATGTTTAATCAAGTTGGGATCCGAATTTGAGTAAATAGGTCTGAAAAAACACCAGATCCAATTAAATAGGCAAAATCGAGTGAAGTTCCCAAAAAAATGGAGCCAATGAGTGACATAGCGTGTGCAGAGATCAACACGTATAGAACCCAGATTCTGATCTGACTGTTCAAGCAGAAACAAAACATCTTTTCCAGTTTACTTTACTTAATAATAATTAACTAGACATAATTCACGTATTTAATTTTATGTAATTATATAAAATCTTAACAGTATATTTGGTTTAATGATTATTTTGTGATGGGATTAAGTTTAAAATAAATTAGTAATGAAATTAAATAATGTTAAATTGTGTTTTGTATATGTAATACTATGACTTGTTTGGTTTATAAAAGATATAAATATAGTATTAATTTGTATTTGGTACAAAAAAAAAAAAAAGACAAAAATAGCTCTCAAATAAATTTAGTTATCTAATATTCTGATTGGTTTCAGAGGTATTTTGGTCTCCCATCGAAAATTACACTCAAATTAAGTTATCTTGAGTGTGGTGAGATTAAACAATCCCACCCCCAAGGGATTATTTTATCCTATGATTAGGTAAGTCTAATCTTGAGTTGAACAAAATATGAGTTTAACTTACCGCCAAAGAATTACTTGACGAGTGTTTAAGGTCATTCACCACCTAATTCGTATATTGATCGTGCTCTTATTTTTCTCGATTTTAAGATATTATTGATGTTTATCGAGCCTGAACTTGTTCAAGATTTACTCTATCTGTAAAAAATAGGTGATATTTAGTCCCTGAGTGAATCTTCTAACAATGGATTGTCACAGCTTCTTTTTAACATTTAAATAACTATATTCGTCCATTAAATATTATAAAAAATGATATATTTAACGTCAACCAATGATGTTATTTAAACATTCAAAAGATTTTGCTAATGCCTAAAAATAGGATTTTGTTTTCAATATTTAAATATTTAACATTTAAATAACTATATTCATCCATTAAATATTATAAAAAATGATATATTTAACGTCAACCAATGATGTTATTTAAACATGCAAAAGATTTTGCTAATGCCTAAAAATAGGATTTTGTTTTCAATATTTAAATATTTTTATTAATTGATAAAATACTTCAAGCCATGATATATTTATTACCTATCAATAGAAGTGTTTAGTGGTTAAAAGTAAAATATTTAGAACACTCGTCAACAAAATTGATATTAATAATAAAATATTTTTATTACTATTTAACCAAAAGAAAATGCTAACCATTGACCTCGTTGTTATTAAATGAGAGTTGTTATATTCATAAATAAGTTTTTTATAAATGATATGACGCATACAAATTTATTATTAATTTTAAATAAAATTATTATAACTTTATATATATCATAATAATTTATAAAATATAAGTTTAATTCATATCACGTCCCCTCAACAATTAAAAAATATAGCGTTTGGTTCATAATGTACAAAACATTAAGATTCAATGTCTTGACTATTAAAAATTATTACTTTAAATTATTACCGTGACGGAATGTTATTATGTGTTTGTACGCTCATGTTTCTGTAAGTGATATGCCATGTGGAAATCGATTGATAGTATTTGAATGAGTCGACTGGTTTGTTGTGTTCTATCAATATTTAAAAAATATAGTATTTGGTCTATAATATGCAAAATGTCAAAATTTTGTATTTTAACTATTAAAAATTATTATTTTATATCATTATCCTAAGACACAAAGAAAGATGTAAACAAGAGAGTAAGAGAGCGATAGAACTGAATTCAACAAAGATAAATAATGAAAATTAGTTCTGTTATATTTTGTGATTGAAAATAGAAGAATGTAGCTTTTTTTGACTTAATAATTCAGAAATTTAGATATTTGGGATTTAGGATTTTTTAAAAGTTATTAATAATTTGGTCTTTTCTCTATCAAGATATATTTTAATCTGATATATCTCGCTAACATAATTTTTTTATGACCTGACATTTTCTCTTTACTGCGTTATGTTTTATGTGGCGTATATACCAGCTTTGTTTACTTTTAGTCAAGAAAAAGACTTAAAACAATAATTTTTAATAGTTAAGATATATAATTTTAATATTTTTGTACATTAAGGGGGCGTTTGTTAAAATGAGCAAGATAAGAGTTATCAAAATAAAGTTGAAATGCATTCCGGATTAAGATATGAAATGATTAAGATAAGGTTGGAAAGCATTTCAAGATTTTTATCAAACTGTTTGTTAAATTTTTTAAAATGCACTAGATGATACAAATGTCTTTTTTTTCTTATCTATAAAAATCAAAATATATTTATCTTGAGAGGGGAGAGATAAGAGATCATTAATAATTTTTTTAAAAATTTTCAAATAAACTTGACAAATATGTTGGAAATGATAAAAGTTCGAGATACATCCCATATCTTGATTTTTTCACTCCATATTTTGATTAATAAACACCCCCTAAGAATCAAATATTATATTTTTTAATTATTAAAAGAGCACAACATACCAGTCAGTCTATTCAAATACTATTAACTGATTATTCACATAACATATCACTTGTGAAAATAAACACGTTCATACATGCGCTAACGTTTCGTCACGATAAAAATTGAAAATAATAATTTTTAGTAACTAAAATATTAAATCTTAATATTTTACATATTAAAAATTAAATATTATTTTTTTTAATTATTAAAGCGCGTCCTCTGTATTAAACTAAAAATATATTCATCAAACTTAGTTACGAATATGGGGACCAGATTCGAAGCGACAGGCATTTGACCATTCCCTATATTTGGGGCAATAAAGAAATGGGAAAAGTAAGAGGGCAAAATGCATGATGTTCTAGAATCGGAATCCGAGACCCACATTTGTTCCTTTTAGTGGCATTTTTGCCCGGTTCAAGGGATAAACTATTAAAAATTAAGTGGCCATCACTGTCACGTTTACCAGATTTGATTCTTTTTAGGCTTCAAAAAGCCCAAAAATACTCGTAATTATGTAATGAGAATGTGAGAGGAGATACAAAATTTTATATTATGATTTCAAAAATTTTAAATGATAAGTCGTGTGAGAGGAAAATATCATATGTAATTATGTATAATTATACCTATAACGAACTTAGGATAGTAAAAATTTTTATTGGATAAATTTTGATTTTATGAATTATTGTTTACTACATATAACAATAAATTTATAATGGTGAGTAAGTGTCGAAGATCTGCGAAAGAAGAAACGATTAGGGGTGCATGGTGTCTTTCGTGTAAACCTTTTGATATTTAAATTAATCTCTGTGAAAGAGCGTAGAAAAATAAAAAAATTATAATGTCTCGATTGAAGAGATTAACTCTTATTTTTTGTAATACAACTTTTATTTATAGAAGTCATAATTGACAGGTGAAGGAGAATTCACATATTTTGAGTAATTTATTTTAAATTTTTAAACAAAAATATTAAAAGTGAGTTTGACACATTCTTAAACTCGTGAAAGATCTCTAGAGAGTCTCTTGGAAGTATCTAGGTGACTTCGGAAGGATCTCTCAGGAGTACATGAGAATTGCCTTTAATAATGTCTCCTAATAGTACTTAAGAAAAGTCTTTGAGATAGTCTTTTGAAGACAATTCTATGAAAAAAAAACTTTTTTTCTCTTAAATCTATTTTTGATTTAAGCCCACTTTCTTAAACACAATAAAAATATTACAAAACGATATAATTTTTAAAGCAGATAAAAGCACTTAGTCAAAATTGTTCTCTCATTCAACCACCTCTTTTCTTTTGGGTTACTTTATTATTTTTATTTTTTCTCTTATGAAGTCAATCTTTCGTAAAAAGTATTCGGGCCATGTGGTTGAATTCCAATTTCTAAAGCAGTTGGCGACTATTGCTAGCTGCTGCTTTCGGCTTCTAGAAAAGAACTTGCAATTCACTTTCTAGAATTGTGCCTTTTGGGTCGCTCTCGAGCGATGTCACTAATGACTTCGGCCTTTCAATTTAAATTTATTTTTAATTTAAAATTTTAATATTTTGAATAAAAAAATAGTGAGATTTCAAAAAAAGTCACGTTGTACGGAATAATGTGAGGTGTAATTGTATTAGAGAAATCTCCTCATATCTTCTTTAAGAGTTTGGCCAGGGTTGACGAATTGTAATCATATCGTGTTGAGACACACGTATAATATGTATAAGATTAACTCGAACATAATCTATTTAATAATCGTGTCAAATTCTTTAAATCCAAACACGATACATTTATTAAACATGTAATATGACACGATTCGTTTAATCTGTTTAACTAAACGTGTCGTGTCACCTGTAAACCTGTTTAACCCGTTTAATTTAAACGGATCGTGTTGTGTCACATCTTAAACGTATTATTTCGTATATAATCGTGTTAACGTGTTCAAATCAATACACTAACCCTTTTAATTAAACGTATCATTTCGTATATAATCGTGTTAACATGTTCGAATCAATCCGTTAACACGTTTAATTAAAGGGGTCATTATGTGTCTAAACGTATTAGACGGATTGACTCGCCTAAGATACAAAAATAATCGTGTTATAAACAAGTTGACCCATTTATAATCTAAACCCAATTAATCCTAATCCTAATCCTAACCCGCTTAATATTGTGTTATGTTGTATTGTATACTCGAATCGTGTCTAAAATTACCAACCCAAATCGATTCTAAAAAATGAGTTTCAGTCAAATTATCACGTGGTCCTCCCGGGGAGAATTGATTTGGGAGAACCCTTCTAGAAATTGGTTTTTTTCTAGAGATGTTTTCTTTGAGAAAGTTTTTCTCATTCAGTATACTCGTTTTTAGACTTTTAGTAAAAAAAAAAAAAAAACAAGAAAGGGGAGTTATTATTATAACATATATAAATATAAATAGACGATATAGAAAATTCAAATTAAAAGGTAACGAAGTGACCTAAACCACCTTCAACAATTAGTTAATAATTAGATATTTTTTGTTCCAAAAGGTGAAATCGCTTACCTCGGACGCCCCTCACCCCCGGCCCGATAGGACGTGGGGGGGTTTAACCATGGTGACCCAGTCGAACGCAGTGACTAGATCATTCTCACCGCGCACAAGGGGCCCCCTCTCACTTTGGAGAGAAGTTTACTCTCACACTGTCGCTTGCGAGTTTTGATCCCTGATCCTTGTTCCAAACTTTCACCACGAAAGATACTTTGTACCTCCCTTCCAGTGCCGGCTTAAGGCATAGGCCAGTGAGGCCTATGCCTAGGGCCCCTTAAAAGAGTGGGGCCCCAAGAAACAAAAATTACAAAGCAAATAATGAGAGAAGTGTAGAGGGCAGCAACAATAAATGCAATAATTAATGTGAAGATGCAGAGCAATAAATGCAATAAATGTGTGTTGACATTTTGACTTCTAATTGACATGTGATATGAGTTAAAGAGAGATAAAGGTCCGGACTGCACTCTTCTCATGGCTATTGGCTGACATAGGTGGCTTTTCTAAACTTACAGAATATATATAGCCATCACTCATCACTTATGAGATTGAGATTTGAGTGCAATGGCAAGAAATTAAGCCGTTGAATTTCAACGGCCTGAGATTATAAAAGGTTTCACCGTTTCAGCGTGAGCAAATTTCATTTAACCCTCCCCCCCTCTCTCTCTCTCTCGCTCTCGCTGTCTTTGTATACGATTTCTACAGTTTACAGTATACAGAATATTACTAATTTAGCAAGGTAATTGATTTTATTTTTATATTTTTCTTTCTATTCTTTTTATTTTAATATTATGATTAATTTTTAATGGTGTATATTTTGATTATTTTTTTTACAGGTAAAATATCAAGTTTTATTGCTATTTCATCAGCAAGTACATTTAAAAGAGCATAGTCAGGTGCTACCCTTCCTACTTTCTTGTATTTTTTAAAATTATTTTTATTTTAAAAAAATAATATTAAAGGGTTTAAATTAATATTGTTTGAATAAAAATGTCTGGTAGAAAGTATGATTCTGGATTTGAAAAACGTAAGAAAAAAAGAAAAGTAGAAGAATTAATTCAATCCCAAAAAGGTGCACTTGATAGATTTGTTATTAATACTAAACAACAAATATTAGAAAAATCAAATGAAGATTTAAATGAAAAATTAGATGAAAATTGTGAAGAAATTTTTGAGGATAATAATTTAAATTCACCAAAAAATAGTGAAGAATATGAAGAAAATTTAGAAGAAGATGTTCTAATCGATGAGAATAAAAATGAAACAACTATTAAAAATATTTATGATCCAGCACAATGGAAAAATTTAGATTCAAGATTAATTGATTTATTAGTTGAGAAAGGTCCAATTAGACATGTTTTAAATTTTCCAAAAGATAAAAATTCTAGACACTTTTCTACAATTCATTATTTTCGAAATTTACCAAATGGAGAAAAATATGATAGAAAATGGTTAGTATATTCAAAAGAATTAGATAAAGTATTTTGTTATTGTTGTAAATTATTTAGTTTGAAATCAAATATAGGTCAATTAGCAAATGAAGGATGTGGAGATTGAAAAAATCTTAGTACTAAACTTAAAAGTCATGAAACAAATAATGAGCATGTTATAAATATGAATACTTGGGTTGATGCTGAAATGAGATTAGTTAAAAATAAAACAATTGATAAACATTTACAAGAGAAAATAAATAAAGAGAAAGAGCATTGGAATAATGTACTAATAAGAATTATTGCTATTGTAAAAAATCTTTCAAAAAATAATTTGGCATTTCGTGGTACAAATGAGAAGATTTATCAAGATAATAATGGAAATTTTTTGAGTTTAATTGAAACGATTGCTGAATTTGATCCAATAATGCAAGAACACCTTAGACGCATACAAAATGGAGAAATTCATAGTCATTACCTTGGTCATAATATACAAAATGAGTTGATAAATATTTTAGCATTAGAAATAAGAAATATCATTATTAAAAAAATCAAAGAATCAAAATATTTTTCAATTATACTTGATTGTACCTCAGATGCAAGCCATCAAGAACAAATGTCTTTTATATTAAGATGTGTAGATATTTCAACAAGTCCAATAAAAATAGAAGAGTATTTTGTAGATTTTTTAAAAGTGGATGATACATCTGGTCAAGGTATTTTTAATGTACTCACAAATAAAATACAAAATCTTGAACTTGATATAAATAATGTAAGAGGACAAGGATATGATAATGGATCTAATATGAAAGGTAAACAACAAGGTGTGCAAAAAAGATTATTAGATATAAATTCTAGAGCATTTTATACACCATGTGGTTGTCACAGTCTTAATTTAGTGCTTTGTGATATGGCTAATTCATGTGCTGATGCTATGACATTTTTTGGAGTCACACAACGCATATACACATTATTTTCTTCTTCTACAAAAAGATGGAAAATTTTACAAGATCATGTTTTATATTTGACACTTAAACCATTATCACAAACACGTTGGGAAAGTCGTATTGAAAGCATTAAAGCAATAAAATTTCAAGCTCCACAAATAAGAGATGCTTTATATCAATTAGCAGAAACTGCTGAGGATCCTAAAACAAAAAGTGAAGCTATTTCTTTAGCAACACATGATATTGAGAATTTTGAATTTTTGTTAGGTATGATTATTTGGTACGATATGTTGTTTGCTGTTAATACAGTTAGTAAATATTTACAAAATAAAGATATGGACATTACTATTGCAATAGATCACTTGAAAGGTCTTATTGCTTTTTTTAAAAATTATAGAGAAACTGGTTTTAAATCTTCTATGATTTCTGCTAAAGAGATTGCAGAACAAATGAATATAGAACCAAAGTTTCGTGAAAAACGTACAATAAGAAGAAAAAAACAATTTGATGAGAATGAAAATGAGGAGATTAAATTATCTAGTGAAGAATATTTTAGAATTAATTATTTTACATATTTAGTTGATCATGCTATTTCTTCTCTTCAAAATAGATTTGAACAATTTAAAATTTATGAAGATAATTTTGGTTTTCTTTATAATGTAGAAAAGTTAAAAATGCTTGATGATGATAATTTGAAGATAAATTGTTTAAATCTTGAAAATTTTCTAAAACATAATATGTTATCTGATATTGATGGTTTAGATTTATTTTCAGAATTAAAAATTTTAAAAGAAATTATAACTATAGAAATTAAAACACCACTTGCGATACTAAATTTTATAAAAAAGGTAAATTCTTTTCCAAATACATGGATAGCTTATAGAATATTATTAACTATTCATGTTACTGTAGCTTCAGCAGAAAGAAGTTTTTCAAAACTAAAATTAATAAAATCTTATTTACGTTCAACTATGTCACAAGAAAGATTAAGTAATTTGGCTATATTATCAATTGAAAAAGATTTACTTTCTAAATTAGAATATAAAAATTTAATTAATGACTTTGCATCTCAAAAAGCAAGAAAAATAAATTTTTTATAATTTTTATTAATTTTTAAAGAGCCAAAAAATTAATTATCACCTAGGGTAGTATGCTTGAGCCGGCCCTGCTCCCTTCTTGATCAACTGAGCTGGTGATGCGGGCTTAATTAGATGTTTTTTCTGGTCTTGAGTGGTGGCGGTGGGTTTATTTATGAATTGTTAGATGGAGAAAGGAGGGGACAAAAAGGGGCATGCGGGCATGCTTTTGCCCTGGCGAGCGCCTACTAGGCTAGGCTAGGCCGGGCTGATCTGATGCATTTCTCAACGACGAAGCATCCACTCCGCCGCGCATAAAAGCGAACTGACGGTGACATGGCACCAGCCCACAGCACAAAAGGAACTAGTATTCCCAGTTTCCCACTAACAAACAAACGGACCCTTAACCGAAGAACAGCAAATCGTCTGGTTCGCCTTGGCCTCTTGCCCGCCTCTTCCCCCAACTCTCTCCGTTTAACTTCCGTCTAAACTTAGACGTGCTCTCATACATACTCTCTAATGGCCAATTCTTGGGTACCCCTAATACCCGCTGACACAGAATAATAGTATTGGTGCAAATAAAATTTTTTACAGTTGAATTTATAGGTGATATGAAAAGATTATTTTACCCTTTTCCCCTCATTCATCTCTTTTCCTTTCCCTTCAGTATCGCCACTCACAATCTTCCTTTCGTCGCTACCTCGCCCTTGTCACCTGCCACCAATCGCTGCCTCACACTCACTATCGGCACTGCATCGGCCAAGCAATGATACAAAGGGAGGCGATCAATAAGGTCGGCGAACAACGACGATCGGTCAGGCGAGAATGTAATGACAAACGTCAAGCAGCGAGTGCGAGATAGCAGTTATGGCGAGCAACGATGGCAAGGTAGCAGCAGGAGAAGAAGGTGGTGAGAGGTAATGCTAAAGGGGAAATGGGATTGTGAAGTGCGGTTGCTAAAAGGGAAATGGGAGAAAGAGAGAGGAAAGAAGAAGGGAAGAGAATATCGTGATAAGTCCTTAATTTATCTTGAAAACATCACCTGTAAACCCTTCCTGTACGAATAACAT
This sequence comes from Diospyros kaki, assembly GCA_036245055.1. Taxonomy (NCBI): domain Eukaryota; kingdom Viridiplantae; phylum Streptophyta; class Magnoliopsida; order Ericales; family Ebenaceae; genus Diospyros; species Diospyros kaki. The sequence continues at coordinate 2,594,602 of BSEG01000002.1, read as the reverse complement.
GACTTGGTGATAGAAGAATACTCATCTTTAAAATTCTCTATAAATGACACGTGTTCTTTGTGTTTCAAAATATTTAGATGTGAGTTAAAGTTTTGATCTTGCCTAAATAGTTACATTTATCTCACTCTGGATCCAGATTTTTTCTTATCTAATTTGACTCATAAATTAAAATTTAAATTCACTTAACATGATCGCAGTTCTTTATTATCTCTCAATGTCCTCATATATAAACAAGATTAAAAAAAATACTTTATTTATTATATATAATTATTTTATTTTATTTTTAGTGCATAATCTAATTTTATCATTGGAAGATAATTGTGAAATTGAGTCCCACCCTAACAAGTTAAATAAGTTTAGACAAGTTTGTGGTGGAGCACAACTATCGAACAAATTCGATTTTAGATAGAATTGACGATAATCAACTCTAATCATTATCACCAAGTATATCATAGCTTTTTATTTTGATGTCACACGCCTCAAATATTGATTCCTAAAAAGTATTGTAAGAGTCCCTTAAATCGGTAAATATTGATGCTACTTGCCTTTGTCAATTTTTACACATTTTGCAAATGGGAGATATAAGTAAAATAAAAATGAATGAACTGATGGTTTTTCTCATTTCGAGAGATATTGGTAGTATTTTAAAAATTCAATTTTGTTTTTGAATCACACTTTATCTTTTTATTAAAATAATAATATAATGGTAATTTTAATTAATATAATTTCCTTTAAGCCATTTTCATTGCTCTCTAAAAAAAATATTTTTTATTATTAAATAAATTTATATAGATAATACTAATTATGGTTTTAAGGTAATAATTGTTCCTTCTTGACCAAAAGGGGACAATCGGAGGCGAAGCACATGCTCCGACAATGGGTCCATCGGGGGGGTGGCTAGCACTTGCAAGCACTCCGACGTTCGAATAACTAAGAGAGTAGAATGAGACAGTGTATTAGTAGATCAGAGGTGAGAACATACTTTGACTCTGAAGAGAACTGACTCATATGGAAGGAAAAAATGTCCTCCTATATGCATAAGACGTGTGTTTGCAGGCGATGAGACCGACTATCTGACACCGGTAGAGGTTCTCAGCTGGTAGTATAGTGGCGACGAGATCCTCATTAATGCAAATGAAATCCGCCATTAATCAATATCAAATCTTGAGACGGCTGCATAGATATCCAGTGAGAGTCGTAATTATGTCGTGACAAGTTGGTGCTGGGCCAAAGGTGGGTCTAGAAGGAAGACCGGATTGGGCTTGAGGAGAGCGTCAAGATTGGGCCTGGACAGTCCAATAACTAAGTAATAATAGATGTATTTTATTTTTAAATAATACGTGCTTATTGTATCTTATTTTTAATATTTAAATAATTTTATTAATAAGTTAAATAATTCAAATCATGAGATATTGATCATTAATTAATAAAAAATTTTAAATATTAAAAATAAAATACAATAAATATACATTTAACAATATTAGTAATATTTAATATATATATATATATAATATTTTAATTCATTAATACTTATACAGAGCCGGCGTTAGAATATACTTGACGGAAGAATCCACTCTACAGGCAAAACGCGGCCGTCGCACGCTACGTCTCTCTCATCCAATCCCTTTCGTTCTCTTTGAGAGCGACAACCCACTGCTTTCCAGAACCAGACCCCACCTGCTGCAACTGCGATCTTCAGCTCCCCACATATATATATGCACATATATCTATATATTCTCATTTTTGGAGAGAGAGAGAGAGACTTGAGCTGCAGGTCACGAGTTTTGCATTTCGAAGAGAGAGAGAGAGAGAGAGAGAGAGGCTGAATCAGGCTGAGCGAAGGAGTAGAGAGCGAAAATTCTTCATCCTGTTGGTTACCTTCACCGGATTGTTCATTATCGGTCTTCGACATTCCACGACGATTCTTTAGATTTTCTTTTCTGGATTTTTCGTGCCTGGCGAAGCCGAATGTGTTGAGTGATGGTAATTATACTGGATTTTGTCCTCTTTGTTTTTGCTTGTTTGAAAAACATACTGAATTGTGTCTTATCGTTAACCGAATTTTTGCTTTAATTTGACTGGTTCAATGCCGTGGAGTTGTAACTGAGCATCTCGCAGATCTAAGATATATCTACTTTTCCGATTCACGTTTCCTTTGAACAATCACGAGTTTTGTCTTCTTGTTTGTTGCAGCAGTGCCGACGATTTGTATACAATGGCGGGTAATTTTGACTGGTTGTCTCTTTGTTCTGAATCGGATTGTCTTTGGAGTACTGCATTCGTCTCTTAATATCGTTCTTTGATTTTTTATTTTAGCAGAGTCGGTACTTGAAGAAGAGAAAGGACAAAGAGATCTGATCTCGAAGTCTCCGGGGACTAGAAGAAGAGAGCTCGGATTAGACATCTGAATAATAAGGCGAAGGAGAAGGCAATGAACGCTTCTACGAGATTGACGCAGACACTTAGGAAGCGCAGCAAGCGGGTTGCGCCTTGTCGATTTGCGGCTATTTCGATAGAAGATGTAAGAGATGAGAAGGAAGAGGACGCGGTGAATGCGTTTCGTCACGCCTTGATTGCCAAAGATCTGCTTCCGGCTCAACACGATGACTACCATACTTTGTTGAGGTCAGCGAATCAGTTTTCATTTGATTACTGTGAAATGCACAATTACTGTGATGAGATTACTCGTGAAATGGAAAATGCACAAGCTCTGTCTCAATTTAGTGTTAAATTATCAAGTCCAAGCTTCATAGGTTACTACCCGAATTGGAGAACGTGACTCGGTTATTTTATTTTATTGGTTAGATGCATAAACTAATCAAAGAAGAAACAAACGGATATTGTTGCCTGGAACTGAATTCTTTCTAAGCAGTTCCACATAGCAAAGCAAATACAGTTTAACTTCCTTCGGGCTCAGGCTCATGTCAAGCTTATAGTTATCTTTCCGGCACCATTTGGGCCTTGACTGCTGGGAAACCCAATGTTACTAATTCATTCGATTTCATGATCTTGCCTTTGTTGTGATATTCTCTTCCTGTTTGGAACTATGGAATTTCAGATGATGTATGAATGCTAAAGCCCCCTGATTTGAAAAGTTGAAATTGCAAAATATTTGCAAACTAGCCTGTAGATTGTTAAAAAAATAAAGAATGAAACAGGATTGAGGGTGCATGTTTGACGTATTTGAAACAAAAACATAACACTTGCTTCCTATTTAATTTATACCAATAAGTCCTCTCATAGTTCACGCAAGTTCTCCAAATGAGCTTGCAGTTTGTGAATTATTGAATTGCAAGACCAAGCAGATAGAGTTATGTACTTAAGCAGAGTTTGGTGCATAATTTGCAAGTTAAATGTGATTTAACTTATATCATGGTAAGCAGTATGATCGGTAATGATCTGATTCCTGAAATGATTGACTTCTCTTGGTCTTTTGGCTAACTTGTTGAAGAGCTGATGTGCTTAACCACAGGTCGTAATGTTCTGATGTAGCAAAGCACTAGTAGATATTCTAGTTTATGAGCACACGTTCAAGGCCAATTTCCCAAAACAAATTATTAGTCAAATTGAACTAATATTGGTAAAGCTAATTCTATTTTTTCAAGGCCCTAAAATATTTGTCTCCCTTACTAGTTACTAACTCTTCATGTAAATGGCAGAAAATTAAGAGAGTCCTGGGCCTGGGTGAGTCTCAAGTTCTAAGAGGGTAGATGTGGTGGCTATTAATGATTTCCTTCCCAAAAACTAAGTGGCAAGTTAATGTAGGATCAATCTGGACATGCTTGGTAGCAAATTTAAGCAAGTGATCTCATAATTTGTCTTACTGGAGGCAAACTCCGTTGGCACATGTTGTCAGCTATATGGGTTGAAGCTACACAAAGAGATAAGTCCAATACTTGGTTTATTCATGATCTCAATTGGCCTGAATACCTAGTAGCAGAATGTCTTCCATGTTATAAAGTCATGGGGTATGCTGTGCACAACAAGCCTGCACAAAATTTAAAGTGAAGCAGAGAAGCAAAGAAGCACAAATACAGCAACACTATATGGGATCATCAAGGCAATTCTAGATGCAGGACACTGCACGCTCATGGACAATTTTGAAGTAAACTATATATATTTATATATATTAAGCATTACTATTTGAATCATGCATGGCATGAAGAAAAATGTTGCAATAGTTAAAATTGGAAAAATGTGCTTGGTAGCTTTATATCTAACATATTACACACAAAGCAACTGGGTTCCACAATAAAGAAATATTTTCGTTTACTTAAACAGTGCTAAATCAAACCTGCATCATTTTGTACAGGAAAAAGATCTATGAATATCTTTTTTTATAAAAATCTATTTATAAACAAATTAGATTTTGTGTTCTAGAATTTGGAAATAAAATTGTCTGACAAGAGTGATTGATGGTATATATCCATATTGTTTTCATCTCAATAATCATTATTAGATCGTCAGCCATTTTCTTGATTTTGTATATGTTTTGGTTATAAAGCTACTAAGTGCCTGAACCCGACAAAAAGAGAACAAAAATTGAAAAGGCCATCTCAGCTAGTTAGAATTGATTCTGTAAATGACTAGGGGATTAATTATTTAAATTCTTCTTCTTCTTCTCTTCTCTCTCTCTCTCTCTCTCTCTCTCTCTCTTCTAGTACTGTTATTTCTCACTTTGTTAAAGGAAACATGGAATTGTGCAGATTTCTCAAGGCAAGGAAATTTGATCTTGACAAGACAATTCATATGTGGACAGAAATGCTTAAGTGGAGGAAGGAGAATCATGTAGACTCTATTATACAGGTAACAATGTCTGCATGAGACCACGTCTCAGTGAATATGAGAATCTCAGTAGTGTGAGGTACCAAGCCATTCTAAGTTCTCACTTTCATAAAATTAAGCTGCCCTTTGTCTCTCTTTGTCATGCAAACACTGTTTCTCCACCAACCTCATGCACTAAAATCAACATTTAATTATCCGAAAGTTTTTATTCCATTTTCTTTGCCTTATCACAAGGAAAAGGGATGACCTATCCAGAAAAAGGAAATAAAAGAAAATGAAGACCCACATGTTGGTTTTGAGACCATTTTTGAAGAATCATAGTAAAAGTTCTTGAACTTAGTACAAGCTACTGCTTGATTGATGGAAATCATGGAATGCTTCTGCTGTATTCTGGCTGTTGTTTTATCCTATGTTCTGAACATTCTGATGGATGCATGTCACAATGATCTATATTTAGGATTGCACATATGATGAATACGATGAAGTTCTGCATTATTATCCTCATGGTTTCCATGGTGTGGACAAAGAGGGACATCCCATTTATATCGAAAGGCTTGGCAAAGTAGAACCTAGTAAGCTGATGAGGGTCACCACAGTAGACAGGTTCTTAAAATATCATGTCCAGGGGTTTGAGAAGACTTTTGCTGAGAAGTTTCCAGCATGTTCAATTGCAGCCAAGAAACATATAGATTCTACAACAACAATACTTGATGTGCATGGGGTGGTTAGTTCTATCATTTGTGAATGGTCTATCATTGTAAATAGTCCAGTTTTTAAAATTTCTATGCTTACTATTTACTTGATTGTACAGAACTGGATGAATTTTGGTAAGGTTGCTCATGATTTAGTTATGCGCATGCAGAAAATAGACGGGGACAATTATCCCGAGGTGCTTCAAATACTATAAGTAACTTTTAAGTTTTAATATCTTTTGTTTTCTGTTTTTCTTTTCTGCTGCTCCTTTTTCAGATATAGTTCATCCTTTGCAGACGTTGCATCAGATGTTCATTGTTAATGCTGGTAGTGGATTTAAATTGCTATGGAACACTGTGAAAAGCTTTATTGATCCAAGGACCACGGCAAAGATACATGTAACATGGATGCATTTGTTCTGCTTCTTTTAGATTTTGAAGCTTAGATGAAATTATTCATGAATGCTTCTTTACTGATTCCACAGGTCTTGGGCACTAAATTCCAGAACAGGTTGTTTGAAGTTATAGACTCAAGGTTAGATTTTCCTTTAGGCTTGTGATTGTTGTTGTTGTTGTTGCTGCATATGGTTAGAGGTGATAGTTTTAGGACTCTTGTTTTCATTTTAGTGCCTTTTTTTGCAACAGCCAGTTGCCAGATTTTCTTGGTGGTACCTGCTCATGCCCAAATGAAGGTGGGTGTCTTAGATCTGACAAGGGACCCTGGAATGATCCAGAACTGATGAAGGTAAGGTCCTTTCCTTTTGATAGCACTTTCCATGACAGAAGGAACAAAAGTTCCTATAAACTTCATGTTTCAATAATGTCTTCCCTACCTACCAGTCCTGAGCAATTAAAGCTTATCTGGCTTATTCTCAGCTAGTACATGGTGGAGAACCCATGTATTTGAGAAAGACTATGAGTTCTTCTGATGGGGATGATTTAGAAGCCAAGCCATTTGCTTCTAAGGTGAGTTGCTGATATTTAATCAAATATGCTCACTTGTAGCAGCTCCATGCTCATTTTCCATCTCTAATGAAACACTTCAATTCTATGTACAGATTCAGAGTAATGAAATAGTTGTTGCTGAGTCAGGATTAGATGCAGGCTTGGGTACTTATAATATCATGCAGCCAATGCCAGCTCAAAATCAAGTGAGTTCTTTTTTTGGCCCTTTATGATTGAGATTATTCTGTAATATGCCATTGGAAATGCAATTAGCTAGAACAATTCTTTTAGAAAACAAAGATTGGCACAGAAAGTATTGACACATTGGATAAATTAATCTAGTTCCATGTGCAATACTAATATCCTGCCCTCTTCCCTTCTCTATTATCCAAGTTAATTTGGGAAAGAAAAAAAAAAGTAGAGCACAAATCATAAATTATAGAGGATGTGTTCTGGTAGCTATTAGATCAATATGCATCTGTCATGTACCTAGGGTTTACCCAGGGTTTAGAATGGAATTTAGGAAGGAATTGGGAAAAGTTAATCATAACAGAGGGAATTGGAGGGGGGAATTAGACTGAAAGAGAGGGAAATTCAGCAAGAATTGGGTGAGAAATGCAGATAAACAGAGAGAAAGAGAGAGAACCAGAGGGAACAAGAGAGTTCAGACTTGAGAAACAAATCAGATTTCAAATTATCATTCAACTGTATATGACATTCTCTAACTGTTCCAACCTATTCAACTGAAAGGTACGAACTGCTACAGAAAAGTACAACTAAAGAGAATTACTTATAATACATAAATAATTACTAGTATATCCTTGAGGGATCCTTGGGGTCGTGACAGCATCAAATGAATTTCTTCTAGAAAAAATTTTAAATTTTACAGCCTACCATCTTGAAGATCTCTGGGATTCTACAATTCTCTTCACTCTAACTGAATTGTCTGCCACCAATGGTTTAATGGAAAATGACTTCTGTTAGTCATCACTTCATCAGATTCTACTTCTCCCCTCTTTCCGTCTCCTTAAGCTGTATATATGTTTTGCTCTTTAGCTCTGTTTCTATTTGTTGTAATAGCAACACTATTCTCCTTGGCTGAATTTGTTATATGCACTTTGCTGAAATCTTGTTGCTTGTGACGTGGCATGACATATATATTATTTCTATTTCTTATGGTTAAAGGATCACATTAAGAATCAAACACCTTGTTCCAGAGTTGTAAAACATGCTGCTGGTTGGAACAGAATATGCCTGGAAAACTGAGTAATGTTTTTGCCATTGAATCCAAAGAGCAATATTTTACCTTTGATGCTACATCGACTCTTTTCTGCATTTTGCATTTACACAGGTAAACTGCTACAGTAAATTGATTTTGAGAATGAACTAAAGCTGTTCATGTCCATTCTTGTTTCTGGGTAAACAGTGTGGTGATCCTCCTGCTTTTACATTTAGATTTAGGGTTTCTGTATCTCTTCTTGAGACCAAGGCCACTGTCACATGATTGGCAATTGTTAAATGAATTGTGTTAATTAGTGGCATAATTCATTATATGCCAATTACAAATGGCAAGAATGAAGTAGTTAAGGTACCTTATGAAGATATGCCTGTTTCATACACTTGCTTTATGCAACGATGGGCCATTTGGAAACACGTGGGAGCTATATGAGTTAACAATCAAATCATTTTGACCTTTTATGTGTGAAATTCATTTCTATACAAGTCTAGTTAGGAGAAAGATATGCGCTTTGTATGTTTGAGCATATATGCTCCACATTGTTCTTCACACTTCTCCTCGGATGCACAGACTGAGAACAGTAACTTATTATTCTATGTATTTCTTTGTGCCTTCACCGTATAGGAAAGGGTGGACCTTACTTCTATCCATGGCCTTGATGAACAGGATGGTGGCAGGATTAGAGTTGAAGATTTTGGTTTAACAGGTAACTGATCACTTCTGTGCTTACGAAATAGTAGGTATACTACGTGGGTGCAAGTTTTATTTATTCCTAATATTTTGGAAGTGAAAGAAAAGGGAAGGAATCTATTCCTTGGCAGCCTAAAGTTTTTGTATTGAGGCCCCAGTCAGATCAACAAGTCATAGGAAATAATTCATTTGCAAGCATTAGAGTTGGTTAGCTTAAACCATTTAAATTTATAACATTATATTCAAAGCATTTAACATTTCATGACTTTGACCTTTGCAGCAGATGATTTAACCAGTAATAATCCAGAAAGAAGGATGCTGAAGAAATTCGTTACAAGTTTAGCCATCAACTTCATATTTAGGGTATTAGCGTGTATATATCTTTTATTCCAGTGGTTAGGGAAGTTTACCATGGGGAATAGACTGCCTCAGCAGACTGAAAAGCAGTGCAAACCTGAATTGTCGCATTCAAGTTGTCAAGAACAATGCATTTCTGGGGCTAAGGAAGAGGATTTACTCCATCCTTGCTTGCAGAGATTGCAACATTTAGAAGCATTGGTGACTGACTTGTTTAAGAAACCTTCAAGGATTCCTCCAGAGAAAGAAGACATGCTTGTTGAGTCCTTAAATCGCATTAGATCCATAGAGAAAGACTTGCAGAAGACAAAGCAAGTAAGGCGACTCACTTTTATTATTTGTAATTTATCTCTCCCCCCTCCTCCCCTATTTCTTGTAAATGTGAACCTTTGTTTGATGCTACTAACACCTTCGCAACCATCATGATTTTTTTGTTGTGACTAATGGAAGTAAGTTGCTTCCTTGTTCATTCGTAGGCACTACTTGCAACTGCATCAAAACAAGTGGAGCTTGAGGAGTCGTTGGAAACTTTGAGGGAGAACATGCATGTAATTTCCTATTTTGCCCAAACAGAAAGAAAAGAAACTAGCACTTACATTTTCACTTTCTTCAATTGTCCAAATTGGCCCGGTTTCTTAAATATGCAAATCTATTGCTATCTGACCGTCTTCACGCGTATTTCTACTATCAACACCACCGAAGTTGAGGATCTCTTTGTACCAAAGCTTACCCGTCCATTCTGATACCAATGTTTTACTGCTAACAGGTGCCTAGTTCCTGTTTCCTGAGGAGTTGCAGGTCTCTTCCCCAAAGAAGACGACCGCCACCAACTTGAGATGCTGATGCTACCTTCGCTGAGTTGTTTTTGTGATGCTCTTCCCTTTGAGACACAAACTTTGGTGAAACTCTTGTATTGTCCGTAAGCTTGGCAAGCACAAACCCCAGGTGAGTTATCGCCATCTTTTAAATCTGCATTTAGTCATTGTAAATTCAAACTACTACATAGCACTAGTCTCTCTTCTCTCACACTTTCTCAAATTGTTTTATGAACTTAAAATTTTCTCTTTTCAGTTTTAGATAGTGTTTGCAGATGCTGACTACCAAATTGACTGTGGGCTAATGTTCTCTCAGCAAGATTAACAGCAGGAAGTGTGATTTTCTTTCTTGCATAAACCTTGATCGGTCTATAACAGTATTGTGTCTTAACGTCACTTGTTCTCAACAACTGATGTGTAAGACTTTGATTCTTTAATAATTTTCAGTTACTCATTTTGGAGCACCATTTACTTTCTAAATGCTTCATTCATTCTTAGAAATGTGCGTGACTGATTCTTCCATCATGATGAGCCTTTGTTTTTCCCTCTCAAGTTAACAGCGCCATTATTTCCAATTCCTGTATTGTTAGAATCGTTTCTTTTTTTTTTTTTTTTTTTTGGGGGGGGGGGGGGGGGTTGGCTCTATGCCATTACAATTTGCTTATTCAATTGCCAATTAGACATTCTGTTATGTACCCTTTCGTGACTATGGTGATAATAGAGGCAAAATTAAAACATTAAAGCGGTATGCATGAGAAAAGTTGGACTGTGTTGAAAGAATATAGTTTAACAAGATTGATCTCTTGCTCGCTTCGGCCATTCTTATCTTGCCCGATCCGACGCAGCCTCCTCCCCACTATCACCATTCACCCACGACAACACCGCCCCCCCCCCCCCCTCGCCCCAAAACATACATACATATAATTTTATATTTTTTCAAATATTATTATAAATAATTATCTAAATAAATTATTAATTCTAATTTAATCAGATAAAGTTATAGTTACTTTAATAATTGTAATTATAATTATAATTAATAATTTATTTACTTTATTAATCGTAATAAAATTTAACATATTTTATATTTTTTTAATTATATTTATCAGATATGGATATAACCGAATCAATGAATTATTCAAATTAAGTAGACTAATTTTTTTTTAAAATCAAATCAAGTTAATGGAATAGATGTTTAAATTAAATAGATTAAAAAATTAAAAATATCAAACTATTTATGTTGCTTGGTATTGACGCAATCCAACCAATAATAGAGTTAAAATCTTCCTCCAATTAGATCTCCTATTTTGATCCTCCTAAATTAAATCACATCAGACCTCTTTAAATAATTTGATCGATTACACTCCTATGACAAACATAACTAGAAACGACAAAATATATATAAATTTTGTTAGGATTAAAAAAAGAAATAAATTATTAATTAGAATTATGATTATAATTATTAAAGTAACTATAACTTTAATAATGAATAATTTATTTAAATAATAATATTTTAAAAAATATATAAAATTATATGTATGCATGCATGTATGTGGGGACGGGGATTGGACTGTACGTGGGTGATGGTTGGGAGGGGGCCGCGTCGGATCGGGGAAGATAAGAATACCCAACCCAAACAGGAAATCAATCCTCTATAGTTTAAATAAAGCGAGATTGATTTTACTTGAAGATTTAAAAAATATTGTACGTAACACTATAAATAATTATTTTATTTTTACAAAATATTTTATGAAAAAAAAAACAAAGAATCCAATACCAGACAATCTAATAGTACTTTATATGTATTAGTTTTTTTTTTTTTTTGCCAAAATGGTAAAATTTTAATTTTTATCTCAAAAAAATGACTAACCAAACTTGTTCTTGGAAAAACACTTCTAAAATTATGTAAAATATTTTTGTAGGCATATATATACTTTACCATCCAAACACCGAAAATGAGCAGCTCCTGAAGTTATCTTCTAACTATATATGCGAACTATTACACCGAAATACAATATTCCTGTGAGATGATTGAAGTTGACGGCAGGCTCATTATTGACTGCCTCAAATCTCCCAACCAAGCATTTCCATCTTGAATAAGGCACAGCAAAAACACATGGGGAAATAAATCGCTTCGCCAAAACTCCCCATAAAGAGAGAGATTATTACCCTGTGCGAAAAAGGTTAGAAGCAGCAGTAGACAGTAGTAGATACAGTAGAAAGAAAGAAAGAAAGAAAGAAAGAAAGAAAGGAAGGCAGGCTACAGGCCCCAAGACGCCAAATCTTAAAACCTGCAAACCTTCTCCAATGGGAAACTCAATATCATTAGAGAGTTGCCTGGAATTCACATCACATAAAGACTCCAGAATTCAAACAGCCTCAACAACAATGGCTCCCCTTAAACCAATGAAAATCACCGGTGCAACCTTCTGAATAGTAAGCTAGCCTCATTCTCCCATTATTGCTAAATCTCATGTTACTTACCATGTAGAAACTGCAAAAAACAGTTTGAATCAAGGCTCGGAGAATCGGACAGGTAGTTGATTACTCACTGATGGATGAAAACTGTTCTATATTGATCAGGGTTTACAACAGTTCCAAAGAGTTGTATTCACAAAACTTAACGATGATTCCTAATAATCCAAGGCAAATGGAACATAATCTATATAACCTATGGGGGCAACAAGAAATATGGCCCCTCCACTCTAAGCTGGGGAAGCAATTAAGGGGTTCCAAAACAACGAAGAAAATGTTTAAACCTTGAACTCTAAAACATAAGGTAAGATGAGACCTCTGTACACACAATTCTATGCCTGCCTCACCTTCCTCAAGTTCTAGGGCATTTATGTACACAACACCCAAAAACTTACCCTGCAAATTTGAGAGAACTCTGTCCTTTAAACCTAAAAACTTGCAAAGATCACCGTCCCTTTCATCATACAGTTCCATGACCGGTGATTAGTTTCATCTGCACAAAAATACATGCCACTATTAGCCTCTCCTTCCCATTGAAATGTCAAGCCAAAATTGTCAGCCCCTTCAAGCATGTCAATCCAGTAAGAGGCAAGCGTATGCAATGAGCTAAAAATGCCATCTCTTCCTGTATATAAGATAAGAAAAAGTAACTAAACTTCAAAGCTCCAACTAATAAACTAGCATAATGACCTATAATATATAATAGTGTGTCCCGTTATCAAGGGAACTACCAGGCTCTGCAAGTCTTCAGGACTGTGGAAAATGCTGAAATTCTGATGATCATCAAAAATAATTGGAACATAACTGATCACATGAAAAAATGCATTACTGAAAAAAAGATTTGGTTCCCTCTACAAGGTAACCAAATTTGTGTATGCCAGGACAGTTGCAGGCATCTGAGATGGAGGACCCTTATTAGTTACCTGTACACTGCTATTGCATGGGCCTGTCAATTCAACCTGGGCAGGATCAACTGCTCCAGGAATGGCCAGTCACAAGTGCTCATTCCAGTCTGGAATTGGTGGTTCTGACATGCATAGTGCTACTTCCAGCTGGTAGCTGCTGTTGCGGCGACTGTTGCCGCTGCTGTAGTGGGGACAGGGGCTGAGGTGTTGAAAGCGGTTGCAACAGTGACTTCTGCTGCTTTTGCCACTGTGCACCACTGTTATGGGTAACAGATGGCAAGCTACCTGATGATTGTCCCTGCACTAGTCCTTGGCTAATTGTAGATATGGACTCATTTCCAGCAGAATTTGTGATAGGTGGACTCCCAATAGGAGCTGACTGCAGTACAGGATCTGGCATACCAGATTCATAGGTTTGTTCTGGTGTTTTCCACTGAGCACCCAAAGACGAAGCATCTGGCATTGCGGTAGTTGTAACAATAGAAGGCATAGGCATGGCTGTTGTACCCATCTGAGGTGAGCTGCTTAAGGTCTGCTGGTCAGTTCGAGCTTGATCTGCTTGTAACTTGTTCTGGGGGTCAACATTCAGTTGCTGATTCTGTTCAAACACTCTTTGAACAGGCGGCAGATTTTGGTTCACTAATTTTTGATGTGGCTGTAGTTGCTGGTGGTTTGAAGAAGTCACAAATGATGGAACAGCTTGACGGGAAGCAGGTAACATATGAACAGTAGATGTTTGTGCAGAATGTCCTTGATTGCTATTATCTGGATGAGAAGGCACCTGCTGGAATTGCTTTGATGAAGAGGTTGTTGGGCCAGAAAATACCTTTTGCTGAGGGCGGGGCTGATTTGAAGAATGAGGGGAAATTAAAGGTTTAGACACTTGAACAGGATGGTTATACCCCTGGCCTTGCATTGAATGCATTACCTGCTCTACTTTCTCCGCAGATTGGCTGCCTGGAGTTGTGGAGAGGCCATTCAAAAGAGAGGGATCAATAGCGAGGTTCTGTTGCATAAGGATATTCCCTCTTCCGACTCCTTTCATAAGTTTAGCAGCCTGCTGTGACTGTGACTGTTGCCTCTGCTGAGGGTGGTGCCTGCCAGATTGCTGGAAAGACTGTTGCTGTTGTGATTGCCGTTGCCGTTGCTGTTGTTGTTGCTTCATCATCTGACTGGGTAACCCACCATTACCAGTCTGAGGGTTCCTATTCAGCCCTTGAGGAGGCGTATGAAGCTTCTGCTGATGTGCCATTGGAGTAATTGAGGATGATTGTGTCAGAGGCAATGACACTGATGCAGAAGAAGTTTGAGGTTGGATATGGGAACTATTTTGTAAAGATGAAGAAAGGGGCAGTTGAGGTTGGGGCTGCACATGTGGCATCAAAGCATTTGATGCAGCAAATTGTTGATGGTTCTGTTGCTGCTGCAATAGCCGCTGCTGCTGCTGCAACTCTCTCCCCTTCGCTATGCGAATTGCATAGGCTTGATGCTGGGTGCTTGATGAATGATTCTGACCTTGGAGATGAGAGTGGTGAGAATTGCTGAGCACATGGGGCTGTTGTGGTGAAATCTGATGTTGCTGCTGATGGAGTGGGTAGGCCTGAACAGGTGGAGGAGATGTTTTGTTAGGGAAAGCAGAGCTCAACCCACCAAAAGGTGGAACAGCTTGGTTGTTCCCTGGCGTGACCTGCATCTGAAGCTCTGGGACCATCATCTGCCTTTGATTATCTGGGTTCTGGCCAGGCTATAACAACAAATAAAATCAAAGTTATCCAAGAAAGCAGAGTGTGAAATGCAATAACTACATCTGTACAGTTAATCAGGAAGTACATTTTTAATCAAACGATTGTGTGACCCAACTGTGAGTAAACATGAGATGCACAAACAATATTGTAAAAATGTATCATTTCTTTGTAACTAGTAATATTTTAGCAAATAGGAGCATCGAAGTAAAGAAAAGGAAAATGCACATTAGCATGAGGAATGGAAGCCATGGGAAAAGATCAACTCATAGCTGCAGGTATCGGTACAATGGATGATCTGGAGTTCATGGGATTAATGGGCAACAAAAGCAGGTAGCAGCATGCTTTTACATGTTGACAATCCTGTAGGTACTAGCAGTGCTAAGAGAAAAGAAGAGAAGCTATTACTGCCTTTCATTTTTGAAAAGGGAGGGGGGAGTTGAGTATCAGGCCAAGAAGGAAAAGGAAGTGTCTACGCTTTCCCCATTAAGCAAGAGTATCATTCATATTAGTGCATTTGAAAATGAATATTCTCATTGCAATACAACACATCAGAGAATCCATAAGAGAATGTAATCAATAAAGGCAATTCCATTCCAACCATATACACCAAGAAATCCCATCCGCCATCAGAAAAAAATACATAAATGAGTAAATAAAAAGGGAATGTACAGGAAGAAACTGAAGGTAGCTAACAATAAAATATAGTAGATTAGCGGAAATCAAATAAGTAGTGAAGTAGAAAATATTAAATATACTTGCATCACTGCACTAGGAAAGAAATTATTAAGCACGTTGAGAACTTTACAAACTCCAGGGGTCGCTCACTGTCAGAGAACAATTTTTTAGGATGTTTTCTACTGTTTTTCTTCACAAAAAGAAACAAAAAAAATGATGTTTTCCCTATCTTTTCCAAATAGAAAACATGAATTTATTACCCAACCAAAATCAACATTAATTGCAATCATACCAACATAACTATAAATGGTAAAAATGAGAATTTAAAGTTTTACTAGAACAGCACCAATCACAAGCCTTAATCCCACCACATTAAGTAGTCTACATGAATTCTGGACCTACATGCATCTCTATCTTTGGCCATATCCATTATGCTTGTGTCATGTCTTAAGGATTTTCCACCAAGTGAAAATATTAGTATTATAAATAGTAAAAATATTAATAACAACAATATCAGAATTATAAAATTTCTAGAATTGTATAAAACAATTAAAATTTATAATCGATATCATTAAAGTTTATCATTTATATTTTATTATCAATATCCTAAATATTCTATAGGTAATATTAATCGTATAATATTACCAATCTAATATAATAATAATACTCCTAAAAAAATTTGTGATTAAAATTATAATAGGCAATATCATGAATATTGCATGGATATTATTAATTTTATAATAATATTATAATACCAAGCAATGCATCTATAACAACTGAATATATAGTTTGTATAACCATTTTGAACATGTTTTCCAATTTTGAAGATAAAAAAAATGGTCCTCCATATTGAATGAAAACTATATATGAAATAGAAAAATGGAGATAGAAAACTGAAAAGCATTTCCTACAACTAGGGGCGTGCATAATTCAGTGCAAAGCAACTAATTAGGGTTGGTTTAATTTTTTTTTTAAAATATGATTTGGTCTGTAAATTTTGGAAGGTATGGTTTATTTTTGGTTTCAGATTGTCTTAACAAAAAAAACCAAAACCAAACTGTAATATTACATTATATAATATATAATATATAGCGTTATCAAAAAATATATCTTTCAGCAAAAAATATTATTATAACTATAATGCTTGTCCTTTTTTTTGTTTAAAATTTTGTATAGAAGTTTTTATGCAAAACCAATGGTTTGAAAATTTGCACTGAAAACATTAATTTTATATAACTTCTAAAATTTTCCAAATTGTGGCTCAAACAAAACTAAACCTTAATTTATGGTTTGTTTTGGCTACTAAAAAATGGTTTGATTTAGAACATGAGCAAACTATCTTAATGGAAAAGGAAACTGGTAGATAACTTACCCGAATCATATTCAAAGCATCTCGAGGTCTTAACATTGAGTTTGGCTGACTAGAACCAACTCCAGAAGGCATATTAATAGGGCCAGGCATCACTGCCATACTGGAAGCAAGCATACTCCCAGATTTCAGCATCGGTGGAGGAGCAATTCCTTGGAGCCCAGGCCGTCCCATAGGCATACTTCTGTTCATCAGAATACCCATGCCATTCCCACCAGGCAACATGCGAACACCACGATCAGTAACTGGAGGAGCCCCAGAAACAGGAAGGCTGGACTGTTGAATGTTTCTACCAGATAACATATGATTATATTGCTGTATTCTCTGCTGCTCATCAACAAAAGATGATCTAGAAGCACCACTTCTACCATCCCTAAGAGCAGTAAAGTGCCATAAGACAATCAAACAAAACAAGAATCTGTTTATGCATACAAATACAATGTTCAGCTAAAAAACATGATTTACCTTGTGGAGGCATTCAGTAGACCAGATGGAGAAGAAAAGTTGTTGGCAAAACTCATGTTAGGGGATCCTTGTGATGAAGAATTTGCACCAGAAGGATGTATAGATGCAACAGTTCCCTGACCTGATATTGCCAAACTAGCATGAGAACTTTGGTATCCAACGGAAAGAACATCAGGGTTTGGTGGACTTGTATCACACAGATCAAGAGGCCTTCATTGAAAAATTTGAAGACAAAACAGTTAGAAATTCCAATTTATTGAGTAAAACAATTGCATTGAAACTATGATCTAAAGAGATTAAATTATTCCATCCGAGAACAATGAGTAGCAGTTACTATAAAAAGACAATAAACTGCACAGAAGCACCAAAACTTACGTGAGAGGAGGTCCTCCATTCAGGTTGTTTGGGCAAGCTTCAGAAAGAGCAGCTCTATGAGAACTGTGTGGCTGAATTTGTTTTGTGTCCTGTTTATCCTTCTTCATTTAAACCCAAAAAATAGATGCAAAAGAAAAAACAAAAATGGAGTATCAAAATTATGAATGAATTGAAAACCATTAAAAACAGGTGCATTAGTGCGCTTAAAGGTAGCTTCAGACTCTTATTCTATTTTTGTCCCGTACAACATTTAACACATTTATAATCTACGTCACTGTTTTATTTTTCAACTCTGACAATTTTCAACTAATGCCAATTTACTCCACAATGAAAACTCATTTTTTTTTTTTAACTTTCAGGCCACTGCTATTCCAAAAGCTTAAATTACCAAGAAAGAGGTACAACAATGTATATAAAACAGAGTGCACCAGTGGATCCAGAGTGACATGCAAAATAAGAATGCGAAGGGAGAAGAAAACAATAATAATAATAATAATAATTAATAATAACAATAACAACAACAATAATAATAATAATATAATGAGATTTGAACTCTAGATTTTTTATAAGGTCCAACCATGGTGTTACGTCACAATTACTCCCAAAAGGTTAAATTATGGAAAGGGGGCATAAAAAATGCATATTAAGTTTTCCAACATCTTCAACTGAAGGAGATGAATGGGAATAAACTGCAGCTTCAATATGACTAGTAGAAAAGAGATGGACTCATGCAATGCCTCAGCTGGAAGGAGACATCAGATTTAGATCTCTCATACAGAAAATTTCAGTCAATTTCCCCTAGACTCATTTTTAAATTTGAAAAAATTGCAATAACCACCCCTGAGGTTTCCCCTAATTGCAGAGACTAAAAATACAATAAAATGAACAAAATACCTTCATTCTCTCCTCTCTCTGAAATAAAAAAAATAAAAAATATATACTGCTCGTGATTGGCAGATGGCGGTTGACCACCATCATGGGTTCAGCAAAGGTTAAGCTAGCTATCCCTCAATCCAGAGGCTGGATTAAGCCATGGGTTCGCGGAACTCTGGAGAGAGAGAGAGAGAGAGAGAGCTCAACGACCTCATACCATCGGTTTTAGATGACCCAATTGTGAGTGAGAGAGTATTCGAGAAAGCAGGCAAGCCAATATGCTGGTATCCCATGGCCGTGCATAAAGGTTGAGTTCAATACCCAATTGTAGATTCTGTTGTAGCATCTGAAGAACCCTATCCTGTGCGTGAAGAATCCCATATACAGGGATGGGTTTGCTGTATAGACCCAATTCTGGGTCTCTGCAACTCAAACCCCAAACCCCATCACTGGGGTTAACAGCGTCACCGCCCTCTAAGATCAACAGTTGATGAAGAAGAGAAGACAAAAAAGATGCAAAAGATAAGATGAAGAAGAGGGTTCGGCTGAACCCCTCTACCCCTCTCTCTGTGGTGATCTTTGGTTGGAACCCAGCCATGCTGTTGGGTTACAGACTTCCTTTCAGTCAACTGCAATGGTCGGAGGGTGAGAGGGATAGGGAGAGAGAAGGGAAGGAAGTCTCAACCATGAACTGGGGAGAGAGGATGGAGATTCTGTTTTTTTTTTTTTTTGGGAGGGGGGGTATTTTAGTCATTTAAAAAAATTCACTGGCATTAAGTAAAGGTTAGAACAACACAGTAAAGTCAAGGGAAGTTGCTGCTATTTTAAAAACCTCAGGATGCAGCTTGTTTTTAGGCCAAATCTGAGGGGTACCAGTGCATTTTTCCCTTTAATTTTTTGTCATTTAAATTCCCTATATGAATATTCCATAAAAAGTCAACATTACTGCTTGAGACTAAAAGACTAAAATCAACAATTGCAGCCTACATAAAGAAAAAGCAAAATTTTTACATACAACATTAGAAGTTAAAGGATATGCATAAGACGCAACATAATTTAGAGACAGGGACACACCAATAGATAATGTGAAAATTGGCTAAAAGGCATCAGTTTGAGATAAAATGGTTGATTAACTTGAGTCCAAAATCATAATTAGAATTTGATGGATACAAATACATGCATTAGACCTCATTACAACTATAAAAACAGATTTACCTGTGACCTGTAGTAATGGTGCTTTTGTGAAATCTTAATGATTTTCTCAAGGTGAGATTTGATCATGTCCTCTTCCACTGGGCTTTGCAATTGTTGAAACAGTAGCCTAGCACTGCCCTGTTTGACATCAGATCCAACAGTCAATGAAATAGTTAAAGTAAGCTCAATGGTGGCAAGGACATATCTTGCTGATAAGTAAAGACAAGTGCTATCCAATTTGACTTGATAGGAAGGAAAAGGAAAAACTATTTAAGAGAAATAAAGGGAAAGAAAATGCCTTGGGAATGCCAGGTAGGGTAGACGGGTAAGGTTGAGAAGATCCTGAATCTTCACCGCTATCTGCACCATCACCAGCAGTCCCATCCATCAAAATCTTATGGCGCTCCTTGCATTCCTTGGGCTTCCGGAACATGCACTGCATGAGTGGAAGAAGCCAATAATAATTAGTTACCACAACACAAAATATAAATGTATAGTACACACATAAGCAAATGTTCATACAGAGATATATGAGAAAATAAAGAACATATTAAATATTGTCGGAACAAGTGACCTTGTCTTGCAAAGTATTGTTGATAGCATCACTCACAAGCTCCCAATTTGGACCCATATCATGTACAAGGACAATAAGAGCCTGAAGAATTCAAAGCCAACATGAGTTCAGTACACAACCATATCTCCAGCAACAAGGAAAGATTATGAATATAAATGCATGATGCTTCATGCTTTGCAAGGATTGGATGAGGATTGTATTTGTACACAGTCTTCCCTTTGCTTTTCTGTAAGGAGGCTATGTCCAGAACGTGAATCCCTTGACCTTTCAGTCACAAAAAGCAACCTTACCATCGCTATCAAGGCTTTCCCTCTAATGATTATGAATATAAAGAAGAAAATTAATATGTGTGTGTGTGTGTGTGTTAACCTGATCTTCAATTGGTAACCATGAACTTCCTGGAGCTTGGTGCTCAGCAGCCATCTGCATAAAAAAGAAAGAATGCTCAAAATCCATGCATGTGCATGCACAAATGCATAAGTAGACCAAATGAAGCTAGATATGCAAGAAGGGAATAGAAGACATAGGCAAATCTCTAGTAGTACCTTCTTGGATTTCCTTGTCCGATTGCGGTCACCAACAATTTTAATAAGCTTATTTGGGTTAGACATATTACTCATTTGTGAAGCCACCGGTGAAGGAACTGATCCAGCCATTGGAGTAATATTGTCAAAAGAATTATCTTGTGATTGCCTCATCATCTCTGGCTTCCTCATAATGTGTTGGCCAAATAAACCTTCAGGTACCACAGAGAAAAATGCAAGGTCAAGGATAAAGGTCTAATGCATCTGTAAAACTAATTACTGTAACAGATATAATATGGAAACGAACACTTTACCACTGTTTCCATTGGATTCAAGTTGATGGCCATCCAATCTCTTTCTCGAATGATCCCTCTGCAATTCAAAAAGGACGTGCAACCAACTTAAAGGCAACTCAAGTATAACAACTAAACTATGCACAACAACTTTGCGTGGCTGACCAAATGAATAAACATGGAAGAAACATTAATCAAGCAATAATAGCAAATAAGGAGCATTTATAAATAAATAAATAAGAGGAAGGGGAGCGGGAACATATTGTTTTCAGGATAATTATTATCATAGTGTTCAGTTGTGTCACCAAGGCAAAAGAAAAGCAATATGCCTTCAATTTTCTTTGGAAACATCTGAAACAATTCCATTAATGATCTAACAAAAACAAAAACTATACACAAATTTTAAATTTCCATAGAAAACCAGATAATCTTAACACATGTAAGCACATTCACAAATCCAAAGCACAATGTAATTTAAAAATTATCAGCTCAGGCACAAAAAGATTCATTAAGCACAACATAACAAGCCTTTATCCCACATAGGTGCGAACATACAAAGATTCATTAATTAATTTTTTTCATTAGAGGTTTAAATTCAGAACAAACCAAAAGGCACTTTTTTGTTCTTCCGCTGGATAAAGATACATGTATATATATATATGTCTGTGTATATATGCTATTTCAAAAGTTATCAATGAAGACAATGTAGAAGATTCTTCATGAGTAAAGGAAAAAGTGAGGGAGAGCCAGTTTGAATAAGACATTAATCTTTATCCTTCAGATGCAGTACAAAAGTTTCTAGACTTGGTGGGAGACATTCAATCTATCAGAAAAAGGGAATGATTTTGTCCGATGGAGCACTGGAGGTTTGGTGATTAGGCAATTAATGGCTCTCTTTCGTCATGATGTGGATTGGTTATGTGGAGAGTTTGGCAATCTTAATGTTGTCCATTGGAAATTAGGAATTTTGGGTTTGTTTCAGGATAGTCCCTGCAAGCTTATGTTAAGATGTTTTGAGTGATGAGAAAGGTATGTTTCTTGCATTTGGTATATTGAAGGATGCTTTCTGCAGAGGGAGATAGACCCTAGATTTTCCTAGGAGCAGGTGGAAAGAAATTGGTGAGATATTGAATGTTGTTATCAGTCTTTATCCATGGAAAAGAGGTGATATAAGGAAAATCATTTCTTCAAACCAAGGCTGTCCTTTCCTGGCCAAGCTCTAGGTTGAAGGTTATTTTGACTCTGAGCCACATGACTATTCAGGTGACAGCTTACTATTCTATTGGTATATTGAAACTACTGAGTAGTTGTTTGGGGGAATTCCAAGAGTGGTTGGGGCCTGTTCTTATAGATAAGAGAGTGAAGAGATGGACGATGCTAGATAAAAGGTTTACAAACGTGGAGGTAAAAGATACATGTGATGCTTTCTTTTCTTTTCTTTTTTTTTTTAAGGTTTCCTACTATCATAGATGTCTAAAGAAGTATGAAACCTTGCCAGGCATTTGAGGATGACAACCTCTAACTAAAGGGTGGTGTCCTGCAGTGTGTTTTACTTCAGATTCAAGAA
Organism: Diospyros kaki; assembly: GCA_036245055.1. Taxonomy (NCBI): domain Eukaryota; kingdom Viridiplantae; phylum Streptophyta; class Magnoliopsida; order Ericales; family Ebenaceae; genus Diospyros; species Diospyros kaki. The sequence goes on along the minus strand of BSEG01000002.1, from coordinate 2,572,050 downwards.
CTCAATCTGGCCTGCATCCAGGTGTTTGGACTACTAATTGTCATGACCCCAAGGGCATTAGTTGTAATTGTTTCTTGTTTGTATTTCCCTTAGTTTGCAGTTACTTGAGTTGGTTAGTGTGTTAGTTAATTAGTTGGTCAGTGTGTTAGTTAATTAGTTGGATACTTGAGTGGGTTAGTGTGTTAGTTAATTAGTTGGTTAATAACTGAATGGTTGTAAACAGCCTATAAATAGGCTGTAGGTTAGAGAAGGACTATGGATGAATTGAATGAACATTCTGTTTTCCCTCTCTCTTCTCTCTCTCTCTCTTTGTCCCAACCATTCCCTTCTCTTCTCAATTTCCCCCTCTTTCTGTTCTGTTTCCTTCCTCTATTCTGTCCTTTCTTCTTCAATTTCCTCCAAAATCCCATTCTAAACCCTAGTAAATCCTAGGGTCGTGACAAGTGGTATCAGAACCGACAATTCTCAGCTGTGAGTTCAAGAAGTTTCAATAGTTGTTTTGATCCAATTTTGAAGGAATCAAAGTCAGATTCTGAGCAGAGAAATTCAATCAATGGAAACAAATTCCGACAGTGATAGTATGGATACAAGAATTGCAAATACTTGGGATAGTACTGACAGCAAATTGAAAGGTCTATCAAGTAAGTTTGATGAATGTTTGATTGGGTCTACCAAGAAGAATCAGGTTGGAAACGAGAGTTACAACGAGAAGTGCAACAAACTGAAACACGAAGACTCAATTATGGAGTATTTGGTCAAGTTTGAGAAACTGAAAGCACAAGCACTCCATTCTCATCCAACCTTGACTGAGTCTTTATTTGTATTGAGTTTCATTGATAGTCTTGACAATACGTTGAGGACTATGGTGAAAATGTTATGTCCTGCCACAATCCAACAAGCAACCGAGAGGACTAGAACACAAGAGTGGGCGCTAGAAGCTATTTACAGAAAGTATGGGTTGCCACCTAAAAGTTATCTTAAGAGCAGCCGACAGAATGGAGGTAATTCTATGGCTATTCCCAGTTTGCAACAAGAAGTTGATGGATTTCCTATAATTGATAAAGAAATTTGGGAAGTAAAAGATAATACGATTGAGGAGATCTCTAGGGAAGATGAGGAAGTAAAAGATGTGAAATTGAGAATGAATATGATCACAGCAACTGTGGATTTTGAAGACTTCAAGTCTATTTCTCTTGAGGAAATAGGTACTTCTCCAATACTTGATAACAATACAAAGCTAATTTTTGAGGATCTACAGAATAGAGCCAAAGAGGAGGAGGAAAAGGCAGTTCAAAAATGTCAACGTGTGGCAAAAGATTTTGTTGATCTTTTAGGCACTACCAAGGAAATGATAGCTAATGCTATTGTTGGATATTTCTTAGCCGTTGAAGATGTAAAAGAGTTGGTGCAGATTTTAGCAACCTCTTTCATTCATCAGATAAAGCTAAGAAGGAGAAAGAAAAAGAGGCCAAAGTAAGTAAGAGAAAAGAATAAGAAAAGGTAAAGAAGAAATCAACTTGTGAAGGTTGGAATTGGATGAAAAACAAGGTCAGCAGCTACAAGTTCTTGGGAACAAGAACTCTTTCAAGAAGGGGGGAAATGTCATGATCCCAAAGACATCAGTTGTAATTGTTTCTTGTTTGAATTTCCCTTAGTTTGTAGTTACTTGAGTTGGTTAGTGTGTTAGTTAATTAGTTGGTTAGTGTGTTAGTTAATTAGTTGGTTAATAACTGAATGGTTGTAAATAGCCTATAAATAGACTACAGGTTAGAGAAGGAGGACTATGGATGAATTGAATGAACATTGTGTTTTCTCTCTCTCTCTCTCTCTCTCTCTCTTTCTCCTAACCATTCCCTTCTCTTCTCAATTTCCCCCTCTTTCTGTTTTGTTTCCTTCCTCTATTCTGTCTTTTCTTCTTCAATTTCTTCCAAAATCCCATTCTAAACCCTAGTGAATCCTAGGGTCGTGACGCCTTCGGGGATGGAGCAGTCTTCAAAGCAATTCAAGATAGATTGAATGATCTCTTAGGTACTGATGCCAGTTCTGAAGATAAAGAACATTCTCGGTTGTCTACTTTCTAGTTGCATCTTTGGGAGACATCAGGTCCAAGAATCTCTGTTCAGAGCTCTTTGGGTACCAACCTTGAAATCTTCTCCAGGAGATCAATTAGAGCTTAACCCCCAGAGTGAGGTTGGTGGTGCATGAGATGCACTTCCACCATGCGTCAAGGGTAGGTGAAACACAAATTCCAAATCTCACAGACCACCTTGTTGTGTACCTAGGGTTTAGCCTAGGGTTGGATTGGCAATCGGAAGGATTAGATTGAATAGAACCAAGAATAGAACGATTGGAGAGGGAATTTGGACAAAAATGGGGGGGAAATTAGAGAGAAATGAGGAAGACTTACAGAGGGGAACGAGGGGAGAATGGGAGAGAATTCTAGAGGAAAGAAATTCAACATGTTTTTCCATCTCTAGCTGTGGCTTATATAGCTTCACAGCATTGCACATACACCCATGTGCAGTAACAACAATGACCATAACTGTCTATAATTAAAACAAATATCTATAATAGAAAATGGAAAGAAAATTACAAAATATGGTAATGCGTGTAAGCTAAATACTATTACATTTCCTACTCTATCCTTGGGGATCCTCAGGGTCATGACAATTCCCCCCTCCTTGAGAAAGTTCTTCAACAATTGGTCACTGCTCTTACCCAATACCAGCTCTCTCAATTTGTTCCATTCCTCTTTCCTTCTTTCTACCAAGAACTTCCATAGGAAAAACTTCATCGAGCTCAAGCCCAATACAATCACCCCCAGTAATAGTTATCTAATCAAGCTTGGTCTCCAATCTATGGACATGATCAACCACTTCCGGACTGACATAGTTAGTAGCTGAACCTTGGAGTCCAACGGAAGGACTATCCGTGTCCGTGACTTCCGTTAGTACTTCATTACCGTCCAATACAAGTAAGGGTGGTAGATCTACATCCATAGTTGCAGTTACTGTATCTCCATTCAACCCACGACCATGCTCTGCTGCAAAAACATTAAGAGCATTCTAGAAATGCAACAATGGAAATTTGTAGACTTGTCTTGGATACTCAGACCAAGGTTGTCCGTGAGCATTAGAATTAGGAGTTGTTGTGACTTCAATCCCGGCCAACGGCTCCTTGGTGGCTGCCATAAGACCTTCATCCCAAACTTCTTTCCCAACATGATTTACAGCCAAATTATCTAATGAAACAATATCCTTGCCCGAACTATCAAATGTATGGAAGCCATCTACATAGTAGTTCTCACCTCCAATCTGTTGTATAGACTGATTATTACATGAATCATCAGCCTCCAGTTCTTGTAAAGTGTGGTATATACAGATCTCTTCATCCAATCTTCTTTCCTCTTCAGAATCTTGAGTTACCATTGTTAAGTTCGCTTCGATTCCAGCACCAACTTCCTTAATATTGACTGAATTTTCAGTCGAAACCTCCTAATTCCATTCAAACAATTCAGTCACTCCTTTTTCCTTGTGTTTGCTGGAATTTCCCTCTATATGAACTTCTTTTTCAATAATATCAAATTGTCCCTTTGCATTTGCTGCCCTATCAACCCGTTCACTACAGATTCCGTTTGGATAATGCCATTCACCACCAATATCATCATTGATGTTGCAGTCCTCCTCCTTGATAATTTTGCCTAATTAAAATACTCCTTGTAGCTTCCTCCTAAACCAGAATACTTCTTCTGCTCAACATCGGAGGTGATCAATGAATATGATTCTCGCCAATTTGACTTCTCCTTCGATTGCTCCATTTTTAGGAATTCCTCTTTGTTAAAATTTTCGCAATAATCATCGAAGAATTCAACGAGAAAGTTGTAGTGATACTTCTTAGTCAGTATCATCGCAAACTCCTACAACTGCTCGTGTAACATACGACCGAATTCCTCACACGTTTTGTGTACCACATTTCTTGCTTTCTTGTCCAATTGGCTGAACTCATTATCAAACTTCTTTTCCCATACCTGAGGCTTTTGGCCAAACTCCTCATGTTGCTTGCCTCCAACTGAAAATGCAGTCTTCTTCTGCTACAATTGAGACCCCATTTGTGTCATGTTTGACTACTCCTCATGGCCGATTTCTCACAAACAAGACACTTCAAAGACCAAAGGGCAGGAGTTTTGTGCATTCTTCTGTTTTGCATGTTGTAACATTTCCTATACTCTCGGAATTATCATCAAAAACACCTGGCATGCTCACCTCCAAAAATTGAACGAAAATCCTAATCACTAGTCCATTATAGCTGTTAAATATGATAAGTAAGGGGGTATTAGTGTATTTATCTCTAAGTAAATGTAGGCATATATATATTCTTGTATTGTTCTCTTGAGAATATACAGTTAGTGTATTTTATACATCTAACATGGTATCAGAGAACAAATCCTAACCTAACCCTAACCCTAGCCGCCGCCGCCGCCGCTGTCAACTGACGCCATCACCGCCAGTCGCTTCGCCCGCCGTCGCCATCACCGTCGGTTCCTTCATCGGCCACTGGCTTCACTGGTTTTGCGGCCATCGCGGCTCTTCTTCTCCATATCCGGCTATCGCGGCTCTCCTTCTCCAGATCCGGCCATCTTCCGGCCGCGCCCAGACCCCGTCGTCGTCGTCGCCGCTCCTGTCCAGATCCGGCCATTCTCTTCCGGCCGCGCCCAGATCTGCCCAGATCTAATCTTCCGACCGTGCCCAGATCTCATCCTCACCGTCGCCGCGCCTGTCCAGATCCGGCCCTCTTCCAGCCGCGCCCAGAGCTCGCCCTCGCTGCCGCCGCGCCTGCCCAGATCCGGCCGGCCATCCTCTTCAACTCCGGTGACAGTTTCAGCTTCTGTGGGCCCAAATCTGACATTGCTCCAGATCTGTCCTTCCTTCTCTTTGGTCCTATAATCCAATCTGCTCCAGATCTGCAACTTTTGTGCGCCCAGATCTGACATTACCCAGATCTGCTACTTTTGTGCACCCAGATCCAAATCTGCTCTTCCGCGTCATGGCTTCATCTTCAGCTCACTCTTCATCCACAAGCCGCTCCACCATGTCCACACCCGTGACTGATCGTGGTCGTCGGGGTGGTGGTTGTCATCGACCCCATTATTCCTATTGTAATTGTCTTGGTCACACTAGAGAGACTTGTTATCGTCTACATGGTCGTCCACCTCACGCAGCCAGTACTGCTAACATGATTGTGGGCGCTTCAGAGGGTCAGGCATCTATCACACCCAGTGATTCCTCACCAGTGACTATCTCCGAGGGGGAGTATACTCAGTTTCTTCAGTTCCGGGCAGCACAACAGGCTACTTCACCTGTCACATTCTTTGCTAACACTGGTAACCCTACTGCCTGCTTTACTAAGTCTTCATCTTCCCTTGGCCCATGGATCTTCGACTCTAGTGCCACCAATCACATGTCTGGTAATCGTTCTCTCCTATCTCATGTTCAAACTTCGCAGTCTCTACCTCCTGTTACATTGGCTGATGGCTCTCAAGCCTCAGTCACGGGTATTGGTACTGCATTACCTCTTCCTACTTTACCATTATCATCTGTTTTACATTTATCACAATGTACCTTTAATTTGCTCTCTGTCAGTCAACTTACTCGCAGTCTTAATTGCTCTATAACCTTTTCGTCTGATTCTGTTATTGTGCAGGATCGGAGGACTGGACGGACGATTGGCACAGGGCTTGAGTCTCGCGATCTCTACTATCTATCTCTCCCTGATTCTTCAGTGGCGTGTACGACAACATCTTCCCCATTACAAGTCCATTGTCGGTTGGGGCACCCATCTCTTCCCAATCTTAAGAAGATGGTTCCCAGTCTCTATAGTATTTCTTCCTTAGAGTGTGAGTCTTGTCAACTTGGGAAACATAGTCGTAGTTCTTTCCCAAGTAGAGTCAATAAACGTGCTAATTCTCCTTTTTCAGTAGTCCATTCAGATGTATGGGGTCTCAGTCGTGTCAATTCACAAGACGATTTTCGTTATTTTGTAACATTTATTGATGATTTCTCTCGAACTACATGGTTATATTTAATGAAAACGCATTCAGAACTATTTTCAGTCTTCACTACATTTTGTGCTGAAATTAGAACACAGTTTAATTTGCCTATCCGTGTTCTTCGTAGTGATAATGCTCTTGAATATTTGTCTCTCCCATTTAAATCTTATATGGCATCCAATGGGATTCTTCACCAGACTTCGTGTCCTAGAACCCCACAACAAAATGGGGTAGCTGAACGCAAGAATCGTCATTTAATTGAGACAGCCCGCACGCTTCTCCTTCATATGCATGTTCCACTTCAATACTGGAGCGATGCTGTTTTAACTGCATGTTACTTAATTAACCGCATGCCATCTTCTGTTCTTAATGACCAGATTCCTCATTCCATTCTTTTTCCTCGAGTTGACTTATATTCTCTTCCTCCTCGTATCTTTGGGAGTACGTGCTTTGTTCACCATCTTGCTCCAGGTCGTGATAAGTTATCCGCTCGTTCTGTCAAATGTGTTTTTCTGGGTTATTCTCGCCTTCAAAAGAGGTATCGTTGCTACTCTCCTCAATTAACTCGATATTTTATTTTAGCAGATGTTACCTTCTTTGAGTCATCTCCTTATTTCCCTTATTCGTCTGCGATCTCTGATTCTATGTCTGTTGGGTTACCTTTGCCTATCCCTTTTCTTGACCTAACATCATCTCCAGCTCCAATGTCTTCACCCTCTCCACCATCCTTTACCTCTCGCCTTGATCGCTCTGATCTTCAGGTCTATCAACGGCGTCCACAACTCGTGGCCCAACCAGCACCGACAGTTGTCGTTAGTCCGCAGGAGCCGTCTCCAGACTCATTCCCTGTACCAGTTCGTTCTTCCTCCTTCGGTCCGTTGCCTTCGACTCTTGATCTTGACTTGCCTATTGCTCTTCGTAAAGGTACTCGCCATCCTATTTCCCACTCTGTTAGCTATGATAATTTGTCCCCTGGATATTCTGCTTTTATTTCTTCTTTATCTTCTGTGTCACCTCCTAAATCTGTTCCCAAAGCTCTTTCCCATCCAGGGTGGCGGGCTGCTATGGTCGAAGAAATGTCTGCTTTACATTCCACTGGGACTTGGGACTTGGTACCTCTTCCCAAGGGTAAGTCTACTGTTGGTTGTCGCTGGGTTTACACTATTAAAGTTGGCCCTGATGGTCAGATTGATCGTCTTAAGGCTCGCCTTGTTGCCAAAGGATACACTCAGGTTTTTGGTTTTGATTATGGCGATACATTTTCTCATGTTGCTAAGATCTCCTCTGTTCGCCTTTTCTTGTCCCTTGCTGCTATGTTTCACTAGCCTCTTCATCAACTGGACATCAAAAATGCCTTTCTCCATGGCGATTTACAGGAAGAGGTGTATATGGAGCAACCTCCTGGCTTTGTTGCTCAGGGGGAGCTTGGCTTGGTGTGTCGCCTTCGAAAATCTTTATATGGTTTAAAATAGTCTCCTCGAGCTTGGTTTGGTCGATTTAGTTCAGTTGTTCTTGAGTTTGGGTTAACTCGAAGTGAAGCTGATCATTCTGTTTTTTATCGTTCCCAGTCTGGCTGCCACATTCTTCTAGTGGTGTATGTTGATGATATAGTACTTACAGGAGATGATGATGTTAGTATCACTGAATTGAAGGCACATCTTCACCAACAGTTTCAGACTAAGGATCTGGGTCCTTTGAGATATTTTTTGGGTATTGAGGTAGCTCGGTCAAAGCAAGGCATCTATATTTCTCAAAGGAAGTATGCCTTGGATATGCTAGAGGAGACAGGATTGCTTGGATGCAAGCCCATAAATACCCCTATGGATCCAAATATAAAGTTGTTACCGAGACAGGGGGAGCCTCTTTCTGATATTGGGTGCTACCGTCGACTAGTCTTGATATTTCATTTGCTGTGAGTGTGGTAAGTCAGTTCTTGGATTCACCTTGTGATAGTCACTGGGATGCAGTGATCCGTATTCTTCGATATATTCAGGCTACTCCTGGCCGGGGTGTATTGTATCAAAATCATGGGCACAGTCAGATTGTGGGATATACGGATGCTGATTGGGCAGGATCACCTAGTGACAGGAGATCCACATCTGGATACTGTGTATTTGTGGGTGGAAACCTAGTCTCTTGGAAAAGTAAAAAGCAAACTGTTGTCGCCAGATCCAGTGCAGAGGCTGAATACAGGGCAATGGCCATAACAACATGTGAGCTAGTGTGGTTGAAGCAATTAATTGAGAAGTTAGGGATTACGCAGGTTAAGTCTATGCAATTGATTTGTGACAACCAGGCTGCAATGCATATTGCTTCTAATCCTGTGTTTCATGAAAGAACTAAGCATATTGAAATTGATTGCCATTTTGTTAGAGAAAATGTGCTTTCTGGGGATATAGTTACAACATATGTGGGTTCCAACGATCAACTGGCTGATTTACTTACCAAGTCTCTTAGAGGGTCTCGTGTGAATTATATTTGTACCAAGCTGGGCATGCTCAATATATATGCTCCAGCTTGAGGGGGAGTGTTAAATATGATAAGTAAGGGGGTATTAGTGTATTTATCTCTAAGTAAATGTAGGCATATATATATTCTTGTATTGTTCTCTTGAGAATATACAGTTAGTGTATTTTATACATCTAACAATAGCCACGAGGATAACCTCGCTCTGTGACGCCTTTTGATTCGAACCGTGAGGTGATCGGAAATCACCTGACCCTGCTTATCCCTTCAATTCCAAAAAATAATTATCGAAATTATCGGCCAAGAGTCACTCACCGGCTGCACCTTCCAAGTTCAAATTGAGGGTTGATCGCTTGCTTGGAGATTAACCACGTCAGAAGCGACAATCTAGAACCAATCGAAATCAACCTAGTTAGATTGCCGACGAATTCTGCCTTCCGAACACCGTCAAATCTACCACTAGACCACCTTCGTAAATCACAATTGGAGATTACTACCTCCAAACACCGAACCACATTCCAAATCACCAGAGTCGTCGAACCTACTCTGCCTAATCATCGACCGCAATTGACGACGACTGCATCTCCTACTTCCTCGTCCAAATCACTCGTGAACCTCTTGGTCGTCCACGTCACCACCTCCAACAGACTCCCTCACCAATCGCGAACATTGTCTATTCGTGACACCTCAGGTGTGCTTGCCTATCGACTCACTCCAATCGCGAACACTCCTCTGTACTAATCATCGATGGGCTCAAGTCATTTTATGTTCATTCGTGGATCTTCTACTTGACTCACCAATCACCGCCGTCGATCATCGGACTTGCTTGCTCGAGCTCCTCTCACCCACATGCAACGACCTAGATAGGTTTCGAGAGTTGCTGATTTCATTGCTCGAACTCGCCTAACTACTACCGGTTTTCATAATCGCCTCTGCCTCATCTTCACGTCTAAAATCGATTGAAATCACAGCCGAAGAAAGACTGTTTTGATACCAATTTATCGTGTACCTAGGGTTTAGCCAAGAGTTGGATTGGCAATCGAAAGAATCCGATTGAATAGAACCAAGAACAGAACAATTGGAGAGGCAATTTGGACAGAAATGGGGGAGAAATTAGAGAGAAGTGAGGGGGAGTTATAGAGGGGAACGAGGGGGAGAATGGGAGAGAATTCTAGAGAAGGAAATGAGAATATTCAGTTATCATTCAACATGCTTTTCCATCCTCTCTAACTATGGCTTATATAGCCTCATAGCATTACATATGCACCCATGTGCAGTTACAACAGTGACCATAACTGTCTATAGCTAAAACAAATATCTATAACAAAAAATGGAAAGGAAATTACAAAATATAGTAATGCATGTAAGCTAAATACTATTATATTTCTTACTCTATCCTTGGGGATCCTCGGGGTCATGACACACCTTTCAAGTATGGATGAGGTTGCTCCATATTGCATGCTTGAGTGTATGTCAAATTGTCACTTTTCATGCTTCAGTTTATTATTTTGGGTCAGGTAGTGTTGTTTTATTTTCTTCTTGGTTTTGTTGTTCGGGGGTGTTGGGGGGATAAAAACTTTAGTCAAGGCCCAACGAACTGTTCATGGGTACCTTGATGAGTTATTCTGATCTCAAATTGGGTCTCTTTCAACAAGCCCATTTTATTAGAACACATCCCTGCCCAGGCATATTGTGCATTCTGGCCTAGATTTCTACCAGTGCTGTCAACATTATTCTCCTACAGATGTTTCTAATCCAGATCCCTTGCCTGTAGGCTATGGGCCTTGAAGGTGTGGGTATGAGGATGTGGAATCAGATTCTGTTCTCCTATAGCTTGTTGGGGGGTTGCTTAGACACAGGGATTGGGGAAAAGGAAGTAGCAGGTGATTCTATCTCCAGTGGCTTTGCGAGGTCAATGGTTTACTGCCCTTCAGTAGGGGATACCAAAAGTGATGATTCGTCTGGTGATGGCTCCATCAGTACTGGAACTTAACCTTCTGTTCCTCACTCTATCCAATCTAGTAAGTTTGCTTCCTATAGTGAAGCTATTTGGCCTTTGGTAAATCCAAGGTTTAGATATAAGATGAGATTAGCTTTGATTCCATCCTCTTTGACAGTTATTCTAAGACTAATCAGTCAACCCATAAGGTTTTCTTCGATGTTTGTGAAGGCAGACCAAATGGCCGGATGGGGATTTGTGAGAAATTTTTAAGGGGCCTAGGGTGGGTGATAAGTTGGGTTTGGCTGTTCCTGGGTACCAGGAGGGGTCAGAAAGCCTTCTAGTAGTTGCTGGGGTTCTTCACAGCTTTTCTTTTTCTTTTTTTCTTTTTTTTATGGGGCAGTAAAGAGCTAGGAATTTGTGCTCCCACAGAAATCACTTCTGCTGTACATAAACTCTATTAGTTCTCAAGATTTTAAATTGGGTGGGGAATGACAGGAAAGGGAAGCTAAAAAGAATGTGTGACACAGATATTTCTTATATAAGGGAACTGCTTTTAATCTTATCATGTTACATGTGCTAACAATTACCCAGGAGATAATGCTGGAAATAGTTTATGCTCTCACTCACATTTAAGTTCCAAAGAATGTAGTGGAAACCAAAAGGAAAAGCATTCAAATATCATCCAAAGAATTTTAGCCATAAATATTTGAAAAATGGCAGTATTGTCTCTCAAAAATATCTGGGCTATACAAGAATCAAGTAATTTTAAAACTTTTGCTCCTTAAACTGAATTTCTTTAGTTAAGAAGGTCAAACCAATGCAGCTCATACAAGCTATTATGTTTCACTAATGAAAAGTGAAGATTGAACAGTACCTGCTCATTCTGTAAATTGATGTCCAGCCGCCATCTTTGCTCAAAGGCAGAACCCTGGCAACAAGGACAGAACTCAAACAACAATAAGAATTAAACAAAACAAAACTACAACAATCACAAGCCTTAATCCTACTAGGTGGGAAACAGAACAAAGAGGAAACTAAATATAGATTCCAACTGCAATGAAACCTTATCATAATCTAGTGGCAAACAAGAAACATTGCATACCAGATGCTTTGACTTCTTCTTCTTTCTAGGTTTTGATACATCTACGGAGTCAAATGGTAATTGCTTTTCGAAGTCCCCCACAGACTCAAATTCAAAACTATTTGGGATCTGGGATACACCACGCAACGCACTTTGATCATCCTGAAAAGAATTGGTATCACCACTGGAGGCATCTGTCCAACTGGGGCCCTGAAAAACTCCAGATGTACCAGCACTGAAAGGGCTTACACCCCTCTGCCTGGAAGCAGTTCGAACACGTTTTGTCGGGATGGAACCAACATTAAGACTGCTGGTAGGCCGTTTTCCCATTAGAACAGATGGGTGAGTCCCAACTTTATTTTCCATGCATTGCAGGAACTGAAAATCAATTCCCAGATCATTTGTTCTTGATCTTTGAATATATGACTTCAGTGTGCTTTTCCTTTTCTTCTGGGAAGACTTTGTTGGTCTGCGACCTTCAAAGGCTCTTGACAAATAGTAAGTGCTTGTTTCTACTTCATCATCTTCATAGGCATTATCTTCAGATGCGAAATGTAATTGGAATTAAAATCAATAGCTGTTCAATAGCTGTATGAGATAAATCAACAAGCAAACAAAAAAGTTACCATAGAAGTCCCACTATTACCTGCTGCAGCATCACATGTAGAAGTCTCTGTTTCTTCTTGGCCACTATTACTAATTTTCTATAGAGAAAATAAAAGGGAGAAGAAGATATTCTAGTGAGCAAGCTAAAGCAACTAGGGGAAGATATATAAGAACTAAAATTGAACCCAAAAAATAAAAAAGAAAGCAACCATCCTTGATAGTTTTCCTTGGAAAAAAATTCTAAAACAGGCTGTATGATATTCATGTCAGCTCCAAGGATAGAATTACTCCAAAAAATAGGCTTGACAGAAACGGACCAAGGATTCTGATAACCAAATATATCCTTTTAGATAAGCAAGCAAATGTGCATAACAAATGCATACAGTGATATCAAAGGTCATGCGACTGGAAGGAAAAGAATAACTTCCAGTAACTGTTTCACAAACTGATTTTCACAACTGTTGGAACAGAAACTTGATATTCTGATTCTGATCTTTCTCAGAAACTTGTACTGCTTCTTGTACAAGATATCCAAGTAAATTTAGGCATACCAGTGACAAACCATGCTGAGGATACACCTTGCATGAGAGGTAAGGTTCCCTAGATTAGTATAAACTCTTACCTGTATCTCATTGTTAATTGAAAGGAGGAAGAACATCACGAAAATGAAACATAGCAGCAGCAACACATCATTTGTATATTGCATATGATAAAGAAAGGAACGAGCAGCATACTTACCTCAGCTTGTGCCAGGTGAGACTCAATTAAATTTCTGTATATTTCCATTGAACCAGGAGGCACCGTATAGAAGAGGTTTTCCTGTGATATGAAAGACAAGTAAAACAATAAGCTACAGGTATACATCCCTTCAAGACATCAAATTTAGGCATCCTGAAACAGGTGATAAATGTGTGTGTATGTTTTTTTTTTCTTTTTTTTCTTTTTTTTTTTTTTTGTGGGGGTGGGGGTGGGGGGGGGAGCTGGGTATGGTGTTCAGAATAGATGATTAAACAAGCATACACTTTGTTTGGTCAGCAACAATACTATACACATATATATTAAGTCAATCCATACTTCTGAGAAGTGATCCTCCCATGACATTTCTGGAATGATGAAATCAGACATCCTGATAGGCATAGCCGGTGCTTCTACTAGGTCAACCACAACATGAAAAGCATTATGCTTCAAAAATCTCAGTGCATATCCCAGGACGGCATGTGAAAGATCTCTTCCACAATGCATCTCTTGCTCTTTGCCGATCTCCTGGCCGCCACCACCACCACGTACAGCATATTAAGTACAAAATAACTATAACAAAACTACATCAATTGCCAAGCAAAGTTCCTGCCCCACAAACCAAAAAGAAAAAAGAAAAGCAAAGCAAAAGAAAGAGCAGCTTGTTCATAATGAAGATTTGTGCAGGTTTGCTTATTAGCAATTTATTATACTGATGTTAGTAGCAAATCAGGAACTATTTTCAAATATTCTGCTGTTTGGAGAACCTTCTTTCATTGCACAAAACAAAAATGTAGCAACTATTGTTTGCGAAGAATATAGGATGTGAATTCATATACCACCCACAGTTTAAAGTAATACTAATGTCTTGTGCAGTTCCCAACTAAAGACCATAAAATAAAATATCTCATTAGTACTTTCACAAAAAAATTGACAAAGTCAAAACGAGTCTATATGTCGTGATAAATCAAGGCTAAGAACCATATGGATAAAGCAATTTTGACATGCATAAATAGGTTCATCTGTATATCCATCTTTTTATTGGATTTCTATTTTATCATCTCCATTTTTTTTTTCCAGCCTTTGTATCACACAAGGATACATTCTGTATGGTAGACATGTTCCAGAAAACAGGCAGAAACCAAAGACAACTCAGACAAAGACCAGGTACCTACTAAGATAAATTGAATAGTACTTTATCAAGATTCAAGATAACCACCACAAAATAGATTTTGAAATAATGTGTTCAGCAAACCCATTCCCATCAACCCTCCAGGATCAACCAAAGTCAAATTAACTGTTTCTATGAAGTACCTTTGCTGAATGCCAGAACTCCATGATAGCTTTTGCCATGGTGTGAGCCACTTTTTTTTGCTCTCGGCATACATTTTGTTCTTCAAATTTTAACTGGGAAGTATAAGCTATTTGATGGCATATTTGAGCAGCAGCATTAATCTTCCAAAGTCGCTCCTATAAGAGATAGACTTGTTGTAAATCATAAGGGTCAATACAGCTGCAAATATATATTTGAAATAGTTTAAAAAACAGATAGTTGCAATTAATATGTCTGGGTAAATTGCAATTACTATGTTAAATAGAAATGGTATTCGAAAGGCGTCCTACATAACAATGGACAAATTGGGGGGTGTCCCCGAATGTACAAGTCTCCGCTTTGCAAGGGTTGGGGGACGGTCATCTTTGTATGCAGCCTTACCCATTCTTTTCAAAGAGGCTGTCTCCACAACTCAAGCCTGTGACCTTCCAGTCACAAAAAAGCAATCTAATCATTGCTACCAAGGCAAACCCTAATAATGGAAAATGGGGAGAAATAAAAACTCTACCAAATCGAGGAAATCAAACCTGAACAAAATCATTTGCCATCCATTCCATTTCTTTCAGGACAAAGTCCCAGTGAGATTTCTGATGATTTTCCAACGGCATGGTACCAACATTCAACTCAGCAATCCTTTTACGCTTTGCCTGCGGACCACATTATGTCAGCCATACCTGCCTATTGATGAAGGTAACCATGAAGTTCCTTCGATGTTAAATAATTAAATACCATAAAACACGGTAATTAACAAATAACCTCTATAATCTGGGCCTCCTCCAAGATAGAATCTTCATGTTCCTTGTTTACCAATTTTGAGGAGATATCAGAACAAGTTTGTTGCACAGGAGAAACAACGGAAACCCTAGTAGCCATTGTGGTCCCTGAAACCCCACGAATAGAGGGGTCCATAGAGTCTTGAAGTCCACCAATACCTTTTTCTTTTTGGGAACCAATATGGTCACAAAAAGATGAATCCGTAGAATCTCGACGCGTATCACTCCCATTACTTTCCTTTGGAGGATTCAACATTTCATTCAATGACTTTCCAGGTGTCGCCTCCATATGTGATGTATTATTGCCACCTAGTCCCATTACCTCAGCACTTTTAATGCATGCCAACTGATTTTGCAAGGCAGGCCCCTTTCCATATATTTCTTCCTCGGATTTGAGAATAGAAGACGTACCTAGGGCGCTTTGAAGATCATAATTTGGTAAATCATTAACGAAAGCACAATTGCTAGCAGTCTTCTCCTTTTTTTCTTGTAAAAAGTCGCTGCATTCCATATTAGGTGTCCCCTCGAGCAATAAAGATCCTTCCTTAGTGTCTCCATTGCAATTGACACTTCTTAAATTATTGCACAGGTTACCATCATTATTTTTGTCTAAGATAAGGCTGGTTTGGGTACACAAGGATTCCAAATCTAAACCTTTTACACTGAACTCAGCAATGCTGTTTTCACCTTCATTTTCTGTGCCTTTTCTTTCTTTCTTGGCATCATCGATAACTCCATTCATCTTGATTGAGATGGACTGATCCTCAGTTTTTGTTGCAGCTACACAAGGTGGACATTCAGGCCCCCCAGCACCCATAACATAAGTTTCCTCAGCATCAACTTCCAAGCGTTGATTTTGCTGATTATACCGTCCCAATTCCCTATCTAACCGACCATCAGAAGGTAAAGCCTTAAGGGCCATACCACCATTTGAGCTTGATCGAGCACCATCACGATTTGGTCGAGACCTGTTTCTTCGCTTATATGCTCGACTCTTCGGGAGGCCAAGTGCATTGGATTCCCCTGATTCTTTGGCCTTCTGATTCCCGTCCAACTGGGAAGACTGTTTTAATGGAGAAATATTATCCCTGGTGGGAAGTACAGAGTTCCCATCACCTTCACGAAATTCACTTTCACCATCAAATAACAAAAGATTATCAGCACACTGGGGTTCACAAGCTGGAGGTGCACCGGGTCTGCCACTACTTTCAACAGAATCTCCATGTGGTGAAGCAGTCAAAGCAAAACTATCTTTAGCTTCACTGTATAAAGCAATGAGAAAGTAGACAGCCCAGGGAGGGAATTAATGAGGCAGAAGAATCATGAATGACCAAACAAAACAACCAAAGGTAAAAAAGGAAACCTGGTCACAAACTGTTCAGGACGGCGATCAGCTGCTGAAGTAGATTGGACACTAACAGAAGCAGCATTCACATATTTGAAATCCAAGGGATTTCCACCCTGAGGATAAGAAGCATTTAAAGACTTGAAAATGTTTAGACTGATTCTAAATCCATATAAATAATTCAAAAAACATTGAAAGGGGCATATATCCGTACTTTCTCTAGAAACTCCAGCTCTCTCCTCCATTCCTCACGCGCATCGTACTCCTGTCTGTTATTAACAATTAAGCTTGTAAAGATTGACAGCAAGCAACAAGCTATTAATTTGTAGCAATAATATCAATACACAGTATCTCACAGTAGCTGGGTAAAGAAGTATTAGGTGGCATTCTCACCTAAGCTCTGCTTGAGCTTTCTCAATTGCTGCTCGAAGCGAAGGGGTTTCGGCAGCAATTCCAACTCCGCCGTCAACAACTCCCCCCATGGAATCAACCTCAGCATTGACTAGAAGAGTAGATCCTAAGTTGAATCCATGCATTCCTGACTTGATATCTACAATTATCCCCCTCTTATAGATTCATGACTTCTGTCAGGTTCCTATTAGCAGAATCACAAGAATGGTGAGATTATAAGGAGAATTACAATTAGAACAACAGAAAATAGCAAAGGGTGAAGTAAAAAAAGATTTCATGCTTATAACGTTATAAAGCATCAGCTTCTCTACAATTGAACCCTGCATACAATCCAATTAGACATCATTAGCCTGAAATATGTGTCAAAAGTGATGTTGAATTAAAATGATATCACCTTGAACAATATGAACAATAATTGAAGCACTAATACGTTGATAAATCATATAGAACTTCACTAGATCCTATGTCCATATTTGACACCAAAGCTTCAAGGTCACATGTATGCGTATCCAGCACATCTAAAAGTGTAAACTGTAAACAATGATGGAACTCGTTTGAATTATCAACACTTCATCCATGCTTCCAGATATAGTAGCAAGGATCTGTATAACTTTAATTGTACACGAAAAAGGATATTAAACTCTTACAATTTGCTTCAATATCTTAAAATCCATACATAGAAAATGGTGCTAATAGCATCCCTACATCCTCGTTGTATGCTTGTGTAAAGGCGACCAGACAAACAGACACACTTCTTGTCACAGTCTTTCCTCGTTTTTACATCCACGCAACATAGCACATAGCTAACAAGTGAAAAATACATTATCATGAGGGCTAATCTGAAGATGCTAACAGATTAACACTATGGCCATAACTTCCAAGCATATAAGCAAGAAAAAGAGAAGACCCCAAGGTTATTTAAACAATTGTGGACACTTATCTTGTCTCCGAATATATGTACTAAATATGTTTGATGTGCATGGTAAATTTATCAATAAAAAAGGCCATTCCCAGTACACAAGACTCTCCACTTTGTGAGAGTCAAAGGAGGGTCATATTAATTCGTAGCATTTACTATACCATATTTATGAGTCAAAGGAGGGTTATATCTTAAGGCTGTTGTTTTTGTTGTTGTTGTGTTAAGAAATATCTAGCAAAAAAGTTCACTTATTTTACAAAGAACACCAAATATCACCCAAAAAAAAAAGGCATAATAACGACACTACAACAAGATATTATCAAAACCACTTATGTAAGCTAAATCAACCTCATCCAATTCATAGAAATAGGTAGCTAAAAACAAATGTATAAAATAAACTGAATCATCATTTATGGTAAATATCACAAGATGATGAACTCCTGTAGCGGCACACATGCGTAAATACAGCCAAGTCAGAGATGCAGCCCATATGTATAGGAAGGGCTCCAGAAAACTTAAAACATTAAAAAGTAAAACAAATAATATAGCATAGGTAAGTGAACACATATTCCTGAATACACATCCCAATGTTTAGAGTATACACTGCTACGGCATCATGGTAATCACCCAATCAGCGACCTTTGACACATTCATATTAACAGACCATATCCTCATCAAGTGAAAAAGGTGGTTAAGCAGAAAAAAGAACGATAGAAGACCTTCTTTATTGAAATCTAAGTGTGCAGACTAGAGAATCCATTGCCATCGAGCAGTAAGGATAATAGTTACAACAATGAAACCCAAAACTCACCCTTGAGCACAATGCACTCCGTGTTCTCTTTATCAGCACCACTACTATCCTTCAAAATTCTCTTACGGACAGCTTCGAGAGATCAACTAAAATTCACAAAGCCTAACCTCGCAATGAAGCACATACCACTTAACTCACCTGCAAGGTCATAACAAGTTCCTGCATTTAATCACACGTTTACTAAACAAGCTACGTGTAACGGCAAGACTTTAGCACGTAAACCTCCAAGCATTTGAGTCAAATTCGCAATAGTTTCCCCACCGCTGCCTCGAGGATCAACCCTAAATTCCAATCCGAACAGCAGTCCATATCCTAGGGTTTCCCCGACGTGCACATTTTAGACCAAAATCCTAGGGTATTCAGGCACCAAAGATTAAGAACTCACCTGAATTGTAAACAGCTCGCCGCAAAGTGCCGGGCACGCAGTCCTTGGAACTTCCTCTCTCCCTCCTAGGGCTTGGGTTGGGCGAAAAGACCTAAATTCGAATTAGCCCTAGAAAATAGCCAGCCATGCGAGCATTAAGCGAAACCCTTGTGAAACTCTCTCCCCTCTCTCAATACAGTTCAAATACGAATACAGATTCGAGTCTCCGTATATGTAATTGGTTCCTGGTTCATTCGTCTTCGCGCTCGAGCCCTTGTTTTCCCTCTCTAAAGCTGTTCTCTCTCCCTCTCTCTCTCTCTCTGTGGATTTGTATACTGTGCGCCCCTGCGAGTAGTGGGCTGGACATGCAGACGACGAAGAAGAGGCCTTTTCCGAGTCTGCTCTATTTTGGGCCTTTTTTGTGTTTTCCATTTTTGTACTAATAATTTTTTAATCACCTTCCTTTTTATATATTTTTTCGTCCTTTATTCTCTTATCTAATTCAACCTCTGCAACAAATATTCGACAAATTCTATTCATGTAGGATAAAATGATACCTAAAGTTTCGTCCAATAATATGGATAAAAGATAACAGAATTGCATGAATGCATGACTGAAAATCAATATAATATTTTTGACTTATAATATATTCATATATATTATTTTTAAATATAAACGACAATATAACATACACGTAAAGTCAAGCTCAAATAAGATAGTAAAATATTAGTTATTAAATATCAAATAAGTTCAATCTCAACTGTCGATGAATAAGTCATGTGAATCTTTTAACCCAATTAAATAAGAATTCAATAGCTCGGCCTAAAAAGAAACAATCTAATATTAAATTACAAAAATTAAATTATTTTCCCTTTTTATGAATTTATAACGTATTTTAATTTTTAACAAACATATCAATTTCAATTATAGACTATTATCAAATTCCTTTAAAATGAACAATTAATGTGGGGCATTCTTGCTCCATCTGTCACGTTATTAATATTTTTCAGAGTAATGCTATGAGTTATACTGATGATGATGTCATTAATTATGTGGTGTCTTTTCATTGGAGACGATTAAGAAGACCATATGATATTATTTTTTTTGCCTAATATTTTCTTCAATAAAAATATGACATGTGTCATGACTCATAATATTACTCTCTTTTTTGTATCATTGATCTGCCACATATCTGTTAGGATGACATGGTAAAATGTAAAAGGAAATTAAAAATAATATTTAAATGTTACGTTTGATATTATAGTAACACTTTATATTAATGTCATATATTATACATCTTTTATTGTCTAACTATAATAATTAAATTTATTTATCTTAGGAAACAGCGTGAAAGAGTCCAGGTGAGATGACAATATTCGTGGCACTGAAATAGGGGTTAATGGGTGTCAACCTCGATCTACTGTTTAGGAGAGTTAGAAGGATACCATGACTATTTGGATGGATTTTCATAGTCTTTTGGGGCTTTACTCCCTGAAAAGTCTTCAGTTGGCTGGTCTTTTGATGGGTTCTCATATGGGTTGGTACCAAATAAGTTAGCAACAAATGTACAATTAAAATGCCCACAGGGCTTCCCTACATGGATCATCCGATGCCTAATTTAGATGATGCTACCATCGAGGAGAAGTATGAATATATGTATGTATATATATATGTGTTGTGTTTCGAATTGATATATTTGAATGGGAGTCTTCCAATGGGTAATGTCCCAAAAGATCCATGGTGGACTAGGGTCAAAGTTTTCAAGTTTGGATACGGGTCTATCATTTCTCTTGTTGTGTAGCAATCGGATATTCATAGACATTGGCGGTGGGATCCACGTGATGTGTAATATATGTCTCAATGCATTGGATGAGGGAGAAGAACCTATAAGTATATTTCGAGATAAAGCGTCATGGTAAGTATCATTCAAATGAGTCTAAAAACTCTTTGGAGTCATTGGGTGACTCAAGTTTAGAAGACCATTCGTATGGGTCATGATCTTCTATGATGCTAAGATTTGGGTCGATCTAGAGACTCTTACTCGAAAGTCTTCACCATATTGCGACACTTACTAGAATTTTGACTTTTTTGCTTTGATTTTCCTAAGGTACTATATAACAATATCAA
The DNA here is from genome assembly GCA_036245055.1 of Diospyros kaki. NCBI lineage: Eukaryota > Viridiplantae > Streptophyta > Magnoliopsida > Ericales > Ebenaceae > Diospyros > Diospyros kaki. The sequence goes on along the minus strand of BSEG01000002.1, from coordinate 2,551,091 downwards.
TATCACACGAGCACATATATAATACATCGATGTAAAGCATCTAAGTGTTAAAATTTGGTGTCTATGTAGCATTTTGAAATAAAAAATAAATTTCATACTTGGCCACATATTTTTATATAAAATATTTGTATTTATAAAAATATAATTTGCTATTTGTGTTTTTTATATACAAATTATATAAAAAAAATGTTGACTTTAATTATTATAAAAACAATTTATAATTATAGCTTTGTATAACAATTTTTTTATTTTTTGTTGCATGAGAAACTTGAGGAGTTCATGATCAATGAATATCTTTTGGCCAGGATCTTTCTATGGCCCACCACACCTTGATCTAAGTGAACAGACAAGTGAGTCGCATGTCAAAACATGTAACTTAACCTCTTAAATAGACATATATTATTGGACAAAGACAAAGTCAAACTCATAATCTTGAAAAAACTCAAGCCCCACAACGTGTGCACTAAACCACCAGCGTTACTGAAAAGGGGCTTGTATAATAATTTTTATACATCCAAATGTTTTATTATAAATTGCAAATGAGAGTTTTATTTTTTTAAAAAATATACAATCAAAGCTTTTCTTATAGGTAAAAGAATATTTTTTTATAAAAAAATAATCAAATGTTTCAAGTAATTTACTTGCAAAAATTAACTCTTCCAATGTCTTGATTGTATACATTTTTAAATATAAATTTATATATATAATTTTAATAATGCTAAACTGATACTCAATTTTAACAATTACATAATTAATGATACCTTTTCAACAAATTAACACTTATTATTAAATTATTAGCTATTTTCCAAAAATTATAAATATATTTTCTATATGTAAAAACTGCTTGTAGGTTTTAAAAAAATAAAATTATTTTTTATCATGTAAAAATGTTTATAATTCCCAAAAATTAGAAACATCTTTAATTTATAAAATGTCTATAATTTTTGAAAAGTAGTTAATAATTTATAAATAATTTTTTTAATTCATTAAATAAGTAATTATAATTTTATCATCGCACAAGTGGATAAAAAATCAAATAATTAAATTCAATAAAATTAAAATGAATCCAAATCGTTAAAACGTAAAATAAATTATTAGTCATGATTTGACAATTTTAAAAAATTATCTAATGTGGTTTAGTTAAATTAATTATCAGCAAAATTTAAATTTTGTATTTAATCATAACATTATGAATTTTAGTTGATTGTTAAGTAAAATAAAAAAAATTGATTTAATAATTTATAATAAAGTATTTGAAATAATAAAAAAATATTAAATATTTTATCTCACTCTCAACTAAAAATAAAAAATATAATCGTTATTGGTATGTTTCTTATTTTTATTATTAGTTGTTACTAATTATTATAATTAAAACTGCTAAAACTAACGAAGCATAGTTTAGATGATTTTAGATATATAATAATTAAAGAAATAGGCAACCTATCAAAAAAATTAATTTAAATAACACATGCAAAACCTAACAAAAAGGAAACTCTCTGTGCCCGGTTGCATAAAAATGAAAATAAAAAATATATAGGATACGAAATAGAAAATATATATTTTTTTAAAAAAACAAGAAACTAGAATGCAAATAAACATGTAGATAAAAATATATACGAGTTTTTTATAAATATATTTTTTCATAAAAATTACAAAAAAATATTTAATTAAATATAAATATAAATTCTATAATTTATTCAAACAAATATAAATACTAGTTACTTATGTTTCTAAAATTAAATAATTGTTAGGATAGGAAAGGCATAATTACTTTAGTTTTTAACATGTTCGTGAAATATAAATACTTTTTTAAATCAGATATGTGTTTTTAATATTTTTTTAATATTAAAAAATTACCTTGAAATATTTCTGAAAGTATGATTACGATCTAAAAATGATTTTTTTTTATGTTTATTGAAGTTCTGGGATAGGAAATGCTGAAATGATATTATTTTGATATTTTTATATCTTAAAACCTCACACTTTCTTCTAAATCCTCTCAACTTTGGGAGAGAGTATTTGTTATCTTGATTGATTTGGTTATTTTAATTTTTTTAATATAAAATAATTAAAATACTCAAATTTAAAAATTAAACCAAATTAAAATACAAATTGAACTAAATTGAATCATCAATTTTAAGTAATTTAATTTAATTATTTTGATTTAATCGAAATATTATTTATTCCTAATTTCAATAATTTTATTATTTTACAATTATTTTTGATTGATTTGAATGTAATTTATTCTCGAAATTCAGTGGCCATGCATTATGAGCTTTCTAATAATATGGATCGTTTGCCCATAAAAAACGGGTTTACATGCTACCCACTCCATTGTTCTCCCGAACGGAACGGAGAGATGGAGAGTGAGAGAAGCGAAAACAAAAGGCCTTCTCACAGCTGTGAAGAATTTTCCTGGAATTTACTGAGACGGTCTGAATTTTCCCGGAAAATTTCATCCTCTTCTTCCATTTTTCTGCTCCTGTAGCACTGAATCAAAATCAATTTCGTTCTACTAGCCACGGGTTTAGCATTGAATGGAAAGTGGTGGTGACCCGAACCTCGGAGGATCATCGTTAAGCGAAACCCTAGGCGACGTGATTAGCAGCAGCCGCAGCAGCGATAAGACGCCAAGCCAGTCGAACCGGACTCTGGTCGACATCATCGCCCACGATCCGTACTCCACCAAGCACAGCAACAAGACTTGGAAAACCTTCAAGCACAAGATCCGGCGAAACTCCGGCCCGGCCTGGACCTCCAGCGTGCATATCCCGGCCTCCGACGTCCCCATCCGGAATAACTCGGCCAGAAGAATGCTCTCTCGGCAGAACTCGGATCGTCTTAACTCGGAGGCTCCAACTCCCGATTCGACGGATCCCGAATCGCCGCCGCCACCGTCAAATCCAACCAGCGAAGGCGAAACTCGCGCTGAACCAATCCCAGCGCCAACCGCCAGAGCTATGATGCTCCGCCGCGAGTCGAGCCGCATTAACCCCACGACTTTCCCAGCGAGTCAGAAAGCCGCCGCCGGAGTGCCGAAGCCTGCGGCGGATGAGGAGGAGGAGGAGGAGAAGGAAAAAGAAGACGACGAAGAAGGAGAAGAGGAAGAAGAAGAAGAAGACGACGAAGAGGGTGAGAAAGGTAAGCCGGCGGTGAAAATGTCGTTGATGGCGTTGCTGGCTGAGACGGACAGGGAATTGGGGCTGGACGGGGCATCGTACATGATGGATAACGACGGGGAGGACGAGGACGAAGAGGAAGAGGAAGAAGGCGTAGAGAGCGGAGGCGGGGAGGACAGCACCTGTTGCGTGTGCATGGTGAGGCACAAGGGGGCAGGGTCCGTGCCGTGCGGGCACGCATATTGCAGGATGTGTTCGAGGGAGCTGTACGTGCAGAAGTCTTATTGCCCGCTCTGCAATGGCTTCCTTATGGAGATTCTTCACGTCTTCTGAACTTTATTATTATTATTATCAATTGGCGAAGATTTTGGTTTTGATTTTATCAGATCATGATCACAAGTCAGCAGGGAGGGAGGGTAGCGTGGGTTCAATGTAAAGCAACGCGGGAGCATATATTGAATGCCCTTTATTTATTTGTTTAGTTATTTGGAGTTTTGAATAGAAAATGTATCAAATGCCAAGCTGCAGTTTAAAATTCTCAACGTAAATAATAATAATAATAATGACGATAATGATGATGATGATGTTACAAGAATTTAGCCAGAATACAGAGGAACTGATTCATGCAAAAACAGTATGAATTTTAGTTAATTTTTTTTATTATTAATATATCACACTCACCCCTGAACATATGCTTGAACGAAAATCACATAAAATTGAATTAAAAATCTCTAAAAAAATGTCTGTTTGTAACTCAGTAGAACATAAAAATAATGCTATTAATATACCTTTGTGTACACCTTAAGCTATACAAAGGTATACCAATGACAAAAAAATCTCATAAGACACGTAAAAGCGCGTGAAGCACAAAGTATTTTAATTATTATACCTCTTATATAACCCATAATATATAAAATTATTGTACATTTAGCAAAATCCTTCCTCAAATTAGTCATCAGGTGAGATGAATTCAATAATAGATGCTGTTGGCATTCTAACCCTTTTTCTCATTTCATGACTTATTATACTTCTTGATTAGGACCATACACGTACAGTGGAAGGTTTTTATTTCAATTTATTGATTTGAAATATTGGGCCATTACCCATTAGGCATGACTTCATTATCTTCTTTAACCACTGACCAAAACAGTGTAGCCAGGGCAGTGTCAAGTAGTACAGGAATATGGTGTCTCGTGAGATTTCTGCAGCATTACAAACGACAAGCCGTGTCAAATGCAGCCAGATGCTGCACAATCCCATCCTTACATTTGAGATTTCTTTGAAATTCAGCATTTCCATGAATCCAAATATAAGTTTTAAGAATCTCGTAACAAAAATATTTGTGACGGTCAAAACTGCGAGGCTTCTATGCTAGACGACACATCTATGAAAGGTCACTTGGCCGGAAACCAACTTTTAGTTGCCACCGGGCGGATAGAGCATTTATCAGGCTGCCTCACTATATAAATCTTGTCCCCGGTTTTACTCACCAAGTCCTGATTCCGGTGCCACGTCCAAAGCGCCCACGTCTCGTTTTTCACCTGCAGTTGGTACCAAAAGGCAATCGTTAGATGTGAGCTCTAAAGGGAAAAAACAACTTCCAGTAGAGTGTTTGCAACAAATATGTGCTACATTTACTGACATACTCGCAGATCAATTGCTTGTTTCTGATCTCAATCTAAAGACTTCCAATGCCACTAATTAGAATATATTCATCCCAACACACCGACTTCAAAACATCTGTTGGAGAACCAGTGCTACTTTGTTATCTTCCCTAATTGGGGGTCCAATCTTCTGCAAATGGGGCATGCCTATTGAGTCTGATACTTAAATTGGAGAGTTCAACCAATTTGTGGGTGCTTAACGATGAAATACCATATAGTTCGACTAATTCACTGGTATATGCTCTCTGTATTGACACTAGCAAAAAGGGACTAATTATAAAAATTATAGTGAAATAAGAAGTGCGGAGAAGGAGAGAGTATCCGTGAATGTGTACCTCTAGTATTCCGTGGCCAAAACTGCTTTCCCTGAAGGCACTGAAATCAGGTTGCCGGTCCCAGCAAAATTTACCTGTTGCTGGACCAGTAGTAAAGTTTGTTGCACAGAATCCCCCCACGTGTTGATCTGGTGTTGTTGAAGGTTCTGGGCAGTTACCCGGTCCATCAGCATGTTCAATTGCCATCTTCTCTCTATTGCCCCCGTCTCCCACGGTAATATAGACAGGACCACACGGATCTAATGTATAGTTATAAACTCGATTTGACCTCTCATAAGCGTGAACCTGACAACCATTGCACAAGTAAAATGAACAGGAAATGCACTGGCACATGTAAAAACCAGAACAAGCCCTATTCCTTCCTCCGTTTCTCCATCATGGTGGGCATGCTAAAGATTATGTGTGAGAACTTTCAATTAAAACGTAAAAGCATTTTACTCACAAGTATTTCCAGAAAGTTTTCACTGTGCTTTGATATATTATAAAGGACAAAATGTGTTTAAGCTTTGACTGCATGATACTCAGTTTTACCCCTCCATGAAAAGAAAAACGGAGCAATTTTATTCGCAATTTCCATTTCACAAGACAATCATATAATCAGGTCAGTTAGAGGGTGAAATTCAACGAAAGGTATAAACCGCTTACATGTCCATTGAAGACTATATCAACACCATAAGAGTAGAGTAACTCTTCCATTTCCACCCTCATGCACTCCACTTCTCTGTAATGGGCTGCATAAGAATTGTACCACGGTGGGTGCCAAGCAGCTATCAACCATGGTGTGACAGATCTGTTCACATTAGCCAAGTCCCTCTCTAACCACTTGTATTGATCACCTGCAGAGAATATAAAGAGACAAGTGAATGGACTCACAAGCAAATAGACCAAAAAGAAATGAAGAATGAAATGCTTTGGAATGAATAAAACATATTAAATGCTGAAACAAAAGATGTTGGATAACAAATTAATTTATCTCCCATTAAAAAAAAAAAAAAACTTTACCCTGAAGCTCTTCATTTTAATTGAATCTTCATAATCTATTGAGTTCTTACAAGTAGCTAGCTCATGTTTCCGAAGCTAATAAGCGGGTAATCAGGCCAGCATCACATCCAAGACAAAAAAATGATGAAAATCTAGGACATAAGTCACCATATTCCAATGAGAAATAATGATTTATTCAACCTGTACCATTTAGTGGTGGCAGTCATGAGTCCAAAAAGCAGAACAAGCCGATTCCTATTTATATGGAAAATGAAGTTGGATAAAATGAATAGCAATCAACATTTCAGGACATTGTTTTGGGACTTCAAATGCTAAAGAGACACCGCCTCCTCCTTGACTTAATGTAAAAGAAAAGGAGGGTGCTTCTGATGACATCAAACAGCTGTTACAGAAAAAGCGAGTACACAGCCTAAATTCATTATTACTTTATTTCTTGAGTCAGACAAGGGTAGCAATATCAAAATTGATGCCAACCAAAAAGGGGCATTTTCTTACTACTGGATCAAGAGGCAACATAGGCAAGCTTACAAGTCAGCCAGATGTTCAATATGAGGTGAAAAAGAAAAATAAATGAAACTGACAGAAAAAATGCCAAACCTGTTTTATTATAGTCTATATAAGCCCCAAGCATCAAGAAGTGTATCCCCCCCGCATTGAACGAGTAGTAGAATGGGGATTGAGACCCACTTTCTTCTGATGGGAATGCAAACCGAGATCTGTATGCTACAAATGTCTGGTTTTGAATCTGTTCTTCCATTTCATGGTTCCCTTCTACCACCATCATTGGAACTTTTGAGATCAAGTTCTGCATGAACCTGTTGAAAGTAACATAGCAAAAGAACTATAAATTAAAACCAATCCATACATCAAATTTTAGAAGGAAAAATAGAACAATAAAAGGAGAAGAAACTATAGGTCATAATATGCGTTTTTACCTTCCCCAAAAATCCCAGCGGGGTTGGTAGGTCTCTTGTATGGGAGTATTTGGAAAGTCACAACTGTAGCAGTCGGAGCCAGTCCCATTTGTGAGATACAGATTTGCGTAAGTCACATCACCAACCAATAACATGAGATCAGGTTTGTTACCAATCAAGTGATTAATGATGGTCGTCATATTGTATGTGAGACCCAGATCCCCCACAATTCCAATTCTTTTAGGGTAATGTTTTGGCCCAGAAACAGGCATAGTCTTGAAAGAGAATATTTCACTAATAGCAGGAATAGAAGGATCCCCACACCGATAGTAGTAGATTGTGCTAGGTTTCAACCCTTCACAATAAAATGCAGGTGATAGTCCATTTTATCAGTTAAAATGAAAGATGAGGAAGACAACAAACATAAAGAAGAAAATTACATGTACGAATTGTAGTAAAAATTTGCAAACCATAATTTTTTTAACAGAAAATAATGCTATTTATAATGCTATAAGTTATTTACAAACTCCAAAGAAAATCACAGCTAGACAGAAACCTGTTATGACTTAATAATAATCACGACTAGACATAAAATCCACAGAATGGTCCAGTGACTCCAGTGATTATGTTGCCAATCGATTCCACAAACTTCCAATTCCTAATTTCTCTCATGTCTTGAGTACATGCACATGCATGTATACATATGCAGGCACACATTCAATCATGTATGTACACACAACAATCTTCCTGCTTGTAGCTCTAAGTATTTTATTTTAACATGAAAGGGAATGGATAAATATTATCTCCAACGAGGTTTAAAATTTTGTACATAATTAGTAGATTTAGTCAGCAAGTACAATTGAGTAATAATCTTAAAAAAAAAAAGTAATAGTTGGAACTGAATAGTTGTAACGGACAGAGATCTCTAGAGAAGAAAACCATACATTATGTTCAAGTTCTTGCATTCATGAGTAAGATTCAATTAACTGTAGTCACCTGGTCATCTGTTGCAGAGCAAAATTTAGGTCCCCTAGTTTTTCTTACAGTAATGCTTTATGATCATACAGGTACTCATCTTACAATTTTTGATGAATCCATATACCTACCATGAACCTAAAACCTAAGAAACAGTAAGGAGTTCAACAATTAATGACTTATGTGCTATGATCATCTAGTGTCACCAACTGTCACCATGGGAACAACAAAGGCAATATTCGAATTCAACAGAACAATATCTGAAATGGGCAAAAAAGTCCCAGTTGATGCATTCACAGTCTCATTGCATACTTACATTGCTCTGCCCAATCAAGAGGCCCTTAAGGAATCTTTCATGGTTTCTAAGATAAGGAAAGTCCCATGGCCTAGGTGAATATAAGATTAAAGATTGCTAAACTGCAGTAAGAATAGTACAGTATAGTTTATCCCCATCTGAAGACATAAAAAACCTAATAAGAGAGTATAATTCCTCCCAAGGTCAGTTACTGGATATTCAAATGATAGAAATTATTATGCAAAGAAAAGGAAATTAAGCATTGAACCTCTTACAAGAAACTCGTCCAATATGTCTAAATAATTGATATGCTTCAAGGGAAACAGAGGAGAAACTGTTAATATCATCTAATGACATTAAAAGATCCCAATTGTAATCCCATTTCTAAAAGTTTGCTCACATTCACAAGATTCTGCACATAAGATTAACCAAGCCTTTATAACAAGAAAACTGTCATGCTTACAAGTAAGAAAGGGGACAGAAAGGCAAGTGTACCTGTCAGGCGAACATGATGAATTATTCCTGAGGTATAGTTCTGAAGGCCTTCAAAAGGATAAAGTTGGTTGTAAACAAGAGAATAGCCTCTGGCTTCATGATGCAGTATTGGCTGCCTTACCCTCCCATAATAAACAATACTAGAAACACTTTTAGGATCTAATGGTTTAATGTCATATCCAATTTGGGATTCCCCTGTAAAATCCAATAGATACAACTCACTCAGTTCACTAAAAATGATATAAAACGCCAAACTAGTTAAAAGCTATGTGAAATGCACGTAGATTTCACCAAAACAACAACAACAATACAAGTCTTGATGCCACTGGGCGGGGCAGGTTAAAGGAATCCTACCACATGGATCTGAGCCATTTAACTGTGGGGGGTGGGGGGCAAAGCAAACAGGTTGTGTGGCATCTGGTATAATAAAACACACTCGGACAGTTACCTGACAATATTTATATTCCTAATCACGAGAACACTCAGAATGACATAAATTCACATGCATATAAATTCCCATACACTGAGACAATAGGAATTCAAAATGCAATACAAACACATAGACGTATGCAGTAAAACACATGCATAAGCACATGAAAAGGTGCAGGCCTAGGTAAAAACAAACACACATACACATAAATAAATTCACAATATTCCTCCTGTGAAACAATTAACACTCTCGAGGAAAGAGTTCTAAGATTGAACACAAATTTGATCAATAACCTAACCAACACTTATTCCTAAGTTCTATTAAAATACATACATCAGCCAAATTTCTTTAAGAGTATCATTTTCCGATCAGAGAAAAAAACAAAATAAATGAATGAAATTGGAAAGCCAAAAAAACAGAAAAAGATGCATGAGACTCGATAACAGAATAACCTGTGATCCAAGAAATCCAAACGGAATCATAGGTGGCGGAGAGAGCAACCGATATCTGCTCCGGCTCGAATCCTTCGACGCGCCTCCGAACTCTAGGATCGGCGCCGGGCAGATCGACGGCGTTGCCGCGCAAACTTTCGTCGAACGGCACCGTCTTGGGCTCGAACGGCCCGTCCAGAGTCGTCGGAATCCCGCAGTGGACGACGGCGACACAGAACAGAATCAACAGCGAGATTGCAAGCGCAGAGGAAGAGAACAACAGCGACGCCATATCTAGGGTTTGCTCATTACGCTAATCTAAGAGAGATGGAGCAGAAGAAAGAACGAGAAAAAGTGGAAAGCAAGGTAAGAATGAGAAGAAATGATAGAACCGACTCGAGACGTACCTGTCTTGTCAACATTTATAGCGTATGGGCTTGCCTGCCTGAATGACGGTGATCGGCCGTTGTCCTGTCTCCTCTCTTAAAAAACAAGAGTAATGTTAGACACCCCGGCGGGTTTACAGACGGACTTACCAAAAAAGGGCAAAAATACCATTTTGCCCCCACGACTTGCTCTCCCCCTCTCCCTCCTATGATTCTCTCTCCCCCCCGGGCTTTGCGCCTCACCTATCTGCCATGGCCGCCAATCGAGTCTTCGCCGCCCTTCCCTGCAGTCACCTGGCCTTGTCTCCGTCGCCTTGTCGCCTCGCCTCGCCGACAGTCGATGCAACGACTGTCGGCGAGGCGAGACGAGGCAGCGAGGCGCGACGAGGCGGCGGAGGCGAGGCCGAGCGACTGTTGGGAGGCGCGGCAGAGACTCGATCGGCGGCCATGACAGATAAGTGAGGCGCAGAGCGAAAGGGACAGTGGCCCGCTTTACAAATTTACAAAGTAGACAGGAGTAAAATCGTCATTTTACCTCCTGTCTGTAAGCCGCTCTGTAGGGTTGTCGGGCCCTGTAGAGCGACTCCAAAAACAATAAGACATTGCAATTGAGGGCCCGCTAGAAGACCCAGAGGATAAGTCCAAATGGGCTGAATTAGGCCCATACTTCGGGTCGACCCGACCTAACCCGTTTAAACTCATTTTTCGTATCTTAATAAATCCAGAGAAGCTCATTGTAAATGCAGAGAACCCGCGGAAAGTTTTTAGTTTCCAGCTCTTCGTCTTCTCCAACCTCTGGTCGGGAAATCTTCGAACCCTTCGGACGTTTCAGACCTATCAATTGCGTTTCAACATCTTCGTACTCTTTAAAACTGCACACAGTTATCTATGCGATTTGTTGGTGGGGTTAGAGTTATAGCTCGGGTTAGGGTTAGGGTTTGGATTTTCGACTTTTGATAGGGAGTCCGTGAACGTTTGATTGTTTATTCAACTGCAAATATCTATCAATCGATATACATAGGGAGAGAGGATGTATGCTGATCGTGTGGACGCTGCAAGCAGGAGGTCAATAAAGGAGCGTCTTAATGGCAACGCCGTAGACGATTCCGGTCGCCGAAGACAAATCACCGGCAAGAGGTCCGTTTCCCTTCCATTCTCTCCGTTATTCCTACTTCGATTTGGTGCTTTTTACTGTGCTTTTGGTTGTGCGTGTTTTATTATGGTGCGTGTTTGTTTGCGTGCGCTTGGTGCTTACGTTTTTGGTTTTCAATTCTTGGTCCGACGTGGAAGTTATTATGACATTAATTTATAGTCATATGGATCGTGGATTTGAATATATATTCGTGTTGAATTTTAATTTATGCTTTATCTTAGTTCTACACATGATTTCTTGTAAACAGGGTTTGAACTTAATGGAAATGGTTCACCTAATGAAACTTTTGGTTCGGTAAACTTTGTTTTCATTAAAATTTTAGCGATGGCGATGATGATGGAGAGTGTGTAAAAACAATTGATAGTGATGAGTTCGTCCCAAGGAGTATTTGTTACTGTGGGGCTGCAGATTTGTTTAAGTTTCTGACTGCTTACAGTGTAAATAGAATGAGGACTCTACTCATTGATTTACATTGTCAAATGAAATGGCCAGAAGAATAGGTCTGGTGGATTTTGAATGTGGAATTTGGCAGTCACTTGTAGTAAATGTTGTTAACTAGCCTAAATGCAAGATTGGTGACTTTGAAGGCGTTTGACACATGGTTTTCTGATTTGAGTTTTATGGTATAACTTTTTTTCCCTGATAGATGCCCTTGTCTGTTTGAAGCTAACAAATAACTTTCAATTTTGTCACCAATATAAATTTCTTCAAGCAGTTTGCGAGGTGAAACGCTCTATATACTGAGTTGTAAAGCCCTTCATTTACTTTTATCTAAATAAAACCTCTTAGTTTATCTATTGCCACATGCTTTGCAGGCAGAGGCAGGATGATGACAAGTGGGAACATGATCTTTACATGGATGATAGACCACAAATGTCAAGTATGATTTTCTTTGATATGATTGAATTCAAATAGTCATTTCTGCTATAATGGCATAGCATGTTGATCTGTATGTATGCCATACAAATTGTTCCTTGTAGGAATTACTCATATATTGTTATTGTATGTTAATGGTATTTAAAGATCGCAGAATTGGTGCTAAAGATCTTCGACTGAAGCTCCTGAAGAAGAGTGTTCAGCAAGCAAGTCAAAGTGGAAGTACATCTGTTTCAGGTGTAAGGGATCTGCGTGAAAAGCTCTCTGGCACAATGTATCTGCCTCCTCCAAACAGTGATCCTCCAAAAGCAAAGCCAGTACTTGAGGGTAGTATACCTGTGAGGAAAAGTGTTATTGTTGAAACCCCTGAACCGGAGACAAAAAAAGTAGCTGGCAAAGTCTCTAGGAAAAAGACTCATCAAAAGGCACAGATCTACCCTTTTATTATTGTTTTTCAATTAGTTTTACAACTTTTTTGAAGATCTTTAAAAAAATGTAATGAAAAAAGGGTTTTTAACTTATAATAAGATGTGTGGTTGCCATGAATATAGATTTAAAATTCTTGTGTGGGCAATTTATATTTCAAAAATTATTTACACAGACCAGAAATATTCACATAATTGGCATTATATTACAAACTGTCTAACGTTTTAAGTTATTTATGTAGGCCAGTCATATTCACATAATTGGCACAATCTTACAAACTGTAACTTTTTAATGGAAGATATTGTTGATAATTGTATGCAATCTTGTATATGGTGATTTCTTATTTCTCTACATTGGAACTTGCATCATGTTTTATTGGCTAGTTCATCAAAGTTTCATAACAGTGGTGCGTATTTTATTTCTATTTTCTGCACGGGAATTGTGATCCTTCCATGGTATAACCTCAGGACGACCATATTGAAGACTTGCAAGTGTTTTGTTCCCTTGGACTTTAAGGGGGCTAAGTTTCCTAACAATGGTGCATATTTAATTCCTATTTTCTGCACGGGAATTGTGATCCTTCCATGGTATAACCTCAGTACGACCATATTGAAGACTTGCAAGTGTTTTGTGCCCTTGGCCTCTAAGGGGGCAAAGTTTCTTAACAATGGTGCATATTTTATTTCTATTTTCTGCACGGGAATTGTGATCCTTCCATGGTATAACCTCAGTACAACCATATTGAATACTTGCATGTGTTTTGTTCCCTTGGCCTTTAAAGGGGCAGGTTGAAGGTGGCTTAGCTTGAGGGTTGAAGTTTGAGGCATATTTTTAAGGCCTGAGCTATGTTGGACTTTGAATAATTTAACTGATTATGGAGAGTTATTTAATTATTTCTGGTAGCTGTTCATCCTTCTAAGTGATTGATCTCTACTACAGGCTGAGTCAGTTGATAATTTCCTGCAGTCCCTTGGTCTGGAGAAGTATTCGATTACATTTCAAGCTGAGGAAGTATGTATTAGTTGCTGCGTTATTTGTATCATCTCCATTTTCAACAATCATCTTGGGATGTTCCTTTGACACACTATACTGATTCTGCAGGTCGATATGGCAACGCTTGTGCACATGACTGACAATGATTTGATAGCTTTAGGGATACCAATGGTAAACTTGATTACAATCATTCTGCTATGAGAGAGTTCTTATTTGCTATTATTGGTTGTCTAAATTTATGTGTTTTTGTTATTGATGGTGAGAAATCCCTTTTCAATATAGAATTTACTGCTTTTTGTTGCGTTGTCAAATACTTAAGACTTATGTATTATTTATGTGTTCAAAGGAACTAATTGTTTGAAGGAGAAAGAAGTTCCATAACTTGTAAAAGAAAGGTCTCATTTTATCATTAATTCGGGAGGAAATAAAATCCTTGATAATAAATGATAATGGAGGAACTGAATAGATGCAACAAGGATGAGATCTGAAGAGTGTCACAACCTAGATGAATTAGGAAGTTATTTTTATTCAGTTGTTTATAGTTATGAATTAGGAGTAGTTGAGGGTAGTGGAAGTGGTAACTGTGGGTAAATTGTAACTGCCGGATAGCTACATATAAAAAGCTGTGCCACAGTTTGGGGAGACATCATATGAGAATTATCAGAATTTAAGGAATATCAGAATTCTAGCTTCTCCCTCATTTCTGTCTATTTCTCCCTACTCTCTATCTGTTTGAAAACCTTAGTTAGGACTAGGGTCCTAACAAAGTGGTATCAGAGCAGTTCCTTGGCCTCAAATCTAGTTCTTTTCAGATTTTCTCTATGGCTGATGGTTTCCAGATGCTTGAAACTTCTATGGATAGATTTGAAAGGAAAATGGACAAACTCATGATTACGATGGCCAAATGGTATCTGGTTGTCTTCTAGCTTAATTACTTTCTAAGGAATATTCTTATCCAATTATTCAAAGAAATAGATCAATTCCTGTGACAGTTGGAGATCCAAACATTACTCATCCAAGGATTAGTATTCCATTGACATACCAAAGAGTTCAACTCAGGAAGAGAGAGTAATAAGGACATTTCAAATGATGTTTTTGAGTTGTAGGAGGTTCTTCAAGTAAAGCAGTACCAGGAGAATTAAAAATTGTGGAGAAATGATTCTTTGATTACTTTTGATCTTGAGGAGGAGTGTTTTGATTCAGAAAGTACTGATAAGGAGGATGACATCAATACCAGTAATGATATTGGGCGGTGAAATTCATTCTTCAAATAAAGACTATAAGGTCCAGGATGTTCAGAAAGTAGATCTAAAGAAACAACCTGATTCCTTAAAAAGAGAAGTGTCTGAAGGACTGGCTAATGTCTAGGATTGGAACTCTGGGAGGTCTCCTATGTGTTATGATCCTAACAGGAATTCTCTCATTGATCAGCAGATTCAAAGTTTTAAGGAAACTAGGAGACAGCATGTAAATGGAGGAAAGCTAAGGGAAATAACTGATGAAGTTAAAAGTTTTGCTATTGGGAACAAGGCTCTGGCTGCTTTGCTTGTTCATACTCCAGTGGGTGAGCTGCAGCGCTGAGTTCCTTTCTATTACGGGAGATAATATTGTTGGAGATATCTTGGCAGTTGACGATACTGAGGATTCGGTGCAAGTGGCTAAACTATGTTTTGACTCGAGTCTGTTGACTACAAGAGAAGGATGAATCAGATAATGAAAGCAGGGATTGGATGAAGAAACGGTGGCCAGTTGCTGTGATTTCTTAGGGACAAGAAATCTTTTAAGGGAGGGAGGAGGTGACATTAAGAAGTTATTTTTATTCAGTTATGTACAGTTAAGAATTAGGAGTAGTTGAGGGTAGTGGAGTAGTAGAAGTGGAAGTGGTAACTGCCAATAAGTTGTAATGGCTAGATAGCTTTATATATAAAAAGCTATGCCACAGTTTGGGGGGACATCAGATGAGAATTATCAGAATTCTAATTTCTCCCCCATTTCTCTCTGTTCTTCCCTCATTTCTGTTTGTTTCTCCTTACTTTCTGTCTGTCTGAAAACCTTAGTTAGGACTAGGGTCCTGACAAAGAGAAAGAGAAGGAAAAGAACAGACAAAATCAGTTGCCAGTGTTGACAAGTAGATGAAAAGTCGAATGTCCATGTGAATCTTTCATTGACTTTATTTCTCTTTTAGCTCAAAAATGTCACAACCCCAAGGATCCCCAAGGCTATAATTGTCATTATAATAGTAGTTGGCTCACATGCATTATACAATAATTGTAATTTTTTCTTCTTTTCGGCTACTGATAATTACCCTTAGCTTTAGGCAGTTAGACTTATCGTTTGTACTGCACATGGGTGCATGTGGGAGGCTGTTACGCTATATATATAAGCCATAGCTGAGGATGAAGGGGATGTTTTGAATTGATAATTGAATACTCTGATTTCCCTCTCAGAATTCTCTCAATCTCCCTCCTGTTTCCCTCTGCAACTATCCCTCTTTTCTCTTTAATTTCTTCCTCCATTTCTGTCCAATTTTCCCTCCAATTCCTTCTGTTCTTGGTCTTAGTTATATTGGATCCTTCCGATTCCCGATCCAACCCTAGGCTAAACCCTAGGTACACGACAAAGAATTCTTATAACTCCGTTGAGGTAGTAATTCATCAAATATCTGACAAGCTTTTTATACAAGAGTTGCTGATACTGAAATGCCGTCACCATTGGGCCAAAAAGATTATGGACACAGCTTACTGGATCTCAGTTGGACGATGTAATTAAGAGATATCCAGTGAAATAGATGAAAAATGTGAACCCCCTTCCCCTGATACGCACAAATAAAGAAAATTGTGGGACCTTGTCAGGAGGCAGGCTGTACGTGTGCAGGTAGCTGCCCGCTCTCTTGTCATAAAATAGTTTTGAAGGACTTAATTGATTGACATCTTTAAAGAAGTTTTTGGTGCCCTACCAAACTGAATTGGGAGGAAAGAAAACCCAGTTAATCTACTCGCTGATGTTGTCTTTTATTTAGAATGGGGGAAGGAACGATTAAACATTGCAGGAGAACAGCTGTATTCCACATATGTTCTTCATGTGGTAAGCAAGATCAGATGCCTATTTGTTTTTCCCCGGATTCACAAAAAGGAATAACCTATCAGACATACCTTACAAGCCAGAGGATGGAGGCCTAAATGAGATAGTTCTTGAGCCAACACAATAAATACCGTATGGCTATTGTCATTTGAGTATTGTGACTTGAGTGGCAAAACTGCTTCCTTCTCATGTACCAAGAGCACGAATAGAAATGCACATGAGAAGTGTACACAAATAGAAATTCTCATTCTCTATTTATTTATTTTTTTTCTTTATTGTGAAATAACATCATTTGGGATGCGAGTCAAATTAATGCTGTCTATTATTTGTTGTGTTTTCTTCACCTGTTAGCAGTTTTATGTTGCCCTATTTATTTTGACTGTAAATATATATTTCTGTTCCTTGTGATTCTCACAGGGTCCAAGAAAGAAGATACTTTTGGCCTTAGAGTCTAAGGTCTGATATTTGCCAATGGTTTCCATATCCATGCATGTTCTCTTTGAACCCCTTTGTTCCAATCGTCAACATTCTACAGGGCAGCAGCAGGAGCAGGCTTGTGTTACTGATACAACTGCATGTAATTTTTCGTTCCCCTTTTTTGCCAGATTAAATATTCGGTTGTATTGGTAAGTGGCTTCAGTGGGCTGATGATGGTTGATATCATTATGAAATTTGAATTTTGATGAACTTGATTGCATCTCTCTTTTGCCACATATTAGGATTACAGCCAACTGTGGGGATATCATATTACAATATCCCCTGTTTCTCATTTCGGGCCTTGTTTAATCTTGTTAATTTTTGAATTATAAATACAAAATTTATTAAGGGGTGGGTCAGGGACTTACACCCTCCTAACCCACCTCTAACAAGAACTTTAAATTTGTACCCAAACCCACCCTGATGAAATGTTGGGTTGCAGAACATTATCACTGGGAAAATAATGCAGGATCCGTAAGGTTTTGTCTATAACTTAATAAAATTTTGCTTTAATTTATATGAACGAAATTATTTGCATGAACTCATAAAAGATTTGTTAGGTTAAAGATTTGAATTTTATATTTAAATAAAACAAAGAAAATAATTGAAGATTTAATTTACGAAAT
This sequence comes from Diospyros kaki, assembly GCA_036245055.1. Classification (NCBI taxonomy): domain Eukaryota; kingdom Viridiplantae; phylum Streptophyta; class Magnoliopsida; order Ericales; family Ebenaceae; genus Diospyros; species Diospyros kaki. The sequence continues at coordinate 2,533,413 of BSEG01000002.1, read as the reverse complement.
CAACCAATATCTGATTTGTAATTATAGCTGTTCAATCGGGCGGATTTAATACGTAAAATGTTATCCAATACCAGGAAACAAAAAATTATCTTCTTTGTAAATAATCCCTAGAAAATACCAGAAAGCCAAACCGGTTGCTGGAAGCAGAAGAGGGAAAGCGCTGATGGTGCCTATTTTCAATCAGCCCCCGGAAGGGAATTAGGGCGCAGGAAGATCTTGATTCTCAAACTTCAAGCAATCTTCAACCCAGAAACTTGAAGAATCCCCCTTCTAGCTTCTGCCTTTTTCAGCATGGATCAGATGCCCGACCGTCTTACTGCCTGCTCCTTCCAAACGATTCAAGATGTTTGATTTCTTCCTCCTCGGGCTTTCCATGCTATGTATTTTGCTTTTTCCTTCTTGAATCTTCTCCACTCCCTGACGGCTGCAAGAAGTACGTGCAAGGAGACCGGCAAAAAGAAGGGCTGTCACAAGAGAAGGGTATACAAAGTCATCAGTCCATTAGTACAAGGAAAATTCGTAGTCATCTTTTTTGCTCTCTACAAACACCTTCTACAATTACATAATTATTTTTTAAAAATACCCTTGTATACAATCATCCCACTTGCATCGCCCATCATCGCTGGTGGCCCAAGCTCCCATCGGCGACCGCCATCGGCTCCCACCTCCCACCCATCATCGTACCCCCTCCCCCCCCCTTTCTCCTGTTGGCGTCGCTCTCACTAAACCCATTCCCCCCCCTCTCTCTCTCTCTCTCTCCCGTCGGGGTTCCTCACGGCCGCCATCATTGCACTCGAACCAAAGAGAGAGGGGAAAATAGGTGAAAGGTGGGAGCTGATGGCAGCCGTGTTTGTCACGACCGTCGACGATGATGGGTGGCTGCAAGCAAGGCACAATGATGGGTTGCTACAAACATGGGTAAAAATGACTTTTTCCCAAAATGTGGGTGTAGAGAGCAAAAAGGGTGATTGCATATAGAATTTCTTTAGTAGAAAGAACAATGCCTCGGTGATCTATCTGTTCACCATCTGTACAAACAACTTCACATAAAAACTACGTAAAATTCCAGCAATTTAGTATTTAGCAAGTGCTGCACCAAATCCATAGCTATACCGACAATTCCATGCCCTCTCTCCCATGGGAGGACCTAACAAATGGCCTTTTAAGTTTATCGGTTTCACAGATAAAAACTTTTATAGAAGCCCTTGTCATGATTCCATGTACCGCCCAGCTATAGGAAGAATAAACATCTCATCTGTTCTTTAATTATCTATTTATTTTCAATATGGGCATGTCACTTTTTATGTAGCTTACCGAATAGACGGCAAAGCAATGCTCAAATGAGTAATAGCTCACAGACATGATGGATGGATGGAAAAAGGCATCTTCAGCCAAGGATCTTGCTTGTCTTGAGGACACTGAAATGGAAGAGCTATTTGTTAGTTATTTGCTGAACAAATGCTAGGAATATACAAATAGAGCATACCAGCTGAAGCATCATATATTCCAAGAGAAGCATTAGCCCGAGCCATATTTGCAGCCTCAAGAGAAAACATTACCTGCTCAAGTAAGATGATTATGGATCAAGCTGCCACTAGTTCACCAAGCATAACGAATAGAAGAATGGACCCAAGGACTATTAAAGTTTAGTTACACGTGATAAATATACAAGTTCCACACACACACATATATATAAATTGAAGTCCCAAATAGGGGTAAACATAAGAGCACTCATTGATACCGTGAGACATCAAAATTAAATACTTCAAGCATCATAAAATTAAATCAAAGTCCCAAAAACCTTAGGAACTGCTAAAATATCCTAGTTCAAAATTGTACAATGAAAGTACAGATGACGAGCAATAATTCTTGTTGAAAACCAAGTTAAAAACATACCTGACTGCACATCCACTCTCTCGTGCTTCCAAACAATAACTGATTTTTTTTCTTTTTTCATGTTCTATCTAAGGTTAGATATAACAATTATAAAATGGTTATTAATCCTTAACCAATTACATTGACGAAACCCAAAAACCTTTTTCATCTTGAGGATTTCTTTTTCTAATGTATGCTTATCTTCAACTCAAGCATAGGAATGAAAGAATCCAACATGACGCTAGCAAAAAAGGAATAATTAATCAACAAGCCTTTTTATCAACTAACCTGCTTTCCTATTTCATCCATTATAATCATCCTTGGAAGTGACTGGACCTGCATGGAATCCTTGGATCACTTTTGTCACAACCCATAAATTTGATTGAGTTTATATAGTCTAAGAAATAAAGACATACCAATCTGGAAAGTGATCCAAGGGTTGTAGCACATGAAAGAAGATTAAAGTATGCGTGCTGCCTTGACAACACATCCAACTCCCTGAAATGGATGGAACAAAAATGCACATCATCTGAAAGCACATGAAACTTGGTGATCAAACATATAGCAATTAAAACCATTTATAGCAGAGGACCATAACCGTGGCAAAGTACTTCATGGAATAGCATGCATTATACTCAAAAAGTAATTTGGCTGAAATCTGGAAAAAGGTCAATTTATCCACTGTGCCACTGGAATTGTGTGAACACCAACTGAAATGCAAAACTAAAACTTGGAATAAATATGTTCATCCGAAACTCATATAAGACTGCCCCATGAAAAAGGAAGCAAGAAATCCGGTATCACATGATATGTCATATGAAATTTTGTATAACAGCTTCTCAAACTCCAATTTTTCAGTATACTAGTCTAGAATAGCCTTACCATTCTGTAAATCCTGGTTGACCAGCTAAAAGAACAAATGTTCCAGATACTCCAACATAAACATTATTGGATTTAAGGCCGAAAAGTTGCCGCAACTGCCCCATGAAAACTTCAAAAACCTTCTGAAGGTCCTGTTTCAGAACACATGTAAATATTGAATGACATGTATAAGAACCTATATAGTACAAGATGGCCTTCTAGTCATTCAACAACAAGAATAAAAGTTAGGGAAGACAAATGTGGTTTTATGGCAAAGAAGGCCAGTAAATGTACATGGTGTACTACTATATACAGATGGAAAAGAAAAATAAAATCTGGATGCCAGTGCAGTACTCCTTGGATCAAGAGTCTCAAAACCCTATATATCTATATCACCTACATGTATAGCTGTTGAATGTGACCAAATCCCCTGAACCCTGTATATCTATATCACCCGCACATGGGCTAAAAGTTGTTATGCTTTGATGGAATCTACAGATGGATTTCTAACCTGATGGGAGATTTTTTGCCCGACAGGGTGTATATTTCCTGTATCCCTTGAACAGCCCGGGGGATTCCAAACAGCAATGCCTCCCCACATCTGCCAGTTGGAAATTTTATTTAGCTATGCTAGGCAATTTCCACAAGAATAATGTAGCAAATATGTATCATTATGATGAAAGCTCTCACAGGAGATATAAAACCATTTGTCATGGAAATCTCTCCATCGGGAAGCTGTAAGAGAAGGGGACACTCATTTACGGATGGAACATATCTGGCAGTACATAGACAAAACATAACTGGAGTATTAGGCGGTTTTCATCTCTTGCTACCACAGATTTTCAGATTGTAGTATCCAATTTTTTATCAGCAAAATGATCAAATTAAGAAAACAAAGGAAGAATACAACAATGACCAGAGAGCATGAGTTAAGGGATATACACCACAAATTGCAAAATCTTTGACCGCCCACCAGCTGCTATGGAAGTATCCAAATGCCATTCATTTGAATTCACCTATTAAACATACACAAAAGACACTAGTGAAAAAATAAACTACAATACTCAGCAATAATGTAAAAATCACACTACCATTCAAGAAACATAACAAATCTAACTGCTTTATCCGCATGAACAGTTTTACAGAAATTTTAAAAAATATTAAATGGTAAAAAGTGGCATCCAAGGAAAAACTTCACTTCCAGTTACTTTTCAAGAGGACAACTCCTCCAGGGACAAGTAGCAGCCATGCCAATATTAATAAGAGCTGCAAATAATACATACCATTCTTTTTGCTAAATGTTGTATTAGGGGGCATAGAAGATAGCATGCATAAATTTCAAGAACAATGTCACTAAGGCAAATTGGATTTTGAAAATTTGCAACTAGTGAAATTTCTTCTGCATGTCCACAAGTATGTAAAAAGCATACAAAGAAAGGTAGATCCATGGTACTGTAAATGTAACTCTGCAGCTTGTCATCCCAGTAGGATACTGAGGACTTTGGTGCATGGTACAAGACCTGCAGTCGCAGAACAAAACAACATTAGATCACAAATAAATTGAAGAATAACCTAATCTGTGAAGGGTTCACTGAAGCTTGATTATCCTAAAGGACAAAGCTACATTACCTGACTTTCCACACTAACGCTGGCTACAGGTTCCAGAGCCTTGACAACGGGAGCCAAAAAATTCTCTTCTATCTTCTGAAAATCCCTGCATATACAAGCAAGTATTAGATGGACGAGATTAGATGATACATAAAAACAAGTAAAGTATGTTTCTTCAAAAACTGTCAACTGAATAATAGAGGTTACTAAACATTATATTTCAGTGCCTACTGCATTAAACTGTTCTCAAGTTCCATGAAATAGACACAAAAAAGCATTTTCCCTGTCTTGTCTGTCTAAAAAGATGTCCTGGGCCAGAACATCCAACCTCTTTGACCAGTGAAGAACAACGTGGAGACCAGAGATGAAGTTGGTTTATTGTGGGTGGCAGTCAAGATTATAATTTCATCAGTTTATTCTAGTTCAGTCTGCCTGAATTGATTGAATTACCATTCAGACTTTCAGAACCCAATATATATAACAGTAGCAAGCCCCTGCTCTTTCACTTCTCCCAGACCTTCCAGGACCCAAATATAGCGTTACCCAGAAAAAGACTTCCCCAGTGAATCAGGACAAGAAACAACAACCATTGATAACTGTCACAGCCAGCATATTGATATTGTATCAGCTACTGCCAGGAACTCATGCATCTAATTTTTTTTAGACTGGGAAATGCAGGCAAAGAGGAACCCAGATGACACCAATGTCAATCATAGAAAGAAGATACCAAAATCGACAAGTCATGAAACAGAATCCATACAAACCGCAAAAAGATTTGACAGCTCCATACCAGTCATAAACCCAATCATGGGGATCAGCATTCAACAAATTGAAAGACAGCACAACCTTCCCATCAGAACCCACAGGCATAAACTCCCCAGGAATCAGCCCTTCTTCCTTCCCTCCATTCAAAAAAACCTTAACAAAAATCTCCGCTATATTCTCCACTGCATCCACCTCGGAAACCCTACCCACAATCCAGGCGTGCCTATGCTTCCCAACTACGGCCCTAACTGCCTCATCCCTTTTCACCACCACAACAGTATAGACCTTCACATCAACCCCCAGTATAGACTCCAAATACTCGTCAACAAATTCCTCATCCTTGAATTCACCATCTAAACTCAACTCATTCATCGCTCCACACCGCCACAGTGCAGCAGGTTCTGAACTCTTACTGCGAGTACAGTCCGCAACGGAATCTACCGTAACCGAGACAGTGTACTTGTTACCGCAAGCACCACAAACGTGACCACCGCCAGTGAAGTTGCTCATAAGACCAGAAATTGAAAACACTAATTGATCTGCACGTGAGGTTATCGAATCTTTGCCACCGAAACCGACAAACACTGCGTGGAAGCGGCAAGGGAAGGCCGATGGAGCCGATTCGATTGCGCTCGAAAGCGAATCGATGTCTCCAAACGGGAGAGGTGATCTGTAGATCTCGATAGATTTCAGCAAGAAAGGCAGGCCTGTCAAGAGAATCAAAACACTGATATGGCAATAACGATTACTATCACAATCATTTATGTCTAGAGAGAGACACCGACCTAAGAGGAAGGATAGTAGGACGGTGAAAGAGAGTACGAGACGCTTCAATCCCGGTTTTGTGCTTCGCATGGTGATGGGATCGAAGTTGGGCGAGATTGGAGAAGCAGCGTTGTTGTTCTCCGGGGAAGGGGACTGTGGTGGATCTTTCGAAGTCTCCGGCGCTTCTGAGATGTCCGCCATTGCTGCAACCGTTGGAAGCTTGGCTGAGCTCTCTAGTAGTTCACGATGTCCGTCGTTGATCGCTTCAACGCCGCAAAGAAGAAAATGGTATGAAGAATGGTCATTTAAAACAATGAACCACTCGACATCGTAAGCCGTCTTAGCTCAGCCGGTAGAGCGCATGGCTTTTAACCATGTGGTCGTGGGTTCGATTCCCACAGACGGCGTGCATAAAGCTTTTGCATTACTCTCTTTTATTTACTACAAGCCAAAAACCAATAACAAAAATAATTGAAATATAGGTTGTGATTGCATTGGAATTTATTAGACAGCCTAATTAGGAGGGAAGATTGCTTGTAATTGGGCTTGAAACTTGAGTTATCAAAATATATATATATATTTATTTAACAATTTTAATAAATTTTTTTAGTTTAATCGATTCAATTCAATTCGATTTATATAGTTTGAGTTTGGTTATTTCAATTATCAATTAATTTGATTTTTTTGATCAATTAGTATTTGATTTTATTAGTTAGTGAATTTTGATCAGTTTAGTTGGTGTGTTTAGTACATATTTTTTAAATATTTAAAAAATGATATTATATTTTATTTTTAATATTTAAAAAAATTGATCAATTGATTAAATGTTTCAAATATTTTATTTTTAATTAATTATATTATTTAAATAATAAAATACAATAAATATATATTAATTGTTGCTTTTACTACAAGAAACGCACACTATCCCCAAGTAATTGAGGATAGTGTTTGTATATCTATGAGTGATGTTTAATATAACACATTTACATGAATATATAATATATTTATAAGATTTTATTTTTTAATTTGTATCGAACAACTCTTATATTATTTGACGGGAATAAAATGAGAGGGGGATGTAAACCCTATAAGAATGTAGAACCCATACACTCATCTCCTGTAAATAGTGTCGGACAACATTAAGGTTACTCGACAAAACAACATAATATGGCCCTATATTTACATACACACATAATATATACTATAATATATCAATCTAGTAATGTCACATAGGATGCTATTTTTGAACGTTCAAGTAACATTTTCAACAAATATAAAGATAAAAGCCTTTCATTAGCCATCAACTTTATAAAAATATTTTAAAAGGAAAATAATAATATCAAATTAAAAAGAAAAGAATAGATGGTTGATAGTAGGCTGAGATGAAGATAAAATATATGTTTATCAAATAAATAAATACATAATAATAAAAAAAAAATTTAGAATAATTTAAATATAAAATAAATAAAATGGTATTTGATGATATTTTTATAATTACTAATTATTTAAATATTTTTCATATGTGACAATGAATTATATTATTTTATATATATACGTTTTGGGATAAATTTTAAAAAATATTACAATATTCTAAGCATTTGAATAAAATATTACACTTTCTAAATGTTGTGTTTAAGAAATTGGATCCATTCATTGGCCCAAGCCTCAAGAAATAGGCTAAAAAATCTACTGGAGGAATAAATTCACATAATAAGCACGTTACAAGTGAATAGAGTTATTAGATGATCGAGATAGAAGGATATCAATTCAAGCGACTAAAAGATTTGAAAGAGATTTGTAAGAGACATGTGAGAGACTAAAGCAAGAGATTTGACTGAAAAACCTGCGTATAATAGAGGTCGGTAAGGATACCCGAGGATTAGTATAATTGAGAGACTGATAAGATTAAATCCAATTGATCTTTTATGTGTTCGCCTATAAATCTTAAAGAGATTTCGAAATGTTTATCAAATATTGCGCCTCTCTTTCCACTTGTCAGTGTCATATTCTCATAATTGGGAGACTCGTCTTGTAGTAAAAGTACACTTTAAAATATATTAAACACTTATTCAGAAATTAATTTAGTGTCATAGGGTCCGTGCAAGAGACTCAATTGTGCCCCTAAAACTGAATTTTTCCTTATAGGTCACTTAGTCCTTGCAGGTTACTTGCAAATTTTAATCGAAACACTATTTCACACAAATAAATTTATTATTATATTTAAGTAAGATTAACAAAAATACACTACTCTCGATAATAAATTTAATTTATTCAAATTTATCTCTTTATTCATTTTCTTTTTACACTTATTACTCGACTGTTCAGGAAGATTTTTAATTTCCTCAAATTTATTATTCGGAACAGTGTATTTTGTTGTATCTCCGTAGCCCTAGAAATATATTAAATATTTAAAAAAATATAATATTTTAAAAAAATTCCTTATGCATTGAAGCTGTTAAAGCATTTAAGTAAGTGGACTTCGGTTAATAATATTAAACTGTTTTCCGCAGTTTAATGACCCCATCGATAATGCACATCAAAACCGTCAGATCTAATCATTGAATCAATCACGCTAATCGTACGGCTGAAGTGGCAAACCCATCACGTGAGCGATAATGTACATATCTTCCTAACCCACCCCCCGCAACCGCCAAATTTTCGCGGTCGGTCCAAAAATTCAAATTTTGGGAATTTCTCCAAACTTCAAATCTCAGATCTCTCTCTCTCTCTCTCTCTGTCTCTCTCTCTCGGAGTAAGACGATGAGCTGAGCTGAATAGAAGCGAAAGATTGCGAAGCAAACGAGAATCTGCAATTTCAGGTACTTAACGCTCTGAAAATCGATCTTCAATTCTCTCTATTGCTTTATCTAAGAGCGATTTGTTCTGGAAGTCCGAACAAGGAGTATTCTCTCAGATTCTGATCTGTTGTTCCATTCAATTTTGAACACGACGTTGTTTTTGCTCAAAAGATTTGATATTTTCAAATACTGAAACGCGCAATTGAGTGATTATGGTGAGAGAAGAAAGGGTCGAATCGTTTTACGCGCGGTTGCGAGAGTCGGCTCTTGGTTCGGCTTCTTCCACGCCTCTGCTCATATTCCCGTCGACTTCCGATGTTGACTCGCTTTGTGCTTTGAAGATCGTAGGCCACGTTCTCGAGTCCGATTCTGTTCGGTACGCATGTTATCCTGTTTCCACTTTTAACGAAATTCACAAGTACGCTGGCCCTAATTTGTGTTCATCTTCGGATGAGCCCGTCACGATTCTTCTGATTAATTGGGGCTGCCACCGCGATCTGCGGAAAGTCCTGAATTTGGGCGCTTCTGCGCGTGTTTTTGTTGTTGATAGTCACCGACCAATTCACTTGCACAATCTCAGCGATCAGAATGATCGTGTTGTTGTGCTTTATACTCGGGATGATGAGGACCAGGCCGATTTGGCCTATGATCTGAAAGTTCCGGTCTCGGCTTTGGCTCATGCCAGTGATTTGAACAGCGATGATGAGTCTGAAGATGATTCTGATAGTGAAGATGAGAATGACAGTGATACTGACGAGGAAGATGGGGATGCGACTCAGAAGAGGAGAAGGGTTTCCGAAGAAAGCGAAAGAGATCCAGTTAAGCTTTTCAGGAAGCTGAAGAAAGAATACTACTCGATGGGTACTTTCCATGGGAAGCCTTCCGGGTGTTTGATGTATGACCTCTCTCATTTCCTGAGGAAGAACACAAATGAACTACTGTGGCTTGCTTGTGTGGCTTTAACCGACCAGTTTGTTCATGAAAGATTAACAAACGAGAGATACCAATCCGGGGTGATGGAGCTTGAACAGCATATCAATAGCTCAGGGAATTTGGACGTGGTTACGACAGTGACCCTAAAGGACGGAACCAAGGTTTTGGCTCCTGATTCTTCAAGAATTGCGTATGAAGATGAGCCAAAGCTAATGTTGCTACAAGAGTGGAATTTGTTTGATTCGATGCTGTGCTCATCCTACATTGCAACTAAATTGAAGACATGGAGTGACAATGGGGTGAAGAAGTTAATGCTGCTGCTTGCTCGAATGGGATTCAAACTAGAGGACTGCAAGCAGAAGTTTCAGTACATGAACGTTGAGATTAAAAGGAAAATGAAGGTTGAGTTTGAAGAGTTTCTACCTGAGTATGGGCTAACTGATTTTTACTACAGAGGCTTCTGCCTGCTACATGGGTATAGTTCAAGAATTTCTGCTGCAGATGTGGTGTATGGAATAACAGCTCTTCTAGAGTCATTTGTCGAATCTGATGGCTCGTGCGCATCCAAGCAGTTTGGGGTGGCTTACGATGCGTTGTCCTTGGGCAAGCTTGAAAAACTAGAACTGGGAATGCGACAGGCCATAAAGGTACAAAGGGCGATTCTCAGACAAGGGAGTGCAGCCATAACCAAGAAGGGATCCATAAGAAGCGGAAGCAAGTTCAGGTGGGTGAAGCTTGAAGATTCAGTAGACACAAAGCTGTTGGGTTATCCCCAGGCTTTAACTAAATTTGGGTATTTTCTGTTGGATGCTTTGCGGGAGAAGGGTGCAAAAATGAAGCCTTTAATCTGTGTTTGCTACATTCAAGAGCGAAAGAAGGTACTGATAGTCGGCATTTGTGGGAGGCCACGTCTTGGTGCAGATAAAGGAAATGCATTTGGGATTGCTTTCAGGGACGCAGCTACCGAAACAGGAGCTGATTTCTTTCATGAGCTGTTTGAGTCCTCATGGATAATTTTAGATTCGCTTGCTGTAAATTCATTCATGATCAGGCTAACAGAGAAGCTGTGGTGAAGAACTTCCAGGATCCAACCAAACTTCAGTTTTAATCATCAAGAGATGCATGAGGCAAGCACCCCCTTGTTCATCTGCTTATCTGTATCAATTCATGAATGGAAAAACTATAATTTATCTCTCAATAACAGATGACTGGCTTGCTTCTTTCTTTTAATTTCTTCCTCCATCCCGTTCTTCCATAAAGCATCTCTTGAACCTAAAGAGATTGCTACATTTTGGGCAAGATGTATAAAAATACTAAACCAAGTGGAGTCCTCCTATGTGGCCCATGGATGTGTCATAGAATTTGATTAGAAGTTTAGAAAACCAATGGACATTCTTTGTAATATAGAATACAATTTATAGGCATAAACAAATTCTTGTTTCACAATTTGCAACTCTTTTTTGATATACTTAAAAGCATGCTAAAACCTACAAGACAAAAGCAAACACATAGGGCTCCAAATGAACATAGTTATTTGTGATTGACCAACTTGAAGCTCAGCTAGATTTGGATTGGATTCGTTTACATTTATTTATTTTAGTTAAATAAACAAGTTTGAGTTTATTTTTTAAACTTGATTATATTAGTAAATGTGTTCAGCTTAAATTTGAGAGTGTTTAACTCGTTTGAACTCACAAACAAACTTGTTTAAGTGCTCATTTGCAAGCTTATTTGTGTTATGTTAATGAAATAATCTGTGTTTTATACAATTGAAGGCTTTTGCCACAATGTTAATATCATTCAAATCCTAAATATATTGAAATATATTAATTTTACATGTTCTATTTAATAAGATTGCATAACTATTAACACAATTAAATTAGATGGGCCTAGCTTGTGTTTTATTCTACTAAGACTAATTTAGGGTTCGTGAAAAGGCTTGCTAAAAGCTCATTTAGTATAAATGAGTCAAGATGGGGTTGTTGCAAATTTTAGTAAATAAGCTTGAGCCTTAATTTTAAGTTTAACTTGAGGTTCAGCCTAACTCCAAGTTTAAGAAAACTGTTTTGGAGTATAGTCAGTAATCTTTTGATGATAATAAAAACTATCTTTGTTAAACAAATCATTTTTAGAAAATATTTTTCAAAAGTCTTGATTCTATTTTTTTTTTAGAAAATACACAAATATTTTGAATTTCTTATTTGATTTTTGATAGATCAATGTGTTTAAGCCATCTCCAATGGAGATGGCAAAATGGTAAAATCTACGAATTTTTCCGTTTTGATGCCTCCAATTGGACGGTATTTTATCACTTCAAAATGACATGATGAACAGTGGGACACCATTTCTGGCGTTCCACTGCTCATGCTGTAGGAAATTTATCTCCAAATACTCCCTTTTAATCTGAAAAAATGTTATCCCCAAATTTTTGTAGATGAAACAAAAAATTTTCCTGTTCGGTTTTGAAAACAAATATAAAATTCTCTCGAGACCTCAAGGGTAGTTTTCAGTTTTTTAAAATAATAAAAACGTGTTTACTTTTATATTTTAAAAATATATTTTTAGAAATAATAAAAAAATTTGTAAATAAAATTTAAAATAACAAAAAGCTATTTTGCTTGTTTTCATTCAAACATACTCAAATTTTTCAAAACGCAAAAAACACTACATATAAAAAAAATGCATTTTTAGTAATTTCAAAATATACACTCAAATACAAAATTAAAAATAAATTCAAAATTCAAAAGTGAAACACAAAGAGTACAACCTCTAATGTTTTTCATTTCCTAGGCTTTGCTTACTCCTTTGTTTTTTTTTTTTTTTAGTTACGCGTTATCACTCGCGCCCCCGCTGCTTAGCCTCACGATTCCAGCAGGAGAGATAAATCAAGGGATCTAGCAGGTAGGTTTCGACTCTTAGCACAATCACAAACATGAGGACGACAATCATTTTTTATTTTTAGAATTACTCTTTACTTACTGAATTATCTCCTGACCAAGATTCGAATATAAGACTTAAAGGTTCAAAAAGCAATACTCTAATAAATTCTTCCTTTACTAGTTAATCCATGTCATAGGAGATTATAAAAGAGTTATAAGTCATTTACACGCATGCGAAGGGATTCTACATTGTTTGTAAATGTTTTAACTTATTTTAAGATTGTTCTTGATTGCAAGGGATTATAAATCCAGATTCTATCTCTTGCAAAAAAAAGGTAGAGTTCTTTTTTCATCATTCCATTGTTAAAATTTCAAATTTATATTTAAAGAGATGACACAAATTCTTAAACCTTCCCTACAAAATTTTGCATTTATGAATTTGATTATGCTTCTACTTATAAAGTTGGTTTTGTGTTTGTTTGTTTTTGGTGATTTTCTTTGGTTTATTTTGTTATATTTGTGGTTGCTCAGAATATGTGTAAGCGTAACTAATAGATGATTTATGATATATTTTTATTAATTTACTCTTATTTATCAAAAAAATTATAGAAAAAGGGAGAGAAAATATTAATAAATATTTTTATTATTTTATCTTTATTATTTTTTGTAAAAGATAATATTATTCTTAATTAATAAATCTTATCCATCACTTTTTTATAATTTAATGCAATATATGTATTGTAAATCCTTAAAATAATAAAAATATAAATATTAGTTTTGATAATTTAAATATAATCATGTTGTGAAGTCTATTTATTTAATTCTTTTAATATAATAATTTGATATGATATGTCATACATCATTATATTTAAATTGTCACATCTTTAATATAAATTAAATAACATTTTATTTAAGAAATCAAAAGTCTATATACATACATAATCCAAAACTATTCATATTTAGACTGTTTGGGCTACGAGAAACATATATATATATATACACACACATTACATTTAGTTTAATTAAGTTCATGAGCAAAACCCTAAAATTAAAACCATCGTTCGGCTCGCGAGGCTCGCCCTTGCTTTTCCCTCAATTGAACGCGTGATTGAAACCCTAAACCCGCGTTTTCAGATTCAATCTGGTCTTAGCATTTCAATCTCCTGCTCTGTGGTTTTGCGCTGTTTTGTATTGCAAAGGACCACGTTATCTGGTTATGATTCGATTTTAATCCTATCCGCGAAGACGCAGTGAGACAATTTTCTGGTACGTTCTAATTGCTTGTAAACAGGTGTCGTGTGTGTGATCGTAGATGGAAAACTCTGATTGTTTTAATGTTTGGGCGTTGCTTGAATGCATTTTTTTTTTTTTTTTGGGGGGGGGGGGGGAGGGGTTTGATTTTGAGGGTTTGTATGATTTCATATCGGATTGCTGGAGTCAAATTTCGTCGTGAATGGGGATCTTTAAAGAATTTGAGAAGACGACAGAGCTGGAATTTCAATTGTAGAAGTTTCAGATCCAGGACTTTGGACAGACCGACAATTAACCTGCTGGAACTATGATTTGTGATTGAATCGAGTGAAAAAATAAGCGCACTGCAATTTCCTAGCATTATACCATTATATAGTAGTATTTCATTTTGGGGCCGAATTTGTAGTAAGGTTGAAAAATCCATGTTAAAAAAATGTGACGACTTTGAAAATTCGAGTCATTGTCTTGTAAGATTAAGGTTTCAAATTGATTTCCCATGTTGCAATTTGGCGTTTCTATGAAATTGATATCAGTTAACACTACTGCATTCTTTATTGCTATTGAACTCGTGTAATTTTTTATTTTTATTTGCTAATGGTACAATGTGATTATTTTGCAAATTTTATGTTGCCTTTCAAAAGGCTGTCTGTCAGAAGCTCTTTAAGGATCTATTCCTGAGCTACAAGGTGATTAACTGCCTTGTATTGCTGTAGGATCAAAATTGTTTGGATATATATGGGCAAATCTGATTTTCTCCATATTAGGTTTATACTTGATCGGTTCATGTTCTTTTGCTTTTAGTGAAAAATGAATAGAGCCACTGTATTAGTTCAAGATTATACAGCAAGGATTGGATCATGGAATATCAGGACTTGAATGTTTAGAAAACTAAAAAAAAAGGAACTGTTTTGATTGTGATGCTTGTTTCTAGCCTTTAAGAGCATTTCTGTTTTCTCCTTTTAGGTGATATTTCCTTGGGCATTACTGTGTTGAACAATCAAGCTTGTTGTTTGTGTGAGATCTGAATAGTAGTAAAGCATGAGCACCAGAGGGCTAAGGGGGCCTCCTCAAAGGGGTTATGTAAGGAACTCGAGGAGGAAGACGGCTCTAGGCATAGACCTAAATATGCCACCTAACCAGAACCAGTATCCAGCGGGTACTTCAGCTCATCCCAACTCTGAGAACATACAACCTCAACGAGGAGGATCTGTACCACCTGCACCAATTGATGTTGAGGCCTTTGACGACGATGTTCTTCTGTCCTCCCCCAGGGCTTTTGCAGAAGTACGACCTTGTGTTATTTTCTAAAATTCTCCATCTGTAATTATATTTATGAAATTCTCATGTTATTTCCATTAGCTCCTTTTCAGTTTCTTCTCAATCTCAATTCATGTTAAATAGTTGTGTTAGGGGTTGATATGTTGTTGTAATCTCAATTCAGGCTAAAAACAATTCTAGGAGAAACCATCGAGGTGCTGTTATAGTTGATGTGGATTCAGGTAATTAATGTTTGTGTACTCTCTCTAGTTATCTCAGTGATCAAAGTTTTAACTCCTCTGTGTGTATATGTCTCCTTTTCTCATAGGCACACATGAACATGTCATGATATTATAAAGCCTATATAATACTGCGTCTTAATTACTCTCCAGTGGTGATATTTCTAGTCCCAGTATCTGGAGCTTACAGTGAAGAATTTCAATTCTATGTTTTGGATTGGCTCGACTGGTTTATGAAACATTGTTGATTGGACTTTGAATTAATATTAAGAAATCTGTAATGTGAAGTCAATTTAAAGTTGAATGCAGGGCTTTTTTTCTAGGGTGAATGACCTTTTTAAATTTAGAGGCAACTGTTGGATAAAGAAAAAGAAAATTTGTTGAACAGAAAAAAAAATATGCGAAGTGGTTTTTTGATTAGGAGATGCTTGGTTCAAACAATTTTTTTAAATGATTAGGGAACTCTTACCGTGAAGAAAGTGGAACATATTGTATGTTTATTCTCCTCATCTTACAACCTGCCTAGACTAAACATTGAGTAAATAACAAGTTGCCAACTCCAACTTCTTAATAAAGTGCTTCATTTTGTGTGTCCATTATTTGTTGTGTTTAAATTTGGTTTAAGAGAATAGGTGGTTTCATGATGCTAATTATTAGTGATCATTTAGTGTGAGAAACTCCTACAAACCTCTTTGAGCCCCCTCTCAGTCCATTCATTTTCCATTGGGCTTTTTAACTAATTAAACCTTTTGGGCATCTTGCACTACCTGCTAGCCCAGTAGGGACTACCATATACTGATGTGCCCCTCTGGGTATTTATTTTGAGATGGGCTTGTTGGATTGTGCTCCATGGACTTGAATGCGACTCTCATTTGCAGCTGTCTTAAAATTTTTGGGCCCATTTCATTTTTATATCTTGGAGTGAAAATTATAAGATCTGGTCTTTTGTATATATTGTAAAAAGATGGGACCACATGCAGAGTTTCAAATCAGGACTCGAATCCCTTCCACCGATTGAGATTGTCCTTTTTCTTTTGTGAGAGAGTACACAGAAAACCTAGATCTGGGTTGGATCCATGGATTCACCACCCCTCCAAAATTGTGATCCAGTTCCAGCAACTGCAAATGCTGCAGGTAAATGAATTTCTAATTTTGCCTTTCCTTCCTTTTTCCTCTCCTTTACGAGTGATCGCATCGAACCCTTTCCAAATTTCGCTCTTTAATTTGTTTCCTACATCTTGTCACATGTCACATCTTCATGTGATATTATGTGATTCTCTTTCGGTTGTACTTTTGATGAGAAGAGTAATTCAGATTTTGTCACTTGAACCGTATTGTTTGTGGCTCAATTTTCCATCTATTAGTTAATTCTAACACAAGAACATGTTATTTCTTGCACATTATTGCTTTAACTTAATTCTTTGTTCTCTTTCTCTATTTAATACTGATTTGGGGTTACCGTTGCAGAAGAAAGAACATCTAGAGCTGCTCTCAATGGTCAAGAGAAGCGTAGAAGAGTTCTTCGAAACCAAACAATCATTAATTGCGATGTAAATGCGGAGGGTTCGAGCAACTCTTCGGTAACAATTAAATTTCCTTATGTCATCCTGGATTCTTTTTCCCCTAAAGTTTTATGTCCTAGATAGGTAAAACAATTTATTGAAATCGTTTTAATTGTTTTTGCTTATTTTGTTGGGTGTTGTGCAACAACTGGTTGAGAACCTTCATTCTATCTTGATGTTCCTAAATAGGTAAATGCGACCGTTACAGAAACTAGGAGGAATAGCAACTGTGATAATAATTGGGATTTCTTATTCAGCAAAGTGATGTGTACCTTCTCATGCAGTTTTATTTACTAGATTGGATTAATGATTTTGTTGAACCTTTGTGTTAATTTCTTTACATGTTTGCTTTTTTTTTTTTTTTTTCCTTTACCTGATATGAAATTGAGTAGCCTAGTTTTTTACTTGTGTACGCTCTCATTTCCCCTCGTTGTGGGATTAAGTCTTGTTATGTTGTTTGTGTACAAACTGATATATATATGTATTTGTATATTTATATATTACTGGCAATTTCCCAGTTGAGTTATGCCACTATTGATGTGTTAAGGCAGTCCCATTGGTAGTTTCCTGTCACGGGACTATAATGTAAATAAAGAGATTACTAAGGTAGAAGGGTAATGGGTACTGCTGTAATAAGGAGTAGATAGGCAGTTACAACACATGGCTTTTAATTCAAATGTAAACCAAATATTGGCGCCAAGGCTTGGTAAGTATATAACCAACCCTCACCACCAGGAGAAACATATTTTGGACTCGAATTCTCTCTCTCTCTCTCTCTCTATCTCCCTCCCTCTATTCTTTATGTCCTTTTAATCTACTAGTTCCCACGCAATTCTCTTTGAATTGCGAGCGAACTCTTCTTAGCAGAATCACGTTCTGACAATTTGGTATTAGAGCATCATCTTAGGCGATCAAGGTAGGAGATGGCGGACGAGACCAGGATGAAGCATATGGAGTTGCAGCTCCATCAAGTTTCGACAACAATAGGGGAGATACAGAGTAGGATGGAAGCATTGGAGAATTCGGTAGACCGGAGAATTGAAGGTGCGGTGAATGTCTGGTACGAAGAAAGCAAATCACAGACGACAAGATTGGAAGAGCAAATGAGGGAGCAGGGGCAGGTCCTCAGAGATCAGATGCAACAGTTTGTTTTGATGCTCACTCGCCAGACTCAGGTATGGATTTCACTTCAGTTTCCACCGAGAGATAGATTGGAGCCAATTCTACATAGCCAAGGAAGTAATGCCCGATCAGAGGGATCGACGGAGTTGGAGGTTAAACCACAGGCGATGGAGGAGAATGCAGGAGTCAAGAGGCAGGGCCACGGAACCGGATCACATCAGGCCAGTTTCCCTATGCCTAAGATGGAGATACCTCTTTTTGATGGCCATAACTTGAGATGGTGGGCAAGGCGCTGTGCGAGGGTGTTTAGCTTGCATAATGTGGTCGAAGCTCAGAAGGTAACACTTGCAGCAACCTATCTAAATAATGAGAGAGACGCGTGGTACCAAAGCTGGAGTGGAGTAAGGGAAGATTGCTCGTGGGAAGAATTTGTGGAAGGATTATATGAACGGTTTGGGGAGAAGGGAATGTTGGATGTGGTTGAGGAATTCAACAAGTTGAGACAAGGAGGATCGGTGCAAGCCTACCAATAGAGATTCGAAGAGTTGAAGGCCCTTATGTTACTCTCGAATCCTACCCTTATAGAAGGGCACTTCGTGTCAAGCTTCATTAGTGGCTTGAACGAAGAGGTCCATCCTACAATCAAAATGTTTCAACCCAAGACTCTGTCTAACAAGCCGTTGAGTGTGCCAAACTTCAGGAGTTGACAATGGATGCACTGGTCAAGAAGCAGAGGGGTGTAAATAAAGGGTGGCAAACGGTACCCTTGCAAGTAAATAACGGAGGATGGGGAAGGAATGGAGGAACCATGGGTTCAGGTAGCAAGGGTTTGGCAACCCTACCAGCACCTCCCCAACCAATTCAAGGAAATTTGATGGAGCAGAGGCGATTAGCAGGCCTCTGTTTCCGGTGTGGGGACAAATACACACTAGGACACCAATGTAAAAGATAGTTGTTGCTACTAGAGGGGGCAGAAGAAGTGGGAGAAAAAGAGGACGGAGACATTCTGGAAGAGGAAGGGGAAGAGGAGAAGGTGGAGATCTCCCTGCATGTTCTAAGGGGAGTGGTGACTAATAAAATTATCAAGGTGGAAGGGAAGGCAAGAGATAGCAGTTTGATGATTCTGATTGATAGTGAAAGCACTCATAGCTTCCTAGACAAAGGGATAGCAAGGAGATTGAAGTGCAACCTCACAGTGACTCAGCCCCTGTCAGTAACCATAGCTAACGGCCAGAAGGTTTTGTGCAAATATGCTTGTGTGGGGTTTTGTTGGTAGATGCAGGGGGAAAACTTTGAGGCTGATCTATGCCCACTAAAATTGGGGGGATGTGATATGGTCCTAAGAGTCGATTGGATGAGGGAAGTTAGCTCCTTTTGCTTCAACTTTAACAAGATGGAGGTGACATTCGAGAAAGGGGGAAGGAGGATGATCCTAACTGGCAGTGCGGATACAGGGACATGTAAGATGATCTATGGCAAAAGGTTACACAAATTACTCAAGAGTAAATGGACACAAGTAGCCCAACTCTTCTCGATACATGTTGTGGAAGGGAAGGAGGACACAAAAGATGAAGGGCATTACATGCTGAATTCAGTGGAAACCATGAAAGTTCCTTGGGAGGTAACTCATTTAGAATTCTTAATGTACAACTTATTGAATCGGAAGATTTGTAGAGTTGTCCTTAAGTGCTCTAGGTGTGTGGCAAAGGTGGGGTTGTATACTAGAATGTCATCAAAGAATACCAAGATAAATTGGCGTAGGTAGGGTTCAAATATTTGGTTCATAAGGGCTTGGAAAGTTACTGGAGCGTTAGTCAATCCAAAGGGCATTACTAAGAATTTATAATGCCCTTGGTAGGTTCTAAAGGCCGTTTTGTGGATATCATTGGGGTGCATTCTAATTTGATGATATCTAGATCTTAGGTCAACTTTAGAGAAAACTTTGGCTCCGTGCAATTCGTTTAACTTGTCTTCAATAATGGGTATAGGGAATTTGTTCTTTATGGTTAGGGAATTGAGTTGGTAGTAATCAATACAAAATCGCCAACTGTTGTCTTTCTTCTTTACCAATAGCAAGGGAGAAGCATCGGGGCTGGTGCTTGGCTGTATAACAGAAGTATTTAGCATGTCTTTGATCATGTGTTCAATTTCGGCCTTCTGTTTTGGGGGGTATCTATATGAGTGGATGTTAACTAGTTTAGCATTAGGTTTGAGGTTGATAGTATGGTCTATTAGTCTTGGGGGTGGTAGAGACTTAGGCTTCTGAAACAAGTGGAGTATCTCAGCCATGTCATTTCGGGGGCGGGAGTTAGTACAAATCCCCAGAAGGTGGCAACAATGACTGCATGGCCTAGATTGGTTAATGTGAAAGCTCTATGGGGATTCTTGGGCCTTATAAGCTATTATTGCAGATTTGTCAAAGGCTATGGCATCCTCAGTAGACCATTGACAAAACTATTGAAAAAGGAAGTCTTTCACTAGAATGAGAGGGCGGATGAGGCATTTGAAAGATTGAAAGTGGCCATGAGTAAGGTACCTACACTGAGTCTACCTAATTTTAATCAGCCTTTTGTACTAGAAACCAATGCAAGTGATAGTGGGTGGGGGTTATATTGACGCAAGGAGGAAAACCTTTGGCTTTCATCAGCCAAGCATTGGCCCCTAAACATTTGGGCCTTAGTGTGTATGATAAGGAGCTACTGGCTATTCTAATAGCCGTGGAGAAGTGGCGACACTCCCTTGAAGAAGGGAGGTTCATTACAAAGACATATCACGAAAGCCTTAAGTTTTTGTTACAACAGAAACTTCATACCCACCTTTAGAGGAAAGGCATATCAAGGTTAATGGGACTCGACTATGTTATTCAGTACCGGAGAGGCCAGGAGAACAAAGCAGTCGATGCTCTATCCCGTTGTGTGGAAGAAGGGGCCTCAATGGCTATCATTGCAATTACTTCGGATTGGTTCCGGGAAGTAACAACCAGTTACACAAAAGGAGAGTGGATCGGGGAGTTGATGGAACAAATGATCTTAGACCAAGACAAAAAACCAGGCTATTCCTTGCAGAATGGGCCTGTTGAGATATAAGGACATAATCATAATTGGTGAGGATGAGACTCTTAGACAAAAGATCCTAGAGGCATTACATGATTCTCCCGTGAGTGGCCATTCGGGGATACAAAACACTTACAACAAGATTAAACAACTATTCTTTTGGCCAAGGTTAAGAAGAGAGGTGGTGGAGTATGTGAAGGGCTGTGACACTTGTAATAGATGTAAGTGTTAACCTTAGGACTCTTGGATTACAACCTTAGGCGATAAAACCCTCACATAAACACTCTCCGATGCAGTGTAAATGTAAGAACAGAAAAGAAATTAATAGAAATTAAAAGATCAAACCAAACAACATTAGGCGCAGATTTATCCTGGTTCGGAATGCCTTTGACAATCTTACATCCAGCCTTCAAACACCCACCAAGAGTAGCCTTTTATTAGGATGAAACTGATCAGTATAAAGCCCAAGCTCTCTCTCTCAATTCTATCGCTCAAGTACAACCCTTGTTCACTCTAAGAAAACTCAAGAACACAATACACATGCCTCACTTTCTCTAGAACAAAGAATACTCACAATAGAAGAAGAGAACTTGACAAGAGAGAATAAGTAATTAGACTGCCGCCTTGCCCTCTTATTTATAGAGGAGGCGGACACATTTAGGCAACTAATTAACTTAGGCAAATTACATATTAACCCCAACAAAGTGTATTAATTACACTTAACCCAAGCTGCCTAATTTCTTCAGCCAAAACTACTCTTTTATACTCCTTCAGATTTTGCTATCTTCTAGGACAAAACTCGAGGCAAACTTCAACAGTAAGCATGAAAACATTCACTCCCTAGGGTTGCTGCAGCCCTTACCAGTTCCTGAACAAGCGTGGACTAACATCAGCATAGATTTTATAGAAAGATTACCGATGTCAGAAGGTAGGGATTGTGTGTTAGTGGTGGTGGATCGTATGACCAAATATGCCCACTTCTTGGGTTTATCACACCCCTTTACGACACAGGAGGTGGCTAGAGTCTTTTTAGATCAAGTGGGCAAGTTACATGGGCTGCCTCAGGTGATTGTTTCAGATAGAGACAAAGTCTTTACTAGCCTCCTTTGGAAAGAGCTAATGAAATCTCTAGGAACACAGCTACACATGTCATCCTCCTATCACTTGGAGACGGATGGACATATCGAAATGACTAATCAGTGCCTCAAGACGTACTTAAGATGTGTGATTAATGAATTCTATCGGATGGCACAAATGGCTCTCATTAGCTCGATAATGGTACAATACCACCCCACACTCCTTACTAAAGATGACACCGTTTAAAGCACTATATGGATACAAACCTCCTTTCTTACCACTGGGAGGAAATCATAGTCTGGTAGCTACTATGGATGATCATTTAGTTTAAAGGCAACATATGTTGCAAACCCTAAGGAAGGAGCTAGCCAGTGCCCAAAATAGAATGAAGCAATATGCGGACCGGAAGAGGAGTGAATGAGTCTTTGCGGTGGGAGACAAGGTGTACTTGAAATTGAGGCAGGCCCAACTGAAAACTTTCTCCCCTAGATCAGTGACTAAGCTGAGTCCCTAATTCTACAGGCTTTATGAAGTGATAGCCAAGGTGGCTTGCAAACTCCAACTTCCAGAGGGGTTTCACATACACCCCGTGTTCCATGTGTCACTCCTCAAACCTTCCCTAGGCCCCAATCCAGTCAGCTCTGTCCTACCCTCAATAATACAACCAGCACAACAGGAGCCTGAGCCCATCGCTATAATGGACAAGAGAATAATCTACAAGCATTAGGCACCTATCACGGAGGTATTAGTTCACTGGTCTAATCTCCACCTTGAAAACAATACTTGGGAGTACCTTCCTAACCTCTTGAAGCAGTTTCCGAGGGCAGCAGGACTTTTGTGACTTACTTGAGGACAAATAATGTTTCTAGTAGGGGGGAATTTGTCACCAAGGCAGTTACATCATATGACTTTTAACCAACCCTCGCCACTAGGAGAAGCATCTTTTGGAAATTCAATCAAATCAATTTCCCTCTCACCTTCTCGAATTCTCTCTCTCTTTCTCTCTATTTCCCTCCCTTTGTTTTTTCTGTCCTTCTAATCTACCAATTCCCACACAATTCTCTCTAAATTGCGAGCGAACTCTTCTTCTCAGAATCGCATTCTGACATTTCCCACAGAGCTGTGTCGGTATGGCTGTATAATTATTCTTTAACCCTTTTGCTTTGTTGGAAGTTGGGATGAGTGGAGTGTGATCAGAAAAGTAGGGAAAGGAAGGGGTTGGAGGATTTGCCTTCTTTGTTAGAAGTTATATTAGGTTTCAATTTATCTCATTCATTCATTATATATCCATTTTCTTTTCTAGGATTAGTTTTCTAAATTATCATTATTATGTATTCAGTAAATTGATCTTTTGGGCTACTAGGAATAATTCCTCACTATGTAAGTTTTAGATTTTGGGTTCGTACTAGAGAGTGTAGTCTTGAAGGGTTGGGCCTTTTTTCATAAAACCTAGTTTTGATGTTTTTAAGGAACCTGGAGCTGCATCTGTTAGCTCGCTTTTATGTTTTGAAAAAATAATATTTTTCATATGTTTTTATCAGAAATTTTTTTCAGGGGTTGTTATATAAAATCTAATGTTCTGAGACCTAGACCAGGGTATTGAACTGGAATTGGGAAAGGTTAAGGGTTAATGTTCAGACCAAGGTCAAATTGGGATTTATTGTTACCTCCATTTCATCCTCTCACCTCACATGTGTGTCATGACTTAGCTAATTATTTTTTATTTTTTTTCTGTAGATTGTATTAATTTGTAGAAGAGTTAGTTATTGTCTTTATTTTCAGATTAATGTCAGTTATGGAGCAATTAAAGAGCAGTTACCTGTAGTGGAGAAGTGGTAATTGCTCTGTAAAGATTGTGGATAACTGATATATAAAGCTATATACATCTGGGCTGAGATTATGGATGATAATTAAAGATTTCTCTTTTCCTCTGCAATTCTCCCTTACTCTCTATTTCTCCCTACTTTCTATCTACTTCTCCTCCATCTCTCTCAGTTTTCCCTCTTGTTCTGTCTGATTTTTCCTCATTTCTTTCTATTCCTCCTACTCTTTCAATTCTATATTCAAGAAAATCACAAAGTTAGGCTAGGGTCTTGACAATGTGCTTCTTTCGGTTTTCTTTTCACTAGTTCAAACCATTCTAATTGTACTCCCTCATCTTATCTTTCATAGGCACCACTCCAGACTTATTATATATGATCTTATTTTTTATTTGGTCTTTTCTTGTATGACTGCATATTCATTGCATATTTTGAACATGTTGGTGTTTAACTGTCTAACATTTTGAGTCATGCAATAAAGATTTTCTTATAGCTGTCTGAAAAATCTTTCCTTTTAGGTTTAAAGGAATTTTACAATGCATAAAATGCTAGGCACACTTGGGTTAGATAAAGCAAACCACATAATAAATAAGTAAAGAATAGAAAATAATTTCCCTTAATTAGAGCACACTTTCTGTCTTGTTTTGTTACTCGTTCCTCTGACCTTTGGATGGTAATTTCTCTCATGTACTTTAGACCCTGTTGCATAGGAAACTGTTAAATTGCTCTAGGGCTATCTTATCTATGGTAGAGCTCATCCTCTTTCATTGAATTTAGCCAAATCCGTAGGAAACGAAACTCCCAATTACAGTTGGGTTTACAACCTCTATAAAAGAAAACAATTACAAATTCAAAGAAGAAAACAATAGATGTTGACCAATTCGAGAGGGCCGTCTTCTCTCTCAATAATCCTTTCAATTTCTCCGGATCCTTCTCTCTCTTTCTCTCCTCCCTTTTATACCTACTCCTCTGCTCGTTCCAGCCATATGCCCGATAATTCCCCTCTAGCTAACTTATGACTCTTTTACCCTTGAGTCATTTTACTTGGTTGCCCCTGTGGTCCCCCCACTTTTCACCTCCTTCTTTCTTTTTTGATAAGTTTGTTTAATGGGGGTCCTAACAACACCGTGCCCATAAGTCTCACCTTGTCCTCAAGGTGGAATTATGGAAATTGAAGTAGAATCTGATGGTAGGGCTCCCATGTTGCTTCCAATGGTGGCAGCCCCTTCCATTGAATAAGGACATCAAGGTTCCTTAAATTTTTCCTTGTGTCTGGTCTTATTCCCAGCAGAAATTCCGGTGACACATTCATTTCCAGTTCAACTGAAAGCTGTTCAGGAATTTCGAGGGTTTTCCCTAATTGTTCCTTCCGCCTTGTGCAGCTACGACACATGGAATACGGCTACATTCTCGATCCTCCTCTCCACTGGAAAAGGCCCATAGAACCTCGGTGATAACTTCTCATTCACTCTCTTCGCCAACATCTTTTGTCGATAGGGTCGAATTTTTATATAAACCATATTGCCCGCGTTGAACTGCACATCTCGCCGCTTCCTATCTGCTATTTCCTTCATCCGAACTTAAGCCTTCAACAATTGGGACTGGAATTCATCGAGAATTGAGTCCTGCTCCAACAGTTGTTATTCGATTGCTGAAACTGCTATAGTACCCTTCTCAAATCTCAATAATGGGGAAGGTTCACGCCCATAGACAATCTGGAACAGAGTTAATTTTGAAGATGCATGAAAGGAAGTATTGTACCAATATTCGACCCATGGCAATCAACTGCACCATGCCTTAGGTTTGGATGAACAAAAACAACAAAGATAGGTCTCCAAGGTGCAGTTTAGGACTTTCGTTTGTCCATCGGACTGTAGATGGTAGGAGTTGCTCCTGTTCAATTGAGTACCCTGCAACCAGAATAGCTCTTCCCAAAAATGACTTAACAAAAATTATATCTCTATTGGAGACGATAGAGTTTGGAACCCCGTGTAGCCTGACAACCTCCTTTACAAAGATCCCTGCTATGCTTGCTGTTGTGAATGGGTGTTTTACAACAATAAAATGTCCGTATTTGCTTACCCGATCAACCACCACCAATATTGTATCCTTCCCCCCTGACCTTTGCAGCCCTTTAATGAAATCCATGGACACGTCTTCCCAAATTTGGCGCGAAACTGGAAGCAACTGCAGCAACCCGCTAGGTGATAACACTTCATATTTATTCTATTGGCACATGGGGCAACTACGAACATATTGTTGAGTATCCCTCTTCATTCCCACCCAATACACATTCGAAGAGATCCTTTTATAGGTCTTGAGAACCCCAGAATGGCCTCTATTCCGCCCATCATGCCCCTTCTTCAGTATTAAAGGAATTAAGGTGGAGCCTTTAGGTAGATACAACTTCCCTTTGAATAGCAAATGACCATCTACCAAGGTAAACCCAGGTTTTCTAGTGGGATCAGTCTCACCTCCTTAACTATTAGTTGAAGTGTCGCATCCTCCTCCACCTCCTTCTTAAGTTGGTCAAGTTGCACTACTCGAGGAATGATGAGAGCTAATAATGAAATGGGAGATTGGAGGCGTGAGAGGGCATCAACTGCCCGGTTCTCCAACCCGGGTCGATACTGAATCTCAGAATCATATCCCATCAACTTCATGACTCATTTTTGATACTTCGGACTGAGCACCCTTTGTTCCATTAAAAACTTTAAGCTTTGTTGGTCTGTTCGAATAACGAATTTCTACCCAATCAAATAGTATCTCCACTTCCTCACCGCAAATACCATGGCCATTAACTCTCTCTCATACACTGACCTCTATCGACCTTTGGGATTTAGGGAATGGCTGAAGAAAGCGATGGGTCACTGCTCCTGCATCAAAACAGCTCCCAAACCATGCCTAGATGTATCAATCTCCACAACGAATTCCTTGGAAAAATATGGTAAGGCCAACATCGGAAGTTCGATCATCACTCTTTTAAGAGATTGAAAGGCCTGTTCTGCTAACTCATCCTAGAAAAAATTTCCCTTCCGAAGGTGGTATGTCAATGGCCATGCTTGCTTCCCATAATTCTTCACAAACCCCGTAAGATCCAAGAATCCCTGAAACTCTAATAAGGATTTAGGACTAGGCCATTCCATGATTGTCTTAATTTTAGAGCTATCTACAGCCACCCCTTTGTGAGAAATGACGTGCCCTAAGTACTCAATCTCCTGCTGCCCCAACTGACACTTCTTCGCATTAGCATACAATCGATGCACTGCTAGCAGCCCCAAAACGCACCTCAAATGTTCCTTGTGTTCAGTCATATCCTTACTGTAAACAAAAATGTCATCAAAAAATACCAAAACAAATTGCCTCAAATGCTCCTTAAAGATCTCATTCATCAAGGATTGAAATGTGGCGGGAGCATTGGTTAACCCAAACAGCATAATCAAGAATTCATAATGCCCCTCATGTGTGCGAAATGTAGTCTTAGGAATGTCGTTAGGATTGATTCGTATTTGATGACACCCCGATTTTAAGTCCAACTTGGAAAAAACACCCCCCCCCCCCCCCCATCCCCATTCAATTCATCCAATAATTCTTCAATAATTGGAATGGGAAATATATTGGGAATGGTTACCTTGTTTAAAGCTCTGTAGTCAACACAAAATCTCCAGCCTCCATTCTTCTTTTTAACCAACAATACCGAACTGAAAAATGGACTTACACTCGGCCTAATAAGCCCTGCTACCAGCATCTCCCTAACCAACCTCTCGATCTCATTTTTCTGAAGGTGGGGATACTGATTGGGTCAAACATTCACTGGTGGCACCCCCGGTTGTAATCTAATCACATGGTCCCGCTTCCGGTGCGGGGGAGGACCCCCCCGACTCCTCAAACACCTGTTTGAACTATGTAAGCAACTCCTGCAAGCTGTTTGGAATTGCCCCTCCAGCCTTGTTTTCCGCGGCAGTCAAACTCCCCAATTCAAGTAGGCACCCCTTCCCCATTTTCTTTGAACGGCCTCATCATCGATTTTAATGTTAGCAAGGTCTTACTAAGGCCAAGATCCTTGTGCAGTGTCACGGTGGCCCCCCTACCTTAAATCTCATCACCAATGAGCCCCAATCAACTTGTGTCTCCCCAAGGAGGCTAACCGTTTCATTCAGAGGATCACGTCTGAGCTCCCCAGCTCCAATGGCAGAAAATCTTCCACTATTTCCATATTTTGCAGCATTAAGATTACCCCTTTACACACTCCAGCCCCCTGAACAACCATACCCGACCCCATGATCACACCATAACCTTTTGTTTGTGTTCGGGTCAGCCCTAATTTCTGCACCAATTCAGTTGCTATAAAATTATGGAAAACCCTGCTATCAATTAAGACTACCACCTCTTGTCCCCCTACTTCCCTTTTTACTTTCATGGTTTGTGGAGGAGTTAACCCCACCACTGAATTGAGGGATAGCTCTACCACCTCCCTTAATTTGACCGTATCTCTTCCCTTCCCTGAATTATCCTTTGTTTTAGCCTCATCTATCTCTTCTTCTTCCTCATCCCTTTCCTCCTCATAAATCACCAGCACTTGCAGCTCCCTATTCTTGCATTTATGGCCCACTGAATACTTCTTGTTGCAAAGGAAGCATAACCCCTTCGCCCATTTGGCTTGCAACTCACTCTCACTCAACCTCTTGAAAGGGGGAGTGCTCCACTTACTTGGAGCCGGCAATCGGTATGAGGCAGCCACATTAGCCGTCGGTGATCTCGATGACGCCGATGGGGGAGGCGTAAGCACCACTCGTTGGTGATTCGGAGATGGCCGGAATAGCTAGAATGAATCGGTCCCTTGTTTTGGCTGGTTTCGAAAAGACTTCCCCGGACCACCTGATTCCTCTCTTCGATCCGTTGGGCGACGCCCATCATCTGCTCCAACCTATTCAGCCTTAACACTCTCATTTCCGCTCGAATATTCGACTTCAGTCCATTGAGAAATTGGCCCTCCAGCAAAGTCTCTAGCATGCCTTCAAATGGCGTGGCCAACGTCTCAAAGCTGAGACGATAGTCCTTGATGGACCCCCACTGCCTGAGAGCAAAGAACCTCTCCTCCATTGTGCCCTTTTGCATGGACCGAAAAAGGCTTCTCATCATCGCCTTGAAGTTTCTCCCAGCTCCTGACTCTACATTGCCTTTGCTCCCATTGAAACCAGGCAACAGAGAGCCGCTAAATCTAATTTCTCTGCTTTCATCAACTGGTTGACGGTGAAGTATCCCTCGGCCCTAAAAACCCACCCATCAAGGTCGCCTCTTCGAATATCGACATCTCCAGCCGCCGACTTCTGTTGTCTTGCCTCTAGGGAGCTTCGTCCTTCGTTCCGACCTTGCAGCTACGTTCCCTCTGTACTGGTGAGTCTCCCATGGTAAGGGACGAGTCCACAAGTACGTCCTCCTCGCCCTGTTTCCCCTTTCGTCCCCTCTCCTACTCTCCCCACTTCTCCGCCAACAAGTTAAACTGCTCCAGCACCATCGTCAAACTCTTCTCGATTCCATGCACCTCTGAAACTCAGTCTTAAGCGAGTTCATTCTTGCCTGCA
Organism: Diospyros kaki; assembly: GCA_036245055.1. NCBI lineage: Eukaryota > Viridiplantae > Streptophyta > Magnoliopsida > Ericales > Ebenaceae > Diospyros > Diospyros kaki. The sequence goes on along the minus strand of BSEG01000002.1, from coordinate 2,503,963 downwards.
GACCATCCATCCTCCTTTCTATTTGCTGTTGGTAAGTCTCCAACCTCCCATCTAGCTTACCTACCCTCTCCGATACAGACGCCCCTATGGATCACGCTCTAATATCAAATGGTAAAGCTCATCCTCTTTGATTAAATTTAGCCAAATTCGTAGGAAACAAAACTCCCAATTACAGTTGGGTTTACAACCTCTATAAAAGAAAACAATTACAAAATTCAAAGAAGAAAACAATAAATGTCGACTGATTCGAGAGGGTCGTCTTCTCTCCCAAGAATCCTTTCAATTTCTCTAGATCCTTCTCTCTCTTTCTCTCCTCCCTTTTATACCTACTCCTCTGCTCGTTCCAACCACATGCCTGATTATTCCCCTCGAACTAACTTATGACTCTTTTACCCTTGAGTCATTTTACTTGGTTGCCCCTGTGATCCCCCCCCCCCCTTTTCCCCTCCTTCTTTCTTCTCTGATAAGTTTGTTTAATGGGAGTCCTAACAATCTACTGATCCAACCTTATGAGCTTGAGCCTTCCTCTTGACGGGGGATTGGGCACAATATGGAAGATCCTTTAAAAGCTCAGGGGACTAATATGGCAAGGCAATAAGGGCTTTTATGACACAATCAATAATTCTATTCATTTTCAATTAGCTCTTGCTCTAGTTTCTTTAGGGGTGTTATTATTTGGTAGCTTTAACATGTACACTTTATGTGTTTACAAATTCATAGCACAAGATTTTGCTACTAAAGTTACTTTATATTCATCAACAATACATGGGTGGCTTCCCTCGTGTACGTTTAAGCTATGTATCTATGTATCTTTGTTGTTTGGACTTTGTTAAATGTTGAAAACTCATAGGTGATATACACAATTACACTTTCACTGCAGTGTAAACAAAGTCATTTGGCAATATAAATGGTTGTTATTCGTGGTATTCTTTCAATACAGTGGGATTTGGATAAATCAATGTTATTAAAAGTCCAAGGCACACCAGGGCATAAAAGAGTGTTGGAGCCCAAGGCGCAAAGCGCAAGGCGAGGCACGCGCCTGATGGAACTGGGCGCATGCTAACTTAAAAAAAAGAGAAAAATATATATCCTAGTTGAAGAATAAGGTGTAAAATAGATCCTAACTTCTAATAACATATTCACAAGTATGTTATAAAAGAAATTAAAAAATTCAATATATACTAATGAAAAGAACAATAAAAAATGTCAAAAGATGCAATTTAAAAGTTTTTAAGTCATCTTAAATTAAATCTTAAACTATTTATAAGTCTTAAATCTTAATGAAGATTAACTAATTATGCATTTTAAATAATCTAAAAATCATCCTCATCATTAAGATCAAACATTTCCATATTTTCGTCATTAGAAGCATCATCTCTAATATCTTCTTCCACATCATCTCTCTCTCCATCTTCATCTGGTTCAAATTCAATTGGAGCATTTGAAGTAATAGTCGTTTTACTCATTGTCAAATTTGTAGTTGAAGCAATAAAGTTAAACCCTAAATAGTAAAAAATTAAATAAAATAATAAATAATAAAATAAAAACCCTAAAAAATAGTTTAAAAAAGCCTAATGTGCCTTGGGCCTAGGTGCACATGGGCGCGCCTTGATGGTCTGTGCCTGCTTGGAAGCATTCTAGGTGCCCAAGGCGCACCTTTAATAAGATTGGGATAAATATTAATGTGACTTAAACTTTGGTTGCTTTATAATCATGCTCTAATAGGCCAATGTAAACATGAGAACTCATGTGACATAGACGAACATTTTGGGTAAACACTTGATGCTTGTGCATGTCTGTAGGCTATGAGTCATTTTCAGCCTCATATCTAAATAGAGAGTTTACATGTCATATGATATGAAAAGTTTTGAGTATGTTATGAATGTCTCTACACTTGTACTGTCTTGCATATAATGTGTAATCTTTTGATAATTAAAATTAGTCACTCAAAACTTTTCATTGGGTGCAAGTCATGTTTGATGATGGTGTTAGGACCCTAGGACGTGTAATAGCTTATAGTAGGGTTGAGTGTAGTAGATTATCCTTCAGGAGAAGTAGTTAATTCTGTTAAGTTGTTAGTGGTAGTTATTTTATTTCTTGTATTTTCTGTTAAATTATTGAAGTAGCCATATAAAGTTGCTAGGGCTGTTGTAGATGCATTATCCAGAAATATATCAATTGAATCTTCTGATTTCCTCTCTTTCCAAACTCTCTCTCCCTCTCGGATCTGTCTGTTTCTCTCCCTCAGCTTCTCTTCCTCTCTTTCTTCCTCCCGATTCTCTCTGATTCTCCCTCTCGATGTCCCTGTTTCTTCCACCACCTTCTGTTTCCCCCCCTCTCTCTCTAATTCTGCCCTAATTCCTCCTAAAACCTGCCCTAATTCTTTGCTGAAACCCTAGACATACTTAGGACCCTGACAGACGGTTGTGGTTTTTCTTGTGGTTATTAAGATTATTGCTTTATATACAAATGGCAGAAAGACAATGCTCAGAGCGTGGAACCAACCCCCGCACCACCGAAGGAGCCCACATTCAGATGCCCGGTATGCATGGGCCCATTGGTTGAGGAGATGTCAACAAAGTGTGGCCATATTTTCTGTAAGGCATGTATCAGGACTGCAATAGCTGCTCAGGGAAAGTGCCCTACCTGCCGGAAGAAAATTTCACAGAGAGATACCATTAGGATCTACCTTCCTGCAACTGAATGAGCAAGGTACGTAATTGTTTATTTTCTGTGTTTCTCTTTTCCTTCCCTAATATGTTTCACATGGTTATTTTGCATGTGGAAAGCTGTCATTTCTTAAGTTGTTTAAGCGTGATAGGATGGAAAGTTTTTGGAACATGTAAGTTTATAATTCTATCTGCAGTCATGAAGTCAATGGACAAGTACAACATGACAATTTTTTTACATGGAAAATGTAATAGATTTGTGCAACTGAACTGATAGTCCAAAAGATGCTAGTTTGTATTTAACATGTGCGAAATATGAATGTAAAGGAGAGAGGGAAATCATGCTAAATGTGTGGCTATAGAATAAAGGATATAATTAGACATGAGATTATGCATCTTAAGGTTGGAGTGTGTCCTATTGATGATAAGATGTACGAGATGCAATTAAAATAGTTTAATCATGTGAAGAGAAGATCGATTGATTTTTTCAGCGAGGAGAGAGTGGATGAGATGAAAGGAATTTTATAGAAAGAGGTAGAGGAAAACTAAGAAAAACTTTTAGGCATAATATGCACATTTTAATGACCTCTTATATAGAAATGATTGGTGACCTCTTACACAAAACCAATTCTAGCTAGTGGGATTAAGGTTGGCTATGTTGTTACTTGGTTGTGAGGTTTAAAACATTTGCATGTTGGTCTATTTAACAATTTTTTGATGGATTGGCTAGTTGAATGGCTGTGTGTGTGTGTGTGGCCGCAGGAACAGGAATGCTGCCTAAGCCATTGCATGCCATGTAAGGGGCTATTTTTCTTTCTCATTTTCAGAAATGGGTTTAATATTATAGATTCCTCTTAAATTTTAATCTTGAGATGTTAAATTTTAACTTTTTTTACCCTTAAAAGCAATATGTGGAAGCTGGAGATTGCTTTCAGGCCATTAGCTTGTGATGCACATAATCATAACGTTTACATATCTCGTGTTAATCTAGCAAATTCAAGACAATCAGATCCTTTTGCTACGTGGAACTACATTGTACATTCTGTGTGTATCTGTGTTTTTGTTTTGAAGTATTTGCATTCAAATGGGTGGGTTATGGTTTCTTATACAATTTGTCATTTTGAGTGTTTAAAAGTTTGTTTTGCTTGTTGATGTTATTTGAACAGGCTCTGGGCTTCTCTACCATCAGGCACCATACAGAACCCATGACTACTAGCTTTGGAATTGCAATGAGATGTTAATTTCCGTTTGGGCATGGGTTTTTGTTATTTTAGTTTACCGTTGCTGCATGCAATTATGCCCCCATACACCTAAAAGCTTTGGAACTGTTTTTGGCATTTTCATTTAACAACAGCGGTAAATAGTTCCTGATAGAACTCAAAACTGTTCTGGCTGTCTAATTATAATGGTAAATAGTTTCTGATAGAAATGTTTGGGTTATAGTGTTTGATAAAATTGTTATGTTGCCCGCGTTGGGTAACATAATGTTTGCGAAGTGTGGACAAAATCAGAGGGACGCATAAAACGACAAGTTTTTTTTAATTTAAAATGTTTTAATGTAAAAATAGTAGTGAATGATGTGTAGTCCTGTAACTAAAATGTTAATCTGTCTTTGTTTTGGTTTTAGCAATAATTGAGATTAAAGGAAAGACAAATTCAATAATATTTTATTTAACAGTCTAGTTATTTGGTCTATTAAAGATGACAAAAAATAAGTACAATCACCATTTATATCTTTTGGTGTCTGGCATCTAACCTAGAAAAACATCTTATAATGGTAACATATACTTACTTAAATCACCCATAAGGTTTGAGTTAAGAACCATAGCCATATTAATTTTGTTACACACTCTTTTGTGATTTAAATATCTAAAATACTCTTAAAATAATTCTCTCTATTAGTATTAGAGGGTCTGGCAATGGCTTTTTTTGTAATTTTTTATTTTTTTATTACAGCTTATTTGTAGGTACATCTTATGTATTTTTGCTTCTATTTTCATTTTTTAAATATATATACTTATATTTTGTGTGATTTAAAAATGTATTTCTGCCAGAGGTTCAAGACAGTTGGCCACCTTCCATGATGGCTATTTTTTTTTTTTAATTTTCAATTTTCAACGCATTTTTAAAAAATATATAAAATATATTTTTCTTAAAATGCATATTTCTTAAAATTATACTGGCCACTTGGGTTTTGTTGATGGCCTATCAATACTCTCAACAAGCTTTACCCAGTTGATCAAGTCACCTTTAAAACAAAAAAATATTTAATATAATTGTAGTACTGTATCATGGGGTTAATATGATGTCACAATCTCATCATTTGTCGTGTATAGATTAAGCAAAATTTTAAAATAATCTTTGAGATTAAATTTAAACATATAGATAAAAATTACTCCCTCCAACTATCATGTATTCAAAATTTATATCCATAACAGAGACTAGACTGCATGTATATGAGCATAGGCAATTCCTAAAACCCTCCTCCCTCCCTTCAACTTTTAAAATAAAAAAGATTATTATATTCTTCCATTTTAATTTCTTGATGTTGTATATATAAATTATTATATTTTTACTTTTTTAAAATAAAATGGATAATAGATAATTAAATAATGTTAGAAAAAATTTACTTTACAGGTTTAAAACTTGAGCACTTGCAAAAATCCGCAAGCCTGTCTCCAAGTACCTTTCAGACTTCTCCAGAGCTGCGGCAAAAGCAATGTCAGTTTACATACAACTATTGCAGTTATCATACCCAAATATGTGGTCACAATTTAGCCCAAATCATGGGGTCCTTAGCTGTTCCTTATCGTTGGCCATAATCAATGCTGGGAATAAACCATGATCAAAGCATAATATCTTGTCCTAAAAAGGTGAATTGCTCATCTCTTATGTCTCTACACTTGATTTGATAAAATGTGAGAGAGTTAATCATGGTAACTCAGTCAGATACAGTGACTAAATCAGTACTCACTGCGCATAAGGAGTCTCCCTCATTTTGAGAGATTGTTCCTATACTGCTGCTGGCGAGACTCGATCCTTAGTCTTTGTCCCAAACTTCACCTTAAAAGCACTTTATACCCCCAATTATGACCAGTTGAGCTACCCATGCAGGCAAAGCATAATATCTTACCACATGGAAGGTCCGGATGTTTTTCTAGTGATCTTTATGTTTGATTATCGAAATTGTGCTACATGTCAGTCTCCCATTGGTCCATGTATATATCCTCACTGGGTTTGTCCACGGGGTGGTTCAAGGTTGATTGGTAGGTGGATTAATGACCTCCATCATGGATATGTATAGATAATGTCACGATCCATGTCAGCCAAACCCATTTGCTGCAGCTCCATATACCTCCAAAATCCATAGCCGAACCACATCTAGTTGAACCCCTTAATTCACTGTGTCTCTCCAAATATGGAGTTTCAGCAGCTTTTTGTGTTGGGATTTTGGAGCTCAAGTCTGATGGAAGAGCGTATGAAATTGACAATCCAATGGAACAGAAAGCTTGTACGATTACAATCACATCATTGAGAAATGAACAATTAGGAGATCATAATAATTCACATGGTTTTGAATAAACGAGTCAAACAAATCATGAATCCACAACAGAGTATTTCCTCCCCCTCTTAACTGCACACCCTCCGCAGCCTGGCAATGGAAAGGCCTCATGGAGCAAGGCAGCTCTTTCTTCAACGCACAAGCGAATTCCCTACCAAGTGTCCATTTAAAAGAATTCAAGTAGATATATTCTTGAATGATGAACATAAAATTAATAAAAAATATTAATTTTTAATAAATATATTAATTTAATATACATTAAAATATATTATATATAATGAACGTAGGAGTCAACAACGGCGACGGTGATGACGAAAGGAGGCGACAACGGAGGTAACAGAGAAGAGGATAGAGGTGATAGGGATGGGCTAGAGGTGACGAATAACGACGATGTAAGTAGATAAAAGATGGCGAACAATGGCGATGGTGATGGCGATGAAGATGGGTCTGGTTGGAGGCAACAGTGGCAACGACAGGAGGTAGAGGGATGAGGAAGGGTAGAGGTCGGAAATATGTATTTTATTTGAGGGTAAATCAAACATTTCCTTGTTCAACGCAAAAATCTCTTATGAGCTTATTTGGAAAAGTTAGAGGGTAATTTTTCTCAAATGTTGTTGAAAAAGCTTATAAGTTACATAGTGTTTAAACTCTAAAATGTTGCTAAATACATCAAAAAATAAGTTACATAACTTATAAGCTAATTCATTGACTTATAAGCAATCAAACCAATAAGACAAACACCCCCTCAAGAGACAACACAAAAATAGCAATTCGAATCTAGAAGCCTAAATCTTGAAATGGATCGTACCTTCTTGCAAGTGAAGCAACGCACTGGTTTAGAGGGTGTTTGGCTTACCGATTTTTTTCATAACTTTTAAACTATTTAACTTTTAAGTTGTATAAAACTTAAAAGTTAGGTAGCGTTTAAGCTAATAATGTATTTGGATAAATGTGTTTTTAAGTTATCAATTAATAGTTATATGTTTGGTTTGAAAGAACTGATAAGTTATCAAAACTTTACAAAAATAGACATGGTGTTAAATAATGTAAAATTTTACAATTAGATGTTGATAAATTATACATAATTATTAAAAATATGTTAATATAATATTATTATATATATATGTTTATTGTTGTTATATATATATACATACATACATACATACATACCCCCACATAGTGGGATAAAGGCTAGATATGTTATTTTATACATACATACATACATACATACATACATACATACATACATACATACATACATAGACAATGACATCGAGGAGGAGAAACACAGACAGAGGAGATGAAGGTGGGACGACGACGGGCAACGACTGATGTGGTGACGGATGATTGGCAATGGAAGAGAAGTTGAAGCTGATAGGGACGATAGTTGATAGAGGAAATGATGGGGGCAGGAGTTGATGGGGGAGATGACGATGGCAATCGAAAAGGTTGGGGCGATAGGCAATGAGAGGCAGAGGTTGAAGAATAAAGATATGACTAAAAATTAGTAAAAAAGACGAAAGTAAAATGGTAAAATGATTCAATTGGGGCTATTTGGGTTAGTGGCCATTTTGGGCCAAATATGGTAGTTCTATAAAACTTTTTTTTTTTTTTTTTTGTAACTTTACTTTTTCAAAATTTATTTGTATCTTTATATAAAAGAGAAATTCTTTTTATAAATTTTTTATATTAAAATATAAGTTTTTTCACGTGACTTTTTCTTTTTTTCTTTTAGTTGTGAAGTGTTATAAAAAATAAAATTGACTCCATATAGTAAGATAATAATCTAACGTATTTACCATCACTTCTCGTAAATAGAGGAATATAGCAGTATACAAAATTTTCTTTCTATTTCTATTTTTTTTTAAGGTTTTGTTCTTATAAAATAAGAAAGAAAAAAAAAAAACGCAAAGAGAATCAGTCAATTGGACTGGTTTAATTAGGAACTAATCAATTTTGAATTCAAATTCAACGTTCAATACTTAATGGTTCAAATTTGAATTTTGACTTTGTGACTAAAAGTCCACGTTTGATTTTTTAATAGAAAGAAAAGGAGAAGCTTTAGGCATTTTGTGTTTTGATATACCATACAAATCAATAAAAGGGTTGATCAAATCCAATAAGAATTAAAGGGAGGACCTCTAAAATGGGATTCAAAACACAAAGTATAATAAAACGATGAGATCTCTAAAATGGGATCCAACTCGATGGAAGAAATTTTTCATTTATTTTGTATTCCTTTGTCAACATGGCTAAGTGGTAAAGTAAGAGAAAAATAAATTATTTTTTCTCTTGTCCAAATTTTGGTGTGTCTCATCAACAAAAGACTCGAAATTTTTTATTTTGCTATGTTGGTATAATTTTTTTGTTGCTATAACTAGCCCAACAATTGTTTCCCAACAAAAGTAGAGGATAAAAATAAATTGATATTTGTTTGTTTTGAAGCATTAGGTCTACGGGTTTTATAAAAGATTATAGATCTCCAAATCCTAAATGCAAAGAACAATTATAGTGATGGGAGGAGTCGAATTTATATATAAACTCACAAGAATCTATGATTACTCCGACATTAAATGCATATTTGATTGAATGGATAATTAGCCTTTTTTATATAGAAAAAGTGAAAAAAAAAATAATGTCTTTATCACAAATCCCTAATTAAGAAAAGAATATAATAGATTGCCTTCCAACTCTCACATAGACAATTGGGAGACTACACAAAATAGATCAAATAGGAAATAGAAGTCAGGAATAGGCAATGATCCATCTTTTTATGCGTTTTACTTATGAAAGTCAATAAAAATAAAGGTTAGCCAAAAGGGAAAAACAAGTCTTCATTATTCCTGCATGTTCTATTAGTAATATTATTTTGAGATATCACTACCTTTGTTTTTATTTGCCATGTTTAATCTTTCCCAATTCAGAACCCTAATCATATAGGAATTATGAGAAATTAAATAGATTTTTATTAGATTAGTTCATCAATAGTGTTGGGTTTGAATCCCTTTTTGGGTCTACGCCATTAACTCCACTATTATTAGTGAATAATAATGGAATAATTTCTTCATATTCATAGAAATATGGGATATAATTGACATTGATATAATAAGTTTTGCTTGAGCTGTTTTAGTACGAGGAAGGAGTGGACTCTAGAAGTACTACAAATTGAGTTAAGAAATCTATTACTTGTTTTCTAGATCAAATTTGCAAAGCGTTTTTAATGATTTAAACTAAAAAAAAAAAAATCTTCTTCCACTGAATTCTCGTGGAATTAATGTATAGTTTGAATAATATTGTTTCAATCAAAGAGATATTTCAATGATTCTCGTATTTCTATTTTGAAAGGAAAAGAGATATTTATTCTGATAAAAGTTTCCTAATTTTTTTATTTTAGCAAATGAGTTCTTATGAAAATTATAAATAGATAATAAAAAAGATAGAATCCATTTTATTTGTGTTTTTATTTCTTTTCCCCCCTTACTGTTCAAAGAAGAAATCGTTCTTTTAAATACATACACACTATGAGAAACAATATAAAAATAGTGAAGTTATTTAATGAGATACTATATATAATAATATCTTGTCTTAAAAAGTCACATAGTGTGTATTTATTACTTATTTTATTATTTTAAAAACTAAATTTATGCTTTAACGACTCATTTTATATCATGTTTAAACTATTCAAGAGTTAAAAATTGAGAAGACTCATACGATACATCACAATTTTAATTAATATATATTTATTTTATTTTAAAAAAGTACACTCCTATCCAACCATCGAATCGAGAACTTCTCCCACTTCCTATCCCAATACAGTATTCTCGGGAGTAAAAGGTGTTAACCCACACCCCGAGGGCCCCCCACGAACTGCCCCACGCCACGTGAGGGAGGTAAATCAGGAACCCAGTCGCCATGATCACGGGGAGGACCAGTGCGAGCCGCTCACAAGGACCCCTGAGGAGCAGGAAATTCCACACTGCGGCTTGTCCGACTCGATCCTTGCCTCTCGGGAGCAACTCTACCCGCCCACTGCCAACTGAGATATGCCCTGGGGGCGCGTTCCCAATACAGTATTCTCAACATTAGAAAGAAGGGCACAAAACCTTCACACACAGCCAACAAGGGAATAGCATACTACTACTTTCACTTCTTGCAACTGTGACTTTCTAATGTTTCATGCAGAATGTTGATAAGTAGACATGTAGTGTTGCTAGACTGAGATCAAACAGCTAGTTTACTGATATTTATGATAGCTAGGCATATAATGCTTCAACTATGATAACTGTTTCCAAAGGTAGAAATCTAACTGCCTTTAGACCATCAGTTTCTGCCCTAATAGGGGCTGCGTATAACCCAACTGCAACTTGAAGAAAGACAAAAGTTCATAAACAAGTCTCAACTGCTAATTACGTATTTGCCATTTGGTTTTGAGCCATGCTCCTGAAGCAGACAGTTCAAGAGGCTGATGCTTCAGCCTCAGCATCCTCTGAAGCCGAGAAGCCATTGCCTCCTCCATCCTCAGCTTCCCCCTCACCGCTACTCTGCTTTGATGACGACTCAGCCTTCCCTCGCAGACCTTTCCCGCCCCTTCGGTGCTCTGAAAATTTCGTTTGTAGCAAAACTACTTATAACCATAAGCCTGAACACATCAACACAAGAGCATTGTAGAAGAGTGAGGCAAACTTACTCTTGCTGGTAATGGCAGAACGGGTCAGTGTTAAGAACTCATCCCACTTGTACTTCCTAAGCTCTTGTTTCTCCTCCTCCGGGAGGTCAAGGTTGGGTTCCCTTCCACACATAAAAGCAGCCCTGCAAGTATGGGAAAGGCATCGGTGAGTTTCTGAAATGTATTACTTTCAGAAATATTTATCTCCATCACTTGGAGTAAGCATTAGACAATTCATAAATCTCTTATTCATTGCTAGTGATGAGAACACCAAACTGAATACTGATTTCCAAATGGGAAAGCAGAGAGAGAGAGAGATAGAATCCACACAAAAACAGAGGGGGACCGAGAGTAGTTTACCAGAGAGAGAATCAGCTACGAACAGATCTAAGGCAGCCTCCTTAGGCAAGGAAAAAATTGAAGAAAGAATGTAGTTGTTCTGAGATATAAAACCATATACTTATTCTAATATACAAGTAGGGGATAATAAAATAAATTCTTCCCATATCCAGTTTAAGGTAATTAAGGCCTACGATTGTTGTCGTTGTTGTTGTCATATATCCAGTTTAGGTCAGTTCAAGATTATCATTCCTGAACCCCGCTCCCCAACCTAGACGGGTTCAGCCCTTTCAATCCCATTACCCACCCCACACCCTGACCAATAAGAATCCCTCAAAGCCTGTTTTATTAGGGTTTTTCCCCACCCTTACATCCGGTCTCCACCCTAAAGGGAACAATATCGTGCAATGTGAATTAAGTTAATGATCAAAAGCTTTTGAATGTGATGATACAAAATGGAGTTGAGCATTCCAACGGGTAAAGTATGGTAATTGAATCCACCCAAAATTGTCTATGTAAAGCATAAGGAGGAGCACAGGCAAATCCCAGTAAGGATAAGGACAAGTCAGAATAGTTAATTGGTTTTACTCAAGACTAGTAGAAGTATGCACTTGTTCTCATGTTGCATATCAGGTTGCTATTCTAAAGATTCATACGTATGCTTTTGTTTGTTATGCTCTTATCTAACATTTGTCTTTGATGCTTTAGGATATTTTGTATTATTATTTGTTTAGTAGTATATGCATCCTTCAACTGCACAGGAAATTAAACTATTTTGACAATTTCTATTCTTCTGAAATTGGGGTTAGTACCTGTCATACAAATGAGCAGCTTCTTCTTGGGAGCCAACAGTGCCCAAGTGAATTTGTTTCTTGTCAACTTTTATGGCTGCCTGCCATTTCATATTCTTAAAATAGACACCTCTCATCACACATGGTTCCTGGTTCTCAACCTGCTTCCTTCTGTGCCGCTTCCTGCGCTTGACCTCTGGGACTACAAAAATTGAAGGCATCAGCCTAAACTATGGGAATTTCTGAGCGAAATATGAAAGAATCAAAACATCACCTCCACCTCTTGAGGAGTTTCATAGTTGGCAATACATAACTTTCAGTGATTTATTAGTAACTGAAATGTGTAAATGTGACTGCAAAGACTGACCCACTTGATAAGAAAAAAGTAGATGCGAAAACAAAGAGAAAAACCTGGATACTGTTGAGTAGGCTGCTCTTTTGATGAGCTAGAACCAGATGCATTTGAAGATCCAGCACTCACTTTTGGTTCGATTTTCTGCAACACAACATGTCACATGTAAGGTTAACTACTGGGAAACAGACAAAATATCAATTAGCTATTTTTTTTTTCCAGAACGCCTTCTTATGCATCTCAGGATACATAAAAAAACCAGAATCATTTTTAAAACTAACAAGCATAGGCACGGACACTTGAAAGGGAAAAAAAAAAAATAGAGAAGTACATGAAGACATCTTAAGAAACTGCTATATTAAAAAAAAAAAAAAAAAAACCATCATTTCTCCAATTGATGCTGCCACTTCTGCCTCTCCAAACTCCATGCGCTCAAAAACCAATGAGAATATGAACTAGTCATGCTGAAGCCAAATTGCGTGAATGCATGAACTTCCATATTTTTACTGACTTCCAACGATATAAATACGACAAAATTTCTCTTGGCCTTAACATTGAAAAGCAGCAAACCAGTAATTAGAAGCAGCCCGCACATATGCTAGGAAAAAAGAGACAAAAGGATCATCATTGTCTAGTTTTTCTAGACACTTTCAACAAATATGAAATAGGACACATGGCAGAGGAATTCCTAGGGAAGTAGGACCAAAATAAAGCTAACTAGAAGCAAATGCAAAACTAGCCTGAGGGAAAAAATCATTTTCAACCTTGGGATGGCATCAAACTTGATGGGCTGATTAGGAATGGCCCAAGGATGACACTTATCACCAACAGTGTAGGATACACTGATTTTGACCAAATTCAACTAGTTCAGACCCCCAAATCAGGCATTTTATATTTTTTCAAGTTTTTCTTTAGGTATAACTTAATTATGGAAATCTCTAAATTCAACCCTTATTTTGGAATGATTCTTTTGATTCTAGTATTCAAATTTGAGCTTAACTCAAATTTCTGTTTTAGTAGGGATCAAATCATGTTTTATTTTATAAAGGGCTATATAACCTCATCAGAAGAGTTTTGATGCCTAATGGTATTCTTTAGTTTTCTTTTACAGCATCCTTCTTGTGAGTTCAATAAATTTTCAGTTTACTAGGACCTATCTAGTAATTTCCTTTCCTAGAATGATGTCTCGTCTTTCTTAAAGCAACTCTTCTGTATCAAAATGATTGAATTTCATAAAATGTACTATCCTAATTCTCCATTTAGTCTTTGAGGGAGTAGATGGAAAGAGTGCAAAAGATTGTCAAACTCTTCATCAAATCTCATTGATTCCCTTCCCTACTGCAGCCACATGTGAGATAACTAAATTATGCCATCATGACACATGGATACAATTTGATACAATTGCAACCATAATACCTACCACAAATTAATTAATCATGCATAAATAAATTCTTGTGCAAGAAATACATGCATTTTAATATCAAGGCAAAGCAGACTAAACTAAATCCAGGAATAATTATCAGATCATCATTGTGTCAAACAAAGTTCCATTCCGAGGAAAAAGACAAACAAAATAAAAAAAAAGAAAGAAAGATCTGATCACACAACAAAAGATCTTATATGAACTTGGATATATTAATGAAGTATAAATATGAAACAGATATAATTACCTGCATGTAAAGAACACCAAAAGATTTTGATTATTAATGGAGATCAGATGGAACAGAACTTAAGTGTAGTATCCATGTTAATGCTAATGAAACTTGAATACTATTGTAGAAGAAATGGGAGTGATTCTCAGTACCAGGCTATCTCGGAAGAGTATTTGCAAAGTTTCATATTTTTAACAAAATAGTTAAAACTATAATTAACACCCGTTCCCTCTCCAAAGATGATATACCATAAATTATTCTGGGAACAAAATAATAATTTCTTCTTGGAAGTATACAGTCCAAAAAGAAAAAACTTCACAGAAGAATATTCAAACGAAGTAATATAAAAACCCACACTGGTAACTAGTTTTCATTGGCACTTATATGCTACAGTAGTTGCACTTTGGTCCCAGAAGTTTGCATTGCAATGGGCTTATGTGAATTTTAGTCCTGTAGACAAGGAGCTGAAGAGAAATATTCCAAGAGTTTTATGAGTCACAATATTTACTATTCCCAAAAAAAAGTGCACAAGTGATGCAAATCAATCTTTGGAACACATGGTATGTGGTCCAATTATATTTAGTTCCTTGGCCTTTCTCTGGTACTACATGGATGGGTGAAAGCTTTGCTATTGAATTTCCAGTGCTCAAGTCTCAATTCTGTTAAAAATTACCAACATATGTCATTGTTTCTCGTTTATATACATTCAAAGACATACTTTTGAAGAAATAATATCAACCTCAATCTAGGAAGGAAATTAGAAACACAATTATAGTGGAAAAAATAACCATCTTCTCAACCCTACAGTCTCTCATTGTAATCCATCTTAAATGGCAATACTATAAAGAAAATATTGATTCCACATATGAGAGTGTATGTGCTCGCCCCCACACATGTACACATATTCCAATTTAGCAGGCTTCTTGCATTTACATAAAATGATAATAAACATTGCATGAAATCCTAAATGTTGGTTGAATAAAGGACACGGTAGTGATGGTAGTGTTGATGCAAAAGAGAAACACAGGGTGAGCTTAATTGGTACTCATCTTCATCTGTCATAATCTACAATCTCAAGAGATCTCCTAAGGGAGTCCATTCATCGGTCTCATGAAGGTGACATGAAAGCCCTTAATGATCAACAAAAGGATCCATGTGAAACCTTCATGTAGCAGGCACGTGTCCTTGGATGAATCTCCCTAAGGCACTAGGTGCCACTTGCCAGTATTACACTCAGGACATTCCCTCATACTGAAGCATAAATATCCACCCAATAGAACCTCCTCTAAGTCAAATCTTTGTGTCTAAAATCTTCCAAAGACATAACACATCTTATGGCCCAAGACCTAGGCTGGGAGCAAGGCTAAGAAAGCTTCTACATGAGTCTCACACCAGACCTAACCTCCACCAGACACGTCTGCACCTGCACACATACTACCAACCCCTAAAGGATGACCTAGATCACAACACCCCCCACCAACAGCCAGTGGTATCGCAGGCCCTGAAAAGATCTGAACCTACATGATTTTCCCAGGACATCTGCCTGGTATAGGTCAGCCAAATCAGGATTACCCAAAGAATCCGTCAGGTACAGATCAGGCAAATCAGGGTGTGATCAGCCCAAAACTGGAGATCCTGGGAGTGTAAGAAGAATAGACTTTGGCAAAGAACAGTTTGAACATTTTCTTTTGAACTAACATCCTCTGATTCATTTCATTGCTTTTCTGCCCATCAGCAAACTCTAACTTAGCCATCAAAGGGGCCATCCAGGAAATCCCTTGGGAAGGTTTTCTTTTGGGTTGCAGGCATGACCTTCAGTTGACGCCACAGGCCAGCTCGGAGATACTTGTCTTGAGGGTATGATTTCATATCATCAGCTTAATTTCATCAGTTCCTTAGTATGAGGTAATAGTTTCTGAGCTAAATGAAAATTCCATAAGCATATGCATGTTATTATCAATCTTAAATGGGAAAAGGTAATCAAACAAGGTAAGCACCCTGTTTCACCACCTTCTCTACTATGACTGTACAGCCCCAATGCCCATTTCGAAGTTCAAAATGATATGCACAATAAAACCTATCTACATGGGGCATGTAATACGAATCTATCTTCAAAGAACAAGATGCTCCTAAAGAGGGGAAAATCCAACATCAAATGAATTTCAACTGCAGTGAAGGAGAAAAAGGAAAACAAACAAAAGAAAGAAAAATACCCAAAAAGTAGAGAAGAAAAAACTTCAGAGCAAGCATCCAAGCATAGAGATAAGACCTCAAGATTCCTTGTTCCATTCCAGATATTGTTAAAAGTACATCTAGCAACTAGCATCAACCAAATTGCTACCTACCCTACGCATTGAAAGCAGCTTGAATGTCAATTCCTGAGCATAGGACAACCCAGTCAACATGGAGACTCGCAAAAATATAAATCCCAAATTGAACTAGCAACCGACAATGCAGTAAAATGGGCATATAATGTCCTCAGATCTTACAAGCTATTGTCATGCAACACAAACAGTAGTTTACACCTAGAGAAAACTTTAGCTGATATGTGGGTTTGTGTTTTATAAGGAAAAAAACAAAGAGGGATGAAATGAAGTCTCTCATGAAAACAATCTCCTCCAGAAACTTTTTAAGAATTCAGTTTTTCATGCAACAAACAACATGCTGTCCAAGTATTTCCTATGCGTTACAAGGTAAAATTGATGAACTGGACCAGAGGCTGTAAGAGAATATAAGAATATCACATAAGTTAAAGGGCTGGCAGATGAATCAGCACACACATTTCATTGCAAAGAAGCCCTTTTCCATACTGCAAGTTATCCCAACAGATCACAAAATTAATAAAGAAAATTATGTCATATGAATGCCAAGAAGAATTTTCTCACAAAGGCAACAACACCTGTTCTGTAGGGTTTACTGCAATTCACGACAAATAAATAGATAATTAAACAGAAACCTGAATTACTTTCCTATATATAATTATACTCCACCAAACCAAAAGGTTTGAAATGAAAAAAAAAAAGGCCAGGTTTCTCTATTTGGGTACCTACTTCAAAACATTGAACTTGAAAGCCAGGGTAAAGGAGGGAAAAGGGCACTAAAGTCAAAATTCAATGGAAAGGGCTTCTGCAAGACCATAAAAATGGTCCAACTTTAAGGAAATAAGCACCAACAGGAATGGTCAAAATGCTCTCCAAAGTACTTAAATAACAAATTACAAAACAATTAGCTTGGTAGCCTCCTCCTTCAATTGTATCAACAAATGCTTTACACATAAAAAAGTTGTAAGTTTGTTGGCCTCTACATCATACTATCTTTCCCTATACCTTTTTTCCTTCTTTAAGAAGAGATAACACTGAAATGTTTCAAGCATCTAAAAGGTAGAATTTTGAATCAGCTGATGTGCATATGGAAATTAATAAGCCCATTCTGCAATTGCACAGAATATAAAAAATGAATGGAGCCATGGCATCTCAACCAGTCTTAAGAAGCCCAAAAGCTCCTAACATCTAGCAAAAGAGCAAAATATACCAGTCAATGGCAGATCAAGAAGAAATCTGGCACAAAACTTTGCAAGATAATTATAATACATTTATTTCATGTAAATAACTCATATGATCAATTGTCTCGAAGAAGGAAGTAGACAGCATAAAGCACGGCACCAGAAACATAAAAACAAGAAACTCAAAACTCACCTCCTCTGGCTGCTCAACATCAACTGAAGGCATAGGATCGGCAGCAGCTGGTTTTGGATTTTCAGGAGCACTTACATTGTCTAAAAACCTAGGAAGTAGAGAAGACATGAAAGAACTTCGCCCTGCAAGGTTCATTGTATATTATTAACTTTGTTGGCTTCAGCACAGTGTGAGCTTCAATGCAAAATATTCTCTATCACCAATTTTATGACTTGTTTGGAAGACCAACCAAGGAACCAGAAGGAAAGTGACTTTTTTTTTCTTTTTTAAGCAATTTGTATAACAAAACAAAACCAAGAAAGACTTGAATACAATAGTTTGTACAGAAAAGTCATTCAATTTGATAAGAAAAGTATCTTACCCTTTCAAAATTAGGTATTTCATTACTATTTAAGGCAAGATTCAAGTTGGTGTACCTGAGGAAAGTAACAAAAGTCGGTGCCTTCGAATGCTCACCATGTCTGATTCAAATGTTCGCAGCAACTGCACAACCATTCAGCTGAAGCACTTAATTTTTTTTTTTTAAATAAATGCATTACAAACAGAGATGCATGCAAAAGCAAATCTGTGGTCGGGACAAACTACTCAAAACAATCAGCCACACACTCAGAATAACTCCCAGAGACATTAAAACTTCATAATGCTGCTGTCAACTACTTAGAGAAAACAACATGAAGGATCCAGAAACAATGTAAGATATTCACATGTTCGATGTCAAGAGAATTTTAACGAAAGGCATGAATGTGATACTAAGCCCGAGAACAACTTTCAGACCCATATCTTCCCTAAACATGTTCTGTGTTTGTCTGTGAATAAGTCATCAAACAAACTTGTCTAAATAAACAATAGCCTGAAGCAAATCCCAATGATCTGTTAGCTTCAAGTTGCCACTGGTGCCATCCTGATATGAACAGAGAAATGGGTAGGAAGTACAGTTATGAATAGCTAGCCAGTTATTAAGCCCATACCCGCCAAGAATTTCCTCATTCGCAATACCTAGGAGAATATTAAAGATATTTCATAGCATGAGCAGCTTAAATTGTACATAATGCCGTTCAATACGGAGAAGAAGAACTAAGACATTGTTGCCGAATTATATGGCGTCAACTAATCCCATATCTGTAGAGAAAACAAACGCACCCTACAAAAGCTAGCACAATGAGTTCTAATTACTCACATTTAGTGGAATTTCATTCAAGTTTCACGAAACCAACATTAGATCAGTGATGCCCTTCAAGTAGCAAGCAAGGTGACAAAACCTATGGCATAATTTGCAGAAAACAACCCCAAATGATTCATCCCGACGAACAAAATTAGAATTCCATAATTTCAACCAAAAACACATAAAAAACCCAAACCCTCACTTTCAGATAAATTCTACCCTCTCTCCCCGGAAGATAAGTCAACCCCACCAACCTACCACCTTTACACGAACCCAACAAGAAAACAAAGCCGATACACACTTCACAAATCAAGACCGTAGAAATCAACAAAAACCCACAAAGCAAACGCCAGATACGAGCGGTTCCAAGCCCTTCAGAGAGA
Source organism: Diospyros kaki (assembly GCA_036245055.1). Classification (NCBI taxonomy): domain Eukaryota; kingdom Viridiplantae; phylum Streptophyta; class Magnoliopsida; order Ericales; family Ebenaceae; genus Diospyros; species Diospyros kaki. The sequence goes on along the minus strand of BSEG01000002.1, from coordinate 2,484,692 downwards.
ATGCCCAGAAACAGGAAACTGATCAGTGACGAAGTAGATATACAGCTGGAGAAAAGCAAAGGAAGAAGGACCAAACCCATTACAAGCCGACGGTCATACCTGAGAGCTAGATTCGATAAGGCTACCCGATAAGCACCGAATCGGGCAGGGGCCGCCGGAATCTAGCCGACGGCGAAGGGATTACAAAGGGAAGGTGGTGAAAGCTGTGGATTGGGAGAGAAACAGAGAGAGAGAAAGAGAGGAGACAGATAGAGAGAAAGAATTTCTAGCTCATGCAACTACCACCTTTCCCCGCTCGTTATGTCCTGTTTAGAGAAGAAGGCGTCGGGGGTGGTGGTGGTGGTGGTGGTGGTGCCATGGCGTAGAGAGAGAGAGAGAGAGGAGAGAGAGATGGTTGAATGGAAGAAGGGGAACGTATACTTCTCTTCGGTGTACTTTTGGCTTTTTTTCGAAAGGACGACAATGCCCTTCGGAATCCCTGAAATACCGCTGGGGTCCTGTTAGCAATTTTGCTTGGCTGCCTGTGTTTGGTTTCCATATATGATTGTGGACACTCCTCCTCCTGTTGAATTAAAAGATTCTCGCCGCCAACTTTGGTAACTTCTTCGTTGCGTGTCCAAGAATTCATATGGGTAGAACTGTCATTTTAACATTGTTGATAACTTTTATTTTTTTTTATCTTTTGAGGGTCAACTTCTAATAAAACTTCACCTTCCTACTACCATTTAGTAATTTCACTTTCACAATAATTAAATCACTTCACCCAAAACAAAAAAGTATTTTGTTAAATCATAACGGCCAACGACAAGGGTACTTTTTGATCGGGTTGGATTCGGTCTTAACATTACGATAAATTTTTTCTATTGACAACTTTTTTGATGCTATAACAAAATCGCATAGTAGTTTATATTGAATGACAATTGAAGGTATACGTTTACAAGTAACGACAAATTATAACTCAATTGTCAATTGACCATAAAATATAGTTTGATTTGGATATAAAATTAATTAAAAAAATCTTGATAAAGTTTATATCATTGGTTGTGAGAACGAAAATAAGAATATACTATTTTTTATATAAAAAATTAAAGGATAAATTCGTCGGGAAAGAGAAATTTACTATTATTTTAATTTTGAAATGAATTTTTATTTTTTTTAATAATATTAGTCAACTTCAATTCTGAATTATAGGTAATAATTCGTTAACAAAAAAACCATTAAATGGTGATGTAATTGATTGAAGTGGCTGATGTGGACAACGTATTGCAATGTGTCACCTATTTATCCATTTATATACCTATTTAATAAACATTCAAAATACTTCTTATGGTAATAGTTTTTAAATATAAAAATTTTAAATGAATTTAATTTTAAATATATATTTTTAATTTTTATAATTTAGTCATTCTTTTCATTTTTCATCAAATTTTATTGACAAAATTAATGTGACATACATTAATATAAACTCAAATAACTTAACGTTAAAATTAATATAAATTTTACAATCAAGTAATTTCGAGATTTATATTAAATCATACCATACTAATTCTGATTAACAAAATTTGATCTAAAAAAAATAAAAAAAAGGTTGAATTGTAATAAAAATAAAAAGCTTATGATTGTGATAATAAAAATTAAAAAATAATAATTAATTTATTACAAAGTACAAAGTTTAGGAATTTTTCCGTATAATAAACTTGGGCATAGAGTAGGTTGGGCCAAGTTCAACTTCTATTATTGTGGAGGCCAAGTTGAACCTAGTTAAATTCTAACTATGACATGACGAGTTATTGGACCACAAGAAAATAAAGTTGTGTCTTTACTATCAACTTAAGTTTTTGGCCTAGCGATGGACATTTACTTCAATAAGCGGTATTAGAGTTTTAGGGTCTGAGGTCGTGAGTTTGAATTCCCAAAGAAAGTATGGATTGATTGCAATTAAGTGTTAAGGTGAGTGACTCGAAGAAGAGATAATTGTTAAGGTATGGCAAGATCGAATTAACTTTAACTTTTATCGTGACGAATATTGAATTAAATCGAATCACAGTTAATGATGAACATATGTTATCTCTATAAATATTAGCCTTGTTAATCATAATTAATACACATTTTAATAAAATATATCCTAAAACATACTAATTAGCTAATGGGGATAAATTGGGCTGTGTTTGGCAACAAATAAAAGTGAGCTTAAAATGTTATTATAGTATAATATATATATATATATATATATTTTTGTAAATGAATATTTCATTGAAAAAACTTCGAAACATCTATATATCATGTTAGGGCATTCCCGACATCACAAAAGAAAAACTTGAATAAAAACTAAAACTGGATCTAAACAGTTTGCATAATTAGAATCACAATCTTCAATTAATTTCACCTCTCAAGTTTTTGAAACGAGTGTCAATCTTAGTTTAAGTGACAAAATTACATAAAATCAATCTTATTGGTGCATTTTACTTGTTTTTTTCTGGATTTTTTATTATAAAATAATATTTTTCAAGTAAAAGAGTTATTAGAATATTTTTAATTAATGTTTAATAGAAAATACTAAAAAACTGAAAATTAAAAAGAAAACAAAAAAAGCCAGCCAAACGAGTCCTAAGCGTGGATACAAGAATAACTATGAGTAATTTACAGTAACAATGTTGTAATTTTAGCAATTACTCCGTGTATAAGTAGGAGAAAATGTAAAGGGCAATTATGTCAAATTGCAGGGGCAGAATAAATGTGGAGGAAGGGGGGATAGGGGCAATTTCGGTATTTCAAAGTTACACGTGTCATGGCCAATTATTAAGAGGCCGAGTTGGTGGGCAGTTAGCAAGCCGGGACCGAGTCCAATACGGAAGGGACTGTCTTCACCGATAAGGTCCAACAATTTTAAAAAATAAAATAAAGCCCCAAAATTTAATAAACTCAAAATATATTTACCATTTTCTTTTTTATAAAATTTAATTTTACAAGACTAATAATAACTTAAAAAATATAAATGGTTAAGATGAATTAATTTTTATATGATGATGAAATTTAAAAATATGATTTAATTTAAATAAAACTTATTTTTAAGAGTGCAATGCAAATGAGGCCCTAACGGATTTTAATTAATCTCATTTAAAATAAAAATTAATATAAAGTATAGAGATTAATCGATTCATTTCAGTTTACTTATTTTTTAGATAGTGTTTATTAAAATGAATAAGATAAAGTTGTATTAAGATACGATTAGAATATTTTTCGGACCAATATATTAAATAGTCAAAATAAACTTGAAAAGTATTTTAAAATTTTTATTAAACTATTTGTTAAATGTTTTGAAATGTATTAGATGACATAAGTGTTATTTTTTCTTATTTATAAGGATTAAGATATACTTGGGATTACCGCTCTTGCGTGGTCTTCTGTCGCTCGTGCTCTCGATTTCAGCAGATGAACTAAATCGCAAGTAAATATTTTATCTCACTGCGCAAGGTAAGAAATCGAACCCGTGACCTATTGGTGCGAATCTTAACTTATCATGCCCCAATCACTTAATATGTGCCCTAGGAGCAGGATTAAGATATTTTTAATTATATATAAAAAATTTAGATAAGAAGTCACGTAATTTCTATTTAAAGGGTTGGCATTTAAATTTGACAAACACATTGAAAATGACAAAAATTTAGAATACTTTTCGTATCTTATTTTTTATAATCTATATCTTGATTAATAAATACTATCTTACACATTAAAGTATATAGGTTAAATTGATTAAAAAATGCAAATACAGAGGTGTAATCAAAACAATAAAAATTTGGATTACTACATAAAAAAAAGTCAAAGTATAAGAATTAAATTGATTCGAAAATAAAAATAGATGGGTATAATCGAACCAACAAAAAGTTTGATTGGTCACACAAAAAAAAAAATGAAAGTATAGTGATAAAAATATAGGTTTTACTTATTAATATTTAATAACAAATGTAAGATTATAAATTTAAATACTGCCACGTTTGTTAGCACAATGTAAAAGAATTAAATAAAATTAAGATTGATATTTTATTTATTTATATAGAATTCCTTAAAAAGACAAAAACATAATAGGAGGCAGGTCTAACTTGATTGTCACGTGTGAAATCAACCCTATTATTGTAAAAAATATAATAATAAAAATTTATTTGGAGTGAGGGAAAGCGTCGTTTAAAATTGAGTGAGATGTTGGTTTTTAAAAGTACAATCGCTAAAAAGGTTATCTTTAAAAAAGAACTTCTCGAGAGAAGAAAGTTGTGGAATGGCTGAAAAAGCCTTGTGGATGGGACCCTAAAAGAGGAATCAATCGGCTTCCGAAAAGAGAAAGAGTCTCTTTTGGGAAGGTGTTTCAAGAGCCTCGAAGAGAAAAATGGGTTCTCTTGAAGGGACACTATTGATGACTTGGGCTCAGCTTTTGGAAAAATTGCAGTATGAGACAAATATTAGAAGGCTTGCAGAAAGAATCTCTCGCAAAAACCCTCGACGATCAAGTTAGTATGAGAAAAAGAAAAAACTCACGCAAAGAAATGTAAATGACTTCAAAAAGAAAAGTTGGGGAGAATCAAGATTTTGTTACTAGATGTTCTGATCTTGCCAATCATGTTGTATCTTGTCTTTTGTAGAAGTCCAAGTCTCAATGATTGATTGGAACACATGTGCAACACGCTACTGGCCTTTCAAAGAGGCTTTATGAGAGAGCAATTCCGCAACTGTGTAAAGGCCTCTATCCACTCTTCCCCGTGAGAAAAGCCTATAGAAGAGACTTCTCTAATAGGCTTTTCGAGATAACTCATTGGCAGGTACCGAAAAGTCCCTGAAAGCTCTTTCTCTAATATAACTCTCTCAGCAAAAACTCTCTTAGAGATAGGGAGAGGTACAACAAACACAGATTAACATGTCGCATTGAGCGGCACATGCAGCATGGTCAGAACAACTCGCCCTAGTTGAATTGAATCATTGAATTGACACTTATACAATACTTAAATGTCTTTTCCATTAACTAAAAATATATAAACAAAAAGAACAATAATGTACACAAATAATGCTGAGCATACTCAGAGCAACACAAGTATTCGATAAAAGCTAACACACACTAGAAATAGATGATAGGGTTCCACATTTCAGAGACCAAGAAACTTATAACCTATAAAACACCATCAAATACACTTCAGAGAAAGATGCCAAATATGAACTAAGGTTGATTCCAGAAATGATCGAAAAACTATATTGTGGAAAGACAATTTCAAACCGCAATTTGAATCAAGTGTGTTAGTTGAACTCTACATGTTTTTGACCATGGAGACACTTATATATTGTTGTGCTCACACCATAAAAAAAAAACTAAACCTTAAAGTACAGAGTGATAATCTATCTTGTGTGATTGTATCGTATTTTAAGTTTTTTAATTAATTAATATAATTATTTAAATATTAAAAATAAGATAAAATAAATATAATTTATCTAAAAATAGGATACATTATTGCTATTTAACCACTGATTTTAGAACAATAATTATTGTTGCCCATACTTTTTATTGATTGCCATTTGAGACACCTTTAAAAACAAACAATTCTTGTAGGAAAATATAATATTTGTAAATCAATTTGACAAACAAGCTTTACAAATTAATATGACACTCAAAAATTCATAATAATTTTATTTAAAATTAACAATCGATCTACTCCCTAAAATTAAATTTAGATATAATTATTATAAAATTCTATATATCATGTTAATTTATAAAAAAAATTTATTTATTTCTATAAGTAATAATTAATTGAAAGAAAAAACTCAACAGTGCCTATAACTTTTGCTAGAGCATATCTCGGATATCACAATGAAAAACTAAATAAAAATCTACGTATACATGTCCAAACTACCGATATAGATGATACAATTTTTCTAATATAAAAAATATATAAAACATGCCGAATGAAGTCTTCAAAATAACTGCACTAGCAATTTTGAAATCATGGTTCACACTTTTTCTTATCTCCTAAAGCATTATTAGATTTTTAACATGAATATCAATATTTTACGATAAAAAAATCCGATTACTTACTTAAAAAATACTCAGAGAGGATAACGATCACTTTTCTTCTTTCTTCTTTTATTTATTTACTTCTCTAATTATTATTTAACTTTTGACGTGAATATTAATATTTTATGATTTTCTTATTACTTCTCAAATAATATTTTAGGATGGATAAAGTAAACTTTTGACTTAGGGTAAAATTGTTTATTACGATACAGTTTTTCCTATTCTCGTATTATGTCTGAAAACTCAATGTTTTGACTTCTAAATTCAAACAATTCCATTATAAGAAAAAATTCAAATAATTTCATTTTATAAAAAAGTCTTACAGATTTGGTAAATGACAATTAGTTTTTCCAAGAGAAAAAAAAGATGATAATAAATTCAGGTACTTTAACAGTCTTATATTTAAGTTATTATTTTTTTTTTTTAACTTAAGAGACTCCTCGATTATATTCAGTTTTCGATCAGAAACTATCTCACCCTCTCTAAAATCCATACTTTGCTTGCTCCATATTCTTAGGTGAACGAATAGATTCGTTATAAGTTGAAACTATGGAGCCTAACCCCTCAAATGACACAATCAATTACACAGTATTGCATAGAGACAAATTTGAACCCAAACAAATACAATATCCCAAGCTGACTCGTACTTCAATATTCACCTAGTAAACTTTCTAATTGACCATGTTAATAAGATTCAAATTCAAAATTTCTAATTGATTTTTAAAACAATTTTATCATTACATCAATATTTATATCATTTAAAAATTTTACTAAAATAATTAAAAATAAAATAGTTACTATCAAATATCACCTACTAAACTTTCACTTAATTTTTTTTTTTTATACATGCATATAAATGTCAAATAAGGTGAGGCATCCTGTGGGATCGTTTGACCCAACTCGATACTATAATGAGTTTGACTTGATTCAACTCACCATTTATATGAGATCGACTAGAGCCTAACATTTTTTGACTCATGGCCTACCCTATCTATGGGCTCGACCTGTTGGGCACGTCTAATTTTAATTTTATACAAATATAATTATAAATAATTCAATTTTTTATTTCAATTGTTGATATATTATTTAACAACTTTAATATTTTAAAAATTATATAGATAATATCACAAATTCAAAATAATCATTAAAAAATGTCAAATAATTTATCTCACACACAAAAGGCATAATTTCTATAATTTGTAAATATTTATAAAATTTAATACTACTTTAAAAGTGGAATTGTATTAAAAGTTTAAATTATCAAACTTTACCTTCTACATTCTAAATTTTTATTTTAAAAATAGAATTTGTATTTTTAAAATATTTTTAGATCTTATATATATTAATTAAATAAATATATCTTTTTACATATTTCTGAACTATTTTAAAAATAAGTCAACTTAGTAAGTTTTTGTTGTAATATGCTTGTTAAGGCTCACAAACTCGAATACGGCTTGACTCGAGAGTCTAACAAATCAAGTCGGCTTAGCTCGCTCTAGGTAGGCTCATAGGGCGAGACGAGCCCCGATTTTCATTGATGGCCTGGGCTCAGGCTCAACCCATCTTTAAATGAGGAGAACTTAAGATCTGTTTATTCTCTCTTAAAACTTAAAACACAAAATGAAATATATATATAATATTTTAAAATTTAAACTTGAACTATATTTCTCATACATCACACTATGAAAAATAGGTTGACATGTTGATGTCGACAACCATGCAATCGATGCTCTATTAGACCATCTCTCCCATCATCTACGAACAAATTTATTTATTTATATTTAATTCTTACATCCTATTGTATTTATTCCTTTCATTATCGACCCATGTATATGTATATTGAGAATTATTATCTTATTTATGTCGGATAACACAACAGTTATTTGATACGAGCAATAGTGAAAGGGTGGGCGTGGGCTTGGTTGTCAGCCCCATTCTCTCCCCCACCCTACACTCATCCCTCCACTAATCTGTGCAAGCAACATATCAGTATTCTATGTGTGTGTGTATATATAATACATATACATACATGATTGTTATTTTAAGGGAAATAGCAAAAAAAAGTTTAAATCTTTGTATGAATTCATAAATTTATGCAAACGTTCTAATTTTGACAATTATATATTAATTGACTTAATTAGATGCAATTTTATCCAATATCTAAAATCAATTTGGGAGACATATATCATTATTTTTGAAAATGTCATTAGTAATTTGAATGGAAATGTTATTTGAACACTGCCAATTGGGTGACACTCTTGTATTGATATATTATAAATTTATATTAATATAACATACAATATTATATATTAATGCACGAGTATCACCTTTATGTCAAGATTAAATTTTGTTAGACATCTAAATATTATTATTCGTACGTTCGAAACGCTGCATGAATTTTAAGATAATATTTTTATTTAAGATATTGTTTGTTATCATCAAAATTATTTAGAGTCAACAATTTTAAAATACAAGAACCAATTTAATCTCTAAATTAAAATATAATAATTTATTTCATACTTCACCCTTAATTAAATAATAAAATTGATCGTTGAGCCCAATTGCCCGAGAATTGAGCCCAGGACGACGAGCAGGTTGGGCCTGGTCGGCCCACCTGATCCAGCTAAGCCACCAGATCCCTAGCTGCGCTTTATAAACTAACCGCTGGACTGAAAAGCTGCATTTCATTTCGTGATCGGACGGAGGATTGATTGCTAGGGTTTTGATATCGAAGCGAAGCGTTGCGACTGCGATTTGTTGGAATCAGAAAGAAGCAAGGATGATATACGACGTCAATTCGCCTCTCTTCAGGTCCTTCCTTAGCCAGAAGGGTGGTTCCTCTGACAAGAGGTATTCTGTATCTATGTCCCCCGCATTGTGCATGATTGCATCTCAATCTGGTCACTGTGTAGCCTTGTGTTTTGTTTGCTTTGTTCATCAATCGGTTTTTTCGCTTCGTGTCTTCTGTTGTTTGTTTTGGTTGCCTGTTTGGCCTGGTTCTGGTTTCAATCGGTCGGTATCAAATAGCTTGCGTGCTTTCGCTTCCTGCCTACTTTTTTTTTTGATTATTTTTGCTAGAAGGTTGTACAAATTAAGTCACTCGACCATGAGAATTCAAGTATGAGTTTGCACCTTTTCTGAAGGTATAAACTAGATCCTTAACCTCAAGTAATCAAATCGTTTGGCGGTTTTTATCACTGGTCAAAGTATGACTACCCTAACAGTCACTGGCCGCTGTGCATTTCGTTCATGCTTTTCTTGTTTCATAGTTTGATTATTTTAACTCCACCACAAACCAAGGCCATGCCTAGTGTTCCTTTAACATACCTAAAGGTCCATTTTACAGCATTCCAATGAGCGTTACCCGGATTGGCCATAAACCTGCTAGAGACACTTATAGCATTAGCCAAATCTGGCCTTGTTCAAACCATGCTGTACATTAGGCTCCCAACCGCATTAGAGTAAGGGATCTTACTCATTTCCTTGATGTATTTTCCATCTTTAGGGGACTGCTCATGGGATAACTTGAAGTGTTGTGCAAAAGGAACTGAGGCATCCTTTGGATCACAGACATTAAATCTTCTAACCAGCTTGCTTAGGTAAGATTTCTGAGATTAAAAAAAGCTGCCTTTGGTGTCTATTCCTTCTGATTTCTATGCCCAATATCTTCTTGGCTTCTCCTAATTATTTCATCTCAAACATTGAACTTAATCTTAGCTTAAGTTCCTCGATTTTTATGGCTGATTGACTAGCAATCAACATATCATCTACATAGAGGAGAAGATATATATAGATATATTCCCTGGCACATGCTTAACATACGCACAATTATCGTAGGAACTCCTCTTAAAACCTTGGGACAACATAAAAGAATCAAACTTCTTGTACCACTGTCTAGGGAACTGCTTTAAATCGTAGAGGGATTTCTTAAGTAAGCACACTTGCTCTCTCTTGCCCCTAACCACAAACCCTTTAGACTGTTCCATTAGAATATTTTCTTCTAAGTCTCCATATAGAAAGGTTGCAGTGACATCCATTTGTTCTAGAATTAAGTCTAATTGGACTGTTATTGCAAGAAAGATCCTTATTGAGGTATGCCTTACCATGGATGAGAATATCTCATTAAAGTCTATACTCGGGCACTTGGGTAAACCCTTTAGCTATTAGCCTAGCCTTATACCTAGGCTTATCCTCTTTTCTAACACCTTCCTCAATCTTAAACAACCACTTACAACCAACCACCTTTTTTCCTAAGGGTTTATTTACAAGAATCAAAGTCTTATTCCTTTTAAGAGAGTCCTTCTCAGACTTCATGGCTTCTTGCCATTTTTGAGAGTCCTTTGATTTCACTGCTTCATCATATGATAAGGGCTCTTCCCCTATTTTAGTAGCTGCACTTGACAATGCATAAGACACTAAATCAGAATATCCATATCTCACAGGAGGCCTTGAAACCCTCCTTTGTCTATCCCTAGCAACATTATACCTCTCTGGATCAAGGGGACTTTTTGAGCTGGAGGATTCTTCATAATCCTCTTACTGCCTAGAAGAGGATGCTTCATATTTCTCCTGCTGACGGGGGGGGGGGGGGGAGATTCATCATAATCCTCTTGGTGTTCTAACTTCTGATATGGGAAATTATGTAGACCTCTATCACTGGTTTCCTCTTGCAGTTCTACATAAACTACCTTGGCTTTTCCAGCATCATTTGATTTCACCTTTTTCTCAAAATCTTTTATAGTAGACCCTTTATCATATGTAACATCTCTACTCACAAATGTCTTAGGCATATTTGGATCTAGGCTCCACAATTTATATCCCTTAACCAATGTTGAAAATATCAATATCGATGGAAATATCGGTACTATGATTTGGCGAAAATATTGATATCGACGGATATTGACATAAAATTTACGGAAAGTATGAAAATTTAGTTAAAAACATAAGATTTTTTAATGAAACTTTTAGTAATGTTAAAATAATCATTTCTACAACCAAAAACCATATTATATTTAAAAAAACTATATTATATCTAACAAGTAACAACTAAAAGGTACAAATATAGATATAATATATAGATGAGCTATATAAAAAATTAAAAAGCTTTCATTAAAACTTTTCAATTAATTTGCATCACACGTCATGCAAATTTTAATACCAAAATGAAGTCTTAGGTGGTTCATACATGGTGTGGCCAGTATCTAGATTTATACAATATTGATACCATGACATATAATTTGAATGGTTTTGAATATAATCACGAACATGCCATGAAAAAGCTTCTTTATTTCTTCCTACCATCTGTCCATATATAGGAAATTGTGTGTAAGGATCTTTAGAGATCCCAAAACCTTTATAGCCATCATCACTAGTCCCTAAACTCATGGACTCAAAAGTGGTTGAAATGTTATCTTGCTTGGATGATGACATCCCTAACTGTGTTGAGTTTGCCTAGAGTCTTTGATGCGGTAGAAGATCAGTGATGTTAAAGTCTATCGGTTGGAAGTTTTAGATCAATTAGGGCTTTTAAATATAAGTGTAATTACTTTGTAATTTTGAGGACCTAATTGTAATTTCCCATAGTAGTTAGTTACCTTGGGAATCTCGCCATTCTTTATTTATAGAAGGGCGAGGTAGGCAGTCGGATAGATGAGAGAGCTTCTGATTTGTCTATGTTCGAGTGATGAGTTTCCGTTCTTGAGGAAGAGAAAGGCGGTTTAGTCTTGTGTATTCCTTTGGGAGAATGTGTGCTTGTACTCGGGGAGATAGATGATTGTTTAGAAGCTTGTTGTACTGGTCATTGTCATCCTAATAAAGGCTGTTCGAGTGGGTGTTGATTGCTGGATGTAGGTTTTCCAAAAGGCATTCCGAACCAGGGTATATCTAGTCTTTGTTGGTTTGTTTTCTTTCCTAATTTCTGTTTCTGTGAAGTTTCTTTATGTTCGGAAAGGAGTTCTCTTTGGTTGGCTTCAGTTAAATCAGTCATAAACTTCAACAATCTGGTATCAGAGCCATCCTTCGTCCAAGATAAGTTTTCTTGATACTTTTCTTGATATCTTTCTTGTTGTTTTTATTAGACTCTAGTTCTAATTATGGCTGTAACAAGATGTGATATAGAAAAATTCATTGGCCAAAATGATTTCGGCCTTTGGAGAATTAAAATGAAGGCGCTTCTAGGAAACCTAGGACTGAAAGGAGCATTAGAAGAAGAGAAAAAATTACCTGAAACTAGTACCCATGAACAGAAACAAGAATATCGTAAACAGAGGGAAGAAATAGATGAAAAGGCATATAATACTTTAATTCTTAGTCTTGGTGATAAGGTTCTTCGAGAGGTCTCAAAGATGACCACTGCTCTATCCTTATGAAATAGGTTAGAAACCTTGTATTTGACCAAAAATCTTTCCACCCTGCTATTCTTAAAAACTAGGTTTTTCTCATTTAAGATGGGAGAGGGGCAATAACTGCAAGAACATATAGATGACTTCACAAAGTTATGTTTAGATCTTGAAAATATTGATATAAAATATGATGATGAGGATAAGGCTCTTGTCTTATTGCACTCTTTACCAAGACCTTATGAGATTTTTGTTGATATATTAAAACATGGTAGAGAAAACCTATCTCTAGATGATGTTATTGGAGCTTTAAACTCCAAGGAACTTCAACAAAAGTTAGAAGTCGAGAATTCTATAGGAGATGCCCTTACAGCTAGGTCAAGAACAGAAAAGAGGGATCAAAAGACCAAAGGAAGGTCTAGATCAAAGTCTAAAAATGGTAAGAAAACAGTAAGGTGTTTCTTATGTCATGAAGAAGGTCATATTAAGAGAAATTGCCCAAAGAAAAAAAGGAATTTCAGAATAAAGAGAATCCTGAAATATCATCCTCAATCCATGAATTTGATTATGATAGTGCTGATGTTCTAGTTGTGTCAAAAACTGAGGACAAACAGGCTTGGGTATTAGACTCTGGTTGTTCCTTCCATATGACTCCTCATAAGGATTGGTTCCTAAGCTTTAGGGACATAGATGGGGGAAAAGTCCTTTTAGGAAATAACCAGGAATGTAAAATCAAAGGGATTGGGGATGTTAAAATCAAAATGCATGATGGAATAATTAGGACATTGGCTGCTGTAAGATATGTATCAGATTTGAAGAGAAATCTGATATCCCTTAGGGAATTAGACAAAAACGGATACTCCTATAGAGGAGTTGGTGGAGTCCTTAAGATAGTGAAAGGATCTCTCATATGCATGAAGGCTATCCTTCAAAATGGCATATATATGTTGCAGGCCTCCACCGTAGGGGGAGAGGCAGCATTAAGAGAGAGAAAATCCTATGGGCAGTCTAGACTGTGGCATTATAGGATGGCTCACATCAGTGAGCAAGGGCTTAAAGAATTGGCTAAGCAAGGGATTCTAAGTAATGAGAAATTTACAGCTATAGACAAATGTGAAACATGCATATTTGGAAAATCAGTAAAGGCAAAATTTCCTAAAAAGGCTACTCACTCCACTAAGGCCCCCTTAGAATATATCCATTCTGATTTGTGGGGCCCTTCCCAAACCTTATCTCATGGTGGAGCTAAGTATTTCCTATCTATAATTGATGATTATTCTAGAATGGTTTGGGTTTATGCTTTAAAATCAAAGGATAAAACTTTTGAAACTTTTAAAACTTGGAAAACCATGATAGAAAATCAGAAAGGAAGCAAAATTAAAATCATTAGGGCTGACAATGGTTTGGAATTTTGCAACAAGGAATTTGACCACCTATGTAAACAAGAAGGTATTCTAAGACATCTATCAGTTCCAGGAAATCCCAAACAGAATGGCTTGGCTGAGAGAATGAATAGAACTCTCTTAAAGAGAGTAAGGTGCATGATTATTCATGCAAGGCTGTCCAAATCATTTTGGGGAGAAGCCTTAGTCTCGGCAGCTTATGTTATTAATAGGTCACCATCTACAGCCTTAGGATTCAAAACTCCTTATGAAATGTGGACTGGTCACAAGCCTAATATAGATCATATTAGGGTTCTTGGGTGTATAGCTTATGCTCATTCCAAACAAGATAAGCTGGACCCTAGAGCTATTAGGTGTTTGTTTATAGGATACCCTGAAGGAGTTAAGGGCTACAAAATGTGGAGTTTAGATCCAAATATGCCTAGGACTTTTGTAAGCAGAGATGTTACCTTCAATGAAGAATCTAACATAAAAGACTTTTGAGGGAAAGGGAGAATTAAAGGATGCTGGAAAAGAAAAATCAGTAGATATAGATCTATCTGAAGAACCAATGGGTAGAGGCCTAAATAACTCTCAAAATCAAGAGTTAAGTTTTCAAGAAGAAAATGAAGGGTATGGAGAATTGTCTCCAAACCAGCAGCATGATTATGAGGGATCCTCTACTGATCAGCAAGAGGATTATGAAGAATCTTCCTGCTCGGAAAATTCTCTTGATCCAGAGAGAGATAATGTGGCTAGAGACAGGCAGAGGAGGATTTCTAGACCTCCAGTAAGGTATGGCTATTCTGATTTAGTTTCCTATGCTTTGTTAAGTGCAGCTACAGAAGTAGGGGAAGAACGTATTACATATGAAGCAGCTGTAAAGTCCAGAGATTCTCAGAAGTGGCAAGAAGCCATGAAATCTAAGATGGACTCCCTTAAACGAAATAAAACTTGGGTCCTTGTAGAAAAACCCTTAGGAAAGCGGGTAGTTAGCTGTAAATGGATATATAAAATTAAGGAAGGAGCTGGAAAAGAAGATAAACTTAGTTATAAAGCTAGGTTAGTGGCTAGAGGTTTTACTCAAGTAGCTGGTATAGATTTCAATGAGGTATTTTCACCTGTTGTGAGACATACCTCAATAAGAATTCTGCTTGCAATTTCAGCTCATCAAAACTTAATTTTAGAACAAATGGATGTTACTACAGCTTTTCTACATGGAGATTTAGAGGAAAATATTCTTATGGAGCAGCTTAAGGGATTTGAAGTAAGAGGTAAGAAAGAACTAGTTTGTCTTCTTAAGGAATCTCTTTACGGTTTAAAACAATCCCCTAGGCAATGGTATAAGAAGTTTGACTCCTTTATGTTGTCCCAAGGGTTTAAAAGGAGCTCATATGATAGCTGTCTATTTTAAACATATGCCCAATAATGTATCCATATATCTTCTCCTATATGTAGATGATATGTTGATTATAAGTCAATCAACTAAAGAAATCATGAATTTAAAACTGAGTTTAAAGTCAGTCTTTGAAATGAAAGAATTAGGAGAAGCTAGGAAAATATTAGGCATAGAAATTAAAAGGAATAGACAGCATAGGCAGCTAATCTTGTCTCAACAGTCCTACCTTAGCAAGTTGGTTAAGAAATACAACATGAGTGATGCAAAGGGTGTATCAATTCCTTTTGCCCAACACTTTAAATTGTCTCATGAGGAGTCTCCAAAAGATGGAAAATACATTAAGGAAATGAGTAAGATTCCTTACTCTAATGCAGTTGGGAGCTTAATGTACAGCATGGTCGGTACAAGACCAGATTTGGCCCATTTTATGAGTGTATCTAGTAGGTTTATGGCCAATCCGGGTAAAGCTCACTAGAATGTTGTAAAATGGACTTTTAAATATGTTAAAGGGACTTTAGGTATGTCTTTGGTTTATGGTGGAGGAAAATTAGAATCAAAATCTTACATCCTAGGGTTTACAGATACAGATTTCGCTGCAGATATTGATAAGAGAAGGTCTTCTACAGGTTATGTATTTCAACTATGGGGATCTACCATAAGTTGGAAAACAAACCTGCAATTGGTAGTGGCTTTGTCCACAACCGAGGTAGAGTATATTGGTATGACAGAAGCAATAAAAGAAGGTCTTTGGCTTAAAGGAATCATTAGTGAGCTTCTAGGAATAGATGTTAAGGTTAGGCTAATGTGTGATAGCCAAAGTGCCATTCATTTGGCTAAAAACCCCTCACACCATGAAAGAACCAAACACATAGATGTTAGGTATCATTTCATTAGGGAAATTCTTGAAAAAGAAGAGATAGCTCTAATAAAAGTTACAGGAGAAGAAAATGCAGCTGATATGTTTACCAAAGCTGTCCCTAAGTCTAAATTATAGCATTGTTTATCCATTCTTAATGTTGTTTGTATTTAATATGATTAGTGTTTTATCTTCATCTAGATAAGAGCAGGTTTCAGGCTATCGAGTAAAGATCTCAAGGCAAATGGTGGAGAATTGTTGAGTTTGCCTAGAGTCTTTGATGCGGTAGAAGATCAGTGATGTTAAAGTCTATCGGCTGGAAGTTTGAGATCAATTAGGGCTTTTAAATATAAGTGTAATTACTTTGTAATTTTGAGGGCCTAATTGTAATTTTCCATAGTAGTTAGTTACCTTGGGAATCTCGCCATTCTCTATTTATAGAAGGGCGAGGTAGGCAGTCAGATAGATGAGAGAGCTTCTGATTTGTCTATGTTCGAGTGATGAGTTTTCGTTCTTGAGGAAGAGAAAGGCGGTTTAGTCTTGTGTATTCCTTTGGGAGAATGTGTGCTTGTACTCGGGGAGATAAATGATTGTTTAGAAGCTTGTTGTACTGGTCATTGTCATCCTAATAGTGTTGATTGCTGGATGTAGGTTTTCCAAAAGGCATTCCGAACCAGGGTATATCTAGTCTTTGTTGGTTTGTTTTCTTTCCTAATTTTTGTTTCTGTGAAGTTTCTTTATGTTCGGAAAGGAGTTCTCTTTGGTTGGCTTCAGTTAAATCAGTCCTAAACTTCAACAAACTGCATTTGATGGATTCTCTTTATATAATCCTTACCGATAGCCCCTATGCCTAGACCCCCAGCTCTACTCCCGTGGTCTTCATCTTGTGTGCAATGAGTATTGTTCTTCACTAGTAAATGGGCTCAATGGCAAACCTGTATCAGTATCATTTCTTTGAGTAAAAGTATAATTATTTCCTTCATTATCATCGTCGTTGTCGTCATCGTCATCATCGCCATCACTATTATCACCATCATCAGCACCATTGTCTTCATTATGAATTCCATCAATATGATAATCTTGATTGAATTTAGTTGTGGACCTGCGCACCCCTCCTCGCATTGCGATGTTATCAATGTCTTCATTACCAATTCCATCAATATGATCATCTAAATGAAAGCTAGTTTTGGACCTACACACCTTTCCTCGCATTCTCATGTCCCAGGGGTCACCTCCACTACTACTTGTAACCTCTTCTGATAACATCTGATCAACATTGATTCTAAATTCATGAGCACTTGTAGCAATTTGGGGATTAGGGTTACCTTTATCATCATCAAGGTGTAGTGGACGAACTCATTGAGAGAATGAGATTCCTCATGTGGGTTAAAAACTTATTTTATTTATTTGGTAAAAGCTTAACAAATTTCTATTTGAAAAGCTTAAATTTCACTTTTCATTTATGGAAATTTAATCGATATTTCTCGGATATTCCACGGATATTTTACAAATATTTTTGAAAATTTCCTCGATATTTTGTAAAATTTATACAAGTTCACGGAAAGGATATTTTACGAAAGTATCGTAGATATTTTCAAGATATTTTGACGGACAAGAGATTACACCCCCTATCTATATCGGTACCCTTGATTTATGAAAATATCGGTAGAAATATCGCGGAAATCACGAATATTTTAAACTATGCCCTTAACCCCTTTCGGGTATCCTATAAACAAACACCTAATTGCTCTTGGATCTAACTTACCTTGCTTAGAGTGAGCATAAGCAATACACCCAAACACCCTTACATGGTCTATATTAGGTTTATGACCTATCCACATTTCATAAGAGGTTTTAAACCCTATAGTTGTGGATAGGAACCTATTAATCACATAGACTTCCGTAGTAACTGTTTCTGCCCAAAAAAATTTAGATAGCCTAGCATGGATTATCACACACCTAACCCTCTCTAATAGAGTCATATTCATCCTTTCGGCTAGACCATTCTGTTTGGGATTTTTTGGAACCAAAAGATGTCTAAAGATACCATTTTGATTACATATGTGTGTAAAATCCTTATTGCAAAATTCTAACCCATTATCGTCTTAAAGATTTTAATTTTGCTATCTTTATTATTTTCTATCATAGTTTTTCAGGTTTTAGATGTTTCAAAAGTGTTATCCTTTGATTTCAATACATAAACCCAAATCATTCTAGAATAATCATCAATTATTGATAGGAAATACCTAGCTCCACCATGAGATAAGGCCTGGGAAGGGCCCCACAGATCAGAATGAATGTATTCTAAAGTGGCCTTAGTGGAGTGGATACCCTTCCTAGGGAATTTTACTTTAGCTGATTTTCCAAAGATGCATGTTTCACATTTATCCAAGGTTGTTACATTTCCAGCACCTACAATCCCTTCTTTAGCCAATTCTTTAAGCCCTTGCTCACTAATGTGAGCCATCCTATAATGCCATAACCTAGTATGCTCATAGGATTTATCCTTTCCTATTGCTGCCTCTCCACCAACTGTGGATGCTTGCAGTACATATATGCCATTTTGAAGGATTGCCTTCATGCATATGAGAGAGCCTTAGCTACCTTAAAGACTCCACCAACTCCTCTATAGGAGTAACCATTTTTATTTAATTCTCCAAGAGAGATAAGATTTCTCTTTAAATCTGGGACATACCTAATAGCCGACAATATTCTCACTGTTCCATCATGCATTTTAATTTTAACATCCCCAATCCCTTTGATTTTACACTCTTGGTTATTTCCTAACAATACTTTACCACCATCAATGTCCCTATAATTTAGGAACCAATCCCTATGAGGAGTCATATGAAAGGAACAACTGGAATCTAACACCCAAACTTGCCTATCCTCGGCATTAGATATAACCAGTGCATCTGCACTGTCAGAGTCAAATTCACAAATTGAAGATGATATTTCAGCATTCCCTTTACCCTGAAATTCCCGTTTTTTCTTAGGACAATTGCGTTTGATGTGACCTTCATGATAGAAAAAACATTTGATAGGTTTCCTACTGGTTTTAGATTTTGACCTTGACCTACCCCTAAACCTTTGATCCCTCTTTTCTGGTCTTGACCTAACAACAAGAGCATCGCCCATAGAATTCTTGCCTTCAACCTTCTGTTGTAATTACCTTGGAGTATAAGGTTCCTACAACATCTTCTAGGGACAGTTTGTCTCTTCCATATTTTAGAATATCAACAAAAGTTTCATAGGATTTAGGCAAGGAATGCAAAAGGACTAGAGCTTTATCCTCATCGTCATATTTGATATCTATGTTTTCAAGGTCTAGACATAATTTGTTAAAATTGTCTATATGTTCTTGCAGTTTCTGACTTTCTCCCATTTTAAATGAGAAAAACTTTGTTTTCAAGAATAACTGGGTAGACAAAGTTTTGGTTAAGTATAAGGTCTCTAGTCTCTTCCAAAGGGCTTCTGTGGTAGTCATTTTAGAGACTACCTGCAGCACCTTGTCTCCCAGACTTAGAATCAAAGTATTGAATGCCTTTTTATTGATTTCTTTCCTCTGTTGACTTAATTTCTTTTTTGTTCTTCAGTACAGGTGTTGGGTATTTTCTTTTTTTCATCTAAAGCCTCATGCAGTCCTAAGTTCTCTAGTAGTGCTTTCATTTTTATCCTCCAAAGGCTGAAATCATTCTGGCCATCGAATTTTTCTATATCGTATCTTGTTGCAGCCATTCTTGATACTATTATGACAAAGAGACACCAAGAAAATGAAATGAAAGTTTTTTTTGATCCTAGGGGAAGGCTTTGATACCAAATTGTTGTTTGACTCGCTGGTTTAGGCAGATTTAGACGAACAATTTTCTCTCTACAACAACAACAACAACATATCCAGCCTTTATCCCACTATGTGGGGTCGGCTACATGAATTCTAGACTTCCATATATTTCTATCGTTTGTCATATCTTCATTTAGATCCATATACTTCATATCGAACTTTAATGTCTCTCCCAAAGTCTTTTTGGGTCTACCTCTACCTCTTTTTGTGACTAATTGTTCCATTTCATCAACTCTCCTCACAGGAGCGTCTCTTAGTCTCCTTCTTACATGACCAAACCATCTTAGTCTAGTCTCTCTCATCTTCTCCTCGATTGGCACTATTCCTACCTTATTACGAATAACTTCATTTCTAATTTTATCCTTTCTTGTATGTCCGCACATCCATCTTAACATCCTCATCTCCGCTACACTCGTCTTTTGCTCATGCTGATATTTGACTGCCCAACATTCTGAGTCATACAGCAAGACTGGTCTTATAGCTCTCCTATAAAATTTTTCTTTCAATTTTAATGGGATTTTACTATCACATAACACTCCCGGAACAATTTTCTCTCTCTCTCTCTTTTTTCTCTTGGATCAACAGTAAGAGATATTAACACAAACAGAAAGTAAATAATTCACAAAACTAAACAGAAACCAGAAAATCAAACCACAAGAAGTCAAAATTTATCCTGGTTCGGATTTCAAGTGTTGCAACCATCTCATGAAATTTCTCCATGTGAAGATGGTGTTCAAACTTCATTTCATCATTACTCCGCCAGGGGATATTATCCACTACCGGTCCCAAGCCCGGATAAAGGAGGAGGGTTGCGTTAGGTAGTCGACAGCCAGCGTAAAACCTAGTCGGATCCAAATATGAATTCTAGACAAACTATCTGTTGGGATGTAACCCACATAGAAGTCTAGAATTCATGTAGCCAACCCCACATAGTAGGATAACGGCTGGATATGTTGTTGTTGTTGTTGGATTTCAAGTGTTGCAACCCTACATCGAATCGTCAAAGCACCCTGCAAGCAGTCTTCTTTATTCCAAAAGAATGATCAGTACAACAAGAAGTTCCCTCCTTTCTATTCCTGAGTACCACACAACCCTCATTCCCCAAGATTACAAAGTTATGCTTTCTCTAGGCTTTCTCTTAGAACGTTCACATCTCGTTACAATAGGAATGAGAACCCTTACCTACCGGCTAACTCTTGCCCTCTATTTATAATAGGGGTGGACATCCCAATATAACAGATTGGACTTAGATAATTCCAGTTTTAACCCCCAAACTTTTACTAATTACATTTAGGGTATAAAAAAACACAACTGCCTATATAAACCTTAGCCGATATAAGCCACTGTTTCACTGATCTTCTAGGCTAACTCGAGGCAAACATCAACATAGATTTCTTGAATCAATTATTTAAGAATAATTTAGTGGGATTAAGGGTTGTAATAGATGATGGGGAGATTGTTAGGACTGAGGGGTATTTCTGTAATAAATAGAAGGGAATGGAAGGCGGGAGAGGAGGTTACAACTAACTAACCTACCTATGAATAAATAAGGGAAGAAGGTAACAGAAAGACAGTTTTGGAAATGAATACAAACTCTTTTCTTTTTCTCATCTATTCTCTCATCTCTCCCTATCTCTTTCTTCTCTCTCCCTAACCATTTTCTAACGGAAATTCCGAGTCATCTCCAGCCCATTCAAGGGGCTGGACAAGTGGCATCAGAGCTAAGCCATCCTCGGCGACTTCGGGCGTGCAGTTAGAATTGACGGAAGGTCCGACTCGGCAACCACGAAGGCATGGCGGAAGGAACACGCCTGAAACAACTGGAGCTTCGACTGGAGAATCTTGATGGATTAATGGGCAAGACGCAAGAAGATGTGAGGGCCCAACGAGAAGACATGGCGACACAAAGGGAGGATATGGCGATTCAGAGGGAAGACTTAGCTGCCATCAAAGACAGTATACGGGAGCTAGAAAAGGGCCAGGAAAGGGCCGACTTTTACGGACAAAAGATAGATCGCATGTTTGCGATCATGTCGTCATGGCCACAATTCCGATCGCAAGAAGAGTCGGTTCCAAGAATGGAGACGGACGTAAGAGGCGATGGAATATTACCGAGGCCAGGAGGTTTGAAGGAAACGGAGGAAAGGCATGGATGGGAACGTGAAAACCATGGCAGGAATTCTGGGTCAAGATTTGACGGGGGGCACCCGCCAACACCAAGATTGGAAATTCCAATCTTTGATGGATCAAAACCACGCTGGTGGGTACGACGGTGTGAAAGATTCTTTGAATTGTATCGGATAGGAGAAGAACAAAGAGTGACGATGGCAGCGGCCTACCTAGATGATACCGCGGATGCATGGTATCAAAGTTGGAGGCAATCAGAAGGGGGATGGGTGACATGGACCAAATTTTCCAACGAACTGTGTGGTCGTTTTGGCGAACGGAATTTGGCGGACACGGTGGAGGAATTTAATAAACTGAAACAGCAAGGATCGGTTGAAGATTACTTGAGGCGGTTTGAGGAATTGAAGGCGCTGATAGGAGCAGCTCATCCGAGCTTGCCCGAGTCATACTTCGTATCAAGTTTCATCAGCGGACTCAAAGACGACTTAAGATCCGTCGTGAAGATGCTAGGGCCAGTGTCGGTAAGACAAGCAGCAGAAAAAGCACGTCTCCAAGAAGTCACCTGGGAGGCAGTGTTCAAGAAGAATAGGCCATGGCTGCAAGGAGGGTCGACCATCAACAGAGGGGGATCTTCTTATGGAGGAAGCAATTTCAAATCGAGCATGGGAGGAACAAACCAGGGAAGCGTTAAGAATGGAAACGGAATGGGGACAAACAAGAATACGACAATGGAGCAGAAGCGCCAACTAGGCCTATGCTTCAAATGTGGGGAAAAATATGGACCAGGCCACCAATGTAAGAGATTGATGTTAAAAATGGAGGCCTCCGATGATGAAGAGACAGAAGAAGATACAGAAGAAGAGCTGCAGATTGAGGAAGAACAAGAGAATGATGGAGGACAAATCTCTTTTCACGCGTTGAAAGGGGGCCTTACAGGGAAGATAATACAAGTTAAAGGGCAGGTAGGAAAACGAAGACTAATGGTGCTGATTGATAGTGGAAGCACCCATAGATTTCTTGAATCAATTATTTAAGAATAATTTAGTGGGATTAAGGGTTGTAATAGATGATGGGGAGATGTTGGATGAATGAGGATGGTCTCTTTAAAACTGGAACCATTTAGGGAAATAACAGCATTTGTTAGTTTTTATCTGTGACCATAATATTTTGTTTTAACACCTTGTAAAATTGTTAGCATTATATTAAAGACTTAAAAAGTGGTTTGGAGATGATACAGTAAAAGTGTCCCCCCCCACTCCCCCTCGTATTTTATTGTTGGGGTTCGCATGATGTTACATATGTTGTTTGTGGTTTCTGAGGTGACTTTTAGTCATTTATTTTCTCCAAATCAATGGCATGAATTTCAAGAACTGAATACCTCTGAGAAAAATATTTTGAATTTATTGTTGTTATTTGTTATATGTTTTAGGCTGATGTTAATAAGCTTGTGATGGGAGTTCTTCTATAAGTGCAATGGCTCAATCTTATTTTAGAGTCTACATCTACTTTACTTTTTTGTCTGTACTTTGTGGGTGGTCCTTGCTCCATATTGTCTTTTGACCTGCTGCAGTTTTGAGCTCAGAGTATCCGTGTCCTAATAATGCTTGATCTCTCTTCCAGTTTCCTTTGCTGTAATAAAAGAGTTTGCCAGTCGGTTGTCTTATGTGTCTATGAAAAACACAAAAATTGAAAAAGAGTGTCCTTCAAGTTCAAACTGTATGCTGTGCATTTGGTGGTCAGGGTTGTACGGTCTCCATTTTGATACACTTCTTTGTGTCGATGAAAGCAAAATTAGTTCTATTTTTAAATGTGATTCTAGCATTCAGAATTAACTTATTGGAAAATCCAGGAAAACCGAAGAGCAGAAACCAAAAGAACAGAGGCCGAAAGCCAGTGAAAACAAGCCCGTTATGACAGAGTGAAAGCAGTGTGATGGCTTTTGCATGTGGTGGGGTCCTCTAGAATTCTATAATGAAGTGCATGAAGGGCTTGTATTAGGATTTGGTTACTAGTGTATGAAGGGCTTGTATTGGGATTTGGCTACTAGCGAGACTTGTATTTGGATTCTATAAGATTTTCCTGTACTACATTCTTATAGAAACAGATATTGTGAGTTGGTTATTGGTAAATATTTTGGAGTGCAATATGCTTAATGTGTTGGTTCTTCATTAAGGTTTGATAATTCTTGATAAATAGCAATTGGCTGCTGTCTTGTACCTTTCTCCTGTATGCCTATCTATATATTTTTTTTGTTCTTTTATTATTGCTTATGTTGTTGAATTCTTCTGGAGTTGAAGCTATGACATGATAGTTACTTTTTTGGTGCGAAGATGACATTTGGCAATGCAAATCCTGAGTATTTTTGTGTTGAAATGGAATATGTAAATGTAAGATCTGATTCAGTTTGCTATACTGCTTAATAACTCGTACTAGACTTGGCAATTTATATTCTAGTCAAAATTCCCCGAAGTAGCTCACAGGTGTGCCTGATCCTAGATTGTGGGTTTTTTCTTGGCTAGATGGCTTCTAATTGTTTTATTTGTTCTTTGTAGTGCTTCTCTTTAAACTTGCTGGGGACTTTACAGCCGTAGAAAGGGGTAAGCAAATGATCGTCGATGATGATGTCCCAGGATAGAGCAATTGACCAACATAGAGATCCTGTCTTTCTCTTGTAGAAAAGATGAGAAGTAGATGATTATGTAGGCAACAGATTTGGCCCCATGGTCCGTGATTACCTATTAACATTTGTGAGGGAACCGGAGGACCTATTAAACCTCTTCTGGAATGGATAAAAAGTGAGGAAACGAAAATGATTTTGGTCAAATTGACAAGGAAGAAGAAACCCTTGTCTTTATTTTTAAGGAATAATGATAGAAAGGGCAAACAACAAACATGTGCATGTGCGTCCCTCAAGTGTTGAAAAGCCAAGTTGATGTTCTTCTTCCTGTCCATTATGGGTCTGGTTAACATTTGGTAAGAAAAAAATGATGTTGGTTGTCTTACATCACTTGGGTTGGGACTGTTATGTAGTAGATAAGTGCTCACAAGTCTCCTTTGTTATGTTAACAGTTGTCTGCAAGTAGTCAACCAGTGGGTCTCGCTTTTCCTACGCATGTTGATTCGTGGTTCAACGTGATGTTCTGGTCTTTATGTGTCTGGTTAACATTCAACAAGAAAAGCCAAAGGGGCAGTAGGGATGGAATACACTTGAGTACTGCCATCCCCATGTAAGTATGGAACCCACCCAACATAATGATGCTCCAAGCCCTTAAAAGTCATCAGCCTTGCTTCTTTCTTTGTTCGTTTACCCACCTTTTATTGTTTTTCCCCAATTGCCCTGGTGTGTTCTGTTATTTTCTGGCTTCAGCAAGCAAAGGGATATATAACAACTTATGGGTTGTATACACTTCTTGCTTTTGACTTTTATACATAGAAAACACAATTAAGAAGAGACTTTCTTACATTTACAGAATTATAAAGTTCATTGTGGTAGTTGGTAACTAAAAATCTTATTTTTGATTTTTTTATGCAAAAAATATAAAAATGTCATTTAGCTAAACATGCATCATAGTGGAGTAGTTTGACAGTTGAATTAAATTGATAGCTGCATGTGACAATTATTGGATGCCATGGTCCACTTGGATGAAAATGTGAAGTGAGGTGAGAAATGGAGCTTTCTTCCTCTTTTTATTAATCTCGTTTTTTGTTTAAATATTATGTGGAAAGTATATTGATTCACTCTATCCCTTGTTTGATATTAAGTGTACAGTTTGGATTCATCTCGACTTTTTCAAGTGTAATAAGAACATGGGTTGCTCGTATTAGGATAGGATAGGATAGAGACCTAGTGTTCCCCACTTTCCTACTATCTTTTCTATTGAGGAAAAAAAATTAGGCACAGCCACGGGGCACATTTACACCTGAATATTAGGATCTGTCTTTATATGCTAATTGACATACCAAAAATGCCCCCTTGTGTAGCATCTGCCCTTGATGGTGAAGACGTTAGACATGTCGTTTTGCTTGCAAGCTTTCTGTGAGGGCTTTTTGGGTAATTTGACCATAAAGAAAACACTACAGATGCATCATTTTTGTACCATTTCTTGTATAAAAGTACTTAAAAAAAGCATATGACTTTGCTTTTCCTTTTCTTCAAACGTCACTCTCTACCCAATGTTGCTCTCTCTCTCTCTCTCTCTCTCTCTCTCTCTCTCTCTCTCTCCATTCCATCCCCTTTATTCACGCCGCTTTCACTTCCACAATCACATTTCCTTTCCCATTTGCCAAACAAGACAAAGAGAGCTGACTCTCTCATCTTCTTCATCTTCTTGTTTCTTCTTCCATTATTCCAACAACCATCTTCCAATTTTCAATTCCATTCCCCATCTGTATTTGTCTCTCCACAGACCTTACAGAGAAAATGAGTGAGCTGTGGTTGTACTCAATCCCTCGCTCTCCAAAAACTACCCATTTCTCTACTCTCCTCTCTCACCTATTCCTCTTCTTTTCCTTCATTTTCTCTCACCCTCTCTATCTCTCTCTCTTCATCTTCTTCACTCCATTCCTTCTCAAGCTCCTCTCTTTTCTTTCTCCTCTTCTCATCACCACCTCTCTCCTCCTCCTCGCTTTCGTCTTCTGTTCATGCCATGCTGTTGCAGAGAGACTAAACTCGTCGAAGATGGAGGACGGAGACGAAGAGATTCGAAACTTCGAGGAGCTTGAAGCTTACAAGATCTTCTTTGACACCTCAACTTTCCACGAAAGTGAAGAAAATTGCTCCCAAGCGGATGATGACTTGCAGGAGAAAACAGTGCAAGTTGCTTGGGAAGAGACCACTCAGCCCATCAAGGGAGAGAAGAGATCAGAAGATGGGGTTGAAAGCTTGATTAATCATGATGTGGAAGGGCAGAAGGTTGAAGAAAACAAGGCAAAAGGTGATGGAACGAAGCGTACTGATAATGGGAGAGAAAGAAATCCAAAAGTTCGTGTTGAATGTTCTCAAAGACTTGATTCCAATGCGAATAGCATCACAGATAATAATGGTGGGGAATACACTTCAAAGCTCTGGGAAAGCCCGAGTTCGCGATCACTCGATACGAGTCTCGGGACCTATGGATCCATGAGGAGGGAAAAGGAATGGAAGAGGACGTTGGCTTGCAAGCTCTTCGAGGAGAGGCACAATGTGGATGGTGTCGAGGGGATGGACTCGCTTTGGGAGAGATATGAAATGGATTCTAGCAACATTGCAAGGCGACGAAGCCACACCAAGAGCAAGAGCAAGAGCAAGAAGAAAGGTGTCGAGAACTATGATGATGGTGATGAGGAAGAGGACATGGCCGGGCAATTGTGTTGCTTACAAGCACTGAAGTTCTCTGCAGGGAAGATGAATCTGGGAATGGGGAGGCCTAATCTCGTGAAGATTTCTAAGGCCATCAAAGGCATAGGTTGGCTGCATCATGTTACTAGGCATCGCAAAAAAGGTTACAGTTCGATCTCTTAGTTACGAGATTTTTTTTTGTTTTGAGAATGAGAACTCGCAATCACTACCCTTTTAACTACCTTGCTTAGGCAAAATTAGGTGCATTTGTAGCACCAAATTGCAAGTATACAAGTTCTTTCTGATTCGTCATCAGATGAAGAACCTGTTCATCTTCCTTTGGTTGGTGTGGCATCATGAGAAATCCTGCTACTACTGCTTTATAAACACACACTTATCTTACACTTAAAATGCTAAATAATTCGTCGTATAACCAATTTCTTCACATATATAACGAAATATTAAGATTTGATACGTTGTTATAACATAAATAATATGAGAAATTGAGTTGAGTTCCATTTAGTTACGTAAATGGTATTTGTATTTAAATCTTAGTGTATGGTTTGGATAAGAACTTTGCAAAAGTTGCATTTTCTGCTATTTTTCCAGTAAGATTTCTTTTTGGGATGATGATGGTGTACTTGCTTGAGGGGGCATGCTTTGATCATTTTGTTATTTTTTTTTTTTTTGGGTATTCATCACTGGATTTTCATTCTAGCATGTCTACCGCCTCTAATTATGAGATCTTAATTAGAGTTAAGGGTATTTAATTAGTTTAGATCAGATTGAAATTGGAATTGACAAAAAAATTTGGGTCGAAGACTGGACTGAATAAGGGCAGGATCGGATTGAATAATGGTAAAATCACATATCGGTCCAATTAATCTAGATCGGATTGAATAATGGTAGAATCACATATCGGTCCAATTAATCTAAAGTAATGTATTTATAAAGGTATAAATTTTTCTAATCAGAGGGGGTTCTAAACAAAGTGCAAATAAGATAACTTCTATACCTAAAAATTTCTTCGAGAGTTTTACGAAAATGATAAATATTATTCATAAAAATTGTAATTATAATGAATTCTAAAATATCATGATAAATATTATTTATAAAAATCTTAATTCTAGTGGATTTTAAAATATTAGAATAAACATTATCTAGAAGAATCATAATTTTAGGGAATTTGAAAAAATCTCATATTTTTCTATGAATAGATGAGTTCTTATTCTAAAAAGGGTACATTTCTGATACTGTTTTCAATATAACTTTTAAATTTTCAATATCTGATTTAAGTATTAGAGTACTTGCGCGGGACTTCCCTGAATATGTCCTCTAATCGTTCTCTTTCTTGCAATCTCCAAGCAAATTGACGAAGACATTTTTAGTTAATAAATTTATTATTATGTTCGATCAACAATAGATAGAACTTAAATCAAAGAGAAATTTTCTTTAAGAAAATTCAAAACACAACTCGAAAGCCAAAATGGATGGCATAGTAATAGAGAAAACTAAAAGCATCACTCTCCCATCTTGATAAAAAATGGACCATGGTTGCTTCTAAGGTGTTGCAATTAGGCGACAATAACAATCCTTTGCTATAAGTCATTGTTAATATTTTGTGAAATAAACACACAACCAAAATTATGGCAGTATCAAGATTCACATCGAAACAAATTAAAGAAACAAAAAATATGAACATAATACACAACGAAAACAGAAAAATGAAAAACACAGTAGTTAATCCACTAAAATAATCCTATTTACGGCAGGGTTCCACCCTAATCAATCCACTAAAATAATAACAATAGATTACTGAGATATACAATATGAATCAGAACTGTCTTACTGAATCAAGAAGACGAATCAAACATAGTACAAAGCTCATGAAAACCATATCAATTCCCAACACTTTCAAGCTATCGTCTTCGCCTCTCTTACACACAACCCCGTGAATATCCCATTGAAAGAATCGATACTTGATTAGAATTAGGGCTTTCATTGTTTCCCTTTTGCGTTTGTTTCTTCTTATGTTCGTGTATATTGAGTTCTTTTGTTCTCTCATATTCCTTATATTCTCGAGTGTTTGTGTGTGCAAAAACAATGTGTCTCGATCTGCCAATTGGGATGCTTTATATGCAAATGGGAGAAATGATGGCAACCATCCGATTAAGAGTTTCCAGAAGAGATCAATAGCCCATAAGCAACCGGTCATTATACATATATATGAAGCCACATATAACCCAAATGCAATGCATATTTGTCAATTTATTTAACATAAAAATATAATACCATATATTATATGTCACTTACATGAATTAATCAAATAACATGTAACATATCAATATATTTTAAATTATATATCAAAGTCGTGCTACCATTGCTACAATTTCATTGAAAAATCAAAGAAGCCACTGTGATGTATAAGGAAATATTAATAATTTATATAGAAATGGTCAAAGATTTTCAATCTTCTAAACCTAAAAGAATACACAGAGAAACACAATATGAAAACCAACATGTTCACCAACAAGGAAAAAAAAAAAAATCAACGAATAAAAGAGCTATGAAAGAAAATAAGGAAGAACCTATGATGTATAAAAATGTCTTGGGGGTGCTCTTTAGTCATTTTCAAAATGTTTTATGTATCAAATGTCGAGAAATATCAAAGAAAACGTTTTGGGACCTTTTTTGCAATTTCAAAAATATTTTAGTCGTTTTGTAATATTAAAAAAATATTAGAAACACATTTTCATCCACAAAGAGAGAATTTTGTCTCTAATCAAGTTTAGTTTTAGATTAAATAACTATTTTTTATAATTTTTATATTAAAATTTATATTTACAAAAAGGCCCTTATATTTTTTTATTTATGAATTTTTCTGCAATTTTATTTTTTACTTTTTTAAAAAATATTATTTTTTATTTTTTTTCCTATTATATTTATTTTTTATTTTTATTTCTATTTTTTACAACCTACGAAAGAACAATCTATGACGCCTTATGAAAAATATTCTCTAATTTTGTTCGCGTTAAAAAAACGCTGTGTTTCTCAGACAACATAACAATTTCAAACATCTTATTACCATGAAAGATTATTGCACTCAGTCTGTGTCTTCCGTCTTCTATCTTGAGAAGATTCTCTCATTGCTATGACTTCTGTTTTGGCTTGATTTTTGGCCGATCGGCGCCGATGGCTGGATAATCCTTGGGATCCTCCGTTTGTTGGACATAATCAATGAAGAAGTGGTTGTCGTGCTCCATGGCCGCCAAATCACCGTCGCCGACGAACCTCTCCCACCCATCGATAACCATGGGTACGCTCCCATATCTGCAGCAGCGAACAGCATGACGTCCATGTACCAATCTTTGCCTCTCCAGTCAATGACTGATCAGTATCTTGTGCTTCTTACTCACTTTTTTCTTGGGAATTACAAGCTTGCTGAATTCGACGTCTTCGGGGGTCAGCCGGAGCTAGAACAAAAAATCTTTTGGCTTGAATTCTGGGATGTACACTTTCCCGGAAAATATTTTGTTCCCTGAAAGCCGATCAGAAAATGCTTGCCCTGCAAGCAAACAAGGGAAATTACCATTTTGTTCCGTAGACGGAATTAATTGATTGGGTCGACACACAAATCGTTACCTTTTCAAAAAAAGAGAAAAAGGGTAAAATGGGAAATGTCTCTTTCAACAACCTACATGGGCCAGTGGCGGCCATGGATGTCGGTGAAATGGAGAGTTACCTGCTTAAGAGTGCCGGCATTGGACGCCGGCGACGAGGGGAAGCTGTCGGCGGCAATTTCCTCGGGAATTATTAGCCCGTTGCAACAATAATCCAATTCCAGCTCAAAGAGAAATGTAATTTTGAGTGGCGACAACGATATTGCAGCAATGCTCTCAGATGAGTCTCAGTTAAGCAAATCAAACTTATATAGTTATAAACAGATACATTCAATTATATATATATATATTTATATATTGAGGATAAATAACATAATTTGTCTATTAATTCTATCAAAGAATTATTCCCTTACAAATATATAAAAATAAAAAATAAAAACAAAATTAAAGTTTAATCGACCAAAGTGTTTAGTGTAGTTCAGGATAATTTTTCAGAACCAGTTTCTGTTGATCAAAGTCAAAGTTCAATTGACCAAACTTTTGTGGAATGTTTTAGTTTGCTTCAAGTAGCAAGTTTAATCGACCAATATTTAAAGTTTGATCGACCAAAGTCTGTCAAATTTCGAAAATTGAACTTTTAATGGAGTTGTTTTTCATGTTACATTTGATCCCAAATTTAAGTAAAAAATGACTCATCTTCTCAACTATTTTCATAAAATTTTATCCCATTTTTCTTCAAATCCTTAGATTTATAGTCAAAAAAAGGTTTCCTTATTTGGTTATGCTTTAGCTATGAGTGCTACAAATGGTCTAACAAGACGAATGAAAGTGATTGATACGGAAGCTTTTCTAAGTGTTTCGATAGTGGAGTGACTCTTTGGACGAATTTTTAACTTACTTGGAGAGTATATAATTTAAGTCCTATAAATACTTGCACAACATCTCCTATTCATAGGTCTATGCCCACTTTGGTACAGTTAGATATAAATTTATCTATTTTTGAAAGAGGAATTAAAGTAGTAAATCTTTTAACGATGAATAAAACAATAATTATTATAGAATTGATTAATAATATTGCCAAAGCTCGTGGAGGTGTATATGTATTTGGTGGAGTAAGTGAACGTAGTTGTGAAGGAAATGATATTTACATGAAAATGAAAGAATCTAGTGTGATTAATGAAAAAAATATTATAGAATCCAAAGTGGCTCTAGTGTACAATTAGCTTAATGAATTGCTAGGAGCTCGTATTGGAGTTGGTTTGATTGCCCTAACTATGACAGAATATTTCCAGGTTGATAATGACATTAACGACATCTAAATTTGAAATCTATCAAATGCTAAGAACGCTAATAATAAGGAGGCATTGAATGAAGTATAAAACGAGGAGTTACACCTTCATTAAACTAACTTATTAATTCTCATATTGGGGCATCAAAGAATAAGGGGTTTAAGACATTAAAACATTCATTTGAGTTGTATCATTATTGTTCCAACCTTCATCTTGATCTTTAAAGGAAGGACCGTAAATCTTTTATTATTATTGTATTTAATTCACTTGTGTGTGAGCAAATCCCACATTGTTTACGAGGGATTTGAGTTGCTACAAGAGCATTCTTGTTAACAACGAGACTATATTGAGTTTTGAGCTCATAACCAAAAATTAAGGATTAATATTGTATTAAAGTTTTAGTTGTTGGACAAAAGTTAAGGTTATTGTTATATATTATTTTATAGTGAAATCTTTAAACTTAATTACCTTCAAAAGAGAGGACATGAGCTCTTAAAGTTGAATCTCTATAAAATTTTGTATTTGTACTTTATTAAGATCTTATTTGTTCATCAATATCTATTAGTAAAATACACTTTAAATTGCTCATTATATCAAAGGTTTGATAGAAAAATCTATAAATTTTTTGAAAATCCAATTCAATCCATTTCTTCATATATTTTTCTAGGTAACACACGCACAGACAGTAGTGATTCATTCTAAGTCTTAATTCTTGCCACTTCCACTGATCCCTCCATGATTATCTTAATCGTTTCTTATAGTCAATGAGGAAATGCCTGGAGTGGGAAGGATGATCCGGCTTGAAGAACTTGATCACATCCATGGCGCCCAAATTACACTCTCTCACAAAATTCTCCCACCCATCGATGATCATGTAAGTATCTCTATCTCCGGCGAACACAAGGAACACGTACCAGTCTTTCCCTCCGGCGTCAGTGAGCTTCAGAATCTCGTGTTTAAGACCCTTTGCCGGGATCCTGACCGCCGGGAAATTCTTCCTCACTTTCTGGCCTGGAATCACCAGCCTGGAGTACTCGACGTCTTGAGGGGTCAGCCGGAGCCGGAACAGAAAGCTTTCCGGCTTGAATTCCGGAACCGAAAAACTAGTTTCGACACTCGGCGTTCTCTGAAACTCAATCAGGAAATGGTTTCGATGCAAATGCGAAGGAGGCAGGTGAAATAGAATGAAGTCCAGAGGCTTCAAGGAGTGGTGGTTGACGATCGCCGACCAGCCCCTTATAAGCATGAAAGCGCGTTCGTCACCGTAGTAGATGGACTTGGTCCGCCAGGTCCGGCCATGGCTGTCGGTTAAGAGAAGAGTTTCGTCCTTGAGAGTACAGCCGTCGTAATAGTTCTTCGGCAGCGAAGGGAAAAAGTTGGCGGCCAGTTCCGCCGGAATGATCAGCCTGTCGCTGCAATTTATTTCCAGCCCGAATAGAGGTTTCATTTCTAGCCAGGGCGCCGGCGATCCGACGATGGTCCCGGACCCATCTCTGTTAAATGAGTAATTAATAAGAACGCAATCCCACAAAACAAGATGATGAAACGAGTTCTCAACTGTTCCTTGGCAATTCATTGATGAAGAAGAGAAGATTGATTCAAGATGCATGTTAGTTAAGGAACCTGCAGGCAGCTGCCTGAAGCAAATTGGGGCCAAGATTTCGTTTCTTTAATGGCAAATTGGAGCTATCTTCTTCCGATGGCTTTGCAGTGATCGCGATCGTTGGGTCAGATGATGACTTCGTTGATTCATCATCATTTTCCCGCGCTTTCTCCGCTTCTTCTTCTTCATTTTTCCCTTCTTTGTCTCTTGGACGCGCATCAAAGTCACTGCTTTCTGACATTTTCTTGACTCTTTTCTTGCATCCTGCGAGGAGATATATATATATACATATATATATATAGAGAGAGATAGAGATTTTCTTGAACTCTTTTGTTATTAGTTTGGTTGCATGGTCTCTGGTTAGACGGCGGTTACAAATTCTGCCATTTCATAATTAAGCGTGCCCATTATTATTTAAAAAAAATTAAGAGTGTTTTGTCTAAAAAAATGGCTCAAGCGACCCAAAAAGACTTTCGAAAAAAGAAATTTACGGAAATAAGTCACAAAGTATGAAGTCATTGGATGATCCAAAGACCAAAAAATAATTGAGTGAGTTTACTTGAAAGTCTCTCTTAAGGCATTTGAGAAACTCTGAGTGATCTCGCGTAATACTTTAACCACTGTCACTTGAGAGACTCCTATGAGCCACCCATACTCAGAAGCCTCTCTTTCAATTGTGTGAGAGATGCTTCTAAGAGATTATAAACTCAAAGATACCTGATCTTTAGATATATTCATTTGAGATCGTAAAAAATAAGGTCAATCTTACCTCTAATATTCTTGCTTACAAATTCGAAAAATATCTATTATGCTAGCCAAAGATATTATAATTATCTGTCAGTTTCATCCCTCTTATAAATAAATATGAAAACCCTCATCTATCACAAGTTACATTCTTAAAAGTATACTTGTACTTCAATTCTATTTTCTTTACATTTAATATGCAAGAATGACTTAAACATTGAAGGGTCCGCACACATGGGAGGTCACCTACATCCCTGATCGATTTCTTCCTTATAGGTCATTTAGAATTAGGTTACCCATACCGAGATCGAGACACTCTTGTATAAAGAAATTTATTATTATATCCGACAACAACAAAGATAAATATTAGTGTTAAGGGTTCAAATTTCGAGTCAAATAGAAAATCCAGTCCGGTTCAAAACTAAATAAATTCAGGGTTCAAATTACATGTCTTAAATGTGGTAATTGATTGTTAGGAGAAATATGTAAAGTCATGTATGTATAATTAATTTTGAAAATTTGATTATTATCATTTATATAATTAATTATTTATTTAAATTATC
The DNA here is from genome assembly GCA_036245055.1 of Diospyros kaki. Taxonomy (NCBI): domain Eukaryota; kingdom Viridiplantae; phylum Streptophyta; class Magnoliopsida; order Ericales; family Ebenaceae; genus Diospyros; species Diospyros kaki. The sequence goes on along the minus strand of BSEG01000002.1, from coordinate 2,449,561 downwards.
TTTATTTTATGTAGTTTAATTAATTTAAATTTATTTTCTTATAATTTTAAATGTTATAATTTTATATATAACTTAAATATTATAATTTTATTTTTTAACTTTATTTTTTTGGTTACTTTCTTAAAAATTTGATTTATCTTAAATGTGGTAATTAATTGTCAAGAGAAATATGTAAAGTCATATATGGATAATCAATTTGAAAATTTGATTATTATCATTTATATAATTAATTGATTATTTAAATTATTCTTATTTTTATATATAGTTTAATTATTTTAAATTTATTTTTTATATTTTTAAATATTATAATTTTATATATAACTTAAATCTTATAATTTTATTTTTTAACTTTATTTTTATTTTTTGTTTTCTTTAAAATGTGACATGTCATAAATATGGTAATTGATTGATAGGAGAAATATGTAAAGTCATGTATGTGTAATTAATTTTGAAAATTTGATTATTATCATTTATATAATTAATTAATTATTTAAATTATCTTTATTTTATATAGTTTAATTAATTTAAATTTATTTTCTTATAATTTTAAATGTTATAATTTTATATATAACTCAAATATTATAATTTTATTTTTTAACTTTATTTTTCTTGTTGCTTTCTTAAAAATTTGATCTATCTTAAATGTGGTAATTGATTGTCTGGAGAAATATGTAAAGTGATATATGGATAATCAATTTTGAAAATTTGATTATTATCATTTGTATAATTAATTGATTATTTAAATTATTCTTATTTTATATATAGTTTAATTAATTTAAATTTATTTTTTATATTTTTAAATATTATAATTTTATATATAATTTAAATATTATAATTTTACTTTTTAACTTTATTTTTTGTATTACTTTCTTAAAATTTGACTTATCTTAAATGTGGTAATTGATTGTCAGGAGAAACATGTAAAGTCATGGATAATGAATTTTGAAAATTTGATTATTACCATTTATATAATTAATTGAGTATTTAAATTATCTTTATTTTATATATAGTTTAATTAATTTAAACTTATTTTCTTATAATTTTAAATATAACTTAAATGTTATAATTTTATTTTTTAACTTTGCTTTTTTACTTCTTTAAAAATTTGACCTATCTTAAATGTGGTAATTAATTATTAGGAGAAATATATAAAGTCATGTATGGATAATCAATTTTGAAAATTTGATTATTATTATTTATATAATTAATTGATTATTTAAATTATCTTTATTTTACATACAATTTAAATAATTTAAATTTATTTTTTATAATTTTAAATGTCATAATTTTATTTTTCAACTTAATTGATTATTGTCATTTATTTAATTCTCCTTTTCCCATTGGTCTACTCCGAAGATGTGCTATATGTTGGACTTGGGGAAATTAAATACAAATTAAATTTTTGTTTTGAAAATTATGTTAAGTAAGATTCGGATTGTGTGGCAAAGTGTGGGAAAAAAAAGAAAACTTAATGGTGACATGTGATTTGATAAATTGAGAGAAATAGTAGAATTTGAAGGGAAAAAAATTTATAAAAGAAGACAAATATCTCTCTCTTCTTCCTTTTCATTCCCGTTCAACACTTTCATTTCCTCTCTTCTCCTTTCTCAATTCTTCTTCTTAAATATTCTCTTCTTCTTTACTTTTATTTAGTAAATTTTAACCGTATTTTTTTATCCAGTTTGGTCTTCTGGTATAACATAACACCATTATTCTGTCAAGTGAGTTATATGAATGCAACTAGGAAAAATTAGGCCTTGAGGGTTCGTGTGGTACACACATATGAGACAAATACACGTGAAAATTAAAAAAAAAAACGTCTACCCTTGAATGCATATTTTAGAATAAAGAGGTTTGTTATCGTTTATTCTTTTTTTTTTTCCTATTATCGTGTAATTTTTGTATTTTTTTACGCATTGCTTATTGTATTACATGTTAATTTAGGTTTATTTTTTACATGGTTTTGGGATAGAGTCATGTGCTTTTTATTTTTCGTCTACCCTTGAATGTATATAAGGAAATCTTTCAAAATTTGTAATCCTTTTGTTGTATTCTTATGACTGTAACACGATTATTTTGTTTATTTTTTACTTCTTTATTGTGATTTTCATTTATTGTAACTACTAAATTATATAACTTTCGCTTTATCGATTTTTTTTTTTTTTACGATATCCATGCATCGCATGGGTGATCCCCTAGTTTATTATTATATCCGACAACAACAAAGATAAATATTGGTGTTAAGGGTTCAAATTTCGAGTCAAATAGAAAATCCATTTCGGTTCAAAACTAAATAAGTTCAGTTCATGTAGGGTCTGAAAGTTTTGAAAAATCAATCTTTGGTTGGATTCTAGTTTTAATTGAAAGACCAAATAAATTACTATATATATATATAATTGGATAGATCGAACACTTTGCAATGATAAAATTATTTAAAAAATTAGTAAAAAAGAGTTATCATTTAGAAGTTATAAGTTAAAATATTTTTAAGATAACACAAGCATGATAGATGTTAATTAGTTTGGAATATTTTCGATTGGGTAATTAATGTTTGAGTAAATAAATTTTATTTTAAAAATAAGATAAAATAAATATAATTTGTCTAAAAATGCTTGTTGAAAAATTATTTGTAGTCGCCTGCTTGTAGAAATATTTAAATAAAATTTAATTGAAAAAATTAAAACTAATGAGAAAAATTGATGGGAAATATGTCATAAATTAAAAAAAAAATTATTATGAAAAATTCGAGGGTCCCCACTACATAGTTAGTCTTTGGCTTGGGACATTCCACCATACTTTAAAACCCACAACTCGTTTCGTTTCAACCTGAAATATACAGACAAGTGAAAAGTTGAGAGCCTGACCTCTCAAAATAGACACAGATGATCGCAATTTGCACGGAGATAAACTTGAACTTATAATCTTGCGATAACCCAATCTCCTAAACATATGCCGTGGACTGTTTGTGCTACCTCAAGAAGTTAAATTTTAAAAAACATGTGTGGTGGAAATATATACTAATATTTAAAAAAAACAAATTTAAAAAAATATTAGTATTTCTATGTACCTGAAAAAACTCAAAGAAATTCTTTATATTTAAAAAAGTGATTGTTATTGATAGCATCTTAAATGAACTTATGGATTAGTTGCTTGGACAGCTCAAAATTCAATTTGATTTGGGTTGGCTTAAGCTTGATTAGTAAATAATTAAACAATCTAAACTTGAGTTTTTTAAGCTTATGAGCAAACTCATGGTTTAATTATAAGTTCATAGTTAGTATAGACATCTATGCATCACTTTTATTTTTGATCAATATGATACATGGCATTCTTTTCTCGGAATATTCGACAATAATATCATTTCTGCTTTCCACCTTCCTAAGAGATTGAAAAGGCTTTTTTACACTAAATATTTTAATTTTTTTAAAATTAGCTAGAGATAATGTGACACTTTTTATCTTGACTTTATATTTATATTATTATATAAGCAAACAATAAGTTTTGATATTATGATTTATGAAGTAACTTCACCATTACACAAAAACTTATTTTATTTAAAATAAAATTTTAAAATTACTCTTAAATTCTACCCATTGAACATTTATTTAAATTTTTTAATTTTTTGCATATGCTTAGCATAGGTCGCCTCATTAGTCTTTAATAAGACCAATAATTACGATATTAGAAAAATAACTAACTTAAATTATCATACTTATATATGGTCTAACCAATTGGAAGATAATCAATATATTTCTTAAATCATCGTACTTGAAAATCACGAGTATGATTTAAGTTAATCAAAATGGTAGCACATTTATTCCCATGTGTGCTTGTCTTCTTCATTACTATGCAATTCTTTGCGAAATAACTCCGATGAGAAGAAAAATGAGGCGTTAAAAGACCTTTTTGGACCAACCCTAGACACTTTAAAATCTTTTTGCAAATTTGTTACCATTTTGAGTAAAGAGATAGATAAATAGACACATTTGACTGCACTAATCGAGGCATTTGTACATAACAACAAATTAATTTATCAATTACGTGTGTTTTTGTTTTCACAAGTTGTTGATCCAATTTTCATTTTTCTTCATGGAAATTATATTGAACTTATTTTTACTTTTACAAACATCAATCTTTGAAAATAGTGTTTAGAAAACCAACTAAAAGATATATACAAAGTAATTGCCACACATGCAACCAAAGAATAAGTTGATCAAAAGAAATACTATTGCAACGAACTAACAATGCATCAAATTCATTAGAGCAAAAGAATATAGGATAACTATGTGAAAATAAAGGATTATCAGGAAAAAATTGAACTTATCATTGTTGGAATTCTTATTTAGTGGTCTGTCCTTAGTTATAAAATAATTTGAGTTTCGATAAAATAGATTGAAGTATTTGATTCGGGATAGATAGCTCGATGCCTTTTTATTAGACTTTACACATCAAGTAAATCTTGTGTCGACAATGACTAATGTAGATCAAAGGTTAATCAAACACAACTTGTAATACCCCATGTTCGTATGAAGTTGCCACGTAATTCCGATGAGTTTAGAATACCGAAAATTGATTTTATAGCAATTTCAGGTACTGAATCAACTGCAGGGAATGCCTCAGAGTGAAATTGTCTAAGAAAAATTATATGGTCTCGATGAACGTATCGAGATAGGATTTATGGTATCGAAAGAAATCGAATTTGGAACAGTTTTCGGTATAGCTAAAATACAGCTATCATTTAGGCTGTAAAATCGAATTGTTGTAGGAGGTTCCCGAAAAATCAACGAAACCCTAGGGGGCTCCAATTTTGCGTGATGAGCAACCCTTCAATGGTTTTAGGATGAAACGATGGCCCAGTGTCGACATTGGGGCAAAATTGTCCAAATCGATTTTGGGCTGCAATTGGATGATCATGGCAGCAGGATTTGAGGAAAATGGTTGCAGCGGGATTTAAGGAGATTGGAAGCAAGATTTAAGGGATTATGTTATTAATGTAATGTATAATATATATATATGTGTGTGTGTGTGTGTGCGCGCGCTTGTTGGAAAGCAAGCATGGCTGCCTATAAATAGGCATTGGTTTGGGCGATCGAGAAGCACCAAGAGGGAGTTCGAGAAAGAAGACGAGAGAGAGAGAAAGAGAGGGATGAAGCAAGGCCGAGTTTAGGCTATGGCAGTCACGGCCAGAGGAAGTGGGCAGCGAGCGGGTGGTCGCAGCAGAGGCAGCCAAGGTTAGGGATGGCACAGTCGACGACGAAGGCTCACGATGGAGCTGGCCGCAAGCTCGCGGCAGTAGCCATGGTCGCGAGCTCGCAGTGGCTGGCCAGCAAACCAGTGGCGGCCGTGAGCAGCAGCTCGCTGCGGTGTGAGGCAAGGAGGCGACCAGGAGGTCGAGGTGGCCGACGGCGGAGGCGCTGGCAGCGGTGGTGGCCGCGGGAAGGAGATGGCCCAGAGAAGTTGCAGGCAGAGAGGAAGAAGAAGAAAAAGAAGAAGAAGGAGAAGAAGAAGAAAACAAGGAAGGAGAAGAAGAAAAGAAGAAAGAAAGAAAAAAGAAAGAAGGAGTTGCAGGCGCGGGAACAGGGGAGGCACAAAGGAAGAAGATGAAGTGGAGGGAGAGGGAAAAGAAAAAGAAAAAGAAGAAAAGAAATAAAAAAAGAAAAAGAAAAGAAAAGGAAAGAAAATAGGAAAAATAGAGGAAATGTGGGAAAAAAATCCTAGAAAATTCCAAAAAAATAGAAAATTATATTTCGATGATATGCCAAAGATTTTGGCGAGAAAAACGACCTAGACACGCATTTCAAGGATAGGGCACGCACACCGAGAAAATCCGAGATGCTAAGTTATGGTGAGTAAAATTTCTTAGAAAATTTTAAAAATTCAAGAATATTATTTTATGAATTTTCGTAGTGAAATATTTGAATTTTTTTTTTAGAAATATTTAATCTGAATTTGTTGAGGAAAAATAGGGAGAAATAGGGAGAAAATTATAAAAAAATGTCAGAAATTATGGAAAAATAGATTTTAATGTTTATTTAAATAATTATGGTGATTAGGATACTTTGAGACAGAAGTTGAAGAGACTCGTGCAAATTTTGAGATTGTCACGCAAATCGAGGCAAGTCATGGATATCGAGGTAGCTCGATAAGCTTGAGAAGGTAAGTGGTACTTCCTTGAAAATGTTTTCATCATATTGACATGCCCTGATATGTATCCATTACGTAAAATGCATACATGACTATGAAATGCATGAATACACATTGATATCATTGATCACACGCATATGAGGCCGTAGGGAGTACGAACTGGCACCGCTACCTTACCAAGGGTGCACCCATGCACCCCGGCTTCGAAAGAAGTGGCCGCTAAAATGGTAGGTAACATGAGGGGTGCAGTTGACACCTACGATAAAAGACATTGCATACACACATGACATATCATTATGTACCCTTACTTAGATGATTCATCATCTAACTTAGGCTTTGCCCCTGGAATATTCAAACGTTCCAGGTGGAAATTGTAGCAGATACAAGGATAAATGAGGCATGAAATGGCACTTAGCAGAGTGCATGAAGAGTGAAATGTATGTTATGTAGCCCATGTAATCAAGTTCTGCTACTTTGAATTCTGAAAGTTTTGAGGAATGTTGATATATATTCTTGTGGTAAATAAAGATGTAAGAATTGATTTATGATCAATGTTAAGATATCAGGTTTCGATCTTTACTTCCGCATCTGATGAGTATAGTGATTCTCTTTCGAGATAAATAAATGGGAATTCTGGGATAATTTCGAGAAATGATGTGGTTTAGCTTTAGTGTTTGAAAGAAAAAAAATTTTTGTCCCAGAATTATCCCAATTTATAACACGCCTGGGAAAGCAGGGCGTTACACAACTATTTAAAGTTGAGCCCCATTTTCTTATGCTAGAGGTAAGACTTAATCCTAAATTTTAATCTACATTTGAAAGATTAACTAATAACCCATTGCAAGGAAGGATCAACAAATTAATAGAAATCTCGTACACTAAATTAATGAGAAGGCCAGGAAAATTAACAAGAAAACCAAACAAACCTTTATTTATTCATTTGATGGGGGGAACACACAATAGAAAACAAGAAAGCCAAGATGACCAATGCCCCATATTTTTAAGTTTTTATTAGCCCAGTTGGATCAAGGGCTCAAAAAGGAGGACAATGTCAAATTAGCCAAGTCTAAAGGGGTTAACTGTATTTTCAAAAAGACGATGAACTGATCTTCAAGCTAACCACTTATTTATGAGAATTACGAACTTATCCTTCTACTTTGTCATAACCACACCTAGCCGCCATTCTAGTTTCTGAACAGCTAACAGTTTAAAGCAAACATTAAGCAAAGACTATATATGATTAATCACTACTAAGCCTTGCCAGTTGCCACTTTCATTCCTTACCGGCCGCTGCATCTGAATATGAGCTTTGGCCGCTTGGCGCAATTGCTTCCATGGCTTCCATCGACTTGAGGATCAGCAGGGTCAATCCTCACCACCTTCCCTCGCTTCCCATAGTCCACAAGGAAGTGCTTCGAGTGGGAAGGATGATCCAGTTTGTAGAACTTGATCACATCCATGGCTCCCAATCTGCGCTCCCTCACAAAGCTCTCCCACCCATCGATGATCATGTAAGCATCTTTATCTCCAGCGAACACCAGGATCATGTACCAATCTTTGCCCCGGGCATCAGTGAACCTTAGTATCTCGTGCTTAAGAGCCGGCAACTCCGGCTCCGGGATCCTAACTGCTGGGAAATACGTCCTCACTACATGGCCAGGAATCACGAGCCTGTAGTACCCAACATCTTGATGGGTCAGCCGAAGAGCGAACAGAAAGTTTTCCGGCTTGAATTCCGGAACATCCAGAGACCACCAATCAGGTTCTTCATGATACTCAATCTGGAAATGGTTTTTGTGTAAACGGGCAGGGGGAGTGTAAAATCCGATTAGGTCTTGAGGTTTCAAGGAGTAGTGGTTCACGATATTCGGCCAACCCCTTAGAACCATGAAAGCAGCTTCGTCTTCATAGTATATGAGCTTGGTTTTCCAGATCTGGCCATCGATGGTCAAGAGTAGAAGTTCCTCCTTAACAGTGCCGTCGAGAGGCGGCAACGCCGGGAAAAAGTCGGCTGCTAACTTCTCGGGAATGATCAGCCTGTTGCTCCAGTTCAATTTCAGTTCGAAGAGAAGATTAAGACCAAATGGTCGTTGGAGGAATTCAACAATAACGTTGCGTTGTCTCTCCGGCGGCTCTCTGTTAAATTGGGCCAAGATAAACAAGCAATTAATTTGATCAATTCGATCTCACACACACTGTATGCATATATATGTATGAATAATGCATATGAATGAATCAATTGATAAATCTGTATCTTCTTACAGTTGCAGATTAAGATGACGAAACAGATAAAGGATTTCATTTCCTCACTGATAATATTATATTTTATACATTGGGGACGAAATTGAGTGTTTGTCACTAATAGTCAAGCATTAGTGATAAAATGTTACTTGCCCCTGTAAATTCGTAGCTAATGTGTTAGATTTCTTGTAGAAATATAATCTGCAAATCAAAAGTCTTAGATATGAGCCCAAAATTAAAGAAAGAAGATGCAATCTTATTGTATCGATCAAGATTTTCCCTTTTTCTTTTTTGGAAATTATAGAGAATGCATCGAAAATATTGCACATCTGTAAGTATAAATGGTGAAGATTTAAGATGAACCTGGGTTCTTCTGCTTCGATAGCCATGGAAGCACCCGGGATTTGGCTACTTTCTTCTTCGAAGAGGCCACAAAGGTTTAGTTTCATCCTTAATTGCAGCCTCGAACCTTCTTTTTGGGACGACGGTGCTACGTTGTGCTTTTTTGATTCATCAATACCCTTACCTTTATCTTTCTCTTTCTCGTTTCTTTTTCCTTGAACTTCTGATTTCTTCCTTTCTACTTCATAGTCGCTTTGGCGTCGATCGAAATCGCTGCTTGCAGGCATTTTCTTGGCTAGTTTTCTTGCTTTGTGAGACCTAGCGAGACTGGAATGATATTTATAGAATTTTTCCGTTTTCTCACTAATTTAATGCTTGCATATGATCTATCTAGTGGTTGGCTGTTTGTATTTCATTAAAATGCTTGTTGATCATAAATATATTGTAATATTACACGCAATAGAATATCGAGGAAATATTTTGTAATATTACATGCAATAGAATATTGAGGAAATATTTTGTAATATTACAAAATATTACAATATCGTAATAAAATATCGTGTAAATAATGCTTTTTGATCATAAACATATTGTAATATTACACGTAATAAAACATCAAATAAATAATGTTGTTAATCATAAATATACTGTAATATTACACGTGATAAAATATTGAATAAATTACAATTGATGTCTTTGAATTCTACTTAATTGTAATTTTACTCTCCACATCATAAATATATATATATATATATAGTGACCTACTTTATAAAAGTTGTATCACATTACCCCACAATGGTGAGCTAAATAAAGTGAAAATGCTTATTTCAACAAGAGGAAAAAAAAAAAAAGAGTGGATTATCCAAGATTGATATAAAGACTTTAAGTGAATGAATTCAACGAAACATCGATGTCTCTTACACACCTATAACCAAAGAAGATAAATTTATATATAAAAATAAATTGGAGGTATATTAAGTGTATGTGCTTTCTCTTCTCTATCTCTTTCTCCCCTTTGTCTTTCGATGCCTTCAATAATGCTTGCTTTCTCTAAAGCCGTTATATCTTCAAAACTATTATTTTCTTTACTCCCAACTTTCAACTAAAAATGTCCATTATCATTTCGAGCAAAATAAAAGTACTAAAAGTGATCTATATACATGGACAAATTTAATCGAAAACCAAAAACAATAAATAAAACCCAAATTGATACGAAGAATTTAGGTGAATGAATTCAATGAATTATTAATGTCTCTTAAACACATATAACCAAAGTATAGATTCAATTATATTTTAAAAAAAATCAATATCTCTTAAACACTTATAACCAAAATAGATTCATTTGTATAAAAGAAAAAAATTGGGGCATATGTTGAGTGTGTGCACTCTATTTCCCTCAATCTCCCTCTGTTCTTTTATGCCTTTAATAATACATGCTATCTCTAAAGCTATTTTGATTGTCTTTGTTTTGAAAACTATCACTTCTTCCACTCCAAACTTCACACTAAAAGGATTCATTGTCGTTTATAGTAAAATAAAAGAAATCCATATATATGGATGTAGAAATATTATGAAAATTAATTACATGTTTAAGCGAAAACCAAAAATGCCAAAATCCAAATTGATGTAAAGAATTTGGACGAGCTTTAATGAATCATCAATGTCTCTTATACTTCTATAAATCGAAAAAGATTCATTTATATATATAAAAAAATCATAGGACATCAATAAATCATCACCAAATATGAAACCCCAAATTGATACAGAAAATTTAAATGAATGAATTAAATATATCATCTACGTCTCTTACACACTTATGACTCACGGAAGATTCATTAAAAAAAAAAAACATTAAGGGGTGTTGAGTAGGTGCTCTCTCTCCCCATCTCTTTTTAGTGCCTTAAATAATGCACGATTTCTCTAAAGCCATTTTGTTTTTGGAAAATACTATTAGTACACCTTGGACTACGTAAAGGTGTACCAATAGTAAAAAAATCTCTCATGAGACGCATAGAGGTGCATGGAGGCGAGAGGTATTTTTGTCATAATACCCCTTTGTATAGTTTAAAATGTACAAAAGTCATGTACATCTATCATGATTCTTTGTCTTTCTATGACTTTTGATGATACCCGAGAATCCATCCACTAGCGATGTCTTACTTGGCCTCAGCGGTTCACTAGCCCAGCCATGCTTAACTTCAGCCTCTTGGTGAGGCGACACTCAACTTTGGCCTTGGTATTCCATAGAGGCCTTATTAGACTAAGTGAAGAGTCATTCATGGACTCATGAACAAACTGATCTTGCATAGGACTGGAAGTCCTAATTCGACAAAAACTCTCACCAATTATTAAATGATGTGTTTAATTAGGATTTAAAATAATTTCTCGAAATCTAGCAATCCAACTAGATCCCAATAAATTTGGGATAAATCATTTCTCCTAAATCTTAAGAAAATCATCTTTAAATATAAAAACTATCTCTTTGGAATTGTTGATGACAATTGTAACGCCTGTCTTTTATTTCTAATTTATAAATGGGAAAGACAATATGGGATATTAATTCTTTTTGAAATATTTTTGAAGTAATACTTATTTCTCATATTTGAATATGGGACTAATTTACACGTTATAGCTGTTGATGTTAAATCTTGTGGTTTTCCTTCTTAGTCGCTCAATCATATGACTCACATGAGACAAGTACTACTTGACAACCTGTTGAATTTTAAATTATCTAATTTTGAAAATTTCACAAAAATTAGAAAATCCATGAATCAACATTGTGTTAAAATATAAACTCCAAATGACATTATTTGACCTATCAAGAAACTTCATAAAGTCCATTATTCACTATTGTGTTGTAGCTGTGACACACTTTAGTATTTTAAATATGTCAGCAATCAAACATTTGTCTTTCGGTATAATCCATACACCATTAAAAGTTTATTTAATGGACTACGACATATCAATTTCATTTTATTTTGTGAAGGCTCAAAGTCAACTAACCTAACTAAGCAACTACACTACACAAATGTTACTAAGTCGGGCATATCTTTTAATATAAAACTCGAACAGACCTAAAATCAAATTTGTTAAAAACTAAGCTTATTTTTACGTCTTTTGAAAAATTTTCATGATTTTACTTTTTATTTAAGGGTTAATAACAATGAAAAAGAAAACTTTATCATATTTTTACAATTTAATCCAAATATTTCAATTTTGACAATTAACTCTTGATTTGGTTGATTGGTGTTACTTTTATTTACGACTCGAATCCAATTCGAGAGACTTATTTGGTTGCTAACATGGCACACCACCTAACATTTTAGAACATTTGAGTGGCTCTATGTTGACACATGTGAAAAAAAGAAAATGATATGTTAAAAATACACACACACATACAAAAGGGTAGGCAAATGATGGCGATGGCAATGAAAATTGATCTGGAAGCTGGTGTGGCTAAAGACTCGGTATGGGAACTATTTATGAGAACTGGCTAAGGCTAATAGTGATTTTGAAACAACCATACTAGCTTCCAGATCGAAGATAGTTCCCGATCGAGTCTTCAGCCGCACCAAGTTTCAGATCAATCGTTGCCTCTAGCCTTGCGCCATTGCCATTGTCGCATGCTCACGACAATGACTAATGTAGATTAAGGGTTTAATCAAACACAACTGTTTAAAGTTGAGCCCCATTTAGTAACCCATTGCAGGGAAGGATTAACAAATTAAGAGAAATCTCGTGCAAGGAAGGATTAGAAAATTAACGAGAAGGCCATGAAAATTAACAAGAAAACCAAACAAACCTTTATTTATTCATTTGATGGGGGCACGGGGGGGGGGGGGGGACACACGATAGAAAACAAGAAAGCCAAGATGACCAATGCCCCACATTTTTAAGTTTTTATTAGCCCAGTTGGATCAAGGGCTCAAAAAGGAGGACAATGTCAAATTAGCCAAGTCTAAAGGGGTTAACTGTATTTTCAAAAAGACGATGAACTGATCTGGAAGCAAACCACTTATTTATGAGAATTACTAAGTTATCCTTCTACTTTGTCATAACCACACCTAGCCCCTAACAATTTAAAGCAAACATTAAGCAAAGACTATATATGATTAATCACTACTAAGCCTTGCCAGTTGCCACTTTCATTCCTTACCGGCCGCTGCATCTGAATTTGAGCTTTGGCCGCTTGGCGCAATTGCTTCCATGGCTTCCATCAGCTTGAGGATCAGCAGGGTCAATCCTCACCACCTTCCCTCGCTTCCCATAGTCCACAAGGAAGTGCTTCGAGTGGGAAGGATGATCCAGTTTATAGAACTTGATCACATCCATGGCTCCCAATCTGCGCTCCCTCACAAAGCTCTCCCACCCATCGATGATCATGTAAGCATCTTTATCTCCAGCGAACACCAGGATCATGTACCAATCTTTGCCCCGGGCATCAGTGAACCTTAGTATCTCGTGCTTAAGAGCCGGCAACTCCGGCTCCGGGATCCTAACTGCTGGGAAATACGTCCTCACTACATGGCCAGGAATCACGAGCCTGTAGTACCCAACATCTTGATGGGTCAGCCGTAGAGCGAACAGAAAGTTTTCCGGCTTGAATTCCGGAACATCCAGAGACCACCAATCAGGTTCTTCATGATACTCAATCTGGAAATGGTTTTTGTGTAAACGGGCAGGGGGAGTGTAAAATCCGATTATGTCTTGAGGTTTCAGGGAGTAGTGGTTCACTATATTCGGCCAACCCCTTAGAACCATGAAAGCAGCTTCGTCTTCATAGTATATGAGCTTGGTTTTCCAGATCTTGCCATCGATGGTCAAGAGTAGAAGTTCCTCCTTAACAGTGCCGTCGAGAGGCGGCAACGCCGGGAAAAAGTCGGCTGCTAACTTCTCGGGAATGATCAGCCTGTTGCTCCAGTTCAATTCCAGTTCGAAGAGAAGATTAAGACCAAATGGTCGTTGGGGCAATTCAACAATAACGTTGCGTTGTCTCTCCGGCGGCTCTCTGTTAAATTGGGCCAAGATAAACAAGCAATTAATTTGATCAATTCGATCTCACACACACTGTATACATATATATGTATGAATAATGCATATGAATGAATCAATTGATAAATCCGTATCTTCTTACAGTTGCAGATTAAGATGACGAAACAGATAAAGGGTTCATTTCCTCACTGATAATATTATATTTTATACATTGGGGACGAAATTGAGTGTTGGTCACTAATAGTCAAGCATTAGTGATAAAATTTTACTTCTCCCTGTAAATTCGTAGCTAAAGTGTTTGATAAATATAATCTGCAGATCAAGAGTCTTAGATATGAGCACAAAATTAAAGAAAGAAGATGCAATCTTATCGTATCGATCAAGATTTTCTCTTCTTCTTTTTTGGAAGTTATAGAGAATGCATCGAAAATATTGCACATCTGTGCGTATAAATGATAAAGATTTAAGATGAACCTGGATTCTTCTGCTTCAATAACCATGGAACCACTTGGGATTTGGCTACTTCCTTCTTCGAAGAGGCCACAAAGCTTCAGTTTCATCCCTAATTGCAACCTCGAACCTTCGTTTTGGGAGGACAGTGCTACGTTGTGTTTTTCTGATTCATCAATACCCTTACCTTTATCTTTCTCTTTCTCGTTGCTCTTTTCTTGAACATCTGATTTCTTCTTTTCTACTTCATAGTTGCTTTGGCGTCGATCGAAATCGCTGCTTGCAAGCATTTTCTCGGCTAGTTTTCTTGCTTTGTGAGTCCTAGCGAGACTGGAATGATATTTATAGAATTTCTCCGTTTTCTCACTAATTTAATGCTTGCATATGATCTGTCTAGTGGTTGGCTGTTTGTATTTCATTATAATGCTTGTTGATCATAAATATATTGTAATATTACACGCAATAGAATATCAAGGAAATATTTTGTAATATTACATGCAATAGAATATTGAGGAAATATTTTGTAATATTACAAAATATTACAATATCGTAATAAAATATCGTATAGATAATGCTTTTTGATCATAAACATATTGTAATATTACACGTAATAAAACATCAAATAAATAATGTTGTTGATCATAAATATACTGTAATATTACACATGATAAAATATTGAATAAATTACACTTGATGTCTCTAAATTCTACTTAATTATAATTTTACTCTCCACATCATAAATATATATATAGTGACCTACTTTATAAAAGTTGTATCACATTACCCCACAATGGTGAGGTAAATAATTTGAAAATGCTTATTTCAACAAGAGAGAAAAAAAAAAAAAAAAGAAGAGTGGATTATCCAAGATTGATATAAAGACTTTAAGTGAATGAATTCAACGAATCATCGGTGTTTCTTACACACTTATACCCAAAGAAGATAAATTTATATATAAAAATAAATTAGAGATATATTAAGTATATGTGCTTTCTCTTCTATATCTCTTTCTCTCTCTTTCTCCCCTTTGTCTTTCTATGCCTTCAATAATGCTCGCTTTCTCTAAAGCTGTTATTGCTTCAAAATTATTATTTTCTTTACTCCCAACATTCAACTAAAAATGTCCATTATCATTTCTAGCAAAATAAAAGTACTAAAATTGATCTATATACATGGACGCATTTAATCGAAAACCGAAAACAATAAATAAAACCCAAATTGACACGAAGAATTTAGGTGAATGAATTCAATGAATTATTAATGTCTCTTAAACACATATAACCAAAGTATAGATTCAATTATATATTAAAAAAATTAATATCTCTTAAACACTTATAACCAAAATAGATTCATTTGTATAAAAGAAAAAAATTGGGGCATATGTTGAGTGTGTGCACTCTATTTCCCTCTATCGCCCTCTGTTTTTCTATGCCTTTAATAATACATGCTATCTCTAAAGCTATTTTGATTGTCTTTGTTTTGAAAACTATCACTTCTTCCACTCCAAACTTCACACTAAAAGGATTCATTGTCATTTATAGTAAAATAAAAGAAATCCATATATATGGATATAGAAATATTATGAAAATTAATTGCATGTTTGAGCGAAAACCAAAAATGCCAAAATCCAAATTGATGCTGAGAAGTTGGACGAGTTTTAATGAATCATCAATGTCTCTTATACTTCTATAAATCGAAAAAGATTCATTTATATATCAGCAAACTGACCTTGCATAGGATTGGAAGTCCTAATTTGACAAGGATTTTCACCAAGAATTAAACAATGTGTTTAACTAGGATTTAAAATAACTTCCCAAAATCTAGCAATCCAGCTAGATCCTAATAAATTTGGGATAAAACATTTCTCCTAGATCTTAAGAGGATGGTCTTTCAGTATTAAAACTATCTCTTTGGAATTGTTTATGATAATTGTAATGCTTGTCTTTTATTTCTGATTTATAAATGGGAAAGACAATATGGGATATTAATTCTTTTTGAAATATTTTCAAAGTAATACATATTTCTCATATTTGACTAATTTACATGGTAGAACGATTGATGTTAAATCTTATGATTTCCCTTCATAATCGCTCAATCATATGACTCACATGAGACAAGTACTACTCGACAACATGTTGAATTTTAAATTATCTAATTTTGAAAATTTCACAAAAATTAGAAAATCCATGAATCAACATTGTGTTAAAATATCAACTCCAAATGACATTATTTGACTCATCAAGAAACTTCATAAAGTCCATTATTCACTATTGTGCTATAGTTGTGACACACTTTAGTATTTTAAATATGTCAGCGACCAAATATTTGTCTTTTGGTATAATCCATACACCATTAAAAAGTTTATTTAATGGACTACGACATATCAATTTCATTTTATTTTGTGAAGGCTCAAAGTCAACTAACCTAACTAAGCATCTACACTACACAAATGTTACTAAGTCGGGCATATCTTTTAATATAAAACTTGAACAGACCTAAAATCAAATTTGTTAAAAATTAAGCTTATTTTTACGTCTTTTGAAAATTTTTCATGATTGTACATTTTATTTAAGGGTTAATAACAATGAAAAACAAAATTTTATCACATTTTTACAATTTAATCCAAATATTTCAATTTTGACAATTAACTCTTGATTTGGTTGATTGCTTGTACTTTTATTTACGACCCGAATCCGATTCGAGAGACTTATTTGGTTGCTAACATGGCACACCACCTAACATTTTAGAACATTTGAGTGGCTCCACGTTGACACATGTGAAAAAAAGAAAATGATATGTTAAAAATACACACACACATACAAAAGGGTAGGCAGATGATGGCGATGACGATGAAAATTGATCTAGAAGCTGGTGTGACTAAAGACTCGATATGGGAACTATTTACGGGAACTAGCTAGGGCTAATAGTGATTTCGAAACAACCACACCAGCTTCCAGATCAAATATAGTTCTCGATTGAGTCTTCAGCTGCACCAACTTCCAGATCGATTATTGCCTCTAGCCTTGCGCCATTGCCATTGTCGCATGCTCATGCTTATGTGTGTGTGTGTGTGTATTTAACATAACATTTTATTTTTTTGACATGTGTCAACCGAGGCTTACTCAAATATTTTAAAATATCAGGTGACGTGCCACGTCAACAGAAGTACACGTCTCTCAAATCGGATTTGGGTCGTGAATAAAATTATAATCAATCAACCAAATTCTCAACAATATAGAATTATTTGCAACAATGTTCTATTTCATATTATTTAGATAGGTTTCACAAAAATAATCATAACTAAATTTAAAAAAACCCCTACCAATTGAGAGGGCGAGAAAAAAAGAGTTTTAATGCGCTTTGGGTGACTGGATGAGCAGTTTCAAGCGAGAATAGTAGCATAATAGCACACAAGTTTTCAAAAGTACCGATTGCCAAAAAAAGAAAGGATTTGCAGCAAATGCAGCGACTATTGACTACTGGAAGTGTCGACAACGATGACTGGACTACTCGGAAAAGAAAGGATACGGAGGTCATTTTCAAGAAAGTTGGAATTTTTCAAAAGGTGACTCTTTTACCCAATCTTTC
Organism: Diospyros kaki; assembly: GCA_036245055.1. NCBI lineage: Eukaryota > Viridiplantae > Streptophyta > Magnoliopsida > Ericales > Ebenaceae > Diospyros > Diospyros kaki. The sequence continues at coordinate 2,431,804 of BSEG01000002.1, read as the reverse complement.
TAGGTTATTCCACTTAGACCAAATAATTTCTGAAAATTATGTATTTTACTTCAATTTTTGAAGAAAGTTATGAGCAACTTGAAATTTATTTATTATTGCAAATATGCCCATTAAACTTGCATAAAATGTACTTTGACATGAAATTGGCGCTTTCCTTAAATTTTGAATTATGAGCTCGTATGTCATGACATGTATGCATTTAATGCCCTTATAGCTTGGTGGATAACGAGATATATAAAATTCACTAACAATGGGGTGATTCGTGAGTTCAGTGTAAATCAAATGGCATGGGTTGCTTGTTCTATTAAAATTTTTAGCAATCCTTGCATTGTTAGTTATTATATATATAATGTCCTAGTATATATTTTTAGACGTTCACGTGCATAAAATATTTCGAGGCATTACTTGGTAATATATCACCTAATTGGCATATTCTCATATCTTAACAAGTGATTCGAGCTCTTCAAAACAAAATAAATAAATAAATAAATGGATAAGGACATTGTGAAAATTTGCATTGTATTTACCTACGTACTATTTTTCATTTAAATTTTATGGAACCCAATTTTTGGGGGTATGTAATAAATTATGTGGATGCCTAAATTTCTCTTACGAAGTTGTTAATTTGGTTTAATCTTTACAACGTTTCGTAGTTTACTTTGATTTAGTTTTCTTAATTATTTTTAAAAAATTTATTGGAAATTTTGAAATTTTATTTACATTTAAAAAAAACATTTTTTTTTCTAAATTTCAAAAAAAACAATGCATCAAAAAATTGGGACATTACAAAAAGGAATGGAATAAGAATAATTATTGGTGGTTTTTGGATTGCGTTCACTGTGGTACCCGAGACAATCCACTACAGTGGAAATTGAGAAAGTAGATGCACACCATCCAATGGTACACTTCTACACCTTGCGAGCTATGATAGTGTTCAAGGACACTTGTTTAATTTGTTTAATTTCTTTTCTCTGTTGGAAATTTCACATTTCTTTCTTGGAGCTGAAACTCCGCTGTTTAATATCCTTCATCCTGTTGTAAATTTGTTTACGTGATCAAGTTTGTTTTTGTTCAAAATAGGATTTTGTGACTGCGTGAAGGTTGTATAAGTCCAGTTATATTTTGTTTGTTTTTTCAAAGGGGACTGAACATGGTTTCTGGTTTATGGCAACTATTAATCATTGCGGTATCTGAGATAACCCACTGCATAGTCAAATGTGCAGTGGAAATTGAAAATGCAGCTGTCTGCCATCCATTAAAAATCATCTACAGATTCCAAGAATTACATGTTTTTCACAAATCCAGGTTTAATTCTATTTCGGGTAAGCAAAAAAAATAAACAAAACATAATAAAATACCGAAATAGAAACTGGAAATGGGCGAGAAATGGATTTGACGGCTGTTTTGTTAAAATAAATATATAGATATTGGGGCATTCAAAGAATAAGGGGTTTAAGACATTAAAACATTCATTTGAGTTGTATCATTATTGTTCCAACCTTCATCTTGATCTTTGAAGAAAGGATCGTAAATCTTTTGTTATTATTGTATTTAATTCACTTGTGTGTGAGCAAATCCCACATTGTTTATGAGGGATTTGAGTTGCTGCAAAAGCATTCTTGTTAACAAGGAGACTATATTGAGGTTCGAGCTCCTAACCAAAAACCAAGGATTAGTATTGTATTAAAGTTTTAGTTGTTGGACAAAAGTTAAGGTTATTAAGTTATATATTATTTTATAGTGAAACCTTTAAATTTTACCTTTAAAAGAAAGGACATGAGCTCTTAAAGTTGAATCTTCATGAAATTTTGTATTTGTACTTGATTAAGTTCTTATTTGTTCGTCAATATCTATTAGTAGAATACACTTTAAAATGCTCATTATATCAAAGGTTTGATAGAAAAATTTATAAATTTTTTGAAAATCCAATTCAATCCATTTCTTCGATTATTTTTCTAGGTAACACACACATACACACACACACATATATATATATATATGAAATTTGTAGTAAAATTGTTGTACTATCCCAAAAATTTTACAAATTTTTGACTTTAAGAGATACACACAAAAAAAAAAAAAATGAGTGTATGAAATAAAAAAAATGCAATTTTAGATGGGCACAAGTGAACCACTAAAAGATACGGATGAGGGCGAGGTGTAATTCTTAGAAGAGTTGTAGGTGTTTACTTGAAAATTTCAATAAAAACCTAGGGCAAGTTGGGAATTCAAAATTCTCAAATGAGAGATTCCTTAATTATGCATCGACTCGTGACGTCGCATCCTCCCATGGCAGGTTACGATAATAGTATTCAAGTATTTTTACGAGTATTCAAATTCAAACCAATTCAACAGATTAAGTTTACTCTAGTCTTAATATTACTCGTCATGAATCAATGTTAAAAGTAAGTTTACTCTAGTCTAAATAGGAATTTCTCAATTCTCAACCAATTCGGCAATTCAGTTAGATGGTCATTACTCTTAGTGTTAAAGACTTGCATGTAAACGTTATGAATTCAACAATTCGGATTGAATGATTGGTTTACATTACCACCAACAACCAAAAGAATTATGAGTTCAAGAAGAAGCTACATAGTTAGTCTTTGGCTTGAGACATTTCACCATACTTTAAAACCCACGGTTCATCTCGTTTCAACCTAAAATGTACGGACAAGTGAAAAGTTGGGAGCGTAACCCTTCAAAATAGACATAGATGATCGCAATCTGCCCGGAGATAAACTTGAACTTATAATCTTGTGATAACCGAATCTCCTAAACATATGCGGTGGACTGTTTGCGCTACCTCAAGAAGTTAAATTTTAAAAAGCATGTGTGGTGGAAATACTAACATTTAAAAAAAACCAAATTTAAAAAAAATGTTAGTATTTCTATGTACCTGAAAAAGCTCAAAGAAATTCTTTATATTTAAAAAAGTGATTGTTATTGATAGCATGTTAAATGAACTTATGGATTAGTTGATTTGACAACTCAAAATTCAAATTGATTTGGGTTCGCTAAAGTTTGATTAGTAAATAATTAAACAATCTAAACTTAAGTTTTTAAGCTTATGAGAAAACTCATGGTTTAATTATAAGTTCGCAGTTTTAGTATACATCACTTTTATTTTCGATCAATATGATGCATGACATTCTTTTCTCGGAACATTCGACTATGATATCATTTTTGCTTTTCGCCTTCTTAAGAGACTAGAAAGGCTTTTTTTCACTAAATATTTTAATTTTTTTAAAATTAGCTAGAGATAATGTGACACTTTTTATCTTGACTTTATATTTATATTATTATATAAGCAAACAATAAGTTTTGATATTATGATTTATGAAGTAACTTTACCATTACACAAAAACTTATTTTATTTAAAATAAAATTATAAAATTACTCTTAAATTCTACCCAATGAACATTTATTTAAATTTTTTAATTTTTTGTATATGCTTAGCATAGGTCGCCTCATTAGTCTTTAATAAGACCAATAATTACGATAATAGAAAAATAACCAACTTAAATTATCGTACTTATGGTCTAACCAATTAACAGATAATCAATATATTTCTTAAATCATCGTACTTGAAAATCACGAGTATGATTTAAGTTAATCAAAATGGTAGCACATTTATTTCCAGGTGTGCTTGTCTTCTTCATTATTATGCAATTCTTTGTGAAAAAACTCCGATGAGAAGAAAAAGAAGGAGCTAAATGACCTTTTTGGACCAATCCTAGACACTTTAAAATCTTTTTGCAAATTTGTTACCATTTTGAGTAAAGAAATATAGATAAATAGGCACATCCGACTGCACTAATCGAGGCATTTGTACATAACAACAAATTAATTTATCAAATTACGTGTGTTTTTGTTTTCACAAGTTGTCGATCCAATTTTCATTTTTCTTAATGGAAATGATGTTGAACTTACTTTTACTTTTACAAACATCAATCATTTGAAAATAGTGTTTAGAAAACCAACTAAAAGATATATACAAAGTAATTGCCACACATGCAACCAAAGAATAAGTTGATCAAAAGAAATACTATTGCAACGAGCTAACAATGCATCAAATTCAGTAGAGCAAAAGAATAAGGATAACTATGTGAAAATAAAGGATTATTTGAAAAAACAATTGAATTTATCATTGTTGGAATTCTTATTTAGTGGTCTGTCCTTAGTTATAAAATAATTTGAGTTTCGACAAAATAAACTGAAGCATTTGGTTCAGGATAGATAGCTCGATGCCTTTTTGTTAGGCTTTACACATCAAGTAAATCTTGTGTCAACAATGACTAATGTGGATCAAGGGTTTAATCAAACACAACTATTTAAAACTGAACACCATTTTCTTACGATAGAGGTAAGACTTAATCCTAAATTTTAATCTCCTTTTGATAGATTAACTAATAACCCATTGCAAGGAAGGATCAACAAATTAATAGAAATCTCGTGCACTAAATTAACAAGAAGGCCATGAAAATTAACAAGAAAACCAAACAAACCTTTATTTATTCATTTGATGGGGGAACACACGATAGAAAACAAGAAAGCCAAGATGACCAATGCCCCATATTTTTAAGTTTTTATTAGCCCAGTTGGATCAAGGGCTCAAAAAGGAGGACAATGTCAAATTAGCCAAGTCTAAAGGGGTTAACTGTATTTTCAAAAAGACGATGAACTGATCTGGAAGCAAACCACTTATTTATGAGAATTACTAACTTATCCTTCTACTTTGTCATAACCACACCTAGCCCCCATTCTAGTTTCTGAACAGCTAACAGTTTAAAGCAAACATTAAGCAAAGACTATATATGATTAATCACTACTAAGCCTTGCCAGTTGCCACTCTCATTCCTTACCGGCCGCTGCATCTGAATTTGAGCTTTGGCCGCTTGGCGCAAGTGCTTCCATGGCTTCCATCAGCTTGAGGATCAGCAGGGTCAATCCTCACCACCTTCCCTCGCTTCCCATAGTCCACAAGGAAGTGCTTCGAGTGGGAAGGATGATCCAGTTTATAGAACTTGATCACATCCATGGCTCCCAATCTGCGCTCCCTCACAAAGCTCTCCCACCCATCGATGATCATGTAAGCATCTTTATCTCCAGCGAACACCAGGATCATGTACCAATCTTTGCCCCGGGCATCAGTGAACCTTAGTATCTCGTGCTTAAGAGCCGGCAACTCCGGCTCCGGGATCCTAACTGCTGGGAAATACGTCCTCACTACATGGCCAGGAATCACGAGCCTGTAGTACCCAACATCTTGATGGGTCAGCCGTAGAGCGAACAGAAAGTTTTCCGGCTTGAATTCCGGAACATCCAGAGACCACCAATCAGGTTCTTCATGATACTCAATCTGGAAATGGTTTTTGTGTAAACGGGCAGGGGGAGTGTAAAATCCGATTATGTCTTGAGGTTTCAGGGAGTAGTGGTTCACTATATTCGGCCAACCCCTTAGAACCATGAAAGCAGCTTCGTCTTCATAGTATATGAGCTTGGTTTTCCAGATCTTGCCATCGATGGTCAAGAGTAGAAGTTCCTCCTTAACAGTGCCGTCGAGAGGCGGCAACGCCGGGAAAAAGTCGGCTGCTAACTTCTCGGGAATGATCAGCCTGTTGCTCCAGTTCAATTCCAGTTCGAAGAGAATATTAAGACCAAATGGTCGTTGGGGCAATTCAACAATAACGTTGCGTTGTCTCTCCGGCGGCTCTCTGTTAAATTGTGCCAAGATAAACAAGCAATTAATTTGATCAATTCGATCTCACACACACTGTATACATATATATGTACGAATAATGCATATGAATGAATCAATTGATAAATCTGTATCTTCTTGCAACTTAAGATGACGAAACAGATAAAGGGTTTCATTTCCTCACTAATAATATTATATTTTATACATTGGGGACGAAATTGAGTGTTTGTTACTAATGGTCAAGCATTAGTGATAAAATTTTGCTTGTCCCTGTAAATTCGTAGCTAAAGTGTTAGATTTCTTGAAGAAATATAATCTGCAAATCAAGAGTCTTAGATATGAGCCCAAAATTAAAGAAAGAAGATGCAATCTTATCGTATCGATCAAGATTTTCACTTTTTCGTTTTTAGAAATTATAGAGAATGCATCGACAATATTGCACATCTGTACATATAAATGGTGAAGATTTAAGATGAACCTGGGTTCTTCTGCTTCGATAACCACGGAACCACCCGGGATTTGGCTACTTCCTTCTTCGAAGAGGCCACAAAGCTTTAGTTTCATCCCTAATTGCAGCCTTGAACCTTCTTTTTGGGACGACAGTGCTACGTTGTGTTTTTCTGATTCATCAATACCCTTACCTTTATCTTTCCCTTTCTCGTTGCTCTTTTCTTGAACATCTGATTTCTTCCTTTGTACCTCATAGTCGCTCTGACGTCGATTGAAATCGTTGCTTGCAAGCATTTTCTTGGCTAGTTTTCTTGCTTTGTGAGACCTAATGAGACTGGAATGATATTTATAGAATTTCTCCGTTTTCTCACTAATTTAATGCTTGAATATGATCTGTTTGGTGGTTGGCTGTTTGTATTTCATTACAATGCTTGTTGATCATAAATATATTGTAATATTACACGTAATAGAATATCGAGGAAATATTTTGTAATATTACAAAATATTACAATATCGTAATAAAATATCATGTAAATAATGCTTCTTGATCATAAACATATTGTAATATTACACGTAACAAAGCATCAAATAAATAATGTTGTTGATCATAAATATACTGTAATATAACATGTGATAAAATATTGAATAAATTACACTTGATGTCTCTGAATTTTACTTAATTATACTTTTACTCTCCACATCATATATATATATAGTGACCTAATTTATAAAAGTTGTATCACATTACCCCACAATGGTGAGCTAAATAAAGTGAAAATGCTTATTTCAACAAGAGAAAAAAAAAAGAGGGAAGAGTGAATTATCCAAGATTGATATAAAGACTTTAAGTGAATGAATTCAACGAATCATCGATGTCTCTTACACACCTATAACCAAAGAAGATAAATTTATATATAAAAATAAATTGAAGGTATATTAAGTGTACGTGCTTTCTCTTCTCTTTCTCTTTCTCTCTCTTTCTCTCCCTTGTCTTTCGATGCCTTCAATAATGCTCGCTTTCTCTAAAGCTGTCATTGCTTCAAAATTGTTATTTTCTTTACTCCCAACTTCCAACTAAAAATGTCCATTATCATTTCTAGCAAAATAAAAGAACTAAAAGTGATCTATATATATGGACACATTTAATAGAAAACCAAAAACGATAAATAAAACCCAAATAGATACAGAGAATTTAGGTAAATGAATTCAATGAATTATTAATGTCTCTTAAACACATACAACCAAAGTATAGATTCAATTATATATTAAAAAAAATCAATATCTCTTAAACACTTATAACCAAAATAGATTCATTGGTATAAAAGAAAAAAAATTAGGGCATATGTTGAGTGTGTGCACTCTATTTCCCTCTATCTCCCTCTGTTTTTTTATGCCTTTAATAATACATGCTATCTGTAAAGCTATTTTGATTGTCTTTGTTTTGAAAACTATCACTTCTTCCACTCCAAACTTCACACTAAAAGGATTCATTGTCATTTATAGTAAAATAAAAGAAATCCATATATATGGATATAGAAATATTATGAAAATTAATTACATGTTTAAGAGAAAACCAAAAATTCCAAAATCCAAATTGATGTAGAGAATTTGGACGAGTTTTAATGAATCATCAGTGTCTCTTATACTTTTATAAATCGAAAATGATTCATTTATATATCAAAAAAATCATAGGACATCAATAAATCATCACCAAATATGAAACCCTAAATTGATACAGAAAATTTAAATAAATGAATTAAATATATCATCTATGTCTCTTACACACTTATGACTCAAGGAAGATTCATTAAAAAAAAAAAACATTAAGGGGTGTTGAGTAGGTGCTCTCTCCCCATCTCTTTTTTAATGCCTTAAATAATGCACGGTCTCTCTAAAGTCATTTTGTGTTTGGAAAATACTATTGGTGCACCTTGCACTACATAAAGGTGTCTCGATAGTAAAAAAATCTCTAATGAGACGCATAGAGGTACATGAAAGTGAGGGGTATTTTAGTCATAATACCCCTTTGTATAGCTCAAGATGTACAAAAATGATGTACATCTACCATGATTCTTTATTTTTCCATGGCTTTTGATGATACCCGAGAATCCATCCACTAGCGATGCCTTACTTGGCCTCAGCGGTCCACTAGCCCAGCCATGCTTAACTTCAGCCTCTTGGTTAGGCGACACTCAACTTTGGCTTTGGTATTCCATAGAGGCCTTATTTGACTAAGTGAAGGGTCTTTCATGGACTCATGAACAAACTGATCTTGCATAGGACTGGAAGTCCTAATTGGACAAAAATTCTCACCAATTATTAAATGATGTGTTTAACTAGGATTTAAAATAATTTCCCGAAATCTACCAATCCAGCTAGATCCCAATAAATTTGGGATAAATCATTTCTCCTAAATCTTAAGAAGATCATCTTTACATATAAAAACTATCTCTTTGGAATTGTTGATGATAATTGTAACGCCTGTCTTTTATTTCTAATTTATAAATGGGAAAGACAATATGGGATATTAATTCTTTTTGAAATATTTTTGAAGTAATACTTATTTCTCATATTTGAATATGGTACTAATTTACACGTTAGAGCTCTTGATGTTAAATCTTGTGGTTTTCCTTCTTAGTCGCTCAATTATATAACTCACATGAGACAAGTACTACTCGACAACCTGTTGAATTTTAAATTATCAAATTTTGAAAATTTCACAAAAATTAGAAAATTCATGAATCAAAATTATGTTAAAATATCAACTCCAATTGACAACATTTGACCCATCAAGAAATTTCATAAAGTCCATTATTCACTATTGTGTTGCGGTTGTGACACACTTTAGTATTTTAAATATGTCAGTGATCAAACATTTGTCTTTTGGTATAATCCATACACCATTAAAAAGTTGATTTAATGAACTACAACATATCAATTTCATTTTATTTTGTGAAGGCTCAAAGTCAGGTAACCTAACTAAGCAACTACACTACACAAATGTTACTAAGTCGGACATATCTTTTAATATAAAACTCAAACAGACCTAAAATCAAATTTGTTATAAACTAAGCTTATTTTTACGTCTTTTGAAAAATTTTCATGATTTTACATTTTATTTAAGGGTTAATAACAATAAAAAACAAATCTTTATCACGTTTTTACGATTTAATCCAAATATTTCAATTTTGACAATTAACTCTTGATTTGGTCGATTGGTTGTAATTTTATTTACCATGCGAATCCGATTCGAGAAACTTATGTGGTTGCTAACATGGCACACCACCTAACATTTTAAAACATTTGAGTGACTCCACGTTGACACATGTGAAAAAAAAATGATATGTTAAAAATACACACACACATATAGAAAGGTAGGCAGGTGATGGCGATGGCAATGAAAATTGATCTAGAAGTTGGTGTGGCTAAAGACTCGGTATGGAAACTATTTACGGAAACTAGCTAGGGCTAATAGTGATTTCGAAACAGCCACACCAACTTTCTGATCGAAGATAGTTCCCAACCGAGTCTTCAGCCGCACCAACTTCCAGATCGATCGTTGCCTCCAACCTTGAGCCATTGCCATTGTCGCATGCTCACCCTTCTCTGTGTGTGTGTGTACGTATATATATATATATTTAACACATCATTTTATTTTTTTTACATGTGTCAACGCGAGGCTCACTCAAATATTTTAAAATGTCAGGTGGCATGCCACAACAACAAAAGCACACGCCTCTCAAATCAGATTTGGGTCGTGAATAAAATTATAATCAATCAAACAAATTCTCAACAATATAGAATTATTTGCAACATTGTTCTATTTCATACTAGTTAGATAGGTTTCACAAAAAAAATCATAACTAAATTTAAAAAAATCCCTACCAACTGAGAGGGCGAGAAAAAAAGAGTTTTAATGCGTTTTGGGTGACTGGATGAGCGGTTTCCAATGAGAATAGCAACATAATAGCGCACAAGTTTTCAAAAGTACTGACTGCCAAAAAAAGGAAGGTAGTGGTCAACGATAGTTCGGGGGACTCTTAAGGGGAGGATTTGCAGCAAATACAATGACTATTGAACGTCGGAAGCGTTGCCAACGATGACTGGACTACTCGGAAAAGAAAAGGATACGGAGGTCATTTTCAAGAAAGTTGGAATTTTGCAAAAGGTGACTCTTTTACCCAATCTTTCTAGGTTATTGCACTTAGACCCAATATTTTCTGAAAATTATGTATTTTGCTTCAATTTTTGAAGAAAGTTATGAGCAACTTGAAATTTATTTATTATTACAAATATGCCCATTAAACTTGCGTAAAATGTACTTTGACATGAAATTGGTGTTTTCCTTAAATTTTGAATTATGAGCTCGTATGTCATGACATGCATGCATTTAATGCCCTTATAGCTTGGTGGATAACGAGATATATAAAATTCACTAGCAATGGGGTGATTAGTGAGTTCAGTGTAAATCAAATGGCGTGGGTTGCTTGTTCTATTAAAATTTTTAGCAATCCTTGCATTGTTAGTTATTATATATATAATGTCCTAGTATATATTTTTAGACGTTCACATGCATAAAATATTTCGAGGCATTACTTGGTAATATATCACCTAATTGGCATATTCTCATATGCTAACAAGTGATTCGAGCTCTTCCAAACAAAATAAATAAATAAATAAATGGATAAGGACATTGCGAAAATTTGCATTGTATTTACCTACGTACTATTTTTTATTTAAATTTTATGGAACCCGATTTTTGGGGGTATGTAATAAATTATGTGGATGCCTAAATTTCTCTTACGGATTTGTTAATTTGGTTCAATCTTTGCAACGTTTCGTAGTTTACTTTGATTTAGTTTTCTTAATTATTTTTAAAAAAATTATTGGATATTTTGAAATTTTATTTACATTTTAAAAAAAACATTTTTTCTAAATTTCAGAAAAACAATGCATCAAAAAATTGGGACATTACAAAAAGGAATGGAATAAGAATAATTATTAGTGGTTTTTGGGTTGCCTCCACTGTGGTACCTGAGACAATCCACTGCAGTGGAAATTGAGAAGGTAGCTGCACACCATCCAATGGTACACTTCTACACCTTGCGAGCTATGATAGTGTTCAAGGACACTTGTTTAATTTGTTTAATTTATTTTCTCTGTTGGAAATTTCACATTTCTTTCTTGGAGCTGTAACTCCGCTGTTTAATTTCCTTCCTCCTGCTGGAAATTTGTTTATGTGTTCAAGTTTGTTTTTGTTCTAAATAGGATTTTGTGACTGCGTGAAGATTGTATAAGTCCAATTATATTTTGTTTGTTTTTCCAAAGGGGACTGAACATGGTTTCTGGTTTATGGCAACTATTAATCATTGCGTATCCAAGATAACCCACTGCATAGCCAAATGTGCAGTGGAAATTGAAAAATGCAGCTGTCTGCCATCCATTAAAAATCATCTACAGATTCCAAGAATTACATATTTTTCACAAATCCAAGTTCAATTCTATTTCGAGTAAGCAAAAAAAATAAACAAAACATAATAAAATACCGAAATAGAAACTGGAAATGGGCAAGAAATGGATTTGGCGGTTGTTTTGTTATAATAGATATATAGATATTGGGGCATTCAAAGAATAAGGGGTTTAAGACATTAAAACATTCATTTGAGTTGTATCATTATTGTTCCAACCTTCATCTTGATCGATCTTTAAAGGAAGGAACGTAAATCTTTTGTTATTATTGTATTTAATTCACTTGTGTGTGAGGAAATCCCACATTGTTTGCGAGGGATTTGAGTTGCTACAGGAGCATTCTTGTTAACAAGGAGACTATATTGAGGTTTGAGCTCCTAACCAAAAATCAAGGATTAATATTGTATTAAAGTTTTTGTTGTTGGACAAAAGTTAGTTATTGTTATATATTGTTTTATAGTGAAATCTTTAAACTTTATCTTCAAAAGAGAGGATGTGAGCTCTTAAAGTTGAATCTCTATAAAATTGTGTTTGTACTTAATTAAGTTCTTATTTGTTCGTTAATATCTATTAGTAAAATACACTTTAAATTGCTCATTATATCACAGGTTTGATAGAAAATTCTATCAATTTTTTGAAAATCCAATTCAGTCCATTTCTTCGGTTCTTTTTCTAGGTAACACACACACACACATGTATATACATATGTCCCAAAAAATTTACAAAATTTTGACTTTAAGAGATACACAAAAAAACAAAAAAAGTGTATGAAATAAAAAAAAATGCAATTTTAGATGGGCACCAAGTGAGTCACTTAAAGAAGCGGATGCAGGCCAGGTATAATTCTTAGAAGAGTTGTAGGTGTTTACTTGAAAATTTCAATAAAAATCTAGGGTAAGGTGGGAATTCAAAATTCTCAAATGCCAAACTCCCTATGCATCGACTCGTGACGTCGCATCTTCCCATGGAGGATTATGGCAATAGTACTCAAGTATTTTTATGAGTTTTCAAGTTCCAGTTCGGATCAAAAATTTAGATTGGAATAGATTGAAATCCCTGGTCTAATTCAAGACAAAATAAGTTTACTCTGGTCTTAACATTATTCATCACAAATCAATGTTAAAAGTAAGGGTTGAATAGGGATTTCTCAATTCTCAATTACCAATTCGACAATTCAGTTCGATGGTCATTACTCTTAGAGTGTGTTTGATTGCACACATTTTCCATTGAAAATGTGTAATCATTACACATTTTCTATGGAAAGCAATCAAACACTCTTAACTTTTCTATGAAAAAATGTGTAAGGTACAAGCATTTAAAACTTTTTTCCATAGAATTCATTTTCCAAGGGGGTGGGATGGATTTTGTTTTCTAGCCAATATTACCTAGAATTAAATTCTAGGTAATGCAATCAAACACATCCTTAGTGTTAATGACTTGCATGTAAACGTTATGAATTCAACAATTCGGATTGAATGATTGGTTTACATTACCACCAACAACCAAAAGAATTATGAGTTCAAGAAGAAGCTAAACGGAGTTATTAACTATCCTTCTACTTTTGTTATAACAAAACAATTTAAAGATTAAACCAAGAAACACAGTAGTGATTCATTCTAAGTCTTAATTAATTCTTGCCACTTCCACTAATCCCTCCACGATTATCTTAATCGTTTCTTATAGTCAATGAGGAAATGCCTGGAGTGGGAAGGATGATCCGGCTTGAAGAACTTGATCACATCCATGGCGTCCAAATTACACTCTCTCACAAAATTCTCCCACCCATCGATGATCATGTAAGTATCTCTATCTCCGGCGAACACAAGGAACACGTACCAGTCTTTTCCTCCGGCGTCAGTGAGCTTCAGAATCTCGTGTTTAAGACCCTTCGCCGGGATCCTGACCGCCGGGAAATTCTTCCTCACTTTCTGGCCGGGAATCACCAGCCTGGAGTACTCGACGTCTTGAGGGGTCAGCCGGAACCCGAACAGAAAGCTTTCCGGCTTGAATTCCGGAACCGAAAAACTAGTTTCGACACTCGCCGTTCTCTGAAACTGAATCAGGAAATGGTTTCGATGCAAACGCGAAGGAGGCAGGTGAAATAGAATGAAGTCGAGAGGCTTCAAGGAGTGGTGGTTGACGATCGCCGACCAGCCCCTTATAAGCATGAAAGCGCGTTCGTCGCCGTAGTAGATGGACTTGGTCCGCCAGGTCCGGCCATGGCTGTCGGTCAAGAGAAGAGTTTCGTCCTTGAGAGTACCGCCGTCGTAATAGTTCTTCGGCAGCGAAGGGAAAAATTTGGCGGCCAGTTCCGCCGGAATGATCAGCCTGTCGCTGCAATTTATTTCCAGCCCGAATAGAGGTTTCGTTTCTAGCAGGGGCGACGGCGATCCGACTATGATCCCGGACCCGTCTCTGTTAAATGAGTAATTAATAAGAACGCAATCCCACAAAACAAGATGATGAAACGAGTTCTCAACTGTTCCTTGGCAATTCATTGATGAAGAAGAGAAGATTGATTCAAGATGCATGTTAGTTAAGGAACCTGCAGGCAGCTGCTTGAAGCAAATTGGGGGCAAGCTTTCGTTTCTTTAATGGCAAATTGGAGCCATCTTCTTCCGATGGCTTTGCAGTGATGGCGATCGTTGGGTCAGATGATGACTTCGTTGATTCATCATCATTTCCCCGCGCTTTCTCCGCTTCTTCTTCTTCTTCTTCATTTTTCCCTTCTTTGTCTCTTGGACGCTCATCAAAGTCACTGCTTTCTGACATTTTCTTGACTCTTTTCTTGCATCCGGCGAGGAGATATATATATATATAGAGAGAGAGAGAGAGAGAGAGAGAGAGAGAGAGATTTTCTTGAACTCTTTTGTTATTAGTTTGGTTGCATGGTCTCTGGTTAGACGGCGGTTACAAATTCTGCCATTTCATAATTAAGCGTGCCCATTATTATTTAAAAAAAATTAAATAAGACTGTTGTGTCCAGAAAAGTGGCTCAAGCTCGCAAAAAGGGACCCAAAAGACTATCAAAAATAGAAATTTACAAGGATAAGTCACAAAGCACGAAGTCATTGGATGATCCAAAGACCAAGAAATAACTGAGTGAGTTCATTTAAGAGTCTCTCTTGAGGCATTTGAAAAATTCTAAATGGGAAGCCTCTCTTTCAATTGCGTGAGAGACCCTTACCAGAGATTATAATTAAACCCAAAGATATAATTAAACTCAAAGATATCTGATCTATAGATATATTCATTTAAGATCGTGTGAAGAATAGGGTCAATCTTACCTCTAATATTCTTGCTTATAAATTCGAAAAATGTCTATTATACTTGTTGAAGATTATAACTATTTGTCAGTCTTATCCCTCTAAAATAGTAAAAAATAGGATCAAACACTCCTTTGTAGTGATAAAATTATTTAAAAAATTAGTAAAAAATAGTCATTGTTTAGAAGTTATAAGTTAAAATATTTTTAAGATAACACAAACATGATAGATGTCAATTAGTTTGGAATATTTTCGATTGGGTAATTAATGTTTGAGTAAATAAATTTTATTTTTAAAATAAGATAAAATAAATATAATTTGTCTAAAAAAGCTTGTTGAAAAATTATTTGTAGTCGCCTGCTTGTAGAAATATTTAAATAAAATTTAATTGAAAAAATTAAAACTAATGGGAAAAATTGATGCGAAATATGTCATAAATTTTAAAAAAACAAATATTATGAAAAATCCGTGGGCTCCCCGCTACATAGTTAGTCTTTGGCTTGGGACATTCCACCATACTTTGAAACCCACGATTCGTCTCGTTTCAACCTAAAATGTACAGACAAGTGAAAAGTCGAGATCTTGACCTCTCAAAATAAACACATATGATCGCAATCTGCACGGAGATAAACTTGAACTTATAATCTAGCGATAACCCAATCTCCTAAACATATGAGGTAGACTTGCGCTACCTGAAGAAGTTAAATTTTAAAAAACATGTGTGGTGAAAAAACTTAAAGAAATTCTTTATATTTAAAAAAATGATTGTTATTGATAGCATCTTAAATGAACTTATGGATTAGTTGCTTTGACAGCTCAAAATTCAATTTGATTTGGGTTCGCTTAAGCTTGATTAGTAAATAATTAAACAATCTAAATTTGAGTTTTTTAAGCTTATGAGCAAACTCATGGTTTAATTATAAGTTCGTAGTTTTAGTATAGATATCTATGCGTCACTTTTATTTTTGATCAATATGATACATGGCATTCTTTTCTCAGAATATTCGAGTATGATATCATTTCTGCTTTCCACCTTCCCAAGAGATTGAAAAGGCTTTTTTACACTAAATATTTTAATTTTTTTTAAAATTAGCTAGAGATAATGTGACACTTTTTATCTTGACTTTATATTTATATTATTATATAAGCAAACAATAAGTTTTGATATTATGATTTATGAAGTAACTTTACCATTAGACAAAAACTTATTTTATTTAAAATAAAATTTTTAATTACTCTTAAATTCTACCAAATGAACATTTATTTAAATTTTTTAATTTTTTGCATATGCTTAGCATAGGTCGCCTCATTAGTCTTTAATAAGGCCAATAAATACGATATTAGAAAAATAACCAACTTAAATTATCGTACTTATGGTCTAACCAATTAAAAGATAATCAATATATTTCTTAAATCATGGTACTTGAAAATCACAAGTATGATTTAAGTTAATCAAAATGGTAGCACATTTATTTCCAAGTGTGCTTGTCTTCTTCATTACTATGCAATTCTTTGTGAAATAACTCTGATGAGAAGAAAAAGAAAGTGCTAAAAGACCTTTTTGGACCAACCCTGGACACTTTAAAATATTTTTGCAAATTTGTTATCATTTTGAGTAAAGAGATATAGATAAATAGGCACATCTGACTGCACGAATCGAGATATTTGTACATATTAACAAATTAATTTATCAAATTACGTGTGTTTTTATTTTCACAAGTTGTCGATCCAATTTTCATTTTTCTTAATGGAAATGATATTGAACTTATTTTTACTTTTACTAACATCAATCGTTTGAAAATAATGTTTAGAAAACCAACTAAAAGATATATCCAAAGTAATTGCCACACATGCAACCAAAGAATAAGTTGATCAAAAGAAATACTATTGCAAGGAGCTAACAATGCATCAAATTCAGTAGAGCAAAAGAATATAGGATAACTATGTGAAAATAAAGGATTATCTGAAAAAAATTGAACATATCATTGTTGGAATTCTTATTTAGTGGTCTGTCCTTAGTTATAAAAAAATTTGAGTTTCGACAAAATAGACTGAAGCATTTGGTTCGGGATAGATAGCTCGATGCTTTTTTGTTAGGCTTTACACATCAAGTAAATCTTGTGTTGACAATAACTAATGTAGATCAAGAGTTAATCAAACATAACTATTTAAAGCTGAGCCCCATTTTCTTACGGTAAAGATAAGGCTTAATCCTAAATCTTAATCTACATTTGAAAGATTAACTAATAACCCATTGCAAGGAAGGATCAGCAAATTAATAGAAATCTCGTACACTAAATTAACGAGAAAGCCATGAAAATTAATAAGAAAACCAAACAAACCTTTTTTATTCATTTGATGGGGGAATACACGATAGAAAACAAGAAAGCCAAGATGACCAATGCCCCATATTTTTAAGTTTTTATTAGCCCAGTTGGATCAAGGGCTCAAAAAGGAGGACAATGTCAAATTAGCCAAGTCTAAAGGGGTTAACTGTATTTTCAAAAAGACGATGAACTGATCTGCAAGCTAACCACTTATTTATGAGAATTACTAACTTATCCTTCTACTTTGTCATAACCACACCTAGCCCCCATTCTAGCTAGTTTCTGAACAGCTAACAGTTAAAGCAAACATTAAGCAAAGACTATATATGATTAATCACTACTAAGCCTTGCCAGTTGCCATTGTCATTCCTTACCGGCCGCTGCATCTGAATTTGAGCTTTGGCCGCTTGGCGCAATTGCTTCCATGGCTTCCATCAGCTTGAGGATCAGCAGGGTCAATCCTCACCACCTTCCCTCGCTTCCCATAGTCCACAAGGAAGTGCTTCGAGTGGGAAGGATGATCCAGTTTGTAGAACTTGATCACATCCAGATATTCTTGAGATCGTGAAGAATGGGGTCAATCTTATCTCTAATATTCTTTGCTTACAAATTCAAAAAATATTTGTTATGCTCACTGAAGATTATAACTATTTGTCAGTTTCATCCCTCTTATAAATAAATATGAGAACCCTCCTTTATCACAAGGTACATTCTTAAAAGTATACTTATACTTCAATTCTATTTTCTTTTACATTTAATATGCTCATCAAGAGAATGGCTTAAACATTGGAGGGTTAGCGCATATGGGAGGTCATCTACGTCCCTAATTGATTTCTTCCTTATAAGTTACTCACAATTAAGTTATCCATACCAAGATCGAGACACTCTTGCATAAAGAAATTTATTATTATATCCGACAACAACAAAGATAAATATTGGTGTTAAGGGTTTAAATTTCGAGTTAAATAGAAAATCTAATCCAGTTCCAAACTAAATAAGTTCAGTTCATGTAGGGTCTGAACGTTTTGAAAAATCAATCTTTGGTTGGATTCTAGTTTTAATTGAAAGACCAAATAAATTACTATATATATATAATTGGACAGATCGAACACTTTACACTGATAAAATTATTTAAAAAATTAGTAAAAAATAGTTATTATTTAGAAGTTATAAGTTAAAATATTTTAAGATAACACAAACATGATAGATGTTAATTAGTTTGGAATATTTTTGATTGGGTAATTAATGTTTGAGTAAATAAATTTTATTTTAAAAATAAGATAAAATAAATATAATTTGTCTAAAAAAGCTTGTTGAAAAATTATTTGTAGTCGCCTGCTTGTAGAAATATTTAAATAAAATTTAATTGAAAAAATTAAAACTAATGGGAAAAATTGATGGGAAGTATGTCATAAATTAAAAAAAAATTATTATGAAAAATTCGAGAGGCCCCCACTACATAGTTAGTCTTTGGCTTGGGACATTCCACCATACTTTAAAACTCAGAGTTTGTTTCGTTTCAACTTAAAATATACAGACAAGTAAAAAGTTAGGAGCCTGACCCCTCAAAATAGACATAGATGATCGCAATATGCACAGAGATAAACTCGAACTTATAATCTTGCGATAACCCAATCTCCTAAACATATGTGATAGACTGTTTGTGCTACCTCAAGAAGTTAAATTTTAAAAAACATATGTGGTGGAAATACTAACAGTTAAAAAAAAATTAAAAAAATGTTAGTATTTCTATGTACCTGAAAAAACTCAAAGAAATTCTTTATATTTAAAAAATTGATTGTTATTGATAGCATCTTAAATGAACTTATGGATTAGTTGCTTTGACAGCTCAAAATTCAATTTGATTTGGGTTCGCTTAAGCTTGATTAGTAAATAATTAAACAATCTAAACTTGAGTTTTTTAAGCTTATGAGCAAACTCATGGTTTAATTATAAGTTTGTAGTTTTGGTATAGATATCTATACATCACTTTTATTTTCGATCAATATGATACATGACATTCTTTTCTCGGAACATTCGACTATGATATCATTTTTGCTTTCCGCCTTCTTAAGATACTGGAAAGGCTTTTTAGAGATAATGTGACACTTTTTATCTTGACTTTATATTTATATTATTATATAAGCAAACAATAAGTTTTGATATTATGATTTATAAAGTAACTTTACCATTACACAAAAACTTATTTTATTTAAAATAAAATTTTAAAATTACTATTAAATTCTACCCAATGAACATTTATTTAAATTTTTTAATTTTTTGCATACACTTAGCATAGGTCGCCTCATTAGTCTTTAATAAGACCAATAATTACGATATTAGAAAAATAACAAACTTAAATTATCGTACTTATGGTCTAACCAATTAGAAGATAATCAATATATTTCTTTAATCATCGTACTTGAAAATCACAAGTATGATTTAAGTTAATCAAAATGGTAGCACACTTATTTCCAAGTGTGCTTTGTCTTCTTTATTACTATGCAATTCTTTGTGAAATAACTCCGATGAGAAGAAAAATGAGGACCTAAAAGACCTTTTTGGACCAATCCTAGACACTTTAAAATCTTTTTGCAAATTTGTTATCATTTTGAGTAAAGAGATAGATAAATAGGCATATCTGACTTCATTAATCGAGGCATTTGTACATAACAACAAATTAATTTATCAAATTACGTGTGTTTTTGTTTTCACAAGTTGTCGATTCAATTTTCATTTTTCTTAATGGAAATGATATTGAACTTATTTTTACTTTTACAAACATCAATCCTTTGAAAATAGTGTTTAGAAAACCAACTAAAAGATATATACAAAGTAATTGCCACACATGCAACCAAAGAATATGTTGATCAAAAGAAATACTATTGCAACGAGCTAACAATGCATCAAATTCAGTAGAGCAAAAGAATATAGGATAACTGTGTGAAAATAAAGGATTATAATTGAACTTATCATTGTTGGAATTCTTATTTAGTGGTCTGTCCTTAGTTATAAAATAATTTGAGTTTCAACAAAGTAGACTGAAGGATTTGGTTTGGGATAGATAGCTCGATGCCTTTTCGTTAGGCTCGATGCCTTTTTGTTAGGCTTTACACATCAAATAAATTTTATGTTGACAATGACTAATATAGATCAAGGGTTAATCAAACACAACTACTTAAAACTGAGCCCCATTTTCTTATGGTAGAGGTAAGATTTAATCCTAAATTTTAATCTACATTTGAAAGATTAACTAATAACCCATTGCAAGGAAGGATCAACAAATTAATAGAAATCTCGTACACTAAATTAATGAGAAGGCCATGAAAATTAACAAGAAAACCAAACAAACCTTTTTTATTCATTTGATGGGGGAATACACGATAGAAAACAAGAAAGCCAAGATGACCAATGCCCCATATTTTTAAGTTTTTATTAGCCCAGTTGGATCAAGGGCTCAAAAAGGAGGACAATGTCAAATTAGCCAAGTCTAAAGGGGTTAACTGTATTTTCAAAAAGACAATGAACTGATCTGCAACCTAACCACTTATTTATGAGAATTACTAACTTATCCTTCTACTCTGTCATAACCACACCTAGCCCCCATTCTAGTTTCTGAACAGCTAACAGTTCAAAGCAAACATTAAGCAAAGACTATATATGATTAATCACTACTAAGCCTTGCCAGTTGCCACTTTCATTCCTTACCGGCCGCTGCATCTGAATTTGAGCTTTGGCCGCTTGGCGCAATTGCTTCCATGGCTTCCATCAGCTTGAGGATCAGCAGGGTCAATCCTCACCACCTTCCCTCGCTTCCCATAGTCCACAAGGAAGTGCTTCGAGTGGGAAGGATGATCCAGTTTGTAGAACTTGATCACATCCATGGCTCCCAATCTGCGCTCCCTCACAAAGCTCTCCCACCCATCGATGATCATGTAAGCATCTTTATCTCCAGCGAACACCAGGATCATGTACCAATCTTTGCCCCGGGCATCAGTGAACCTTAGTATCTCGTGCTTAAGAGCCGGCAACTCCGGCTCCGGGATCCTAACTGCTGGGAAATACGTCCTCACTACATGGCCAGGAATCACGAGCCTGTAGTACCCAACATCTTGATGGGTCAGCCGTAGAGCGAACAGAAAGTTTTCCGGCTTGAATTCCGGAACATCCAGAGACCACCAATCAGGTTCTTCATGATACTCAATCTGGAAATGGTTTTTGTGTAAACGGGCAGGGGGAGTGTAAAATCCGATTATGTCTTGAGGTTTCAGGGAGTAGTGGTTCACGATATTCGGCCAACCCCTTAGAACCATGAAAGCAGCTTCGTCTTCATAGTATATGAGCTTGGTTTTCCAGATCTGGCCATCGATGGTCAAGAGTAGAAGTTCCTCCTTAACAGTGCCGTTGAGAGGCGGCAAGGCCGGGAAAAAGTCGGCTGCTAACTTCTCGGGAATGGTCAGCCTGTTGCTCCAGTTCATTTCCAGTTCGAAGAGAAGATTAAGACCAAATGGTCGTTGGGGCAATTCAACAATAACGTTGCGTTGTCTCTCCGGCGGCTCTCTGTTAAATTGGGCCAAGATAAACAAGCAATTAATTTGATCAATTCGATCTCACACACACTGTATACATATATATGTATGAATAATGCATATGAATGAATCAATTGATAAATCTGTATCTTCTTACAGTTGCAGATTAAGATGACGAAACAGATAAAGGATTTCATTTCCTCACTGATAATATTATATTTTATACATTGGGGACGAAATTGAGTGTTTGTCACTAATAGTCAAGCATTAGTGATAAAATTTTACTTGTCCCTGTAAATTCGTAGCTAAAGTGTTAGATAAATATAATCTGCAAATCAAGAGTCTTAGATATGAGCACAAAATTAAAGAAAGAAGATGCAATCTTATCGTATCGATCAAGATTTTCTCTTTTTCTTTTTGGAAGTTATAAAGAATGCATCGAAAATATTGCACATCTATACGTATAAATGGTAAAGATTTAAGATGAACCTGGGTTCTTCTGCTTCAATAACCATGGAACCACCTGGGATTTGGCTACTTCCTTCTTCGAAGAGGCCACAAAGCTTCAGTTTCATCCCTAATTGCAACCTCGAACCCTCGTTTTGGGATGACAGCGCTACGTTATGTTTTTCTGATTCATCAATACCCTTACCTTTATCTTTCTCTTTCTCGTTGCTCTTTTCTTGAACATCTGATTTCTTCCTTTCTACTTCATAGTCGCTCTGGCGTCGACCGAAATCGCTACTTGCAAGCATTTTCTTGGCTAGTTTTCTTGCTTTGTGAGACCTAGCGAAACTGGAATGATATTTATAGAATTTCTCCGGTTTTCTCACTAATTTAATGCTTGCATATGATCTGTCTAGTGGTTGGCTATTTGTATTTCATTACAATGCTTGTTGATCATAAATATATTGTAATATTACACGCAATAGAATATCGAGGAAATATTTTGTAATATTACATGCAATAGAATATTGAGGAAATATTTTGTAATATTACAAAATATTACAATATCGTAATAAAATATCATGTAAATAATGCTTCTTGATTATAAACATATTGTAATATTACACGTAATAAAACATCGAATAAATAATGTTGTTGATCATAAATATACTGCAATATTACACGTGATAAAATATTGAATAAATTACACTTGATGTCTCTGAATTCTACTTAATTATAATTTTACTCTCCACATCATAAATATATATATATAGTGACCTACTTTATAAAAGCTGTATCACATTACCCCACAATGGTGAGGTAAATAAAGTGAAAATGTTTATTTCAACGAGAGAAAAAAAAAAAAAAGGAAGAGTGGATTATCCAAGATTGATACAAAGACTTTAAGTGAATGAATTCAATGAATCATCAATGTCTCTTACACACCTATAACCAAAGAAGATAAATTTATATATAAAAATAAATTGGAGGTATATTAAATGTATGTGCTTTCTCTTCTCTATCTCTTTCTCTCTGTTTCTCTCCTTTGTCTTTCGATGCCTTCAATAATGCTCACTTTCTCTAAAGCCATGATTGCTTCAAAACTATTATTTTCTTTACTCCCAACTTCCAACTAAAAATGTCCATTATCATTTCTAGCAAAATAAAAGAACTAAAAGTGATCTATATACATGGACGCATTTAATCGAAAACCAAAAACGATAAATAAAACTCAAATTGATTCGAAGAATTTAGGTGAATGAATTCAATGAATTATTAATGTCTCTTAAACACATATAACCAAAGTATAGATTCAATTATATATTAAAAAAAAATCAATATCTCTTAAACACTTATAACCAAAATAGATTCATTTGTATAAAAGAAAAAAATTGGGGCATATGTAGTGTGTGCACTCTATTTCCCTCTATCTCCCTCTGTGTTTTTATGCCTTTAATAATACATGCTATCTCTAAAGCTATTTTGATTGTCTTTGTTTTGAAAACTATCACTTCTTCCACTCCAAACTTCACATTAAAAGGATTCATTGTCATTTATAGTAAAATAAAAGAAATCCATATATATGGATATAGAAATATTATGAAAATTAATTACATGTTTAAGCAAAAACCAAAATTGCTAAAATCCAAATTGAGGCAGAGAATTTGGAGGAGTTTTAATGAATCATCAATGTCTCTTATACTTTTATAAATCAAAAAAGATTCATTTATATATCAGAAAAACCTTAGGATATCAATAAATCATCACCAAATATGAAACCCCAAATTGATACAGAAAATTTAGATGAATGAATTAAATATATCATCGAGGTCTCCTACACACTTTTGACTCAAGGAAGACTCATTAAAAAAAAAAAAAAACATTAGGGGGGTATTGAGTAGGTGCTCTCTCTCTCTCCATCTCTTTTTTAATGCCTTAAATAATGCACGGTCTCTCTAAAGCCATTTTGTTTTTCTATGGCTTTTGATGATACCTGAGAATCCATCCACTAGCCATTCCTTACTTGGCCTCAGCGGTCCACTAGCCCAGCCAAGCTTAACTTCAGCCTCTTGGTCAAGAGCGGATCTAGGAGTAGATCTGGGAGAGGGCTGGCCCTCAGATCCATAAGCCATTTCAGCCTTCTTTTCCCTAAATAGGTCAAATTTGCCTTACAAATCTAAGGGAAGGCTGAATTTTGGGAGGAGAGGGAGAAGGAGAGGGGGCTGCAGCCCATGCCTACCCCTTCGCTAAATCCACCCCTACTCTTAGTTAGGCCACACTCAACTTTGGCCTTGGTATTCCACAGATGATTTATTTGACTAAGTGAAGGGTCCTTCATGGACTCATGAGCAAACTGATCTTGCATAGGATTGGAAGTCCTAATTCGACAAAAATTCTCACCAAGAATTAAATGATGTGTTAAACTAGGATTTAAAATAACTTCCTGAAATCTAGCAATCCAACTAGCTAGATCCCAATAAACTTGGGATAAATCATTTCTCCTAAATCATAAGAAGATGGTCTTTACATTTAAAAACTATCTCTTTGGAATTGTTGATGACAATTGTAACGCTTGTCTTTTATTTCTAATTCATAAATGGGAAAGACAATATGGGATATTAATTCTTTTTGAAATATTTTTGAAGTAATACTTATTTCTCATAGTTGAATATGGGACTAATTTACACGTTAGAGTTGTTGATGTTAAATCTTGTGGTTTTCCTTCTTAGTCGCTCAATCATATAACTCACACGAGACAAGTACTACTCGACAACTTGTTGAATTTTAAATTATCAAATTTTGAAAAATTCACAAAAATTAGAAAATCCATGAATCAAAATTATGTTATAATATTATCTCCAAATTAACCCATCAAGAAACTTCATAAAGTTCATTATTCACTATTGTGTTGCGGTTGTGACACACTTTAGTATTTTAAATATGTCAGCGGTCAAACATTTGTCTTTTGGTATAATTCATACACCATTAAAAAGTTGATTTAATGAACTATAACATATCAATTTTATTTTATTTTGTGAAGGCTCAAAGTCAGCTAACCTAACTAAGCAACTGCACCACACAAATGTTACTAAGTCAGACATATCTTTTAATATAAACTAAGCTTATTTTTACGTCTTTTGAAAAATTTTCATGATTTTACATTTTATCTAAGGGTTAATAACAATAAAAAACAAAACTTGACCACGTTTTTACAATTTAATCCAAATATTTTAATTTTGACAATTAACTCTTGATTTGGTCGATTGGTTGTAATTTTATTTACGACCTGAATTCGATTCGAGAGACTTATGTGGTTGCTAATATGGCACACCACTAACATTTTAAAACATTTGAGTGGCTCCACGTTGACACATGTGAAAAAAAAATGATATGCTAAAAATACACACACATACAGAAAGGTAGGCAGGTGATGGCGATGGCGATGGCAATGGCGATGCCGATGAAAATTGATTTGGAAGTTGGTGTGGCTAAAGACTCGGTATGGGAACTATTTACGGGAACTAGCTAGGGCTAATAGTGATTTCGAAACAGCCACACCAGCTTCCAGATCGAAGATAGTTCCCGACCGAGTCTTCAACCGCACCAACTTCCAGATCAATCATCGCCTCCAGCCTTGCGCCATTGCCATTGTCGCATGCTCACCCTTCTCTTTGTGTGTGTGTATGTATATATATATATATATATTTAACATATCATTTTATTTTTTTTACATGTGTCAACGCGAGGCTCACTCAAATATTTTAAAATGTCAAGTGGCGTGCCACGTCAACAGAAGCACACGCTTCTCAAATTGGATTTGGGTCGTGAATAAAATTATAATCAATCAACCAAATTCTCAACAATATAGAATTATTTGCAACGATGTTCTATTTCATACTATTTAGATAGGTTTCATAAAAAAAAAATCATAACTAAATTTAAAAAAATCCCTACCAACTGAGAGGGCGAGAAAAAAAGAGTTTTAATGCGCTTTGGGTGACTAGATGAGCGGTTTCTAGTGAGAATAGTAGCATAATAGCACACAAGTTTTCAAAAGTACTGATTGCCAAAAAAAGAAGATAGTGGTCAATTATAGTTCTAGAGACTCTTAAGGGGAGGATTTGCAGCAAATGCGGATTTGCAGCAAATGCGGCGACTATTGACAGCCGGAAGCGTTGTCGATGATGACTGGACTACTCGGAAAAGAAAAGGATACGGAGGTCATTTTCAAGAAAGTTTGAATTTTGCAAAAGGTGACTCTTTTACCCAATCTTTCTAGGTTATTGCACTCGGACTCAATAATTTCTGAAAATTATGTATTTTACTTCAATTTTTGTGGAAAATTTATGAGCAACCAAAAATTTATTTATTATTGCAAATATGCCCATTAAACTTGCGTAAAGTGTACTTTGACATGAAATGGGTGTTTTCCTTAAATTTTGAATTTATTACTCATGAGCTAGTCTTTCATGATATGTTTGCATTTAATGCCCTTATAGCTTGGTAGATAACGAGAGAGATAAAATTCACTAGCAATGGGGTGATTGGTGAGTTCACTTTAAATCAAAAGGCTTGGGTTGCTTGTTCTACTAAAATTTTTAGCAATCTTAGTTATTATATATATAATGCCGTAATATATATTTTTAGACGTTCACATGCATAAAATATTTCGAGACATTACTTGGTAATTTATCACCTAATTGGCATATTCTCATATGGTAACAAGTGATTCGAGCTCTTCCAAAGAAAAAAAAAATGAGTGCATAAGGAGATTGAGAAAATTTGTAGTGTATTTACATACGTAGTATTTTTTATTTAAATTCTATGGTACCCGATTTTTGGGGTTATGTAATAAATTATGTGGATGCCTAAATTTCTCTTACGAATTTGTTAATTAGGTTTAATCTTTACAACATTTCGTAGATTACTCTAATTTAGTTTTCTTAATTATTTTTAAAATAATTATTGGAAATTTTGAAATTTTATTTACAATTTTAAAAAAACATTTTTTTCTAAATTTAAAAAAAAATGCATCGAAAAATTGGGACATTACAAAAAGGAATGGAATAAGAATAATTATTCTATTCCGTCGCTAGATTTGATACGAGGGAATGATCATTTCATTTCACTAATATGTTTGATATGCCCTTATTTTGTTGAAATGAAATAATACAAATAATTAAGTGACAATAATATATTTTTATATTATAAAAATGATATTTAATTTTAAGAATGTATATTAAAATTTATTTATTTTTCTTTTTAGGTAAAAATATTAAATGAAAATAAAATTTATTTATTTTTTATTTAAAATTAATTTAAGTGAAGGTAAGTAAATAGCAACAAGGGTATATATGTGACACTATATATATAATTAAAAAAATGTGAACGTAGAATAGGAAGGTTCTTCATTTATTTTATGATGGGAAGAATTTTTATTATTTTAAGAAAATGGCTAGAAAATGGGACATTTTATTTCTCCGTAAAACTAAGTAGTTTTTTGTGGAAATCTTATTCCTTCGCCCTCTATTTCACCCGATCAAAGATAACTTAACGGTTCAACCCAAACATTAAGCAAGAAATACATCTTATGGGTGTAAAATGTAATTCATGCTTTCTATAAAAGTTATTAATATTTTTTATTTTTTATATTCAAAAAAATTATTCAATACCTTTAATTCAATATCTTTTTACATTTAAAAAATTATTCAATACCTTTAAAAAACTATTCTAAAAAATATTTTTTAGAATATTTGAAGCTTTTAACATTTATTTTCAATTCAAATTCAGATGAGCATTGCACCTCTATCTCTTTATCATGCATACGAGCACACACACATATTTGAATCTAGATATGGGTTTGATATGTATGAAGGTGATGAATCCATCTTAATTCATCATATGTTGGCACGAAATCTATTTTGTTCATCATTGACATCAACAATGAACCAATTTAGGTTTGAATTCATTATAGATGTCGGCGATAAACCCAACGAGCTAATCATTTTTCTATTTAGATTTGAAATGTGAAAGATGATTTTTGCTATTACATTAAATTTCAAAGATGGTCGTTGTTATTTCTCTTTTATTTGTTGAGTTATTAAAGATAATATTATTGAATTATTTTATATTATTTTAAATATAATAATTAAAATTCAATTTTATTTTCCAACATTGCAATTAAAATGATTATAATTTATTAGAATCATTAAAAAATATGAAATTAAAATAGTTTCCAATGAAATTGGTCCAAAATGAGAAAAAAAATAAATATACACAGATATACTCTGTTCGGGGAGTGCAATTTTGTTCACCCCCTTTAAGGGGGTGAACATAACCCCAGTTACTTTGGGGTTAAAAATCTATCTTGACCGTAACGGGGGTTAGTCAAAATAGGCAGCCCAGTATTGCAAAGTCCCGCCCATTTCTTCCTCTCTCTCTTTCTCTCTCTCTCTCACCAGCAGCAATGGCGTCCTCACCAGTAGCAGCAGTCCTCCGGCGTCCCTTCCAGCAACGGTGTCTCTCTCCCTTCCTTGATCTCTCTCTCTCTCTCTCTCCACCGTATCTCTCTCTCACTAGCAGCAGCGACGTCGGTCCTCCGACATCCCCTCTAGCGGCGGCGTCTCTCTCTCTCACCAGCAACAACGGCATCCGTCCTCCGGCATCCCCTCCAACAGCTCTCTCTCTCTCTGTTCTCTTTCTTCTTCAAGTAGATGCTACTTTAGTTCTTGGTTTGGAAATGCTCCGACAGCCGCACTCTACTTCTTCTGCGACTCCAACTACAGAAACCTAAAATGTTCTAGTGGCATTGCAAAAGGAACATGAAAGCTACATCATAACTTAATCCAAGCAAAAAATGACATTCTTCTATTACACTCACCCACATGCCCTGTTACCAATTAAAAGTTTATAGCTACAGCACAAAGTCAGAGACTGAGTTGAACTCTATAGCAGACAACCTTCTATCAAGGAACATCCATGCATTCTCAAATTTGTGTAAGAAATCAGAATACATCTCTGTTTGGCTGTATTGTTGTTTAAAATCTATATTTATTAGTGATTGTTAACATTCTAAACGCAACATTCTGTGGTAGTTTCATATAGAGCAATGGTAGGGTTGCTTCTTTGTGACCAAAAGGTCACCTCTTCGAGTTGGGGAAGCAAGAGCATGGGAAAGGAAAATTATTAAGAAAAGGAAGAAATTTAGCTGATTTTTCAGGATGATATTGACAAATCGGATGAAGTAACTAAAGCAGAACTATGAGTTAATAAAAGAACAATGAGAGAGAGAGAGAGAGACGTTGTTGCTAGAGGAGACGCCGGAGGACTGACGCTGCTGCTGCTATTGGTGAGGATGCCGGTACGCCCCTGCTGTTGGTGAGAGAGAGAGTGGAGATTGAGAGAGACAGAGAGGGAGAGAGAGGAGAGAAAGGCGGAGGAAGAAGCCAATGGGCGGGACTTTGCAATATTGGGCTGTCTATTTTAACTAACGCCCGTTACGATCAAGATAGATTTTTAACCCCAAGGTAACGACGGTTATGTTCACCTCCATTAAAGGGGGTGAATAAAATTGCACTCTTGTTCAGAGAGCCATCCAATATAAAGTCCAGAAATGTTATATGGATAGAACTTCTAAGTATAAAATGGTCAATCATAATTCGATATTTATTCTGTGAAAATTTTATTGGTACATCATTATATATATTTTAATCTATATAATAATATATCAATATTTAAAGTGTCCTCGTTTAAGATGCTGAGACATAATAAAATTAAGTATATATATTATTTATATATCTTGTATAGTTTAAAATGTACATAATAAAGTAGAAATAGTATGACTGTTTCTTGAAGGGAATAGCCATGGGGCTGCTATTCATAAATGTTATCTGAATAGCACGCTCTACTCCGTCATCGCCTCCGTCGTTCAAGACCCTCTCCGTATATGAATCTCCGAAAACCCTCCTCTCTCCTCCTCCGCCCTCTCTCCGACATGCGCCTGCCTCCGCCTCTGAACTCCTAGAGCCGTCGCGAACGGAGGAGAGAGAGAGAGAACGAAGACGAAGGCTATGCTCTTCCTTGCCTCGCTTCCTCCGCGAACCTTCCCGACCGATCCGAACCAAGAAGCTCAGGTACGCCTCTGTTTCTGCTCGATTCGGGGTAGATCATCTCTGTTCTGCGCCTTTATCGCTCGATCTTTTCAAGATCAGCACGGGCGGTTTGCGTCCTCGTCTTTTGGAAGATTAGGGTTTCGTGTGCGTTTTCTGTGGCTGTGGTGGCTGTTAACGGCGAGTGTGGCAGGGTTGTGATTGCTGTCTGGAGATCGAGCAGTAATGGCGGCGGCGGCGACGGCGGCGCAACAACCAGTCCCTGCTCAACTTGTATGTTCTTAATTTTGATTGACTCGTTTTGTGTGAAGCGCCGTGTTTCTTGTTGCTGTCTTGGGTGTTGAATGTATTCTGTGCTTGCTTGGTGATAGGTCGGCAATGCGTTTGTTCAACATTACTACGACATGCAGCACCAGTCCCCGCGGCTCGTCCATCGATATTATCAGGACATAAGCAAGCTTGGTCGTCCTGAAGGCGATGGGACTATGAGCATAACTACAACCATGCAGGTGAGCCTCGCTCTCCCCGAACGGTTAGTTATCCGTAAATAGATAGCGTCATGTTTAAGCTTTCTGTGATGTTAATTTACACGTATTCGCTCAAGTGAATTTCATGTTCTTCTGTTATTTTGGAAAATAAGGCACATAGTGAGTAAAATTTCAGTTTTGCATTTTATTGCATTGCAGATAATTAAAACTAAGGTGATGGCTCCCTCACACAAAATAATAAAGATCTCGTGATTCTCCCCTCTGATTAACACTGAGGTTGGTCTTAATTCGGTTGTTCTGAAGTAAAAGATACAGGAAAGGACAGTAAACAAAATAGAAAATGAAGGAAGAAGAATTAATTGTAATTGCCAAAGGCGTGCCTGAGGTATGCATAGGCTCAAGGCTCAGCTGAGGGTGCCACACTCTATGAAGTGCGTGCCTAGGCACTGCGGTGCACCTCACCTTGAGGGACAAGGCTCATGCCTTTTGCTCCTGTGTAATATTTTCGTTGTTTTTTGATGGACTTGTTAAAATCTAACAAGCAATAACCAGGATAATTAAAAGAAATTTGATAAAACAATAAAACACCCCATTATTTAGTTAAATACTGTTGGTTATTTTTTTTTATGAGTATAATTTTGCATTTACCTTTTTATAGTATATATTGAAAATAACGATTTTAAGTATTTTTATACAAATTTTTTAAATGTGCGCTTTGCATCCAAAAGGCTTGCACCTTTGCTTGGCACCTAGCATGTAGGCTCCAAGCTCTCTGGAGCCTCAATGCACCTTGACCCTTTAACAAGTATGGAATTAATAATGAAATTTGTACGTCTCTACAGTTGCTTATTTATAAGGAAAACTTTGTCATCTTTGTTTGCTTATTTATAAGCAAATAAAAAAAGGTAATTTGTTCAGTCTTTTCATTTTCTGCTGTCAATTGTCCTACAACATGGTTAATAAATACAATAATGATGATTTTGTCTTGTTTCTGTCCTACTTGGAGAGTTCTAGATAGATCGGAAAGCAACAAAATATTGTGAGGGGAATTTTAGAGGAAATAATTGTGACTGCACAGTTCTAAATCATTTTTATTTTTTGTTGGATCACAATTCACAGGCCATCAATGAGAAGATACTGTCACTTAACTATGGTGACTACAGGGCTGAGATAAAATCTGTGGATGCACAAGAATCTTATAATGGGGGAGTCCACGTCCTTGTAACTGGGTTTTTGGCAGGAATGGATAACAATACTCGACATTTCACTCAAACTTTCTTCCTTGCGCCACAAGAAAAAGGTTTCTTTGTTTTGAATGACATATTTCAATATGTGGAGGATATTGAAAACCATAATGGTAGCCAAAGTACAGCTAATGACATGGAGGCTCCTCTCACTCCTGACCAGGAAAATGTATCTTCTCCAATTTCCTAGTGACTATTATTTCTGTTGATTCTAAAAAAATGTTTCCGGTTTGCAGTTCTTACTCCTGTCCAGGAGAATCATGTTTCTGAGGATACAATGGTTCCCATAGAGGTTAATGGGGAAGAAGCATTTAATCCCCCTGAAAATGGAGAAGTGTCTGTTGTGGAAGAGAAGATGCCAGTTCCTGAGGTTTTTGATGAAGTGCTTAATTAGAAGATAATTTCCCTTAATTAGAGTACATTTTCTCTGTTGTTCTGTTATTCGTTCCTCTGACCTTTGGATAGTTATTCGTTCCTCTGTTTTGTTCTGTTGCATAGGAAACTGTTAAATTGCTCTAGGGCTATCTTATCTACTGATCCAACCTTCTGAGCTTGAGCCTTCCTCTTGATGGGGGATTGGGCACAATATTGAAGATCCTTTAAAAGCTCGCATTCAGGGGACTAATATGGCAAGGCAATGAGGTCTTTTATGACACAATCAATTATTCTATTCATTTTCAATTAGCTCTTGCTCTAGTTTCTTTAGGGGTGTTATTATTTGGTAGCTCAGCATGTACGCTTTATGTGCTAACAAATTCAAAGCACAAGACTTTGCTACTAGAGTTACATTATATTCATCAACAATACATGGATGGCACTGTATTAATTTCTCTGTAGGTTCCCTCATGTACGTTTAAGCTATGTATCTTTGTTGTTTGGACTTTGTAAAATGTTGAAAATTCATAGGTGACATACACAGTTACACTTTCACTACAGTATAAACAAAGTCATTTGGCAATATAAATGGTTGCTATTCATGGTATTCTTGCAATACAGTGGGACTTGGATAAATATTAATGTGACTTAAACTTTGTTTGCTTTATAATCATGCTCCACCAGACCAATGTAAACATGAGAACCCATGAGACATAGATGAACATTTTGGGTAAACACTTGATGCTTGTGCATATCTGTAGGCTGTGGGTTATTTTCTGCCACATAACTAAATAGAGAGTTTACCCCTCATATGATATGAAATGTTTTGACTTTTCAGTATGTTTGTCTCTACACTTGTACGGTGTTGCATATAATGTGTAATCTTTTGATAATTAAAATTAGTCACTCAAAACTTTGCATTGGGTGCAAGTCATGTTTGATGACGGTGTCAGGACCCTAGGACGTATAATAGCTTACAATAGGGTTGAGTGTAGTAGATTATCCCTCAGGAGGAGTTAATTCTGTTAAGTTGTTAGTGGTAGTTATTTTGCTTCTTGTATTTTCTGTTAAGCTATTGAAGTAGCTATATAAAACTGCTAGGGCTGTTGTAGGTGCATTATCCATTAATATATCAATTGAATCTTCTGATTTCCTCTCTCCCAAACGCTCTCTCCCTCCTTCTTGGATCTGTCTGTTTCTCTCCCTCAGCTTCTCTTCCTCTCTTTCTTCCTCCCGATTCTCCCTCTTGATCTCCCTGTTTCTTTCACCTCCTTCTGTTTCCCTCTCTCTTTCTCAAATTCTGCCCTAATTCTCTGCTGAAACCCTAGGCGAACTTAGGACCCTGACAGACCGTTGTGGTTTTTCTTGTGGTTACTAAGATTATTGCTTTATATACAAATGGCAGAAAGACAATGCTCAGAGTGTGGAATCAACCCCTGCACTGCCGAAGGAACCTAGATTCAGATGCCCGTTATGCATGGGCCCATTGGTCGAGGAGATGTCAACAAAGTGTGGTCATATTTTCTGTAAGGCATGTATCAGCACTGCAATAGCTGCTCAGGGAAAATGCCCTACCTGCCGGATGAAAGTTTCACAGAGAGATACCATTAGGATCTACCTTCCTGCAACTGAATGAGCAAGGTATGTAATTGTTTATTTTCCGTGTTTCTCTTTTCCTTCCCTAATATGTTTCACATAGTTTATAATTTTATCTGCAGTCATGAAGTCAATGGACAAGTACAACAAGACAATTTTTTTCCAGTGCAACTGATTGTCCAAAAGATGCTAGTGTGTATTTAACATCTGCGAAATATGAATGTAAAGGAGAGAGGGATATCATGGTAAATGTGTAGCCATACAATAAAGGATATAATTGGACATGAGATTATGCATCTTAACTTTGGAGTGTGTCCTATTGAAGATAAGATGTATGAGACGCAATTAAGATAGTTTAATGATGTGAAGATAAGATCGATAGATGTTTTTCTGCCAGAAGAAAGTGGATGAGATGAAAGGAATTTTAGAGAAAGAGGTACTTTTAGGCATAATATGCACATTTTAATGACCTCTTATATAGAAATGATTGGTGACCTCTTACATAAAACCAATTCTAGCTAGTGGGATTAAGGTTGGCTATGTTGTTACTAGGTTGTGAGGTTTAAAACATTTGCATGTTGGTCTATTTTTGGGCACCTTAACAATTTTTTGATGGGTTGGCTAGTTGAATGGGTGTGTGTGTGTGGCCACAGGAACAGGAATGCTGCCTAAGCCTTTGCATGCCATGTAAGGAGCTATTTTTCTTTCCCATTTTCGTAAATGGGTTTAATCTTATAGATTCCTCTTAAATTTTAATCTTGAGATGTTAAAATTTTAACTTTGTTTTACCCTTAAAAGCAATATGTGGAAGCTGGAGATTGCTTTCAGGCCATTAGCTTGTGATGCACATAATCATAACCTTTATATATCTCGTGTTAATCTAGCAACTTCAAGACAATCAGATCCTTTTGCTACGTGGAACTACATTGTACATTCTGTGTGTATCTGTGTTTTTGTTTTGAAGTATTTGCATTCATATGGGTGGGTTATGGTTTCTTATACAATTTGTCATTTTGAGTGTTTAAAAGTTTGTTTTGCTTGTTGATGTTATTTGAACAGGCTCTGGGCGTCTCTACCATCAAGCACCATACAGAACCCATGACTACTAGCTTTGGAATAGCAATGAGATGTTAATTTCTGTCTGGGCATGGGTTTTTGTTATTTTAGTTTACCGTTGCTGCATGCAGTTATGCCCCCATACAAAAAGCTTTGGAACTGTTTTGGCATTTTCATTTAACAGCGGTAAATAGTTCCTGATAGAACTCAAAACTGTTTTGGGTTTGTATAATTATAATGGTAAATAGTTTCTGATATAAATGTTTGGGTTATGGTGTCTGATTGGGGATAGGGTAGGTGCTCCAATTTATGATAATGGTTACCCTCGATAATTGGAATGAGTTCACCCTAATCTGTTTCGGATTTAGCATCGGTGAAAAACCAAAGAAAATAGACCTTTTTATTATGATTATATATACGAATGGTTGTACACGAGTAGTTATGATTTTTAGTTATTTCCGTACCCAGTAGTGAGTCAGATTAGGGTCCTTGTTTCAAATGGTGGATAAATATTGTCATCTTACTGTGATGTTAATTAAAGCATAACCCTTTGATTAAGTATGGAGGGTTAGGATTTGATGGCGTTATTAATCGAAGAATTAGGATTTAATGAACATGACTGACTTTAAAACATGTAACCATACAGACTTAAAATTTCTGTCCTCCTAGCCCAAAATTTCTACAATGTTGCTGATTCATGACAGATCGTCATTAAACTATTGTACTCCATCATCTTAATGATGCGATTATCATAATCAGATTGATTATTTTCTCCAAGTTTGAAAGGAATGTGCTCAGCTCTTCTCCAAGTACCTTTCAGACTTCTCCGAGCTGCGACAAAAGCAATGTCAGTTTACTACTAATGCAGTTAGCATACCCAAATATGTGGCCACAATTTAGCCCAAATCATGGGGGCCTTAGGTATTTCCCATCATTGGCCATAATCGATGCTGCGAATAAACCATGACCAATTGCCCACAAGTCACATCTAATGGATTATGGTTATTAGCCAATGACTTGAAGTATTAAGCTAAATCCACGCACACTAGAGAGAGGGGAGTGAGTAGTCCAGAAGCTTCTCAATGAGGTCAAAGTGTGTTACAACTCATAAGCATCCGTGGACAGCAATAGCGGACCAACCCCAGTGCATCAAGGGCATCTCTCTGCACACCAAGTTAATGAACATTAAAATATTTACTCTCAGAGGAATGATATATTATCGAGCAACAATGCCGGCCATCCCTCTCTCTCAATTTGTTCACATCGGGCAAATGTCATATTGCCCGACTCGGCAATATAACAAAATTATTTACCCTTAATGTCAAATCATTGTGATATGAGAGAAGATAAATATGGCAGTCAAAATTCTTATACCAACTACAATAATCATAAATTTAATCTTTTGAAGTGTCGAAATTCTTTTTATCAAAAGAAAAAGAGAAAAAAAGCTGGTCAAAGTTAATTTACAAATTAATTATTCTAAAAATTACATAGGCCATGTTTTTTTGCACCCCTTGTAAAATGACATGTGACTCCACTTCCCTCCCTAACCTGTAAGGCAAAAAAAAACCTGCTCTCTCCATTTCCTCCCTCTGCAATCTAGATTTCTAGGTAAATCATATTAAAAGTCACAAAATTTTTGTGTCCTTTTCAATTTGGTCACTAAACCTTAATTCCTTACAAAGTGATAACAAAACTTTAAAATGCTTTACAATATGATCATTAAAGTGATTTTTGGATAATTTCTTATCAAAATTGTTGATGTGATGGTGCATTTATCAATTCACTTGCCATATGAAGCTCAACTTTGTGGTCCAACTCAATTTCGATGGATGTATCCAATTGAAAGGTAATAATTTTTTAATATAATATTTACTGGTAACTAATATATAAACTTAACTTTTGATTTGCGTATATCCTTCTGTAGGTTTTTGGGTACTTTAAAGCGTTATATGCGTAATAAAGCTCGGCCTGAAGGTTCGATTGCAGAAGCATATGTGTCAAGTGAATGTTTGACATTTTATTCAATGTATTTACGTGGAATCGAAACACAATTTAATAGAGAAGAGCGTAACTTTGATACTGACCAAAATGGTGGATTATCAGTATTTTCACAAAAAATTAGACCACTTGGAGCAGGCAAATATGTGGAGTCATCTCATGAGGAGCGTGAGATGGGTCATTGGTATATTTTGAACAATTGCAAGGAAGTACACCCATATGTTGAGTAAGTGTATATCCATATGTTCTAGTTTGCTTCACTCTCCAACTAATAGTTAACAATAATCATGTTTTTCTTATTTAGGGAGCACAAAGAGGAACTTAAAAGAGAAGGTGTAACAAACTTGGAACAAAGGCATAAGGAAACTTTTCCTCTATGGTTTAGAAGACGAGTAAGTGACTCACATTCTCAATGTTATAAGAATGTCTGAAGTTCATTGTTGATTTTTTTTTTTTTGCATTTTTTATGTTGTAGATAATACAATTGTACAATCGTAAATCCCCTGAAGCAACTGAAGCATTGTATTCCTTAGCATCTGGGCCTCACATTTCTGGAAAAAAATATACAGGATGCATTGTTAATGGAGTTAGATTTCATACAAAAGACAGAGACAGTCGTCTTAGAAGTCAAAATAGTGGGGTCATTGTTGAAGGAAAACATAAGGATGACTTTATTGACTTTTATGGTGTAGTTTCTAAAATTATTGAGTTAGATTACATCAAGGAAAGGAAGTGTGTTCTATTTAAGTGTAAATGGTTTAATCTTGGTGATAAACGAACAAGTATAAAGGTTGATGGAAAGATCACAAGTGTTAATATTAATGGCACTTGGTATGAAAATGACCCATTCGTGATACCAAATCAAGCAAAACAAGTATTTTATCTCAATGAAACCACTTTGGGAAAAAATTGGCAAGTGGTGCAAAAGTTTCAGCATCGACACCTATTTGACATCCAAGATGATGAAGATGATATAATAAATGTTGATGAATGGTCAAATGCCAATAATGTAGTATATCAAGAGAATGAATCAAATGGAAATGAAGTTTCCATGGAGATTGAAGATATATCATCCTTGCATAGACATGATATTGTTCCTGACATAGTGGAAGAAAATGAAGGGCAATGCAACATTGAGAAAGATAAAGGAGAGGAAGACTATTTTGAAGATGAACTTGTTGAAGAAGACAAAACATTAGTTGAATATTGTAGTGATGAAGAGGACAACTATATTGCCTTTGATGATGATGATGATGATTAAATGTTCAAAGGACTACATAATTTAAAGGTTTTTAATAGTCTTTTGTACTTATATTTTTTGTCAATGAAATTTTTTTTATGAGATAATTTCTAATTGTAATACACTTCATTTGCAATCACATATAAGTTATTTTACAATATATCCATGTACTAATCTATTCTTGATTTATTGTAATAGGAACATGAAATTCAATGGCTCCAGGACGAACCAGTAGGAGTAAGGCTCAAGTCGAGGTTACACAACCAAATAATCTGCAACTTGAAAATATTGAACCAACTAGACATATGGGGACATCAACACAGTTGCAGCAAGAACAATCCATCGAAGCAAGCAGTGAAGGTTAGTAATTTTTGCTTTTTATTTAAGTTTTTCCTAATCAATAGTTCTTTTTTTTTTTAACCTATAAAGAAGTATTATTAACTTTTATCTTTCATCTAATATATGTCTCTTTTTTTTTTTTTTTAAATCAAGCATCTAATGTTACTAACAAACGAAGTAGAGGTAAAACACGAGGTCATGATTTACAAAGAATGAATGCAGCACTGAATCGAAAGTTAGATATACATATTGATCCGGATCAAGGTCGTCCATTAGACAAAGTCCAATCTGCAAAGTTATCAAGTGAATTAGGAATTATTGTTCGGAATGATTTGCCATGTCCTATCCATGTAAAGGAATTCAAGAAAGATAATCAATTGGATCCTGCATTTGATAAACTTGATGTAAGTTTTACTATCATTAAGAATTATTTTCTTTTTTTTTTTTTCAATTAGTTGTGCATAAGTCAACATATTTTCTTTATTATAGATGAAACTCAATGTTGTGGATCTCAAAGTTGACCCAAGAGTTACAAAACATGTTACTTCATTATTAAAAATGAGGACAAGAGATCAACGTTACAAGTTGCACAAGTACTACAAATCTTTTCCTTCTGATGAGGAAGCAAGAAAACACAAGCCATCAACATTGACTGATGATAATTGGAAAAATTTGTGTGATTATTGATCTAAACCAGAAGTGTAGGTTTGAATATTTTGAGATTAAATAATTAAAGTTATATGAATAAACAAGTGTTATTTGATGACAAGTATTCAACTAACCAATTTTCTTTCTTTATTTCTTAATTTAGGAACGATGTGAAAAGGCAAAACAAAGTAGATCACATATGAAAACACCGCATTTCCAAGGTTCAAAATCATTTGTTGTCGTTCGAAATGAATATGTAAGATTTATTAGTGTTATCTCAATTTTATTAATATTGAACCATATTACCTTTTCATTATAACTTCAAAATTTTTTTAATCAATAGGGTCAAAAGGAATTAAATGGGGAACAATGTGATAGGATCATGCTATATAAAATCACTCATTTTAAGGTGGGTAAGGGATGGTCTTCTCAAGAAGCAGAAGAAAATTATGTAAGTTGAGAAGTCTTACTTATTTTCTTATATTTTGAGATTTGTGCTAGTTAAATTCATTTATTATTTGTGCTTACAATTGTACAAGAATAATATGCAAGCGATAATGGAGAAATCAAAAGAAGAAGGTAAAGAGCTTAGTGCGGATGAGGTATGTGATCAAGTCCTTGGCACTCGGTCAGGTTATATTAATGGACTAGGCTATGGTCCCAAGCCAAGTGCATCTACATCCACAAATCAAACAGTTATTAGAAGATTGCAAGAGGAGAATAACAATTTAAAGACTACATTAGAAGTTGAAATTGCCAAAAGTGAAAAAACACGTGCACAATTAGCAAAACATGATTTATTGTTCAGAAAACTACTTAGAGACAAGTATGATGACTTTGTTGAAGATGAAGGGTAAGATTCTTAAAGTTTGTGTTGTGTTTGCCCATTTAGAAATTTAAAGTCACTTATTTCGAACAATTTTTTTTTTTTCATTTTTTGCATAGGGTTGATGAAGATGCAAGTACTTCATAAGAGTTGAATGGAATTCGTGCATCAAGTGGGTATACTTTTGGCCAATGATGTTATGCATCTGTGTTGACGTTGTTATCTCTATTGACGACTTGAACATTGAGACATTGAAATGGTCATTAGTGTGTTTTAATGACTTGAACATTTGCAAATATTAATATGTTTATATTTTTCTTATTTTATGCATTTTTGTTTAAATTTCAATGAAATTCATGTTTATATTAATACAAGTTAAATATAATGACAAAAATATAGAATCGTCGCAAAATAGGTCTTTCATTCGATTAGCAATGTAACTAAAAGGTCTTTCATGCCAC
Organism: Diospyros kaki; assembly: GCA_036245055.1. Lineage (NCBI taxonomy): Eukaryota > Viridiplantae > Streptophyta > Magnoliopsida > Ericales > Ebenaceae > Diospyros > Diospyros kaki. Next base: position 2,391,236 of record BSEG01000002.1, on the reverse strand, counting down.
AAAAAAGGGAAACGTAGCAAAAAAAATTATTAGTAACATTTGCTATGTTTTTTACTGGAACTTAGCTAAACATATTTTTCATGATGATTTTGAAAACATAACTAAAAGTTTTAGCCAATTTTGGATGCAATTTTCTCTCGCTATGGAAAACAAAAAAAAAAACATAGCTAAATATTAATGTAATGTGACTGGATTTTTGCTACATTTTTTGTGACATTTCAAAAAACGTAGCTAAAAGTTCTAGCTATGTTTTCAAAATCGTAGATAAGAGTTCTATCTATATTTCAAAAAATCGTAACTAAAAGTTATAGTTGTGTTTCAAAAAATCGTAACTAAAAATTATGGCTACATTTTCAAAATCATAGCTAAAAGTTATAGCTACGTTTCCAAAATCGCAGGTAAAAGTTATAGCTACGTTCCCAAAATCGTAGAGAAAAGATTATGTAAGGTGACGTTTTTCGTAAAACGTCGCTAATGACTTTTTGCGACGGGGCTTTTGCTACATTTCTGGTGACGTTTCTTGAACTTTTGGCTACGAAAATTTTCGTAGAAAAAACTAATATTTCTTGTAGAATTGGGTCGAAGACTGGACTGAATAAGGGCAGGATAGGATTGAATAAGGGTAGAATCACATATCGATCCAATTAATCTAAAATAATGTATTTATAAAGGTATAATTTTTTTCTAATTAGAGGGGGCGTTCCAAACAAAGTGCAAACAAGATAACTTCGATACCTAAAAATCTCTTTGAGAGTTTTACGAAAAGGATAAATATTGTCTATAAAGATTGTAATTCTAATGAATTCTAAAATATTAGGATAAACATTATTCACAAAAATCTTAATTCTAGTGGACTTCAAAATATTAAGATAAATATTATTTGCAAGAATCATAATTTTAGGGAATTTAAAAAAATCTCATATTTTTCTATAGATAGATGAGCTCTCATTCTAAAAAGGGTACGTTTCTGATAGTGTCTTAAATATGATCTTTAAGTTTTCAATGTCTAATTTAAGTATTAGAGTATTGGCGCGGGACTTCCCTGGATACGTCCTCTAATCCTTCTCTTTCTTACAAACTCCAAGTAAGTTGATGAAGACATTTCAAGTCAATAAATTTATTATTATGTTCGATCAACAATAGATAGAACTTAAATCAAAGAGAAATTTTCTTTAAGAAAATTCAAAACATAACTCAAAAGCCAAAATGGATGGCATAGTAATAGAGAAAACTAAAAGCATGACTCTCTCATCTTGATCGAAAATGGGCCATGGTTGCTTCTAAGGTGTTGCAATTAGCCGACAATAACAATCCTTTGCTATAAGTCGTCGTTAATATTTTGTGAAATAAACACACAACTAAAATTATGGCAGTATCAAGATCCACATCGGAACAAATTAAAGAAACAAAAAATATGAACACAACACACACAACGAAAACAAAAAAAATGAAAAACACAATGTTTACGTGTTCGAATCAAAATGATCCTACTCACGTCAGGGTTTCACTTTAGTCAATCCATTAAAATAATAACAATGGATTACTGAGATATACAACACGAATCAGAACTGTCTTATTGAATCAAGAAAAAGAATCAAACATAGTACAAAGCTCATGAAAACCATATCAATTCTCAACATTTTCAAGCTATTGTCTTCGCCTCTCTCACACACAACCCCGTGAATATCCCGGTGAAAGAATTGATACTTGATTAGGATTAGGGCTTTCATTGTTTCTCTCTTGCATTTGTTTCTTCTTATGTTTGTGTACATTGAGTTCTTTTGTTCTCTCACATTCCTTCTGTTCTCGAGTGTTAGTGTGTGCAAAAACAATGTGTCTCGATCTGTCAATTGGGATGCCTTATATGCAAAGGGGAGAAATGATGGCAGCTATCTGATTAAGAGTTTCCAGAAGAGATTAATAGCCCACAAGCAACCGGTCATTATACATATATATAAAGCCATATGTAACCCAAATGCAATGCATATTTGTCAATTTATTTAACATAAAAATATAATACCATATACTATGTCTCACTTATATGAATTAATCAAATAACATATAACATATCAATATATTTTAAATCATATATCAAAGTCGTGCTACCATTGCTACAATTTCATTGAAAAATCAAGAAGCCACCATGATGTATAAGGAAATATTAACAATTTATATAGAAATGGTAAAAGATTTTCAATCTTCTAAACCTAAAAGAATACACACACAAACACAATATGAAAACCAACATGTTCACCAACAAGGAAAAAAAAAATCAATGAATAAAAGAGCTATGAAAGAAAATAAGGAAGAACCTATGATGTACAAAAATGTCTTGGGGTGCTCTTTAGTCATTTTCGAAACGTTTTATGTACTGAAACGTCGAGAAATACCAAATAGAACGTTTTGGGATCGTTTTTGCAATTTCAAAAACATTTTAGTCATTTTGTAATATTAACAAAATATTAGAAACTCATTTCCGTCCATAAAGAGAGAATTTTGTCTCTAATCAGCTTTAGTTTTAGATTAAATAACTATTTTTTTTATAATTTTTATATTAAAATTTATATTTACAAAAAGGCCCTTATATTTTTTTATTTATGAATTTTTCTGCAATTTTATTTTTTACTTTTTTAAAAAATATTATTTTTTATTTTTTTCCCTATTATATTTATTTTTTATTTTTATTTCTATTTGTATACAACCTAAGAAAGAACAATCTATGACGTCTTATGAAAAATATTCTCTAATTTTGCTCGCGTTAAAAAAACGCTGTGTTTCTCAGACAACATAACAATTTCAAACATCTTATTACCATGAAAGATTATTGCACTCAGTCTGTGTCTTCCGTCTTCTATCTTGAGAAGATTCTCTCATTGCTATGACTTCTGTTTTGGCTTGATTTTTGGCTGATCGGCGCCGATGGCTGGATAATCCTTGGAAACCTCCGTTTGTTGGACATAATCAATGAAGAGGTGGTTGCCGTGCTCCATGGCCGCCAAATCATCGTCGCCGACGAACCTCTCCCACCCATCTATAACCATGGGCACGCTCCCATATCTGCAACAGCGAACAGCATGACGTCCATGTACCAATCTTTGCCTCTCCAGTCAATGACTGATCAGTATCTTGTGCTTCTTACTCACTTTTTTCTTGGGAATTACAAGCTTGCTGAATTCGACGTCTTCGGGGGTCAGCCGGAGCTAGAACAAAAAATCTTTTGGCTTGAATTCTGGGATGTACACTTTCCCGGAAAATATTTTGTTCCCTGAAAGCCGATCAGAAAATGCTTGCCCTGCAAGCAAACGAGGGAAATTACCATTTTGTTCCGTAGACGGAATTAATTGATTGGGTCGACACACAAATCGTTACCTTTTCAAAAAAAGAGAAAAAGGGTAAAATGGGAAATGTCTCTTTCAACAACCTACATGGGCCAGTGGCGGCCATGGATGTCGGTGAAATGGAGAGTTACCTGCTTAAGAGTGCCGGCATTGGACGCCGGCGACGAGGGGAAGCTGTCGGCGGCAATTTCCTCGGGAATTATTAGCCCGTTGCAACAATAATCCAATTCCAGCTCAAAGAGAAATGTAATTTTGAGTGGCGACAACGATATTGCAGCAATGCTCTCAGATGAGTCTCAGTTAAGCAAATCAAACTTATATAGTTATAAATAGATACATAAAATTATATATATATAGAGGATAAATAACATAATTTGTCTACTAATTCTATCAAAGAATTATTGCCTTACAAATATATAAAAATAAAAAAATAAAAACAAAATTAAAGTTTAGTCGACCAAAGTGTTTAGTGTAGTTCAGGATAATTTTTCAGAACCAGTTTCAGTTGATCAAAGTCAAAGTTCAATTGACCAAACTTTTGTAGAATGTTTTAGTTTGCTTCAAGTAGCAAGTTTAGTTGACCAATATTTAAAGTTTGATATATCAACCAAAGTTTGTCAAATTTCGAAAATTGAACTTTTAATGGAGTTGTTTTTCATGTTACATTTGATCCCACATTTAAGTCAAAAACGACTCATCTTCTCAACTATTTTCATAAAATTTTATCCTATTTTTCTTCAAATCCTTAGATTTATAATCAAAAAAAGGTTTCCTTATTTGGTTAGCTTTAGCTATAAATGCTACAAATGGTCCAACAAGACAAATGAAAGTGATTGATACATAAGCTCTTCTAAGTGTTTCGATCAGCGGAGGGACTCTTTGGATGAATTTTTAACTTACTTGGATAGCATATAATTTTAAGTCTTATAAATACTTGCACAAGTGCCTTCAAAGTGAAGTTTGGAACAAGGACCAAGGATCGAGTCTTGTCAGTGGCAATGTGGGAGCAATCTCTCAAAAATGAGGGGGGCTCCATGTGCGCAATGAGTACTGGTCTAACTACTGTGTCCGGTTGAATAACCATGATTAACCCCCTCATATTCTATCGAGCTGGGTGTGGGGCCACCTGAGGTGAGTGATTCACTTTTTTTGGGACAAGGTCTATGCCCACTTTTGTACAGTTAGATATAAATTTATCCATTTTTCAAAGAGGAATTAAAGTAATAAATCTTTTAACTAGGGGTGTCAAAAAATATCTGAAAACTGGTGAATTGGACCGAATCGAACCGAACCGTACCTTTTGGATTGGTTCTATGGTTCAATGGTTTAGGTTCTGGTTCTAAAAAATTAAGAACCGATATATTTGGTTTGGTTACTGGTTTTTATTTTCAAACCGTGGTTCGAACCGAACCAGAACCGATATTATACTTGTATATATATTATAATTTTTTGGGTATATATATATATACATACGCATAAATATATTATTACTTGTAATTTTAATCTGCTAGTTTTTGTTTTTGTTGTTTGTTATTGTTATTCATGAACTCTTTTATTTCTAGACTTTTATACGCTATTGCTATACTAAATGGTCGATGTAATCTCATTTGATGAGGAGGTAGTTTATGAATTATTTTGTTCTATTTTTACTTCAAGATTTGAGCATTAATGAAATTATAGGTTTATTTTAATTAACAGATTTGTTTGTAATTTTATATTTTACGAAAATGTTTAAAAGTTAAATGTTAATTGGATAGAACCGAAACCGAACCAAAATCGGTCTGATGCGACGGATTGATCATGGTTTGGTTTTATATATGTAATGGTTCGGTTATGGTTCTTATTTTTTCGAAACCGTTAAAAATGGTTCGGTTACTGGATTCTTATAGAACCGGACCAATCCGAATCGTTTACACCTCTATTTTTAACGATGAATAAAACAATAATTATTATAGAATTGATTAATAATATTGTCAAAGCTCATGGAGGTGTATCTGTATTTGGCAGAGTAAGTGAATCTAGTTGTGAAGGAAATGATGTTTACATGAAAATGAAAGAATCTAGTGTGATCAATGAACAAAATATTATAGAATCTAAAATGACTCTAGTGTACAATTAGCTTAATGAATTGTTAAGAGCTTGTATTGGAGTTGGTTTGATTGCCCTAACTATGACAAAATATTTCCAGGTTGATAATGACATTAATGACATCCAAATTTGAAATCTATCAAATGCTAAGAACCCTAACAATAAGGAGGCATTGAATGAAGTATAAAACGAGGAGTTAGACCTTCATTAAACTAACTTATTAATTCTCATATTGGGGCATTCAAAGAATAATGGGTTTAAGACATTAAAACATTAATTTGAATTGTATCATTATTGTTCCAACCTTCATCTTGATCTTTAAAGGAAGGACCGTAAATTTTTTGTTATTATTGTATTTAATTCACTTGTGTGTGAGCAAATCCCATATTGTTTACGAGGCATTTGAGTTGCTACAAGAGCATTCTTGTTAACAAGGAGACTATAGTGAGGCTCGAGCTCCTAACCAAAAACCAAGAATTAATATTGTATTATAAAGTTTTAATTGTTGGACAAAAGTTAAGGTTATTGTTATCTATTATTTTATAGTGAAACCTTTAAACTTTACCTTTAAAAGAGAGGATGTGAGCTCTTAAACTTGAATCTCTATAAAATTTTGTGTTTGTACTCAATTAAGTTCTTATTTGTTCGTCAATATCTATTAATAAAATACACGTTAAATTGCTCATTATATCAAAGGTTTGATAGAAAAATCTATAAATTTTTTGAAAATCCAATTCAATCCATTTCTTCCATTATTTTTCTAGGTAACACACACACACACACACATATATGAAATTTGTAGTAAAATTGTTGTAATATCCCAAAAAATTTACAAATTTTTGACTTTAAGAGATACACATAAAAAAAAAAAGTGTATGAAATAAAAAAAATGCAATTTTAGATGGGCACCACGTGAATCACTAAAAGAAATGGATGAGGGCCAGGTCTAATTCTTAGAAGAGTTGTAGGTGTCTACTTATTTCAATAAAAATCTAGGGTAAGGTGGGAATTCAAAATTCTGAAATGGTAGATTCCTTATGCATTGACTCGTGATGTTGCATCCTCTTATGGCGGGTTACGACAATTGTAATACTCCAAGAGTCAAAAGAATAATAGTATATATCGAGGATAAGTAAGGAAATAAACAATACCAGTTAAATACTTTTTGGGCTGAATATAGGTAAGGAACTCCTGGGTTAAGCGTGCTTGAGCTGGGAAATCTCAAGGATGGGTGAACCCCCTGAGAAGTTTACGTAGACCAATCAGGGTAAGATGTTCCGGTCCTTCCTATCGCTTGATTAGGGATGTTACAAGTGATATCATAATTGATTCTTGGTGAAGGCAGTCCGATGAAGGCTGAGAGTGGTGTCAGGGCTCGAGGGCTTGTACAAGAAACGACTCCTGGAGTCTTTAAAGGGGAGAAGATTTGAGATTAATTGTAAGGTCGTATGACGAAAACGTCATGTGCTCAAGGGGGGGAGAACATAATATCCAAAAGCCTAGAAAAAGATAGTATATATCGAGGATAAGTAAGGAAGAAAATAACACCAATTGAATACTTTTTGAGCTGAATGTGGGCAAAGAACTCCCGAATTAAGCGTGTTTGAGTTAGGGAAGCTCAAGGATGAGTGACCGCTTAGGAAGTTCGCATAAGCTCATTATGATTAGTTGTTCCATTCTTTCTTATCACTCAATACGAGATGTTACAACAATAGTACTCAAGTATTTTTAGGAGTATTCAAATTCTAGTTCGAACCACAAATTTATATTGGAATAGATTGAAATCCCCGATCCAATTCAAGATGGAATAAGTTTACATTGGTCTTAACATTATTCGTCACAAATCATTAATGTTAAAAGTAGGGGTTGAATAGGAATTTCTCAATTCTCAACCAATTCGACAATTCAGTTGGATGGTCATTACTCTTAGTGTTAATGACTTGCATGTAAATGTTATGAATTCAACAATTGGGATTGAATGATTGGTTTACATTACCACCAATTAACAACAAAAAGAATTATGAGTTCAAGAAGAAGCTAAACGGAGTTATTAACTATCCTTCTACTTTTGTTATAACAAAGCAATTAAAGATTAAACTAAGAAACACAGTAGTGATTCATTCTAAGTCTTAATTAATTCTTGCTACTTCCACTAATCCCTCCATGATTATCTTAATCGTTTCTTATAGTCAATGAGGAAATGCCTGGAGTGGGAAGGATGATCCGGCTTGAAGAACTTGATCACATCCATGGCCTCCAAATTACACTCTCTCACAAAATTCTCCCACCCATCGATGATCATGTAAGTATCTCTATCTCCGGCGAACACAAGGAACACGTACCAGTCTTTGCCTCCGGCGTCAGTGAGCTTCAGAATCTCGTGTTTAAGACCCTTTGCCGGGATCCTGACCGCCGGGAAATTCTTCCTCACTTTCTGGCCTGGAATCACCAGCCTGGAGTACTCGACGTCTTGAGGGGTCAGCCGGAGCCGGAACAGAAAGCTTTCCGGCTTGAATTCCGGAACAGAAAAACTAGTTTCGACACTCGGCGTTCTCTGAAACTGAATCAGGAAATGGTTTCGATGCAAATGCGAAGGAGGCAGGTGAAATAGAATGAAGTCCAGAGGCTTCAAGGAGTGGTGGTTGACGATCGCCGACCAGCCCCTTATAAGCATGAAAGCGCGTTCGTCGCCGTAGTAGATGGACTTGGTCCGCCAGGTCCGGCCATGGCTGTCGGTCAAGAGAAGAGTTTCGTCCTTGAGAGTACAGCCGTCGTAATAGTTCTTCGGCAGCGAAGGGAAAAAGTTGGCGGCCAGTTCCGCCGGAATGATCAGCCTGTCGCTGCAATTTATTTCCAGCCCGAATAGAGGTTTCATTTCTAGCCAGGGCGCCGGCGATCCGACGATGGTCCCGGACCCATCTCTGTTAAATGAGTAATTAATAAGAACGCAATCCCACAAAACAAGATGATGAAACGAGTTCTCAACTGTTCCTTGCCAATTCATTGATGAAGAAGAGAAGATTGATTCAAGATGCATGTTAGTTAAGGAACCTGCAGGCAGCTGCTTGAAGCAAATTGGGGCCAAGCTTTCGTTTCTTTAATGGCAAATTGGAGCCATCTTCTTCCGATGGCTTTGCAGTGATGGCGATCGTTGGGTCAGATGATGACTTCGTTGATTCATCATCATTTTCCCGCGCTTTCTCCGCTTCTTCTTCTTCTTCATTTTTCCCTTCTTTGTCTCTTGGACGCGCATCAAAGTCAGTGCTTTCTGACATTTTCTTGACTCTTTTCTTGCATCCGGCGAGAAGATATATATATATATATATATAGAGAGAGAGAGAGAGAGATTTTCTTGAACTCTTTTGTTATTAGTTTGGTTGCATGGTCTCTGGTTAGACGGCGGTTACAAATTCTGCCATTTCATAATTAAGCGTGCCCATTATTATTTAAAAAAAATTAAATAAGACTGTTGTGTCCAGAAAAGTGGCTCAAGCTCGCAAAAAGGGACCCAAAAGACTATCAAAAATAGAAATTTACGAGGATAAGTCACAAAGCACGAAGTCATTGGATGATCCAAAGACCAAGAAATAACTGAGTGAGTTCATTTAAGGGTCTCTCTTGAGCAATTTGAAAAATTCTAAATCGGAAGCCTCTCTTTTAAATGCGTGAGAGACCCTTATGAGAGATTATAATTAAACCCAAAAATATTTGATCTGTAGATATATTCATTTAAGATCGTGTGAAGAATAGGGTCAATCTTACCTTTAATATGCTTGCTTACAAATTTGAAAAATGCTTGTTATACTCGTTGAAAATTATAACTATCTGTCAGTCTCATTCCTCTTATGAATAAATATGAGAACCGTCCTCTATCACAAGGTATATTCTTAAAAGTATACTTGTATTTCAATTCTATTTTCTTTACATTTAATATGCTTATATGGAGAATGACTTAAACATTGAAAGGTCCACGCACATGGGAGGTCACCTGCTTCCCTGATCGATTTCTTCCTTATAGGTCACTCACAATTAGATTACCCATATCAAGATCGAGACACTCTTGCATAAAAAATTTATTATTATATCTGATAACAACAAAGATAAATATTGGTGTTAAGGTTCAAATTTCGATTCAAATAGAAAATCTAGTCTGGCTCAAAACTAAATAAGTTCAGTTCCATGTAGGGTCTGAAAGTTTGGAAAAATCAATCTTTGGATGGATTCTAATTTTAATTCAATGACCAAATAAATTACTATATATATATATATATAATTAGACGGATCGAATACTCCTTTATAGTGATAAAATTATTTAAAAAATAAGTAAAAAATAGTTATTATTTAGAAGTTATAAGTTAAAATATTTTTAAGATAACACAAACATGATAGATGTCAATTAGTTTGGAATATTTTCGATTGGGTAATTAATGTTTGAGTAAATAAATTTTATTTTAAAAATAAGATAAAATAAATATAATTTGTCTAAAAAAGCTTGTTGAAAAATTATTTGTAGTCGCCTGCTTGTAGAAATATTTAAATAAAATTTAATTGAAAAAATTAAAACTAATGGGAAAAATTGATGGGAAATATGTCATAAATTAAAAAAAGATTATTATGAAAAATTCGAGGGGTCCCGCTACATAGTTAGTCTTTGGTTTGGGACATTCGACCATATTTTAAAACCCACTGTTTGTCTCCTTTCAAACTAAAATGTACGGACAAGTGAAAAGTCAAGAGCCTAACCCCTCAAAATAGACATAGATGATCGCAATCTGCACGGAGATAAACTTGAACTTATAATCTTGTGATAACCCAATCTCCTGAACATATGCGATGGACTGTTTGCGCTACCTCAAGAAGTTAAATTTTAAAAAACATGTGTGGTGGAAATACTAATATTTTAAAAAAACCAAATTTAAAAAAATGTTAGTATTTCTATGTACGTGAAAAAACTCAAAGAAATTCTTTATATTTAAAAAAGTGATTGTTATTGATAGCATCTTAAATGAACTTATGGATTAGTTGCTTTGACAGCTCAAAATTTAATTTGATTTGGGTTCACTTAAGCTTGATTAGTAAATAATTAAACAATCTAAACTTGAGTTTTTTAAGCATATGAGCAAACTCATGATTTATTTATAAGTTCGTAGTTTTAGTATGGATATCTATACATCACTTTTATTTTCGATCAATATGATACATGACATTCTTTTCTCAGAACATTCGACTATGATATCATTTTTGCTTTCCACCTTCTTAAGAGACTGGAAAGGTTTTTTTTTCACTAAATATTTTAATTTTTTTAAAATTAGCTAGTGATAATGTGACACTTTTTATCTTGACTTTATATTTATATTATTATACAAGCAAACATTAAGTTTTGATATTATGATTTATGAAGTAACTTTACCATTACACAAAAACTTAATATTTGATTTAAAATAAAATTTTAAAATTACTCTTAAATTCTACCCAATGAACATTTATATAAATTTTTTAATTTTTTGCATATGCTTAGCATAGGTCACCTCATTAGTCTTTAATAAGGCCAATAATTACGATATTAGAAAAATAACCAACTTAAATTATCGTACTTATGGTCTAACAAATTAAAAGATAATTAATATATTTCTTAAATCATCGTACTTGAAAATCACAAGTATGATTTAAGTTAATCAAAATGGTAGCACATTTATTTTCAAGTGTGCTTGTCTTCTTCATTACTATGCAAATCTTTGTGAAATAACTCCGATGAGAAGAAAAAGAAGGTGCTAAAAGACTTTTTCGGACCAACCCTAGACACTTCAAAATCTTTTTGCAAATTTGTTACCATTTTGAGTAAAGAGATAGATAAATAGGCACATCTGACTGCACTAATCGAGGCATTTGTACATAACAACAAATTAATTTATCAAATTACGTGTGTTTTTGTTTTCACAAGTTGTTGATCCAACTTTCATTTTTCTTAATGGAAATGATATTGAACATATTTTTACTTTTACAAACATCAATCGTTTGAAAATAGTGTTTAGAAAACCAACTAAAAGATATATACAAAGTAATTGCCACACATGCAACCAAAGAATAAGTTGATCAAAAGAAATACTATTGCAACAGGCTAACAATGCATCAAATTGAGTAGAGCAAAAGAATATAGGATAATTATGTGAAAATAGAGGATTATCTGAAAAAAATTGAACTTATCATTGTTGGAATTCTTATTTAGTGGTCTGTCATTAGTTATAAAATAATTTGAGTTTCGACAAAATAAACTAAAGCATTTGGTTCGGGATAGATAGCTCGATGCCTTTTTGTTAGGCTTTACACATCAAGTAAATCTTGTGTCGACAATGACTAATGCAGATTAAGGGTTTAATCAAACAAAACTATTTAAAGTTGAGCCCCATTTAGTAACCCATTGCAAGGAAGGATTAACAAATTAATAGAAATCTCGTGCAAGGAAGGATTAAAAAATTAACGAGAAGGCCATGAAAATTAACAAGAAAACCAAGCAAACCTTTATTTATTCATTTGATTGGGGGGGGGGGGGGACACACGATAGAAAACAAGAAAGCCAAGATGACCAATGCCCCACATTTTTAAGTTTTTATTAGCCCAGTTGGATCAAGGGCTCAAAAAGGAGGACAATGTCAAATTAGCCAAGTCTAAAGGGGTTAACTGTATTTTCAAAAAGACGATGAACTGATGTGCAAGCTAACCACTTATTTATGAGAATTACTAACTTATCCTTCTACTTTGTCATAACCACACCTAGCCCCCATTCTAGTTTCTGAACAGCTAACAGTTTAAAGCAAACATTAAGCAAAGACTACATATGATTAATCACTACTAAGCCTTGCCAGTTGCCACTTTCATTCCTTACCGGCCGCGGCATCTGTATTTGAGCTTTGGCCGCTTGGCGCAATTGCTTCCATGGCTTCCATCAGCTTGAGGACCAGCAGGGTCAATCCTCACCACCTTCCCTCGCTTCCCATAGTCCACAAGGAAGTGCTTCGAGTGGGAAGGATGATCCAGTTTATAGAACTTGATCACATCCATGGCTCCCAATCTGCGCTCCCTCACAAAGCTCTCCCACCCATCGATGATCATGTAAGCATCTTTATCTCCAGCGAACACCAGGATCATGTACCAATCTTTGCCCCGGGCATCAGTCAACCTTAGTATCTCGTGCTTAAGAGCCGGAAACTCCGTCTCCGGGATCCTAACTGCTGGGAAATACGTCCTCACTACATGACCAGGAATCACGAGCCTGTAGTACCCAACATCCTGATGGGTCAGCCGTAGAGCGAACAGAAAGTTTTCCGGCTTGAATTCCAGAACATCCAGAGACCACCAATCAGGTTCTTCATGATACTCAATCGGGAAACGGTTTTTGTGTAAACGGGCAGGGGGAGTGTAAAATCCGATTAGGTCTTGAGGTTTCCGGCAGTAGTGGTTCACGATATTCGGCCAACCCCTTAGAACCATGAAAGCAGCTTCGTCTTCATAGTATATGAGCTTGGTTTTCACAGATCTGGCCATCGATGGTCAAGAGTAGAAGTTCCTTCTTAACAGTGCCATCGAGAGGCGGCAAGGCCGGGAAAAAGTCGGCTGCTAACTTCTCGGGAATGATCAGCCTGTTGCTCCAGTTCAACTCCAGTTCGAAGAGAAGATTAAGACCAAATGGTCGTTGGGGCAATTCAACAATAACGTTGCGTTGTCTGTCCGGCGGCTCTCTGTTAAATTGGGCCAAGATAAACAAGCAATTAATTTGATCAATTCGATCTCACACACACTGTATGCATATATATGTATGAATAATGCATATGAATGAATCAATTGATAAATCTGTATCTTCTTACAGTTGCAGATTAAGATGACGAAACAGATAAAGGGTTTCATTTCCTCACTGATAATATTATATTTTATACATTGGGGACGAAATTGAGTGTTTGTCACTAATGGTCAAGCATTAGTGATAAAATTTTACTTGTCCCTGTAAATTCGTAGCTAAAGTGTTAGATTTCTTGTAGAAATATAATCTGCAAATCAAGAGTCTTAGATATGAGCTCAAAATTAAAGAAAGAAGATGCAATCTTATCGTATCGATCAAGATTTTTCCTTTTTCTTTTTTGGAAGTTATAGAGAGTGCATCGAAAATATTGCACATCTGTACCTGTAAATGGTGAAGATTTAAGATGAACCTGGGTTCTTCTGCTTCAATAATTATGGAACCACTTGGGATTTGGCTACTTCCTTCTTCAAAGAGGCCACAAAGCTTTAGTTTCATCCCTAATTGCAAACTCGAACCTTTTTTTTGGGACGACAGAGCTACGTTGTGTTTTTCTGATTCATTAATACCCTTACCTTTATCTTTCTCTTTCTCGTTGCTCTTTTCTTGAACATTTGATTTCTTCCTTTCTACTTCATAGTCGCTCTAGCGTCGATCGAAATCGCTGCTTGCAGGCATTTTCTTGGCTAGTTTTCTTGCTTTGTGAGACCTAGCAAGACTGGAATGATATTTATAGAATTTCTTCATTTTCTCACTAATTTAATGCTTGCATATGATCTGTTTGGTGGTTGGCTATTTGTATTTCATTACTATGCTTGTTGATCATAAATATATTGTAATATTACACGCAATAGAATATCGAGGAAATATTTTGTAATATTTCATGTAATAGAATATTGAGGAAATATTTTGTAATATTACAAAATATTACAATATCGTAATAAAATATCGTATAAATAATGCTTCTTGATCATAAACATATTATAATATTACACGTAATAAAACATCGAATAAATAATGTTGTTGATCATAAATATACTGTAATATTACACATGATAAAATATTGAATAAATTACACTTGATGTCTCTGAATTCTACTTAATTATAATTTTACTCTCCACATCATAAATATATATATAGTGACCTACTTTATAAAAGTTGTATCACATTACCCCACAATGGTGAGCTAAATAAATTGAAAATGCTTATTTCAACAAGAGAGAAAAAAAAAAAAAGAAAGAAGAAGAATGTATTATCCAAGATTGATATAAAGACTTTAAGTGAATGAATTCAACGAATCATCGATGTTCTTACACACTTATAACCAAAGAAGATAAATTTATATATAAAAATAAATTAGAGGTATATTAAGTGTATGTATTTTCTCTTCTCTATCTTTTTCTCTCTCTTTCTCCCTTTTGTCTTTTGATGCCTTCAATAATGCTCGCTTTCTCTAAAGCTGTTATTGCTTCAAAATTATTATTTTCTTTACTCCCAACTTCCAACTAAAAATGTCCATTATCATTTCTAGCAAAATAAAAGTACTAAAAGTGATCTATATACATGGACGCATTTAATCGAAAACCAAAAACGATAAATAAAACCCAAATTGACCCGAAGAATTTAGGTGAATGAATTCAATGAATTATTAATGTCTCTTAAACACATATAACCAAAGTATAGATTCAATTATACATTAAAAAAAATCAATATCTCTTAAACACTTATAACCAAAATAGATTCATTTGTATAAAAGGAAAAAATTGGGGCATATGTTGAGTGTGTGCACTCTATTTCCCTCTATCTCCCTCTATTTTTTTATGCCTTTAATAATACATGCTATCTCTAAAGCTATTTTGATTGTCTTTGTTTTGAAAACTATCACTTCTTCCACTCCAAACTTCACACTAAAAGGATTCATTGTCATTTATAGTAAAATAAAAGAAATCCATATATATGGATATAGAAATATTATGAAAATTAATTACATGTTTAAGCGAAAACCAAAAATGCCAAAATCCAAATTGATGTAGAGAATTTGGATGAGTTTTAATGAATCATCAATGTCTCTTATACTTCTATAAATCGAAAAAGATTCATTTATATATCAAAAAAATCATAGGACATCAATAAATCATCACCAAATATGAAACCCCAAATTGATACAGAAAATTTAAATGAATGAATTAAATATATCATCTACGTCTCTTACACACTTATGATTCACGGAAGATTCATTAAAAAAAAAAAAAAACATTAAGGGGTGTTGAGTAGGTGCTCTCTCTCCCCATCTCTTTTTTAATGCCTTAAATAATGCACGGTTTCTCTAAAGCCATTTTGTTTTTGGAAAATACTATTAGTACACCTTGGACTACGCAAAGGTGTACCAATAGTAAAAAAATCTCTCATGAGACGTATGGAGGCAAGGGGTATTTTTATCATAATACCCCTTTGTATAGTTTAAGATGTACAAAAGTGATGTGCATCTATCATGATTCTTTGTTTTTCTATGGCTTTTGATGATACCCGAGAATCCATCCACTAGCGATGTCTTACTTGGCCTCAGCGGTTCACTAGCCCAGCCATGCTTAACTTCAGCCTCTTGGTTAGGCGACACTCTACTTTGGCCTTTGTATTCCATAAAGGCCTTATTAGACTAAGTGAAGGGTCCTTCATGGACTCATAAACAAACTAATCTTGCATACGACTAGAAGTCCTATTTCGACAAAAACTCTCACCAATTATTAAATGATGTGTTTAACTAGGATTTAAAATAATTTCTCGAAATCTAGCAATCCAACTAGATCCCAATAAATTTGGGATAAATCATTTCTCCTAAATCTTAAGAAAATCGTCTTTACATATTAAAACTATCTCTCACTACAAAAAACTGGCATTTAGCTGCGGTTTTTTTTGCATTTAGCGGCGATTTTTAGCGGCCATCGTGGAGCATTTAGCGGCGGTTTTGACCAACCGCTGGAATAACCACCGCTAAATCACTAATTTTGCAGCGGTTTTAAAACCGTCGCAAAATCAGTGATTTAGCGGCGGTTTTTTTAATTTTAGCGGCGGTTTGTAAATTATTAATGCAAGTTTTGGAGGGAAATTTCTTTTTTGAAAACTAAATTAAATATTTTAATGAATTTTGCGACGGTTTTGAAAAATTGTCGCAAATATTAATTTAATTTTAATTATAAATTATTTAATTATTTTTGAATTTAGCGGCTGTTTTTCAGAAACTGCCGCTAAATTAAATTTTATTTTTTAATTTTTTAATTATTTTCTAAATTTAGCGGCAATTTTTTGAAAACATCAGCAAATTGTAAAAAAAACTGCCGCTAAAATAGTAATTTGCGGCGGTTTGCAAACCGCCGCAAAATTTCATTTTTTGCGACGGTTTTAGAAACAGCCGCTAAAAATCAATTTTTTTGTAGTGTCTTTGGAATTGTTGATGACAATTGTAACGCCTGTCTTTTATTTCTAATTTATAAATGGGAAAGACAATATGGGATATTAATTCTTTTTGAAATATTTTTGAAGTAATACTTATTTCTCATATTTGAATATGGGACTAATTTACACGTTAGAGCTGTTGATGTTAAATCTTGTGGTTTTCCTTTTTAGTCGCTCAATCATATGACTCACATAAGACAAGTACTACTCAACAACTTGTTGAATTTTAAGTTATCTAATTTTGAAAATTTCACAAAATTAGAAAATCCATGAATCAACATTGTGTTAAAATATCAACTCCAAATGACATTATTTGACCCATCAAGAAACTTCATAAAGTTCATTATTCACTATTGTGTTGTAGCTGTGACACACTTTAGTATTTTAAATATGTCAGCGATCAAACATTTGTCTTTTGGTATAATCCATACACCATTAAAAAGTTTATTTAATGGACTACGACATATCAATTTCATTTTATTTTGTGAAGGCTCAAAGTCAACTAACCTAACTAAGCAACTACACTACACAAATGTTACGAAGTTGGGCATATCTTTTAATATAAAACTCGAACAGACCTAAAATCAAATTTGTTAAAAACTAAGCTTATTTTTACGTCTTTTGAAAAATTTTCATGATTTTACATTTTATTTAAGGGTTAATAACAATGAAAAACAAAACTTTATCACATTTTTACAATTTAATCCAAATATTTCAATTTTGACAATTAACTCTTGATTTGGTTGATTGGTTGTACTTTTATTTACGACTCGAATCCAATTCGAGAGACTTATTTGGTTGCTAACATGGCACACCACCTAACATTTTAGAACATTTGAGTGGCTCCACGTTGACACATGTGAAAAAAAGTAAATGATATGTTAAAAATACACACACACATACAAATGGGTAGGTAGATGATGGCGATGGCAATGAAAATTGATTTGGAAGCTGGTGTGGCTAAAGACTCGGTATGGGAACTATTTACGGGAACTAGCTAGGGCTAATAGTGATTTTGAAACAACCATACCAGCTTTCAGATCGAAGATAGTTCCTGATCGAGTCTTCAACCGCACCAACTTCCAGATCGATCGTTGCCTCTAGCCTTGCACCATTGCCATTGTCGCATGCTCACGCTTCTGTGTGTGTGTGTGTGTATATTTAACATATCATTTTATTTTTTTTACATGTGTCAACCGAGGCTTACTTAAATATTTTAAAATATCAAGTGACGTGCCACGTCAACAGAAGCACATGTCTCTCAAATCGGATTTGGGTCGTGAATAAAATTATAATCAATCAACCAAATTCTCAACAATATAGAATTATTTGCAACAATGTTCTATTTCATATTATTTAGATAGGTTTCACAAAAATAATCATCACAAAATTTAAAAAAATCCCTATCAACTAAAAGGGTGAGAAAAAAAGAGTTTTAATGCGCTTTGGGTGACTGGATGAGCGATTTCCAGTGAGAATAGTAGCATAATTGTAACAGCCCATAACTTATTCAGGGCGTGTTATGCCTTAGGAAATTTGGACATTTTTTTTTTAAACATTATTTTAAAAATTCCCTAAGACCGTGTCTAGTGCCAGATAAAATATCTAGACTAGAAATAAATGTAAGCGGAAGCTGAATCGAACCTGCTCATGGAAATACATAATTTTAATAACTGTACATGGCATTAAATACAAATACATAAAGCGTTTGATTACAATATTCACAAATCTTAAACTATTCATATTACAACATGGTACGTTTTCTTGCATCTCGATGTTTGTGTCACTACACATCGCCCATCTCTGAACCATCTCTGCAAGCCCCGGCTGGAACGTTGAATGTTCCAGGGGCGAACCCATGTTAGATGATGAATCATCTAAGTAAGAACACCAATGCAATGTCATGAGTGTATGCAATGTCTTTCCTCGTAGGTGTCAACTGCACCCCTCATGCTGCCTACCATTTTAGCGGCCACCTCTTTCGAAGCCGGGGTGTATGGGTGCACCCTTGGTAAGGCCAGCGGTGCCAGTTCGTACTCCCTACGGCCTCATATGCGTGTGATCAATAGTATTATCGTGCATGTATGCGTTTCATAGTCATGTAATTGATGCAACCTATGTGATGATTCATATCATAGCATGTCAATATGAATAAAGCATTTACATTTACACTTGTATTAAATTTAGGCGGCATACTTACTGGTAATCTGTCTCGAACTACGTGTCTAGTGGCTATCCCTTAGTTTCCTTGCTCACAAGGGCCCCTACAATATAAATTTATTTTTAGAATACCGTTTGCTATAATTTCTTTCTTTTTTTTTCTAAGCTTTATTTCTTCCAAAATTACATAATAATTATCTAGGCTTCATAAAAATTAACTTTCTTTTTACCAACATTCCTTGAATAACATTCTTAGCATTCTGGAATTTTTCTTGTAATTTTATAACCTTAAATTCCTAATTTCCCTTATTTCATAATAGCTAAATATGTAATTATTACATAATAATTACTTAATCTTTCAATTTATTAAATTTCTTTTTTTTTCTAATATTTCTTAAATAACAATTATAACATTCTGAAATATTTTTTGAAATTTTCAGAATCAAAAAACCTATTTTTCTTTATTTCTCTAATAGAAAAATTTACTTAAATTACCTAATAGTTACCTAAAATTTCATTTATTCCATTTCTTTTTACTGACATTTCTTAGATACTACCTTTAACATTCTAAAATTTTCTTTGGAATTTTTTAGGATTAAATTCCTATTTTTATTTATTTCTTTAATGAAAATATCTACTTAAATTACATAATAATTACCTAAAATTTCATTTTATTCCATTTCTTTCTACTTATTTTTCTTAAATAACAATTACAGCATTCTGATTTTTTTTTTGAAATTTTCAGAATTTAATTCCTATTTTTCATTATTTTTCCATAATAGAAAAACCTACTTAAATAATTAATTAATTTACCATTTCCAGAAAATTACACATTAAATAAATCATAAACATTATTTCAACTTTAAAATAAAATTTTCAAAATTTTCTTTTATTTCTTTTATTTTCTTTTATTTTCTTTCTTTTTTTTTATTTTCTTTTCTGACGGGCGCGTGAGTTGCACGCGCCGTCTTCCCACTCGCGGGCGCGTGCAGCTCACGTGCCCGACTGGCTCGTCTTCCTCGGCGAGCACTTCGTCGCCGGCCGGCCATTCGACCTCCAAACTTAAATTTTCTACTCCTAAACTCTATATCACAACATTACGAACACATTGGTACAAAAATTTCCACAAAATAGGATCAAACTTACCTCGATTTTGGCACTTGAACTCTCGGCTCCGGCGAGGCGCAACTTTCCGGCGAAGCTTCGATTCGCCTTCTCCTTGCTCCGTTGGCCTCCAAACTCTCCAAAAACGAAGCCCAAGACTCGAAGACCAGAACCCCACTCTCTAATCTCACAAAATCACTCTCAAATGACCGATCTAAGCTTCACAACTTTCGGATGAAATGGGCAACGCAAACTCGGCTATTTATAGCCTATTTTCGACGTGCCTTGCCTCACCACCGTCGAC
The DNA here is from genome assembly GCA_036245055.1 of Diospyros kaki. Taxonomy (NCBI): domain Eukaryota; kingdom Viridiplantae; phylum Streptophyta; class Magnoliopsida; order Ericales; family Ebenaceae; genus Diospyros; species Diospyros kaki. The sequence continues at coordinate 2,370,997 of BSEG01000002.1, read as the reverse complement.
CACGCGTCCTGGGGGCCGTACTCCGGTCGTTTCAACCATTAAAACCCTTCCTTAACCCTTAAGCATGGATTTGCAGGCGCGGCCATGCTCTGGCCGCGCGCTGCTTCTGCAAAAATCTGATTTTCCAGATTTTTTTTTTATACACATTTATCATTTACATAAAATTATATATATACGTTTAACATACAACATACATACACATTATAATTTTATTTAATTCTTTTAATCCTATATCAAATTTATTTATTTATTTTTTATAAGTACACTTTTAATTAATTACATATCTAATAAATCATTAATTTTATTTATAACACTTAGGGTATTACAATAATAGCACACAAGTTTTCAAAAGTACCGACTACCAAAAAAAGGAAGGATTTGCAGCAAATGCAGCAACTATTGACTGCCACAAGCGTCAACAACGATGACTGGATTACTCGGAAAAGAAATGATACGGAGGTCATTTTCAAGAAAGTTGGAATTTTTCAATAGGTGACTCTTTTACCCAATCTTTCTAGGTTATTGCACTTAGACCCAATAATTTCTGAAAATTATGAATTTTACTTCAATTTTTGAAGAAAGTTATGAGCAACTTGAAATTTATTTATTATTGCAAATATGCCCATTAAACTTGCGTAAAATGTACTTTGACATGAAATTGGTGTTTTCCTTAAATTTTGAATTATGAGCTCGTATGTCATGACATGTATGCATTTAATGCCCTTATAGCTTGGTGGATAACGAGATATATAAAATTCACTAGCAATGGGGTGATTCGTGAGTTCAGTGTAAATCAAATGGCGTGGGTTGCTTGTTCTATTAAATTTTTTAGCAATCCTTGCATTGTTAGTTATTATATATATAATGTCCTAGTATATATTTTCAGATGTTCACGTGCATAAAATATTTCGAGGCATTACTTGGTAATATATCACCTAATTGGCATATTCTCATATGCTAACAAGTGATTCGAGCTCTTCCAAACAAAAAATAAATAAATAAATAAATGGATAAGTACATTGTGAAAATTTGCATTGTATTTACTTACGTATTGTTTTTCATTTAAATTTTATGGAACCTGATTTTTGGGGGTATGTAATAAATAATGTGGATGCCTAAATTTCTCTTACGAATTTGTTAATTTGGTTCAATCTTTACAACTAGTTTACTTTGATTTAGTTTTCTTAATTATTTTTAAAAAATTTATTGGAAATTTTGAAAATTTATTTACATTAAAAAAAACATTTTTTCTAAATTTAAAAAAAACAATGCATCAAAAAATTGGGACATTACAAAAAGGAATGGAATAAGAATAATTATTGGTGGTTTTTGGGTTGCCTTCACTGTGGTACCCGAGACAATCCACTGCAGTGGAAATTGAAAAGGTAGCTGCACACCATCCAATGGTACACTTCTACACCTTGCGAGCTATGAAAGTGCTCACGGACAGTTGTTTAATTTGTTTAATTTCTTTTCTCTGTTGAAAATTTCACATTTCTTTCTTGGAGCTGTAACTCCGCTGTTTAATTTACTTCATCCTGCTGGAAATTTGTTTGTGTGCAAGTTTGTTTTTGTTCTAAATTGGATTTTGTGACTGCGTGAAGGTTGTATAAGTCCAGTTATATTTTGTTTGTTTTTCCAAAGGGGACTGAACATGGTTTCTGGTCTATGGCAACTATTAATCATTGCAGTATCTAAGATAACCCACTGCATAGTCAAATGTGCAGTGGAAATTGAAAATGCAGCTGTCTGTCATCCATTAAAACTCATCTACAGATTCCAAGAATTACATGTTTTTCACAGATCCAGGTTTAATTCTATTTCGGGTAAGCAAAAAAAATAAACAAAACATAATAAAATACCAGAATAGAAACTAGAAATGGGCGAGAAATGGATTTGACGGCTGTTTTGTTATAATAGATATATAGATATTGGGGCATTCAAAGAATAAGGGGTTTAAGACATTAAAACATTCATTTGAGTTGTATCATTATTGTTCCAACCTTCATCTTGATCTTTTAAGGAAGGATCGTAAATCTTTTGTTATTATTGTATTTAATTCACTTGTGTGTGAGCAAATCCCACATTGTTTATGAGGGATTTGAGTTGCTGCAAAAGCATTCTTGTTAACAAGGAGACTATATTGAGGTTCGAGCTCCTAACCAAAAACCAAGGATTAGTATTGTATTAAAGTTTTAGTTGTTGGACAAAAGTTAAGGTTATTAAGTTATATATTGTTTTATAGTGAAACCTTTAAATTTTACCTTTAAAAAAAAGGACATGAGCTCTTAAAGTTGAATCTCTATGAAATTTTGTATTTGTACTTGATTAAGTTCTTATTTGTTCGTCAATATCTATTAGTAGAATACACTTTAAAATGCTCATTATATCAAAGGTTTGATAGAAAAATTTAAAATTTTTTTGAAAATCCAACTCAATCCATTTCTTCGATTATTTTTCTAGGTAACACACACACACACACACATATATATATATGAAATTTGTAGTAAAATTGTTGTACTATCCCAAAAATTTTACAAATTTTTGACTTTAAGAGATACACAAAAAAAAAAAAAATGAGTGTATGAAATAAAAAAAATGTAATTTTAGATGGGCACAAGTGAATCACTAAAAGATACGGATCAGGGCCAAGTGTAATTCTTAGAAGAGTTATAGGTGTTTACTTGAGAATTTCAATAAAAACCTAGGGCAAGTTGGGAATTCAAAATTCTCAAATGAGAGATTCCTTAATTATGCATCGACTCGTGACGTCGCATCCTCCCATGGCGGGTTACGATAATAGTACTCAAGTATTTTTACGAGTATTCAAATTCCAACCAATTCAACAGAATAAGTTTAGTCTTAATATTATTCGTCACGAATCAATGTTAAAAGTAAGTTTACTCTAGTCTGAATAGGAATTTCTCAATTCTCAACCAATTTGATAACCCAAATCAAATTGATTATAACTTGAACTTATAATCTTGTGATAACCCAATTTCCTAAACATATGCGGTGGACTATTTGTGCTATCTCAAGAAGTTAAATTTTAAAAAAAATGTGTGGTGAAAAAACTCAAAGAAATTCTTTATATTTAAAAAAATGATTGTTATTGATAGCATCTTAAATGAACTTATGGATTAGTTGCTTTGACAGCTCAAAATTCAATTTGATTTGGGTTGGCTTAAGCTTGATTAGTAAATAATTAAACAATCTAAATTTGAGTTTTTTAAGCTTATGAGCAAACTCATGGTTTAATTATAAGTTCGTAGTTTTAGTATAGATATCTATGTGTCACTTTTATTTTTCATTAAGAAAAATTAATTTGATATCATTAATTAAGAAAAAGTGTACAGGAACGACGAATCGAGATATTTGTACATAACAACAAATTAATTTATCAAATTACGTGTGTTTTTATTTTCACAAGTTGTCGATCCAAGTCAGGTTCTTCATGACACTTGTTCATCGTTCCTGTACACCTTGTGCCGGGGGGGATGGTGTGGATGCACCGGGTATGTCCCTCATCGGTTGCCCAGAGGGCAACCACTGAGGGGCTCATAAGTGCGGTGGGTCTACTGGTCGTCGAATGGCGATAGCTGAGAGCTAACCCGCAGCTATGGGCCCCACGATGATGACACGATGTGTGTAACACCCCAAGAGCCTAGAGGAAGGTAGTATATATCGAGAATAAGGAAGGAAAGAAACAACACCAGCTGGATACCTTTTGGGCTGAATGTAGGCAGAGAACTCTCAAGTTAAGCGTGCTTGACCTGGGGCAATCCAGGGATGGGTGACCCCCCTGGGAAGTTCGTGTAGGCCCATCAGGGTAAGTTGTCCCGGACCTTCCTATCGGTCGATGCGGGGTGTTACAAAAATGTGTGTCAACATTTGGCGCCGTCTGTGGGAAACCCCATAATGGTCCCTACAACCCCGGATAAGGGAGGGGCCGATAGAGCCCCACCACACCTGCCGGGGGGGATGGTGTGGATGCACAGGGTATGTCCCTCATCGGTTGCCCAGAGGGCAACCACTGAGAGGCTCATAAGTGCGGTGGGCCTACTGGTTGTCGAATGGCGATAGCTGAGAGCTAACCCGCAGCTATGGGCCCCACGATGATGACACGATGTGTGTAACACCCCAAGAGCTTAGAGGAATGTAGTATATATCGAGAATAAGGAAGGAAGGAAACAACACCAGCTGGATACCTTTTGGGCTGAATGTAGGCAGAGAACTCCCAAGTTAAGCGTGCTTGACCTGGGGCAATCCAGGGATGGGTGACCCCCCTGGGAAGTTCGCGTAGGCCCATCAGGATAAGTTGTCCCGGACTTTCCTATCGCTCAATGCGGGGTGTTACAAAAATGTGTGTCAACATTTGTTTACGCATTTCCCGTACGGGCTAGACTCGCTCTGATGGGCCGACCCGATCGCCTGGAAACAAGAAGGCCCAAACGACCTCACTGGAGGAGGTCGTTTCACTACCAAAAACCGAACTTATAAAGCGACATCTGGCGAACTCCCGACACGCCTTCAAACGAGTTGAAGCCATCTGCGAGCGAACTCTAGGGAGTATCCTTCAGATCGCTGGACCACCGAGGGTGCTGGCCCGAAAACGATCAGCTCGCATAAAGTGGTAAAAGCTGTTAAGAAGTCAGAAGTAGGGACCATCCACCGCCACAGCCCATGCTCCTCGAAGATGAAGATCCCACTTACGTTTTTGTACAGATGATAAGGACGGTTTGTCCCCCACTACATCGTCTTTTTATTTCTATATGATATTCAAATTGTAAAGGTCCCCTCGAATATAAATAAGGGGCAGAAGTAACAAAAAAGGGGAGAAATGATCAGAAAATCGTCATTCTGAAAGAATAATCAGAGGGCGGACGTGGAGTAGGCATCGTTCTGGCCGAACCACGTAAAAAATCGCTGAGTGTCCTTTATTAGGATCTAAAAAACTTCCCTTCTTCTCATCGTGACCCATAACAATTCATTGCGGCCTAAAAAACGAATCACACTCAACTGAAATTGAACGTTGACATTTTGGCGCTAGAGGAAGGGGCCGCTCTGATCAATAGCCATGGCAAGATGAAGGAATACTTGAAGTTCCGAGGCAGTGGTCAACCCTCCAGAGAATCACCGCGACAGACTGCGAGACTTTCCACTAAACGGAGGGCCCGTTGCTCCTACAGCAGACATCCCTTTACCACCGCCCACCGGAGACGCCGCTGGAATACCGCCGCGGATTCCTGTTCAACCCGCGAGCCAAATTGCTGGGACTGGAACAATCCGGGACTGGCAGCAACGCCAGGAGGCGTTAGAAAATACAGTGATGCAGCTTGCAGATGCGGTCAGGATTCTGGCCCAAGCCCAAGTACGAGCCGCCCATGACCGACCGGCTTCGCCCCGAAGAAATCGCCAGCCACGGGAGGAACGACCTCCGCCTGAGGAGGAGGATATTGGAGACAACTACCCGCTCCCAAACCACCGCTCCTCGGACCGGGAAAGAAGCAGGCGGTCGCAGGCCCAACAATTGGTGGGCCCAGACTCGACTGTGGAGGAGTTATATCAGAGAGTCCGGTAGCTGGAGGAAAGGCAAGGGGTCCGCAGCCAGAGTAATGGCCGTGGGGACAGGACGCCGTTCACCAGAGAGGTCGAACTTGAGCCCTTCCCCCGAAGATTCAAAGTCCCAAGCATGCCACAATACAATGGGGACAGCGATCCCTATGATTACCTGGATGCATACAACGTACAAATGGACTTACAGACAACCAGCTCGCTGGTTAAATGCCGCGCCTTCCCGGCAGTCCTGGCGATATTCCCTGGGCTTGGTTTAGAAACCTCCCGCCTCGCAGCATCAGCAGTTGGGAAGAATGTCAACAAAGATTTGTCAACCAATATCGGGCCCTAAGAAGGCAGCTCGCGCCACCGTGCCACCTCGCCACCGTGTTCCAAAAGGCCAACGAGCCCTTGAGGGATTATATCGCAAGATTCAGGCACGAAGTGAGCAATGTCGAGGATCCCTCTGACGAAAGCATCCTGACGGCGATCTCCGCCGGCCTTCAAAAAGATGGCAAGCTCTATGAGAGCATCTACAAGACCCCGGTCAAGGACCTGGGGGAGTTTTACGAACGAGCCTCCAAGGAGGTCCGATGGGAAGACGCCTTCGGATCAAAGAAGCCCATAGGACCAAAAGAAGAAGCGGGGGGCTCCAACCAGAACAAGAAAAGGAACAACGGAGACGCCGGGAGAGAAGTTCGAGGGGATCGCTCAAGCAGTGAAACGTTCAAACGGGCTTACAAGGCAGAGCGGGATGAGCGACCTCCGAGGCCGCAACGTTTCGATAGTTACTGTGTCCTATCTGACTCTCAAGATAGGATCTTCGCCATGGAAAGAAACAAGGAGGAGTTCGGGAAGCCCAACCCGTTGAGAACTCCCAACAAATTTTGAAACAAAGAGAAGTTCTGCGCATACCACAATGAGGCGGGCCACACCACCTCCGAATGCTGGGCCCTGAGGGACGCCATTGAAGATCTGATAAGAAGGGGTCGCTTGAAAGACTACATAGTGCGACCAACCAATCAACCGAGCCAGCAACCGGCACAGCAGCCGCCTCCATCTGATGATGAACGCTTGCCAACCGTGCGAACTATCTACACGATTCATGGTGGACCTCACCTCGCGGGATCCTCCCACAAATCCCGCGACAAGTACGTACGTGAAGCTAACCACGTCCTGGTGGCGAGGTCGAGCGAACAATCAGTTCCTGCGAAGGGATCCAGGGGTGGCTCCACGCCGGAGAACATGGTTTTCTCAGAAGAAGATGCCAGAGACGTTCATTGGCCGCACAACGATGCACTTGTTGTACGGGCCCAGATCGGTAATTCCGAAGTACGAAGGATAATGATAGACACGGGAAGCTCGGTGAACGTAATGTATAAAGCGTGCTTCGACCAGATGGGTCTGGAACTAGAACAGTTGAGCTCGTCCCCCGAGCCGCTCTATGGTTTTACAGGGGACGCAGTGATTCCTGTCGGACGGATCAGCCTTCCGTTCACCATCGGGGATGCAAAGCGCCAGGCCACCATTTTGGCGGATTTCCTAATCATAGACTGCCCCTCAGCATATAACGTCGTGCTCGGAAGGCCAGCAATGAACGACCTTGACCTGGTCACTTCGACCAGGTCGCTTACAGTAAAATTCTCGACCCAGAACGGAGTAGGATGTGTATGGGGCGAGCAGCATCTCGCAAGGCGTTGTTATGAAGACGCCCTGAAAATGGGAGCAAAAGGAAAGAAAGTAAACATCATCGCAAAAGATGATCCGCGACCGACCAGCCAATGGGAGGTCAGTCATGACCTGGATCCCCGCGAGGTCGATTGCGACAAGCCCACCGGTCCCATGGAAGAGCTCGAAGACATCTCAGTCAATGAGGCGGACGGAGAAAGGCACCTCAAGCTAGGAAAGAATTTAGCTCCTGAGGTAAAAGAATAACTTACAAATTTCCTTAAAGCTAACCTTAACGTATTCGCATGGAACCACGAGGATATGGTGGGAATCCCCCCAGAAGTCATGTCACACAGGCTTAATATAGATCCAAGCTACAGGCTAGTGCGACAGAAGAGGAGGCCAATGACGCCAGAGCGCTATGCCGCCCTTAAGGAAGAAGTGGACAAACTTTTGGCGAACAACTTCATCAAGGAGGCCCATTACCCGGCCTGGGTGGCCAACCCGGTCCTGGTAAAAAAGAAAGATGGGAAGTGGAGGACCTGCGTCGACTTCACCGACCTGAACAAGGCTTGTTCAAAGGACAGTTTCCCTCTCCCTCGAATCGATCAGCTCGTGGACGCAATGGCTGGTCACCAGCTCCTTAGTTTCATGGATGCTTATTCAGGATACAACCAGATCCCCATGAACCCCCACTGACCAAGAGCACACCTCGTTCATTACCGATCGGGGGCTTTACTATTATAAGGTCATGCCTTTTGGATTGAAAAATGCTGGCGCGACCTACCAGAGGCTGGTCAATATGATGTTCGAAGCACTGATCGGAAGAACCATGGAGGTATACGTTGATGACATGTTGATAAAATCCGAGCAGGTAACGGACCACGTTTCCGATCTGGGGGAAATGTTTGGAATCCTCAGGAGCTATCAGATGAAGCTCAACCCACTCAAGTGTGCCTTTGGGGTAGCCTCCGGAAAATTCCTTGGGTTCATGGTAAACAACAGAGGCATCGAAGCCAACCCGGACAAAATAAAGGCTTTGCTCGATATGAGATCGCCCGTAAGAAAGAAGGAGGTGCAAAGCCTCAATGGGAAGGTCGCAGCTTTGAGTTGCTTCATTTCAAAAGCGACCGATAAATGTGCCCCGTTCTTCGAACTGCTAAAAAAGGAGAAGAACTTCAGATGGACGGAAGAGTGCGAGCTCGCGTTCCAGCAACTGAAAGAATACATGGGACGACCCCCACTGCTCGCCAAACCAAAGGAAGGAGAGAAGCTGACCTTATATTTGGGAGTATCCCAACAGGCTCTCAGTGCAGCTCTCGTCCGGGGGGAAGAGGGGGTGCAGCACCCCATTTATTACGTCTCAAAGAGCTTGATTGACGCAGAAACAAGGTACGCACCAATCGAAAAATTGGCTTACTGTCTAATAGTGGCATCAAGAAAGCTGCGACCTTATTTTCAAGCTCACGAGATCGAAGTCATGACCAAATACCCGCTGAAGCAAATCTTGCAAAAGCCAGATACCTCGGGTCGCTTACTGAAATGGTCTATCGAGCTCGCTCAGTTCGAAGGGGGATTGGCATCTAAAGGACCAATCTCGGCGAGCTGAGATGAGGAAGCTAAAGTCGGCTGAAGACCGGCATCCTCGGTAGGGCAAACCAGAGGTTGAGCCTCGACGTTTCCCCCGACCTAGACGACAGCAGCCCCGGATGACTCGATCTCGGCAATTGGCATCAATGGATCAAGTGGGGTGGCAACCACGGCGTTCTCAGCAGCCTCGGCAGCGTACTGTTTCACCTCCTCGACGGCCTCCGCTCCAAAAAAGGAGAAGTCCATCTCGGGGTGATTCAGCCACAAGGTGTACAGGAACGACGAACAAGTGTCGGACCTGACTTCTTGGCATGCCAAGTCCATCCGAGTTTCCACTTCCCCCCTGATGTCATCGATGGTCTTGTTCGCGATCTCCTCACACCGGGAAGCTCTCTCTTCGGCCTCTCTCCGCTCCACCTCGGCCAATCTCAACTTGTCTGAGACATCCTTCAGACGGTCTTTAAGCTTATTAAGCTCGTCAGCAAGCTTCGAGTTGGCAGACTCCCACCGACCTTTCGCGCGATCGAGCTCCTCGTCGAGTTCTTTATTCTTCCGAGATGCATCCTTTAGACGTGCTCTTGAACTCTCCAACTCCTTCTGTACAGCGAGAAGCTCGGTCCGCTGGGCCTCTTTCTCCTTCTCGAGCTTTATTAATTCGGCTTCGAAGGCGGCCTTTGCTGCCTGAAGCTGCCCTTCAAAATCTTGCCGACACCTTTTGGCCTTCATGGCGGCAAGAGAAGTCTTCAAAATACAGAGTATTAAAAGCAGATAAGGACTTGAGAAGAAAGAAGCTTGGGCATACCAGGAAGCTATGACGGGCGATGTAGTTGTCAAGCGCCTCCCCCATCATCTCATCCCTGTCCAAAGACCTCGTGGACGTGCTCACGATCTCAGACATCTCGTCCATGAGGGCGTGGAAGAAGACGGATCCGGGCATCGGTTCCTGCGCGGGCTCCTGATTCGCCCCCTCCTCGGAAGCTTTGGCCCTCTTCTCCCTGCCGGCCTTGCGCTGCTGCTCCGGCCCTCTCTTCGACCTAGCAGCGGGGGGGTTGGAAGATTCCTTCGCAACCTCCTTTCCCCGAGCTCCGGTTGGCCCCTGACTATGGGCGACCGGAGCTCGTTGTTCCTGCCGTTGTTGAGGTTTTTGTTGCTGGAGTTGAGGGGTGTGCTGTTATTGTTGGGAGCGCGGCTGGGGTTGCGGCACCTCGGACCTCGCGTCCCTAGAAGATGAAGCGGCAGCCGAAGTGGCACCAGGCCTAGCCCCTGGCCTCTTCCTCTCGACAAGGGCGAGGTTCACCATATCCTCGCCTTGGCTGCTTGACGCGAGCGTTCGGAAAACAGACGGAAGGACCTTCGCACCTAGGACCCCGACACGATCCCCTTTTATGACCTCGGTATCAAGGGGAGGAGCAAGCTCGTGATTCCTCAAAAGCTCGTCAGTAATCTCGAAGTTCTCCAAGCCCAGGCCTGCAACAACGAGCTTGTCCAGAACTCCGACCTCTTCGTCTGACAGGAGTGGCTTTCCGCTTCCGAGATCTGCACGGCAAAGCCAAGTATCAGTAACATAAAACAAGCCAAAGCGACCTAGACCACTAACGTGCCCTTACCAGGAGTAAGCACGAAACTAAAATTGTCAAGCGACGAAAGCGAGGGGCAGGAGACAAAGAACCAACTCGACTTGTAGTCGCCGACGTTGGATTTCCCTTTTGCCTTCCCCTGGGGAAGAATGGCTTTATATTGAGAAGGACGAGTTGCCAAATAATACAACCCGTCCTTGGCACTCTTCATGGAAAAAATAAATCTAACTATTTCTGGTGATGGAGGGGGGAGCCCATTCGTAAGAAATAAAATGGTTAGCGAGGTGAGTTGGGCGTACGAATTCGGTGTCAACTGAAAGAGTGCGAGTTTAACATCGTTTAGGATGGCGAGAAGGTAGGGAGCTACAGGGAACCTAAGGCCAGACCCTAGGTGTTGGGGACTAATCGCTATGAATCTGGAAGGCGGGTAAGCCGCATGAGAAATCGACGCCGGGACGTAAACAAGGCAGTTCATGGGGAGACGGAACTCCCGAACACAAGACGCCACCTCATGATGCTTGGCCTTAGACGGGAATCTCTTAAAAACCTCGCGTCCTACTCTCTCTTCAACGACCTGATCCTCGACCTCAAGCTCAGTGCCAGAAGAAGTTATGCTAACGATGTCCATAGATCGCGAGCTCACACCCTCAAATTTTTGGCCCTCCATGATAAGACAATCTTCGGAGTTCGAAGTGTCGTTCTCTCCTATGATATAGTTGCAGCGCTTCTGGCTTGAATTCCCACAGTATTGATCGGACATCTACAAAGAAAAAGAGAGGACAGTCAGGTCGCAAATCGCAGACCAGACCTCAAGAATCCAAAAACAGACCCTAAAATCCTTCAGGCCGAGCGCTTCGCAACAAGATGCCGCTTAAAGCGGAGGGATTGCAGCTGCAAAACCCAATATTACAGGGGAAACCTAAAGGTCACTATGCCTAAAAAACCCCAGCAAACACCAAGACGAATCGTGCCGTCTCCCCATGAACGGAGACGACATCGATCCGGCGAACAGTTGGCGGTTACCTGGGGAAACAGAAGATCCCCCACAAAAAAAAAAAAGAAGAAAAAAAGGGGAAGGAAGGAGAAAGAAAAGGCGTGACCAACTTACCAAACACCGAAGCCGGAAGAAGTGCGACGAACGACTGGAAAACGGCAGCAAAGGAGGCTTCGAGAGGAGAAGAAGAAAACAAGAAGGCAGAAGCTGGAAAAAGATTTCGAGAATGGCGTAAAAGAGGGAAAAAAGTAGACAGCCTCACTATTTATACCAATGCTTCGATCGGCCCAACCGTCAGATCTTAATGCGACTCACCGCATACTCCACATCCAACTGCTGCTAGGCCCCACAGGCATAATCATGCGCCGTAATGGGGGAAAGTGCACATTGAATGCGTTACAGACAAGGCGTGTTGTGTGGAACGACGAGATTTAAAACGATTGGTCAGACATCGAAGAGGCGGGGGAACAGCTGGCACGCGTCAGTTCCCAGCGCGAAGATCGCACCACGAACTGGGGGGCTTATGTTATACGCATGTCCCGTACGGGCTAGACTCGCTCTGATGGGCCGGCCCGATCGCCTGGAAACAAGAAGGCCCAAACGACCTCACTGGAGGAGGTCGTTTCACTACCAAAAACCGAACTTATAAAGCGACATCTGGTGAACTCCCGACACGCCTTCAAACGAGTTGAAGCCATCTGCGAGCGAACTCTAGGGAGTATCCTTCAGATCGCTGGACCACCGAGGGCGCTGGCCCGAAAACGATCAGCTCGCATAAAGTGGTAAAAGCTGTTAAGAAGTCAGAAGTAGGGACCATCCACCGCCACAACCCATGCTCCTCGAAGATGAAGATCCCACTTACGTTTTTGTACAGATGATAAGGACGGTTTGTCCCCCACTACATCGTCTTTTTATTTCTATATGATATTCAAATTGTAAAGGTCCCCTCGAATATAAATAAGGGGCAGAAGTAACAAAAAGGGGGAGAAATGATCAGAAAACCGTCATTCTGAAAGAATAATCAGAGGGCGGACGTGGAGTAGGCATCGTTCTGGCCGAACCACGTAAAAAATCGTTGAGTGTCCTTCATTAGGATCTAAAAAACTTCCCTTCTTCTCATCGTGACCCATAACAATTCATTGCGGCCCAAAAAACGAATCACACTCGACTGAAATTGAACGTCGACAATAATCAATATATTTCTTAAATCATCGTACTTGAAAATCACAAGTATGATTTAAGTTAATAAAAATGGTAGCACATTTATTTCCAAGTGTGCTTGTCTTCTTCATTACTATGCAATTCTTTGTGAAATAACTCCGATGAGAAGATTAAGAAAGTGCTAAAAGACCTTTTTGGACCAACCCTAGACACTTTAAAATATTTTTGCAAATTTGTTATCATTTTGAGTGAAGAGATATAGATAAATAGGCACATCTGACGACACGAATCGAGATATTTGTACATAACAACAAATTAATCTATCAAATTACGTGTGTTTTTATTTTCACAAGTTGTCGATCCAATTTTCATTTTTCTTAATGGAAATGATATTGAACTTATTTTTACTTTTACAAACATCAATCGTTTGAAAATAATGTTTAGAAAACCAACTAAAAGATATATCCAAAGTAATTGCCACACATGCAACCAAAGAATAAGTTGATCAAAAGAAATACTATTGCAAGGAGCTAACAATGCATCAAATTCAGTAGAACAAAAGAATATAGGATAACTATGTGAAAATAAAGGATTATCTGAAAAAAAATTGAACTTATCATTGTTGGAATTCTTATTTAGTGGTCTGTCCTTAGTTAAAAAAAAATTTGAGTTACAACAAAATAGACTGAAGCATTTGGTTCGGGATAGATAGCTCGATGCTTTTTTGTTAGGATTTACACATCAAGTAAATCTTGTGTCGACAATGACTAATGTAGATCAAGAGTTAATCAAACATAACTATTTAAAGCTGAGCCCCATTTTCTTACGGTAAAGATAAGACTTAATCCTAAATCTTAATCTACATTTGAAAGATTAACTAATAACCCATTGCAAGGAAGGATCAACAAATTAATAGAAATCTCGTACACTAAATTAACGAGAAAGCCATGAAAATTAACAAGAAAACCAAACAAACCTTTTTTATTCATTTGATGGGGGAATACACGATAGAAAACAAGAAAGCCAAGATGACCAATGCCCCATATTTTTAAGTTTTTATTAGCCCAGTTGGATCAAGGGCTCAAAAAGGAGGACAATGTCAAATTAGCCAAGTCTAAAGGGGTTAACTGTATTTTCAAAAAGACGATGAACTGATCTGCAAGCTAACCACTTATTTATGAGAATTACTAACTTATCCTTCTACTTTGTCATAACCACACCTAGCCCCCATTCTAGCTAGTTTCTGAACAGCTAACAGTTAAAGCAAACATTAAGCAAAGACTATATATGATTAATCACTACTAAGCCTTTCCAGTTTCCATTTTCATTCCTTACCGGCCGCTGCATCTGAATTTGAGCTTTGGCCGCTTGGCGCAATTGCTTCCATGGCTTCCATCAGCTTGAGGATCAGCAGGGTCAATCCTCACCACCTTCCCTCGCTTCCCATAGTCCACAAGGAAGTGCTTCGAGTGGGAAGGATGATCCAGTTTATAGAACTTGATCACATCAATGGCTCCCAATCTGCGCTCCCTCACAAAGCTCTCCCACCCATCGATGATCATGTAAGCATCTTTATCTCCAGCGAACACCAGGATCATGTACCAGTCTTTGCCCCGGGCATCAGTGAACCTTAGTATCTCGTGCTTAAGAGCCGGAAACTCCGGCTCCGGGATCCTAACTGCTGGGAAATACGTCCTCACTACATGGCCAGGAATCACGAGCCTGTAGTACCCAACATCTTGATGGGTCAGCCGTAGAGCGAACAGAAAGTTTATTTATAACACTTAGGGTATTACAATAATAGCACACAAGTTTTCAAAAGTACCGACTACCAAAAAAAGGAAGGATTTGCAGCAAATGCAGCAACTATTGACTGCCACAAGCGTCAACAACGATGACTGGATTACTCGGAAAAGAAATGATACGGAGGTCATTTTCAAGAAAGTTCGAATTTTTCAATAGGTGACTCTTTTACCCAATCTTTCTAGGTTATTGCACTTAGACCCAATAATTTCTGAAAATTATGAATTTTACTTCAATTTTTGAAGAAAGTTATGAGCAACTTGAAATTTATTTATTATTGCAAATATGCCCATTAAACTTGCGTAAAATGTACTTTGACATGAAATTGGTGTTTTCCTTAAATTTTGAATTATGAGCTCGTATGTCATGACATGTATGCATTTAATGCCCTTATAGCTTGGTGGATAACGAGATATATAAAATTCACTAGCAATGGGGTGATTCGTGAGTTCAGTGTAAATCAAATGGCGTGGGTTGCTTGTTCTATTAAAATTTTTAGCAATCCTTGCATTGTTAGTTATTATATATATAATGTCCTAGTATATATTTTCAGATATGTTCACGTGCATAAAATATTTTAAGGCATTACTTGGTAATATATCACCTAATTGGCATATTCTCATACGCTAACAAGTGATTCGAGCTCTTCCAAACAAAAAAAATAAATAAATAAATGGATAAGGACATTGTGAAAATTTGCATTGTATTTACCTACGTACTATTTTTCATTTAAATTTTATGGAACCCGATTTTTGGGGGTATGTAATAAATTATGTGGATGCCTAAATTTCTCTTACAAATTTTTTAATTTGGTTCAATCTTTACAACGTTTCGTAGTTTACTTAATTATTTTTAAAAAATTTATTGGAAATTTTGAAAATTTATTTACATTTTAAAAAAAAACATTTTTTCTAAATTTCAAAAAAACAATGCATCAAAAAATTGGGACATTACAAAAAGGAATGGAATAAGAATAATTATTGGTGGTTTTTGGGTTGCCTTCACTGTGGTACCCGAGACAATCCACTGCAGTGGAAATTGAAAAGGTAGCTGCACACCATCCAATGGTACACTTCTACAGCTTGCAAGCTATGATAGTGTTCAAGGACACTTGTTTAATTTGTTTAATTTCTTTTCTCTATTGGAAATTTCACATTTCTTTCTTGGAGTTGTAACTCCGCTGTTTAATTTCCCTCATCCTGCTGGAAATTTGTTTATGTGTTCAAGTTTGTTTTTGTTCTAAATAGGATTTTGTGACTGCGTGAAGGTTGTATAAGTCCAGTTATATTTTATTTGTTTTTCCCAAGGGACTGAACATGGTTTTTGGTTTATGGCAACTATTAATCATTGCGGTATCTGAGATAACCCACTGCATAGTCAAATGTGCAGTGGAAATTGAAAATGCAGCTGTCTGCCATCCATTAAAAATCATCTATTGATTCCAAGAATTACATGTTTTTCACAAATCCAGGTTTAATTCTATTTCGAGTAAGCAAAAAAAATAAACAAAACATAATAAAATACCGAAATAGAAACTGGAAATGGGCGAGAAATGGATTTGGCGGCTATTTTGTTATAATAGATATATAGATATTAGGGCATTCAAAGAATAAGGGGTTTAAGACATTAAAACATTCATTTGAGTTGTATCATTATTGTTCCAACCTTCATCTTGATCTTTGAAGGAAGGATCGTAAATCTTTAGTTATTATTGTATTTAATTCACTTGTGTGTGAGCAAATCCCACATTGTTTACGAGGGATTTGAGTTGCTGCAAGAGCGTTCTTGTTAACAAGGAGACTATATTGAGGTTCAAGCTCCTAACCAAAAACCAAGGATTAGTATTGTATTAAAGTTTTAGTTGTTGGACAAAAGCTAAGGTTATTAAGTTACATATTGTTTTATAGTGAAACCTTTAAATTTTACCTTTAAAAGAAAGGACGTGAGCTCTTAAAGTGGAATCTCTATGAAATTTTGTATTTGTACTTGATTAATTTCTTATTTGTTCGTCAATATCTATTAGTAGAATACACTTCAAAATGCTCATTATATCAAAGATTTGATAGAAAAATTTATAAATTTTTTGAAAATCCAATTCAATCCATTTCTTCGATTATTTTTCTAGGTAACACACACACACACACATATATATATGAAATTTGTAGTAAAATTGTTGTACTATCCCAAAAAATTTACAAATTTTTGACTTTAAGAGATACAGAAAAAAAAATGAGTGTATGAAATAAAAAAAAATGTAATTTTAGATGGGCACAAGTGAATCACTAAAAGATACGGATCAAGGCCAGGTGTAATTCTTAGAAGAGTTGTAGGTGTTTACTTGAAAATTTCAATAAAAACCTAGGGCAAGTTGAGAATTCAAAATTCTCAAATGAGAGATTCCTTAATTATGCATCGATTCGTGACGTCGCATCCTCCCATGGCGGGTTACGATAATAGTACTCAAGTATTTTTACGAGTATTCAGATTCCAACCAATTCAACAGATTAAGTTTACTCTAGTCTTAATATTATTCGTCAGGAATCAATGTTAAAAGTAAGTTTACTCTAGTCTGAATAGGAATTTCTCGGTTGTCAACCAATTCGGCAATTCAGTTAGATGGTCATTACTCTTAGTGTTAATGACTTGCATGTAAACGTTATGAATTCAACAGTTCGGATTGAATGATTGGTTTACATTACCACCAACAACCAAAAGAATTATGAGTTCAAGAAGAAGCTAAACGGAGTTATCAACTATCCTTCTACTTTTGTTATAACAAAACAATTTAAAGATTAAACTAAGAAACACAGTAGTGATTCATTCTAAGTCCTAATTAATTCTTGCCACTTCCACTAATCCCTCCATGATTATCTTAATCGTTTCTTATAGTCAATGAGGAAATGCCTGGAGTGGGAAGGATGATCCGGCTTGAAGAACTTGATCACATCCATGGCGTCCAAATTACACTCTCTCACAAAATTCTCCCACCCATCGATGATCATGTAAGTATCTCTATCTCCGGCGAACACAAGGAACACGTACCAATCTTTCCCTCCGGCGTCAGTGAGCTTCAGAATCTCGTGTTTAAGACCCTTTGCCGGGATCCTGACCGCCGGGAAATTCTTCCTCACTTTCTGGCCTGGAATCACCAGCCTGGAGTACTCGACGTCTTGAGGGGTCAGCCGGAGCCGGAACAGAAATCTTTCCGGCTTGAATTCCGGAACCGAAAAACTAGTTTCGACACTCGGCGTTCTCTGAAACTGAATCAGGAAATGGTTTCGATGCAAATGCGAAGGAGGTAGGTGAAATAGAATGAAGTCCAGAGGCTTCAAGGAGTGGTGGTTGACGATCGCCGACCAGCCCCTTATAAGCATGAAAGCGCGTTCGTCGCCGTAGTAGATGGACTTGGTCCTCCAGGTCCGGCCATGGCTGTCGGTCAAGAGAAGAGTTTCGTCCTTGAGAGTACAGCCGTCGTAATAGTTCTTCGGCAGCGAAGGGAAAAAGTTGGCGGCCAGTTCCGCCGGAATGATCAGCCTGTCGCTGCAATTTATTTCCAGCCCGAATAGAGGTTTCATTTCTAGCCAGGGCGCCGCCGATCCGACGACGGTCCCGGACCCATCTCTGTTAAATGAGTAATTAATAAGAACGCAATCCCACAAAACAAGATGATGAAACGAGTTCTCAACTGTTCCTTAATTGGCAATTCATTGATGAAGAAGAGAAGATTGATTCAAGATGTTAGTTAAGGAACCTGCAGGCAGCTGCTTGAAGCAAATTGGGGCCAAGCTTTCGTTTCTTTAATGGCAAATTGGAGCCATCTTCTTCCGATGGCTTTGCAGTGATCGCGATCGTTGGGTCAGATGATGACTTCGTTGATTCATCATCATTTTCCCGCGGTTTCTCCGCTTCTTCTTCTTCTTCTTCATTTTTCCCTTCTTTGTCTCTTGGACGCGCATCAAAGTCACTGCTTTCAGACATTTTCTTGACTCTTTTCTTGCATCCGGCGAGGAGATATATATATAGAGAGAGTGCGAGAGAGATTTTCTTGAACTCTTTTGTTATTAGTTTGGTTGCATGGTCTCTGGTTAGACGGCGGTTATAAATTCTGCCATTTCATAATTAAGCGTGCCCATTATTATTTTAAAAAAATTAAATAAGACTGTTGTGTAAAAAAAAGTGGCTGAAGCTCACAAAAAGAGACCCAAAAAGGACTATAAAAAAAGAAATTTACGAAAATAAATCACAAAGCATAAAGTCATTGGACGATTCAGAGATCAAAAAACAGCTGAGTTAGTTCACTTGAGAGTGTTTCTTGAGGTATTTGAGAAACCCTGAATGATCTCGCGTGTTACTTAACCACTGTCACTTTAACCACTGTCACTTGTCACTTGAGAGACTCTTATGAGTCACTCATACCTAGAAGCCTCTCTTTCAATTGCATGAGAGACTCTTCCGAGAGATTATAAACCCAAAGATACTTGATCTCTAGATATATTCATTTGAGATCGTGAAGAATAGGGTCAATCTTACCTCTAATATTTTTTATTACAAATTCGAAAAATGTCTGTTATACTCGTCGAAGATTACAACTATTTGTTAATCTCATCCCTCTTATAAATAAATATGAGAACCCTTCTCTATCACAAAGTACATTCTTAAAAGTATACTGTACTTCAATTCTATTTTCTTTACATTTAATATGCTCATATGAAGAATGACTTAAACATTGGAGGGTCTGCACACATGGGAGGTCATCTGCGTCCCTGATCGACTTCTTTCTTATAGGTCACTCACAATTAGGTTACCCATATCAAGATCGAGACGCTCTTGCATAAAGAAATTTATTATTATATCCAACAATAACAAAGATAAATATTGGTGTTAAGGGTTCAAATATCGATTCAAATAGAAAATCTAGTCTGGTTCAAAACTAAATAAGTTCAGTTCCATGTAGGGTCTGAAAGTTTTGAAAAATCAATCTTTGGTTGGATTCTAATTTTAATTCAAAGACCAAATAAATTATTATACATATATAATTGGACGGATCGAACACTCCTTTGTAGTGATAAAATTATTTAAAAAATTAGTAAAAAATAGTTAAGATAACACAAACATGATAGATGTCAATTAGTTTGGAATATTTTCGATTGGGTAATTAATGTTTGAGTAAATAAATTTTATTTTAAAAATAAGATAAAATAAATATAATTTGTCTAAAAAAGCTTGTTGAAAAATTATTTGCAGTTGTCTGCTTGTAGAAATATTTAAATAAAATTTAATTCAAAAAATTAAAACTAATGGGAAAAATTGATGGGAAATATGTCATAAATTTAAAAAAAATTATTATGAAAAATTCGAGGGCTCCCACTACATAGTTAGTCTTTGGCTTGGGACATTCCACCATACTTTAAAACCCACGGTTCGTCTCGTTTCAACCTAAAATGTTCAGACAAGTGAAAAGTCAGGATCCTAACCCCCCCAAAATAGACACAGATGATCGCAATCTACACGGAGATAAACTTGAACTTATAATCTAGCGATAACCTAATCTCCTAAACATATGTGGTAGACTGTTTGCGTTACCTCAAGAAGTTGAATTTTAAAAAACATGTGTGGTGGTAATACTAATATTTTTAAAAAACTAAATTTAAAAAAATGTTAGTATTTCTATGTACTTGAAAAAACTCAAAGAAATTCTTTATATTTAAAAAAATGATTGTTATTGATAGCATCTTAAATGAACTTATGGATTAGTTGCTTTGACAGCTCAAAATTTAATTTGATTTGGGTTCGCTTAAGCTTGATTAGTAAATAATTAAACAATCGAAACCTGAGTTTTTTAAGCTTATGAGCAAACTCATGATTTAATTATAAGTTCGTAGTTTTAGTATAGATATCTATACATCACTTTTATTTCCGATCAATATGATACATGACATTCTTTTTTCGGAATATTCGACCATGATATCATTTTTGCTTTCCACCTTCCTAAGGGTCTGGAAAGGCTTTTTTTCACTAAATATTTTAGTTTTTTTAAAATTAGCTATAGATAATGTGACACTTTTTATCTTGACTTTATATTTATATTATTATATAAGCAAGCAATAAGTTTCCATATTATGATTTATGAAGTAACTTTACCATTACACAAAAACTTATTTTATTTAAAATAAAATTTTAAAATTACTCTTAAATTCTACCCAATGAACATTTATTTAAATTTTTTAATTTTTTGCATATGCTTAGCATAGGTCACCTCATTAGTCTTTAATAAGGCCAATAATTACGATATTAGAAAAATAACTAACTTAAATTATCGTACTTATGGTCTAACCAATTAGAAGATAATCAATATATTTCTTAAATCATCGTGCTTGAAAATCACGAGTATGATTTAAGTTAATCAAAATGGTAGCACATTTATTTCCAAGTGTGCTTGTCTTCATCATTACTATGCAATTCTTTGTGAAATAACTCCGATGAGAAGAAAAAGAAGATGCTAAAAGACCTTTTTGGACCAACCCTAGATACTTTAAAATCTTTTTGCAAATTTGTTACCATTTTGAGTAAAGAGATAGATAAATAGGCACATTTGACTGCACTAATCGAGGCATTTGTACATAACAACAAATTAATTTATCAAATTACAAGTGTTTTTATTTTCACAAGTTGTCGATCCAAATTTCATTTTTCTTAATGAAAATGATATTGAACATATTTTTACTTTTACTAACATCAATCGTTTGAAAATAGTGTTTAGAAAACCAACTAAAAGATATATACAAAGTAATTGCCACACAAGCAACCAAAGAATAAGTTGATCAAAAGAAATACTATTGCAACGAGCTAACAATGCATCAAATTCAGTAGAGCAAAAGAATATAAGATAACTATGTGAAAATAAAGGATTATCTGAAAAAAATTGAACTTATCATCGTTGGAATTCTTATTTAGTGGTCTGTCCTTAGTTATAAAATAATTTGAGTTTCGACAAAATATATTGAAGCATTTGGGTCAGGATAGATAGCTCGATGCCTTTTTGTTAGGCTTTACACATCAAGTAAATCTTATGTCGATAATGACTAATGTAGATCAAGGGTTAATCAAACACAACTACTTAAAGTTGAGCCCTTTTTTCTTATGGTAAAGGTAAGACTTAATCCTAAATCTTAATCTACATTTGAAAGATTAACTAGTAACCCATTGCAAGGAAGGATCAACAAATTAATAGAAATCTCGTGCACTAAATTAACAAGAAGGCCATGAAAATTAACAAGAAAACCAAACAAACCTTTATTTATTCATTTGATGGGAGAACACACGATAGAAAACAAGAAAGCCAAGATGACCAATGCCCCATATTTTTAAGTTTTTATTAGCCCAGTTGGATCAAGGGCTCAAAAAGGAGTACAATGTCAAATTAGCCAAGTCTAAAGGGGTTAACTGTATTTTCAAAAAGACGATGAACTGATCTGCAAGCTAACCACTTATTTATGAGAATTACTAACTTATCCTTCTACTTTGTCATAACCACACCTAGCCCCCATTCTAGTTTCTGAACAGATAACAGTTTAAAGCAAACATTAAGCAAAGACTATATATGATTAATCACTACTAAGCCTTGCCAGTTGCCACTTCCATTCCTTACCGGCCGCTGCATCTGAATTTGAGCTTTGGCCGCTTGGCGCAATTGCTTCCATGGCTTCCATCAGCTTGAGGATCAGCAGGGTCAATCCTCACCACCTTCCCTCGCTTCCCATAGTCCACAAGGAAGTGCTTCGAGTGGGAAGGATGATCCAGTTTATAGAACTTGATCACATCCATGGCTCCCAATCTGCGCTCCCTCACAAAGCTCTCCCACCCATCGATGATCATGTAAGCATCTTTATCTCCAGCGAACACCAGGATCATGTACCAATCTTTGCCCCGGGCATCAGTGAACCTTAGTATCTCGTGCTTAAGAGCCGGCAACTGCGGCTCCGGGATCCTAACTGCTGGGAAATACGTCCTCACTACATGGCCAGGAATCACGAGCCTGTAGTACCCAACATCTTGATGGGTCAGCCGTAGAGCGAACAGAAAGTTTTTCGGCTTGAATTCCGGAACATCCAGAGACCACCAATCAGGTTCTTCATGATACTCAATCTGGAAATGGTTTTTGTGTAAACGGGCAAGGGGAGTGTAAAATCCGATTATGTCTTGAGGTTTCAGGGAGTAGTGGTTCACGATATTCGGCCAACCCCTTAGGACCATGAAAGCAGCTTCGTCTTCATAGTATATGAGCTTGGTTTTCCAGATCTGGCCATCGATGGTCAAGAGTAGAAGTTCCTCCTTAACAGTGCCGTCGAGAGGCAGCAACGCCGGGAAAAAGTCGGCTGCTAACTTCTCGGGAATGATCAGCCTGTTGCTCCAGTTCAATTCCAGTTCGAAGAGAAGATTAAGACCAAATTGTCGTTGGGGCAATTCAACAATAACGTTGTGTTGTCTCTCCGGCGGCTCTCTGTTAAATTGGGACAAGATAAACAAGCAATTAATTTGATCAATTCCATCTCACACACACTGTATACATATATATGTATGAATAATGCATATGAATGAATCAATTGATAAATCTGTATCTTCTTACAGTTGCAGGTTAAGATGACGAAACAGAGAAAGGGTTTCATTTCCTCACTGATAATATTTTATGTTATACATTGGGGACGAAATTGAGTGTTTGTCACTAATAGTCAAGCATTTGTGATAAAATTTTACTTGTCCCTGTAAATTCGTAGCTAAAGTGCTAGATTTCTTGTAGAAATATAATTTGCAAATCAAGAGTCTTAGATATGAGCTTAAAATTAAAGAAAGAAGATGCAATCTTATCGTATCGATCAAGATTTTCTATTCTTTTTTTTTTTGGAAGTTATAGAGAATGCATCGAAAATATTGCACATCTGTGTGTATAAATAGTAAAGATTTAAGATGAACCTGGGTTCTTCTGCTTCAATAACCATGGAACCACCTAGAATTTTGCTACTTCCTTCTTCGAAGAGGCCATAAAGCTTTAGTTTCATCCCTAATTGCAACCTCGAACCTTCGTTTTGGGATGACAGTGCTACGTTGTGTTTTTTTGATTCATCAATACCCTTACCTTTATCTTTCTCGTTGCTCTTTTCTTGAACATTTGATTTCTTCCTTTCTACTTCATAGTCGCTCTAGCGTCGATCGAAATCGCTGCTTGCAAGCATTTTCTTGGCTAGTTTTCTTGCTTTGTGAGACCTAGCGAGACTGGAATGATATTTATAGAATTTCTCCGTTTTCTCACTAATTTAATACTTGCATATGATCTGTTTGGTGGTTGGCTGTTTGTATTTCATTACAATGCTTGTTGATCATAAATATATTGTAATATTACATGCAATAGAATACCGAGAAAATATTTTGTAATATTATATGCAATAGAATATTGAGGAAATATTTTGTAATATTACAATATCGTAATAAAATATTGTATAAATAAT
The DNA here is from genome assembly GCA_036245055.1 of Diospyros kaki. Classification (NCBI taxonomy): domain Eukaryota; kingdom Viridiplantae; phylum Streptophyta; class Magnoliopsida; order Ericales; family Ebenaceae; genus Diospyros; species Diospyros kaki. The sequence goes on along the minus strand of BSEG01000002.1, from coordinate 2,347,145 downwards.
GCTTCTTGATCATAAACATATTGTAATATTACACGTAATAAAACATCGAATAAATAATGTTGTTGATCATAAATATACTGTAATATTACATGTGATAAAATATTAAATAAATTACACTTGGTGTCTCTTAATTCTACTTAATTATAATTTTACTCTCCACATCATAAATATATATATATAATGACCTACTTTATAAAAGTTGTATCACATTACCCCACAATGGTGAGTTAAATAAAGTGAAAATGCTTATTTCAACAAGAGAGAAAAAAAAAAAAAAAAGGAAGAGTGGATTATCCAAGATTGATATAAAGGTTTTAAGTGAATGAATTCAACGAATCATCGATGTCTCTTACACACCTATAACCAAAGAAGATAAATTTATATATAAAAATAAATTGGAGGTATATTAAGTATATGTGCTTTCTCTTCTCTATCTCCTTCTCTCTCTTTCTCCCTTTTGTCTTTCGATGCCTTCAATAATGCTCGCTTTCTCTAAAGTCGTTATTGTTTCAAAACTATTATTTTCTTTACTCCCAACTTCCAACTAAAAATGTCCATTATCATTTCTAGCAAGATAAAAGAACTAAAAGTGATCTATATATATGGGCACATTTAATCGAAAACCAAAAACGATAAATAAAACCCAAATAAATACGAAGAATTTAGGTAAATAAATTCAATGAATTATTAATGTCTCTTAAACACATATAACCAAAGTATACATTCAATTATATATTAAAAAAAATCAATATCTCTTAAACACTTATAACCAAAATAGATTCATTTGTATAAAAGAAAAAAAATAGGGCATATGTTGAGTGTGTGCACTCTATTTCCCTCTATCTCCCTCTATTTTTTTATGACTTTAATAATACATGCTATCTCTAAAGCTATTTTGATTGTCTTTGTCTACAAAACTATCACTTCTTCCACTCCAAACTTCACACTAAAAGGATTCATTGTCATTTATAGTAAAATAAAAGAAATCCATATATATGGATGTAGAAATATTATGAAAAATAATTACATATTTAAGCAAAAACCGAAAGTGCCAAAATTCAATTTTGGTATAAAAACTATCTCTTTGGAATTGTTTATGATAATTGTTATGCTTTTCTTTTATTTCTAATTTATAAATGGGAAGGACACCATGGGATATTAATTCTTTTTGAAATATTTTCAAAGTGGTACTTATTTCTCATATTTGAATATGGGACTAATTTACACGGTAGAGTCATTGATGTTAAATCTTGTGGTTTCCCTTCTTAATCGCTTAATCATATGACTCACATGAGACAAGTACTACTCGAGAACCTGTTGAATTTTAAATTATCAAATTTTGAAAATTTCACAAAAATTAGAAAATCCATGAATCAAAATTGTGTTAAAATATCAACTCCAAATGACATCATTTGACCCATCAGGAAACTTCATAAAGTCCATTATTCACTATTGTGTTGCGGCTGTGACACACTGTAGTATTTTAAATATGTCAGCGATCAAACATTTGTCTTTTGGTATAATCCATACACCATTAAAAAGTTGATTTAATGAACTACAACATATCAATTTCATTTTATTTTGTGAAGGCTCAAAGTCAGCTAACCTAACTAAGCAACTACACTACACAAATGTTACTAAGTCGGGCATATCTTTTAATATAAAACTCGAACAGACCTAAAATCAAATTTGTTAAAAACTAAGCTTATTTTTACGTATTTTGAAAGTTTTTTATGATTTTAAATTTTATTTAGGGGTTATTAAAAATAAAAAACAAAATTTATCACATTTTTACAATTTAATCCAAATATTTCAATTTTGACAATTAACTCTTGATTTGGTCGATTGGTTGTAATTTTATTTACGACTTGAATCCAATTCGAGAGACTTATGTGGCTGCTAACATAGCACACCACCTAACATTTTAAAACATTTGAGTGGCTCCATGTTGACACATGTGAAAAAAAAAATGATATGTTAAAAATACACACACACATACAGAAAGGTAGACAGGTGATGGCGATGGCGATGAAAATTGATCTGGAAGTTGGTGTGGTTGAAGACTTGGTATGGGAACTATTTACGGAAACTAGCTAGGGCTAATAGTGATTTCGAAACAGCCACACCAGCTTCCAAATTGAAGATAGTTCCCGACCAAGTCTCCAGCCGCACCAACTTCCAGATCGATCGTTATCTCTAGCCTTGCGCCATTACCATTGTCGCATGCTCACCATTCTTTGTGTTTGTGTATGTATATATATATATATATATTTAACATATCATCTTTTTTTTTTTACATGTGTCAACACGAGACTCACTCAAATTGTAAGCACCCTCGTTTGGATACTCCAACCGCCCAGATTACCCGAACGGGAGCGCTTACGGAAGAGAAAAAGAATGAAAGCGAAAACAAAACCACTCTAGCATGCATACATAAAAATAAAAATAGCGGAAGTAAAGCTAAACACATGCATGCAATACGGGTACCCCGCTAACACAGCGGTCACATAACAAATAAATGAACACAAATTCTTGTGCCGACATACACGAGACACGAGAAATGACATGGCATAGTCGAAGGTAATAGAGTAAACCCTACTCAGACATCAGAGTTGACGGGGACTGACGGGACTGCCTGTACACCATACCGACTCGGCTGCTAATGTAATACCCGAGAAATTTGGGTTAATTAAAAATAAGTAATTTATTAGAGAAATGGGGTTTTAGAGGAAATTGGTATCTGAATAGTTCAAAAAATTGACTAAATCGACTGTCGGGAGTACCCTGGAGCCGAAATGACAAAGAAAAATGATGTAGCATTAACGAGCACCCCAAGATATGATTTATAGCATCGAAAGAAATTGGATCGGGAACAGTTTTCGGTACAGCTAAAATATAGTTACCAATTAGGCTGCAATACCGAATCGTTATAGATGACTTCCGAGAAGTCAACAGAAGCTTGAGGGGGCTTCAATTTTTCATAAGGAACAACCCTTCAGTAGTTTCAGGAAGAAGCGAAGAGGTTTAGGGCCAAAACGGAGATTCGGGCCTAAATACAATTTTTTGAAATTACTCAAGAGAGGCCGAAACGATATTTTTTCAGAATCCTCAGGGGTCAAATTGATGTTTTAGGACTTTATGGTCTTGAAAGAAATTATCAAAAGTCAAGGAGCTTGGTGAAATGGGCCAAAGTGAGAAAACCAAAGTTTGAGGGGCCAAAGTGCAATTTTAAGAAAATCTCCAAGCAACCATGGCCGACCAACCCATCAAATCACCAAAATTGGCCACAGGGATGGCACGAGGGTTGCTCAAGGAGCATCTTTTGTAAAGGGCTTGACCAACAACAAGCAATGGAATGGCCGAAAATTGAAGAAAAAGTGGCCAAAGTTTGGCCACTTAGATCACGAAAATGGAGCTCTTTCGATGGATTTTTGACTTGTTAAGGGCAATAGGGGACATCAGAGGCCTTGATTGAAGTAAGATCCATCATTTTTGGGGCCGAAATCGCCTATAAATAGAGGATATGGTGGCTTAGAGTTTTGCAAGATTTGAGCTTCAAATCGGCCTTACTTTTGAACAAATTGAGGCACCAAACCATAGGGCTTTTGTTGCCCATGAGCTGAGGATCATTTCTGAAAAGTTTGAGGAATTTTGGAGTTCATTTGAGGGGTAATCGGAGCTTCGCCGGAAAAATCGGATCTCGCCGGAACCAGATTGAATTTCGCTCGGAGGGAGGTTTTCCAAGTGTTCTTTCAAGCTCAAATTTGGCCAGAGTGATCAAACTGATATCTTTTGGTATATTCAGTTTAATTTTCTGGTGTGCCGGCACTGGAGAAGATAACCAGAGATAATTTTTAATATTATTTAAATACTAAAATAAAGAAAAATAAAGTAAAAATAGAAATAAAAGAGATCAAATTATAGAAAAATATCCAGAAATACATGAAAAAGGAATAGTTCATTTTTATAAAATTTTATTTGAGAAATGTTATGATGAAATAATTATTTTTAATTTTAGAAAGGAAACTTAATTAGAGAAAAATAGGAAGAGATTTTAGAAAATTCTCAAAAAATTCATAGAGATTAGAAATATTATTTTAGGAATTTTCATGAATAAAAATTAAATAAATTACCTTATTAGGTATTTATTTTGAATTTTGGAAGAAATTATGACTTTGAAAAATAGAGAAAAAAATAGAGAAAATAAGGAAAAAGTATGAAAAAATTAGATTATTGATTTTACTTGGAAATGATTGGCCAGGAAGTGATTTGGCCATGGATCTTGATGATTTATGTTATTTTCAAGGTTGGCACGCAAAACGAGGTTATACGCGTTTTTCGAGAAAATTTGAGTTTACGTCTAAAGGTGAGTGGTTTTATCCCAAAAACCTATATATGAAACATTTTCTTCATTATGCATGATATTTATTGAAGTTATGATCATTTCATATTGCATGGAAATACGTTATTCTTGCATAGCACGATATTATTGGCATATTGATACTCATGCATGGGATGGGGATGATGCCCTAAGAGTGTAGACGTAATTCCCAAAGGCAATGATGGAACAACGTTAGGATTATCTTGCAGAGGTTCGAGATTCTGCCTAGGGTTCCGTGTCAGGTTGGTAGGCCAGAGAAGTTACACTAGGGCATATGATTGTTTATGTTATTACATCATGTATTCATGCATCATGTTTTTAAACCCTCACTAAAAGATTCATCTTCTAATGGGTTATGCCCCTGGAACATTCAACGTTCCAGTTTAGAATTGCAGCTTAGGCAAGGATCAGGTTGAGATGAGACGGCACGTGATAGCGTGACCGATGGATAAAACAAGCTGACTCGGATATGTTTTACCTAATGCTTTATTGATGATTAGCCTTGTTAGAACATTATGGAATCTCCATGTATTTATGTATTTCAATATTGAGGATATGATGTTAATGTATGGTATGGATTCTTATATAGTTATAAAGTGAAATTGATTATGTATCATATCAGGTTTCGATTTTAAGCTTTCGCATTTATGATGATTACCTGTCTTAGCTTATTGATTCTTATTTAGTGAGTTGAGAATGTAAAATGGGATTTTTGGGAGATGGTTTATAAAAAAAAATATTCCCGAAATTCCTAAGTTATTTAACGATCAGAAAAGCGGGGCGTTACAGCTAGACGCTGACTCCCTTACTCGGACCCACGCTGGCACTACCTGGAGTGATGGAAAGCAAAGTGAGTCGAGAGACTCAGTAAGCATAAAGAAAAGAAAGGCTGAAGGCTGAACATAACCAAAAAACTCTCCCCAAAATAAACCCCCAGGTACACACAAGGCATGAGACGCTACAACACAATAGTAGAGTATAATAAAAGCACATACCGGTCCTTGGGGCCCACACAAGACACACGGCACCCAAGTCCCATACTAACTTGCCATTGCCCTGAAAGGCAACATAAATCTCGAGCATACCTGTGCGCGTTGTCCTGGGTCGATACTCCCATCACCCGTGTGTCCGTGTCGATACTCCCGAACCCCGAGCCATAGGCTCCCTCGGAACGGTACTCTCGTCCGAGAACTAATAACTACCAGTAGCCATGCAATGCACATAGAAATGCAAAGGCGTAGTGAGCATCAAAGTGATATACTGGCGCCTATACATTCAGGCATCAGGCCATGCTCCGCCCACATAGTAAACCACACGCCATGCATATGCCCGCACTGGATGCAACCTAACTATGCTCAAATATCCATGTCCAAGCATACTCAGTAAGTGAAAATCCCAACATGCATCCCGTACCCATGTGCATATCAAATCATGAACAGTAATACAATGAACCTAATCATGCAGTAAATCACATACCGACAGAGCTAGTCAGCAGTGCTCGGCACCAGTCAACTGTTAGTGACTAGGAGTATCTGCCTGACGGTTCACTTCAGGGCCGTACAATAGTCTACCCCAACGTCACTAAACAGTCGACTTCTGCTCCACTGCTTGATAGCTCTAACCGAACTATAAACAAACTCGAGAAAACCGTAAATATACCCGTACGTCTAGAAACCTAGTCCCCAAGATGGGTTCGGCATCATTCCGAAAGGAATGGGGGCGGTACAAACCCCCGTAGACACACAATAAATAAAACTCCAGAAGTTTCGAATTTAATTTAAATTAAAACAAATGAACAATAATTCAACAAATAAGGTTAGGTGCCGAATTAAAGTAAGGGAGGTGATAAAATACAGGAAATTATGGGGTCTTTCACGAAAATTAAAGATGAGGAAGAGAAGGTTGGGTGCTTGCTTTTACACGGCCGTTCCTTACTTTTCTAGCACATCTGCTACGAAATAAAACGTTCACTGGCAATAAATAAAATCGCAGCTTTAATTAAATAAATCTACCATGTAATATAAATAATTTGACCGTCTAAAATCCCTTGTAAGTGCACCACAATAAAATCCCAATAAGTCTCATATTTATTTTAAACTAAATCACGCTAATAAAATTCTCGAAACCAGCTTAATAAATTAAATTTAAAACAAACAACTCAAAATTTCATAATTAATAAACGTGTCAAAACAGACGAAGGGAAGGTATAAAATACGAGAAATCACAGGGTTTCTTACGGGAATTAAAGAACACGAGGAAAGGAATTGGAGTTTTCCTAAAATTAGCTGCTTTCAGCCTCTCTTGTACTCCCGATGCTAATTAAATCATTTTCTAGTAAATAACACAACCGAAACTTAAATTAATTAATTCTAATTGCGTAAAATTTATAATTTAAACATATTATACTTCTACTAATTTTTACCCACGTACCTGATCACTTCCCATGCCAAAAAATCCCAAAATTCTTTTATTTTTCATATATTTTTCCTTTTCTTTTATTTTATTTTATTTTCTTTCTTTTCTTCTTTTCTTCTTCTTCTTCTTCTTCTTCCCGCGGCTCTCCCCTGCACACACACCAGCACCAGTTGCCACCCGCCGCTGCCCAACTCCTCCCGCCGCTACCACCTCCTGCCAGCGGCACCTTTGGCCACCCCCGCTACCAGCGCTGCCACCCACGGCCGCGCCACTACTTGCGTCGCCCCCCTCGCCCAGCTGCGAAGCTCGCGGCCATGGCTGCCATGGCCGCAGTTTTGCTTGCTTTTGGTCGTTTCTTTGTGCCATCGCAACCCAGCTCCGCCATCAACCTCGGCCGCATCTACTCCATCGCTCGCAACCGCCGCCGCTGCCGCTGCCGCTGCTACTCTACACACCCATGGCTGTTGGGTGCTCGGCTAGCTTTTTTCCCTCTCGAGCTCTCTCTCTCATGCTGCTCGCATTCTCTCTCAGTCTCGATTTCTCCCTTCCTTCCTTACTTGGCCGAGCCCTCTCCATCTCCCAATCTCTCAGCCCACTGATCTCTCTCTCCTCTGTTCCTTCTCCGTTTTCTATTTTGACGAAATGGCCACGCCACTGTAGATAGCTTGGCCTCCAAGCACTTGCTCACAACCACAAAATATACATAATTAATTTAATTTAATTTAAATTAATTTAGTTTATTCTCTTATTATTATTTCCAAAATTTGAGAATATTACACAAATATTTTAAAATGTCAGGTGGCGTGCCACGTCACACAGAAGCACACGCCTCTCAAATTGGAATTGGGTCATGAATAAAATTATAATCAATCAACCAAATTCTCAATAATATAGAATTATTTGCAACAATGTTTTATTTCATACTGTTTAGATAGGTTTCACAAAAAAAATCATAACTAAATTTTAAAAAAATCCCTACCAACTGAGAGGGCAAGAAAAAAAGAGTTTTAATGCGCTTTGGGTGACTAGATGAGCGGTTTCTAGCGAGAACAGCAGCATAATAGCGCATAAGTTTTCAAAAGTACCGACAGCCAAAAAAAAAAAGGATTTGCAACAAATGCAGTGACTATTAACTGCCGGAAGCGTCGCCAATGATGACTGGACTACTTGGAAAAGAAAAGGATACGGAGGTCATTTTCAAGAAAGTTGGAATTTTGTAAAAGGTGACTCTTTTACCCAATCTTCAAGGTTATTGCACTTAGACCCAATATTTTCTAAAAATTATGTATTTTACTTCAATTTTTGAAGAAAGTTATGAGCAACTTGAAATTTATCTATTATTACAAATATGCCCATTAAACTTGCGTAAAATGTACTTTGACATGAAATTGGTGTTTTCCTTAAATTTTGAATTATGAGCTCGTATGTCATGACATGTATGCATTTAATGCCGTTATATCTTGGTGGATAACGAGATATATAAAATTCACTAGCAATGGGGTGATTGGTGAGTTCAGTATAAATCAGATGGCGTGGGTTGCTTGTTCTATTAAAATTTTTAGCAATCCTTGCATTGTTAGTTATTATATATATAATGTCCTAGTATATATTTTCAGACGTTCACGTGCATAAAATATTTCGAGGCATTACTTGGTAATATATCACCTAATTGGCATATTCTCATATGCTAACAAGTGATTCGAGTCCTTCCAAAAAAAAAATAAATAAATAAATAAATAAATGGATAAGGACATTGTGAAAATTTGCATTGTATTTACCTACGTACTATTTTTCATTTAAATTTTATAGAACCCGGTTTTTGGGGTTATGTAATAAAGTATGTGGATGCTTAAATTTCTCTTACGAATTTGTTAATTAGGTTCAATGTTTACAACATTTCGTAGTTTACTTTGATTTATTTTTCTTAATTATTTTTAAGAAATTTATTGGAAATTTTGAAAATTTATTTACAATTTAAAATAAAACATTTTTTCTAAATTTCGAAAAAACAGTGCATCAAAAAATTGGGACAATACAAAAAGAAATGGAATAAGAATAATAATTGATGGTTTTTGGGTTGTCTCCACTGTGGTACCCGAGACAACCCACTGCAGTGGAAATTGAGAAAGCGCACACCATCCAATGGTACATTTCTACACCTTGTCAGCTATGATAGTGTTCAAGGACACTTGTTTAATTTGTTTAATTTCCTTTCTTCTCTGGAAATTTCCCATTTCTTTCTTAGAGCTGTAACTCCGTTGTTTAATTTCCTTTCTCTGGCTGGAAATTTGTTTATATGTGTTCAGGTTTGTTTTTGTTCTAAAAAAGATTTTGTGACAGCGTGAAGGTTGTATAAGTCCAGTTATATTTTGTTTGTTTTTCCAAAGGGGACTGAACATGGTTTCTGGTTTATGGCAACTATTAATCATTGCGTTATCCGAGATAACCCACTGCATAGCCAAATGTGTAGTGAAAATTGAAAATACAGTTGTCTTCCATCCATTAAAAATCATCTACAGATCCCAAGAATTACATGTTTTTCTCAAATTTAGGCTTAATTCCATTTCGGGTAAGCAAAAAAAATAAACAAAACATAATAAAATACCGAAATAGAAACTGGAAATGGGCGGGAAATGAATTTGGCGGCTATTTTGTTATAATAGATAATATATAGATATTGGGGCATTCAAAGAATAAGGGGTTTAAGACATTAAAACATTCATTTGAGTTGTCTCATTATTGTTCCAACCTTCATCTTGATCTTTAAAGGAAGGATTGTAAATATTTTGTTATTATTGTATTTAATTCACTTGTGTGTGAGCAAATCCCACATTGTTTGTGAGGGATTTGAGTTGCTACAAAAGCATTCTTGTTAACAAGGAGACTATATTGAGATTCGAGCTCCTAACCGAAAACCAAGGATTAATATTGTATTAAAGTTTTAGCTGTTGGACAAAAGTTAGTTATTGTTATATATTGTTTTATAGTGAAATCTTCAAACTTTATCTTCAAAAGAGAGGACGTGAGCTCTCAAAGTTGAATCTCTATAAAATTGTGTTTGTAGTTGATTAAGTTCTTATTTGTTCGTTAATATCTATTAGTAAAATACACTTTAAATTGCTCATTATATCAAAGGTTTGATAGAAAATTCTATAAAATTTTTGAAAATCCAATTCAATCCATTTCTTTGGGTCTTTTTCTAGGTAACACACACGCACATATACACACACACACACACATATATATATATATATATATATATATATATATGAAATTTGTAGTAAAATTGTTGTAATATCCCAAATTTTTGGCTTTAAGAGATACACACAAGAAAAAAAAATGAGTGTATGAAATAAAAAAAATGCAATTTTAGATGGGCACAAGTGAATCACTAAAAGATGTGGACCAGGGCCAGGTGCAATTCTTAGAAGAGTTGTAGGTGTTTACTTGAAAATTTCAATAAAAATCTAAGGCAAGGTGGGAATTCAAAATTCTCAATTGGTAGATTCCCGATGCATTAACTCGTGACGTTGCATCCTTTCATGGCGGGTTACGGCAATGGTAATACCCTAAGAGTCTAGAGAATAATAGTATACATCGAGAATAAGTAAAGACAGAAATAACACCAACTGAATATCTTTTGGGCAGAATATAGGCAAGAAACTCTTGGGTTAAACGTGCTTGAGTTGGGGAAGCTCAAGGATGGGTGAACCCCCTAGGAAGTTCGTGTAGACCCATCAGGGTAAGATGTTTCAGTCCTTCCTATCGCTCGATAAGGGATGTTACAGGTGATATCAGAGTCGACCCTTGGTGAAGGCGGTCTGATGAGGGCTAGGAATGGCGTCGGGGCTTGAGGGCATGTACAAGAAACGACTCCTAGTAGGCTTCTGGGATGACAATCTTTAAAGGGGAAAAGATCTGGGACCAGTTGTAAAGTCGCATGACGAGGACGTCATGTACTCAAGGGGGGAGAATATAATACCCCAAGAGCCTAAAAAAGGATAGTATATATCGAGAATATGTAAAAAATGAAACAACACTAACTGGATACCTTTTGAGCTGAATGTGGACAATGAACTTCCGGGTTAAGCATATTTAAGTTGGAAAAACTCGAGGATAAGTGATCCCTTGGGAAGTTCACGTAGGTGCATTATGGTAAATTGTTTTGTTCCTTCCTATCATTCAATTTGAGATGTTACAACAATAGTACTCAAGTATTTTTACGAGTATTCAAATTCCAGTTGGGACCACAAATTTAGATTGGAATAGATTGAAATCCCGTTCCAATTCAAGACAGAATAAGTTTACCCTGGTCTTAACAATATTCATCATGAATCATTAATGTTAAAAGTAAGTGTTGAATAGGAATTTCTCAATTCTCAACCAATTCGACAATTCAGCTTGATGGTCATTACTCTTAGTGTTAATGACTTGCATGTAAACGTTATGAATTCAACAAATTCGGATTGAATGATTGGTTTACATTACCACCAACAACCAAAAGAATTATGAGTTCAAGAAGAAGCTAAACGGAGTTATCAACTATCCTTCTACTTTTGTTATAACAAAACAATTTAAAGATTAAACTAAGAAACACAGTAGTGATTCATTCTAAGTCCTAATTAATTCTTGCCACTTCCACTAATCCCTCCATGATTATCTTAATCGTTTCTTATAGTCAATGAGGAAATGCCTGGAGTGGGAAGGATGATCCGGCTTGAAGAACTTGATCACATCCATGGCGTCCAAATTGCACTCTCTCACAAAATTCTCCCACCCATCGATGATCATGTAAGTATCTCTATCTCCGGCGAACACAAGGAACACGTACCAGTCTTTCCCTCCGGCGTCAGTGAGCTTCAGAATCTCGTGTTTAAGACCCTTTGCCGGGATCCTGACCGCCGGGAAATTCTTCCTCACTTTCTGGCCTGGAATCACCAGCCTGGAGTACTCGACGTCTTGAGGGGTCAGCCGGAGCCGGAACAGAAAGCTTTCCGGCTTGAATTCCGGAACCGAAAAACTAGTTTCGACACTCGGCGTTCTCTGAAACTGAATCAGGAAATGGTTTCGATGCAAATGCGAAGGAGGCAGGTGAAATAGAATGAAGTCCAGAGGCTTCAAGGAGTGGCGGTTGACGATCGCCGACCAGCCCCTTATAAGCATGAAAGCGCGTTCGTCGCCGTAGTAGATGGACTTGGTCCGCCAGGTCCGGCCATGGCTGTCGGTCAAGAGAAGAGTTTCGTCCTTGAGAGTACAGCCGTCGTAATAGTTCTTCGGCAGCGAAGGGAAAAATTTGGCGGCCAGTTCCGCCGGAATGATCAGCCTGTCGCTGCAATTTATTTCCAGCCCGAATAGAGGTTTCATTTCTAGACGGGGCGCCGGCGATCCGACGATGGTCCCGGACCCGTCTCTGTTAAATGAGTAATTAATAAGAACACAATCCCACAAAACAAGATGATGAAACGAGTTCTCAATTGTTCCTTAATTGGCGATTCATTGATGAAGAAGAGAAGATTGATTCAAGATGTTAGTTAAGGAACCTGCAGGCAGCTGCTTGAAGCAAATTGGGGCCAATCTTTCGTTTCTTGAATGGCAAATTGGAGCCATCTTCTTCCGATGGCTTTGCAGTGATCGCGATCGTTGGGTCAGATGATGACTTCGTTGATTCATCATCATTTTCCCGCGCTTTCTCCGCTTCTTCTTCTTCTTCATTTCTCCCTTCTTTGTCTCTTGGACGCGAATCAAAGTCACTGCTTTCTGACATTTTCTTGACTCTTTTCTTGCATCCGGCGAGGAGATATATATATATATATAGAGAGAGAGAGAGAGAGAGAGAGAGATTTTCTTGAACTCTTTTGTTATTAGTTTGGTTGCATGGTCTCGGGTTAGATGGCGGTTACAAATTCTTCCATTTCATAATTAAGCGTACCCATTATTATTTTAAAAAAATTAAATAAGACTGTTGTGTCCAGAAAAGTGGCTCAAGCTCGCAAAAAGGGACCCAAAAGACTATCAAAAAAAGAAATTTACGAGGATAAGTCACAAAGGACGAAGTCATTGGATGATCCAAAGACCAAGAAACAAGTGAGGGAGTTCATTTGAGAGTCTCTCTAAGGCATTTGAAAAATTCTGAATGATCTCACATTCAGAATTTTTCAAATTATGTCTTGATATGTTGGAATTGTTCATGCTAAGAATAAGATAAACTTATTTTTCTCGTTTATTACTTAACCATTCTCCCTTGAGAGACTCCTATGAGCCACCCATACCCAGAAGCCTTTCTTTCATTTGCGTGAGAGACTCTTTTGAGAAATTATAAACTCAAAGATACTTGATCTCCAGATATATTTATTTGAGATCATGAAGAATAGGATCAATCTTACCTTTAATATTCTTGCTTACAAATTCGAAAAATATCTATTATACTCACCGAAAATTATAACTATCTTTCAGTCTCATTCCTCTTATAAATAAATATGAAAACCATCCTCTATCACAAGCTACATTCTTAAAAGTATACTTGTACTTCAATTCTATTTTCTTTACGTTTAATATGTGATAATAATTTAAACATTGAAGGGTCCGCACACATTGGAGGTCACCTGCGTCCCTTGATCAATTTCTTTCTTATAGGTCACTCGCAATTAGGTTACCTATACCAAGATCGAGACACTCTTGCATAAAAAAAATTATTATTATATCCGACAACAACAAAGAAAAATATTGGTGTTAAGGATTCAAATTTCGACTCAAATAGAAAATCTAGTCCGGTTCAAAACTAAATAAGTTCAGTTCCATGTAGGGTCTAAAAGTTTTGAAAAATCAATCTTTGGTTGGATTCTAATTTTAATTCAAAGACTAAATAAATTACTATATATATATATATATAATTGGACTGATCAAACACTCCTTTGTAGTGATAAAATTATTTAAAAAATTAGTTAAAATATTTTTAAGATAACACAAACATGATAGATGTCAATTAGTTTGTAATATTTTCGATTGGGTAATTAATGTTTGAGTAAATAAATTTTATTTTAAAAATAAGATAAAATAAATATAATTTGTCTAAAAAAACTTGTTGAAAAATTATTTATAGTCGCGTGCTTGTAGAAATATTTAAATAAAATTTAATTGAAAAAATTAAAACTAATGGGAAAAATTGATGGAAAATATGTCATAAATTAAAAAAAATTATTATGAAAAATTCAAGGGGTCCCCACTACATAGTTAGTCTTTGGCTTGGGACATTCCACTATACTTTAAAACCCACGATTCGTCTCGTTTCAACCTAAAATGTATGGACAAGTGAAAAGTTGAGAGCTTAATCCCTCAAAATAGACACAGATGATCGCAATCTGCACAGAAGTAAACTTGAACTTATAATCTTGCGATAACCCGATCTCCTAAACATATGCGGTGGACTTTTTGCGCTACCTCAAGAAGTTAAATTTTAAAAAACATGTGTGGTGGAAATATATACTAATATTTTAAAAAAACCAAATTTAAAAAAATGTTAGTATTTCTATGTACCTGAAAACCTCAAAGAAATTCTTTATATTTAAAAAAGTGATTGTTATTGATAGCATCTTAAATGAACTTATGGATTAGTTGCTTTGACAGCTCAAAATTCAATTTGATTTGGGTTCGCTCAAGCTTGATTAGTAAATAATTAAACAAACTAAACTTGAGTTTTTTAAGCTTATGAGCAAACTCATGGTTTAATTATAAGTTCGTAGTTTTGGTATAGATATCTATACATCACTTTTATTTTCAATCAATATGATACATGACATTCTTTTCTTGGAACATTCGACTATGATATCATTTTTGCTTTCCACCTTCCTAAGGGATTGGAAAGGCTTTTTTTCACTAAATATTTTAATTTTTTTAAAATTAGCTAAAGATAATGTGACACTTTTTATCTTGACTTTATATTTATATTATTATATAAGCAAGCAATAAGTTTTGATATTATGATTTATGAAGTAACTTTACCATTACACAAAAACTTATTTTATTTAAAATAAAATTTTAAAATTACTCTTAAATTCTACCCAATGAACATTAATTTAATTTTTTTTAATTTTTTGCATATGCTTAGCATAGGTCACCTCATTAGTCTTTAATAAGGCCAATAATTACGATATTAGAAAAATAACTAACTTAAATTATCGTACTTATGGTCTAAGCAATTAGAAGATAATCAATATATTTCTTAAATCATCGTACTTGAAAATCACGAGTATGATTTAAGTTAATCAAAATGGTAGCACATTTATTTCCAAGTGTGCTTGTCTTCATCATTACTATGCAATTCTTTGTGAAAAAACTCCGATGAGAAGAAAAAGAAGATGCTAAAAGACCTTTTTGGACCAACCCTAGATACTTTAAAATCTTTTTGCAAATTTGTTACCATTTTGAGTAAAGAGATAGATAAATAGGCACATTTGACTGCACTAATCAAGGCATTTGTACATAACAACAAATTAATTTATCAAATTACAAGTGTTTTTATTTTCACAAGTTGTCGATCCAAATTTCATTTTTCTTAATGAAAATGATATTGAACATATTTTTACTTTTACAAACATCAATCGTTTGAAAATAGTGTTTAGAAAACCAACTAAAAGATATATACAAAGTAATTGCCACACAAGCAACCAAAGAATAAGTTGATCAAAAGAAATACTATTGCAACGAGCTAACAATGCATCAAATTCAGTAGAGCAAAGGAATATAGGATAACTATGTGAAAATAAAGGATTATCTGAAAAAAATTGAACTTATCATCGTTGGAATTCTTATTTAGTGGTCTGTCCTTAGTTATAAAATAATTTGAGTTTCGACAAAATAGATTGAAGCATTTGGGTCTGGATAGATAGCTCGATGCCTTTTTGTTAGGCTTTACACATCAAGTAAATCTTATGTCGACAATGACTAATGTAGATCAAGGGTTAATCAAACACAACTACTTAAAGTTGAGCCCTATTTTCTTATGGTAAAGATAAGACTTAATCCTAAATCTTAATCTACATTTGAAAGATTAACTAGTAACCCATTGCAAGGAAGGATCAACAAATTAATAGAAATCTCGTACACTAAATTAACAAGAAGGCCATGAAAATTAACAAGAAAACCAAACAAACCTTTATTTATTCATTTGATGGGAGAACACACGATAGAAAACAAGAAAGCCAAGATGACCAATGCCCCATATTTTTAAGTTTTTATTAGCCCAGTTGGATCAAGGGCTCAAAAAGGAGGACAATGTCAAATTAGCCAAGTCTAAAGGGGTTAACTGTATTTTCAAAAAGACGATGAACTGATCTGCAAGCTAACCACTTATTTATGAGAATTACTAACTTATCCTTCTACTTTGTCATAACCACACCTAGCCCCCATTCTAGTTTCTGAACAGATAACAGTTTAAAGCAAACATTAAGCAAAGACTATATATGATTAATCACTACTAAGCCTTGCCAGTTGCCACTTCCATTCCTTACCGGCCGCTGCATCTGAATTTGAGCTTTGACCGCTTGGCGCAATTGCTTCCATGGCTTCCATCAGCTTGAGGATCAGCAGGGTCAATCCTCACCACCTTCCCTCGCTTCCCATAGTCCACAAGGAAGTGCTTCGAGTGGGAAGGATGATCCAGTTTATAGAACTTGATCACATCCATGGCTCCCAATCTGCGCTCCCTCACAAAGCTCTCCCACCCATCGATGATCATGTAAGCATCTTTATCTCCAGCGAACACCAGGATCATGTACCAATCTTTGCCCCGGGCATCAGTGAACCTTAGTATCTCGTGCTTAAGAGCCGGCAACTGCGGCTCCGGGATCCTAACTGCTGGGAAATACGTCCTCACTACATGGCCAGGAATCACGAGCCTGTAGTACCCAACATCTTGATGGGTCAGCCGTAGAGCGAACAGAAAGTTTTTCGGCTTGAATTCCGGAACATCCAGAGACCACCAATCAGGTTCTTCATGATACTCAATCTGGAAATGGTTTTTGTGTAAACGGGCAGGGGGAGTGTAAAATCCGATTAGGTCTTGAGGTTTCAGGGAGTAGTGGTTCACGATATTCGGCCAACCCCTTAGAACCATGAAAGCAGCTTCGTCTTCATAGTATATGAGCTTGGTTTTCCAGATCTGGCCATCGATGGTCAAGAGTAGAAGTTCCTCCTTAACAGTGCCGTCGAGAGGCGGCAACGCCGGGAAAAAGTCGGCTGCTAACTTCTCGGGAATGATCAGCCTGTTGCTCCAGTTCAATTCCAGTTCGAAGAGAAGATTAAGACCAAATGGTCGTTGGGGCAATTCAACAATAACGTTGTGTTGTCTCTCCGGCGGCTCTCTGTTAAATTGGGCCAAGATAAACAAGCAATTAATTTGATCAATTCGATCTCACACACACTGTATACATATATATGTATGAATGATGCATATGAATGAATCAATTGATAAATCTGTATCTTCTTACAGTTGCAGATTAAGATGACGAAACAGATAAAGGGTTTCATTTCCTCCCGGATAATATTTTATGTTATACATTGGGGACGAAATTGAGTGTTTGTCACTAATAGTCAAGCATTAGTGATAAAATTTTACTTGTCCCTGTAAATTCGTAGCTAAAGTGTTAGATAAATATAATCTGCAAATCAAGAGTCTTAGATATGAGTGCAAAATTAAAGAAAGAAGATGCAATCTTATCGTATCGATCAAGATTTTCTCTTCTTCTTTTTTGGAAGTTATAGAGAATGCATCGAAAATATTGCACATCTGTGTGTATAAATGGTAAAGATTTAAGATGAACCTGGGTTCTTCTACTTCAATAACCATGGAACCACCTGGAATTTGGCTACTTCCTTCTTCGTAGAGGCCACAAAGCTTTAGTTTCATCCCTAATTGCAACCTCGAACCTTCGTTTTGGGACGACAGTGCTATGTTGTGTTTTTCTGATTCATCAATACCCTTACCTTTATCTTTCTCTTTCTCGTTGCTCTTTTCTTGAACATCTGATTTCTTCCTTTCTACTTCATGGTTGTTCTGGCGTCGATCGAAATCGCTGCTTGCAGCCTTTTTCTTGGCTAGTTTTCTTGCTTTGTGAGACCTAGCGAGACTGGAATGATATTTATAGAATTTCTCCGTTTTCTCACTAATTTAATGCTTGCATATGATCTGTTTGGTGGTTGGCTGTTTGTATTTCATTACAATGCTTGTTGATCATAAATATATTGTAATATTACACGCAATAGAAGATCGAGGAAATATTTTGTAATATTACATGCAATAGAATATTGAGGAAATATTTTGTAATATTACAAAATATTACAATATCGTAATAAAATATCGTATAAATAATGCTTCTTGATCATAAACGTATTGTAATATTACACGTAATAAAACATCGAATAAATAATGTTGTTGATCATAAATATACTGTAATATTACACTTGATAAAATATTGAATAAATTACACTTGATGTCTCTGAATTCTACTTAATTATAATTTTACTCTCCACATCATAAATATATATTGACCTACTTTATAAAAGTTGTATCACATTATCCCTCATTAGACAATGGTGAGCTAAATAAAGTGAAAATGCTTATTTCAAGAAGAGAAAATGATTATTCAAGATTGATATAAAGACTTTAAGTGAATGAATTCAATGAATCATCGATGTCTCTTACACACCTATAACCAGAGAAGATAAATTTGTATATAAAAATAAATTAGAGGTATATTAAGTGTATGTGCTTTCTCTTCTCTATCTCTTTTTCTCTTTTTCTCCCCTTAGTCTTTCGATGCCTTCAATAATGCTCGCTTTCTCTAAAGCCGTTATTGCTTCAAAACTATTATTTTCTTTACTCCCAACTTCCAACTAAAAATGTCCATTATCATTTCTAGCAAAATAAAAATACTAAAAGTGATCTATATATATGGACGCATTTAATCGAAAACCAAAAACAATAAATAAAACCCAAATTGATACGGAGAATTTAGGTTAATGAATTCAATGAATTATTAATGTCTCTTAAACACATAAAACCAAAGTACTGATTCAATTATATATTAAAAAAATCAATATCTCTTAACCACTTATAACCAAAATATATTCATTTGTATAAAAGAAAAAAATTGGGGCATATGTTGAGTGTGTGCACTCTATTTCCCTCAATCTCCCTCTGTTTTTTTATGCCTTTAATAATACATGCTATCTCTAAAGCTATTTTGATTGTCTTTGTTTTGAAAACTATCACTTCTTCCGCTCCAAACTTCACACTAAAAGATTCATTGTCATTTATAGTAAAATAAAAGAAATCCATATATATGGATATAGAAATATTATGAAAATTAATTACATGTTTAAGTGAAAACCAAAAATGCCAAAATCCAAATTGATGTAGAGAATTTGGACGAGTTTTAATGAATCATCAATGTCTCTTATACTTTTATAAATTGAAAAAGATTCATTTATATATCAGAAAAATCATAGGACATCAATAAATCATCACCAAATATGAAACCCTAAATTGATACAGAAAATTTAAATGAATGAATTAAATATATCATCTACGTCTCTTACACACTTATGACTCAAGGAAAATTCATTAAAAAAAAAAAAAAACATTAAGGGGTGTTGAGTAGGTGCTCTCTCTCCCCATCTCTTTTTTAATGCCTTAAATAATGCACGGTCTCTCTAAAGCCATTTTATTTTTGGAAAATGCTATTGACACAACTTGGACTACACAAAGGTGTACCAATAGCAAAAAAGTCCTTCATGAGACGCATAAAGACGCGTGAGGCGCATGGAGGCGAGGGATAATTTGGTCATAATACTCCTTTGTATAGCTCAAGATGTACAAAAGTGATGTACATCTACCATGATTCTTTGTTTTTCTATGGCTTTTGATGATACCCGAGAATCCATCCACTAGCGATGCCTTACTTGGCCTCAACGGTCCACTAGCCCAACCATGCTTAACTTCAGCCTCTTGGTTAGACCACACTCAACTTTGGCCTTGGTATTCCACATAGGCCTTATTTGACTAAGTGAAGGGTCCTTCATAGACTCATGAACAAACTGATCTTGCATAGGATTGGAAGTCCTAATTTGACAAAAATTCTCACCAATTATTAAATGATGTATTTAACTAGGATTTAAAATAATTTCCCAAAATCTAGCAATCCAGCTTGATCCCAATAAATTTGGGATAAATCATTTCTCCTAAATCTTAAGAAGATCGTCTTTACATATAAAATCTATCTCTTTGGAATTGTTGATGACAATTGTAACGCCTGTCTTTTATTTCTAATTTATAAATGGGAAAGACAATATGGGATATTAATTCTTTTTGAAATATTTTTGAAGTAATACTTATTTCTCATATTTGAATATGAGACTAATTTACACGGTAGAGTCGTTGATATTAAATCTTGTGATTTCCCTTCTTAGTCGCTCAATCATATAACTCACATGAGACAAGTACTACTCAGCAACCTGTTGAATTTTAAATTATGAAATTTTGAAAATTTCACAAAAATTAAAAAAATCCATGAATCAACATTGTGTTAAAATATCAACTCCAAATGACAATATTTGTAACACCCCAATTCACGGAAGTGTTAACGTAACGTAAGATTTCAGGAATATAAATTTTTTTTCAAATAAAAACCCATCACAAAAATCATTCCCCGAAGATCTCGTTACACCTTTTCAGTATATGAACTATGAACCATCAATAAACTAACATAGGTTCACCAACACAAATGCGGAAGTTAGATCGAAACCTTAACAGGTCATAACCGAAACCACTTTATTTATAATATAAAATCAACTAACGATTACATGACGTTCCCAAAATAAACAACATAATTGAAAGGACATAATAGAAAACATCCTCTAATCGCTGTTACTTCTCAACAATTCCTTTTCCTTTCGCACCGCTGTCTTCACCTAGAACGTTTGAATATTCCAGGGACATAGTCCAAATTAGATGATGAATCATCTAAGTGAGAGTTCAAAACACATTTTTCATAAATGAATGCAAGACATGAAATAAACCAATACACTCGGTAAGCCCTAGCCTAAGAGTATCCCACGCGCTTAACCATACCACGGGAAAATAGTAATATCTCTAAAAGCTATGCCACCATACCGACTCGACAACACGACGACATGACGCGATTCTATCTTAAATAGGGCTGCCAACGCATCTCACCAGAATATGTTCCCACCTTAAGCATCTAGGAACCACCATACAATCCTAACTCCAAAATTTCAAATAGACCACCTAGTCATCCTAGTGCAACTTCCCTGGCCAAACGGCCTAGCACAAAAATCAAGGTGGCTATTCTGACATGCACACCAGCATCAGATACCCCTATTATTCAGTCATGCCCTTGGAGAATTACGGCTACACTATCCAGGGCTGACATCCCACATGAACAACACAATATGGACCACCTAGTCATCCTAGTGCAACTTTCCCGGTTAAACGACCTAGCACGGAAACCAAGGCGGCTATCCTGACATGCACACCAGTATCAGATACCCCTATTATTCCATCACGCCATTGGAGAATTATGGCTACACTATCCAAACAACATCCGAGGCTGACATTCCATACGTACACACAAAACTCAAGACAAAGCCACATTTCACAATTCAATGCATCATATAAATAATAGTTTATAAAATGCAATGTTTCAGTTCAAAACGTTTTAGGGACAAACCTCCCTCATAAATCCAACTGTCACCAGTTACCGTTTCAATGCACAAATCATTTTGCATGAAATCCACAACACACATAGGTAACTCAAATACCAAGTTTCAGGGTAAACTACTCACCTCGACATATTTAGACTGCCTCGATCTTTGTGCACAATCTTGTTATGCATGCCAAATCACAGACACTTGAATTTACAGTCAACCTCGAACCACAACACTTCCAAAATACCATAATTAATTAAGGAAACATTAAAATCCATTTTCCTCAAATTTTCCTTAATTTCCTCTATTTTCTCCCATTTTTCACCTCGATAATTCCAAAATAATTATTTCCTCAACTATTTTTCCAAATATTTCAACACCATAAATCCTAAAATAATTAAATAAAAATAATGGAGTTAAAATTACCAAAATACCCTTGCTCACGTGCTTGGCGTGTGTGTGAGGGTGAAGGCTAGCGCGTGTAGCTCACGCACCACCATCTTTAACCTTTTTCCGGTCGCCGGTGGTTTCTCCGATGCCAAAAACGAAGGTACCCCTTGAAGCCCCAAGTTAGTCGATCACAATGGCACCAAAATCAGGCTGAAAAGCCACCGAAAAACCCACCAAATGGCCAGTTACAGGCGGCGGTAGGCGGACCGCCTCCAACTGACGACCAACTTCGAACAGCCCTCATACGAACGCCAAAATGCCTCAAAATGCTCCCAATCTCTTTTAGTTGATGCAAGGATCAAAAGCCCTTTAATCACTCTCTCAAAAACATCAAAAATCACGATCGATTTGTGCTTTAAAAATTGAAACCCTCGGCCTCTATTTATACCCAAAAATCGAGCTTCTTCTGGCCAATCACCAGCCATGACTTAGTCCCTAAGCCTCTTACCGCCGACTACCACCTCCCCCAGGTTGCCCTTGGCCGTCCCATCATTGGATTTGGCCTCCACGTGCGAAGATTTGCGACGGCCGATTTCCCTTCACTGTGCATTCACATTGCATTTTCTGTTTATTACACTTTCACCCCCCTAATTTCTTCTAATTCCATTTTAGCCCCTACCAAGACACCCCTGATCTTTCCAATACTATCACTAAGGCTCACAAGTCTTGTACTATTCATTTCATCCTTGAAACTTCCAAAAAATTACGATTTGACCTCCTTCGGGTAAATTTAGAAAATTACATTTAGACCCGACTGGTCGATTTGACCTTAAATCCATTCGATTCAACCCGAAATCACTTAAGGGTTGTTCTATACATAAATTATTAGTCATTGACATGCTCCGTTGACTTTTTGGATGTCTCATACGTCAATTTGATTTTCTCAGCCCGGTCAACAGCTGTACTGAAAATTGTTCCCGATCCAATTTCTTTCATCACTAAAAATCATAATTTAAATCACTTGTCGATAATATACCATTCTCCTTAATCCTCTAGGGTTCGGGGTACTCCCTCTGGCTAATTCAATCATCCAAAGCTGCGTTAGTGTACCCTATAGTCTCATTTTTTCACAAATTCCATTTATGTCTTTCATTAAATACCGTTTATATCCTCAAATCATTCCCAAGTATTACATTCTGCCCCCTTAATAAATTTCATTCTCGAAATTTGGTTCGTGATAATTGTATCACTACTATCACTAATGACTCTCAATTGAAATGTCCTAAATACCATTCCTAATTATTAGCAATCATTCATAACTTAAATCCTAACACGATCCATTCTTACCAAACATTTTACTCATTTTTCCAGCATATCTCGTTGTAGCTCTATACAAGCGGTTACTCGAATATCAAAATAATTCATAATACTTATTATTATTTTCAATCGTGTCCTCAAAATACATTTCATTGACTCCCAACCGACTCTAATGCTAATGCATATACCATGATAACACAGAAATTGATAATATTGAACTTAACTCATCTGCCATGATGGCACATAAATTGATAACTTTGAACTAACTCGGCGTACCTTTCTCTTTTGTCGAGTAGATATCTTCGTCATCTTTTGACAGGTAGAAAACTCGTCCAGGGCGAGGTTTTTATGCCTCGTTTGCTTTTCCCATTTGTTCCACCTTTTGTCTCTTTGGACATTCGCTCGAGTAATGACCAGGTTGTTGGCACGAAAAACATGTGATCCTCATTCGATTCCCGGTCGGTGGTGCCTCTTTATTCTTAGGGCAGTCTTTTTCCTTGTGTCCTTCTTAACCGCATGAAAAACATTGGATATGTCCTTGGAAACATTATTTCCCTGGGTGTACCTTGTTGCATCTGGGACACGGCCCATTGTTTTTGGAGTTCCTTCCATCTGATTTATGCTCCCCACCTTTCGGATCTTTCTTCTTCTCGTCTGATCTAATCAAACCAACTCACAATAAATTAGTCTCAGTGGACAAGGCTCTACCAAGCGCCTCGTTGTAAGTGTCCAAAGTCCATGAGCTAAGAGCTTGCTGCAGTCCCACTTTCAGTCCACTCACAAATTTTTGGGCTTTCGGCCACTCATCAGCTTCGTACATAGATACATACCAGATTAGTTGAGTAAACTTTACTTCATATTGGGTTACCGACATCTCGTCAGTTTGCTTCAACTTCATAAACTCCCAAGTCTTTTCTTCTCTCTAACTCCTAGGAAAATATTTTGCGTCAAACGTTTCCTTGAATCCAACCCATGTCACAGGTTGAGCTTGCCTCGACCTTGGATCTTACTCCACTTGCCTTGGTGTCCTCTGCAAAGCTCGTTGGGCTGACTGCTACCATCGTGCAACATCTTCCTCAAGCATGAACGTAGCGCAGTTAACTTTGTCTTCATCACTGCACTGCAAATATTAGAACAGCTTCTCAGTTTGCTCTATCCAAAACTCCGCCATGTAAGGGTCATCTTCTGCTTTACCCCTGAACACCGGGGGTCTTTGTCGGCAATATTGATCCAACACATGAGTACTATGCCTCGACGACTCGTTCCTCGTTACATGTGTCAGCATGCCTTCCAAGATTCTTTCCATTCGATCAAGTTTATTCTTACTAGGATCTTATTGCTCCCCTTGTTGTCCATCGTTCGTGACATGATTCGCAGAACGGCTACGATGGCTGCTACTACTGTCACTTTCGTCCCGCTCGCTGAGATCCATGACTCTTCGAGTTTTCACCATCTGAAAAAGAAAAACACTTCCTTAATCAATGCTAATCTCACTTAGAGATAATCTCAATCTTGCTAATAAATCTTTCGGGTCCCACAACCATTAAAGGTTCCCTGTCCGAATCTCAAATCATGAATAACCAAAATTTCTAGTCTCCAATAGCCTTTACAGGATTCAATCCCATATCCCGACCAATTCATCCTTTAGATCAACATTTGAACTAAATGGTCTCGACTCGTTCCCATGAGTTGTTTCCTTTGAGGTAACCCTACCTCGATCCTCACAACATTTATTTCGAGATCCC
Organism: Diospyros kaki; assembly: GCA_036245055.1. NCBI lineage: Eukaryota > Viridiplantae > Streptophyta > Magnoliopsida > Ericales > Ebenaceae > Diospyros > Diospyros kaki. Next base: position 2,322,176 of record BSEG01000002.1, on the reverse strand, counting down.
TATCACCAAATTCAATCCTCAGAATCCTTAAACTCGATTCTCCACAACACTTATCGAATCATCCTAGTTCAACATTCCTAGGATCGTCGATCCAAATCGAATTATTTCTAACTCGATCACTCCTGATAATTACCAGTTATCTCATCACTCCACGTAAAATTTCAACTATTGACCTCGAATCGACAGTATCTAAATTTCTAATGAAATCTATAATCCTTAAATAACCATCGCTCTAATCAGAGTCTCTTAAATTTCAAACCTAGCTCTGATACCAATTGTAACACCCCAATTCCCGGGAGCGTTAACGTAATGTAAGATTCTAGGGATATAAACCAAAGTAAAATGAGGACATTTACTTAAACTAAAGAAATGAAAATATCTTCAAATGTATACATGCTGTATGATTTATGTCTTCAAACAATTGTTATATGTATAAAATCTATTTTCTGTAAAATCTAGTCTCAGAAGTCTACTCTTGTATATCTAGAGTCGACTCCCCTTAAGTTGGAGTCGACTTTTGCAAAGCTAGAGGTGACCTAATCGAGAGTAGTTGATGCAGAGTCGACGTAGCAACATTGGTGTTTTTCGAAGAGTCGACTCTAGCATTAGAGAAGTCGACTCTTGCATAACTACAGTCGACTCCTACTTCAAATAGGAGTCGACTCCTATTTTTGAGAAGTCGACTCTCGAGTCCAACGGTCGAATTTTTCCTAACCGTTACAGATCCGTTGGAAGCTCTATTATAAACATCAAGGAGGGATTTTTGGAGAAGACTAATGCTCTATCATTTCCTATCTTCCTAAAGCACTCCCAAGCTCTCAAGCAACTCAAGATTAGCAATCCAAGGCTCAAGGTTCAAAGATCTATCCATTGGAGTCCAAGGCAAAGGAGAAGACATTCTCTCCATTTGTGGTAACTTGTATTATTTCACTTGCCTTGTATATTGTTCTTGTATTGATATCCATTTTAGTCCAAGTGTGTTGGACACATGATTGATTTATTTGTATTGGATTGTGGTGTGGCATCCTAGAACCTATTGTAATGTAGGTATTGTTGTTGTTGTATTATTGTATCAGTTTTCAGGGTGAACTAAGGGGAAAACCTCGAGGTGTATAAGTTTGCTAGGTGATCTTGTGAGGAAACCTAATGTTGTGATCAAGTGTCGGGTTGATCTTGAGAGAGTAGAGTAAGTGTTGGAGACACTGAACCACTATATATCTTGTGTTTATATTATGGTTATTTGTGTATTTATATTTTTATCATTTCCAAACAACATATATATTTATAACAAGTGTATTTTGTGTATAAGAAAATCTCAAGAGTTTTCAAAGGGAAGAATTTGGTTTAATTAGTTTTAATCACTCAATTCACCCCCCCTTGAGTGGTTATTGTGTGTGTCAAAAGACTAATAATTTTTACGTCTTTTGAAAATTTTTCATGATTTTACATTTTATTTAAGGGTTAATAGCAGTAAAAAAACTAAACTTTATCACGTTTTTAAAATTTAATCCAAATGTTTTAATTTTGACAATTAACTATTGATTTGGTCGATTGGTACTAATTTGATCCACGACCCAAATCCGATTAGAAAGGCACATGTACCGACTAACATGGCACACCACCTAACATTTTAAAATATTTGAGTAAGCCCCACATTGACACATATGGAAAAAAATGATATGTTAAAAATATACACACACAGAAGGACATGCAGGTGACGACGATGGCGATGAAAAAGGAGATCGAGGCAGCGACAGCCAATCTGGAAACTGGAGATGGCAATGGAAATTGATTTGGAAGCTGGTGTGGCTAAAGACTCGGTATGAGAACTATTTACGGGAACTAGCTGGGGCTAATTGTGATTTGGAAACAATCGCACCATCTTCCAAATTGGAGATAGTTCTCGGCCGAGTCTTCAGTGGCATCAATTTCTAGATCAATCGTCGACTCTAGCCCTGCCTCGATGCCATCGTCTCCTGCTCACCTTTCTCTTTGTATGTATGCGTGTGTATATATATATATATATATTTAACATATATTTTTTTTTTTTACATATGTCAATGCGAGACCTACTCAAATATTTTAAAATGTTTGGTGACATGCCATATTAACAAAAGCAGACACTTCTCAAATCAAATTCGGGACGTAAGTAATCAATCAACCAAATTCTCAACAATATAGAATGATTTGCAACAATGTTCTATTTCATACTATTTGGATAGGTTTCACAAAAAAAAAAATCATAACTAAATGTAAAAAAATCCCTACCAACTGAGAGGACGAGAAAAAAAAGAGTTTTAATGCTCTTTGGGTGATTGGATGAGCTAATTCTAACAAGAATAACAGCTGAACAACACACAAGTTTTTAGAAGTACCGACTGCCAAAAAAGGGGAAGGTAGTGGTGGATGATAGTTTGGGAGACCAGGGGAGGATTTGCAGCAAATCTAGCGACTATTGATTGCTGGAAGCGTCGCCAGCAATGACTGGACTACTCGGAGAAGAAGAGGATACGGAGGTCATTTTCAAGAAAGTTGGAATTTTGCAAATGGTGACTCTTTTACCCAATCTTTCTAGGTTATTGCATTTAGACCCAATAATTTTTGAAAATTATGTATTTTACTTCAATTTTTGAGAAAAATTATGAGCAACCTGAAATTTATTTATTATTGCAAATATGCACATTAAACTTGCGTAAAATGTACTTTGACATGAAATTTGTGTTTTCCTTAAATTTTGAGTTTATTACTCGTGAGCTTGTATGTCATGACATATATGCATTTAATACCCTTATTGCTTGGTGGATAATGAGATAGATAAAATTCACTAGCAATGGAGTGATTGGTGAGTTCAATGTAAATCAAATGGCTTGGGTCGCTTGTCCTACTAAATTTTTTAGCAATCCTTACATTGTTAGTTATTATATATATAATGTCCTAGTATATATTTTTAGACGTTCACGTGCATAAAATATTTTGAGGCATTACTTGGTAATATATCACCTAATTGGCATATTCTCATATGCTAACAAGTGATTCGAGCTCTTCCAAAAAAAATAAATAAATAAATAGATAAAGACATTGTGAAAATTTGCATTGTATTTACTTACATATTATTTTTCATTTAAATTTTATAGAACCCGGTTTTTGGGGTTATGTAATAAATTATGTGGATGCTTAAATTTCTCTTACGAATTTGTTAATTAGGTTCAATCTTTACAATGTTTCGTAGTTTACTTTGATTTAGTTTTCTTAATTATTTTTAAAAAAATTATTGGAAATTTTGAAAATTTATTTACAATTTAAAATAAAACATTTTTTCTAAATTTCAAAAAAACAATGCATCAAAAAATTGGAACAATACAAAAAAGAATGGAATAAGAATAATAAATGGTGGTTTTTGGGTTGTCTCCACTGTGGTACCCGAGACAACCCACTGCAGTGGAAATTGAGAAAGCACACACCATCCAATGGTACATTTCTACACCTTGTCAGTTATGATAGTGTTCAAGGACACTTGTTTAATTTGTTTAATTTCCTTTCTCTGTTGGAAATTTCCCATTTCTTTCTTGGAGCTGTTACTCCGTTGTTTAATTTCCTTTCTCTGGCTGGAAATTTGTTTATGTGTGTTCAGGTTTGTTTTTGTTCTAAACAAGATTTTGTGACATTGTAAAGGTTGTATAAGTCCAGTTATATTTTGTTTGTTTTTCCAAAGGGGACTGAACATGGTTTCTGATTTATGGCAACTACTAATCATTGCGGTATCCTAGATAACCCACTACATAGCCAAATGTGTAGTGGAAATTGAAAATGCAGTTGTCTGCCATCCGTTAAAAATCATCTATAGATCCCAAGAATTACATGTTTTTTCTCAAATTTAGGCTTAATTCCATTTCGGGTAAGCGAAAAAAATAAAAACATAATAAAATACCGAAATAGAAATTGGAAATGGGCGGGAAATGGATTTGGTGGCTACTTTGTTATAATAGATATATAGATATTGGGGCATTCAAAGAATAAGGTGTTTAAGACATTAAAACATTCATTTGAGTTGTATCATTATTGTTCCAACCTTCATCTTGATCTTTAAAGGAAGGATTGTAAATATTTTGTTATTATTGTATTTAATTCACGTGTGTGTGAGCAAATCCCACATTGTTTGTGAGGGATTTGAGTTGCTACAAGGGCATTCTTGTTAACAAGGAGACTGTATTGAGGTTCGAGCTCCTAACCGAAAACCAATGATTAATATTGTATTAAAGTTTTAGCTGTTAGACAAAAATTAGTTATTGTTATATATTGTTTTATAGTGAAATCTTCAAACTTTATCTTCAAAAGAGATGATGTGAGCTCTCAAAGTTGAATCTCTATAAAATTGTGTTTGTACTTGATTAAGTTCTTATTTGTTCGTTAATATCTATTAGTAAAATACACTATAAATTGCTCATTAATATATCAAATGTTTGATAGAAAAATTTATAAATTTTTTGAAAATCCAATTCAATCCATTTCTTCAATTATTTTTCTAGGTAACACACACACATATATGAAATTTGTAGTAAAATTGTTGTAATATCCCAAAAATTTTACAAATTTTTTACTTTAAGAGATACACAAAAAAAATGAGTGTATGAAATAAAAAAATGGCAATTTTAGATGGGCACAAGTGAATCACACTAAAAGATACGGATTAGGGCCAGGTGTAATTCTTAAAAGAGTTGTAGGTGTTTACTTGAAAATTTCAATAAAATTCTAGGGCAAGGTGGGAATTCAAAATTCTCAAATGAGAGATTCCCTATACATTGACTCGTGATGTCGCATCCTCCCATGGCAGGTTACGATAATGGTACTCAAATATTTTTACGAGTATTCAAATTTCAATCAATTTAACAGAATAAGTTTACTCTAATCTTAATATTATTCATCACGAATCAATGTTAAAAGTAAGGGTTGAATAGAAATTTCTCAATTCTCAACCAATTCGACAATTCAGTTCAATGGTCATTACTCTTAGTGTTAATGACTTGCATGTAAACGTTATGAATTCAACAATTCGGATTGAATGATTGGTTTACATTACCACCAACAACCAAAAGAATTATGAGTTCAAGAAGAAGCTAAACGGAGTTATTAACTATCCTTCTACTTTTGTTATAACAAAACAATTTAAAGATTAAACTAAGAAACACAGGAGTGATTCATTCTAAGTCTTAATTAATTCTTGCCACTTCCACTAATCCCTCCATGATTATCTTAATCGTTTCTTATAGTCAATGAGGAAATGCCTGGAGTGGGAAGGATGATCCGGCTTGAAGAACTTGATCACATCCATGGCGTCCAAATTACACTCTCTCACAAAATTCTCCCACCCATCGATGATCATGTAAGTATCTCTATCTCTGGCGAACACAAGGAACACGTACCAGCCTTTCCCTCCGGCGTCAGTGAGCTTCAAAATCTCGTGTTTAAGACCCTTTGCCGGGATCCTGACCGCCGGGAAATTCTTCCTCACTTTCTGGCCTGGAATCACCAGCCTGGAGTACTCGACGTCTTGAGGGGTCAGCCGGAGCCGGAACAGAAATCTTTCCGGCTTGAATTCCGGAACCGAAAAACTAGTTTCGACACTCGGCGTTCTCTGAAACTGAATCAGGAAATGGTTTCGATGCAAATGCGAAGGAGGCAGGTGAAATAGAATGAAGTCCAGAGGCTTCAAGGAGTGGTGGTTGACGATCGCCGACCAGCCCCTTATAAGCATGAAAGCGCGTTCGTCGCCGTAGTAGATGGACTTGGTCCGCCAGGTCCGGCCATGGCTGTCGGTCAAGAGAAGAGTTTCGTCCTTGAGAGTACAGCCGTCGTAATAGTTCTTCGGCAGCGAAGGGAAAAAGTTGGCGGCCAGTTCCGCCGGAATGATCAGCCTGTCGCTGCAATTTATTTCCAGCTCGAATAGAGGTTTCATTTCTAGCCAGGGCGCCGGCGATCCGACGATGGTCCCGGACCCGTCTCTGTTAAATGAGTAATTAATAAGAATGCAATCCCACAAAACAAGATGATGAAACGAGTTCTCAATTGTTCCTTAATTGGCAATTCATTGATGAAGAAGAGAAGATTGATTCAAGATGCATGTTAGTTAAGGAACTTGAAGGCAGCTGCTTGAAGCAAATTGGGGCCAAGCTTTCGTTTCTTTAATGGCAAATTGGAGCCATCTTCTTCTGATGGCTTTGCAGGGATCGCGATCGTTGGGTCAGATGATGACTTCGTTGATTCATCATCATTTTCCCGCGCTTTCTCCGCTTCTTCTTCTTCTTCATTTTTCCCTTCTTTGTCTCTTGGACGCGCATCAAAGTCACTGCTTTCTGACATTTTCTTGACTCTTTTCTTGCATCCGGCGAGGAGATATATATATATATAGAGAGAGAGAGAGAGAGAGAGAGAGATTTTCTTGAACTCTTTTGTTATTAGTTTGGTTGCATGGTCTCTGGTTAGACGGCGGTTACAAATTCTACCATTTCATAATTAAGCGTGCCCATTATTATTTAAAAATAATTAAATAAGACTCTTGTGTCCAAAAAAGTGGCTCAAGCTCGCAAAAGGAGACCTAAAAGACTATAAAAAAAGAAATTTATGAAAATAAGTTACAAAGCACGAAGTCATTGAATGATTTAGAGATCTAGAAATAACTTAGTGAGTTCATTTGAGAGTCTCTCTTGAGCCATTTGAAAAATTCTGAATTACCTCAGGTGTTACTTAACCACTTTCACTTGATAGACTTTAATAAGCCACCTATACCCGTAAGTTTCTCTTTCAATTACGTGAGAGACCCTTTCAAGAGATTATAAACCCAAAGATACCTGATTTGTAGATATATTCATTTGAGATCGTGAAAAATAGGATCAATCTTACCTCTAATATTCTTGCTTACAAATTCGAAAAATATCTGTTATGCTCCTTGAAGATATTATAACTATCTGTTAGTCTCATCCCTCTTATAAATAAATATGAGAACCCTCCTCTATCACAAGGTACATTCTTAAAAGTATACTTGTACTTCAATTCTATTTTCTTTACATTTAATATGCGATAATGACTTAAACATTGAAAGGTCTGTGCACATGGGAGGTCACCTGTATAAAACATTGAAAAGGAACAAATTGCTTTATACAATGTTAAAGCATGAAAAATGAGGTGGGTCACCATTGAATTGAAAGCATTCTGTGATTGTTTTATGCTTTTATTTGTTTTATTCATCATGAATATATGTATGAAGTAGAGATAACAAATGGGCAGGCCGAGATGACCTGCCTCCCGCTTGACTCATCTATTTCGTGGGTTGGGTCAAATTTGGCCCATAAAGAAGATGGGCCAGGCTGAACAATAGGAACTAGGAGCTCGACACAGCCCTATAGGCCTTAATAAATGGGTCAAGGCAGGTCGAGCCAGGTTGGAGTGCATAATTAAATACAAAAATTTATTATTGAAGGTTTTTGATGGGTCGGGTTGGACCATGGGCCACAAAGCACTGGCTCGACATGACTCATTTGCTATAATACCAAGCTGGGTTGGGAGGCGGCTCGAGCCATTTACCAACTCTAGTATGAAGGCTCAACAGGTTATGTCAATTTTATGACTAGAAATTGATGGCATTTAAATTATTAATTCAATTATTATTATATGCTGCCTTATATGCATGATTTTATGTCAATTAAGAAGGTTTGTGATCACCAAAGAGACCAAACTGGAATGGTTGAATGTCATGCATAAAATAGTCATTTATTCATGATACTTATGAAATGTCAATTAAAAAAAATGATGAATAAATGACGTTCATTAATCATTAGAACTTTAAGATTTTGTCAGAGGAAAATCATTTATTTTTATGATTAGTGAACATAGGTGAAGAACAATAAAATTCTTAAATCAAATATATTTTATTTATCCAAAGATGACATATGTATTTGGTTGAAGATTTTAATTTCTTGATAATAAAATGACATTTATTTATGATAGTATGTTGCAGTATTTGCCCGAATGTGTGTTGCAATATACTCTAATGTTTTTATCTAAATCTATATATATCTTATTTGCAACAATTTCTCTTCATTCGCAAGCTTCTTTTGTTATCATATTTAATGGTTTGAACTTCTCTAAATGGAATGAGCAGGTTAATTTCCATGTAGGTGTGTTGGATATTGACTTAGCACTTCTGAAAATAAAACCCACTGTTATTACTAATTTGAGCAGTGAGGAAGAGAAGTCCAAATATAAAGCATGGGAATGGTCTAACAGATTGAGACTTATGTTTATGCAGATGACTATTACAAACAACATTAAGACCACCATTCCACAAATAGAAAATGCAAAGGAATATCTGAAGCTTGTGGAAGAACGTTTTCATTCTGCTAATAAGTCACTCGCTGGTACATTAATGGCACAACTCACAACCATGAAGTTTGATGGGTCGCAGAGTATGCAAGAACATACTATTGAGATAAATAATATTAGTGTTAAGGGTTCAAATTTCGATTCAAATAGAAAATCTAGTCCCGTTCAAAACTAAATAAGTTCAATTCCATGTAGGGTCTGAAAGTTTTGAAAAATCAATCTTTGGTTGGATTCTAATTTTAATTCAAAGACAAAATTAATTACTATATATATATAATTGGATGGATCGAACACTCATTTGTAGTTATTATTAGTTTGGAATATTTTCGATTGGGTAATTAATGTTTGAGTAAATAAATTTTATTTTAAAAATAAGATAAAATAAATATAATTTGTCTAAAAAAGCTTGTTGAAAAATTATTTGTAGTTGCCTGCTTGTAGAAATATTTAAACAAAATTTAATTGAAAAAAATTAAAACTAATGGGAAAATTGATGGGAAATATGTCATAAATTAAAGAAAAAGTTATTATGAAAAATTTGAGGGGTCCCCGCTACATAGTTAGTCTTTGGCTTGGGACATTCCACCATATTTTAAAACCGACGGTTCATCTCGTTTCAACCTATAAAGTACGGATAAGTGAAAAGTCGAGATCCTGACCCCTCAAAATAGACACAAATGATCACAATCTGTATAGAGGTAAACTTGAACTTATAATCTTGCAATAACCCAATCTCCTAAACATATGCGGTGGACTTGTGCTACCTCAAGTTAAATTGTAAAAAATATGTGGTGGAAATACTAACATTTAAAAAAAATAAATAAAAAATGTTAGTATTTCTATGTACCTAAAAAAACTCAAAGAAATTCTTTATATTTAAAAAAGTGATTGTTATTGATAGTATCTTAAATGAACTTATGGATTAGTTGCTTTGACAGCTCAAAATTCAATTTGATTTGGGTTTGCTTAAGCTCAATTAGTAAATAATTAAACAGTCGAAACTTGAGTTTTTTAAGCTTATGAGCAAACTCATGGTTTAATTATAAGTTCGTAGTTTTAGTATAGATACCTATACATCACTTTTATTTTCGATCAATATGATACATGACATTCTCTTCTCGGAATATTCGACTATAATATCAATTTTGCTTTCAACCTTCCTAAGAGACTGGAAAGGCTTTTTTTCACTAAATATTTTAATTTTTTTAAAATTAGCTAGAGATAATGTGACACTTTTTATCTTGACTTTATATTTATAATATTATATAAGCAAGCAATAAGTTTTGATATTATGATTTATGAAGTAACTTTTCCGTAACATAAAAACTTATTTTATTCAAAATAAAATTTTAAAATTACTCTTAAATTCTACCCAATGAACATTTATTTAAATTTTTTAATTTTTTGCATATGCTTAGCATAGGTCGCCTCATTAGTCTTTAATAAGGCCAATAATTACGATATTAGAAAAATAACCAACTTAAATTATCGTACTTATGGTTTAACCAATTAGAAGATAATCAATATATTTCTTAAATCATCGTACTTGAAAATCACAAGTATGATTTAAGTTAATCAAAATGGTAGCACATTATTTCCAGGTGTGCTTGTCTTATTCATTACTATGCAATTCTTTGTGAAATAACTCCGATGAGAAGAAAAAGAAGGCACTAAAAGATCTTTTTGGACCAACCCTAGACACTTTAAAATATTTTTGCAAATTTGTTATCATTTTGAGTAAAGAGATATAGATTAATGGGCATATCCGACTGCACTAATCGAGGCATTTTCACATAACAACAAATTCATTAATCAAATTACGTGTGTTTTTGTTTTCACAATGTGTCGATCCAATTTTCATTTTTCTTAATGGAAATGATATTGAACTTATTTTTACTTTTACCAACATCAATCCTTTGAAAATAGTGTTTAGAAAACCAACTAAAAGATATATACAAAGTAATTGCCACACTTGCAACCAAAGAATAAGTTGATCAAAAGAAATACTATTGCAACGAGCTAACAATGCATCAAATTCAGCAGAGCAAAAAAATATAGGTTAACTATGTGAAAATAAAGAATTATCTGAAAAAATTGAACTTATCATTGTTGGAATTCTTATTTAGTGGTCTGTCATTAGTTATAAAATAATTTGAGTTTCAACAAAATAGACTGAAGCATTTGGTTCGGGATAGATAACTCGATGCCTTTTTGTTAAGCTTTACACATCAAGTAAATCTTATGTCGACAATGACTAATGTAGATCAAGGGTTAATCAAACACAACTATTTAAAACTGAGCCCAATTTTCTTACGGTAGAAGTAAGACTTAATCCTAAATCTTAATCTAATAACCCATTGCAATGAAGAATCAACAAATTAATAGAAATTTTGTACAGTAAATTAACGAGAAGGCCATGAAAATTAATAAGAAAACCAAACAAACCTTTTTTATTCATTTGATGGGGGAATACACAATATAAAACAAGAAAGCCAAGATGACCAGTGCCCCATATTTTTAAGTTTTTATTAGCCCAGTTGGATCAAGGGCTCAAAAAGGAGGACAATGTCAAATTAGCCAAGTCTAAAGGGGTTAACTGTATTTTCAAAAAGACGATGAACTGATCTGCAAGCTAACCACTTATTTATGAGAATTAGTAACTTATCCTTCTACTTTGTCATAACCACACCTAGCCCCCATTCTAGTTTCTGAACAGCTAACAGTTTAAAGCAAACATTAAGCAAAGACTATATATGATTAATCACTACTAAGCCTTGCCAGTTGCCACTTTCATTCCTTACCGGCCGCTGCATCTGAATTTGAGCTTTGGCCGCTTGGCGCAATTGCTTCCATGGCTTCCATCAGCTTGAGGATCAGCAGGGTCAATCCTCACCACCTTCCCTCGCTTCCCATAGTCCACAAGGAAGTGCTTCGAGTGGGAGGGATGGTCCAGTTTATAGAACTTGATCACATCCATGTCTCCCAATCTGCGCTCCCTCACAAAGCTCTCCCACCCATCGATGATCATGTAAGCATCTTTATCTCCAGCGAACACCAGGATCATGTACCAATCTTTGCCCCGGGCATCAGTGAACCTTAGTAACTCGTGCTTAAGAGCCGGCAACTCCGGCTCCGGGATCCTAACTGCTGGGAAATACGTCCTCACTACATGGCCAGGAATCACGAGCCTGTAGTACCCAACATCTTGATGGGTCAGCCGGAGAGCGAACAGAAAGTTTTCAGGCTTGAATTCCGGAACATCCAGAGACCACCAATCAGGTTCTTCATGATACTCAATCTGGAAATGGTTTTTGTGTAAACGGGCAGGGGGAGTGTAAAATCCGATTAGGTCTTGAGGTTTCAGGCAGTAGTGGTTCACGATATTCGGCCAACCCCTTAGAACCATGAAAGCAGCTTCGTCTTCATAGTATATGAGCTTGGTTTTCCAGATCTGGCCATCGATGGTCAAGAGTAAAAGTTCCTCCTTAACAGTGCCGTCGAGAGGCGGCAACGCCGGGAAAAAGTCGGCTGCTAACTTCTCGGGAATGATCAGCCTGTTGCTCCAGTTCAATTCCAGTTCGAAGAGAAGATTAAGACCAAATGGTCGTTGGGGCAATTCAACAATAACGTTGCGTTGTCTCTCCGGCGGCTCTCTGTTAAATTGTGCCAAGATAAACAAGCAATTAATTTGATCAATTCGATCTCACACACACTGTATACATATATATGTATGAATGATGCATATGAATGAATCAATTGATAAATCTGTATCTTCTTACAGATGCAGATTAAGATGACGAAACAGATAAAGGGTTTCATTTCCTCACTGATAATATTATATTTTATACATTGAGGACGAAGTTGAGTGTTTGTCACTAACAGTCAAGCATTAGTGATAAAAATTTGCTTGTCCCTGTAAATTCGTAGCTAAAGTGTTAGATTTCTTGTAGCAATATAATCTGCAAATCAAGAGTCTTAGATATGAGCCCAAAATTAAAGAAAGAAGATGCAATCTTATCGTATCGAACAAGATTTTCCCTTTTTCTTTTTTGGAAATTATAGAGAATGCATCGAAAATATTGCACATCTGTATGTATAAATGGTGAAGATTTAAGATGAACCTGGGTTCTTCTGCTTCGATAACCATGGAGCCACGCGGGATTTGGCTACTTCCTCCTTCGAAGAGGCCACAAAGGTTTAGTTTCATCCCTAATTGCAGCCTTGAACCTACGTTGTGTTTTTTTGATTCATCAATACTCTTACCTTTATCTTTCTCTTTCTCGTTGCTTTTTTCCTTGTACTTCTGATTTCTTTCTTTCTACTTCATACTCGCTCTGGCATCGATCGAAATCGCTACTTGCAAGCATTTTCTTGGCTAGTTTTCTTGCTTTGTGAGACCTAGCGAAACTGGAATGATATTTATAGAATTTCTCCCGTTTTCTCACTAATTTAATGCTTGCATATGATCTGTCTAGTGGTTGGTTGTTTGTATTTGATTACAATGCTTGTTGATCATAAATATATTGAAATATTACGCGCAATAGAATATCAAGGAAATATTTTGTAATATTACATGCAATAGAATATTTTGGAAATATTTTGTAATATTACAAAATATTACAATATCGTAATAAAATATCGTGTAAATAATGCTTTTTGATCATAAACATATTATAATATTACACGTAATAAAACATCAAATAAATAATGTTGTTGATCATAAATATACTATGATATTACACGTGATAAAATATTGAATAAATTACCGTTGATGTCTCTAAATTCTACTTAATTATAATTTTACTCTCCACATCATAAATATATATATAGTGACATACTTTATAAAAGTTGTATCACATTACCACACAATGGTGAGCTAAATAAAGTGAAAATGCTTATTTCAACAGGAGAAAAAAAAAGTGGATTATCCAAGATTGATATAAAGACTTTAAGTGAATGAATTCAACGAAACATCGATGTCTCTTACACACTTATAACCAAAGAAGATAAATTTATATATAAAAATAAATTGGAGGTATATTAAGTGTATGTGCTTTCTCTTCTTTATCTCTTTCTCTCTCTTTCTCCCCCTTTGTCTTTCGATGCCTTCAATAATCCTTGCTTTCTCTAAAGCCATTATTGCTTGAAAACTATTATTTTCTTTACTCTCAACTTTCAACTAAAAATGTCCATTATCATTTCTAGCAAAATAAAAGTACTAAAAGTGATCTATATACATGGACGCATTTAATCAAAAACCAAAAACGATAAATAAAACCCAAATTGACACGAAAAATTTAGGTGAATGAATTCAATGAATTATTAATGTCTCTTAAACACATATAACCAAAGTATAGATTCAATTATATATTAAAAAAATTAATATCTCTTAAACACTTATAACCAAAATAGATTCATTTGTATAAAAGAAAAAAATTGGGGCATATGTTGAGTGTGTGCACTCTATTTCCCTCTATCTCCCTCTGTTTTTTTATGCCTTTAATAATACATGCTATCTCTAAAGCTATTTTGATTGTCTTTGTTTTGAAAACTATCACTTCTTCCCCTCCAAACTTCACACTAAAAGGATTCATTGTCATTTATAGTAAAATAAAAGAAATCCATATATATGGATATCGAAATATTATGAAAATTAATTACATGTTTAAGCGAAAACCAAAAATGCCAAAATCCAAATTGATGTTGAGAATTTGGACGAGTTTTAATGAATCATCAATGTCTTTTATACTTCTATAAATCGAAAAAGATTCGTTTATATATCAGAAAAATAATAGGACATCAATAAATCATCACCAAATATGAAACCCCAAATTGATACAGAAAATTTAACTGAATGAATTAAATATATCATCTACGTCTCTTACACACTTATGACGCACGGAGGATTCATTAAAAAAAAACATTATGGGGTGTTGAGTAGGTCTTCTCTCTCCCCATCTCTTTTTTAATGCCTTAAATAATGCACGGTTTCTCTAAAGCCATTTTGTTGTTGGAAAATACTATTGGTACACCTTGGACTACACAAATGTGTACCAATAGTAAAAAAATCTCTCATGAGACGCATAGAGGCCCATGGAGGCGAGAGATATTTTTGTCATAATACCCCTTTGTATAGTTTAAGATGTACAAAAGTGATGTACATCTATCATGATTCTTTGTTTTTCTATGCTTTTGATGATACCCGAGAATCCATGCACTAGCGATGTCTTACTTGGGCTCAGCAGTTCACTAGCCCAGCCATGCTTAACTTCAGCCTCTTGGTTAGGCGACACTCCACTTTGGCCTTGGTATTCCATAGAGGCCTTATTAGACTAAGTGAAGGGTCCTTCATGGACTCATGAACAAACTGATCTTGCATAGGACTGGAAGTCCTAATTCGACAAAAACTCTCACCAATTATTAAATGATGTGTTTAATTAGGATTTAAAATAATTTCTCGAAATCTAGCAATCCAACTAGATTCTAATAAATTTGGGATAAATCATTTCCCCTAAATCTTAAGAAAATCGTCTTTAAATATAAAAACTATCTCTTTGGAATTGTTGATGACAATTGTAACGCCTGTCTTTTATTTCTAATTTATAAATGGGAAAGACAATATGGGATATTAATTCTTTTTGAAATATTTTTGAAGTAATACTTATTTCTCATATTTGAATATGGGACTAATTTACACGTTAGAGCTGTTGATGTTAAATCTTGTTGTTTTCCTTCTTAGTCGCTCAATCATATGACTCACATGAGACAAGTACTACTCAACAACCTGTTGAATTTTAAATTATCAAATTTTGAAAATTTCACAAAAATTAGAAAATCCATGAATCAACATTGTGTTAAAATATAAACTCCAAATGACATTATTTGACCCATCAAGAAACTTCATAAAGTCCATTATTCACTATTGTGTTGTAGCTGTGACACACTTTAGTATTTTAAATATGTCAGCGATCAAACATTTGTCTTTTGGTATAATCCATACACCATTAAAAAGTTTATTTAATGGACTACGACATATCAATTTCATTTTATTTTGTGAAGGCTCAAAGTCAACTAACCTAACTAAGCAACTACACTACACAAATGTTACTAAGTCGGGCATATCTTTTAATATAAAACTCGAACAGACCTAAAATCAAATTTGTTAAAAACTAAGCTTATTTTTACGTCTTTTGAAAAATTTTCATGATTTTACATTTTATTTAAGGGTTAATAACAATGAAAAACAAAACTTTATCACATTTTTACAATTTAATCCAAATATTTCAATTTTGGCAATTAACTCTTGATTTGGTTGATTGGTGTTACTTTTATTTATGACTCGAATCCAATTTGAGAGACTTATTTGGTTGCTAACATGGCACACCACCTAACATTTTAGAACATTTGAGTGGCTCCACGTTGACACGTGAAAAAAAGAAAATGATATGTTAAAAATACACACACATATACAAAAGGGTAGGCAAATGATGGCGATGGCAATGAAAATTGATCTGGAAGCTGGTGTGGCTAAAGACTCGGTATGGGAACTATTTACGGGAACTAGCTAGGGCTAATAGTGATTTTGAAACAACCATACTAGCTTCCAGATCGAAGATAGTTCCCGATCGAGTCTTCAGCCACACCAACTTTCAGATCGATCGTTGCCTCTAGCCTTGCGCCATTGCCATTGTCGCATGCTCACGCTTCTCTTTGTGTATGTGTGTGTGTGTGTGTATATATATATATATATTTAACATATCATTTTATTTTTTTAACATGTGTCAATCGAGGCTTACTCAAATATTTTAAAATATCAGGTGATGTGCCACGTCAACAGAAGCACAGGTCTCTCAAATCGGATTTGGGTCGTGAATAAAATTATAATCAATCAACCAAATTCTCAACAATATAGAATTATTTGCAACAATGTTCTATTTCATATTATTTAGATAGGTTTCACAAAAATAATCATAATTAAATTTAAAAAAATCCCTATCAACTGAGAGGGCGAGAAAAAAAGAGTTTTAATGCGCTTTGGGTGATTGGATGATCGGTTTCTAGCGAGAATAGTAGCATAATAGCACACAAGTTTTCAAAAGTACCGACTGCCAAAAAAAGGAAGGATTTGCAGCAAATGCAGTGACTATTGACTGTCGGAAGTGTCGACAATGATGACTGGACTACTCGGAAAAGAAAGGATACGGAGGTCATTTTCAAGAAAGTTGGAATTTTTCAAAAGCTGACTCTTTTACCCAATCTTTCTAGGTTATTGCACTTAGACCCAATGATTTCTTCAAATTATGTATTTTACTTCAATTTTTGAAGAAAGTTATGAGCAACTTGAAATTTATTTATTATTG
The DNA here is from genome assembly GCA_036245055.1 of Diospyros kaki. Taxonomy (NCBI): domain Eukaryota; kingdom Viridiplantae; phylum Streptophyta; class Magnoliopsida; order Ericales; family Ebenaceae; genus Diospyros; species Diospyros kaki. The sequence continues at coordinate 2,305,440 of BSEG01000002.1, read as the reverse complement.
CAAATATGCCCATTAAACTTGCGTAAAATGTACTTTGACATGAAATTGGTGTTTTCCTTAAATTTTGAATTATGAGCTTGTATGTCATGACATGTATGCATTTAATGCCCTTATAGCTTGGTGGATAACGAGATATATAAAATTCACTAGCAATGGGGTGATTCGTGAGTTCAATGTAAATCAAATGGCGTGGGTTGCTTGTTCTATTAAAATTTTTAGCAATCCTTGCATTGTTAGTTATTATATATATAATGTCCTAGTATATATTTTTAGACGTTCACATGCATAAAATATTTCGAGGTATTACTTGGTAATATATCACCTAATTGGCATATTCTCATATGCTAACAAGTGATTCGAGCTCTTCCAAACAAAAAAAATAAATAAATAAATGGATAAGGACATTGTGAAAATTTGCATTGTATTTATCTACGTACTATTTTTCATTTAAATTTTATGGAACCCGATTTTTTGAGGTATGTAATAAATTATGTGGATGCCTAAATTTCTCTTACGAATTTGTTAATTTGGTTCAATCTTTACAAAGTTTCGTAGTTTACTTTGATTTAGTTTTCTTAATTATTTTTAAAAAATTTATTGGAAAATTTGAAAATTTATTTACATTTTAAAAAAAAAAACATTTTTTCTAAATTTCAAAAAAACAATGCATCAAAAAATTGGGACATTACAAAAAGGAATGGAATAAGAATAATTATTGGTGGTTTTTGGGTTGCCTCCACTGTGGTACCTGAGACAATCCGCTGCAGTGGAAATTGAGAAGGTAGTTGCACACCATCCAATGGTACACTTCTACACGTTGCGAGCTATGATAATGTTCAAGGACACTTGTTTAATTTGTTTAATTTCTTTTCTCTGTTGGAAATTTCACATTTCTTTCTTGGAGCTGTAACTCCGCTGTTTAATTTCCTTCCTCCTGCTGGAAATTTGTTTGTGTTCAAGTTTGTTTTTGTTCTAAATAGGATTTTGTGACTGTGTGAAGGTTGTATAAGTCCAGTTATATTTTGTTTGTTTTTTCAAAGGGGATTGAACATGGTTTCTGGTTTATGGCAACTATTAATCATTGTGGTATCCGAGATAGCCCACTACATAGTCAAATGTGAAGTGGAAATTGAAAATGCAGTTGTCTGCCATCCATTCAAAATCATCTACAAATTCCAAGAATTACATGTTTTTCACAAATCCAGGTTTAATTCTATTTTGAGTAAGCAAAAAAAATAAACAAAACATAATAAAATATCAAAATAGAAACTGGAAATGGGCGAGAAATGGATTTGGCGGCTGTTTTATTATAATAGATATATAGATATTGGGGCATTCAAAGAATAAGGCATTTAAGACATTAAAACATTCATTTGAGTTGTATCATTATTGTTCCAACCTTCATCTTGATCTTTAAAGGAAGGATCATAAATCTTTTGTTATTATTGTATTTAATTCACTTGTGTGTGAGCAAATCCCATATTGTTTACGAGGGATTTGAGTTGCTGCAAAAGCATTCTTGTTAACAAGGAGACTATATTGAGGTTCGATCTCCTAACCAAAAACCAAGGATTTGTATTGTATTAAAGTTTTAGTTGTTGGACAAAAGTTAAGGTTATTAAGTTATATATTGTTTTATAGTGAAACCTTTAAATTTTATCTTTAAAAGAAAGGACGTGAGCTCTTAAAGTTGAATCTCTATGAAATTTTGTATTTGTACTTGATTAAGTTCTTATTTGTTCGTCAATATCTATTAGTAGAATACACTTTAAAATGCTCATTATATCAAAGATTTGATAGAAAAATTTATAAATTTTTTGAAAATCCAATTCAATCCATTTCTTCAATTATTTTTCTAGGTAACACACACACACGCACATATATATATATGAAATTTGTAGTAAAATTGTTGTACTATCCAAAAAATTTTACAAATTTTTGACTTTAAGAGATGCACAAAAAAAACAAAAAAAAGAGTGTATGAAATAAAAAAAATGTAATTTTAAATGGGCACAAGTGAATCACTAAAAGATACAGATCAGGGCCAGGTGTAATTCTTAGAAGAGTTGTAGGTGTTTACTTGAAAATTTCAATAAAAACCTAGGGCAAGTTGGGAATTCAAAATTCTCAAATGAGAGATTCCTTAATTATGCATCGACTCGTGACGTCGCATCCTCCCATGGCGGGTTACGATAATAGAACTCAAGTATTTTTACGAGTATTCAAATTCCAACTAATTCAACAGAATAAGTTTACTCTAGTCTTAATATTATTCATCACGAATCAATGTTAAAAGTAAGTTTACTCTAGTCTGAATAGGAATTTCTCAATTCTCAACCAATTCGGCAATTCAGTTCGATGGTCATTACTCTTAGTGTTAATGACTTGCATGTAAACGTTATGAATTCAACAATTCGGATTGAATGATTGGTTTACATTACCACCAATTAACAACCTAAAGAATTATGAGTTCAAGAAGAAGCTAAACGGAGTTATTAACTATCCTTCTACTTTTGTTATAACAAAACAATTTAAAGATTAAACCAAGAAACACAGTAGTGATTCATTTTATGTCTTAATTAATTCTTGCCACTTCCACTAATCCCTCCATGATTATCTTAATCGTTTCTTATAGTCAATGAGGAAATGCCTGGAGTGGGAAGGATGATCCGGCTTGAAGAACTTGATCACATCCATGGCGTCCAAATTACACTCTCTCACAAAATTCTCCCACCCATCGATGATCATGTAAGTATCTCTATCTCCGGCGAACACAAGGAACACGTACCAGTCTTTCCCTCCGGCGTCAGTGAGCTTCAGAATCTCGTGTTTAAGACCCTTTGCCGGGATCCTGACCGCCGGGAAATTCTTCCTCACTTTCTGGCCTGGAATCACCAGCCTGGTGTACTCGACGTCTTGAGGGGTCAGCCGGAGCCGGAACAGAAAGCTTTCCGGCTTGAATTCTGGAACCGAAAAACTAGTTTCGACACTCGGCGTTCTCTGAAACTGAATCAGGAAATGGTTTCGATGCAAATGCGAAGGAGGCAAGTGAAATAGAATGAAGTCCAGAGGCTTCAAGGAGTGGTGGTTGACGATCGCCGACCAGCCCCTTATAAGCATGAAAGCGCGTTCGTCGCCGTAGTAGATGGACTTGGTCCGCCAGGTCCGGCCATGGCTGTCGGTCAAGAGAAGAGTTTCGTCCTTGAGAGTACAGCCGTCGTAATAGTTCTTCGGCAGCGAAGGGAAAAAGTTGGCGGCCAGTTCCGCCGGAATGATCAGCCTGTCGCTGCAATTTATTTCCAGCCCGAATAGAGGTTTCATTTCTAGCCAGGGCGCCGGCGATCCGACGGTTGTCCCGGACCCATCTCTGTTAAATGAGTAATTAATAAGAACGCAATCCCACAAAACAAGATGATGAAACGAGTTCTCAACTGTTCCTTGGCAATTCATTGATGAAGAAGAGAAGATTGATTCAAGATGCATGTTAGTTAAGGAACCTGCAGGCAGCTGCTTGAAGCAAATTGGGGCCAAGCTTTCGTTTCTTTAATGGCAAATTGGAGCCATCTTCTTCCGATGGCTTTGCAGTGATCGCGATCGTTGGGTCAGATGATGACTTCGTTGATTCATGATCATTTTCCCGCGCTTTCTCCGCTTCTTCTTCTTCATTTTTCCCTTCTTTGTCTCTTGGACGCGCATCAAAGTCACTGCTTTCTGACATTTTCTTGACTCTTTTCTTGCATCCGGCGAGGAGATATATATAGAGAGAGAGAAAGAGAGAGAGTGAGATTTTCTTGAACTCTTATGTTATTAGTTTGGCTGCATGGTCTCTGGTTAGACGGCGGTTATAAATTCCTGCCATTTCATAATTAAGCGTGCCCATTATTATTTTAAAAAAATTAAATAAGACTTGTGTAAAAAAAGTGGCTCAAGCTCGCAGAAATAGACTCAAAAGACTATCGAAAAAAGAAATTTATGAAAATATGTCACAAAATACGAAGTCATTGGATGATGCAGAGATCAAGAAACAATTGAGTGAGCTCACTTGAGAATCTTTCTTGAGGCATTTGAAAAATTCTGAATGACCTCACGTGTTACTTAATCACGGTTATTTAAGTGACTCCTATGAGCCACCCATTTCTGGAAGTCTCTCTTTCAATTGTATGTGAGACCTTTTTGAGAGATTATAAACCCAAAAATACCTGATCTCCAGATATTCTTGAGATCGTGAAAAATGGGGTCAATCTTATCTCTAATATTCTTTGTTTACAAATTCAAAAAATGTTTGTTATGCTTGCCGAAGATTATAATTATTTGCCAGTTTCATCCCTCTTATAAATAAATATGAGAACCCTCATTTATCACAAGGTACATTCTTAAAAGTATACTTATACTTCAATTCTATTTTCTCTTACATTTAATATGCTCATCAAGAAAATGGCTTAAACATTAGAGGGTTAGCGCATATGGGAGGTCATCTACGTCCCTAATCGATTTCTTCCTTATAAGTTACTCACAATTAAGTTATCCATACCAAGATCGAGACACTCTTGCATAAAGAAATTTATTATTATATCCAACAACAACAAAGATAAATGTTGGTGTTAAGGGTTCAAATTTCGAGTTAAATAGAAAATCTAATCCAGTTCAAAACTAAATAAGTTCAGTTCATGTAGGGTTTGAAAGTTTTGAAAAATCAATCTTTGGTTAGATTCTAGTTTTAATTGAAAAACCAAATAAATTACTATATATATATATATATATAATTGGACAGATCGAACACTTTGCACTGATAAAATTATTTAAAAAATTAGTAAAAAATAGTTATTATTTAGAAGTTATAAGTTAAAATATTTTTAAGATAACACAAACATGATAGATGTTAATTAGTTTGGAATATTTTTGATTGGGTAATTAATGTTTGAGTAAATAAATTTTATTTTAAAAATAAGATAAAATAAATATAATTTTTCTAAAAAAGCTTGTTGAAAAATTATTTGTAGTCGCCTGCTTGTAGAAATATTTAAATAAAATTTAATTGAAAAAATTAAAACTAATGGGAAAAATTGATGGGCAGTATGTCATAAATTAAAAAAAAAATTATTATGAAAAATTCGAGAGGTCCCCACTACATAGTTAGTCTTTGGCTTGGGACATTCCACCATACTTTAAAACTCAGAGTTTGTTTTGTTTCAACTTAAAATATAAAGACAAGTAAAAAGTTAGGAGCCTGACCCCTCAAAATAGACATAGATGATCGCAATATGCACAGAGGTAAACTCGAACTTATAATCTTACGATAACCCAATCTCCTAAACATATGTGATAGACTGTTTGCGCTACCTCAAGAAGTTAAATTTTAAAAAACATATGTGGTGGAAATAGTAACAGTTAAAACAAAATTAAAAAAATGTTAGTATTTCTATGTACCTGAAAAAACTCAAAGAAATTCTTTATATTTAAAAAATTGATTGTTATTGATAGCATCTTAAATGAACTTATGGATTAGTTGCTTTGACAGCTCAAAATTCAATTTGATTTGGGTTCGCTTAAGCTTGATTAGTAAATAATTAAACAATCTAAACTTGAGTTTTTTAAGCTTATGAGCAAACTCATGGTTTAATTATAAGTTTGTAGTTTTGGTATAGATATCTATACATCACTTTTATTTTCGATCAATATGATACATGACATTCTCTTCTCGGAATATTCGACTATGATATCAATTTTGCTTTCCTCCTTCTTAAGAGATTGGAAAGGCTTTTTTTCACTAAATATTTTAATTTTTTTAAAATTAGCTAGAGATAATGTGACACTTTTTATCTTGACTTTATATTTATATTATTATATAAGCAAGCAATAAGTTTTGATATTATGATTTATGAAGTAACTTTACCATTACACAAAAACTTATTTTATTCAAAATAAAATTTTAAAATTACTCTTAAATTCTACCCAATGAACATTTATTTAAATTTTTTAATTTTTTGCATATGCTTAGCATAGGTCGCCTCATTAGTCTTTAATAAGGCCAATAATTACGATATTAGAAAAATAACCAACTTAAATTATCGTACTTATGGTTTAACCAATTAGAAGATAATCAATATATTTCTTAAATCATCGTACTTGAAAATCACAAGTATGATTTAAGTTAATCAAAATGGTAGCACATTTATTTCCAGGTGTGCTTGTCTTATTCATTACTATGCAATTCTTTGTGAAATAACTCCGATGAGAAGAAAAAGAAGGCACTAAAAGATCTTTTTGGACCAACCCTAGACACTTTAAAATATTTTTGCAAATTTGTTATCATTTTGAGTAAAGAGATATAGATTAATGGGCATATCCGACTGCACTAATCGAGGCATTTTCACATAACAACAAATTCATTAATCAAATTACGTGTGTTTTTGTTTTCACAATGTGTCGATCCAATTTTCATTTTTCTTAATGGAAATGATATTGAACTTATTTTTACTTTTACCAACATCAATCCTTTGAAAATAGTGTTTAGAAAACCAACTAAAAGATATATACAAAGTAATTGCCACACTTGCAACCAAAGAATAAGTTGATCAAAAGAAATACTATTGCAACGAGCTAACAATGCATCAAATTCAGCAGAGCAAAAAAATATAGGTTAACTATGTGAAAATAAAGAATTATCTGAAAAAATTGAACTTATCATTGTTGGAATTCTTATTTAGTGGTCTGTCATTAGTTATAAAATAATTTGAGTTTCAACAAAATAGACTGAAGCATTTGGTTCGGGATAGATAACTCGATGCCTTTTTGTTAAGCTTTACACATCAAGTAAATCTTATGTCGACAATGACTAATGTAGATCAAGGGTTAATCAAACACAACTATTTAAAACTGAGCCCAATTTTCTTACGGTAGAAGTAAGACTTAATCCTAAATCTTAATCTAATAACCCATTGCAATGAAGAATCAACAAATTAATAGAAATTTTGTACAGTAAATTAACGAGAAGGCCATGAAAATTAATAAGAAAACCAAACAAACCTTTTTTATTCATTTGATGGGGGAATACACAATATAAAACAAGAAAGCCAAGATGACCAGTGCCCCATATTTTTAAGTTTTTATTAGCCCAGTTGGATCAAGGGCTCAAAAAGGAGGACAATGTCAAATTAGCCAAGTCTAAAGGGGTTAACTGTATTTTCAAAAAGACGATGAACTGATCTGCAAGCTAACCACTTATTTATGAGAATTAGTAACTTATCCTTCTACTTTGTCATAACCACACCTAGCCCCCATTCTAGTTTCTGAACAGCTAACAGTTTAAAGCAAACATTAAGCAAAGACTATATATGATTAATCACTACTAAGCCTTGCCAGTTGCCACTTTCATTCCTTACCGGCCGCTGCATCTGAATTTGAGCTTTGGCCGCTTGGCGCAATTGCTTCCATGGCTTCCATCAGCTTGAGGATCAGCAGGGTCAATCCTCACCACCTTCCCTCGCTTCCCATAGTCCACAAGGAAGTGCTTCGAATGGGAGGGATGGTCCAGTTTATAGAACTTGATCACATCCATGTCTCCCAATCTGCGCTCCCTCACAAAGCTCTCCCACCCATCGATGATCATGTAAGCATCTTTATCTCCAGCGAACACCAGGATCATGTACCAATCTTTGCCCCGGGCATCAGTGAACCTTAGTAACTCGTGCTTAAGAGCCGGCAACTCCGGCTCCGGGATCCTAACTGCTGGGAAATACGTCCTCACTACATGGCCAGGAATCACGAGCCTGTAGTACCCAACATCTTGATGGGTCAGCCGGAGAGCGAACAGAAAGTTTTCAGGCTTGAATTCCGGAACATCCAGAGACCACCAATCAGGTTCTTCATGATACTCAATCTGGAAATGGTTTTTGTGTAAACGGGCAGGGGGAGTGTAAAATCCGATTAGGTCTTGAGGTTTCAGGCAGTAGTGGTTCACGATATTCGGCCAACCCCTTAGAACCATGAAAGCAGCTTCGTCTTCATAGTATATGAGCTTGGTTTTCCAGATCTGGCCATCGATGGTCAAGAGTAAAAGTTCCTCCTTAACAGTGCCGTCGAGAGGCGGCAACGCCGGGAAAAAGTCGGCTGCTAACTTCTCGGGAATGATCAGCCTGTTGCTCCAGTTCAATTCCAGTTCGAAGAGAAGATTAAGACCAAATGGTCGTTGGGGCAATTCAACAATAACGTTGCGTTGTCTCTCCGGCGGCTCTCTGTTAAATTGTGCCAAGATAAACAAGCAATTAATTTGATCAATTCGATCTCACACACACTGTATACATATATATGTATGAATGATGCATATGAATGAATCAATTGATAAATCTGTATCTTCTTACAGATGCAGATTAAGATGACGAAACAGATAAAGGGTTTCATTTCCTCACTGATAATATTATATTTTATACATTGAGGACGAAGTTGAGTGTTTGTCACTAACAGTCAAGCATTAGTGATAAAAATTTGCTTGTCCCTGTAAATTCGTAGCTAAAGTGTTAGATTTCTTGTAGCAATATAATCTGCAAATCAAGAGTCTTAGATATGAGCCCAAAATTAAAGAAAGAAGATGCAATCTTATCGTATCGAACAAGATTTTCCCTTTTTCTTTTTTGGAAATTATAGAGAATGCATCGAAAATATTGCACATCTGTATGTATAAATGGTGAAGATTTAAGATGAACCTGGGTTCTTCTGCTTCGATAACCATGGAGCCACGCGGGATTTGGCTACTTCCTCCTTCGAAGAGGCCACAAAGGTTTAGTTTCATCCCTAATTGCAGCCTTGAACCTACGTTGTGTTTTTTTGATTCATCAATACTCTTACCTTTATCTTTCTCTTTCTCGTTGCTTTTTTCCTTGTACTTCTGATTTCTTTCTTTCTACTTCATACTCGCTCTGGCATCGATCGAAATCGCTACTTGCAAGCATTTTCTTGGCTAGTTTTCTTGCTTTGTGAGACCTAGCGAAACTGGAATGATATTTATAGAATTTCTCCCGTTTTCTCACTAATTTAATGCTTGCATATGATCTGTCTAGTGGTTGGTTGTTTGTATTTGATTACAATGCTTGTTGATCATAAATATATTGAAATATTACGCGCAATAGAATATCAAGGAAATATTTTGTAATATTACATGCAATAGAATATTTTGGAAATATTTTGTAATATTACAAAATATTACAATATCGTAATAAAATATCGTGTAAATAATGCTTTTTGATCATAAACATATTATAATATTACACGTAATAAAACATCAAATAAATAATGTTGTTGATCATAAATATACTATGATATTACACGTGATAAAATATTGAATAAATTACCGTTGATGTCTCTAAATTCTACTTAATTATAATTTTACTCTCCACATCATAAATATATATATAGTGACATACTTTATAAAAGTTGTATCACATTACCACACAATGGTGAGCTAAATAAAGTGAAAATGCTTATTTCAACAGGAGAAAAAAAAAGTGGATTATCCAAGATTGATATAAAGACTTTAAGTGAATGAATTCAACGAAACATCGATGTCTCTTACACACTTATAACCAAAGAAGATAAATTTATATATAAAAATAAATTGGAGGTATATTAAGTGTATGTGCTTTCTCTTCTTTATCTCTTTCTCTCTCTTTCTCCCCCTTTGTCTTTCGATGCCTTCAATAATCCTTGCTTTCTCTAAAGCCATTATTGCTTGAAAACTATTATTTTCTTTACTCTCAACTTTCAACTAAAAATGTCCATTATCATTTCTAGCAAAATAAAAGTACTAAAAGTGATCTATATACATGGACGCATTTAATCAAAAACCAAAAACGATAAATAAAACCCAAATTGACACGAAAAATTTAGGTGAATGAATTCAATGAATTATTAATGTCTCTTAAACACATATAACCAAAGTATAGATTCAATTATATATTAAAAAAATTAATATCTCTTAAACACTTATAACCAAAATAGATTCATTTGTATAAAAGAAAAAAATTGGGGCATATGTTGAGTGTGTGCACTCTATTTCCCTCTATCTCCCTCTGTTTTTTTATGCCTTTAATAATACATGCTATCTCTAAAGCTATTTTGATTGTCTTTGTTTTGAAAACTATCACTTCTTCCCCTCCAAACTTCACACTAAAAGGATTCATTGTCATTTATAGTAAAATAAAAGAAATCCATATATATGGATATCGAAATATTATGAAAATTAATTACATGTTTAAGCGAAAACCAAAAATGCCAAAATCCAAATTGATGTTGAGAATTTGGACGAGTTTTAATGAATCATCAATGTCTTTTATACTTCTATAAATCGAAAAAGATTCGTTTATATATCAGAAAAATAATAGGACATCAATAAATCATCACCAAATATGAAACCCCAAATTGATACAGAAAATTTAACTGAATGAATTAAATATATCATCTACGTCTCTTACACACTTATGACGCACGGAGGATTCATTAAAAAAAAACATTATGGGGTGTTGAGTAGGTCTTCTCTCTCCCCATCTCTTTTTTAATGCCTTAAATAATGCACGGTTTCTCTAAAGCCATTTTGTTGTTGGAAAATACTATTGGTACACCTTGGACTACACAAATGTGTACCAATAGTAAAAAAATCTCTCATGAGACGCATAGAGGCCCATGGAGGCGAGAGATATTTTTGTCATAATACCCCTTTGTATAGTTTAAGATGTACAAAAGTGATGTACATCTATCATGATTCTTTGTTTTTCTATGCTTTTGATGATACCCGAGAATCCATGCACTAGCGATGTCTTACTTGGGCTCAGCAGTTCACTAGCCCAGCCATGCTTAACTTCAGCCTCTTGGTTAGGCGACACTCCACTTTGGCCTTGGTATTCCATAGAGGCCTTATTAGACTAAGTGAAGGGTCCTTCATGGACTCATGAACAAACTGATCTTGCATAGGACTGGAAGTCCTAATTCGACAAAAACTCTCACCAATTATTAAATGATGTGTTTAATTAGGATTTAAAATAATTTCTCGAAATCTAGCAATCCAACTAGATTCTAATAAATTTGGGATAAATCATTTCCCCTAAATCTTAAGAAAATCGTCTTTAAATATAAAAACTATCTCTTTGGAATTGTTGATGACAATTGTAACGCCTGTCTTTTATTTCTAATTTATAAATGGGAAAGACAATATGGGATATTAATTCTTTTTGAAATATTTTTGAAGTAATACTTATTTCTCATATTTGAATATGGGACTAATTTACACGTTAGAGCTGTTGATGTTAAATCTTGTTGTTTTCCTTCTTAGTCGCTCAATCATATGACTCACATGAGACAAGTACTACTCAACAACCTGTTGAATTTTAAATTATCAAATTTTGAAAATTTCACAAAAATTAGAAAATCCATGAATCAACATTGTGTTAAAATATAAACTCCAAATGACATTATTTGACCCATCAAGAAACTTCATAAAGTCCATTATTCACTATTGTGTTGTAGCTGTGACACACTTTAGTATTTTAAATATGTCAGCGATCAAACATTTGTCTTTTGGTATAATCCATACACCATTAAAAAGTTTATTTAATGGACTACGACATATCAATTTCATTTTATTTTGTGAAGGCTCAAAGTCAACTAACCTAACTAAGCAACTACACTACACAAATGTTACTAAGTCGGGCATATCTTTTAATATAAAACTCGAACAGACCTAAAATCAAATTTGTTAAAAACTAAGCTTATTTTTACGTCTTTTGAAAAATTTTCATGATTTTACATTTTATTTAAGGGTTAATAACAATGAAAAACAAAACTTTATCACATTTTTACAATTTAATCCAAATATTTCAATTTTGGCAATTAACTCTTGATTTGGTTGATTGGTGTTACTTTTATTTATGACTCGAATCCAATTTGAGAGACTTATTTGGTTGCTAACATGGCACACCACCTAACATTTTAGAACATTTGAGTGGCTCCACGTTGACACGTGAAAAAAAGAAAATGATATGTTAAAAATACACACACATATACAAAAGGGTAGGCAAATGATGGCGATGGCAATGAAAATTGATCTGGAAGCTGGTGTGGCTAAAGACTCGGTATGGGAACTATTTACGGGAACTAGCTAGGGCTAATAGTGATTTTGAAACAACCATACTAGCTTCCAGATCGAAGATAGTTCCCGATCGAGTCTTCAGCCACACCAACTTTCAGATCGATCGTTGCCTCTAGCCTTGCGCCATTGCCATTGTCGCATGCTCACGCTTCTCTTTGTGTATGTGTGTGTGTGTGTGTATATATATATATATATATTTAACATATCATTTTATTTTTTTAACATGTGTCAATCGAGGCTTACTCAAATATTTTAAAATATCAGGTGATGTGCCACGTCAACAGAAGCACAGGTCTCTCAAATCGGATTTGGGTCGTGAATAAAATTATAATCAATCAACCAAATTCTCAACAATATAGAATTATTTGCAACAATGTTCTATTTCATATTATTTAGATAGGTTTCACAAAAATAATCATAATTAAATTTAAAAAAATCCCTATCAACTGAGAGGGCGAGAAAAAAAGAGTTTTAATGCGCTTTGGGTGATTGGATGATCGGTTTCTAGCGAGAATAGTAGCATAATAGCACACAAGTTTTCAAAAGTACCGACTGCCAAAAAAAGGAAGGATTTGCAGCAAATGCAGTGACTATTGACTGTCGGAAGTGTCGACAATGATGACTGGACTACTCGGAAAAGAAAGGATACGGAGGTCATTTTCAAGAAAGTTGGAATTTTTCAAAAGCTGACTCTTTTACCCAATCTTTCTAGGTTATTGCACTTAGACCCAATGATTTCTTCAAATTATGTATTTTACTTCAATTTTTGAAGAAAGTTATGAGCAACTTGAAATTTATTTATTATTGCAAATATGCCCATTAAACTTGCGTAAAATGTACTTTGACATGAAATTGGTGTTTTCCTTAAATTTTGAATTATGAGCTTGTATGTCATGACATGTATGCATTTAATGCCCTTATAGCTTGGTGGATAACGAGATATATAAAATTCACTAGCAATGGGGTGATTCGTGAGTTCAATGTAAATCAAATGGCGCGGGTTGCTTGTTCTATTAAAATTTTTAGCAATCCTTGCATTGTTAGTTATTATATATATAATGTCCTAGTATATATTTTTAGACGTTCACATGCATAAAATATTTCGAGGTATTACTTGGTAATATATCACCTAATTGGCATATTCTCATATGCTAACAAGTGATTCGAGCTCTTCCAAACAAAAAAAATAAATAAATAAATGGATAAGGACATTGTGAAAATTTGCATTGTATTTATCTACGTACTATTTTTCATTTAAATTTTATGGAACCCGATTTTTTTAGGTATGTAATAAATTATGTGGATGCCTAAATTTCTCTTACGAATTTGTTAATTTGGTTCAATCTTTACAAAGTTTCGTAGTTTACTTTGATTTAGTTTTCTTAATTATTTTTAAAAAATTTATTGGAAAATTTGAAAATTTATTTACATTTTAAAAAAAAAAACATTTTTTCTAAATTTCAAAAAAACAATGCATCAAAAAATTGGGACATTACAAAAAGGAATGGAATAAGAATAATTATTGGTGGTTTTTGGGTTGCCTCCACTGTGGTACCTGAGACAATCCGCTGCAGTGGAAATTGAGAAGGTAGCTGCACACCATCCAATGGTACACTTCTACACGTTGCGAGCTATGATAATGTTCAAGGACACTTGTTTAATTTGTTTAATTTCTTTTCTCTGTTGGAAATTTCACATTTCTTTCTTGGAGCTGTAACTCCGCTGTTTAATTTCCTTCCTCCTGCTGGAAATTTGTTTGTGTTCAAGTTTGTTTTTGTTCTAAATAGGATTTTGTGACTGTGTGAAGGTTGTATAAGTCCAGTTATATTTTGTTTGTTTTTTCAAAGGGGATTGAACATGGTTTCTGGTTTATGGCAACTATTAATCATTGTGGTATCCGAGATAGCCCACTACATAGTCAAATGTGAAGTGGAAATTGAAAATGCAGTTGTCTGCCATCCATTCAAAATCATCTACAAATTCCAAGAATTACATGTTTTTCACAAATCCAGGTTTAATTCTATTTTGAGTAAGCAAAAAAAATAAACAAAACATAATAAAATATCAAAATAGAAACTGGAAATGGGCGAGAAATGGATTTGGCGGCTGTTTTATTATAATAGATATATAGATATTGGGGCATTCAAAGAATAAGGCATTTAAGACATTAAAACATTCATTTGAGTTGTATCATTATTGTTCCAACCTTCATCTTGATCTTTAAAGGAAGGATCATAAATCTTTTGTTATTATTGTATTTAATTCACTTGTGTGTGAGCAAATCCCATATTGTTTACGAGGGATTTGAGTTGCTGCAAAAGCATTCTTGTTAACAAGGAGACTATATTGAGGTTCGATCTCCTAACCAAAAACCAAGGATTTGTATTGTATTAAAGTTTTAGTTGTTGGACAAAAGTTAAGGTTATTAAGTTATATATTGTTTTATAGTGAAACCTTTAAATTTTATCTTTAAAAGAAAGGACGTGAGCTCTTAAAGTTGAATCTCTATGAAATTTTGTATTTGTACTTGATTAAGTTCTTATTTGTTCGTCAATATCTATTAGTAGAATACACTTTAAAATGCTCATTATATCAAAGATTTGATAGAAAAATTTATAAATTTTTTGAAAATCCAATTCAATCCATTTCTTCAATTATTTTTCTAGGTAACACACACACACGCACATATATATATATGAAATTTGTAGTAAAATTGTTGTACTATCCAAAAAATTTTACAAATTTTTGACTTTAAGAGATGCACAAAAAAAACAAAAAAAAGAGTGTATGAAATAAAAAAAAAATGTAATTTTAAATGGGCACAAGTGAATCACTAAAAGATACAGATCAGGGCCAGGTGTAATTCTTAGAAGAGTTGTAGGTGTTTACTTGAAAATTTCAATAAAAACCTAGGGCAAGTTGGGAATTCAAAATTCTCAAATGAGAGATTCCTTAATTATGCATCGACTCGTGACGTCGCATCCTCCCATGGCGGGTTACGATAATAGAACTCAAGTATTTTTACGAGTATTCAAATTCCAACTAATTCAACAGAATAAGTTTACTCTAGTCTTAATATTATTCATCACGAATCAATGTTAAAAGTAAGTTTACTCTAGTCTGAATAGGAATTTCTCAATTCTCAACCAATTCGGCAATTCAGTTCGATGGTCATTACTCTTAGTGTTAATGACTTGCATGTAAACGTTATGAATTCAACAATTCGGATTGAATGATTGGTTTACATTACCACCAATTAACAACCTAAAGAATTATGAGTTCAAGAAGAAGCTAAACGGAGTTATTAACTATCCTTCTACTTTTGTTATAACAAAACAATTTAAAGATTAAACCAAGAAACACAGTAGTGATTCATTTTATGTCTTAATTAATTCTTGCCACTTCCACTAATCCCTCCATGATTATCTTAATCGTTTCTTATAGTCAATGAGGAAATGCCTGGAGTGGGAAGGATGATCCGGCTTGAAGAACTTGATCACATCCATGGCGTCCAAATTACACTCTCTCACAAAATTCTCCCACCCATCGATGATCATGTAAGTATCTCTATCTCCGGCGAACACAAGGAACACGTACCAGTCTTTCCCTCCGGCGTCAGTGAGCTTCAGAATCTCGTGTTTAAGACCCTTTGCCGGGATCCTGACCGCCGGGAAATTCTTCCTCACTTTCTGGCCTGGAATCACCAGCCTGGTGTACTCGACGTCTTGAGGGGTCAGCCGGAGCCGGAACAGAAAGCTTTCCGGCTTGAATTCTGGAACCGAAAAACTAGTTTCGACACTCGGCGTTCTCTGAAACTGAATCAGGAAATGGTTTCGATGCAAATGCGAAGGAGGCAAGTGAAATAGAATGAAGTCCAGAGGCTTCAAGGAGTGGTGGTTGACGATCGCCGACCAGCCCCTTATAAGCATGAAAGCGCGTTCGTCGCCGTAGTAGATGGACTTGGTCCGCCAGGTCCGGCCATGGCTGTCGGTCAAGAGAAGAGTTTCGTCCTTGAGAGTACAGCCGTCGTAATAGTTCTTCGGCAGCGAAGGGAAAAAGTTGGCGGCCAGTTCCGCCGGAATGATCAGCCTGTCGCTGCAATTTATTTCCAGCCCGAATAGAGGTTTCATTTCTAGCCAGGGCGCCGGCGATCCGACGGTTGTCCCGGACCCATCTCTGTTAAATGAGTAATTAATAAGAACGCAATCCCACAAAACAAGATGATGAAACGAGTTCTCAACTGTTCCTTGGCAATTCATTGATGAAGAAGAGAAGATTGATTCAAGATGCATGTTAGTTAAGGAACCTGCAGGCAGCTGCTTGAAGCAAATTGGGGCCAAGCTTTCGTTTCTTTAATGGCAAATTGGAGCCATCTTCTTCCGATGGCTTTGCAGTGATCGCGATCGTTGGGTCAGATGATGACTTCGTTGATTCATGATCATTTTCCCGCGCTTTCTCCGCTTCTTCTTCTTCATTTTTCCCTTCTTTGTCTCTTGGACGCGCATCAAAGTCACTGCTTTCTGACATTTTCTTGACTCTTTTCTTGCATCCGGCGAGGAGATATATATAGAGAGAGAGAAAGAGAGAGAGTGAGATTTTCTTGAACTCTTATGTTATTAGTTTGGCTGCATGGTCTCTGGTTAGACGGCGGTTATAAATTCCTGCCATTTCATAATTAAGCGTGCCCATTATTATTTTAAAAAAATTAAATAAGACTTGTGTAAAAAAAGTGGCTCAAGCTCGCAGAAATAGACTCAAAAGACTATCGAAAAAAGAAATTTATGAAAATATGTCACAAAATACGAAGTCATTGGATGATGCAGAGATCAAGAAACAATTGAGTGAGCTCACTTGAGAATCTTTCTTGAGGCATTTGAAAAATTCTGAATGACCTCACGTGTTACTTAATCACGGTTATTTAAGTGACTCCTATGAGCCACCCATTTCTGGAAGTCTCTCTTTCAATTGTATGTGAGACCTTTTTGAGAGATTATAAACCCAAAAATACCTGATCTCCGGATATTCTTGAGATCGTGAAAAATGGGGTCAATCTTATCTCTAATATTCTTTGTTTACAAATTCAAAAAATGTTTGTTATGCTTGCCGAAGATTATAATTATTTGCCAGTTTCATCCCTCTTATAAATAAATATGAGAACCCTCATTTATCACAAGGTACATTCTTAAAAGTATACTTATACTTCAATTCTATTTTCTCTTACATTTAATATGCTCATCAAGAAAATGGCTTAAACATTAGAGGGTTAGCGCATATGGGAGGTCATCTACGTCCCTAATCGATTTCTTCCTTATAAGTTACTCACAATTAAGTTATCCATACCAAGATCGAGACACTCTTGCATAAAGAAATTTATTATTATATCCAACAACAACAAAGATAAATGTTGGTGTTAAGGGTTCAAATTTCGAGTTAAATAGAAAATCTAATCCAGTTCAAAACTAAATAAGTTCAGTTCATGTAGGGTTTGAAAGTTTTGAAAAATCAATCTTTGGTTAGATTCTAGTTTTAATTGAAAAACCAAATAAATTACTATATATATATATATATATATAATTGGACAGATCGAACACTTTGCACTGATAAAATTATTTAAAAAATTAGTAAAAAATAGTTATTATTTAGAAGTTATAAGTTAAAATATTTTTAAGATAACACAAACATGATAGATGTTAATTAGTTTGGAATATTTTTGATTGGGTAATTAATGTTTGAGTAAATAAATTTTATTTTAAAAATAAGATAAAATAAATATAATTTTTCTAAAAAAGCTTGTTGAAAAATTATTTGTAGTCGCCTGCTTGTAGAAATATTTAAATAAAATTTAATTGAAAAAATTAAAACTAATGGGAAAAATTGATGGGCAGTATGTCATAAATTAAAAAAAAAATTATTATGAAAAATTCGAGAGGTCCCCACTACATAGTTAGTCTTTGGCTTGGGACATTCCACCATACTTTAAAACTCAGAGTTTGTTTTGTTTCAACTTAAAATATAAAGACAAGTAAAAAGTTAGGAGCCTGACCCCTCAAAATAGACATAGATGATCGCAATATGCACAGAGGTAAACTCGAACTTATAATCTTACGATAACCCAATCTCCTAAACATATGTGATAGACTGTTTGCGCTACCTCAAGAAGTTAAATTTTAAAAAACATATGTGGTGGAAATAGTAACAGTTAAAACAAAATTAAAAAAATGTTAGTATTTCTATGTACCTGAAAAAACTCAAAGAAATTCTTTATATTTAAAAAATTGATTGTTATTGATAGCATCTTAAATGAACTTATGGATTAGTTGCTTTGACAGCTCAAAATTCAATTTGATTTGGGTTCGCTTAAGCTTGATTAGTAAATAATTAAACAATCTAAACTTGAGTTTTTTAAGCTTATGAGCAAACTCATGGTTTAATTATAAGTTTGTAGTTTTGGTATAGATATCTATACATCACTTTTATTTTCGATCAATATGATACATGACATTCTCTTCTCGGAATATTCGACTATGATATCAATTTTGCTTTCCTCCTTCTTAAGAGACTGGAAAGGCTTTTTTTCACTAAATATTTTAATTTTTTTAAAATTAGCTAGAGATAATGTGACACTTTTTATCTTGACTTTATATTTATATTATTATATAAGCAAGCAATAAGTTTTGATATTATGATTTATGAAGTAACTTTACCATTACACAAAAACTTATTTTATTCAAAATAAAATTTTAAAATTACTCTTAAATTCTACCCAATGAACATTTATTTAAATTTTTTAATTTTTTGCATATGCTTAGCATAGGTCGCCTCATTAGTCTTTAATAAGGCCAATAATTACGATATTAGAAAAATAACCAACTTAAATTATCGTACTTATGGTTTAACCAATTAGAAGATAATCAATATATTTCTTAAATCATCGTACTTGAAAATCACAAGTATGATTTAAGTTAATCAAAATGGTAGCACATTTATTTCCAGGTGTGCTTGTCTTATTCATTACTATGCAATTCTTTGTGAAATAACTCCGATGAGAAGAAAAAGAAGGCACTAAAAGATCTTTTTGGACCAACCCTAGACACTTTAAAATATTTTTGCAAATTTGTTATCATTTTGAGTAAAGAGATATAGATTAATGGGCATATCCGACTGCACTAATCGAGGCATTTTCACATAACAACAAATTCATTAATCAAATTACGTGTGTTTTTGTTTTCACAATGTGTCGATCCAATTTTCATTTTTCTTAATGGAAATGATATTGAACTTATTTTTACTTTTACCAACATCAATCCTTTGAAAATAGTGTTTAGAAAACCAACTAAAAGATATATACAAAGTAATTGCCACACTTGCAACCAAAGAATAAGTTGATCAAAAGAAATACTATTGCAACGAGCTAACAATGCATCAAATTCAGCAGAGCAAAAAAATATAGGTTAACTATGTGAAAATAAAGAATTATCTGAAAAAATTGAACTTATCATTGTTGGAATTCTTATTTAGTGGTCTGTCATTAGTTATAAAATAATTTGAGTTTCAACAAAATAGACTGAAGCATTTGGTTCGGGATAGATAACTCGATGCCTTTTTGTTAAGCTTTACACATCAAGTAAATCTTATGTCGACAATGACTAATGTAGATCAAGGGTTAATCAAACACAACTATTTAAAACTGAGCCCAATTTTCTTACGGTAGAAGTAAGACTTAATCCTAAATCTTAATCTAATAACCCATTGCAATGAAGAATCAACAAATTAATAGAAATTTTGTACAGTAAATTAACGAGAAGGCCATGAAAATTAATAAGAAAACCAAACAAACCTTTTTTATTCATTTGATGGGGGAATACACAATATAAAACAAGAAAGCCAAGATGACCAGTGCCCCATATTTTTAAGTTTTTATTAGCCCAGTTGGATCAAGGGCTCAAAAAGGAGGACAATGTCAAATTAGCCAAGTCTAAAGGGGTTAACTGTATTTTCAAAAAGACGATGAACTGATCTGCAAGCTAACCACTTATTTATGAGAATTAGTAACTTATCCTTCTACTTTGTCATAACCACACCTAGCCCCCATTCTAGTTTCTGAACAGCTAACAGTTTAAAGCAAACATTAAGCAAAGACTATATATGATTAATCACTACTAAGCCTTGCCAGTTGCCACTTTCATTCCTTACCGGCCGCTGCATCTGAATTTGAGCTTTGGCCGCTTGGCGCAATTGCTTCCATGGCTTCCATCAGCTTGAGGATCAGCAGGGTCAATCCTCACCACCTTCCCTCGCTTCCCATAGTCCACAAGGAAGTGCTTCGAGTGGGAGGGATGGTCCAGTTTATAGAACTTGATCACATCCATGTCTCCCAATCTGCGCTCCCTCACAAAGCTCTCCCACCCATCGATGATCATGTAAGCATCTTTATCTCCAGCGAACACCAGGATCATGTACCAATCTTTGCCCCGGGCATCAGTGAACCTTAGTAACTCGTGCTTAAGAGCCGGCAACTCCGGCTCCGGGATCCTAACTGCTGGGAAATACGTCCTCACTACATGGCCAGGAATCACGAGCCTGTAGTACCCAACATCTTGATGGGTCAGCCGGAGAGCGAACAGAAAGTTTTCAGGCTTGAATTCCGGAACATCCAGAGACCACCAATCAGGTTCTTCATGATACTCAATCTGGAAATGGTTTTTGTGTAAACGGGCAGGGGGAGTGTAAAATCCGATTAGGTCTTGAGGTTTCAGGCAGTAGTGGTTCACGATATTCGGCCAACCCCTTAGAACCATGAAAGCAGCTTCGTCTTCATAGTATATGAGCTTGGTTTTCCAGATCTGGCCATCGATGGTCAAGAGTAAAAGTTCCTCCTTAACAGTGCCGTCGAGAGGCGGCAACGCCGGGAAAAAGTCGGCTGCTAACTTCTCGGGAATGATCAGCCTGTTGCTCCAGTTCAATTCCAGTTCGAAGAGAAGATTAAGACCAAATGGTCGTTGGGGCAATTCAACAATAACGTTGCGTTGTCTCTCCGGCGGCTCTCTGTTAAATTGTGCCAAGATAAACAAGCAATTAATTTGATCAATTCGATCTCACACACACTGTATACATATATATGTATGAATGATGCATATGAATGAATCAATTGATAAATCTGTATCTTCTTACAGATGCAGATTAAGATGACGAAACAGATAAAGGGTTTCATTTCCTCACTGATAATATTATATTTTATACATTGAGGACGAAGTTGAGTGTTTGTCACTAACAGTCAAGCATTAGTGATAAAAATTTGCTTGTCCCTGTAAATTCGTAGCTAAAGTGTTAGATTTCTTGTAGCAATATAATCTGCAAATCAAGAGTCTTAGATATGAGCCCAAAATTAAAGAAAGAAGATGCAATCTTATCGTATCGAACAAGATTTTCCCTTTTTCTTTTTTGGAAATTATAGAGAATGCATCGAAAATATTGCACATCTGTATGTATAAATGGTGAAGATTTAAGATGAACCTGGGTTCTTCTGCTTCGATAACCATGGAGCCACGCGGGATTTGGCTACTTCCTCCTTCGAAGAGGCCACAAAGGTTTAGTTTCATCCCTAATTGCAGCCTTGAACCTACGTTGTGTTTTTTTGATTCATCAATACTCTTACCTTTATCTTTCTCTTTCTCGTTGCTTTTTTCCTTGTACTTCTGATTTCTTTCTTTCTACTTCATACTCGCTCTGGCATCGATCGAAATCGCTACTTGCAAGCATTTTCTTGGCTAGTTTTCTTGCTTTGTGAGACCTAGCGAAACTGGAATGATATTTATAGAATTTCTCCCGTTTTCTCACTAATTTAATGCTTGCATATGATCTGTCTAGTGGTTGGTTGTTTGTATTTGATTACAATGCTTGTTGATCATAAATATATTGAAATATTACGCGCAATAGAATATCAAGGAAATATTTTGTAATATTACATGCAATAGAATATTTTGGAAATATTTTGTAATATTACAAAATATTACAATATCGTAATAAAATATCGTGTAAATAATGCTTTTTGATCATAAACATATTATAATATTACACGTAATAAAACATCAAATAAATAATGTTGTTGATCATAAATATACTATGATATTACACGTGATAAAATATTGAATAAATTACCGTTGATGTCTCTAAATTCTACTTAATTATAATTTTACTCTCCACATCATAAATATATATATAGTGACATACTTTATAAAAGTTGTATCACATTACCACACAATGGTGAGCTAAATAAAGTGAAAATGCTTATTTCAACAGGAGAAAAAAAAAGTGGATTATCCAAGATTGATATAAAGACTTTAAGTGAATGCATTCAACGAAACATCGATGTCTCTTACACACTTATAACCAAAGAAGATAAATTTATATATAAAAATAAATTGGAGGTATATTAAGTGTATGTGCTTTCTCTTCTTTATCTCTTTCTCTCTCTTTCTCCCCCTTTGTCTTTCGATGCCTTCAATAATCCT
Organism: Diospyros kaki; assembly: GCA_036245055.1. Taxonomy (NCBI): domain Eukaryota; kingdom Viridiplantae; phylum Streptophyta; class Magnoliopsida; order Ericales; family Ebenaceae; genus Diospyros; species Diospyros kaki. The sequence goes on along the minus strand of BSEG01000002.1, from coordinate 2,282,793 downwards.
TGCTTTCTCTAAAGCCATTATTGCTTGAAAACTATTATTTTCTTTACTCTCAACTTTCAACTAAAAATGTCCATTATCATTTCTAGCAAAATAAAAGTACTAAAAGTGATCTATATACATGGACGCATTTAATCAAAAACCAAAAACGATAAATAAAACCCAAATTGACACGAAAAATTTAGGTGAATGAATTCAATGAATTATTAATGTCTCTTAAACACATATAACCAAAGTATAGATTCAATTATATATTAAAAAAATTAATATCTCTTAAACACTTATAACCAAAATAGATTCATTTGTATAAAAGAAAAAAATTGGGGCATATGTTGAGTGTGTGCACTCTATTTCCCTCTATCTCCCTCTGTTTTTTTATGCCTTTAATAATACATGCTATCTCTAAAGCTATTTTGATTGTCTTTGTTTTGAAAACTATCACTTCTTCCCCTCCAAACTTCACACTAAAAGGATTCATTGTCATTTATAGTAAAATAAAAGAAATCCATATATATGGATATCGAAATATTATGAAAATTAATTACATGTTTAAGCGAAAACCAAAAATGCCAAAATCCAAATTGATGTTGAGAATTTGGACGAGTTTTAATGAATCATCAATGTCTTTTATACTTCTATAAATCGAAAAAGATTCGTTTATATATCAGAAAAATAATAGGACATCAATAAATCATCACCAAATATGAAACCCCAAATTGATACAGAAAATTTAACTGAATGAATTAAATATATCATCTACGTCTCTTACACACTTATGACGCACGGAGGATTCATTAAAAAAAAACATTATGGGGTGTTGAGTAGGTCTTCTCTCTCCCCATCTCTTTTTTAATGCCTTAAATAATGCACGGTTTCTCTAAAGCCATTTTGTTGTTGGAAAATACTATTGGTACACCTTGGACTACACAAATGTGTACCAATAGTAAAAAAATCTCTCATGAGACGCATAGAGGCCCATGGAGGCGAGAGATATTTTTGTCATAATACCCCTTTGTATAGTTTAAGATGTACAAAAGTGATGTACATCTATCATGATTCTTTGTTTTTCTATGCTTTTGATGATACCCGAGAATCCATGCACTAGCGATGTCTTACTTGGGCTCAGCAGTTCACTAGCCCAGCCATGCTTAACTTCAGCCTCTTGGTTAGGCGACACTCCACTTTGGCCTTGGTATTCCATAGAGGCCTTATTAGACTAAGTGAAGGGTCCTTCATGGACTCATGAACAAACTGATCTTGCATAGGACTGGAAGTCCTAATTCGACAAAAACTCTCACCAATTATTAAATGATGTGTTTAATTAGGATTTAAAATAATTTCTCGAAATCTAGCAATCCAACTAGATTCTAATAAATTTGGGATAAATCATTTCCCCTAAATCTTAAGAAAATCGTCTTTAAATATAAAAACTATCTCTTTGGAATTGTTGATGACAATTGTAACGCCTGTCTTTTATTTCTAATTTATAAATGGGAAAGACAATATGGGATATTAATTCTTTTTGAAATATTTTTGAAGTAATACTTATTTCTCATATTTGAATATGGGACTAATTTACACGTTAGAGCTGTTGATGTTAAATCTTGTTGTTTTCCTTCTTAGTCGCTCAATCATATGACTCACATGAGACAAGTACTACTCAACAACCTGTTGAATTTTAAATTATCAAATTTTGAAAATTTCACAAAAATTAGAAAATCCATGAATCAACATTGTGTTAAAATATAAACTCCAAATGACATTATTTGACCCATCAAGAAACTTCATAAAGTCCATTATTCACTATTGTGTTGTAGCTGTGACACACTTTAGTATTTTAAATATGTCAGCGATCAAACATTTGTCTTTTGGTATAATCCATACACCATTAAAAAGTTTATTTAATGGACTACGACATATCAATTTCATTTTATTTTGTGAAGGCTCAAAGTCAACTAACCTAACTAAGCAACTACACTACACAAATGTTACTAAGTCGGGCATATCTTTTAATATAAAACTCGAACAGACCTAAAATCAAATTTGTTAAAAACTAAGCTTATTTTTACGTCTTTTGAAAAATTTTCATGATTTTACATTTTATTTAAGGGTTAATAACAATGAAAAACAAAACTTTATCACATTTTTACAATTTAATCCAAATATTTCAATTTTGGCAATTAACTCTTGATTTGGTTGATTGGTGTTACTTTTATTTATGACTCGAATCCAATTTGAGAGACTTATTTGGTTGCTAACATGGCACACCACCTAACATTTTAGAACATTTGAGTGGCTCCACGTTGACACGTGAAAAAAAGAAAATGATATGTTAAAAATACACACACATATACAAAAGGGTAGGCAAATGATGGCGATGGCAATGAAAATTGATCTGGAAGCTGGTGTGGCTAAAGACTCGGTATGGGAACTATTTACGGGAACTAGCTAGGGCTAATAGTGATTTTGAAACAACCATACTAGCTTCCAGATCGAAGATAGTTCCCGATCGAGTCTTCAGCCACACCAACTTTCAGATCGATCGTTGCCTCTAGCCTTGCGCCATTGCCATTGTCGCATGCTCACGCTTCTCTTTGTGTATGTGTGTGTGTGTGTGTATATATATATATATATTTAACATATCATTTTATTTTTTTAACATGTGTCAATCGAGGCTTACTCAAATATTTTAAAATATCAGGTGATGTGCCACGTCAACAGAAGCACAGGTCTCTCAAATCGGATTTGGGTCGTGAATAAAATTATAATCAATCAACCAAATTCTCAACAATATAGAATTATTTGCAACAATGTTCTATTTCATATTATTTAGATAGGTTTCACAAAAATAATCATAATTAAATTTAAAAAAATCCCTATCAACTGAGAGGGCGAGAAAAAAAGAGTTTTAATGCGCTTTGGGTGATTGGATGATCGGTTTCTAGCGAGAATAGTAGCATAATAGCACACAAGTTTTCAAAAGTACCGACTGCCAAAAAAAGGAAGGATTTGCAGCAAATGCAGTGACTATTGACTGTCGGAAGTGTCGACAATGATGACTGGACTACTCGGAAAAGAAAGGATACGGAGGTCATTTTCAAGAAAGTTGGAATTTTTCAAAAGCTGACTCTTTTACCCAATCTTTCTAGGTTATTGCACTTAGACCCAATGATTTCTTCAAATTATGTATTTTACTTCAATTTTTGAAGAAAGTTATGAGCAACTTGAAATTTATTTATTATTGCAAATATGCCCATTAAACTTGCGTAAAATGTACTTTGACATGAAATTGGTGTTTTCCTTAAATTTTGAATTATGAGCTTGTATGTCATGACATGTATGCATTTAATGCCCTTATAGCTTGGTGGATAACGAGATATATAAAATTCACTAGCAATGGGGTGATTCGTGAGTTCAATGTAAATCAAATGGCGCGGGTTGCTTGTTCTATTAAAATTTTTAGCAATCCTTGCATTGTTAGTTATTATATATATAATGTCCTAGTATATATTTTTAGACGTTCACATGCATAAAATATTTCGAGGTATTACTTGGTAATATATCACCTAATTGGCATATTCTCATATGCTAACAAGTGATTCGAGCTCTTCCAAACAAAAAAAATAAATAAATAAATGGATAAGGACATTGTGAAAATTTGCATTGTATTTATCTACGTACTATTTTTCATTTAAATTTTATGGAACCCGATTTTTTTAGGTATGTAATAAATTATGTGGATGCCTAAATTTCTCTTACGAATTTGTTAATTTGGTTCAATCTTTACAAAGTTTCGTAGTTTACTTTGATTTAGTTTTCTTAATTATTTTTAAAAAATTTATTGGAAAATTTGAAAATTTATTTACATTTTAAAAAAAAAACATTTTTTCTAAATTTCAAAAAAACAATGCATCAAAAAATTGGGACATTACAAAAAGGAATGGAATAAGAATAATTATTGGTGGTTTTTGGGTTGCCTCCACTGTGGTACCTGAGACAATCCGCTGCAGTGGAAATTGAGAAGGTAGCTGCACACCATCCAATGGTACACTTCTACACGTTGCGAGCTATGATAATGTTCAAGGACACTTGTTTAATTTGTTTAATTTCTTTTCTCTGTTGGAAATTTCACATTTCTTTCTTGGAGCTGTAACTCCGCTGTTTAATTTCCTTCCTCCTGCTGGAAATTTGTTTGTGTTCAAGTTTGTTTTTGTTCTAAATAGGATTTTGTGACTGTGTGAAGGTTGTATAAGTCCAGTTATATTTTGTTTGTTTTTTCAAAGGGGATTGAACATGGTTTCTGGTTTATGGCAACTATTAATCATTGTGGTATCCGAGATAGCCCACTACATAGTCAAATGTGAAGTGGAAATTGAAAATGCAGTTGTCTGCCATCCATTCAAAATCATCTACAAATTCCAAGAATTACATGTTTTTCACAAATCCAGGTTTAATTCTATTTTGAGTAAGCAAAAAAAATAAACAAAACATAATAAAATATCAAAATAGAAACTGGAAATGGGCGAGAAATGGATTTGGCGGCTGTTTTATTATAATAGATATATAGATATTGGGGCATTCAAAGAATAAGGCATTTAAGACATTAAAACATTCATTTGAGTTGTATCATTATTGTTCCAACCTTCATCTTGATCTTTAAAGGAAGGATCATAAATCTTTTGTTATTATTGTATTTAATTCACTTGTGTGTGAGCAAATCCCATATTGTTTACGAGGGATTTGAGTTGCTGCAAAAGCATTCTTGTTAACAAGGAGACTATATTGAGGTTCGATCTCCTAACCAAAAACCAAGGATTTGTATTGTATTAAAGTTTTAGTTGTTGGACAAAAGTTAAGGTTATTAAGTTATATATTGTTTTATAGTGAAACCTTTAAATTTTATCTTTAAAAGAAAGGACGTGAGCTCTTAAAGTTGAATCTCTATGAAATTTTGTATTTGTACTTGATTAAGTTCTTATTTGTTCGTCAATATCTATTAGTAGAATACACTTTAAAATGCTCATTATATCAAAGATTTGATAGAAAAATTTATAAATTTTTTGAAAATCCAATTCAATCCATTTCTTCAATTATTTTTCTAGGTAACACACACACACGCACATATATATATATGAAATTTGTAGTAAAATTGTTGTACTATCCAAAAAATTTTACAAATTTTTGACTTTAAGAGATGCACAAAAAAAACAAAAAAAAGAGTGTATGAAATAAAAAAAAAATGTAATTTTAAATGGGCACAAGTGAATCACTAAAAGATACAGATCAGGGCCAGGTGTAATTCTTAGAAGAGTTGTAGGTGTTTACTTGAAAATTTCAATAAAAACCTAGGGCAAGTTGGGAATTCAAAATTCTCAAATGAGAGATTCCTTAATTATGCATCGACTCGTGACGTCGCATCCTCCCATGGCGGGTTACGATAATAGAACTCAAGTATTTTTACGAGTATTCAAATTCCAACTAATTCAACAGAATAAGTTTACTCTAGTCTTAATATTATTCATCACGAATCAATGTTAAAAGTAAGTTTACTCTAGTCTGAATAGGAATTTCTCAATTCTCAACCAATTCGGCAATTCAGTTCGATGGTCATTACTCTTAGTGTTAATGACTTGCATGTAAACGTTATGAATTCAACAATTCGGATTGAATGATTGGTTTACATTACCACCAATTAACAACCTAAAGAATTATGAGTTCAAGAAGAAGCTAAACGGAGTTATTAACTATCCTTCTACTTTTGTTATAACAAAACAATTTAAAGATTAAACCAAGAAACACAGTAGTGATTCATTTTATGTCTTAATTAATTCTTGCCACTTCCACTAATCCCTCCATGATTATCTTAATCGTTTCTTATAGTCAATGAGGAAATGCCTGGAGTGGGAAGGATGATCCGGCTTGAAGAACTTGATCACATCCATGGCGTCCAAATTACACTCTCTCACAAAATTCTCCCACCCATCGATGATCATGTAAGTATCTCTATCTCCGGCGAACACAAGGAACACGTACCAGTCTTTCCCTCCGGCGTCAGTGAGCTTCAGAATCTCGTGTTTAAGACCCTTTGCCGGGATCCTGACCGCCGGGAAATTCTTCCTCACTTTCTGGCCTGGAATCACCAGCCTGGTGTACTCGACGTCTTGAGGGGTCAGCCGGAGCCGGAACAGAAAGCTTTCCGGCTTGAATTCTGGAACCGAAAAACTAGTTTCGACACTCGGCGTTCTCTGAAACTGAATCAGGAAATGGTTTCGATGCAAATGCGAAGGAGGCAAGTGAAATAGAATGAAGTCCAGAGGCTTCAAGGAGTGGTGGTTGACGATCGCCGACCAGCCCCTTATAAGCATGAAAGCGCGTTCGTCGCCGTAGTAGATGGACTTGGTCCGCCAGGTCCGGCCATGGCTGTCGGTCAAGAGAAGAGTTTCGTCCTTGAGAGTACAGCCGTCGTAATAGTTCTTCGGCAGCGAAGGGAAAAAGTTGGCGGCCAGTTCCGCCGGAATGATCAGCCTGTCGCTGCAATTTATTTCCAGCCCGAATAGAGGTTTCATTTCTAGCCAGGGCGCCGGCGATCCGACGGTTGTCCCGGACCCATCTCTGTTAAATGAGTAATTAATAAGAACGCAATCCCACAAAACAAGATGATGAAACGAGTTCTCAACTGTTCCTTGGCAATTCATTGATGAAGAAGAGAAGATTGATTCAAGATGCATGTTAGTTAAGGAACCTGCAGGCAGCTGCTTGAAGCAAATTGGGGCCAAGCTTTCGTTTCTTTAATGGCAAATTGGAGCCATCTTCTTCCGATGGCTTTGCAGTGATCGCGATCGTTGGGTCAGATGATGACTTCGTTGATTCATGATCATTTTCCCGCGCTTTCTCCGCTTCTTCTTCTTCATTTTTCCCTTCTTTGTCTCTTGGACGCGCATCAAAGTCACTGCTTTCTGACATTTTCTTGACTCTTTTCTTGCATCCGGCGAGGAGATATATATAGAGAGAGAGAAAGAGAGAGAGTGAGATTTTCTTGAACTCTTATGTTATTAGTTTGGCTGCATGGTCTCTGGTTAGACGGCGGTTATAAATTCCTGCCATTTCATAATTAAGCGTGCCCATTATTATTTTAAAAAAATTAAATAAGACTTGTGTAAAAAAAGTGGCTCAAGCTCGCAGAAATAGACTCAAAAGACTATCGAAAAAAGAAATTTATGAAAATATGTCACAAAATACGAAGTCATTGGATGATGCAGAGATCAAGAAACAATTGAGTGAGCTCACTTGAGAATCTTTCTTGAGGCATTTGAAAAATTCTGAATGACCTCACGTGTTACTTAATCACGGTTATTTAAGTGACTCCTATGAGCCACCCATATCTGGAAGTCTCTCTTTCAATTGTATGTGAGACCTTTTTGAGAGATTATAAACCCAAAAATACCTGATCTCCAGATATTCTTGAGATCGTGAAAAATGGGGTCAATCTTATCTCTAATATTCTTTGTTTACAAATTCAAAAAATGTTTGTTATGCTTGCCGAAGATTATAATTATTTGCCAGTTTCATCCCTCTTATAAATAAATATGAGAACCCTCATTTATCACAAGGTACATTCTTAAAAGTATACTTATACTTCAATTCTATTTTCTCTTACATTTAATATGCTCATCAAGAAAATGGCTTAAACATTAGAGGGTTAGCGCATATGGGAGGTCATCTACGTCCCTAATCGATTTCTTCCTTATAAGTTACTCACAATTAAGTTATCCATACCAAGATCGAGACACTCTTGCATAAAGAAATTTATTATTATATCCAACAACAACAAAGATAAATGTTGGTGTTAAGGGTTCAAATTTCGAGTTAAATAGAAAATCTAATCCAGTTCAAAACTAAATAAGTTCAGTTCATGTAGGGTTTGAAAGTTTTGAAAAATCAATCTTTGGTTAGATTCTAGTTTTAATTGAAAAACCAAATAAATTACTATATATATATATATATATAATTGGACAGATCGAACACTTTGCACTGATAAAATTATTTAAAAAATTAGTAAAAAATAGTTATTATTTAGAAGTTATAAGTTAAAATATTTTTAAGATAACACAAACATGATAGATGTTAATTAGTTTGGAATATTTTTGATTGGGTAATTAATGTTTGAGTAAATAAATTTTATTTTAAAAATAAGATAAAATAAATATAATTTTTCTAAAAAAGCTTGTTGAAAAATTATTTGTAGTCGCCTGCTTGTAGAAATATTTAAATAAAATTTAATTGAAAAAATTAAAACTAATGGGAAAAATTGATGGGCAGTATGTCATAAATTAAAAAAAAAATTATTATGAAAAATTCGAGAGGTCCCCACTACATAGTTAGTCTTTGGCTTGGGACATTCCACCATACTTTAAAACTCAGAGTTTGTTTTGTTTCAACTTAAAATATAAAGACAAGTAAAAAGTTAGGAGCCTGACCCCTCAAAATAGACATAGATGATCGCAATATGCACAGAGGTAAACTCGAACTTATAATCTTACGATAACCCAATCTCCTAAACATATGTGATAGACTGTTTGCGCTACCTCAAGAAGTTAAATTTTAAAAAACATGTGGTGGAAATACTAACAGTTAAAACAAAATTAAAAAAATGTTAGTATTTCTATGTACCTGAAAAAACTCAAAGAAATTCTTTATATTTAAAAAATTGATTGTTATTGATAGCATCTTAAATGAACTTATGGATTAGTTGCTTTGACAGCTCAAAATTCAATTTGATTTGGGTTCGCTTAAGCTTGATTAGTAAATAATTAAACAATCTAAACTTGAGTTTTTTAAGCTTATGAGCAAACTCATGGTTTAATTATAAGTTTGTAGTTTTGGTATAGATATCTATACATCACTTTTATTTTCGATCAATATGATACATGACATTCTTTTCTGGAACATTCGACTATGATATCATTTTTGCTTTCCTCCTTCTTAAGATACTGGAAAGGCTTTTTTTCACCAAATATTTTAATTTTTTAAAAATTAGCTAGAGATAATGTGACACTTTTTATCTTGACTTTATATTTATATTATTATATAAGCAAACAATAAGTTTTGATATTATGATTTATGAAGTAACTTTACCATTACACAAAAACTTATTTTATTTAAAATAAAATTTTAAAATTACTCTTAAATTCTACCCAATGAACATTTATTTAAATTTTTTAATTTTTTGCATACACTTAGCATAGGTCGCCTCATTAGTCTTTAATAAGACCAATAATTACGATATTAGAAAAATAACCAACTTAAATTATCGTACTTATGGTCTAACCAATTAGAAGATAATCAATATATTTCTTTAATCATCGTACTTGAAAATCACAAGTATGATTTAAGTTAATCAAAATGGTAGCACACTTATTTCCAAGTGTGCTTTGTCTTCTTTATTACTATGCAATTCTTTGTGAAATAACTCCGATGAGAAGAAAAATGAGGCCCTAAAAGACCTTTTTGGACCAATCCTAGACACTTTAAAATCTTTTTGCAAATTTGTTATCATTTTGAGTAAAGAGATAGATAAATAGGCACATCCGACTTTATTAATCGAGGCATTTGTACATAACAACAAATTAATTTATCAAATTACGTGTGTTTTTGTTTTCACAAGTTGTCGATTCAATTTTCATTTTTCTTAATGGAAATGATATTGAACTTATTTTTACTTTTACAAACATCAATCCTTTGAAAATAGTGTTTAGAAAACCAACTAAAAGAGATATACAAAGTAATTGCCACACATGCAACCAAAGAATAAGTTGATCAAAAGAAATACTATTGCAACGAGCTAACAATGCATCAAATTCAGTAGAGCAAAAGAATATAGGATAACTATGTGAAAATAAAGGATTATAATTGAACTTATCATTGTTGGAATTCTTATTTAGTGGTTTGTCCTTAGTTATAAAATAATTTGAGTTTCGACAAAGTAGACTGAAGGATTTCGTTCGGAATAGATAGCTCGATGCCTTTTCGTTAGGCTCGATGCCTTTTTGTTAGGCTTTACACATCAAGTAAATTTTATGTTGACAATGACTAATATAGATCAAGGGTTAATCAAACACAACTACTTAAAACTGAGCCCCATTTTCTTATGGTAGAGGTAAGATTTAATCCTAAATTTTAATCTACATTTGAAAGATTAACTAATAACCCATTGCAGGAAGGATCAACAAATTAATAGAAATCTCGTACACTAAATTAATGAGAAGGCCATGAAAATTAACAAGAAAACCAAACAAACCTTTGTTATTCATTTGATGGGGGAATACACGATAGAAAACAAGAAAGCCAAGATGACCAATGCCCCATATTTTTAAGTTTTTATTAGCCCAGTTGGATCAAGGGCTCAAAAAGGAGGACAATGTCAAATTAGCCAAGTCTAAAGGGGTTAACTGTATTTTCAAAAAGACAATGAACTGATCTGCAAGCTAACCACTTATTTATGAGAATTACTAACTTATCCTTCTACTTTGTCATAACCACACCTAGCCCCCATTCTAGTTTCTGAACAGCTAACAGTTCAAAGCAAACATTAAGCAAAGACTATATATGATTAATCACTACTAAGCCTTGCCAGTTGCCACTTTCATTCCTTACCGGCCGCTGCATCTGAATTTGAGCTTTGGCCGCTTGGCGCAATTGCTTCCATGGCTTCCATCAGCTTGAGGATCAGCAGGGTCAATCCTCACCACCTTCCCTCGCTTCCCATAGTCCACAAGGAAGTGCTTCGAGTGGGAAGGATGATCCAGTTTGTAGAACTTGATCACATCCATGGCTCCCAATCTGCGCTCCCTCACAAAGCTCTCCCACCCATCGATGATCATGTAAGCATCTTTATCTCCAGCGAACACCAGGATCAGGTACCAATCTTTGCCCCGGGTATCAGTGAACCTTAGTATCTCGTGCTTAAGAGCCGGCAACTCCGGCTCCGGGATCCTAACTGCTGGGAAATACGTCCTCACTACATGGCCAGGAATCACGAGCCTGTAGTACCCAACATCTTGATGGGTCAGCCGAAGAGCGAACAGAAAGTTTTCTGGCTTGAATTCCGGAACATCCAGAGACCACCAATCAGGTTCTTCATGATACTCAATCTGGAAATGGTTTTTGTGTAAACGGGCAGAGGGAGTGTAAAATCCGATTAGGTCTTGAGATTTCAGGCAGTAGTGGTTCACGATATTCGGCCAACCCCTTAGAACCATGAAAGCAGCTTCGTCTTCATAGTATATGAGCTTGGTTTTCCAGATCTGGCCATCGATGGTCAAGAGTAGAAGTTCCTCCTTAACAGTGCCGTCGAGAGGCGGCAACGCCGGGAAAAAGTCAGCTGCTAACTTCTCGGGAATGATCAGCCTGTTGCTCCAGTTCAATTCCAGTTCGAAGAGAAGATTAAGACCAAATGGTCGTTGGGGCAATTCAACAATAACGTTGCGTTGTCTCTCCGGCGGCTCTCTGTTAAATTGGGCCAAGATAAACAAGCAATTAATTTGATCAATTCGATCTCACACACACACTGTATACATATATATGTATGAATAATGCATATGAATGAATCAATTGATAAATCTGTATCTTCTTACAGTTGCAGATTAAGATGACGAAACAGATAAAGGATTTCATTTCCTCACTGATAATATTATATTTTATACATTGGGGACGAAATTGAGTGTTTGTCACTAATAGTCAAGCATTAGTGATAAAATTTTACTTGTCCCTGTAAATTCGCAGCTAAAGTGTTAGATAAATATAATCTGCAAATCAAGAGTCTTAGATATGAGCACAAAATTAAAGAAAGAAGATGCAATCTTATCGTATCGATCAAGATTTTCTCTTTTTCTTTTTGGAAGTTATAGAGAATGCATCGAAAATATTGCACATCTGTGCGTATAAATGGTAAAGATTTAAGATGAACCTGGGTTCTTCTGCTTCAATAACCATGGAACCACCTGGGATTTGGCTACTTCCTTCTTCGAAGAGGCCACAAAGCTTCAGTTTCATCCCTAATTGCAACCTCGAACCTTCGTTTTGGGATGACAGCGCTACGTTGTGTTTTTCTGATTCATCAATACCCTTACCTTTATCTTTCTCTTTCTCGTTGCTCTTTTCTTGAACTTTTGATTTCTTCCTTTCTACTTCATAGTCGCTCTGGTGTCGATCGAAATCGCTGCTTGCAAGCATTTTCTTGGCTAGTTTTCTTGCTTTGTGAGACCTAGCGAGACTGGAATGATATTTATAGAATTTCTCCGTTTTCTCACTAATTTAATGCTTGCATATGATCTGTCTAGTGGTTGGCTGTTTGTATTTCATTACAATGCTTGTTGATCATAAATATATTGTAATATTACATGCAATAGAATATCGAGGAAATATTTTGTAATATTACATGCAATAGAATATTGAGGAAATATTTTGTAATATTATAAAATATTACAATATCGTAATAAAATATCGTGTAAATAATGCTTCTTGATCATAAACATCTATATAATAAAACAGAAGGGTTTTTAAAATTGGGAGACAAATGTGAGGGGGACATTTTTGAATGGTTCAGATTAATTTTTTTGAAGATCTGATGGCTAGGATTAAAACATTTCCCGCCCAACGCAGCATCTCACTATCTCTCTCTCTCTCTGTCTTTCTCACCCACCCACGCAACCACCCATTCCCATCTCCAGCCCCCTTCTCTCTTTCTCTTTCTCTCTCTCTCCCTCCCACCTACAATCCCCCTCTCCAGCCCATACCCACCCACCCACAATGGCCGAACGGTGGCCGGTTGAGCCTGAAGCAGCAAGAGGGGTGGAGCCTAAAGCAGCAAGAGGCCAGAGGTTGCGGACAATGCAGCGAGCGGGGTGGGCTAGCGGTGGAGAGCCGATGCAGCGGCTGAGATTCACGTGGCTGAGATTCGCTCTCTGCCTCACTCTCTCCCTCTCTGTTTCCCACCCGCCCGCGGCTCTTTCCCCTCTCTTCCCCTCTCTCTCCCTCTCTCTTTCTCTCTCTCACCCGCGACTCTCTCTCACCTGCCATCGTCCCCACTGCATCGTCCCCACCCGCCATCGTCCCCGCCCGCCATCATCTCCCGCCCGTTTTCTCTGTCTCCCTCTCTCTTTCTCTCTCTCACCCGCGACATCGTCCCCGTCCCTCTCCCTTTCTCTTTCTCTCTCTCACCCGCGGCCATCGTCGCCGCCCCTCGCCCGCGGCCATCGTCCCCGCCTCTCTCTGTCTCTCTCCCTCTCTCGCCGCCATCGTCGCCGCCGCGTCCCTACCGCTTCCCTGCATCGCCGCCCCTGCATCGTCGCTGCCCCTCGCCCGCCCCTTTCTCTCTTCCTCTCTCTCTCCGACCCTGCATCGTCGCCGCCCCTCGCCGCCCCTGCTGCGTACTGCCGACGCCCCCCGCCACGCCGCCGCCGCCCTAGGTCCTCTCTCTCTCTATATATATATATATAGATTTACAGAATATATACATATACATATAGTTTAAACGTGTGTGTATTTATGTGTATAAACGTGTGGGTATTTGATTATATATAGTTTAGTTTAGTTTAGTTTAATTATTCATTTTTGGTTTTTTAATTTAGTTTAGTGTATTATATATAGACGTGTGTGTATTTGTATATATTGTTATTTAGTTTAGTGTATATATAGTTTAGTTTACTGTTCAAATTGTTACTTATAGAGTTACTGTTCAAATTGTTAATGTATTTAATTTTAATTTAGTTTATTTTAGTTTATGTTTATGTGTATTTGATTATTTGGTGTTTGGTTAATTTACTGATTATTTATGTGTATAATTTAGTGTTTGGTTATTTGGTTTTTTAGTGTATTATATAGATAGATGTGTTAATGTAATAGATGTGTGTGTGTTAACAATTTGTAGTTTGCTTTCACACGTGTGTGTTAATGTAATTTAGATATAAATTAGTGTAAATTTATTTAGTGTTAATTTAATTTAATTTAGTGTTAATTTCATTTAATTTAGTATTAGTTTAGTGTAAATTAATTTAGTGTATACAAATATGTGTGTTAATTTCATTATTTAGTTGTTTTAATTTATGTTTTAATTTAGTTTATTTAGTTGTTTTCTGTATTTAGTTTAGATTTACTGTTTATTTAGTTTAGTTGACTGTGTATTTGATTGTGTGTGTATTACACGTGTGTATTTTAATTTAGTATTTTATTTAATTTAGTGTAAATTCATTTAGTGTTAATTTAATTTAATTTAGTGTTAGTTTAGTGTAAATTAATTTAGTGTTAATTTAATTTAGTTTAGTTTATGTAAACAAATATGTGTGTTAATTTATGTTTTATGTTAATTTACTGTTTTAAAATTATTAATTTAGTGTATTATATAGATTTACTATTTTATTTAATTTATTTAGTTTACTATTTTATGTTTTAATTAAGTGTATTACACGTGTGTGTTAATTTGATTATGTGTGTTAATTTAGTTTAATTTAATTTAATATTAATTTAATTTAATTTAGTGTTAGTTTAGTGTAAGATGGACAATAACCAATATTTAGATAAAAGGAAATTGATTATTAAATATATCAAATGTGTAGAGATATGTGTGTTAAACTAAATGTTCTATCTTATTATTGTCCATCTTAGCAAATCTAGAGCTCCGAGATAAAAGGAAATTGATAACCAATAGACATAAAGATAAAGCTTTGCTTGCCACATTAAAATTATCAAATGTTATCGGACCCCTTTTTTAATATAATTTAGTGTTAATTTAATTTAGTTTAGTTTATGTAAACAAATGTGTGTTAATTTATGTACATTTTGTTATTTCTATCCTATTATTTTGTGTATTTTTTATAGTGTTTTATATTTTGTGTACATTTGATATTTTAAAATGTTAGTGTATTAATTTAGTGTATTATATAGATATACACGTGTGTGTGTTAATTTAGTTTAGTGTAAATTAATTTAGTGTTAATTTAATTTAGTTTCGTTTATTAATTTAGTGTATTTCATTTAGTATATGTGTATATTTGATTATTCATTATATACATTTGATTTAGTGTATTTTTTGTACATTTGATATTTACACGAAGACATTTGATATTATTTTGTTGGTGTGTCAATTTTTTGTACATTTGATATTTTTTAATTCAATTTTTTTATTTTTTATTATACAACGTTATACAATAATTTTAATTTTTATTCAGAATTTAGTCTTAATATTATTTACGCCGTGCCTTTAGGCACGGGCATTCCCTAGTATTGTAATATTACACGTAATAAAACATCGAATAAATAATGTTGTTGATCATAAATATATTGCAATATTACACGTGATAAAATATTGAATAAATTACACTTGATGTCTCTGAATTCTACTTAATTATAATTTTGCTCTCCACATCATAAATATATATATAGTGACCTACTTTATAAAAGTTGTATCACATTACCCCACAATGGTGAGCTAAATAAAGTGAAAATGCCTATTTCAACAAGAGAAAAAAAAAAAAAAAAAAGGAAGAGTGGATTATCCAAGATTGATACAAAGACTTTAAGTGAATGAATTCAATAAATCATCGATGTCTCTTACACACCTATAACCAAAGAAGATAAATTTATATATAAAAATAAATTGGAGGTATATTAAGTGTATGTGCTTTCTCTTCTCTATCTCTTTTTCTCTGTTTCTCCCTTTTGTCTATCGATGCCTTCAATAATGCTCGCTTTCTCTAAAGCCGTTATTGCTTCAAAACTATTATTTTCTTTACTCCCAACTTCCAACTAAAAATGTCCATTATCATTTCTAGCAAAATTAAAGAACTAAAAGTGATCTATATACATGGACGCATTTAATCGAAAACCAAAAATGATAAAAAAACTCAAATTGATTCGAAGAATTTAGGTGAATGAATTCAATGAATTATTAATGTCTCTTAAACACATATAACCAAAGTATAGATTCAATTATATATTAAAAAAAATCAATATCTCTTAAACACTTATAACCAAAATAGATTCATTTGTATAAAAGAAAAAAATTGGGGCATATGTTGAGTGTGTGCACTCTATTTCCCTCTATGCCTTTAATAATACATGTTATCTCTAAAGCTATTTTGATTGTCTTTGTTTTGAAAACTATCACTTCTTCCACTCCAAACTTCACATTAAAAGGATTCATTGTCATTTATAGTAAAATAAAAGAAATCCATATATATGGATATAGAAATATTATGAAAATTAATTACATGTTTAAGCAAAAACCAAAATTGCGAAAATCCAAATTGAGGCAGAGAATTTGGACGAGTTTTAATGAATCATCAATGTCTCTTATACTTTTATAAATCGAAAAAGATTCATTTATATATCAGAAAAACCTTAGGATATCAATAAATCATCACCAAATATGAAACCCCAAATTGATATAAAAAATTTAGATGAATGAATTAAATATATCATCGAGGTCTCCTACACACTTTTGACTCAAGGAAGACTCATTAAAAAAAAAAACATTAGGGGGGTATTGAGTAGGTGCTCTCTCTCTCCATCTCTTTTTTAATGCCTTAAATAATGCACGGTCTCTCTAAAGCCATTTTATTTTTCTATGGCTTTTGATGATACCCAAGAATCCATCCACTAGCCATTCCTTACTTGGTCTCAGCGGTCCACTAGCCCAGCCAAGCTTAACTTCAGCCTCTTGGTCAAGAGCGGATCTAGGAGTAGATCTGGGGAAGGGCTGGCCCTTAGATCTATAAGCCATTTCAGCCTTCTTTTCCCCAAATGGGTCAAATTTGCCTTACAAATCTAGGGAAGGGCTGAATTTTGGGGGAAGAGGGAGAAGGAGAAGGAGAGGGGGCTGCAGCCCGTGCCTACCTCTTCCCTAAATCCACCCTTGCTCTTAGTTAGGCCACACTCAACTTTGGCCTTGGTATTCCACAGATGATTTATTTGACTAAGTGAAGGGTCCTTCATGGACTCATGAGCAAACTGATCTTGCATAGGATTGGAAGTCCTAATTCGACAAAAATTCTCACCAAGAATTAAATGATGTGTTAAACTAGGATTTAAAATAACTTCCTGAAATCTAGCAATCCAGCTAGCTAGATCCCAATAAACTTGGGATAAATCATTTCTCCTAAATCATAAGAAGATGGTCTTTACGTTTAAAAACTATCTCTTTGGAATTGTTGATGACAATTGTAACGCTTGTCTTTTATTTTTAATTCATAAATGGGAAAGACAATATGGGATATTAATTCTTTTTGAAATATTTTTGAAGTAATACTTATTTCTCATAGTTGAATATGGGACTAATTTACACGTTAGAGTTGTTGATGTTAAATCTTGTGGTTTTCCTTCTTAGTTGCTCAATCATATAACTCACACGAGACAAGTACTACTCGACAACCTGTTGAATTTTAAATTATCAAATTTTGAAAAATTCACAAAAATTAGAAAATCCATGAATCAAAATTATGTTATAATATCATCTCCAAATTGACCCATCAAGAAACTTCATAAAGTCCATTATTCACTATTGTGTTGCGGTTGTGACACACTTTAGTATTTTAAATATGTCAGTGGTCAAACATTTGTCTTTTGGTATAATCTATACACCATTAAAAAGTTGATTTAATGAACTATAACATATCAATTTCATTTTATTTTGTGAAGGCTCAAAGTCAGCTAACCTAACTAAGCAACTGCACCACACAAATGTTACTAAGTCGGACATATCTTTTAATATAAAACTCGAACAGACCTAAAATCAAATTTGTTAAAAACTAAGCTTATTTTTACATCTTTTGAAAAAATTTCATGATTTTACATTTTATTTAAGGGTTAATAACAATAAAAAACAAAACTTGATCACGTTTTTACAATTTAATCCAAATATTTCAATTTTGACAATTAACTCTTGATTTGGTCGATTGGTTGTAATTTTATTTACAACCTGAATCCGATTCAAGAGACTTATGTGGTTGCTAATATGGCACACCACCTAACATTTTAAAACATTTGAGTGGCTCCACGTTGACACATGTGAAAAAAAAAATGATATGTTAAAAATACACACACACATACAGAAGGGTAGGCAGGCGATGGCGATGATGATGAAAATTGATTTGGAAGTTGGTGTGGCTAAAGACTCAGTATGGAAACTATTTACGGGAACTAGCTAGGGCTAATAGTGATTTCAAAACAGCCACACCAACTTCCAGATCGAAGATAGTTCCCGATCAAGTTTTCAGCTGCACCAACTTCCAGATCGATCGTCACCTCCAACCTTGCGCCATTGCCATTGTCGCATGTTTACCTTCTCTGTGTGTGTATGTATATATATATATATTTAGCATATCATTTTATTTTTTTTACACATGTCAACTCGAGACTCACTCAAATATTTTAAAATACCAGGTGGCGTGCCACATCAACAAAAGCACACGCCTCTCAAATTGGATTTGGGTCGTGAATAAAATTATAATCAATCAACCAAATTCTCAACAATATAGAATTATTTGCAACAATGTTCTATTTCATACTATTTAGATAGGTTTCACAAAAAAAATCATAACTAAATTTAAAAAAATCCCTACCAACTGAGAGGGCGAGAAAAAAAGAGCTTTAATGCGTTTTGGGTGACTGGATGAGCGGTTTCCAGTGAGAATAGGAATATAATAGCGCACAAGTTTTCAAAAGTACTGACTGCCAAAAAAAGGAAGATAGTGGTCAATGATAGTTCAGGAGACTCTTAAGGGGAGGATTTGCAGCAAATGCAGCGACTATTGATTGCAGAAAACGTCGTCGACGATGATTGGACTACTCGGAAAAGAAAAGGATACGGAGGTCATTTTCAAGAAAGTTAGAATTTTGCAAAAGGTGACTCTTTTACCCAATCTTTCTAGGTTATTGCACTTAGACCTAATAATTTCTAAAAATTATGTATTTTGCTTCAATTTTTGAGGAAAATTATAAGCAACCTGAAATTTATTATTGCAAATATGCCCATTCAACTTGCGTAAAATGTACTTTGACATGAAATTGGTGTTTTCCTTAAATTTTGAATTTATTACTCATGAGCTAGTATGTCATGGCATGTATGCATTTAATGTCCTTCTAGCTTGGTGGATAACGAGATTAGATAAAATTCACTAGCAATGGGGTGATTGGTGAGTTCACTTTAAATCAAATGGCTTGGGTTGCTTGTTCTACTAAAATTTTTAGCAATCTTAGTTATTATATATATAATGCCGTAATATATATTTTCAGACGTTCACATGCATAAAATATTTCTAGACATTACTTGGTAATTTATCATCTAATTGACATATTCTCATATGCTAACAAGTGATTCGAGCTCTTCCAAAAAAAAAAAAAAATGAGTGCACATGGGCATCTTTAACGGAGACGACAAAATGGCAAAATCGATGCATTTTGTCATCTTGCCATCTCCAATGGGATGGCAAAATTGGATGCTAAAATGGCGTTTTGAATAGTGGGACGTCAAATATGGCATCCTACTGTTCACCCACGGTATTTTGTTGTTTTTATTTTATCCCCAAATTACCCATCTCTCTCCAATGTGAAAAAATGTTATTCCCATTATATCTTCTCTTAAATTTGTTTTAGTATGTATAATTATTCATTTTGACCTTAATTTATGTATTTAATTTGACCATTATTTTTAACAATATAATAAATTAAAATTAAATAAAAAGATTATAATTATTCAATAAGATAAAATAAATTACTCCATAAAACTAAGAAAGTGGTGTAAAATTTAGTGTGATGGATTGAAGATGGCTTGTTAGGATAGTGTGAAAATTACACAATTTTAGTGTAAAAGTTGCACCATATTAAAGTTTTGGATTAGAGATGGTCAAAAGAGATTGAGAAAATTTACATTGTATTTACATACGTACTATTTTTTATTTAAATTCTATAGAACCCAATTTTTAGGGTTATGTAATAAATTATGTGGATGCCTAAATTTCTCTTACGAATTTGTTAATTAGTTCTAATCTTTACAATGTTTCGTAGTTTACTCTAATTTAGTTTTCTTAATTATGTTTAAAAAATTTATTGGAAATTTTGAAAATTTATTTACAATTTAAAAAAAAACATTTTATCTAAATTTCAAAAAAACAATCCATCAAAAAATTGGGACATTACAAAAAGGAATGGAATAAGAATAATTATTCTATCCCATCGCTAGATTTGATATTAGGGAATGATCATTTCATTTCACTAATATGTTTGATATGCCCTTATTTTGTTGAAATGAAATAATACAAATAATTAAGTGACAATAATATATTTTTATATTGTAAAAATGATATTTAATTTTAAGAATGTATATTAAAATTTATTTTTCTTTTTAGGTAAAAGTATTAAATGAAAATAAAATTTATTTATTTTTTATTTAAAATTAATTTAAGTGAAGGTAAGTAAATAGCAATAAGCGTATATATGTGACACTATATATATAATTAAAAAAATGTAAAGAAAGAGTAGGAAGGCTCTTCATTTATTTTATGATGGGAAGATTTTTTATTATTTTAAGAAAATGGCTAGAAAATGGGACATTTTATTTCTTCGTAAAACTAAGTAGTTTTTTGTGGAAATCTTATTCCTTCGCCCTCTATTTCACCCAATCAAAGATAACGGTTCAACCCAAACATTAAGCAAGAAATACATCTTATGGGTGTAAAATGTAATTCATGCTTTCTATAAAAGTTATTAATATTTTTTATTTTTTACATTCAAAAAAATTATTCAATACCTTTAATTTAATATCTTTTTACATTTAAAAAATTATTCAATACCTTTAAAAAACTATTCTAAAAAATATTTTTTAGAATATTTGAAGCTTTTAACATTTATTTTCAATTCAAATTCAGATGAGCATTGCACCTCTATTTCTTTATCATGCATACGAGCACACACACATATTTGAATTTAGATATGGGTTTGATATGTATGAAGGTGATGAATCCATCTTAATTCATTATATGTCGCATGAAATCTACTTTGTTCATCATTGATATCAACAATGAACCAATTTAGGTTTAAATTTGTTATAGATGTCTGCAATAAACCCAATAAGCTAATCATTTTTCTATTTAGATTTGAAATGTGAAAGATGATTTTTGTTATTACATTAAATTTCAAAGATGGTTGTTGCTATTTCTCTTTTATTTGTTGAGTTATTATAGATAATATTATTGAATTATTTTAAATATAATAATTAAAATTCAATTTTATTTTCCAACATTGCAATTAAAATGATTATAATTTATTAGAATCATTAAAAATATAAAATTAAAATAGTTCCCAATGAAATTGGTCCAAAATGAGAAAAAAATAAATATACACAGATGATACACTGTTCGGGGAGCCATCCAATATAAAGTCCAGAAATGGTGGATCGTGAGTTCTATATTTGTTCTGAAAAAAAGTTATTAATACATCATTGTGTATACGTTAAATTACACAATAATGTGTCGATATCTAAAATGTCCTCACTCAAGACGGTGAGGCGCAATAAGGCGTAGTGAGATTAAAAATATTTATGTCATTTATATATCTTATATAATCTAAGATATATATAAATAATGTATAAATAGCATCTCAAACTTCACCCTTATAATTTATATCCTTTATCAAAATTGAATTTATCTCCATTATCAAAGGTTTTAGCCATGGGGCTGCTATTCATATAACACGCTCCACTCCGTCATCGCCTCCGTCGTTCAAGACCCTCTCCGCATATGAATCTCCTCAAACCCTCCTCTCTCCTCCTCCGCCCTCTCTCCGACCTCCACCTGCCTCCGCCGCTGAACCCCTAGAGCCGCCGCGAACGGAGGAGAGAGAGAGAGAGAACGAAGACGAAGCCTACGCTCTTCCTTGCCTCGCTTCCTCCGCGAACCTTCCCGACCGATCCGAACCAAGAAGCTCAGGTACGCCTCTGTTTCTGCTCGATTCGCGGTAGATCATCTCTGTTCTGCGCCTTTATCGCTCGACCTTTTCAAGATCAGCACGAGCGGTTTGCGTCCTCGTCTTTTGGAAGATTAGGGTTTCGTGTGCGTTTTCTGTGGCTGTGGTGGCTGTTAACGGCGAGTGTGGCAGGGTTGTGATTGCTGTCTGGAGATCGAGCAGTAATGGCGGCGGCGAGGACGGCGGCGCAACAACCAGTCCCTGCTCAACTTGTACGTTCTTAATTTTGATTGACTCGTTTTGTGTGAAGCGCCGTGTTTCTTGTTGCTGTCTTGGGTGTTGAATGTATTCTGTGCTTGCTTGGTGATAGGTCGGCAATGCGTTTGTTCAACATTACTACGACATGCAGCACCAGTCCCCGCGGCTCGTCCATCGATATTATCAGGACATAAGCAAGCTTGGTCGTCCTGAAGGCGATGGGACTATGAGCATAACTACAACCATGCAGGTGAGCCTCGCTCTCCCCGAACGGTTAGTCATCCGTAAATAGATCGCGTCATGTTTAAGCTTTCTGTGATGTTAATTTACACGTATTCGCTCAAGTGAATTTCATGTTCTTCTGTTATTTTGGAAAATAAGGCACATAGTGAGTAAAATTTCAGTTTTGCATTTTATTGCATTGCAGATAATTAAAACTAAGGTGATGGCTCCCTCACACAAAATAATAAAGATCTTGTGATTCTCCCCTCTGATTAACACTGAGGTTGGTCTTAATTCGGTTGTTCTGAAGTAAAAGATACAGGAAAGGACAGTAAACAAAATAGAAAATGAAGGAAGAAGAATTAATTCTAATTGCCAAAGGCGTGCCTGAGGCATGCATAGGCTCAAGGCTCAGCTGAGGGTGCCACACTCTATGAAGTGCGTGCCTAGGCACTGCAGTGCACCTCACCTTGAGGGACAAGGCTCATGCCTTTTGCTCCTGTGTAATATTTTCGTTGTTTTTTGATGGACTTGTTAAAATCTAACAAGCAATAACCAGGATAATTAAAAGAAATTTGATAAAACAATAAAACACCCCATTATTTAGTTAAATACTGCTGGTTATTTTTTTTTATGAGTATAATTTTGCATTTACCTTTTTATAGTATATATTGAAAATAACGATTGTAAGTATTTTTATACAAATTTTTTAAATGTGCGCTTTGCATCCAAAAGGCTTGCACCTTTGCTTGGCGCCTAGCATGTAGGCTCCAAGCTCTCTGGAGCCTCAATGCACCTTGACCCTTTAACAAGTATGGAATTAATAATGAAATTTGTACGTCTCTACAGTTGCTTATTTATAAGGAAAACTTTGTCATTTTTGTTTGCTTATTTATAAGCAAATGAAAAAAGGTAATTTTTTCAGTCTTTGCATTTTCTGCTGTCAATTGTCCTACAACATGGTTAATAAATACAATAATGATGATTTTGTCTTATTTCTGTCCTACTTGGAGAGTTCTAGATAGATCGGAAAGCAACAAAATATTGTGAGGGGAATTTTAGAGGAAATAATTGTGACTGCACAGTTCTAAATCATTTTTATTTTTTGTTGGATCACAATTCACAGGCCATCAATGAGAAGATACTGTCACTTAACTATGGTGACTACAGGGCTGAGATAAAATCTGTGGATGCACAAGAATCTTATAATGGGGGAGTCCACGTCCTTGTAACTGGGTTTTTGGCAGGAATGGATAACAATACTCGACATTTCACTCAAACTTTCTTCCTTGCGCCACAAGAAAAAGGTTTCTTTGTTTTGAATGACATATTTCGATATGTGGAGGATATTGAAAACCATAATGGTAACCAAAGTACAGCTAATGACGTGGAGGCTCCTCTCACTCCTGACCAGGAAAATGTATCTTCTCCAATTTCCTAGTGACTATTATTTCTGTTGATTCTAAAAAAATGTTTCTGGTTTGCAGTTCTTACTCCTGTCCAGGAGAATCATGTTTCTGAGGATACAATGGTTCCCATAGAGGTTAATGGGGAAGAAGCATTTAATCCCCCTGAAAATGGAGAAGTGTCTGTTGTGGAAGAGGAGATGCCAGTTCCTGAGGTTTTTGATGAAGTGCTTAATTAGAAGATAATTTCCCTTAATTAGAGTACATTTTCTCAGTTGTTCTGTTATTCGTTCCTCTGACCTTTGGATAGTTATTCGTTCCTCTGTTTTGTTCTGTTGCATAGGAAACTGTTAAATTGCTCTAGGGCTATCTTATCTACTGATCCAACCTTCTGAGCTTGAGCCTTCCTCTTGACGGGGGATTGGGCACAATATTGAAGATCCTTTAAAAGCTCGCATTCAGGGGACTGATATAGCGAGGCAATGAGGGCTTTTATGACACAATCAATTATTCTATTCATTTTCAATTAGCTCTTGCTCTAGTTTCTTTAGGGGTGTTATTATTTGGTAGCTCAGCATGTACGCTTTATGTGCTTACAAATTCAAAGCACAAGACTTTGCTACTAGAGTTACATTATATTCATCAGCAATACATGGATGGCACTGTATTAATTTCTCTGTAGGTTCCCTCGTGTACGTTTAAGCTATGTATCTATGTTGTTTGGACTTTGTAAAATGTTGAAAATTCATAGGTGATATACACAGTTACACTTTCACTACAGTATAAACAAAGTCATTTGGCAATATAAATGGTTGCTATTCATGGTATTCTTGCAATACAGTGGGACTTGGATAAATATTAATGTGACTTAAACTTTGTTTGCTTTATAATCATGCTCCACCAGACCAATGTAAACATGAGAACCCATGAGACATAGATGAACATTTTGGGTAAACACTTGATGCTTGTGCATATCTGTAGGCTGTGAGTCATTTTCAGCCACATATCTAAATAGAGAGTTTACCCCTCATATGACATGAAATGTTTTGACTTTTCAGTATGTTTGTCTCTACACTTGTACAGTGTTGCATATAATGTGTAATCTTTTGATAATTAAAATTAGTCACTCAAAACTTTGCATTGGGTGCAAGTCATGTTTGATGACGGTGTCAGGACCCTAGGATGCATAATAGCTTACAATAGGGTTGAGTGTAGTAGATTATCCCTCAGGAGGAGTTAATTCTGTTAAGTTGTTAGTGGTAGTTATTTTGCTTCTTGTATTTTCTGTTAAGCTATTGAAGTAGCTATATAAAGCTGCTACGGCTGTTGTAGGTGCATTATCCATAAATATATCAATTGAATCTTCTGATTTCCTCTCTCCCAAACGCTCTCTCCCTCCTCCTTGGATCTGTCTGTTTCTCTCCCTCAGCTTCTCTTCCTCTCTTTCTTCCTCCCGATTCTCCCTCTTGATCTCCCTGTTTCTTTCTCCTCCTCCTGTTTCCCTCTCTCTTTCTCAAATTCTGCCCTAATTCTCTGCTGAAACCCTTGGCGAACTTAGGACCCTGACAGACCGTTGTGGTTTTTCTTGTGGTTACTAAGATCATGGTTGTTAAACTCCCGATTTTATGGGTACGATTTTACGAGTTTTTGTACCGAAAACCCTTACGATTTTACAATTTTGAAGTTGAATTGCACTTGATTTTACGATTTTATATGTCGAAGACCCTCTTACGATTTTACGATTTTAACAACCTTGACTAAGATTATTGCTTTATATACAAATGACAGAAAGACAATGCTCAGAGTGTGGAATCAACCCCTGCACTGCCGAAGGAGCCCAGATTCAGATGCCCGTTATGCATGGGCCCATTGGTCGAGGAGATGTCAACAAAGTGTGGTCATATTTTCTGTAAGGCATGTATCAGCACTGCAATAGCTGCTCAGGGAAAATGCCCTACCTGCCGGATGAAAGTTTCACAGAGAGATACCATTAGGATCTACCTTCCTGCAACTGAATGAGCAAGGTATGTAATTGTTTATTTTCCGTGTTTCTCTTTTCCTTCCCTAATATGTTTCACATAGTTTATAATTCTATCTGCAGTCATGAAGTCAATGGACAAGTACAACAAGACAATTTTTTTCCAGTGCAACTGATTGTCCAAAAGATGCTAGTGTGTATTTAACATCTGCGAAATATGAATGTAAAGGAGAGAGGGATATCATGGTAAATGTGTAGCCATAGAATAAATGATATAATTGGACATGAGATTATGCATCTTAACTTTGGAGTGTGTCCTATTGAAGATAAGATGTATGAGACGCAATTAAGATAGTTTAATGATGTGAAGATAAGATCGATAGATGTTTTTCTGCCAGAAGAGAGTGGATGAGATGAAAGGAATTTTAGAGAAAGAGGTACTTTTAGGCATAATATGCACATTTTAATGACCTCTTATATAGAAATGATTGGTGACCTCTTACATAAAACCAATTCTAGCTAGTGGGATTAAGGTTGGCTATGTTGTTACTAGGTTGTGAGGTTTAAAACATTTGCATGTTGGTCTATTTTTGGGCACCTTAACAATTTTTTGATGGGTTGGCTAGTTGAATGGGTGTGTGTGTGTGGCCACAGGAACAGGAATGCTGCCTAAGCCTTTGCATGCCATGTAAGGAGCTATTTTTCTTTCCCATTTTCGTAAATGGGTTTAATCTTATAGATTCCTCTTAAATTTTAATCTTGAGATGTTAAAATTTTAACTTTTTTTTACCCTTAAAAGCAATATGTGGAAGCTGGAGATTGCTTTCAGGCCATTAGCTTGTGATGCACATAATCATAACCTTTACACGTGTGTTAATCTAGCAAATTCAAGACAATTAGATCCTTTTGCTACGTGGAACTACATTGTACATTCTGTATGTATGTGTCTTTTTTTTTTTTTTTTTTGTTGAAGTATTTGCATTCATATGGGTGGTTATGATTTGTTATACATTTTGTCATTTTGAGTGTTTAAAAGTTTGTTTTGCTTGTTGATGTTATTTGAACAGGCTCTGGGCGTCTCTACCACCAAGCACCATACAGAACCCATGACTACTAGCTTTGGAATAGCAATGAGATGTTAATTTCTGTCTGGGCATGGGTTTTTGTTATTTTAGTTTACCGTTGCTGCATGCAGTTATGCCCCCATACAAAAAGCTTTGGAACTGTTTTGGCATTTTCATTTAACAACAGCGGTAAATAGTTCCTGATATAACTCAAAAACTGTTTTAGGTTTGTATAATTATAATGGTAAATAGTTTCTGATATAAATGTTTGGGTTATGGTGTCTGATTGGGAATAGGGTAGGTGCTCCAATTTATGATAATGGTTACCCCCGATAATTGGAATGAGTTCACCCTAATCTGTTTCGGATTTAGCATCGGTGAAAAACCAAAGAAAATAGACCTTTTTATTATGAGTATATATATGAATGGTTGTACACGAGTAGTTATGATTTTTAGTTATTTCCTTACCCAGTAGTGAGTCAGATTAGGGTCCTTGTTTCAAATGGTGGATAAATATTGTCATCTTACTGTGATGTTAATTAAAGCATAACCCTTTGATTAAGTATGGAGGGTTAGGATTTAATGGCGTTATTAATTGAAGAATTAGGATTTAATGAACATGACTGACTTTAAAAAATGTTAACATACAGACTTAAAATTTCTGTACTCCTAACCCAAAATTTCGACAATGTTGCTGATCCATGACAGTCTTGACAGATCGTCATTAAACTATTGTACTCCATCAGCTTAATGATGCGATTATCATAATCAGATTGATTATTTTCTCCAAGTTTGAAAGGAATGTGCTCAGCGCTTGCAAATCCGCAAGCCTCTCTCCAAGTACCTTTCAGACTTCTCCGGAGCTGCGACAAAAGCAATGTCAGTTTACTAATGCAGTTAGCATACCCAAATATGTGACCACAATATAGACCAAATCATGGGGGCCTTAGGTATTTCCCATCATTGGCCATAATCAATGGTGCGAATAAACCATGACCAATTGCCCACGAGTCACATCTAATGGATTATGGTTATTAGCCAATGACTTGAAGTATTAAGCTAAATCCACGCACACTAGAGAGAGGGGAGTGAGTAGTGTTGTAGTCCAGAAGCTTCTCAATGAGGTCAAAGTGTGTTACAACTCATAAGCGTCCGTGGACAGCAATAGTCGACAGCAATAGCGGACCAACCCCAGTGCATCAAGGGCATCTCTCTGCACGCCAAGTTAATTTACATTAAAATATTTACTCTCTCTCAATTTGCTCACATCGGGCAAATGTCATATTGCCCGACTCGGCAATATAACAAAATTATTTACCTTTAATGTCAAATCATTGTGATATGAGAGAATAAATATAGCAGTCAAAATTCTTATACCAACTACAATAATCATAAATTTTAATCTTTTGAAGTGTCAGAAATTCTATTTATCAAAAGAAAAAGAAAAAAAAGCTGGTCAAAGTTAATTTACAAATTAATTATTCTAAAAATTACATAGGCCATGTTTTTTGCACCCCTTGTAAAATGACATGTGACTCCACTTCTCTCCCTAACCTCTAGGGCAAAACAAAAACTTCCTCTCTCCATCTCCTCTCTCTACCAATCCAGATTTTTGGGTAAATCACACCAAAAATTACAAAATTTTGGCGTCATTTTCAATTTGATCACTAAACTTTAATTTCTTGTAAAGTGATAACAAAATTTTAAAATATTTTATAATATGATCACTAAAATGATTTTTGGACAATTTCTCGCCGAAATTGCTGACGTGGCAATGGGCATATCATCGCAACGTCAGCGCCAAATCATCGCCACGTCAGCAATTTCGATTAGAAACCATCAAAAAATCACTTTAGTGATCACATTGTAAAACATTTTAAAGTTTTGTTATCACTTTGTAAGGAATTGAAGTTTAATGACTAAATTGAAAAGAATACCAAAATTTTGTGACATTTAATGTGATTTATCCTCAAATTTCTCTTCATACCTCAAGTCATTGCCAGAGTAGGTTAGAGTGTTTTTACTACACTCAATAATGAGTTTGACTCGTTAGAAGACCCACATTCTAACATGGCATGCTACATTAGAAGAAGTGATATATGGTTTATTAAATAGTTTAGAAAATATAGTATTTTATTAAAATATTAAAAAAAATTCTCAAACTATTATCTATTATCTATTATAATATGTCATAGATACGTGATCTTATTTTTTTTTATTTAATATCTTAATTAATTTTTTTACAATACAAGGCAATAGTATGCAATTTGGTTGTTTATTTTGTAAAGAGTATTTAAAAATTAAAGGACAAAGTATCAAATAAATTGCTGTAATTTAATCATTATATTTTAAAAAGTATTACATAAGTTATTATACTTTTAAATCGGCCACACGTTAACTAGTATAGTTGATGAATCTTTAACTTTATCAAATGATGCTTTAATTTATTACAAACCAACTATTTTTCCAATTGAAATAATTTCACACTTACAAACATACTTTATGTACTTATCTTGCCCGATTTAAAGTAAAGTGGTCAATTTAGTCTTATAGTTAAAAAGTATAGTGACTTATTTGATATTTAATTTTAAAATAAAATTAATTTAAAATAATTACAAAAACAACCCTTAATATTTAAGAAAATATAATAAATACCCTTTAATTTTAAGGTTAGTTTGCAATATCCATCTTGTCGTTAGTTAACTCGGCTAAATATTCATAATGATCAAAATGATTTATATATTTAAAAAAACTTTTTCGTCTCATTGAAAATCAAATCGTGGTTATTGTCAAGGGGTGTTGTCGCCATCATGCCCACTTTATTTTGGTCCCGTTTGTTGCAGCTTAATTAGAGAAATTATAGTTTCTAACTTCTCAGATTATAACTTCTAAAACTTATAATAAGTTGTGAACCTGTTTGCTACAATTTCTCAGGAGTTGTAGTTAAATAGTTGTGGTGTTTGATATCATAAGCTGTAAAATAACTTATTTTTATATAATTATCCATAATACCCTTAGTAGTTATAGAATGATAATTTAAAAATTAATTAATGTATATGTATAAATTTCAAGCGTTATAAAAAAATTAATTAGAGTATAGAGTATAGAGAGAGAGAGAGATGGAGAGAGAGAGAAAGGAAAAGACCTAAAAATGGAGATGGCGATGGAGAAGAAAGACGCTTGATTGCCTGGACATGAGGATAATTCTTTGTTAAAAATAAGGACAAAATTGTCACAAAAATCTAATCATTTAAGCAGAAGTTGTAGAAGTTGGGGCACCCCAGTTTTGAAAAAGCCAGCTTCTACCCCTTTTAAAAGTTAGCAGAAGTTATAAGCTAGAATTCGATAAGTTAAAACAAATACTACATTCTCACTTTTTTGAAGCTAGAAGCTAAAAATTGTAACTTTTAAGCTCTAACAAATGGGCTCTTTAGCACTTTCTACTTATTTTTCTTTATCTTTCTCTTGTCTTAGAGTGGATCTAAAAATTTAAATAATGAAAGATTAATTTTTTTTTTTTTTGAGATCTAGAATTGTGTATCATAAATTTTGGGGTATGTTGTAAATTTTTTAAAATTAATTTATTATTAAAATTAAAATTTTAATATAAAAAAATAATTTTAATTATGGGCTACTTTGGGCTTTAACCCAAGACAAGTCACGTGTAGATCCACCGCTGCTTGTATCCTAATTTTTTTTTCTGTCATCACTTGTCGTGTAATAGTTGTCGCAAATTGCCTTTTCCTTCATTTGTCATGAGGTTTAACTTGTATTTTTTTTTCTTTCTTTTTATATTCTTATTCTATTTTAGAAGATTCGAAACTCTTTGCATTTATGTTCAATTCAAATTTATACGAGCGTTACATCTTTCTCTTCATCATGCATGCTTTCGTGCACGCACACACGTCTTTGAATATAAATATTGGTTTGAGATGTATTAAGAGGATATATTCATTTAAATTCATCGTACGTCAACTTGTTTATAACTGACATCAATGATGGACCAATATAGGTTTAAACTCGTAAAAGATGTCGACAATAATCTCAATGAGCTCATCATTTTTTTATTTAAGTTTGAAATGCGAGAAACAATTTTTGGTATTACGTCAAATGTTAAAGGTGATAGTTGCAATTTGTCTTTTTTTTTTTATAGAGTTATTAAAGATAATATGATTGAGCCATTTTATTTAATTTTATTTTTCAATCTCAAGTTGCAATTGGAATGATTAAAATTATTATAATTTATTAGAATCATTAAAAATATGAAATTAAAATAAATTCCAATGAAATTGGTCCAAAATGAGAAAGAAATAAACATACACGTGATACATTGTATGAAGAGCCACCCAATACAAAGTCCAGAAATGGAATATAAATGGCACGCTCCAGTCCGTACTCGCCTACGTCGTTCAAGACCCTCTCCGTATATAAATCTCCGAAAACCCTCTTCTCTCTCCTCCTCCGCCCTCTCTCCGAGATCCGCCTGCCTCCGCCGCTGAAACCCTAGAGCCGCCGCGAACGGGGAGAGAGAGAGAGAGAGCGAAGACGAACTTCCTCCGCGAACCTTTCCGACCGATCCGAACCAAGAAGCTCAGGTACGCCTCTGTTTCTGCTCGATTTGCGGTAGATCATCTCTGTTCTGCGCCTTTATCGCTCGATCTTTTCAAGATCAGCACGAGCGGTTTGCGTCCTCGTTTGTTGGAAGACTAGGGTTTCGTGTGCGTTTTCTGTGGCTGTGGTGGCTGTTAACGGCGAGTGTGGCAGGGTTGTGATTGCTGTCTGGAGATCGAGCAGTAATGGCGGCGGCGACGACGGCGGCGCAACAACCAGTCTCTGCTCAAGTTGTATGTTCTTAATTTTGATTGACTCGTTTTGTGTGAAGCGCCGTATTTCTTTTTGCTGTCTTGGGTGTTGAATGTATTCTGTGCTTGCTTGGTGATAGGTCGGCAATGCGTTTGTTCAACAATACTACCACATACAGCACCAGTCGCCGGGGCTCGTCCATCGATTTTATCAGGACATAAGCAAGCTTGGTCGTCCTGAAGGCGATGGGACTATGAGCATAACTACAACCATGCAGGTGAGCCTCGCTCTCCCCGAACGGTTAGTCATCCGTAAATAGATCGCGTCATGTTTAAGCTTTCTGTGATGTGAATTTACACGTATTCGCTCAAGTGAATTTCATGTTCTTCTGTTATTTTGGAAAATAAGGCACATAGTATGTAAATTTCAGTTTTGCATTTTATTGCATTGCAGACAGTTAAAACTAAGATGATGGCTCCCGCACACAAAATAATAAAGATCTTGTGATTCTCCCCTCTGATTCACACTCTGGTTGTTCTTAATTCGGTCGTTCTGAACTAAAAGATACAGGAAAGGACAGTAAACAAAATAGAAAATGAAGGAAGAAGAATTAATTGTAATTGCCAAAGTCATGCCTAGGCTCAAGGCTCAGCTGAGGGTGCCACACTCTATGAAGTGCGTGCGTAGGCACTGAGGTGCACCTCACCTTGAGGGACAAGGCTCATGCCTTTTTGCTCCTGTGTAATATTTTCGTTGTTTTTTGCTGGACTTGTTAAAATCTAACAAGCAATAACCAGGAAAATTAAAAGAAATTTGATAAAACAATAAAACACTCCATTATTTAGTTAAATACTGTTGGTTATTTTTTTTACGAGTATAATTTTGCATTTACCTTTTTATAGTATATATTTAAAATAACGATTATAAGTATTTTTATACAATTTTTTTAAATGTGCACTTTGCATCCAAAAGGTTTGCACCTTTACTTGGTGCCTAGCCTGTAGGCTCCAAGCTCTCTGGAGCCTCAATGCACCTTGACCCTTTAACAAGTGTGGAATTAATAATGAAAGTTGTACATCTCTACAGTTGCTTATTTATATGGAAAACTTGTCATTTTTGTTTGCTTATTTATAAGCAAATAAAAAAAGGTAATTTGTTCAGTCTTTGCATTTTCTGCTGTCAATTGTCCTACAACATGGTTAAGAAATACAATAATGATGATTTCGTCTTATTTCTGTCCTGCTTGGAGAGTTCTAGATAGATCAGAAAGCAACAAAATATTGTGAGGGGAATTTTAGACGAAGTAATTGTAACTGCACAGTTCTAAATCTTTTTTTATGTTTTGTTGGATCACAATTCACAGGCCATCAATGAGAAGATACTGTCACTTAACTATGGTGACTACAGGGCTGAGATAAAATCTGTGGATGCACAAGAATCTTATAATGGGGGAGTCCACGTCCTTGTAACTGGGTTTTTGGCAGGAATTGATAACAATACTCGACATTTCACTCAAACATTCTTCCTTGCGCCCCAAGAAAAAGGTTTCTTTGTTTTGAATGACATATTTCGATTTGTGGAGGATATTGAAAACCCTAATGGTAGCCAAAGTACAGCTAATGATGTGGAGCCTCCTCTCACTCCTGACCAGGGTAATGTTTCATCTCCAATTTCCTAGTGACTATATTCTTTCTGTTGATTCTAAAAAAGGTTTCTGGTTTGCAGTTCTTACTTCTGTCCAGGAGAATCATGTTTCTGAGGATACAATGGTTCCCATAGAGGTTAATGGGGAAGAAGCATTCAATCCCCCTGAAAATGGAGAAGTGTCTGTTGTGGAAGAGGAGATGCCAGTGCCTGAGGTTGTTGATGAAGTGCTAAATGATGCACAAATAGTGGCTGAACCCAACTCCAAGACAGAAGAAGTGCCAAAGAAGTCCTATGCTTCTATTGTAGGTGCCCATTGGAGGAGAAAAACTATGTTTTGACTTCTTTATTCACTTGCAAGAGTTAATTACATAAACATTAGGGGCAAGTTGATTGTTACACCTCTATGGTTTGTGCATGCATTTCTGGTTATGTGGTAACTGGGTTTTGAGTAATATGGTGACACCAATTCACTCTCTTTGTACTTGTGTTTTTAGGTAATGGACATGAAGGAGAGTGCTGTGCCAATTTTATCTCTGTCACCTTCTCCTCGCAGATTTGTACCAAAAAGCCCAGAGCAACAAGTGAACCTTGCTCAGGCATCAGCCTCAGCTGTTGAGACACCAGTTTCTTTTTCAGAGGCCATAGAGAATGGGACTAATCAAGAGGGTGAAGGTATGCAGCCATGTGTCCTAGTATTGGTGGTGTTACCTTTCCCCGGATTATCATTTTACCTTACAACTGACATGTAATGGATATTTGATTGATATATTAACTTTAATCATTAATTTTTAATTTTTTTGGCAGCTGATGGTTATTCAATTTATATAAAGGGTCTGCCTATGAGTGCTACACCTGCCCTCCTTGAGGATGAGTTCAAGCGGTTTGGACCTATAAAGAATGATGGCATTCAAGTTAGGAGTAACAAAGTATGTATCGAGTTTTCTTCCCTTCTTAATAGTTTCTTTTGCTAGTTAAGACTATTTACGGTCTTTTTTTTACAGCAGCAGGGATTTTGTTTCGGCTTTGTTGAATTTGAGGTGGCAAGTGCTGTGCAAAAAGCAATTGAGGTAGGCACTTTTTTGCCTCCTTTTAATGGACCTGTGTTACTGTTATAAATTGCATGAATTTGTTGCTCATAATATTTTTTAGTTTAAATTCCCTAGGATTCCATTGTGTGGGGTAAGTGTGGTGATGAGTGGACAACCTATCGTACCTTAGCTCTTCTAAATTGGTGAAGTGCATGTCTCTTGGCACTTATCATGTCGGATGAAGTGTGAAATATCTTATGGTAAAGCAAAAAAAGAAACAAAAATAGTTTTCTACAAAATCATGTATATCACTGCCATTCTATTCCTAAAAAGTTGTAAATAGTTCATAAAAATAATTGTACATTAAATAAACAAGTAATATTTTAAATTTGGAATTTAGTTATATCCTTGTTAACTGGGGAAGATAATTAAACGAGTTAAACAATTGGACCTAAGTCTTAAGAAGCACAGATAGGGCATAGGATGTGGAAACAATGTGTCAAGGGCATTAATTTTCAAAAAGATTTGGATATGACCAGGTTGGAACATTGCAATTTAATTCTATAGCATATATAATAAAAATAAATCACATTTTGTATAATAGCAAATAAGTATGATTAAAAAATCTCAATAAATATTCTGGACTTCTCTTGTCTTAAAAAGGTTCTGGAATTTAAGATGCTTAAAATTATAAACTTAATGTTGTTCCAATTTGTAGACATGACGATTCTGTGACATGGTTATTCATTTAGTGTCTATAAAGTGTCAGATATTAAAAAGAAATTGAATATAACACATTTGGATGGATGTTTATAATTAATAAACGTTTGGCAATGTCCAAAAAAGAAGCCTAATATAACATATCTGGAAGGATGTTTGAAAATTGACCCAAATTTGGGAATGTCCAGAGAGTGTTGTTCAACACAGTATATTCATAGACAAGAGAGGCACTCAGGCGAAGCAAGGTGCCTCGTGTACTGCAAGGTGAGGCTCCGTTTACTTGGGCGCTGCCTTGGCGAGCACCTCTGAATTAAATCTCTGATGAGATGTCCAGGCCTCAGGTGCTTGCTGGGCTGTAACAAGGGAAAAAAAAAGGAAAACTAAATTGAAAATCAAAGATCATTGTCTCTGAAAGTCAGAGAAGGCTTGTGAAATGTCCCAGAAAATCTAATAGAAAGAGGAAAAATGAGAAATCAGGTAGAGAAATGCAAACTTAACATTGATAATCTGCTGCTATGGAAAACCAACACAAAGCACTGTAACTCTTTGATTTCTCCATTTTTTCTTACTTTTCTATGGTTGGAAGGGCCACCATCAAATAGATCTGAGCAAAAGCGAGGTCAAGAGCAGTCATTAGAGGTTGGTCAGAGCCGTCATGTGCCGGGAACCCTCTGCATGTGATGGCGCGTGGACAACTGTTCCAGTGACTCTTTACTGGCAGGCTTGCCTGTGACAGGTGAACCTCCAGTAGCCTCTGGTGGCCTCCCCTCTAATCTCCCGTGAAATCAGGTCTACTCTGGTAGTTTTGGTCCTCGGACTTTTCACTGCATTCTCCCTTTAGTTTTGCTTGTGCTTTTTAATATATATTGTGTCTTTGTTCCTTTGAGGGTTCAGAGATATTAATCTTGAGTATTGCTTTCAGATGAAGAAAACATAGTTAACAATCATGTTTTATTTGTTATTATATAATATTTCTAAACATTTATGTTTTTGCTTGAAAAATATTAAAAGTATTTGTATTTGGGAATGTTTTAGATGTTTTATAATTATATGTATTATTTGATTGTGTTTTTTGTATTAAATATATTTATTATTTTGTTTTTATTAATTTTGCTCCTTGCTTCACTCAAGCGAGTGCTTTTTTGGCACCTAGTGCCACAGGTGATATGAACATTATAGTGTCTTAATGGGGCCTTTTGCCCTTGACTACCTTGGTTTAACATGGTTCAAGACCGTGAAGATTTTTACCTTTTAGGATTGGACAGATGACAGCACAATAATTGAATCCATGTAATATAGATGACAACTGGTGGAATTATCCTGCTATTCCTCCATATTTGCTCTATCCCAACATATGGTTTCCTATAGTAGAGATTATTGGTGCTCCTACTTGCTTATGGTATACTTGCTTTTGGAATGTGAATGCTTTCTTCCCAATTTTAGTTTTGGCTGGCATGCATGCATGCATGTGTACTTGCTATTTTCTGGTTTTGAGATCTATATACTAGCTAAAGACTAAGTTGCTCTTGTGGTTGAATATTTGAATGCGTCATGTATATTTCATCTTCCTGATATGTTAAATGGAAATCACTTGATCTAAAATATGGATCCTCGTTATTCAGGAAGGTCCCAGATTTTATGTCAATTTACTTGTTTTGGATATGTTAATGTGAAGCTTCACTGGCATGAGCATTGGGAGTTGTAATGGTAAATATGCTCCCCATATTTCTGAGTCAACTTACATGTTTAGGGCCTTTTCAATTGCAATTGGATTACATTCAGAGATCTGGATTAATTTCTTAAGTCATTTCCCTAGTGATGGATGAACATATTAAACATGTATGGGCAGAGGTGCCTTGATCTATGTCATTTGGAGATGACATCATCTTGGTGGATGATACAAGAAAGGCTTGAATACTAGTTTGAGATATGGAGGGACATTTTAAAATCTAGAGATCCAGATTTTGAGAATCGAGTCATCCTAATAAAAAATAGTTTAGATATCTTGGATCAATCATCCAAAAGATAGAGATTAACATAGTTGTCAAGGCAGGCATAGGCACAAAGTGCAGCTCTGTGTGCCTCTTCAATATGGAGGCGCATTGCCATCCAAAAGGCTCTGCGAAGGTTTATGAGGTGCGCACCCACCCAGGTGCAAGGCACAGGCCTCATACACCTTTTCCTTGAAGACATTTGTTTTTCCTTTTGACAGAAACTCTTTATCTTTGTTGTCATTGTAGAAGTAGATATTAGTGTAGGATAGAGTCGGGTGAATCTCCTCGCTCTCAGTGCATCTCACAATTGGCTTCGCCCTTTTGTTGTTTCTCACGCCTCACACCTCTATAGTTTTTCCACCTCTGTTCATTACAACTGAGAACTTTATTGTTTCCTTCTTTCAACGGCCCAAACTCTTCTCTATAATTCTAAAAACATTTTTTTTAATATTATAAGCTCAATAAGTTCTTTGTATTAATCTGGTTTGCTATACTGGAGAACACTTCTCTTGTCTAAAATTGATGTACATGGTTCACTGCTCTTTTCTGTATCTGCTTTAGGTGCAAGAGTTTGCTATTTTACAAAGAATTCCTTATTATTATGTTAATTGACATTAGTTTGTATCAGTGTTTACAGAAGGGCTAAGCATAGAAGACCTATAAAGCTTAAGCGCAAAGCACAAAGTGAAGTGTACTAGCATATGCTTAAGTGAAGTGAAGTGCACATAAACAAAACAATTAGTATCAACTTTTATGAGCATAAAGAATATAAACTATTAAAAAACAATCATTAAAAAAAAAACCTGTTTACAAGTAATGAGATGCCATTTTTCATTTATATTTTATACCTGTTTACAAGTTCATACAATCATAAAAAAATCTTAAGGAAAAAAAAATCATCCCTAATTTAGACCTAACCTCAGTCAATCAACCCCTAAGTTACAGCAGTCCCCAAACAATCAATCCCTAATTTATAACCAACCAACAAACTGTAATTTACAGCGATCAGGAATCAATTATCAATTCCTAATTTACAACAATCAAGGATATATACTGTATTTACATTTGTCATGTTTCCATCAATATTTTTTGCTCAGTAAATACAGTTATCTTTTTATTTTTATTTTTTAAATGTATATTTGATTTTATCTTATCTTAAACAGCTTCTTTTGGGTAAGGGATCCATTCAAGCAGCCACATCATTGCAAAAATTTAGACAAATCCAATCATTCATATTGTCTTATCAAAAAAGAAAACCAAGTGTATTTGTAAACTGCACTTTTGTGCTTCGAAGCTCTGTAAAAGCGCAACTTAAGTGTGCTTGCCCTCAGCTAAAGTCACTGAGCTTTACACACAAAAACTCTAAGCATGCTTTGGTTTGCACTAAAAGTGGGCTTTATAAACACTAGTTTGTATTGACTGACACCTTATCTAAATGTTAACAACGGAATTTTGCTTTCACGTCCCTCTTTGTTTATTGATTTATTATCTGCCAGCTCGTTTGCTCTCCACTATTTCGTTGCTGTTTTTGTGGATTAACATGTGTTGTCACCTTCCAGGCTTCACCAATTGCAATTGGTGGACGGCAGGCATACGTTGAGGAGAAGCGGTCTACTAATTCTCGAGGCAAGTTGGGTTATTTGATGCAACTAAATTTTCTTTAAGATAGGGTGTTGATCACAAAATGTATATCTACTGATATGGGGAGGGATGGATTAGGCATGTTCATAGCACGGAATAATAGTTGATGCTGCCACTCCTAGTACTGTGCAGGTAAGATAAGTGGAATAAATTAGAAAGATTGTAGGCGAGGGTGCATTCAGCGGTCAGAGACGAAAGGAGAATTTTGAATCTTCTCTTTTCAGCACCCGAGTCAAATCTGGGATGTTCCATTCAGCAAAAAGAAAATAAAAAATTCTAGGATTTTCCATGATTTTGATCTATTCATATGGCAGAAATCTTTTAGCAGGTTTCAAATGCAACTGGCGACCTTAAGTTTGAACCTGGTTGCAGGTCTCAATTATGTTACTATTTTCTGATTAGAGATTCAATCATTTGATAGAAAATTGGGGTTAAAAAATTTAAAAATATTTTCTATAACTGAGCACTTCTACATTGTATGTGCCGTACTTTGTGTATATGAGTATGGTTATTTTCTGTTTGCAGTGAACAACAGAGGCCGTTTCCCATCCGGAAGGGGATCTGGGTTTAGGAACGAGGGGGCCAGAGGGCGTGGGAACTATGGAAGCGGAAGAGGCTATAACCGTGACTTCAACGGCAGGAGTGATTTTGGTAATAGGGGCAACAGTCGAGGAGTATTCTCAAACCGTGGAGCTGAAGGGTATCAGAGGGCCGATAACATGGGAAATAACGGTGGGCGTACGAATCGTGGTGGGGGAATGGCTGTCAACGGCACAGCCAAAACTGTGCCTCATGTTTCTGATATCGCATGACGACCTATATAACTTCAGAGGGTGAAGAATACCCCCCCACCATACGAGGGATTGTAGGTTTCTTTCAAATTATTCAAACAGAAAAAATTATGAACAAAAAAAAAAAAAAAGATGAGCGTAGGGGCTTTCTCTTGAAAGTCTTAAGTGACCAAGTGGTCCGAATCCACTTGGTGGACAGTTCATTTTCCTTGAGCTGGAAAGGCTGTCAGAAATTTTCAAGCTATTATTCTAACTGATTATGCACCTATTTTTTTGAAGTATATTGTTGGGTGGGCTGTAGGTCTATTTAGTAGTAAGAGTAGTAGATGAGTCCCGGGGGCGGGGGGGGGGGGGGGGGAGAGGGGTAGTGTAATAGTCTTTGTTTGTGTTGTATCTAGTCTCAAAGTTGTCTTAGGGAAGGACTGCTGATAATTTTGTGGGCCTTTTCGTATTTGGTGAATTATTTTGGTTGTTTTGCTCACTGGGGAATGAAATGTTGGTTGTAGCCATGGATAGGTTTGTTTTGCCTTTGTTATTCCCACCCACCACGGTGGCTGGTATTTTTGGGGTGCACCATTCTAGACCCTTAATTCCAACGCATAAATGTTTTGTTACTCCATTTTCCTGAGGCTGTAAAGAGTGTCCTTTGTGTTGGATGGGTTTGGTTGAAGATTAACAGAAATCATCTTTATATGGGTGACGCGGCCTAATGCTTCCACGAACCTTATATCCTTTCTGGTTAAAATCCCCTCTTCGATATTCATTGCATCTTTTGCCTCGGCATTGAAATATTAAGTCTGGTCACCACTGACCAAATGACATTTCTTAAATCTCTAGTCGCCCATTAGAGTTTCAACCTACGCCTCTTTTAATGCCTTTTCGGCTCAATCCATTACCCCGAATTATCTAAGTTGAGAAATAGGCTATTCAGTGGTTGTATTTTATGTTTCTTTACTCATTAAATCTCAAATAAACACATGACAGGGGATTCAGGCAGAGCATTGGATCAAAATGAGACTCTTACTTATCAATTATACTATCATTTTAATAATTAAAAAAAAAAAATCTTACTCATCAGTGAAAAAATTTATGTTCATTTGATAAAGACAATTTGTAATCATAGATGATTGGGGGGTAAAGACAATTTACCATCTGCAGGTTTTTATTCTTTGATATTGAATGGTGCGCCACCTGAATAGAGTAAATGACCCACTTAATTCTTTATTCATATATATATATATATATATATTTAATACAAAAAATGATGATCACATATATATTTTATCTCATGTACTTGTACGTTGTTAATATTTGAACTTTTTATAATTTTAACGATATAATTAAATTATATAATTTTGAGTTAATTATATATTTAAATTTTTTATTATTTTAATTAGACTCTTGAATTTATTATTCTTAACAAATTTATCGAGATTTGTAATTTACTTGAAATTGTATAGTTTAGAGATATAATTGAAATAATAAAAAATTTAAGTATGTAATTTATTCAAAATTAATATATTTAAAATAATAAAAAATTTAAATATTTAAATAAAAAACGTATAACTATATGGATTCAAATATATATTTTATAAAAAATAATTTATCAATCATGTTAAAAAATAAAATAATATCACTTATCAGACTGAAAACCTATCTTCAATCTAATTAGCACATTTTTATTAAAAAATAAAAAAAATACATATATCCATATTTCATTAACGTTACAAAGTCAACGCTTGTATTTACAGTGAGTGAATGCATGGTGGTAAGGCGGACGACTAAATTCTGTATCCATGACAATGGTAAGCTGCAACCACGTCAGTATAACTTAACGAACACGTGAGTGAATATTTCATCCACCCTTTTGTTCGCGTCGAATCGATGTGTGTACCAGAAACTGTTCACACTCAAGTTTGATGTCTGTGTTCGTATTATACATTATATATCTATATAACATTATATATTTATATAAATGTATTAATTATTAATATAGTGTCATTTTAATTTTTAAATTAAATGTCTAAATAATATTTTAAAAAATTATATGTATTAAGGTTTCGTTTAAAATGAATGAATCTCAAAAATTTAAAATTTATTTATAATTATTGTTACATAGATACAATAATAAATTTATTTAATCGAGGACGACGTCGTCAAACCGTGTGAATCTGCAAAAATAAGAAAACCATTAGAGGCGTGAAGAGATTCGCGTATAAACACTCTGATACTTAAATCAAACACTAAAAATTATATAAATTATATTGAAACCAGTATTAGATATGCGTCGTTTTAAGAATAAGTGTTTGCCTATTTATAAATGGATATGGAATAATCCAAAGTGTCCCAAAATCAGGATTCTTGTAGATAACGTTTGTCTTAATTAATCCTAATTTGGCTGAGATTAGGATTGATGTGAATAACATCTATCTTTTATAAATGATATTTATCTTGCCTCTTTTGGGGATGAAATTTCTTGTGCATAATTGTTTATCCCAACGTTACGAAATATTTTTAGAATTAGAATTTCTTATGGATAATTATTTGCTCTTTTCTTGGAATATTCAAAGGGATTTTTAAATGTCAAAATTATCTAGTTTGCGTTTTTGTGTGGGACCTCTCCACATACAAAAAATTTGTACCTTTTAGCCCAAAAAGATTACTTTGGGCTTTCAGAATTTTCTATTTTTTAATGCGCTTTTGCTTATGACACAACAATTGCTCCCCACTCTTGACTTTGTAAGGCAAAGGGAATAATACATTGATTATCTTGTCGCCCATGTTGCGGGGATACGTGGCTAACGTGTAGTATCACTATCATTATCACAAACAACGGGATGAACTTGCGAGACAACGGATACAATGTCTCTTTACTGTCAAGCTTCTTGTGGGACAACATATATTATGCCATTCGGTCACCAAGCAAAGCGGTGTATGTCGTTTGCAAGGCAACAAACATTATGCCATGTCGTTGTTGGGCTACCCACGGGACAACAATCTTATACCTTTCCATTGATGGGCTATTTGCTAGACAAAAGTTTTATTTTCTCCTCATTGTTAGGCTATGTGCGGGATAATGGGTTATTGTGTTTATTGCGCTACCAGGTTGTTAGTAGGACAACGGGTCTTCAGTGTTTATCGCATTGTCAGTCTATAAGTAGGACAACCAACCTTTAGTGTTTATCGCGTTGATAAGTTGTGAGCAGGACAACGAGCTGTCCCAACCTTCAGTGTTTATCGTCTTGTTGGGCTGTGAGTGGGATAACGAGCCTTCAATGTTTACCACATTGTTGGGCTGTGAGCCGGACAACGGGCCTTTAGTGGGAAAAGAACTTTTGATTGTTATTTTCTTTGTCCTTATTATCTGCACACATAGAAGAAACCTGACTCCCCAGTATGACGTTATAGGAGGAGGCCAACTTATCTCGAGGACCACAACATGAGATGCATATAAGAAATCCAACACAACGCAAGCACTTGCATTGATATATAAGTTTAGAGAATTATATTGTGAGACATATCTTTAAGCCAAGGTTAACAAACCTGGAGAATTATTTATCACAGGGTGTGAAGTGAGAATAAGTGGGACGTAAACCAAGTAAAGGGACACCATGCATTAGCACCTCGATGTAGCTCGAGCTCGATCTTTGATTTATTTTCCCTATAACGTTATGTTGCTACGTCCACGATCAGAATACCAATATTTTTGTTTTGACGGTTCGGCAAAACGCCTTCATCTGCAATCTCCATGAATGAATATTTTTGTTTTAGTGGTTTGAC
Source organism: Diospyros kaki (assembly GCA_036245055.1). Lineage (NCBI taxonomy): Eukaryota > Viridiplantae > Streptophyta > Magnoliopsida > Ericales > Ebenaceae > Diospyros > Diospyros kaki. Next base: position 2,239,510 of record BSEG01000002.1, on the reverse strand, counting down.
AAAACTCTTACGTTTGCAATTAGAAAGAGTATCAATATTTCGTTTCTGTGGTTCGACGTAATGTCTACGCCTGCAATTAAAGAATATCCATATTTTTATTTTCGCAGTTCGGCATGATGTTTATGTTTGCGCTAAAAAAAATATTTTATTTTTGTTATTTGGTGTAATACTTACTTTTACACTCAAAAAGAGTATTTTGTTTTCTAGATTCGACGTAACGTCTACGTCTGTGCTCGAAGAGAATATACATATTATTTATATATATATATATACATATATTAACTCATATATGCCCTAGGTCTATACCTTTAGCAACCCATATTTGTATTATAATCATTGCAAGTGCAAAAACAACACCATTAAGAGACCCAATAATCAAGAGGCTCATTAATGAGAGCATCTAAATTGTTGGGGGCGTATTGTTGATGTAACTGGCATCCAAAATTTCATAGTAGCATGGTTGACTACAATCCTACTTCTGAGTCAAAAAAAGTGGAGATGGTCAACCTGTATAGCCTATGCATATATATATATATATATTATTTTATTTATTTATTTATTTGCCATATCCAAAGAATCCAAAAGCTAATGTAACGAAGGAAGGGCATGAAAAGACTCAAGTTTGAGGAATTAGAGAGTTGGGACACTTGTAAGTCTTCATAACAGCCAATAGTTATCGATGTGAAAGCTATCTCTTTTGAAAATTGAAAACGTCAAGCTTGTGACTTGGAAGAGGAATTTCATCAAACATCTTATCTTTCATACCAAACATCAAAAATCACCTCATTCACCATTCGATGAAAAATTATTCAAATCCCCAAAATCAGTGTTGAAGACGAAGAAGTAAACTGAGTGTACAAAGATGGAAGAACAAAATGGTCAATCGAATTACAATACCCCCACTAAAACACATGAAAGAACAAGACGAGTCAACAAAATTGCAATATCGCACTAAAACACCAAAAACATGAACCTTATCATGTGATAAACTCGCTTTTGTCCGAATTGCACAAAAACACCTAAAACATGAACCTTACATGCAATAAAAAATTTTCCACTCGAATTTGAAACCACGAGCGAAGAATATGATAGATCAACAGGATTTATATGTACCATGAACCTTATCACGTGATAAAGGCCCCGTTTGTTGCAGCTTAATTAAAGAAATTATAGCTTCTAACTTCTTAGATTATAGATTCTAAAACTTAGAATAAGTTGTGAACCAGTTTGCTACAACTTCTTAGAAGTTATAGTTAATTAGTTGTGGTGTTTGATACCATAAGCTGTAAAATAACTTATTTTTGTGTAATTATCCATAATACCCTTAGTAGTTATAGAATGATAATTTAAAAATTAATTAGTGTATATATATAAGTTTCAAGTATTATAAAAAAATTAATTAGAGTATAGAGAGAGAGGAAGATGGCGAGAGAGAAGAAGAGATTTGAAAATGGAGATGGCGGTGGAGAAGAAAAACCCATGATTGTGTAGACAAGAGAGTAATTATTTGTTAAAAATAAGGGTAAAATTGTCACAGAAATATAATCATTTAAGCAAAAGTTGTAAAAGCTGGGGTACCCCAGTTTTGAAAAAGTCAACTTCTATCCCTTCTAAAAGCTAGTAAAAGCTATAAGTTAGAATTCTATAAGCTAAAACAAATACTACATCCCAACTTTTTTGAAGCTAAAAGCTAGAAGTTACAACTTTTAAGCTGCAACAAACAGGTCCAAAATTGCTTCCACTCGAATCTGAAACTGCGAACTAGGAACACAACAGATCAACAGAATTTATATGTACCATGAACCTTATCATGCCATAAAATCGCTTCCATATGAATCTCATCACCATTGGCCACTGTCGCATGGCCTTTCGCCATGGATTTCTTTTGTTGCGGCTTTTGTCTGCTTTTTTCCATTGAAGCTTGTAACTTTAATATTCAACATAAATTTTTTTCTTCTACTTAGCTTTCACGGGAAGCTTTATGCACTATAATATACTAGCAAACACCCATGGCTAAAGGCACGGTATAAATAATATTAAGATTAAAATATAATTATAATTTATATATATTTTGTTTGTAATTATTTTAATTCTTGTAATTCTAAAAATTGAAAATTTATTATTTGATTGTAAATTTAGTCCTTAAAAAATTAGAATTTATGTAATTAATTTTATATTGTAAAATTTATGTGCATAAAGCAATCATTGAAAAATGAAACAATAGCACGTGCAAAAATATTAAATAAATGAGCATGCTATTAATGAGATTATCACATACATGTAATGTCTTCTTTCTCAATTGATTTGATTAGTTTTCTTGCAACTTGAGATTATGTGATAGCCATTATGGTATTTATAAGTTTGTTTTGGACATTTCTTACAGATGACGCTAATTGTTGTTGTATAGATACAACAATAAATTTGTTTGGTTGGGAACGTTATCGATACTTAAGTTAGACACTGAAAATGATATAAACTGTATTGAAACTATTATTAGATATGTACATTTTTAAGAATAAGTGTCTGCTTATTAGGATTCTTGTTAATAACGTTTATCTTGATTAATTCTAATCTAGCTGGGACTAAGATTGTTGTAGATAATATTTATCTTTTATAGATGATATTTATCTTATTTCTTTTGAAGATAAAATTTTTTGTGGATAATTGTTTATCCCAACATTTCAAAATCCTTTTAAAATTAGAATTTCTTATTGATAATTATTTACTCTTTTCTTACAATATTCGAAAGAATTTTTGAATGTTAAAGTTATCTAATTTACATGTTTGTGTGGAACCCCTCTTATACAAAAAATTTGTACCTTTTAGCTCAAAAAGATTACTTTAGGCTTTTAGATTTTTTTTTTCTTTTAATGGACTTTTGTCCATAATACAACAATAATGAATTCTACATACAATTCACTTACTTGTAAATAAATTATTTTATTTAAAATGACACAATATGAAATATAGAATCCAATTAAATTCCGCAAACTTATGTTTGGGACGAATTCAAAATTAAAATTTCATTTGCTTTTGTTCTTTAAAATATTATTAATACAATAACTTTATTAAAGTAAAAAATGTTATAAACATAGAGTTCTAAAATTTAAGATTAATTCTCAAATTAGAAATTAATTAAATATATTATTTATAATATTTTAAATAAAATAAAAATTTTAAAATAAAATTATACCTAAAAACACTTACAACAATACTAACAAAGATGAAAATGAGTGGCTAGCCACGATGCATGGAAACTTCTCAAGAGCTTGTTTTTGTGTTTTTAAAATGTTAAAAAAAGTTTTTAGATCGTCTTTATAATTTTGAAAATGTTTTGAAATTATTTTATAATATTAAAAAAATATTAAAAATACATTTTTATCTAAGAAATTTGTTTGTATAATTTATGTTTATTTTTAGATTTAATAATTATTTTTGATATTAAAAATTATATTTATAAAAAAGTATTTATATTTTCTTTTATTTATATATTTCTTCACGTTTTTATTTCTTATTTATTTTTTTTCAAAATTGACGTTTTCCCGCCTCTATGTTTCGCTCCGTACAAGCAGGTAGGTAGGGAGTTATGTCTTGGTTCGTCTCTTCAAATGGGTTGTTTCTACAGGAAAACCCTAATTTTTCCACCATGGTGTCTTTCACTCTGTCGGTTGTTTCCAAGTGCATTTCGTTCCGTTGCATTCAACACAGAGGCTATTGAGATCAAAGTACTTTCACCATCAATCGGGAATGGTCTGACAAGTCTACTCCAAGAGATTGCGTCCGTCTCTATCCTTGGTGTGTGAGATGCCGCCTTAGAGTTCGAGTTCCACTCCAACGTCACAAGGCGATTGCGACTTGATGCGATGCTCGTTCTCTGTATGGATCTTAAATCCTATTTGCATGATTTGATATGTTTCAATTCGCACCAAGTCAATTCAATTCGATTCAGTTCAGCTCGTGGGTGAATCGAACTGTTGAATTCTGGAGATCTGATTTATGTTTGGAATGCTTCTACAGATTGATACGTTTGAGTACAGAGAGAAGAACGGTTGAGTTGAGAAGCAAGGATTCCCCAACCCGTTGACGCAAGGTCGTAGGAAGAAGCAAAACTAGCAGGTCGAATCGATCCGAACGCTCATTGAACGGCACAGTAAAGATTAAACTAGAAACTATACATTGTGTTGCCAGAAATTCTCTCTATGAAACGCCATCAGTAGAGGCAATTTCGCAATTGTATGTGTATATATCAGCCGCTACTCACAAATATCTGAAACCGAACCATTCTCAACCTTTGAGGTCATAGAAGGTACAAAACAAGACTGAACAAGAAAGGACTCAAATGTTGTCGGCAAGTTTAGCGTCATCATCCGAAAGCAGAAGGAATCACCGTAATGTGCTTCAAAGGATTTGCTATGTCCTTGCCTCCGGCATGCTCCACAAACTCGGCCGGGGAGAATGAGCTTCCATGGCAGACACAAATGATGCTGACCTCTGCTTTTGTATATCTGTACAAGAACCCGGTAATGGTCTTCCCATTGGGGCCGTTCCCAGTTGTCGAAACACAGGGCATCTTTGAGAAGGGAGGGGTATTGGGACTAGGAGTTTCAGGCTTTGGAGGCTTGCTTGAACCCTGGCTGCCCGACTCTGTTGGACTGGTTTTTGGATTCTGAGATGTAATGGGCAGCTTAATTGTGTTAGGTTGGGTTTTTGAGTTAATTTCTTTGGTAACTTTTGTTGGACTGGTTTGAATGGTGCTGGACAAAACTGGCTTCTCGTCACGGTTTGTGGCTTTAGCATTATTGGTTTTGGCAGCAGACTCTACCTGGTTAGAGGAAACACTATGCTCGGACTGTCCCAGTTGTTCGCTTCGTTCTGGCTTGCAGTGACTTGATCGGCTTCCAGTATCAGTGCTGCTGCCACCTGCACCAACAAGCGGGAGAATATGGATTTAGTCCTGGCGGGGAAGGTATGTTTGTTCAAATTTCGTTTCACAAATTTGTGGCCATAATTAAGAGAGTTGGAAAATCAAAACCTTAGAAATTATACTGAAAATAACCAATTGGAAGGGGGGCCACTGCAGTTAAACTGCAAAAACTTTACAAAAAGTTCATTGTCTTCTGAATTTGCAATAGTTATGTGAGTAGCAGTACTTTTAGAAAACTTTCAGATGACAAGAATTGCATGCTTGATAACGTACAAATTATGCCTTGAAGTTTGAAGCAGAAGCCTACCAATTGACCCAACAACCACTCGAAGCATAGGGCATTTTGAATAACCATGACTACCATATCCTAATCCTGGCAATGGTCTGAAGCAGAGACTAATTTGCAGCAAGCTTCAATATTTTAAACACCACTAGCATTACCTTTTATACTCCTGCAGTTTTGAAGGGCTTTTGTTACATGTGCTATGGGAATGAAGAATTTCTCATTTAGCCACTAAAATAATTCCTCCATCAAATAAAATCACAGTTCACTTGTCTAACAAAATCCGAAAGCATACCTCTCCCAAAGATAAATTTATAGAAAAGCCACTTGATTGCCCATGTTCGGAATTCAAAACCATCATGCCTCATCTTCAACAGAATTCTTGAGTTTTCTTCTCTCTCAATTTTCTTAGGGTTTGTTTCTCCTTCTTCCCCCTTCTCTTCCGGTTTCTTCTTTTTCCTCATCTCTTACTTCTTATTCTCTTGTTAACCCTTGGTTCCACATGAACTATGCTCCTCACAGAAAGCACAAGCAGCTCGTCCCTCTAGTTGGGGGTGCCATCATCTACAGATGAGGCTCTATCTGAAACTTACATCATATACAACGCAACTGCCATTAAACTATATCAAGCTGAAACTACAAAGATGATACTGGAGATCAGATTTGCCATCACAAAACATATTATCTTTCCAAGTTAACCCACACCAAAAATCAATAATTCTGACCAAGAGTCTCCACACCGACACACTTGGCTCCATTTAACTTGCGAGGGTTGCTTAACCAATCAAATTTCATCGTACCATCCAATGCCGTATTATTTATGAATCTTATCTTCTCTTCTTGTTGTCTGAGCAACCCAAATTGAAGCTTCATGAGGTTACACTAACATTGGGCCAAAAGAGTTCATCAATCCCATGTCTATTCCCAGCATTTTCTACCACGACACAGTTAACTAGATTTTGGGCTACATGCCAAGTGTGTAAAAGAAACAATCTCTGTCTCGTCCCTCAGTCCCCCTATCTTCCTTCTCAAAATCAATCACTTATAACATGAAATGGAATGGGGATAGAACATTGATCGGAGATGCAATTATGTAAATATGCTTTGTTCTTATACTTATTCCTAATGAATAATTACTACAAAATTATCATAAATAACTAAAAGATTTCTAGGCATGGATTAGCCATTCAATAGGGGACACCAAATTGGTAGAATTAAATCATTTATAAACAATAGAATGCATGCAACAACACAGAGTAGTTTCAGAGCGAGCCAAACGGAAAATGTCACGGAAAGCAAGGAATTAAGGAAAGATCACCTTGTGGAGAGGTGCTCCGGTGGTCGGAAACCACAGAAGAACTGCAGACTGGAGACATATTTGATACCGTGTTCCGATTGCCACCATCTTTGACACTGTTACGCTCGGAATCAGACACAATCCCAGAACTCGGACTCACCTGATACGGGTGGAAACTCCGGCAAGCCGCCGGTTGTTCAGTGTTCTTCTCATTACCAACACTCTCCAAAGCCGGAGCCCAACACGGCATTACGCAAGGGTACGCGAACCCGTTCCCCAACTGCACGTACTGCAATGACGGATACGGGTACTGCAGCGGCGCCACCGGAATCCCTGGCGGCGACGAGCCATGAGCGGCCTCTTTTACCTCTTCATTGACGACGGCACTGTTGCCGCCGGCTACTTGGCTCTTGTCTCTGTTACACGCGTGTTCCTGAATTCGAGCCTCTTTCTCTCTCATCTCCCTGTCCCTAACCCTAATCTGAAGCCTTTGCGCCTCCATCCACATCTTATCTTCCCCAAAACCGCCATTGACGGCCTTCCTTAACTTCCCCTCTCTCTTCCTCCTAGCCTCTTGCCTTCTCATCGCGTGAATCTCGCGTTTCTTCTGCGGATCCAAATACTCCGATCCGCCCTGCCCCTCAGGCCTCCAACAACCATCCACATTGGAACCCTCCGATTCAATCTTCCCGCAAGGATTCGCTGCTTTATGCTCTTCGTTCTTCGCCTTATCAGATTTCCTCAAGCTTCCGCCGATCGACAAGCCCAAGCTCAGCTCGATCCCTTCGTCCTCTTCACTCGAAACCTCCAGCAACGAACTCTCATTTGCCATTGCAGAAGACTGGAAAACACCAAACTTCTTCCTAGGGTTTGGTCGATCTGGATTCCGCTTCTCCGTGTACCAGGTTTTGAATTGATGGAGAGCGGAGGAGGACGCAGTCCACGTGGCGGAGCAGGGGCAGGAGATAGGGACGGTCGGGATGACACGTAGGAAGATTGGTTTTGAACTGAGGGTTACGCGGCACTAATGATTAATTACCGGTAATTAATTAATTCCCCCGGCTGCCTAAATTTCGCGGGAACGCAGATTTGCCGTTTATCATCAGTCATTCCGGTTCCTCGACACGTGGCGTGGGCGGACGGTGTCGCAGTAATGAGGATCAGATCCCGACACGTGTTCGAAGCTGTGAGCTCTGATCACAGCTGTATTTCCAGAACCTGGCCCGCTAACACGTGGACGCAATCTGGGCCGTCGGTTTTGCTCTGGGAGTACTCTACGCACCCCGAGGGCCAGCCACCACGTAACGGCTTCCGAGAGCGACACAGCACATGTTGGAGTTTGATCTGGTTATTCTTACGAGGAGACCGGGAGGGTGGCGGCGAGAGACACGTGTTGGGATGTGGTTAGATTAGACATGGCCAAAATTGAACCGAACCGGCGGTTCGAACCGGAACCGGACTCGGAACCGGCCGAACCGAAACCGAAACCGGAATCGGACAGAACCGGCGAAATTCGGTCCGGTTCCGGTTCGAGGTTCCGCGGAACCGGAACCGACGTTTCGAACCGGCGGTTTTATGAAATTAAGTCTAATTCTATTTTTTATTTTTCACATTTGTAAAAATTAATTACTTGTATTACATACTTGTTTAGTTGTTTTAATTATTTTTAATGAAATTATTACTTATATTTCTTCAATTTTTAGTAGTGTTTTTTATTAAAAATATGGTTGAGAATATCTATATTTACAATTACATTTAACAATTAAAAATCAAAACTAAACCGAACCGAACAACGGAACAAGGACCAAAATTGAATACAACAATATTTAAAAAAAATTAAAAAAATTCGGTTTGAACCGGAACCGAAATCGTTGACCGAATCGGCTCAAACCGTTGACCGAACCGGTCCAAACCGTTGACCGAACCGGCACGAACCGAAACCGGAACTGAACCGTCCCAAACCGCCCTTGAGCGGTTCGGTTCAGGTTCAAAAATTTTTTGAACTGGAACCGGCGGTTCATGAACTAGAATTGACGGTTCATGAATCATGGCCATGTCTAGGTTAGATGACAGCTGGGCGATGGGTTGGTTTGCGGCTTCTATTTTGGGAAAGAACGGTGGATGTGGCGGTGTACGGCTGGCTAGGACACGCGGCGGAAGCGGTTTGGATAGGTCATGGGCCTGCGATGGTCCATAGATAGAGTACGCGTGGACGATCAGGCGGATACTGAACGAGGAGTAAGAGGACGAAGATGTTGGACTTGTGGGCCCCGTTGGTTTGACAAGGCTCCCGCAGCGGAACCAGTTAGTTGGCATTAAAATAGATCGCTTGATGTGCTGTTGAACGTAAGAACCGTAAAATTCGGGTTTGGTCATCCAAGTAGATGGAAAATGATAGTTGGCCCGAAAATCCGGTCCGATTTGGTAACCCGAGCAGATACAATAACATTTTTGCCCCTCTCGTCTTTCCTTGTAGTTAAAACTGTTCATTTGATCTGGATCAAATTAAATTAACTTTAGATTGCATTAATTTTACTTTAATTTTTATTAATATTTAATATTATTTATTATTAAAATTATAACTAAATTATATTATTATTAGTATTTAATAACTATAACTGATTTTAAGTTTTAGATTGAGTCAGACTGAAAATCAATTATGATTAATATTAGAATAGTGATTTCTACTTGGTCAAAACTGAAATATAATTTCCAGCTACCAAGTTTATTACAACCACATAATAAGAGTCATCTTTTGTTAGGAATCGAATTTAGATTATGAATGAGCATCCTCTAATTGTTGTAGCTATTCTTTAAGAGTAATTCTTCAAGAGAAGACATCGTTTTTTAAAGAAAAAATTCTCTCCGAGAACCTTAGGGATAGTTCTTTTGAGAGAAATTTTATCCGAGAAACAACACATATGCTACAATATACCTAATTGAGTCAATTTCTTGGCCGAAAAAGAAAACAGGAGAACCTTTTCTCGAAGAACTTTATCCCACGTTATCCCAGACAACGTGTACTGCCTAAAATATAGGCTCTCCTTCATTAAGAGTCATTCATCCGCAGGGAGGGGGGGGTTCTTACTAGGCCCTTTTTCAAACTTAACTATGGGATAACACTGTGCATGACTAGGACAATACTGTGCTTGGCCACTGTGCATGCATGACTAGGATAACACTGTGCATACATGTCATGTGCCCCAGTCATAGCCAAAGGCTATAAATATTGAGTGCGATTTTGTTCACTCATAAAAATTGTGAGGGTGAAAAAACAATAGAACGACATGAAAATATTGATTGCCGTTTCATTGCTTTTTTTACTTTCACAAAAACTATGAAGATGATGTTCACCCCGTTAAAGGAGGTGAACAAAATCACACTCATAAATATCCTTAGAACTTTTGTGTTCAAAGAGCTTCTTTCAGCCTCTCAACTATAGCAGCTGCACAATCTCACTTTTCCTTGAAGAACCTTTACTTGCATTTCACTTACATCTTAGTTTCATTATGAATTTTTTTGACTTAAGAATCAGAAATCTCGCACTGGAGAAATCTCTCGTGCCTTTTGACTTGCTTCTGTCTTGTGGGCCAATTCTCCTGAACCACTTTTACCTGGATAACAGATCGAGCCTTCTTTCTTGGCATTCTCTGAGATGACCTTGTTCTCCTGTCAAGTTTTGCTAACTTTTGAAGCTTCTCTTGCTCTATAAATTTTAATTGTTATTTTCGAAGAGCAACACTTATAAAATTGAGTCCCATTAAAAAATATTAAGTCTTAATATCATTCCGTTATAACATGGTAGGTATTTATTCATTCAAATATACTTACCCATGTATATTCAACTATGATCATCTATACAATTCATGACTAAGACGGGGGGTTATCAGTACTTCCAATGGAGTCGCCTTCGGCAAGGTGATGCCGAACCCTTCCGCCATGTCCACTGCTTCATCTGACTTGGTCGCCATCTCAAAACCCTGAAGTAATCGAGCCGCCGTCAAGTGCGTCACCTGTCAAAGTAATCAATCACAGATAATAATCAGTTTTCGATGCTCAATTCGATAATATGTTGAAAAGATAAAAGATGGCACCTGAGTAGCAAATGTGATTCCGGGGCAGGACCTTCTGCCGGAGCCAAACGGTACGAACTCAAAGTGGTGGCCGGAAGCATCGACTTCCGAGTGGCTCGACAAGAACCTCTCCGGCCTGAACTCGTCGGGATCGGACCAAATCCGAGGGTCCCGGTGCAGCTTCCAGACATTGACGAAGAGGCGAGTGCCTTTGGGAACGTGATAGCCTCCCACTCGGCAGTCTTCGGAGGCCTCGTGCGGCACGGCTATCGGCGCCGGCGGGTACAGGCGCAGCGTTTCCTTGACAATGGCTCGGAGATAGGGTAGGTTCACGATGTCGGATTCTTCAACCCATCTGTCTTTGCCCACTTCGTCGTCCATCTCTTGCTGAGTGAGCTTGAGGGAGTGTCTGTTGTTGAGTAATAGGCACAAGAGCCATGTCAAGTGGACAAATGTGGTTTCCGAGCCAGCTAGGATGAGGTCCTGCAAAGTGGAGAAATGCTATTTAGATACAAAGTTTTAACATTAGCTGTCTATACTTTATTGTACTAGGCCATATATGTAATTTCTCGGTTACAAAACGATACTAAATATATTTGTTATAGTTTCACTTCAAATTTTCGTCGGTATCGACTGAAAGTTTAAGATATTAATGTATCGCTCAGTATGGTCCCCAAACAGTTTTTTTTATTTTTCTCACTCTAGATAATCTAGCCATTTTATTTTATTTTATTTTATAAGTTCAAAAGGATGTGTTATGGCATTGCCTGGCAGTGGTGTCATACCATACAAATAGCAAATTGAGTACCTTATCTGACATGGTACTCCTAACCATGGTTTTCACAGTCAATATCAATGTCATACCATACCAATAATAAATTTGGTATTTTGACATTGTTGTGAGGTGTAGTAAAATTTTTCTAAATCTATGAATCCTAGTTTCTTATATAATCTTTGGGACAATAGCCCCCCCTCCCCCGCGAAAGGTCCCCTAGAAATGGCCTGACCTTATTCATTTTGCTAAGTTCAGAGACACTGTTAGGGTCTCCCAGACAAAAGCCATTCGATGGCCCCGAAATCCTTTTCGGGACCACTCAGGGATAGCCATCAGAACTTTACTCTGAAGACATCCCCAAGCCCTCTAACCTCTCTTTGCATATGCTTCTCGATACATCTTCCAGACCCATCTGTTGGTCTCACATATTCGTCTATAAATATTAGCATCTTCAAAGGCATAAGGATATTTTCCCCAACTCTCACGAGTCATTTGGATCTAATCTTGTCTCTCTAGAACTCAGTTGAAACACTCTTAACTACTCTTCGTGACTTACAAGAGACATTACATCGCATATAAATTGAACTTAAGACATTCACATGCATTTTCTTGGACATCACCTTTGGATTGTTGTCTGACTTAGGCATTAGAAAACCTGCGTGGAGGAGCCTTCCACATGCCTTTCTGACGTCTTTTGTACTCGCAAGCTTAGGCAAAACCGTGATCCCCAAAGGCTCATCTCCTTAAGACATTTTGGGGCATCCCTCTGTTATCGTCCCGAAGACCCTTTTCGGGCTTTAATTGTTTTGGCCTTCTAGGACAACAACTTTGACTTGGTTGATCTCGTCGATAACATCTCAGACTGATGCAACGTGTAGCATGTGTATAGAGAACTAACACATGAATGATACTCTCAAAGTTACAAGTTTTAAGCATCGAAACTTGATCTTGAGTAAGAGAAGAAAACTGAATAGGTTAATGAAAAATTGAAATCGAGAAAATTATTTACAAACCTTAAAATCTAAATACTTATAGTGTTTGACCACTCCATGATAGTATTGTAACTAAAAAACAATTAGAATTCTAATAGAAATAAAATCATAAAAACCAAATATTGCTTAGCTATATGTAGCTGGCTCTGAGTGTTCCTTGCATACCTCGACTTGTCACGCGACATTATTGTGGTGTACATAAGCCTTGCCACGATGCTCGGCTCTAAAATAGAGTCAGTATCCAGGAGTCCTGGGTGAGCCAGGAATTCGCACCTACATAAATTTTGGCCACCTGTTGGCACCACTCCTTGGTGGATGGGGCCCAAATTTGAAAGTATAGGCGGGTGTTTTTTGGACTTCGAAACTAGCTCTCTCCGTCTAAGTTGCTTTGTTGGTTGCAGGTTAAATTGCTAACGACTTGATTTCAACCATGGTGTCTTTAACAGCTCGGGTCTTGGCTTTCTCCCTCGCTTCCCATTTGGCCATGCTAGCCGCTATGACAACCTGAGCCCCTAGACTGAATGGGGATGCTAGTGCAATCTCCCATTCCTCAATAATCCTGCCAGTATGAAGGGGAGACGGTGAAAGATCTATCACGGGAAAATAAAAAAATTTATCTAAGAACAAGTCCATAGAACTTCTCGTTGTGCTGGGCCTCTCGCCATCCCATATGGCCTGTTTGTTCCCTTGGGCTCGCGAGACCTTTCCTTCCTCAGCTTCTCTTAGTAAATAACCCAAGGCCAAACATCGCGAGTCCCCCGGAGATTCTCCCGCAATGAGTCATCAAGCACCCACATTTATTTTACTTTTTCTTTTGCCTTTCAGCCTAAGGCAAGAGTGGGGGAGCTATTGTTGTGGGGTGCTCTAAAATTTTTCTAATTTTATGAATCATAGTTCCCCGGATAATCTCTGGAACAATAGCCTCCCGGGCCCCCTAGGAATGGTCTGACCTCATTCATTTTACTAAGTAGGAAGACACTATTCGAGTTTCCCGGATGAAAGCCATCTAGTGACCCCGAAGCCTTCTTCGGGACCACCCAAGGATAACCATCGGAAGACGTCCCCAGGCCCTTTAGCCTCTCTTTGCATATGCTTTTCGATGCATTTTCCAAACGCATCCATGGGTCCTACATATTCGCCTATAAATATTTGCCTATTCGAAGGCACAAAGATCTTTTCCCCAACTCTCACGAGTCATTTGGATCTAACCCTGTCTCTCTGTAAAACTCATCTGAAATGCTCCTGACTACTCTTCGAGACTTACGGGAGACATTACATCACATATACATTGGACATAAGACATTCACATGCATATTCTTGGACATTACCTTTGGATTGGTGTCTGACTTAGGCATTAGAGGGCTCGTGTGGAGAAGTCTCTCGCATGTTTTTCTGACGTCTTTTGTGTTCGTAGCCTAAGGTAAAATTGTGATCCCTGAAGGCTCATCTCCCCGAGGACACTTTAGGGTATCCTTCCATCGTCACACCGAAGACCTTAGTTGAGCAAGTTGTTCTGAATGCCCCGAAGACCATTTTCTAGTTGTTTTGGACTCTTGGAGCTACAACTTCAATCTGGTTCAGGCCTAGTTGACCTCGCTAGGAACATATCAAATCCTCAGCTCTAGTGAAGACTCTGCTTATTGTAGTTTGGCAACAATAGATATGATATTAACAATTATGGTTTTGACATTTCATATAACACTGAGTATTGTGTAATAACCTCTAGGAGAATATGTAGTTCTCTTGGAGAAGGCACACTAGTGTAGTTCTTCTAGAGATGTGTCAGTTGTATAAGGGGATTAAACAACACACAATAACACATGGACGTTCTCTCGAATAACTCACACATGGTAAACAACTTGTTATTGCCCTAAGCAGTGGTAGCTCGTCTTAAGGTTCTCCTTCTCCCGGAAGACTCACTAGGTTTATACTCCTTGGAGGGGGGGCCGATTCTTTTTAAGCCTAATCCATGCTTAACTTTAGCCAATTTCATGCACCCCTTGTGCATGTGTGCCACGTGTCCCACTATCGACATCTTGAGGGATATAAATACCTATTACCTTTCATTTACAGGGGGACAAACAAATCACGACTATAACACCTGAAACAAGTACACTAAACGTCTAGAAAAACACACCAACCTCTCATACTTAAGCTCAAGTACGTCATGAAGTTGCTTATTTATTTGGATGAGGAATTATTTCTTCTCCCAAACTATTTCTAACTTGCTTCATCACTATCATGATTTGTGTTGACTTAAGAATCGAAAAGCCCACACAGGAGGAATCCTTGCGTGCCTTCTGTTTATGCTTTGCCTTATAGTTGCTTTCTCCTAGACAACGAAACCCTCCCTCGAGTAGCCATCCATTTCTCTCCCTGTTTATGCTTTGCCTTATAGTTGCTTTCTCCTAGATAACGAAACCCTCCCTCGAGTAGCCATCCATTTCTCTCCCTCTTTAACATTCCAATGCTTGTTCGAACCTACAATTGCTTTTTCAAGGGACATAAGCTTATCTAGCTTTCTTCCTAACAACGATGTGAGTTCTCATATAGGCAGGAATATTTCCCTCCCTTGTGGACTAATGGCCACCTCACATTCACTACCTTGCTCTACTTTGCCTTGATCTTCTCGTACTTTTAATTTTAATTGTTATATTTTTTACAACACCACCAAGTTTTAACACTTTGCATGGGGTTCAACTTTGACAATCAAAACTCTACGTCTAATTCCAAAATTAAAATCTATTAGAATGAGAATAATAGTTTACCTAACGAACAAGGGTAAATTACAACAACCACTCGTGAGGTTTAATGTAATTGTAAAAATATTTGTTATATTTTAAAAATAACAATAACCTCTCATATTATTAAACAAATGGATAAAATTACTATTTTACCCCCTTTCTCTTTTTCTTTTTATCTCTCATCTCCTCTAAATTTAAAAAATAAAAATAAAAAAAATAACTAGTGATTGCCTAGTGCCTGTTGTGGAGAACCATTAGATTTGAACTCCTACATTTGGGTTCTATTGCAAGGCCAGAAGTTTACATAGATGCATAAGGTTGTCTAGGGTTCAATCAAGCTCTCTGTATTTAGTTTCGAATCGAACCCTATTATAGGGTTCGATCATTGAAAATAAAAAAGAGAAGAAGAAGAAAAAGAAAAAAAAGAAAAGTTACATCACGTTGTACAACAGTAAGACGGTTGGTAGCAATGGTTGCACAAATCATGGTGAGAGCAAATGTGATTGGGTTGCAAAAAGAAAAAGAAGAGAAAAAAAAAAACTTCCCAATGATGAAAATGGCTGCAAACATTTAGTGGCTAAAAATAGATAGCGTGACAAATAGTGTTAGAAGAGAGCATAGGCAAAAAATGGCAATTACCATTCAGTCCCATTGAGAGAAGCGTTTAAAAATGAGGGTAGTTTGATTATTTGAAAATATTTAATTAAAATTATGATAGAGAGAAATTGCAATACAACATTAAATTTCAAAAATACTTATTATATTTTCTCAAATATTAAAAATATAATTTTTATAATTATTTTAAATTTTAAAGATATTATAGGTATTCCAATAGATTTTTTTAAATAATTCTAATAGATAGGGATCTGTATATATGACCACAAACATAAAGTTCAAGAAACTTTAGTCAGCTAAGTTAGGTTATGTTTCGAAACTAGGGACAAAGCCGACAACATTATGATTGAAAATGATATGACCTATTAATATTTATTAATGAAAATAAAAAAAATCATAATTAGAAACATATTATTTTAAAATTGTATATGAATTGTTAAATACTAAATATTTTATCATACTTAAAATAATACTGTGCATTCGAAGACTCGCAAGACGTACGCACCATTAGGGTTGCCTTGACGATGGTGTCGCGTGTGTGGCCATCAGCGAACCTCTCATCAATTTTGGACAGCATCACATCTATGAAGTCTTCTTCCTCATCTCCGGCGATCCTCCGGCGATGCTCTTCGATCCATTTCTCGAGAACGCAGTCCAACTCCTTTGCAATTCTCTTAAATTCCTTCAACTTTCCGAACAAATCCACCCATCTCAGCGGCGGAAACGGGATCAAATCTGACAGCACAAAATCCCCAGTCAAAAACGTAAACTCCTTGATCACTCTCCTGACGTGGCTCGCCGCCTCTGAATCTGTTTCTCCTGCGAAGTCGCCGTGGTATCTCTTCCCGGCCATCATCCTCACAATTATGTTCAGAGTCAGTCGCTCGAGCCACTCACTCATCACCACCTTCCCGGGGCAATCCTTGTAGAGCTCTTTCACGCTAGTCTCCACCTCTGAAACCCTCACTCTCTTCAGCATCTCAAGCCGGCGCGCCGAGAGCAGCTCGACGACGGTGAGCCGGCGCATACGCCGCCACAACGGGCCATAGCTGCCGAAGCCAATGGAGGCCGAGTTGTAGCCAAGGTACTCGGCCTGGCTGGAATGGGGGCGGTTGGCGAAGATTTTGTCGTTGGTGGTGAAGCAGTCCTTGATGGCTTCCCAGCTGTTGACGACCAGCATGCGGTGGACGCCGAGACGGAGTGTGAAGATTGGGCCGTATTTGTCGGCCATGGCGGCGAGGGTCCGGGCGAGGGGGGTCCGGTCGCTGAGGAGGTGGAGGTGGCCGATGACCGGCCATGCGCCGGTCACTTCAGGCGGCGACTTGCCGTTGCCGTTGGTCTGATGCTCTTTGTGAGGCCTTCTTGATGATATCCATAGATTAAACAGCAAAATTAGGGCTAAAAGGCCAGGAATCAGTAGTAAATGAGAAAGGGAATCCATGTTTGACAGCAAGCATTCAAGATCCGATTCCTTCCGACCTCTAACCCATCTCAGACTCCACTTATTACTCTCTTCCAATAATGTCATGGGTCCATCTCTTATTTACTATGACTTTGACTTGTCAATTGAATGAAAGATGCTTGGCTGATATCAGTGTATGAGTAGTTGAGGAGTTGTCTATTCGATTAGATCGAAATCGGACTTTGTTGAAGTTTCTCTTGGCTTGTTTTTTTTTTTGTTTTTTTATTACGTGCTGTCACTTGCACTCGGGTCTCCGTCGAACCCACTCTAAAATTATCACGAGAAAGAAAAATTAAGAATGTGATTGGATGATCAGAATTCTTTTTTTAATTTTTTGTTTGAAGTTACATTCACTGATACTTACCAAGTACCATTCTCAGAAAGAAGTAAATTTTTTACTTCTCTCAAGAATCGATCTCACACTAACAGTCTCTAGTATAACTTTATAACCTTCTCTTTTGTCACCCAACTATGCCCTTGAGATTTTTTTTTTTTTTATTTTCATCAACCCATAAGTTGATGAAATTAGCGCAATAAGAGTTAGAATTTGTTTGGTAGTGGTTTTAAAACATGTTATTATAATAAGGATTTTTTTATGATAGTAACCCTTTTTACGGAAGATTGCATATGTTAAAAAGTTATTATAGTAAAAAATTATAAATAATTAAAATAATAATAATATTTTTTTTGGGGGATGTGTCATGGTCCAATACCTACTTAATGAACCTAATAAGAAACCTAAGTAAATCTTGAAGAAAACCTAGAAAGGAAGACTCAACGAAAAAAAGACTTTGAATAAAAAGATTCATCTAATAAATATGCATAATAAAAAGCTCGTGAAAAAAAAAAGTTCAAAAAATGTATATAAAACTTAAAAAGTCTCAGGCCAAAAATTCTCGAGAGACCTTCTTGATTGAGAGGTCTTTAAGAGAATCTTGATAGTTTCTTTTTTGAGAGGTTTTTGAGAGAATCTTAACAGACTCATGAAATGAGCTTTAGGAAAACTATGAGGTTTATTAGAGAAGTCTCTCTTGGGATATTTCCTATGAAAAAAGCGCAAAAGAATAACTTCAAAACTTTCCTTAGAAATCTTACCCAAAAAAAAAAGACTTATTTACAAAAGTCCAAATTTTAATTGATCTTTGATTATAACTCCCCCCCAACCTAACTATAAATAAACAAGTTCCCATTCCTCAAGGATAAATCGCTTCAGCTCACAAAAAAACCTTTTCCCATAATTGATTTTAAGTTTTAGATTGAACCAGATTGAGAATTAATTATGGTTAATATTAGAATCAAGAGCCTCGATCTTGGACTAAACTGGTTGGTCAAAACCAAAATTTGATTACTCCTGCTTGTACCCTTCATCCATGCCAATAGGATTTCTAGGCCAACTATCATCCTCATATGGAAATTGCTCGATGTATATGTCTTTGTGATGTTTAATATATTTTTTTTATGTTTATATAAAATATTAGTGTTTATAAGTATCATAAATTTTTTTTGGAGAAATACTTGGCAATAAAAGGTTATAATAGCTTTTTCTATCAATAAGGATATAAACTCTTATGCGTCCAGCTTATACATAAATTTTTATGTATTTACTAATATATATATAATGAATGAGTTATTATGTTTTTTTTTTTTTATTCACCTGAGGTGTCCAAATTTTGTCTTACTAATCTCTAGAGATGAATAACTTTTCTCCTAATGCATCTCTAGATAAATTTAGATGTGAACATAATCTATATACACTAAGAATTGGACATTCAGAATAATCCATACAGGACTTAAATTTTTTAGTAAGTTTCTGTACTAATTCGAAACCTAATATTTTATATGAAACTTCAAATATTTTACTATTATATTATGCTCGTGGGGCGTTATTACGCTTATTTGATAATTTGTTTTGCTAAGTTCTTGTTTATTAAAAAAATAAATTTAGTACAGGTACTATCACATAAACTCAAGTGCAAATATTTCTGATTGATTAATAGTAAAACTTTGCAGTATTAGAATCATGAACCCAAGTGCAAAAGCTTAATTAGAGCCTGACGCTCATTCTTAAACCTCTTTAGCACCAGAGCAAAACTCTTCTTCAATCTGGGTAATTATGTTGTCTGAACATAACAATTTTCCTTAATTTTCAGTTACCAAGTTTATTACAACCCCATATTAAGAGTCATCTTTTGTTCGGACTCAAATTTAAATTACGAGTGATAGTATCCCCTAATTGTTGTAACCTATCATTCAAGAGTAGTTCTTCCGAAGAATGGCATCGTTCTCAAGAGAAAAAGTACTCCCAGAGCACCTCACAAACACTTTTTTTGGTAGAAATTTTTTTAGAGAAACAACACACATACGCCACAATCACTTAATCGATCCAACCTTTCGCTCGAGAAAAAACACAAGAAAACCTTTTTCAAACAACTTTATTCCACGTTGTTCCAAACAACGTGGACAACCTAAAATACATGCCCTCTTTCCGAGGAAACTTCAAATATTTTACTATTATATTATGCATATGAAACTTCAAATATTTTACTATTATATTATGCTCATGGGGCGTTATTACGGTTATTTGATAATTTGTTTTGCTATGTTCTTGTTTATTAAAAAAATAAATATAGTACAAGTACTATCACATAAACTCAAGTGCAAATATTTCTGATTAATTAATAGTAAAACCTCTGCAGTATTAGAATCATGAACCCAAGTGCAGCGAGAAGAGCTTAATTAGAGCCTGACCCTCATTCCTAAACGTCTTTAGCACCAAAGCAAAACTCTTCTTCAATCTGGGTAATCATGTTATCTGAACATAACAATCTTCCTTAATTTTCAGCTACCAAGTTTATTACAACCCCATATTAAGAGTCATCTTTTGTTCGGACTCAAATTTAAATTACGAGTGATAGTATCCTCTAATTGTTGTAGCCTATCATTCAAGAGTAGTTCTTCCGAAGAATGGCATCATTCTCAAGAGAAAAAGTACTCCCAGAGCACCTCACAAACACTTTTTTTGGGAGAAATTTTTTTAGAGAAACAACACACATACGCCACAATCACTTAATCGATCCAACCTTTCGCTCGAGAAAAAACACAAGAAAACCTTTTTTCAAACAACTTTATTCCATGTTATCCCAAACAACGTGGACTGCCTAAAATACATGCCCTCTTTCCTCTGGAGAATCATTCCTCTGCCTGGGTGAGGGGGGATTCTTACTAAACCCTCTTCCGAATTTAACTACGAAACAGTACTATGCACGATTAGGACAACACCTTGCTTTTTGGCCAGGATAACACTGCATTTCCTGTGCATACATATCACGTGTCTCAGTCACAATCGAAGACTATAAATACACCTAGAACCTTTGTGTTCGAGGAGCTTCTTCTGACCTCTTAACCATAGCACCTGCACGATCTCACTTTTCCCTAAAGAACCTTCACTTACATTTCGCTTGTATTTCATCTACATCTTAATTTCACTATAATTTCTTTTGACTTAAGTATTAGAGGGTCTGCACTACAAAAATTTCCCATGCCTCCTGACTTGCTTTCATCTTGTAGACCAATTCTCTCAAACTAGCTATGCTTGGACTGTAAATCCAGCCTTTCCTGACACTCTCTCAAGCTTGTCCTCTTGCCAAGTTCTAGAGCTTCTCTTGCTATATAAATTTTAATTGTTGTATTCAAACAACAACACTAATAAAATTATGAATCCCACTAAGAAAAACTAAGTCTTAATATCGTTCGATTATAACATGGTATACATTTATTCATTCTAATATACTTACGCATGTATATTCAACTATGATCATATATACAATTCATAACTAAGACGAGGGGTTATCAGTACTTCCAATGGAGTTGCCTTCGGCAAGGTGATGCCGAACCCTTCCGCCATGTCCACTGCCTCATTTGACTTGGTTGCCATCTCAAAACCCTGAAGTAATCGACACGCCGTCAAGTGCGTCACCTATCAAAGTAATCAATCACAGATAATAATCAATTTTCGATGCTCAATTCGATAATATGTTGAAAAAGATAAAAGATGGCACCTGAGTAGCAAATGTGATTCCGAGGCAGGACCTTCTGTCGGAGCCAAACAGTACGAACTCAAAGTGGTGGCCGGAAGCATCGACTTCTGAGTGGCTCGACAAGAACCTCTCCGGTCTGAACTCGTCGGGATTGGACCAAATCCGAGGGTCCCAGTGTAGCTTCCAGACATTGACGAAGAGGCGAGTGCCTTTAGGAACGTGATAGCCTCCCACTTGGCAGTCTTCGGAGGCCTCGTGCGGCACGACTAGCGGCGCCAGCGGATACAGGCGCAGCATTTCCTTGACAATGGCTCGAAGGTAGGACAGGTTCACGATGTCGGATTCTTCAACCCATTTGTCTTTGCCCACTTTGTCGTCCATCTCTTGCTGAGCGAGCTTGAGTGCGTGTCTGTTGTTGAGTAGTAGGGACAAGAGCCATGTCAAGTGGACAAATATGGTTTCCGAGCCTGCTAAGATGAGGTTCTGCAAAGTGGAAAAATGCTATTTAGATACAGAGTTTTAACATTAGTTGTCTATACTTTATTGTACTAGGCCATATATGTAATTTCTCGGTTACAAAACGATACTAAATATATTTGTTATAGTTTCACTTCAAATTTTGGTCGGTATTCACTGAAAGTTTAAGATATTAGGTGTATTTGATAGCATAGAAAATGTATGAAAAATATCCCATCCAAAAAATTGAATTCCATCTTTAGTGTTTGACATACTATATTTTTCATGAAATTCAATTCTATGGTACAATCATTAAAGCATTTTTTTGACTCTTTTCCATGAAAAAATTCATCTAGGAGAGAGATGATTTTTGTTTTCCATGTAAGTTAGAAAACACTTTCTTTTCCAGCTAAATTCTATCAAACACACCTTTAATGTATCGTTTAGTATGGTCCCCAAACCGTTTTTTTTTTCTCACTCTAGATAATCTAGTCATTTTATTTTATTTTATAAGTTCAAAACGATGTGTTATGGTATTGCCTGGGAGTGGTGTCATACCATACAAATAGCAAATCGAGTACCTTATTTGATACGGTACTCCTAACCATGGTTTTGACACTTCGTGTCACATTTAGGTTTAATAGTTAGAAAGTCAATGTCAATGTCATCCCATCCCAATAATAAATTTGATATTTTGATATTGTTATGAAGTGCCTTAAAATTTTTCTAAATCTATGAATTATAATTTCTCAGATAATCTCTAGGACAATAGCCTCCCAGGCCCTCCTGAAGGGTCCCCTAGGAATGGCCTGGCCTTATTCATTTTGCTAAGTTTGGAGACACTCTTCGGGTCTTCCAGATAAAAGCCATTCAGTGGCCCCGAAGCCCTTTTTGGGACCACCCAAGGATAGCCATCGGGACTTTGCTCTAAAGACATCCCCAGGACCTCTAGCCTCTCTTTGCATATGCTTCCCGATGCATCTTCCAGACCCATTTGTGGGTCCTACATATTTGTCTATAAATATTAACCTCTTTGAAGGCATAAGGATCTCTTCCCCAACTCTCATGAGTCATTTGGATCTAACCCTGTAACATCCCGTATCGAGCGATAGGAAGAACCAGAACAACTTATCATGATGGGCCTACGCGAACTTCCCAGGGGGGTCACTCATCCCTGGATTACCCCAGGTCAAGCACGCTTAACTTGGGAGTTCATTGCCAACTTTCAGCCCAAAAGGTATCCAGTTGGTGTTGTTTCCTTTCTTACACTATCCTCGATATATACTAATTTCTCTAGGCTCTCGGAGTATTACATTCTCCCCCTCTTAAGCACATGACGTCCTCGTCATGCGACCATACAACCGATCCCAGATCTCTCCCCTCTTGCATGGCCGATGTGGGATTCGCCTAAGGTGCCTACATGCACCCCCCATAGGGGCCTACACACCCCCCTCGGGACTCAACCTCCTCGCTGAGGTTTGCCCCACCACCGCGCTCAGAGACTCGGGGGTCGGCTCTGATACCACCTGTAACATCCCGTATCGAGCGATAGGAAGAACCGAAACAACTTATCCTGATGGGCCTACACGAACTTCCCAGGGGGGTCACCCATCCCTGGATTACCCCAGGTCAAGCACACTTAAGTTGGGAGTTCCTTGCCAACATTCAGCCTAAAAGGTATCCAGTTGGTGTTGTTTCCTTTCTTACACTATCCTCGATATATACTAATTTCTCTGGGCTCTCGGGGTATTACAAACCCTGTCTCTCTAGAACTTAGTCGGAACACTCTTGACTACTTTTCGGGACTTACAAGAGACATTACATCACATATAAATTGGACATAAGACATTCACATGCATTTTCTTGAACATCACCTTTGGATTGTAGTTAGACTTAGGCATCAGAAGGCCCGCGTGGGGGAGCCTTCTACGTGCCTTTCTAACTTCCTTTTTGTTCAAAGGCTAAGGTAAAACCATGATCCTCAAAGGCTTTTCCTCTAAGAATTTTCGGGGCATCCCTCTATTATCGTCTCGAAGACCCTTTTCGGGCTCTAATTGTTTTGGCCTTCTAGGACTGCAACTTTGACCTGGTTGATCTCGCCGATAACATCTCAGACTGACGCAGAGTATAGCGTGTGTGTAAAGAACTAACACACGAATGATACTTCAAAGCCACAAGTTTCAAGCATCGAAACTTGGTCTTGAGTAAGAGAAAAAAACTGAATAGGTTACTGAAAAATTGAAATCGAGAAAATTATTGTAAATAAAAACCAATTAGAATTCTAATAACGATAAAACCATAGAAGCCAAATATTGTTTAGTACATAAGCCTTGTCACAACGCTCGGCTCCAAAATAGAGTCAGTATCCAAGAGTCCTGGGTGAGCCAAGAATTCGTACCTGCATAAATTTTGGCCACCTATTGGCACCACTCCCTGGTGGATGGGGGCAAATTTGAAAGTATAGGTGGGTATCTTTTGGACTTCGAAGCTAGCTCTCTCCGTCTAGGTCGCTTTGTTGGTTGCAGGCCAAATTACTGACGACCCAATTTCAGCCATGGTGTCTTTCTAATTCAGCTTGGGTCTTAGCTTTCTCCGTTTCCTATTTGGCCCTGCTAGCCGCTATGACAGCCTGAGCCCCTGTACTCATTGGGGATGCTAGTGCAATCTCCCATTCCTCAATAATCCTGCCAGTATGAAGGGGAGACGACGAGAGATCTATCATGGGAAAATAAAAAAAGTTATCAGAGAACAGGTTCATAGAAGTTCTCGTTGTGCTGGGCCCCTCGCCATCCAATCTGGCCTATTTGTTCCCTTGGGCCCGTGGGATTTTTCCTTCCCCAGCTTCTCCTAATAAATGATGGGCTTGAGCAGTCTGCAGCTGAGTGTTTTAAAGGGCCTTTCGCGCCCGTTGCTTCGATTCTCATTGTCTGCTCCACACAATCCTCTCGAGCCGCCTGATATTTATGCAATGAAAACAATGAAACCATCAGAGCAATTATCAAAATGTTGGGGCAAAAAAAAGAAAAATGCAAAATAAAAGAGATGAGGGTCGGGGTGAACACCCCTAGGGTCTGACTATCCTTCGTACCCATTTTTCTCCCCGACCGTATCCGAGTCCCTTGTAATATTCACTTTTTCATCCTCATTCTCTTCTTCCTCATTATCATCTAACAAAGAGGATGAAGGGGATGCAACCGCTTGGGATCCAATCGGCTCTGAAAAGCTAGTGTCATTACCCTTTTCAACAACCATTGATCTTGTCTCAATAACGCATGTGTTATTTATTCAATCTGATAAAACCACTGAACCTCTTTTGGCTAGTTTATTTATTTCATCTTGGTGATCCTTCACCAATGAATCAAAGTCTAACCAATCACATCTCACACTTTTTATCTTTTCAGTATGCAAATATCGCAATGACCTCCAACATCCTGGGGGCGATGTTGCTACCAACCACCTAGACTCAAAATCATCTATTTTTTTAGGTTCATTCCTAATTAATTTAATCTTATAATAGGTCCTTTGGAGGGACACGAATTCATTTTCCCCTCTAATGGTGCTAGTGCGATAAAAGCAACACAAAAGGAACGTAGTGGGTTCCACCCCTTGTTCCTTGCACAACATAAAAAATCTCGTCAACATGGCCCAACCGTTAGGATGCAACTGGGCCAATGCAAGTATTTACTGTCTTAAAAATTGCATCCGAAAAGGGTGCAATGAAATCCTAAGTCCCACTTGCAAGCTATCTAAATGTATCACTATTGATCATCCCTTGACGGTAGCAATTTGCTTTTCTTTCATAAGACCCCTTGGGTTCTATGAGTCAGAGATATAGAAAGATAGTGCGAAATTTGTCGCAATTCTGCCTCTTAAAATCAAGGGCTTTATCCGTAAGAGATGATAATATCAGTAAGAGGTTACTTAGAAGCCATTTTAACTCGAATGAGTTGAGTTTTTGGTAAGCAGAATCTTCCGGTGAGCAAAGAGTCTCCAAGACGATCGGAAGTCTCTGGGAAGCTCTGAATGACTTTAGCTTTTTGGGGGGAAAATGTGGCTCATTGGGGACCACTTCTTATTTATAACCCAAGGCCAAACGTCGCGAGTCCCCCGAAGATTCTCCCTCAATGAGTCATCAAGCACCCATCTTTATTTTACTTTTTCTTTCGCCTTTCAGCCCAAAGCAAGAGTGGGGGAGTTATTGTTGTGGGGTGCCCTAAAATTTTTTTAATTTTGTGAATCATAGTTTCTCGGATAGTCTCTGGGATGATAGCCTCTTGGGTCCCAGGAATGGTCTGACCTCATTCACTTTGCTAAGTTCGAAGACACTATTTGAGTCTCCCAGACGAAAGCCATCCGGTGGCCCCAAAGCCCTCTTCAGGACCACCCAAGGATAACCATTGGGACTTTGCCCCGAAGACGTCCCCAAGCCCTTCGGCCTCTCTCTGCATATGCTTCTCGATGCATCTTCCAGACCCATCTGTGGGTCCTACATATTCGTCTATAAATATTTGCCTCTTCAAAGGCATAAGGATCTTTTCCCCAACTCTCACGAGTCATTTGGATCTAACCCTGTCTCTCTATAAAACTCATCTAGAATGCTCCTAACTACTCTTCGGGACTTACGGGAGACATTACATCACATATACATTGGACATAAGACATTCCCATGCATACTCTTGGACATCACCTTTGGATTGGTGTCTGACTTAGGCATCGGAGGGCTCGTGTGGAGGAGTCTCCTGCATGCTTTTCTGACGTCCTTTGTGTTCGTAGGCTAAGGCAAAATTGTGATCCCTAAAGGCTCATCTCCCCGAGGACTCTTCGGGGTATCCCTCTATCGTCACCCTAAAGACCCTAGTCGGGCAAGCTGTCCCAAATGCCTCGAAGACCCTTTCGACTCTAGTTGTTTTGGCCTTCTAGGATTATAACTCCGATGCTATTCAAACCCAGTTAACCTCGCTAGGAGCATCTCAAACCCTCAGCTCTGGTGAAGGACTCTGGTCTGATTGATTCTAGACAAATAAATGTAATTATTGTAGGTTGGCAACAACATATATGATATTAACAATTATGGTTCTAACATTTCATATAACACCAAGTATTGTGTAATAACCTTTAGGAGAATATGTAGTTCTCTTGGAGAAGGCACACTAGTGTAGTTCTCCAGGAAAAAACACTCTTAACTCTAAAGGAAATATCATCCTTCTAGAGATGTGTCAGTTGTTTAAGGGGATTAAACAACACACAATAACACAAGGACATTCTCTCAGATAACTCACACCTAGTAAATAACTTGTTATTGCCCTAAGCAATGGTAGCTCATCTTAAGGTTCTCCTTCTCCCGAAAGACTCACTAGGTTCATACTCCTTAGGAAGGGGGGCGATTCTTTTTAAGCCTAATCCATGCTTAACTTTGGGCAATTTCATGCACACCTTGTGCATGTATGCCACATGTCCCACTATTGACATCTTGAGAGGTATAAATACCCACTATCTTTCACTTATAGGGGGACAAAAAAATCATGACTATAACACTCGAAACCAGTACATTAAACCTCTAGAAAAACACACCAACCTCTCATACTTAAACTTAAGTACGTCGTGAAGTTGCTTATTTATTTGGATGAGCAATTATTTCTTCTCCCAGATTACTTCTAACTTACTACATCACTATCATGATTTGTGTTGACTTAAGAATCGGAAGGCCCACGCAAGAGGAATTCCTGCATGCCTTCTGTTTATGCTTTGCCTTGTAGTTGCTTTCTCCTAGACAACGAAGCTCTCCCTCAAGTAGCCATCCATTTCTCTCCCTCTTTAACATCCCACTGCTTGTTCGAGCCTACAATTGCTTTTTCAAAGGACATAAGCCTATCTTGCTTTATCCCTAACAGCAGTGTGAGTTCTCATATGGGCAAGAATATTTCCCTCCCTTGTGGACTAATGGTTATCTCACATTCACTACCTTTCTCTACTTTGCCTTAATCTTCTTGTACTTTTAATTTTAATTGTTATATTTTTTACAACACCACCAAGTTTTAACACTTTGCGTGGGGCTTAACTTTGACAATCAAAACTCTAAGTCTAATTCCAAAATTAAAATCTATAGTGAGAATAATAGTTTACCTAACTTTCCGTGGAGTTCAACTTTGACAATCAAAACTCTAAGTCCAATTCCAAAATTAAAATCTATTGGAGTGACAATAATAGTTTACCTAACTTTGCGTGGGGTTCAACTTTGACAATCAAAACTCTAAGTCTAAGTGCAAAATTAAAATCTATTGGAGTGACAATAATAGTTTACCTAACGAAGAAGGGTAAATTACAATAATCACCCGTGATTGTAAAAATATTTCTTATATTTTAAAAATAGCAATAACCACTCATATTATTAAATAAATGGGTAAAATTACTATTTTACCCCCTCTCTCTTCTTCTTTTTATCTCTCATCTCCTCTAAATTAAAAAAATAAAATAAAATAAAATAACTAGTGATTGCCTAGTGCCTATTGTGAAGAACCATTAGATTTGAACTCTTACGTTTGGGTTCTATTGCAAGCCCAATAAAAAGATAGAAGAAGAAGAAAAAGAAGAAAAGTTACAACAGCAAGACAGTCGGTAGCAATGGTTGCACAAATCATGGTGAGAGCAAATGTGATTGGGTTGCAAAAAGAAAGAAAAGAAGAAAAAAAAACTTCTCAATGATAGAAAATGGCAGCAAACATTTAGTGGCTAAAAATAGATAGCGTGACAAATAGTGTTAGAAGAGAGCATGGGCAAAAAATGGCAATTACCATTTAGTCCCATTGAGAGAAGCTTTCACAAACCCTAACTATAAATAATATTTATCACAAACCCTTTCACAACCTAACTATAAATAAACAAATTCGCATTCCTCAAAAATAAGTCACTTCAACTCACAAAAAAACTTTTCCCATAATTGATTTTAAGTTTTAGATTGAACCAGATCGGAAATCAATTATAATTAATATTAGAACCAAGATTCCTCGGTGTTGGAGTAAATTGATGGTCAAAACCAAAATTTGATTACTCCTACTTGTACCCTTCATCCATTCCAATAGGATTTCTAGGCCAACTATCATCCTCGTATGGGAATTGCTCAATATATGTCTTTGTGATGTTTAATATATTTTTTTTACGTTTATATAAAATATTAGTGTTTATAAGTATCATAAATTTTTTTTGGAGAAATACTTGGCAATAAAAGGTTATAATAGCTTTTTCTATCAATAAGGACATAAACTCTTATGCATCGAGCTTATATCTAAATTTTTATGTATTTACTAATATGTATAATGAATGAGTTATTATGCTTATTTTTTTAAAAAAATTCACTTGGAGTGTCTTAATTTTGTCTAACTAATTCTCAGAGACAGATGACCCACATAGTCTATATACATCTAGAACTGGACATTCAAAGGAATTCATGCAAGACTTAAATTTTTTCAACAAGTCTCTATATTGATTCAAACCCTAATGCTCTATGTAAAACTTTAAGTGTTTTATCACTATATTATACTCATGGCGCGTTATTACTCTTATTTTATAATTTATTTTGCTTGGATCTTATTTATTAAAAAAATAAATATACTTCAGATAGTATCACATAAACTCAAGTGCAAATATTTTTGATTAATTTATAGTAAAACCTTTGCAGTATTAGAATCATGAACCCAAGTGTAGCAAAAAGAGCTTAATTAGAGCCTGACCCTCATTCCTAAACCTCTTTAGCACCAAAGCAAAACTCTTCTTCAATCTGGGTAATCATGTTGTCTGAACATCACAATCTTCCTTAATTTTCAGCTCCCAACTTTATTACAACCCCATTAAGAGTCATCTTTTGTGGCGACTCAAATTTAAATTACAAGTGAAACTATCCTTTAATTGTTGTAGCCTATCTTTCAAGAGTAGTTCTTCCAAAGAATGGCATCGTTTTCAAGAGAAAAAGTACTCTCAAAGGACCTCACAAACACTTTTTTCAAGAGAAATTTTTTTAGAGAAACAACACATATGCCACAATACACCCAATCGATCCAACCTTTCGATCAAGGAAGAACACAGGAAAACCTTTTTAAGAATAACTTGATTCTAAGTTGTCCCAAACAACGTGGACTACCTAAAATACATGCTTTCTTTTCTCTGGAAGATCATTCCTCCGCCTGGGTGAGTGGGGTTTCTTACTAGACCCTCTTCTAAATTTAACTCCGAAACAATACCATGCACGATTAGGATAACACCATGCTTTGTGGCCAGGAAAACACTGCATTCCCTATGCATACATGTCACGTGTCTCAGTCACAATCGAAGACTATAAATACCTTTAGAACCTTTGTGTTCAAGGAGTTTTTTCCGACCTCTCAACCATAACACCTACACAATATCATTTTTCCCTAAAGAACTTTCACTTGCATTTCACCTACATCTTAGTTTCACCATAACTTTTTTTAACTTAAGTATTAGAGGGTCTGCACCAGAGAAATTTCCTATGTCTCCTAACTTGCTTTCGTCTTGTAGACCAATTCTCTCAAACTAGCTTCGCTTGGACTACAAATCGAGCCTTTCCCAACATTCTCTCTGACGACCTTATCCTCTTGCCAAGTTTTGGAGCTTCTATTACTATATAAATTTTAATTATTGTATTTGAACAACAACACTATTAAAATTGTGAGTCCCACTAAGAAAAAATAAGTCTTCATATCATTCGGTTATAACATGGCAAAC
Organism: Diospyros kaki; assembly: GCA_036245055.1. Taxonomy (NCBI): domain Eukaryota; kingdom Viridiplantae; phylum Streptophyta; class Magnoliopsida; order Ericales; family Ebenaceae; genus Diospyros; species Diospyros kaki. The sequence goes on along the minus strand of BSEG01000002.1, from coordinate 2,209,113 downwards.
ATTTATTCATTCTAATATACTTATCCATGTATATTCAACTATGATCATATATACAATTCATTACTAAGACGAGGGGTTATCAGTACTTCCAATGGAGTTGCCTTTGGCAAGGTGATGCAGAACCCTTCTGCCATGTCCACTGCTTCCTCTGACTTGGTCGCCATCTCAAAACCCTGAAGTAATCGAGCCACCGTCAAGTGCGTCACCTATCATAGTAATCAATCACAGATAATCATCCTTCTAGAGATGTGTCAAGTGCGTCACATCTCTAGAAGGAAATATCATCCTTCTAGAGATGTGTTAGTTGTTGAAGGGGATTAAACAACACACAGTAACACAAGGACATTCTCTCGGATAACTCACACCTAGTAAACAACTTGTTATTGCCCTAAGCAATGGTAGCTCATCTTAAGGTTTTCCTTCTCCCGAAAGACTCACTAGGTTTATACTCCTTAGGAGGGGGAGGGGGGGTAATTCTTTTTAAGCCTAATCCATGCTTAACTTTGGGCAATTTCATGCACACCTTGTGCGCATATGTGCCACATGTCCCACTATCGACATCTTGAAGGGTATAAATACCCATTATCTTTCACTTACAGGGGGACAAACAAATCACGACTATAACACCTGAAACACATACACTAAACCTCTAGAAAAAAACACCAACCTCTCATACTAAAGCTTAAGTACGTCATGAAGTTGCTTATTTATTTGGATGAGCAATTATTTCTTCTTCTAACTTGCTTCATCACTATCATGATTTGTGTTGACTTAAGAATCGGAAGGCCCACGCAAGAGGAATTGCCTCGTGCCTTTTGTTTATGATTTGCCTTGTAGTTGCTTTCTCCTAGACAACGAAGCTCTCCCTCAAGTAGCCATCCATTTCTCTCTTTCTTTAACATTCCACTACTTGTTCGAGCCTATAGTTGCTTTTTCAAGGGACATAAGCCTATCTAGCTTTATCCTAACAGCACTGTGAGTTCTCATATGGGCAGGAATATTTCCCTCCCTTGTGGACTAATGGTTAGCTCACATCACTACCTTTCTCTACTTTGCCTTGATCTTCTTGTAGTTTTAATTTTAATTGTTATATTTTTTAGAACACCACTAAGTTTTAACACTTTGCGTGGGGTTCAACTTTGACAATCAAAACTCTAAGTCCAATTCCAAAATTAAAATCTATTGGAGTGAGAATAATAGTTTACCTAACTTTGCGTGGGGTTCAACTTTGACAATCAAAACTCTAACTCTAATTCCAAAATTAAAATCTATTGGAGTGACAATAATAGTTTACCTAACGAACAAGGGTAAATTACAATAATCACCCGTGAGATTTGATGTAATTGTAAAAATATTTCTTATATTTTAAAAATAGCAATAACCTCTCATATTATTAAATAAATGGGTAAAATTACTATTTTACCCCCTCTCTCTTCTTTGTTTTATCTCTCATATCCTCTAAATTTAAAAAATAAAATAAAATAAAATAACTAGTGATTGCCTAGTGCTTGTTGTGAAGAACCATTAGATTTGAACTCCTACATTTGGGTTCTATTGCAAGTCCAATAAAAAGAGAGAAGAAAAAGAAAAAGAAGAAAAGTTACATCACGTTGTACAACAGCAAGACAGTCGGTAGCAATGGTTGCACAAATCATGGTGAGAGCAAATGTGATTAGGCTGCAAAAAGAAAGAAAAGAAGAAAAAAAAAACTTCTCAATGATAGAAAATGGTGGCAAACATTTAGTGGCTAAAAATAGATAGCATGACAAATAGTGTTAGAAGAGAGCATGGGCAAAAAATGGCAATTACCATTCAGTCCCATTGAGAGAAGCTTTCACAAACCCTAACTATAAATAATATTTATCACAAACCCTTTCACAACCTAACTATAAATAAACAAATTCGCATTCCTCAAAAATAAGTCACTTCAACTCACAAAAAAACTTTTCCCATAATTGATTTTAAGTTTTAGATTGAACCAGATCGAAAATCAATTATGATTAATATTAGAACCAAGATTCCTCGGTGTTGGACTAAACTGGTTGGTCAGAACCAAAATTTGATTAGTCCTGCTTGTACCCTTCATCCATTCCAATAGGATTTCTAGGCCAACTATCATCCTCGTATGGGAATTGCTCGATATATATGTCTTTGTGATGTTTAATATATTGTTTTTATGTTTATATAAAATATTAGTGTTTATAAGTATCATAAATTTTTTTTTGGAGAAATACTTGGCAATAAAAGGTTATAATAGCTTTTTCTATCAATAAGGACATAAACTCTTATGCATCGAGCTTATACAAAATTTTTTATGTATCTACTAATATATATAATGAATGAGTTATTATGCTTTTTTTTTTTTTTAATTCACTTGGAGTGTCTGAATTTTGTCCGACTAATTCTCAAAGACGAGTGACCACATAGTCTATATACATTTAGAACTGGACATTCAAAGCAATTTATGCAATACTTAAATTTTTTCAACAAGTCTCTATATTGATTCGAACCCTAATGCTCCATGTAAAACTTTAAGTGTTTTACCACTATACTATACTCATGGCGCGTTGTTACTCTTATTTGATAATTTATTTTGCTGAGTTCTTGTTTATTAAAAAAATAAATATAGTACAGATACTATCACATAAACTCAAGTGCAAATATTTCTGATTGATTAATAGTAAAACCTTTGCAGTATTAGAATCATGAACTCAAGTGCAACGATAAAAGCTTAATTAGAGCCCGACCCTCATTCCTAAACCTCTTTAGCACCAGAGCAAAACTCTTCTTCAGTCTGGGTAATCATGCTGTCTGAACATAACAATCTTTCTTAATTTTCAACTACCAAGTTTATTACAACCCCATATTAAGAGTCATCTTTTGTTGCGACTCAAATTTAAATTACGAGTGATACTATCCTCTAATTGTTGTAGCCTATCTTTCAAGAGTAGTTCTTCTGAAGAATGACATCGTCCTCAAGAGAAAAAGTACTCCCAGAGGACCTCACAAATACTTTTTTCAGGAGAAATTTTTTCAGAAGAATAACACATGCCACAGTAACATCCCAGATTTTCAAAATCAAAAAAAGAGGTAATACTTAAGGTTATTAGGTTCTAATACTTGAGGAAATAGGCCTTTTCAAGGAATTGAGGAAGCCTTGAGGGAAAAATTCAGTTTCTGAACCAGTGGCAAAATCGTACATACTGAAGTCGGGTAAAAGTGTAATTTATCCAAAATCTTAGGGTGCTAAGTGTAATTTATCCATTTTTTGGGGACCAAAAAGTGCAATTAAAATGGCTCAGGGACCAAGTTGCAAGGGCCTAAGTGTAAATTATTCGAAAAGTTTGGGCCAATGCGTAGTTCTTGAAACCTTAAAAAGTATCATGGATTTCAAATTCAAACCAAATAGAGATTTGGATTCCAAAGTTTATTTCAATATGCCTTTGAAAGGTTTGGATTTCAAATCACATTTAAATCTACCTTGTGGACCCTAAATAACATTCCGATTTAACCTTGGATTCCAAATCCTATTCAAATATGGTTTTCGACATGTGGCAAAATAAGGATTGGGACAAGTGGCACCATCCCATTTGATGCACATGAATAGTAATAATTATACACAAAGATCAAAACAACATGTGGCGCGATATGATTAGCCCAAAGGAAAGGTTTTGATGAGGCATGAGTTGGCATAATATTTGGAAGCCTTTGATTGGTTGCATGTGGGAAGTCATGATGAGGGTGCTTAGGTGTCACAATTGATTTGGTTGAAATCTTATAATGATTATGGGTGTAATGATGAGCATAGTGTGAACACTTAAATCTCCATGTGAATGCACAAATCTCCATGAATACATGGCTTAATATGGGAAAATCTCATGATAAATTCTTATCCAATGCGACACATGGCAAGCAACCATTGGGTTACTTGGAAGTTAAGTTAAGGTCTCATGATGAGGAATCTTAAAAAAACTAAATTAACATGTGGTGGCACATGTCTAAAAGGACACATGTCGCAAGGGGGAGAAATGACTCAAATCTCAAGGGACACTTGGCGCAATCCTACGAAAGTGATGATTACAACCTTATCTAAGTGTCACATGGCAAGTGACACATGGCACTCTTGGATTGGCCCTAAATGCCTATAAATACCAAGGCCTTGGAAGAGAAATTCTCACCATTAATCAAGAGGAAAAGGGAAGGTGAGTTGAGAGGAGAAACTTTGCCCAAAAATAGAGTGGTAAAACACTTCGTCGGAAAAGTTGGACCGCCATCGTAAAAGGAGTTAAATGGCATCAAGACAGCAAGGTAATTCTAATTTCTTTCTGTAGTTCAATAGATAATTGAATAAGGGTCGTGTGGGTTCAAACGGAAATCAAATCGGAGTCCGAACGAGGGAGAACGGGCCAAAAAACCACAAGGCGTCAAAGCTGATGGGGCGAAACGTGTAGCTCACACGCCACCTGACTGCCGCGAGTGGAGCTCGTGGAGCTCCTTCCCCCAGCGCGTGAGGGCGCATGAAAGGCCCTCTTGGGCCCAAATTTTGTAGTCTTTGCCCTTAAATTCTTCTCTAGGACTCCATGTAAAAATATTTTAGGTTTGAGTTTCGAAATTATGTTATTTTTGCAGAAAACCTTTCCCGAACCCTGTGAACAGTACCTTAGCGCTACCAAATCAACAAGGTGAGTGATTCCTGCATATTTTGTAGCATTTTGAGCATTTGTTGCTTCACTTGTGTGTGGATGTTGGCTTGCATATCATGCCTTTGTGGCTTGCATGTCATATTTTCCCTTAGTTATGCATATTCCTTCTGTTTTGTCATGTTTGTGTTGGTAACTGTAGCTAGTTGTTGGGCCATCATGGAAGAACTTGTGCTCTTACGGTGAGCCAGGAGTGACTATGATGGCCGCGGAGGTGATTGCAACACCTTGGCATTGCTACCACAGGGGTAGATTTCATAATAGCATTATTGCATTTGCACACATGTACTTCATTGTTTGATTCACTCATATCTAACTTGGGTGTTTCATACCCCTGGGACATTCAACGTCCCAGGTATATCAGATGTGCCAGGTGATGCAGGTTCTCGTTCGAGCAAGGGCAAGGTGGTGGAGTTTGGCTAGCTTTGGTTTTTTTTTTTTGAGTTGTTACATACCCATGTAATTGTACCATAATTATGTATTGTAATAGAAGCTAGGGCACTCAAGACTGTAAGAGGTGTGTGGGTGTGAGTGTTTTACAGCTGTACCTACGGTTTATGTGTTGAGTCATTTTTAAAGTATTGGATGTCGCGAGCTTTTCTTATACTTGTAAAGGAAACTTAGTGGAAACCCCTTTATTTAGCTTTGATTAAGCTTTCAGGTTCGATCCAACGCTTCCGTTGGTAAGGGTTTCCATAACGCCCGTAGTGATGTTAGTTTATATCTTACATCGTTGTGTATTTGGAAAAGTGGGGCGTTACAGCCACAATACACCCAATCGATCCAATCTTTTGGTCGAGGAAGAACACAGGAAAATCTTTTCAAGAACAACTTTATTCCATGTTGTCCCAAACAACATGGACTGCCTAAAATACATGCACTCTTTCCTCTTGGGGATCATTCCTTTGCCTGGGTGAGAGGGGTTTCTTACTAGACCCTCTTTTGAATTTAACTTCAAAACAATACCATGCACAATTAGGACAACACCATGCTTTGTGGCTAAAACAACACCATATTCCCTGTGCATACATGTCACACGTCTCAATCACAATCAAAGACTATAAATACCTCTAGAACCTTTGTGTTCAAGGAGCTTCTTCCGATCTCTCATCCATAGCACTTACACAATATCACTTTTCCCTAAAGAACCTTCATTTACATTTCACTTGCATTTCACCTATATCTTAGTTTCACCACAACTTTTTTTAACTTAAGTACTAGAGGGTCTGCGCCACAGAAATTTCCTGTGCCTCCTAACTAGCTTTCGTCTTATAGACCAATTCTCTCAAACCAGCTTTGCTTGGACTGCAAATCAAGCCTTTCCCGACATTCTTTCTGACGACCTTGTCCTCTTGCCAAGTTCTGGAGCTTCTATTACTATACAAATTTTAATTATTGTATTCAAACAACAACACTATTAAAATTGTGAGTCCCACTAAGAAAAAATAAGTCTTCATATCATTCGGTTATAACATGGCAGACATTTATTCATTCTAATATACTTACCCATGTATATTCAACTATGATCATATATACAATTCATTATTAAGACGAGGGGTTATCAGTACTTCCAATGGAGTTGCCTTAGGCAAGGTGATGCCGAACCCTTCCGCCATGTCCACTGCTTCATCTGACTTGGTCGCCATCTCAAAACCCTGAAGTAATCGAGCCACCGTCAAGTGCGTCACCTGTCATAGTAATCAATCACAGATAATCATCATCAGTTTTCGATGCTCAATTCGATAATATGTTGAAAAAGATAAAAGATGGCACCTGAGTAGCAAATATGATTCCGGGGCAGGACCGTCTGCCGGAGCCAAACGGTACGAACTCAAAGTGGTGGCCGGACGCATCGACTTCCACTTGGCTCAACAAGAACCTCTCCGGCCTAAACTCGTCGGGATCTGGCCAAATCCGAGGGTCTCGGTGCAGCTTCCAAACGTTGACGAAGAGGCGAGTGCCTTTGGGAACGTGATAGCCTCCCACTTGACAATCTTCGGAGGCCTCGTGCGGCACGGATAGCGGCCCCGGCGGGTACAGGCGCAGCGTTTCCTTAACAATTGCCTGGAGATAGGGTAGGTTCACGATGTCAGATTCTTCAACCCATCTGTCTTTGCCCACTTTGTAATCGATCTCTTGCTGAGCGAGCTTGAGGGCGTGTCTGTTGTTGAGTAATAAGGACAAAAGCCATGTCAAGTGGACAGATGTGGTGTCCGAGCCTGCTATGATGAGGTTCTGCAGAGTGGAGAAATGCTCTTTAGACAAAGTTTTAGCATTAGTTGTCTATATTTCATTATACTAGGCCATATATGTAATGTCTCGCTTACAAAACGATAGTAATGTTTGTTAAAATAAGTAAAATGAAATTATATTAAAATAAAATTAAAATATTTTTAAAATTAAAATATAAAATAATCAAGATAAATTTGAGAAATATTTCAAATTTTATATCAAATTATTTAAAAATATAATTTGATAACTAGTGGTTGTCTATTGGGAAGAACCATTAGGTTTGAACTCCTTCCACTTGGGTTTGAGAATTGAACCCTCTTGCATTTGGGTTCTATTGCAAGCCCAAAAGTTTGCCTAGATGCAAAGGGTTGGTTAGGGTTCAATCAAGCCCTTTACATTTTCAAATCAAACTCTAATAAGATTTGATCATTGAAAATAAAAAAAAAAAAAGAATAAGAGAATTTACATCACGCTTTACAAGAGCAACGTGATTGGTGGCGATTGTCAATAACAACAAACACAATTGGGTTGCAAAAAAAAAAAGAAGAAAAAGAACTTCTTGGCGAGGAGAATAGTGGTGACCATTCAATGGCCAAAAATAAAAGGTAATGAGGCTAATAGTGTTAGAAGAGAGTTGGGGCAAAAACCTTTCAACAACAATGGCAATGACCATTCAGTCCCCATAGAGAGAAGCTTTTGAAAGTGAGAGTATTTTGTCTTTTTAAAAATATTTAATTAAGATTAATTAATAAAAAAAAATTATAACACCACATTAAGTTTTAAAAGTACTTATTATATTTTTTCAAACATAAAAAATAATTCATGTAATTATCTTAAACCTTAAATATATCACATGTAATTTTTTTAAATAATTATAATAGATAGGGATCTGTTTATATGACCACAAACATATAAAGTTGAGGAAACTTAGTCACTAAGCAAGTTAGGTTATGTCTTGAAACTAGGGACAAAGCTGAAAACATAGTGATTGAAAATGATATTTATTAATAAAAATAAAAAAATCATAATTAGGAAATTATTATTTTAAAATTGTATATGAATTGTTAAATACTGTATATATATATATTATCATATTTAAAATAATACTATACTCGCAAGACGTACCATTAGGGTTGCCTTGACGATGGTGTCGCGTGTGTGGCCATAAGTGAACCTCTCGTCAATTTTAGACAGCATCACATCTATGAAGTCTTCTTCCTCATCTCCGGCGACCCTCCGGCGATGCTCTTCGATCCATTTCTGGAACACCCAGTCCAACTCCGTCCCAATTCGCTTAAATTCCTTCAACTTTCCGAACAAATCCACCCATCTCAGCGGCGGAAACGGGATCACATCTGACAGCACAAAATCCCCGCTCACATACATAAACTCCTTGATCACTCTCCTGAAGTGGCTCGCCGCCTCTGAATCTGTTTCTCCTGCGCAGTCGCCGTGGTATCTCTTCCCGGCGATCATCCTCACGATTATGTTCAGAGTCAGTCGCTCGAGCCACTCACTCATCACCACCGTCCCGGGGCAATCCTTGTAGAGCTCTTTGACGCTAGTCTCCACCTCTGAAACTCTCACTCTCTTCAGCATCTCAAGCCGGCGAGCCGAGAGCAGCTCGACGACGGTGAGCCGGCGCATCTCCCGCCACAACGGGCCATGGTTGGCGAAGCCGAAGGCGGCCGAGTTGTAGCCAAGGTACTCGACGTGGCTGGATTGGGGGCGGTTGGCGAAGATTTTGTCGTTGGTGGTGAAGCAGTCCTTGACGGCTTCCCAGCTGTTGACGACCAGCACGGGGTGGACGCCGAGACGGAGGGTGAAAATTGGGCCGTATTTGTCTGCCATGGCGGCGAGCGTCCGGGCGAGGGGGGTCCGGTCGCTGAGGAGGTGGAGGTGGCCGATGACCGGCCATGCGCCGGTCACTTCAGGCGGCGACTTGCCGTTGCCGTTGGTCTGATGCTCTTTATGAGGCCTTCTTGATGATATCCATAGATTAAACAGCAAAATTAGAGCCAAAAAGCCAGGAATCAGTAGTAATTGAGAAAGGGTATCCATGTCTGACAGCAAGCATTCAAGATCCGATTACTTCCGAGTGGTAACCCATCTGATCAGACTCCATTTATTACTCTCTTCCAATGTCATGGGTCCATCTCTTATTTATTATATAACTTTTGACTTTGTCAAATGAATGAAAGATGATTGGGTAAGATCATGAGTGTATGAGTGGTAAAGGTGTTTATTCGATTTGATCGAAATTAGATTAGATTAGATCGAAATCGGACTTTGTAAAAGTTTCAAATCGAGGATTGGATGGTTAGAATTGGGATTGGACCCAACTCGAATTCTTTCTTTTTTTCTTTGTTTTCATGAACTCAATTAAGTTGATGAAATTAGCCCGATAAGAGTTAGAGCTTGTTTGGTAGTGGTTTTAAAGGATGTTATTACGTGGGAAATATTGCATATGTTAAAGGTTATAAACGTCAAAAATTATAAATAATTAAAATAATTATTATCATTTTAGTTTTGATGTGTTATGGACCTGGACTTAATGAGAAACCTAAAGAAAAAACTTGAAGAAAACCTAGGTGGGGAGACCCAACAAGAAAAATACTTTGGACAAAAAGATTCATTCAATAAATATGCATCATAAGAAGTCCATGAAGAAAAAATCCAAAAGATAAATATAAAATATAAAAATTCTTAGGCCAAAAGGTCCAGAGAGATCGATCCTCTCGGTTGAGAGGTCTTCAAGGTAATCTTGATAGTTTCTCCCTTAAGAGGCTTTCGAGAGATTCGCAACAGATTCTATGTGAACTAAGCTTTGGAAAAATCATGAGATCTCTCAAATAAGTCTCTCTTAGTGTGTGTTTGATTACATTACTTAGAATTTAATTCTAGGTAATATTGCTTAGAAAATAAAAGCCACCCCACCCCCTTAGAAAATGAATTCCATAGAAAAAAGCTTTAAATACTTGTACCATGCATATTTTTCTATAGAAAAATAAATAGTGTTTGATTGTTTTCCATAGAAAATGTGTAATGATTACACATTTTCCATAAAAAATATGTGCAATCAAACACACCCTTAGAGTATTTTCAATGAAGAAAGCGCAAACAGATGACTTTAAAAATTTCTCTAAGAATCTCACAAAGGATAAGACTTATTTACAAAGATCTCAATTTTAATCAATCTTAAATTATTAGGGATGTTTATCACAAACCTCACGACCTAACTATAAATAGAGAAACTCTCATTCTTCAAAGAACTCTGCTATCTCTTTTAAATATAGGAATTTGACTTAACTATCGGAATATTTGTCGAGAACTATCTCATGCCCTCTAATCATTTTCTTTCTTACAAAAGTTCTAACGGGTTGAAGACGATTCCCTAATATCTAAATTCTATTATTGTATTTAAATAATAATAATTATAATAATTCTTATTATTATGTGCTTTTAAGATAAAAATAAAAAATACTTAAAAATATAATGTTGATTTTGTATCCATATGTTGGGACTAAAATAAATTGCAAATACTTAGATTAATAATCTCTATATTATATAATATTACAGAAATATTATTTAAATATTTAAATTTGATATTTATAGTGACCTTATATATTAATATTTATTATGTGTCATATTTAATTAAATATATAAAATACTAATAAAAATATCAAAATTAAGTATTTAAAAAATTTTGCCATCCTAAACAGTATTGCTAGAAATATCTTACTCCATAAATGCTTATTTTGCTATCTCTGACAATTTTCCCGTCTTGTAATTGTCCTCTCCACTCACCGTTTTGATGCTGATACCACCTTCGAGAATAAGAACAAAAAAAATAAGACATAATAAATGTATTTTATATAAAAATAAAATATATTTATTAATAATTAAAATTAACTTTAAAATTAAGATTAAAAATTGTGGAATAATTATTAGTTAATATAAAAAAATTAAAATTCGGCCAAATTCATATTTTTGTTGCCGTATTTTTTTTTTGTGATTAATTAAATTTTTTATTATTTTGATTATATATTTAAATTAAATTTTTAAATTAATTTAATTTTTATATTTTAACTTTTTATAGTAATTTAAATTTTTCGTTATTTCGATTATATTATTGAACTTTTATTTTTAATTTAATTTAATGTATATATTTTTATATGTAAAAAATAAATTAATATAACAAAATATATATCACACTCTGTTCATATCAAAATATAAGAAATAAGGACAATGCTATACGGCCAATGTGGCCGACAATGTTGTCGATAATGTGGGATAAAATTACATTTATATCCCTTGAATCAATTACAAGTATACCCTTGAAACACATAAAGTCGGACGCGGCTTCATCCAGGTTAGGGTTTTACTGTGCGCCCAAAATCCACTCTCTGTTTCACTCTCTCTCTCTCCCTAAGCCTTCATCTTCATTAGAGATGGCAAACGGGCCGGGCCAAATTGGCCCGCTTGAAAATGGGCCAGCACATTGCTGGCCCTAGCCCGGCCCGCCACGGGCCAAGCGGGCCAAACGGAATTTTTTTTTTTTTTTTATACCAACTTACCAGGGCCGAACAAGGGCGGGCGAGGGCGAGGCGCGGCCGAGGGCGGGTGAGGCGAGGGTGAGCGAGGGCAAGGGCGAGGGCCGCGGCCGAGGGCGAGGCGAGGGCTAGGGCCGCGGGCGAGGGCCGAGGGCGGGCGAGGGCGAGGTGAGGGCGGGCGAGGCGAGGGCGAGGGCGAGCGAGGCGAGGGTGAGGGCGGGTGAGGGCGAGCGAGGGCAAGGGCGAGGGCCGCGGCCGAGGGCAAGGCGAGGGCTAGGGCCGCGGGCGGCGCGGGCGAGGGCCGAGGGCGGGCGAGGGCGAGGTGAGGGCGAGGCGCGGCCGAGGGCGAGGCGAGGGCTAGGGCCGCGGGCGAGGCGATTGCGAGAGGAGGGCGAGGGCGAGAGGGAGAGGGCGAGGGTGAGAGGGCGAGGCGACTGGGCGAGAGGAGGGCGAGGGCGAGGGCTAGAGGGCGAGGCGACTGGGCGAGAGGCGAGGCTGGGGGGAGGGGTGTTTAGGGCTAGGGCGATTGGGCGAGAGGCGAGGCTGGGGGGGAGGGGTTTTGAGCGAGGGCCGCGGGCCAAGCGGGCCAGCCCGGCCTGAAACGGGCCAGCAAAATGCTGGCCCGAGCCCGGTGCCGGGCCGGGCCCATTTTGCCATCTCTAATCTTCATCCTCAGAACAGTGCTTGAGACGGTGGACACAAAAATCAAAGAAAGGCTTAACGGTGGATGTAGAAATCAGATCGGTGACGGTAAACGCAAAAATCAGATCAGTGGACACGCATGACACGGATCTCCCTCGTTCCCGCCGGCATCTGCAAGGTCCACTATCACTTTCTGTCTCTGTCTCTCTTTCATCTTCATCTTCATTCTTTCTCTCTTTCCCTGATTGTGTGCCCAAACAGCCTGCAGTAGGGTTCTCTATGTCTCTATTATTCACAGGGATGGATTAAAGTGATCGGCACCAGAATCTTCCTTTTCTTCACCCTCTCTCTCTCTATTTTGTACCAGTAAAGCCAACCCCTTTCCCTTTCATCACAATATCTTCATTCAAACAGGAATTTTGTTTTCACACAAGGTTTGGGTATTTATGCACATTTAATTTCCACATTGCTGCCTCCATTGCCAAGAAAAGAACTTGCAAGCTTAAGATGGATGAGGAGGTTCAAGCCCATTTTCTTGCTATTTCTCACGCTTTCCACTGTTTTCCAGCCGAACAAACATGGGTCTGCATTTGCCCGGCAGCAACCCATCAAAACCATTGTGGTGCTAGTTCTAGAGAATAGATCTTTTGACCACAAACATGGATCTTTTAATTTTGACTTTAATCAAGTTGTTTTTGGCCAACTAGTCATGCCCTATGTCAGTTTTATTCTCTCCAACATTAACAGGTAGTTGGGAGATTGAGTCTTTTTTGAGTCCTAGAAGATTATTGTTTATTGTAAAGATGGTTGAGGCATACATGTTTACTGTTTATTTAATACTAAACCCACATATAAATTCCATTATGCCCCCTCCCCTTGACCATTTGGTTTGTTTATGTGGATACATTTTTTGTTCTTGAATTTATTGTGAGTTGCTCCTGTGAATATAATTTATTATCTATATTTTCTTGTAGATAATCAATTCTATTTTACAAGACAAAGGAAACAAAAAATGAGTGATAATCATATTATGCTAGTGGAATCATTTGAAAATAATGAGGAAACTATCGTTACTAATGAGGATATTATCGAAAATAATGAGTGTCCTAGGTTAAACGACAAATTACCAAGAGAAGAAAATGACCTTGTCCCTAAAGTTGGAATGAAGTTCAAAACCAAGAATGAAGTTTTTGAATTTTATAAAAGGTATGCTTACCATGTTGGGTTTCCTGTTAAAAGAAGGAATTCAAAGAAGGGTGATGATGGGGTGGTACAATATGTTGGATATGCTTGTAGTCGAGAAGGTAAAAGAAATATTAAATCTAGCACTTCTCTGAACCCTCAACCAACTATTCAGTTAGGGTGTAAAGCTAGACTGACAACATGTTCAGATGTTTTAGGAATATGGCGAATAAGCACGGTCTATCTTGAGCATAACCATAAAACAAGTCCAACCAAATCTAGGTTATATCGATGCAATAGACAATTAAGCGAACATGTGAAGCGATAGCTTGAAGTGAATGATGTAGCTGGAATTCCATTACACAAAAGTTATAACTCAGCTGTTGTTAAAGCTGGTGGATATGAGAATTTCACGTTTGTGGAAAAGGATTGTAGGAATTACATTGACCAGGTGAGGAGGTTAAGACTTGGGGAAGGAGATGCTGTTGCTATTCAAGCTTACTTTTCAAAAATGCAAGCCTTTTGTCTTGATTTTTACTTTAGTTTGGATTTGGATGAAGAGTACCGATTAAAGAACGTCTTCTGGGCTGATAATAGGTGTCGACAAGCATACAAGGAATTTGGCGATGTTGTCACATTTGACACCACATACCTAACCAATAGATACGAAATGCCGTTTGCTCCATTTGTTGGTGTAAATCATCATGGGCAGTCAACACTACTTGGTTGTGGTATAATTTCCAATGAAGACACCCAGACTTTCATGTGGTTGTTTAGGAGATGGCTTGAGTGCATGGAGGGTCAGGCCCCCATAGGAATAATCACAGATCAAGATAGGGCCATGCAAAATGCTATTGAAATAGTCTTCCCTCACACGAAGCATAGATGGTGTTTATGGCATATATTAAAAAAGTTGCCTGAAAAATTTGGTAACTATAGCAACCAGGCTTATATTTTTTCATCCATACATGACGCGGTGTATGAATCACAAAGTCCTGAAGATTTCGAGCAAGCCTGGAATTCAATGATTGACAAATATGAATTGCATGACAACGATTGGTTGTCTGGACTTTATAGAGAAAGAGGTCGTTGGGTCCCATGTTTCTTAAAAACTAGTTTTTGGGCAGATATGTCAACAACGCAACGAAGTGAGGGTACAAACGCATTTTTTGATGGATATGTACACTCGAAAACCTCATTGAAGCAATTTGTTAAACAATATGAGCGGGCAATGAGGTGTAAAGTTGAGAAGGAGTTTCAGGCTGACGTGAAATCATTTTCTCAGATGGTCCCATGTGCAACGAAGTTTGCCATAGAGAAACAATTTCAGGAAGTCTATACAATCTCAAAATTCAAGGAGTTTCAAGAAGAGTTCACTGGGATGATCTATTGCGTGATTGTGTCTGCCGAAGAGGGACTACTAGTGTAACACCCCGTTTCGTTAGGCGTGTCACTATAAGGGTATTCCCGGGATTTCTTTTTTTTTTCCCTATAAGTTCAACATGCGTGATGTATCAAGAACAGTCTTCACATGCAGATACAAACCCCGAGAACCCCAGCCTTGCCCGTTTAACTATCAAGATCAATAATCTTAAACTAAACGAGACATAATACAACGCAACGGATACATTAATATCAAAACATCGTACTTCTTACATAGTATTTTCATAACAAAATACGTAATACAGATCAAATGATAACATTGTTAATATACAACTGTTCATTTACAACCTGTAATACATACTAAAGCCTCCAAACGTTACAACGACTAACAAACTAGGCACCATTGGCCCTCAACCAGCCACATCCTTGCCTCGCAGCAGTCCCTGGCTGGAACATCAAACGTTCCAGGGACATAGCCCAGATTAGATGATAAACATCTAAGTGAAGGCATAAAATAGTTTATACAATGCATGATAGACACAAGCATGGCATACTCAGACAAATGAAAATATGCAAGACACGTCTAACTTGAGACATCACCCTGACATACTTAATCCCTCGAATGTCCCACTGTGGCACACGCTCACCTGGTCTAACGTTAATCCCTCGAGTACACCGTCGTGACACCCGTTCACCTGGTTTAACATTGTTCCCTCGAGTGCCCCAGTGTGACACTCGTTCACCTGGATTAACATTGTCCCAATCTCAAGTAGACCCCATCCCGTCCCACACAGAAAACAACATTGACACGAATATCAATACCTCAATGATATGAAAATCACACGCCATGCACCGACTCTTTTGTAAGTAAAAACAGTTGATGCAATATATCATATGTTTAATATGCAAATGACGACATAAATACATAAGTGAAACGCATAAGCATAGCATCCCGAATTCTGGTGAGACCGTTCACCTAAACCCGCTACACTCACACCAAGACATTTTCCAAACAAGGGTAAAACTAGAGTCAAACCACTCACCTTGAACGAAATTCAAATGCCTCAAATCTTGTGCTGAATCTCAACTTTTGTGCAACTCCTCAAGTTTTTTGACCAAACCACCTCCTTACACGTCCTCACGCGCTACCCAAGTGCTCTGTGCGTGTGATGCTTCACATATGCTTAAAAAGCCCTCTATCTACTAAACCCGAAGCTATCTTATCTGGCACGAACTTCTCACAATTTTGAATGAGAAACCTTTGGTTATGAACCCCTATTTATAGGTTTTGGAAACTTAGCCACCAAGAAACATATATTCTGCAATCATTTCAAATATTTCAAAATCTTTTACAATCATTCCAAATCTTCTAAAGATCTTCTGCAATCATTGTAAATCTTCTAAGATTTTCTATAATCATTTCAAATCTCTAATATCTTTTGCAATCATTCCAAAATCTTCTAATATCTTTTGCAATCATTGTGAATCTTCAAAGATATTATATAGTCATTACCAATTCTTTTAAGATATTATGCAATCATTCCAAATCTTTTAAGATTTTATATAATCATTACCATATCTTCTAAGATATTCTACAATCATTCTAAATCTTCTAAGATTTTATAATCATTGTTATCCAAATCAAATCTTATTCAAATCATATCCAACAAAATCTTATCCAAATCTTATCTTATCCATAAAGTCATCATGAGCCTTCATCTTATCTCTAACGTCATCATAAGGCTTCATCTTATCTCTAATATCATCATGAAACTTCATCTTTATCACTAAGGTCATTTATAAGGCTTTTCCTGAATTTTCCAAATGCCCATAGTAAAAAGGTTTCAATAATTACACTTTGACCTGAACTTTTGGGTAATTGCACTTTAACCCTCTTCAACATGGTCCCCAGACTAATTTTTAATTGTATTTTAGTCCCTAAAAATGAACTAATTACGCTAATACCCCTAATTTTTAGGTAAATTACACTTTTACCCCAACCTCAAAAATTACGATTTTGCCCCTGGCTCAAAAACTGAATTTCTTTTTAAAGACCTTTATAACCCTTTGAAATATCCTAAAACATTCTCTTTAAAATTCTGAAAAAATATCGTTTCGATCTCCCTTTGTCAATTTCAAAAAACTGCACTTAGGCCTGAATCTTCGTTTTGGCTACAAACTCTTTTGTTTCTTCCAAAAACTACTGAAGGGTTACTCTATATGCCAAGTATGAACTTCCTCGGGGTTCCATTGACTTCCCGGATGCCCCGTACGATAATTCGGTATTTCAGCCTAAATCACAATTGCCTTTTTAGCTGTACCGGGAACCGTTCCCGATCTAACTTCTTTTGATGCCTAAAATCATAACTCGTATTACTTGTCGATACTATACCATTTTCCTTGGCTATCTAGGGTCCAGGGTACTTCCTCTGACTAATTCAATCGTCCAAAGTTGCGTTAGTGTATCCTATAGTCCTATTTTTCACAAAGTCCATTTATGCCCTTCACTAAATACCATTTATATCCTCAAATCATTCTTGGGTATTACAACTAGGTATGAGGTACATGGTACGAGAAGAGATTATATTTGAGGAAAGAGTGAGGCACAAAAAATGTGTTGTTGTTTTTAATGAAGAGAAATGTGATATTGTTTGCAGTTGTCACATGTTTGAGTTTAAGGGAATAATTTGCAGACATGTTGTCACAGTTTTGATCCAAAAAGGTGTCAGATCAATACCTGAGAGGTATATTATACGACGATGGAGGAGAGATGTTAGTAGATCCTATATGAGGGTCAAGATTAACTACAACGGTTGGATTAGTACGCCTAGCCAGTTGAGATATGATGAACTATGTAGTGAGTTTGCCAAGGTAGCAGACTTGGTAGCAGACGACGAAGAACAAACTCGGGTAACTATGGAGTGGATCCAATCTCAATTGAATGCATTGAGTATATCCAAAGTGAAGTCGAGCTGTGGTAGTCATATATATATTCTCAACACAATGTGGAAGAACAAGGCCTTGATTGTGGAGAGGCAGCAACAGATACAAGTGGCCAAATATTTGATCCAAGATGCTCGCAGACAAAGGAAGCCCCTAGGAAGCTTTGCAAGAAGGGCCCATTGGAATCAAATACTAAGAAAACGAAGGTATGTTTTGTTATATTTTTTACTAACCTCAAAGTAATATGTTGTGCTCAACTTCTTGATTATAATGGTTGTATATTTGATTTTATGCCCAGGTCGGATCATCAAAAGCAAACAAAGGCAAGACCCCACGACAAAACATTGTTCAATATGTTCAAGCAGTCAATGAAGGTTTTTCACAACATGCACAGTATCACGAGCTTACACCATTGACCCACTCACAACATTTGATGGTAAGTATTTGGATAAGATTAGGTTATAACTTGTGTGTGGACACTAGTGTCCACAAATTCTTGTTCAACACCATTGACCTACACCATTGTTCAACACTTGTTTGCTTTAAATAATTAAAAGATCGATTCAGCTCAGGCCATAAAAAAATTAACACACTAACAGAACTGATAATATATTAAGTGATTCTTTATAGATGTTAATTTAACACACTAGCAACTTCAGATGGAGCTAAGTTGATTTTTAAGAATTTGTTGAACAATATGATTTTTTTTAAGTTGATGCTGAAAATATTTATGGCTTCAGTTAAGAATTTTCAGCAAAGTTAATTTTTAAGAATTCCTGGTTCCTTTGCTGCAGGCTGTCACTCACTATCAAACTAGGAATCCTCATCCCGGAGTGCTTATGTTTGGCACGGGTCAACCCTTTATGCCAATGAACCCACCCTACTGACAACCTGGTGACAACTTACCAGATTTTTGAGATTAAGGTACATATTTTAAGTTATTGTAGTAAGGAATTACATATTTTTGTTTTGCATGGTATTGGAATAATTAATCTTAATTATAGTGTCATTGGTATGTGCTTGATGCATAAATTGTTTATTGTGGTAGACTTAAATTGTTTATTGATGCATAAATTGTTTATTGTGCTAATTTTCTGGTTTCTTGTTCAGAATGGATTCTCAAATCAAGCATGTCCTTGTGGTGAAAGTTATGGGTCGAATAGGATAAAGGGATTAGGTGACCCAGGTGAAAGTCAGAAAGAGAAGCAGGAAGGTTGCGCTCATGTCTTATTTGATATGAAGAATGTACTGATTTTGTATTGAAGCAAGAAGATTATACTAATTTTGTTAGAATGTGACTTAAGAAGTTATTTGAGTTTGACTTGTGGGTTTTGTATTTGTTGTAACATCCTTTGAATTAATATTTTATGATAGTTTTTGAGGATTATGGCAAAATGTAAGTAATGAAATGTTTTACTTTCATTGTGTGCATTGTTTGATTCATAGATTTGATGTAGTCATTAGGACAGGGATTGAATGTCTGAATTTTACTTGTTATTATGCCCATTAAATCGATTGCATTTGTTCACAGCCCCGTCTCAGATCAATTTCAAAACCGGGGATTGCATTTCATTGAGAAATATGAGTATTTTTTGGTTGCCGGATTGTGGAGTAATAGCAAAACTTGCATACTTTTACAGTGTCTTTCAAGTAGACATAAGTGAGTGAGTTGTTCACATTCTCATCTTGCTTCATTGTAACATCATGCTCAATTGGCTTCAATTAGAGGAGCTGTGCATCTAATTATGTTATCCATGAAAATACATTTGTCTCATAGAATGTATTTGCAGGGCATTAAGGGGAATGTTTTATCGTAATAGCAACATGTGTTGCAATCTAATCATATTGTGTCCTGTACTCAGATCAACTCAATTTTAGTTTTTAAAGTTATATTGTACTGTCAACTGGCATGAACTCATGTATATGGTTGAATTGTGATGCTACGTTAGTACGATCATATTATGCTATAAGCATTGAATTTTTTTTGACATTATGACTTGCCTAACAATGGACATGGGACATGGGACTTGCTTCACTCCAACTGTTTAGAATTGGATCATAACGCCACATGCGGCTCATGGTTGATGCTCTAGAAAATCCTCCCAGCACAAAGATACAACCATCAATAGCCCCAACAGCACAGTGCGTCCAATGCATACCACATAAGTTTATCATGTTCCACCTTTGTCAAAACATAAAGCCATTCTTCTATTATTCCAAGTTCTTTTCTGACCTTATAAAGCTCTTGACTTACAATGGCAAATTTCCAGCTCCGTGGGTCCTCATAAAAGCTTGAGGATGTCTTTTGCCTTTTGCAAGTTTCACTCTGTGGTACTACATTCATTCTTAATAACTTTTTATACCTAAATGTACTAATAACTAAACACCAACACAGAAAGCAATTCATTTCACGATGAGAAACAGTACATGTCTAATAACTTTTTATACACTAATTACAATAAAGCTAAATACCTAAATGTACTACATTCATTCTTCATTAGCCATATCCATAAAATAAACAAGAAGCAACTCAATCCTAACACTATTATACATCTTACAAATTTGGTCCTATACTCTTGGACCTTAATTTTTAATTGAAAATTTTCTTCTATTAGACACATGTGGTCTTTCTGGAGCTTTAGTATCTTCGCTTTTCTCCTGACAGCTTTTTCTTCAAAGACCCTCACATGTTATTGTAGTTTTCTCTCTTTTGCAGCCATTTCTGTCTTGTTACGTTTCAATGTATCCAATACAACTCCACATAATGCTTTCTCACGATCTGTTCTTTCATCATCGATCCACTGAAACCACTTGCAATCATCATCCTGTTCACAAAACCATCCAACAATTAATTTTGTTCACATTAACAAAATAATTTGATTTATAAGTTAACAATTTACCTTCCAGAATCGGCATCTCAAAAATTTTCTTCCGGGATTACTTTTAGTCCATGATGTATAGGAACAGACAGGTACACCATGCTCACACATGATTCCATGATAAGAGGTAGAAGAGTTCATTGAAACATCACTCATTTCCAAATTGGAATTCATCTTAACTAAAAAGTACAGTTTGCAAAGTATGATTTAGTTAAAGGGGTTGTGAGCATAAATCATGCGAATTTGCCACACTTGAACAACAAGTGATAAGAAAGAACTGAAGTAGAGAGACTATCAGAATTCAAGCCAAAAGCTCAATAATCCTAATGACCAATCATATCTTTCTTTAGAAGCCCATGACTTACACTAATTGTTTTCGAAAAATACAATAGATACTGTGAAACCTTGGATGATTTTAAATGTTTAGTGTTCTAGGAAATTATGGGAAATATAGGATAGTTGATACTAATGGTATGGGAAAGATGAGAATTTGTTACTGATAGGTTTCTAGAAACCAATTGTCTCTTTGAGTTCTACCCTTAATTAGTGTCGATGAGCTATCACCCACTCGAGAATGACCATGATGTTGGCAAGTGACATGCTATCAAATCTTGGCTCGACCTTAGTTGAGTTGGTGAAGTCTGTGCGCCCATTTTTCGTTGAGTGCCAAATTTAGACGGACAATTTAGGTGATGGTATGAGATATTGGGTCTTGATATGTATCAACCCCCCCTTGTTCGAGAGGATCTGCCCTCAAATCCAAGCCTTCATATTGCTGCCAATCACAGTTTACACTTTTTTTTTTTTTTTGTTGAAGTCTTGTACTCGTGAATCTAAATTTAGAGCAATAGTATCTGAACTTGAGTTTAATTTTGTAAAATTATGTGATATTTCTTGATCATGTTGGCTCATGTCACCTTTACCAACCAAAGAAACTGCTGAAGGGGGACGGGGGCCAAAACCAATTTCACCAAAGTGTCTCCTTGGTCAAATATTACTGCATAAAGCTTGCTTAGCATGTTGGCATCATCCTAATAGCTAATTGCTAATTAAACACTGACAAAACAAAAGTATAAAGCTAATTGGTAATAGTAATTATTAATTTACTATGATTTCTAGCAAAATAAATTAGTATCATGTACAACCACAAAATGTGACACCAAATCCACCATTCTGTCCACTAGTTGGATGGATAAACATAGGCTTTCTAATCACTGAGACAAATGTATGTGCATCATATATTAAAATTACTAAATCTATTCACTGAGACAAATTAATTAATGTGCATCATAAACATTTTCAATTAAACTTACTTATATGTATGCTAAACTTATGGAGGACCTGGAGGCTTCACGCGGACCTGGAGGCTTCACGCGGTGGAGAGACACCGAGGCTTCGTACGCCGAAGGTCAAGACCGAGAGATAGGGGGATCAGACTTTGGAGAGGTCAGATCCAGACCAGCGAGAGGCAGAGAGAGGCTAGCGGTGTTAAGGACGCCAAAGATTTGCCATCAGATCCAGACCAGCGAGAGGTAGAGATTTGGTGGAGAATGCAACGTGGCGGCGGAGGAGAGACGGATCCTATAGTTGCTGGAGACACGGCGACGAAGGCGAAGAGACAGAGAGATGGGGAGGTCGAGCTCGACAGAGAGAGAGGGAGGTCGAGGTCAAGGGCGAGAGGGAGAGGGCGAGGTCGACGGCTTGTAGTGAAGAGATAGAGTGGGAGGTCGAGGTCGAGGGCGAAAGGGAGAAGGGGAGGTCCGACAGAGAGAGGGCGAGGTCGACGACTTGCAGTGAAGAGACAGAGTTGAGGGTTGAGGTCGACGTCGAGAGTGAGAGAGAGAGAGAGGGAGGTTCGAGAGAGAGAGGAGGCAAATTTGTGGGTCTCCCAGTTTGAGCGGGGATTCAAAATAATTGGGCAAAAAATTAGCCTTCAAATTATCGTGAGAATTTAGTTTAAATCTCGCGAATATCCCACATTGTCAACAATATTGTCGGCCACATTGGCCGTATAGTATTGTCCAAGAAATAAATTGATTCGAAAATATAGATTTAAAAATATAATTAAAATAATAAAAAATTTAAATGTGATATAATAAAAATATTAGAGTAGGAGAGATTAAATTGATTTAAAAATATAAATATAAAAATGTAATTGAAATGATAAAAAATTTAAATAAATATATAAAAAAATACATAAAAATAAGAAGACAAAAATATAGATTTTATCGTTAAAATTCACTTACCAGAAAAAGTCGCAGTCACGTCAACGGGATGTCTCAAATCATGGCCCGACCCGAATAAGAGAAAATTCCAATTCCCTGCCGGGTCTCGCACCACAATCATAATCATATGGAGGTTCGGTGAATCGATCCAATTTCAACCGTTGTGAGAAAGAACTGGAAGGAGCCGGACATGGCTGCCAATTTCTGGACTTCATCGCACTAGTGAGTGGTTTGTTTTTAGGGTTTTATTTCCAATCTTATTAGGGTTTTATTAACATGTTTTGTTTGAGCTTTCTTTTCTGTTTTTCTCCCCGAAATTGCATTGTGTTGACGCAGCAAACAGCTTCTGGACCAAGAAGAGGTGGATGTTGTGCACCCTCTTGACAGGGAAAAGGGCATCACTCTCGAAGATTTCAAGCTTATTAAGCTTCACATGACCAATTGTATTTCCTCTCTCTCTCTCTCTCTCTCTCTCTCTATGTGTATATATTTATATGTATATAAAGTCACGCATTCAGAAACATGAATATTATGATGTTAAAGTTGCGTAATTTTTTTCACAAGGATTGTTATTAAGCTTGTTCTTGGAAAATTGTTTTTATATTATCTGGAATTCTGGATTCTCGAGCATGAGAAAGAAGCTATTAAGCGGGCATACAGGATGTATCAACATTAAGATTTGAAAACTTCCCAATTGCCCGACCTATTTACAATCCTAAATTGGGTCATCTGAAACAACTGAGTCTACATTTGTTCAAGGATTAATGTTATCTAGATTTATTGAAGGACTTGTTTTGCTCGGTTATTGGAGGACTTTTCATGTTTAAAATGCTTGCTTCACTAAAAACTCATGCTTTCATACAATAAAATAAAAAAGAACATCATGCTTACTATTGATTTGCTTGTGGCTTGATTCCTTGTTTTCTGGAGGCAGTTAGATTGTTTTGAAAATAACTTGCTGCACTTGTGATTTTGTGGGGTATCCTTTCCTTTCTGATGTCATCAGTTTGAAAAGGTTGTTCTACATTTTGCCAGCAAAATCTGCTTGCCGACCATACTGTAAAGTTCGAAATATCCGAACTTTTTACTATCCAATTGCAGCAGCAACAATAGTTTCTATAATTGCTTCAGATGATTTCTGTTGAATTGCCGCAGCAATAACTCCCTTTTTGTATCTTATAGACACTTCTGTGCATGAATAGATACGCATGCTGAAGTGTTCATACATTTGCATGCAACTCTTCTTACAATCTTACTATTTTTTTCCATTTTTCTTATATTGCTAAAAACTTATAGGAATGTAGGAATTTGTTTTCTCAGACCTTTTCTTTCTGTATACTTCCACTGGATTTTCTCAGTTGATAATGTTTCTTGGGGAAATGAAACTTCTTGAATACCAGCCCCTTTTTCATATAAAATAAAATTCTTGAACATTTGTTGTGTTTATGAGAATTATATGAAATGCAGACTGACCTGCTTAAGTATCCATATATGCCAGTAATCTTGTTTTGTACAAGCTGATTATCTGTATTTTACTTTTTTTCTCAGGCATTGGGAGGTTGGCTCATGGTGTGAAAGTGAGGCAAAGGTTTGGCTTCATTTTCTGTTCTTTCATATTTTTTTTATAATATATAAGTTGTATATTCCTTCCAAGGAACAGAGAGAAAAAGAATATCAGTTAAACCATTGGTTTCAGCTCGTCATCACAGTTTGAAGTAAGGTGTTTGATTGTTATTTTGCTATGAAGGTTAACAAGCTAAGGATAAATCTGTGGTATTTCCCATTGTTTTGTGAACTGCTTCATGTAAGGATTCATAAAATCTTTCAGGTTTTAGGGTTATGGCATTTTAGTCTTTTGAATTGCTCAGTAAATCTTGAAAGTGTACTGTATGGCTATTAAATTGTTCCATGTTTCTTCTAGGGCACCTTCAAACTTTCATTTCAAGTCATCTAAATGACTTCTGTAATCATTCGTCTGGATATTTATTGAAAACAAAAAACCATCTTCAAGCTGTTTTGTCCTATAAGGAACTTGGTGGGAAACCCTTGAACATGACATGGAGTCTAATAGCCTTATAGAAGATATGACCATGGATAGAGATGGTTGGAAATCTAGAATTTATGTATTCAACCTTCATATAGTGGGATTAAAGCTTGTGATTGTTGTTGTATTTTTGTAATCACAACTATTATGTGTTGTGGAAAACTTTTTCTTGATCCTCATACAGTAATTGATGGATCTCTAATATGTTAGTTGATCTTTCAGGGTCGTAGCTACTGCTGTTACATACATGAGGCGGGTTTACACCAAGTACGTTGTACAGTTTCCTTCAGTAATGAACTTTGCTTGTGTCTGACTTGTTCATCATGTTTTATGAAATTTGTAATATATATATCTATATGCAATATATAGAATTCTTTCAGAACCTTTGCTTGTTTCATCTAAGAATCGTGTCTCAACTGTCGACATTCTGTTTAAACGAAAACATGCCTCTGGATATTCATTTTGAATTGACTATTTGAATCTGTAAAATTGAAATCAAACATCCTGTTCTTACTCAGCTAAATAAATAAATATCTGATTCAGTCTTTTTCATGATGTAGGCTTGGCATTTAAAATAAAACATTGAATTTTGATTGTCTCCTATAGTACCCATTTTCTTAGTCAGATTCCCTTCCAAGATATTTTTTGTTAGAATATAATATTATATTGTAATATTATTTAATTGTTAATATAATTTAAGTTACTATATAATATAATATTATAATATATAATATTTATTATCATGTAATGTATAATATATAATGAAATGTTATATTGTATTATGATATAATAAGACTGGGAATGTTGGGTTTTGCTCTTCTCTTGGGCGAATTTCAAGTGTCAAATTGCTTATGCTGCCCTCAACCACTCTTTCTAAACATATTCCAGGCTGTTCAGGAGAAAAGTCCCTTATTCCTTGTAGTGTTAGCATTGTCATGAACCTAGGGTTTACCCTAGGGTTGAATTGAGAATCGTAAGGATCCGATAGAAGTAAGATCAAGAACAAAATGATTGGAGAGGGAAATTGGACAGTAATGGGGGAAGAAATTAGAGAGAAATGAGGGAGAGTAGCAGCGAGAAACAAGAGGGAGATTTGAGAGAATTCTAGAGAGAAAAATGAGAATTTCATTCAATCAATTCAAGCATAAAATCCATCTGATTACAGTAGCCCTTTATATAGGCATATTTGATTGCATAACCACCCCCATGTTTCTAACTAATTGTTAAAATATCTCCTAACAATTATCATAACCCTATTACTATATTACCCTTTTAATGCTCCTTGGCTCATGACAATTCCCCCCTCCTTGAAAGAGTTCTTGTCCCCAAAGAACTTGCAGGAAGTAGCCATAGCTTCATCCAATTCCCGTCTTCTCTATCTGATTTTTCTTTCTTTCTTTCTTTCTTTCTCCTTCTAGGTCTCTTCTTCTTCCTCGTTCTTAAGTGTCCAATATCAATCCCAGTCGTAATTTGGCCTAGAACTTCAATAGGAGCAACCTGATAGAGTTAAAGTTCAATACACTCAACCTTCTACAATAGCTGTTCAATCAAGATTGGTCTCCACCTTAAGAACACAATCAACCATTGGTTCATCCCACCTTGTAGTAAACAACAACTTGGATTTTCCAGTAGAAGTAAAAACCTACACAGCAGCGAGAGTTTTGTTTCCCTCAGCAAAACCTTCGACTTCTTCAGCTATCCCCCTTAGCTTTCCTCTAGCTAGTGTTGTTTTCACCTTCTCGTTGCCTATTTTAACCCAAAGTCAAGGGCAACTCAACTTGCTTCTGTACCAAAGTCCCATTGAAAGAATGTCTTTCTCAACCTCTAGCTTCTTCCTTAATGCCGGTCCAAGTTCATCAGTCTTAGAATTAGTTTCCGTAGAGCCAATATAAGCTTGTTCAGTTCCTAATTGTTCAATCAGACCTTCTTCAACTGCATGTGGACCTTCACATGGATAGATGTTACAGGCATTGCCATTCTTAGGTCCAATCTGTTTAACAATCAACTTATCTAATGGATCCAAGTTTTGTTCCAAAATTTAAGGAAATGCTCCAACACCATCATCCTCACTGATGGATGGTCCTTTAGTCAGATTTTTCTGATCCCATGTTGTTCCATCAGCATCTCTATCTCTTTGTTTCTTCTTCAGTGCTTCCAATGTTAATTCATGGAGCCTGGCACTATCAGCAGCATGCTTGAGAGTCCTAGGCTGAAACACCGTCACCATTGGTCTCAACTCTTCATTCAAGCCAATTATGAAGCTTGAAATGAAATAAGCCTCTGCCAAATAGGGGTTATGATTGAGCATCAAGGCCATCAGTTCTTCAAACCTCAATTGGTACTCCCTCACTGACCCTACCTGCCTTGCCTAATTTTGTTGAACTCTTCCACCACATTAGACAATCCCCAACTCCAAACCTCTCCTTAGGCTACCCCATTTTAAGGGACTCCTCTTGATTAGAACTTTCGCGATAATCATCTACAAGATTTCTTCTCAGTTTATCGAATAATTCAACGAGAAAGATGACGTTTGTTCCTTTCTAACCAAAAGGGGACGATCGGAGGCGGGGCGCGGGCTCCGGCGACGGGTCCATCTGGGGGGCAGCTGGCACCTGCAAGCACTCTGACAGTCGAGTGAGTAGGAGAGTAAAATGAGGCAGTGTATTAGTAGGTCAGAGATGAGAATATACCTTGGCTCTGGAGAGAGTTGGTTGATATAGAAAGAGGAGATATCCTCCTGCATGCATGAGACGTGAGTTTACAGGTGAAGAGACTGGGTATCCGGCACCAGGGGAGGTTCCCAGGTGGTAGCATGGTGGTGGCGGGACCCTCATTAATGTGGATGGGATCTGAGATGGATGTGCGGATATCCAGTGAGAGCCATAATGACGTTATGGTAAGCTGGTGTTGGGTCAAGGCTAGGTCCAGAAGGAAGACCAGATCGGACCGAGATTGGGCCTAAAGAGAGAGCCGAGATTGGGCTCAAACAGTCCACAGCCCCCCAGGTCGAATGCTCGAGAAGCAAGCGTTCGAACTAGAGAAGGGAAAGTTTGGGCAATCTGGTGTGCCTGTCTGATACAAGGCACAACTTGATAGGGTTGAGGCGGACTCGGAAGTCAAATCGAGGTAGACTCGAGGTTCGGCGTGCCTGTCTAATACAAGGCACAACCTTGGAATCGGACAGAGATAGACTCGAGGTCCTGTGACAGACTGCATCGACCTAGGTCCGTAGCACTGCAAACGGGGAACCGAGGTGAGCTCAAGGTCCTGTGACGGACTGCGTCGACCTAGGTCTGGAGCACTGCAAAACGGGGGACCGAGGAGGGCTCGAGATCCTGTGACGGACCACGTCGACCTAGGTCCGTGGCACTGCAAACGGGGGATCAAGGCGGGCTTAAGGTCCTGTGACGGACCGCGTCAACCTAGGTTTAGAGCACTGCAAAACGGGGGACCGAGGCGGGCTCGAGGTCCTGTGACGGACCCGTCAACCTAGGTCCGAAGAAATGCTAACGGGGGATCGAGACAGGCTCGAGGTCCTGTGGCGAACCGCGTCGACCTAGGTCCAAAGCACTGCAAAATGGGGGACCGAGGCGGACTCGAGGTCTTGTGACGTACCGTGTCAACTTAGGTCTGTAGCACTGCAAATGGGGGACTGAGGCGAGCTCGAAGATCCTGTGACGGACCGTGTCGACCTAGGTCCGGAGCACTGCAAATAGGGAACCGAGGCGGGCTCGAGGTCTTGTGACAGATCCCGTCGACCTAGGTCTGGAGCACTGCAAATGGGGGACCGAGGCGGGCTCGAGGTCTTATGATGGACCGCGTCGACCTAGGTCCGAAGCACTGTAAATGGGGGACCAAGGCGGGCTCGAGGTCCTGTGACGGACCGCGTCGACCTAGGTCCGAAGCACTGTAAATGGGGGACCGAGGTGGGCTCGAGGTCCTGTGACAGACCGCGTCGACCTAAGTCTAGAACATTGCAAATAGGGGACTGAGGTGGACTCGAGGTCTTATGACGGACCATGTCGACCTTGGTCCACATCACTGTAAATGGGGGACCGAGGCGGACTCGAGGTCCTGTGACAGACCGCATCAACCTAGATCCAAAGCACTACAAATAGAGGACCGAGGTGGGCTCAAGGTCCTACTAATACTTGTATTGAATGAGTTACGAATAATAAAATGAAAAATTCTTGGGTACCTTATATTTAGTGGGTCGAGTGAGTCTGAGGTGACCCAAGATCTGTTTATGCTATGCCTGTTTGATACAAGGCTATCTTCAAGAAGAGTGGCCGAGGTTACTCGGGGCCGGGGCTAGACTGAGGAAGCTTGAGGTCTACCAATGCCTGTTTGATACAAGGCTATCTTCAGGGAGAGTAGCTGAGGTTACATGACGCCGAGGCTAGACCGAGGAAGCTCAAGGTCTGCCAATGCCTGTTTGATATAAGGCTATCTTCAGGGAGAGTGGCCGAGGTTACTCGAGCTCGGGGCTAGACCGAGGAAGCTCGAGGTCGGGAAATAGTTGCTTAGCTATAATATCTCCATAGGCTAGCTGCGTTCCATGACCTGGGCAGGGGCCTTCTTGGAAGTTCGGCCAAGTGGTAAGTTTCGTTACCGAAGTTGTTGGTGACTCAGTAAGGGTCTTCCCAGTTAGCACCGAGCTTTCCTTGTGCGGGTTGTTTTCTTGGACCTTCAATCTTCTTTAGGACTAAATCTCCTTCTTCAAATTGTTGAGGACGAACTCCTTTGTTGTATTTCCAAGCTACTTTTTATTTGGTGGCATGTTCACGAATTTGGGCCTGGTCTCGAATTTCCTAGACGAGGTCGAGGTCAGCTCATTGTTTTTCATTGTTGGTGTCTTCTCGAAAGTACTGTAGTCTGGGGCTAGGTTCCTCAATCTCGACTGGGATCATAACTTCTGACCCATAAGTGAGTCGAAAAGCGGTTTCCCTGGTCAAGGTTTGAGCTGTGGTGTGGTATGACCACAATACCATGGGGAGTTCTTTTGGCCATGTGCCCTTGGCGCCATTGAATCGCTTTTTTAGACTAGCTAAGATGACCTTGTTGGCGGCTTCTGCTTGGCTGTTGGTTTGAGGGTGTTCAACTGGGGTGAAGACCTAGTGGATGTCGAGCTCCTAATAGAAGTCCCGGAGCTTGCTGTTGGTTTTTGGTTAACTTAGTGAGTTGATTTTGAAGTTGTTGAACCGTCTGAAGAAGGACTTCTATGACGGCTGGGTTTTGCGGGAGATGGTCGGCGTTATTCAGTTCTTGGGCAGGGATGCTTCTGGTTCGCACCATGGTATGATAACGAGGAGGTTGGCTTAGAGGCTCTCGTGAAAGTTATGGGGTAGGTAAGTTTTATCGGGCCCCACGATAGGCACCAAATGTTCCTTCCTGACCAAAGGGGGATAATCGGAGGCGAGGCGCGAGCTCCGGCAACGAGTCCGTCCGGGGGGTGACTGGCATCTGCAAGCACTCTGACGGTCGAGTGAGTAGGAGAATAAAATGAGACAGTGTATCTATAGGTCAGAGATGAGAACATACCTTGGCTTTTGAGAGAGGTGGTTGATATAGAAGGAGGAGATGTCCTCCTGCATGCATGAAACATGCGTTTGCAGGTGATGGGATTGGGTATCCGGCATTGGGGGAGGTTCCCAGGTGGTAGCATGGTGGCGACGAAACCTTCATTAATGTGGATGAGATCCGCCATTAATGAGGATGGAATCTGAAATAGCTGCGCGGATATCCAATGAGAGTCATAATGATGCCGTGGCAGGCTGGCACTGGGCCAAGGCTAGGTCCGGAAGGAAGACCGGAGAAGGCCGAGATTAAGCCTAAGGAGAGGGCCGAGATTGGGCCCGGACAATCCAACGCTATACCTTTTAGTCAACATCCTTGCAAGCTCCTGCAGTTGCTCTCATAGTACTCAACCCCATTCCACGCATGATTCGTGTATCACTTTTCTTGTTTCCTTGTCCAATGGGCTGGACTCATTATCAAATTTCTTTTCCCCTATCTCATGATTTTGGCCAAAATCTTCATGATTTTTGCCTCCAATTGGAAATACAACCTCTTTCTACTATAATTGAGACCCCATTTGTTTCATGTGTGCCTTGCTCCCTATGGCCGACATCTCGTGAACATGACACTTCGAATACCAAGGGGGGTTCTGTATATACCGCTCTTCTTCAAACAAGTTAACCAAAATTCAAAACCGAAATCAACCTTTGTTTCCCTTGACTCGCAGTCTAGAATTCAATTGGAATCACCTCCTATGGAATCCTCTTCACTAATTCGCTGATATTAGTTGTTGGACTTCTAATCACTGAAATTGATTGCCCCAACCTTTAACTCAAATTTGTCGAAATCGCCGAAGTTCACTAGAATATGCTTTGCACTTCCACTTCGCAAGATTACCAGATTTCACAACCAAGAGACACAGAATTCTGCTCTGGAACTTGTTGTATGAGTCGTCAAAAGCACTGTCGAAGCCTATTGGCCCAGTCGCCTTCAAATTTCACGGCCTCTATTTCAGCCAACACTCCCCTCGTCTTGCGTCAAAATTAATTCCGAGATTCAACCGAAAATCACCTAGTTGTTTCTCTGTCTCGAACGCCAAACTTCATCGGAATAGTCAGAATTGCACACTAGTATCGCCTGAGCTGCTCGCTTCCCTTGATTAACTGTAAGGATGTCAAAATGTGCAACCAAGAATTAACCTCTCGCCTTCTTGTATTGCAATTGTAGTAGCCGAAGTCCCTCGTTTCTGTCACGGCTAAGGAATTTTGCACAATTTGAATCAAAAGCCCAAATTACTCTTGTGACTCGATCAGCCTCTACTTCCCTTAAATCGAATTGAAACCACAGTCGAGGCTAAATGGATTTGCTACTGAAACCGAAATTCTTAGTTGAGAATCAACCTCCCGCTTCGCTTCCAAGTACACATCAACAGTTACCAAAATTCACCTTACTAAATCGCACTCCTATCTAGTTCGCCTTCTGTTATGACTGCACATGCAACGACTAGATCTGGAACCCCAATTAAAATCACAGGTCCTGTTTCACCTTTGAAATCGCAACAGCCAAAGCCAAGATTGATCGGTTGCCTTGTTCACATGCATGCCTTTCTTCTCGTTATCTCCTTTCACTCAAAGTGAATTCAAGGTCGTTGGTGTAGTCGCTACCCAATCATCGACCACTGGACCAATGGAGTCACCTCAAGCCCCGCTGCCTCGATTGTGTACTTCCTTTAAACTCTCTTGCCTAAGTCGCCTAAGTCCACAACAATTGCGCCTTATATCGTCAAACTGCTTCACCCTCTAACGGACTCACCCCCCTTTGGAACGTCTACTACTGTTGCGGATGCCTGGTGGTCCACTTAACTCTCCATCGAATTGTCGCTTCTCACAAACAACATTCATTCGCGTCCGCTTCTCACAAACGACAGTCGTCCGCTTCTCTAGTGTGCTCGCCACTTAACCCACCCCCATCCGACTGCAAGACTGCTAGCTTTGGTCGAAATCACCTTCCAATCCAAATGAGTAACACACTGCTGAGCCCCAATCGGATTCGCCTTCAAATCGGAGCCGCAACAAAAACACAGCCGAGGATGGTACTGCTCTGATACCAATTTGTTATGAACCTAGGGTTTAGCCTAGGGTTGGATTGGGAATCGGAAGGATCCGATAGAAGTAAGATCAATAACAGAATAATTGGAGAGGAAAATTGGATGGAAATGGGGGAAGAAATTAGAGAGAAATGAGAGAGAGTAACAGAGAGAAACGAGAGGGAGATTGGAGAGAATTCTAGAGAGAGAAATGAGAATTTCATTCAATCAATTCAAGCATAAAATCCATTTGATTACAGTAGCCCTTTATATAGGCATATATGATTGCGTATCCACCCCCATGCTTCTAATTAATTGCTAAAATATCTCCTAATAATTATCATAAGCCTATTACTATATTACCCTTTTAGTGCTCCTTGGGTCATGACAAGCCTTTCCTGTTGTTATCCTGTTGGTTCATCTGTATGGCAAGTCATTGTTCAAGAGTTAAACTTATCAGCAAGTTCCTATGAGGATAACTTTATTGCAGAAATATCTTGAGCAAAGCAGATTTAGAGAATCGTATTGTTCCTCAAAGACATCTCACAATGTAAAAATTAATCCCAACTGGAATCTGAAGGAGATTTTATTAACTTCTGGCACGACCTTTATCTCCTGTGGCTAACTTTCCATATAATTTCTCTGGGAACATGAGAGGGTGTTTGTTAGGAAATTACTGTATATAGTCGTTTAGATGCTTGCAGTCTTCTGAAATTTATGTCATTCAAATTTTTAGAGGTTCTGTATTTCCATGTCTTACTGGATGATTCCTCTCTCTCTCTCAGGAAAAGTATGACTGAGTATGATCCGCGCCTGGTGGCTCCAACCTGCTTGTACTTGGCATCAAAAGCAGAAGAAAGCATGGTGCAGGCCAGAATTCTTGTATATTACATCAAAAAAATATGTAATACTTTCTATAATTGCTCCTGATGATAGATCAGCAGCTACTGAATTAACTGAATTAGAAAGGAAGAATATTCCATTTAGTATTGCAATCACTGAGAAATCTGCCATTTTCGTTTTGCAGATTCAGATGAGAAGTATAAATATGACATCAAGGACATACTTGAGATGGAAATGAAGATTTTGGAAGCACTTAATTATTACTTAGTTGTGTTCCATCCTTACCATGCACTATCTCAGTATGTATTTCTTTCACATCTAATAGATCCGCATTTGGTATAAAGTGGTTCGACCATCTCAATCATGATCCATCTCTACCATCTCAATCATAATCCATCTCTTCAAAAAATCAGTGCTAGGGATTGTGAGAAAACATTATTGGTAGCTGTTACCACATCTTAAGCCATTCTAGTGGTCATCGTGTTCTGTTCCAACTCATTTAATTTATAAGCCTAAAATTCTGAACAATCCAGATTTTTTTTGTGTTGGTCATTTTTAAAAAGTAATCTTAATCTCTTCTATACTGTGACATATTCATTAATTTGAGTATAGACAACACCAGATATTTAGCTCCTCTTTATTCCTGTATTTATTATTTTTATTTACTTGCAACTTCTGTAACTTCATCAAGAAGCTTTATCAGATTCTTGTATGATTCTTAGAGGCCTAATGACAGGGAGAGAACAGTTAGACTGATTTCAAGCTTTTCTAGGCATCACTGGTGCTAATTAGCCACCTCAGCTTCATCTTTTCCCGTGTTCTTTTAATTTAACATTTGTTTTCAATCTCTCTCTCACGATTTTTCCTTTTTTTTCTCCCACTCATTTTGGCAGGTTGCTTCAAGATGCCAGCATGAATGATACAAGTCATATATGTTGGTAAAACCCTGATTATACATACAGTGATTTTGCTGGTGGTTTCTGCCCTTTCATGTCTTCTTCTTCTTCTTGTGGGTGTGTCAAACTGATTGTGTATGAATTGTGTAATAATATAATTAAATCAAGAATTATGGGAGTGGATGATAGTACTGAAAGATAGAGCAACAAGACTACAAAGGAAGAGGGCAAAGTAAGAGCATTCCAATGGCAAGATATATTCGATTTACCACCTCTTTTGGTTACAGCCCATAATATATATAGTCAAATCCTTTTAGGACAAGGATAAATGAGACTGAACAAATGTGGGCTTTTTGTAGAAATGATCTCATGACCCATAAATTGTGGGTCCGTGACTAGCACCAAGTTTCTAGCAAGTATTGGTGCAAGGGGAATGATTACCCCTGTAAGAAGCTACTTGGAAGGATTGTCAATAATTCTCCAAGCTAGGTCCTGATCTCAACCTTGAGGAGAAGGTGGTTTTTGATGAGGGAAGGAATTATACAAGAAGGATCAGCATCAGAGACCACTGATGGCCTACTGCCGAGCAAGTTCTACCATTTAGAAGTCCAGCTAGATTGAGGAAGGCCCATGTTTGAGGTCACTCCATGTTTTAGAAGGGGGTAGTTCTAGAAGAGATTGTCTCTCTTAAATATTTCTAACAGCTGTTGAGTGGGAAGTTACGACTGTTAGGTCAAGTTGTTAGTTTGCTAGAATGTTATCTACAACTGTTAGGCTCCATAACTGAGTCACCAATGTAATGAGAAGATTATCCATCAATTCAAGTTTGTGGTTCTTCTTTCTACCTGTCTTTGAGATCAGATCGTTAGCTCATATTCATTGGGCTCCATAACTGAGTCACCAATGTAATGAGAAGATTATCCATCAATTCAAGTTTGTGGTTCTTCTTTCTACCTGTCTTTGAGATCAGATCGTTAGCTCATATTCATTGGGCTCCATAACTGAGTCACCAATGTAATGAGAAGATTATCCATCAATTCAAGTTTGTGGTTCTTCTTTCTACCTGTCTTTGAGATCAGATCGTTAGCTCATATTCATTGCCCACTTGTGTTAGGGTGAGTGTTTACGGGCAAGAACTGTGATTTCTGTACTTTTTATGCTAGACTGCTTTGCTTCTTCTGGAGCCCTTAACAAAATTATATAGGATAGATTTGCAAAATAGTTTCAAGTTAAAAACTTAATATCTAAAATTATCTATGTCTACTGAGCAGATACTTAAGTAATTGTTTTCCCCTATCGGAGAAGACTTCCTAGTTTTCTTTCCCTTTTTTTTTTTTTTTTTTTCTTTTTTTGTGTGTTTCCTGTTTTATTTTTCCCTGTTCCTTTATCAGTTAAAAGTACTTAATAACTCTACTTGGATAAAGTCCTGGTTCGCTTTACTTTTAGAAGGCATTTTTTGGGACAATTTTGATCTACAAAGAATGGTTTATTTTACCCTAATGCTTGTTTATTTCATGATCAAAATTTGATCCTTACAGGGGAATTATCAATGACACATACAAGATGGATCTAATTCTCATACATCCTCCACACTTGATCACACTAGCTTGCATATATGTTGCAAGTGTGCTCCAAGATAAAGAAAGCACTGTCTGGTTTGAAGAGCTTCGAGTTGATATGAATGTGGTAGGTCTTTAAAGTTGAATTTTCTCCATGTCATACAATGAACATACAATATAAGACTGTTAAAAAAAAAAAAAACCATAATTTTTAGATGTCAAACATGCCATTCACATAAAAATAACTTGGAAAAAGAAAAGATACAAAAAGCGAATATATTACTTAACAAAAGAATCAATAAAGGCTAGAATAAACCAAGAATTTACACATATCATTATAACCAAGAAGTCATCCATCATCATCTAACACAAAGCGCCTAGAAATATATGCAAAAAAAATACACGTCCTAACCCCAATTGGAACCACCTTCTATGTTTTTGTTATCATCATCTTGATCTTCATTTACTCCATTTTCTTAATTCACATCTGATTTTGGTTAATCCAGTGAGAGGTTAGCAACATCAAGTACCCTTACATCAAGTGAGTCAAGACTTTGGCAACCTCAAAGCACCCCTTCATCTAGAAGCTAGTCAAAACTATCTCCTACTGTATCCCACTTAATAAGCTTTTGGTATCTAGGGGGTACTCCTTGATAGAAAATAAGGTTGGAATGGATGAATCCTGAAAAAAAAAAAAAAAAAGAACTTTTGAATTGCATTTTGACCAGGCACGCTGAGTGTGACCAATTTTTTTATATGGATGTGTCCAGTGTAATGACACCGTATCCAATAGAAAAAAACAAAATACTAAAATAATCAGGCACTCCAAGCAGCATGCATGAGATGTGTCCATTTTGTGCTGCAAAGTGTCCATGCTTTCAATTTGATATAATCTGATGACTCATTCACCCATTAGCAAACGTTTGTTGTTATTCCTTCAGGCCCTTTTGGATGTCTCACTAGGTTGTGCTATTGCATTTTTCTGCTTATATCAGGAGTTCAAGTTCATGGCCTAGGAGCTCAATATGGTCCAGGATTTGTTTAACTCCTAAAATTTTGCAATATGGTTGCATGTTTCTATAGTATTTTACCATAAGTGTCTAGGAAACATTCATAATGGCATACTATTTCATCATTTGAGATCCTATTCCTATAAATGAAGGCCCTTTCTTTCATGTGCGGATAGCATAAGCAGAAACGGAGCTTAATAGCCTGCTATAAATTTCTCTGCTTCTGTTGAGGAGCGATGTATTTGCTTTCATCCTAAATCTTATTATGTATTTTGACAGGTGAAAAACATTGCAATGGAGATACTAGATTTCTATGACAGCCACCTAAAGATCGGAGACGAGAGGGTAAATGCTGCCATGAACAAGCTTCCCCCAAAACCATAGATTGTTGGCTCATCAGCTACTCCCTTTGTAAATACCTTTCATGGTAACATATTTACTGGGACTTGTGGTCTTATTATTGAGTAGCAACTTTCTTGTTGGCGGGCTACATTGATCGGTGTGGTCCAGGCAGGGTAGCTTTTGTTGTGAGATTACTGTGTGATATTCATGAGAAAAATGGCAGGCACTAACAATAGTTCATCAGAGTCCTCTTCAATGGGAAGTTGGAGTTGATCAGTTTGTAGCATGGCTTAAAATGTTTGGCTGTCAAAGCTTGTAGATATCTTCTTTGACAATAGAGTCCCTTGAGAACAGAACAATCTTCCATGGCATGTTAGGCCTTTTGTAAATCAGCAGATCTTAATGTAGCTTCAAGTGTGTTAAGAGTTACTAGCATTGACTTCTCTCTTGAGTAGTTAGTCACTGGAAGGTGAGATGAGCATACTTATGTTCTGAAAGTTATTCTGACTTTGCTTTTAAAATTTTTGTGGAATTCTGATCTTCCAGATCATTTTCTCAAGACAAAAGTGGCTGTAGTTCTGTATCCATGCAGATGCAGATGGCATAAAGAGAGAAGGGTGGCAACAACAACCCAGTCAACCGATTCAAATTAACTATATACTCAAGGATGAAAAGGAAGAAACCAAAAAGTCCCTGTCAAGGTGGTAGTTCAAGTGATTACTGATGGGGTGGCAGAGTTTTTACCCTTGAGAATTTGAATTTTGGGGATGCACTTTCAATACCTCCTGTGATTTAGTGGTATCTAGGTTATTAGGTCTACGAGTTTAATAGAGTGAGAAGTTGTAATCTTACTAAAAAAGCCTTAATATGGGAACGTTATTTGAGAATAATAGAAGGTTATTTGTAAATTGAATTTTTATATAGACTATTATGTTGGCATACTCTTGTATTTGTTGATGTATCTATCTTTTTAACTAGTAATCAAATTGTCTCATCAAGTTAATCATACTCTTAGGAGACTAAAAAAGTGAATGCTAAAATTAAATTATTAAGGTTTAGAGTTAAGTGAGACTTGAATGTTAAATTATTATTAAAAATAAATAATAATTTTAATCAAAATTAACAATAATTCATAGTAAGCAAATCTATTATTAATTTTGTGTAGAGAGAATTTGTGAAAGTATTTTTATTATATTAAAATTTTCAATGTGAAGTAATAACACGAAAGAAAGAATATATTTAAAACTATATTGTCAAAAAAGATAATTATTATTTTTTAAATATTAAAAATACTAAATATAAATTATTCAATAATAATAAAATAATGAGTCCAAATTGGTGTTCACCCAATCAAAAAAGCCCATTTTGCATTTGAAAGTCAAGTCTTGTGATGGCTCAACCTTCAATGCATACCCCCAATTGGGCTTTTAGCCTTTGTGTTATGAGAAGACCAATTAGTCCTACCATTTAAAAAAGTTAATATTTTTTTAAAAGGGTTTTGATCGTATTCAAAGACACCCTAATTTATATAATGTAAAAGATATCTTTTTTTATATTATATTACATAATATACTATTTATATTATGTAATATACCATATATTTAATATGTAAAAAATATTCTTTGCATGATACAAACTATTGGTATGATTAGAGTACGGTAAAATATATTTTTTAATTTATATATTTATATTTTTATTTTAAATACTTAAATTTTTTATTATTTTAATTATATCTTTAAACTATACTTAATTCATTATCTTTAATAAATTTGTAGAATTGTATAATTCAATTAAAATTATATAATTTATGAGTGTAATTAAAATAATAAAATATTTAAAAATATAATTAAATTAAAATTATGTAATTTAAGATTAAGAGTATATATAAAATAATAAAAAAAATTCAAATATCTAGTTGGCCATTGGAGTACAATTGACCAGCCACGGAGGCGGAGGAGAGCCGCCTCTGACAAGATCTGGTTGCACGTTGCAGCAGTGAGTGACAATTCAAGAGGGGCCCACCTGTCGTATGTTAAAATACTGAACAACAAAATGCCCCAAGAAGCTAAAGAAGCCATCATCCCACGCAATCCAGAATCCGAGATCTGATTCCAAGCTCCAACCCCCTATGTATGCTTAATGCTTCCTTCTCTACGTTCATCACTGGCCTTCCTCTCCTTTCTCAATCTTTCAACCATTGATTAACCCAACTTTGTCTTCAACTCTCCGCATCAAATCCCGAGGCTTTTGGCCGATTCTGTTTCTGGGTTCTTTTGTTGCCCATCGCGAGTTGCCATTTGATCCAACTGGGTTTTGTTGCGGTGGATCTTGTTGTTGTCCCGTTGTTTGGTATTTGGTCCGTCAATGGGCGTTCTGGACGAGGGGCACATCAACGTGGAGCTTGAAGATGGATTCAGCCTAGGGGGCTTCGAGGAAGATCCGGATACCGTAGCCATAGAGGCCGCTGTGAAGGTCCTGTTGGAAGGTTTGGGTGAAGATATCAATCGAGAAGGTCTACGAAAGACCCCATTTCGGGTTGCCAAGGCCCTTCGAGAAGGAACTAGAGGTTGCCCTCAATCTTGACTTGCTCATTTCGCCAGTTTTTTCCTTGCGGGTTATTCATTCATGTCGATTACTCGATTCTTGTGTCTCTGATCTCTTTCTGTATATATACATACATATAAACCGGATGGGAGATGTGAATGTGAATCTGAACCCTTTGCTCTGCTCAATAGTTTGATTGTGATATAGGGGTTATAGTTTATTAGTTTACCCTCGTGCTTATTGCTGAGATTAACTAGGATTGGATTGTGTTATATTCTGACTGTGTGGTGTTGTTGCTAACATCTATTCTCTCCGCTCCTTCTCTAGTATACACTTTGCTGTAACCCTGTGCTCTGGTCAGTAGTTTGATTGTGATATATGGGTTACACTTTATTAGTTTTCCCTCGTGCTGATTGCTGAGATTAATTTGGATTGTGATATATCCAGACTGTATGTTGTTTTTGCTAACATCTATTCTCTCTGCTCTTTCTCTAGTATATACTTTGCTGCAGTGTGCAGGAACATTGGCAATTTAGTTTGCTGAGAACATTTTACATACCATGCACCATTAGTTATTGTTTCACAAGGGCATTTTAACACACTGTATGGTTCTTTTTGCTTTTTCATATTGAAGACGTCCTACTCTTGTCTTCATGTTCTATTCAAGGATCATGGCAATTTCAAAAGAATTAGTCCTTTTTAGAATGGTTTGTATGGGGCACAACTTTCTTTTCATGTGCTTGGAACCAGAGATGTGAGACCATTTAAATTCTCTTATGCATTTGATTGTATGAGGCTATGAGCAATGGTTAAAGCCCTTTTCGTCGTCCCGCTATCTTGGATTGGTTAGGCCCAGTCTTGATGTCTTCTTAAGTTGCCTGGAGCATACTAATTTAGGTTTGATGCGGGGCTATGTAGATACTTGTTCAGGCTTTAGTATTGATGTAAGCCTCTATCATGATATCTGTTTATCTATGTTTGTCCTCTTCTTCTTCTTCTTCTTCTTCTTCTTCTTCTTCTTCTTCTTCTTCTTCTTCTTCTTCTTTCTCCATTTACACATCTCTATGCTCACAGTGGACTTGCAGTTGCTATGTCATGAGGTTTTGAAATCCCTTTCTATTTTTCTACATTTCCAGGCTACAGGCAGAAGGTGAAGGATATTGTTCAAGGTGCTGTATTCCCTGAAGCTGGATGTGAAAGTGGAATTGGTCATGCTGGAGGAGCGGGTGGGCTTGTCATTGTTCGAGATCTTGATCTCTTCTCTTACTGCGAGTCCTGCTTGCTGCCTTTTCAGGTCAAGTGTCATGTTGGCTATGTGCCATCTGGGCAGCGAGTTGTAGGCCTAAGCAAGGTGTCTCGGGTTGCTGACATATTTGCAAAACGGCTACAAGATCCACAACGTCTGGCAGATGAAGTGTGTTCAGCTCTGCAACAAGGGATCAAACCATCAGGGGTAGCTGTCATTCTGCACTGCTCGCACATGAACTTCCCAAACTTTGAATCAGCCTTTCTTGAACAAAACCACCAGGAATGGGTGAAATCGCAGGTTTTGTCAGGTTCAGGAGTCTTTGAAAATGAGAGGGCTGACATTTGGGTCGATTTTCTGAGTCTCCTAAAGTTCAGGGGCATAAGCGTCGAGACCTGTTCCAGAGACTTTACTGCCAAACATTGGTGCCCCTCTCAAGCCACATCTAAACTTGGGGCTGCCAGTTCGGGAATGGTTGCTGCAGTAGCTTCGATTCTTCCTTGTTTGGGTGAGGACCCATCAAGGAAGGAGCTCGTAGAAACACCCAGTCATTTCGTGAAGTGGCTGATGAATTTCAAGAACTGTGATTTGGAGATGAAGCTGAATGGGTTTGTTCTTGGTCAAGCACAGGCTCTTAAACCGGTTGGGGATGTCATTTGCGACGATGAACGCATTCATTCCGAGCTGAACTTGTCATTCTGGTCCCAATGTGAACATCATCTACTTCCCTTCCATGGTGTTGTGCATATAGGATACATTTGTACTGAAGGAGTCAATCCAATTGGGAAGTCTCGTCTACAGTCAATAGTTCATTTCCATGGTTTTAAGCTCCAAGTACAAGAAAGGCTAACCAGACAAATAGCAGAGACAGCTTCATCACTGCTAGGCAGAGATGTAATGGTGGTGGTGGAAGCTAACCACACTTGTATGATCTCTAGAGGAATTGAGAAGTTTGGAAGCAACACTGCTACAGTTGCCGTGTTGGGTCGCTTTTCAACCGACCCTGCTGCAAGGGCGAAATTTTTGCAGGGTATTGCAAATTTTGCTTCTGCTGGTGCCTGGTGGATGTAAGCTAATCTAAGGACCTTAGGTGCACTACTATTTTTCTGGCAAAATTGGCCACCCTTCTCCATGCTTGCTTTAGCTCTTCAGCTGTCTTTTGTGGCTGGCTATGGCAAAACTTAGCTACAAGCATATCTCACATGTGCTAGTCTTAGCTTTTAGAGCATTTTTCTAGACCCTGAAAGAGTGATAGCTGGGGAATATCATTTTATCTCTTCTTATTCAATTCATCATCTAGTTAACAGCTGTTTGTAGCTTAGGGCATTGAATTTTTTCACATGTGGTTTACCGCCAAAGATATGTTACGCTGTACCAGATCGATAGTTTAGTTACATAATAATAATAAAAGAGATTGTTAAAATGAATGAATGAAGAAGGTTCATCATAACTGATCTTCATCAAGACCACCTTAAAGATGCCTGTTTTGACCAAGCTTTGCAACATGGTTGCTATCCAGTAAGGTGATCTAGATGTATGTCCTGATCTTCATCTAGCCCCACGGTTTCTCAATTGATTTAAGAACGTGGCATCCAACATGGATGATTTAGGAACAACATTCATGGTATACAATTACGCTTAGATGATTCTGACTCACCTTAGTTAAAGAATGCAAATTTATAGTCCCACAAATCCATGATCAGAAATATAGACTAATGAATTACTCAGTATCAATAATTTGTGCATAACAAAATACCAGATGTTTGATGAATATTACAACAACATATCTAGTTTTTATCCCACTATATGAGGTTAGCTACATGAATACTAAACTTCTATGTATTTATGTCTTTTGTCATATATTCATTTAGATCCATACACTTCATATCAAATTTTAATGTCTCTCCCAAAATTTTCTTGAGTCTGCCTCTACTTATTTTTTTGACTAATTATTCTATTTCACCAACTCTCCTCACAGTGATGATTTGATTCCCAATTTCAAGTATATCCATGTGCAAATTGTATAACCACACCAACCTGGGTCACATGAAACCACAAACATGTACTCTAATTCACAATTTATTATTGGATTTACATAAAATTCGAGATAGGGGTTAAACCTAATCCTGGTCCAGCCACAAGTGGCGCATCTTGTGCCAATCGATGTGAGTATTTAACTCAAGGATGGGTTGACAATGGACGCGATGGTTATGGTTCCCACGAATCTGTGCTGCGATAATGGCAATCCCCAGGGCAATTAGCAGGAATAGACATGTTGGCAGAGCTACTCTGAAGACCTGCATGTAACTGTTGCTGTCAGCACTCTTGAAGAAAAGTGTTAAATGTGAAGCAGATTGCCACTTGATTTTAGCTGAATTCCCTAGTTAGCAGAAATACTCCAAACCAACGCTGTTTAGCTTGGTTGCAAACCGAAGGAAGGCAAGACACCTAATCTGGAGGAAAACATCTTGCATGCATAAGGTGGCTTATTGGCAACAGCACTCGTGAAGTGAGTTGTAAGCATCATGAGGTCCAACCAAATGTGGTTAAGACAGTTGTGAGAAGCACCATACACCATTAACAAGGTTGAAAGCACAAGAAAAAGCTAAACCAGATATCTGCAGTTGAAAAAAGTAGGATCCGAAGAGGGAAAGAGAAATTTCATTCCTAGGATAAGAACAGCAAAAGAAGTTTCCCAAACTAAATTTAGGCGTAGAAAGATAAATATGCAACTAAAGAGAGCAATAACTTATCTCGAAAGTTCAATCTGCCAAGAAAGAACAAACCTTGTTTGACAACCCTTCCTTGCAAGGAAGATTCTTATCAGCATGCTCAAGAGAATAACATAACATGTCAACTATTGCCAACTCAGTTGTTCGATCACATCTCTCTGCGAGGCACAAGGAATTATGAGTCCTAAGAAATGAAATCTTATAGCGCAACAAAAGGTTTCAATTCTCACCTGGGATGTCAAAAATTTGTTTAGCAGGGGGAACACCCAGCAGCTCTCCCAAATGAACACGGACCCGTGCACGGTCAGAAAGTGAAAGTAAATCTCCATG
The DNA here is from genome assembly GCA_036245055.1 of Diospyros kaki. Taxonomy (NCBI): domain Eukaryota; kingdom Viridiplantae; phylum Streptophyta; class Magnoliopsida; order Ericales; family Ebenaceae; genus Diospyros; species Diospyros kaki. Next base: position 2,165,225 of record BSEG01000002.1, on the reverse strand, counting down.
TGTGACAATTATAACAGGCTTATCATCTGTGACAAAGGAAATATTGTGACGAAGATCAAGAGCTTTTATTATTTTAGAATTTTATAATTATAGTTATTAAGGTTTTAATTATTTAGAAACTTTAGAGGATTAGGATTTTAATTTTTGTTCTTACTTTAATTTGAACTCTAAGTTTGGTAAGGATCAAGGATTGGAATGTTATGCCCTTATTTCCTAGTTTAATTTAGGTTACTAGTTTGATTGTGTTAAAATAAGTTCCCCAGTACATGAGGCTCTCCATTTTTTGAGGGTCCAGAAAGGTCATCTTTATGCTTTAGCTTCACCTTTGGTTTGCAAAGAGGCCCTTTCCCAAACTCGAACCTAACCTCCTAATCATAAAGAAGAAAAATTACTGTTGTTATCAAGGATCACCCTCTATTAGTTTGATAGTGTTAATAAGTATATAAACAAGTCGCTATCTAAAGATTTTATTTAGTTCTATATGATTGAGTATTGGTCATTAGTTTTCTCTCTTCTTGCCCTTTGGCATTCTTCCTTTTCTTTCTCTTTCTTCTTCTCCTCATTGCTCTTCTTTTCTTCTTCTCTTCTCTATATTTTCTTCTCTTCTTTGCTTTATTCTTCTTTTCTTCTTCTTCTCGTCTTCCCCTATCCTTTTCTTCTTTTTCTTCTCCCGATATTCCTCTCTTCCTTGTTCTTCTTTATGTTCTTCGGGTCTTCATCAATTTGGTACCAAAGCAAACTTTGATCCACTGCTGACTACTGGCCATATATTTGGTAGCTAATAAGATTATAGGGGCACTGTCATTAGGGACTGTGGAAGACATGTAAATCAATTCAATGTTTATAATGTTTTATCAAAATTAAGGGAGTCAGTTCAGAGTTCCATCTCCCCTCATGTATTTCTTCTTCTAATGTTTATAATTTTTACTACCAGTACATATTTTTACCAAGTTCATAGTGAAACTATTAAAATAAAAAATTATGGGACACGTTAATACCTTTGAAAGACAAATATGGGCAGTTGAAAGCTGTTGCAACCATTTCAGTATACTGTTTGTCTGCTTCATCATCACTGTTCATGGATTTCAAAACTGAAAGCCCATTAACTACAAATATAACAAAATTAACCATCTTAATCTCACTGGAATTATAACCGTTCTGGCGAGCTTTCTGCTTCATTCTGGTCTTTAATCTCCAACTATCAGAACCCCTGACAGGCAACAAAGGGTAGGACAGATCTGAAAATATGCCATAACCAAAACCCAAAAGAAAATGTGTTTTAAGTAATGTATCTACCTAATAACCGGTTCTCCATGGCGAACACCTCTTGTCATCCACTGCCTTAGCATTTCAATGTTTTCAGATGAATCATCAGACAAACTGCGAGTGTCACAGAGAGAGAAAGAAATTGAACCTCTAGGGATCATATACTCATGGAGAAAGGCAGTCCCATCCCCAACAGACGAATTATCTGGCACAAGAGAAATCAACCCATTGAGCTGTAGTACAATGGGAAAGTATAGTAGCAGCAACTACTCAACTGACAAGAAGGGAGTTGGATGGAAATAATAGGTACATGAAACTTGGGCCCTCTCTGATGTAAACTTATCATCTTCAAACACCTTGGAAATCCTATTGACAAGGCTGCTTTTCCCAGATCCCTTTGGACCAATCAGTAAGAGCAATGTCGTCTTTGGGACTTCATAATCACTCCGCGTCATGCCACCCACCTCCTCAGTCCAAGCTCCGGGCACATAACTGTAGATGGTCATAATTTGCATCAGTTAACCATGGCTGCTGAATTATAATTACTACAGGCTCCAGTCCCTGCAGACAATTTAAATATCCACAGACTGGTAGCATCTATAAGCCACAAGCAAGAGAGATTAAATAATGGAAGGATAGAGGAGGGCCAAAGGGGAACTGGCATCTTGTAACATTTAGTTAAAGTGCCATGCCCCTGCAACTTTATTAGTAGTAACTGTGTGGTTTCTAATACTTCAAGTTTTGTCCCATCCAGTTGAACGCACTTGGTGGAGGCCAAAGAATGTGACTGAAGTGTTCTATAAACTTGTCGACAAGCATTTAAGGAACATAAAGCCAAGGACCAAATCCAAATTCACCATCACAGATAAGCAAAATTAAGGAAATGCTTTGGTTGAAAGCTTCCTTGACTTGAGCTCAAGATACAACAATTGGAAGCCATTAGAGTAGATAACGAAAGAAATCGGCATAGTTTGTTAAAGGCACCTCAGAATTCTAGCCTTGGGCGCCTCCAAATTCCCGCTCCGACGCAGCAATTCATTGTAACTCTCCAAAACTTCCCCATAAACATCGCTTATCCTCCTCCGATCAGCTTCCAAATCCAAAGATTTCGAAGAAATTCGGCGGCGCACCTCGCCATGCTCCTCGAACGCCGCCCCTTTCTGTCCCTCGACGGCACCACCATCCTCCGCCTTGGCGCGGGAACCGTCCTTCCTGATTCATTCAAACAAAATGCATCTATACGGTGACCGCCGTCAATTACAGAAACACTCGCAATCTTTCCAGAAAAAGAAAAACAAAAAACAAAAATAGAAACAAACGATCTTCCGAGTACCGGATGAGACTGGCTAACGATCCAAGCGATATTTCTGGGAATTCTTCTTTCCCCTCCACCGATTCTTCCTCTGTAGAGTTCAATTTTGGAACGACCCTCGTTTCATATCTTCAAACGAGCAACATGCATATATATATATATATATAGAGAGAGAGAGAGAGAGAGAGAGTACCGGAAGAGGAAACGAAGGAGGAAGCTATGTCGCCGCCCATGATTGCTGCTTTGTGGTTTAACTGGTGATGATGATTAACTACAAGAGGGAGAGTTTAACATCAGTTTGATGGAAATAAACAGCAGTCTCTCTTCAATTCTTCTTTCCCCTCCACCGATTCTTTCTCTGTAGAGTTCAATTTTGGAACGACCCTCGTTTCATATATTCAAACGATCAACATGCATATATATATATATATAGAGAGAGAGAGAGAGAGAGAGAGAGAGAGTACCGGAAGAGGAAACGAAGGAGGAAGCTATGTCGCCGCCCATGATTGCTGCTTTGTGGTTTAACTGGTGATGATGATTAACTACAAGAGGGAGCGTTTAACATCAGTTCGATGGAAATAAACAGCAGTCTCTCTTCTTCTTCTTCTTCTTCTTCTTCCTCACGTTTGCGTCTCTATCAGACCTGGCTTTTTTATGGCGTCTCAACAGAAAGTCTCCGGGCTCTCCGCTTTGCATTGCTTGACACGTAGCCCAGCTTACGGTGTCTTGCCAATTAATTATTATCATGGAAATTCCATAAATAATTCAGAATAATTATTTTAAAAAAAATAATATATGTATAAATAAATTTAACAAATAATCCTCCTTAAAATTCATAATAATTATATTTAAAACTAGTAATAGTTTATAATAATTTTCACTAATATCCGTTCATAATAATAAATAAAATAATTATTTTTAACTCAATAGATAATGTCACGTTAATAATTACTAGTTAAATCAATAAATAATTTAAGAAAACTTAAAAAGTCATAATAATAGAGTTTTTCATGTCATACTTTTGACTTATTTTTTGATATTTTTTTTATATCTTTTGGAATGAGTTTCTATGATGATGAAAATGAGAATAAACTGGCTTGCTCACGTCATGAAGGATTAGTTGACTTCTCCTAATTTTACAAGTTCGCGATTGAGCTGATTTGAGATTGTTAAATAAGTATGAATTATCATGACTTAAATTTATAAAAATTAGAACATGTAACATCTAAAAGGATTTAAAGTGCCTGTTTTATGACTTGTCATATTAGATTTGAACTTATTTGTTCCCAACGAATTGTCTCAAATTGAATGATTATCAAGTAGGAATTGCCACAACATGAGGGCTTAATTGACAGGTCTTTCGAGACCTCCTCCTACTCGAATTGTGCTTATAGAAACAACCCTTTTATCAGTATTTCGGTGCTCATCTTCTGCCTAAATTGTGTTCCTTTGCCCCTCTAATTTTCAAAATAAATCTAGGGATGCGCTTGATCCAGAGTCTTAGCGTTAGGTGGTTGTTAGAAACTTTGTTTGGTCCAGATCAAACTCTAAGTTGGGAGGGCATTAACTTCCAGCGCAACTTTGGTGACGTGGCCCTTTGTCCGACGTGGATTTCCCTACTTTACCCAACATCGTCAGTAAGAATGTGAAAGAAAGTAGATTGAGAGCATTTCCATCCATTAAATTGAAAGGACAGAGAGATGTTAATAATGCCATAGCTTAAGAATACACTTCTTGGAATTCAAATAAACTGAAAGATTCAGAAAACCATGGTAACAAATAGCAGAAGTGGCAACTGTAACAATGATTTCACAGCCTCAAAACAAAGGAAAGCACAATTTTTTATTTATATAAGCTTAATCCTCGCTCATTCTATCCAAACCTTTTTACATTGTTTACAATTGTATAATGTACAAAACAAAATTTGCCAAAGTGGGAAGTACTGCCGGATATATTACAAACAGAGAACTTGTATATACATCAAGGACAAGTTTTACCCTTTCCCTTTCCTCTATTCAATTCTCATTTAGCTTATATACAGTGGCAATATACTCTTCTGCATCCCCAAGGAAGGAACCAAGAGCAACAGCCTCCAAAACCATCCTCTTAAGGCTCAACATTGAAGTCACAATCACCTCATTGGTCTCAATCAAACCGGTCCTCTCATCCCCAAAGAGTCCGCTACAATGCTTCTCAATTAGATTCACAGCCTCTTTCGTTTTTGGTTTTGCGCACATCTCCATCGTTTCAGGGTCAAAGCCTGTAACATAGCACCTCAGCTGCTCGCGTTCCCTTCCTTGGCTAGGCGCTTGCTTCAGAAGCATTAATCCGGTGCTGCTAGTGTAGTCGAAAACAGTACTCTTTACCCCAGATGGCCACAGTGGGGACAGAGGAAGGGGGGTACTGAAGCTAATTCCAAGATCATAACCAGACTTGGCAAGACTCTGCTCCAAATGGTGTCTCAAGGAGGCAGACTTGAGAAAATACCCATATAAGAGAGAAGCAGTGTAGACTTGGTTGAGATGGAGTCTTGAAATTTGTGTTAGAGACCAATTCACTGTGACATTGGCATCAGCCCTCCATCCGATGACAGCAGTTAGATGTTCCCTTATCATTTCCAAGACTTCAGCGCTGTGAACTGACTGAAGCTCCCAGTCCCTAGAGGGCCATATCTCGAGTCTGCCATTGTATATACATCTAGAGAGCCTTGGAACCAAGTGGACTCCAATTTCATTAAATTTGTATAATACTAACATGTACATGACATCCTCAACTGCAGTCTGGCTCTCCCGCTCCCTCAGTTCTGAAATCCTCCTGGAACACAATTAAATTTGAATCCAAGAAGCATAAAAATGCATCTTCATTTCAAAAACACAAATAATCAGCATAGAACAGACCAAATGTTGTAGAAGGATATTCCAGCATCCCTGATCTAAATCAAATGTAAGTCCTGATTGCAAGATAAAAACCTATGCAACACTTGTCCAAATACACTAAGACACTCTTTTAGCTTATCCCATATGAGTGATTGCTAAGGTGCTTAGCAGAGGCCAAAAGGCCACTTGCTTACCTCAATTACAATTGAATCATACATGTGTAAATAAGATTATCCCAAAGGCAAAGACATTAGCTCTTTTGGGTTTTAACAAAATTGATATCAATTTACAGTTGATTTGGACATGATTGGCAAGGCTGAAAAAGGCATTTTGGGGTTCTTGTGGACAATAAGCTGAAAATGGTGACCTTGTGGGGGGTTGAAGAAGTAGAACATTCATTTAAGGTTGCTTTCAACACTTAAGAAATCACCAAAAAACTCTAAAATTTACACCGAACTCGTCTTTGGAAGCTGTAAGATTCATGAGAATATGCCCACATGCCAACTGGCAACTGCGGAAAAATTTGTTCTCAAACAGAGTGAACTGTTCAGAAATGTTGACTTTGTCACATTGGTGAGTTGACTTTTACAAAGCCCAAAAAAACTGGACCCCACATGTGCTTTTCAGTGATGAGACATTCCTGCAGTCCTAGTGCTGTTCTACTGGATCAACAAGAGAATAAAGGGTTTATCAGTTGCTAATAAGGATAAGCATTAATTATTTGAAAGTTTTGTAATCCTACAGAGCAAATCCTTCCTTAAGCAATCTCTTATTCAAGAACCCCTTCTTGAAGAATCATCCCCTGTTTGATCTGTTATTCTAATTTATCTTCCAAACAGATGCAAGTTTCCAATTAGAGAACAACTCTTCATTCAATCGAAATTAGTGCAATCTCAGTAACAAAAATAATACCTACGAAACGCATATATGCACATAAATGAATTCAATCTTCCATTCAATTTTCGTATTAGAAAATAAAGGAGCGGTGGAGATTAGGGAATTCCGTGAAGGCACAAACCTGTGAAGGCAGGCTTCATCGGAATCGGAGCTCAAATTCATGCGAGCCACGGCTTCGTCCCGGTAGGCGGCTAATTGCTCCAACTGTAAGCCAACGGCGGCATGGAAGCACCCGAGGTCGTCCTGCAACACGCGGCTGAGGAACTTCCCCGCCGGCGACTTGGGCTCGAGCGGGGTGTTCAAGCTGCTGAAGCCCTCACGGCCACTCGCCGCAACCGACGGTCTCCGGTGAGTCCGGCGGCCGAATCCGGCGAGACGCGAGAACCGGCGGCCGGCGCCCGAGAAGCAGAGAGCGGGAGCGAGAACGGAGGGTCTGGCGAAGGAGAGGCAGTAGTCCATGAACAAAGTGGACAGGGGGGCTGAGGAGAGAGTGATTTGTAGGGCAAAACGAAAGCCGTCGCCATTAATGAGTTTTATAGTTTACAGAGATAAGATAGGATTTGGGTGGGAATGGGAGTGCTTTGTTTGGACGTCACTGTCAACTTTGACGCAGGCGGTGGCCTCAGCCAATCAGCGCCGTGACGTCTGTTCACCACTCTATTGGATAATCATTTCACGACTATATATCCAATGGAATTATCTGTTTCATTCTTTATGTGTTATCATTACTTAATTAATTAATTAATCTATTTTTATCAATCTATTTATATTAAAATCAAACTAGAAGTTCATATTTTTGTACATTTTAAACTATATAAAAGAATATTATGATTAAAATATCTCTCATCTTCATGCATCTCACAGGTCTCTATATGCCTCATAAAAGATATTTTTATCATTGATACACCTTTATATAGCCTAAAGTGTATACAAAGGTATACCAATAATATTTTCCTTTATATTATTATGTAGAGTAAATTACAAAATTATAAAATATTCTTTCATATTTAAGAAATGAGAAATTCTATTCACATCTACATATTTTACTCTTCACAGCCATCTTTTAATATACTTAAAATATTTTTATATAAAAATTCATTTTTACTCTTTATATTATAACTACTTTCTCCCTCAATAAACTACTAGTTATATGTGGTCACTCATTTATGCTAAAGACGATGCATCCGAATATACACACAAATACACATAGATACAATTACTTAAATATACATATATACGCATCCAAACACACACACATATATATATCATACGTGGCAATTCATTTACGATGAAAATAATACACCCAAACACATACACAAACACACATATATAAATTATAGTCTCATAAACACACATATATACACATCTAAACACGTACACATATATACACACATACGTATATATATATAATATACGCACGCAGACACACTTTTGCTCACGTAATGCTCAATTCTAACTTTTGCTGGAAAACCAATTCTTAGGGGGAGGGTTGGAAAAGAAATTTCAGGCATTTGGAGAAGAAAAAGAAGAAGCGGCAGCACGAAGGAAAAGAAGAGGGGAAGCACGGCCAACAGTAGCGAGAAGGAGGGGAAGCGTAGTCGGCGATCGCGATGAGGAGGGGAAGCGTGGACGGCGGTCGCGAGGAGGAGGGGAAGCGATCTCGGAGGTCGGGCATGGTTGCCACGACCAATGATGGCAACGACTGACTGAGAGAGAAAGGAAGCGAGGACGGTGAAAGCATTCTGAACCTGAGAGCGATTTGCGGGAAAAGAAGTGGAAATGCAACCTCTTCGACTCTAGAACACTGGTGGAGGAGAGAGCTACGGCGGCTCCGATTCCTTGGAAAGCGATGGCCATTGGAGCAGAATGAAACAGTGACTGCAAAGTGTGGGGCAAGAGAAGGCAGAAGAGATTTTATATAGAACGAGGGGCTATTGGAAAGGAAGAGAGAGTGTGTATTTTTGTAAAAAAAAGACGGGTAGAGAAATTGAGGTTGAGGCTGGAAGGAGATGGCGTCGTTGGCTCCGCGATTGGCTATTTTCTCAGCCTCATCTCTTCCCTCTTCTCGACTCTTCTCCTATGTATGTATGTATATTTGTGTATATACATACACACACAGAAAGTTGGGTGTGTGTATGTATATTTATGTATATATATTTGATTTTTTGAATATTTTGTATAGTATATTTGATTTATTTTTAGATAATTTTTAGGTAGAAAATTAAGCCAATCTGTAAAGATCTGAAAAAAAATAAATAAATAAATAATAATTAAATTAAATTAAATATATATAATAAAAAAAATCAAAATATAAAAGAAAAGGGGGAGGCGCTCGGGCAGCCCCCCCAACAGAATTAATCTCTCTCTCTCTCTCTCTCTCTCTCTTATTTTCCTCTTTGCTATCTCTCGGATTTTCGTTGATTTTAAGCGATCGAGCCGTTCGATCTTCGATCCGACTTCATTTCTACAGTTAAAGCGCCCTCAATCTACAAAGAGGTAAGCGTTTTATCTCGATCTTGTCGATTTTTGTTGCTATTTTTGCGAGATAAATGTATAGGTGCGATGTGGGTTTTATACCCGGATGTTTAAGGTCAGATCTACGAAGATCCAACTGTTGGATTTTTTTTTATTTTTGGATATGTTAGTTGATTTGCTTGAGAGAGTTGGATGGCGGTCTTGGATAGCCAGAAATCGCGGCCACAGTGGCTGGCGACGTTGGCAGTGTGGTTGTCCCTGTTTGGCCGAGAGTTCGACTCTAGATCTACGAAGATCTAACCGTTTGATCTTTCTCATTTTTGGATATGTTGTTCTCCTTGGTGTTGTGCACCTTGGGGTAGCCTCTGATCGTTGAAAAAAATGGTTGACGGCCGGCGAACGACAATGACCAGATTTTGCCCCTATTTTGGCCGAAAATTAATTCTCAGATCTACTAAGATCTGACCGTCTGATGGGTTTCATTTTAAGATATGTCGTTATTCTTGACGAGGGCTTTGTATCGGTATATTGATCGACCATTTTTGGCCGACCAGCGGTGGTCGCCGGCGGTGGCAGTTTGCTGGGAAAGAAAAGAAAGAAAGAAAAGAAAAGAAAAAGAAAGAAAAGAAAAGAAAAAGAATAAAAGGAAATAAAATAAAAATAAATAAAATATAAGAAAAAAAAAAGAAATGAGGGCTTTTAGGGTTGGGCATGTCGGGTTAGGTTTTGGTCTAGAATGGTGGGGTCCGATTGGGTTTTAGAATGACCCAATGTGTTGGGCATGACTGACCCAGTTGTGGCAGCCCTTGGGCTAGCCCACTCGGCTTGTTCTCCCTTGTCGTTTGTCCGTGAATCTAGGATGACTTAGTTAGGTTGGTTCTACTCAGGATATCGACGTCAGTCTAATTTGGGTTCTCTTTATGTCTCCTAGAATTGGCGATATGATTGGCGAGTCATTTTGTTGATCGGAGTCTTAAGGACGAAGCCTTATTAGATGACTCAAGGCCGAGCAAGACTGACCCCGAGTGCGTTCTAGGCTAGCTTGTGATGATGACGTGGGTTTATTTCGAATTCTGATTTCTGATGAATTCCTTTTATTCTGAGGCTAGAATATTGCAATTTATTCCTTTTAAACTATTTATTAAATTATTAATTAATTATTAAGTTTTTAAGAAAATTTATCAATTTAGTTATAAATATATATATGTATGTATTTTTGATAAATGAGGAATTTAGATAAAAAAAATATATTATCTATATTAAAAGAAAACTAGTTTATGGGTAAATATATATATATATATATTTTATGATATTGCAGCCTATAAATGGGTGTGTAGTTCCATTATATACTTATGTGTAGCATGCAAGGCGAGGCATGATGATGTAGTCGATGATTTAACTCGACGAATTCCATGACGTCAGATTTGAATATTACGCGGGCCAAGGTATAAAATAATCAATTCAGGGTGTTAGGTAATGGTTAGGGTTTTCGATAATTTCATTATATATACTGTTTCATTCATAAATATTATAAACTTGTACTGATTTTTATATACATAACTCATACATGATTTGTATATGCGGATCATAGGAAAATACTCTTAAATGTTTATAACTTGCATTAAATATTTTCATCCTACTGAGAGAGACATAAGTTGAAAGATACCCTAACTGATTTCTTGTCTTGAGAATGTGAAATATTGAATGATATGGTGTATTTTAGACACCACATGAAATGATAAATGATTTTGACTTATGCATAAATTAGGGTATCATTTGCATTATTATTAGAGGACTATCTAGTAGGTTCCCTGGTGACTCACAGCAGGAAAATATCATGGTACTGTGAGGCTTGGCATGCCAAGGCCATGAGAGACATGGATAGTATGTTTCAACACTGCTATCACGTGGGCCATTATGATGATATTGTGTGATGATGATGTATGTGCCGATATATATACTTGTGTGCATGTGTATATAGGCGTTAGGTCAGTTTCTACTAGTGTATCATCAGAATCAGTGCATGCATCTCATACAAAAGTATAGGAGACTTAGGTGGTTAGAGAACAACTTATGGGGGTTGTTTTTAGGCACCTATTTTTCCTATACTATGTTTTCTTTTGAAACTTCAAATTATTTAAACTTATGATTCATATTTTCGCTGTTTATACCATTATTATGTTATTGTACTCATAATAATCATCTTAGCATTTTTATTGTATACTCTCCTAATGGGCATGACATACCTTATACTCGCGAGTCCACAAGACTCACCCCTTTTTATTAAAAATATTTTGAGGGAATTCTTCTTTTGATTATTGGTCCAGCAGACCTTCTGGTATGATATCATACCCGCTTTTTTATTCCGGATGTAATATAGGATGCTCTGTGGAGACATTCATGTGTTGTAGAGTCTGATGTTTTGTCTTTTATTTTTGTTGGCACATAATTGTGCCAAGGGCCCGAGGTACGGGAACAGATATGTATTTATGACAGCAGTGTGATAGATATTTTGTACAACTGTTGTATATGGAATATTGAGATATTATGTTAGAAGGTGAATTGGTATTTTATTCATGTTTTATATCTTTGTCAGCAGTATTGTCTTATTCAAATCGAGCTAGAGAAGAGGTTTACTAGTCCATTATGGGGCCGCTGGGCCTAGGGATTAGTGTCGGTCATGACATATCAGATTTTGGGTCATGACACAATCAAACGCCTTCAATTGATATTTTTCTTAGAATTTAATTCTAGATAATTTAATTCCCTAAAATTTATTTTCTTTCTACCTAAATTTCACTCTTACAATTAAACGCACCCTAAGTAAGAGTCGACTGAAACAATTTTATAGAGCTCATTTTGCTTAAAGATTTATTTAAAAAACTAAAATCTAAACAATTAGTGTCAAATACTATTTAATAACTTAAAATTGATAACAATGTTAACTTGCTAGTTATTTAACATAACTTGTGGTTAATTAATTCAATGAAAATATATTAAAATGATGAATATTTAAACTAAAATGATGATAACTAAATCAATGAAAGTTTTTTGTCGATCGAAAAGTCTAAATCGATAGAATAAAATTTCGATTCGATTGGTTAATCGGATAAATCAAACTTTACAAATGATGTATATTTTTATTTTCTAACTTGATCAAATTAATTAAAAATATATTTAGTCAATAATAATTCAAAATATCAACAATTTTAAGTAAAAAAGAAAGTACTAAATAAATTATATTATAACATTCAAGACAAAACTAAGTTAAAAATGACAACATTTTGTTATATTTCGTTGGTTCAATTATTTTATCAAACTAACAGAACTAACTAAAAAAAATAATTGAATCAAATCGTACTAAAAAATTAATCGAAGTGAATCCATAATTTTAATCAGTTTAATTATTTCGATTAACCCAAACTTTTGCTCACTCTTAGATAGAATTAGTAAGTTTGAGATATTACATTTAGAAAATTTTAAGTGCCGTAAATGTACCTTTTTTAGATAAAGTATATTTGTTACACTTTATTTTTAATTTTAAAACACCCTTATTGATAATAATAAATGTATCGTACTTTAAAATATTTTATTAACTAATAAAATTATTTTAAAATAAAAATAATGCACAATTCATGCATTTATTACATTTTAACCATTACTATAAGAATAATTATGATTATTATCTTTGTTATATGAGTGTTTGTAACATTTTTAGTGACACTTATAGATAAATGTTTTATACATTTTTATTAATCAGTGTTGCTATATTATCCACTAGCGGACAACATACCATTTGTCCGCCAATAAAAAAGGCACAAGCCCCATACATGTGCATGAGACCCACGCCCCTCTCATCAGGAGATAAATGTTATGTTACCCACAAGTGTGCAACATAACACTGTTGTTTTATTAATATATAAGACAAAGTGAAATACTTCAAAACAGAGTGTCCCAGGGGTCTATTAGAATAATATTCCTATCCCTAAGCGACAATAGCATTGTTTTTAAAATTAATATAATTCGATTGATTAATAATAAATATATTGTACTTTTATAATATTTAATTAATTAATTAAACTATCTAAATACTAAAAACAAAATATAATATAATAAATAAGTATTCAAATGTCACTTGTCAAACAAGCAAACCATCCATGGTGATTGACAACACTTTAATGATATTTCAACATATAGTTGTGATATTTTTATAGTATTATGTATAAATATAGTATATTTTGTATCATGTCAATAAAAAACTATTAACAAATATACCACCATCAGTTGAACTACCATCGATAGCTGCCTTGTGTTGCCATCACACATTGCCTCCCGCTACTCTATCGTTGCCTGATGTGCATTGTTTTTACCTATTGTCACTACATAGTCCTATTGTGCTATCATCACTCTGTTGTTGCCTTCTATTGGTGCCATCACACACTCTATTAGAGATGGTAAATGGGTCGGGCGATTCATGAGTCAACCGACTGCATAGCCTAAGCCGATACTATGGTAGATGGGTTGAGTCGACCTAACCAGCAGAATGTGAGCCGTGCCGAGCCAACAATATATGGCCTGCGACTCGACCTAACCCACCAAAATGGTCCATAGGTCAGCCCACCAACTACCTCGCTAAAAGCGCTTAGTCCGACCCACCAAAAAATAAAATATATTTTTAAAAAATTATATTTATAATTAGTAATTAAAAATTATGTTTGTAATTTTACAAGTAAACATAATTTTATGTTTGTAAACATTATTTACAGTAAACATAATTAAAAATAAGTAAACATTATTTACTATAAACATTATGTTTGTAAACATAATTAAAAATTATAAGTAAACATTGTTTATTTATAAACATATTTTAAAAACTATTTGTTGTATTTGAGAAAAAAAATAAAAAAAAAATTAAAAAAATTAAAAATAAATGGCCCACGGGCCGGCCCATACAGCTAGGCCCATGGGCCGACCCGACTCAGCAGGCCCACAGCCTGGCTCGGCCTGCCTTAGCCTATTTATTAAGGGTCAAAGGGCAAGCAAGCCGGCCCAGCCCGACCTGCCCATTTGCCATCTCAACACCCCATGTTTTCACTTGTTGTCACTTGTCATCACCTCTCTAAAGCATTGTTTATTGTCAGCCTGGCTGTTGCACAACTTGCTCCCTCTCTACAACCGCTCGCCCCCACTGTAGGTTCTGTTGAGGCTGAGTCTGCTAACAAGTTCAACCTTACTAACAAGCGCTTAAGCTCGGCTTTTCAAACTTTTGACGAGTTGAGCTCGAGCCTTCTGGCTCACCTAGTCGAGTATGAGGTTAGCAAAACTCATATAAGCTTGGTTCGATTGCAACTCAATATAAAATCATTATGTTATAAATCATTTATTGAGAGGCTATTTGGATTATTGTTTTTAAAATTATCTTATAAACTATTTAGTTTTTAAGTTGTGTAAAACTTAAAAGTTAAGTAACGTTTAAACTGATAACATGTTTGGATAAATATGCTTTAAGCTATCAGTTATATATTTATGTGTTTGGTTTAAAAAAATTGATAAATTATTAAAATTTGATAAAAACACAAAATAGACATGAGATTGAAGAATACAAATAAAATTCATAAAATATTATTATTTAATAAAAATGTTTAATATATTAATTTAATATATATACATTAAATACTTTTTATATATATAATGAACAGAAGAGAAGTTGGGGTGATGACGATGGTAAGAGAAGGCAGTAATAAAGGCAATGGAGGTAAAATTGAAGGTGATGGCAACAGGTTGAAGGTGATGGTGATGAAGGACAATGTTGGACGACGATAACAAATATGAAAGAAGTAGACGATGATAACGAATATGGAAGAGGCGGTGACTGAAAATGGGTTTAGCAACAGCGACAACAGTGAAGACCGGGGGATGAAAAAAAATAGAGATTAAAAATATGTATTTTATTTGAAGGTAAATTCATAATTTGTTTAAAATTATTAAATTTTAAGAAACGCATAATAAACAAAATTTATATAACTTATAAAAGAACAGCTTATAAGTCATCAAAACTAGTAAGCCAAACGCCCTATCAGTTGAATGCGACAGCTTCTTTTCCAAATGTTGACAAATCTTGGGACCAAAAAGGTGAAATTCCTCACCTTAGGGGTCCCTCTCAGACTACTCCACACCACGGGAGATGAAGTAAATCAGGTACACGGCAGTCATGATCAATGGGAGGCCCAGTACTGACTGCCCACAAAGACCCCACCCCTGAGGAGCAGAAATCTCACACTATGACTGGCCAGACTCGAACTTGACTTCTTAAAACTAACTCTACCATCTCACAACCAACCGTGCTACACCCTGTAGGCAAATGTTGACAAATCTTCTCATAAATGTGGTTGTGGTGATGAATATGGAAGAATATTCTTGCGTATGAACGAAGGAAGAAAACTGATACTGAATGGGGCAGGCAGGTTACCTGTTCTTGCTTCTGGTTGTCGCCATGGCGAAATACGAAGGGATTACGGCGGCGGCTGTCGTCGCCGGTGAAGATGCGAGTCCCAGTTTTCTAAGCCCGTGCAAGCTGGTGGGCGGTTGCGGCCCCAGGGGATCGACCGCCGGCCGTTTCGAGGAGGCTAATCCGTACCAACGCGGCTGCAGCGCATTGAGCAGGTGCCGCCGCCGCCGTGACATTCCGTAATCAGCAAAGACGAAAGGCCACGTTGTGAATTAAAAGGAATTTGTTCTTGTAGGGTGACTGGTCTTACTGGATGATAGGGTTCGTGCACGCATTCTGTTGAGAAAATGTTTGAAAAATAAGTAAACTTTAGTTAAAATGATTATTTTATTCCTACGCTTTCAACTTTTTTTATTTTATTTAAATTTTTTATTATTTTAATTATACTATTAAATTTATATAAAAATATAAAAAATAAATTAATTTAAAAATACATGTGTAAAGATGCAATGGAAACAGCCAAAAATTTAAATTAATACATAAAAAAATCAAAATATAGAGAATTGAATTGACTCAAAAATTAAATTTAATAATGTAAATTATTATATAAAAAAATATAAAATTATAAAAATATAAATATAAATTTAATCCAATACTCTTTTACAATATCTAAGGCCCATCTCACTTTTCCCTCAAAAATAAAAGAGATGATGCGAAAAAAAGTCACATAAATAATTACTAGAGTTATTCAAGAATGTACTTGGGAGTAAAAGGTGTTAACCCACACCGTGAGCCTGAGGGTCCCTCATGAACTGCCCCATGCCACGTGAGGGGGGTAAATCAGGAACCCAGTTGGCAGGTGACGGGGAGGACCAGTGCGAGCCGCCCACAAGAATCCCTGAGGAGCAGGAAATCTCACACTGCGGCTTGCCCGACTCGATCCTTGCCACTCGAGAGCAACTCTACCCGCTCCTTACCAACTGAGCTGTGCCCTGAGGGCAAGAATGTACTTAATTGGATCGAGGTAGGTCAAGTTATTTATAATCGATCTATTTATAAGGTTCAATCTCTTTTTTTTATTTATTTTTATTGATAAATTTTTATTTTCAACTTAAGTTATTGTTATGTTAATAAAATAATAAAAATAATTAATTTAAAATTGAAGCCAAATGTTAAGTTTGATATATTTATTGAAAAATTAAAATTTGGAGTTTAAATTTAAAAATACCATAAAAATTATATATATTTTTAATTTACCCCTTATGAAGAAAATACGTATATTAGAAAAGTTTTGGCAATTAATCTTATTTTTTTTTGTAAACTATTTATCAATTTAATAATTCTGGATGCAAATATAAGGTGCCATTATCGTCACCGGAACACCGATTGGGCACCGCGAACCATCTCTCTCCGCAGCCACGCACCGCTCGTCTCCGCCGTGATCCACTGCAAAGCTGAAACCAAGCTCCTCCACCGATGAGCCTGACCTTACGCCGACCACTCACTTACGCTCTCAAAAACTCCCGCCTTTCTCACCGCTTTCTGTCCTCCGCCGTGACCAACCACCAAAACCCTAATCCCCTACCTCCGCCGCCCCAAAACACTAGCCCCAGAACCCGAACACGAACCCCTCTGGAGAAGCAGTTCGAGACATGGCTGGAGCGTCTGAAACCCGGCTTCACCCCATCCGACGTCGACGAGGCTCTGAGGTCCCAATTGGATCCCGATCTCGCCCTCGACATCTTCCGGTGGACCGCCCAGCAGCGCGGCTATAAGCACGACCACGTCACCTACCTCACTGCCATCCAGATAGCCGTCTCCGGCAAGCGCTTCGGCCACGCGGAGACTCTCATCGAGGAGGTCATTGCCGGCGCCTGCCCCCCCAGCGTCCCGCTCTACAACTCCATGATTCGCTTTTGCTGTGGCCGTAAGCTCCTCTTCAATCGCGCCTTCGATATTTACAAGAAAATGCTGAAATCTGATGACACCAAGCCCTCTTTAGAAACCTACACGTTGTTGTTGAATGCCCTTCTTAGGAGATTCAACAAGCTGAATGTGTGTTATGTGTATTTGCACGCTGTTAGGTCTCTGACCAAGCAAATGAAGGCTTCTGGTGTGATACCGGATACGTTTGTGTTGAATATGATTATAAGGGCTTATTCTAAGTGTCTTGAAGTTGATGAGGCTGTCCGGGTTTTTCGCGAAATGGGATTGTATGGATGTGAGCCGAATGCGTATACCTATAGCTATATAGTCCGAGGCTTGTGTGAGAAGGGCAGGGTGAACCAGGGATTAGGGTTTTATAAGGAGATGAAAGGGAAAGACTTGGTGCCAAAGGGTAGTGCATATATGATCTTGATTTGTAGCCTTGCAATGGAACAGAGGTTTGAAGATGCTACTGGAATTGTGTTTGACATGTTGGGCAATCATATGGCACCTGATTTGTTGACTTACAAAACTCTCTTGGAAGAGTTGTGCAGAGAAGGGAGAGGCAATGATGCTTTAGAACTGCTTGAGGAACTGAGGAAGAAGGATACTGTGATGAATGAGAGAACTTACAAGATGTTGTTGAATGGACTGCATTCGCTAAACCAGGAATAGGCACTGGACATTATTCCTTATTCTTGTCCTCAAAGGTTTGATGTCTCTCATGTTGATTCAAGTAGCCCCTTCTTAGTTCAACTTGGACTCTTGGAGAGAAAACGAGGATATTTACAATGAGTCCAGGAGATTTGGAGAGCCGATATGTTCTTTAGCACAGATTGCTCTATTTTGCAATGATAAATCATTATGGGAAGGTCTCTAGCCATCGAAGTCTTTATGCTAGACTAGAACTGCTCGAAGAACCAAGAGAAGAGGTATTCTGTGATGGATAAACTAATGGGCTATATTTGTTAAGTTGGGAGCTGGCATCATACCTAATTTCTCATTCCTGTAATTAGGTTCGATATCTCTCATTCATTCAAGTTCCTCTTTTCAAGTTAAACTCGAAAGCATGTGAACGGTGTTAAGTCCCGACTGTCTGGGAAAAATGGCATTTTTCTTTTGTACCAACTTATTTATCCTGCAACAATCAATTGTAAGAGGTAGTTTATGGCTGTCTGAATCTCTCTGCGGGGAACTTAAGCTACAGTTCAATTGGCACGCGATTTTCACTAGTGCCGTTAAGAAGATGGGTATGCCACTCGTTTCTATTTAGCAGTCGACAAGAATCTGCAATTTTGGGCTGGATCGACAAGTAGGCCAGCACGATTCTCTCTGTTATAGATTTCATCAACAATGGAAGTGAGGCAGACTGTAGAGGCAATGATGCTTGTTTTGCACTCGGGATTTTTTTCCCTGTCTTTCCATGGCGATACAGATAAATCGGCATCATAGCTTGCCACAGCTGTAGTGTTGATCATACAGAACCTGGAGTTTGTTTAGATTGTATCTCTGATGATTCTATGTCAGTTTCTGTTGTTGTCCGTTGAAATAAATGGGCAAGAGGAACTATGAAACTCTCTTTCGGATCAGAACCATGAGTGAGGATGGTGAGAAGAGCCTAGCATAGTTGCATTGTTTCTGCATTTACAGCATAAATTGAAGTTCAAATGGTAGTGTCTTCATTCTTTGCATTTTCCAACGTCAGGCAGGCTACTGCTACAGAGTTTATATGTAATACAAGGGCAGATTACACAAAAAAAAATCCCAACTTTTAACTTGTTTACAATTTTATACTCAAAACTTTTTTCATTTTTGCAATTGAGATATCTAGCTTTCATTTTTAACTTCGATTGCATGCCACTATGATGTTAGGTTGCATGGAAACAGAAATAGAAAATAGATACGATAGAAAACAAAAATGTTAGAAACGTGTAAATAAAATATAAAAAAAGGGCACAAGACACATATATGCAGCTCAACTTGTGGCATTTAACCATTTGTGCCATTGAACTTGAAGGGAGACCTATTATGCCTCTTAAGTGTCAAATTTGAACCTATTACACATTTGAAATCCTAAAATTGTGCGCAGACACACGCTTTAGTCTTCTATGTCAAACCCTCGTATGAAAGAGCAAAATATGGAAATCAATGGAATGTTGCTATGTGTTAGTGCAAACCAAACCCATCTCTCTCTCTCTACACTATCATCGGTATTATAGTTGTTGTTGCTAACACCTCCATTATTGTTTGCCTCCGACGTAGCCACCATTGACGTCATCAAAGCCTCCATTGTCATTTCGTCGCCATCAATGCCTCTATTGTCGTTATCTTATCATGTGCCTTTCTTCTTATTCTTCTTTTTCTTCTACACATTTATAGCAATTGCGTGGGCGACAGATTTGATCGTCGATGGCGTGGGAGATGAGTGATCGGTCAATCGATTACCTTTCTCATGTTGTCGTCGCCATCATGGAGGTCCGTTTGTCATGGGTCCGATGGTAGATGAGATGGTCCAATCGATCATGGCCTTATGGGTTTTTGTTGTCAATCAACCAATTGGTCTTTCCTGCAATGGCTGATCGATTTGCTTTTTCTTGGCCATGGCGATTGGACTTTTTCTTCTTTCTTCATTTCAATCGATAGCACAAGGAAGGTGAGAGCTCACCGACTCTAAGAATGAGGAAGAAGAAGATGATGGTGCTATCTTCACGCACAATGTTGACCAAACAACAAGATGCATAATCAATCCAAAATTTGAATTTGAAGTGTGTAATAGCTTTAAATTTGATGGGTATAATAGGTCCCTTCAAGTTCAGCAACATAGTTAAAAGTCCTAATTTGAGGGCAATGTATGTGTCTTATGCAAGAATATATATATATAGATTTTTTTTGTAAATATAATTTTTAATATAAAAAAATTATATATTATAAATTAATATATATTATAATATATAATATAAAAAATTCTCTTATATTTTTATATTTATATAATATATGAAAAAAATTCTCTTTTTAACCTCTTCATGAATGAAAATCTAAATTGAAAATATGTTTTTAATATTACAAAATATTTTTGAAATAATTTTAAAATTATAGAAACGACTTAGAAATGTGTTTTTGGTGTTTATTGGCATTTCAATATAAAAAATGTTTCAAAAATATCAAAATAATATTCTTGAGGTGTTTTCATGCATCATACCTTTGATCGGCAACCAAAATTCAGTAGGTAGAAAATACAAAATGATATGGAAATTGCTTGAAATTGTGGGAAGCAAACTAACGAGGTTGTAGCTAGGGTTTGAAATATCAAAAAGGGTGTGGCTTTTGAGTTAAAATTGATTGCATTTTTTGAGTTTTTTTGTGAAATTAATTAAAAGAGCTCGAGCTAAGATTTAGGATTTAAGGTTTTGATGTCGGATATAAATTGTCGAGGATCACGATTAAGGAAACATAAGAAGTTAATTGTAGTATATTATATCATAACTCATTAAAAAAAATAAAATTTAAAATTTTGTCACAAGACAATGTGTATTGACGTGCTAATTTTACATTACATTAATATAAATATAAAATCTCAACTAAAATATTAAAATTGAGGAATTAAGTAGCATATTTGTCTTGTGTTTGCAGTTCGTAAAGTGACCAATGAGAGGCAATCGCGTCATCGTGGGGTCGTTCAACTGACGTGGCTGCATACGATTGGCGAGAAATCCAAGGGTCCATAATTTGTTACTGTGGACTAGGTTCCCCAGGAATTTCCCAGTGGCCGCCATCGTTATAAACTATACAATTCCAGAGGAGAACTGCAGAGATCAGAGAGGGAGAGCCTGAAATGGCGAGGATGAGTCTCCGTTGTGGGTCGATAGCAGCTTCAGCATTGGTTCTGGTGATTGTTACCTCACTAGGTAATTTCATACGATAACTTTCCTGTTTTTGTGTGATCTGTGAACGTGATTTTCCTGGATCTTGTGGCTCGAAGAAAGAGATTTTTATCCTAAACTCTTTGCTCTACAATGTTAATCTCGAACTTCGCCGTGAAACCTAATTCTTTTGCTTTTCAGTGTCGGCGAAGAGTTCAAAGGATGTTACTGAGCTGCAGATCGGTGTAAAGGTAAATCTCTCTGCTTTATTTTTCATTCATTGTTGTATGCGTTTAAGAACTGTAGATTCTTTTAGGTGTTTTTATTTTTAGTTTTCAGTTGAGCAGAAATCAACTTTTGATGCCTGTCGTTATTCTAATTCAGCTTAATTTGGTCTGATTTCTCAATATCATTAGTTTAGATTTTCTTCTCAATCACGAGGAAGCATGTGTTTTCTAATGGAGCTATTGTTATTAAAATTCCCTTTGCCACTGCTTTGTTATGTGGAAAAGCTCATTCTTCTAAAATTGACTTTCTTACTCCGTTTACGGAGACTAATAATTAGATAGAGAAAGGATAGTCATGGATCTCTTATGAACCTTGGCTGAAAGTTTTATCTGGGTTTACGTTGCAGTGATGCATTTAAACTGAATGTAATTATGGTTTGGTTTTCGATTAATTACTTGACATTAATGGTTTCGGAAAGGCGATCTAAAGTTGAACTTGACGCCCCCCTAGTCATTACTGGAAGTTGCGTGTTTATCCTCATGTATTTATTAGTGTTCTAGCAGTTAAGCATTTGCATGCCAACGTATTTATACAAATAAGACTACGAAGCCACACTAATATACCCATTCAAGCTGCAAGAACATGTATATATCATTTACTACATCTTTAACCTTGTGAAGGTCTAATGATATTAGCTGAAGCAGGAAATAACTGTTACTATGAATTGAATGGAAATATTTCTGCAATCTCCTTTCTGTTGAAAATAATAGTGACTTTTATAAATACAGTTTTGGTATTTGATTCTTGAATTCTTCACATTGATCTATCATGGATGTTTCAGTTCTGCAGCAAAAGCTAATTAATTGACAGAAAATACAAAATTACTAAGGTGTCTAACTGGGTTTGTGTTCTGTGAAAGAGAAAAAAATAAGAAAAAAATAAGTGTCACTACTTAAGGAGTACTTCACAAATGTATAGTTGACATCTCAATCTCATCTAACAAGTAATCATCTCTTGATTTGGGTTCCTAATCAGCAATACAATTTGATGTTGCATTCTGGTTCTCATTTTCTCCCAGAGGATTCTTGTAACTATCTATGTGATATTATTTCTCAAGTGATGAGCATATTCGAGTTCAGATATGGTGGAAAAACAGTCTTCATTTTTTATGCACGAGAATGTTAGCCAATTTTAGGAGACTTGTACTTGTTTTCTGATTTTTTCTTGCCTACTTGGGCAATGGATCTTTCTTATGTTTTTTCAGTATAAGCCAGTATTTTGCGACATTCAGGCACACAAAGGTGACAGAGTCAAAGTACACTATCGGGTGAGAGAATCATAGTTCTTCTCATTTCTATGTCTTTTATTTTGTGTTTTGTTTTTTCAATGAAGGGTGGCATGAAATACTTCTAATGAGATATGACAGTTTCAATTTTGTTTTCAGTTTTCAATTTGGTTTTCATTTTTTGTGTTCAATTTTTTGTTTTATTGAAAAAAATGAAGCCTGAATATGTTTGATAATTTTCTTTCCAAGTTTTATTTGGTCATTAAATATATGCAATAATTTAATTAATATTAAAAAAATGCCCCAACCAGGAAGAAGAAGAAGAAGAAAAGCTTGTTTTGTTGGGGGGGGGGGGGTGTTTGAGAAAACACAGGCAAAGTAGAATGGAAAAAATGGATTGATTTTTTTTTGAAAATGAAAATAGGCAACCAACAGCATTTTCTGTATCCATTTTCAAAATTTTAAAAACAAAAACTCAAAAATCTGGAACAAAAACCCTAACCAAACAGTCCCTTAGATGATTGTTTATATTTTTACAATGCGATGGTCATTTATGCCATCAAATTTTAATCTTTGCAGCTCAGAAGTGTTTTGATAAATTGGTTAGGTCCATGAATTTGAGCTATACATAACTTGTGAAAAATATCAAGCTCACTATAGGGCTTTAAGTCGGTTACAATTGTGTCTTTGACTTCCTGGCATATACCTTCTCAATAGCGTAACCTATTTTTAGTTCTTATTCCCTAAGGCAGTGCTCACTTGCAGCCTCATGATTTAGAGGTGGTCATATCAAATGATAAAAAGTGCTACGTAAAACAAGTGTGCTTTAGTTTATCTTTAAATCATAAACTGCAAACCAGGCAGCATTTAGATCAAGATTTGGTTTGGAACAGTTGAGATGTTTTTCATGAAAAAGTGACACTCTTTTTAGCCATGTCTTGACTAATGTGGGAATCATATTCTGTATCTTTTTATTATTTTTCTATAACTTGAAGAAACATCTTCTTCTAACCTGTTTCAGTTACCTGTCAAAAAACAAACCCCCCCCCCCCCCTCAAAAAAAAAAAAGAGCCTCCTGGATCTTTAATGGCTGAATATTTATTTTTAAATGAACTTGTAGAAGATTGATAGCATGTACGATCAAGTTTATGCATGTATGTTAGCATATTAGTAATTTTAGTTTTCATTGACTTTGCAGGGGAAACTCACAGATGGAACTGTATTTGATTCCAGCTTTGAAAGGGGTGATCCAATTGAGTTTGAGCTTGGCAATGGTCAAGTGATTAAAGGTGTGTGGTGCTTCTAGTAGCCATTTAATACTTTCAAACATTCAACAATATACTTTAAACTTTAAATAAATAGCAAATTGAAGGTTGCGTAAGTTACAATTTGCAATCAAATTTTAAGACCCATGTATGATGCCCAATAAAAAGAAATGGGTTTTTTATAGGTGTATATTGCTATGTTCTTCGAGGTATTATTGAGAAATGAAAACTGATGGTCAGCCCTGTAACTCCATGATTAGAGAAAGAGGAGTGGGTCAGATGTTCATGAAGGAGACTGATGAACAATAAGAGTATGAATTACCATGGATAATTGGAAAAGAGTAGTTGTGTTACTGCCTTAAAAGGTCATACCTTTCGTTTTCCCTATAAAAGAGATCTTCGACAACTAAAATCTTCTCTGATACAGTTTAATTACAAAAGGTCATACCTTTCGTTTTCCCTATAAAAGAGCTCTTCAAGAACTAAAATCTTCACTGATACTACAATACTCCATAATTGTGCGTATCTGTTGATCATGTCACAAGTAGGTGCACATGCTTCCCTTGCAGTATTTTTTTGTCAAAAGAAATCCATGCTTGCCTTGTAACTTGGTAACAGTAACGTAATAATGAACTGTTTGTTGGGCATGCATCATGACTTTTGGTGACCTAATTGAAGCACCATGTTAGTCATCAATGTCTTCTGCAATTCAACCCTAGGAAGAAAAAGAAAACTTGTCTGTGTAAGTATACAATGCAAAAGCTAATTGTTGTTTCAGGTGATTTTGCACATTTTCCCCCTATTTGAATATGATACATATTGTTGTGATAGTGTAGAACAAGAACAAAGTATGAAATTTTAATTCCGCTATGTGTGGTTGACTACATAAACTTTTGCACACCAATTATTTTTTTGCTTTATCTTTTGTAAGGCCCTTATAATACATTTATTATACCTAGGAGTCTCCTACAAAACTTTTCTTGGTCTTCCTCTACCTCTTTTACTAAGTACTTGTTCTATTCCATCCACCATCCTCACATAAGCTTTTATTGGTCTTATTTTCAAATGACCAAACAATTTTAATCATAAATCACACATCTCATGCTCAATATGAACCACTATGACCTTATTACTAATAATCTCATTTCTAGTTTTTTTTTTTTTTTTTGTATGGCCGCACATACATCATGTTTATATTTTGCATGTTATGATGATTATTGTCTAGCATTCTATGACATACAACAAAACTGGTATGCTTTTGTCTTATAATTTTTTTCTTTTAACTTTAATGAAATCTTACCATCAAATAAAATACGTCAAATGCACTTTTTCATTTTTAAACACCTGCTTGAATGCTGTGGGTAACGTCTTCATTAATTTGTTCATCTTTTTGGATGATTCCAAGATATCTAAATTCTATTTTTTTTTTTTTCTTTTAAGCTGAGTTGACATATCATCATCCACACTTGTCTCTGTACTAAAGCGTTCTTCTGTATCTCTGACTTAATATTCTCGCATTCTTTGATGTAATCCAACGCCACCATTGTTGTGATAGTGCACTGGGTTTATTTTGTTTTACCATCAAGCTGTGCCGCTGTGTGCATGCTTACTTTTCTTTCTGTTTTTTTCTTTGGCTTGGTAAAATCAAATGTGCATACTATTTAACTAACCATTTTTGGACGATTGACTGCGTCACCGCGAAAATTATATATGAAAAGTGGTGCTTTTCCTTGCAGGATGGGACCAAGGACTATTGGGAATGTGTGTAGGAGAGAAGCGAAAGTTGAAAATACCTGCAAAACTTGGATACGGAGAGCAGGGTTCGCCACCCAAGATCCCAGGTAACCTGATCTTATTCTATTTTTGTGTAGTGCAAACCTCTTGCTGGGTAGATTAATGCATATGTCAGTTGCATGGAAGATGGTACACAAAATATTTTAGGTCAGATTTTAAGAGGGGTTGGCAAAGGCCATGTTCCACACTAAGACTGAGGTTTCTTTCGAAGGTTGTCCTTGGAACACAACAAAGGGTGTCCATTCCAACTCTGGGTTTGTGTCTATGTTAATAATTTTTTTTTTTTTTTTTTGCCCATAATGCAGCCTGCTGTAAATGTTATGGCAGTGACACAGCCACTTTTGTTTTTTCCAACTAAGCTTTCTGCT
This sequence comes from Diospyros kaki, assembly GCA_036245055.1. Taxonomy (NCBI): domain Eukaryota; kingdom Viridiplantae; phylum Streptophyta; class Magnoliopsida; order Ericales; family Ebenaceae; genus Diospyros; species Diospyros kaki. Next base: position 2,139,225 of record BSEG01000002.1, on the reverse strand, counting down.
TCTAAAATATGAATGATTTTAAACAATCACTGGATCTCAAGTAATTAGCTATCATATCATGAAGTCAGTTTTTAAGGTTCCATCTTTTCCTTCAATTTATTCAATTCACTATCTTTTTGGGTGGTTGGAAGCAAGTAACATTGAAACGTTTGTTTGACGGTTTGCAGGCGGTGCGACACTCATCTTCGACACAGAACTTGTGGCGGTTAATGGGAAAACTGGCGCTGGAGGGAAAACAGATGACAGTGAGCTATAGTGAGAGAAATTAGAAGTTGAGGTCCTGTTTCCGATTAACTGAATTTTGGTGATTCAGTGGCTTTGTATGGTGTAATGAAGGGTAGATTGATTCACTTAAGACATGGATAAGGTTCCTCCTCCTCGCTTACATCTCTAGGCATTTAGGGAGGAAACTCCAATGAACTTTGAGCTAAGGTGTTCTTACTTTAACTCCTTTTGTGACTTAAAAAGCTGTAATAAAATTCTCAGACTTGAAATTCAGTGTCTTGAAGGTTTATGCATTCATTTCATTAGCGAATGAGATTGTTCAATATCACATTATAGAAGACATTCTTGGATATGGGGGTTCACTTTCAGGAGCCAATCAACTGATTGGTTAATTATCAACCTCAACCTCCCCATTTAGTCTTTTGAATTTGTACAATGTGACTAGTTTCATACCACCTTAGATAGACCTTGTTGATGGTGTAATTTGTCCCATCCAACTTAAGCTGGCAAATCTATCTTTATTTTGAAGAGAATTTCATGTGTGTTATATGATGTGTTTAAATACTATCAATCAATTATTCATGTGACATCTCATTTACAGAAACGAATGTATTTATACGCATACTAATGTTTTGTTTCAATAATAATTTAAAATAATAATTTTTAATAATTAAAATATCAAATATTAATGTTCTGCATATTATAAATTAAACGTCGTATTTTTTAATTATTGAGAAAGTAATATATATATTAAGTTGTATTTATATATATGAACATAAATATATATATACACATATTGTATATATTTATTTATTTATAAATATATATATGTGATAAAAGGGAAAAATAAATTTTAAATTGATAAATTGTTTTACTTTTTATTAATCAAATATTAAAAAGTATTTTTTTAATCCAAACATACAAGATTTACGATTTGTGGCCAATTAATTAATTAAACACACAAAAGAAGGGAAGAAGAGTGTAGAAGACCGAAGTCGGGACGGGCAAGTTCCTGTTTCCAAACAACAAACCCTAATCCGTTAATCCAGACGATCTTTCCAGATGTTGAGCGCGTGCGAGATGTACGAGTTCTCTGGAACCATCCTGGCCCTCCGATATCTTACATTATATTCTCGCTCGCAAAACCCTTCGGAACTCTCTAGAACCCACCCCCTCCTCTCTCTCTCCTCCTCTCTACTCTCCATAAAAGCTCTCTCTCCATCCCTTCCGTTTGCATCCGAGACCCCGCGGCAATCTTCAGCACTCAGCAGCATTCTGTCTCTCTCTCTCTCTCTGCTTTCTCTAGATTCGAGCCGAAATGGACGAGGACTTTGCTATGCCGCCGGCCGACGAGATGAACGAGGACTTCGACATGCCGGACGACAGCCCCATCCTGAAGGTCGGCGAAGAGAAGGAGATCGGAAAGCAAGGGCTCAAGAAAAAACTAGTCAAGGAAGGGGAAGGTTGGGACACTCCTGAAAATGGCGACGAGGTTGAAGGTAAACCTCTACACGAATATCATTTACAGTCGGTCCTCTTGTTATATCTTGTTTAAGCTTCTTTCAATATGTTGATTCGCTTTCGTTTTGGATGATCTGCGTGGTTCTTCAGTTCATTACACTGGCACTTTGCTCGATGGTACTAAGTTCGATTCTAGTCGCGACAGGGGGACTCCCTTCAAATTCACCCTGGGCCAAGGTAAGGTCTCTTCGGATTTTGATATTCTGGAATATGCTCATTAATTCTGAAGACTTTGATCTTGTTCGAAATATCCATCACGAATGAAAATTAGGGATAAATATGTCCGGTCTTTCCTTTTTATTCCCTATAATTTTTTTCAGTCAGAACAAATAGGATCCAATTGATTATGCCAGTTGATGTGTTGTGGTGGCAATTGGGACTAAGAAATACCTTGTTTTTGCTTCCAAAAATTGATTACTTGTGAACTAGTTTGGTAACACAGTCAATACGTTGAAGGTCAAATTAATTCTTTTTAATCATAAAAAGGGCAGTTAGGTTCTACAAAATTATGATTGTTTTTTTTTTTTTTTTATGGTGCTAGAGTCTACTGTCTCTATCGTGTGTATCCTAACTGTTACAGCTGCATGTTTATTTGCTGGAAGTTGTACTTATGGCAGCTCCTTCATGTGTCATTCTTGAGATGCTTTTGTATGGCATGCTAATACATTGCCTTTTTTCATTAATTGCAGTTTATATTATAAATATTAGTGGTGAACAGATTATCTGGCTTTAGTAGTATTAAAAATTATTAATTTTTTCCCGTCGTAATTGTTCAAAATACAAGAGGATCATGAAAGATGTTAATTGTAGAATTAAGGTAGAATGGTTTAATGTATTATGCAATTGTAAAAATTCTTTAAATCTAAATTGAGTTTTCCGGAACAACTATATAAGACTAGTTTTGTTGTGTTGAATCTTTTGTAATTAATTAATATGTGCGAAATGTAAGCATAACTGCAAAGTTGGGATGGAAATGTTACTGTGATTATGTGGTCATAAAAAAATAGGCAGAATTGAAAATAATGTTGTTCGTAGGAGTGCCATTTATTGAAGATAAAACATGTGAGATGTGATTATTTTAGTTGAATTATCTGAAAAGAGGATAAATATATGTTTTGTGATGAGAACTAATAGAATGGAAGGTACAATAACAGAATAATCATGTTAGATGTGTGGAAGGTGAGGTGGAAGAGACCGCACAAAGAACTACTGATACACCATGAAGGACTGGTGTGCTTTTACATTTTAGTTTTGTGTAGCACCAATAAATGTGATACTCTTGTCATTACTTTTTAAAATTTGCTTTGTGTGAGGATGGAATACGTTCAGTTGCATTGTTGTTTGGCAGGGCAAGTGATCAAGGGATGGGATCAGGGTATCAAAACAATGAAGAAGGGAGAAAATGCCATTTTCACCATTCCACCAGAGCTTGCCTATGGTGAATCTGGTTCACCCCCAACCATTCCCGCCAATGCAACTCTGCAGTTCAATGTGGAACTGCTATCATGGACTAGTGTCAAGGACATATGCAAGGATGGTGGAATATTTAAGAAAATAATTGCTGAAGGAGAGAAGTGGGAGAATCCCAAGGATGCTGATGAAGTTTGGGGTATGAATATGATAATGCTTGCTTGTTTCAAATTCAATTTTACTATGGTTTGACGATTTTGCCTGAATAAACCACTATATGTGTTTGAGTAATATTGCAGTTAAATTCGAAGCTCGACTTGAAGATGGAACATTGGTTGCAAAATCAGATGGAACAGAGTTCACTGTTCGAGAGGGTAAGGTTTCATGATTATTTTGTAGGTGATGAATGATTTCTGTTGCAGTGTTGCATAATGGAATTCTTATATTGTTTATTAATAAATATTTGTTTATATACAGGATACTTCTGCCCTGCTCTTGCTAAAGCTGTAAAGACAATGAAGAAAGGAGAGAAGGTTCTTCTAACAGTAAAGCCACAATGTATTTCCTTGGTGCCGTTTTTCTTGTTAATTGCTGTTGTTGAATGTTTGAAGCACTTTCTGGTATGCAACTACTCATTTTTTCCATGTGATGGCAGATGGGTTTGGTGAGAAGGGCAAGCCAGCATCAGGCGATGAAGCTGCAGTCCCTCCTAATGCAACCTTGCAAATCACTGTTGAGTTGGTTTCATGGAAGACTGTGACTGAAGTGACAGACGACCAGAAGGTTGTCAAGAAGATCTTAAAAGAGGGAGAGGGATATGAACGGCCCAATGAAGGAGCTATTGTGAAATGTTAGTCACAGAATTCCCTCCAACACCTCTGCACCCTCATCTGATTTTTTATTGCATTACAAGTTGGGTTATTTGGATATTGTGACCTGGCATGTCTTACAATGTCGAGCATTTGGCAGTGAAATTGGTTGGCAAGTTGCAAGATGGAACCATCTTCTTTAGGAAGGGCTATGAAGAAAATGAAGAGCTGTTTGAATTTAAGACAGATGAAGGTATTGATATACCTCCTGGGTTGTGTTGATTCTGGTGTATTCAATGCTTCTCTTATGTGGCAGAGTTTAAAGTTTTCTGATTCTTGAGCAGAGCAAGTCATTGAGGGACTTGAGAGAGCGGTGATGACAATGAAGAAGGGAGAGATAGCAATGTTTACTATTGCGCCTGAGTATGCCTTTGGTGCATCTGAGTCACAGCAGGAACTGGCTTTGGTTCCTCCAAATGCAACTGTTTTATATGAAGCTGAGCTCGTCTCCTTTGTCAAGGTTAGTCAATAAGGCATGCAATGTCTGTTCCACGGTGTGTGCTTGGCGATCATGGTTGAGTGCTTAATATTGTTTGGTGGTCCTCAGGATAAGGAATCCTGGGATATGAACACCCAGGAGAAGATTGAAGCTGCTCTCAAGAAGAAGGAAGAAGGAAATGCCCTATTCAAGGCTGGTAAATATGCCAGGGCCTCAAAGAGATATGAGAAGGTCAATAGCCAAACATAGCAATCTGACCAAACTTAATATTGATGATCTCCCTGTATTGTGCCATAACCATAGTTGTCTTTGATGTGCAGGCTGCAAAGTTCATTGAGTATGATTCCTCCTTTGGTGACGAGGAGAAGAAGCAGGCCAAAGCACTGAAGGTTACCTGCAATTTGAACGATGCAGCATGTAAGCTTAAGCTGAAGGATTACAAGCAGGCAGAGAAGTTGTGTACCAAGGTACACTTAAATCAAATGTGTAGTGAGGCAAAAATGTGTCAGTATTTTGAAATGTGACGTTCCTTCCACCACCGTTGCTGTTTACTGTTCTAGCCAATGATGAACTAATTTTGCTGGGGATGCTGATTTACGTGAGGGCAAACATTTTTGTGCACAGGTATTAGAACTTGATGGTAGAAATGTCAAGGCACTTTACAGGAGAGCTCAAGCCTATATCAACTTAGCCGATCTGGATTTGGCAGAGTTTGACATCAAGAAGGCTCTGGAGATTGAACCCGACAACAGGTATGGCCGTGGTTTATTTATTTTGGTTCATGATGGGATTTATCGATATGGTGCTGTTACTGGCAGTATGAAGACTTGAATTTGGTGGTTGTCTTGTTTGATCAGGGATGTGAAACTGGAACATAAAATCTTGAAGGAAAAGATGAAGGAGTACAACAAAAAAGACGCCAAGTTTTATGGTAACATGTTTGCCAAGATGAGCAAGCTGCAAGCAGTTTAGCCTGGGGTAAGGCTTTTATTTTCTATAGTTATTTGCATGTTGTTATAACCAACAATATATCAAGTCTTCTTTACCCATTACGTGAGATTGGGTACATAACTTTTAGCTCTTTAGTCGTCCCTATTTATAATTTTATCTTCTCATATGATACTTAGTATTTCTCATCAAGTTTTTCTTTATTTAATTTTTTTTGTTAGATTCTTATTCTGTTCCATTCAGTCTCTTTACATGGAAAAACCATATTACTAATAATTGAAAATCATCAAAAAATTGCAATAACTCCGAGTCCCTTCTTCCATTCTACTCTTGCATTAGAAGGGTTCCATATTTCTTATGGGGGTTGTTCTTGTTTTTTGTCTCTTTTTGGTCTGTGCTGTAAGTGCAGGAGGGCATGCGAACATGTTGGCAGAGCAGCATAAAGTGAGTCATCAAATGGGAGTGGTACATGATTATGAGAACTGCCACCTTTACATTTCTTGTACTGATGTTTTCTCATCTGTGGTAGTTGTTGCTCTTTAGACTGAGATATAAAATGGCTGCAATGTATTTATCTTTTCTCTCTTCTTTGTTGGACATTTTTCTGACATAAAACTATACTACCACCATAGATTGATAACTGTCAAAAGAGTTTTAAGTGTTGGGTTCGTCTTTTAACAATATTTGTCAATAAAGTAATGGGTTCATTTTTGAATGCAAGTGTTGTTATGTTAGAATGTGGCAAATGTGTAAGTCACTATGCGGTAGAAATTGAAGTGGCTGTTGCAGTGACGGCAGTCACTATGGGTTGGTTTTTACTAATGGTAGGTAATTGTGCTTCGGGGTGTTCAATTTTTTTTGTTTCGGTCTAAGATTGAGATACTCAGACTACAGTCTTGTTGCTGGGCTCTAATACTAATCATAATCGGTTTACAGCCCTTTTGCTCGGCTTTAATACTAATCATAATCCGTTTACAATCCTTTTGCTCGGCTCGAGTACAAATCATAATCCGTTTTTGATTTGGACAGGTTATTGGTATAGGTGGTTATTAAATATTAATATAATAATTAAAAGTAAAAAATGACACATAATGCATAATATATATTATGTAATATATATCATACTTGTTAAAAATTTTATACTAACAATAAGGGAAAAAGGTATAGTCTTGGTTGTGATTTTTGATTTAGATTCCTGATTCTAAGGGCATGTTTGGTGTTTTGTCGTGTACTGTGTTGTGTTATATTGTGTTGTAAAAATAATATTAATAAAAATAGCGTTTGATAACAAGTGTATTGTTGTGTTTATCAATCTTAAAAAGTAATTAATAAATGTTTATTCAATTAATATTTTTTTATTGTGTTATATAAAATTAAGCGATGGAGATTTATTTTGTGAAACAGCAGCTGTGTTTCAGTAGTACAATAACATTTTATTAAGCACTATTTTTTCAAAAAATAAATGAATAATTAGTGTTTCAAAACATACAAACTAAAATGCCAGCCTTGTGAGTCTTAAAACTCTCTTTTTAATTGCATGCGGTCTTGTAAGTCACTGTTTGTTGGTCATCCCATTTCATACGTATGTTCTTGTTAATTTTAATAGTTAAGCAATATTATTATTATAGCAAAAATATATTGGAGTAATGGACCTACCAAATTAACGTTTTCGTGTCAGTAATCTTGAAGAGTGATCATTTTTAGTGTGGCTTTCAGTTGGGTGAACAGAATTTTCAGCTGTTGGATGCAAAAGCCTGTCCTTTATAATATTAACAGAAGATTAGGAGAACCCAATCAAAAGAAAGCTTCTTCTGGGCATATGAACGACGGCCTAATGAACAAGAAAGGACAGTCACCTAACCTTTCAAGATTCTATTAGTTTCCTAAACATTATTTTCAGAGAATCTTTTCTTGATCAAATGGTAATCCCAATGTGTATTATATATTAATATACAGAGAAAGCTGCAACCATGGAAGTGATTTTCTGAACCCTAGAGAGTGGATTTAAGTAATGAATGATTAATCATCTATTATGCTCAATGAACTTCCACACCCCTTCATCCTCCTGTTCAGAGTGTTTTCTACAAGGTAATAACTGATGTCTACAAGGTAATAACTGATGAGACATCATAACCTGCAGATTCATTTCGTCTATTCAGAAATTCACCATTGCCAACCTGGGTTTCGTCTGATAACTCCTGTTAAAATGGTTTTGCCATAAGGGTCTCAAGTTGGTAATCATTCAGATCAAACTTGGAATATAAAAATTTGGGAAGATCTTCCTGTGTATAATGTTGAATTGATATATGTTGTTTCAGTTATGCAGCCAAATCAAGTAGAATAGGCTGCAAAACCTAAGCTCTTGTTGGTGTTTTCTCATTAATGTTAACCTTTGGCAAATATATATCCTTATGACACTTAGGGCTGTACATAGGACTTACTGCTTCAGATTGTAGAATTGTTATATGACCCAAGGATTCCACCACCAACTGATTGACACGACTAACTAAAAATAACATAGATCTGATTAAAGCTGAGAGGTCTGACTTAATTAAGCCTGCAAGAGAACAGATAAAATGTATGTAATTATCATCATAAACCACCACTTACATGTAATTGGCAACATTCTTCCACCCTTACCAAGACAGCTTTGTGATTCATTCTCTTCTGGTCCTCTCATACTAGGGAAATGTCTTCTCAATGCTCAACGCCCATATCGGGTATGAACTGAATTATCTCATGATATTTTGAACTCAGTTCATGTACTGCTTTAATGGGCGAACAGACCAACCCTTGGAACATATTACAGTCCCTGCCCTGGCTTGAGTTGTGTCCAAACAACATCTGGACTAATGCTTTGCAGCTCATCTTCACACAAGGTCTGACACTGGGTCTATTTTTCAAGATGGAAAGCAGATTTAGATGATGAAAACTATTTAATTTTTTTCCCCTTTTTGCTGAGTTGTTGATTGTTTCATGTGAGTAGATATCTTCTCTTCAGGAAACTTAAAAACTGATACCTGGGGAAGATCCTGGCCAAACTCATCAATGTGAGGTGACCCGAGTGTCGATGTTTGAGAATAAAGTGGAGTCCATAGGATTAGGGTCCACTGCCCCACTGGAAAGGGGTATGTGCTTGTGGAATTCTCTGGCTTTGGCATCCAAAGAAGGCAGTTGCCGAGGAATCAGCTGATGGGTATGTTGGAGTTGGATAGGGGAAGGAGGCACTGGGCTGAAATACCTAGAATTAACAATGGCCTAATGAATTTCAGAAAAGAACAAAGTAAGCAAAGCAGATAAAGAGGATGATTATAGCAGATGAACTAATCTTACATCTTTTGTAGGGTTGTATTCGAATCAAATCGAGATGAACTTCGCTGAGCTTACGTTTGGTTTGCAAGTTTGACAGAAACTGCAGATCAATGCCACAAGAAGACAACCTGTTAGGCCATTTAACTCAATTCTGGTGTTTAAATTAGGGCCCAATTTACCTCGAATCGGCGCTGCAATGATTGCACATAATTTATAATTTCATCGAGCATCAGTGGCTTCACCCCTTCTTGCCCCAACGTGAATGTAGTCTTTTGGGGGAGCATTTGCTTCAACTCCACCATTTTCTCTCCCATTTGCTTCAATAGTTTTGGACCACTTTGTATTTGAATCCTCCTCCTCCTCCTCCTCTCCTCTGCTCTGCTCCGCTCCCTGGAACAGAGCATTTCAAATTCACAATTCAATCAAAAGAAAATGTAAATTTCTTTGAGACGTCTTACGCAAACGCACATGCCTTAGGTTTTCCTCTGGAAGCAGCCGTTCATTTCCGGGAACACGAATCACTTGTTACAGCATTTTGGATTTAACCCTTATTGGCAGCTGATGGGATTTACAGGCACTGTTTCGTTCGCAAGGCGATCACTTGTCACTGGTAAATGTAACTTGGGAAGCAAATTCAAAGTTAGCGTTGTGGCACCAATTATTTGTGGAGCTTCTACTACTACTTCCACTGCCAAAGTACGTCGTCGGCGAAACGTGGGAAGGCAGAGAGACCTCCCCGGAGTTGCAAAAGTTACCAAGTTTTCTTATCAATTCAGGGGAGAGAGACGACCGAGTGAGGTGGAATAGTCGGGTTGAGAAAGTAGTCTTTGTCCAGAGAGAGAGAGAATAGAGATTTTGAGAAGGGATCGGAGTATAATATGTGACAATTTGATTTGTTGTGTTAAATAATATATTAGTTGTCTGATGTGGACAATTGGGGGCACTCCCCTTACTAGTCCGTATCAGGCAATATAATTGTTACATATGTTGTTCGACACAAGTAATAGATCACAATTTTAATAAATATATTTTTCTTCCATGCTTCAGAAGAAGTAAAATATTTTAAGAGTTACTTTAATCATGAAAAGAGTTTTTTATTAATATTTTTATCTTTAATTTTTTTGATAAATCATTTAAAAACTCTTAAAAAATTAAAACACATACTCAAAAGAAACATAGGAAATGCAATTCTTTTGATGCAATGCAACTTTAAGTTGCAAGTGTATGTGTGTTTGCCATTATGATTTGTTCGTGTACCCCAAATTCAGGTTTAGGTTCATGTTGCGACCATTGTTGAACAATGAAGAGTCCTCTATGGTCTGACATATTGGTCCCATTTTATAAACAGTGTGAGAAACGCTTTTGCAAAAATCACTTTCTGAAATAATCAATTTAGCATCCAACCATACTTTGAGAAACATTTTTGTGTCATCATATGTGCGTGTTTGGACAGCAGTCAGCAGCTATATCTTATGATCTCTAACTGTTATGCTTCTGCTTGCCCTTGCTGCTGGTTTCTAAGAACAGCTAGCTGGTGATGGCAATTAGGGAACATCAACCAGAGAACAGCCAAACACCAACTCATGCCCATGCCTATGCCCAATTTCATGTTTATTAATTCTCATATGCTAAAGCAGAAGGGGGGCTCCATATAAACTGCTGTATATGTCGCAAGAAAGGGCAAGTCAAATGACCTATTACTGTACAATTTTCAACCCCACACATAGTGTATAACACGACATGAGATCATGCATCCAGCATGATTTAGCTAATATTCCACCAAAAAAAAAAACCCTAGTGTCAAAACAAACCAGCTTTCAATCAGTCTTGAATGCCCATCCATGTTTTTCCAGGAAGGCTTGGACTGCTTCTTTTATTGCCAAATTGGGTATCAGTTGGTATTCCTTGAGCGGTTCCCGTGTAACCGGATCAAACCTTCCCACCTGGTTTTGTGTTTGTTTTAGCATCAAATACACATTGGAGGCCAGAAATTCAACTGCATGTATGAATCGTACTCAAAACACTTTACCTTCTGGAGATGGTCGATGATCACTGCCCTCTCATATGTAACCCCGCTAGGAGTAATGACGGGATCGCGGAATATATCGAGCGTAATCTTACAACACAGGTAATCTGGCACCTGGAAACGTCATGTGTGAATATCAAGAAACTGTAGGGCTTGAACCTTTTGATCATGGGAAGGTGTGAATAATTCTCACCTCTTTCGGCATGTCAGCTTCTCCAGCTTTCCGAAATACTTGTCCTAGAAGCTCCAGCTGTGCTGAATTGGCATCACCGGTTTCTCCTAGAAACCCTTTATCTTGATAGTTGTCAAGAAAATGTCTCTCTATCAGAGCAGACTCACAGGCTTCCCTGAGGCATATGCACAAACAAAGATAAAGAAATCTAACTGAACAATGGACATAAAGTATCTGCAAACTAAGAACTTCATACAGACGAGGAGTAAATAAACCAAAAGAAAACTTCACATAGCCTTTATGAAGTTGTAGCCCACCCCACATAGTGGGATTAAAGCTTGATATGTTCTTGTCATCGTGTAGTCTTTATGAAGTTGGAAGGAATTCCAGTAAGGTTGTGAGATCCAAGCACAAGCAAAAACATACATACTTCAAGCTTTGTAATTCCCACGCACGCTTAGTAGAATCATGCTCCCATTCAAGGTATTTGGCTTTTGCAAGCTCCTGCCATATCTCTTCCACCATGTAACTCTGAGGGTTTGCACCCCTCCCAAGGTCCAAAGCCTACATAAGTATTTTGGGATCATAAATTTATGTCCAGTTGCTTGCAGAAAAATATCCTGTCAAGTTTGATGAGAAATTAGGATTATTAAATTTGAATGGTTGATATTAGGATTTAAGTTTGATTTGAATTTTGAAATTTAAATTTGAGATCTTTGTGATTTTTATTTATTTTTGTTAAGATAATTATAGCTAGGATAATTATGATATGATATTTAGTTATTTCTCTTATTTTACATATATTTTAGATTTTATCCTTTGTTTATTTTATTGGGATAATTGTAGTTAAGAGAGTAATTGTCTTTTAGTTAGGATGTCAGCCTATAAATGGGCTTACGAGGTAGCTTATGAGGTAACCAAAAAAGAAGTTTTTGAATTGATATTAAATATGATTTTCTCCGTCTCTTGGGTCTTCTTCTCTTCTCAAACTTCTTCTTCTTCATTTCCTCCTCCTCTTCTTATTCAATCCTTCTCTATTTGCTGGCTGTTCCACATTTCCAAGGAAGCAACCTCCACTTCTTAAAAATTAGTTGTTTCTTGGTCAAGCAAGGGGAACAAGATATCTCAAGTATTCATATTTAAGTAAGCATCTGAACCAAAACAACTTTAAGTAATTAAATATTTGTTTATATATAAGTTATGTTCACTCCTAAGAGTACATTTAAAGAATAAATATGAAAAATCCATTGGGATCAGGTCACTGAATTCCATGATTTGGAATGAAAGTAATACTGTATGCTGCCATGTACTTGGCAATTTGTAATTCAGTATTATCTTTTTCTGGTCACGCACACGTGTGTATCCATACAAGCTTTATTATGCCTTAAAATGTATGAAGAATCATGTGGTTTTGTGTAAAACAAACTGAAAATACAAAAGTGGTAATGGGAGAAACATCATACTCTTTCCAATTCTCTGATTCCTTCAGCAAATTCTTGTCTTTGTAGCAATGCAAGGCCTAGCATGTAGTGAGCCTGGGATTTTCAGAACAAATTAGAACCATGTTAGATAATCACAATACAAAAAGACCAGATAAGAAAAACAAAATCAGAGTTAACCAACGCACACCATTCCACCTTAGTACAACTGGGAGCATGCTAGAAAGGGAAGCCAATGGTAACAAATTCAAACTCATTTATGATGTCAAGAAGAATATGAACTTTCCATCTGAGTTAGCACTTGGTGTGCTTCAGAAGATATTTATACAGAAGTGAAACACTCAAAATCATATCATACAAGAAATATGAACTCTACTGTAATACCTGGTTATTCTATATATTTTTTCCTCAATTAAATTTTGAAAAAATTAAGCAGAAAAGCATATTTAAATATAAAAACTAGAAAATGATAGAATTTCGAGAAAGAGACCACGGATTAGGAATGATAGCAAAGTTATGGCATTTTGTGTTGTCATGTCATTTTGTGTCTCAAAGGCTTCAATACTTCCATACAAATGATGAACCAACTCCGTTCGGCTTTCACAGGTGAGTTTATAATAGCATAATTGATGATATCCTGAACTAGAGTATTTGCCCAGAGGCATATTTGTAGATTAGAGGAATGTATTATAACGTGTAAGATACAGTCACCTTTACCTTAGTCTTCAGATGCACATTATTTACCAAGAATTTAGTGTTTCATTTATAGATGCACTGTCATCCATTGTAGCATCAAGGCAGACCCTGCAAATGTTGAGGTGATCTGTTGTCACAATTCCCGCTTTCACACACTCTAGGATATCCCTCAAGAATTGCACACTCACTCACACGAAGTAGGACAGAATTGAGTCAAAACAAGAAAACAACACAAAACTCAAACACACACGTGACACAAGAAGATTTATCCTGGTTCGGATCTCCTTTTGAGAGATACTACGTCCAGACTAATGAGGGTCTAGGCTTCACTATCTTGAAATCAGAAGAACAGATTACATGCACTGCACTCTCTCTCACAGCCCTATACACAAGCTGTCCTAACCAGAGATTACAAAGCTATAACACAAACATCTCTCTCTCATACACAGCACGTCCTCTTTCTCTCTCAAGATAGAATGAAATCAGTAGTTCGAATGACCCCCCCAGCCCTTTATTTATAAACCATAGAAGACAGGAGTTACAAGGATTTAAACGGAACCAATAGCTGCCTAATACACGTGGTGGTTATTATTACAATATGTAACTAACGAACTTACAGAAGCTTGTTGATACCCACATCGTTCTCTGATTCTTTCCCCTCCCGAGACTCAAGACTAATCTTAGGCAAATCTTTTTACATGATCCAAAATTGTCCTACTCTAAATACAATTAGTAAGGTTCATTACTGTGATAAGTTTGTCTCGAGTTAGTTCCTAGAAGATCAGTGAAGGCAATGGAAGTAAATGGCTAATGTTTTTAGATAGGTGGTTGTATTTTTTTTTTCCTGACTGAAATTAATGGTTAGTTGGAGGGTTAAACCGGAATTATCAGTTATATTGGGATGTCCGCCCCCTATTATAAATAGAGGGTAAGGGATAGCCATTTAGGGTACGATTCATTTTGTGTAACGAGTGCTCTGTATCGTTCTGAGAGAAAATGCTAGAATGAGAGGTAGTCATTTGCAATCTTGGTGAGCAATTGATTGATGTACTCGAGATAGAAGGGATACTCAGACTGCTTATACTGATCAGTTTCTGAATAAGATAAAAGCTACTCTCAGGGTGATTTCAAGGCCGGATGTAGGGTTGTCCTAAGGGGCAATCTAAACTAGAACAAAGATTGGTCTTCTTGTGGTTTGCTTTCCTGTTTACTTTCTTGTTATTGTTTTCTACATATTGATTGTTTCTGTTAGATCATTTGTCTTAAATTAGTTAAAAGGCTCGGAAGATATTGGTCAGGGATTTATTCGGTATTTCAAGGGTTAGTTTCTAGAAGGTTGGTTAGTATAGTAACGGCTTTTATAAATGGCCGGTTTGTTACCTTGTAATGTCCGTCCCTTATGTATTATAAATAAGGGGTCTCATTTGATACATTGTTTTTTCTATCTTGAGCGAGAAGAGATTGAGTATGTGTTGTGTGTGAGAGAAAAGTAGTCTGGCTTTATAATCTCAAAATTTTGTATAGCCTGCGTGTATAGGGCTATGAGCAGTGCATGTAATCATCTACTGTGTTTTCAAGATAGTGGAAGAAAGGCCAAAGACAATCTGGACGTTCTTCATCTGGAGAACTGAACTAGGGTAAAATCCCGGCTTCTTGTGTGTGTTTGTTATGTTTCTATTCTTTTCTATATTCTGTGTTTTCTCTTTCATGTGTGGAGTGTTTCCTACTATTCTTGCGGATTGAGAGATTGATTATGTGAGGCGGAAGACTAGGATTACAATCTAGTATCAGAGAAGGTGTTGTCACCTTTCAAGAAATCAAGAAACTCACGACAAGGGAATTGATAAGGGCAGTTGATCGTGGCTTCTTCTTCATCCATCTCAAGGCATGACATTGAGAAGTTTGATGGGCAAAACGACTTTGCCCTCTGGAAGATGAAGATAAGTGCTCTCCTCGGCAATCATGGCCTTGAGGAGGCACTAGAAGGAGAATCTACCCAAAACCTACAGGGAAGAACAGAAGAAGGATACCCTCAAGAAGGCGGCCTACAACACGTTGATTCTAAGCCTCAGTGATAAGGTTTTAAGGGAAGTGTTCAAAATGAAGATGGCATAGAGATTTGGCTCAAGCGGGAAAGTCTCTACATGACAAAGACCCTTTCCAGCCGTCTCTACCTAAAGGCCAAGTTCTTTACTTTAAAAATGCATGATAATCAAAGACTTCAAGATCACATAGATGAGTTTAATAAACTCTATTTAGATCTTAAAAACATAGATGTCAAATACAATGATGAGGACAAGGCTTTAGTCTTGCTCCATTCTTTACCTAAGTCTTATGAGACTTTTGTAGATATCTTGAAACACAGTAGAGACACCTTAACACTAGAGGATGTGATAGGTGCCCTAAATTCTAAGGATTTAAGGAGCAAGGTGGAGGGAAAATCCTCCATAGGGGATGTCCTGACTGTAAGATCTAGAAGCTTTAAGAGAGAACCTAAAGGTAGGGGAAAATTTAGGTCGAGGTCTAGGACAGGAATGAATCCTATAAGATGTTACTATTGTCATGAAAAATGCCACATTAAGAGCAACGGCCCCAAGAAAAAAGGACTTTTTTGATAAGGAGAATGTTGATGGGGGTGTAAATATGTGTGAATTTGGGTATGACAGTGTTGATGCACTGGTGGTTTCAGGAAAAGCCAAGACCAATGATTGGGTTATGGACTCCGGCTGCTCTTACTACATGACCCCTAAGAAGCATTGGCTGCTTAATTATCAAGAAATAAATGGGGGAAAGGTCTTGCCAGGCAATGACCATGAGTGTCGAGTATTAGGGATTGGTGATGTAAGGCTGAAAATGCATGATGGAACATATAAAACCCTCAGTGTAGTGAGGCATGTTCCAAAACTCAAGAGAAACTTAATTTCTCTAGGTGAGTTGGATAGAAATGGCCTTAAATTTAAGGGCGACAATGTAGTACTGAAAATATCAAAGGGATCCCTAGTATGCATGAAGGCAATGCTGTAAAATGGTATATACCTTATGCAAGCAACCACCTTGAGTGGTGAAGATGCAATGGCAAGCAACAATGTCCAAAAGCAAGCAAGGGTGTGGCATCTATGGATATCACACATAAGTGAGCAAGGGCTCAAGGAATTTGCCAAGCAAGGTATTTTAGGGCATGGTCAAGTTACTGGACTAAGTAAATATGAGTCCCGTATCTATGGCAAAACTGCCAAAGCAAAGTTTAACAAAATAGCCATTCACTCATCTAAATCACCCCTAGATTATATTCACTTGGATTTGTGGGGGCCAGTTCAATCCCTAACCCATGGTGGCTCTCAATATTTTCTATCAATTATTGATGACTACTCTAGAATGTTATAGGTTTATGTCTTAAAAACAAAAGATCATACCTTTAACTTTGAGGCATTTAGGACATGGAAAAAGATGGTAGAGAACCAAAAGGGCAGGTCTATCAAAACCATAAGAACTGGTAATGGGCTTGAATTCTGCAATAGGGAGTCCAACTAAATGTGCAAGGATAGTGGGATTGTTAGACACTTGACTACCCCAGGCAACTCTAAACAAAATGGGTTGGCCAAAAGAATGAATAGGACCCTATTGGAAAGGATAAGATGCATGCTCTTCCATGCAAATATGCCCAAGTCATTATGGGGTGAGGCAGTTTCAACTGCAGTCCGTGTGATAAACAGGTTACCATCAGTTGCCATTGAATTTCAAACCCCCTATGAAAGATGGACAGGGCATAAGTCAATTCTAAGTCACCTTAGGGTATTTGAATGCTTAGCCTATGCTCGTGTGAAGCAAGGCAAGCTGGAACCTAGGGCCAAGAAATGCTTATTCATACCCCACTCGTGTAAAAGGCTACAAATTATGGAACCTTGAACCAGAAGGGCCGAGAACAATAGTCACAAGAGATGTAATATTTGATGAAGGTTCTACCATGAAAACAAGAAATAAAGAAACCCAACCAAACTTGGGAGAAAATGCTAAGCCCATAGATGTGGAAATTAAAGGAATAGTGTTTGAAAACACCCAATAAGTATCTAAAAATGATCAGGATCTAGACGATCAAGTCCAAGAAGAGAATTAAGACTAGGACTCAACTCAATATGAGAAGAGTGAAAAAGGAAGTGATGCAGACTCCAACCTAGAAGATCAAGCAGACACATCTAGATACAGTGTGGCTAGGGACAGGCAGCAAAAGAGCCGAAGGCCTCCCCAGCGATATGATTTCTCAGACTTGGTGGCATATGCACTATCAAGTGCATCAGAAAATATAGGAGATGAATCCCTCACCTATGAAGAGACAGTGGCATCTAAAGAATCAGGAAAGTGGATAGAAGCCATGAAGTCAGAAATTGCATCCTTAATGAAGAACAAGACCTGGGATGTGGTTGATAAGCCAAAAGGACAGCATATAGTGGGTTGTAAATGGCTTTACAAAATAAAGGAAGGTGTTGCAAATAACACTAAACCTAGGTATAAGGATAGGTTGGTTGCTAAGGGCTTTACCCAAGTTCAAGGAATAGATTTCAATGAGGTTTTCACACCTATTGTAAGGCATACCTCAATCAGAGTGTTGTTGGCCATCACTGCTCACTTAAATCTAAAATTGGAGTAAATGGATGTAACAACAGCTTTCCTTCATGGAGACTTAGATGAGAGAATTCTAATGGATCAACCTAAAGGCTTTGAGTCTAAAGGAAAGGTGGAGAAGGTGTGTTTGCTTAAGAAATCCCTTTATGGGTTTAAGCAGTCACCAAGACAATGGTATAGAAAATTTGATATTGTTATGATAAAACAAGGGTATCTTAGAAGTTCCTATGATTGTTGTGTTTACTTTAAACATATCTCACCTAACAGCTCAATCTACTTGCTTCTCTATGTTAATGACATGCTCATAGCAAGTCAATCCGAGCAAGAGATTCAGCAACTTAAAGCTGAGACTAAAATCTGAATTTGAGATGAATAAACTAGGTGAAGCAAAGAAAATTCTAGGGATAGGAATCTCTAGAAGCAAACAACAAAGGAAAATTTACCTATCTCAAAAATCCTATCTAGAAAAGCATATATCTAGGTTTGGAATTGCAAATGATAAGGCAGTGAATGTGTCATTTGCCTCTCATTTTAAGTTGTCCTCGGATCAATCTCCCAAGGATGAAGAGAGTATGAAGGAAATGGAAAATATTCCATTCCCAAGGGTTGTGGGAAGCTTAATGTATAGTCTGGTATGTACTTGGCTTGAGGTAGCTCATGCAATGAGTGTTGTAAGTTGGTTTATGGCAAACCCAGGTAAAACACATTGGAATGTTGTAAAATGGGTATTTAGGTATCTAAAGGGGTCATATAATTCTGTTTTGTCTTATGGTGGAGTAAACATAGGAGAACCAACTAGCATCATAGGGTTCTCTAATGCAAATTATGTTGTTGATTTAGACAAGAGGAGATCCACAACTGGATATGTATTTAAGTTGTGGAACTCAACAATCAGTTGGAAATCAAGCCTCCAACATGTGGTGGCTTTATCTACAACCGAACCTAAATACATAGTTGTATCGGAAGCTATAAAATAAGTTGTGTGGCTTAAGGGTCTAGTTAGCAAGCTCTTAGGGTCAGATGTGAAAGCCACTTTGATGTGTGATAGTCAAAGTACCATACATTTGTCAAAGAACCAAGCTCACCATGAAAAGACTAAGCATATAAACGTTAGGGTCCACTTCATTGGGGAAATAATTGAAAAACAAGATGTTATACTAACCAAAGTTTCAGGTGAAGAGAATGCAACTGACATGTTTACAAAAGTTGTACCTATCGCAAAGCTAAAGCATTGCATGAACATACAGCAGGTAATTCAAGATGTTGAGTAAAGAAGAGCATGGCAGAATGGGAGGGTCCAGGTAGCAGTCCTAAGGAAGCCTAATCTAACTCAAATGGGTGGGGAATTTGTTAAATCATATGTCTTAGATTAGTTAAAAGGTTCAGGAGGATATTGGTTAGGGATGTATTCAATATTTCAAGGGTCAGTTTCTAGAAGGTTGGGTAGTATTGTAACGGCTTTTATAAACGGTCGATCTGTTATCTCGTAATGTCCGCCCCTTATGTATTATAAATAGGGGGTCGGGGGGTCTCATTTGATACATTGTTTTTTCTATCTTGAGCGGGAAGAGATTGAGTATGTGCTGTGTGAGAGAAAAGTAGTCTGGCTTTGTAATCTCAAAATTCTGTATGACTTACGTGTATAGGGCTATGAGAGAACTGTGAGCAATGCATGTAATCATCTACTATGTTTTCAAGATAGTGGAAGAAAGGCCAAAGGCAGCCTGGACATAGGTTCTTCATTTGGAGAATTGAACCAGGATAAAATCCCGACTTCTTGTGTGTGTTTGTTCTGTTTCTATTCTTTTCTATATTCTGTGTTTTCTCTTTCGTGTGTGGAGTGTTTCCTACTGTTCTTGCAGATTGAGAGATTGATTGTGTGAGGCAAAAGACTAGGATTACAGTTTCTGTTCTTGATTCAATCCGTGTGTGGAGTGTTTCCTACTGTTCTTGCAGATTGAGAGATTGATTGTGTGAGGCAAAAGACTAGGATTACAGTTTCTGTTCTTGATTCAATCCGTGAGTGAGAGTTCAGGAGAGAGACTTAATTTCGTCTAAAGAATCCTAATCCAGTGAATATAAATATAACAACTACTTATTGGTTAGCATGTTTCTGAAAGCAGCAAGCAGTTCATTAAGAATTTTAGTACCTTGATAACTGCTATATTTGGTTGTCATAGGTGGACCCCAAAAGCTAACAATGGGTTTCAACAATAAGACCAAAATGACTAGCACTCTAATTGTAGCACTTAAAATTTTTTATAAGACTTGGAAGTTAATTAATTTGCCTCCCACCATGTAGGGAGAGGAGTCATGTTAAGTCAAAATACCAAGTGTGTTGCTTTTTCAAATGAAGCACCAAATAAGGCACAATCTAACACTCACAATCTGAAATTTTTATCACATGGCTATAAAATAGTTAAATGCAGAGGAATTTGAATAGAAGAAGACATGCTAGGTGGTCTCCTCTTCTTCAAGAGTGTATATTTAACCTACCTAAAGCATAAGGCTAATCATCAACTGAGCAGCAATGCTTTGACTAACCATTCACGCATGCTTGTAGCCATAAGTCAGACGCAAAGGAGCAATACACTAGTTGCGTATATTCTGGTACCATTTGGGAGGTCCTTTGTCCAGCAGCTAGGTATCAATTCTTCTACATCCTATATGATTCAAGATGGTTTTCTATTTTATTTACCGCTCTTTGTATACATGAAGGATCCTTTTGTGAAAGTTTGATCCATGAGCTTCACAGTTCCAGTTTAGGTGGTCATTTTGGACAGACAAAAAACTGTTTCGTAGTGTAGAGGTACTTTTGGTCTAAATGCAGCTGGGATGTCATTCTCATAAAATAAAGTAGTTTTTCCAATCATTTAACAGAAGCATGCATACTCCACATGACCTGAGTAAACCTGGGAGGCTGTAAGCAGGATTTGTTTCAGGCTTGACTAAATATACTATGAGGGTGGATTCAATTTTTAAGATCATAGGTTTTCAACAACGGCTCATTCCACGTCAAAAAACATCTTATGCATCTCATATACCTCTTTTGTTTTTAAGGAAATACCTCATTTAAATGGCATATTAAGGACCAAATGTGACACTTAAATTTTGTTCAAGTTGCTTTTGGGGAACCTTATAGAGTCAGCTTGCAACCCATCCTTAAATCAAGTGTTACATAACATCCAAACGAACTAAGGTAGTAAATCACAATTAGTTAATTCACTAAGATGTTTATCAATTGGATGCCAACATTAAAGGGGTTTAAATGTGCCATAAGATGAATTCGCTTAGACCTTTACTATATCAACCAAAAAGTATATTTTTGAGATCAGCCTATGGCCATCTCATCCCTCATATTCTTGGTTATTCCTCCATTCCTTATCATGGTTGTCATAATGATGAGGCAGACAATATTGTTGATATAATATAGGAACAAGGATAGGTGCTTGAGAAGCTTCAAGCTTCCAATGTTGTACACAGAGGAAAAGCGTTTATCACTGTAAGAGGGAAAAAGAACAGTGGGAGATTTGGTTATTGTGTATTTTGGACATGAAAGATTCTCAGCTTGATGATTGGAAATGTAAAACTTGCATTCTATTTTATTTTATAATTAATTTTGAAACTTATTATTTCAAACTTGTAACATGGGTCTAATTTGTTTAATTAATGGACAAGCATGTTCTTATTACGATCATAGGCACCTCCAAAGTGTTTAAGAAGTCTCCAATTTTAGAAAAGCCAACTCAACTATAACAAGACAAGGAAGTGTCTGCTATGTAGTCAAAAGTGTCTGCACAACCTCAAAATCTGAAACGCTGTCCAACGCAATATGATATATTCTTGTATGTGCTTGTACTTCTTAGTATACAAAAATTTCATGTAGAAGAAATAACACAAAGGAGCTCTTAAAGTGCTGAACACAAATTGATCTTAAATGGCTTGGTTCTTTTTTCCAGCCCTACCGAGGTGCATTTCAGACTACAAAATGAAAATTAATGCCATAAAGAGCTTCAAATTATTTCCCATTCAGTAAACATACTGGGAAACTTACACATATAGAAGCCCACTAACATAAACCCCAGATTCCCAGACTTTCATGCTTCTAAGCTATAATAACACCAAGAAAAATAATAAACTGTAAAAACATAATTTAATAAATTGACGCTCAAAATGATGGCCTTAAATTTCATCTGGTAGTTGCTATCTATTAAACAAGCAGTGGATAATGCAGTCATTTGAGCAATTCAAGAAATAATAATCGGTAGCATAAAAGAAAAGTACCAAGAATTCTGAAAACAATGAACTCATTACAATACCACAAGAATCAACGGAGAATCAGTGTGGATATAAGTAGTAGACCTAACCTTAACAGAATTGTGATCAAGCTGAATGGCTCTTCTACAATCATCCTCAACTTTCGTCCAATCACTGCAGAACGCTCAACCAGAAAGGGAGTACGGCAACACGACCAACATCAAACACAAGTAAAGATCAACACATATAGAATGGTAAAAGCAACAGAATAGTAAAGAGAAGAGTTTGAAAAAAAAAAAAAAAAAAGAAAGGTGGGGAAGGGGGGTTACATACTTCCGCTTGCGATGGCACAAAGCGCGATTGGTCCAATACACGGGAACATTAGGGCACAAGGCGATTGCCTAAATATCCAAGAACACGCAAACAAGTTGTACGCATTAACACAAGAATAAACGCCCAGATAAACAAATTTACCCTAATATACAGGGATTGAGTATAAGCGATCAAATGTGCCACCATCTACGCGTATACATATATAATATGAACGTATCCAGACCTCCGTGTAAGCATCAATGGCAGCCAAGAACCGATCTTTCTTGAAATAAATGTTGCCATCTTGCCTCAGCTGTTCTGCTTGTTTGGCCACCGTATAATCCACTGTTGGAGCCATTTCCCTCTCTATCTCTCTCCCCCTCTCTATTTATACATACACACGCAGTTTGCCTAATCTAAATCTCTCTCTCTCTCTCTCTATCGATCTCTCTGCTCTGCTCCGCCCTGCCCTGCCTCTTCCTCCTCCGTCTGAAAGGGAATCGCAGAGAGAAACGGCGGCGGAGGCAATCGACGACGGTTTCCGTTCGGGCTCGAAAGCGCTTCGTTTTCTTCTTGGAACGCCGAGAAACAAGACCCCGAGGAGACTTCACTTTGATTCTCTCATTTAATTAGAAAGAAATAGCATCGCCCAGTCAGTCAACTAACGCGACAACGCTTTGCGCTTTAAACCTTTCCATAAAATATTTTAAAATAAAAATTAATGGTAGTTATAGTTTACTTTGAATTAATTATAAAAATAATTCAATCCTTTTTTTAATTCACAATTTTATACAATTTTTTTAATTTTGACAATTAAATTCAAATTAACTTAATTAGCTATAATTTTATCTAATATATAAAATTAATTTAAAAATAATATATTTATTCTGACTTAATATATCAAGTATCTATCATAATAATATTTATAAGATTCATATATACACACAGATATTAATTTTACATGTCACATAAAATTATACCAAATTGAGTTAATTTAAACTTAATTAACAAAATTGAAATGATTGAATAAACTTACAAATTCGCAAAAAAAATTAAATTATTTCCATGATTGGCCTTTTTTACTTTTGAACACTTATGAATTACTTTAATTTATAATTTAAATGTAATATCAAAGACAACACATTTAAAATATGATTCATGGTAACCTTAAATAAGTCACAACCTATTAACTGCTTAGATGAGTACAAAATGTATTACTTTCCATTTTAGTAAAAGTCGACACACTAATTATCTAAAATATTTGAAAAAATTCTTATTATCAAATAACTGAGACAATAATGCCATCAATTCTTACCCTAAAACCCGAAAAGGGTAAAGTGACCACCGACTCAAATAATTAGAGAAACACTACACCATAAGACTTGAGATCTCAAATCATGTAAAAGTTGTACATACTTACCACAGCTAGTGCACTAAAAATGCCATTAACATAAAATAAGTTGGACCATTAGTAGAGTTATATTGCAACAAGGGCAAAACTAAGCTTATGGCCACTCCCACAGGATAAGATTAACTATGAAAAGGCTTCAGGCCTGCCTGTGGAAAGAATATTAGCAATGACAGACAGCCATATAACAAGTAATGCAAATAGCATAAATCTTTGTCAACCATTTAACAACTAACGCAAATGGCATAAATGTTATAAAGTCTCCAAGGCCAAACCAAGCAGAGCTCTCAGAGACAAAACAAATTTGCTGAACGTTAGAACTAAATACACTGAAAATGTAAAGCCAGCAGCAACTCATTTTTGCAGGTGGATTGTACTCCCTGAAAAAATGGGCTATACAGATATCCATATCCATATTCATACACATGATATACAAATGGGGATAAGTTATGTCATTCATTTGCCAACAGATTAGATCCTTGGCTCATGCTTTCTTCAGAGTTTTCTGAGAATAACAGTTCCTTACAAACTCTATCGGCTAGTTGGGAAGTTTCTTGGTCTAACTTCAAGGGATGTCTTGGCAAACTCTGCAGCATTTCAGCACTTAGGTCTCCTCCTGAATGGAAGTTTCATTCTATGTTGCCTAAGAAATAGAGGGAAATAGAGCATACCTCACAAGTCCACAAACCATCCCGCGCCTTTCGAGGAATTATATGGAGGTGAGTCTAGTGTTTCCGCATATTTCAAATAGGGGAAAAAGAACAAACAATAGCATTATATACTAATCAGTTACCCAAGCAGACATGCTTAACTACAGGCTACTGTATGGAGGGTAAAATTTGGCTGAACAGACAGTTCCGTTGTTTTTTGAACACCGTAAACAACTAGAATCTCAAAAAGAACTTACATGAAATATTACTTGGCCTGCAGGCGCACCATTGTTGACCAAGAGGTTGAATGAATCTGTAAATTCAAACTAAGCATAAACTTAAGATTATAATGAACTGTAAAGCATTGGGGATACAATTGCAAGGGCTATAAGTTGTCATTCC
This sequence comes from Diospyros kaki, assembly GCA_036245055.1. Lineage (NCBI taxonomy): Eukaryota > Viridiplantae > Streptophyta > Magnoliopsida > Ericales > Ebenaceae > Diospyros > Diospyros kaki. The sequence goes on along the minus strand of BSEG01000002.1, from coordinate 2,114,519 downwards.
TTGAAAGATGAAGGGATGATAGGATTATGATACGCTTGAAGTTTCACTTTTCCTTGAACCATGCATGTGTTTCAAAACCACGCAAACCCATTTTTCAGATTCATCTACTATAGAGAGAGTGCATTTTACTGGGAAACTTTTTATCTGTCCTACCCAAAAAAAAAAAAGAAGAGGAAAGCCCAATTCTATGCAAACTATCCCATTTGCAGAAGGTACCAAATAAAAATGAGGTCGTCACAACCTAAACTAAGGGACCATATTACATACCACAACCTGTAGCTTTCAAAAGTGCATTGCTGATAAAAGGTACTTTTGAGCACATGGCACCTACCACCTGCATTCAATTTCAATTCATTCAAAAAGAACTTTTATTTTAACTTCCCACCAGTTCAAAAGAGAGAAAAGTTTTAAAACTTTACTTCAGCTACCCAGTAATAATATAGATGATCTGATGATGTGATGCGGTCACCGATCAAGACCCGCTCCAAGGCCGACCCGACCCAAACCAGAACAATAACCAACTGGAATAGTAACACTACAGTAACGTTGGAACAGTAGCACTACAGTAGAACTCCATAAGTTATTAGGATTTTAGATTTTTTAGGATTTTTACTTCTATTTTACTTCATATGTTTTAGAATTTTAATTCTATTTCATATTTGATTAGGGTTTTATTTTTATTAAAATTCTAATTGAATTTTGTTTACAAATATTAGATAGATTTGGATTAGCCAAACACTATAAATATGCCTAGAACCTAAAGTTTGTAATAAGTTTTTCTCAATACAAATTTTGGCAACTTATTTAAGTTTTCTTAACAAAACAGTCTTATTTTTGCATCTTCTTGAAAGCCAAGCTTCAAGAAGTTTGTTCAGCCATTGAAACTTGTTCTTTGAAGGGTTTATTTTGGTGTATTTTTTTCACACACGCACTACACGCTGCGTCAAGTGGTATTAAAGTAGTTAACCAACCAATCAAATGAACAATCTTGAAAGTAACGGTAGCAACCAACCTCATGACGGTGATCGGGGGTTGCCCACAGTTTGGAGAGCAATCGAAGAACAACGATAAATAACTCGTACAATGCAGTAGCAATTGGAGTGAATCCGCAACCAATTGGGCGTTTTACAATGAGTTAATGATAACCGGAATCGAACTAATTGGGTGAATCAAATCGGCTACGTTAAACCGATAAGACCAGTCATTAATCTTGTCCTCACTAATCCTAGAAGATCAATGATGGATGATAGCGACGATGAAGATGATCTTGATCGTATGATAGCCAACCCTAGTGGTAGAGGGGTTAGGAGGAATGCGCAACAACACAATCATTGGGGAAACGATGAATATAAACTAAAAAATGGCTTTTCGGTGAATTTGGAGCTTGATCTCGAACATTATGTTATCCCAGCAACCTCAATGTTTGTAAACTCGGGTTTGATTTATGCTGCTAACATGACAAAAACTTCAAGATTGTTGACTCAAGCATTGCTTCGCAATCCAAGGATGGTGGTGTTTCTTTTGATCGGCTTGCGACTGTAAAGGAAATGGAGGCTATGGTAGTAGATCCTTCTATAGTTTATTCAGGCTCTGGCATGGTTGAATCGAAAGCAATAGGAACATATTCACCTTTGTGATTGCAAAAGCAAGATGGTCACAGGGGTCTCTTTATGGATAGGGGTGTTAGATCTCTCAAACTAGTTAACTCAGGTAGTGCAACTGCTTTCGGTATTAATTTAAAATTAGATTCTGAAACTAAGAATGTTGTAGTAGCTACTGCTATATCTGATCAAGTGCTTGGACCAAAGGAGGATTCAAGCATCAATATTTTAAGTGATGGAGAGATTATTGCTAGTCATGGAATAAGCCTCTATTCAAAATAGTTGCAAAAAAATGCTTATCCAGGCAAAACAAAAATCTACGAATGAATTCGAAAACTGTTGAGAAGTCAAAATCAAGAAAGTTGATGAGAGAAGGAGGACCTGTGATAAGATCTACAAGATTAGAGAAGCACTCAAGATGGAATGTTCAACGTCCTCAATCTAACAATAATAATACAGTGGAGGCAGAGGGCAACAAACATAACGATGGTTGGACCCATGCCAACGAAGACAGGGCTAAGAGAGGGAGGAATGTCTTTGCTCATGTTCCCTCAGCATAAAAGTTCAAGGGTTGGACTGTTCCAGTTGTTCATGTCGTGGGTGGCCAACACGATACTATGCAGAATTTGATCCTTATAATGAGTCAAGGTTTGGGTATTTCCAAACATTCAATGTGGCTAATCTCTCTTTGTACTTGCCAAACGTGGAGTTGTCCTACCTGAATCAAAATTCGAGATCGAATTTTTTCTCAAGTGGAGGTGAATGATACGGTCACTGATCAAAACTCGATCCAAGGCCAACCCGGCCCAAACTGGAACAATAATCGACCGAAACAGTAATGCTATAGTAACGTCGGAACAGTAGAGCTACAGTAGAACTCCATAAGTTATTAGGATTTTAGATTTTTTAGGATTTTTACTTCTATTCTACTTCATATGTTTTAGGATTTTAATTCTATTTCATATTTGATTAGGTTTTATTTTTATTAGGATTCTAGTTGGATTTTGTTGACAAATATTAGATGGATTTGAATTAATCAAACACTATAAATATGCCTAGAACCTAGAGTTTGTAATAAGTTTTTTTCAATACAAATTTCATAAACCTATTTGGGTTTTCTTAGCAAAACAATCTTGTTTTTGCATCTTCTTGAAAGCCAAGCTTCGCCATTAAAGTTTTTTCTTTCAAATGTTTATTTTGATGTGTGTCTTTCACACACACGCTACACATTGCGTCATGATAGTTACTATTGTTCTAACTAATTGTTGATTGGTACTCTCCCAGTATAAAAAATAATTGTTAGACACAAACAAGAAGTAACTTCGAAATGACCACTATTGGCTTCATAGAGTCATACTGCAGAGTTTCAAGAGATATATGCACACTTTACGAGAAGATACAATCCCAATTGGAAGTGAAGAAATGACTGACTGAATAAGCTAGGTAGCCCATTAAAAACTGAATTACATATAGGAAGTGATTATAAATGCGAGTCAAACTTACATGTGGAGGAGTTGCTTGCAGAGAAGGAAAATGAGCTTTTGGTATAATGAGAGAATGCCTATATCACAAAGAACGGAAGAAAGTCAATAGATTATATAAATTATTGTGAAAAGTACAAATACACACAGATAAATGAACAACCAATACTGCCTTTATGGATATAATGAATAAAGATAACACAATAAAATGTATTTAAAACCATATACAAATAAGATGATCACCTAAATGATTTGAGAACACAATGATCCCTCATCTAATACTCTTCCAATTCATCAGACATCTAATAAACAATAAGAAGAACAAGGTGCAGTCAAAAAGGACACAAAAAGAATTCAGTGTTCCCACCCTACCGCTACTGTGAAGGAGAAGATTAACAAATATTATCAGCTCATCATTCAGCAAATGTTTTTAGGCGTTCACACTGTGACTACAGAACTTTTATTCATAATGATCTATAAAATCATTGATGAATCATATTTTTCCATATAATCATTGTTTCTGATTTTTCTGTAAACTTGAAAAGCTTCACATTATATATTTATCCCCTTTTAATTCAATCAGCTGACTGAATCTTTATAGTAGCTCTAAAACAAAATGATGTAATAGAAGCTTGAAAAAAATTGGATACAGGAAACTTTGGAAGTAGCTATTGCACCAGAAACATAACGTCACATTCCCAAGGGCATATTAGTAATAGTAGATTGCATGTATTTGCTAAGTGTTGTACTTTGCTGCTCACTTGTTGTACCTTTCAGTTAGACAGCCTATAAATAGGCTAGATTGTGTAGAGAATATATGAAGTGAAATGATATTTTGAATTCAGACTTCCCTCACTACATTCCTCTCTCTCTCTCAATCTCCTCTGTTTTCCCTCCAATTCTCTCTGTTTCTGCTCTGTCTCTCCCTCCAAATTCTGCTCTCTCGCTCTCTTAATCTTCTCAATTCCCTTTCTAAACCCTAGCCCAACCCTAGGGTGTGACAAATAACCTCACTCTTTGAACCAATAGCATTAATTTTTTATGTATAATAAGTTAGAGAAAGTACATGATGAGGTTATTCATAATAACATCGAATGTGCTAGACACATTTAACATAGTTTGCATGTATGAGGAGAAGGCCAACATACAATCCTGTGAAAGAATGGATAAAATGAAATAAATTTGTAACAAAAATGGTAGAGAAAAACCACAAAGGATTGGTGGAAGACCCTTATACAAGACATGAGATATAATGACTTGATATAATTATGGATAAAAATAATTGATGAGTTAGAATCCATATAGCTAACTTCATCCAGTGAAATTAAGGCTTGGTATGTTGTTGGAGACAATTAAATCAAATCAAGTTGAAAGATTTTGAAACACATAAAAAAGGATATTTATACTCGATGGTAATTAAAAATGAAATTTATATGCACCAATAGGAAAGTTGGGATTTGAAAACACCACACATGTTAAGGACCCATATTTACTAGTATTCCTATCTTATGAGGGCAACGAGCCATGTCTGAAGCTTAAATCTAACCAAGTAAGGTACCATTGCCAGCCTAAAGGGATTAGATATAACACCACACTTCTGAACTCATTCAAGAGGCCTCAATAAGGTCAGTTCTTGTCCGCTAATGGATCTGCTTTCCCTGACATCTCTACTTAAAGACATACCCTCCACTATTCCAAGGCTAGTAGCATTACATTGCTTGCTTGAATCCAGTCAATCAAGGTTGGCACAAATGTATTACTCTGATATAATGGTTACTAGTATGGTTTCAATGTGCAAAATAAACAAGATTTTTGTCAACAATGTAAGTTTTGGTAAATCAGCAGTGCAGTCATCAATGCCTAAAGGGACAAAATCTATCAATTTTTTTCCCATCCTTTGAGTGTAATACACAAATTCCTTATTAATTATCAATGTTACAAAATAAAGAACCACAAAAAGAGAGAACACCAATGACTTAACATTTTAAGGTCAATATAATACTAAAATCAATACATTTGTTGATACGTTGAGACCAACACCATATCGACATTAAATAAAATATCACATGATGAAAAACAGTATAGTCAAATTGCATCTTAGATAGATGATACCTTACCCAGGACTCACTGGATATATGTCCAAAATGCATAGGCATGTGTCATCTTCATAAAGCTGAAATAAAATCAAATAAATTTAGAAAATAACAAACTAAATTATTAAAATATACATCATAATATAGTTAAAGGGCATCATTCTTGATACTTGGGGACTAAATAAAAAATACATCTCCCAAAGATTTTTTTTTTTTTTTTTTTAAAGCACCATCCAGGTTATAAAAGATCAAAACTGCCAACTTTGGCAAACCCTCAACACCATTTTGGCAATCTAGAAATTTTCAAATTTGATATAGTCACAAGGGAAAAATGCTGTCAGAAGTTATGACCATTAACAGAACAACAACTAAACCACTTCATGTAAAACAAGAACAGAAGATAGCAAACTATCTTCATCCACAGATAGAGGAAACCAAACAGAATAATCAGTCTTTCCACTTCACTGAGGCTGGAGCTACATATTTAGTATTCTATCAAGAATGTAGCCACTGTCAACTTGAAGATACAATGTCAACAGATAGCACTCCATTCCCATGACCATTGACCAGGTAAATTCCTCTGAACCAGATCGGAAAATCACCATTATGAAATCACAAGTTCCAATTAATGGAACTATGTCCTCGGCGCTACTCTCCCAGGTGAAATTCCATTCCCACAATGGAAATCAGAAAATTGATAGCAATCTTGCGTTGAAGATAATGCTGGACAAAAAGCCAGGCCCCCAATTCAGCATTTGAATTAAGCACGTATTTATCCCTCTCCCTCTCATGAGACCCGTTCCCTCTTTGTATAAAGCCTAAACCCACTAAAATAGGGAGCATTGGTGATTCACCAAAACACTTGTCATAAGTCATGGTCCATTGAATACTTAAACCCATTGGTGCAGAGTGTTCAAAAATCTTTATGGCCTTTACACATACTAGTAAGATTCCATTCAATTGTGTTAAAACTTCAATACAAAACAAAAGGGAAAACATTAACCAACATCGAGAGCAAAACAAAACACAGAATCATCCACCAATGAAGAGCGGCAATAAATTCAACACGGTTCAGCAATCAAATAAAAGTTAAGAGGCAAGGAGAAGCACCTTCAAAGCCGGCGACTCGCCTAGAATAATTTTGCAGAAAACGCATCCAGTTTCCAGATTTCCCCCGTCAGCGTCCAAGGAACTGGAGGAGCAACTGAAAGGCGAGACATAGGAGAAGGGTTTCGAATTCGATGCGGGTGGCGAAGTGGCGGAAGTGGGTACTGGGCGGAGGTGGGAAGAAAGGAGAGCGAGACGTCGCCGGGCCTCCATCTAGCAGCGGCTGTTCTTGGTAATTAGTCGGGCGGTTTGACGGTGGGTCGCCATCTCCGGTGAGTTTTGGGCGCGTGGTTGGTGGTTTCTCTGGGGGCGATAGCTTGCGGGCGTTGGGAGAGCAGCGGGATATCTATCCATACTGTTGCTTTCTTCAACATTTTAATTGATGATAAATATAATTATATTAATTATTTCATTCATCTTTATCTCATATATATTAATCAAAATATAAAATAATTAAAATAAATTTAAAAAATATTTTAAAATTTTTATCAATTGTGTGTTAAATTTTTTAAAATACACTAAATAACATAAGTGATATTTTTTTTATTTATAAGAACTAAAATATGTTTATCTTTAGAAGTGATAAATAAATATATTTAAAAATATATAAATAAAAATCAAATAACTTTTTTAAATAATTATCAAATAAGTTTAATAAACACATTATAAATAACAAAAATTTTAAATATTTTAGATATCTTATTTTTTGAGTTCATATCATCCTTAACCAACATTAACTTAGTTAAAAGATTTTAAAAAATATTATACTTTCCAAACTATGCTATTTTGGCGCACAAATCTCCTAATGGTCAAACTCACAATTGATAGAGAGTTTAATTTATCATAATTTTTGCTTTTACATGGCATCTGTAACATCTTTAATTTTGAAAATAATTAATAAATTATTGAATTAATGGCAAATAATACCTTAAAACTTGAATGTTTAGAAAAGAGAACATGAGATTAGTGAGTGTCTCGAGGTAAGACTAATGACACTAAAATTAGTCAAATCAAAAATAAATTTTAGAATAATTTGTGTATAAATTCGAATAAATGTTGGTATCAAATGGTCGTAAGGGACTTTTGGAAAGCTGAGGGGACACTAAGGGTGGTTCGGTTTTACCAGCAATGCAACCTTAAAGATTTTCGGGTAGAATAAAGATTCTGTGTAGGTGCAGGGACGAAATCATCCTTTATCAAGTAAACCTTGAATTATTAATCTTGAAATTTCAATATTTTAATCTAAATAAAATTGATATTTGAGGATGTAATTGTAATGTGCAAATGTTGAAGTGAAAGTATGAATATAATTTATGAATTTATATGTAATTTTTATTATATAATAAATTATATGTCCGCATGTGCAGTGAGACAAATGTTATATGGGGTGTGCAAATAAGCTTTATAACATGTACATGTATGTAACACCCCGCTTTTCTGAGCGTTAAATAACTTAGAAATTTCGGGAATATATTTTTTTTTTTTATAAACCATCTCCCGACAATCCCGTTTTACCTTCTCAACTCACTAAATAAGAATCAATAAGCTAAGACAGGTAATCATCATAAATGCGGAAGCTTAAAATCGAAACCTGATATGGTACATAATCAATTTCACTTTATAACCGTATAAGAATTCGTACCATACATTAACATCATCTCCTCAATATTGAAATACATAAATACATGGAGATTTCATAATGTTCTAACAAGACTAATCATCAATAAAGCATCAGCCAAAACATATCCGAGTCAGCTTACTGAATCCATCAGCTACGCCATCACGTGCCGTCTCATCTCAACCTGATCCTTGCCTAAGCTGCAAGTCTAAACTGGAACGTTGAATGTTCCAGGGGCATAACCCATTAGAAGATGAATCTTCTAGTAAGGGTTTAAAAACATGATACATGAATACATGATGCAATAACATAAACAATCATGTGCCCTAGTGTAACTTCCCTAGCCTACCAGCCTGGCACGGAACCCTAGGCAGAACCCCGAACCTCTGCAGGATAATCCTAACGTTGTTCCATCATTGCCCTTGGGAATTACGGCTACACTCTTAGGGCGACATCCCCATCCCATGCATGAGTATCAATATGCGAATAATATCGTACTATGCAAGAATAACGTCTTTCCATGCAATATGAAATGATCATAACTTCAATAAATATCATGCATAATGAAGCAAACGTTTCATATATAGGTTCTCGGGATAAAACCACTTACCTTTAGACGCAAACTCAAATTTTCTCGAAAAATGCGTATAACCTCGTTTTGCGTGCCAACCTTGAAAATAACATAAACCATCAAGATCCATGGCCAAATCACTTCCTGGCCAATCATTTCCAAGTAAAATCAATAATCTAATTTTTTTCATACTTTTTCCTTATTTTCTCTATTTTTTCTCTATTTTTCATAGTCATAATTTCTTCCAAAATTCAAAATAAATACCTAATCAGGTAATTTATTTAATTTTTCTTCATGAAAATTCCTAAACTAACATTTCTAATCTCTATGAGTTTTCTGAGAATTTTCCAAAATCTCTTCCTATTTTTCTCTAATTAAGTTTCCTTTCAAAAATTCAAAATAATTATTTCATCATAACATTTCTCAAATAAAATTTTATAAAACTGAACCATTCCTTTTTCTTGTATTTTTGGATATTTTTCCAGAATTTTCTCTCTTTTATTTCTATTTTTACTCTATTTTTATTTATTTCAGCATTTAAAAAATATTAAAAATTATCTCCGGTCATCTTCTCCGGCGCCGGCACACCGGAAAATTAAACTGACTATACCAGAAGATAGCTTACCTTGATTTGATCATTCTGTCCAAATTTGAGCTTGAAAGAACACTTGGAAGACCTCCCTCCGAGCAAAATTCGGTTCGGTTCAGGCGAGATCCGATTTTTCCGACGAAGCTCCGATCACCCCTCAAATGAACTCCAAAATTTCTCAAACTTTCCAGAAATGATCCTCAGCTCATGGGCAACAAAAGCCCTATGGTTTGGTGCCTCAATTTGTTCAAAAGTGAGGTCGATTTGAAACTCAAATCTTGCAAAACTCTAAGCCACCATATCCTCTATTTATAGGCGATTTTGGCCCCATAAATGACGGATCTCGCTTCAATCAAGGCCTCTGATGTCCCCTATTGCCCTTAACAAGTCCAAAATCCACCGAAAGAGCTTCATTTTCGCGATCTAAATGGCCAAACTTTCGGCCACTTTTTCTTCAATTTCTAGCAATTCCATTGCTTGTTGTCGGTCAAGCCCTTTACAAAAGATGCTCCTTGAGAAACCCTCGTGCCATCCCTGTGGCCAATTTCAGTGATTTGATAGGTTGGTCGGCCATGGTTGCTTGGAGATTTTCTTAAAATTGCACTTTGGCCCCTCAAACTTTGGTTTTCTCACTTTGACCCATTTCACCAAGCTCCTTGACTTTTGATAATTTCTCTCAAGACCCTAAAGTCCTAAAACATCAATTTGACCCCTGAGGATTCTGAAAAAATATCGTTTCGGCATCTCTTGAGTAATTTCAAAAAAACTGCATTTAGGCCCGAATCTCCGTTTTGTCCCTAAACCTCTTCGTTTCTTCCTGAAACTACTGAAGGGTTGTTCCTTATGAAAAATTAAAGCCCCTTCAAGTTTCTGTTGACTTCTCGGAAGTCATCTATGACGATTCGGTATTGCAGCCTAATTAGTAGCTGTATTTTAGCTGTACCGAAAACTGTTCCCGATCCAATTTATTTCGATGCTATAAATCATATCTTGGGGTGCTCGTTAATGCTACATCATTTTCCTTTGTCATTTCGGCTCCAGGGTACTCCCGGCAGTCGATTTAGTCAATTTTTCGGACTATTCAGATACCAATTTTCTCTGAAACCCCATTTCTCTAATAAATTACTTATTTTTAATTAACCCAAATTTCTCGGGTATTACAATGTACGCATGATCAAATCTGTGGGTGAAATAAGTGGGTTCACTTGAGAAGTATTATATAATATACTATATAATGCAAATACTTTTAGAACTTGAGGAGAATATGAATAATGTTGAACTCAATAGTGGACTAACAAATGATACCATAGGAAATTGAAGAAATAAAATGATGATATTTTACAGAGAATAATTTGAGTGGAATCTGCAATGTAATGAGTATAAAATTTAGGTATAAATAAGAGAGTTTGGACGTGAAGACCTGAAGCAAATTAAAGGCAAGAAGAAGCAAGGCAAATAATAGGTGTAAGAGATTCTTCAACTTGAGGTAAATAATCTGTCTAAATTAGTTAATTAGTGATGAATTAATCTGTAAGCTAATTAATTTGGTGGTTGATGTTTAGATTAGCTAATTTAATAAATTAGTCGATTAAAGAATTGACTAATTCAGTAGACTTGGTAGTCAAATTAATTTAATTATGGGTTGCTAAATTAGTTCTTGACCTTACTTTGAAAAATATTTTTGTTAAAGGATTTTGGCTATATTAACGGTTTGTCTAACAAATTATCAGGCGACATGTATTTCGAGGTAAGAGTTTGATATGTTTTGTGTATAAATTATTTTTGTCATAATTTGTATAAGATGTTAAGGGAGTGTCTAGGCATAAGACTGTAAATTTCTGACCATGGGAATTTCGAGATAGGGTATTGGAGGAAACCACTAAGGGCCACCTAGAGACTGAGATAGGTGCGGCATGCATGTTGCACTCCATATTTATTTATGATGTCATATTTAATAATTTATTGCATTGCATATTATCTTTACTGAGTTCCAAGACTCACCCCTTCATTCCCACTAACCACACAGATAGTCTGGGGTCTGGTAAGGGGAAGGCGATGTATGCTGAAAATCAATCGAATGATGAGAGCGGCAACCCATGACAGGAATGCGGTCTAGTAACTCGTGTTTGTCATGTAATTATTTTGTGATTGTGTTGAACGTTGTTTGTATTTTTCAGTTGGACTTGTTACTTTTAATGAGTACTTTGTGTGAGTAAATGCCCTAATTGCAGTTTATTAATCTGCTCATAAGGCTCAGATTAGATTCAAGACTCGAGTGTCCTTCCGCTACAAATGAGTCTTAGACCTCGAGTTCTCGATGGCTAGAAGCGGTGAAACCCGAACCCCACCTAGGGCGCCGACTTTATTTTTATCCCCCTGTTATTAGGGTATAGCTAGCCATCGAAATGGGATCTATTGATGTAACCTTGGGTTACGGTGACACCCAGTAGTAGGGATGGAGTGTCACAACATCTCCCTACACTTTTCCCTTTATACTAAGCAAATTTATAAGTTTTATCAAACTCACTACTAACACTAATGAGAAATGGCGAAATAGGCTACTCTTAATAACGAGTTTGAGGAAACTGAAAATTTTAGACTTAATGCATATTTTAATCCTCGGACTAATAAAAAAAATGATTTTAAGGATATCAACTAAATTGTATTCACTATTCATCTCTAGACAAAATAATTTAATACACTTTTAGTCCCTGATTTAACCAACGTTAACTGAGATGTTAACTTTGCCTCATCATGCTGCCACATCACTAACATGTTACTCCTTAGCATTGCAACATCACCATGGCTTAATGTATTTTGTAGTCCCTAGACTAATCAAAAAAATGTTTTTAAGGATATCAACTAAATTGTACTCACTATTCATCTTTGGACAAAATAAATTTTATATACTTTTAGTCCCTACCTTAATCGACATTAACTTTGTCTCGTCACGCTACCACATAACTACATCTATTGTCTATATTTTTATATTAAAAAAATGACGTCTCCACAGTTAGGCTCCCCAACCACGACCATGGAGAGGTTGGGTTCCTCGACCCAGCCATGGCTAGGATTGGGAACTTAGCGATCGGGTAGCTGGCCGCCATGGCTATTGGCTGTTGGGGGTCGGGGAACCCCATAACCTTAGTCCCCAACCCTTCAACCGTTCCCCGACCACTGGGTTTAGGGTTCCCGACCCCCAGCACTTCCCCGACCGCTGGGTTTAGGGTCTTCGACCCCCAATTGTTTCAAAGCAACTGACAATGGCTGAATCGATGACGGGTGCAGAGGTAAGAACGGTCTAGAACAAGGAAAAGTGGAGAAAAGGGAAAAAGGGCTCCCATGGCCGCCATCAGCCATGGCTAGGTGTGTATAGATTTTTTTTTTTTTATAAAAATATGGACGACATATGTAGATATTATGAGTGATGTGACAGCATGACGAGGCAAAGTTAATGTTTCAATTAACGTTGGTTATGTCAGGGACTAAAAGTGTATAAAATTATTTTATCCAGAATGAATAGTGAGCACAATTTAGTTAATATCCTTAAAGTCATTTTTTTTATTAGTTTAGGAACTAAACAATGCATTAAGCCATGGTGACGTGATAGTGTTGAGGAGTGACGTGACAGCGTGAGGAGACAAAGATAACGTCTCAATTAATATCAATTAAATCAGGGACTAAAAGTGTATAAAATTATTTTATCAAATGATGAATAGTAAACATAATTTAGTTGATATATTTAAAATTATTTTTTTAATTAGTCCATGAACTAAAATATGAATTAAGCCAAATTTTTACTAATATGTCAAGCAATAAGTGTAGGAAAATAATGGGTGAAAGAATAAATAGGGATAAATTGAACTCACTACTATGAATAATATGTTTTGTTTTATCTGACTACTCTTTTGTAAAAAAAAAGTTCAATTCACTATAAACCTTGCAATCTTACATGATGAATTAGAAAAAGTATAGTATTTTATTTATTAAAATATTTAAAAATAATAATATTTTTAAAAATCTGCCTAAAATGTTGGGTCTGATTTGGGTAAATCTCATCACATTGTTTTCTTCATAGATTTACACTACTAATATAATATTTAGATGTCATGAATATCACATTATCAATCTTTAACTTAATTAAGACTAAAGGGGTCACTGTTTAAGTGAAAATTTATTGAGTGATATATGATTGATTTAAATCTTATTCTGTAGGTAAAATGTTAAGCAAAATGAGACTTGATGTTATAGCAAAATTATTTTAGAAATTAATTTATCATTTAAAGATTATGAGTTTAAATCTTATTTTTAAATAAAATACATAAAATAATATTTAAAAAAATACTTTATTAATAATATTTCGTAATACCAAAATTTAATGTTTGATTGAATGATAATAAAAATAAGTACGTCATAGATTGAAGAATTTATATAACAAAAATACTATTTGAACATTTATTTATAATATTTTTGTAATACTCAAAGTATTAATTAATGTGTTATATTTTATATTATTATATCAAATAAATTAATATATAAATACCATAAAAAATCCAATAAATAGAGCAATATCCAAGATAAGTATGTTTTAACGTTTGCATGAATAACTATTAATTATCATAATTATTATTATATGTTCCCACCATAAATGATGATAATTGTAATAATAAGTCTGTTTGTGCATGGTCCATCACTCTAGATGGAGTCATGCCGGGAACTCAACGCCCAAATGCCCCGCAAAAATCTCATCATCCAAATAAGCCAAAAGAAAATGCTACTTATGCATTGTTAAATATTGGTGCTTTTATTTTCGTTAAATATTTTGAATATATTGTTATCATGAATTAGGAATATATATTATAAATTAGAAAATATATATACACATATAGTTCAGATTATCTAAACCATTTAAATAAACTTTAAAATACATAATATCACGTCCTACCAAATTAGCATCAAATGTCCGTCTTTATAATCAAAGAATAAATTGATTGCATATCTCTAAACTTTGACTCTTCGACTCCAATATTAATTAAAATTTTAAGATTTGTTTAATTAGTCCTTGAACTCTTTAAAATTAACCACGACATCCCTTAAAAGGGTCAAAGTGGAGTAAATTTTAAAATTCAAGAAATATTTGGGGCAAAGCAACCTGAGGCAATAATAATGCAAAAATCACAAGCAACTAGATGGCCTAAGTGATTCAACAATCAGGCAGGTTTTCAATATGTTTAATCAAAGGGCAAAGAATTCATACTTAAATAGGCAGGTAAATAATATCTGGAGCTCATGGCAATTTGAAAGCGCATTTAGTTGCCATGAATAGCCAGCCATATTGGGAAGCTTCAATTCCAGATGTCCCAAATGGCAAAAAACAAAAACAAAAACAAAAGCTACATGTTCAAGATGAGGAGGAAACTGCAAAACTCTCTATATACAAAGGGGCAACGAACGGCTTGGAAAATGTGGACGAGAAGATGAGGCAATTAACTACTAGGCCGATTATTGAAGCCATTGAAGGTCATGATGATGTAATAAGAGTAACAACAGCTTCTCGCGCTTGATGGTTGATATAAGAATTACCTAATTAGAGCGACTCTTCTTAGCGGCATATGCGCGATAGGTTGCCAAGCCAACCACAGCAACAGCTGTCCCGACTGCAATATTCAGCGCAAACCATTTCGTTATAGCAATACAATCGCTACAAAGTCAAAGATACAGTTTTCCAGGAAAATAATCGAGGAAGAAAAATGAAGTTAAAATGACAAATTGACTATCAATGATGGAGGCGTTGTTTCTACACTGAAAAAACAGATACCTACCAGACAATAGCATGAGATAGCGATTGACCAGCTGCCGGTAGAGCTTCTGGTTTCTCCCAATTTCAGTTTCTGCAACACTTAAATGAGGGTTACTGGCAGCACTGACAATTCTGCTGAATACGTTATTCAGGTCTCTTTCCTTCACACTGAGGTGAACGGGTGCATCAATTCCCATATCCTGACAAATCTGAAACAAAGATGTATATATAAAGTTAGAGAAATAAGAAATTGAAATAAGAGTGTAGTTGCCCCTGTAAATGAAGTAAAAGGAATTATTGTTAATCTCTGTTGGAAACTAGAGCAGATAGTGGTGATTGGAGAACCATTAAAAGAATTGCAGCCAATAGAACAAAATACCCTTGCCGCATCTTTTATTGCCATTGGATACGAGTTCAAATCATCCTTGGCCGCAATGAGAAGGGAAGGCACCATAAAACCACTTTGTTCTCCTCGCCTAGCCACTTCCATAAGTAATTCTGATGCTCTTTTCAAAGAATATTCATCCGAACTACAAATAAAAATCCAGTTCGTGTCATGCCATCAAAATATTATTTTGAAAAGAAAAAAGGAACAGAAAGATAACAACCTATATAGTATATTGGTATTAGACTATTAGTTGGCTTTGAAGACACTCTATTGAGGACTTGAAAGATATAGCACATAGTATAATGATATTAGTTAGGCTCCAAGGCACTTTGACAGTATCAATCTACGGTGGTGAACAAGCAGTCCAAATAACATTCAAGAAAAATATAAATAAACAAATAAAAACTAAAAAGAGAAACAAGCAGGGTGCTAAAAAATTAATTATCCAGCAACTGATAAGATGTGCAGCAGCAACAAGAACACACACAAGCTGTTAAAAGGGCAACAAAATATAATTATCTTCAGCAGGCTTGGTGGTTGACCTTTTATTTTTGCTGTTATTGGCCTTTTCTTCTTCTTTTTTCTTTTTTCCTTTTTTGTTCTTTTGATGCATGTGGCAATGCCCTCCAGAATGTGATTAGTTCACAATTGTTTCTATGAAATTTACGCCCACCTATCATATACAAACGCTGCTACATCACAAGCTGCTAGAGACTCGTTACTTGATAGAAGTTTTCTAAATCCATCTTCTGGAATCTCCCGCAGTACAAGAGTCTTTTTAGTTCCCTGCAACATACAAAGTCACATAGCTTGAAGTAGAAACAAACTCAATAGAGAGAACAAAAGTTGTATCCAGGAAATGCAGTCACCAATAGAAGAAGAGAGAAATAACAAGAAAGATAAAGATTTCCGGGGGGGGGGGGGGTGTGGGGGAGAGAGAGAGAGAGAGAGAGAGAGCTACACTGTATAACTGTTCCAATAAAATCTTAGTCCTCCAAACAAATGTAAATAAGGTTGTCTAATTAGCAATCAAGGCAATTAGAAACTAAATGGAAAAAGAAACAACAAATTAATAATGTTCTAAAATTTTGAACTCCTAACTCACAATAATTTAATGGTTTCTTCTTCCTTAAAAAGTTACATGTTCAAGTAACTTTTTGGGATCCCATCAGAGAGTTACATGTGTTCGTGCTCAAGCATTGAGACGGGTGGAGATCTGCCAAACCAACAGATCACATTACGCTTCTAAAATACTTACTGCAAAATCAACGATATTTGCTGCGTAAGACTCCTCAGAAGTTGAAGAATAATTGTCTGAGAAAGGCCTGTTGATAGAATCAGGAGCAAGAAATTATACTGCTGAGTGGCTTGGAAGAAGAGACAAGGTAAAGGATGAACAAGAGACTATAATGTTTTAACAGCCAAGAGCCAAAAAGAAAAAGTAAAAGTCACAGTTTTAATGCATGAAGGCAACAAAAAAGGAGAAAAATGTGGGATAACGGTAAATAAAAACAAAACAAAGCAACTGATTAATAGACCACAAATTAAAATCAGAAATGACAGCATTTTGAGTAAACCTAAGCTTTGGATCAAACCTTCCCAGGAATGAATTCAATATTGCAGACTTTCCAGCTTTTCTGGGTCCAAAAACAAAGCACTGGAAAACATTTCTGTCTGTACGTTGCTTCTTTCGATCAAATGACCTTCTCTTAGTAATATGGAGTGCTGATGATGGATCACTAGTATATCCAATATATATCAGATTAGCCAAACTTTTAGCTGGGTTTAGTAGAGTCATAAAGGCCCACTGCAAGCATATGTAGACAAGGGAAACAATTAACATATAGCTCAGGAGCATGCTGCCTAAAGATATCTATGATGACAGTTCATAGTACAAGGAGGAGGATAACTTTGTTTATTTAAAAAGAAAAAAAAATGAAAAGAAAGGCAGAAAAAAAAAATCTCTCAGGTGCTCTACCTAGTAAGGCTATAGGTTTCCACCAATCTTTTAAAAGATTAGCCCCCCCAAGGCAGTAAGTATGGAAATTGGACATTGTTTGCCCTAATGTGGATGCCTGACTCCTCTTGCATCTGCATGTCAGGGGAGAAACAATTTTTTTTTTTATTTTGGGGGGGGGGGGGGGGGTTGTTGGTGGAGATCATTCAAATAAAATCGCATCAAAATAATCACGACCAGTTTAACTACAGAAAAATGCAAAGTTTATGTACTTCACCAAGTCAGTTTTAGAAAACAAACAATTCTTCCAAATTTCCAGTGGGTACAAAAATAACTACTTCTTTTACCATTGAAGATAAAACAAGATGAAAGCAACTTTAATGGTGTGTTCGCAGATAATTCAAATTAAGAGGGTAGCTTTACAAAATTGTCATACCCACCACTTGCCAAAAAGATCCAGGGAGAGTTGTTAGCTAAAACAGAAAAGTATCAGAAGATAATTTCTAAAATAAATTAGCTCATCTGTGTCATTAGCATCAGGTAATTAGCTCGGTTCTTGTATAAGAGTCTGCTCAATTCAAGTGTAATACCCCCCAACCCCCCAAGAAAAGACAAAATTTTGTATATCTACAAATATATATTATATTCTCACTCTGTGTGCAAGACAACAAAAGAAATTATAAGTCAAACAAATTGCATAAGCAAGTGCTAGTAAGCGTTAACCTTCAAGCAGACACACCTCAGACAGAAACCCATTAAGCAATATACCCCCCCAATGCAGTTCTCTCTGCAGCATCCTTATAAGGAGCCTCATCCCAAGGACTGAGATTCAAAACAGAAAACAGATATATATAAGACGAAAAGCTTTGCCAGGTAAAAGTCAACCAGATTAAAATCCATCTGGAAAGAAATGGAATTGGTAAAAGAAAATGTAAAGGAGCCACCAATTTCAATGAAATTGCAAATAAAAATTAGTACTAAAAGAGCTTGGCAAATAAATTATTATTATTGCTATAATAACAACGGACTAAGCAGGGAAACAACTAGAATTATTTTAATGGATGAAATATGTGGCAACACAAGCTAGATTAAATCAGAGCGTGAAATTTAGACCTCTCCTTCTGAACAGAAAGAAATCCTAGTTAAAATGAACTGATATTTTCATCCTTCTCCTTCATTGCTCCATAGGCTTTCTCATCACATTTAAATATAACAAGAAAAGAACATTAGCCAACATCCGTGGCATAGCAAACCATTGGAGTTCTTAACATAAAGTTTCTACTCTCATGCAACCATCATATTTAAGGTTAAAAAGAATAAGATTGTTACTAGATCTACACAAACTTGTTTGCATGTATTTGAAAAGACAGTTTCTCAAAGTGAAAAGCTACTGTGATCAAGGCTAATCTGTATCTCTGTCACCACAAAATGGCAATAGCATAGCAAAATACGAATTAGTATGCACATTTCAAAATATGGTATGCTCAATGAATATCGTGATCCAAGCAATCCAAATGGCTTTATTTCATATTTATTCTCTTAATTGTTTCTGAGGAAGGGAAAAATTTTAAAAAATACAATTAGTAGGTTTTTTCCTTGAGAAATGTAAAAAGATTGATGTCACATTAATGAAAATAATAGAAATAAATATTGGTTTATTGGTTTATTTATTTTAATTTGTTTCTAGTTTCTTTTGATTTCTTTTATTTCCTAGAATCCTAATTAAATTATCTTTATAATCTTAATTAGATTATATCAAAGAATCCTAGTTAGAATAGATTTTTATCTATTAGGGTGTGTTTGATAGCATGGAAATTCCATGGAAAATGTCACATCCAAGGAATTGAATTCCATCTTTGTTGTTTGATACACTATATTTTCCATAGAATTGAATTCCATGGTACAACCATTAAAGCATCATTCGGCCTCTTTTCCATGGAAAATTCCATCTAGGGGGGAGGTGGTTTTTGTTTTCCATGTAAGTTAGAAAATGTTTTCTTTTCTAACTAAATGCTATCAAACACACCCTTAGTTGTCTATAAATAACCATTCAGCAATGTATTGTAGATTAGACTTTGATGAATAATAATGAATATTGATATTGGTTTTTAAGTAATCAAGGCTACTCTTGTTTCTTTGGTTTGGGGCCTGCATCACACATTTTTGAGAAATATACAGCAACAACAATCACAAGCACAACCTTGATTTTAAACCATAGCTGCTCTTCTAAAAAAGGAGGTTACCCTGCATTTTATGAAAAACAAAGCAGCTTATAGTAGGACCCACATTAATAAACACAACATCACACTCAGTTACCAAATACTGTTTTTTTAACACTACTTTCACAACACAGGACAAAAAAGGACAGCACTGAACAACACAGCAATACCAAACAGGCCCTTAATGTCACATTGTGTCTCAAGTAGGAGTGCAACATGAACATACATACTGTGATCTTAATTTACCATACGAGATATAAGCAACCAGCTTTTCATAGCACAAATAATAATCTATGGTAACCTAAATCTCAGAAAAGTTCTTGCATCCACAAACAACAATTTCTGATAACGTAAAGTATAAGATAAATGTTTAATTGTCTTTGCATCAGTTACAACCAAGAGCAACATGTGTATAATATATGAAAATATGCTGATAAATTTTCTCATGCACATATGTTATGTGCCTGTTGATAGTAATGTTATAATGAGGCAAATAAGAGAAATATACATATAATCAATACTGCTTAGTGAAGCAAACTCACCTTTCTGGTGCAGTTGAAAATAGATCTTCAAGCTCAGAATGAAGCAAGGCTCCATCCTGTTCGATGCCAAATTTCATGCACAAAAATTAGGAAAGTGCTGACTACATACAACAACAAAATGCAAAAGTATAATTATGAAGGCATGTTGGAATCACACGATACTAATGGACTCTTACATAATATTTAAATTGCATCCCAACGGAAATCACAAAAGAAAACAGGCCTAAAACTACAAAGCAGTGTTACATGCACTCCTCTATTTCCCTTCTTTACCAATGCTCAGCCACTATGACAGAATTTGGCTCCATTTGGTTGGGTGTAAAATATTTCCCTCATTTTCTAGTGTTTGGATGAAAAAAAAAAAAAAGATTAAAAATATTTTACAATAAATTATTTTACACCAAAGAAGGAATAAAAATATTTTATACCAAAGAAGGGAAAATGACTTTGCCAATTTAAAATTCATAAGTCATTTTCCTATTTACACCAAAACTAATAAATTATTTTTTCTTTCATCAAACACCTTTTCATATATGTACATATATCTATATACAGATAAATATATATACAATATGTATATATACATATATATACACACATACATATACACACACAAACACACATATACACAATACTTACATACATGCACTGTACACACACACACATAAATGTATACATATATGTTGACAGATATACATGTAGCTAGTTTATGGAAATTATTTTACTATGCAAACCAAACACCCAAAAATAAGATAAAAAAATATTTTTGAGTAAAACATTTTCCAACATACAATGTTTTACATCGAAATAAACAAAGTCTTAATTTCAAGTATAGTACTAAAAAGTAAGAAATCTTATTCTGAAATTAATGCATTTTGCATTTAAATGTTCACAAATGTGCCCGCATCTATATCTAACTTTCAGATACATACCTTAACTTCTTAGGATTAAGATTTAAACAGATCCACTGCCTAGACATACACCTGTAGCACTCAATACTTACACACCTGGGAGGTGACTGAGTCAAATGTATAATGGCTGAAAAGCAAATTGCCATTATGCAAGATATTTCAAGTAAAAAATGGTCAATCACATCAACCAAGTTAAGAATTAGGATTCTAAAAATGAAAAATTCAAATTACCTGCACACTCCCCCCACCCCTAAAACCACCCCTAAAAATTAGGCTATGAAATTGCAGTGAGATCTGACCTCAAAATCCAAAAGAATGGTTTTTGCCATGGCACATTAATAACCAACTTGATGTGCTTTTTAAAAACTTCAATGACAGACTGCTCAATAAAAGGAGAAGTTGTCTACAATGGAAAACACTTATACATACCTTATCAGTGTCAAAGAGACTGAAGACCCCCTTCAGAAACTCCACAGCTTCACTTGTCAATTCCACACTCTACAAAAGCCACTTAGGGTGAACTTTTTATATGAAAGGATTACTATCAAAAAAAGTATTAACAAAAATTTAAGAATTCACATTATCAGAGGAGATGAGCATTTTAATTCATCCAAAGGATTACTAAGAAACTCAACAACTTAAGCACAAAAACAGCATATATCTCATTTAGTTATGCAAGTTGCCTCAACACATTTCAGCATAGTAAAAGAAAAGGTTCCCCTGAACTTCGATAATATTCCTCTACTGGAAAATAAACACATCACAATAAATTGCATGACTGAAAGAATAAGCATCAGTTTCAGTTTGCGTACCTGATCAGGAGCTTTCTTTGATGGAACTGAAAGCTGATCATTCCGTAGCTTAATATCATCATCATAACCAAAAGTTCGTAAAACAGTCCACGTTGTCTCAAGGCGCCCTTTCTCTATGAAAAGAGCATGCAGGAAAAGAAATCCTTCCAAGGTAAGTCCAAGCTCGTTGACCCCTTCTGGTAGCTGCTCTTGCACAACTTGTTTAACACCCGCTATCTCAGCAGGCTGCAATGGAGCGTTGAAACATCTAACCTGTTTACATTGTTTATAAAATCATTTCACAGTATCAGACTTGGGGCACCACAACAGAACCTCCTACCCCTCCTCCTTCCAAGAGAAAGAAGTTAAATAAATAAGTTTGATGATCTTGAAGACCAAAAGATAGACAAGAAATAGAAAAGGGGGAAATAAACCTGAAACTCATTCAGCTCTCTATCATTTAAGGCACCGTCCATGTCATGGTCACAGAGAAGGAATATCCGTTTCAATGCTCTCACACATCGAGGTTTCAAGGCCTGGGTTTCCTGATCAAATAGTGGGGCTGTGGGATGAAGCACTGCCTTTTGAGCATAATAAAATACTTCAGGGACCTAAAAAGCAGAAAAACAGGGTCTGTATATTATATTCACCTCCAAAGTCCCACCATATTGCAGCTCAGAAACAAGAAACACATGTTACTAAAGCCGGAAATCCAAATTCAAAATAATGCTTTTGATGCCAACACCAAGTCTCATCGTGCAAAGTCCAAGTAATGAAACCATTATAGAAATTCAAGTACAACAATCTACTTGTCTACGCTTCATTGAGTGATTGGTGTGTAGTTTTATATGTATTATGTCAAGCAATGAGGCCGAAAGCAGCTGATGCCACATAGTTGCACAAGAGTACATCCTGAAACCGAATCACTTCATTTAACCAAGATTGAGCAAAACCCCTATGTATTAAACGCTGTTTACTGCAACACAGAATAACTACGTGGACAAACCTGGACTAGGTTAGCTGCAGAACATTCTATACAAGTCTCAATCTCCCGAAACTGTTGCATGATTGGTGACATCACCTGCTCCAGGCTCGTGAGGTTACGCTCATCTCGCAAATCTAGCTTGCAACCAACTACAATCACAGGCACCTTCACCTAACAATCAGCAGCACAATACGTCAAAATAAGTAAACAAATAAATAAACCAAATCTAGAGAAAGAAGGCCTCCCTTGTCATGGATCCAAAACCAAAATGCCAAAACCCGAGCCACCTTATCCCTTTTTCTTTTCTGGTAACAAAAGCGAAACATGGCTAAAAAGGCTGAACACCGTATACGATCTTCTAAAGTCGTAAGGCGTATCATCGATTGTGATGAAGAAAGAATCGGCACTCAAATAAAAAGTTTAAACCGCTAACCTCTAGTCGACGAAGCTCGTGAAGCCAAAAAGAGCTCAGGTGATCGAGCGTTGAAGGCTGATCACACGCATACGCTAGTACCACCGCATCTGCTCGCTTCAATTCTTCCGCGAGCTTCCCTCTACTCTCCAAACTAAATTCAATATCAAATTTGAAAACAACGGAACAAAAACCAAAACGATAAGCACGGAATTCACCAGCATATACAGAGGATAATACACAAATTTCTTCCCGCGCGTGTCTAGATGCAACCTGGATGAAGTATCGACGATAGTAATGGGGACGCCCTCGGGGTAGAAATCGGCGGGGAGGCGAGTCGGCGGCAGGAGATGAGGAACTTTATCGATAAAGGATTCGGAAGCCACGGCAGCGATCAAACTGGATTTGCCGGTGGCGCGGTCCCCTACGACCACGATTCGGACGCTGCTGCGGCGGGCTGCCATTGGTGTGATCTGCGGAGCGCTGCTGCGAGCAGAGAGAGAGGGAGAGAGAGAGAGAGTATCAAATTAAATTACTCATGTTAATTTCTCTCTTTGCTTTTAATTATTTTTAATTGCAATAACAATACTGTTTTGGGAGGAATTTAGGGGCGAGTGGGAAGCTTCAACCCCCTCCCGTTGGAGTAACCGCTGCACCCCTCGGAGCATGCTTTTGTTGCGGTTTAGGTTACACGTTTAATATGATAAATATGAGAAAATAATATTTTTTAAAAATATAAATATAAATATTAAAAACTACGAAAGTAAAATAATATAATTTTTTTATAAATATAATTAAATATAAACATAAATTTTATTATTTATTTAATCAAATATCAATACAAGTTATTTCTCTCTCTAATAGTCGTAAAATATAAATGTATTTTTAAATTAAAAATATATTCATAATATTTTTTAATATTATAAAATAATTTAAAATATTTTCAAATTTACAAAAAAAAATTACTCACATTTCGAAGTATAAAATATTTTAAAAATGCTGAAAAATCACAAGTTGTGGTTCATGTAAATAAAAAATATTTTATTTTAAAAAATTACAATATCATTAGTTATTGAAGTTTGTTGTAATTATATAAATAAATTAAAAATGTCGATTATGTCGTATGCATGCAAATAGAAAAATTAAATATTTTAAATAGAACTTTATTAGGTAATAATTAATAGTTGTGGTCGATTCTTTGTATTTTTTATGGTAAAATTTAGATGAAGATTAAAATTACAAGTGATAAAAATTAAATATTTTATTACTATAAGGTCATCAAATCAAAATTTAGTGATTAAGTTATATTTTAAAATTTTAAATACAAATTAAATTAATATTTTAATAATTCACTTTTTTGACATGTTTCATAATATCAAAAATATTATTTTTACTTTAATATAAATAAGGGCTAATAGTATGAAAAAATCAAACATTTTCACATTTTTACGATTTTATCCGAGCATTTTAATTTTGACAATATACGCCCAATTTGCTTGATTAGTTGCAATCTTAGTCTTGATTTAAATCCAATTTGAGAGGGATGTGCGCCCAATGATGTGGCACATCGTTTGGCATTTTAAAGTATTTTTAGTAGATCTCACGTTAACGTACGTAGAACAAATCAAAAAGAAAATAACATATATTTTGTGTCATATATACATATAAATAAGAAGGCATATGGAAGACAGAGACAGAGAATGACAACAATCGACAACAGCTTTGGTTGGAGGTGACGGGCGATATAATAGTTGGAGGTAGCGATGGAGACCGATCGTTGACATTAATGAGGACGACTTAAGTGACCAACGGCGAAAGCGAGGCGGCTGACAAAGGTCATCATCGGTCGACAAAAACAAATGGGCATTGGTCGCTTGTGTATGAGGTGGCTGTGAGTAGGAGGAAGTCCAGATTGGTCGATGATCCAACCTCCAGATTGGTTGTTGTCACCGAGAGTAGGAGATGGCTATTAGTATGAAGAAGTCCAAATCGATTGTTGCCTCTAGCTTCCAAATTGGTCATCGCCGTCTACCGTTGTAACCTTCTCCATTGTTGTCTTCCTTCGTCGTTGTCTCCATCTCCCGTATGTTTCATTCTTTGTGTGTGTATATATACACATAACATATATATATTTAATTTTTTTAAAAAAAATCACGTGTTTCAATTTGGGGCTCACTCAAAATATTTTAAAATGTCATGTGGCATGCCACATTAGTAGGTGCACATGCCTCTCGAATCAGATTCAAGTCATAGCTAAAATTGTATCCAATCGACCAAATCAAACATCTATTGTTAAAATTAAAATATTTGAATGAAATCATAAAAATACAACAAATGTTTGATTTTTTCACGCTAATAGTCGTATAAACGATAAATGGTTGCTCTTGCTTTAACTTTTTCACATTTTCAACCCCTTGATTCACCTCCATCCCAACATATATCGGCAATTTTTGTAACAAACAGTAAGCTAGTTTTCAAAAATATTTTAACCCCGACTTTCACCTTGCGTATGTGCTCACATGATGTATTATCATCTCTGTATATATATATACATATATTAAAAAGTAGAGAAAGTAAAAGTTTGGTTTACTAAAACTAATCGAGTTGAACCAATCGAATTTGTTACTTCAATTCAATTTTTTCTTGTATCAGTTTTGGTCAATTAATTTTTCTCAAAAATTTAGTTTTATATTCTCAATTTTATTTTATTTTTTGAATAATCGAACTAATTGAATCGACAAAACTATAAAATGATATTGTTTTGAAGTTTATAAAATGACGTCGTTTCCTTCGGTTTGTGTGTTTTTTGATTAGTTACTTCGATTTTCTTTAATTTTTTGTTGCGCTTATTCAATTTAATTTGTTTGATTCGATTTATACTAATTGAGTTATATTTTTTCGATTATCAATTAGTTCAATTTTTTAGGTTAATTGATCAATTTGGTTCAGTTTCACTCTTCAATTCAGTTTAATTGGTTAGTGAATTTTGGTCGATTTAGTAAATGAATTGGCCGTTTGCACACCTTTACCAAAAATATGGTCCAAACTATATATGTGTTAACAAAAAAATATTGTAAATGAATGTTTGTTTGATAGTAATTATGTATTTTTTAAATAAAATGGGATTTGGTATAGTGATGACATTGTTTAAAAAATAAATTTTGTTAGTATGGGTGTATGAGTTTAAATATTGTTAGCCTAATTATTATTTTTTAAATAAAATACATCAAATATATTTTTTGAGAAATATTTTATTGAAATAACTTGACAACAATATCAAATAGTTCATTGCATACATTTAAGAGTTTGAATTACTACAAAGTAGTTGAATTGAATCTGCCTCTTTATAATTATCAATAATATGCGTCTATTCAAGAAATTAGAGTCTAGGTTTTGGCCAATGACTCGCATGTCTTTCTACTAAAAATTATATTTATAGACAAAATAATAATTATTTAAACATTTTTCTATTTTTTAAATTATTATTATTATTTTTTAAATATAATTTTCTTATTTCTATTTCATATCATATATGTTTTCATTTTTATGCAATATAGGGCATAACAAACGTGGACCTATTAGAATGGCGGAACTAGACAAAAACATAGAGTGTTTTTGGCTTACCAGTTTGACTGCTTATAAGTTATTTGATTAGTTTATAAATTACACAACTTATTTTTTTATGCGCTTGACAACTTTAAAGAGTTTAAACATTCAATAGTTCATAAATTCTTCCAACAACGTTTGAGAAAAGTTGTCTCACATTATTTTTTTTATAGTCTAGGTGTCTGAGTTTCGCTCGCCTAATTTTAAAGATGACCAGCCTTTTCCCTGATTTGGCCTTAGAATAAATTAGATACGATCGTAAATTTATATATCTTTAAATCAATACGTAATTAATCTTTTCTAAATAAGATATTTTTTTTTTTGTTATGCACTATTACAAGTGCTCCATATCCATTGGCCTAGATATAATAGAGGAGTAAATTAGGGATGTACCTCGCAATGGTTAGGGCTCGAACACGGTTGACGATGGAGAGCCTAGAGAGAAATACCTTGATAAAAGCTTTTTCACGTCTTCCTATTGTTAGCGAATATATGTCTATGGGCTAAATAAAATATTTTTATCTTTATTAAGGATCGATCACTCAAAAAAAAAAAATGATAAAAAACTAAGAAGCTTTATGAGTTGCTTTTCCAAATAAGCTCTTAAGCACGAAGCAGTGGATATGCCCTGGGAGAACGCTCGAGAACAAAAATCGCAAGCTCTCTCCAGTCTTCAGTGTTTATGCCACAATTGCCGCATTGGTTGCTCGCTTCAGTGAGTTTGTGAGGCAGTTTTGGTAATGGAGGCCTCTCCGGCGAGCCTTCGCCATTTTGCTCCCCGGTGCTTCAGAATCAAGCACCTCAAGAGCGGAGGTAAGCTCGTCTCTTATCTACATCTCCGTTTCGTTCGAGCGAAAACGAATGCGAAGAACAGAGAAAAGGGTTCAACCAGCATCGATGTTTATCTAGAAGCCTTAGCTGTTTTTTTCCTCATCCGCCTGCAATTGTTAGCGTTGATTAGTAACTAGGAAAAATTAGGACCCAGGAGGCAGTTTTGTGAAGTAAAAAATTTGTTTAACCTAGGGATTTTAAACCTTAGGTCCGAGATTTTGATTATTTCGGCTAATTTGCATTCGAAGGAACTAGGGTTTTTGATATCTAATATCCACATCTAGTTTTAAGGGGAAGTCCAATATCTGTTTATCACGAAAATCTCATCTCCCTTTAACACAAAAAACTTATTGAATGAATGAAAAGAGAAGATTCCACCTCTTGATTGGCGCTAAACACATACATCTTCACCTTGGTCCACTGGAAGAGTAGTTATGCAAAATGTTAACAAAAGTTGTTATGGGATCTAATTCCAATCATGGAGGTCACATCTAAATTGTGAGGACGACGCAAGACCTTTTGGAGAAAGAGAAACAACCCCTCATCATTGTGTTCTTATCCCTAGCAAGCTGAAAGAAATATGTGAAGATCTAGGAAGCAGTTCACGATTACAACTACTATCAAACTCACCTTGAAAATTATTCTACAACTCCTTCCCCCTCTTAACCACCTTTTCCATCAGAGTCTCACCGCACTATTACCAGTGTTTTATGCAGAACGGTAAGGTGCCCCCGGGGTAGGGGGGGGGGATCCCATTATCTTTCAGCTTTATTATTTATCTTTTTAATTGTTATTTTGTTTCTATTATTATTGCATTGGACAATATTATTTGGGCTAAATTTGTAAGTTATTTCTGTTGTATAGGTGGGCAGGCTGTATGTAATCTGCAGGTCTACCATCCATCCCATCCTCAAGGTTTCAGTTCCCTCAAGACAAATCCTTCAGGTTCTATAAGGAAGCAATTTGTACAGTTAAATGGACACTTTAGGCCAGTAGCAAACAAAAGATTCTGCATCTCTAATCAGCTTGGAAGTGAATATATGAACGTTCGGGCAACATCAGCTGAGCTTCCAAACCCAGAAATTTTATTGCAGAAAACAGATGACGGGCCATATTTACCCAGTTCGCAGGATATGGACAACGGTGGAACTCTGCAATCCAAGTCTAAAATGTTTAAAAATCGGTTTCTGAACTTTGTACGCTTCGGTTCAGTCATTAATGATGCTGCTGAATCTTTTTTCAAGAGCGAAATACGCCGAAGGTTATTTGTGACAGCAGTATTAATTGTGTTCAGTCGTGTTGGTTATTTCATTCCTCTGCCAGGATTTGACAGAAGGTTGATACCGGAGGATTACCTTAACTTTGTTTCAGGATCTGTTGGTAAGTATCATTAGTATAAGAAAATATTATGCATACTGTTTGCACTCGTATTCAATTTGACCTGCATTATACTCCTCAATTTTCTCCTGTAATTATTTCCTTTGGGTAATAGAAGGAGATTGAGACATATGATTTGCCATTTCTATTTCCTGGGTAGTTGAGGCCTTTTTTCTGGTCCTTGATCTCCTAACTTGAGTTCTGAAATTTTGTGCAACAAATTATTTGCCATGTATTTATTTGTTATTTACCTACTGTAGTATAGTCAAGGAAGGACACTAGGACCACACATAATTTATGTCCCTTAGCTTGTCGTAGGTGAGATGTTGAGTAGAAAGATGAAACCACTGTCTTTCACTACTTTTTAGCTGTCTTCATTCTTCAGTTTTTTTTTTTTTAGCCAGAAATACTGACTCTATAAACATCATAATAGTTGAACCTGTTCCCAGTGCTGTGCACTTCTCCTTCTTGAGGTGAAAATTATAGAAAAGAAAATGAGTTGAGGCATAGTGTAACAAAGAGCAGAAGAGATAGCTAGATACCTTTTCACAAAGTTCTTGATATGGACAATCCTCAGTTTGACAGGTTGAAATCTTTAGTGAGCTGAAAATGCTATTGAACTCGACCTATTTTGTTGCCAAACTTGAAAAACTGGAACCAGAGTTGAGATCAACTCGCTATGGAGCTGCTGGATTCAGTTTTTAACTTCCTCGTTAACTTACTTATCTCAGGTTCTGATACAAAATAAATTTTCTAACAGGTGGGTCAAGTTGCTCACCATCTATGTTTAGTTTCCTTTGAAGGACTTGTATGTTTAAGCCAGAGCTGTTGGCTTTACTTTCTAGGCCTGAATGATGATGGTTGAATTGAGAATCCTGGACAGAAATTTCTATTTAAATTTATTTGTATTTTTCTTTTTCTTCTTTTTTTTGGGGGGTGGGGTGGGGGATTAATACAGTTAAGTTTGGTTGTTACAATAAATTGTTGGCACTCTTTTAGGATGTTGGATCCTCAGGTTGAAAAACTATATATATTTTTTTAAAAAATTATTCATCCATTATTTTTGGCAGATGAACTTGGTGATTTCACAGCAGAACTTAAGCTTTCTCTTTTTCAACTCGGAATCAGTCCACAGATTGCAGCATCAATTCTCATGCAGGTCTGCTGCTTTCCTCCCCCGAGGTTCAATTTTCTTGTCAATTAGATAACACCCCATTGTAATTGTCTTTATTGACTATTTTTTGTCATATAATTTATGGTAAATTACCCATAAAATTCTGAACTTGGACCCAATTATCAATTCTATACCAAACCTTCAATTCTATTTCAATTTTATAATATTGTCATAACACCGTTAATGGAATTGAAGTCATAACACCGTTAATGGAATTGAAGTCTGTTAAGAAACTTTAAAAAATTATCAAATCTATTCTAAACATTGGAAAAATGTCAAATCAATGGTAATAAGAGCAACTGAAGTGGTGGTCAGTTTCACACAGATTGGTCATCAAATATGTGAGGCTAGGTGGTTCACTGAACTTCCATGCTTGACTATATTGTTTATTTATTCTTTCCTCTTTCTACTATTGCACATGCGGTTCGCTACAATTGCTTATATCGCCAACATGTTTGCAGGTACTTTGTCATGTTGTTCCCTCCTTGGTGAAGCTTCGGAAAGAAGGCTTGGATGGTCATGAAAAGATTAAGAGTTATATGTGTGTTTAGTTATCCATCTCAAGCAGTGAGACAAATCCTTGCTTTGCATTTGCTGTAATAAGTTCTGCTGTTGGTCATTAGAATTGATTGTTACAAGCCCCTTTTTTTTCATTTTTTTATTTTGTTCAATTTCCTCCCTACAGATGGTGGCTCTCACTTGGGTTTGCAATACTAGAGGCTTTGGTTCTTGCTTGTTATTCTCTTCCGTATTCCATCTATGCAGCTAGTCACAGGTAATTTTTTTGGAAGAATCTCCTGTTCAATTGTGTTCCTAGAAATGAGTGCTTCATCGGGCTTATGTAACTTGGCTTTGGCAATCAAAGATTTTTCCTCTGTACATACAAGATATCACCTGTTTATTTATTTATTTATTTTTCTTTTCCTTGTGCCAGCGCAGTATACTACTTTACATTGTGATGTGAGTTTCTGTCATCTAAATGTGCTAATACTCCAAAACAGCACATTAACATTGCATTGTGATTTGAGGTTCTGTCTAACAGTATGCTAAAATGATTAAATAGTTAATTTTCCATTTATATTTAATGTTGTGAGCAATACTTTTCAAAATATTGGCTCAACTGCAGCATGTAGGGAAACTGCTCCCTGCTTTAGTTAGTTAGTTATTCTTGAACAGCTATTAGTTAGTTTGATTTCTATTCCTTCCACATGGACAGCGTTTCACTTTTATGACCTGTACCAGTAATTACTACTTTACAATTATTTTTAAGGTTTTGTAGAGTGAGTGTAATCTCAACTGAAAAAAGACCACGGTTAGATATTAATCAAGGGATTAGGATTTTACAATGTTGGTGGATAAGGATCAAATGATTTTTATGGCTGTGGAGAAACATGCAAGGGATGGGTCCTTGTTTTCCTCTTCAGATATCTATGGACTACTTGGACAGATTTGGCATAGTTAACATGGAAAGCTTTTTCAGGAATTCTCCTGATGATCTTGCACTAGTTCTCCTCTTTACTCTGTAGTCCTTTACATTCATTCATCAGTTCATCTAGACTAATGTCTTAATACCAATTAGTTGTATCGAATAGTCTTAGTAAATTACTGAATGACTTGACAAAATCTCTAGCTTGTTTTAAACTGGTCCCTTATAAATGAAATTTTCTTTGTTATGGTGCCATTTTGTAGGGTGAAGCATGTGATGGTAACAAGTTTGCTATTGGTGTGTGGTGCAATGACTATTACATGGATATGTGACAAAATATCAGAGTCTGGATTTGGTAATATTCTCAGCATTGGGTGCTCTCTTTTTGTAGGATTTTCTTATTTAGTCCGGTGATTCCAGAATGCTATCAATTCTCGTGCCCTATTTCTCCTGTTATGAGTTCCCATCTATTTCATTTTGGTGCCCAATTCAAGTCAAAATTGAATTTTTTTCTTATCTTATTTGACACAGTTGAAATTTTATCTTTATTCTTGGTACTGGTTGTATGTTATAGTCCAGAATGCCTTTTCTAAGAAGAAATATTTATCAAAGTATTTATAAAGACTGTAGTTTTAGTTGTCATGAAAAGAGAAAAGGTTTATTTGTTATAAGTTTCCCTTGGATGTGTCCTGTGCACTTTGAAGTAGAGGTTCTAATATAGATCCAGGTGATTATGCATTTATGAACTGGTTTTGGTGAATTGCTTGCCACATCCTAGCCAAATGATAATATTTTGGAGGGCAAAGATTATGATGAATAGGTAGCTATGTTTACATTGGATATCATCTTCATTTCAAAGAGTGTGAAAAAAGGAAAATTGATGACCCTTTTACCTTGCTTATTTCAGTTGCTTTTTGGCATAAAATCAACCTGGGTTTCTGAAATGTGAGTAAAACTATTAAACCCCTTTTCACTCTCTGTATCCTAGTCATTACGAGCTTTCAAAAGCAGTGGGACAGCTGAAATCCTGTGCACAACTTTCTTATGGTAGGCACCAGGAGAATGCTTTTTATTTTCAGAAGGTTACAATGATGGAGGCTGCTTCTTCTAAATGCTGATTGTTGAAGGGTAAGTGCCTATGGTCAAAGTGAGAGAGTGGGATGGCACTGATCTCGGGTATGGACTCACTGGAAGTTATGAGGGTAGAAAGAGATGGAAGTAGTCCTGAGGAGGAGAGAATTCTAGCAGTAGGATGGCTGGTTGAAGAAGATGAGTGACCACTCTGTTGATCCATCTACCTCTTTATAGGTGGAGGAGAAGTTTTAACAACCTTCCTGAGAAATTTGGGGAATTGGCTCTATTGGTTATCCTTTGGATGCTGTTGAGACACTCGAGCATTTTATATGTCTTGGATGACCATGTGCCCACTTCCAAACTGTTCGAGCTTTAGACCTGTGTGAGCGGGTCAAGTTAAGTGCCCTTGGACCTGAGCACACTGATCATGGAAAAAATATTGAGATTCTTGCATGGGTTTATAAGTGCTATACGCTTAATTCTCTCTAGATGAAGATTTTTATTGATCATGTTACTAGTTAATCAATTGTTTCCATACACCATCAGAGTTCATTCCAGGAAACATCAGCATAAAATGAGTTGAATGCAACTTTCTGTTCTATTGTGATCTGCATGCACATCTTATATTTGTCTAGTCATGAAAGTGCAAAAGAATTGGTGGTGTATCCATTTTTGTGTTATTTCTATATTGTTCTTAGCATTGCTGATTAGTGAAACTTGCTTCAGGTCAAGGATCATCTTTGATTATATGTGTGGGAATATTGACTGGCTATACAGATACATTATACAAGATGTTATTGCAGATCACAGGTAGATGGCCAAATAAGAAAATGCTCTAGCTTCACATTTCTTATCTGCTTAGTACTAATCATTGAGCAGGGAAGATTTATTCTTACCATAAATGGTAAATATTGGTTATATTTACTAATGTCGTCTAACTTCTACTATATTGCAGGGAGTGTTGTGTACTGGTGGCCTTATGTACTTGCAGTAATAGGTATCTTCACTGTAGTCACAATGTGGGCAGTTATTGTGACTGAGGGATGTAGGAAAATCAAACTGCAATACTATGGTTTTAAACTTGCTTCTGCTACAAGGTGATCTCACATTTGCTCGGATAGATACTTAAAAAGTGTGTGTGTGTTTTTTTTTTTGTGCAGAGGCCAATATTTTCTCTCTCTCACACGCGCGTGCCCGTGCACACACCCACAAATCCCATATATTGGGATTTACTTTTGTTTAATGTACTTTTAATGGGTTTCCAATGTTTTCAACAGAGAGGAGTCTCCAATTACCGAAGTAGAGGCCTATATTCCTTTCAATATCAATCCATCTGGAATGCAGCCTGTTCTCACAACTGCCTATCTATTGGCATTCCCTAGCATTCTTGCGAGGTGATTCGATGTGCAATTTTCTAATTGTTCATGTTCAACTATTTTCCCAATCAAAACCTTTTTTGTCTTTAATGTTATCTGCATCTTTTGGACTGGCCTACTTTTCCAATCTTTTGGATGATAGAACCTTCTGTCTGCATAACAATGTTATTCAGTTACATGGATTTTCATTTACTATTGAGCAGATCTCATTTGGACCTTGCAGAAAAAGAATTCTTCCATATGTTTTTGGTTGTCCTTCAAGGACATCCAGGTGCTTGGTTGCATTCTTTAATAAATTGACTAAGAATTTTGAGTCCCATTAAATTAAAGAAAGGAAAGGTAAAAAATCACATTATTCAGGGGCATCCCAGCAACTTAGGTTGGTTCCTGTTGGATGAGGAGTTCCGAAGGAGGTTTAAAATTCAAAGGAAAAGATCAAGTCAATGGATGCGGATAATAAGAAGAATCTGATAATGTTGATATTTAAAGTTTGTAATTTGAAGTTGTAAAGTTTGTTGTAGAGTTTATATTTACCTCCTAAGTTTTAGAGATAGATTATCTATTTTCTAGGAGTTTGATAATGTTAATATTCTCCTAAATTATAGGAGAACATTTAGGAAATAACTTGTATATATTTTTTCATAGATTTCATAGAAATTAATCAAGTCTTTAGACTATTTTTGGCTTGTTTCATGGTATCAAAGCCTGCTCTTGGATCTTAAATCAGCCTCTGCCCGTTTTTTCATCCAAGTTCGTGCCTACATCAATGGCAGACATCTAACCTAATCCTACCCTAACCGAGGCATCAGCCACCAGTTCTCCAAGTCCTCTTCCTTCTTCGTCCTCTCCGTCTGAGCAAAATAATCCCATAATTTCCATTGATAACCACTCTTTGCAAATTACTCAACATAAGCTAAATGGGAGTAATTTCAGAGAGGTTCCAATCAGTTATGTTGGTGATTAAAGGAAAGGTAAAGCTGGTTATCTAACATGATCTATTCCTGTTCCTCCTGCAACTGCAACAACCTATGGAGTATGGGAGGCAGAAAATTCAACTATTATGGCATGGTTGATCAACTCAATGGAGCCGAGAATAGGTAAGACTTGTCTTTTCTACAAAACAACAAAAGAAATCTAGGATTCGGTATAGGAGATGTATTCGGACCTTAAAAACTCCTCCCAGTGCTTTGAAATCAGGTCAGCTATAAGATCTACTAAACAAGGTACCCTAGGTGTTACTGAATACTTTAATACTTTGGTAGAATTATGGCATGAAATGGACTTATTTCATACTATTAGTTGGGAATCTCCTGGTGATAGTGTTAAATACAGTAAGATGGTTGAAAAAGACCGGATTTTTTATTTCTTGTATGGGCTTAACTTTGATCTTGGTGAAGTTAGAGGAAGGATTTTGGGTTCAAAACCCTTACCAACCCTAAGAGAGGTCTTTGCAGAGGTCAGAAGAAAAGAAAGTAGACATATGGAAATGCCGCAACAAGCAAAACCGGTTCTAAACCATCAAAATTCAGCACTAGCCACAACCAAATAAGGGGCATCTTTTTCATGGAATCCAGGAAGGGAAAAATTGTGGTGTGATCATTGCAAGAAACCATACCATACGAAGGAAACATGTTGGAAAATCCAAGGCAAACCACCCAATTGGAAGCCAAGAATGAAGAAAGAAATCCCAGATCTGCCTATGCTACCGAAGTTTCTATTGAAATCAAAACCAACCGAAGTTTGAATCTATCCGAGGAGCAAATCCAAGCTTTATACATGCTACTAAATCAATGTGCAAATCATTTAGGTTCTTCTAATCCTCAACATCCATAGCTGTGCAAGGTAAATCTAAGTCCTACTCCCTAATTACCAAGTACCTGCCTGTCACGGCTTGGTCCGTGACAAGCTGAATTCGGGTTTTGAATAAGAATAAGTATTGAGGGAGAGATAGAAGAATTCCGTTGGAGGGAGAGAGAGTAGAGAAAGTGGAAGAACGAGAGGTGAGGGGAAAGTTCTGATTAATTTTCATAGATGCCTTCCTTACACGCATGGGTGAAGATATATACTAGCTGGGTGTTTGGTACACCCGTTGTAGCAGATCTTCTCCACTCAGGCAGTTACAACAGCCCTTTTTGTCCTATTCTCCACACTAGCACATGGCCTAAACTAACTCTTAACAGAATTGGCAGGAATAACAGCAAAGTAATAAAAAAAGAAAGAAACAGAAATGCCCAGCTGGCTCTTCTCGTGACAATTCTCCCCCCTTAACCGATTTCTTGTCCTCAAGAAATTTAAAGCAAGCTGGCTGCTCTAGGGAATTTCTTGAGTAGATCCGGTAGATATTCCCAGGAGTTACCTTCTGCTGGCCTTTCCTTCCATTTGATTAACACTTGAATGAGTGGTGCCCCCTGGTGGTAAGTAACTCTCTTGTCCAGTACAGCTTCCGGTTCCTCCAACATAATTTCTTCCCTTGGCAATAGAGGAAGTGTAGAGCTCACCCGTTCTGTACCCGTTGCCTTCTTCAAGAGGGAGACATGAAAAACAGGATGGATGTGTGATTCTTCAGGCAATTGTAGCCGATAGGCCACCTTCCCCACTCTGGCCAGAATAGTGAAGGGCCCATAGTATCGAGGGCTGAGCTTGGTCACTTGCTCACGTGTGATGGATTTCAAGTGAGCATGCTTCAGCTTCAAATAGATCTTCTCTCCAACAGAGAATTCTCTCTCACTCCTTCTGCGATCAGCCACTTGCTTCATCCTATTTTGTGCTGCCGCCAGCTCTTGTTTTAGCTGCCTTAGGACTTCCCTCCTCCTTTGCAAATATCCTCAACCGCGGCCGCCGTGGTGTGCTCGCCCATAGCTGGTAGGAGGGGTGGTTTGTACCCAAAAAGGGCTTCAATTGGAGATGTTTTGAGGGAAGAATGATGGTTAGAGTTATGCCACCATTGTGCTAAGGCTAGCCACCGATGCCACTCCTTAGGTTGTAGGATACACATGCACCTTAAGTATGCTTCCAAACTTTGGTTTACCCTCTCGGTTTGCCTATCGGATTGAGGGTGATAAACTGTAGATAGACCCAATTTTATTCCCATAGCCTTCATTAACTCCTGCCATAGAAGGCTTGTAAAGATCTTGTCGCGGTCTGAAATTATGGTCTTGGGGACTCCATGTAATGCCACCACCCGGTCTAAGAAAATCCTGGCCACCTCCTTGGCCGTGTAAGGATGGGCTAGGCCTATAAAATGGGCAAACTTGGTTAATCTATCCACGACGACCAGAATGCTGTCCCTGCCTTCAGACCT
Organism: Diospyros kaki; assembly: GCA_036245055.1. Lineage (NCBI taxonomy): Eukaryota > Viridiplantae > Streptophyta > Magnoliopsida > Ericales > Ebenaceae > Diospyros > Diospyros kaki. Next base: position 2,077,289 of record BSEG01000002.1, on the reverse strand, counting down.
GACCTTCCACAAAATCCATTGAAATGCTTGACCAGGCTTGCTCCGGTATAGGAAGCGGTTGTAGCAGTCCCGGGTAGGCCACATTTTCAGACTTGCACCTCTTACAAGTGTCGCAGGCTATGACAAAATCCTTTACTTATGTTTTTAGCTTAGGTCAGTAAAAGAGCTGCTTAACTCGTAGGTAGGTGTTCTGAATTCCAGAGTGTCCCCCTAAAGGGGATTCATGTAGTGCTTGTAGAATTTTTGTCTTAAGACCAACACTATTGCCAATTACTACTCTGCCTTGATACCTTAGTAATCTATCCACTAAGGTGTATCCTTCTGGTTCCTGAGAACCAACTGCCACCCTTTCTAAAACTTCCGTTACCTTGGCATCCCTCTCATAGCTGCTTACCACCTCTTTGCACCAATCTAGAATGATGGTGGTCATGGCTGCATTGCTTCCTTCCTCATGGCACCTCGAAAGCGCGTCAGCAGCCTTGTTCTCTTTTCCCTTCTTGTATTGAATTGAATAGTCCAAACCCATTAACTTTGCCATCCCTTTCTTTTGTAGCTGGGTTTGGAGCTTTTGTTGTAATAGAAACTTCAAGCTTTCGTGATCAGTTTTGATCACAAATCTGCCACCTTCCAGGTAATGCCTCCACTGGTCCACTGCCATTAACACTGCTAAAAATTCTTTTTCATATATGCTGAGCCCTTGATGCTTAGGGCTTAAAACCTGACTCAAGAAAGCCAATGGTCTCCCCTCCTGCACCAGTACGGCCCCAATTCCAATTCCACTAGCATCCGTTTCTAGCACAAAAGATTTTGTAAAATCTGGCAGTCACAAAACGGGCACCCTGCTCATGGCTTCCTTCAGCCTTTGAAAAGCTTCCTCAGCCTTGGTATCCCAACTGAAACCCCCCTTCTTTAATAATTCAGTTAAGGGCTTGCTGATTCTTCCATAATTTTGCACAAACCGGCGGTAATAACCGGTTAACCCTAGGAATCCCCTTAGGGCCCTAACCGAGGCAGGCCTTGGCCAATTCATCATTGCTTCTATCTTCCTTGGATCAGTGCTAACCCCTCCTCTTGATATAATATGTCCCAAATACTCTATTTGTCCTTGACCGAATGCACACTTAGATTTCTTAATGAAAAGTTGGTTAGACCGGAGGATATCAAGGGTGGCCCTAAGATGGTTTAAATGTTGCTCAAAGGTGGGACTATAAACAAGTATATCATCAAAGAATACAAGTATAAATTTTCGTAAATGTGGCTCAAAAATTCTGTTCATGAGTGATTGGAAAGTGGCTGGGGCGTTGGTCAGCCCAAATGGCATTACCAAGAATTCAAAGTGCCCGTGGTGGGTCCTAAAGGCTGTTTTATGGATATCTTCGGGATTCATTCTAATTTGGTGATATCCCGAACGCAAATCTAGTTTAGAAAAATATTGGGCAGAGTGCAATTCATCCATTAGGTCCTCTATCAAAGGTATGGGGAATTTATCTTTGATGGTCATGGCATTAAGTTGGCGGTAATCTACACAAAATCGCCATGTTCCATCTTTTTTTTTAACCAAAAGAACGGGTGAGGCAAACGGACTTTGGCTGGGTCGAATTATGGCTTGTTGAAGCATATCCCTAACCATCTTTTCTATCTCGTTTTTCTGGATTGGAGGGTACCGGTATGATCGGCTGTTGATAGGTTCAGAGTTGGGTTTGAGATGAATAGAATGGTCAAATGATCGAGTTGGGGGCAAGGTTTTGGGTTCAGAAAAAATATCCTCATAATCTAACAACAGTTCATTAAGGGTTTCTAGGCAATGTACCTGGTCAGGACCTCCGGGTGGTGTGCTGACAGTCATTCCGATCTCAGTCTGAACCTCTGCTCCTCCTTCTATAGCCATTATTGAAAAGAATTGAGCCAACTGATTCCATCTCCCTTTGAACACTTCCTCTTCCCTGAAATCATCTTACAGGTTCCAACTTCCTTGTCACCTGACAAAGTCATCCTTCTTCCCTCCTTTTCAAACGACACTTTCATTTTGTTGAAATCGAAGCTGATGGGGCTGACCCCCTTCATCCAATCCACTCCAAGAACTACATCACAACTCCCTAACTGCAATAGTCTTAGGTTCGCCTCAAACTCTTCTCCTTGCATTTGCCAGCAAAAACCGTTACACGACGATCTGCTCAAAATCTTCTGACCGTTGGCTACTGTTACACTTAGAGGAAGTGTACCAGCTAGCTTGCAGTTCAACCTTCGAGCCGTTCCTTCATCTAGGAAGCTGTGGGTGCTTCCACTATCGATCAGGATCATGAGGCTATCTCCCTTGGCTTGTCCCTCCACCTTGATGATTTTGTTATTAGTCATTCCCTTCAGAGCATGTATGGAGATTTCTCCATTATCTTCATCTTCTGGACCTTCACAATCTCCATCTTCTGCCTCCCCTTCTTCCTGTGTATCATTACCTTCTAATAGTAGTATTTGGCGCTTACATTGATGCCCAATGTGGTACTTATCGCCGCAGCGGAAGCAGAGGCCAGCGATTCTCCGTTGTTCCCTCAATTGATCTCCATACGGTAGTGAGCCAGTACCCATACCGCCTCTACTTCCACCGCTTACCCGGACTGGTTCTCTAGTGTAACCCCTTCCTCCCGGGTTAGAGACTCCCATGGTCACCCCTCTTGCTTGCTGCTTCTGTTTTTTAAGTAGTGCCTCCACTGCTAGCTCCTGTAAACGAGCATTTTCTGCTGCTTGCTCCACCGTTTGGGGCCTTAATACCTTGACCATCGGCCTCAACTCCTCGTTAAGTTCACTCAGGTAGCTGGACACAAAATATGTCTCGGATAGGTGGGGATTATGCTGAAGCATGAGTGACCTCAGCTCTTCAAAACGCACCTGATAAGTCTCCACGCTACCTGTTTGTTTGAGTTTGTTGAATTCCTCTATGACATCCACCATGCTTCTTTCTCCAAACCTTTCGTACACTTTTTCCGAAAATTCGTCCCAAGTGCAACCCCTTCTCCGCCTGATGCACCCTTGATACCAGGCGTCAACCACCTCATTAAAATAAGCGGATGCCAGCGACACCCTCTGTTCTTCTGGAATGTTGTACCAGTCGAACATCCTCTCACATTTCCGTAACCACCATCGGGGATTAACCCCATCGAATGTGGGGATGTCCATCCGAGGCATGGGAAAGCCTGGTTGGTGGATAAAATTCTGTCCATTCCTCCTCTCATGATTCAATCCTTCAAACTCGTCCTCTAGTTCCGCTTCTAATTCCACTGCACCCTGACCACCAACTCCCCTATTTCCTTGAAGGATTGGTTCCGTTCTCTCTCTAGGAGGGAATTCAGGGGACAAGCTCACTCGATTCTGGCGGCCGAACATCAGCATAAACTGCTGCATTTGGGCAGCCAGGTCCTCTCGTACCCGCATTATGGAGCCTTCGAGCCTCCGCTCTAGTCCTTCTATGGAATTTTCCACTCTTCAGTCCATTGTCGCAATCGCTTCGTGGCTTCGATTAGCTCCCAACTCCAGGTGCTCTATCCGATGGTGGGTGTCGGATATAGTCGAGTTGAACTGTTGCACTTGCGCCTCCAATGCCTTCGTCCGGGTTCCTTCCGCCATTGCTTTCCTAACTCGGCCGAGGATGTTGCTCTGATACCAATTTGTCACGGCTTGGTCCGTGACAAGCTGAATTCAGGTTCTGAATAAGAATAAGTATTGAGGGAGAGATAGAAGAATTCCGTTGGAGGGAGAGAGAGTAGAGAAAGTGGAAGAACGAGAGGTGAGGAGAAAGTTCTGATTAATTTTCATAGATGCCTTCCTTACACGCATGGGTGAAGATATATACTAGCTGGGTGTTTGGTACACCCGTTGCAGCATATCTTCTCCACTCAGGCGGTTACAACAGCCCTTTTTGTCCTATTCTCCACACTAGCACATGGCCTAAACTAACTCTTAACAGAATTGGCAGGAATAACAGCAAAGTAATAAAAAAAGAAAAACAGAAATGCCCAGCTGGCTCCTCTCGTGACATTGCCTAAGAATGTTTGGATAGTTGATTTAGGGGCTTCTGATCATATGTCAAGTGTTGAAAACCTAATGACTGATTATACACCATGCCATTCCTCGATCAATATTTCAATGGCTGATGGTACCACTTCTCCTGTCTTGGGAATTGACACGATTTGTGTGTCAAAACTAAGGCTGCAATCGGTACTACATGTCCCAGGAATAAAATACAATCTATTATTAGTCAGTAAGTTGACAAATGACATGGGCTGCAGTGTAACATTTTTTCCCTCTCATTGTGTTTTTTAGGACCAAATATTGGGGAAGATGATTGGCAGTGCTAGAGTGATGGATGGTCTTTATTATTTGGCTGGTGATATCTGTCAAGAAAGAGACTTGGAAATAAAAGATTCAATCGTTCTTATTCTTTGGAATGGGCCAATTACGATATATACAGACTTGCTGAATAAGGAAGTTATTTCCTAGGGAAGTTTCCAAATATGGTTTTGGAAACCTTGTACAGAATATACAATACTACTCCTATTGGAAAGATTGCAATAACATAAATATACAACAATCTAAAAGATACATCTTCTGTTTAGGAAACTAAAATCAATCAATATAATGTTGGAATCAATCATTCCCAAGAGCTGTCAACACTCCCCCTCAAGATTGGGAGTGGAAATCATCTATCCCGATCTTGCTCACCATCCTGTGAAACATTGCTACAGAAAGACCTTTAGTTAGTACATCGCCTAGCAGATCATTTGAAGAGATATAAGGAGTGTAGATCAATCCACTATCCAATTTTTCCTTTATAAAGTGTCTGTCCACTTCAACATATTTTGTTTTATCATGTTGAACCGGGTTATGGGCAATGCTAATTGCTGACTTATTATCCCAATACAACTTCATAGGTGTTGTCCACTTAATCTTGAGATCATCTAGCAATAATTTTAGCCATAGCAGTTCACATATCCCTAGGGCCATGGATCTAAATTCAGCCTCTGCACTTAACTGAGCAACTACATTTTGTTTTTTGCTTCTCCATGCTACCAAATTACCTCCCAAAAAAGTACAATAGCCTGATGTTGACCTCCTATCCACCATAGATCCTGCATAGTCTGCTTCCGTGTAGGCTTTAAGAGTCATGGATTCTCCTTTCTGGAATAAAATATCCTTCCCGGAGTTTCCTTTCAAGTAGTGGAGGATCTTGTACACTGCCCTTAAAATGAATCTCCCTTGGGTTGTGCATGAATTGGCTAACTACTTCCACAACATAAGCTATGTTTGGCTGAGTATGAGCTAAGTAGATTAGCTTGCCAACCAGCTGTTAATAAGACCCTTTGTCAACCATGTCATCTTCTAAAGCCTCTCCTAACTTATGATTTTGTGCAATGGGGGTTTCCACCGCCTTGCATCCAAGCATACCAGTATCTTTGGGGAGATCCAATATATATTTTTGCTGTGAGATGAAAATTCCTCTTTTGAATGAGCCACTTCTATCCCCAAAAAATATTTTAGTCTTCCCAAGTCTTTAATCTCAAATTTCCTAATCACACACTCCTTCAACTTACTAATCCCTTCCTTATCATTGCTGGTGACAACAATATCATCAACATAGACTATGAGCACCGTTATTCCCCCTGTAGCCGAGTGTTTAATGAATAGGGTATGATCCCCTTGACTTTGCCTATACCCCATACCAACCATCACACCTGTAAATCGGCCAAACTAGGCCCTTGGAGACTGTTTTAGTCCATATAGTGCCTTCTTCAACTTGTAAACTACTTTATCTTGTGTTATGGGGTTGTGTCCTGGTGGTAATTCCATGTATACTTCCTCCTCTAGGTCTCATGCTAAAATGCATTTTTTACATCGAATTGTTGCAACGACCAACCAAGATTAGCAGCCAAAGATAGGAGGATACCCCGTATACTCGGGTATACCCCTTGGCCACCAATCTTGCTTTATACTTGTCCAATGACCCATCAGCTTTATACTTTATTGTATACACGCACTTACAACCCACCAAATGTTTTCCCTTAGGCAGTTGCACAAGTTCCCATGTTTGGTTCTTCTCTAGGGCTGCCATCGAACCCCCATGGCATCTTTCCAATTCCTATCCCCTATTGTTTCAGAAAAAGTTTTGGGTATTGGAATTGTGTGGAGATTGGTAAGGAAGGCCTTGTGGTTGGGTGACAGTTTAGAATATGAGAGAAATAAGCGTAGGGGATGCTTAGTATAGGTTCTAGTTCCCTTCCTAATAGCAATAGGTCAATCAAGATCACTATTAGGTGTAGGTTCAATAGATTCAGTGGGGTTATCAGCAGGTAATAAAGAAGTAACAGAATTACCTGGTGAAGATTTAGAAGAGCTAGCTGAATTCTCATTGTTGTCTGTGATAGGACCAGGGCTGTCTGAGGATGCTGGGGCTTGCATAGGGTCAAATTCAAGCCTTGCCCTTCTTGAATATACCTGCAGTGGTCGAGGAGTCTCAGAAATAGGTTTCTCTAGTGTCACATCTAACACATCCTTTGGAATTGAAGATGATCTGAAGGGATTGATAGATTAGGAATAAGAGGAATAGAGAAATGATTCCTATCAGGTAGGTCATTTTCTGGAGTATTGGGATGTCTAAAATAAGGCTCATTTTTAGAAAAAGTCTCATCTGCTGACACAAAGTGTCTCTTTGAAGGAGGATAATAGCAACGGTACCCTTTTTTAGTAGGAGAGTATCCAATGAACACACATTTCAGTGCTCGAGGATATAATTTTCCTCTATTGATTGTAGGAACATGAACATAGGCTACACATTTGAACACTTTGGGATTCCAATTGCTAGTCACATGGAAATCAAGGAACTGTTTGGTTAGCAGTTGAATTGGACTTTGGGATTCAAGAGATTTTGAGGGTAGTCGATTGATAAGAAAGGTGGCTGTCAAAGCTGCTTCCCCCCAATAGCTTTTAGAAACATTGTGGTGAAATAGAAGAGCCCTAATAACGGCTAGAAGATGACCATTCTTCCTCTTGGCTACCCCATTCTCTTGGGGGGTGTAAGGGCAGGAAGACTCTTGAATAACACCATTCTATTGAAAGAAATCAGAGAGGGATTGGTTGAAAAAATCTCTAGCGTTATCAGACTTAAAATGTTTTATTTCTACCCCAAATTGATTCCTAATCATGTTGTAGTATACAAGGAATGTAGTGTTGACCTTTGACTTTGATTTTAATAAGTATAGCCACACTATTCTCGTGCAATCATCTACAAAGAAAACAAACCATCATGCCCCAGAAATGTTGGGAACACTTAATGGCCCCCAAACATCACTATGTATTAAAGAAATATGAAGATCAACTCTTTTATTAGATAGAGGAAAAAACACCCTTTTGTGCTTTGCAAACTCACACACAACACAATTGAAATCCCTAACATCTAGATCCTTAAAACAATTCTGGAAACATTACCCTAAGAGTTAAGAAGGAGGGATGACCAAGCCGGTGATGATGTAACCATACTTGGTCTTTATTAGAATAAGCTAAGTATGACACGAGAGAATGGTTCTTCCTGTTGTCCTACCCACTCCGTTCTTCAAGATGATAGAGACCATCTCTAGCCCTAGCAAGCCCAATCATCCTCTTCATGCCTTGTTCCTGCAACTCAAAAACATTTGAATGAAAAATAACACTGCAATTGGTGTCCTCAATGAGTTTCTGAATAGAAAGGAGGTTAGTACACAATTTAGGAACATGTAAGACATTTCTAATAGTGAGATGTTTATTAAGAAGAACATCTCCTTGGCCGACAATGGTGATTAGGGAACCATCTGCCATTTTAATCTTTCTGGAGCTTGGACAAGGATTATAGTTGATGAAGAATTGAGAAAAAAGGGTCATATGGTTTGAGGCTCCTAAGTCTAATACTCAAGAGTTGTGGCTCACAATTTTTGAAGCATGTAACGAAAAAGAATAGGAACGAGTACCTGTGAGGGAAAGAGAGCAGTTACCCTTCTCGGTCTTCTTGTCAAGGGACCCCACAAGACCTTTTAGCCTTTCAATTTCTGCCTTGTAAGGTTCAAGAGCTTCTCCTTGATCTTGATTTTTTGACTCAGATGCAGGCTGCTGATAGCTGTTGGCCATATGTACCTGCCCCCGTCCTTGATTCCTTGCTAGTGGTCCTCCTTTGGGTGGCCTTCCATGCAGTTTCCAACACTTCTCTATGATGTGCCTAGGCTTTTTGCAGAAGGTACACCATAGAGATTCTCTATCCATAGCCCTCTTATCTTATTTGGGTGGCCCTCTATTCTGATTGTGAGCCTTCAAGATCAAAAGGGCAGAGCTGTTTACTGGTGTAGACTCCAGCATCACTCCTCTTCTCCCCTCTTCTGCATGTACTAGGGAAATCACCTCATTTAGGGAAGGCAGATCCGCTTTGCTCAGAATCTGCACTCTCACTGCGGCAAACTCCACATTAAGGCCAATCAGAAAATTATACGTCCTCTCTTTCTCCACAAATTGTTTATGAAGTGTAGTATCCTCACTACACTTCATCTTCAAACATTGGTAGTGATCCAGCTCTTGCCATAGAGAGTTTGCAATAGATTTGCATACTCTGTTATGGCCTTCGTCCCTTGCTTGGTTACTACCACCTTAGTCCTTATCTCATATAATATCTGAGCCGCATCACGAACCTTGAAATAGGTGAGGTTTATTGCATCCCAAATATCCTTGGCTGATGTTAAGAAGATTACTGTGTCACTGATTTCTAGAATCATGGAGTTCCAGAGCTAGGACATTACCACAGTCTTTCTCATCCGGTCATCCCACACTGCAAATGCTGGATCTCCTTCCTTGGGACCGGTTCCTAACAGATGGCTGAGTTTCCCCTTTCCCTTTAGAAAGGTCTGGATTAATTGCGACCACTTCAAATAGTTTTTTCCGTTCAATTGGTAAGCTACTTGAAGATTATGCAATTCTCCTCCTAAGTTCCCATTGTTAGTTCCAACAAACGAAACCTTTGTTGTGTTGCTGGAATCAGCCGTGTCCGAGATTAGATTTTGGGTAGAAGACATAATGTCGCGTGAAGAAGAAGAAGATTGAATGAAGGAGGAAAAAAATAAAACCATAGAAATCACAAAGAAATCGACAACTATACTCTTGTGGCTCTGATACCATGTCAAGAAAGAGACTTGGAAATAAAAGATTCAATCGTTCTTATTTTTTGGAATGGGCTGATTACAATATATGTGGACTTCCTTGCTGAATAAGGAAGTTATTTCCTAGGGAAGTTTCCAAATATGGTTTTGGAAACCTTGTACAGAATATACAATACTACTCCTATTGGAAAGATTACAATAACATAAATATACAACAATCTAAAAGATACATCTTCTGTTTAGGAAACTAAAATCAATCAATATAATGCTGGAATCAATCAATCATTCTCAAGAACTGCCAACAATATCCCAAATTCTTCTCACAATAAAGCTGCCCTAAACGTAACTGCCAGTGACAAAGTCTTGTTATGGCATCAATGTCTAGGGCACCCTAGTTTCCCTTATCTTAAATCATTGTATCTAGAAATTTTCATCAATAAAGATCAAGTTTTCTCATGCCAACAGTGCACTATTGCAAAACAACCTAGATCTCACCATTCTATTCAATCTTATAAACCCTCTAAACCCTTTCATTTGATACATAGTAACATTTGGGGTCCATCTAAATGTCCTAATGTCAATGGTTTTAGATGGCTTATAACTTTCATTGATGATCACTCTAGGGCTTGTTGGGCGTACTTAATGAATGAAAAATCAGAAGCAAGGAACATTTTCAAAAGATTTCATACATTCATTTTGAATATGTTTCAAACTTCTATACATATCCTTTGAACTGATAACGACTGAGAATATTTTTCTAATGAATTCACCAACTACTTGGCCGAGTATGGTATCCTTCACCAAAGCTCATGACCTTACACACCCCAACAAAATGGGGTTGTTGAGAGAAAAAACTGCCACCTTCTAGAAGTGGCTAGAGCCATAATGTTCACCACCAATGTTCCTCATTTTTATTAGGGTGAAGCTGTCTTCATAGCTGCATACCTAATAAATCGGCTTCCATCTAAACCTTTGAAGTTCAAAACTCCCCTTAGCATTCTTTGTGACTCATATCCAGATATACCCTATCTTTTTTTTTATCCTAATGTGTTTGGGTGCATTGTGTATGTTCATAACCATAATCCATCTCGCTCCAAATTAGATCCCAAAACACACAAATGCATCTTTATTGGGTACTCTCCATCCCCAAAAGGCTACAAGTGCTACTGTCCAACCACTCTCAGATTCTATATTTTTACTAATGTCACATTCTATGAGTGTCTACCATTTTATCCCTCTCTCGATTCTCTTCCAGCAACACCCAACACTCACCATGACCCTATTCCTTCCTTACCTCTGCTTGCTCCTAACCTGCCAGTGTATTCTCAAGGGGGAGCATCTCAAGGAGCCACTGATAATACACTGACAACAGTTCCTACAACTCCTGTTTCTCCTATCTCGCACACCTCTGGCTCTTCCTCAAAGTGTTCTCCTACTAAATTTGGGAATGAGAAAACAACCTCCAACCCTGTTAACCTTAGGACTCTTAGATTACAACCTTAGGCGAGAAAACCCTCACATAAACCCTCTCACACATGCTCGGATGCAATGAGAAATAGAAACAGAATATATGAACAGCAGTAAAGGAAATAACAGAATTTAAAAGAGATCAAACCAAACACTTTAGGCGCAGATTTATCCTGGTTCGGATTGCCTTTGGCAATCCTACATCCAGCCTTCAAACACCCACCAATGAGCAGCCTTTTATTAAGATGAAACTGATCAATACAAAAGCCCAACCTCTACCTCAATCCTATCGCTCAAGTACAGCCCTTTGTTCACTCCAAGAAAACTCAAGAACACAATACATATGCCTCACTTTCTCTAGAACAAAGTATACTCACAATAGGAGAAGAGAACTTGACAAGAGAGAGAGTTGAATGAATACTTAGACTGCCGCCTTGCCCTCTTATTTATAGAGGAGGCGGGCACAAATTAGGCAACTAACTAACTTAGGGAAATTACATATTAACCCCAACTAAAAGTACTAATTACACTTAGCCCCAACTGCCTAATTTCTTCAGCCTAAACTACTCTTTTATACTCCTTCAGATTCTGCTATCTTCTAGGACAAGAATCGAGGCAAACTTCAACAAATCTCCACCATTTGCCTTGAGTTCTTCACCCGATAGCCAGCTCTTGCTTCCTCCATGGATGATGAACAAACCTGATCATATCAAACACAAACACATCAAAGAAAAACATATCAATGCTGTAAAACATAATAATGGACCACTCTTTGGATAAAATTCTAGCTGCAAAACTAAACCTGCAACTCTCATTTAAAAGTTATCCTCCTCAAGGTCTAGAATTTCACACAGCATTACAAACACCAGTGTACCTCTCCCGGAATTGAGCTTAACACTGCTAGACTTCCTCCTAGCTTCCAAAACCGGCCTTTTAGGATTTACCACTGCCTTTCTTCTCATGTTTGATTCAGAACAAGACTGCTAGACTTCTTTTCTTAACTCTCCTCTAACTATATACCAGGGAATCAAGATATGCTTAAGATTGGGTAACCTAGGCTGCTTTAAGCTGTCCAAATCCTATTTCAACCTCTATGCCTTAGAATTTCCAGCTTCTCCCTTTATTCTTCACTCTCAAAACTGATCTTGACACTCAGTTATACCTTGAGAATCCTTCATGAACAAATACCGATGAAGCTGCCTTACATTTCCCTAGACATACCATTGAAATACACAGCTTTTCATGCACTCAAAATTCAACCCTTGGACTTATCCTAAAGGGATCAGATTCCTTATACCTTCACCCGGAATTACCATCATCCCTAGAGAGACCTTCTAAGCAATCAACCTTGCTTATCTTTCCCCCTAACCTCTATTCCTTTGGGCTTCTCTATAGGATCACTTTTCCCCTTAGATTCCACATGGATAATGGCTGTTAGTGATACCTATTTGATCCAAAATTAAGCCTTCATGTGCTGCTTTAATTAATGGCCATTTGTCTAGCATTTTTCCTAGACTTTTCCCCATTTCCAGCACCTTCCTTAATTCTCAAATAGACACTTCACAGCACTCCACCCCTATAACATAAGAGATCTTCCATTTAAGTCCAAGATAGTGCATAAGACTCCTTAGACCCGACAATTCCATATCTCACTTGAAACTAACCTTTGGCTTCTAACTTATCCCATCCTAGGCAACACTACATATGAAGACCTAGTCAAAAAACTACATGGATTCTATTCCTATACACCTGCAAATTTTCCCTTCCCCTATATATCCCTAGCCTTAGATACTTTCCTAGTCCTTGCTCACCATTGTGAGCCATCCTCAAGAAATGAGCTAACCTAACTTATCATAGGCTATCCTTAGTGGCTGCAGTTTATCCACAAGACCTGCAAACATGCACCACATATCCTTTATTCTTGAGGGTTGCTACCATCTCTCTAAGAGATCTTTGCAACTTCTTAGGACTCCAATTCTCACTATCTAATTATTCCTAAGGACATTAGACTTTCTTATTAAAAACAGGGACATTTTTACAGCTTCTAATATTCTGGAATAGCTCCACCATGCTTCCTATTCTCACATCTCCAATTATCTTGGCCTTAGATTGATGTCTAGACAAACCATTTCCCCCTCCACCATGTCTCTATGGGTAAATACCTATTTCCTATGAGAAGAACACCCTAAACCTAGGACCTATGCTACTCTACCTGCATACCTAGAAAAGCTATAGGACATCCGAATTCTCATAGCCAAAACCACACATGGTGTTAGAGCATTCGGGGCTGGTTTTCTCCTGGTTTTCTTTCTTCTTGTTTGGGCAGTTTCTCTTGATGTGGCCCTCCTCATGACACAAGAAACACCTAACAGATCTCCTACTATTTTTAGACTTAGATCTTCCCCTATCCTTATTTCTTTGATCCCCCTTTTCCGGCCTAGACACAGCTGCTAGGGCATCTCCTAGAGAACCATTTACCTCTACCTTTTGTTGCAGTTCCTTGGAGTTTAAAGCTCCAATTACATCATCAAGTGACAGTTTTTCCCTGCCATGCTTTAGTATGTCAACAAAGGTCTCATAGGTCTTAGGCAAAGAATGCAAGAGAATGAGGGCCTTGTCCTCATCATCATACTTGATATCTATGTTCTCTAAGTCCAAACACAGCTTTGTAAAATCATCAATATGATCATGCAATTTCTGACCTTCTCCCATTCTAAATGAGAAGAAGCGGGTTTTCAAGAACAACCGAGTAGAAAGGGTCTTGGTTAGATATAGGGTCTCTAACCTATTCCATAGGGATAGGGCGGTGGTCATCTTGGATACTTCTCTTAAAACCTTATCACCAAGGCTAAGAATCAACGTATTAAAGGCCTTCTCGTCAATTTCCTCTTTCTGTTTTAGCCTTTCTTGTTTCTCTTCTGCCGAGAGAGTTTCAGGCAATTTTTCTTTCTCTTCTAAGGCTGATTTCAGTCCTAAGTTTCCTAGTAAAGCTTTCATTTTAATCCTCCAAAGGCCAAAATCATTATGGCCAGTGAATTTCTCTACATCATATCTTGTTGCAGCCATGGCCGAAGACAGTAGGTAGATTAAATCAACAAGAAATATAAAGAAACCTTGCAAGAAAGCAGTTCTTGATCCTAGGGGAGGCTCTGATACCAAATTGTTAACCTTAGGACTCTTAGATTACAACCTTAGGCGAGAAAACCCTCACATAAACCCTCTCACACATGCTCGGATGCAATGAGAAATAGAAACAGAATATATGAACAGCAGTAAAGGAAATAACAGAATTTAAAAGAGATCAAACCAAACACTTTAGGCGCAGATTTATCCTGGTTCGGATTGCCTTTGGCAATCCTACATCCAGCCTTCAAACACCCACCAATGAGCAGCCTTTTATTAAGATGAAACTGATCAATACAAAAGCCCAACCTCTACCTCAATCCTATCGCTCAAGTACAGCCCTTTGTTCACTCCAAGAAAACTCAAGAACACAATACATATGCCTCACTTTCTCTAGAACAAAGTATACTCACAATAGGAGAAGAGAACTTGACAAGAGAGAGAGTTGAATGAATACTTAGACTGCCGCCTTGCCCTCTTATTTATAGAGGAGGCGGGCACAAATTAGGCAACTAACTAACTTAGGGAAATTACATATTAACCCCAACTAAAAGTACTAATTACACTTAGCCCCAACTGCCTAATTTCTTCAGCCTAAACTACTCTTTTATACTCCTTCAGATTCTGCTATCTTCTAGGACAAGAATCGAGGCAAACTTCAACAAACCCAAATCCAGCAGCTAACAACCTTTGTTTGTCTACTCCAAAAGACCCAAAGGCCATCCTGAACCTAATGCCGGCCTACCATTACCCTTAGATGCTGGTCCAGTGGAGGATGAACTAGATGTGGTTGTTGGCAACATCAATGACACAAAAGCAGGGGGAGACAGTACTGATAGCAGGGAAGATGGTTTAGATTGGGCTATTCCTATAACTCTACGTAAAGGGGTAAGATCATGTGTGAAATACCCAATTTCTAACCACCTAACCTATACAAAGTTGTCTTCTCAGTTTAAGAGTTTTGTTGCCAAGCTTGACAGCATTGCAATTCCAACAAATATTCATAGTGCCATGAGTGATCCTAAGTGAAAGGTGGCTATTATGGAAGAAATGGGTGCCTGAATTAAAAATCAAACCTGGGAGATAGTGAAACTTCCACCAAACAAGAAGACAATTGGTTGTTGATGGATCTTCACTATTAAACATAAGGCAGATGGGAGTATTGAAAGGTATAAAGCAAAGTTAGTGGCCCAAAGTTTTACACAAACCTATGGAATTGATTATGAGGAGACCTTTGCTCCGTTGCTAAGCTGGATTCTATAAGAGTATGTCAAGTCCTTGAATTAGGACTTGGCAATTCAGTAATTCCGATTGAAGAAAAGGGAGGGAAAATGTGAAATAGAATAGAGAGATTGGAAAGATCAAGAGAGAGAGGGATTTATTCATCAATCAATCGGTAAAAGTCCCTAGGTGCTATAGGTCTTCTTATTAATAAGACCTCTAGCTATACAATGCTTCTTCTAACCTCCTAACTGTCTCCTTCGGCTGTTACAATAGCCTCTCCCGCTCTCTAACCTCCTAACTGCTACAATAGTTTATTAGAAGTAGAAATTACAGAATAACTCTTAGCATCATAACAATTCCCGCCCCTTGAAAGAATTCTTGTCCTCAAGAATTTAAAGAACTCTCATGGCCCGCGAAAACTACTTCAAAAGGTTTGGGAGGTATTCCCAAGTGGTGTGGTCTAGATGTAGATGTGACCACTAAACTAGTACTTGCGTCATAGGTGCTTTGCCTTCATACAATACTCTCTTCTGTAAAATAGCGTGGGGTTCGATTACTTCCTCTTCCTCTTTCGTGTTGGGTGGTAAATCTGTTCGTATAGGATCAGCTGGTGCTGTAGCCTTCTTTAATAGTGAAACATGGAACACCGGATGGTTGGTCACACCTTCTGGTAACTCCAATCTGTATGCCACTGGACTTATTTTGGCCACAATAGGATAAGGTCCAAAATATTTGGGGCTCAACTTAGAGGGTGGTACTGATGTATAGGGCTGTTGTAAAAACCTCCTCACCTTGAGATAGACCATATCACCTATCTCAAAAGTCCGGTCACTCCTCTTTCTATCTGCCAGCTGCTTCATCCGGTTCCGGGTGTTGGCCAATTCCCTTTTTAAGACGGTTAACAGTTGCTGCCTCTGCTGGGAAAAATGCCCTACTTTTGCCATAGTAGGGGAAGATTCTGAAATGACAGGCAGCAGCGTGGGTTTATACCCAAACATGGCTTCGAAAGGACTCCTTCGAATGGCATTGTGATAGTTGGTATTATACCACCATTGTGCCAATGATAACCACCGATTCTAGCTCTTAGGTTTAGTGAAGCACATACACCTTAGATAGGTCTCCAAGCATTGATTGACCTTTTTTGTTTGGCCATCAGTTTGAGGTTGATATGCAGTGGACAAACATAAGCCTACTCCCAACTTCCAAAACAATTATTGCCAAAATGAACTTGTAAATACCTTATCTCGGTCAGAGACAATAGTCTTAGGAACCACATGGATGTTGGCTATCCTATCCAAGAATGTTCTTGCCACCTCTTGTGCAGTAAATGGATGAGATAGACTAATGAAATGGCCAAATTTTGTCAAATGATCTACCACCACCATAATTACATCCTTGCCTTCCTATCGAGGTAGACCTTCCACAAAGTCCATAGAAAGCCCTTCCCATGTTTGCTAAGGTATTG
The DNA here is from genome assembly GCA_036245055.1 of Diospyros kaki. Taxonomy (NCBI): domain Eukaryota; kingdom Viridiplantae; phylum Streptophyta; class Magnoliopsida; order Ericales; family Ebenaceae; genus Diospyros; species Diospyros kaki. The sequence continues at coordinate 2,060,849 of BSEG01000002.1, read as the reverse complement.
CCAAAGGTTGCAATAACCTCGGGTAGGCTACATTTTCATGTTTACATCGCTGACATACTACGCAAGACTCACAAATTTCACTACATTTTCCTTTTGCTTAGGCCAAAGAATAATTGTTTGACCTTTTGGTAAGTAGTTCTTATCCTTGAATGACCCCCCACCGATGAACCATGAAGGGCTTGTATTATTCTATCCTTTAATGCACTGTCATCACCTACTACCAACCTGCCTTTGTACCTGATCAGGCTATTGGACAATGTATAATCTGCCATTGCAGTTGGTTGGATTGCCAGTTGTGCTAGGATACCTTGAATCCATTTTGATTGGTTGTAGCTAACTTCTAATTCCCCCATCCACTCAGGTACTATTGCTGTTATAGCTTGGCAGGCTGCAGTTTCACCCCACCTAGATAGTGCATCAACCACTATGTTTTCTTTTCCCTTGCGGTACTGAATAGTTTAGTCCAGCCCCATGAGTTTAGAAACCCATTTCCTCTGCAGTTGAGTATGCAACCTTTGCTAGCCTATAAATTGTAAACTTTCATGGTCTGCGCGGATCACAAATGGCTGGCTCTCCAAATAATGCCTCCATTTATCCACTGCTCCGAGTACTGCCAACAGCTCCTTTTCTACACACTTAATCCCAAGTGTCTTGGAGACAAGGCTTGACTTATGAAAGCCAATGGTTGCCCTTCCTGTATCAACACAGCTCCCACACTAGTGGCACATGCATCTGTCTCAATTGTAAATGGCTCAGAAAAATCTGGAAGAGCTAATACCGGGACTGTAGATATGGATTTCTTAAGGGCTAAGAATGTTGCTTCCGCCCTTGGATTCCACCGAAACCCCTCCTTCTTCAGCAACTTAGCGAGAGGTTTGTTGATAATACCATAGTGCTGCACAAATTTTCGGTAATATCTGGTTAATCCCAAGAAACTCCTCAATTCCTTTACATCTCTTGGTCTAAGCCACTCCAACATTGCTTCTACTTTCTTTGGATCCGTCCGTACCCCTTTTCCACAAATAATATGTCCCAAATATTCCATCTCCTTCGCAGCAAAGGTACATTTTGAGAGTTTAACATACAATTGGTGAGATTTAAGGATCTCAAATGTAGTGCGGAGATGCATGATGTGGTGTTCAATAGTGGGGCTGTAAACAAGGATATCATCAAAGAAAACAAGGACGAACCTTCTCAAATAGGGTAGGAAAATCTGATTCATCAAGGTTTGAAATGTGGCAAGTGCATTAGTCAATCCAAAGGGCATAACAGTGAATTCATATAGCCCTTTGTGGGTTTTAAATGTTGTTTTATGAATGTCTGATGGTGTCATCCTAATTTGATGGTAACCCGACCTAAGGTCTAGTTTAGAAAAGATTTTTGCACCATATAACTCATCCAATAGGTCATCAATCAAAGGTATAGGAAACTTATTTTTGATAGTATTGGAATTAAGCTGTTTATAATCTATGCAAAATCTCCAAGTTTCATTTTTTTTTAACAAGGAGGACTAGGGAAGCATACGGACTTTGGTTGGGCTGGATAATGGCTGAGTCTAGCATTGTTTTAACTTGCTTTTCAATTTCAGTTTTTTGCATTGGAGGGTATCGATAGGCTTGAACATTGACAGGTTCTGAGTTTGGTTTAAGGTGGATTGAGTGGTCCAATGGTCTTTGGGGTGGTAAAGAGATGGGTTCCACAAATAGATCCTTAAATTCTATCAAGAGTGAATGCAAATTCTCTGAAAAACATACCTTATTTGCGAGTTGGGAATCGATGTTAGTATCGATGAGCTGAAACTCTGCATTCACTTGACTGTCACTTTCTATTTCCTTTGCTTGTATAGAATAGAGTCAGGCTATTTGCCCTCCCTTCTTCAACATCATCTTCGGCAGCCGTTTTCCTGCAATCATCTTGCACTCTCCCTGCTCCAAATTGCCCAGCAAGGTCAACTTCTTTCTGTCGATTACCACCGTGACTTCTAACTTCTTGAAGTCAAAAGTCAAGGGACTTACAAGCCTCATCCAGTCTACGTTAAGGACTATATCACATCCCCCCAATTCTAAAATTCTCAAATCAGCCACAAATTCCTGCCCTTGCATGATCCATGTAAATCCTAGGCATTTATAATGACTGTACATCGTATTTCCATTGGCTATCATTACTGACAAAGGGGTTGTGGCTGTCATGGGACACTGGAGGCTCGTTGCTATGGCTTCACTAAGGAAGCTGTGAGTGCTTCCACTGTCGATCAACACCATTAGTCTTCGTTTTTCCACTTGTCCTTTTACTTTTATAATCTGCCCCATAGGGCTTCCTTTTAGTGCATGGAATGAAATCTCCGCTCCTTCCTCTCTTAGCCTTTCTTCTTCCTCTTGCTCCAGCACTTCTTTGCCAGCTATGTCCTCTTCTTCTGTTTCTTCTTCCATCTTTTCCCCATCATTTCCTTCCATATTCATTAGCTGCCTTTTGCACTGATGACTCGGACTATATTTTTCTCTGCATTTGAAGCACAACCAAAACTGCCTTCGTTGCTCTATCAAATTTCCCTTGCTTCCATTATTATTTACTGGTGCCTTAGAATTCTATTGATTATGCCATGTTAGCATTGGCCTTGCGTTTCCCCCTCCATACTGTCCTGCTAAAATACTGGGTTTATAGGGAACCTTATGTTTCTTGAAGATGGCTTCTAAGGCCAATTCTTGAAGTTTTTCTTTTTCCGCTGCCTGTTTGATGGATGCCGGAGTCATCATCTTAACCATTGGTCGCAATTCCTCCCTCAATCCGCTAATGAAGACCGATACCAGGTACTGCTCTGTAAGTCCTGGTTGTACCTTACTCACCATCAATCTCAATTCTTCAAATCAGGCTTGGTATTCAATCACCGTCCCTTCTTGTTTTAACTTCATGAATTCTTCTACTACATCGATTATGTTTTTCTCCTCGAAATGTTCCTTCAGCAAAGTCGACCCAACTTCCCTGCATTCCTTCATCTTGAACCCATCCTTGATACCAAGAATTTGCTTCTTCATTCAAATAAGCCGCCACCAAATTTATCTTTTGCTCCTCTGGAATTCGGTAAAATTGGAAGAATCGTCCACACCTCCTCACCCACCATCGTGGTTTCTTCCCTTCAAACATCGGAATCTCCAATCTTGGCATGGGAACATGGTTCTGAGTCCCTTGCTGGTTATTCCTTCCCATAACGTATTGCACTGCACCTTGATCTAGTTCATCAAGAATCCCTTGTGTACCCAAACGATTGCCTTGGTGTGGCAGGATCGATTCAGACGTCTATCGAGGTGGATATTCCAGTGGTAAACGGAATTGGGGTAGCGAAGACAGCATGCTTAAAAAATTGTCGATCCTTCGCCCTTGCATCTCTACCGATTCTTGGCATCGATTTGTTGCTTATTGCTGCTTCTCCATAGTTGCTTGCATGACTTCTCTCCATTCAGTCAATTCTTCTTGCATTTGACGTAGGGTCTCCTGGGTATGGTTCGCGCCTAGCTCCAACGATTCTAACTGGATCTCCCATTGCTTCAGACGTGTGCCTTCCGCCATTGCGCCTTGAATTCCGAACCTCATAGCCTAATCGTACGGCTTTGATATCACTTGTCAAGTCCTTGAATTAGGACTTGGCAATTTAGTAATTTCGATTGAAGAAAAGGGAGGGAAAATGTGAAATAGAATATAGAGATTGGAAAGATCAAGAGAGAGAGGGATTTATTCATCAATCATTCGGTAAAAATCCTTAGGTGTCGTAGGTCTTCTTATTAATAAGACCTCTAGCTATACAATGCTTCTTCTAACCTCATAATTGTCTCCTTTGGCTGTTACAACAGCCTCTCTCGCTCTCTAACCTCCTAACTGCTACAACAGTCTATTAGAGGTAGAAGTTACAGAATAACCCTTAGGGTCATAACAGAGTATCGTTGTCTATTGTTGTAAATTTAGATTGGCCCTTACTTCAATTTGACATTAAAAATGCTTTTCTTAGTGGTGATTTGGATGAAGAAATATATATGAGAATTCCTTGAGAAAAAAATTGGCAGTGGAAATGTGTGCAAACTGAAAAAATCTCTATATGGATTGAAGCAATCACCAAGGGGTTGGTTCAAAAAATTCAGCATGACCCTAAATCAGTTGGGATATAAACAAGGATAGGCCGTCCATACATTGTTCATAAAATCCTCAATAGGTGGAAAGAAAGCAATACTGATAGTTTATGTTGACGATATTATTGTGACAAAAGATGATTTCCAAGAGATTGAAAACTTGAAGAATAAATTGAGGGCATAATTTCAAGTCAAAGACCTAGGGAGTATGAGATACTTTCTTGGAATGGAGGTGGCAAGAAGCAAAGGAAGCCTATTTATCTCTCAATGAAAGTATACACTTGATTTGCTAGAGGAAACTGGAATGCTAGCCTGCAGGCCGGTTGCTACTCTATTAGAAAAAGGGTGGAATGTTGAAGAAAAGGATAATACTCTAGTGCAAAAGGAAAGGTACCAAAGGTTGGTTGGAAATTTATTTATTTGTCACTAACAAGGCTAGACATAGCCTATTCAGTGAGTATAATCAGTCAATACATGCATTCTCCCACTCAAAAGCATATGAATGCAGTGATTCATGTTCTTAGGTATCTAAAAGGTACACTTGGAAAATGGATGTTGTTTCAGAAAACAAATGAAAGAGGAATTGAAGGATATGTGGATGCAAATTGGGCTGGTTCTAGAGAAGATAGTAGGTTCACCTTTGGTTATTGCACTAAGCTATGGGGTAACATTGTTACATGGAGAAGCAAGAAGCAATCGGTTGTAGCACGAAGCAGTGCTGAAGTCGAATTCCAAGCCATAGCTCAAGGAATATGTGAGGTCATATGGTTGGAAAGGATGATGGAAGACTTGGAGATACCTTTATCTCATAAAACAAAGGTATTTAGTGATAGCAAATCAGCCATTAGCATTGTGAAAAATCCGGTCCAGCATGACCGAATGAAACATGTGAGGATAGATATGAGCTTCATAAAAAGAGAGATTGAAGAAGGAGAGATTGACTTATTCTATGTTCCTACCACTGATCAAGTAGCTGATGTGTTCACAAAAACTGTTACAAGACCAATATTTGAAGCATTGATTGGCAAGCTGGGAATGATGTCTATTTATTCTCCAGTTTGAAAGGGAGTGTTGGATGAGGAGTTCTGTAGGAGATTTAAAATTCAAAGGAAAAGATCAAGTCAATGGATGCGGATAATAAGAAGAATATGATAATGTTGATATTTAAAGTTTGTAATTTTAAGTTGTAAAGTTTGTTGTAGAGTGTATATTTATCTCCTAAGTTTTAGAGATAGATTATCTATTTTCTTGGAGTTTGATAATCCTAATCTTCTCCTAAATTATAGAAGAACATTTAGGAAATAACTTGTATATATTTTTTCACATTTTTCATAGAAATTAATCAAGCCTTTAGATTATTTCCGGCTTGTTTCAGTTCCCAAATAAAACTACAGCTTGAGTGCCATTTTACTGCTAAAAGGTGAACTGTCTCAACTCTTTTTAAAAAAGAAACATACTTTCTACTTGTGATTATGGTTTTTTTTTTTTTTTTTTTTTTAAGAATTTGATGGGTCTCATTCTGTAAGCTATTTGAGGGAAAAGAAACTATGTAATGATTGTGATTAAGACAGGGGTAAGCCTCTGAAATTTACATGTTCCTATCCTTGATATGTGTAATGGATACCTTTTTTATTTAATAAAAATGGTGATGATTCTTACCAAAATTTTCCTTAATAACTTGTTTGTGCGGTGTTCTGAACAATTTACTTCTATTAACTTCTAAAACAATTTTTTTTTTTTTGGCAGTCTCCTTGGTTCTCCCTTCTGGGAACATGTCAAGCAGATATTGAATCCTGAGACTTCTCTTGGTGCTGGGCCATGGGTTTACTATTCAATTTATGCATTCTTTGTTTTTCTTTTCAATATATTTGACATTGTAAGTACCGGTTCTGTCTAATTTCTATATTTCTTTTGACTATATATGTTGCATGGTTTCTTTTTCCGATGTCAACTTTTATTTTTGTAACAACTTCTTGACTACACTACACGTCAATAAAGTGCAAGTGTGTCTGCACATACCACTTCTGCTAGGCGTCTAGGCTTGGGGGTGTGGTTTTATTGTTGTCTACATGTTGATGCCATTGCAATTATATAGTGACTGCTGAAACTAACCCTTAATTCTTATCTTTAACAACTGGTACACATGCATCCAGGCCAACATGCCAAAGGAAATTGCTGATTATTTGAACAAGATGGGTGCTAGAATACCGAACATAAAGCCTGGAAAGGCCACCATTGAATACCTTACAAAGATCCAGACATCTACACGTTTTTGGGGTATGTATCTCCAAATGTTTACACTGAAATTGTTTTGACATATTTCAATTGCAAAAAAAGAAATTGTTTCAATATCATTTCAGCCATTAAAACACTAGTTGTGTTTGCTTGTACTCTTTTTGCTCATTCTACCTCCCTTGTGTGCAATTTGGCAGGTGGCCTCCTCCTAAGTTTTTTGGCAACTACATCAACTATTCTTGATCATTACTTACGTCGTGTAAATGAAGGGTTTGCAATAGGATTTACATCAGTTCTCATCATTGTAAGTAAATTAATTTAGGTCTTGTTTTCATCTTTTCACTCTTAACCAAATGTTTTAAATGTTATATACTACACATTGTTGCTGCATTCTAATTTGATAGATTTTAAATTTTTAATGGATTTTCTTTTTCTTTATAAACCAGTAAAGGGAAAGAGTGATAACTAAGGTGTTACTGGGTTCACCCTTATAGGTTCTAGTCAGGTCTCAGGAAACATCCTCTTTGCTAAGCAGGGGTAAGGCTATGTATTATTAATCTTCCCTGCAATGCAAGAGCCTCGTCTACTGGTTTCACCTTTAGTAGTATTACTACATCCATCTTGTGCTTTGGATTGTACCACAACTGGCTTGGTCTTTACATTTAGGGTCTTTTTGTCATATTTTCTGTTTCTGATGTTAAAGTCTTTGGGTCATTAGGGTTGCCCATTAAGCTCAAAATGGATAAACCCGTTTTGGAGTGTTCATGATCTGTAGTGATTACTTTTTGTCTGGCTTTTGGCGCTTTATAAACTTGATCTCTAGTGCTCCACTAGTTTGGGCATGCCCACGAATACCCATCCTGTTTGTCTGAAAATAAACCTAGAGAGCCTAACTCTTATACATACATACATACCTACATATACATATACATATATATATATATATGTATATTAAATCGAGAAACTCGAGTCTTGTGAAGGACTATAGTTGAAATTTTGTTTGGAACGAGGCAGTAATTCATATTACATGACATCTTGATTTCATTTGTCCATCTATTTCTGTCTATAAGGCAATATTCCTATAGGTGCATTTGTTACGGTTTTCAAATTAAAAAAAGGGCATGTTTGGTACACACCTTTTCCTGAGAAGACAAACGTTAGGCAACATCTGCAAGATTTGATGGGCAAAAATGTCTGCTAAGAGATGAAGGGGAAGACAAATTCTCTGTTTGGACTTCGGAATGATTTGGGCACTTAATTTATCTGTTGCTCCCTGAATGTTATGGCCTAGGTGGGTTCCATCATCGAATTGAGAAGATCCTATCAAGCTTATAATGTGATGCCAAGTTTAAGCAAGGCTTTGAGGCGCTATGGAGTATGACCTCCAACTAGTTTCTTTGAACATCCAAGGTAATGTTGCTCCAGCTAAGAAGATCCAAAGATCAATCCGTTTATTATCTGTTCTTCCCGCTATTATAACGATTTTGTTTACTATTTAATACGATTGTAAATTCGTTCCTTTCTGACCGGAAGGCCACTGCTTCGAATTGTAGAAATAATCTCTTTGCACAAAAACAAGGGCGAATGTTGCTAATAAATACGACCCTTTCTCCGCAGGGACGCACTTTTTTGATTTAATACAAGGGGATTCTGTTTACTTGGATTTGCAGCTATGAATGAGACACCTCCATGGATGTAATCTGCCTAGTCCTGCCATCAGCACTCCAAATGAAGATCTTAGAACAGGATCGACTATTTCTTCAGGAGTTATGCAAAGAGCAGAGTTTGTTGTAATGACAGGTGCAATGCTGATGGAGCCTAGCCAGTAGACTTGGAACATTTTGCTTTAGGGTTCATTACATTTGGCTATGTATGTATTTATGCGTATATTCCTATTTTTGGCACGTTAAAGCTTGCATAACATTCAGCCACGTGATAGTAAGTAGCAAGGATGCTGTTAGGGGATGACTCTTTTTTTTTTTTGGGTGTGAATTTGAATTTTTTTTTGTTATTTTGATTATATTCTTGTATTTATATTTTTAAATTAAATTAATTTTTATATTTTAATGTATAAAAAAATGAGATTAAATTGACTCATATCTTTTTATTTTTTTATATATTAAAATATGAGTTAAATTGATTAAAAAATTATAGATATAAGGGTGTAATTGAAATAATAAAAATTTTAAATTATGATAAAAAAAAGTCAAAATAAAAGGGATACATAAAATATAAAAATCTAGGGACACAAATATGGGTTTGATCAATAATAATAATAGGTTTTCCCACATGTATAAAGGGGTCTGTCACTTGACTCCATTGGCCCTGTTTAACAGCCATCTTGCCAAAAAATGTTTTTTGGCCAGTTGGGTGTTTAAATTTTGGTTGAGATTAAAAAATTAGATTGAACTGATTAATTTGATTATCGGTTAGGGTTCAATTGGTTTTTAGTTTGTTATCGGTCTAATATTGAAAATTTGTTGTGATTAATATAATATAATATATAATGTATTAAAAATTAAAAATTTAAATATGTATGTAATATATACATTTTTAAAAAGAATACTTTAAAAATAGAAAAAAATAATATTGAGGATTGATTTGATTTTGATTTTAACCAGTCTAGTTTTTAATTAAAAATTTTGATTTTAACTTAGTGCGACTTAAGATGGATTATAATTGAACCAACGGTGCTAGTTTTATTACATAATATGTAGTGCTTTAAAATAAAAAAATACATTTTTAGGAAAAATAATAAGAATTAAAAAAATATATTTATAAAATTAATTTCGAAAAGTAATTAAATAAAAATTATAATTAATATATATTTTTATTTAATATTCTCCGAGTGGCGTTCAAATGGCAGAAAGAGCGGTAAAGGTAAATCCACCGACCTTTGAACTTATTAGGTTCTCTCTCTGTCTCTCTGTGGCTGTTCGATTGGCAGCAATGGAGGCGACGGAAGGGGGAGGAAGATCGGAGATGGAGTGCACGAAGATAGAGGTGCCGTCGGGCAGCCTTGACAGCTCCGTGATGTTCTATGTGGTAGCCGAGATCCTAGGATTCGTCCTTCACATGTACCAGCAAATCCCTTCGTAAGTTCTTTCCCCGGCATTCTTCGAATTTTTAGTTCCTTTTCTCTCGATGATTTGTGGTCTACGAAGATTTATCAGCTTTTACATTTTGTGTGGACTGGAGGGAGGAAAGACGAAGATAAGTATCGACAGTTATATAGGCTGAGATTTTATTAGGGCAAATGATACGCAAAATGGAATTTTGTGCAGAATCTAGGGTATTGCGAATTGGTAAAGGAACCCCTTTCCCATACGGATGGTTAGCAACAAATGGGAACATGCTGTGTTGGGATTTCAACTGAAGCACACAAGTGAGGTGACAAACAATAAAATAGATGAATAGTAACAAGGGAAAGGACACCAACCCTCAAAGTTGTGAACCTGTTACACCAACCCTAAGAGTTTAATAATATGGAGACTGATAAGGGGTAGAGATGTCCATATCTTATATTGTATAGTGAGTGATTGTCAACGCGTTCATAGGTAATTCATACCCTGGTACAACAAAAAAGCCTTAGTTTTCAGTTATATGTTTGGGTTTAGGATTTCAGCATCCTAGAGGAATGCAGGTTAAGTGCTTTTCTATTAAGAAAAGAACGCCACTTTGCTGGTCTGTAGTATTCTTTAATGCAATCACGTAAGAGATTGAAAAGTCTGATAGAGTAAGTCCCTAATCAGTTGATAATTCACTTTAAAATTAAAATGCTCCTTTTACATTAATTGACTTATTGCTAGTGTATCATACAAGATACTTGTCCTTTGAATTTCTGTAATGAAATTTTAGTGTGATCAACTTCATTGAATTCTCTGTTTTTGGTAGGTTATTTAATTCTTTCCTCATGTTATAAACATGAATCAAATCTATGAAGAACGGACACTTGTTGAGTGCCATGCTTGTGTCTGACATGTATCGGACAAATACTATTTGGACAGAATGGGATGTGTTGGACATGCCAAGCTACGTCCTAATTTTTATTGTTATTTTTATATTTGAACTTATCTAAGAAGTGCAAAGGATACACGTGTCTATGGGTTGGACTCTCACGATGGAAATGCATGCCTATGAATTGGACATGCTTTAGGACGTGGATCGGTTTTTAATAGAGTTATTACAGCATTGTTTGAGGTATAATTGTTGGATAAGGAATGAAAACATTAATAATTGCTTTCTTAATGTGGATTATGTTTGTGTCATTATTATTGTGGATTTAATGGTATCTTAATATTGGTTTAGTGGTATCGTTTTAGTATTTTGATGTATTAGTATTACCATAGAGTTAAGTAGTATCTTCATATTGGATTGGCAATATTTCTTTTTATATTTTTAAAGCTTTCAGGCTATTATATTCATAAAAGTTACTAATAAAAAAAATTATTTTTTGATGAGGGCGCACCTAAGTGATCTAAAATTACTCATTTACCCTCAAGGATATCCCATTCTTTGTTTGACATTTGTCTTCGCTAACGGGCAAAAGGGAAGGGACACGTGCCCCCTATCAGACCCGTATCGAAGAAGGCTGATAGATCTAGATCCTGGGGGATTCGAAATCAACCCAAGAAGTTTTTCCCCTATCTTGTACAATGAGTTGAACCTCAGGAATCTCGGCAAGAAATCTTGGCGGCTAACTCTGGATACCTCGCTTGGCCATTCCTCAACCCAACCTATATATAACGGCCTTAATAAGGGGGCATTCAACTCATCTAAGCCTTTTACATACCTGCCTTTTTGATTGACCAACTTGAGCATTGGAGACTAAACTAAGGGATCTAGCCCCACCTTATGTTGTAGGTACTCGGCCTGAGGCTAACCCATGGTAATTGGTCCTGAGCATCATCATTTTTTATCATGTTACATTGTATCCATTTCTTTTTATGTCCAAATTGCTATATCCCATCCTATGTCCATATCTGTGTCTCTTTCCATTCCTGTACTTGTCAGTGCTTCTGAGTTATCAAATACACCATGCCATGATGTCTAGTTGTTTGGCATAGTCAAAATGGTAAATTAATTATTTTCTTGACGGCCTCTGACACAAATCATATTGCATAGCACCATGCAGGATATAAGTCTTGAATTTGACGGTCTCAAGACTGAGTATAAAGAATTGGTATGTCAGCTTACTGAAGCTAGTTTGTGTTATAGTAACAGTTCTGATTTCAGCCAGCTAAGAATTTTGGTTTTAGGAGATGGCTTGTGCACAGACTGAAGTGAAGCCATCTCTACGGAGGAAAAATGCTGGGAGAAAGCGAGAGGTCAAACAGGGGATAAGAAGACTGGAGAAATTAATGGAAACCATGTTTAGTCTTCATACTGCCCTGCAACTAATGATCAGTGAGATTCCTGATATTCAGCAAGTCATGGTGGTTCTTGGAGCTAGTCCAGTTCGCCCTCTACATGTTTTTGAAGTGTGCTTTTCACGTGGAAAGGCTGTCTCTACAGCTGTTGGTGATTTCACTAAAAGCAGAGCAGCAGAGGGGCTTTCAAGAAAGGTTCTTGAATCTTTGCAACATCTATCTCACTTGTAATTAGATGTACTGTTGGGCTCATTATTTATACTTAAAACAGGTTGTCCGAACACTGATCTCTAAGGGTGCAGGGTCTGATTCTTATCCTGGTATGCAGTTTGAGCATTTCTCATTACTAGTAGGTGGGAAACTGATTCCACTGTGACTTGTACCATTTTTTCTTGTTTGATTTCTAGGCCCCACCAAGTTATTTTTGATGGTCAAGGCTCCCTCTTGTCTCAATATGCCTTTGCATTTTCTGCCCAAGCGTGGTTTTAGATACAGCAAAAAGGTAAAAATTCACATAAATGTCTTACCTCTGGCAATGTTTTGTGCCATGTTTTCTAGGCTTCACTTGTTTTGTGCTTCAGAGGGCTGTTCCTTTGATCACCATGGCAGTCGTGATAATGCAACTCCAAGTGGATGCATTATGTTTTGTCAACTTGTTTCCACCGATAAATATGTTGGCTCAGGAAAGTTTGAATTATGTTCTGCACTTAAAATGTTTTCCACTTAATCCAAGCTGTCTGGTAATGTATTAGTGGTTCAAATCAGCTATGGTTTTGATTTTCCTTAATTAACATAAGACTTCGGACATGATATGGTAATTGATGTATATCCTATGTTCTCCACTTGTTGCACATTACATTCAAATTAACATTGCATGAAGTAACGCTGACATTGTTAACAATTTAATGCCCAATCATTCTACCATCTGATATCTTCCATTTCAGCCTGATGTATTTGCTCAAGTCAAATTATGTCCTATTACACTATTTTTATCTAATTGGTGGATGCATCATTGCCAGTGTTGCTGCTGGGGCTATTTACTTCTTTATAACTGTGGTTGTGTGTATATATGATCCATTTGTCATCTCTTTCCATTTCTTGAAGGGCATTGGACCCCTTGGGGTGGGATGGGGAACAGGGTGGCTCTTGGTATGACACGGTGAAGATATGCATAAATTTGTGAAGCATTAAAAAGAGAAACACACTGTTTGTATCTATCCAAAATTAGATGTATTACAATTGGCTTGTCTAAAACAATCTTTGGGCATAAATACCAAGGTCTCCTGGACTGTGTAGAATCAAGCATTTTATTCCTGATTCATTTTTTTACACTGCCTAACTGTACTATTCTTTACGGTTTATACCTTATGCAGATAGTGCCTTTCAGATTACTACTCAAGTGTAAAACCCAATATCAGGAAATGAATGGTCAAACTGCCGACTCAAACAGTTTGAGAGATGGTTCTTCAAATGATTTAATCTGGTAATTCAATATTTTGACAGTAACATCCCTTTTTCTTGTATGGTGTTAACAGCAGGCTAAATACATAAATTGTCATTAAACTTTGCACTGAGATATAAAAATGTCACTAAATTTTAATTTGTAGTTAAAAGGTCATTGAATTTCAATTTAGTATGTAATTTCATAATTATCGTCAATTGCTGTTAAAAGAGGCCAACAAGATGCTAATGTGGCTAATAATGTGGAAGGCTAAACGACACAAATGGTCACTGAACTTTGCGCAAAAGTACAAAAAGGTCACTGAATTTTACATTAAAATACAAAAATGTCAATATTTTATTAGCGTTTTTTAATGGTGTCTGTCGGTAGTTATAAAGTTATTCTAAATTGAAATTTAATTACCTTTTGGTACAAATTGAAGTTTAGTGATCATTTATATTATTTAACTGTTAATTGGAGGTCTAGCAGTCCAAATCTAAGCATTAAATAACAGAAATATTCATGCTGCGTCATCTTTGGATAATGTGACATTTGGGCAGAACCCGGGGCATTGGTCACTATATTTTTGTGTTCCCTTTTTACTGGGAAATCCATTGGCTTTCAAAGTTTATTGCTTTGACTTGGCCCCTATCTGTTGGCCGAAAAATTCCCAGCATAAACTGTTAGACTATGGCTTACTGCAGGTTTCAGTGTAGACATGTAGTTAAGGGCCTAGCGTTCAAAACATCATCCACAGAAGACTGAGAAGGGTGGTTCTTACCATTTTGGAGAGAATTCGGAGCATGCTAGCTGTTGATACTCCATTGCATAAATGCTGCAGTGTTAATGGCACGGTAACTCCTATTTTGTCTATGATATTGGCACGTTGATGATTCCATTTCTTCCAACAAATTGTGTGTATTGGCAAAATGTGGTAGATGTTGTCTGGTGAAGCATATCACCGCTAAAAGAGCCCTGTTTCTGTTGCAAACTCATGTATTATGTGTTGTGCAACACAAACGGAGACTTATGATTAAGTCTTATATTCTATCTTTCTTATTTGATCTTTGGGCAATGTTAACTATTGCTCAAAGAAGAATGGTTAAACTCTAATAACACATCGTGTTTTCAAATAAGGTGTATTTATTGCTTCTTATTATCAATATCTAAATAAGTTTATTGATTAATAATAAATGTACTTTATCTAAAAATAAAATACATTTATTGGTGTTTAACTATTATATTAAGACAATAATTAGCATTATTCATAATATCTGACAAATATAATTGTTCTTAAGCATTTGAAGGTATCCAATCTTTGGGTTACAAAAAGTTATTTCTGCACAAGAGCATTAAGAAAAAACATATTGAGTGTTGTGGCTCAATGTTTGTACATAGTGGAGAGCAAAAGTTTGGTTTATCCGAACTAACTGAATTTGTCGGTTTGGTTCGAAATTTTTGTCGCATCAATTCAGTTTAATTAATTTTTCTCAAAAGTTTGATTTTTGATTCAGTTTTTGATTGAAAGAATCAAACTAATTGAATTGATCGACCTTTAAAACGATATTATTTTAATATTTATAAATTGATAGTATTTTTTTCGGTTTGTATTTTTTCTATCGGTTACTTCAGTTTCTTCAGTTTTTTTGCATTTCTTTGGTTTAATCAATTTGGTTTATATGGTTTTAGTTTGGTTTTTCGATTATTGGTTAGCTCAATGTTTTAGATTAATTGGTCGGTTTAATTCAGTTTTCTTCAATTTAGTTTAATCAATTAGTGGATCAGTTTAATCAATTGGTTCAATAATCAAATCGATTATTTGTACGCTCTATTTGTGCATAAACCATGCAATATTCATTTGGGAAATTTTCTCCTGCAATGCACTTGATAGTATTTTTTTTTTATTGGTGATTTTGGATTTGAGAAATTTAATGGAAGAAATTAAAATTTTTATATTTTTGAAATAAGAGGAGAATTATGAGTTTTTGAAAATTTTTAAGATTTTCGTAAAATTTTGAAAACTTAAAACCGATATTAGTATAAATTTAATGAATTACACATTATTAAGTGAAAGAGACTGCAGCGCGAGTGATTGTGTGTGGGTGTTGATTGGGCATGTGACATGGATTCGATCTGCCCTGAGGGGGTGTGCGTTGAGATTTTGCTAGAATTTTTTCCAGCCAATGCAAGGTGCCAAAATGGTGCCATTGGAGGCCTTGGACGTTGTTTGCTGTGCCACATGAACGCTGTTGAAAAGTTAATTTTTGATTTGTCTCCAATTATAAACAATTACAGCCATAAGAAAAGGGAAATCATGTGAATAAAATAGCATTAATTGAAAGTTGCAGCCCATTAAATGAGGATGTGAAAAGATATTTATTGAGATGCGATTAATAAATGGTGGAAGCATGCATCTTATTATAACTTGTCAAAGAGAGTCGCATAGCATGCACTGAGCATGAATTTAAATTGATTTGATAGTTTTACAATTACATGATAATAGAATGTGAGAAGAAAATGAAAAAAGAAATAGAGTAAA
The DNA here is from genome assembly GCA_036245055.1 of Diospyros kaki. Lineage (NCBI taxonomy): Eukaryota > Viridiplantae > Streptophyta > Magnoliopsida > Ericales > Ebenaceae > Diospyros > Diospyros kaki. Next base: position 2,045,147 of record BSEG01000002.1, on the reverse strand, counting down.
AATATTATTTAAAATTTTAAAATAAAAGAGAAGAAGAGCTCTGTAAATAGAGCATTTTCGTGAGAGTTAAGTGCTTACAATTAGAAATTTAAAAGAAAAGTTAAAAGTCAGTAGTGGAGCAAGTTAGATTATTGTAATCATAATTTGAGGTATGAGATTCAATATTATATTTAAAAGTAATTTAGTAATATTTAGTTAAAATAATTCTTTGAACTTATTATATTAAATTTTGTTAGAATAATTATAACATGTGGCAACAGTGTTTTCAACACTTAAAGAATTTAGTCAAATAAATTTATCAAGACAATCGATAAAGATCAATCTATATTTTATGTACAATTTTTGTGATCATAACTTATATGTGATAACAAGGAAGCGCTTAAGTATGAGGCTATAAATTTTAGGAACAAAACAGAACTCGTGTTAGGGTGTATGGGAAATCATGTAGGGACCACCAAGAGTTCGGGATGGATGAGGTGGATAGGGCTGTATGCATAAATCACTTCATATTTTCTTTTCCATGTTTGTCATGAACTATGATTTGCTATTTTATATATATTACTTTTGTTGAGTCTTAGAATTTACCCTCCTAACTAATTGTACAAATAGCTCGGGCTCTAGTAAAGGAAAGACAGTATTAGTAGAAGCATCGCCCTTGGATGCGATTGAGGAGCCCTGAAGAGTCTTTTATTCACGAATTATTTTACCAATTACGTGGTTGTAATAAATGTCATTTTGGGTTATTTAATAGTGAATCTAGTTATATCTAGTAAGGTTAAATTTGTTTATAATTATTTTTGATGAAAAATACTTATATATATATTTAAGTGAATGGAATATTTATGTCAATTTATTTATAATTTCATCCAAATTTCTTTCAGGCCTGAGAGAAAGGCGTCACGAGGTAAACAATTTTACTACAATTTTTAAAAATTAGTTGATAATTTTATAAGAAAATGTCATATTTTTTATTTTGTAAATGCACTACATAAATTTCATAATAAATGTAAAATTCTATATACTACAAATGTTATTACTGATTTTGTAATAAAAAATATTATTTAAATACTTAACTTAAACATTTGTAGTAGTACTCTATATGATATAACATAAAATATAAGATATTAACATGAAGTATCATTATAAATATTAAACTATAGTAGTCCAAATAACATTTCCTTCTGTAAGTGAGGACCAATTATCCTTAAGACACTTGTGATTTTGGTTACTAGCTCTTTATCTAACAATGTTATTTAGAAGGTGAGGGTCTTTATTTGCATTATATATATTATAGGTGGTGTTTATTAATTGACTGATATGTTCAAACTAAGTTGAATCAAACTAAAAATTATGAATTTAAAATATATTTAGTTTGATTTGATTAGAAAAATAGTCTAATTGATGAGTCAATTTGATTAGTGTTTATGGTTTTTCAAACCGTCTTATCGAATCGATCTAAATTGACTATGTACATACATATAAAATTATATCTGTTTAAGTTACAAATATATATATATATACCTATTTTGTTAACACTAACCCTTATCTAAACACTTTCATTTCTTTTATATAGTTATGGTTTGAATGAACTTGTAATTTGGATTTGTAAATTTGTATTTTGTTTGTTAGTTACTAGTTTGATTGAATGTTTAATTTCATATTTATAGTTAGACTTATAATTATTATTATATATTGTATGTTATATGTTTTATATATATATATATTATTGTTAAATGTTTAATATTGTTTATAGTTGATTTAAATTGATTGACTTTTTGGATTAAAGTCTATTTAGTTTAAAAAATTTAATCCAATAACATAAAATCGATAAATAACAACTTTAATAGTCCAATCTAAACCGAATCAAGAATGGTTGGTTCGGGTAGTTATTAACAATTGTTGGATTGAATTGGATATGAAAATTTCATAATCGATGAAGTTAGATTAATTATAGTTATATGACGTATTCTTAGGTAGTATGTATGACTAAGTTTATTTTCAGAGTATGAAATAACCTAGAAAATAGTGACTTTTCAAAATCTATGATTTTGGCTACTAAGGTTGACTCCTATTGCTTGCAAAATTGATTGTCATTATGAAATTTAGGGAATCAATTCCAAAATCATGCTTTCAATAGACCTTACCATCGTCAAATTTTTGGTGAAGCTCATTTTGATAGCCAATTGTGATAATCGAAATCTGTAAAGATAACATTGCCGTCTCTCCCCTCACAACAGTCATCAACGCTGGAAAATGACAGCATTAGACGAAGAAGAGAGGTTTAGGTGCAACAAAAGACAAATCGATTGCTAAATCCGGCAATTGCGACGATTAGTGAAGGCTACAACAATCAGCGGAATGACAGGTTGCGATGACCAACAAAATGACTGATTGTAGCGACTCCACGAACAACCAACGACTTGCAAAATTAGTAGAGCGATCGTCGTCCATCATCCAATGGTTTGTGATATTTTTTTAATTATTTGTGTATTGGATTAATGATATTATGTATTTATGCATTTAGTTATTGATTTGTGTATTTGATTATTAAGTTTGTGTACGCATCTATTTGATTATTTTATATATTTGATTATTAATTTTGAGTATATATATATCTGATTATTTTATATATTTAATTATTATTTTATGTATATATACACGTGTATTTAATCAATAATGTATGTTAAAATGAATAAAATTAAAATTTTTTAATAAATAAATGAAATAGAGATAATAATAGAGAGCATTGTTAGAACAGAAATAATTTTTAAATAAAAATTAGAATAAAAATAAATTATTTATAATATAATAAAGAGTAAGATGGAGATGGTTGTTGGAGCAACCTTAACATTTAAATTTAATATTTATAATGATATTTTTTATTAATATTTAATATTATGTACCATGTGAATGTAAATATGTAAAATATATATCAGTAAAAGTGTTGATTTTGATACACCGATTAGGGGTGTTTAAAAAAATTGGTAGACCGCAGAAACCGCCCGTACCAAATCAAATCGCACCGAACTGCGTGATTTTTTAAGGACGCGGTCTGGTACTGTTTGAAAAATACCCAAACCGCGATTTATGCGGTTTGGGGTGCTGGCGGTTCGGTTCCAAACCGAACCGCCCGACTATATTAATAATTAAAATAAATAAAAAATAAAAAATAAAAAATATAAAATAATTAGATTATTTTTTGTAGCAGATTAGCAGTCCCATTTTAAATCATTTTTGTTATCATTTTGGAACCAAAAATCGCACCAAATCGAACCAAACCGCACCTAAATCGCACCTAAATTGTACAAAACACCAAGTTTTAGCAAACCGCGGAAACCGCACCAAATCAGACCGCTCGGTCTGATTATAGGTGCAAACCGCATATGCGGTTTGGCGCATTTTTTTGGCCAAAAATCGCCCAAACCGCACTATGCACACCCTTACCACCGATGAACTAAACGACATCGTTTGAGAAGCGGGGTCTATGTTGCATAAGTATGGTAACGTGGGGAAGGTAGCCGCCGATCAAACACCAGACGGGCATTCCATTCATCCTTAAGAGTTACAGTGGAGAGCAGAAGATGCTGACTGCAACCTGAATGCTGCTGCTTCTGCTTCTGCTGTGTTAGCAGTAGAGGGAGGGAGAGAAGATGAAGTTCGAAATCGAAGACGTGACGGTGTATTTCCCGTACGAGCAGATATACCCGGAGCAGTACGAGTACATGGTGGAGCTGAAGCGAGCCCTAGATGCCAGAGGACACTGCCTCCTCGAGATGCCCACCGGCACCGGCAAGACCATTGCTCTCCTCTCGCTCATCACCAGCTACGCCCTCTCCAAGCCCTCCAATCCCCTCAAGCTCCTCTACTGCACCCGCACCGTCCACGAGATGGAGAAAACCCTCGCCGAGCTCCGCCTCCTCCACCGCTACCAGGTCCTCCACCTCGGCCCCTCCGCCCGCCTCCTCGCCCTCGGACTCTCCTCCCGCAAGAACCTCTGCATCAACCCCTCCGTCGTCTCCGCCGAAAACCGCGACACCGTCGATGCCGCCTGCCGCAAGCTCACCGCCAGCTGGGTCCGCGCCCTCGCCGTCGAGAACCCTAACGTCCCTAGCTGCCCCTTCTTCGAGAACTACGAAAGGGCCGCCTCCGAGGCCGTCTTGCCCCCGGGCGTCTACACCTTGCAGGTTCCTTCCTTCCTTCCGTCCTGGCTCATTGCCCTAGCTCTTCCATTTCGCAATTCCTTGAACTAGGATTTGTGTTTGGTCATCTCTTGCAGGATTTGAGAACATTTGGGAAGGAGAAAGGGTGGTGCCCCTACTTCCTTGCGCGCCATATGGTGCAGTTTGCAAACGTTGTGGTTTACAGTTACCAGTACTTGCTTGATCCGAAGGTGGCTGGCATCATATCCAAGGAAATGCAGAGGGAATCTGTGGTGGTGTTTGATGAGGCGCACAACATTGACAATGTGTGTATTGAAGCTCTCAGTGTCAGTGTCAGGAGCCAGACACTTGAAGGGGCAACAAGAAATCTCAATAAGATGTCTCAGGATATTGAAAGGTTTGGCCGCCCCCGTTTGATTACTTTTGTTTGCTATAAAATCCAATTGCATTCTGCATTTTGTTGCTCGACCTTTATGATTATTGTTGCCCAATTGAGCAAATATTCTTTGATTATTGTTGTTGTCATTATTTGTTTAAGAAAAATCTTCTGTTAGGAGGTTTGACGAGTTCCTTCTTTGCCTTGAAGTATACTGTATTGCATTAGAACATTTAAGCATTTGTTCTTTGTCTTGATAACCTATCAATCAATGAACTATCTGCTGAGATCATGCTCCCTATGGAAAAATTTAGTTACCCTGTTTTGCATGTTTCTTCTGTTGTAGAGCTGCAATCCAGGTTGGAACTTCACGGGTCAAGTTGTAATGCTTCCAGTTATTATTATTAATAGTATTTGTTCTTTTACTAGAGCACATTAATTAAAGGTAGCTCGGCTTGCACCCAAAACCTCAGCTACTAAGAAACTAAAGGGAGACATTTGAAGGCTTGAGCAACATTAGTTCAAAATGTATGCACCTCCTTAGATGTACCCTTGCCCCATATTTTTTATGTAAGAACCTTGAGTAGATCCCCAGTTGTGACTTCACAATTTGATAACCATAGTTACTCTACTTTTTCTTTAGCTGCACTAATGCACTGAATTTTGTCAACTCTTGCTTGCTTCCTTGTGTTGAAGAGATTTATCTTAAAATAACTTGGAAGCTTCTTCTCTCCTAATGTTCTCAATGAATGACACATATTTTACGTACCTTGTGCGTAATATCAAGATTACAAATTATATTGCTAGCTGATAATTTGTCTTTGTTTGTATGCTTCTTGTTCTCGGCGAAAAATGCTTTGAAGCTTACACTTTTTTCTGAGTAAAATTTGATACATGGTTTTACTTCGTTTTGGAATGGTAGGAAGGTTTAAGGCCGTTGATGCAGGCAGATTACGTGCAGAATATAACCGGCTTGTTGAAGGTTTGGCACAAAGGGGGAATTTACCTAGTACGTAGTGTTCTTATGGACTATTCATTCCTCTTCTTCTGATATGACAATATTGCCTGTTTTCTCAAATATTATGTTTCCCCCTTGCAGTTGGGGATGCTTGGCTTACAAATCCTGCTCTACCTGATGATATACTAAAAGAAGCAGTGCCAGGAAATATACGCCGAGCGGAGCATTTCCTTTCTGTGTTACGTAGGTTAGTGCAGTATCTCAAAGGACGTCTGCAAACTGAGAATGTTGAAAAGGAGGGACCTGTTGGCTTTGTGGCCTCTGTAAACGCACAGGTTGGGATTGACCAGAAGGTTCTGAGATTCTGTTACGATCGCCTGCACTCTCTGATGCTGACGCTAGAGATAACTGACGCAGATGAATTTTTACCAATTCAAACAATTTGTGACTTTGCAACACTTGTAGGGACATACACTCGGGGCTTCTCAATTATAATTGAACCTTTTGATGAGAGAATGCCAAACATTCCAGATCCTGTGTTGCAGGTATATTAATGTGTGATGTTTTACTCGTTCCTTTTGGTTTAATTCAACTCCATTTTTTATTTTTTGAGAAATAAGTGAGGTGCTGGTCCGTTATCATTACTGAAAAATTGAACAGCAGCTGCTTAAATTATTGATGATATGATGCCATGGTCGACATGTATTACATGTGACATAACTTGTCTATTACTAATTGGTCAAATATTTGTATTTGAATCAGATCCATGTGTTAACTGTTTCGGTCTAGTATAATTCCAGCATCTGAAGGAAAAGATTGATGTCTTGATCATTTTATCTTCCTTTTTTCTCCTTGTACAAAGTTATAATGAATGATATTCCATCTCTCCCACCTATCTAAACACAAAGAAGTTCTCTATTTAACTGATGTCTACTTCAGTTCTTATGATCATGTTAATAGGTACTGATCATTTCAATCTTGTCTTCTATTATTTTATCATTGGGGGTTTTTGATAAGTGAATATTTGTTCCTTCATTTTGGCTTCCCAGCTTAGCTGCCACGATGCCTCTCTTGCCATAAAGCCTGTTTTTGATCGGTTCCAGTCAGTTGTAATTACTTCTGGAACTCTGAGCCCAATTGATCTCTACCCTCGTCTTCTTAATTTCAATCCAGTTATTAGCCGAAGCTTTACAATGTCATTGACAAGAGATTGCATATGCCCCATGGTTTTGACTCGTGGAAGGTAGGTGTTTTAACAATCATGTAACATTTTGGTTATTTGTATTTCATTTTGCTATTCAATTTGTTTCTTTATTCTTTTGTTTTCCCACACATTCTGTTTTACTTGCCATTTTCAGTGATCAGCTTCCTGTTAGCACAAAATACGACATGAGGAGAGATGAAGGTGTGGAAAGAAATTATGGGAAGCTTTTGCTGGAGATGGTGTCTATTGTTCCAGATGGAATAGTGTGCTTTTTTGTTAGTTACTCATATATGGATGGAATAGTCAATAGTTGGAATGAGAAGGGCATTCTAAAGGCAAGAACTCTGACCTATTATATATTCTTATCCAGCCTTATCCAGAAATCTCTCTCATCTCATTATTTCCTTTTGTTTATTTTCTGTTATAGAAAGCTTTCTGGCGACTTAAGCGAAAGTTTTTTTTTTTTTATGAAATCATATCATACTTTATGAAGATCTTACGATACAAATTCAGATACATACATAGTGATAGATACATATAAGCATTAGGAAATGGTTGTAGAGATGTATGTATAGGAACCATTGGCAATGGCTGCAATGGATTCCACCATCTTTGTTGCAGGGAGGGAGGGCCAACAATGGCTGCTGACCTAGTGATGGGTTGAGCAGTCATCGCTGCTTCACCCTTTTGCTGGCACAACTGTTCTGTTTTTTTAATGGTGTCTGTGTGAAAAGTTAATAGAGGGATGTCTTGGCTATTTAAGAAAAGTATAGGGACCTTGTTGGTGAAAAACATACCATAGAGCGTTTTATAGACAGTTTACCCAATAATGAATTTTCTGGTAACTTTGATTTCACTCTTTTTCTGGTTGCCTAGCATTTCTTTTATTTAAGTTGGGTGTTGTTCCATGCTCCTTCACCTACTTTCTTTTATAATTATATATTATTGCAGGAAATAATGCAACATAAGCTTGTCTTCATTGAGACTCAGGATGTAGTGGAAACTACATTAGCTCTGGACAACTATCGCAAAGCTTGTGATTGTGGGAGAGGTGCCGTCTTTTTCTCTGTTGCCAGGTACCTAACTCTTCCCACATTGACAGTTCAATATTTATTTAGGACTGTCATCGAGCTCTGAACTTGGAAACCCAAAAAGAAGTCACATTTTTTGATGTATTGAGTGGGCGCACCTAGACATCAATCTGATTGCATCTGATTAGGGTAGAGAGGCTTCCTAGAAATTCTGGTTTGATATGCAAGCAGCACTAGCCCACGCGGCCCCTGAAATTCAGTGATCTTTGTACAAAAATCTCCCTTTTTTGTCAGATCTTTATATAATTGTGGAGTACAGACAGGCAAGGGTAGAACTTTGATCATAATTTTCAGTATAAAAGAGGTCCTTTGTGCATGGGTTATCTCTTCATAATTTTTTTTGTTTAATTATGTACATATAAATTAGACATTGATACATCTATATGCAACTTAGGAAACACTGACATTTTGGATGCTCGATCCTTGCCCGACATGTATTGGATACAGATATTCTCAGGTACACTGGGATACATGTAAAACAGAAACATTTCTATTTTTTTAAACTAGTAATTTCTTATTTTTTTATTTTTTCTTTATTTTAATATTTCTAGGAACAACTCTGAAAAAAAAAAGTTCATTTTTCTTTTGTATGGACGATACTTCTACTATCCCTACAAACTTAATGGTATCTTTAAATTGGATCAGTGATATGTTTTGATATTGCATATATTATTTCACATGACATGATATCTTCATGTTGGATTTGTGGTACTTTTTTTATGTTTTGACTATTTTTAGTTATTAAACATTATTAAGAAGATGCAAACATATATATACATATATTTATCTTTTTGTCACCTCCATGTCTTTAATTTTACCAGATTGCTGTATCCTCTGTCTGTGGCCATATCTGTTTTTGCATCTGTATTGATATGGGTGCTTCTTGCTAACCAGCTTGCCCAGATTTATTGTGATGATTATGATTCTTGTATTCTTCTAGGGGCAAAGGGGCAGAAGCTTCTTACCACACAGCGTGCCACGAAACAGTGTGATGATTATGATTTTGATTAATCCTTGTACTCTTGTAGGGGCAAAGTGGCAGAAGGTATTGATTTTGATAGACACTATGGCAGACTTGTGATCATGTTTGGTGTTCCTTTTCAGTATACGTTAAGCAGGTGATTTTGTACTTTTAAGTATGTGTTTACTCTGTTTATTTATGGTTATTAAGTTTATGATGTCTGAGTGTCATATTCCTTTTCAACCCGTGTTTGCTGCTTGTTGCAGAATACTGATTGCTCGTATGGAGTATTTAAGAGAAACTTTCCAGATAAAGGAAGGCGATTTCCTGACTTTTGATGCTTTGGTATTTTCTACTGCATGTTTGTTTTTCTGTTTCATTATTTTGTGTATTATTTAATAATTGAATTTGAATAATGGGACTGCATATGCTCAGAGACAAGCTGCTCAATGTGTGGGCCGTGTAATCCGTTCTAAGGCAGACTATGGGATGATGATTTTTGCCGACAAAAGGTATTCTTTTGTGAAAAATATTGATATTTTCCCTACTTTGGATGCAAGTCTGAAGGTTTGCTTGATGACAGAAACTTCTGAATAGGAAGTAGGTGTGAATATGTTAAATAATGAATTATACTATATAACTTTATCCTATGGGGCACTCTTTATCTTGCATGTTGTACTAGTTTAGGACATGCGGTGAACACCAATTACAGGGAATGGACATGAATATAATTAATTAAAACAAATTCACCACCTAGAACACAGGGCATCCACTTTCATATTCAGACTTTGTATTACTTTGCCCTTAGTTAGAAATTGTAACTATTTTTCCTGATAATGTATGAAGTGATAAAGAACAAAATAGAATATCTGCAATGCATGTGTGATTTAATGTACAAATACTTGAAGATATTCTGTATATAACTTGTTAATGCACAAGTTAATCCATATTTGTTTTAAGTAAATGGTGTAAATTGAAATTCAAAAGGAAATATAACGACTTTTGATTGATCACATGGTAATTTTACTTGTCCTTCACTTGCTTCTGTTCCTTAGTATTCTGATACCCAATCTCTTAAAATTTGTTCAGGTACAGTCGTCATGACAAACGTTCTAAGTTACCTGGATGGATACTGTCACATTTACGGGATGCCCATCTAAACTTAAGTACTGACATGGCTGTGCATATAGCACGAGAGGTATGTCTTGTTTACCATTCAATTTTTACATTTTTGTCAGGGAATACCTGTCGCTGTATTTAAGGACCAGCCCTAAATAACAGGAGTATGTGAAAACTTTCCAATTCAGACAAGGTCTATTAGGTTTATTAATGGCCACTGACAAAAGGTCCGTTATGCGACCCTTTTGTAGATCCTTTTTCTTTTTTTTTTTTTTAAAAAGGATAAAGAAAGAAAGAGTATGCAAGCAATAAAATTGAGACTGATAGGCATTGGGTTCAGCCTGGATATTTTTCCCAGGAGTAAATGGGACAGTAGGGTTAAATTGTAGACGTGGTGCAAGAGAGCAAGAGCTAGTTTGTTGCCTGATCCTGGTTCAATTTACAAGAATCGGTTATCTCCCAACAAAAAATTGCGAGGCTACCTACATACTTTCTCCTCGACCACCATGTTTAGTAAAGGTCGTAACCTTTCCTATTGCAGTTAAATCGTTTTGACACTTTTGACAAGAATTTTTGAGAATTAGAAAATCTTGTGGTGTTGGAATCTTTCATTTCTAATTGTTATGTCTATATTTATTCTCTATGGCTCTTATAACTTTTTCTTCTTTTTACATAATAACTCAGAAGGGTTGAACTAAGGCATATAACAGTTTTTTTCTTCTTGAAATGCAGTTTCTGCGGAGGATGGCACAACCATATGACAAGAGTGGTGGTGGTAATAAGAAAACCCTACTTTCAGAAGAGGATTTGAAAAAGATGGACAATGGCCGTTTTGCCCAAGTGTTCTGAAAGCATTGCTATTCCTTGTGCAATATTTATACAATTGAGTTTGTTGTGCTTGCAGTATTATTGCAAAGCAGCAGGGACAGTAATTCAGGGATACAAGTAGGGTTACCTATTGGAGAGAAATACCATCTTGAAGGCCTTTAAATTTTGGTGAGTGGTTCGGTTGAGAGTGTCTTATCATTTTGCATCGATTAATTAGTTCCACCTAGGTTTTGCAGCAGATTTGTAAATTGGTTTTATCACACATCTGTGAGGTTAATTACATGAACTTCTAGTTATCTTCAATAAAACTCCTTTTGACTCATTTCATACCTAATTGCTTTCTATTTAGTTTTTCTTAGCATTTTTCTATCTTTATTACTAGCTAGGTATTTCTTCCATTCAATGCATTCTACTCACAGAAGCTTTTATTAATCTTCTTACATGACTAAATCATTATAATTATATTTTACACATTTTATTTTCATAGCCTCTTGGACCTTATTTAGGACTTCATTTATGTATACGTACATATATGGCATGTGGATGTTAACAATCTTCATTATGTTTATAACTAAACTAGCACATATTAGTAGTTAATTTTGCTTAACAATTTGAGTCACAAAGTTGGTCTTATAAAATTTTATTTTTAATTTCATTTAAGTCTTATTGTGACATAAAGCATCGAATACATTTTTAACATTTTAACTAGCTTGTCTTAATAATTATATTGATAAAGTAAACTTGGATTTAATAATCCTAATTTGGCCTCTAAAAAATCTAAGGTGTTTTCTCATATTCCGTGATTAATTTGTTAAATTTAATTTGTAAATATAGGTACTGTACAACACCGGTGTACATAAATTTCAAATTGAAGTTCATTAACAGGAAGTAATTTATTTAAAATTTTCCAAATTTTATTTCTATTTGGGTTATCAATTATTCATACATCTTTGACGCATTATATCATGCAAAATAATTGACAATTGAAAATATTTCATAAAAAAAATATATATTGGAGGATATTTAGAGCTCAAAAAAATGTTTTTATTATACTATAAAATGTTGCTAATACATGTATAATAACATCAACTTATTGTCAATCACTATCTCATTTTTTAAAAATATGATCCTTTGATATAAACCCAACAAAGGTTTGATTTTCCGTTCTAATTAACTTGAATTCTATTTAAATAGAAAATGCATTCTTTTCCAACAAAGAAAATAATAATTTTTATGTTTTGGAGGTTGGATATCCTTCATGGATTTGTTTGAATTTCTTTTATATATTTTAAAAGTCATTTGTTTATTTATATTTAAATTTATTACTCTTGTTAGTCTAAACTAACTTAAGAGTACTATTGGAGAGAGAGAACTCTAAGGATAATTCTTTATAAATATTTTTTAATATTAGGAGGAGATTAAACATCACTAAGGGATTATTATGTTTTTTTTATACTATTTAACAACTTTTTCTTCCTTTACACCTAAATGATATATTCTTCTTATGAACTTGTACCAACTTTAAGTACCCTTTGGGACAACCTTTAAGGATAGTCTTTTATCTCTACTAACTTTAAGTACCCTTTGGGACAACCTTAAGGATAGTCCTTTATAGGTACTTTTAACATCCAGAAGAGATTTAACACTGCTCAAATATTGGTTTGATTTTCTTTTATATGATTTAATAATTTATTATTTTTTTACACCTAAATTATATATTTAATTTAAGTATCGGAATGGTACAACTCTAAAGACAATTTTTTGCAAGCACTTTTAACATAAGATAAGTTAGAGAGATTGAACCATTCAAAATCAATAAATTTATCAATTAATTATACTTAAAATGATTATAAACTAAGTAAATATAAATAATTTTAAAATTTACAATTTAAATTTTGAAGTTGGAAAAATATGAACCATCAAAACAGTTGGAAGTTTATTTAAATTTTTGTCAACAATTTAATAAATGTTTAAAATATTTTTACAAAATACATTCCAAAAAAGAATTATTTCGAATGTAAATGTGTAATCTCATTTGATCTACTAAAACTAAAAGTGACAACTATTTGGCTTTGAAGAACATAAACGATTCAAAGACGTTGTTTTGACTTTTTTGAATTATTTTTCAATTTAAAAATAGAGAAAATAACTCGAAACATTTTTGACTGTTTTTGTAAATTGCAAAATATTTCGTGGCCGTTTCGCCATTTACCAAAATTGGCCAAAAATGCATTTTTGGTGACAGTTACTCAGATGCTCACACACGCATGCAACCTGAAGGCAAAGCCCCATTTTCTCTCTCGTTTCAGTCTTTTTTCTTCTTCTTTCCCTTTGTTTTCGAATCCCTTCTTTTAGTTAAGCATTTGTTGCTCTGGGTGCTCCCTCGTCGCCGTTCCCTCATGTCCGGTTCCAATTGTTGTTGCTTCGTCGAAGATTGTTGTATGTCGAATCCCACTAGTCATTTGCTCAAATCCTGAAGCCTCAGTCACCGCCAATTGAATCTTACCGATCGTTTGCTCAAATCCTAAAGCCTCGATTGTTGCCATCATTCCCTGTGAGGTTGTCGTTGGTCGTTTTTTCTAAGTAATTTTTTTTTCTTTATTTATTTGATTGCATGTATATATGTATATGTATATATATATAAAATAGAAACGTGAAAAAAATGTTTAAATAAAAAAATATAGAAGTCTTTTTATAAATATAATTTTTAATATAAAAATAATTATTTAATAAAAAATAAATATAAAATTCATAATGTGTTTAAATAAATTCTGAAAATAAATTTTAGAAAAAATAAAAAAAATTAAGTTATAGAAGAATTTTTTTATCTTTATTTGTGGATTAATATTTTTTTAATATTATAAAATGATGACAAATTTTTTTTAAAATTATAAAAATAATTTAAAATCATATTTCAAAAACAAAAACATTTAAAAAATAAAAACGACAGTCTCGAAAAATTTCCATACATCACGGCTGGATAGACATGGCCACGGTTCATGAACCGCCGGTTCCGGTTCATGAACCGCCGGTTCCGGTTCAAGAAATCTTTGAACCTGAACCGAACCGCCCAAGGGCGGTTTGGGACGGTTCGGTTCCGGTTCCGGTTCGTGCCGGTTCGGTCAACGGTTTGGACCGGTTCGGTCAACGGTTTGAGCCGGTTCGGTCAACGGTTCCGGTTCCGGTTCAAACTGAATTTTTTTAATTTTTTTTAAATATTGTTGTATTCAATTTTGGTCCTTGTTCCGTTGTTCGGTTCGGTTTGGTTTCGATTTTTAATTGTTAAATGTAATTGTAAATATAGATATTGTCAACCATATTTTTAATAAAAAACACTACTAAAAATTGAAGAAATATAAGTAATAATTTCATTAAAAATAATTAAAACAATTAAACAAGTATGTAATACAAGTAATTAATTTTTATAAATGTGAAAAATAAAAAATAAAAAATAGAAATGAAAAATAATTACAACAAACCGCCGGTTCGGAACCGGCGGTTCGGAACCGGTTCGGAACCGGTTCTGAACCGGCGGTTCGGAACTGGCGGTTCCGGTTCGCGAAACCTCGAACCGGAACCGAACCGAATTTTGCCGGTTCGGTCCGGTTCCGGTTCCGGTTCCGGTTCGGCCGGTTCCGGGTCCGGTTCCGGCCGGTCCGGTTCCGGTTCGAACCGCCGGTTCGGTTCAATTTTGGCCATGTCTACGGCTGGATACAACCTAAGCCTTTTATTAGATTATCCTCACCTTTAGACTGACTGAGTAAGAGAGTGAGTGGCGGGTGGGTGGGTGGGTCGGTGACTTGAATTGACTATTGATATCCATCGGGCGGCGCTCCGTGTGGAAGCCGCGTCCGTGTGGAGATGGAGATCATCATCATGCAATCAATCAAACATAAAGGCAAATAGCCACTGCCCTCGCTTTCACCTTCAATTTCTTTCTCTCACTTTACAAATTTGACCAACCAAAGACCTTTACCCCTCGTTTATGTACGGAATACGCCCACACACGTCTCTCTGCCCCCAACCATCTGGCCCCCACATATCTAATAACTTGGAAAATGTTGGACAATCCGACAGGTTTACCGACGAACTTATCGAAAGGGGGTAAAAATATTATTTCACCCCACGACATGCTCTCCCCCTCCCATGATTCTCTCCCCCCTGCTTTGCGCCTCCCCTGCCTGCCATGGCCGTCGCTCGACTCTCCGTTGCGCCTCCGTGCAGTCGCCCGACCTCATCTCCGTCGCCTCACCGCCTCGCCGACAGTTGCGCCTTGCCTTGAGGCTCGGTGAGGCGCGACTGTCGGCAAGGCGGCGATGGTGGCGAGGCGACGGAGATAAGGCCGAGCGACTACACGGAGGCGCGGCGGAGAGTCAAGAGACGGTCATGGCAAGAAGAGGAGGCACAGAGCGAAGGGGGGTAGTGGCCTGCTTTACAAATTTGCAAAGTGGACGGGGGCAAAATCGTCATTTTACCCCCTCTCTGTAAGCCGCTCTGTAGGGCCGTCGGACCCTGTAGAGCGACTCCTAATAACTTTCCCTCGCGTATACCTATCGTAACTTTTCTTTTCTTTTCTTTTTTTAATCTAAAGTTAAAAGAACAATTATAAAGAATAAAAACACCTTAATACTACTGACATGACAGCACCAAGGGATGGCTCAATTTAATTAATTGGCAGCCGAGCCGAGTAAATATTTTCCAAGTACTAATGCATCTCTAATTAGTCATTATCAAAACAACAATACATGTCTAATTCGTGATTTTTAAAAGAACAATAATTATTAGTCAAAAACAAACTCAGGACTGAGATGAATGCTTTTGTTAAAATTTTTAAATAAGTAGAGTTGTTCATTGAATTTAAACTTTACTCTAAATTAGATCAAATTCATTACTCCGTCAAGAGATATTATTCACTGTCGGTCCCAAACCCGAATAAAGGAGGAGGGTTGCGTTAGGTAGCCGACAGCCAGCGTAAAACTTAGTCGGATCCAAATATTAATTCTAAACAAACTATCTGTTGAGATGTAACCCACATAAAAGTCTAAAATTCATGTAGCCAACCCCACATAGTGGGATAACGACTAGATATGTTGTTGTTGTTGTTTTCTAAATTAGATCAAATCAAAATTGTTATGTTATTTGATCTGATTCAGATAAATTGAAAAAGCCCTTTGCATGTTTGCGTCGGGCAATAGAATGGAGCTGTAGATTGAATTAGGATTGATATTTTAAAAATTTTTTGATTAAAAATCAGATGAATTAAAATTGAGATTCTTAAAATTCTTAGAAGTCTGGCAGGCCGGGGACCGAATTGGTCAGTCTAAATATGATCACAAGGAAGTTGGTTGTTTGGTACGGCACCTGTACTTTTAGGAGAACGTGGAGTTGGCAGACCCAACTCGTAGTGCATTCTCTCGCAGCAAAGCGCCAAAGCGTATCAAGCAACCATTATCAGTGGCAGATTTGATTCTTGTGAATGGAAGTGGTGGTGGAACCTCAGTGGACCACCGGTGTGAACCAGAACAGAGGCACAACCAAAGATCTTCTTTTCTTCTATCTCGGGAAATTTCAGAGAAATCTCGTCATGCACATCACAGAGGCTATGGTGGTATATATACATATATATAATATGTTCGTGGAGGAGACGACAAGCTCACGCGTCAAACAGACGTCTATCGGTGGCCCAACGCGCAGATCGCAACACTACCTATTGCAAAAACACTCCACTTTACTAAGGAAGGAGTACAGAATGATGATTGAGCATCTTGATTTTAAGAAGAAATATTAAAATATTTTTATTGGACCGGAGTGTAGACTGTAGTTATAACACAATGATGATTGAGCATCTTGATTTTAAGAAAAATTATAAAAATATTTTTATTGGATTCTGTGTGGTCACAAATATCTTAGATCTAATATAAGATTAATGAGCGTTACGAGACGACACAAAAGCGATCATCTCAAGATTAATGAGCACCATAGATCCTTAAGTCTAATATACTAAAATCTAACTTGGCGGCATATTAAGGCCAAATGAAAGTTTTAGCACAAGGGATTAGATTTGGACCCAAACTCACATCACTTCTCATAAATATGAACCTAGGGATTTAAATTCAACCGTCCATGAGGCATGGCCAGTCATCTATCAAGCCTGCACCCAATGGTTCATGTAACATAATTGTGATTCTCTATGAACTCTACAATACTCTTATATAAGGGGTGAATTTTAAGAGTCAAATACCTCATTAATTGCATTATTATTGCATCATTCTATCCTATGTCTCTTAATTGATTTAATCATTGGAGAACACACCAACACACCGAGAAGATAATCTTGCGAACAAATTCTAGACAAGTTTAGAGTTGAGTACATTCATAAACATCTTAGGTCGAAGAAAGCTAACAAGAGCACAATCTTTGAACAAATTTGATATGATCCACTCCAAAATCTCATCACATATTTCTCTTTATTTATTTTTTATAAAAAGACTAATTCCATAATTTGAACCATAACCTTCCCAAGTGAAATATTATGATTGCTAAGAAGACATATAACCACGCTACAAAATGGTATTGCTTCTCATATATGTTAGCTCACTGTCTTCTTTGACCATGACGCAATGCATGGCCAAGATAATAATCTACACACGCTGTACGATGGTGCGTGTGTATGTATATATATCCAGCTCAATTCCCGACGAGGAAGAGATTGAACTCGACATTTATTCCAAGAGAACATCTCATCATCAAGCGAGATTGAGAAAGGATACATCAACCATACATGATGATGAGTTCAACAGTGGTTACCATTCCTGTGAAAGAAGATGAGAAGAATGGCTGGAAGCAGAGACCTAGAATGGCAAAGCAGCACAAAGATGGCGTTCATAGAAAAGTCATTCACAGTGCCAAAGTTGGAATAGCATTGGTTCTGGTTTCGCTTCTGTATCTCCTTGATCCGCTCTACCAGTACTTTGGGGATAACGCCATGTGGGCTGTTATGACTGTTGTTGTCATCTTCGAGTTCTATGCAGGTCTGCTCCTATCTACTATAATAATAACAATGCATCTTAATCCTACTATATTGGGCCAGCTGTATGATTCTAGCGAGCTAGTTCGTTAGTCATTACTATCTACCTCTTACCTCTTTTGTTAAATACTAGTTACTGTCTACTGCTTTTTAGTCTTTGCTACCTAGAGTGGCAGCAGTCCATTCACTCTAGGCCCTAGAGAGAACTTGCTGCTCTATATATAAAGCCTCGAGTGGTCGAGTTTTGGTGATTTACCAACGTTTTATGTCATATAACAAAGCCAGTCTTATATATATGCCAGGTGCTACGCTTGGGAAGGGCTTGAATCGCGGGGCAGGAACAATACTAGGTGGGGGTTTGGGATGTTTGGCAGCAATTCTGGCCGATGAGGTTGGTGGGGTTGGCAATGCCATTGTTGCAGGCATTTGTGTCTTTGTTTTTGGTAAGCATACATGCATGCAGGCATATATACAAACAGAAAGCATGCACTCTATATGATCTAAAAGGAAAATTAAGCATCTGACCTTGAATCCGTGCAGGCGCAGCTGCAACATACTGCCGACTGGCACCAAGCATCAAAAGGCGATACGACTATGGCTCCATGATTTTCATTCTCACCTTCAACCTCGTCATCGTGTCTGGCCTGCGTACTGATAAGATCATCGAAATAGCCCTTGATCGGCTCTCAACCATCGGCGTGGGCTTTGTCATCTGCATTGCCACAAGCTTGCTCATCTTCCCTGTGTGGTCGAGTGATGAGCTTCATAACTCCACAGCAGCTAAGTTTGAGAGGCTTGCTTGCTGTATTGAAGGTAATCATCAGAAATATGCATAAAAATTGACCCAAATTAAAAAAGGAAATATAAGCTCTGCTGCTTGTAAAATTGAAATGCTCTTTCATTGCTGATGTAGAATGCTTGGAGGAGTACTTCAGAGTGATCGATGAGAAGGGAATCCATCCAAGTGAAAGTGTTTCCAGTTGCCAATCAGTGTTATACTCCAAGCCAAACGATGAGTCTCTGGTACTTTTTTTTTTTTTCCCTTATTATTTGTTGTAACCAATCCTGCACAATGAGATATGTTTCCAAAAAATTATAAGTAATTTTATAATTTTAACGAGTGTTTTTGATCTTCATGTCCAAAGTAAGAAGGGAAAAAAGCAATTTACACGTCTGGAAGTGTCAATTCTGCAGGCAAATTTTGCAAGATGGGAACCATGGCATGGAAAGTTTGGGCTTTCTCATCCCTGGGATAAATACTTACAGATTGGGGATGTTCTTCGAGAGCTTGCTGCTACCATTACCACACTAAAAGGGTGTATTCAGTCTCCCTTGCAGGTCTGTAATAATATCAATCCCCTTGCTTTTCACAATCAAGTCAGTATATATTATATGCATGCAGTCCTTTTTACTTTGCAATCATCAGTCGAAGGATGCTAGAATTTATGTAGTCAACTCTACATAGTGGGATTAAGATTTGATACGTCTGTTGTTATTGTTGATCAGCCCTCATCAAGTTCAAGGCAGTGCATAAAGGAACCATGCGAAGCAGTTGGATCGCTGCTTGCGGGCATTCTGGGAGAGCTTGGAGAGACTGTTATGAAGATGGAGAGGCCCAGGACCAAGGAATTGATAGCATCAAAGTTACAGTCAGTCAAATTGGAGATTAGCCTAGTTGCTTCTGCTCCTAGCAAACTAGAAGCATCAGAGAACAGCACTGAAGGGCTTGGTTTGGCCAGCTTCATGTTCTTGTTGCTGGAGATTGCAGAAAAGGTGGAGATATTAGCAAAAGAGGTAGAAGAACTTGGGGAACTTCCTGGTTTTCCAACTTATTAGACAGTTCCATTTTATATGGGCTTTATTTATAACTTGTGAAGGCAACTCTGTTTGTGATTGGTGCTCTAGATCCAATTAGATTGAGCATGTTATACACCGACAATTATAATCATATTTATTATTTAAATAAGGAGTTATTCAAATTCACAAGAAGTCATTCTATTAGTTTCTTGCTATTATTGTTTGACCGAATGAAATTAGATAGAAATCCATATGATGTATACTGTGATTAATCTATAAAGATGTGAGATGATACATCACAGTTTCTAGACATTATTAAATGTCTTAAGTCATAACAATGTCAAAAATGGATATTGACAATTGCGGTAAGACTTATATGTGCTATGTTTTTGCTATATGATAGCAATGAAAGTTTCACACCCATAGGCATGGAGATGCCTAAACAAGTACATAGGCGATCAATGTTGGAGAACGTGTCACTGGACATGACTCGCCATGAGAATCCATTTTGGTTATATGTTGATAGAATTTTCATACGAGATGGGTGTAACTAATCCTTAAACCTGAGGTTGTTACGGTTATCTCATAAGAAGATCGGTATGCTTTGACATCGTTTCGATAGACCTAGACAAAAGCTACATGTGGACGATCGTTGGACATATCGTGAGGCTTATAGAGATGAGTGCATAACCAAGATGAGACTCGTCTATCCTTTGATAAAGGATGATATATCTAAGGCGCATTCGATGGGTATTCACTTTAAATCCATGGCCATGGTGAAAGAGATCAATAAAGAGTCATTAATTCACTTTCTATTAAGTGAAGATATTTGAAGAACAGAAGAAAACTCATGTGATCGTAATCAAGCAACACATCGCCAGACTTGAGATCACATAAGATATATTGAAGAGGATCGAATTACACGGTAACTATGCTCGTGAAATGTTATTTGCGGATTATAAATAATTCTGAATAATTAGGTAGGCATGATGCCTTACTAGAGGTCAATCTTATCTTATGTGTTCGTACCAATGCATTGTCAACATATTTGAAAGTTTAATGAGTCATACGCAATAGACACAATCCCTGGCTTAAATCAGGAGAGTGGACATATGATTAAGTAGGATACTTCGATAAGAAATTGTGCCATCGTAGGTTCTCACGAAAAAATAACAAATAAACGTAATGACATCAATATGACGAGGGGTTGTTATAAAGGAAAGAGTTTCCTAATGTGACAATTGATCAAATTATGAAGGAGTTTCTAATTTAATAATTTTTTATTTATTGGAGTGACAAATAGAAAATAATTTATATTTTGGTTTAATTTAATATTTGGGTTAAATAAAGTATTTGGACTAAATATTAAATATTAAATATTATATTTGACGTAAATTAGATTTGAGTCAAATATTAAATTAAATATTTGTGTTTGAATTAAATTTAGATCAAATATTTAATAAATAAATTTGTCCCACTTAAGATTCTAGTTAGACTAAGATAAATGGGCCATGTTCCTTAGGGTTTAAGAAACCCTACCTTTATAAATATCCCTTTATGGGTTGCCCAAATTAGAGATTATTTTGTGTGATTTTTTAAGAATTGAAAAATAGTTATCGTTCACTCTTCCCCGTTTCTTTTGGCATCGATTCGAAATGAGGACGTTTTTTTCTGTTTGTACACAAGCCGTGAAATAGAGAAGGAGCTAGCACTCTTATTCTGCTCTCCTCGCCAACGAACTCGTGTCGCGTATCACGAGTTAGAGACTGGACGTTTGGACTGCTCAAATCTGCAAATGACTCGAAAATCTAAAGGTTAGATTTATTTTATTTTGTATGTGAATGATTTGATTTCGACATTGATCCAATCGCTAAGATCGAGGTAAGATTCAAAAATTTTGAACTGCACTACTTGCCTTATAGCGATCTTGTTTACTTTCAAACTCTTGATAGTAAGAGTAATTGTGCCTTTCGATTATGGGTTCAAACTGTGAAAACAGTCTCCTTGCAAAGAAAAAGTTACATACAAACATAACTCTTCCCATCCCAATCATTGCTAAATGGGAAGCCTCATACATTCAGGACACCCAATGTATGTATTAACTCCTAAAGTAGTAATTCCCTTTGGGGAAATCCAATAAAATTGGAACAATAGTACTTATACATGGAGAAGAAATACCCATGTAATATAATTATGAAAATGTCACTATTTTGCTAGCAGAATTTTGAAAGAGAGAAATACCAACAGAAAAGAAAATGTTGTTCCACTGACATTTTAATAATTATGGTCCATTTTAATGTGTTTTGGCATGGAAGGACAGCATTTTCCATCATGAAAAATATAGTTTGACTTTTTTGCGAGGGAACTTTCAATTTTGAGAAGAAAACAAACTGAGAGGACAAGACTTCACAAGGACAATGTCAAAGTTGGCGGAGAAAACAATAGTTTGTCGTAAAATAAGATTACAAGACCTAGACAAAGGATGAGAGCCTGCAAAGTTTCGTATCACTTCAGAGAAGAGAATCAGTTAGATGGATTTTCTCAAGCTGAAGATCAAAACCTCTTTGATTGGATTGATCTTGCTGGGATTATGTTGTGTGGGGGATAGCAATCCAAACACCAATGTGTCGAGTGTTTTGTGCAACAATGGGGTGTACTCAGAAGGTGACCCTTTTGGAACAAGTCTAGCCTATGTTGTGGCAGAACTAGAGGCTGCTACGCCAACGATCCAAGGCTACGATTATCACAACATATCTCCTTACCCGGATGCCTTTGCCTATGGCCAAGCAGGTTGCAACAAAAACCTTACAGCTTCTGACTGCAGCATCTGCCTAGGAGCCGCCAAGACTGCCATGTTTGGGGCCTGCGACAGACGGATAGGTGCTCGCTCTCTCCTCGTTGACTGCACTATAAGGTATGAACAGTACCCATTTAGTGGCTAAATTGTCTAAACAATATAATTAATTATTTTATGCTCCAATCTACTTTAATTCAAAAGTGTGAAGCATTTGATGGACCAAAAAGATTTGGTTCCCCACCTAGTGGGATTAACGCCTGTGATTGTTGTTATGTAATGCATTGAGGTTTCTCATCTTTAATTTTGTTGCAATTTAGTTTACTCAATTGTTGCATATCTGGGGATTACGATCACTTCATGGTTCAGCTATTGTGCAAAGGGCTGACTAGATCAAGGGAAACAGGGTATAGCCACAAAAAGTCCAAAACAATGAATCAAACTAAACATAATTGCACAATAAGTAAAGAAATCAGAAGGCCATCACTGGTGAGATCCAGATTGGTTTGAAACTTTGATCATAATCATCAGATTGGAAGATAGGGTAAAAGGGAACAGCAACGCAGTTTCAAACAGGGCTTAAAGCAGAAATCCTTTCCTGCTTCCACGTCATGTGCTTATTATGGAAATAAGTAAATTTGTGATCTATTGTGAATTGTCCAAATAGCTAGGATGGATGCCAATTAATATCCGATTAATCTGCAAAAATGGGAAGATTTTTCCAGAAAGCATGTGAAGAACACCAACCATCCAAAATTGAGGGCATGCCAGCCTTCTTTGAATCTTGTTTGCCAAGGAAGAAGGAAGAGAACAAAGAAAAGAAGAATACGAAGAAAGCAACAACAAACACTTGGAACACCCTTTTTGAAATAATAACGACATATCAAATCTTAATCCCACTAAATGAGATCAGCTTTAGGGCATTAGCTTGGCAATGAGCTCTATCTATGGTCATTTCCTTTGTAAGATTATTATAATACATATCCATGCCTATAATGAACAGGGAAGAAACAGAAATGAGAGAGAAAGTAGAGAGGAATACTGGCAAGATAAACGCAATGAGAGCCCTATGGGGCCGTTTGATAGGGCTCGTTTTCTATTTCAGTTTTGATTTCATTTAAAAATCAAACCAACATTCGTTCATGTTCCAGTTTCCAAAATTTCGAAAACTAACACATCATTTTGGCAACCTCGAGCAATTCACAGAAAAATTAAAGAAAAATAGCGTCGTTTTCTTTTCTTTCTTCCAGCATAATTCCTCTTCCTTGGCACCCAAACATCCACGCACACACAGGGGATAGAAAGATCAAAGAGAAATACCCCTGACTGTGACGGTGCCGTCAACAACAATTCCGTTCTCGAGCTCAATCGGCACTGCCTCATCCTTCAACTTCATCAAGAACCTGATCGGGTAATTCAACAGTACTTGAATCTGAGAAAACAACAATGATTTTATGCTACATTTATAGCGGATCAACGCTAGCATTCCCTACAAATTACAGGAAATGATGACGATGACGATGACGATGAAGATGAGACGAGAGACCTGGCTAGCTTCATTGTCGGAAAGGTTATGAAGATGATGCCTGAAGGCTCGCTCACTTTACACGAATGGAACAGCCATAGAGAGCTCCCGCCAAGAGGGAAGGAAGAAAGGGTGCAGGGTATATTTCCGTGAATTACGTTAGCACCCCTAGAGTAAACCATTAATACATGAAACATCATTTTTTTTTTTTTTTTTGTAAACTGGAAAACTTGAAGGATACCTCTGTCACAGTCGATTTTTAACCCAAACTTATCTCACTTTTTAAAAATTCACGACCTGTTTGCTCTGTAACCTTAGGTGAACTGACAAATTTATTATGAGTCGAAATCTGAGAGTCTGATCCATTAAATAAACACAGTTCATTATACAGTCTTATACATATGTAGAATCGAATCCACAATCTTGTGGTATTCCAACCTATCAAATGAGTTTAATAGACCATTTATGCTACCCCGAGATGATTATTATTTTCAAGTAATTTGATTCACTATCTTTATATCTTTTTAAATCTTACAACAAATTTTTCATTACACAATATAATGAATGATAATACTAGATGTTAGTGGAAACCCAATTACTCAAAACAAGCTTCGTTTCCAAATACACTATCATTATCGTATTCATTTATCAAATGTTCCATTACAATATAAAATAAATACTATGATATTTAGTCTGAATTGATAGTCTTATATGAAAAACATATAATACTTTTTTCATCGATTTTAACGATAACAATCAAAAGTTTTAATCTCATTATTTAGTTCAACTCGCCTTATACGTATGTTTATTATCTTCTTATCATGTCTAAATGGTTGTAACAATAATTACTAATTTAATTTTTATATTTATTTATTATAGAGTGCTCAATTAATTTGGGCCAAAAAACAAGCTCATTTCTAAATAATGTGTTTTTTTAACTATCTAGCGCTTTTTTTTATTACATTATTTATATTATCCAAAGTTTAAATAGATACTGGGGGTGCAACCTGAAATGCATTTAATAACTAAAATTTAGTTTTCCAATTTTTGTAAATAATATTTATATGAAAATAAGATTGGATATAATGGTATAATTAGTATTTGATGTCCCATAAGCAAAAACTCATTAAAAAATTTAAAAGCCAAAAATAATTTTTTAGACTAAAAAGGTGTAATCTTTTACTAATCGGAGATTTTGAACAAAACACAAACACAATAATTTCAACATCTAAAAATCTCTCAGAGAATCCTATAAAAGAATAAATATTATTCATAATTATCTTAATTCTAATGAATCCTATAATGTTAGAATAAATGTTATCTATAAAAACTCTAATCTTAGTAGAACTCAAAATATTAAGATAAATATTATTTAAAAAAATCATAATTTTAAGAAATTTGAGAAATCTCTACGTTCCTCTATAAATAAATAGTCTTCATTTAAAAAAGGTATATATCTGATATTAGTTTTAATATAATCTTTAAGTTTTCAATGTTTGAATTATGCATTTGAGTGTTTGTGCAGAAATTTTTTTATGTCATTTGACCATTCTTTTTCTTAGTAACTTTAAATGACTTGATGATAATATTTTTAATCAATAAATGTATTGTTATGCTCGAGCGATAATAATATTAATTTTATATTAAATATAAAATTAAAATCTTATTACTGTAATTAATAAAAAAATATTAAAATTTTACATAAACAAGCTGATTCCTTCATCATCTGTGACATAATCTTGGTTTGTTTATTTAAAAATAGATATGTTTAAGGGAGATTTGTGTAATTTTCATAAAGTTGAAAGAAATCTTTATTTATACTTCTCACCCCGGGGTGACGAGTGTAATTACCATATACTATGATCCTATTATCGGAAGATTGGGGCGGCGCAGAGTTAAACCGCAGAAATGAGCGTTCCCGCCAAGTGGCATCGACGATGAGTCAATGACTACTACTGGCCGTCGTCGCCTTCGACCGGTCGGTCCCTCTTCTCCGACTCCGTGGACCTGTTAACGACGGCGAAGGTCAATGGGCGCTCGAACTCAGTGACGCCGATTCCTGGGTCTCGGCATGCAAAGCTTGCGGATCCAAATTCGTCCAGTAATGCGAGGCTGGCGAGTGAATCGGCTGCGCTGTTACCTTCTCCGGAAGGTTCAAGCCGCTCTGGTGGCATCCCCCCTCGGTCGGCCCCAAACCGACAGAGGAGAATGCGAAGATCGAGAAATGGCGCTGTCTCGAGGCTTACAGAGCCAATTGCTTGAAATTTGCCGCGGACAAGAGTCGGCGCGTGTTGAGCGTCTCACGAATCGCTATTAATCACGGGAAGGTGAACTGGAAAGAGGCGTCCACGTTAATCTGTTGGGCATCGGCTTCGTTGAGGAGATTAGGGTTTTGTTTTATAGGATCGGACCATTTGGGCGCCTGGTTAAAGATCGGCTCCGAGTGTCAAACTTTAGAGGGTTTGAATTGATAAGCACTTCCACTCGAGATAGAGAATTCTCGAAGGCGGATGTAGTTGATTTGAGCGACAACGGAGTATATAGGTTCTAATTTCAGCCCATTCTTTAAGAGTCCATCTGTTCAACTTCTTGGTGAAGGTTCTATATTTCTGATATGAACTTTTGGTATTCACATGAATAATATAGGTAATAAATTTCAGCTAATTCTTCAACTTGTTCTATAAAGCATATATATATATATGTGCGTGTGTGCATAAACTTGAATTTAAAAGCCTTTCTATTTGACGTTTACTTCCACTGTTGCTGGCATTGTTACCTTCACAGCCATATCCACTTTCCTCATTTGATCTATGTTTGCTGCCAGTGCAGTCCTGTTTGCTGCATTACTTGATCATCTACTTGAATCTCTAAAACCGGATTGCCTATAGCATTTTTGCCAGTGCAGTCCGGGTGCTTCTTGCTATCCGCCTTCCTAGAATTTGTTTATGATTGTGATTAATTCTTGTGTTTTTATAAGGGTAAGGGGCAGAGACATCTTATTACACAGCTTGCCAGGATTTACTGTGATGATTACGATTGGTCCTTGTATTCTTGTAGGACCAAAGTGGCAGAAGGTGTTGATTTTAGCAGACACTATGGAAGACTTCTTGTCAAGTTTGGAGTTCCTTTTCAGTATACGTTAAGCAGGTGATTTGTAGAACTGTTATGCAGCGTGTGTACTTTTAAGGATGTGTTTACTGTGTTTATTTATGCTTATGAAGTCTATGATGTCTTGAGTGTTGTGTTCCTTTTCCACCCTTGTTTTCTGGCTGTTGCAGGATTCTGATTGCACGTATGGAATATTTAAGATAAACTTACATAAAGGAAGGCAATTTCCTGTTTTTTGATGCTTTGATATTTCCTAGTGCATGTTTGTTTTGCTGCTTTGTTTTGATATTTTATTAAAATCTACAGATACAGTAAGTTTCTGGGTAAAGGAAAATTAGCCAATATTGGAAGTCTTGCCCTGTATGATAATAATAATTTCCTAATATGATCTTACTCTGAATATCAACTAAAAGAAGTAATACCAGAGCTTATGTATCACAATTTTAGGAAATTCGTAAAATTCAGCTATTCTTGTTGTACAATCTTGTAATTTTCCTTAGAAATAGGGTCACAAATAAGTAGAGTTGTTCGTGAGTGGTTTGGTGTTCGGCTAGACAAAAGCTAGTTCGAGTTCATTCGTGAACGTAAACAAATTAGGTTTGAGTTTAAATTTGAATCTCGATTTATAAACAAACTGAGTTTGAACTCAGTAAAGCTTGCAAACGTATTTGATTAGAGGTTCGTGAATAATAGTAGGTTCGATTAGATGCTTGTAAACATATTCCGTTAGAAGCTCGTGAACAACTTCGTTTATAAACACATTAATATATTTATTTATAATTTTATAAATATATTATTTAACATAGAGTTATCAAATTTTAAATTATTTCAATAATATAATTAATTTGAATATATTTAAAATTATTATATATATTAATTTAATCATTTAACATAATATAATATATGTATATATAATAAAATAAAATAACAAATTAGATTTAAGCAAAATAATAGATTTTGGTGAGCTCGGGCTTGAACTCACCAGCATGTGCTCGGGCTCAAGCCCGAGCTCGAGTTTTAAGGCTTTAGTTCAAACTCGAGACTAGAAATTGACTTGCGAGTTAAATCTAAGCTCAACAAACTTTGATTTGGTTCAATTCGGTTCGATTGCATCTCTATTTAAAAACTCTCAATGTTATTTTTTTCTTTCTCTTTTTTCATTGTCCCTTGCATATTACGGATGCCTAATGTGAATAAGGCTTGTGATTTTATATTGTAGTATGATTCACATGCTGTGGGTCCAACTGGTTGTGGGGCGAAGAAACTGTACTACTGTATGATGGTCATTGTAAATTGCATTCTCACCCCTGCCATTAAGGAACTGAAACTGTGCATGTGGTGACTCCGAGTAAAGTTTGTAAAACATGTGTCATTTGCTACGCAAACTTAGCTTTATCATTCATCACAGCAACTTCTGAAGCATTATTGCAACGAAACATTTGCCAATAACAGGCTTGTGATGTCAGACAATTTAATTCCTTGGTGTTCTGATGAGCGATGGCCAATCTCTTACAATTTGTTCCGGTACAGTCCTCAGGGCAGACATTCAAATAAGTTGCTGGATCCTCATCTAAGCTCAAAGTACCAAAATGGCTGCACTTTTAGGACAAGAGGTGTGTCTTCTCTACCATTCAATTTAAACATTTTTGCTCTTTGAATGCCTGCAAGTATATTTAGGGAGCAGTGGTAAATAACAAGAGGATGTGAAAGGTTTTCGGATAGGGTCTACTGGGCTAAACTAAATAATGACCAACTTGGAAAAGTCTATTATGTGGATTTTCCTGTCAATCAAACGAGTATGTGAAGAGTGAATTCGAGACCAATAGGCCAAAGAAAACTAGATAAGATAGGCCAACCAGGAGCCAGACTAGTGCATATAAGGATTGCATGGGCCCCCTTCCAGTTAGTAATTGCTTGGAAATGGAAGCTCTATGGGTCCACCCTTATGTTGTTGCCTGGTCTCTGTTCAGCTCCACCCCTTTGCCGTGTAGATAATTTCTCATACTTTTATCTTAACACACCCCTTTGCCGTGTAGAATGGTCTAAAGACATTCTTAGTTGTCCTCAATTCCGACTTTCTTTAGGACTTGATTGGCCTACCAATGAAGGGCAAGACTCAATCATTCGACGTACTTTTTAAAAATTAAATCAATCACTAAATTTAAAATTGAGTAACACAATAATAATATAATTAATGAGATATCTAATTCTTAAGAATCATGCTCTTATATATAAATTGTGGAGTTAGTGAAGACCATGATCGGGGCCACATAGACGATTGAATGTTGCCTTGGTCGAGGGTTATGATCGCACCATGTGAAAGGTTGGATTTGAACACATGGATCGACCTAGCTTGCAAGAGGTGTGGGCTTGGGTTTGGGCCCAACTCTTTACGCCAAATTTGTCACTCAGTAATTGATGGGTGTTCAAGCTAAATTTGGGCTTTGGGCCTAAATAACGTCTTCGTGATGGGTATTTTTAGGCGTGACTCCTGCTATTCAAGTACAAATAAAAAATAAAATATTTTAAATAAAAATTATTCTCTCTGCCATGGTAGTTGTAATTCGGATTTTTAATTGTTAAATGTAATTTTCGATTTTTAGTAATAATATAATATAGTAACAAGTAATAAATAATTAACAATATAATTGAATAAATTGACAAATAACAAAATGAGAAGATTGAAGAAATTGAAATTGAAATATTAAATGAGAGACAAAATAGAGAGAATAATAGCTTGAGACTTGAGAGAGAGAGAGAGAGAGAGAAAGTGTGAAAAATGAGTGGGGGAGGGAGGGGTATATATAGATATGAATCATAGGATTAGAAAAAAAAATAAATAAATAAAATTGGGCTGCTGTCCGTTGGCAGCAGCCAACGGTCCAATTTTGGACCGTTGCAATGCATTGCAACGGTCCAAAATTGGACTGTTGCGGGGGGAAGGGGGGTGCTGCAGTGCAGCACCCCTCCGCGGTTCCGCGGAACCTCGAACCGGAACCGGACCGAATTTCGCCGGTTCGGTCCGGTTCCAGTTCGGCCGATTCCGATTCCGATTCCGGCCGGTCCGGTTTCGATTCGAACCGCCGGTCCGGTTTAATTTTGGCCATGTCTACATACTCAGCAAACAATCACCCATACATATATCATGGTGAGCTCAACAGCAGTATTAGCGATTCCTATTGAAGAAGATGCTGATCAGAAGAAGATTAGTAAGCAGACATCATTAACGGCCAGGCAGCTGCACATTCATGCAAAAGTCATTCATAGTGCCACAGTTGGAATGGCACTGCTTCTGGTTTCGCTTCTGATGCACCTCCTTGATCCTGTTTACAACCGCTTTCGGGATCATTCCACGTGGGCCCTCATAACTGTTGTCATCATCTTCCAGTTCTCTGCAGGTCTGCTAATCAATCTCCTTGTCGTCTATCATACATATATATATGTATGTATACCTCTAATTTATATACGTGACATATGTATGTACAATGGCAGGTGCCACACTCGGGAAGGGCTTGAACCGGGTGGTGGGAACAGTACTAGGTGGTGGTCTGGGATGTCTGGCGGGCTATTCTGGCCCATAAAATTGGTGGCATTGGCAATTCCATTGTTACAGTCACTTGTGTCTTTTTTTTGGGTAAGCAGCAGTATCATAAATATGATATCACCAATCTTAACTTGGTTAGGATGAGATGCAATTGATGATGATCTTAAATGTGTATATATAGGCACAGCTGCAACGTACTGTCGACTTGCCCCAAGCATTAAGAGGCGATACGACTATGGCGCCATGGTTTTTATTCTCACCTTCATCCTGGTCCTGGTGTCTGACCTGCGCGCCAATGAGTTCACCCAAGTAGCCTTTGATCGGCTCTTAACCATCGGCCTTGGCTTAGCCGCCTGCATTGCCACATGCTTACTCATCTTCCCCGTTTGGTCCGGCGACGAGCTTCATCTTTCCACTGCAGCTAACTTTGAGAAGCTGAGTCTCTGTATTCAAGGTAAATATCTCTTCTGAAATATCTATTTATATTAACCACAAAAAGAGAGAAAACTAATGCTCTTTCACTGACGCATCAAATTAGAATGCTTGGAGGGGTACTTCGGAGTGAACGATGAGAATGGAAACCCGCCGGACGTCAGTATTGCCAATTGCCAATCAGTGATCAACTCCAAGTCCAACGACGAGTCTCTAGTAATTTTTCCTTCTGATATTGCAAGTACAAATTTTTGTAGGTGATATATTATTAATTGCTCATGTCATGTGATGGCTATATATATATATATTTGTGGTTAATTAGATATGTGATGGGTAAGCTTTGTCTTGCGTGATGTCATGGGTAGAGTCTAGGTTGATGCCACGGGTTCGAGTCAAATTAAAAGCAAGGGGGGGAAGACTTTTGTGGAAAACTTGGGGAACTTGCCAGATTTCTAACTTAGTCAATTAGCAAAGGGCGTACTGAGGTGCGGTAGCAAAAGAGGTACAACTTAGCTGGTTTTCAAAGTTCATTAATTGGACTCATTATTAACACTACCTTCAATATATATATAGGGTCCTAATAAAATGTTTATTTGTGTGTGTACTTTTACCAAGATTTTACATGTATGCATGCACACACAGGGTGTGTAAATTTGGGTCCCGATTAAAAAATTGGATCGAGAGCACCGGTTCGATCTTTGGTCTAAAAATAATAATTTTTAATTTTCAGTCTGGTTTCGATTCGGACCAAAGACCAAGTATCTTTTATTTAAGGTGTGAGCATATATATATATACATGTAAATTTATATTAAACAGAAATTAAATTAGTTTGTTGGATTGATTTGGACTAGACCAGTTGATTTTGGACTGGTCCGCTAAGTAGTTGATGCTGGTCTGGTCTGCTAAGCAACCAGTTCAATATTTAGTCTTCGAATTAAAAGTTTTCTAGTTTGGTCCGATAATTAGGACTGTTTGAACACTCCCTATACACTAGGGGTTGGTTCAACTAGAAAATCAATGGGTGTTTAAATTTCAAATTTTTATAATAATTATAATAATATCATCGAAATAGCATAACATTAATAGCTTCATAAATTGAAAAAAAAAATTTTATGGGCCATTGACTAATGGGTGGCAAGATTATGTGTTTGTAAACATAGGATTAATCTCCCAACTTCTAAATCTACCTTAGGTACGAAGTTTGATTTGCTTGTCTGAAGCCATTAAGATGGCAAATTAAATGGCCACTTAGTTACAAAGTGTCAAATTTTCAGGTAAATTTTGCAAGATGGGAACCATGGCATGGAAAGTTTGGGTTTACATATCCTTGGGATAAGTACTTACCAATTGGGGATGATCTTCGGGACCTTGCTGCTACCATTATCACTCTCAAAGGGTGCCTTCAGTCTTCTACACAGGTCCTTATTTAGTAACTAATATTTGTACTTTTGATTTTATCATTCATCCTTGGGTTATGTGGAAACCACAAATAATATCTTGTTATTTGAAGGATAATATATATTAACTGAAATATTATTTGAATATTTAAGAGTGATATTTAGTGTGATACTTGGTGTATTATATAATTGTGTTGATTAGACACATAATATAATATATCAAAGTAATTAGAGTATTACATGAGTCACTTCTGAGTGTTCAAATAACATTCTTGTAATGTTAATTATTTTTAAATGTAATTGTTAACTGACAATAAATGTATTTTATTTTTAGGTAAAGTGCATTTATTAATTCTTAATTATTTTTTATATCGTGTTTTGAACAATTTAATCAATCAATAAAATTCTTGAATGTTAAATGAATACAGTTAATACAAAAATAAAATGTATTTATTGCTACTTAATCATTACCTTAAACCTTGTTTAAAATAGCAAAATACAAAATGTTTAGAAAACTGTATATAAATACATATATATATATTTGTAATAATATTTGAATGTATTTTTTAAATTTTATAAAAATTTAAAAAATATTTTTTAGGACTAAACATTAACCCTTGAGTTTTCATGTCCCAAAATGGCCAAATAGACACTCTACCCTTATTTTATATATATATATATATAGACATATATGCATATATTAAATAACTAAATTCCTTTTTACATGCACAGTCAGCCCTCATCAAGGTCAAGAGAGCGGATGAAGGAGCCATGCAGAGCAGTTGGAAGTGCGTTGAGGAGCATCATGGGAGAGCTTGGAGAGAGTGTTAGGAAGATGGAGAGGTGCAAAGCCCAGCATTTGATCGATGCTTCCAAGTTGCAGTCCATCAAAGTGGAACTCATTAGCCTCACTGCAATCGTCGCTTCTTCTTCTTCTTCTTCTTCTTCTTCGTCTGCTCCTAATTGCTGCAAGCTTCAAGAAGAAGAAGAAGAAGAAGCAGCAGCAGCAGCAGATGATCAGAAGAACTGCAGTACTGCTGAAGGCATTGCTATGGCCGCCAGCTTCTTGTTCTTGTTGCTGCAGATTGCTGAAAAGATGGAGGTGCTGGCTAAAGAGGTGGAGGAGCTTGCTGGCTTTAGAACTTGAGGGCGGGCGGGCCTTGATGGCCACGATAAACTTTCTCTTGTGTGATGTCACGAGTTAAGAGTCATGAAAACCGAGACGAAAAAAAGAGCTTTCTAACTTAGTCAAGTAGCAAAGGGTGCACTGAGGTGTGGTAGCACAAGAGGTATAACTTAGCTGGTTTCCAACTTACTTCAGATAGTTTCATTTTTGTATGGGCTGTATGTATAATTAACTCCTTAGGTCGACAATCATAAAGTTAGAGGCGAAGGGTAACATTTATTGTCGGGGGATTAAAGAGCTAACGTATAACTAAAAGAGAATTGGGGCTTCGTAGATTTTGGTCATATTTTATAATGGCATCCTACTTTTGAGGATTATTCTTACAAAGATTATAGATGTTTTTTCTATGCTTTGTCCTTACTCATAACGTGTTGGTTGATGGTTAGCAATGGGTGTTTGGGCACAACCCATATGAGGTGGCATACAAGATCTCAACAACACCCTTACCAAACTTCTAATAATGACTTTCTCTACATAAATAAAGATAAGAACTATATGTAAACTTACAAGTATCGATTAAAAAGATTCTTAAACAAATTCGAACACAAGATCTTATAAGTAAATGTTCAACGCTCTAACCACTAGAACTACCAACCTTGTGCTTGCAAAAAAAGACTTCTTAGGTTGATATATTCATTCTATTCAATAGAACAATAAATTCTATTTGTGAAGTAAATATATTGAAGAAAAATCTACAAATAATGTGCATGTGACAATAGTCAAATTTGTGATTTGAAGATTCTCCATGCCTCTCAAGCCAAAGCTTCATCCATTGACTTTACATCTTTCAGTTTTAGCAAAGGAGATTTGTGTAATTTACACTTCACCCCAAGGTGGGGGTTGTAATTTACTATATATTATTATAAGAAAACTCTGTTTAATATTCTTGGACTTTAGGGTAATTACAAAAAGTATCTTAACATTTGAGAAATATAGAGAATAGTCCAGAAATTTAATGTTAGTTGCAATCTTCCCCAACTATTGTTAACCACCATTTAACATTATAAAATAACTAAAATATTTTTATATTTAAGTTATTATCCTTTTTTTTTTTCGTTTCTCTCTTTCTTGTGCAGCGATGAATGATGAAGAAGAACAACTAAGACAAATGATTGTCCATCTTTTATTCCTCTCTCTTGTTCTTGGTATGTATAGTGTTGGAGGTTATTTACAATGACAACGACAATAACAACATTTAGTCATGGCAAAGATTGATCATGGCAACATCGACGATTGTAGGCATTTACTCTCTCTCTCTCTCTCATTACTTCTTTAATTTTTTCTTCTTCTTTTCTCTTTTTCATCTTTAAATCCAAATATGGGTTCTTTATTCATCTTGAACCCAGATTTGGGTTTAAGATAAATAGTTTATCTCTCTCTCTTCTCTATCTTTATCTATCTTCCTACAAACTTAAATTTGGGTTTGTTCAAGATGAAATGTTTCGCTTTCTTTCTATTTTTTTATTTTTCCTTTTCTTCTCTCTCTTTTGAATCTAAATTTGGGTTTGAAATAAAATTTTCCTCACTCTCTCTTTCAATTTTCTTAATTTCATTATCGTCTTGTCCTTTTTTTTCTTGTTCAAATGCTCTTTCTTTTAATTTTCTAAATTTCATTATTGTCTCTTTTTCTTTTTTTTTCTTTTATTCAAATGCAGATCGGGATTCACATATAACCATGGTTCATCATTTGCACGGCACAAATGTAGGTTCCAACATGGAGTATTTTTTTATTTTTAATTGAAAAAAGAAAAAAATAAAAGATAAATTAATCCTTTTATATCTTGGTAACAATGAAAATATTTATTATTATTTCTCATTCTTACAATTTGGCCTCAAGTCCCGTTTGCAATTTACCTTCGCCCATTAGCGGAAGGTGGGGCGGCGCAGAAATGAGCTTTCCGCTAACTGGTATCGACGAAGATTACTACTCGGCTTCGTCGACCGTCGTGACCTTCGACCGGCCGGTGCCTCTCCTCCGGGGACCGGTCCCCGAAGGCGATGGTCGCTTTGTGCTGGCGTTTAGAGACGCCGATTCCTGGGCCTCCGCATACAGAGCCTGCGAATCGAAACTCGTCCACCAATGCGAGGCCGGCGCGCGAATCGGCTGCGCCGTTAGCGCCTCCAGCAAGTGCAAGCCGCCCTGGTGGCACTCTCTCCTCGGTCGACCCCAAACCGACAGAGAAGAATGCGAGGAGCGAGAAACGGCGCTCTGCCTCGAGGCTGCCAAAGCCAATTGCTCGAAATTTGCTGCGGACAAGTGTCGGCCCGTGTTCAGTGAGGCGCGAATCGCTATCAATCACAGGAAGGTGGACTGGAAAGAGGCTTCTATGTTAATCTTTTGGGCGACGTCTCCTTTAATTAGATTAGGGTTTGGTTTTCTAGGATTGGACCAATTGGGCGCCTGGGTTGAGTTTAAAGATCGACTTCGACTGACGAACTTTAGAGGGAGTGAACTGATAGGCACTTCCAATCGTAGTTGAAGATTCTCGAGGGCGCAACTCGAAAGTAATTGATTTCTGCCCCAACGGGATATATAGGTAAGAATTTCAGCTTTTTGGTGAAGGTTCTATCTGTTCAACTTTTTGGTGAAGGTTCTATACAATTCTGATGTGATCTTCAAGTGATTTCATGAATAGCATAGGTATGAATTTCGGCTGATTCGTCAATAGGTTCTAGACAACCCTTTATAAATGCACAAAATTGAACTTAAAAGCACTCAGAAACAATTGATCAATTATGGTTGTCACTATTTCCACGTTTGCAGCCACTGTTGTTGGCATTGTTACCATGACTGCCATATATATGTACTTTGCTCGTTTGATCTATGTTTACTGCCCGGGCAGTCCTTTTTGCTGCATTATTTTGACATTTGCTTGAATCTCAGAAACGGCATTGCCTATAACATTATTGTGGTTACTGTATCAACTATTATCACCGTTATGGGCAACCTTATTCTCTTGCCATTAGTTTGTTGCTGCCCCATTAGATAACACCTCCTAATCTTAATTCTTTAATGGAGAGTGAACGATAGAATTGGACAATAAGGCTATTGTGGGTGTTGAATCTAAGACCGATTATTCACACAAGAACCACCAATTTCTCACAGCCAACCCTCACCCAATATGAACAGAAGTAGAATAACGGAAATTAGAGTAAATCCAAGCAATAACAGAAAAGTAAAGAGACAAGAATCTTATTCTGATTCAGACATGAAAGCCAAAGCTATTTGACAAAATTCACTAGAAAGCAATCAAGGATACAACACTCCCTCATACACACTCTTGGTTATGAACAATAGTTTCCCTCCCAAAAATACAAGGACTAAGCCCTACGCTCTCTCTCTATTCTCTCTGGAATTCGTACAAGAAAACAGAATGAAAAAATGCTGAATTCCCCTACCCCAGAATATATCCGCCTCTATTTATAAGAGATAGAGGAGATTACAAAACAGGGACTTAGATGTAAATATAAAGGAATAAAAAAGACTACTAGAAATAACTTATAAGAAGTTATTTCCGTTACATTTAAAGACACATAAAATATAAACATACAAATTATTTTCCAAATACATACAAAGCCCTATACCCAGACTTAACATCTTAACTAATGCAAATCCTAACAGTGGGATTGTTTTTCTGGGATTACACGAACCACGGAATTAATCAGACTTATTGTTTGTCAATGTTAAATGAAAGTTCTGAATTTTGTTTTCTTTAAGCTGGTGAAGTTTTCCTTTAGTTCTTTTGCTGGCGCATAGCTAATGGCCTACTGTTTACATGAATAAGATAGTGTAGTTTGAAATTTAGAAGACCCAGTACGTCAAGTTAAATAGAGAAGCATATGTTGATCTGTTCATTCTTCCAATCTTTTGTTTTTCTAATCAGGTTAGCATAAGGCAAAAGCATCGTGGACAGGCCTCTGGGGTAGAAGAACTTGCCCAAGGCACTATGTGTGGATCTCTCCCTTGACGAGCTAGTGAAGCCAAATTGAACGTAAAATTGTGAAAATTAACTATTTCCAACCGAAACCCTAAACATTGTGAGGAAAAGAAAGTTCATTTCTGCGTTACAAGGTTATACAAACTGATAATAGGGACCTTACACATCTCACTACAATCAGATTAGGAAAGAAGCTTGATTGTAACACCCCCTTATTTATCCACCTTGAGACATTTCTCATCTTTAAGAGTAAATGTACCCCATTCAAGGAATCATAATGCCCTTGAAAATTTCATAGAACTCTAATTTCAATCCTATCACATCAACGACAACCAAAAGTCTCAATCCCACTATATGGGGTTGGCTATGAGAATTGTAGATTTCCAATCAACGCAAGAAAAATTCTATTTGCAATTATACTTTTTACTCTTCACAACTAGTATAAGTAAAATATTAAATTTTACTATTTACAATCACATTTATTATTTTCTGCAATCATTTCTATTCCAAACATACCTCCAAACACTATCTCTCATAAAAGACACTCTACGCGCATCAAACCTTCTTCTTCTTCTTCTTCTTCAGATCAATAGAATTATTTGTTATTATTTACTGTATTATTATAATTATAATTTTTGAACATGAATTAAGTTATTTGTAATAATATTTTATTTTAGTATTTGTTGTTAGATTTTATTTAATTTCATTTTATCTAATTTATGACAAAATGTCATAAATTTAATATAAATTTTGAAGAAATACAAATAAATATAATTTTATTATGATTTACATTTAACTTAAAAAAATAAAATTAAAGTAACATTAATTCAAGAAAAAATAAATATAATATTAATCCAAAAATTGATGATTCAAAATAATTTATATACATTTGGAATAATTTATATACAAAACCATTATATATATATATGTATATAATTATAATATATATGTATATAATAGTATACATATAATAGTATATAATATATTATATATATCCATTCGGGTGAATGGCATGGGTTCGGGAGAATGCCATTCTCCCGAATTCCATTATATATTATACTATTATATAACATATTATATCGTATATAATATAATAATATAATAATATAACATATTATATAGTATGTTATATACATATAATAGTCCCCTGAATTCAATTATATGTTATGCTATCATATAACATACTATTATATGTTATAATAGTTTCCTAAACCCATGGGTTCGAAAGAATTACATTCTCTCGAACTCATGGATTCGGGAAAAATAGTTTTTTCCGAACTCATGAGTTCAGGAGAATTAATTTTTCTCAAATCTATGGATTTCGGATGCTTACCGAATCCTGAGATTTGGGGTTCCCCGAACACCCAGAACACTGGGGTTCGGGCAGTTAAGGATATCCCGAACCCCAGGGTTCGGAGAACCCCAAATCGCCCGAACTCTGAAGTTCGGGCAATCAGGAATGCCCTGAACCTCATCCCCCAAGCCCCGAAGCTCGGGGTTCGGGGCATCCCCCAAACCCCAAAACCCGAGGTTCGGGGCATTCCCTAGCCCCCGAACTCCGGGGTTCGTGGTTTCAAGCAGCGAATGGGTATTTTTTATTTTTTAATTAATCTTATTTTTTTTAATTCATCGTTGTGTATGTGTAAATTATGTGATTGAACTAGTGATAGATGTTGTAAATTGTGTTGTTTATCGTCGAAACAGGAATACTCGTTATCTTCTTCATCAAACTCTGTGTAAACATTTGTAGATAATAATCTTATATCAGTGATAGTAATTGTTGATAGTAATTGATAATTAGCTATGGTGAGAAGAATTGGGCTAAGTAATATTTGGTGTTTAATAATAGTGGTTGTGTAATGCTCGGTGTTGAATAATAATGATTGCACAATATTCAGTTGTAGGTGAGTAAAGTGGCTGTGGCGATGATGGTCGAGAAAGTAAATGCACGCGCTTGAAGAGTAATGATATGTGATTAAGCGTCAAATATTTAAATAAAGGGCAAATATGAGTTTTCATTTTAGGATACTTTAGGAATATTAAAAGTAGGTTGTAAAGAATAAAACGTTTGGTTGCAAATAGAATTTCCCTCAACTCAATCCATTATATCTTTTGTTAGACCATTATATCATCTCCTTCTTTTTGTTACAAATTTCCTCCGTTACATCTGCTTACCTCGGGGGTGTTTTATCTGTCTTATTCTCACATGTCCAACAAGATATCAAATTTTTATCTCACTATGTGGGATTAGCTATGTGAATTCTAAATTTTCATTCATTCATTTGCACATGTTCAAACTATCTTAATTGTGACTCTCACATCTTATCTTCAATAGGTGACATTCTTAACTTTATTTTGTATGATCTTTTTTCTCATTTTGTTTTTTCTTGTATGGTCATACGGTCATCGTAATATTCTCATCTTAGTTATACTCATATTTTGCACATGTTAGTGCTTTAACTATCTGTCATGACCCCAAAGATAAATTAGTAAATATAATAGTAAGAGTTTACATGCATTATACAATAATTGTATTTTTCTTTTCTTGTTTTCTATTATAAGGGTTTGTCCTTAACTAATAGGCAGTTAGGTTGTTTTTGTGTTACACATTGGTGATGTGGGAAGCCGTAGGCTATATATAAGCCATAAGCCACAACTGAGGATGAGAGGTTATGTT
Organism: Diospyros kaki; assembly: GCA_036245055.1. Lineage (NCBI taxonomy): Eukaryota > Viridiplantae > Streptophyta > Magnoliopsida > Ericales > Ebenaceae > Diospyros > Diospyros kaki. The sequence continues at coordinate 2,005,024 of BSEG01000002.1, read as the reverse complement.
TTGAATTGATAATTGAATACTTTGATTTCCTTCCTTTAAATTCTCTCAATGTCTCGATCTTTCTCTCCCTTACTTTCTGTTCTTCTAATTCTCCCTATTCTTCTTCTAAATTTCTCTTTTCATTCTTCCAATTTTCAATCCAATCCTTGGCTAAACCCTAGGTACATGATAAATTGGTATCATACCCAATGATTTTCAGTTGTGATTCTGCCGATTCTAGTAGTGAATTCAATTCAATCATGTATTGAAGGCAGATGCGAGCCATCAAGATCCTAACAATTGTGATTGAATCGGTGAATTGCGGTGACGCACCACGATTGGCTAGGAATTGTGGACTGCCAATCCACAGCAGGTGGTGCGATTGAAGCCAATCCATTCAAGAGGTGGTGCTAGAGGCACTTCCTAGCAGCAACTCTGACTGCTGATTCAACAAAAATTATCAAGCGACGTGTGAAGGTGAAGCAGATTCCAGTGAATTTCATGATTACAACATATTCGAGTCTGAGTCTTGAAGAGAAAGCCAGTGGTTGACTCAGGGTTGGAATTCAGAGGTTGCTCGACTTTTGGAGGCGACTTGAAGGACATGATCTATTTTTCAAATCCGATCCGACCGTGACGTACGAGGAGATTTTGATTATCTTAGCAGTTGGATCCAAGTCGTTGCATGTGGTAAAGGCAAGCAAACCCAGGCAATCTTGGTGGTTGTTTCCCAGCGACGATACTCAACTATTGCTTTGTAATTTTCAATCACTTCACGGTCAGCGATTCCAGTGGTGAATTTTAGCATGATTAAGATTCGATTTGAAGATTGGTGAAATCAATTTCAGTAATTAAAGTCCATGGTCTGGTGATTCAACGGACTCGGTTGACGGCTAGTAGGCAATCCCGATTTCGAATTTGATGGCAATTCAGAGCTGGTGGTTATCAACTATTGCATGGTGACTTAGGCAAAACCTACAAGTTGATTTCGGCTGAGATTGCTACTAATTCAGAGTAGCAAAGTCGAGGCTATTCATAGTAGCGATTCAGTGAAATGGATCCAAGGTTGCTGAATTGAGAAAAGACTTATTCTCAATTAGGTGGAGCATAACAAGTATTTTGGAGTCAATTGATTTTCTGGAGGTTGCAACAGAACTAATCGAACTCACAGGAAGTACTCGGGGCTTCCGGTTCAAATTGTGGAGGGGAAGCGAAAGGTTCGACTGTGAAGACGGAGTAGCAGTTTGATTCACTATTGTGTCCGAGCTGTTGCAATTGAGGTTCAGAAAGGCAACGTTAGCCATTATCAAAATTGATTGAGCAGTGAATTAGCAAATCAATTAAGAGAATTCCACAGGCGGTGGATTCCAATCGAAATTCTAGGTTGTGAGTAAGGGGAAACAAGAGGTAGATTTTGGCTATAAATTTTGATTAACTTGGTTTGAATTGGAAAGGCAGAGAAGAACGAATGCCTCAGCTATTGAATTGCGTTAAGATGATTCTAGTTTAGAGCCGATTAGCTCACAGAAAGGTGTGGATTCAATATGTATAGGACTTTTGCTCCTTGGTCACCAAAGTATACTGCTTCCACTAAATCGATCATGGGGAGCAATGCACGTATGAGACCAATAGAGTCTCAATTGCAGCAAAAGGACGTTACATTTTTAGGGGGGTGTCCTTCTCGTGAAGCCATAGGGAGCAGTGCACAAACGAAACAAATGAGGTTGCAATTGCAGCAGAAGAATGTTGCATTTTCAATTAGAGGAAGACAACATGAGGAGTTTGGCTAAAAGCAGTGTTCTAAAACGCGTTAGGCGCCAGACTAGGGCCTAGCATCTAGGACGACTAGGTAGGGCTCAGGCGGATTGCTCTTTTTTTTTTTAAGTTTTTAATGTAATTTCATGTTATTTTTAGATAAATTAAAGTTAAAAAGACAAATAAAACTTATATATATATTTATATATATAAACAGATAAATATATAAACATATATGTTTATATAGAAACTTATATATATATATATAAATTGAGATGGCTAGGGTGGAGAAAGAACAGTGGAGATAGAGCTTGAGTCAGCAAGGACATGTTAGTGAGGATGGAGCTTGATGGCGGCAATGGCGTAGGGGCGATGAGGAGGTCACGATGGAGCTAGAGGCAGTGATGAGATACTGACAACATTTAGGCAGTGGCGTCCTTGGACTAGAGAAGGGGGAGACGATTGAAATTAGGCATCCCAGGTGACGTCGCCACCGGCTGATTAATCGGGCCGACGCTTATGGGGCCGACTAGGCTAAATTTGCAACGGTCGCCTAGGTCAATTTTTAGAACACTGACTTGAAGAATCAAGCATGGGAAACGTTGGATAATTAATTCAAACAAAGGTGTAAGGAAACAAGTTGCATGATACGTGAATCGAGTAAGGAATTCAGTCGTATGATACACGAGTAGTTGCAGGAGTTTGCGATAATGCTAACTAAGAAGTATTAGTACAGCTTTTCCGTTGAATTCTTCGACGATTATCGCGAGAGTTTTAACAAAAAGGAATTCCTAAAAATAGAGTAGTTGAAGGAGAAGTCAAATTAGCGAAAATCAGATTCATTGCTCACCTCCAATGTTAAGTAGAAGAAGTATTTCAGTTTAGGCAGAAGCTATAAGGTGTATTTTAATTTATGTCGAATTATCAAGAAAGAGGACTACAACATCAATGATGATATTGGTGGTGAATATAATTATCCAAAAGGAATATGTAATGAACAGGTTGATAGGGTAGCAAATGCAAAGGGTGATTTAGCTCTTGAAACTACAACAGGGGTAGATGGTTTATTTGTTGGGGGACCTTTATACGATGATATAAATTATAGCATTGAGGCATTAAAGCCTAGTTATCATGTGAAACTTATTGGACCTCATTCCTTTTCTTGTCAGAAGCTTGGTAAGATTTGTGTACGTATTCTTTTCAAAGAAGATTCAAAAGAACCTCTCCCTTCTATCCTTGAGTAGTGAAGATGGTTATAAAAACAATACTCTAACTGGTGTTGATGGAAGTTACCTCTTTGATGACTTGTTCCCTGGGAGTTTCTATCTCCGTCCTCTTCTAAAGAAGTATTCTTTCTCACCTCATGTGCAAGCAATTTACCTTGGCCGAGGGCAGGTCCAAGAAATCATGTTCCAAGTCACACGTGTTGCTTGTAGTGCTATGGGTACAATTCCTCTCTTGTCTAACTAGCCAAAAGAAGGCATTTTAGTTGAAGCCTGATCAGAGTCAAAAGGCTTTTATGAGGAAGCAGTAATAAATTCATCAGGAAATTATCATCTTAGAGGAGTCTTTCTTGATACAACCCATACAATGAAAGTAATGGAAAAGAGTGACCTCAAAAACACTAGAATTGAGCATGCATCTCTTGAGTCTCTCAGTGTAAAGGTTGGATATGAGGACATTAAAGATATGGATTTTTTGGTATTTGAGTAGCTAGAATTGACAATTTTGAGTGGTCACGTTGAAGGGAAGACAATTAATGAGTTACATTCACATCTTCAAGTAGAAATAAAGTCAGCTAATGGTCCATCCAAGATTGAATTTGTCTTCCCTTTGCCTCTTTCAACTTTCTTTCAAGTGAATGGTTTGCCCAGGGGCAAACACCTTCTGCAGCTTTGGTCTGCTCTTCTATCAAGCACTCACAAAATTGAATCTGAAGTTTGTGTGGCCAATCTAATTGCCTCTATTGAAATTCTGGGCCAAATTATGCCTAGGATTAATCTTGGAAACCTAAGAACGAATAAGAAAAAGCCTCGAAGGAGAAAGAAAGAAAGGGAAATAAAACAGACAGAGAAGGCTAGTATTAGATAAGAGTAGTGGCCACTTGTTGCAAGTTCTTAGGGCCAAGAACTCTTTCAAGAAGAGAGAAATTGTCATGACTCCAATGATAGATTAGTAAATATAATAGTAGGAGCTGACATGCATTATATAATAATTGTATTTTTTTTTTCTTGTTTTCTTCTATACGGCTTTGTCCTTAGCTAATAGACAGTTAGGTTGTTTTTGTATTGCACATGGGTGTATGTAGGAGGTTGTAGGCTATATATAAGCCACAACTAAGGATGAGAGATTATGTTTTGAATTGATAATTGAATACTCTGATATCCTTCCTCCAAATTCTCTCTCTCTTTCTCGATCTTTTTCTTTCTCACTTTATGTTCTTCTCATTCTCCCTATTCTTCTTCTAAATTTCCCTCTTCATTCTTCCAATTTCCAATCCAATCCTAGGTTAAACCCTAGGTACATGACACTATCTAATAATCAAAGCCATATAAAGAGATGGTCTTATAGCTTCCGATAAAATTTTCTTTTAACTTTAATGGGATTGTATGATTAAGATAAATTGCTTGACATATTTCTCCACTTTAATTATCCAACTTTGATTTTATGAGTAACATGTTCACAAACTCCCCGCCTTTTTGAATAATTAGTGTAGAAAATCATGTGATTATAATTTTGTATTTAGGTATATAGTTAGTTTTTTTTTTTTTTATTTCTAGGTGAGAGATTTTATTTTCTTAACCGACTCTATATAGGCAATTTCTCCATTGTATTTTTTATATATATGTATGTCTTATCAAATAAAACGTGAGAGAAGTTATTTTTGTCCAAAAACTACATGGTATTATAGTAGTGAGACGAATAGTTCAAAAAGAGAGAGAAAGATAGAAAGCGGTGAAGATGGTGAAGATCTCTGCCATCATCGGCCACTGCACATCTCTTTGAACTTCATCCGCCATAATCGTAGCCCCACTCACAACCATCGCCATTGTCCACAACCATTGTTATATAAGGGATAACTACTTGCAGTCACAACAAAGAAAGCAAAGGTTCGCAGAATAGAGATCGACAGGAAAAACGAAAGGGTTTGTCGCACAAAAACCTGGACAACCATCACCGTTGTCGGCGAAAATGAAAAGGCGCAACCTAAAGGTGACATTGAAGATCGTAGATGTTGGTCACAGACAGACTCACGGAGAAGGTAGATAGTCGCACCAAAGAATGTCAATTCGTTGGCCAAAAGGTTATCATCATGTGGCCATTCAATAATGGCACTTGCAATCGCCTCTGCAGTCATTGCTTCGTCGTCAGCCTCACCAAATATCCTAAAAAAGTGATTTGCAGGACATAGCCAAGAAATCTTCACAGTTTAAAAAAAAAAAATATGTCCTGCCACAAATAAGTTAAACAACGAGTATGACAAGTTATCTTTATGTTTTTAGAGGTTGTTGCTTTATCATTTATGGTGGCTTCATCTTATTTTAGTTGTAAGGGTTATTGCTTCAGCCCAAGTATAAAAAAACATTGTACGAGTAATTGCTTTAGCCTAAGTGTAAAAAACATTAAAAGGGTTATTGCTTGAACTCGTGTAAAAACATAGAATGGTTATAGCTAAACCCGTCAAAAGTTACCATTGTAAAAGATGATGGTGATTGCCTCTCATAAAAGACACTTGATAGGATATTTCATCCTCCACAAGATGGCACAAAAGAATGCCACAAAGGAGATGTATTTCAATCCTGAAAACACCTCTAGTCAGAGTAAATTTCATCCTTCATAAGATGGTACAAGAAGTCTAGAATGTCGAAAATGAGATGTATTCCAACATTGAGGATATAGTAGGGGCATCGTCAAGAAGACTTCTCAATTATTCAATATCTTAGTCATCTAACTAGATATTAGTAGCAACTTAGTATGTTGAAAGTAACCTAAATAGATAGGCACTGCATAAAAAAAAATAATTGAAGATGGACAAGAATCTATCGAAGACCCAGTTTGAAGATGTTGAGATCCAAGATGAGTTTTCTTAATATTTACAACCCAACTTGAGAAAGCGTGTAAAAAATTATGTGATTATAATTTTGTATTGAGGTATACAGTTATTTTTTTATCTCTAAGTGACAGTTTTTCTATTCTTAACTGAATCAATTTTTTCCTTTCTGTTCAAAAACTACAATTAATCTAAAATATCAAAATTGATCTTTTTTTTAAATAATTTGATCTTTAAATTTCACGATAATATCATATCTACTTATATTTTTATTGATCTTACATTTTACAAATTCAGTTTTTGAGCTACTTGTTTAAAATCTTTGCATTATAAGGTGTTTTTCAATAATTCAAGCTTATTTATTCCCACTTTATTTTGTCTCTTTTATCAAGATAATATCACCAGTAAATAGCGTACACTAAGACACTTGTTATTAGATGTTTGTCAGTTAATCCATAACAAGACCTTAGAAATGGAGAGGTAAGGGTTTGATGTGGTTTTTTCGATGTAATTTAATTGTAATTCAAAAAACCTTAGAACCTTCTCCATAAGTACTAATACATCCAATACCTTATACAAAACTTCTCTTGCTACGTTGTCATAGGCCTTTTCAAGTCTATAAATACCATATGCAATATTTTTTTAGTTTATCTTCGACATTTCCATTAAGCATCTCAATAAGTAGATAGTTTTCATTATTGGCTTATCAAGCATGAAACCAAGTTTGTTTTTACAAACCATGGCTTCTCCCCTTAAACCTTCTTGCAATTACCCTATCCCAAAGTTTTTCTGGCATTTCGTGTTTGATATGCATTATTTTTCATGAAAAATGACACATTTTTCAGGGAATTCAATGATAAAAATGTATTAAAAAATATTAAATTTTATACATAAAAATTAAAATAATAATATTTTTTAAATTAATTAAATTATTTTCTCAAAGAAATAAAACTACAAAATTAAAATTGTTTTTCTTGAACCAAACAGTCAAGAAAAGCAAGAAAATTGCCAAACAGTGAAGTAAGTTGTTGCTTTTGCTTTTGCTGCTTTCAATTGCTAAGAAAATTTCATTTTCACCTCCCAACAAATTTGGTTCAAGAAAAGCAAGAAAATTGCCCAACAGTGAAGTAAGTTGTTGCTTTTGCTTTTGCTGCTTTCAATTGCTAAGAAAATTTCATTTCCACCCTTCAAGAAATTTGGTTCAAGAAAAGCAAGAAAATTGCCAAACAGTGAAGTAAGTTGTTGCTTTTGCTTTTGCTGCTTTCAATTGCTAAGAAAATTTCATCTCCACCTCCCAAGGGTTTCCATGATTTGATTTGAAGGAAAATTCTCTCAAGTGATCATTAGTGGAAAATGAGTTTCCTGAGAAAAATGACTGTCAAATAATACATAAACTGAAAATTAGGTGAATAATTTATCTTTCCCTTAAAAAAGGGTTAACTATCAAACACGGGCTAAGTCTCCATTCAAGGAAAATGACCAGTGAAGCTATCACTTTCAGTGGATTATAAATTTAATTCTCGTCTTGTATAATGAGATGGAATTTCATATTTATGATTTATTTCTTTTAATATAATTGAAAGTACAAATATCGAGACAATACAAATTCTTAAAAAATCTTAGTAATTAAGGTCCTAAAGTGCCCCCAACAGGAACGTAGTTGACTGAAAAGCATCAAGTCTACCTCCACAAAGCCACGGTAGCTTGTCGCAGGTGGGTCCATGTGGCCTTCTCCCCTCTACTAGAACTGGTAACATCCTCATTGATTAAGCACAATGCAGATTTTCAACATTTCATTCGTTTCTCCACATTGCAAACCGTAAATCCTCCGTGCAGATCAGATCAGCACCCTTGCCTTGATAGTCTCCATATCTGGAACACAAATCTTCAAGTTAAACCGACTTAAAACTCAAACATAGAACTCAACGGCATTATATCTGCTCTACGCCATGACACCCATGCTGAAGTCAACCATACACCTCCACTCTAGCACGAAGCATCAACGAAAATGATTATGAAACAGTGAGTTGTTGACAGCAATGGCTCTGATGATGATGATAGTTACAGCGCACTGAGCAGTGGATCATAATTGTGAAGCCAAAGAAAAGGCGTGATGCCAAAGAGGTGGCTGAAGAAACTAAGGATCTGAGGCCAAAGGACTGACTGTAGACGACAATTATATATGGCAACTGGCAGTGATGGCTATGGAAGCATGTTGCAGAAGAGAGATGTGAGGTAGGAGAGGCATCGTAGCCCAACCTAAAAGAATGTGATTATTTATATTGGTAGAATTGTAAATAGGTTGAACAGTGAAGTTTCTTCAAGAAAGTAATACTCGGGCTATGGAAATGGATGCAGCATAAACCCTGAAGGGGAGAAAATACCTATTAGGTACACCCGATGGCCTGGATTTGGGCCTATGTCACGCAACACATCCAAATTTGGCTAATCAACTTTTTGTTTTATTTTTATTTAGCAAATCGTTTCAGCCAAACTTTTCTCTACATTTCCAAAATGTGTTGAAATCTTTCTGCAAATTGATGAACTTGCTAGTGTTTATAAAACCTTTCCACAAATTGATCCTAGGGTAGAGGAGGGTGACGGGGGGGGGGTGTTATTCCCCCAAAAATTATTTGTTAATCACATTTCACTGTTTTGCGTTGTTATGACGCGGACATAGTTGGTGTAGCTAACAATAGAGTAATGCTATTCGACCATCCTTAATGACACCCTCAAGCAAATTACCAATCTACCCATAGTGTCGATTTACAAAAATGACCTTAGCCAGTGCTTCCTCTCTCTCTCACACCAAAGGCCCGCGCGATCCAAGGTTTTAATCTAATGTGCTCAAAATACAAAAAAAATACTAACACTCCCTTGTTTGATAAGAAAATTCTCCACAAATATGAAATACCAGTTTTAATTTGCTACACTCTAAGATAGAATAAGGAAAAATGATAAGAATCAAGTAAACTTACTCCTAAACAAATAAATTGCTTCGATAAAAATTAAGATAAAAATGTTCATGTTAAAACATTATAAGATCACACATATAAATCCTAGTGTTGTTGACAAATTATAATAATTAAAGATAAACTTAATAATTAAAGATAGACAATATTATTGTCTCTTTTGACAAAAGGGGGCTAATGATGATAAAAGACATACTAAAAGTATAAAGTAGAAAAACAAAATTATCATATCACTTTTAACAAAGAAAATCATAATTATCTCTTTTGACAAAAGAGGACTAATAATGATTAAAAAACAAACCAAAAACATAAAACAGAAAAACATTATCATGTCACTTTTGATAAAGGGAATCGTGATGATAAAACACAATGATACATAAAAGATAAAACATCCTTAAACATAAAAAACAAATTAATGGTGTCATCATACATGATATCAGTTATGAGACTTGGTCTTATTGAAAAGACTTGGGCTTGGCAGATGAGTTGACTACTTAGGCTTGATCATGGAGTGCCTAGGTTGCATTCTGGTTCTGGACTCCCAAGCAAACAAGCAATGTGATTAATTTGGGTTTTAACTTATTTACTTTGAATTCTAACTCTTCCAAATGGACTGGAGTCTTCCCAATAAATAACTCAAGTTCCTTTTGAAATTGTTTAGCCCTTGAACGAGTAATTGGCCCAAGTCATGGAGTTATATTTTTTTGGACAATCATTGTCTTTGCATCTTTATCGTTCACATCACAATCCATGTGTGTGTGTGTGTGTGATTTCAGCCATCACTATCTCTCCCTTCCAGCAGCCCTTGGGTCGGTCCTGGTGCAAGCATTATCCACCTGCGTCTCTCTATCTCTTGGCTCGTCCGATTAGATTGTTCGTCTCTTGGGCTCGCTTTGGCCCTCTCTCTATCTCTCTCGTCCTTCACACGTCTCCATTGGCTCTGATATACAAGGAGATAAGTCTTTTAAACATATCTACAATGATTTTCAGCACACATCAATCATATATATGTATGTATGCGTTATTTGGGTTTGGCCAAAACTTAAAACTTAGATCTACAAATATTCGGCCATTCAATCTTGTTGGTTTTTGGGTATGTTGGTCGATATGCCTTTGGGTGTCGGGTGGTTGCCTTTGATCGCCGGGAAACCACCCGCCACGATGACCAGTGGTGACTGACAGTGTATTTTTTACTTATGATTGAAAATTAAAAATTAGATTTACGAAAATCTAACCGTTAAATTTGGCTCACTTTTGTGTATGTTAATCTCCTTAACTTGACGTTTCTAGTGGTAGGTTCTTATCGTGGGAATCCCCGACTGACAGTTGTCGTTGACGGTCGTTGTGGCTGGTTTAGGTTGTTTAATGTTTAATGTTCAATATATTTGTAATTTTTCAGATTCAACCTATTGATCCCTGGCCAAATTTATTGCTAACTTATCTCTATTTTAACTATCACTACCCAGGTTAGGTGAATCCTAGGCTTGTGAACAAGAGAGCTTGCAAACTGCATGGAGATGGCAGAAATCACATCGCGATGGGTATGGAACTGTGCTGGTCGTGTCGACATAAACATTTACATTTACATTTACATTTGTAGCTCATGACTGCTTGCAGGACCAAACCACCCTAGCAACCAGATCATACCAACCCCACATTTTCTTCCTCTTTTCAGTAGGGGTTTAAGGTTTTGTAGCAGAGAGGGTTTATTTAGCAAGATTCTTCTTCGTCATCTTCTTCATTCAAAATTTTGGCATTTTAAGTATAGAGGTGTGTAGGAAGCTGCAATAGCCCATTTGTTGTATTAAATTTACATAATTCATGTAGCTTATTAATAACACCAGTGGAGTAATATCAATGATATATATGGTTGGTTATAAGTGTTTCTCTCATTCTCTCTGTAAGTGCATGCATGTTGCTGTTTCTGCCCCATTTTTTTGGTTTTCATAACGTTGAGGCCATTTTCGTTTATTCTAAACTTTGATTTGAATTAGTATGAAAGAAACAAACAATGTATTAAGCTTTAATTGTAACAACATTTAAGGCCACTACTATATGATTGTATTTAAATTTGCATATTCATATCCATTACCAAACAAAGCAAGCATTATTACTTAAAATTATATGATTGCATTTAAATTTGTATATTGAGTGAGTAATCATATTTTGATTTAAAATTATGCAACTGTTTTGCAAAAAAAAAAATTGATACACGTTTTTAACCTATTTTAGCATTATATTTAAATTTTCAACATTGTGAAAAAAGATGGAAATAATACATATTGTGCATAGCCAAGTATTATAAATTTCTTGAGTTACACCAAAATGTTAACCCAAAAAAAAAAAAAAAAGGCAAGACCAATTATACATTTAGTGCCAAGAATCATATACAACAGCTCCATGAACAGATGAAGTGTGATTTAGATGAACATTTTATAATCGAGTCTGTCAAACAATGCTTAATCGGACAATGCAGAAGCTAGAAGGAAAAAAACAAACAAATTGAAGTTATGTAAATTCAATCACGAGCTATGCGTTCATCATAAATCATTGAAACCATCTTCAACCTTTTCCTTATTGTATTGGCCAGCGGGTGAATTACGTTTGTTAACTCTGTCACATAGGCTCGATTCCCTTTCCTTTGCAAATGAGACCCCAAAATCTTTATCAACATCTGGATACATAGACAACGCAATAATAAAAAAAAAAACAAATCATGTTCTATTACAACCCAAAATAAATTATGTTCCTCAATTTTCATTTTAACAACCAAATCATCATCATCATCACCATAAAAAAAACAACATAAACAAACAAAAAAAATGTGATGAATCTTTTTGTGATCGCTTACAAATGAAGGCCCTAAAATGATGGATCTCTGGTACAATACCGACGACAAATCATGCTATTTTATCTAAAATTTTTCATTCAATCAATATCATTAATCGAATGAAATTCAATGCTTTAGAGTGGTGAGTATAGTAAAAATATGAAACAAATATGATGCAAACATGGCAAGCTATGAATGAGTTCTCCCACAGTAACTTGCTCTGAGCAAACACTGCAAGTAAGTTCATCATCTAAGGTCTTCATGGTCCCAGCTGAATTAATAATGTTCCTTTCGGCCCAAAAGGATGGTCAGACGAGGGCTAGCAACAGCAAGGGATAGGCTCCGATGATCGATCCATCAGGGAGTAGCGAGCACCTGCAAGCACTCCTACGCCTAAGTGAGTAAGAAAGAAAATGGGTAAAGTATCAGTAGGTTAGAAAAGAACATGCATTGGCTCTAAAGAGAACTGGTTCATATAGAATGAGGAGAAGTCATCTCGCATGCATGCATCGTGCGTTTGCAGGGTGATGGGACTAGATATCTAGCACTGACAGGGCTCTCTGATGGTGGCATGGTGCTAATGAGATCCTCATTAATGTGGATGGGATTCGTTATTAATGAGGATGAGATCTGCCATTAATGAGGATCATATCTTGAGTGGGCATGAGAATACCCACCATGCAGCTACAATGATGCTGTTGCAGGGCCAAAATCTGATCCCGGGCCTAGGGCCGTGATCAGACCAGGGCTGAGGGCTAAGATTTGGGCAGTGGGCCAAGGGTCGATAAGGCTGAAGGTGGAGGTTGCGACAACCAAAGCTGAGGTGACCAAGAAAGAGATGAAGGCAAAAGCTGATATTATAGTTGCTTGGTCCGATGTGGCTTTGAAGAACGTTAGCTATAAGTTTAGCCTCATCAGCCCACTTTTTTGCCTCGACAGTGATCGTCTCCACGACCTTTCTTATTTCCATTTTCACTTATTCTTGGGTTCAATCTAGTTTCTCTTCGTATTCCTACTTTATCTTGGTGAGTAAACTCACGGTATCTGTCTTAAGCAATCGACAATCTACAACAAGCTAGAGTACCTAGCGCTCGACCTGGCGAAACGCGCAATATGTTACCCAAGATCCAATAGCTTCTTCCACTTCGACAACGGATGTAGATAAGCATCAATAAAGTAGTCACTCTGGAATTTGGGATCTTGGAACATGACCGAGTAGCGAAACTACGGTGCTATTTTGCCTACAAAAGGGATACACAATCATGAGAACGAGTGAAGCGATAAAATGCTCACGCACTTGGTAAAATACCCACGACGCCCCGATACAGACCCACAATAACGAAAGGAATCCAAATTCGAGGAGTTACCTGATCAAAGTCATGGGCAGATGAAAGCGCGAACAGGAAGCACAGTCTCGACCATAGGCCCCGAAAATGAAAGGAAAACACCAAAAGCTCATGAGATTGCAGGAACTCGAAGACTGGAAGAAGCAAAATGAGACCCTTATAATGGTCGATGAGCGGCGTATCCGACAATCAGGAGTCATCCGTTACCAATCCACCGCTATGAAGCTATCATCTATAACATATTTAAGACAGTGAAAGGGGTTATCAATTACCTGTTTGCAACGTCCCACCTCCTGAGCGTAATGCCTCGTATCTTAAAACCTTACGAGCCATAACTTAGAGCGTGAAAATAGTTACCTCACCATAGGAACTAAGCTAACTTCAGGTACCCATAAGACCTACATTCACACAGGCATAGCCACATGTCAACTCGACCATCTATCCCAACTAGGTCCTAACGCCAACTCAACTCTCAAACTTGGTTAAAGTAACAAATTCGCCCAGTTTCCCCTTCCCTGGCTCGAATACTCACTTCTCGAGCATCTGACCTGAAGGGCTATGAACCGTACCAACCCAATCTTGACCATTGGCCCTCAACCCTGGTCCAATCTCGGCCTGTGGCTCGATCTTGGCCCTATGCCAACTTGCAACAGCATCATTGCAGCAGCATGATGGGTATTTTCATGCCCGCTCAAGATTTTATCCTTATTAATGGTAGATCTCATCTTCATTAATGGTGGATCCTATCCACATTAATGAGGGTCTCATTGGCACCATGCCACCATCAAAGAGCCTCGTCGGCGCCAGATATCCAATCTCATCACCCTACAAATGCACAATGCATGCATACGGGAGAACCTTTCATTCTTTTATATAAACCAACTTTCTTTAGAGTCAATGTATGTTCTCTTCTAGTCTACTAATACTCTGCTCATTTACTCTCTTACTCACTTGAGTGTCGAAGTGCTTGCAGGTGCTCGCCACTCCCCCGACGAACCGATCATCGAAGCTCATCATTTGCCATTGCAAGCCCCCGTCCAACCATCCTTTTGGGTCGGAAGGAACAAACATTATCTTGTTTCTTCTGCTAAACGACAAGATAATAAAATGTTGGCACTTTTATATGATGATGAGCAGAATCAAACAAAAATTAAATGTCAAAAATGCAAGATAACTCTATCAACTATCAAGAAGTTCTACATAGAAATTACCTCATCCATATATTACGTCTAACAACATAGTATAACGGTATTGAACAATTGCCTGAGAGCTGAAAGTTGACATTATTGAGGTCAGCAAAGTCCTGGAATTGTATTCAACCAGAAAACACTACATTCATACTAGTTCCAAATTATACATGGGATGCATGAGGCTAATCAATCACATGTTTATTTAGTTTGCACTTCAAAAGAGACTATATTTAACATTATAATAGACCAAGCTAATGTATTTATGTGATTATAAGCAATATTTGTCAAATTTTATGACACCCATGTAAACGCACTGCTAGTCGCCACTAGCCATCGTGGCCAATGGTTTCCGGTGATCAGAGATAACCACCCGACACCCTTATCCCCATCAACCAACATATCCAAAAACCAACAAGATCCAACGACCAAATCTTCATAAATCTAAGTTTAAACTTTCGGTCAAACCCAAATAATAAACACACTATCAGTTGCCACCGATCACCATGGCTGGTGGTTTCCGGCGATCCAAGACAACCACCCGACACCCTTATCTCCATCGACCCATATACCCAAAAATTAGCAAGGTTGAATGGCCGAATCTCCATAGATTTAAGTTTAAACTTTCAGCCAAACCTAAATCATAAGTATATATGTATATCATGGACCTTTACTGAGAATCATAAAGACTTATCTCCTTGTAGATCGGGGTCGAAACAAGGATGTCGAAGACGCTGTGGCGCGGGACAAGTAGAAGGGAGGAACGAGATTGTGGGAAGCGCGAGCGAGAATGTGGGAGAAATAGAAAGAGTTTGAGCGCAAGACCAACCCAAGGATTGTCAAAAATGAGAGAGAGAGAGAGAGATATGGCCGGGAGGGAAAGGGAGCGACGGCCAGAAGAGAGAGAGAGAGAGAGAGCGCAACGGTTAGAAAGGAAAGTGAGAGCGACAACTGGAAAGGAGTGAGAGAGGGCGATGACCAAAAGGGAAAGGGAAGGAGATGGTGGTTTTAGCGCTGGCAAGAGCAGGACAGAAAGGATAGAAATTTGAAATAATTAATTTTGGATCACTTTTCATGACACAATATTTTAGAGTCGATAAAACGTGATATATCGGGATATCTAAAGAGTGACTTTGAAGGTGATCGAATAACAGTAGTCTAATTTTATATGAATAGGTGATTGAGTAAAATATAGCTTTTGATGATTTGAAATGGCTTTTAATAATCTCTCCTGTCATTTTTTTTGTTTTTCTAAAGCACCGACAATGTTTGTGAGATTCAAAGTTGGTGGTGGTTTTTTTTTTTTTATGACATTCTGACTCATAGCAAGGACATACACAGCTCATTCACTTAACTTTCTGACTCATTGCATGGAGGTCCACTAACTCATTCACACATTTCTTTCTTATTATTCCAGGTTTCACATGCATGATAACTGCTTATATATTAATTTGGTACAGTACCGTTGTTTTATGATTATACAAATTTGTCAGGCCCTGCCCTGTGATTTCCTTGAATATAGAATTGAAGAACAGGAGAAATATAGACAAAGGGGAAGAGAGAAACTGAGAGAGAATAAGGGAAAAAATTGTTGGGGTGGGGGAAGAGATCTTTAATTATTATCCTTTTATAATTTCAATAAAGAAGTGTATAGCTTTATATATCAGCTATTCATAATTTTTAATGAGTAATTTCAATAAAGAAGTGGTGACAAAATTTTTGTTGTTAGGCTAAGTGTTGACTGCAAACAGTATCCACATAGATGAGAGGCAGATAGAAGCTGATCTTAATTAGCCCATGCCAAAGATCTGATAGATGCTTCAATGGCTTGGCTTCCTCCTATTGTCCCTGTGTGTAGTGTGATTTAACTTCTCGTCTGTTTTTGCTTCATTAGTCAGATGAAAACCCTAATAAGACCTGACTGATTGGTACGTAACATCATTTGTGGTCCTCTACTGAGAACTTTAGGAGTGTTGGGATTTAATCTAGTCAAAAAACTTGGGAACTCTCAAGAGAATGTTTCTAACCATTCTACTTGTTGTGCCCTTGATGGGCATTTAGAAGCAAAAGGAGTAGTTCAAGTAGACTAGGAAAAACCTAAAGGGACCTTCCAACCTTTGATTAGAAGGTTAGTTGAAGCTCCAAAACTACGATTTCTGGACTGACTTTGCTGAAATGTTTGAAGCTTATTGTGATGCCTCAGAAGTGGGTGGGCATTAGTTGAATCTGCCCTTCTGCAAGAAGGAATAATTTGGGTGAGAAGCTTTTAGTGATAAAGCTCTCAAATCCCAACTTGATAATTGCGTGCCTCATACTCAACGCCTCGTTGATTGGAGAGGTTTAGGTATACCCAATTCTAACTATAATTGGATTTTGAGTCAATTGATTGCTAACTCTTGGGAAGATCTGGACTCAAATTCGAGCTCTTCTTAGCCTGGGAACAATGACGTAGATGCTATTAAAATCATATTTTTGTTTTTATATTTTCTTTTTTTTTATGTTGTTACTTGAATTTTTGATTATTTTAATTATATTCTTAAACTTGTATTTTTAAGTCAATTTAACTCTTATATTTGATCTTTTTTATGTTCGATAATTCAAATTTTTTATTATTTTGATTACACAATCTACTTATATTTTTTAGTTTATTAAAGTGAGATAAATCAATTAATTTTTTTTTTTTACATATTGAAGTATAAGAGTTAAATTGACTCGAAAATATAGATGCATGGTTATAATCAAAATAATAAAAAATTTAAATAATTATATAAAAAAGACAAAAATATATAATGTGACGAGGGTAGATGTGAAGGGCTTTACTTACTTGTGAATTAATCTAGGTGATTTTCTTATTTAGTGTTGAGTAGGGTAGGAGACATTTAGAAAAACTCTTGTGAAGAGTTAATGACAATATATCTGCCAATTTGTTAGTTATAATGAAAATTTTTATTACATCTAAAGTAAATGATTACTCTTAGATTATCACTTTTATTTAATTTTTAATCACTCATATTCTCGATTTTGATAAAGAAGATAAATCATATATAGAGATTTTATCTCATTATACGTGATAAGGAGTCGAACTCATCACTTAATTATGTGAATTTCAGTTTATTATATCTCAACCACTTAATCTACGTAAATACTCTATATTATAAGAATTATATATTGTATAACTTGAAATGTGTATTGTACAATATGTAATGTAAGAGGTATTCAATTGATCCAGATCGGCACCGCAACTAGAATTAGGAAAAAATTTAGATCAAAGAAGAGACCACACAAGGGATCGAACTAGACCAGACCGATCTGGTCAGGTCTTAAATATATATATATATATATATAGACACAACAACATGCTATATATTTACAACAATATATAATAATCTATTCTCCCACCCCCACGCCCTTTTTAACTTTTGCCTAAAAGTCCAACACTATATAGACCACAACTAGTGACTTCCACGAAGGTGCCATGCCCTCCTCCTATGTCTGTCTGTCTGTCGCAGAGATTTATGACATTCTCTATTTTCCAGCGTGAAATTAACACTGCTCTAGGTGGCAGCTGGTAGGGGTGTTCGCGGTGTGATTTAATTGGTTTGAATTATTTTTAGCATATCAAATTGATAGTGTGGTTTTTTAATCAAATTAGACCGCAGTCTGATTTTGGGTTCGGCCAAATCGCACCAAATCAGATCGCAAATGCGGTTTGGTTTGGTGCGGTTTACCGCGGTTTGAAATGTTATTTAAAATCACTAAAAAAGATATATAAAAATAGTAAATAAAGACACAAATATTGATAAATAAAAATAATTAAATGTAAATAAATAGGAGCAAAAAATAAAAATAAAATAGTGTAAAAAATAAATAAGATGGCTGCCAATTATTATATTTTTATAATAATAATTTTTTATAATTTTTTTTATTATTTTCTTGGACGGTTCGGTTTTAAACCGAACCGCAAACTGTCCAAACCGCAAACCGCGCGGTTTAGACAGAATTCAAACCGTTTTCGATCATCAAAAAGAAAAAATCGATCAGATCGGTTTGGTTCGATTCGGTTTGGCCGATTTTTATGATGCACCAGTTTTTTTGAACACCCTTAGCAGCTGGTGATTGTCTTTATATTTATTACTATTATTATTATTATTATTATTATATATATTGGTCTTGAAGTAAAATAGTGGGAAATTACACTTTTAATGTCATCATTAGTAGTGGTGAACTGGTGGTAGGTTTATTGAATAATAAAGTCATGGTGGTGGTGGTACGTCTATTTAATGATTTTAAATTCAAAGCTTGCTAGCTTTTTTTTCTTGGTCTCGATCGCTTTAATTGCGACAAATGTTATATTCATAATAAAATTAATAATAAGGTTATTTATTATTCTTATTATTATTATAATGTTATTAATATTGCAATTTTAATGATAATTATTTATTAGTATAATATCATTAATTAAAACGTAAATAAATTAGACTTCTAGCTTTACAAAAGTTATGGTATTATTATTATTATTAAGATAATAATGATTAGTGTTATGATGTTAAATTTTTAATTATTTTTTATAGAAATATTGCATCACTGTTGGTGATATCTCAATATTCTAATGATATTTTTGTTACTAGTAAAACTTTGGGACTCATACGCAGACGTTTTATTTTATATAATATTAATATTAATATTGATAGGACTACAATTAACATTATTTTTTATCATATGAAACTAATGAAAGATAATATACATATATATATATGTCTACTTTTGAGATGATTGCTTTTATGTAGTTTTCGTCGTTCATATTTTTAATTTTAATAAAAAAAATAAATTATAAGTGAAGACTTTATCTTATTGCACAGAATAAAGAATTAAACTTATAATATAAATCTTAACTTATTATGATTTAACTTATCATTTTAACGTAGTTAACATGTCTTAAGATTATTCATTTGTGCCTGTGGCCAAATTTTAACTTATCACAATGAAACTTAAAATTTTTAAATTGTGACACAGTTTACAATTAAAAAAGTAATATATATATATATATATATATACGCACGGGCCCCATGATGAAACTTTTGAGTTGATTTCAGTTTTACACCCGCGTCCAGGAAAATATTGTAATAATATCATTTTGATGTTTTTGAAATGTTTTATTTTAAAATATTAAAAATTATTTTTAAAATATTTTTATAATTTTAAAAATATTTTATAATCATTTTACAATATTAAAAAAATATTATAAATATATTTTTGTCTCACGATCATATTGAAGATGGAAATAATTTTATCTTTGTATTCTGGACGACTATTTTAAAAACAAAAATAACTTATGTTTTTGTTTGATTGAATAGGTAATGGAATTTTTATTTATGTTTGATTAAATAATTATTTTTTATAATTTTTTATATTAAAAATTATATTCACAAAAAGACTTTTATATTTATTTTATTTATGAATTTTTATTTTTTATTTTTTTAATAAATATTATTTCTCTATTTCTGTTTTATATTATATTTATTATTATTTTTTTTACTATTGTTAGTCGACTCCTAGGATGGAATGAAAATGTTGTGGAAAATCTCTTCAAAACAGAAAGGGTTAGTACAAAAAATCGAATCAAAATAGATCAAAACAATGACATAAAGAAAATAGAACACACAACTCCCTATTTTAATCGTTCAAGGCTCAAATCTAAACGACCAGTCACCATTCTTGGTACACCAACAAATAAGAACCACAAGTCACAAACGAAACTCTCAAACCATAAGCCCAGAAAAGTTCCAATACCTCTCGACCAAACCAGCAAAGAAAACTCTCTTTCACCCAAACGATCACAGCCACACAAAGTAGGTAGATTAGTCACAAAGACAGTGGGTTCAAAGCACAAAACAAGAAGAAAAGAGTTTACCCAAAAGAGAACATAGATCTGATTATATAAGAGGCTTTCAGCGACATCCGAGGGGCCGCCTTTCTCACACAAGGAAAGACGATTGAATATATGAAAGAAAACAGCATCCACAGAAGGTAAGGATGCCTCCATCGCTATCAGATGATCAAGACAAAAACGATGAAGCAATCGGCCAGGATAAGAAAACACGAGAGAGAGAAAGAGAGAGAGAAAGAAAAAGAGAGAGAAAAACTAGGGTTCGGCCGAGAATGATGGAGACGCTAAAAGGCTCTTATATATGAGGGCTAAACAAGGGCTCAGGATAAGTGGGCTTCACCCCCCATTTGAGCAAATGGGCCGAGGCCCATTTCTCCTCTAAAATGGGGAGTGGGCTTGTAGCCCGACTTCTAAAATGAGCTACCAAAAGAAAATGGTGACAGTCTTGGGTCCTTCAATCTCGGGCTGAAGCCTATGAAGACCCATCCGAAAAAATCGCCATGGCCTTGGGCCTTATTAGGGAACAAAAAACAACAAATCTCTACCTTGTTTCCTAATAAGGCCAGCAAACACATGCAACAAAAGAACATACAGCAGAAAACATAATTAGTAGACAATTTGAGAAAGAAGATCTTACCAATTCTCACGTAACTTTACCAATGCTTAGAAGGTCTAGGCATTTTTTGAATTTTTCAACAGTAAGCACCTTTGTTCCCATATCAGAAGGATTGAAATCTAAATGCACTTTTTCAAGTCTGATAATATCTTGAAATATAATATCACAAATAAAATGCAATCTTACATCAATGTGTTTAGTGCGTTCGTGAAAAACAGGATTTTTGCACAAATGTATAGTCGACTATCAGAAAAAACAATAACATTTTCTGTTAGAACACACAGCTCATTAAGCAAATCTTTAAGCCACAAGGCTTCTTTAATTGCTTCTGTAGCACCTATGTATTCAGATTCAATTGTGGACAAAGCAACAATGTTTTGGAGTTGAGACTTCCAACTAATGCATGAATTACATAAAGTAAACACATAACATGATGTTGATTTTCTATTGTCTCTATCACCTGCATAATCCGAATCTGTAAACTCCATTAAACTCATTTTATCTGAATTGTGTTTATACACTAAACCTACATTGAAAATACCCCTCAAATACCTAAGCAACCATTTCAATGCTTCCCAATGGACAGGACCTGGGTTTGTCATAAATCTGCTTAATGTGCTAACTGCATGGACTAGATCTGGTATAGTACACACCATGAGGTACATAACCGATCCTATTGCATTTGAATAAAGGACTTTACTCATGTACTCCTCTTCTTCTTTGTTAGCTGGAGATTTTTCTCTTGATAATATGAAATGGGCTCCTAAGGGTAAAGAAATTGATTTGCTTTC
Organism: Diospyros kaki; assembly: GCA_036245055.1. Lineage (NCBI taxonomy): Eukaryota > Viridiplantae > Streptophyta > Magnoliopsida > Ericales > Ebenaceae > Diospyros > Diospyros kaki. The sequence goes on along the minus strand of BSEG01000002.1, from coordinate 1,983,610 downwards.
ATGCATGTTAAATCTTTTTAGGATTTTTAACACATATAAAGTTTGATGTAAAAATAACATGAAATTTGACCTATCTCTTATAATTTCCATACCTAAGATTTTTTTACCTATACATAGGTCTTTCATGTTAAATTCTCCACATAAAGTAGATTTTATACTATTGATCTTTTTAACATCAGGACTAATAAGAAGCATGTCATCAACATAAAGTAAAAGAAATATACAGTCATCTTTATTTTTATGTTAAAAATATAGATAATAATTAAAATAACTCCTTTTAAAATTAATTAATTTAATAAATAAATCAAAACGTTTATACCAATTAAAATTTAGAGCTCCATAAATCGAGAAAACATGGGGAGAGAGAGAACAATGAGGCTTGTCTGGAGAGGTCTACAACAGTTACAAAGGGGCTCAATCGGCTAGCTAGTTTCCACAAAGACAAGCGACAACTAGAAGGCACGCAACTATAGTAATGAAGCGGTAACTTACTCTATTGACTTGACTTGTTGCCCGATTGTTGACTTTTATATTTTTGCTAAAATCATGAAACATATTAAATATTTTATTTATGCAATAAAATAATTAGTTTAAAATATTGTGTAAAATGAAATAAAATTATTCGTAGATTTAATTTAAAGCGTACTGCGTGTCGTAAGTTGCAAAATGGGGCAGGGGCAGTGGCAGGATTCAATGGTGATACCTAATCGAATATTGAAATATCAAATCATACGGCTGTGCCATACACGTCACGTCACGTCCGCGAAACTTCCCTGGACCTTCCTCCTCCTTATAAAAGTCCTTACATGTGCATGTCAACGTGAATGTGACTGTGACTGTGACTGCTGACCCGACAATCATTTTTGGAGGAAGATATGTTGGGTAAGATTACAAAATTTTGATATTATTTTTAATTTTATCACTAAATTTTATTTTTTTATAAAATAATAATAAAATTTTAAAATATTTTATAATATGATCACTAAAGTAATTTTTGAATAATTTTTTATCAAAATTACTGACGTAGTAATGGTCACATCATCGCTACGTCAGCGCCACATCATCGCCACATCAGCAATTTCTGCTATGAATCATCAAAAAATTACTTTAGTGACCATATTACAAAACATTTTAAAGTTTTGTGATCACTTTACAAAGAATTAAAGTTTAGTACCAAATTGAAAAGAACACTAAAGTTTTGTGATATTTGATGTGATTTACCTAAGATATGTTTGTTAAGAAGGCATACATTGAGAAAAAAAAAAAAGTAAGATATAAAAAGTGCTTTGAATAAAAATAATTTATTTAATTTTTTATTTTAAAATTTTTAAATAAATTTTTACAAATTCTTTGAAATGAGCCATGACCACTACTAAAAGTCATCGACCATCTTCAACTGTCGCAAACTCTTTAGCTTTCTCTAACAATCTTTACTCTGGTATTCGTGTTTTCAAGTAGATTTTTTTATGATTTCCAACATGTTTTCTTATTTTTTTAAAGACAAACCAGTTTCTTATTTAACAAAATTAACTGGTTTTTTATTTGTTTCTAATTTTCTGTTAAAAAATTAAAACACAGAAATAAAAATTTATGGAATTTTATAATACTAAATTCTTAACTTTCATGTAATTTTGTTTTAAAAAATATAAAAATTAGATCAGAATTACTACTGTTTTGCTAATAAAATTTTATTTAAAATAGTTTTTTATTTACACATACACGACATGAGTCACGATTTTAATATAATAATATAAATAGATGCTTGACTGACATTATTTTTTAATTAAAAAATTAATTTGACATTTTTATACCTCTGATTTGGTCAGTTTAATTGGAATTTTATTTTCAAACTCAAAAGTTTAACTTTAATTTTTTTTTAAATAGTTTAATTTGGTGATGAATTTGGAAAAAAGAAAATAGTGTTATGATGCAAAGACAACCATTTTGGGGTTGTTATATGTATTTTTTGCACAATTTTTTATTGATTAGACTCAGTCCAGTCCCAATCGCATGAAACCCATGAGGTCCAAACAAGCTCATCAAAGGATGCTCACACGTCGCTAAAATTCAAGCTCATACTGCAGAACCAAGCGAGCTCCAAGCAAGTTCCCAGCAAGGTTTCTAGCGAGCTGTCAGCGATATATCAAAAATGCTTCCAGCGATGTTCCTAATTCGCTGGATTAACTATTCAACTCGTTGGTCTAAAAATCCTTCATCTCGCATAGACAACAAAGTTGCTAGACAACCAAAGACATGGGATCCACTCACTTTATCTGAGGTGAGTCATACCCCTCATATTGAGGATCTCACTCCCGATTTTATGTAGATGATAAGAACTGTTTGTCTTTTATTATATCATCTTTTTATTTTTATATCTTATGCAAATTGTAAACGTCGCCCCTCATTATAAATAGGGGTTAGAAATATCATTAAAGGGGCACGACAAGAAAAATAATCAGATACCGTTGCTTTGTTGGAATAATCAGAGTACAATCGTATAATAGGTATCATTTTGACCAAATCACGTGAAAATTCTTTGTATTCCTCCTATTTTGTTCTTTCTCTTTGTATCTTAGATTTACTCATTCACTACGACCTTAACGAATCACAATCGACTAAAATTGAACATCGACAGAGGTTATTTTAGTCTTTTTCATCATTATATTTTAAAATTGATCGACTATTTTGCCCATGGAATCATAAACATTTTCTTTTTCCAATTTAACATCCCAATTCATTAGGCTACATACGTTGCAAAAGACCTAAATACCCCCATCCAAATCTTCTTAATTCTCACCATGTAAACGGCTCTTATCATGCACACGAGTGAAAAAAAATTAAAAAGTAATTTATTAAATAATATTTAAAAATTGATGTTTATTTTTTAATTTTTTTAAAAGTAAATTTTTAGTAAAGTTATTTTATAAATTAATTATTTTTTAAAAATTATGAGTTAAAATTTTATTAATATAATTAATTATAATTTTTTAATTAAAATACATAAAAAGTAGGCTTTATTAATTTTTAAGCGTCGCATGATGCTTTATCGAACAATAATGGGTGTATACATACATACAGGAATATTATGTTATAGGTATATTATTGTGTACACTTTAAGTTATATAATACATCATAAATGACAAAAATATCTTTTGCATCTCATTGTCTATCTCACCCTTTCACTACTTTACATGATGAATATTTTAGTCATGTGTCTCACTTTCTCACACTGCCTCAATAATATAACAATATTTAACAATTGCCTAAGAGCTGAAAGTTGACATTATTAAGGTCAGCAAAGTCCTGGAATTGTATTCAACCAGAAAACACTACATTCATGCTAGTTCCAAATTCTATTGAGGATGCAGAAGGCTAATCAATCACATGCTCATTCAGTTTGCACTTCAAAAGAGACTATATTTAACATTATAATAGACCAAGCTAGTGTATTTATGTTGATTACAAGCAATATTTGTCAAATTTTAGGATAGTCATGTAAACACACTGTTAGTCGCCACCAATCATCGTGGCTGGTGGTTTTTGTCGATCAGAGATAACTACCTGACATCCTTATCCCCATCGACCAACACACCCAAAAATCAATAAAATCCAACAGTCGAATCTTTATAGATCTAAGTTTAAACTTTCGGTCAAATCCAAATAATAAACACACTACCAGTCACCACCGGCTACTGTGGCCAATGGTGCTGGTGATCTAAGGCAACCACCCGACACTCTTATCCCCATTGACCAACATACCCAAAAACCAACAAGATCCAACGGTCGAATCTCCATAAATCTAAGTTTAAACTTTCGGTCAAACTCAAATACTAAACACACTGTCAATCACCACCGACCACCGTGACCAGTTGTTTTTGACGATCTGAGACAACAACTCGACACCCTTATCCCCATCGACCCACATACCTAAAAACCAGTAAGGTCTAATAGTCGAATCTCCATAGATCTAAATTTAAACTTTCGGTCAAACATAAATCATAAGTATATACGCATATCATGGACCTTTGTTGAAAATCATAAAGACTTGCCTCCTTATAGATTGGGGTCGGAATGAAGACGTCGAAGATGTTGTGGCACAAGATGAGCGTGGGCGAAAGTGTGAGAGAAAGAGAAAGAGTTTGAACGCTGGACCAATCCAAGGATTGTCGAAAGGGAAAGAGAGATGGCCAGAAGGAAAAGGGAGCAACGGTCGAAAAAAAAAGAAAGAGAGAAAGAGCAACGATCAGAAGGAAATGACAGAGCAACAGCCAGAAGGGAGCAAGAAATGATGACGGCTGAAAGGGAAAGGGAATGAGAGGATGGTTCAGTGCTTGCAAGGGTGAAAGAAAGGACAGAAATTTGAAATAATTAATTTTGGATCACTTTTCATATCATGATATTTTAGAATCAATAAAGCGTGATATATTGTGATATTTAGAAAGTGACTTTGAGGGTGACCGAATAACATTAGTCTAATTTTATATGAATAGGTGATTGAGTAAAATATAGCTTTTGATGATTAGAATGGTTTTTAATAATAATCTCACCTGTCATTTGTTTTTGTTTTTTTTTCTAAAGCACCGACAATGTTTGTGAGATTTAAAGTTGGTAGTGGTATCCCTTTTTTTTTTTTTATGACATTCTGACTCATAGCAAGGACATACACAGCTCATGACTTGACTTTCTGACTCATTGCATGGAGCTACACTAACTCATTCACACATTTCTTTCTTATTATTCCAGGTTTCACATGATAACTGCTTATATATTAATTTGGTACAGTACCGTTGTTTTATGATTATACAAATTTGTCAGGCCCTGCCCTGTGATTTCCTTGAATATAGAATTGAAGAACAGGAGAAATGGAGACAAAGGGGAGGAGAGAAACTGGGAGAGAATAAGGGAAAAAATTTGGGGGGGGGGGGGGGGGAAGATATGGTAACAGGAAGTCTAAGATGGTGAAAAAGAGACGTATTTTGACATTAAAAATATAGTAGATGTATTCTTAAAATGATTTTTTGATTATCCAATATTTTAGTTATTTAACTAGATATTGATAATAATTTAGTATGTTCAAAATGACCTAAATAAATAAACATTTTGTTAAAAAAAAATTGAACAAAATTTTTCAACTTTCATTTTTTTGTGCAATTTTGATTCTTAGCAAAGTGTCTATCTATTTAGGTTTGATGTCGGTAGACTCTTGGTTTGATGTCTGGAGAAAATTTTCTTGTACAATTTTGATTCTTATTTACAGACTCGATCCATAATTTATTTATTTATTTATTTATTTTTGTAGACATGTTAGATATTAATGTTGTTGGTGATGTATTTTGAGTATTGTGTGATTATTTGATAAATAAAAATTATTATCTCTTAATGTAATTATTGTTGATTTTAAATTTTAATTTATATAATTTATTTAATATTTTATTAAAGGTAATTCAGTTACATGATTTTATTAAAGGAGTTCATGTGATTTAAAGATTTAATTGGAAAATAGAGGGTTGACGTGATTTATTCTAAGCGTTCATGAGATTTACTAATATGGAAAATGTTAGAAAGCCAAACAGGTTTACCGACGGGATGACAGAAAGGGGGCAAAATGACGTTTTTGCCCCCACACCTACTACTTTCCTTCCCCTCCCAGGAATTTTGCCCCCCTGCTTCTCTCCCTCGCCTCACATGGCCGCTGCCCTACCTCAGTGCCGCCCTTGTTGCGCCTCGATCGCCTCGCCGCTCTCGTCTTCGTCGCCTCGCCTCTATCGCCGCCATCGCTTCGCCTGATCGTCGTTGCATCTAGTCAAACTAACGCTCCTTTAGATGGCAACTGGTGATTTATGACAAAATAATTTATTCCCCCGCCCCCCACGGGCCCCACCCCCACGGCCTTTTTAACTTTTGCCTAAAAGTCCAAAACACTACACACCACAATGAGTGACTTCCACGAGGTACCATACCCTATGTGGTAGAGATCGGTGACATTCTCTATTTTCCGACGTCAAATAAATGCTGCTCTAGATGGCAGCTGGTGATTGTCTTTATATTTATTATTATTATTATATATATATTGGTCTTGAAGTAAAATGGTTTGATATTACACTTTTAAAGTCATCATTAGTAGTGGTGGTAGGTTTATTGAATAAAGTCATTGTAATATTTCGAAAATATAGAGAAATTAGTATAAATTGAAAATAGTGTGAGAAAGAAAATAAGATCAGTTAGATATTTTTTAGATTGAATGTAAGCAATGAACTTCGAGATTAAGTGTGATTGAGTTGAGAGCAGTTTAAGGATGAGTGACCCCCTGAGAAGTTCACGTAGACTCATCAGAGTAAGTTGTTTCAGTCCTTCCTATCGCTCGAGCGGGATGTTACAGGTGGTATCAAAATCGACCCTTGAAGAAGGCGGTCTAATGAAGGCGGGGAGTGGCGCCGGGGCACTAGGCCTGATCAAGGAGCGGTTCCTGACAGACTTCTAAGATAGCAGCCTCCAAGGGAGATAAAGTCTAGGACCAGTTGTAAGGTCGTATGACGAGGACGTCATGTGTTCAAGGGGGGAGAATGTAATACCCCGAAAACTCAGAAAAGTTAGTATATATCGAGGATAGTGTGAGAAATGGAATAACATCAGCTGGATACCTTTTGGGCTGAATGTAGACAAGGAACTCCGGGGTTAAGCGTACTTGAGCTGGGAGCAGTTCAAGGATAGGTGACCCCTGAGAAGTTCGCATAGACTCATTAGAGTAAGTTATTCTGATCCTTTTTATAGTTCGAGCGGAATGTTACAGTCATGGTGGTGGTAAGTTTATTTAATGATTTTAAATTCAAAGTTTGCTAGCTTTTGTTTCTTGCTCTCGCTTTAATTACGGGAAATGTTATATTCATAATAAAATTAATAATAAAGTTATTTATTATTATTATTATTATATCATTAATTAAAACGGTAAATAAATTAGACTTCTAGCTTTACAAAAGTTATGGTATTATTATTATTATTAAGATAATAATGATTAGTGTTATGATGTTAAATTTTTAATTATTTTTTGTAGAATTATTGCATCACTGTCATGATATCACAATATTCTAATGATATTTTTATTACTAGTAAAACTTTGGGACTCATACGCATACGTTTTATTTTATATAATATTAATATTAATATTAATATTGATAGGACTACAATTAACATTATTTTTTATCATATGGAAGACAATATATATATATATATTTTTATCTTTGAGATGATTGTCTTTACGTAGCTCTCGTCGCTCATCCTTTTGATTTCAATAAAAAAAATAAATTATATATAAAAATTTTATCAAAATTAAATTTATAATATGAATATTAACTTATCGTGATTTAATTATTTAACTTATACCTTAAAATATATACATATATATTTTTATCACCCTCAGGTGGTTAACATGTCTTAAGGTTATTCATTTGTGTATGTGGCCAAAATTTCAAATTGTGATGCTGTTCATAATTAAAAAAATAATATATATATATATATATGCGTGCGCGTCGCCCCTATGATCAAACTTTTGAGTTGATTTTAGTTTCATATCGACATCTAAGAAAATATTGTAATAATATCATTTTGACGTATTTGAAATATTTTATTTTAAAATATTAAAAATTATTTTTTGATCGTTTTTATAATTTTAAAAATATTTTATGATCGTTTTATAATATTAAAGAAAATATTATAAATGTATTTTTGTCTCGCAATCATATTGAAGATGGAAATAATTTTATTTTTGTTGTTGGAAAGACTATTTTAAAGACAAAAGTAACTTGTGTTTTTGTTTGGTTGAATAGGTAATGGAATTTTTATTTATGTTTCATTAAATAATTACTTTTTAATAATTTTTATATTAAAAATTATATTCACAAAAAGACTTTTATATTTTTTTATTTATGAATTTTTATTTTTTAAAAAAAATATTATTTCTCTATTTCTGTTTTATATTGTATTTATTTTTTATTTTTTCTTTCACTGTTTTCAGTCGACTCCTAGAATGGAACGAAAATCCAAGTCCTAACTTGGATAGATAAAGTTGTTGAGTCAAATTGCTCCAATCAACTTATTGTGTATTTTGATGAATAAAAAAATATAATTTTAGTAAAACTATTTTTGGTATATTTAAAATCTCTAATATATTTTTAATATATCTTAAGTATTATAGTATTTTGTATATTAAAATGAACCAAGTAATGTTATTTCTCTAAGTTTGGAATATTAGCGCGTTATAAGGGAACATATAAAAAAATATTTTCTTTTTAAAAAACTAACTCTCGATATTTTCAGAGGTAATATTCATTAGTATTAAAATGATTTTTAATACTAATTTTTCAAAAAATGAAAAGTATGTATTTGGAAGTGTTAAAATTGTCAAATCCGAAATTTGTTTTAAAACCAAAAATCTATTTTCTTATCTATTTGAATTTTGATTTTTTAAATATTTTTATTAAATCCAAATAGAGGTTACTTTGTCATTTACATTTATGTATTAAAGTAAATGAAAAGTAAAATATAAATAAAATAAAATGAGGACATGTTATATGGTTCATATTTTCAATCTATTGCTATATGTATAAAATCTATTTTCTATAAATCTGGTATCAGAAGTCGACTCTTGTATATCTATGAGTCGACTCCCCTTAAGCTAGCATGGACTTTTGCAGAGCTCAAGGCGATCCAGTCGAGAGCAGTTGATGCAGAGTTGACGTGTCAGTATTGGTGTTTTTCGAAGAGTCGACTCTAGCATTAAAGAAGTCGACTTTTGTATAACTAGAGTCGACTCCCACTTGAAATAGGAGTCGACTCCTGTTTTAGAGAAGTTGACTTTCGGGTCCAACGGTCGAATTTTTTTTAGCCATTACAGATCCGTTGGAAGTTCCATTATAAATATCAAGAAGTGATTTTTAGATAAGGCTAATACTCTATCAAGATCTATCTTCCTAAAACACACCCAAGCTCTCAAGCAATTCAAATAAAGCAATCCAAGCCTCAAGTTCAAAGATATAATATTTGGAGTCCAAGGAAAATGAGAAGAAAATATTCTCTCCAAGTGTGGTAAATTGTATTTGTATTCATACTTGCCTTGTAATATTTGTTCTTATATTCATATTTATATTAGTTCAAGTGTGTTAGACATATGATTGTTCATTTATATTATTTGTGGATTGTGAGTGGCCTCCTAGAGCCTAAGTAACCTAGGTGTAGTGTTTTGTTGTATTAGTTTTCAGGATGAGCTAAGGGAAAAACCTCAGTGTTGTGTAAAAGTTTATTAGGTAAGTTTCTTGAAAACCTAGATATGATTTTAATGGAACCTTAAGTGTCGGGTTGACCTTGAGAGAGTGGAGTAGGTGTTGGAGACACCGAACCACTATATATTCTTGTGTTGATTATTGTTGTTTGCATATTTATATTGCTATCACACCAAACAACATATATATTTATAACAAGCATTTACTTTGTATAAGAAAATCTCAAGAGTTTTTAAAAAGGAAGAATTTGGTTTAATAAGTTTTTAATCACTCAATTCACCCCCTCTTGAATGGTCATTGTGTGTGTCAAGAGACCAACAAAAGTAAAATCAAAATTATTTTTTGTTTTAATTCAAAGGCGCACTTATTATAGGAAGGATCTCTATATTCAACAATACAAATACATCCACATTTCAATTTTTTTTTTTTTTTTTGGGGGGGGAGAGGATGGGGTTGGTGGAATAGGACTTCAATTTATTGAAGCCTCTCATCTTCCACGATGAATAAGGTTTCAAATGAAGAGATGATGCATGGGTACATTTATTGTGGCAATTATTGGATTCTTGTTGTGGGTTCCAACAACTGACTTAGATCTATTTATAGCTACGATTCATAAGATCAGAAAAATGAGAGACCTTCCATGAAAGATCTCTCGTCTATTTTAATAAATGGTAGTTAGTTGTTAACTAGTGATGAAGATGCCTTCCAAAGGCCTCAATGATATAAATCAACAATGACAAGATACAAAGATGGGTTTTATTATTGCTCCAGGGCATAGGTTAGGAAAAATTGTTGGGTGTTGTTCTTAGAATTCTTAGATTTCATATTCGAACCCTGATTATGGAAGAAATCTCAACAGTCAAGACTCTCCAAAAAATTGAAAAATGTCAGGTCGCCCTTATGTCAGCAAAGAGATACTAGAGATAGAAATTGACTATTAGATTTTTGATTTATATCTTTTGTTGAAATTGTGACGGCGAGCAATAGGAGGTGTTCATGATGGTGTGTTAATAAAAAAAAAATATTTATATTGTTATTGGAGATATAAAAATTAAAATTTACATAAAAAGATGAGCTCCATAAATCGAGAAAACATGGAGAGAGAACAAGGAGGCTTGTCTGGAGAGGTCCACAACAGTTGTAAAGGGGCTCAATCTGCTAGCTAATTTTCACAAGACGATCGACAACTAGAAGGCACGCAACTCTAGTAATGAAGCGGTAACTTTAGTTTATCTTTGACATTTCCATTAAGCATCTCAACAAGTAGATAGTTTTCAGTGTCGGCTTACTGGCATAAAACCAAGTTTAGTTTTTACAAACCATAGCTTCTCCCTTTAAACCTTCTTGCAATTACCCTATCCCAAAGCTTCAACACGTACCTCATTAGCTTGGTCTCTTAATAATTTTGCAACTCTGATTGTCTCATTTATTCTTATAAATAGGCAGTAAAGTTATTTTTCTCCACTTATTTAACATCTTTTTTTTGTTATTATTTAAGAATCACATTAAATAATTTCATTAGAAAAAAAATGCCCCACTTTGTTATTCTTTTTCATGCTTCTATTGAAATATTATCTAATTCAACTAAATTAACCCACCGTTTGAAACATGTGGATCGTATGGCAGGTGACCAACCTAGCAATCGTTAGGCACGTAACGCAGACCTTAAGTCTCCATTCAAGGAGTATCACCAACGGAGCTATCACTTTCAGCGGTTGTTTTTCAATCTTTTTTGATACTCAACTTTATATTGTTCGGACAAGTACAACTGTGAGATATGTAATTCCTATCCTATTCAATTGTCTCATAATTCTGGCTGCTACTGCTTAATTATCAAAAATGTTCACACTTTTATGGGGGTAAGTTCTTAAAAAATATATTTTCCAAGGTATAGGTTGAATGATTAGATAAGCAATATATCGGTATCAATTTGGTGGTTGTAAGTTCGATCTTTACTCTGCACAGTGAAATGAAGTCTCACATATGTAATTTATCTCTTTTAACATAATCGAATGCACGAATATCGAAAGTCGTGTAAAGACGATCATTTCAAATTCTTAAAAATTATTAGTAATTAAGGTCCCAAATGCCCCCAACAGGCACGTAGTTGACTGAAATGCTTCCAAGTCTACCTCCTCAAAGCCACGGTAGCTTGTCACAGGTGGGTCCATGGGGCATTCTCCCCTCTACTAGAACTGGTAACATCCTCATTGATGAAGCACAATGCAGATTTTCAACATTTCATTTGTTTCTCCACATTGCAAACTGTAAATATATCCTCCGTGCAGATCAGCACCCTTGCCTTGATAGTCTCCATATCTGGAACACAAATCTTCAAGTTAAACCGACTTAAAACTCAAACATATATATCTGCTCTACGCCATGACACCCATGCTGAAGTCAACCATCCATACACCTCCACTCTAGCACGAAGCATCAACGAAAATGAGTATGAAACTGTGAGTTGTCGACAACAATGGCTCTGATGATGATGATGATAGTTACAGCGCACTGAGCAGTGGATCATAATTGTGAAGCCAAAGAAAAGGCGTGATGCCAAAGAGGTGGCTGAAAAAAGTATCTGAGGCCAAAGGACTGGCTGTAGACGACAACTATGGCTACTGGCACAGTGATGGCTATGGAAGCATGTTGCAGAAGAGAGATGTGAGGCAGGACCGAATGAGAGAAAATGGGTAAATCACACCATAGGTCACAAAATTTTAGTGTCTTTTTCAGTTTGGTCATTAAACTTTAATTCTTTGCAAAGTGATCATAAAACTTTAAAATGTTTTGCAATGTGGTCACTAAAGTGATTTTTTAATGATTCTTATCCAAAATTGCTGACGTGGCGATGATGTGGCCATTACCATGTCAGTAATTTTGACCAGAAATTGTTCAAAAATTACTTTAGTGATCATATTAGAAAATATTTTAAAGTTTTATGATCACTTTGTAAGGAATTGAAGTTTAGTGATCAAATTGAAAAAAATGTTAAAATTTTGTGACCTTTAGTGTGATTTATCCGAAAGAAAATAGAAAGGCGTCGTAGCCCAACCCGAAAGGATGTGATTATTTATATTGGTATAATTGTAAATAGGTTGAACAATGAAGTTTCTTCAAGAAAGTAATACTCGGGTTATTGAAATGGATGCAGCATAAACCCTGAAGGGGCCTAGGTACACCCGATAAATGAGTTGAGTCCATGCACCCAATGAATGGCCTAGATTTGGCCTATGTCACGCAACACATCCATATTTGGCTAATCAACTTTTTGTTTTATTTTTATTTAGCAAATCGTTTAAGCCAAACTTTTCTCTACATTTCCAAAATGTGTTGAAATCTTTCTGCAAATTGATGAACTTGCTAGTGTTTATAAAACCTTTCCACAAATAATTGATCTTGGGGTAGAGGAGGGTGACGAGGGGGGTGTTATTCCCCCAAACTTATTTGTTAATCACATTTCACTGTTTTGCGTTGTTATGACACAGACTTAGTTGGTGTAGCTAACAATAATTTCGTGTGAATAGGTGATTGAGTAAAATATAGCTTTTGATGACTAGAAATCGCTTTTACTAATCTCTCCTGTCATTTGTTTTTCTAAAGCACCGACAGTGTTTGTGAGATTTACAACTCACTTGGAAAAGTTTTATAGGAAAGTTGGTGATGGTATTCTTTGAGGACATCTGACTCATAGCAAGGACATACACAGCTCATTCACTGGACTTTCTGACTCATTGCATGGAGCTACACAACTCATCGATACATTTCTTTCTTGTTCCAGGTTTCACGTGATGCTTATATATTAATTTGGTACAGTACCGTTGTTTTATGATTATACAAATTTGTCAGGCCCTGCCCTGTTATTTCCTTGAATATAGAATTGAAGAACAGGAGAAATGGAGACAAAGGGGAGGAGAGAAACTGAGAGAGAATAAGGGAAAAAATTGAGTGAGAGAGAGAGAGAGTGAGTGAGCGAAGGGGGGGGGGGGAATTGTGCAGGGAAAGAGAAATCTTTAATTATCATCTCTTCATAATCTCGGTCAAGAAGTGTATAGCTTTATATATCAGTTATTCATAATCTTTACAGAACAATTACCACTTCTCCACTACAAGTAAGTGCGCTGCTTAATTTCTCTGTAACTACACTAATATGAAAATAAAGATAATAACTAACTCTTTTGTAAATTAATACAATTTACAAAAAAAAAATTGAAAATATCTAGGTAAATGGTGACAAAATTTTTGTTGTTAGGCTGTGTGTTGACTGCAAACAGTATCCACATAGATGAGAGGCAGATAGAAGCTGATCTTAATTAGCCCATGCCAAAGATCTGATAGATGCTTCAATGGCTTGGCTTCCTTGTATTGTCGCTGTGTGTAGTGTGATTTAACTTCTCGTCTGTTTTTGCTTCATTAGTCATATTGGTAATGCCCTGCTAAGACCTGACTCATTGGTAACATCATTTGTGGTCCTCAACTTAGAACTTTAGCAGTGTTAGGAATCTAGTCAAAAAACTTGGGAATTCTCAAGAGAATGTTTTTAACCATTCTTGTCCCAAAAAGGTGAATCGTTCACTTCAGATGTTTTCACATCTGATCCGATAAAATATAAGATGATTAATCATGGTGACTCAACCAAGCACAGAAGTAGGTGGGCATTAGTTGAATCTGCCCTTTTGCAAGGAGGAATAATTTTGGTGAGAAGCTTTTAGTGATAAAGCTCTCAAATCCCATCTTGATAATTGCGTGCCTCATACTCAACGCCTCGCTGATTGGAGAGGTTTAGGTATACCCAATTCTAACTATAATTGGATTTTGAGTCAATTGATTGCTAACTCTTGGGAAGATCTGGACTCAAATTCCAGAACGAGCTCTTCTTAGCCTGGGAACAATTACGTAGATGCTATTAAAATTATATTTTTATTTTTATATTTTTTTACCTTTTTTTTTATGTTGTTACTTGAATTTTTTTTATTTTAATTATATTAATAAATTTATATTTTCGATTTACTTTGATCCTTTTTTTTGATAATTTAAATTTTTTATTATTTTAATTATACTATTATACTTATATTTTTGAGTTTATTATAGTGCGATGAATCAATTAAATTATTTTTTTTACATATTAAAATATACAAGTTAAATTAATTCAAAATTATAGATACATGATTATAATTAAAATAATAAAAAATTTAAATAATTATATAAAAATTATAAAAAAAATAAATAAAAATATAGATTTAATCCTATGTATGATGTGACTAGAGGGTAGATGTGAAGGGCTTTACTTACTTTTCAATTAATCTAGATGATTTTCTTATTTAGTGTTGAGTAAGGCAGGAGACTTTTGGAAAAACTTTGTGAAGAGTTAATGATAATATATTTGGCAATTTCGTTAGTTATAAGGAAAATTTTATTGTATCTAAGGATACGGATATTCATGGGATTATCGCTTTTATATGGTCTTTTGTCGTTCGTATTTTTAATTTTGATAGAGAAAGTAAATCACAGTTGAAGAGTTTGTCTCACTACGTAGAATAAGAAGTCGAATTCATAATTTATTGATATAAATCACAGTTTATCATGACTCAATTATTTGACCTATATCCCAAAAAGATGGATACTCTATATTATTAAAATTGTGTATTGTACAATATGTATGTAAGAGGTATTCAATTGATCTAGATTGGCACTGCAACTACAATTAGGGTGAGTTTGATTATACATATTTTTCATAAAAAATATGTAATTATTATATATTTTTTATGAAAAATAATCAAACACTTTTAATTTTTTTATGAAAAAATATGTATGGTACAAGTATTTAAAGTTTCTTTCTATGAAATTCATTTTTTAAGAGAGTGACGTAATTTTTATTTTTTAACTAATATTATATAAAATTAAATTTTAAATAATACAATTAAACACACCTTTAATAAAAAATTTAGATTGAAGATAAGACCACAAAGACGGGAGGGATCGAACTGGACCAGACGGATCTGATCTGGTCAGGTCTTAAATATATATATATATACAACATGCTATATATTTACAACAATAATAATTTATTCCCCCGCCCCCGCCCCCGCCAGCACGCCCTTTTCAACTTTTGCCTAAAAGTCCAAAACTGCACCACAATGAGTGACTTCCACGAAGGTACCATACCCTATGCGGTAGTGACTTATCACATATCCAAAACGTAGCACGATTAGTTGTGGGATGGTAGAATTGATCTCAAATGTCAAGATTCAAGTCTGGTCAGTCGCAGTGTGAGATTTTTGTTCCTCAGGTATGGGGTCTTTGTGGGCAGTCAGCATTGGGTCTCCCATTGACCATGGCCATCGTATACCTAATTTACCTCCTCTCCCGTAACGTGAGGTAACCTGAAAGAGGCCCACAGGATGAAAGACATCACCTTTTGATCCCGACTTATGACATTCTCTATTTTTCAACGTGAAATTAACGCTGCTCTAGATGGCAGCTGGTGATCGTCTTTATATTTATTATTATTATTATTATTATATATATATTGGTCTTGAAGTAAAATAGTGGGAAATTACACTTTTAAAGTCATTAGTGGTGGTGGTGGTAGGTTTATTGAATAATAAAGTCATGGTGGTGGTGGTACGTCTATTTAATGATTTTAAATTCAAAGCTTGCTAGCTTTTTTTTCTTCGTCTCGATCGCTTTAATTGCGACAAATGTTATATTCATAATAAAATTAATAATAAGGTTATTTATTATTATTCTTATTATTATCATAATGTTATTAATATTGCAATTTTAATGATAATTATCTAGCTTTACAAAAGTTATGGTATTATTATTATTATTAAGATAATAATGATTAGTGTAATGATGTTAAATTTTTAATTTTTTTTGTAGAATTATTACATCACTGTCGGTGATATCTCAATATTCTAATGATATTTTTATTACTACTAAAACTTTGGGACTCATACGCATACGTTTTATTTTATATAATATTAATATTCATATTGATAGATCCACAATTAACATTAATATTTATCGTATGAAGGACAATATATATATATATAAGGTTATTCATTTGTGCCTGTGGCCAAATTTTTAAATTATGACACAGTTCACAATTAAAAAAAAGTAATATATATCCTTTTATGAATATATTAAAAATTATATTCATAAAAGGTTTTTATATTTTTTATTTATGAATTTTTATTTTTTTTAAAAAAATATTATTTCTCTATTTTTATTTTATATGACATTTATTTTTTATTTTTTCTTTGATTGTTTTCAGTCGACCCCTCGATGGAAAGAAAATCAAAGTCTTAACTTGAGACGAAGTGAAATCAAAATTATTTTTTGTTTTAATTTAAAGGCACACTTAGAGTGTGTTTGATTGCACACATTTTTTATAGAAAATATATAATTATTACACATTTTTTATGGAAAACAATCAAACACTCTTTTATTTTTCTATGAAAAAATATGTATGGTATAAGTATTTAAAGTTTTTTTCTATAGAATTCATTTTCCAAGGGGGTATGGTGGTTTTTATTTTCTAGCCAATATTACCTAGAATTAAATTCTAGATAATGTAATCAAACACACCCTTAGAGTGTGTTTGATTGCACATATTTTTCATAAAAAATATGTAATTATTACACATTTTCTATGAAAAACAATCAAACACTATTTATTTTTCTATGGAAAAATATGTATAATACAAACATTTAAAGTTTATTTCCATGGAATTTATTTTTCAAGGGGAAGATGATTTTTATTTTCTAGACAATATTACCTAGAATTAAATTCTAGGTAATGCAATCAAACACACCCTTAGAGTGCGCTTGATTGCACATATTTTTTATGAAAAATATGTAATCATTACACATTTTCTATAGAAAACAATCAAACACTCTTAATTTTTCTATGGAAAAATATGTAAGGTACAAGTATTTAAAGTTTTTTTTCATGAAATTCATTTTTCAAGGGAGTAAAATGGTTTTTATTTTCTAATCAATATTATCTAGAATTAAATTTTAGGTAATATAATCAAACACACCTTTATTATAAGAAGAATTCTATAGTCAATAATACAAATGAATCCACATTTCAATGTGGATGGGGTTGGTGGAATACGGCTTCAATTTATTGATGCCTTTCATCTTCCGCAATGAATAGGGTTTCAAATGAATGGATGATGCATGGGTGGTGGGTACATTTATTGTGAAAATTATTGGATTCTTGTCGTCGTGGGCTCCCACAAATGATTTAGATCTAGTTATAGCCACGATTCATAAGATCTGAGACAAAAAAAAAACAGTAAAGTAGTGGCAATAGGAAATGGCTGTGGCGAAGTGAAGAGACCTCACCCGAGCGATCGATCTCTTGTCTATTTTAACAAGAGGTAGTTGTCAACTAGCATAAAGATGCCTTCCAAATGCCTCAAATCAATCATGTAAATCGACGAAGACAAGGGACAAAAAAGATGAGTTTGGGAGAAATTAATAAGTTATAGAACACAACTATATCAATTATCTTCATTCATCACCATCTCATGAAATTTCTCCATGTGAAGATGGTGTTTAAACTTCATTTCATCATTACTCTGCCAGGGGATATTATCCACTGTCGGTCCCAAGCCCGGATAAAGGAGGAGGGTTGCGTTAGGTAGCCGACAGCCAGCGTAAAACCTAGTCAGATCCAAATATAAATTCTAGATAAACTATCTGTTGGGATGTAACCCACATAGAAGTCTAGAATTCATGTAGCCAATCCCATATAGTGGGATAACGGCCGAATATGTTATTGTTGTTAAGAGAAATTAATAAAATATCGAGAGAGAACAAGAAGACTTATGACGGGGCTGGGCTCAAGAATTTGCTAGTGTTGTACACAAAGACAAGCGACAAGTAGCTAGAAGGCACGCAACTCTGGCAATGAAGCGGTAACTTACGCTCCAGTGACTTGACTTTTTGCCCGATCCGATTGTCGACTTTTTATATTTTCGCTAAAATCACGAAACATATTAAATATTTTATTTATGCAATGAAATAATTAGTTTAAAATATTGTGTAAAATGAAATAAAATTATTCGTAGATTTAATTTAAAGAGAACTGCGTCGTAAGTTGCAAAATGGGGCAGTGGCAGTGGCAGGATTCAATCGTGATGTGATTGATGAGTAATCGAATTATGAATATCAAATCATACGGCTGTGCCTAACACGTCACGTCACCTCCACGAAACTTCCCTGCACCTTCCTCCTCCTTATTAAAGTCCATCCGTAACATGTGACTGTAACTGCTGACCCGGACACTCGTACCCAAAATTAATGGAGGAAGGTAGACATGGCCACGGTTCATGAACCGCCGGTTCCGGTTCATGAACCGCCGGTTCCGGTTCAAGAAATCTTTGAACCTGAACCGAACCGCCCAAGGGCGGTTTGGGACGGTTCAGTTCCGGTTCCGGTTCGTGCCGGTTCGGTCAACGGTTTGGACCGGTTCGGTCAACGGTTTGAGCCGGTTCGGTCAACGGTTCCGGTTCCGGTTCAAACTGAATTTTTTTAATTTTTTTTAAATATTGTTGTATTCAATTTTGGTCCTTGTTCCGTTGTTCGGTTCGGTTTGGTTTCGATTTTTAATTGTTAAATGTAATTGTAAATATAGATATTTTCAACCATATTTTTAATAAAAAACACTACTAAAAATTGAAGAAATATAAGTAATAATTTCATTAAAAATAATTAAAACAACTAAACAAGTATGTAATACAAGTAATTAATTTTTATAAATGTGAAAAATAAAAAATAAAAAATAGAAATGAAAAATAATTACAACAAACCGCCGGTTCGGAACCGGCGGTTCGGAACCGGTTCGGAACCGGTTCTGAACCGGCGGTTCGGAACTGGCGGTTCCGGTTCGCGAAACCTCGAACCGGAACCGAACCGAATTTCGCCGGTTCGGTCCGGTTCCGGTTCCGGTTCCGGTTCGGCCGGTTCCGGGTCCGGTTCCGGCCGGTCCGGTTCCGGTTCGAACCGCCGGTTCGGTTCAATTTTGGCCATGTCTAGAGGAAGGTACCTTTATTAAAGACGATATAGTTTGAAAAAATAATAATAATAAGATATAAAAAGTATTTTGAATATAAATAATTTATTTGATTTTTTATTTTAAAATTTTTAGATAAATTTATTTTTTTAATAAATTATTTTGATATAATTTTATTTTATTTATTTTAACAAATGTTACTTAAAAAAAATAATAAGATATACAAATATTTTAGATAAAAATATTTTTATTATATTTATTTTAAAAAATTATATAAATTTTTATCTAAAATAAATTTATCTTAAATCTTATAAATAAACAAAATGACATATATATCCTTAATGTATTTCGAAAATTGAACAAATAATATGATAAAAATTTTAAAATATTTGTTATTTTTATTTTAATTATTTTATATCTTAATTATTTTTTTAAATATATTAGATATCATTTTCTCCTCCGCTATCAGCCTCTCCTTTTCAGATTTGTAGCCCTTTGTCCCCATCGAATAATGCTAAGTGTCATCAATCATGACACTTAGCTGGCAGCACGCCATTGGGTGTGTGCTGCTTAGCTGCGTCATGACTGATTTTAACTTCCTCCAAGAACTTTTCCAAGTAGAAATTTCTTTGATTTCGAACATGTTTTCTTATTTTTTAAAGACAAACCAGTTTCATATTTGACAGAATTAAATAATTTTTTTTTCTCATGGTATGGATTAAGTCTCGTGTTAGAGTCTTGTCCAGATAAAAAAATTCAGCAACAAAGAACTATTCTAAAAATTTAAAAAATGACAAACAATTCTCACGTTAACAGAAAGAGACTAGAGATAAAAATTGACTATTAGATTCTTTGATTTACATCTCCTGTTGAAATTATGGAGTTAAACAGTAAGAGGTGCTCGTGATGGTGCGTTAACTAAAAAAAATAACTAATTTTTTATTTGTTTCTAATTTTTTATAAAAAAAATAAAACACAGAAATAAAGATTAAAACTGAAGATGAAAAACAAAAAATATTCTTTACAAATAAACAGTTACAAAAAATTAATTTCACATTTTTAACCCTCTGATTTGGTCAGTTTATTTGGAATTTTATTTTCAAACTCAAAGTTTAACTTTAATTTTTTTAAATAGTTTAATTTGATGATGAATTTGGAAAAGAAAAAAAAAGAGTGTTATGATGGAAAGATAACCATTTTGGGGCTATTTTAGTCTTTTTCATCATTATTTTTTAAAATTGATTGACAATATTTTGCCCATATGATCATAAACATTTTCTTTTTCCAATTTAACATCTCAATTCATTAGGTTACATATGTTTCAAAAGACCTAAATACCTCCAAACATCCAAATATTATGGCGATTATGTCTTCTCACGGACGTCATCGAGTCCCAACGAACAATACAGAAGGTAAATTAGAGAATCTGATAATCCTCTATTTCGATTCCGAAACAAAATTCTAATCATGAACATACCGAACAATAGTAGGTGCATGCATACATACGGTATGTTGTATAAAAGTACGTTTTAAATTAATATATATACATATATATATATTACTAATAGAGATTTTCATTTTCTCTTTTGTCCATATATTAGGCGGTGATCTTGTAAATCTCATCTTTAAACTTGATGCAGACAGAAAGGACGACCGTTCGGCCGGCCGGCGCGCGCGCAGTGTCTTTTGTTTTTCTGTTATGGCGGCAGGAAGCCGACTAATTGCAGAGCAAACGAAGAAGCCATAGCCGCAGAAGTAGAAGTAATTTGCCGACCTTGTCGGAACGTTTCGTTTCTTTACAGACGAGTAAGTCTTCCTTCTGCCGCTTTCTTTCCGCCGACACCATCCTTGCTTGCTTGCTTTCTCGATTCTCGATTTCTTCCTGTCTTTTTGACTGAAATTGGAGGAGGAACTATCAAGTTCCTTGAAGATCCATGCCTGCCTGCCTGCGTGCCCGCCCAATTTCTATGATTTTCTCTTTTATTTTTTTTGAAAATTTTGAATGTTTGAGAAGGGGTAAATCACACTAAAAATTACAAAATTTTGGCCTCTTTTTCAATTTGATCACTAAACTTTAATTTCTTGTAAAATAATCATAAAATTTTAAAATATTTTATAATATGATCACTACAGTAATTTTTAAACAATTTTTGATCAAAATTATTGACATAACAATGGCTACATCATCGCCACGTCAGCTTTACATCATCACCACGTCAGTAATTTTGACTAAGAATCATCAAAAAATCACTTTAGTAATCATATTGTAAAATATTTTAAAATTTTATGATCACTTTATAAGGAATTAAAATTTAGAGATCAGACTAAAAAAAATATCAAAATTTTATGAAGTTTGATGTGATATACCCGTTTGAGAAGACTCAGGGGTAAGTTGTGTTTATATCAGAAAGATAACGTTCGTCAGCCGAGATAAAATGAGGCCACATCGGGTTCTGAAGTTATATATATAATTAATGAATTTTATATTAATATATAATTAAAAATTTATTAAATTTTAATTTAATATATAATTCGTTAATTATCATTAAAAAAATAAAGAAATATTAATATTTTTATATTTTAATATAAAAATTAATGATCATTTTATACTTTAGTATAAAATTTAATAATTGTTTTACATTTTTGTATAAAATTTAATTATCATTTATATTTTAATATAAAAATATATACATTTATATATAAATTAAAATTTAATATTTTTTTATATTTTAATATAAAATTTAGTAACCATTCATATAATTTAGCGAGACTAAGAAGACTGGTTGAAACTTTCCAAGTCTGGTTAGAATTCTACAACACGTTGAAACTTCACAAGTTTGGTTAGAATTTCACACCACACGCACCTACCAAATCAGAAAGCTCACAAATTGACAAAATATATATTTTAATTTCATATATTTACATTTTTTTATTTAAATATTTAATTTTTTTATTATTTTAAAAATACATCTAAACTTACAATTTTAAGTTAATTATACTTTTAAATTTATTATTCTCAACAAATTTATTGAAGCACATAATTAATTTAAAATTACATAATTTAAAAATATAATTAAAATAAAAAAATTCAAAATTTAAAATACAACTATCTTAAAATTACAAAATTTAAGAGTTTATTTAAAAAAATAAAAAAATTAAATAATCAGATTAAAAAAAAAAAGTACAAGGCTAGAAATATGTACTTGGCGCCCACGAAAAAAAAATCAAATTTGGCGGACAAACCAATGAATTAGGCGCCGCGGCTCGCCTTTTCAAAGTTGGTGCGTTGGAAAGTGAACCCACGTGCGAATGCTAGCAGCATCTCCAATGTTCGTTACCAAATTTTAGGCCATTTTGTTTGAACACTATTTCAATGTTAAAACAGTAATTTAAACTAAATTTTTCAAGACCAAATTTGTGTACTCTGTTCAACATCAAATTAATGTAAAAGATATCTTTAAAAATATTTTATAAATAATTATTTAATTAATATTAATTAATTTATTCAACTTACCATAATATTATTAAAAATAATTAGTAATATTTATAAAAAAAATTAATAATTACTCTCATAATTTTTTTTACAAAATGTTATTTTAATTAATTTTTTAACTAATTTTTTAATTAATTATTTTCACTTAATTTTTATCAAACTAATTATTTGTTCACCTAATTATTTATTCATTTTATTTTTTCAACTAATATTTTAAATTAAGCAAATTATTTTTTTCATAAATATTTTTTCATTTAATATTTTAATTAATTTTCTCACCTTCTTTACACCAAATTAGAGCTGGCCACCAGTTTTAGTGCCCATTGGAGATAAATCTCGTGAGCTCCAGAGCTGCGTGCGTCTATAAGTACACACCACATCTATGAGCTTCAGAATGACGTTCTTTCCATCCATTCCACTTGCCGTCCACTGAAAGCCAATTTCTCAACAAGGAGCAACAATGTCTGACCAAGTCCCTTCTTCTTCGCAGTGCAACCTGGGAATGTTACTGCTCGACGGCATTACCTCCTCCACCACCTACACCAAAGCCCAGAAACAATGGCGAGTCGCTTATATTGCCATCCACTTTACCCTCTCCCTTGCCAGAGACTCTTCTTCTGTGCCTTGCAAAACCAGCCAACACACCAGAGCCTTCAAGCGATGGCGCCTCGCTTACACAGTCATATCGATTTCCCAAGCCATGCTCTCTCATGTCAGGCAGAATATTGTACTCTATCCCCCTCCTCCTCCTCCTCCTCCTATATGTACCATTGTTGAAATTGAAGAAACTGTTCAACCTCCTCATATACTTGAGATTGGAGATGATGTTGATGGGGCTTGTTCTTCGTTCCGCAACATCGACCAAGCAAGACTCACAGAGATGGTGAAGGAGAAGGACCTGAATGAGCTTTCTAGATTTGGGGGGATCAAGGGTCTCGTCAAGGCTCTTCAGACTCACCCGGAAGACGGGACCAGTGGAGACGACCGCGATGTCAGCCTGAGGCAGAGAACGTTCGGTTCCAACACCTACCACAAGCCGCCCCCGAAAGGGCTCGGCTTCTTCGTGGTGGAGGCTTTCAAGGACACCACAATTCTCATCCTGCTGGGATGCGCTGCCCTTTCTCTTGGCTTTGGCATCAAAGAACACGGCGCCGGAGAAGGGTGGTACGAGGGTGGCAGCATATTTGTAGCCGTCATCCTAGTTGTTGGTGTATCTGCGCTTAGTAACTTCAGGCAGGAGAGGCAGTTTGACAAGCTATCGAAGATAAGTAGCAACATCAAGATTGAAGTTGCAAGAGATGGACGGCGGCAAAAGATCTCCATCTTTGATACTGTGGTGGGAGATGTCGTGTTTCTGGCAATTGGGGACCAAATTCCGGCTGATGGGCTGTTCCTCAAGGGGCATTCCTTGCAAGTCGATGAATCCAGCATGACGGGAGAGAGCGATCACGTAGAGGTAGATAGCGGTCAGAACCCGTTCTTGCTCTCTGGTTCTAAAGTGGTAGATGGTTATGCTCAGATGCTCGTGACATCTGTTGGGATGAACACCGCCTGGGGCAAGATGATGAGTTCCATAACCCAGGATTCCAATGAACAAACACCATTACAAGCCAGGCTTGACAAACTGACCTCATCGATCGGGAAGGTAGGCCTCGCTGTAGCTTTCCTAGTTCTATTAGTTCTGTTAATTCGATATTTCACAGGAAACACGGATGATGAGAATGGAAATAAGGAGTTTACCAGTGGCAGAACAGACGTAAATGATGTGTTCAATTCTGTTGTAAATATGGTAGCCGCTGCAGTTACTATTGTGGTGGTTGCAATTCCAGAAGGCCTCCCGTTGGCGGTC
This sequence comes from Diospyros kaki, assembly GCA_036245055.1. NCBI lineage: Eukaryota > Viridiplantae > Streptophyta > Magnoliopsida > Ericales > Ebenaceae > Diospyros > Diospyros kaki. The sequence goes on along the minus strand of BSEG01000002.1, from coordinate 1,958,964 downwards.
ACGCTCACGCTTGCTTACTCCATGAAGAGAATGATGGCGGATCAGGCGATGGTCAGGAAGCTCCCGGCGTGTGAGACCATGGGCTCGGCCACCGTAATCTGCACAGACAAAACGGGTACATTAACAATGAATCAAATGAAAGTTACCAAGTTTTGGCTGGGCAAAGAAGAGCTAGTAGTAGAAGACTATCCTGGATTAATTTCCCCTGAGGTCCTTGAACTGTTCCACCAAGGAGTTGGCTTGAACACCACTGGTAGCATATATAAACCAGTTTCAGGGTCTATCCCTGATTTTTCTGGTAGTCCAACGGAAAAGGCAATTCTCTCTTGGGCTGTCCTGGAGCTGGGTATGGACATGGAAAAACTGAGGCGAAGCTGTAGCATTCTCCACGTTGAAACCTTTAATTCTGAGAAGAAACGAAGCGGAGTCTCAATAAGGAAGACGGCTGATGGCAGTATTCATGTGCACTGGAAAGGTGCTGCTGAGATGGTGCTGGCAATGTGTTCAAATTACTGCCAGAGCACAGGCGCAATCACGTCAATAGATGAAGAAAGGATGCAATTTGAGACAATAATCCAAGGAATGGCTGCGAGCAGCCTCCGATGCATTGCTTTTGCTCATAAGCAAGTTTCGGAGGAAGATATGCAAAACATTGGAGATGGAAAAGCCTACACAAAGCTAATAGAAGACGATCTGACGTTGCTAGGGATAGTTGGACTGAAAGATCCATGTAGACCAGGGGCGAAAAGAGCAATTGAGGTTTGCAGGTCTGCAGGAGTTCACATTAAAATGATAACGGGAGACAATTTATTTACGGCAAAAGCTATAGCCACAGAATGTGGAATTCTTGAGCCTAAGCAACAGGTTAACAGTGAAGAGGTGGTGGAAGGAGTTCAGTTTCGAAACTACACCGATGAAGAGAGAATGAGGAAGGTGGATCTGATCCGCGTCATGGCAAGATCGTCCCCATTCGACAAGCTTTTGATGGTTCAATGCTTGAAACAGAAGGGTCATGTGGTTGCAGTCACCGGAGATGGTACAAATGATGCACCTGCACTCAAAGAAGCAGATGTGGGACTTGCCATGGGAATCCAGGGCACCGAGGTGGCCAAAGAGAGCTCAGATATTGTCATATTGGACGATGATTTTGCCTCTGTGGCCACCGTTCTGAGGTGGGGACGGTGTGTTTATAACAATATCCAAAAGTTTATCCAATTTCAACTTACCGTAAATGTTGCAGCTCTTGTGATCAATTTTATTGCAGCAGTTACTTCCGGTGACATTCCCCTAACAGCGGTTCAATTGTTGTGGGTAAATCTCATCATGGATACCTTGGGTGCTCTGGCCCTAGCTACCGAGCGGCCAACAGATGAGCTGATGCACCGCAAGCCTGTGGGTAGGACTGAACCCCTCATAACAAACATTATGTGGAGAAACCTTATAGCACAAGCACTGTTCCAGATAGCCATACTTTTGACCTTACAGTTCAGGGGCAAGTCAATCTTCAATGTGAGTGAGGCAGTAAAGAACACTCTTATCTTCAATACTTTTGTCCTTTGCCAAGTTTTCAATGAATTCAATTCAAGGAACCTGGAGAACTGGAACGTATTCACAGGTCTTCATAAGAACCAACTATTTATTGGAATTGTTGGAATAACGATTTGTCTTCAGATTGTGATGGTAGAGTTCCTGAAGAAATTTGCAGACACAGAAAGATTGGATTGGTGGCAGTGGCTGATTTGCACTGCTATTGCTGCTGCATCGTGGCCAATAAGTTGGGTTGTGAAACTAATTCCTGTCCCAGAGAAACCATTTTTCACCTATATCAGAGGTTAGGGATCCAAAATGACGAGGAGTGCACAAGCACACCTAACATAAGCCCGTATCAGAGACTTGAATTACACGAGCCACTGCAGAAATTATGTTAAAAAAATGATGAATACACAGGCCATCCAGAAAACAACGTTTCGACACCTGCTTTGACCACCTGCATGGAGAGATAAAACCCTAAGAATGGCAGGAAAAATTAGCATTTCCTAACTGGTACCTGCATGCAGAGATGAGAAGTAATCTACTTTGCCAGACAGAGGGGCTTACCAAAGGGGGTCAAAAAGACCAAACTGCCATCTCCCAAGTTCTAAATTTACAAAATCTGCCATTGCATGCTGCTCTCTCTTCTCTCTCTTCCCATGGCCGTCGATGTAACTTTCGTTACCTTTGCCTTGCCACCTCGTCGACTGCGACTGCATCCTCCCTCCACCGAGGATGTAGTGGCAGTCGACAAGACGATGGCAGCGAGAAAACAACGGCGAGTCGGCAAGGCAAAGGCAATAGCAGTTGCATCGGCGGCCATGGAAAGGGAAAAAGGAGAGAGTAGCGGACAATGGTAGATTTTACAAATTTGCAACTTGGGCGAGAGTAATTTGGTCTTTTTGACCTCCTTCGGTAAGTCCATCGGTGCACCTGTCAAGTAATGTAGCATTGCTCTAGAGATAAAACCTGCATGGCAGGAAAATTTGCATTACCTAACTGGCAAAACCATTGTTGGAACCTGCATGGACGAAAAAACCCTGATGGTGGGGGAAATTTGCATTTCCTAATTGGAAAGCCACTGTTGGTTTGGGCTTCGTCACCATCGCAAAGTTCTATTATATATTGGATTGGGCATCACAGGTTCAGGATGCGAAAATAGTCTCCTGATCCAGTAGCAAGTTGCTATTCCTCTGGTCACTGGCTGCAGAGAAGACTATAACTTTCTTATGGACCAAGTTAGAATTTAAATGAACTCCCGTTGTATAGGCCAGCAATTTTATAGCTGCAATATCTTATTTTGTTGAGTCTGCCACGACCTAGGACCTTAAATAGTATTTTCATTCTTGCTAGTTTTCTTGTTTATAGCCCTCAAAGGAGGAGGGGTTTAGGGCATGTACACTATTGTATCAGCCAATACTAGAAGGTAGAGAGTTTTCAAATTACTAACAGACCTCAAAGGAGGAGGGGTATGGGAGTGTTCTTACCATTTTGTTGGTCGCATGATAGACATGCTGGATAGCTGTCAAATCTCTGCACTGTGAACATGAAGCAAGAAGAAGAGAGAAGGCTGGGAGGCTACGTGGTTTATCCTCCATAGTATACCATTCATTCATATTCTTCTATCTGCGATCATGACAGAAATAGATTCTCAGTTTGATATTCATCAGTTTTAACCTATTTGCACTATCATATTGATGAACCATAATAAGACAATGTGTTACTGACAATGATTTCTTGTTTTTTATCCTTTCTTTATAGAAATATTCTTGATTAAATGTTTACTGGCAAGTTGTGCGAGCAAAAATAGGTGTCAAAATTTTGAAGGAGTTGCCAAAATTTTGCATCTAGTTATCCTTGAGTTTTTTCTTTCCCCAGCATTTGATGTTCCTATATTTATACATATTTTTTTATTTTTAACCAATACTTTACCCATGAATAACTTTATTTGTAGATTGGATAACCTTCTTAAAACTTGTGCTGTTAAAGGTTCCGAGCGATAAAGGAGCGAGGTTACAATATATAGCTGTCAACTAGTTTAAAACCCTCAGATCAACATCGTGAATAGTAGCCAAGTGAGAGAAACGAGGCAGAACAAGACCCAATAAATAATGGTAAAAGATATGGCCATGAAAAAAGAGCTAGAGGACTAGAATTCACATAACTAACCTCGCTTAATGAGATTATGGGCTGTGATTGTTATTGTTGTTGTACTTCACCCATGAACACTCAACTCAATGGAGTCCAGTAGAACATCATAACTTAATAAAAAAACAACTTAGACAAAGTTGTTCTTTCTTCTACAACAATAACCCAAACAAATGTCCTCCATTGCAAATAAGGCAAAAGTAATGCTGTGTCAATGTATGTATTTTATTGCTAAACAATGGTAATTGTAACCATATCCTTGTCTTCCCTACCCTCCTCCCCCCCCCCCCCACCCCCACACACACACACACAAAAAAGATGATTAAAAAAACAGGAACAACTACAACCACAACAAAGTGGAATAGGCTGAGATACATGAAAGGATAAAACACTTGCGATGACTACTAGGATGAAGCAGGAGAGAATCAATCGAATAAACAAAGATCTTGCATGAAAAGAATGATTGAAATTATCTATAAAAAGTCTGAACTTAAAATGAGGAGAATAACATAAGCAGCCAATGATATAAATCAAGCTAATTTGCAATGATCGCATATTGTACCATTCCTATTCTTATCTAACAAAATTACAAGAAGAAAGGATTGCTTTGATAAGTAGACAAACATGGAGTTGTCGAAAGACTTAGTTGAGTATCCAGTCTGACCATTTACAGATATGAAGAAGTGTAGAAACATTTTCAACAATTTAATTTCTGTATGTGGATGCTTAATGACAATTGCTCCAGGATGTATAGTATAAGGAGAACGATGAGCTTCTTCTAGGATCTTCTGCCTAATGTCCCCGTCATTAGGCACACAAATTCGTCCACAGAACAATAGCAAATCGTCGTCCCTCTGACCGTACCCCAATGGTCCAAACCTCACCATGTTAACCATGATCTCGCCAAGCTCCACATCCTGACGTTGTCGATCTCGAATCTGATCCTCTAGATCTGAATGGATACTCATGGCAGCACAATAGTGGGTAGGATTGTCCGGTGACACTAAGATGATAAGATCACTCATCTGCTCCAATAAAAACCACTCTTGCACCATCATAGTTGCAACTAATGCTCCACGGCGACTTAAAGCGTCTGCTATCACATTAGCTTTACCTGGGTGATAAATGATCTCACAGTCATAGTCTTTGAGCAGTTCTAACCAACGACGTTGTCTCATATTGAGTTCTTTCTGCAAAAAGAGGTACTTAAGGCTCTTATGATCAGTGTATATCTGGACTCTCTCACCATAAAGATAATGCCTCCAAATCTTCAAAGCAAACACTACGACCGCTAACACCAGATCATGGGTAGGATAATTTTCTTCGTGCCTCTTCAACTGTCTGGACGTATAAGCATTCACTCGGTCGTCTAACATCTAAACACACCCTAGCCCTGCATATGAAGCATCATTGTATACAGTAAATAACTCACTGCTCCTGGGTATCGACAGTACTGGCGCCGAAGTCAAACGCCACTTCAATTCCTGGAAGGATCTTTCAGAAGACTCGTCCCAAATAAATCTGACGCCTTTCCTTGTCAATTTCGTCATCGGTGATGCCAATCGCGCAAAGCCTTCTATGAACCGTCAATAATACCTGGCAAGACCAAGAAAACTTCGAACCTCAGTCGCTCTCATCGGTCTCGACCAATCCATCACGGCTCTGATCTTCTCTGGATCTACTGAGATACTCTCACCTAAGACCACGTGTAGAAGGCTTGGAGAGAAGGCTGGATGGGACGTTAGTCCAGATGCGAGAAGACATGGCACAAATGAGAGAGGAACTTGAGATGCAACTTCAGCAATTCATGCTGATGTTCACTCGCCAAAATTCGATGAGTATGGCCCCTGAATTCTCTCCTAAAGATAGAACCGAGCCTCTCTTAAGGAATAATAGAACATACATCGACCAGAGACCCCTGATATAGGAGGAGAACAAGATGGGGAGGGGGAGATAATGCTGCACAGGGGTCGTATGGAGCAAGCCCCATGACAACAACTAAGGTTTCCCATGCCCCGAATGGAGATACTCATCTTTGAAGGAGATAACCCGCGCTGATGGGTGAGGAAATGCAAAAGGATGTTCGAATGGTATGACATCCCGGAGGGTAGAAGGGTGTCCTTAGCTGCCGCTTACTTTGACGATGTAGTAGATGTATGGTATCAAGGGTGGACTAGTGTAAGGAACCATCCTACATGGGGAGAGTTTGCTGAGAAATTATGTGAGAGGTTCGGGGAAAGAAGTATGTCTGATATTGTCGAAGAATTCAACAAACTCAGACAAGTGGGGGAGTTGAAAGCTTATCTGAAAAGCTTTGAGGAGCTTAGATCTCTTATGAGCAGTCATGACCCTCATCTCTTGGAGGCCTACTTCATGTCCAGTTTTTTGAGTGGTCTAAGTGAGGACCTAAGGCATATGGTCAAAATGATCAGACCACGAATAGTGGAACAAGCAGTAGAGTGTGTGAGACTGCAGAAGATGGTGGTGGAGGCCTTGATGAAGAAGTAAAGGCAACAAAGTAAGGCTAAAGCGACAGGGACCTCTCATCAAGGAGGCAAAGGATTTAACTAAGAGTGGGCAGTTAGTAATCTCGGAGCTAAACCGTCAGGAGTACCTCACACCATGGGGAGGTTTAACGAACAAAGGAGGCCGCCAGGTATGTGCTTCAGGTGCGGGGATAAGTACTTCCCAGGACACCAATGTAGGAGACAAATTCTCCTACTGGAAGGAGATCCAGGAGAAGCAATAGAAGGTGGAGAAGAAGCTGAGGAGTGTGAAGAGTTGGGGGAGGAAGACAATGGGGAAATATCACTCCACGCGTTAAAAAGGGTGACTAACAACAAGATAATTAAAGTCGAAGGGAAGGTGAGCGAAAATAGTCTGATGATCTTGATAGATAGTGGAAGCACCCATAGCTTCCTTGATGAAGGCACTGCGAGGAGACTGAGAAGCCCCATCTCGAATACTCCACCCCTTAGTGTGACAGTGGCTAATGGGGGTAGAGTGATTAGTAACTCGGTCTGCCCAAGGTTTAACTGGGAGATGCAAGGAGAAGAGTTCGAAGATGAACTCAGGCTTCTGTAACTGGGGGGCTGTGATGTGGTTCTAGGGGTTGACTGGATAAAGGAAGTTAGCCCCGTCAATTTCGACTTTAATCGCATGGAAGTATCTTTTGAAAAAAAAAAAAGGGGAAAAAGATGGCACTCAAAGGAGGAAGAGAAACTGGGGCCTGCAAGATGATGACAAGAAGGAGCCTACAACGAGTCTTTCGGAATAAATGGAGTAAGTTGGCTCAATTGTTTTCGATTATAGCAATGGAGGAAGGGCAGGAGAAACTGAGGATCAGGGAGCTCACCTTGTCCATCAGCAACAATCACAGAAAAGTTGGGCAGATACACTCTAGCCACCTTATTGATGAATTGTTGGTGGAATTTGGGGACTTATTTGCTGAACCTAATACCCTACCTCCCACCCGAAACTTAGACCATTCTATCAACCTCAAACCAGACTCTGAACCAATAAACATCAGGGCTTACCGATATTTGCCAACACAGAAAACAGAGATCGAAAAGATGGTAAAAGAGATGCTAAACCAATCCTTTATAAGGCCTAGCCACAGCCCATTTGCCTCACTAATCCTTCTAGTCAAGAAGAAGGACGGATCTTGGCGTTTTTGTGTAAACTACCAACAATTGAATGCCCTCACCATAAAAGACAAATTTCCCATACCTTTGATAGAAGACCTAATGGATGAGCTGCATAATGCCACCATTTTCTCCAAGCTAGACCTTAGATCAGTCTATCACCAAATCAAAATGAAAGCTAAAGATGTCCACAAAACTGTCTTTAGAACTCACCATGGGCATTTTGAATTTTTGGTGATGCCCTTTGGACTTACCAATGCACCGGCTACCTTTCAATCTCTCATGAATCAAATATTTGAACCCTATTTGAGAAAATTTGTATTAGTCTTCTTTGATGACATTATTGTTTACAACCCAAACCTTGAACAACACCTATCCCATCTCAAAACTACCCTAGAAGTCCTCAAATCCAACCAACTTTTCATAAAAAGGTCTAAGTGTTGCTTTGGCCAAGATCAGGTGGAATATTTGGGCCATATAATATTAAGGGAGGGAGGGAAGGAGGGAGGACAAACCCAAGGAAAGTAGAGGCCATAGTCAACTGGCCCAAACCCACGAACTTGAAGGCTCTAAAGGGATTCCTCGACCTCATGGGATATTATAGATGGTTTGTTAAGGGTTATGGCATCGTCAGTCGCCCCCTAATTGATTTGTTGAAGAAGGGGAATTTTAAGTGGGGTGGGGAGGCTGAAGCAGCCTTCGAGAAGCTTAAGGAGGCGGTGAGCACAATGCCGACTTTAGGGTTATCAGACTTTAATGAACCTTTTATACTGGAGACAGATGCTTGTGGAGTTGGTGTAGGGGCAATCCTAATGCAGAAGGGGAGGCCCCTAGCATTCTTAAGCTAGGTTTTGAGCGCTAGGCACTTAGGGTTAAGCATATATGAGAAGGAATTTCTAGCAGTCTTAATGGCAGTCGAGAAGTGACGACATTATCTAGAAGGAGGTAGATTCATCATCAAAACAGATCATGAAAGCCTAAAATTTTTACTACAACAGAAGTTATAAACTCAACTACAAAAGAGGGGTATGGCCAAGCTAATGGGACTCGATTATTCCATACAATACAAGCAAGGCAAGGAAAATATAGCTGCAGATGCACTATCAAGGTGTCAAAAGGAAGGCAGTTTGGCAACCATTACTAAAATAGTCCTTGAATGGTGTCAGGAAGTGATTGACAACTATGCCGACGATGAGCAAGTTAAGGAGCTAATGGAAAGGTTGGTGATTGAACCTAATGGGGCTGGAAACTATACTCTAACGGAGGGAATGTTGAGGTTTAAAGGCAGGCTTGTCATAAGGAACAAGGGAGACCTTAAGCAAAGAATTTTACAGTCATTGCACGACTCACCCGTGGGAGGGCACTTGGGGATCCAAAATACCTACCTTAGAGTTAAGCAGTTGTTTTATTGGCCCAAGATGAAAGTGGAAGTAAAGAACTTTGTGTTAGCATGTGATATATGCAAGAGATGTAAACTGGAGAATGTGGCTTACCCTGGTCTCTTGCAACCTCTACCAGTGCCGGATCAAGCTTGGGTTAGTGTAACTATGCACTTTATCAAGGGGCTACCTAAATTAGAAGGGAGGGTATTTTGGTTGTAGTGGATCGGTTCACGAAGTTCGCACAGTTTATAAGGCTGGCTCACCCTTACACTGCCAAGGAAATGGCTAGAATGTTTATGGACAAAATAGTAGCACAACATGGAGTGTCGAGCAGCATCGTATCAGACTGTGATAAGGTGTTCACAAGCCACTTTTGGCAAGAATTGATGGGATCTATAGGGATTAAGCTCAACATGTCAACGGCATATCACCCCCAAACAGATGGGTAAATTGAGAGAGTCAACCAAGTGCTAGAAACCTACATAAGATGCATGTGTATACAGCAGCCCAAACACTGGCATAAGTGGTTAGCATTGGCACAGTGGTGGTATAATACCACCCACCACACATCCCTAAAAATGTCCCCATTTGAGGCATTGTATGGATGCCCACCATCGTTGTTACCTGCCACCGGAGGACATGCAACAAAGATATCAGTGGAAGAATACTTACAGCAAAGGAGGGTGGTCTTACAACAATTGAAGCAAGAGTTGGCATCGGCCTGGAATAGGATGAAGCAGTATGCTGACAAAAGAAGAAGTAACCGGGAATTTGAAGTGGAGAAAAGGTGTATCTAAAGCTAAGATACCCTCACTTGAAGGCCTTCAATCAAGGGCCAGTATCCAAGTTGAGCCCCCGGTACTTTGGATTGTTCAGCATAGCAGAAAAAATAGATAAGGTGGCTTACAAGCTCCAACTACCCGAAGGCACTCACATACACCCTGTCTTCCATGTATCCTTGCTAAAGTGATCAACCAAGGTAGAGCTAGTAGATACAGTCTTATCAGCACCGTGTAAGGGTAAGGAAGGTCCCATGGAACCAGAAGCTATTATAGACAGAAGGGTGGTACGAAACCAAGGGGTCCCTCTAATCGAAGTGTTGGTGAAATGGAAACAAGGGAGTAACAAGGACAACACATGGGAATATCTACCAGGTCTACTCCAATGTTTTCCAAGGGTAGCGAGCCTTCTTAGCATTTCTTGAGGACAAGAAATGTTTTAAGGGGGGAGTTCTTAGCATTTCTTGAGAACAAGAAATGTTCTATGGCTACTTTTTGCATTTAATTTCAATCTTATTTCTGTTTATTCATATGCACTGCTATATTTCTTTATTGCATTTATATTCTAGCTAACTGATTCTGTTAGGGGTAGAAGGCCACGTGTAAGGCCTTAGGAAAAGACAAAATAGTCTGTTGTAACCGCTTGGAGGGGAAGGATCTGTTGCATCCACTCCCACACCATGCGTCTATATGTACTCCTCCCATTCCACGGGATAAGGCATGAAAAGATTGAATACAAAATTATTCTGTTTCTCTCTATCTCTTTCTCTCTCGCCTCGCTCAGTTCTCTCTCTACTCCCTATGTTCTTTCTACCTTCCTACCCGATTCTTTCTGTTATTTCCCTTTTAAATCACCGAGCCCAGGAAAGCTCATTGTCACTGTTGTCTAGGACAGTGACAGTGTTCTTTGACGATATCCTCATTTATAATTCCTCATTCGATCAACATTTGAATCACTTGAGAACCACCTTTGAAGTCCTCACGTCCACTTGGGACATTTGATTTCAAAAGAAGGGGTTAGTACTAACCCTAAGAAGGTGGAAGCCATGGTAGCTTGGCCAAAACCAAAAACAGTCAAGAAGTTGAGAGGGTTCCTTGGATTAATCGATTACTACCGATGGCTTGTTAAGAATTATGGAATTATTAGCAAATCGTTGACTAAGCTTTTGAAGAATGAGGGATTTAATTGGGGGCCAGAGGCAGAAATAGCTTTTGAAAGGCTAAAAGAAGCAGTAAGTGGGTAGCTATTCTTGGACTACCAGATTTCAACAAGCCCTTCGTCTTAGAAATCGATGCCTGTGAAATAGGACTTGGAGCGGTGTTGATGTAGAAGGGTAGGCCATTGGCTTTCCTCAGCTAGGCCCTAGGTCCTAGACATATGGGGCCTAGCATTTATGAAAATGAGTTCTTGGTTGTGTTAATAGCTGTGAAAAAATGGAGACATTATTTGGAAGGGGGTAAATTTATCATCAAGACAGATTGTGAGTTTAAAATTTCTTTTACAACAGAAATTGCACACCCAACTTCAAAAGAAAGGGATGTCCAAGCTGATGGGATTATATTACAGTATTCAATACAAAACGAGGAAAGAGAATGTGGTTGTGGATGCCCTCTCTAGGTGCCATGAGGAAGGAAGATTGAACACAATTACAACCTTAGTTCCTAGGTGGTGCTAAGAGATCATAGCCAGCTATGAAGGGGATGAGAAGGTAAAGGCCTTGTTGGAAAAGGCGACCGTCAACAGAGAGAAAAGAGATGAATATTCCCTAGTGAGAGGTATGTTGAGATACCAAGGAAGGCTGGTGGTAGGAAACAATGGTGAACTCAAGAGAAAGATAATACAGTCCCTGCATGAGTCTGCAATAGGAGGACACTTAGGGGTGCAGAATACCTACCTTAGAGTGAAGCAGCTATTCTTTTGGCCTAGACTCAAAACAAAAGTGAAGGAATTTGTAGCAGCTTGTGACACCTGCAAGCGGTGCAAGAGTGAAATTGTGGCTTACCCGAGTCTTTTGCAGCCATTGCCCATTCCAGACCAAGCATGGGAAAGCTCATCTATGGATTTTATTGAAGGGCTACCAAGGTCAGAAGGTAAGGACAACATCTTGGTGGTAGTCAATAGGCTGACCAAATTTGCACATTTTATAAGACTCGCACACCCCTTTGCAGCCCAATATGTGGCTAGAATTTTTCTGGATCAAGTGGTGAAAATGCATGGGGTTCCTAAGACCATAATATCAAACCAAGATAAGATTTTTACCAATATTTTGTGGCAAGAGCTCATGAGAGCATTGGGAACAACGTTGAAAATGTCAACAGCCTACCATCTGCAAACGGATGGCCAAACAGAAAGGGTTAATCAAAGCTTAGAAACGTACTTGAGGTGTGTGAGTTTCCTACATCCTAAGAGCTAGCACAAGTGGTTATCCTTGACCCAGTGGTGGTACAATTCCAATGACCACAAATCCCTTAAGATGTCCCCATTCGAGGCTTTATTTGGGTACAAATTGCCTATTTTACCAGTAGTGGGAAATTATTCAACAGTGGCCACCGTGGAGAAATATATGCAGCAGAGAATAAGGGTTTTACAGCAGCTAAAAAGGGAGTTAGCTTCAACCCAGAATAGGATGAAGCAATTTTTAGACTGCATGAGTGAGAGGAACTTTGCTGTGGGAGAAGAGGTGTATTTGCAGCTAAGGTACCCTCATTTGAAGTCTATATCTCAAGGGCAAGTGTCATAATTGCTAAGATTGGGCAAGTGGCCTATTGATTGCAACTTCCAGTGAACTCTCACATCCACCTAATATTCCATGTTTCCCTTCTGAAGAAGCTGGTAGGAACACAAGGGGTGAGCCTTTCCTTACCTACATTGCCTAAGGAGATTCGTAAGACTTTGGAATCGGAGGCTATAGTGGACAAAAGGGTCATATACAAGCAGGGAGCACGCCTTATTCAAGTTGTAGTCAAGTGGTAAGATGGAGCAATTGAGGACAGCACTTGGGAATACCTTCCTAATTTACTCAAGCAGTTTCCCAGATCGGCCAATCGTCTTAGCATTTCTTGAGGACAATAAATTTTAAACAAGGGGAGAGATGTCACGCTATGATCTTGACCTTAGGAAACATATTTCAATTTCTTAAATTTTGTTTCTTTTATTACTGTAATTTCCTTACTATTATTTCTATTTACTGCTATAATTCCCATTCTGTTAGACGTTGTTAGCCTAGGGAATCCACGTGCATGTGGATTTAGCAGGCAGAGACGGTTACAACCGCCTAACTGTAAGGAATCTTCCTTGGCAGGCTGTATAAATCGTTCCCTACCAATTTCCTTGAATTTTCAATGAAGAATATCGGCACATTTTATTCTCTCTCTCTCTCTCTCCTTCATCCTTCCATCTGTTCATTACTCTGTTTCTTTAGAAACATCTTCCCATTCATACCAAATAGGAAGAGGGACAACTGTCAGGCTTAGGCTGTGAAATGGAGTTCCTTGTTTATAGATAACCCGCTTGTCAATTATGGTTGTTGGTTCCATAGGAATGTTGCATGAAGATGGTAGTGAGGATAGAGGAGAACTCACTCGACTTGACCCCCATCGACTTCTTTAGTAGTGAGATGTGGAACACCGGATAGATCTTGGAGTCCTCTAGTAACCGCAGTTGATAGGAAACATTCCCGATTCTGGTAGTGATGGGATAAAGGCCATAGAATTTGGGGCTCAACTTAGAAATTGGTCGTCCCTGCAATAATTCCTTAAGGTGTCCATGCTTGAGCTTTAAGTACACATGATCCCCAACAACAAACTCCCGTTTGCTCCTTCTTCTGTTCACAAATTGTTTCGTGCGATTCTTGGAGGTGGCTAACTCCTTCCTTAACAATTGTAAGACCTACTGCCTTTGTTGCAGATAGGCATCCATTACTGCCACTGTAGTTGAGTCTTTGATAGCTAGAAGCAGTGTTGGTTTATACCCATATAGAGCCTCAAAATGAGACATTTTGATGAAACTATGATGGCTTAAATTGTACCACCACTAAGCTAAAGCCATCCATTTGTGCCACCCTTTAGGTTATAGGAAACATATGTATCATAAGTAGGTCTCAAAACATTGGTTTACTCTCTCCGTTTGGCCAATAGATTCAGGATGGTAAGTAGTCGATATATGTAATTTGGTTCCTAGGGCTCTCATCAACTTTTTCCATAATAGGCTTGTAAAGATTTTATCTATTTCCAACACAATTGATTGAGGGGTCCCATTCAACTTAACCACTTGGTCTAGGAAGAGACCACCCTTCATGAACCTATGGTTTCCCTAGGGTTTCAACAGAGAATTAGGGTCAAATTTAAGAAGAATTTGGGCATAATTAGAGAAAATGGGGGAAAACAGAAGGAGAATAGGGAGAATTAGAGAGAATCAGAAGAAAGAAAGAGAGGAAGGGAAGCTAAGGGAGAGAAGAGATAGATCCGAGAGTTTGGAGGGAGAAAATGAGAAGATTCAATTGATATATTTCTCCCCTATCCTCCCATTTTGTTCCTACTAGGTTTGCAGTTTCATCCTCTTCACCTTCCAATAAAAGTAGTTGTCTCCTGCATTGATGTCTGGGTTAGTATTTGTCTCCTCATTGGAAACACAACCCTGCTTACTTTCTCTGCTCTATAAGCCTTCCTCCTTGTGCTTGCATTGGGTTGGCTGCGAGTAGGGTGAGAATTCCCTTAGAACCCTGGCCACCCTTTCCAGACTCCTCATTGAGCCCTTTGCTTACCAGCTATCAATTGTTAGTACCCACTCCCTTCATCTACATTCTCTACTTCCTCATTAAGGTCTCCATCAGTAACTCTTGTAATCGAGCACTTTTTGCCACTTGTATAATTGTCCTTAGTTGTAACATCTTCACAATCGGCCTCATTTCATCACTTAAGTTGCTCATGAAACTCGAAACAAAATATTCCTCTGTCAAGTGAGGGTTATGGATTATCATCAACAAGGTACTCCTCAAACTTGAGCTGGTAAAGATTGGACCAACCTTCCTGTTTAAGCTTGTTGAATTCTTCAACCATATCTCTCATACTTCTGTTCCCAAACCTTTCACACAAGCCTTTTGCAAATGCCATCCATTGGCAACCCTCCTTATCCTGGATCCACCTTTAGAACCAAGCGTCTCCCATGTTATTGAGGTAGGCAGAGGCCAACATGACCTTTTCCTAACCGGGGATGTTATATATAGAGAACATTTACTCACAACGTCTCACCCACCATCTCGGATTCTCCCCATCAAACAACGGTATCTCCATCGTCAATATAGGGAAATTGAGCTGATTGCGCGCAACCTAGTTGCCTTGCCTCTTATCTATAGGGTTTTCACCTATAGTCTTCGAATCAACCTCCATTTTCGATTATCCCACTAGTCGGTTGCCCGTCCCTTGCCCGAGGAGGATCGAATCAAACCTCTCTCTTGGAGGAAATTTAGGAGAGAGCCTTACCTGGTGTTGGCTGGAAAAGATCCTCATAAATTATTGCATCTAATCCCTTCATCACATACTCTACTTGCACAATTGATTGCACATCTGATCTCGCAGCAGGTTGCTCTACTCGTGGCTCTCCTCCCACCACCATTCTATAGCATCGTCAATCCTCTTCTCCAGCACTAATTCCACTAATGACTCCAACAACCCCATCCTAATCTACATATCCGCCACCACCGCTGTAACTTCTTGTAATTGAGACTTCATCTGCTTCATTCTTGTTCCGTCAACCATTGAGAGGAAGTCGTAAGAGAACACCATCCAAAAACGTACCAAAATGTCAAATCCAAGAATCTGACAAGGAAAACTCTCACCAGGACGATGAGAATTCAGAAGAAGGGGGCAATTAAGGAAAAAGGTAGAGAGAATTAGAGAAAGAGAAGGATCGAGAGAGAGAAAGAAGAGAGGGTTTAGGCAAGAAAAGAGATCCCAATTATGGTATTAGATGATCTCAATTGGGTGTGGTCAATTGTATGTATACTGATCCAACACTCCATGTGGCACTAACTACTTGCCAAGTACAACCGCCCTAAGATCTTTTTAGGTACAGGTAATAGGAGCTATAGCCGCCCTACATACTGCTAGCTCATATATAATGTTACGGAAAAGTCTAGAGAGCCCGACGGGCTTACTGACCAGGTTACCGAAAGTGGGCAAAAAGACGAATTTGCCCCCACGCCCTACTCTCTTCTTTCCCCTCCCATATATTGCCCCAACCCTGCTTTCTCCTCTCCCCTCCCATGGCCGCCGATGTCGTCGCCTCACTGCCATCGCCACCTCTCCTCACATGCAGCGACTATCGGCAAGGTGAGGTGGCGATGGCAGCAAGGCGGCAGCCATGGGAGGAGAGAGGAGAAAGCAGGGGCACTGGCCCACTTTGTAAATTTGCAAAGTGGGCAGGGGCAAATTTGTCATTTTGCCCCCATTCGATGAGGCGCTCACTAGGGCTGTCTGCCCTGTAGAACGACTCTAATGTTACATGTATTACCCTTATTGCCCCTCGGTACATGACAGATCACTTGGATCTGCAATGAAATCATAAATAAGAAATTGTATTCAGAGAGCGTAATTAAGCTGTAGGCCAATTCTTCAAATTGAAGAAGATTCCCCATGCTAGGTTTAAACCCTAGATTCTCAGAAGAAAAGAGAGAAAGTATAAAGAAGATGAATACCTCGCAAGGGACTTGTTCTCGGCGCATCCTCCGACCATTCCTGATGATTGGCGGCCAATTCCTGGCTTCGCATTGCTTTTCCACTTCTTAATTCCACCACAAAAACTGATACCAGCCGCCGTCATGCCCGTCCGCCGCCGACATAACCCTCGTTCTTCTCTCTACGTCGTCCCAAGAGGAAGCCCTAGAAACCTGGGACGACGACGAGGGCTCACCGCCGTCGGGACCCCCCGAAATTTCGGTGGGATCCGCTGGAATCGCCATGGTCTCGCCGCCGCCAGTTCCCCTCACGAGAGCCAGCTACCAGACCCCAGCCAGATGATGCCGGATCCAGTCCTCATTCCAGAGGCGGGACTGAGTTTGTCGACAAGGCTGGTGAGGACACCGATAGAACGGTTCATTTCGCAGTGACTCGGACAATTTAGGCTTTTCGGGAGTCATGTCGACGCTGGTGATTGACGGAAACGGTGGCACCGGTAGCTCTCGCAACGTTGAGGGCGTCGCTGCAACCGAGGGTTCCGACAGCGAATCTGATAAATTCGTAATTCTCCCATGACATCTCATTCGAGCTGTGCCCCGAAAGTTGAAGCTTTTTGAATCCCACGGCAATAAAATACCGGTATTTTTTATAATTTTTTAATATAAGAAATTCAAGGAGTCCCTAATAGTATTTAGTTTAAACTATCCCACCTCCTTTAAAATTCACATCAAACCTTAAATATTAAAATCTATGGTCCGTTAAATATTGTTTAAGGTTTAAAGTTTTAAAATTTGAAGTTAATATTTTAAATTATTATTAAAAAATTTAACATCTTGAACACATGTCAAGTGAGATATTCCTTGAAATCTATAAAAAGAATTTATTGATTTGGTTTTAACGTAATTAAGTTTGAGGTATACAATTCAAGTCGAGTAGAGTTTATCAAAATTGAATCAATTTTAATTGAGTGAAACTTTAATAAGTAATTTATAAAATATTTTATTCATTTCTATCCTTAGTCAAATGATCCACTCTTAAAAACTCAATTCATGCGTGATTTTCTCTATTTTAGGTAGGTTTATTTATAATTTATTTCAAAATAATATATATTAAAACTTAAACTTTGCTCGTTTATTAAATAGGTTTAAAAATTAAAATTAACATTATTTATTTTATTCAATTAATGAATTTGAAAGAAGTTTAATTAAATAAGACTTTTAAGTAATTTATGAATAGTTTTATTTACTTATACCTTTATTTAGAGGGCTCGCCTTTAAAAGTTGATTTCATGGATGAATTTTTCTTTTTTGGGCAAGTGAATTGAAAACTTCATAATTTGTTTTGGTGACAATGACTTAATGGAATATAGTTAGTATTGGTCGTAGATATGCATTACGTGGTAAGAATGGCTTATAGAATATCGTTAAGTATTGGTAGATGAGCATCACGAATCATGTGTTGTATGCAAAATTTGGATGCCATCTATGATTTGGTCTTGCTAACTAATTTTGTGTACAAGCTTAGTGGTTGATTTGTTTTGATAGATTTGTGTGTTACGTTTCATAACAACCTTCACTTTATCATTTGGGACATAATGGATCTTATTATTACCTTTCAAATGAGAGCTAAAACATTTCAATTTTGTTGTTAAATTTTTATAAGTGTAAGTGTTGTTATTGAAAATATAAAAAAAATAAAATTTATAGTGCAAGAAACTCAAATTGAGGTAAAGTTGGGCAAAAGGGATGAGATGATCTACAAGTCGGGGAAAAGTGCTTAGTTATTGCCTAAAAAATAATTCGATCCATTATTTTAGGGGTCGTGCTACAGTGCCCGAATGGTTGACGCACGGGCTTACCGAAAGGATAAATCGCGATATTTTATTTAAATTTTGGTGAAAGAAAAGGCGTTGTCTCTGTCTTTGAAGTCTGTACCATATTTTGAAGTATGTTCCACATTAAGTCTCTCTCGATCGCTGTCTTACTTTGGCCGCCGGTTGCTCACAGATGTCACACGTAGCTCTCTCCATCGACGGCAAATGATAAAGTCGCACAGTGCCTTTTTCGCCTGCAAACGCTCACGCCAGTATAGCCACCAACGGCGACAATGTCGGACCTAGGTTAACTTCTTTCTTTTTTTATTCGCCTCTGTTTTGAGTATATGGATGCTTGCATTATTTTCTAGTATTTGTTCAACACAGCAAACCCCACCATCTGTTAATGGATGCCGCATTGTTCAAGTCTGCCGGATGAAGTGTCCGAGCGGACTTCATATCGGATGAAGCCCGCCAGTAATGAGATGAAGCCGGATGAATCCGGCGGACTTTATATGGTATGAAATCAGATGATGTCTGGCGGGCTTCATACCATATAAAGTCCGTCGGCGGACTTAATTTGATTAAGCCCGCCAGTTATTCATATCTGTGCTGTTTTGAAATTTGATTAAATTCTTCATGCGTTGAATAGGAGATCAATTTCCGAATTGTAATGAAGAGAATGTAGTTTCCAAGGATGATGAGATTGAAATTGAAGTTGGGGTGGACAATGAATGCACATCAGAGGCCAGTGAGATCATCGTGCCAACGGTTGGGATGAAGTTTAAAGACCACAACGAGATTTTTGAATTTTACAAAACATATGCTTATAGTGTGGGTTTCCCTGTTAGGAAAAGATCTTCAAGAAAAGATGATGATGGGTTGTTGAAGTATGTGACATTTGCTTGTAGTCGGGAAGGCTGGAGAACTGGGGATACAAGCAGTTCTTTGAGGCCTCAACCAACCATCCAAACATGGTGTTTTGCTAGGCTGACAGCTACGACAGATTTGAACGGAGCATAGCATATTAACAAAGTCATCTTGGAGCATAATCACCCTACAAGTCCTTCAAAATCTAGGCTTTATCGATGTAATCGACAATTGACTGAAAAGGTGAAACGAAAACTTGAAGTCAACGACATAGCTGGTATTCCTATGCATAAGAGTTACAACTCAGCTGTTGTTGAAGCTGGTGGATATGAGAATCTGCCATTTATAGAAAAGGATTGTAGAAATTATATTAATCAGATTAGGCGATTAAGACTTGGGGAGGGTGATGCAACTGCAATACAAGCATACTTTACAAAAATGCAAGCCCAATGTCCTAGTTTTTTCTCTAGTTTGGATTTGGACGATGATTGTCTATTGAAGAACGTGTTTTGGGCCGACAATAGGTGTAGACAAGCATACAAGGAATTTGGCGATGTTGTCACATTCGATACGACGTACTTGACTAATAAGTACGACATGCCGTTTGCCCCTTTTATTGGTGTCAATCATCATGGACAGTCGATGTTGTTTGGATGTGGGTTAGTATCCAATGAAGATACTAGGACTTTTGTTTGGTTGTTTCGGACTTGGCTTGAGTGCATGGAGGGTCAGGCCCCTGCTGGTATAATAACTGATCAAGATAGGGCCATGCAAAATGCCATTCAAATTGTTTTTCCGAACACAAGGCAAATATGGTGTTTATGGCACATATTGAAAAAGTTGCCTGAAAAATTTGGGGGCCATGCTCATAAGGCTGCAATACTTTCCGCCATGCATGAAGTTGTTTACGAATCACAAACTGCTGAAGAATTTGAACGGGGTACAATAACTGATCAAGGAAGGTATGTTTTAGGCGTCTGTTATGTACTTGAACTATCAAATGTTGGTATATAATGGTTGAGACTTTTTTTGCCTAGGTACCTTCGAACAAAAGTAAAGGAAAGATGACAATGCAACAGGGAACACAACCCACTGAATGCCTAACACAAGCATTAGTCAATCCAGCGCAAACCCCACTAACTTATGAACAACAGTTGATGGTGTGTGATTTTTGTGTTGTTTTTCTTTTCTATACTTAGTTTTGATGATGAAAAATAATATTTTATTTATGATCTGAATTGTAACTAAAACCTCAATTGGATCAAAAGTTTTCAAGTTCTATCAAGATTTTTTAAATATCCAATTCACCCCCCATCTTGGCTTGGGTTAAGCCCAAGCCTAATCTGTTAAATTCTCTTTATTGTTAAGCACATATCCAATCCTCAGTTGCATTGAATTCTTATTTTCCATAAAAAGTTTTTCAAGTTCAATTAAGTGTTTAAGTTTTTCAATTCTTTGTGTGTGCTATGCATTTCAAGTTCGATTAAGTGTTTAAGTGTTTAAGTTTTTCAATTCTTGTATTTTTGTAGAATTTAAACTGAAAAATTTTTGTCCTCTTTGTAGGCTGCTCAATATCAACCTTGGCAATCTTTTAATACAGATTATGGAGTGTACTGGGGCCAAAGTCAACCTGAGGAAGACGAGGTGATAGGATCACAGTTTGGAGATAGAAATAACTTGTGATATCATGACAAATTTGTGTCAAATGTAAATTTAATAACAGTAAGCTTGTTGATGCATGACAAATTTGTTTCAAATGTAAATCTCCAAATGATGCATGCAACTGCTTAGTCATATTTTTTTGTATGATATTGAAATGGTTTAGGGACAAATTTGATATAGAAAAAAGTACAACACCTATTCTTAATGCATGAGCAATGAGTTGGTCAATTGTCTGGGTAGACTTGCATTTGGCGGACTTCATCCCTGATGAAGTCCGCCAGATAATCGATGGGGCGGACTTCATACCATATGAAGTCCGCCACCTCCAAATTGATATTGGCGGACTTGCATTTGGCGGACTTCATCCCTGATGAAGTCCGCCAGATAATCGATGGGGCGGACTTCATACCATAACAAAGTAGCGGACTTCATCGATGATAAAGTCCGCCATATGAAGTCCGCCACCTCCAAATTGATATTGGCGGACTTCATCAATGATAAAGTCCTCACTACTGGTGGACTTCTTGATGGGATCAGGGGGTTTCTATGAAAAATCACTAACCATATTGATTTTAATCTTTATTAAAAATAATTTTAGACATTTGTTAACATTAGATGTATTATAATAAATATTTACCTTAATATTTACGAAATTATTATTTGGAGATTAAAGAAACCAGAAAACATGTTTGGATTAAGCAGTGGTCAAACACAAATGCATTACAAGAGGAAGGCTACGGCCTTACTGTTAAATAAGGAGAAAATACACAAACGCATAGAAATGCCTAATCGATCACGCTTGGAACTCGGCCGATTCATTTTAAAAACCCATAACTAACTATTGTTAATAATTGTTACAAAACAATACTCACAAAAGTAAAATACAACAACTAACTTAGAAAAAACAATGAAAATTACACGAAACTAAGAAAACACAATATAATAATTGTTACACCTATCTAACTACAAGAAGTAATTCAGACCAGACATCTATGGCTGTGGTGTACTCGGTAGCCCCAAATATAAGCTTACAAATTCGATAGTATCTGGATCAGCTGTAAGATATAAGTACATACACCACAAGCAAAACAAAGTCAATTGAGATGGCACCCAAAGTCGTATAACCCAAAAATAAAAGTTAGTTTGACAGAGGTTTTTACTAACCTGTTACATTCATGACATTCATGACAGCACCTAAATAACTTTCAGTCTCAAACAAATTAGTATGTGGAATTCATGACATGCACAATGAATGAATAAATATGCCTCAACAAACAATATAGTCAACCACTATGACAAACAAGCACAAAAAAACATAGTTGAAACTATTGCAAGTACACTTTAATGTGCAGCATTGTGTAGCCAATAATTACACCAACCATTTTACCATTTTAACAGCCGATGGGAAACAGCCTTCAACAAAATGCACATGAGCCAAATGCACATCTGAACAAAATCACTTCCACTTGCAGCCAGATCAAAATGCACATGAAACAGCATTGTGCAGCTTGTTTGACCTAAAATAGAACAAAAGCTATGAGCGAACGCTAGTTAAACAAGCAGCCAGATCATTATAAAAATTTAAACTAATTGAACCATTCGTACTGTGATAAAAAAAAAAGACTATAAAACCAAGTGTATTTATAAAGTGTGACTTTTTTTTGCTTCAAATCTTAGGTAAAACTGAATCTGCCACTGTCGAGCTTTGTAGTAGTAGACCATCAGGGCTCACTGATGAAGAAAGAAATGAGGTGGTTAGTCTTCATGCACCATAATTTGTGTCAATCTAAGGGGAAAAATGTATGTGATGTTCAAGAATATTTGATAAATAACAAACTTACTAAGCATGCCCCATAAATGGCCAAATCTTTGGATCTAGTAAAACAAAACACCATGAGATAAAAAATAAATGACCAAATCTATGGATCTAGTAAAATTGGGCCAGCATTCAAATATGGCACAAACCTTAATCAAAACAGCGTGTGCTGGTAAATTTAGTCCCCATGCTAAAGTAGATGTGCATACGAGCACCTAAAACAAGTGCAAACAGAGGTCTTAACAGCATAAAGATCAAACATGAAGATATAAACTACAAAAAAAAGTTTAATATAAGTTACTTTCAATAGTCCATCAGCGAAAAGACGTTCAGTTAAACCCCTATTGCCATTTAAAATCCCAACATGATGGATGCGAATACCATAGTCAAAGAGTTGAACAAGCTCCTTGTTTCTGGACTTCAACACTTTCCTCTAAAATTCATAAATAAAGTCATCCAGAAAAACAAATTAAACATATATGCTATTGTGCATATGCCACACAAAAAGACGAGAAAAGATACTTTTCTCAACTCAAAGTCAAACTGTGGATGTGTATCAGTTATAAAAAGATCCAGTCCATGCCATTTTTCTGGGCAAGTTCAGCCCTGTGGATATTCACTTTCCCTGAAATTCCATCAATTAAATAGCTGGTACAATAAATATTTTGCATAATCCTGGAAAAATAAAGAGAACATTTTTTCAAAATTAACGAGAGCATACCTTAAACAAGATCAAACAGTATAAAATGCTTGCCCCTCCAAAGTTATGTAGTTATGTAACTGCTCAAAGGAAAAGAGAGTTTGTTATATAAAATAAGATACACGGATTTCGTTAATACCAAAGCCTAAGAATCCTTACCAAACGTCAATTATCATCAATTACTTTACTATATCTATACAGATAATATGCAATTTTGTTCCGAAGGAGCTTGGCATCATCCATCTTCTGATTGGTGACCCAACGATCCTCTTTGTGTCTCAAAATGTCATCAATGAATTTTATTACTTAGCATCCGCAACTACTACTGCATTACAAATAAAAAAATTCAATGTCAAACCATCAGATGATGACATTTTAATGTATTCAATTGACTTCTGTATATAGGAGTTTTAAAAGTTGCAGTACCTATCGGGTTGTTGTGGAATGTTAACTTTCGCCGGATCAATACTCTCCACCTCCCATTCTTTATATGGAGGGGCAGACGTGGAGACATGTTTGTAATATTCACTGTGTCTCATGATACTGGGTACGAGGCTCCCGAATGGCTTCATGAACTCGAATCTGGACATCCTACTATCTTCAGACCGTGCCAAGGAGTCGTAGATGACTATTTTCATTGCTTTCAAACAAACTTTGGCAAGGATCCAGTGCTTGTTATTTTGAGTACACGGAACCAAGATCTGCATGTAACAAAATACGTTACGTGTAATTAACTAAATCAATCATTAAAACTAAATACGACTTACGTAGTCAACTTGCCACCAAGGGACATCGTCACCAGTATTTCCATGGATATAATCAACCAACTTTGACTGCAGATTTTGGTTATCATTCCCACTGTAGATGGATTGGAACAACCCCTGAAAGACAGGTTTGAAATCTATCACAGGTGACATACAAATGAAGAAAAATATTAGTTATGTGAGATGTGTTGAGAACTCACAAAAAATGAGGTTGGCATCACCGCATAGTTCATATCATACGGAGGACGCTCGGGCTCCTTATCGCTCCTACGTCGGAGGCAACATATGTACATGTCAATCATAGACCCATCCAACCATGACGTCAAATTTTGTAAATCTTGGAGGTGGCTCGGCAATAGATTGAGCAAGAAACCAGTGTCTCGCCTATAATAAACAACAATTATTATCAGGGTGATAATGCATTACCAATGTAAATAAAAAAGGTACTACTTATATATACTAACCTGATTTCTTCTTTTGAGTTGATATACTGAGTGTATCCCTCAGGGGGGATAATTCATCGTCCAAGCCCGGTGCATTGTCTACAGGATGACCATACACTCTTGTCCCCTCTTGCACCTGGGGGGGCAACACAGTCATGTCTATTATTGGATCCACTTTGACCCTCTCCGGGACCTTCTTCCTATTCCTCTTCCTCTTCCTATAAAATGTTTGTTCCTTCAATTCGATGGAATGTTTCATTGGATCGGTGAACGGTGTGCGACAATATTGCGATTTGACTCGTTCACGCCCTGTTCGTACACCTTCCATAACCACGTCTTCCGCCAACTATTTTTAATTAACCATTATAAGATGGAATTACTTCAAAATCATATGTAAATAGGATAAATGTAAGGGGCTTACTCTAGAAGGGGATGTCCGGTGCTCCTCATCTGGCTGCTGATCTGTGGGGTCGGGGGGAGAAATCAGGATGCGTATCACAGCTGACAATTCTTCTTGACTTCTCTCAACTCGAATCAATCGAGCGTCCATGCCTAACAAAGCTTCTTGATTTCTTAGTACTTGCCCCAACCGACTATCCATATCTTCTTGATTCCTCTCAACTTGCCTCAACCGAGAGTCCATACTTTGCAACAAGTTAAGTGCTTCAATCAGCATCTTGGTCATCTACAAAAGGGAAAAAACTTAAAATAAAAAACAATTACAAACAAACATCGGCGGACTTCATACAAAAATAATATGTAGCGAACATACCTCATACTCAGTCTGTCCATCATGTGTACTTTTGGGCACTCTTTCATTTGACATCTCATAGCTAGGAACAAACCTCTCACCCTCCTCCTCCACCCCCTGCCCGCCCTCACCCTTGCCCGCCCTCCCTGCCTCCACCTCTTGCCTGCATCCTCAACCCTACCCACCCTCTCTAGCTCAGCCTCCTCCACACCCTCCCTGCCTCCAATATCTTTATCATCATCGTCACCCCCTCCACCTCCATCTTTGTACACATTAACACCAACCCAGTGCAGGGGGTGAAATGACCTCCAAAAGGCCGTGTCCCTCTCTGCCTCAGTGGGCTCAAGCGTTCGGCTCAATCCTCGTGCCTACAAATGTTATAATAGGTAGCCAAATATTATATATCCAAACAATCTAGAATAATAGGCTAGGTTAGATTACAAACTTACCTTATTAAGACATTTATCATAATTAATTTGTTTAGGCCTCTTGTTAGATAGCCACTTCCTGCATCTGGGAATCATGGTTGTGACTGGTACTCTTTGAGCCCATGTTCCTTGAACCCAAGGAAATGTCTCAATCAACCACCACTGTAGACAAGAAGAAGTTTTATAATCAAAAAAATAAAAAATACAAAACAATCATATACAATAAATGATTTCGTAATCAAATAAAGTAATATGTTACTGATTGTACCTGAAATGCCCAGACAAATCCATAAATGTTCACTTTCTTTCCAGACTGACCGCTCCGCTTCTCAACCTTAGTAGCCAGACGAAGGAAATATAGACTCTGGCTATATATATATGTGCCCCACGGGAATGCCTGAAATGCTTCTAAATCTTCAATCATCGTCCACAACATATCAGGCACATTCTTCCGCTCATCGTGCCCCAATAATATCATGTTCACCACTGAAATATAACCCAACTTCAGGACATCGTCTGCAGCCAGGTTTTCTCTAGTGAGTACAGCATTTATGTCATGCCCGGACACCAACTGTTGAGATGGGAATAGTCGTGTTCGTAAACTGTCATCCCCCACGGGCCTCGCTTCCAACAATTGCTTATCGATTGGGCCAAATCGGAGTCCACTTATTAGGATGAACTCCTGCTTCCCGTACCTATATGTTTCCCCGTCAATCTCAAACCACATTTCGTCGTCACGGGTCTTAGGAAATGTCACCTCCCTGAGCAGAACTTGGTAGATTAGTTGTGACGCAGACATTTGAAGGGATAGGGGGATCTGAAGGAAATGACTGAGTGGGCCCGTCAGGAATGTTTCCAGCATGTTATAACGGCCGAGAGCGAGTCGAACTGGCCCAAGTTGGTTTATCCCACAGTGTGTAGTAGCTCGTGTTCTCGGGGGTAGTACCCTGTCATCGTGAACATAAGTATATTGCCTACTTTGCTCATCCATCTGTATAAAAAACCAAAACAATTCAAAACAGCAATTCGATCAGTACACTATACACACATCAAGAATAATATTACAAATTGTAAGTATCAAAAATAAAAAAATTGTAATGGCGGATTTCATATGGGATGAAATCCGCCCAATAACGGCCTAGGCGGACTTAATCTAGGATTAAGTCCGCCCAATACCGGACTCGGCGGACTTAATATAGGTTTAAGTCCGCCAAACGAGTCTGGGCGGACTTAATCTATGATGAAGTCCGCTCAACCCCGTAGGCGGACTTCATCATATATTAAGTCCGCCAAACGGGTCTGGGCGGACTTAATCAATGATGAAGTCCGCCTACGGGATTGAGCGGACTTCATCATAGATTAAGTCCGCCCAGACCCGTTTGGCGGACTTAAACCTATATTAAGTCCGCCCAACCCCGTTCGAAGACGGGCGGACCTCCTTGGCGATGAAGTCCGCCCAAAGTCCGTTCATCTTCTCACTCCAGACGTCGGTACAATGCAATGTTCAAAAACACTAAAAATAACACACATTGTTCCAACAGTGTGCAATGCAATGCTGAATAACACAAATAACACAAAAATGAACTGCTAAAAAATCACCAAACATCACTGTAGATCTTACCTGGTCGGCGGTTGCACGAAGGTCGAATGGATTTACAGAAATCGCACGGTGGCTAGCGGCTCTTTGACAAAGAGAAAGAGAGAGAGAGGCGGGAGTCGCAAGGTGGCCGGCGGCTCTTTCACAGAGAAGGAGAGAGAGAGAGAGAGAGGGGGGCAAGAATATGAGGGGGATGAATTTCTTATATAAGGGCATTTTCGTCTTTAAATTTTGAACTAGGGACAAAATAATCATTTGGAGCTTTCGGTAAGCCCGTGCGTCAACCATTCGGGTGAAGTAGCATTTTTCTTATTTTTTAGAGAACTCGTACCTTCTATTAAAGGGATAGATCAACTGGCTTAAATCTCTTGAATAAGTAATTTGTTAGAGTTGAACAAACAATGTAAAATTGGAGTGGGACAATGAGATGATGATTGGCCGAGGAAAAGTCCGTTGTCAAAGAGAATGACTTCGCTATCTAGGAGATATGAAGGAAAATATGCTATAATGTTTAAGTCATTAATAGTTTATGCGTGCAAATCGAGCTAATATGTGCAAAATTACACATATTTTCATATATAAGTGCATGTATGAAAATAGAGAGATAAATAAAGGGAGAAAGAAACTATTGCTAACAAATATTGTTTGCGATGAGATTTCAATATCTAGATTGTGTTAAGCCTATAACAAAGAGATAATAAAGATTGGCATGGGGTGGTGATGAAAAGAGCTCAATAATAAGAATGCAATTGTGAGAGTGAGGAAGAGAGAGAATAAAAGAAATGAGTAAGAAAAAAATAAAAAGATTTTTATGTATAAAGTAATTCGTTTATTTTATAATACTTAATTTAGTTAATTACAATCAAATAAAAACTTATAATATAGCATTAAATCTCACGAAATTTTTGTTATATTTTCTTAAACGTCAAAAATAATTTTACAATTATTATAATTGTGGAGTTCAATTTTTTTTATTATTTATATTAGATTAACTAATTTCATTTTAGATTGTAGTTCAATTATTACAAATATTTTTATTATAGTTTGAATTATAAAATATTTTAAATATCTCTAATAACTCTTTATTAGTATAATCTTATTAAAAAATATTTAAAATATTTAATAACTCAATTTGAATTGAAATTAATTTGATTCTATTTATATTATATAAATTAATATAAAGATGTAACAATAATGTAATTTTAATCACTTCGGGACAAACTAGGCTGAGAACTATATGTGGAGGGATCAAGCGTTATGCAATTCCACTCTCTCTCTCTTTCTCTCTCTCTCTCCGTTTCCTGCAACGAGCCCTAATTCATTGAATCAATCGGGCAGTATTAGTATCTGCAGCAGCTGAGGTCAGGTCGGGTTACGTACTCGGTGTTCGCGGCGGAAGATCTTGCTCCAATCGTTGCATCAACTCCTGCCAACGGCGGTGCTGCCTTCTTCCCGAATTTGTCGATGATCTCCCGTCCTGTGAGTTCCTTTCACCACTATTCCTCACCACTTTATTCGTTTGTTCCGAAAATTGTATTTGCCGACAGAAGTTTCGACTTTGTTCGAGTGTGTATTATTTGGGATCAGGGTTGACACTCCCGTCGGTAGGCGCCTTCCGCTGATTGATTTACTAATTCTGCTGCTTCCTTACCTTTTCCGTTCCATCTTATTTGACAATCTATTGTAATCTTGTTTTTTATTTTGGCTTCAATGGCCGTGCCTCTCGCTTTGTGGAACGATAGAGCTGTATTGTATTGCAATGTTTGGCTTGCCTGTAATTGGGTTAATTATCAGTGGGTAGGTTAATCATGCACATTTTTTGAACAGGGCAGAATATCAAGAAATCCCAGATTCATATCAAATATGGATGACAAATAGGTTTACCAGCCTTGCAATGCGAAAGTCTTATATTTTTTTAATCTTATATATATTTTTTGGAATTATAGACAAGCGTGTAAATTTTCCTGGTTGCATTATGTTTTTTAATATCCATTGAAAGT
Source organism: Diospyros kaki (assembly GCA_036245055.1). Lineage (NCBI taxonomy): Eukaryota > Viridiplantae > Streptophyta > Magnoliopsida > Ericales > Ebenaceae > Diospyros > Diospyros kaki. Next base: position 1,929,962 of record BSEG01000002.1, on the reverse strand, counting down.
TTGGTAAATTTGAATAACATCAGAAGTGACGTCCGTTAGAATTTAGCACTAACATGGAGTGGCAATGCGAAAGTCTTGCAACTTGGGTGTCATGACCGGATCTCACATTGGTAGTTATTTGGGGAGATTTTGGGTAATATTACTTAGTTACGTAAACTCACAAGTCATCCTTCAACTAGTAATTTTGGGTGAAGATCTGTGGGGTTGCAAATGCTATCAAAGCCAATGCAGGACCATTATCAAGTGGGTGCGGGCCAAGAAGTGCTTTGGACTAAATTTAGTCAAATTGAGATTCGAGGTTTCTGGCCCGACAAGCACGCTGAGAACTGAAGGAGTGGAGTTTTTCATGATCCATCTCACATCAGTAGTCTATTGTGGAAGTCTTCGGTATATTACTTGATTACATGAACCCATAAGTCACCTTTAGTTTGAACTTTTAGGTGAGAACTCGTGGTGTTATATTTGGATTCTGAAATAATAGCAACAATCACAAGCCTTATCCCATCAGGTGGAGTTAGCTACATGAATTCTGGATTTCCAACCATCTCAATTTGGGACTCTTATGAAACAAAAGAAAGAAAAAATCATTATTTCAGAGAAACGAAAGTTTTGGCCTTACCTACATGCACATTCACAAGGATAGAAAATGAGAGAGACTTTAATTTGGAGAATGCAAAAATCTTAATTTTTTAATAAAGATGGAAGTACTGGTAGTCTGGTATACGTCCGACAAACCAAACAAAAAAAACCAGAAAACATAGATAGGTTATCTCCCTAGGGATCTTCACTGCAAAGCATGCAAGACAATTTTTCTCGTATCAAAGCACCTTTTAGGGTACTTTTTGATGTATACAACGCCCTTATACAGAATCTCTTGTTTAGACAGAAGCCTGGCCAGGACTGTCTTAACAATGGCATCGTTTTAGGGATCAACTCATTGCTTATAGACTCATGTGCAACTTGATTAGGCAATAACCAATTTTCTCCTTTTTATCTCCTAGTTAGACTGCACAAGAGACAAATTTAGGAAGCTTCATTTTCTTGTGAGATGAATGGATGATGTCTTTTAAAACCTGTTATAGTTAAAACATACTAGTCACCTAGAAAAAAATGAAAAATAAAAAACTTGCTTGTCTTCTTGGGCATTGGTTAAGCTCTTGCATTATTCCTGTTGCATTTGTATTAACTTTATTTTTGTCATATTTCTCAGTCAACAAGTATATCTAAACTTTTGAACTGAAGTATGTCTCTTGTTGGCATATACTTGCAAGTTACTTTCTAATCTTTGAATAATTTCTCTTCATCAGCAATGACATGTTATATATTGTACATTCTTGCAGGATTATACATGGAAGCATAGCCATTCCTAGGAGATCAAGGGAGAGAGAATTCAACCATGGGGACTGAGAATTCTAATCATGCCAATTTCCCTCAGAGACCTGCTGCACCCTTTGCTGCTGCTTCTCAGAGTACGTCGTCTTTTCTATCATCGGGCCCTGTATTTGGATCTGAGGCCTCTGCCTTTGCAGCCACACCAGCTGGTGCTCCCCAGGCTACAAGGACTTTGTTATCATCTGGTCCAGCTGTTGGATCAGAAGCATCTGGTTTTAGACCAATACAACCAGGTAGATCCAATGATCCATCCACAACACCGCCACCATGGTCATATGTCCCCACACCGCTAGGAGCTTCCCAGCGCCTCCCATCACCACAATTTTCTTCAACAGCTCAAGTACCACCTCCACACACTTCCCCTTTGGGTCAGCCAGTTTTTTCGCAACCAATTAGAACTCCAACAAGTCATGTTTCATCTCCGCCAGTTTCCCTTTATCCACAACAGCAGATACCAACTGTGCCAATGGGGTCTCCGCCTCAAAGCATGAACCATGTCCCATCAGGCAGGATTGTTTCTCCGTCATCCTTAGATTCATCGTTTTCTGCTCCTAGGCCTACCTTTCAGCCATTGCAGTCAGGTTTTCCTGGTTATCCTAGCAAGCAGCCTACTGCAGTTACACAGCCCCCATCTATGCAATCTGCCCCTTTTGTTGCCCATCAAAGTGGTTATGGTCCTCCCCGACCTTCAACATCTGGTCCTTTTCTTGCTCATCAAGGAGGTTATGTTCCTCCTCCACCAGTTGCAGCTCCACAAGCTGTCTATTCAAGGGAACAAATGCAACACCAAGCCTCTGGACCTCCTGTGGGATCTGTGCAGGGCTTGACAGAAGACTTCAGTTCTCTCTCTCTTGCTTCCATTCCTGGATCACTTGATCCAGGACTTGATTCTAAAGCATTACCAAGGCCATTGGATGGTGACATTGAGCGGAAGTCCTTCGCTGAGGCATATCCATTGAATTGCAATTCTAGGTATCTACGACTTACAACTACTGCCATCCCAACTTCTCAGTCACTGGTTTCAAGGTGGCATTTGCCTCTTGGTGCAGTTGTTTGTCCTCTTGCAGAAGCTCCAGAGGGGGTGAGTATACTGGCACTTGGAATTATTGCACTTTGCTGATATAGAACATGCTTTAACATTATGTTTACCTCTTTATTTTATTTGTTTCATTTTTCTACTTATGAACCATCTTCATTCAGGAGGAAGTGCCGGTAGTTAACTTTGCCACGACTGGCATTATCCGTTGTAGAAGATGTCGGACATATGTGAACCCATATGTGGTATTCACAGATGGTGGAAGAAAGTGGCGCTGCAACATCTGTGCTTTACTCAATGATGGTACATTTTCACCTACCTGTGGAAGCAATCATGATTTTGTGATTTTGAAGTAACGGGCTTTATAGGATAAAAAGTATATTGATAATCTATGACCTGATTACATGATTTTATTGCAGAGTTATGTGTTCATCAATAACCAAATCCTAGGATACAAAGGGCACTATTAGAACATTTGGTAGTTCTTAATATTGTTTTTCTATTACCTTGGGTGAGATGATGTTGTCCTATAATATAATCATGTTCCTATTTGAAGTATCTTGTTACAGAAAAAAACATAATCAAACTTGATAAAGCATCCTTATATAGTGCAATTCGGATCAAAAACTCATTTTGATAGAATGGAACAGAACTTTCTAGAGAGATTTAGCTTGTGTTTTAAGGGTCCAAACATGAGATACAGCATATCTGTACTATCTTGGTGTTATCACGAGCTTAAGGGGGTAGTATTTCTGTGTAATATTCTACTATGTGGATTATCCTGTTCTCATTTTTTTTTTTTTTTGGTGGGGGGGGGGGATAATGTACTTACCAGTCATTCTTTATACTATATAGATTCCAGAAGCATGCTTCCTTGTTTAATTTTAACCTGCAAGTAGATTATGTTACCTTTCAATATTATGAACTGAGAAAAAGATCTTTTTTGTCAATGTCGTGTCTATTTGGGAAGTTATGGAACATATTTTTATTATTTCTACATATTTTGAAATGTGTTTTATGCATATAACTTATTTCATGTCTGAATTGAGTTCAGGTTTGTTTTGGCCAGCTCTAAATGGTATGATGCTTCTGCTAGTTTAGCCACTTTCACTAGTTTCATTTCTTTTCATGTTGGAATGGTATGGGGGGTCTGCTTTTGGCTGGATGACAATTGTGGCTACTCATTAGATTGTTTGGTTGCTTTTTCCTACATTTTACAGTCGTTCTAGAGTGAGTGAGGGAGAGGACATGGATTTGCTAGCTATTGAGTAATGGCACTTCTCCTGTTCACTCCTACACTGCCATTTGTGACAAAGGCAGACTGGGAGCCTTTTTGGAGAAGTGGAGTTTCACCTAGGGGGCCCCTTTTTGCTTGATAATTTCTCTTGGATCCATTCTTCATCTCTGATAACTTGAGGAAATGATGTTAGGTGGTAGTTAACTGGTGTTTTTGTGTCAAAAGGATGGGGGCTCAGTCGACCATTTGTTTTGTCATTGTCCAGGGACTCTCAATATCTGGAGCCTGTTGTGTTTCCATATTGTACTTGTTGGTTTCACCATGTCAACTAAGTTATGGAACACAACTATATCAATTATCTTCATTCACCACCATCTCATGAAATTTCTCCATGTGAAGATGGTGTTCAAACTTCATTTCATCATTACTCCGCCAGGGGATATTATCCACTGTCGGTCCCAAGCCCGGATAAAGGAGGAGGGTTGCGTTAGGTAGCCGACAGCCAGCGTAAAACCTAGTCGGATCCAAATATGAATTCTAGACAAACTATTTGTTGGGATGTAACCCACATAGAAGTCTAGAATTCATGTAGCCAACCCCACATAGTGGGATAACGGCTGGATATGTGTGTATGTGTTTCTAGGTGCATTGGGCAATACCAGCTTCAGCGATGTGTCTTTTAGAGTTTTGAAGTTCTACTTGCCTGACTAGAGAACAGTAATGAGCTTGGAAGGCCATCCCTTTTTAGTATTTGGTGGCTTGAGCAATTTGAGTGCCCTACCGGGGTTAAGAATCAGTTTTCTCATTTCTCTTTTTTGTGGCTTAGGGAGGATTCATGTTTTAATATACAGTTTTTTATTAAAAAAAAAAGGTTATGCCGTAGCACCTGCATTACACATTTGCTCTGCTCTCTCTCACATCTTTAATTACATAAGGATGTTCTCAATACATGAAACTCCCCGCTTTACAAGGGCCATCTTTTGTATGCAGTTTTACTCTTGCTTTGCAAAGAGACTGTTTCTACAACCTGAATTTAGTCAGATATAAATTGTCGGTAGTTTTTGGTTGGGTGTAGTGTGCATATTGTTTATGTATCGTGAATTGAAAAAATACCAGATGCAAGGGCACATGACGTTGTGTTTCACCTGCTTCCGGTGATTGTGTGCTGAACAGGATCCATTCTGATACTCATCTGAAACAGGGCTGGGCCTAGATCTTCGTTGTTCCTATTCTGTTTTTATTTATTTTTTTTATTTTTTATTTTTTATTTTTTATTTTTTATTTATTTATTTTTTTTTTTTTTGGGGGGGGGAGGTTTATTTTTTTTTTGTTTGAAGGTATGATTTCTGATCTATTTCTGTCTCTTGTCCAGTTCCTGGTGATTATTTTGCCCATTTGGATGCCAGTGGCAGAAGAATTGATTTGAATGAAAGGCCTGAGCTTACCAAAGGCAGTGTGGAATTCATTGCACCAGCTGAATATATGGTGCGGCCTCCAATGCCACCACTATATTTTTTCCTGATTGACGTGTCAATTTCTGCTGTCAGAAGTGGAATGCTTGAGGTATGTACTTTTAGCTTAGAGTATGGAACTTAGCAACTCATTTTACTTTCTCTGTGCCTAAGCATGTGCCATTGAAATATTTTTATGCATGCCCTTGAATTTATGATTGTCTCTGTGCCTAAGCATTTGAATATTTGAAATATTTCTCTTGCCTAGGCATGTGTTATCTCTATTTTCTTTTCCCTTGATTTATATCTTTATTTTTTTCTATTGTTTCTTTGTCTGTCTTTTTTTAAAGAACTGAAGTGATCTATTCATCCTTATATCTGCTCTGCTGTGAATATAAAATGAAGCAGTTTAATGAACCGATGACAGAAAAAATGATTAGGGCTTCAATTGTATACTGTATAGAAATGCTCTTTATGTAAGAGTAATGGCTGGTTGGAAAGTGAATCAATTTGTTGTGCACCATTGGCTGTGTTCAAAGATGCAGTCATTTAGTTATGAACTTCTGTTACTTATGATTTTTTTCCCCTCCGGTCATTTATTCAAGAATTTTATGTACTTAAAAGGATATCCTTTTTGTTCAATGATAAACTGTAGCTCCATGGGTCCTCACGCAAAAACGCTAGCTGAAGGTGACTTATGGATGCATGGGACCTAGTGATATACCCAAGACCTCCCCAGTAGACTACCAATGTGCGATTGGGTGGTGATAGAAAATCCTCTCTTTCTCTCCCTTGCTTTTTTTTTTTTTTTTCTGGATATGTTATAATATATATCAAAAGACACTGTGTCAAGAGGGCTATGTGCATCAAAAGGCCTACATATCTACTTAAATTGAGCTGACCGGAAATGAATAAAAGAAGGAATAGAAAAAGGCGAAGAGCCAAACTCCACAGAAAGAGCAAGGGTAGGACTCTCTTGACCATGAATAGAGTCCTCCACACCCTAAAAGCTCTACCATGCCTCTCACGTCAAAGGGGCCATATTACATAAAGAGAAAAAAGAGGAGGGGTGTTTAGCAGCCAAATACACCCTGTGCCTTTGAGAGGAAATCCAACCCCAAGCAAATACCCAACAATTATTCTTGATTTGGGGAGGCTTCCTTGCTGAGGATGGGGTGAAAAGGAAAAAGGCTCTGCATAAAAGCTGGGCACTCAAGGGGCAAGAAGGACTGGACACAGAAACCCAAGTTTTGTTCATTTTTCATTCTAGCTGTTGTAGAAATAAGCTTTTTTTTATAATAACCAATAACCATATGAGTTGTAGTTGGACTTGCTTATGTTTTCTTGTGTTATTTCCATTTATGTCTACTTTGTGTCCTTTTGCAGGTTGTAGCACAAACTATCAAGTCTTGTTTGGATGGATTGCCTGGGTTCCCCAGAACCCAGATTGGGTTCATAACATTTGACAGCACCATACATTTTTACAACATAAAGGCAAGTAAAGCTAGTGATTTTGTTCATACCACACAATTCCCCTTTCCTGTCTATAATCTTTATTTATGTTCAATGATGTTTGAGTTTCTGTTGTGCAGTCATCTTTGACACAGCCTCAGATGATGGTGGTGTCAGATTTGGATGATATATTTGTTCCTTTGCCCGATGATCTTCTTGTCAACTTATCAGAATCAAGAAGTGTGGTGGATGCTTTGCTAGATAGCTTACCCTCCATCTTTCAGGACAATCTGAATGTGGAATCTGCTTTTGGCCCAGCTCTTAAAGCAGCATTTATGGTTATGGTTGTGCTTCATTCTTTCTTCCAGCAATATTTAAACTATTACAACGTTGCCTGTCATTAATTCTCAGCTTTTAGATATTCATTGATCATGTGATCATTTAATGTATGTATTTGTTTTTCAAGTCGTTTTACCACATGAATAACATGCTATTTTTCTTCTGTATACAGAGCCAACTTGGTGGGAAATTGTTAATTTTCCAGAATACACTGCCATCTCTTGGCGTTGGCCGCTTAAGGTTGCGTGGAGATGAGCTACGTGTTTATGGAACAGATAAAGAGCATGCATTAAGAATTCCTGAAGACCCATTTTACAAACAGATGGCTGCTGATTGCAGTAAGTGCCAGATAGCAGTGAATATCTATGCATTCAGTGACAAGTACACTGATATAGCCTCCATAGGTATGTATTATTTGAAGCAAATTATGTTCTTTACTTGGACTCCATTTACTCTATTTATGTCAGAGATTGCATCTCAAAAAAATGGTCCAGTGGACATTTGAGGAGTATTTACTTTTGTTATGATTGATTCAGTTAATTATTTTTTGTTGCCACTGGTTCTAAAAACTTGAGTTTGTGGCACTGCATAAGTTGTCAGTATTGGAAGTATTTCATCTTAGATTATGATGAGTACCTTGTTTATTCATGTGGGGGGCACAAAGATGTTCATGAACACCTCAGGATGATCTCTGTTTTGGAAGAAGGGTGATTTTTTTTTTTTTTTTGGGGGTGGGGCGGGGGGAATGATGATTCTCAAGTTCTAATGTTCTTTTGTGCATTAAGATACTTCGGGTTATATTCTGGCAACATTTGTAAAGCATGATATCCTTGAAAATTCCATTTTTTACTGGGTTCTACACCACTTTGACAATATTCTGAGGTTTTTTGTTTGATGGAGATGAACATGTATGAGATGAGATTATGTAAAATTATACTTGTCATGCAGAATTTGTTCATGTAGAAAAAGTAGAACTTGAATGGTAGTTCACTATTTTTATGAGCTCACAGGTTCAAGTTTTAGGTCTTTCAAATTGGTCCTTCAGAATTTCATAAGAAAGAGTTTTGGGTCTTAATTAGTTCTAAGATGACAGCTATGTTTATATGAGTAACATCTGTTAATATCACTGGAGAAAAATAACAAGCTTTTTCTTTTTCCTTTTTTATTTAACTTTTAGTGTTGGGTTTGTGCCATTGAAAGAGAGGATTCATTTTGTAGAATAGGATCTCAAACAGAGAATGGGGATTCAAAGTGGTTGTCTAGTCATAGAAGGGGCAGAAGTTCATGGCATCATGGGGTTTTTAGTAGCTTCAATATATATATATATATATGAAAATAATTCTTTGACTTACCTCTCTCTTATTTTCTTAACTTTGTGGTACTTTATCTCTTTCCTATTTAACTTGTGATACTTTAGAATCCCTCCAACAATTACAAAAATTAGGACATGTGTAAAAAATGAAAAATTACAAATCATGTCTAAACCAAATAAAAAGATCATTTAAAATGACTCGATAACATTACTACTGCTCCATGGGCAACTGCTGCAGCTGCATGTTGCAAACAAATTTCCAATTGCTTTTCTTGAGCTTCTTATTTTCTGATTAGACTCTATTGTCTGCTAACTAGTTCTACTTCCAATTTTATTATGTAGGAACTTTGGCAAAGTATACCGGTGGTCAAGTATACTACTATCCAAGCTTCCATTCAACCATTCACCAGGAGAAGTTGAGTCATGAATTGGCCAGAGATCTTACAAGAGAAACTGCCTGGGAAGCTGTCATGCGCATAAGATGTGGAAAAGGTCTCTCTCATGTTTGGCTAAGTGCTAAGCCATTGCTTCTATTTTCATCTCAACTTCCTAGTTATTTTTCTGGCAAAATTGAATACTAACAGCTAATATTCATTTTGTTGTAATGTTAGGTGTGAGGTTCACATCTTATCATGGGAATTTTATGCTTAGGTCAACTGATTTATTAGCACTTCCAGCTGTAGACTGTGATAAAGCTTATGCAGCACAATTGAGTCTTGAAGAAACATTGTTGACCACTCAGACTGTATATTTCCAAGTCGCCTTGTTGTATCCTTTAAGTATGCAAACAAAGTTCAAGCATGCCTCTCTTGAAACTTGCATATGAGTTTGCAGATGTCTTTTGGAAAAACGTTACTTATTTAGAAGCTTCTTTTTTTTCCCTTAATTTTTTATTGCCTTCATAATGCTAAATATACCTAGTTATAGTTCCGTTTTTTGTTGTTTTTTTTTTTTTTTTAAATTTTTCTGTCATTTGGGTCTTTTGACAATCATGAATGGTGCCCTTCTGGGAGGCACATACTCCAGTATGCTTCCATATATAATTTTATGTCTTTGATCTTTAGGAGGGCGAGCCTTAGTAGCAACAGTAAGATTGGTCCTTTGTGACCGGAAAAGGTCATGGGTTCCACCTGTGGAAACTTCCTCTTTGTTAAAAAGCAAGTGGAAGGCTGTGTACAAAATACAACCCTCTCTTACTCTTGCAAAACAGAGAGTCGTGCACTGGGACACCCTTTACTTAAATTTTTAGTCAACTATATTCTCTTATTATCACTTGCCCTAATTACTTTACTTTCTTAGATTGTGGAAGGAGTTCCACAAGTTTTAAATATGCACATGCTCGACCACACTGAATCATGTAGCATCTTGATTTGTGACAATAGATTGCAAATGACTTAACCATTGAAAAGATACACTTCATCTTCTGGGGAGAGGCGTATCAGAGTACATACTGCTGCAGCACCAGTGGCTGCAGATTTAGGAGAAATGTACTGTCAGGCTGATACTGGTGCCATTATTTCTTTGTTTAGTAGGCTAGGTATGTATATATAGCACCTCACTTCCATACTGTATGCTGGTTTTGTTGAGTTAGATCATGGAATTTAAGTATTAGGTAGGTTATTAACATTTTAGTTATGGACTAAACTAATTTACAGCAATTGAGAAGACTCTGTCCTATAAACTGGAAGAAGCTCGAAGCTCCATTCAACACAGGATTGTCAAGGCCCTCAGAGAATATCGAAATCTATATGCTGTGCAGCATCGCTTGGGGGGCAGGATGATATACCCAGAATCGCTCAAGTTCTTGCTGTTGTATGGGTTATCACTATGTAAATCAGTGCCTCTTCGTGGTGGATATGCTGATGTGCAGCTCGATGATCGCTGTGCAGTAGGCTACACCATGATGGCTTTACCTGTTAAAAGATTGTTGAAGTTGTTATATCCTAGTTTAGTTCGGGTTGATGAGTACCTTGTGAAGGTGCAGAGCTTTCTTGTATTTGAATTTTCTACAATTATGCTATAACACTTGTGAATTTGGAGTCCAACTTGTTCTCTTATTTTCAGGATATTTCTCTGCCTGATGACTTCAACTTTTCAAGGTTACCACTCACGGCAGAGAGTTTAGATTCCAGAGGCCTTTATGTTTATGATGACGGATTCCGGTTTGTTGTATGGTTCGGTAGAACACTTTCTCCTGAAATAGCTGTGAATCTACTTGGGAAGGATTTTGCTACAGACTTTTTGAGGGTTAGTTTTTTATTCCTAGTCTATACATTATTCGGCTGATATTCCCAAAATTTGTTACTTCATGCACTTTTCTGATATTATAATCTTGCATCCCATTAGTAGTGATTTTTTTTGTTCTGGATCATGCTTTACCAATGTTCATGAGTGTGACATGGTGATGGCAAAATTGAATGGCTTCTAATTTAAGTGCTAGGTGTACAGAATTGAATGTCTTCTTCTTTCTTTTAACACGAAAGCAGAAGCAAAAGCTGGATTACATTTTCCATGTACTAGGTTACTGTAGCATAGAGAGATTGATATAGTGATAAATTTCAAGTTTATCTTATTGTCTACTTGTCAAAAACAAGAAACTACACTGCAGTTAAGAGGTTATGGAAGAAGCAACAAGATTTACTTTAGGGTGTTTTAGGAGATGAGATTGAGTACCGCTTGGGAGGGTGGGAGAAGTTGTGCCTTCCTCTTAAAGAAGATGGTTAGAAATTAGAAGATTTGGGCATTTCAATAAAAGCTTACCCGGTAGTGGCTTTGGAGAATTGCAAACGAGAGAGGTACTTTCTGGTAAAAAGTTATAGAATGGCTGTTCCATTGAGGTAGTTAAGACTGGTTAGGGGTTGGAGGGTGATCATGTGAGTTTGTAATATTTTTTACAGGCATTTAGGGTATGGGGTGGGCATGGAAACTAGGTTGAGGCTTTTGCTTGAGAATTGGTTTGGGGATGGTGCTTGCCAAATAATTCCAAGCTTGATCAGATTTGCTAGCAATATGGTTGCTACAGGAGGGACAACTTTCTTCTATCCCCAGATGGTATAGTATACTTTTTTAAATTCACATAAGACATGCTTCTAATTTGCAACTGCTCTAGTAGAATCCTTATAAACATAGGGAATCATTTGAAAAACAGAAAAAAGTGTTTCCTAATAAGCATTAAGTATTAAGTGTGAGTCCAAAGTATTCATTTTCTTGAAACTAGGGGGAATCAAAGGAGCCTCTTGAAGCCTTTTTGGGGACAAGACTTTTGTTTTGCTACATATACAATTTGATGATGAATCTGAAGCATTTAGAAAAACTCTTGATGAATATGAATGCATCATATTATCAACGATATCAACATAGTTTCTTTCTTTACAGCATCAGCAGAAGTTTTTTCTTGATGAACAGCACTAATCATAGTTGTGTTTGAACTAGAGGTGCAAAACAGGTCAGGCTGGGCCTCTTGGCCCCCTATTTGGAATTTAGAAAAAATAAAAAAAGAACATTTTTTATCAAAGCAGAGGAAAATGAGGTCCTGTTGAAAGCACAAAGCATCTTTTCCTATACTAAGCTGAGATTTTGGCTGATTCATTCTGCTTTCTGTTGATGTCAGAAGTTTGCTTTACATATCATTTTTTTTGTTGCCATTTAGAAACACACTATTGAACAAAGGAAAAACTGTGTAGTAGACGCCCCGCATCCCAAAACAAAAGCCAAAAGCACAATTTGTTTGTCACTGTATGGATGTTTTCTTCTGTAGTTTTTTCAAACTTCTAAGGCCTTTGTGTTCCCTTCTTTTTAACAAATTCGAGTATTTGACCTTCCCTCTATGATGATTCATTGTTATGGTCCTGACAAATCAGGTTACTCTGAGTGAGCATGGTAGTGAAATGTCAAGAAAGCTGATGGGAATACTGAAGAAATTTAGGGAGACTGACCCGTCATATTATCAGCTACCTCATCTTGTAAGACAAGGTGAACAACCCAGGGAAGGTTTCTTTCTCCTTGCAAACCTAGTTGAGGACCAGGTTGGTGGTATGAGTGGCTATCTTGATTGGGTTATACAAATACACCGGCAAGTGCAACAAAATGCATGATAGAGGTAAGAAAAAGTTGTTTATTTATTACTCAGGTGATACTTGGATAATGTGCAAAATTTTGTTCAATGAAGCCAAAATTTTATATACGAACCCGCCTCTTCCATTTGGAAAGGTTAAAATTGTGAAGTATAAGAATCTATAAATACCAGTTTCATGAACTGTATAAAGATGCTTGTTTAAAAAATGTAAAGGATGATTATTTGTTGACCAAAATAGATCTGATATTCAATTCTCTCATATGGTTCCAGTTATATGGGCTTAAATTGACTAAACCTCATTTTTGTTTTGGTTTTAGTCTTCAGCCTCAATTTTGATGTGTTAAAGTGCAAAAGGCTAAACCCCATTCAGGACCCAAATGATAAGAATTTACTTTTAAGCGTCAGATTTGTTCTCAAAGACGGTTTATGGAACATATGTTTCTAAATGCACCTGATGCTAGTAGTTACACTGATCTAAGTTTCATTTCATTTGACAGAGATCTGCATCATGTTATGGTGCTAAATGTATGGCTTATAAAATTTAAAACAACTGGCCTTTGGTAATCTGATGGATGCAGAAGGCATGGAATGTGATTTCGTTGATGGATTTTTTTTGCATTTTTGTCGAGGCCTATGATTTACGTGTGCATGATAAGAACGTTTTATTTTCATTCTGATTTTACATTGTAGGCTGGGGTTTATCATTGACTTGTACCAGCTTTTTGCCCTTCCAGGCAACCAAATGTTCAAATTGAAGTAAGAAATAATATGGGTTAGCCCTTCCTTTACCATGGGTGGTTGAGTTGATGACAACTGGTTGCGGAGCTACCTTACCTCTGGTAAGAAGAATTTGTTGGTTTATTGGCAGACCAGACTGAATAACAAGAAGAGGCTATGCATTTTGCCAATGTGATGATCTTCCATTCCTGTTTTTGTATCTGAAAGAAAGATCCAAGTTCTTGTGTGATATCTACCTTCCTTTTTAACTTTTCATGATTTCCTTGTGACTTTAACACTCTACACTTCTTTTTAATTTTATTTTTCTTCTAGAGTGGGTTATGCGCCCTGTGCTGAAGAGAGTTGCACAATGTTGTTGTTCATTTACATGCTTTCATTTTCAGATATTTAAAGGGGGATTTTCTTTTATATGTTCTCTACGTATCTTTTCTTTAAGTCATTTTGGAATGAGCTTTCAACAATATGTACATTGTGAACGTGATTTTTGTTAGATGTACTGTGTTATATGTACATATAATAGCAAATAATATTAAGTAATAAATTTTAAAATATACAAATATACTAGTATGTTATATACTACATTATTATCAAAATATTATGATGTGAAATCTTTCCATTAGAAATGTAATTATATAGCTATAAAAAGAAATTTAAAAGTGATTATTCCTGATAATATATAACCTTATATTATTCAACCATGGTATTAATATAATTATATGTTAAAGCTAAAGCATATAGGAACATTATTTTATAATTTGTTACAAAGCAAGATTATAATAATAATGTGATATTACAACCTGTGAGGTAATTGTGCATAAATACTTAAATTTGTACAATAATACTATAGCAAACTTGTTACTTATAGTTTGATTCATGTAACCAAATATGCCCCACAACCTATCCTATAAATATAATTAATAAACATGATATAAAAAGAAAACAAAGGTTACATTCTCCCATTCTATTCTATTCTTTCGTTCGAGCAATAATAGTTATATAATTTGGAAATTTCCAAAACAAATGAGACCCAATATTGGACATATGCTGCTGCATGCTTAAAATATTTAGATATCCACTTTGTCATTGATTTCTAACTTCACACCAAAAATATCTTCCCCTCACGCTCGTTTTAATGTGTGTGCGCGCGCGCGAGTGCAGTATATGAAGGGCTACAAATTCCATAACCATCCGCAGTTACTTCTAACTTCAGCCATTGAAAACAAGAGATTTCTTCTTGTTTCAGTTGGGGTAAGTTACAATTAAATTTCGTTTAAGAATCCTTCAGCACTTGTCAAGCAGAGACACGTATAACTGTTTCAAGAGCAGACGGTTATTTGGCAAATTTAAGTTTGTATTTGGCAAAACATGATTTCCATGATGATGAAGTCACACACCAATCAATTACAGGGCTAGCATCAAGATGAAGGCATGGTTTTCAAAGATCACCAACAACAAACAAAGAAAGGGACCAAATGCCAGTTCTCATAGAGATGGTGACACTTACATTAGACCTCAGAAGACAAATTCCAACAACAGCAAACAGGCTCAGCCCTCCAAGAAGTGTGGTGCTGCTGCTTCCCCGCAAAAAGAAGTCGAATTGGCATCCACAGCACAACCAAGTGATGTTTCGAACAACTCCAAAACTGATGATTCTTGATGGAGAGAAACTATTTACTTAATTACTATTGTCTGTCTGTACCAAGTGGTGGTACAGGCTATGGTTGGTGATAAAGAAATGTGAGGGCATTTATAGGCTTAATAAACCAAGCAACACAGTTCAGCATCCACCACAAATATAACAGATATTGCAACTCACTAACACATGCTCAGATGCTCACCTGATGGCTCCATAGCCATTGTAACTATGAAGCTTGCAAAGCCCTGACCCGGGCAGTCAGTTCTCTGGCCTGATTCCTTAGGCGCTCTGGATTACAGAAGAAGTCAACAAAAACCCGCCTTTGAAGGCCCACCTCTTGTGAATGATGTTTTACTATCTGTAATTCAAAGCAACAGTCATGGTCAGGGTTCAACAACGAGGGGAAGACGTGAAAAGACACGTCAATGACCCAAAGTAGAAAAAAATATAGGAGAAGAGGGCTTAGTTAAAGTTATAGGACCAACCAAAAGGCAAGGAAAACAATTTCCCGAGTTATAATCTAGGATTAGTAGTATCTTTGGGCATTATATAATTATTTTTAGTAGGCTTAGCATTACCCAAGTATTTTTCCTAACAAACAAATAAAAAGTACTAATCCAAACCAACAATTCAACTACATATTGGAATTCAAAACTGAAGAAAAGTAAGGAAAATAACAGAATAGCAGGAAATTACTTCATTCTTCTTGCAATGTTCAAGTGTCACTTCTTCAACAGCAGCAGAGAGTTTTGCATTGATCTTTTCCATTTCATCAAGTTCTTTCATCAATGACTAGAGAAGACAAAGCTCTCAGGATCAGTAATATCATATTTCAAAAGGCCCTTAAAAGATTGCAATCATATGAAGGATTAGATAACAACTAATCAGGGATAAAAAAGCTGGTACAAAACTGGTGCAGGATTGCACAATTTCGCAAGTTTATCTGAAACTAAAAGGAAAGGTTTTTGTTAAATTTCAACAAACTAACATATAATTCTAAACAGGAAATGAGACCTTGCAAAAACACATTTTTCAAAATGTATCCAGAAGCAGCGAAGATGTAATCTTTTCACTTAGTGAAAATGAATAAATAAGAAGCAAAAACAAATGGTGGATGGAAAAATTAACATACCCGAGGTGTCAAGATTGGCTGTGCAGTTGTTGATGATGAAAAAAGCAGTTGCTGTAAATTTTGAATGAGTGTGCACCTGACACATAAGCCGACAAAAACACAAGAGAGGATGTAATTGAAGTTCCATACAATCAACATAACTTTCATTTGACTATTAAGTTAACAATAACTGTACAACAAGTCTTTATCTAGAGAGAGGCACAACTTTCATGATGCCACAACCTCATCACAGATCTCTGATTACTATAAAAGCAATGAAGCTTATCATGTTTTTGTTGGACTGCATGATATGGATCAAATAACAAGCAGCAAACTGAAGCATAATTCAGAAATAGACATCCCAATAACTATTAAATCGATTAGAAATGCATCCTGATGATTAACATCTCAAATGGGCATACATATAGTGCATCCAGGAGAGATCAATTATCTGCTTTAGCAAAAGAATGATAACTCACAGTTCATTGATACACCTGTTTCGGTCCTCAGGAAGGGAATTCTCTAAGTCAGACTGAAGGGACATCAAATCTGACTGAAGGCCAGAAATCTGTTGAACAATGCCTGGTGCTGATACATATGTTGAAACTCCAGCTTGAGCATCTAATTAAAGGGAAAGAAGAACAAGCATCCTTCAATGTTTTTTTCCTGGCGAAGGAAGAAATATCATGTGGATTAACTGAATAAGATGCACATACTAGAATAAATGCTCAAGAGATCTCTAATGCCATGCAGAAAAGTATCTCTATCATCCACTGCTCCTTGTTCTTGTACATCAGATGCAGCTTGTATTAATGCTACGCAACGACCCTATATGCATCAGAACACATAAGTGAAGACAGTAATAAATAAAACAAACAAATTGATGGAACTCACTAGAGAAATTGTATACAGGTTTCCCTAGTATTGTTATTTGAATAAATGCTATTGGAATTATTAACAGAAGCCCACATACCACACGGCCTTTAGTTGCTGAAAGGTATCCCTGCAGCTCTGACTCAATAACTTTGAGCAATGAATAAGCTCCAAGCATATTCTTCTTTTCCAACCGACAAGCTAATTTTAAAAACTGGTGCCTTGCTAGCTGATTAATCAGATGATTGATGAACTGCAATAATAAAACAGTGACAAATATTGAGAGGCGGCAAAGTAACCTTGAACACTTGCAATGCAAGGTGCGGCTGCTAAACACTGAAACTTTGACACACATCCTAGCAATGGAAAACTAATCGCGCGGGTGTCACTTTAGTTGTTACCAATGCATATCCTACTGCATGTGATTGTTTCGGACATTGGAAATTGATAGATGCAAAGAGTCAGTCTGTTCACCAAAAAATTAGTTACAATGGAAAATCAAAGTCAGACAGTATGATTTATTTGCTCAAGCCACTATTTTTAAGCAGATACTTTAAGCCAACATGGAAATATTCCATAGGACAGGGAATCTGGTTAGGGATGTAAATGGGGCCCCAATTAACTCCATTTACATGCTTGTTTTAATAAATTTTCACATAAGCCTTATACCTATATCCTCATTTTGCACTTGTTTTTAATTTAAATGGGGTTAAATGGGGCCCCATTTACATCCTTACATCTGGTTCCAACTAAACCTTGGAAAACTTCATCCTGATTAAGAACAAACAAGTTGCATCCCCCAAAAGACATTTTGGGTGGTTCAGTAAAACTCGAAGGAAATTTTAGAAGGGGCCAAAAATTATATTATTATCTAAATTTACTTACTGCTTTTTGCCGATTTATATAGAATTCTTGCCGCATGACCTTTAAATCATAATCACCTGCATACTCAAGAATCAAAATTTTATTGAACAAGATACAAAAAGGAAAAATGAAGAAAAGCATTTGCTATTAAATCACAAGTTAAACCCATTATTTCCAATACCTTGCAGAATGTAAGTGTCTTGAAGCTGTGCCAGTTCCCAACAAAGATCAGGAATAGTCTGGAAAATATAAGGCAATCACTCGTAATTAGAACTCATACACACAATCCTCATTCAAAAACTTGAAAAAACTAGGCTACAAGAAAAATGAACAGACAGAAATCAAGAACTTCAGGAATAAAAGTGCAAGTACGGCTTTTCTAGGACAGCTATTTTATTTATGGACAAGGAATAATTAATAGCTAAAAGATGGCCTGCCATTCCCCGAGATCAAGGAAGTGATAAATCATTCTCATTCAAAAGCCCAAGAAAATTAGCTTACAAAAAGGCTCAGCATGGAATTAAGTCCTTTGGGAAATAAAGCACAACTACTGCTGTTTTAGGACAGTTATTTCACTTAGTGGAAAAAAAGGCAGTCAATAGCTAGAAGGTGGCATGACCATTCCCCAGGATAAAGCAAAGCATATGAAGAGAAGATTAAAATTTCATTATCTGAGAATCTACACATATACAAGCATTCTCTTCAGTTAGCACACATACACAATTGGGAAGGAAGACTAAACATAGGCGCTTTAAAGTATCCAGGGAATTAAAATATAGATTTCACTAACAACTGCTATACCAAACATCATGCATGTGTCTGTGTGTGTATTATCAATAACAAAATCAACTCCTCAGGATTGTCAAAAGATGAAGAATGGAGAGGAGACTTTTTCCAGGTCTAGCAAGAAGCTTAAAGCATGTACAAACAAAGAATTGGTAGGCACAACTAATAAAGAAGGAACAAAATGATCATAACAAAGCATAAATTAAAGATTTTAGGCTACAATCAGAAATTCGATAAATGTACCTCAGATAACTTCTCTTCTTTGTGATAGAGATTTGAAAGTTCACCCATCAGTTCAGAATGCTTTCTCCTACTCATTCAACAAAAAAATAAATAATGATGAAAACAAAAGATGAATCAACCTTTAATTAGAATAGGGATTAGAGATCTCCTACCGAAGAGAATGGGGATCAAGATGAATGTGAGCTTCATCTGACGTTACTTGAGCTTTAAGTGCCATGAGAATGGCTTGCTGCTTAGCATTTTCAACTTGAGCTTCTACCCACTGTCTTTCACTAGTTCCAAATCTGTCAAAAGAATTGAATAAATGTAAAAACTATATGGGATACATACATTAGAAATGCAAAGTAAACAAAAAATGACAAAATAAATAGCTTCATTGTTCAAGAAGAAAAATCACATACATAGAACGAAGCCTTTGCAATTCCGATACACGTTGATGATGTGATTTCTCTATATCTGGTGCATCAGCAAATGAAAATAATTAGCAAACTTTCTTGTACATAAATACTGAGTAGACTTGATATATGTATGAAAATTGAAATTTAGTATGCACGAGGAGATGGTTGGGTGGCTTTAGATACAGAAACATTAATAATATTAAGATTTCTCCGAAATACGCTGAGCAGACTGAGCTGCAGAAACAAACACAATATGACAAAAACCTGATTCATATACTTATTTGGATTAAACTATCAATAGGCAAGTGACAGAAAGGATGATAACAAGAAAAGGACAAATCAAGATTTAACATAAAAAGGGCATTCCCTTTTGCAATTGTCGGGGGAGGGTCATTTTTGTACACAGCTCTACTCTTGCTTTCTAAAGAAGTTGTTGCTACGACTCTAACCCTTGATCTTCTAGTTGCATGAAAGATGCGTGAATTGAATATCTCAATTTTTAGAATGTTTAAATATAGGACGTCAGTAAGTTAGGTCCAGAATGAACAATAACCTTTATTGTCATAAACTAATGCTCCTTATTTGACAAATCAAGTAACCATTAAATGCTGACATATTTTTCACTGGACTCAATTCAATGGAGTTGGTTTAGAGACTCTAAAAGAACAGTAAAGCTTTAGATGATCAGGTAATGAACAGCTGAACACAAAACATAGCTATTATAGTTCAAGAGTTGAACTCCAGGACCATCAGTAAACTCGGAGTGTTGGGTTGAAATCCCATGTGGTTCACATTCGGCTTAACTGAAACTAGTACTTCCCATTTGATTGTCAAGACACCTTAAGAGGTTTCTAGTCTTACCCAAAAAAATATTTTCTTTTTATTTTTATTATTTTTGTACTTTAGGTTTTTGACAACTCAACACCTTAAGAATTGTTGCACTCTAAAAAAGTAAAACCAGCCATAAAATCAAGAGTTTTGGGTTTCAATCCCATGTAGTGCACCTAGGGCTTCATTGATAACAGTGGTATGCAGGTGATTATTGAGGCCCTGCATTACTGAGGGTCCTGGTCATAAAAAGATAATAAAAAAGAGAACATGTTTCTTTTCTTTTATTCATTATTATCTTTATTTTTCTGAAAAGTTTAGAATCTTAAGAATTTTAGTTTAATTCTTAAAAGATCCTCCTCTCCTTTGAGCCAGTTCGTAACTTTGATCCACAAACAAATGGTCATTGTTAACTGATATGAGAAACATAACCGCGATATAGAAAAATGAAAGACATAAAATATCTGTAAGGGTTTAAAAAGTAAAGGACCCAAGAAAGATAAGCAAAAGAAACAAGAGAGAGGACTACCTCGTACCAAGACATTTGAAATATCATCAAGACTCACCCAAGAGCATTTAGCTTTGCCCTCCTCAACAACGAGCCGAAAAGGACCCTGGATCAAATATAGAAAAATGAAAGTAACATTCAAGTTCCTTCATAAAGAGACATCTAAAAATTTATCCAGTATTTAACTTCCGTAATACAAATTTCATAGAACCTTGTAAATGTATGGTTCATGATGGTAATCAATGTATGGTTCTTCTGTAAGCTCAAAATTAGATTTAGATCACAAGCACATTGGACAGATGCTAGTTCATTCCTGCTGAGGACATTTACTAAGTTTTGGGGAGTAATTTTCTGGAAAACTGGGGTTGTTTTCCATAACTAAACAGCCGCTCAAAGTTTTCAAAATTGGAAGGCGAGCTTTGAGTTGTGGCTCCATTCTCAGGATTGGGGCTAAACTATAAGCATGCAGGGAGGAGTAGGTTAGAAACGAGCTGTGTTCAGGAAATGAGTTCCCAAACTTGTAAAAAAACCATCAGTAATCCTAAAACTGCTGCCAAATGATTGGTCTAGACTAAATTTACCAAGAAATGTAGGCCATATGCCTATCTTGTCCCAAGAATTGTTGCTATAAGTATGATAGACCAATTGGAGAGTAAAAGATGCCAGAAGAAATAAAATAAAACAAAAATAGCAGTTCTGTGATCATATACCGTATCCAGTTGTTTAGCAAACCACTGATTCAGCTCCTTCATACAAGAAGCATCCACAACCAAATACGGATGAAAATCAGAGTAAGCCAAGTAAAGGCCATCATCTGCATGCAAAAGAATTCCAAAACTCATTAAAACCAAAAAACAAGAAAAAGTGTAAAATGGAAAGCAGGTTAAGGTTAGCAGAACTATGTTCTGTGTTTTCTTTCATTGTTCACCTCAACCTCCCTGGTCTCCTGATTTTTCTTCATACAAAATGACAAGTAAACAAAAACATAGGTATTAAAGAAAAAGAAATTGAGCTTAAAACCAATTTATCTACCCAGTCAGTCAGGTTATTCATGGAAAATAATAGCACAGTCAAATATTAATGGATAAAAAGTATTTGAACCCAAAAAGGCCATTTTAAAACCTAACCCATCTATGGTTTAAAGTTAATTCAATCACCACCACAAACTCCCAACCACACCCACCCAAAAAAAGAAACCAAAAACAAAAGACCTATGATGAAATCTGCCAATATAAAGAAAAAATAAATGAAAACATTTTTTTTGCATTAAAATGTACAAAATTTAAAATTTACCAACTTTACTGAACATAATAGTGCACAAATGACAAAGGAAGAAGGAATGCATTACCATCCCCTGAATGATAATGAGCCAACTCTTGAGATGTAGAAGCAATCCTTCCAAGAACTGCATTCATCTAAGTCACAATGAAAAGGTTTAAAAACTTGCAAAACAAAGTAAAAAATAAGATCTCTGAGAAAAGGAAATACAGTCATCAATGTTAGAAAATAACAGCAAGAGATTATTTCAAGGGGTAACATTTGGTGACTCTTTTTTTTTTCTAGCTTCAACTTCATTGTTATGGACTTGTTTCCATACTGAAAGCACATTGGCAGAAATCAAATCACTCAAGATATGCGCTTTGCATGTGCAGAAGCCAGCTTATCACTGTACAAATTTCTTTTTACAGAAATAAGATGGGATTTGTTACAAACTGATCTAGTAGCTGAGAATTAAAAACAAAATGAAATAATAGGGTGATATCATGCATCACATATGAAACACTATAAGTTTTTCCACGTTTGTTGTCCACCTTTGCCTGAGTACATCGGAAGAAAAGATGCAAACCTAAAAATGAATCTAACACAGTTTTCAGTTTACAACCATACTTGAGATTTATAACACCAGATAGTTGTGTTAATTCAATCATTGTTTCAACAACCAATGAACCACTGATCTATTGCTTTTCTTTTGTACCTCCTAAGAAACTGATGAAAGACTTTCACACAACTGAACAATTTGCAAAGAATATACACACTCCTAAAAGCAAGATAAGGACATTGCTGTGCACTGCAAACCTCTAAATTTCTGGCTGAAAGGCCGTCCTCTATAGAAGTAAGTTGTCCATTGACTGTAGAAGTTGCTGCAACTCGAGCCCTTCTTCCTTGGATCAAAGCTGATGCCTGGCCAGTGAGCAAATCATACTGAGTCTGCAGTTGCTTTAGCTGTTTCTGCAATTCTAAGGCCTCAGCTTTAAACGCTAAAGTAGTATCCCTGGAGATGAAAGTTAATCAGTCAATGGCAAAAGCAAAGAATAAAATTGCATCATGATTATTCATTATTTGCTGCAGAGTGCAACTCCAGAAGTACCATGCAGAATTTTTTCTTTTTTTTAACACCAGAAGTAAAGAGAAAAATCTTGGTGCAGTGATGAACTTCACATGATCATAATGATGCTTTTGAGCCCACTCAAATGAAACTTCACTTTGTGGTGAGATCAGTATTTTGCTATGCAAAGAAAATATGCCTAGTTTAAACTCATTCCCACACCCCCCCCCCCCTCAAAAAAAAAAAAAAAAACTTCTTTTTCAAGAGAACAACATAATAAAGTAATGTCCGTTAAAGATAAGATTTAAGAAACACAGTTAAGATCATTTGAACATATGGAGAAAAAAATGAATAGCTCACCTATCAAAAGAAAGAAATTATTTTAAAAAAAATGTAACAGAAAATGCAGAGGAATATCAAAAAGAAAAAAAATACTTGAAAGAAAACCTGGTGGGACTAAATCTTCTGATGATGCCTTAGGCATGGCATAGGATATAATTGCCTTACAGAAAATATGGCCATAAACAAAGATGATTGCAGAACTAGAATTCAAGTATTCAACCAACCTGGTGGGACTAAATCTTTTAACGATGATAACGATCTAGCCACACATAAAAAATGAAAATAAAAATGTCAAATTTATTAAATGTTCAAATTTACTGTAGTCACATTTTTCATTTTGGTGGGAGGAGGTTAAGTGCTCTAGCATGTCAAATTACTCAAATCTCAAAAAAGTATCCAGGCAAACATGTGCAAAAAGCCATCAGTAGGCATTAGTAGTAGCCTAAAACATTGTTTAAATTAAATGTTAAGTGACGCTCATATCATAGGAAAATAGGAACAAGAATTATCATATCTCAAGAATTGGAAACAAGTGAAACCCAAATCCCCCTTGAAAGTTTCCAAATAAATGTCAAGAGATGGAAAGAACGTATGCTACTTTTTTTTTTTTCCTTTTGGATCCATAAGTTTCTTGATCTTATAGAATAACAAAGATCACTCAAAACAAGTTACCAGCACTGCTTAACAATATCATTAGCAATCAACCACTAAAGGAAGAGACATACATAATGACAATGAACATAAGCAATTAAAATGGCTGATTAATATTAACTTACTAATATTTATATTGAACCTTGATGAATTTATAAAGGCTCCTATGAGAAAAGTGGAGGGAATTTAACTAGTACTTAACAAAAGAGGTTGAGAAAGACTAGGAAAAACTTGGTGGAAGACACTTAGGTTTGATATTAATTATATGGGTCTTACAAAAAATACAAAAAATAAGGCCATATATAGAAATGAATGAAAAGAGAGAATCCACGTGTCCAACCTCGCATAGTGGGATAAAGGCTTGGTATATCATCATCAATATTTTTTCGTTGGTGTACGTAATAAGTCGAATAATAGGGTGTAACCAGAAACAAGAACTGAGTAAAGCATCGTTTTCTCTAAATGTTGAATTATCTCCAATCAAAATTTGTCAACATAAGAAGAATTAGAAGTGTGT
Source organism: Diospyros kaki (assembly GCA_036245055.1). Lineage (NCBI taxonomy): Eukaryota > Viridiplantae > Streptophyta > Magnoliopsida > Ericales > Ebenaceae > Diospyros > Diospyros kaki. The sequence goes on along the minus strand of BSEG01000002.1, from coordinate 1,905,847 downwards.
GTGTGTGTGTGTGCGCACGCGCGTATAAAGATTCCTAACTAAAGTCCATGGTGTCAAAAACATAAAATTTTGCTTCTTGAGGTTTAACAGCCCAGGAGCAAAGAATTTTCAGGAGTGAAAACATGGGAGACAAAGATATGCTAGGAGCCATTGTTTGCTCAAAATTTTAACTTGCATAAACTTCTGAATCACAACTAACAAGTAGGACATCTACCCTGACACTAGCCAAGTATGCTAGAAAGAGGAAAGAACTTAAGTTTTAAAAAATATGAAGTCATAGACAAACATTCCACATAAAAATGTTGATGTTATAAAAACAGAAACAAAAAGAAACTAATCACCATCAACTATTGATATGACAATACCCCAAAAGAAACAGGAATAATGAAACTCAGAAACCTGAGATTGCAAATCCATGCAACAAGAATTGTTACCGTATGTCTTTCAATCCTTCTTCAGCACCAAAAACTGCCTCCTGGTTATCTCTCCTACTTGAAAAGGCTGATATGCTATCATAAGCAAAATCCAAGTCTTCCCCCTGTTAATTAACCATGTCAGGCATATCAGTGCATAAGTGTATCTCAACAATGGTAATTGGAGAAAGTGAAGCCAAATATACATAAACAGGATATTGATACAAATATTCATAAACAAAATTTTAACCATCTGTTATCTAAAAATGAAAAAAGTCAGTCAGGACCACCAGAAGGTCCAGAATGATTGCACAAAGCCGTAAGTCAATGGATTCTTTTTATCCATTTATGTTGTTCACAACTTACACACCTGATGTAAAAGAAAATTAGAAAAAAATTAAGCATTAACTCCCTAATCCTCTCCAGACACACAACAACCTAAACCAAACATTTCAGGAATTCAACTGCTTGGCAAACATTCTTGTGACAGTTCACTCCTTACAATCCACACAACAACAACAATAATCACAAACCTCAGACCTGCTAGGTGGCACTCGCTACTTGAATTATAGACCTTCAATCATCTCTATCCATGGCCATACCTTTGTAAGATCATTATATCCTATGTCATGTTTAAGGGTTTCTTGTTAAGTTCTCTTTGACCTCCCTCTCCCTCTTTTGCAATAAACTTTCACTATTTTATCCACTCTCCTTACTGTTTTATCTTCAATAGGTGTCACTCCAACCTTATTACATATTCACCACATCTAAATCTCAACTATTGAGGAAAAATAAAGGAATAATACAGCAGACAACCATTTGTGTTAGGTGTATCACCAGCATTGCGTGGCATTCTGAAAATAGCAGATAAGTTAAAAACCGTAATGCAATGAATAATAAAAAAATAACAACAATAAAATGATCAAACAAGAAATAAGAATAATAATTCACACCGTCCACGCAAATCAAATGTTCATGGGAATGGGCCCCATAGATTTAGTAGGAATATTTTCTGCAATTACAAAAATCTAACAGCAAAAAAGTACTTTCCAGAAGAACGACCATTGTGACAGTACCTCCAGTAGCTTCCCTTCCTGTAGAAATTGCTCGTAACTGGATGATGAAAGAAAATGCAGATATTAACTAAAGAAATAATAACTTGAATCGAGTTTAGTGAAACTAGGGAAAGATTTCAAGCATTCAACAGTTGATAAATTGAAACCAGATGAGCGATAAATGGAACAACTACTGTGCCATCAAATATGCCCTAAAATTACTGCACGTTGTCAATTACAACCCTAAAAACAAGCAAGCAATCGGAGGAATTAGATATGGAACAGAGGGAGAAGAGATACGCAACTGAGAAAGCTCCGAGGCGGAGAGGACATTGGAGGGGCGTAGGCTGGAGCAGAGCCAGTCGAGGATGGGGCGGGCGTCGTCGTATTGGAAGGGCCATTCAAAGCTGTCGGGGTCCAATACTACTCCCTCCGGCCCTTTGTACCCCAATTCCACCAACAAACCACACAGTCTCGCTCCGCTCATTCTTCAGTCACCGCCAATTCAATGTGCCTCGCCAAACTCGCCTCAGATCCGCAAGCAATTCATCCAAATTGCCTTCATTCTGAAGCTCCACTGTTCGTCGCTCTGAGAATTTCACGACGAGAGAGAGAGAAACGCAGTACTCAATTTGGGGGTGCTTTTGGCGCCGGCCCGCCAGTGGTGGAAATAAATAAAAACAAAACTAAATTAGAGGCTTTTTTAATTTAGTTTTATGAAATGAATAATGCTAATTATTATTCTTAATTAATGATTAAATATTAATAAGTGTATCTTATTTTTATACAAAATACATTTATTATGTAGTATTTTTAATATTTAAATAATTTTATTAGTTATATATATTATTTTGAACTATTTAATTAACTAATAAAATTATTTAAATATTAAAAATAAAATACAATAAATACATTTTATCTAAAAATAATATGCATTTATTAGGATAATAATTCGCATTACCCTCAATTGAGTCCACAAAATGCTAACAAATTTTGATTATTAGGGTCATAAAAAATTTAAATCAAGTATACTTATGTAACTTAAATGATTATTTTGATAAATATCGACATTATCAGTACAACTGTTATGACAACTAAATATAACATAATTCTTTAAGAAATTAGATAGTTTCAGAAAGTGTTTGTACATTTTTTTATGTTAGGAAGATACCATATGTTTATTAATTATTTAGATCTTCAAATTTGATTTTTTGTTACAAGACTCAAGGTCCTTCTAATTTAAAATGATAGACTATTTTTTTTGAATTTTTCAATGAAATTCTTATTTACAGATTAAAAATAAATATTTAAATTTACAATTACCGAAGCCAAAAAATCAATACATGAGCCATATCCATATCCATATCAATATCTATTATCTATATATAGTATAAATTAGATTATATACGAAGGCCTCAAGAACACTGGTTCTATATACAATCCCAAGTAGCAAATTGTGTTGAATTAGTAGCTTCCTCTCGTACTGTAGCACCAAATCCCTGTAGGGTTTTAAACCATCTATTATGTTCACCAATAGCTATTGCTGAAGAGCTCCTGCAATGCGGTCATTGGATATGCTGCCCTTAATATTAGGCCTGTCTTAACAAAAGTTGTCGACGTTTTGAGATTATTTTTTTTTGTTTAATGAATACTTACAAAAAAAAAAATACTAGGACTAGAGATAGGGCGCATTCTATCTGGTCGGGGGCGGCCTTTCCAGCGCAACCCATCCAAATTTCCCCTTCCGGAAGTCAGACAAGACGCGAAATGCTGCTTGATTGGTGTCTCCATTGAACAATTGCCCCGCTAGTTTCTCGATAAACCTGCATTGGGTCGGGAATTCTAACTTATCAGTCATTTTTATTTATGAAATTATCATATAGCAAAGTGGGAATGAAAATGTGATGGGTCAGTGGCCAAACAGTAGTCATCAGTGACATTTTACGTACATTTTACCACAGCAATCGCTTGCGTCAATCCTGTACCGGTTACGAATGGCTTCTGTGCCTGCAACAACAAACACCTCCATCAATTCTTTCTGCATATAACCACTAGAAGATCTGGAGACCTCTGTATGAGGAATAGGCAGATGTGGCTTTGAGATTAAGAAGACGGGCAAGTCAAACAATTCCAGTTGCGCCCCTGCTAGCGTGTAGCAGACCTGTTATGAGATTGAAGAGTCGTTTCACCAATCAAATGTTCCAACAAAAGAAATCCATCCGTGAACATACAAACTAACCGATGAAGCCTGGATTTGGAAGACAGAGCAAGGGGACGGTCTCCTAATCTTTTACAGCCACCACTGGCCATACGCAACATCATATGGTCAAAAGGAGTGCTGGTGTCTATTGGGAATCAAGAGGATCCTCACCAACCAACCCTCCAGTCCATATGAGTGATCTTTACCAATAGCCCCAAGCATCAAGAAAACTAACAGGCCCGATACATAAATCCTTTCTTTTGTAAATCACCAGCATGAGACATATATCCACCTATGCCAGAAATTTGACTCAAATTGCTGATTAGAACACTTAGGTCCCATAATCTAGGCGCTAGGGAAGACAGAATGCGCTTACATTTGTATGATATTTCAATGCTTTATGTCCAATACTCAGACTGATCTTCCCGGAATTTAATATAATTCAAGTAGAATAAAGGCAAAGGAAAGATTTGAAAATTCAACTTGTACTATTATCCCACAGGTTTCTTGTGACATCCATCAGTTCAGTACACGTTACCTTTAGCTACATCCAGTTGTTAATATTTAAGTTCTTGTGTGGCCGTTTCATATTTGGCCTTATATTTCATTCTTGCAAAGAAACATAAATAAAAGAATCCGCTATAATTCCAAGACATAACAAAAGCAATTGGAAAAACTAAAGGAAACGCACCAACAGCAGGAATCCTTGAAAGTAGTTGTACAAGAATAGCTGCAACATCAGCAACATCATAGGATCTCTCTCCTATATCATCACATATGGCAAGCTTTATTGCCGACGACTGGTCATCTATCCGCATTGGGAGCATACCAGGGGAATCCAGCAACTCCAGATCTTTCCCAAATCGAACCCATCTTTTCCATAGACGAAGAGATATAAAATGCAGAACATAATAAAAGTCAGATTTACTTAACATCAACCTTACATATAACACTAGCTAAACAAAGTTTCTCTTATATGCAGAAAGATGTAAGATAAAAGAATAGACCAGATCAATATGGTTTCATGCCTCTTAGGTCAACGATGAAGGAATATACTTGCTGAGTCACCAAATGGAAAGTACTAGAGATAAACACAGTGTACATAGATTTTGAAAAGCTTGTGGCAGTCCTCAAAGAAGTCTTGCAAAGGGTTTAAGAAGGAAATCTGAATTACTTATTTACAATTTATTTAAGACATATCCTGAAACAAAAATGTGCTAGAACTTACAGAAGGGATATCGAGCCTTTTTCAATTACAACTGAATTACATTAACGAGTTGCACTGAAGCCTTATCTTTTTGCTCTAGTTAACTCACTAATCAAAATCCAAGAGAGGTGCATTAGTGAATGTTATTTGCAAACAATATCACCTTAACAGATGAAACATAAGAAAGCATGTGTCACGACCCTAGGGGAGTAGTGTGTAATGTTGTAAAAATGTAGGGTCTAAAGGAGGAAATAAAGGAATAACAGAAAGGCTGTAAAACAGTTGAACTAAGCCGTTTGTAGTTAGAAGTTGTTGAGGCAGCTAGAGGTCCTATAAAACAGGGACCTACGGCACTTTGTGGGTTAGCTTGGAAATGAATAATCGAATTCCCTCTCCTGATTCTTTTTCTCTCTCTCCTCTATCTTTCTGTTCTCTCTTTCTATCAGTTCTTACGTTCACAATTTACCAATTTGCAAGCCCTAATTCAAGGGCTTGACAGCATGATACTAAACTCGAGGTATAGAGGGGCACCTTAGAATTCACAAGCTTCAGGTTTAGATCAAATTTCCCATCATGCCTTTTACTGCCAAATAAGAAACTGCAAAACAGGTCTTTTCTCAAAGTTCCTATTACAGTTTCTAAGCAACTCACAAACCTTTCTACATTTTCAATTTATAAAAAATTCATTGCCCCATCATGAGAAAATTACAGTTTCGATTCAAATTTTAACCAAAAGAAACTACTTTGGTCTGGTCCATCATCAATGCCAGAAAAAATTATTAGTGTATAATGTCAGTAAAAATTGTTCTTAATCTACTTAAGAAATTAAATGATTAAAATAATAAGACATACCTCAATTCTCTTGTAACACCTGGTCTTGAAGCAGCTGGACACATCCGGCGCTTCAGCAACCGGTTTATCAAAGATGACTTACCAACATTTGGATACCCAACCATTCCAGCTCGAACCTGTCAAAGAATGATGACTATCAAGTAAAATAAGAATTTGCTGGCAAGCTACTACACCAGCCTCGGATATCATAATTTCTGAATACAAGACTCAAATAATTCAGTTTCATTGTTTTCACTACTTCAACTGAAAATTTATTGTCAAAAACTCTCCACCCACCTACTCCCACTTAAAAAAAAATAAATAACCATATTTTTTTTTTTTAAAAAAAAGGAACCTCATCCAAGAGTATAATTTTTAAGGGGACAAAGTACAGATGCCAAGAGTTCAAAACTCCCTACATAATCCTTCAAATTTTCTGATCATTGACACCTAAAAAATTGGAGGCACACAGACAGATTGTCATGACCTGTGATAAGAGATTTTAACAAAAGACAGTGCAACTTTGAGAGCTGCACATTTGACACAATGGAAAGCCACATAACAAACTGCAAACCCTAAACAGATGCAACAAATACTAGAGCTCTGAAAACTCACCGGACGAGGAAGTAATCCTTTTGCTCTACGTTTCACATTCACACCAGCTGCAGATTCCTTGGCTAACCTACTCAATTTCATGGTGCCCTGAATCAAAGCGAAGGAAACCATTAAATTCTGCAGCAGCCTTCCCCACCTCTTTCCCCCACTCAAGAAAAGGGAAGTTATGTAGTTGAACTATCAAAATAAAAACAAATGCATGAATAAGTACCATCCCAAGTTGCCCATTGGAGAAGATAACCTTCATTCCTTGACTTGAAAAATAAGTTGCCCAAGCATTTCGATCTTCAGCGGATATCATATCTTCTCTATTCAAAACTAAAATGCGTTTTCTATTGCCAAGCCATGAATCCATCTGCTTAAGTTCAATTACTAAGTGACTGAATGAATGAGCAAAATAACAAATAAATAGCGTGGATCAAAATTAAGAGGTTCTGACTCTGTTCCAGGGATGGAATCAGATGACATGTTAAAAATGCACTGCTAGTGGATGACACAATAATATGTTCAGGAACACTTTTCTTTGTGCAATTCAATCTACATTGTTTTTGAAGTACAGATCAAGCTTTTCATTTCCATTTGGCCATGTCACATAGTTTAACAGCAGCAATATGTGAGACTCAGGCTGTGTTTCACAGAAGTACAGAGCCAGTGATAATCAACCAACAAAATAAGTAAATGGTTTTTAAGGGATGAGACCAGGTCAGAAACATGCCCTCTTGACCGATTGAGAGTCTTCATAGCATTCTTGACTATTTTGAGTTTTTGAACAACCTGAAACATAGGAGCTCCAGGGATCCACCTATCCCAACTGGCTTCCACCCTATCCAAGAAGAGAGGGTGATCAACAAGATGGTTAAGGAACCTAAACGGGCTACCCTTATGCTGAAGATCTCCAGACAAAGCCACCACAACAGGGCTATGGTCAGAAATCCCTGGCTGGAGAAAGAGGGCCTTGCTTTCCGGATAATGGACAAGCCAATCATCATTAATCAGGGCTCTATCAAGCTTCCTTAGAATACACTCATCACCAAACCTCTTATTGGTCCACGTCAACTTAGGGCCATTATAAGCCAGATCCTGAAGCGAGCCAGAAAAAAGGAAATCATTAAACCTACGCATACCCAAAGAGAAAGAGATGTTGCCACCTCTCATCTCAGCACAATTGCGACACACATTGAAATCCCCCATCAGGAGCCAAGGGTCGGACGAAGCTGACACCCTAATGCTAGTGATGGAATTCCATAATCTGGCTTGGTCCACCTCCTTATTCCTGGCATAAATGCAAGACAGGATAAAAGGGGTAGGGATCTCCGAGCTCGTCACTTTGACATGGATGACTTGGTCCGACTTGAATAAGGTCTGCACACTAAGGACGTTCGCATCATAACCTATCCAGATTCGACCCCCATCACAAGTATCATAATTGAAATCCCACTTCCAAAAAGGCATAACATTGTGAGAGACATCCGGCGCATGCCTCTCTTTAACTCTAGTCTCTAAAAGAGCAACAAGCGTTAACTTCTGAGAAGAGATAAAGGACCGCACCTCAAATTGCTTTGGGGCTTGATTCAGACCCCTAACATTCCATGAAGCAATCTGCATAATTAACACTCTTGGGGAGGTGGGTCCAAGCTCGCGGACCTTGGCATCTGCTCTCCACGCTCACCCATCTTCTTCCTCTCCCTTTTAGCCTGAGCTTTGGTCTTAGATTGATGCCCTTCAGCGTTAGTGCTACCACCGCGCTCAGGCTCTAAGATCTGTTCCTCACTACCCTCTTGCTCACTCAAATTTCCTCGATTGTTTTCTTCTGCTACCTCTCCATCTGCCTCCATAGGAGATGGAACATCCTTATCATCCTCTGTTAGAGCACAAAATTGATTTTTAATTTGAGTGTCGACATCCTTAGGGTCATAAGGGACTGTGATGGTATGGAACTCGAGACACTCTACCATGGTCATAGAGGCATAATCAGGAGCATTGGGCCTAGATGATGAGCTTACTTCCTTACCCTTATCTTGAGCCTTTCCCTTCCCATATTGCACTTTAGTGAAGCCATCTCCCTCATCGATTTTCTTACTACTTTCAACATTATTAGGGTCTGTTTTAGGTTTATTTGGGCATCGAGAATCTGAGTGACCAAAAACCTTACAATGTGAGCAAATCGAAGGAATCCATTGATATTCTATTGGGAGCCTAGATATACGACGTTCACCAGTGGCTTCATCATAGCCCTGGTCTATATCTATAAACTTGGGAAATTTGGAGCAGGCATTAACATCAACACACACCCTAGCATATCCTAATCTTGATCTATCCTCTGTCATTGGGTCAGCATATAATGGTCTTCCAATTTCACTTGCCATTATAGATATTCCTTTTAATGACCAGCCTTCTAAGGGCAGGTTATGAATCTTAATCCACAAAGGAATGGAAGAGTGAGAATCCTTAGCTAAGTTCATTCCTGGTTCCCAACATTTAATAATAAATGGGCCTGTCCTTCACCAGCAGGAGCTTGAGTTGAATAGGGACTATTTAGTGGCTCTTGCGCAAGAGTCTGGCCATTTTCGCCTTCGAGCTCGGATTAGGTGGTCAGCTAAGGGAGATCGTTGTTCCCGATTTTTCTTCCAATCCATGCTCGCTAAGCGTAATAATCACCGTATTATGAACCTCCTAAAAGAAGATGGCACCCTCACCGAATCAAAAGAGGAGACTGCGAACGTTTTGGTGTCCTACTTTCATAATCTCTATGGTCAAAGTTCTCGGAATTCTCCCCTTAACCCTGTTGATGTGGCTACCTTCATAGACAAGCGTCTGGATCAAGACCAATGGGTTAGGCTAGTTGCTGAGGTTTCAGCTGAAGAGATTAGGGCTGCTCTCTTTAGCATGGGTGATGATAAAGCCCCTGGGCCCGATGGTTTCACTGCTAAGTTTTTCAAAAAGTCTTGGGAGATCGTGGGTGCAGATGTGGTGAGGGCTATTCAAAGCTTTTTCGCCTCTGGTCGCCTCCTGGGCCAGGTCAACGCAACCATTATTAATCTCATTCCCAAGGTGCCTCATCCTGAGACGCCATCCCAATTTAGGCCTATTTCTTGTTGTAATGTCTTGTATAAAGTCATTACTAAAATCCTGGCTAACAGGATTAAGCCGGCGCTCTCTAGCTTGGTGGATATATCTCAAGCAGTCTTTGTGTCGGGGCGTTCGATTGGGGATAATGTTCTGCTTGCCCAGGAGTTGGTTTTTCAATACCATCTTCACAAGGGGCCCCCCCGTTGTGCCATGAAAGTCGATTTGGCTAAGGCTTATGATACTGTCGAGTGGGACTTTCTCCTTATGACTCTTCAGTTGATGAACTTCCCTCCTCAATTTTGTGGTTGGATTCGAGAATGCATCTCGACCCCCCGTTATTCGGTTAAGATCAATGGTCAGTTAAATGGGTTCTTCCCCGGGAGAAGAGGGTTGAGGCAAGGGGATCCCCTATCCCCTTACCTCTTTGTTCTAGTTATGCAAGTCTTGCAAGGTATTATCAAGCACCACTCAAGGGCTTCAGATTTTCACTACCACTGGAAATGTGAGCAGACTAGTCTGGTGATGCTCATGTTTGCAGACGATTTGCTCTTGTTCTCTCATGGTGACCCCTCCTCAGTCAGCATCTTGAAGTCGTGCCTGGAGCGTTTTTCCTCTTTGTCGGGCCTAGTTGCCAATCCTGCCAAGAGTGATTGTTTCGTCTCTTGCAAGGACCCATCCCTTCGTGAAGCTATTTATAATACTTCTGGGTTTCGTAAAGGGAGTCTGCCTATGCGATATTTGGGGGTTCCTCTGCTTTCCTCTAAGCTCTCCTATGGAGACTGTCAGCCTGTTATTGATAGAGTGAGGAACAAAATTTGTGCTTGGCGTAGCAGGGCTCTCTCGTTTGGGGGTCGATTGCAGTTAGCGCAATCGGTTCTTTCCACCATCTATGTGTACTGGGCCTCGGTGTTTATCCTCCCGAAGAAGGTGATTAAAGACATTGAGCAGCTTATTCGTAACTTCCTTTGGAGTGGTAATGAGGCGGACCCCCATAAAGCGAAAGTTGCATGGGGTGACATTTGCTGCTCGAAGAGTCAGGGTGGTCTTGGCCTCAAGCCTCTCTATGTTTGGAATCAAGCCTTGGTAGCCAAGCTTATATGGCGACTGCTAGTTGGGGATAAAGAATCCTTATGGGTGCAGTGGGTGCACACTTATCGGGTAAAAGGAACTTGCTTTTGGCTCCTTAGGACTCCGTATGCCTGCCCGTGGTATTGGAGGAAGCTTCTCTTATTACGAGGAATCTTGAAACCTTTTTTTGGGTGGAGGATTGGGGATGGTAGTAGTACGTTCTTTTGGTATGATCAATGGCACCCGTTGGGAGTGCTCATTGATCGTTTTTCTCGCCAATTACCTCGCCAATTAGGCATCCCAATTTTGGCTAAGGTCTCGGATTTTATTGAGGATGGTGTATGGACTCGGATGGAGACCCTTAGTTCTATATCCCCTAATTTCTGTGGGACCCACCTTCCTAGGCTGCCTAGCCCTGGCCGCCATGATGAGCCTTATTGGCTTCCAGCCACAAACGGGCTCTTCTCAGTTAGGAATGCCTTCCACGCGATTCAAACTCAACGCCCCCAGGTTCCTTGGTATCGTTTAGTTTGGTCGTCTGTTAGTATTCCAGCCCACTCATTTATCCTTTGGCTAGCTATTCGAGAACGTTTATTTACTCTTGATCGTATTAACCTGTTTTTGTCTTTCCCGAATAGATGTTTTCTTTGCAGGGCGGATGCTGAAAGACATAGCCACCTTTTCTTCCAGTGTAGCTACTCGCGAGAGGTGCTGTCATTTTTTCGTAATTCGAAGAAGTTCAGTTGGCCTTGGCGCAATTGGGATATTGGAGTTCGTTGGGCTGCGGCTAGATGGAGCGGCAAGAGTCCCTGGCAGGTGGCAAACAGATTAGTCCTTCATGCTATGGTTTACTTCATCTGGAGAGAGCGCAACAACAGGTATTTTCGTGATCATGAGACATCAGCCTTTCAGCTGGCTCATCTGATTCAGGGTGCGGTGTGGGCCCGTCTGACGACCATTTCCTTCAGATCTTCCCTTCAGAGTCATGCTCTTTGTCACGTTTGGAGGCTTCCGAGAGACCAGACCACTCCTCCCTGATGAGATGTGTTGTTATGGGGATAGGATGCAATGTCCATGGCGTATCATCCCGTGCTTATGCTTCGTTCAGGCCCAGCTCATCTGGGTTTGCGTTGTCCATCAGTCTTAGAACTGTCAGAGATCTCTTCTGTCCCATTGTCAATTTGAGTTGGTTTATGTCTATCCTCTAGCCAGGGTTTTTATGCTGAATATATTTTATGTTTTTGGCCTTTTATCTTTACCTTTTCTTTTTTTCCTCCCTTTGGCTTAGGAGGTGATTGTTGTTGTGTTGTCGCCTCTGGTTTTCCTAGCGGTCCGGGGTATGCCCTGACCTTGGTTTGTAGCTTTTTGCCTGTTTTGTTTTTTATACATCTCTTACTTACAGAAAAAAAAAGAAAAAAAAAAAACCAACAAAATAAGACTTTCAAATAGATGCTAATGAAAATAAAGTAACAAAAAATTGTAAAGAAATAAATGTTGACTAAAAAAGTTCTATGTGATTAATGCATTGCAAGCATCAAAAATGAAATTTATCCTTCTCTTTTTTCTTAGTTACACTAAACTGTACCATACTTTCAATTTCATTAATATATGAATAGGATTCTGTAATTCAATAGGTATTGATTCTTTCCTTCACAGTGTTCTTCATCTAGGATTTTCTTCATAGTGAATCAGATTTTAGGAAGATATATTATGGAGAATATTCACCAGGATTAAATGGTGTAAAACAAGGATATGTAAGTGATAAGAAAGGATTGGACGGGGAAAGGATGTAGCCTAATCTCCCAGGCATGGCACAGAAGACTTGTTTACATAGACAAAAGCATACATTCCAATCCCCAATTTGATAAAAGATAAACAGAGAAATTAATTGACCTGTGGATGACTTGTGGACAAAGGAATCCTCGCATCTCGCACCTCTATCACAGCATCCATCAATTTCAATTGTTCTTTGAGTTCTTTCTCTGTTTTGGCAATATGACCAGGATACCACTGTTCAACTAAAGTCCCAGTAAGCGTACAGGCAAACTAATGACTGATCCAAAGTACCAGATTCCCTCCAAATTATTATCAAAACATCAATACGCAAGTGCATAGCTAATGCCTACCTGAACAGGGCGCAGTGCCCTTGTCCAATAATGAAGATCAGCATCAAGATCAAGCCAATAATTCTCTCCGCCGTTGACATCAGATACATGACCTGAACTGGAACCCAGATTCGAATGCCACCCCGCATTTTTTCCATCAACAATCTGAAAGTGCCAGTCATCAATTCTAAGTTGCTCATTTCAACACGTAGATGATAACAACTTATGCCTTTACCAATTACAGGTATCCTTAACTTCATAAATGAAATAAAATTATTTGGCTATGATAGTTCAGCAACTTCTCTAAACTCGCTGGCTTTCCCTATAGTCCTTCGTTCCATTTTATCCATACAGCGCTCTGGCAGCCCAGTTTTCCAAATTTTAGTGGTATAAATAATACTGATAAAATGAAAAAGGGCATCGACATTGAAAATCCGAAGCTTCAATCAAAACATGCCGCTAGACCAAAACCTAGTACGAAACTGAAAAGGGATTTGGATTTTCGTCCTCCGAGAAAACCGAAGAGAACGATGACTCGTAATCAGAGAACTTCGCTACTGCAATTCCCACAGTCAACGTTCTCGGCAATCAAAATACGAGTACTTAGATACGAAAACAATCGAATAATTGATAAAACGCAGTAGGGTAGTTGCCTGAATGGTTGCCGGAGTTGAAAGCGGAGACGCCGCTGTGACAGCCGCAGTCGAGCGTCGGCTCCGAATTTGAAGAAACTGCTCCCCGATTGCCAGAGACTTCGGATGCCATAGCCCGTAGAGCTGAACCGCCATCGTTCCAGTGAAACCACAAATGGATATTGAACCCTTTTACAATTTACTTCACAGTTTCCAATCATATAATATCAAGTTTTTTTTTTCTCTCCGAGGCAAAGACAAATAATATATCAGATTTGCACTCATAGGTAATAAGTTTGATCATCATTTTATACAGTAAAATAAAATTTCACACTAATAATTTATTTCTTTTACTGAAATCGAGAACACGAATGATAAGATCACACAAAAACAATCATCCCTTTTTTTTTTCCACAAAAATCTCCATTTTTTTCTTTTCCAATCCTAAAATCACCCTCCCATAAAGCACGAAATGCGTCTGAGGTGTCCTTTTTGATGTCTTCAAAATGTTTCTTTAACTATTTTTACAATGTTAAAAGAATTTATTTATCATTTTATAATATTAAAAAAATATTAAATTTTTCACACAAGGATTAGAGAGGAAATTTTTTAAGTTATAGATGAAAATTTTATGTCTAGCTCGATTATAAATAAAAAAAAATTTGTCTCCAATTTAAAATTTTTAAATTTATTATTTGTACTATATTTGATTATTTTATTTTTAAGATTAATTATTTGTTTTTATTTAAATAACTATTTGAAAAATATATTTATAAAAAAATATTTTTTTATTGACACGTTTACTACCGTTTTTGTTTTTTACTTTTTTAAAAATGTTATTTTCTCCTTTTTATTTTGTATTATATTCATTTTTTATTTTCGTTTTCATGTAACAATATGTATTTATTAAAATAGTATTTGTTAATCAATATATATACTAAAAAAATGAAATATAAAAAATATCTTTAACAAAAGTACTTTTCATTGTGTTTATTAAATTTATCTAAAAAAAGTCATATAATTTCTTATCTTGAACTTTTTAAATAAATTTATTTCTTCTCTACTCAAATAAGTTATCTTAGAGTTTATATATAAATTTTTTTTGATATATTTTTATTTTACTCATTTTAATAAAGACTACAAACGCTACCTAAGCTAATGGTAAGGGATAGTCATATTTAATTATAAATTTATATTGTTGTAAACTTGTAAAAAGACTAAAAAGATGTTAAAATATTAAATAATTATTTTATAAATGACATAATTAATATGAGAAAATGATTAAAAATAAATAACTTATTAATTATTACACCTTTTATTATCAAATGTTGTGTTTTTTTTATAAAAAGTAGGAGTACTTTGTTCTTAATTAAAAACAAGTTAATATATTTTTTTGAGAAAAATCAATTGTGTTATAAATAGGGGTGAGCACAACTTCGGTTAAACCGAAGTAACCGAACCGAACCGATGAGTTCGGTCGGTTCGGTTCGGTTATTTTTTTTTCAAAATTTCGGTTCGGTTAATTTTTTTAAAAAATTCGGTTTTCGGTGTTCGGTTCGGTTTTTTGCTTGAAATAACTCAAATAACCGAACCGAATTTATACTTACAAAAACGACACAGTTTGGGTTTATAAGCAAAGTGAAAATAATCCCCCCCAAGTCAAACCGAAGTCACGCAGAGGCAGAGGAGAGAAACCCTAAACGTAAAGGCGGAAGGATCGAATCGATCCTCCCTCGCTCCGCTCTCTCCCTTCCATCGTCTCCGACCCTCTGGCACGGCGGCACCATCGCCCCCTCCGATGCCGACATCGACGCCGCGGCACCTGAGGCAGAAAGTCAGAGACTCTCACTCACCTGGAACTGAAAGCCTGGACCGAGATGGACGCGAGATGCCGAGAGAGATCCTTCGAGTTCGTCGCCATCGGTGTCGCCTCCACCTTCGACGCCTTTGCCTTTTCCTTCAGCAGTCGGCCGCCCCCCAACTTTCCCTTCGCCGATCGTCGTCCCCTTCATCAGACCCAGACCGACGCCTTTCCCTTCACTGATCGCACGAGGCTTCGTCTCCTCTTTTCTTCCCTTCCTTGGGCTTGGACGATCGACCCATACCAAGTACCAACGATGACCGATCGTCAAACAGAGGTTAGTACTTAGTATTGACGTTAGGTTAGGGTTTTAATTTTTCAATTTTTTTTGAATCAGTGAGGTTAGTTTCTTATATTTCTTCGTTTGCTGCGTTTTTCGTTTGTATTTCATTGTTTTGCACAAATTGATTTGTATTTCTCTCAATCTCTAAATGGTTTTGCATTTTTCTGTATCAATTCAGTGGGTGTTCTTGTATTTCATTTCAGCAAATCGGTTTGTTCTTTTACTGATTTTTTCCAATCGGTTATCGGTTATCAATTCGGTTAACTTAGTTTAGATTTCGGTTAGTTCGGTTTCGGTTAGTTCGGTTAGTTAGAATTAATCGGTCGGTTCGGTTCGGTTATTAAATGCAATTCGGTTCGGTTCGGTTAGGATTTTTTGGTCGGTTCGGTTCGGTTATAACCGAATGCACACCCCTAGTTACTTATAAAAACAAGGCTAATTACAAAAAATTGACAACTTTTTTCAAATTCAGAATCACCTTTTATTTCTTTAAATTTAATACTTAACTTTGCACTTAATTTTAATTTTATAGTACCATTACTACAACAAAATTTGGATTAAGAGACATTTAAAAATTTCTTAATAGATAGTTTATTATGACATTTTAACTATTAGAACACTAATAGTAATGTCGTGTATAATTGTTCCCCAAAAACGTATTGAGTTAGTTCGAACCTTAACATTTCCTTATTCTCGCACGCGGATAACTACGTAATCTACACATTATCTTATTAATATATGTGTCTATATTAATTTTATAATATATCTTATTTTTATTATAATTATTTTTTTGGGACACTTAAGATTTTTCTGTTAAAACACTTCATCAAAGTGTCTCATTATAATTATTTTAATGAGACATTTAAAAAAAATTTCCCTATTAAATGTGTTTATTAGGGCACTTCATTGTCATGCCTTATTAGAATTATTTTATTGGAACACTTTTTTAAATTGTATTTTAAAATGATATTTTATAAGGCACTTTGATATGTCTATTAAGGCATTTAATTGTTATGTCTCGTTAGAGTTATTGTATTAAGACACTTCTTTAGACTGTGCCTTAAAATGATATTTTAGATGATACTTTTTAAAAAATGTCATAAAAAATATGTCTCAACAAATCATTTTTGTTGTAATGCGTTAATATCATTACATTTTTACTGTTAATTGTTTACATGACGAGCTTAAGTAAGGGTGAACAATATTTTAGTTAAATTGAAATAATTGAACCAAACTAGCCAAAGTTGTTTGTTCTGTCTAATTCAATCTGTATTGCGGTTCAGTTTTCAAATTTGAGTATTTTGGTTATTTTTGTTTGGTTTAGTCTCTATATCAAAAAATCAAAATAATTAAATTGATTGAAATGTCAAAATTTACTTTATTTTTTACCATTTTTTTTATTTCTTTTGTAGATCAATTTTTTTATTTTTATTTTATTTTTTATTTAATTGATTTAAGCATCTATTTAATTGATTTGATTCAATATTTTTTAAAAAATTGTTCTATTCAATTAGAATAATTTAGTTAGATTGATTATAAGCACCCCCGCCCGGATATCCCAACCGCCTGGACTACCCGAACGGAAGTACTTACGGAAGGGAAAAATAATGAAACATAAAACAGAAACTACACTGCCATGCATACACAAAAATAAGAATAGTAGAAGCGAGGTTAAATAGATGCATGCACTACGGGTACCCCCGCTAACATAGCGGTCACAAGATAAATAAATAAATACAGATTCCTATGCCGACATACACGAGACACGAGAAATGACCTGGCACAGTTGAAAGTAATAGAGTAAATCCTACTTAGACATCAAAGTTGACGGGAACTGACGAGACTGCCTGTACACCATACCAACTCGGCTGCTAGACGTTGACTCCCTTGCTCGGACCCACGTTGGCACTACCTGGAATAATGGAAAGCAAAGTGAGTCGAGAAACTCAGCAAGCATAAAGAAAAGAAAGGTTGAAGGCTGAACATAACCAGAAAATTCTCCCCAAAATAAACCCCCAGGTACACACAAGGCATAAGACGCTACAACTCAACAGTATAGCATAATAAAACACATATCGATCCTTGGGGCCCACACAAGACACACGACACTCAAGTCATATACCAACCTACCGCTGCCCTGAAAGGCAATAAATATCTCCACAAACCTGAGTGCGCGATCTCGGGTTGGTGCTCTCGTCACCCGTATGTCCGTGTCGGTACTGCCGACACCCGAGCCATAGGCTCCCTCGGAACAGTCTACCCGTCCGAGAACTAATAACTACTAGTAACCATGCAATGCACATAAAAATGCAATGGCGTAGTGAGCATCAACGTGATACACTGGCGCCCATACATCTAGGCATCAGACCATGCTCTGCCTACATAGTAAACCACACGCCATGCATATGCTAGTGCCAGATGCAACCTAACCATACTAGAATGTCTGTATCCAAGCATACTCAGTAAATGAATATCCCAACATGCATCTCGTACTCATGTGCATATCAAATCATGAACAGTAATACAATATACCTAATCATGCAGTAAATCACATACCGATAGAGCTAGTCAGCAGTGTCCGACACCGATTAACGGCCAGTGACTAAGAGTGTCCGCCTGACGGTCCACTTCAGGGCCGTACAATAGTCTACCCCAACGTCACCAAACAGTCGACCCTTGCCCCACTGTTCAATAGCTCTAACCGAATCATAAATAAAATCGAGAAAACTGTAAATAAACCTGCACGTCTAGGAACCTAGTCCCCAAACTGGGTTCGACATCATTTCGAAAGGAATGAAAGTGGTACAAATCCTCGTAGGCACACAATAAATATAACTCTAGAAGTCTCATATTTAATTCAAATTAAAACAAATGAATAATAACTCAATAAATAATGCTAGACGCCGAATTAGAGTAAGGGAGGGGATAAAATACGAGAAACCACGGAGTCTCTCACGAAAATTAAAGAATAGAAGGAGAGGGTTTGGAACTTGCCTTTACACGGTCGTTTCCTGCCTTTTCTTGCATTCCCGCTATGAAGTAAAACGTCTCCTAGCAATTAATAAAAGTATGGCTCACATTAATTAAATCTAACCGTGTAATATAAATAATTTAACCATCTAAAACCCCACGTAGGCACACCGTAAATAAAATCCCAACAAGACTCATTTATTTTAAATTAAATCACGCTAATAATATCCTCATTTTGAATAATTAATACGCAAAATCGAAACGAGTTAAGGAAAGACGAGGGGTTCATAAAATGGAAAGAAATCTAAGGGTAGATGAGAGCTTGCCTGTATCTAGTCGTTTACAGCGTTTTTACGATTGAATGCCACCAAAATAATACACGCTGTAAATTAATATACACTCGTAAAATTAATAAAATTAGACCCATAACGAAATTCCAACCGTACAGAATGTTTAATATTAGCTTCTCTACTTACCTGGCTAATCAAATCGCAATTAAACTGAATTTAATCCAAATTTTTTCCCAAATTTCTCCATTTCTTCGTCACGGCGACGCTGCTTCTTCCTCATTTTTTTCCTTCTATTTGCTGCTTCAGAAACGCCCGAAATGGGCTTTAAAATGGTGCAAAAAGAGTGGTCAGAACGCGGCCACATGGCGCAACCTGCCACCGCCATGGGCTGAAACCACGTCGTTTCGGCCCTCTATTGGCCAAATAAAATGGCAAAATCCCCTAGCCTCGCGCGCACGCCTGCGAATTCGATCTCGCGTCTGTTGCCTGGTCGCCCTCGCGCGACCACTCGCGCCAGCACATGCCTTCAACATTAATATGCCTTCAGTTATATTTAAAGTGGATGCGGCCAATGACGACGACCATGGGAGCAGCGGTGGCGATGGCACTATATGTATATTTGTGTATGTATATTTGATTTTTTAAATATTTTATATAGTATGTTTGATTTATTTTTAGACAATTTCTTGAAATTCAATTAAGCCAATCAAACAGGTTCAATTAATATTTTGCTTGAAATTTAATTCTTTGAATTTTTTTTTTCTCACTCAAATTCCATTCTTGCAATCGAACGCACCCATATCATTGTTTCTAAATTTAATTTTGGGATAATGGCAACCCCTGTAACAAAGAGTTTGATCAGCATCCAACTTGAGTAGAGTTCTACATTTTGATTTTCATAAATTAACCATAAAGGTTTTTTATTGGTCTGAATTAAATCAGATCAATCCTAGACGACCAAGATTGAATAAGAATTGAAATTAGTAAAATTTTTGGATTCAACATTAGATCCAATACGTCTGATCTTATTAAATATATATGTATATATAACATGTTATTTTACAATTAGGAGAGGACACGAATTTGGTTTACCTGGACTAATTGAATCAAATTGATCGAACTTATCGATTTAGTTTGATTTTTTTTTTACATCAATTTGATTTGATTAATTATTTTCAAAAATTCAATTTTTTTTATTGGAAAAAGTGAATCAACTGAATTTTAAAACGATATTCTTTTGATGTTTATAAAATAATGTCATTTTCTTCAATTTTGTATGTTTTTATAGAGTATTTCAATTTTTTTTATGTTTTTTTAATTTAATTGGTTTAGTTTGATTTTTTTTATTATCAATTAGTTTAATTTTTCGGGTTAATTAGTTCATTCAATTTTACTTCTCAATTCAATTTAATTAGTTAATAAATTTTAATTAATTTAGTAATCAAAACAATCCTTTATATATCTGTATTTTTAGAAATACACCAATATATGTCAAAAATAGATAGTGCTCTGCATATCAACGCATATTTAGCATAAGAGAAATTCTATCCATAGCTTGTAAAATTGCTCTTCATAGCCCACATTCTGCAAAATTCTTCACTAATTTTCAAATTCTCATTTTAGCCCCACAGCTCACAACCCAAACATAAACACGAACATGTTATAAATACACACGAGTAATGAACACACACACGTAGCAACCATGACTGCTGACCCACAGCTCACAACCCAAACATAAACACAAACATAAACACAAACATCGTCGCTTCACCTCTCTCTTTTCTTTCCTGCACCACACAAACATAAACACATACATATATATAAATACACATGAGTAGCAACCATGACTGCTGACCCATCGCCATTAGTCGACCCCTTCCCCACACACTCTCATTCTCTTTCTCTACAATGGCTGTGAGCTGTAGCAGAGAAGAAAGAGAGAGAGAGTGTGTGGCGGTTGACCCACCCACACACACACACGATTTCATAGCCGCGGTCATAGAAGTCGACCCACCTGGCGATCGTCGCAAAGAGAGAGAGGGTCAGCCATGGCCGACCTCCACACACACATATATACATGCACACACACGCATATATACACACACACGTATGGCCGCGACCATAGTTTTATTTTTTTATTTTAATTAAATTTGTTTTCCTATAATAAAATAAAATAAAAAAATAATACAAATAAATAATTTCTAAATATCTGTATTTTAAGTAATTATAAATTAACTAATTTTAAATTTTAAATTATCGTAATTAAGTGTTGAATTTTTTATACTTAAAAAAATAAAATTTATTTATTTATTTTATTAATTTTTTTAAAAAAATAATTAATTTAACTTATTGAATTAGGTAAAGATACATATATTTAAAAAAAATTATTTTAAATGATGATAGGATTTTTAGATATGTGTATCTTTGAGTAATTTAATAAGATAAATTAACTAATTTTAAATTTTTTTAAGTATTAAAAATTTAACACGATGATTTAAAATTTAAAATTAGTTAAATTATAATTACTTAAAATATAGGTATTTAAAATTTATTTATTTGTATTATTTTTTAATTTTATTTTATTATAATAAAAAATTTAATTAAAATAAAAAAAATAAAATAATGCCTTCCCCGACTGCCAGCAGTCAATCGAGGAACCCTTCGTTTCCCGACTGCTGTCATGGCCACGACCATGCTTTTTGTGTGTGTCTATGCCTTAGCATATATATATATAGAGAGAGAGAGAGAGAGAGAGAGAGAAAGAGAGAGAGTGAGAGTGGATCGGTCATGGCGGCCGCATGTGTGTAAATATATATATATATATATGTATGTGTTTGTGTGTATATGTGTGTGTGGGAGAGAAAGAGAGAGGCGAGACAAAGGCTGGCAATCTAGAGTGGTTGGAGAAGAGAGTGGGTTGTGAGCTTTAAGAAGAGTAAAATAAAAATTTTAAAATTAGTATAAAATTTGATAGGGTATGAACTATGAAAAGTAAAAATATGAGCTGTGAATAGAATTTTTCGCAGCAGAAATAAACGCATTTTTCAAAATCTCACTTAACCCATTGAATGCATGGCAGGAGACTTGGACAGACTGTGTGGTGGTGGTTTGCAACCCAATGTCAGTCAATTCAACTTAAATGAAATGTGGAAGAGATTAACCGCTGCTCCCTTTGTCTGTTCTTCATGCATGAATCCAAAGTCGCAAAAATATAAGTTTGCCAAAAAAAAGAAAAAGGAAAGAGAAAACACATGTATCCCATTGGCTCTGTGTAAAGTGGGTGTGGTGGCCATAGCATTTGGCTCTTGAGAGCTGGAGACCATTTTTAGTGTCATTTTCATGCCCATGAATGGTATTGTTATGTTGTGAAAATAATGTTGATAAAATAGTATTTGGTAATTAGACGATATGAAATGCTTATTAATGTTAAAAATAAATAATAAATTTTGGGATAATATTTTATTATTGCATTGTATATTAGTAAAATGACTAAAATATATATTACGATGTTAAATGGCTATTTTATAAAGTAACATAATTATAAAAAATAGAAGAAGTGTGTTCATGTAGACTTGACATGATATGTGTCATATAATAATAATATTTGTGAAACTTATATGTATACATGAATAAAAAAAATGTAACTAGCAAAAAAAAAAAAAAAAACCAAATTATCTACAAGAAGTTATATTTTTTTTTTACTTATATATATATATATGTAGGTTCCATAAATATTATTATGTGTTCATTTTAAGTCAGTATGATTACGCTCTTTCTAAATAAATTAATTTTATATATTAGATAAAATTACACCAATTTATTTTAAACTTAATTATAAAAATTGAAATGATTGAATAGCAAATGAACCCACAATATCATGAAAAGTAATATTTTAACTAATTACTTTCATTTTGCTAATCCACAAGATGACAAATATTAGATTGGATCACGGGTAGGAAGCCCAAAAAAAGAGGTTTAGTGACTTGGGTAAGTGGATTAGCAGGCTTCAAGTCTTGCCCATACCAGGGATAAGTGCCCTTTTAAAGAAAGGCACCACGACCAATCACTAATGATGCCATTAATAAAGTTTTAACAAGATGAGGTTTAAGTGGGATGAAAGACTATGTTAATGACATTTTAATAATATTAACTATATTGTCATGGGGTGTATAAACGATTTGATACGATTGAAATCTATTAATCTATTAAATCAAATCGATGAGTAAAATCAAACTGAATTAATTGATTAACTCAAAAAATCGAAGTCAAGCCGTATAAATCGAACTAATTAAACCAAAGAAATGTACAAAAATCAAAGAAAATTGAAGAAAATAATGTTATTTTATAAATATCAAAACAACATTATTTTAAACTTTAGTCGATTCGATTAATTCAATTTTTTCAACCAAAAAATCGAACTGAAAATCAAAAATCAAATTTTTGAGAAAAATTAACCAAAGCAAACAAATACAAGAAAAAAATTGAACTGAACTAACAAGTTTAGTTGGTTTGATTCGATTAATTCAAGTAAATTAAACTTTTATTATCTCTTAATTATATAAGCCGTTGATCAGGTTTGATTAGAATTTGGGGCACCGACCATCTGTCAAGTGATATAAAATTTTGGACATCATCAATTAAATAGAAGCGTCATGTAAACCCCCAAAAAATGGTATTTTTGAAATCTTTTAAAATGTATAACAAGGCAATCTTTAAGTCAACTTCTTATTAAAAAAAAACCCTTTTTGGTGGTTGATTTTTACCCAATTTTCCATAGATAAAGATTAACATTTCAAGTTCAAAAATTGGAATTCTTACCAAATTTCTTTATGAAAAATGCTACCAAAATAGAAATTTACAATTTTTGGAGTCTTTCTTTAGCTGAACTACTCATGGATGTTGATTGATTGAAACCATATAAAGAGATTGTTGTATTTATGTGAAGCTTCAATATGACAGCGTTTAACGGAAGGGGCAGAAGGGTCTTTTGGCAACCATCTTGGCTGCCCAAAATGGTAGCGTTTTGGGCCCATGAGCGAATAGCCAAAACAGCAACTGCCTCTGCCATTTCATTTGATGTGCTTTACCTTGTCGTTTTGCCTGCTGCTTCCTTGATCATCGATGGTACCTTTATACAACTTGATCTGCACCGCTGCTTTTCCCTTTATATCTTCTACAATTGCCCCGAGATCCTCAGCGCACAACTTCTGATTATCTGCCTCGTTTAAGGTCTGTTGATTCATTTCTCTAGTTTTCTTTCTCTCTATACAGTTGATACGCGTGTTTTTCTCTCTAAGGTTTGTGCCTCTAATTTGTAGTTTTTGTGGTTATGGGGCCAATTTGATTTGAGAGCTGTTTTGTACAGTGAGATTAAAGAGTGTATATTGAGGCTGTAATCGACTTTTTTTTATAGTGTTGTGAGCTCTCTTTATCGGAGTTTAACGTGGACGTATCCCTCGTTAACGGATGAATCACGACAAAATCACTTGCGTTCTGTGTATGATTTATTTATGTTTCTTGTTTATTTGCATGCTTACAATATCAAAACCTCTATGAATGTTTGTTGACTCTATTTTGTTTACTGTTTGAGAAGTGGCCGAGAGTTATCTCGACCCAACAGAGATTAACGTGTTTTAACTAGGTGCTCATTCTCTTTCTTTTCAATAATTATATAATAGTTCATAACATGACAAACCATTATAATTTTCTATTTATATAGAAAACTATATTTAGTACAAGAGAAAGAACCTAATTCTATGGTTATTTTAATGGACTCTTGTTTTGACACCACTTAATAATTTACTGGCTTTTTATACCTTTTTATATTAAATATAAATAAAAAATATGATTATCTAAAATTAAAAACCTGATCATACCATTTTAAGTGAATTTTAAATAAGCTTTACCAAACATGAAAAAATGTCTATCACCAAGTATTATAACTAAATGACTGATTTTGGCTATAAATAGTTTACAATCGCAATTTGAACCTAAAATGCCGTTATGACATTCGAGTGGTTTAAAAATTACTCAAAAATGACCCAGTATTTAAATTTGTTGTGAGATTAAATTTCGAGTATGATCAAATCAAATTTTAAATTCTTGATAAGATTTTTACACCAACTCTTCATAAATGTTTCTCATTTATTGGTGCTAAAAAGAGTTGATAAGGTGTTATATTTTAATCTTGTATACAAAAGGCTGCAAGAATGAACTTTCATAGTTTGATTAACTAATTTTTGGAAAATTCGAGAGAACTAGAAAGATCTTACCGACAGGTTTACAGAAAAAAGATAATTTGACAAAATTACCCCTCACGACACAAGAAATTTTTAGTTAAACCAGTACTTCCTTATCCTCTTCCCACTCGTACTTCCTCATCCTCTCTCCATCGCCCCCCTCTCTCTCTCCACCATCTCAGTATTATGCCTTCATCATCTTCTTAAACTCTTTGCCATCTGTCTGTGTGGAGGTTTTCGTTTTGGGACTTCTCAAGAAAAAGAAAGAAAAGGAATAGTAGAAGAAGCTGTATTGGAGTGCAAAAGAAAAAAATAAAAAGTTGCAAAAACAGGAGAGCTATGTATACATACATATATATGTATATTAGATCCATCATTCCTTGGAATGGCTTCGATTTCCCTGATTCCCTCTCTTTTCTTGTTATGTTGTGTACAAGAATTTTTAATTATTGTTACGGTCTCATTAAATGTATAGCAAACAAGGAGTAGAAGGGATTGGTATGTCCTAACACATCATTTTTTGTGACTCAAATTTTTTCCCGTTTCACTTGAATGGTGGACTGGAGGTGGCAGTGAAATGGGGTTTTGATGTTTGGTTTTTCTTTGTCTACCCGAATGGTTCTTTCATGGCACTTTTTGGCTGAATCTTGTGATCTTTCTATTTCAGGATATGGCTCTGGTGGAGGGTTGAATCCTGCGCAAACATGCATGGCATAACAAGAAGGAAGGTCTCGATCGCGAGCCAAAGGAAGGTCTCTCATTGAAGGAAAGTCACGATCACCAAAGGAAAGGTCGCGCCTCGATCTCGATCGCCGTCGATAACCTCTCTCTCGCTCTCAAGAATTTTCCTCTCTCTCTGTTTCAGTGGGATGTTTGCAAACGCGCTTCTAACTTAACCAAAATCTCACGATATTTTGATAGTCAAAATATCGCGATATTTTGTATCTGTAAACTCGTCGGTGAAGCTGTCTAGCCCTATAAAAGGACTTTTAATTTTTTTACAGAAAATTTCAATGAGCCATGACCTAATTATAAATAAAAAATTCTAACACACATGAGGTGGCATCATTTTACATAAAAAAAAAAAAAATCTCCAGAATATCTGTCTCTTGCAACATCATTATAAGGTGTCTGTTAAATCAAACAAAAAAACCAAAAAGATACATCCCATCTAGGAGATATATTATGAATGAGTGATAATCAACTGACAAAATAAGGTGGTGTTCTCTTTGTATTTCAATTTTCAGTTTTGAGTTTTGAATTTATTTTTAGTTTTGTGTTTTGAGTGTTTGTTTTGAAATTTTTAAAAACGCGTTCTTTTTGTTATTTTAAAAAATTGTTTTTCAAAACAAAAAACTAAAAAATGCGTTTACTTTGAAATTTTGTAAAATCTTATTTTATGATATTTTATTTAAGAAATTTGATTCAAAGTAAATTATACAAATTTATTAATAAAATATAAATTTAATTTAAAATTTTTAAAATATAATATAAGAGATAACTAATGATTTAATTGTACTAAAATTTCAAAATACATTCTAAAGTCATTTTTAATTTGACTCAACTATTAATTTTATAATAAATTTATATTAAATTATTCAGAACATAAATATTAAAATAAATTATAAATCATAAATTAGTAAAATATTAATTTATTCAAAATTTTAAAATATAATATAAAAGAAAAATTAATAAAAAAATTATATTAATGGGCGTGGAGGGCAGTGGAAGGAAGAAATGGCATAGAAGATATGGCAGAATGGTAAGAGGGCGGTAGCAGGCGAAGTGCGGATCTGAGAGTGGAGGGAAGTGGCGGCAAAGGGCAGTAGAGGGCGGATTTGGGCATGGGGAGCGGTGGCGGTGGCGATGGCGGTGGTGTTGCAGATCTGGGAGTGGAGGGTAGTGATGAGTGGTGGCGGGCAGAAGGCGGTGGCAAGCGGTGTGATTTGGGCAATGGTTGTGGTGGGCGTAGATGGCAGTGGCGGCGGTTTGAGCAGTGGCGGTGATGGCGGTGGTGTGGAAGGCAGTGGCTAGCAGTGGCGGGCGGAGGGCAGTGGCGGATTTGGGCGATTTGGGTAGTGGCGATGATGGCGGGATGGGCGTGGATGGCAGTGATGGTGGTGACGATCGAGCTTGAAGAGAAAGATAAGAGAGATGGAAGAAGTGAAGCAGGTGAAAACACTGTCATTTTTCGTGTTTTGGATTGAGGGGTTGGTTTTGGCTGAAAACAGCCAAAACGTGATTTTAGTGTTTTGAGTTTTTTGTGTAAATTTTTTGTGTGTTTTGCAAAATGCGTTTTTGAAAATAGGTAAGTAAACACGTTTCGAGTGTTTTGAAAAACTGAAAATGGAAAACGGGTTGAAAACACTAAAGAGAATAAAAAATTGTAAAAAAATTAAAGTAACAAAAAATTGTAAAAAAATAAATGTTGACTAAAAAAGTTCTCTGTGATTAATGCATTGCAAGCATAAAAAATGAAATTTATCCTTCTCTTTTTTCTTAGTTACACCAAACTGTACTATACGTTCAATTTCATTAATATATGAATAGGATTCCGTAATTCAGTAGGTATTGATCCTTTCCTTCACAGTGTTCTTCATCTAGGATTTTCTTCATAGTGAATCAGATTTTAGGAAGATATATTATACCAGGATTAAATGGTGTAAAACAAGGATATGTAGGTGATAAGAAAGGATGTGGCCTAATCTCCCAGGCATGGCACAGAAGATAAACAGAGAAATTAATTAACATAGACAAAAGCATACGTTCCAAACCCCAATTTGATAAAAGATAAACAGAGAAATTAATTAACCTGTGGATGCCTTGTGGTGGACAAAGGAATCCTCGCATCTCGCACCTCTATCACAGCATCCATCAATTTCAATTGTTCTTTGAGTTCTTTCTCCGTTTTGGCAATATGACCAGGACACCTCTGTTCAACTGAAGTCCCAGTAAGCGTACAGGCAAACTAATGACTGATCCAAAGTACGAAATTCCCTCCAAATTATTATCAAAATATCAATACGCAAGTGCATAGCTAATGCCTACCTGAACAGGGCGCAGTGCCCTTGTCCAATAATGAAGATCAGCATCAAGATCCAGCCAATAATTCGTTGACATCAGGTACATGACCTGAACTGGAACCCAGATTCGAATGCCACCCCGCATTTTTTCCATCAACAATCTGAAAGTGCCAGTCATCAATTCTAAGTTGCTCATTCCAACACGTAGATGATAACAACTTATGCCTTTACCAATTACAGGTATCCTTAACTTCATAAATGAAATAAATTATTTAGCCATGATAGTTCAGAAACTTCTCTAAACTCGCTGGCTTTCCCTATAGTCCTTCGTTCCATTTTATCCATACAGCGTTCTGGCAGCACATTTTTCCAAATTTTAGTGGTATAAATAATACTGATAAAATGAAAAAGGGCATCGACATTGAAAATCCGAAGCTTCGATCAAAACATCCCGCTCGACCAAAACCTAGTACGAAACTGAAAAGGGGTTTGGATTTTCGTCCTCCGAGAGAACCGAAGAGAACGATGACTCGTAATCAGAGAACTTCGCTACTGCAATTCCCGCAGTCAACGTTCTCGGCAAATCAAAATACGAGTAATTAGATACGAATACAATCGAATAATTGAAAAAACGCAGTAGCGTAGTTGCCTGAATGGTTGCCGGAGTTGAAAGCGGAGAGGCCGATGTGACAGCCGCAGTCGAGCGTCGGCTTCGAATTTGAAGAAACTGCTCTCCGATTGCCGGAGATTTCGGATGCCATAGCCCGTAGAGCTGAACCGCCATCGTTCCAGTGAAACCACAAATGGATATTGAATTCTTTTACAATTTACTCTACAGTTTCCAATCATATAATATCAAGTCTTTTTTTTTTTTCCCACAAAAATCACCATTTTTTTTTGTTCCCCAGCCCTAAAATCACCCTCCCGTGATACATGCAAATAACTTAGGTGCCGTTTTGATATTTTTCAAACATTATTTAGATCATTTTTCTGAAAAATAAATTATATAAAATTTCTTTTTTTTTTCTGTAAGTATATAAAATTTCTTTACACAATTATGTTTAACATGAAATATGAATAAAGTAGAACTATCACACAATTTAAGGTGGATACGGTCTTAATATAAAAATTAATTTATATGTGTTTATTTATATTTATATGATAAATATATGTATTATTTAAATATCTAAAATTATGTATAATTTATATATAACTAATTTTGGTGCGTGTATACATGTAAATTCAGTTGAACATCTACCATCTGGTTGATATATAAGGATTTTATTATTATTGTGATGTGTTATAGTTATTGTTGTGTTATAAAATTGATATGATAAAAGTAGTATTTGGTAGCTGATTGTGACATTATATCTATTAATATTAAAAACAAATCATAAAATGATCCATTAATATTTGGATTTTACTATTGAGCTTTTTTTTGTTGAAGTGTTTAATGTTGAAAATAAAATATATTAAATTCACCATGATCGTTATTAGGCAAAACCCTTGTTTTTTTTTTTTTTGCAACTAAAAAAATTTAAGGGGTTCATCAATTACAGATAACATTCTACCTGGACATATCTTATTCTTTCTAAAATTTATGATATATCTATTTTATAATCTTAGATGAACGAACAAATTCATCACGAGTTGAAATCAATAAGTTTAACCTTTCGAATAAACATAAGCGATTGTGTAATTTCATATAAAGATAAATTCGAACACATGACCTCATGATGTCCTAAGCTCTCAATATGTGTAGTGGACAGTCTATACTACCTCAAAAGATTAAAACCCTTAATATTTTATGAGTAATGTATAATGATTAAGATTTAATAAATTTATTGTATTTTTAAAAAAAAATTATTTGAAAATAATATATATTTATTAAAGCATACAAAATAAGGCTAATTACATAAAAATTGCCAACTTTTTTCAAATTAGAATCACCTTTTATTTTTTTTAATTTTAATATTTAACTTTGCACTTAGATTTAATTTTATACTACCATTAATATCATTACATTTTTTACTGTTAACTACTAACATCACAGGTTAAGTATGGCGAACAACATTTTAATTAAACTAAAATGCTCAAACTGAACTACTCAAAATTGTCTGTTCGGTCCAGTTCAATTTGTATTTTGATTTAATTTTAAAATTTGAGTATTTCAGTTATTTTGGTTTGGTTCGATATTCATATTAAAATAATTAAATTGACTAAAATGTAAAAAATAACATTTTTTTTACTAAATTTTTTATTTTTTCAATTTCCTGAATCAGTTCGATTTTTTGTTTTTGACTTTTTATTTTCTAGTTTGTTTGATTTGAGCATATAGTGTCATTGTTAGAAGAAATATAAAAATATATGTTTTTTTATTTCCTAATAAAGCCCGAGGCTATGACATTTTTTTGGTGGATTTTACTTCATAGGTTTCAGGCCGGGATTGAAGAACTCAAGACTGTCATCACTTTTAGGCAACCCATTTTAGAAGTTAGGCCACAAGCCCACACCCTACTTTAGAGGACAAATAAACCTCGGCCCATTTGCTCAAGTGAGGGGAAACCCACTCATCTTAGCCCATTAACTCTCATATAAAAGGGCTCTCTTTGACCCTTTTCTCTTGGCGTCTCTCTCTCGTAACCCCTCTTTCTCTCTAGTGTTTCCTTTCTTGGCCAATAACTCCATCTCTCTTTCCTTGTTCATCCGATCGTGATAAGAGTCTCCTTGCCTTCTATGCTTGATCCTTCCTTCCTTGTGAGCAGCTGCCTTTCCTTGTGTGTGAAAGACGGTCCTCTGATGTCGCTGGAAGCCATTACATATTCGAGTCGGGAGTTCTTTTTTGGGGGTAAGCTTTTCTCTTGGCTTTGTGTTTTCTACCATTTGTCTTTGTGACCGATCTACCTTCTGTGGTAACCTACTGTGAGCGGTTCTTGATCGCCTGGGTGAGAGAGGGTTTCATTGAGTTCAACTGAGAGGTGTTGGGGTTTCTTTCTGGGCTTATGATTTGAGAGATTCATTTGTGACTTGTGGCTTCTATTCGTTGATGTTATCAAAAGCAGTGAATGATTCTTTCAGATCTAAGCCTTGAACATTATTAAACAGAGAGTTTACATTCTGTTTCTTACGTTTTTTTTTTTTGATATATTTTTTGGTTCGATTTATCGCACTAACCCTTTCTGTTTTGAAGAGATTTTCTGCAACAATATATATAATATGAATTACATAGGGGTATGCAAATGATCGATTCGATTACTGAATCTATCAAAATTAACTACTTGAATTAACCAATTCGAGAGAAACCAAATAACCAAACATAAACCATATATATCAAACCGAAAATCAAACTAATACAAAAAATCGAAAAAGCTAAACTTTTCGATAGATCGAAGAAACCAAACTAACTAATAGACACAAAACAAAAAACAAAAATCGATTTTAAACTTCAAGCACCAACTCAAGAAAATATTTTTTTAAAAAATGTCATTTTATACTTTGATCAGTTTGATTATTCTGACAAAGAAAATCAAATAGAAATAAAAAACCAAATTTTTTAGAAAATATAATCAAACCGAACCATTGCAAGAAAATAACCAAACCGAACCAACAAATCATTCGATTCCATTCGATGAATTAGGTTAAATTGAATTTCTGCCCTCCCCTAGAATTACATGATAATATAATTAAAATATAGTTATAACTCTAAACAAGATAAAAATAATCTAATTAAAATGATATATCCTTAAGTAACTCGATCAAAAGTCGAAATCAAATAACAATTTAAAATAAAGATAAACTCGATCTCGTTTAAGAGATAAATCTAATCATATTTAAATTGGTAACAATATGATTCATTGTCATATAAAAGACATATAAATAGAATGATATATCTTTTTCAATAAATATATATTATAATTATAAAAATATTACCATTTATGACACATTCATTGTGTAATGCCCTGGTTTTTCAAGGCGGGCATTAATTCGAGATTTCAAGAATATTTTTTTTTTCAACAATCATTCAACATACACTCAACGTAAATTAAATCCCGACAATCTCGATCTACTATCTCAGCATATTAACTTAAAAGAATAAGTTAAGGTTAGTAATATCATCACATCAGCGGAAAGAGAATCAAAACCTCAAACTTCACATAATCAAATTCACTTTATTCATAACGTAAAAATCGAATCATCGTTTGATATGATATCTTCAAAACAAACTACATAGAAACTCATCTCTCAATAACAATTACTAAACACCTCAAATATAGATAAAATATACGCTAAAATCGCCAATGTAAATGATGGTTGCATCTCAATAACCCTTTTTTCTTTAACATCGTTGCTTTCACCTGAAACATTTGAATATTCCAAGAACATAGTTAAAATTAGATATTGAATCATTTAAGTGAGAGTTCAAAAATATTTTCATGAATATATCTGCAAGACCATGAAACAAAACCAACATATCCCGACATATCCCAACCCAAGAGAATCCCACATAGCACTTAACCTTAACCGAAATAAATGCAATCTCTCTAAAGGCAACACAACCTCATCGACACATTGACATAACACAATCCTGCTTAAGAGGAACAACCTTAACACATGAACCCGAGTATCACCCCTATATTATGTTAGGCATTACGCTTCCACTCAAAAAGCATTCTGGATCTCAACACGACCCTAATCACAAGATAATCAACACTATCCCCGGAATCAACGTCCATCTAAGCAATAATGTTATTTCTCAAATGAACTTAAGGTGGTGTTAACTCTCAGCCCTACCACTTGAGTACCGTAGGGTGAACTCTGTCTTAGTCTCATCCCAAATGAGTCACATAGCATTAATCCTTAGCACGCATCCCGAGTACTATCACTCAAGTGCCACACACAGGTTAACAACCCACATCCCACATGGACAATCACATAAACATGCCAATGTCGTAACACATAACATGTATTATATAAAATCAACATTTCAACGCATGAATTTATAATGCACAAAATTCAATGCACATGCTGCTTTCACCTAAAACATTTGAATATTCCAAGAATATAGTTAAAATTAGATGTTGAATCATCTAAGTGAGAGTTCAAAAATATTTTCATGAATATATCTGCAAGACCATGAAACAAAACCAACATATCTCGACATGTCCCAACCCAAGAGAATCTCACATAGCACTTAACCTTAACCGAAATAAATGCAATCTCTCTAAAGGCAACACAACCTCATCGACACATTGGCATAACACAATCTTGCTTAAGAGGAACAACCTTAACACATGAATTCGGGTATCACCCCTATATTATGTTAGGCATTACGCTTCCACTCAAAAAGCATTATGGATCTCAACACGACCCTAATCACAAGATAATCAACACTATCCCCGGAATCAATGTCCACCTAAACAATAATGTTATTTCTCAAATGAACTTAGGGTGGTGTTAACTCTTAGCCCCACCATTTGAGTACCTTAGGGTGAACTTTGTCTCAGTCCTATCCCAAATGAGTCACATAGCATTAATTCTTAGCACGCATCCCGAGTACTATCACTCAAGTGCCACACACAGGTTAACAACCTACATCCCACATGAACAATCACATAAACATGCCAATGTCGCAACACATAACATGTATCATATAAAATCAACATTTCAACACATGAATTTATAATACACAAAATTCAATGCACATGCGTAAAACAATTTGAGACGAACCTCCCACATAAAACCAATATATCGTATGTCAAATCGTTCGTATAAAAGAAATCAAGTACAAGGTCCAACAACTCAAAATAAACCAAGTTTTTAAGTAAACACACTCACAATAAACCAAATTTGGGGTAAGAACTCTTACAAATCAAACCATTTGAATAAATAAGACAAGTTTTGGCAGTAAACTACTCACCTCGAACTTATCTCAAACACCTTGATTCTTGTGACAATCTCGATTTTAGCACCAATCCTCAAGTAATCACACTAATGTTCAACCTCGAGTCTCAACGGTCCCGAGATATCATATTCATTCAAAAGAATATCAATATCTATTTTTTCCATAATTTCCTCCTCATTTTCTCCCTATTTTTTCTCAAAAATTCTAAACTAAATACCTCTTCAAATATTTTTTTCAATTTTTTCAACATCACAATTCATAAAATAATTTCTTGAGAAAATCACTCACCTTAACTTAGCATCTCAATCTTTCTTGGTATGCGTGTCTTGACCTTGAAACATGAGATTGAATAATTTTCTAACTTTGAGCATGCTCTTCTTGCCCCAAATTAATTCCTAGATTTTTTTGGGATTTTCTAAGAAATTTTACTTACCATGAAGCCCCTTCAACCTTTTCAGTATACATATTTTTCTTTGAATTATGTGGCTCGGGTAACTTTCCTAGCCAAATTTTTTAAAAAAATAATAAACCTTCATTTCTTATTTTTTAAGACTCTTCTGAAAATATTTCTCATTTTTTTCTCCTTTTTTTTTTCTTTTCTTTCTTTTTTTTTCTTTTTCTTATTCTTATTCTTCTCTCCCTCATGTGCGAATTGCCACCTGCACGCTAGCCCTACGGCCATCCGCCGCCTGGGCCTCTACCAACCTCACCGGCCACCGCGCATCCGTTGGCCACCCTCTACTTGCCACCGTTGGTCGCTGCTGCCCGCCATCACTCACGGCTGCTATGACTACCATGGTCGCTGCCCAATTCGCCGCCCCCTGCTGCCTACTTTGGCCACCAGCCATTGGCCGGCCTCCCTCGCTGCCTCTGACAGTACTTGCTACCCGCGACCATTGCTTGTTGCTTGCTCTCTTTCATTATTCTCCATTTCTCTTCTAAGGCTTCCTATTTATAGCTAACCCAGTGACTCTCCACCTACTCCACTGACTCGGCCATTCCTTCTTGCATGAAGGACACCCCATTTGCAGCCATGGAGTTTAAAGAGGCATGCACATTGCGTGCACATACACGTGTATATATATATAATTAAATATATATATTACACTATAATAATAGGAAAATTTTATATTTAAATCCCAAATTTCATCTCTATTTCACTTGGACAATTCTCTAATTGCAATTATATCCTCAAATATCAAATTAATTTGCATTACGATACTAAAAATCTAAAATTAATAATTCAAAACTTACTCAATAAGGACGATTTCATCCCTGTGCCTTCACAGGATCTTTGTTTTATCTCGAAACTACTTCAGGGTTGATCCTTACATAAAATTGGAGCCCCTTCAGGGTTTCATTAACTTCCCCGAAATTCCCTACGACAATTCCATTTTTCAGCTTGAAACATAGCTCTACCAAAAAATGTCTCAGTTCTAATTTATTTTAATATCATAAATCATATCTTGGAACACTCGTCAATTCCATATCTTTTTCCTTAGATATCTCAGTTCTAGGACATTCCTTGCAACTGATTTAGTCACTTATAATAGTAAAAATTACACTATAATCCAAAAATCTTCTGAAAATTTCACTTACAACCACTATAAAAATTACCTTTAAAACCTCAAGAATTTCTCAAGTATTACACATTGTAACTTATAAATAGATGTTTAAATTTTATATCATAAGATCCCTTCACAAATTCATACAAATAATGAGGCTAACTACCTTAAGTAACTAAACTAACTGGATTGTTGAAATTAAATATATCGAATTCTTTTCAAAAACTAAACCAGACTTGTTGAATAGATTCTCAAACCAAACAAATTAAAAAAAATAAATTTACTAGAAAAAAAATTTAAAAAACCAAAAATTTGGTAAAAAAATGATATCATTTTTTATATTTCAGTGGGTTTAGTTATTTCTATTTTTTAAAATATAAAAATTGAAACAAATTGAAATAACCGAAACATTCAAATTTAGAAATCAAACCAAACCAAAATACATATCGAACCAAATCAAACCGCCAATTTCAACTGATTCAATTGGATTATTTCGGTTTAACCGAAATGTTGCTCACCCCTAAACTATCCTAATTCTAAAATTTTGTATTTTATAATAAATCAGTCACCGTATTTTAATTTTTATCATTGTAACTAATAAATTTTAATTTTTTGTTAAAATTTACAATTTCTTTTGATTCTTTTGTTAAATTAAGTTAATAAAGAATGACTAAAATAAATAAACATAAATCAATTTTCATTAACAAAATTTGAAAAAAAATGACTAAATTTGAACAAAAATCAAAATACTAAATGTAGTTATTGTGGTGACAAAAATTTAAATATAATAACCAAATTGTTATAAAGTATAAAATTTAAAGACTAATAGTGTAATTTATCCAAACATTAGTTACTTGGGAGATTAACCCAAATAAATAAAGGGTAATGCTAATTATTACCTTTATTTTTTACTTGAATTCATATTTTTATCATTATACTTTTATTTTTATTTTTTTATAGCTACTTAAATTTTTTGTTTTTTCAATTACGTTATGAGTCTGATTTTTGAGTCAATTTTATTCATATATTATGAATTTTTTTGTTTGATAATTTAAATTTTTTATTGTTTTAATTACACCATAAACATATATTTTTGAGTCAATTTAATTTATATACTTTCATGTATAAAAAAATAAAATAAGATGATAAAATATACATCATATCTGTTCAGATCAAAGTACAATGATTAAACTGATATAGAATATAATTCTATGTACGTAATCAAAATAACGAAAAAATTTACGTTTTCAGGCAAAAAATATATCAAAATAAAGGTATTAAATTAATAAAAAAATATAATTTTAGAGATATAAATGAAATAATAAAAAATTTAAATAAAAAACCATAAAATTATATGCGCAAGAGTATAAATTTGACCTAAGAAGTTTGATTGATTATAAATAGATGTTATTTTATAATATTTTATTAATTAATAAAATTATTTTGAGATTAAAAATAATATATAATAAATACATTTTATATAAAATTATTTTGAGATTTGTTACCTCGAGCACCGCCCATTCTGAAATTGGAAGGAAAATCATAGCTCCGGCCTCCGGGGACTATGAGCCAACCACTAGCCGCCACGTCACTAGCAGCCTATCAATTTCATGTGGTGCTGCCCTCTCATTAGCCGAGCAAAGTTCCGTAATTTAGGAAAATTCCACACGCTCACGGCCCCCACCTTTTCCTTTATATTACGAATCCGCCCCCCATTGTCTCCACTGAACCAAATCTCCAGAGAAATGGCTTCTCCACAGAGAGAGAGAATCACAGCTCTGATTCTGCTCTTAGCTTCGGTGCCTCTGCTGATCTCGCCGGCGAAAGCAGTGACGTGTACGTCACAGAACTTCACCAACAAGAAGCTCTACGACAAGTGCGTCGACTTGCCAACCCTAAGCGCCTACCTCCACTGGAACTACAGCGGTTCGAAGCTCTCGATCGCCTTCGTCGCGCCGCCGGCGAGTCCGACCGGCTGGATAGCCTGGGCAATCAACCCGAACGCCACCGGCATGGTCGGATCTCAGGCTCTCATCGCCTTCAAGCACTCGAACGGCTCCGTCGCCGTCGACACCTACAACATCAGCGGCTACCACTCCGTCGTCCAGTCGAGGATCGCCTACGATGTCCCGTACAAGAAGGCCGAGTCCTCCGGCGACGTGATGCGGATCTTCGCTACGCTTGAGCTGCCGAAGGAGACGACTTCGGTGAATCAGGTGTGGCAGGTCGGTGGCTCCGTCACCGACAACAATCCGGATAAGCACGCCGTCCAGCCGGCGAACCTGAACTCCAAGGGAACGATAAATTTGGTAACCGGAACACTGAACGGTGGCACTCACGGCGGCGCTCCGGCTCCGAGTCCGGCAGGGACGAATTCGGGCAGTGGGCCGAGCGGTGATAATGGCGGTGCTTCGGTCACGATCAGTGGTGGCACCGCCGGCTTTGCCCTCTTTACCGTGTTACTTCTCGGAAGCTACCTTGCGCTTTGAGTATTTTAATTTTTTTTATTTTCGGCCACATACGTGTTTAATAAAATTTCTCTTGAATTTTCCTATTTAGCCTGTGCTTCTTAATAAAAATATGAATTAAAAAAAAGAGAGAGATAAAATATGAGTTAAAATATTTTATGCTCTTATCTATCGTCTCGGATATTAATTCAAAAAATATTTTAATTTTATATTACTTATTTCAATAAACGAAATTATAATTTATGATTAATTAACTAAATTAATAAAAAAAAATCAACTTCCCGAAATAACTTCACCAAAGATGGAAAGACTTCTTTTAGTAAAATTGACTTTGGTATATCTCTACATACTATACATAAATAGAAGTCACGATTGGACCGACACGTAAAGTTGTCTCTAAATTTACTTTTGGGATTATAGCAACCCCCCTAACAAAGAGTTTGATCAGCATCCAACTTGAGTTGAGTTCTACATTTTTATTTTCATAAATTAATTATAATGGTGTGTTTGATAGTATTTGGTTAAAAAAAAAAATATTTTTCAACTTATATGGAAAACAAAAATTATCTCACCCTTAAATAGAATTTTTTATGAAAAATAGATAAAAATATATACTTTAATAGTTATACCATAGAATTCAATTTCATCAAAAATAGTGTGTCAAACACTAAAAATAGAATTTAATTTCTTGGATATGACATTTTTTATATATTTTTTATGCTATCAAACACACCCTAAAGATTTTTTTATCAATCTAGATTAAATCCGATCAATCCTAAGCGACCAAGATTGAATAAGAACTGAAATGAGTAAAAATTTTAGATTGAGTTCGGTCCTATTAAATGTATATGTATATATGCAATATGCTCTTTTACAATTAAAAGACATAAAAATTTAGTTTATCCGAACTAATTGGATTGAACTGATTGAATTTGTCGGTCCAGTTTGATTTTTTTCTTGCATCGGTTTGGTTCGGTTAATTTTTTTTTTTCAAAAAATTAATTTTTAATTTAGTTTTTTGATTAAAAGAACCAAACTTTAAAATGATATTATTTATAAAATAATGTTATTTTCTTTGATTTTGTGTATTTTCTATTAGTTATTTTATTTTTTTAATTTTTTATTTTATATTTATTCAATTTAATTAAATTGAATTCGTAACTTCATTACAAGAATAGATGTGAAGAATAGATATTGGTCGTTCATCGCACATTCAGCAGAAATGAACGCATTTATTAAAATCTCACCTAACCCATTGATATAATATGAGTTAAAATATTAATTAAAAAAGAGATATAATATGAGTTAAAATATTGTCTGCTCCTATCTATCATCTCCTATATTAATTAGAAAAATATTTTAATTTTATATTACTTATTTCAATAAACCAACGGCATTCTAAAAAAATAAATTTATAATTTATAATTAATTAACTAAGAAGTAAGACTTCTTTTAGTAAGATTGACTTTGGTATAAATCTAAATACAATATATAAATAGAAGTCACGTCACATTGTCTCTAAATTTAATTTTGGGATTATAGTAACCCCCTAACAAAGAGTTTGATCAGCATTCAATTCGAATAGATATTATTGAGGTGATGCTCTTTAGATCTCCAAATTTTATGTTCGAATCTTAGTTGGGGGAAGTAAAACTATTAGAGCAATTATGAAAGTTAAAAATCGTTTGTCGCTCTCACATTTACAATGAGATTAGAGGTCGAACTGGTTCTTAAATTTTTTAATTTTTATTTTTTATTAAAAAATA
Organism: Diospyros kaki; assembly: GCA_036245055.1. Taxonomy (NCBI): domain Eukaryota; kingdom Viridiplantae; phylum Streptophyta; class Magnoliopsida; order Ericales; family Ebenaceae; genus Diospyros; species Diospyros kaki. The sequence goes on along the minus strand of BSEG01000002.1, from coordinate 1,866,285 downwards.
ATAATAATAATAATAAATATTGGTCCTTCATCGCATATTTAGCAGAAAACAGCGCATTTTTCAAAATCTCACCTAACCCATTGAATGGATGGCAGGAGACTTGGGACAGACTGTGTGTGGTGGTCTGCAACCCAAAGTCAGTCAAATACAGCTTAAATGAAATGTGGAAGAGATTAACCGCTGCTTCCTTTTGTCTGTCCTTCATCCAAAGTCGCAGAATTTTGAATTTCCATGGAATGGAAAGGTAAAAAAATATGACGATCACACAATAATATTATGAAAAGGCAAATTAAGTAAAATATAGTTATTAGGAGATCTAGAGTTCAAATTACTTTTGGTAAAAACGATTAATTTGATTATTAAATTAATTTAAAATTTATTAATCGATTCAATAAAATTGAATTAATTTATTAATCTAAAAAAATCAAATTAATCGATAATTGAAAAAACTGAACTCAAAACCATATAAAATGAATTGAACCGATTAAATTAAAAAAACGCAAGTGAATAAAAAATACATAAAATCGAAAAAAATAACGTCATTTTATAAACATCAAAATAACATCGTTTTAAAGTTCGATCGATTTGATTAGTTCGATTCTTCAAATTAAAAAATCGAATCGAAAATCAAACTTTTGAGAAAAATTAATCAAACTGAACTGAGGTAAGAAAAAATTGAACTGGACTGGCAAATTCAATCGTTTTGGGTAAACCAAACTTTTGATCTCTCCTAATAAGGGGCACAAATTTGTTTATGGTAGTAATTTTTTTGGGATAAAATACATTGTTAGTGGTAGAATTTTGTATTTCGTAATAAATTAATTATTGTATTTTAACATTTGTCATTACAGTTATTGTACTTTCATTTTTATTACAAGTTTTTGTGTACAAATCAGTTGAGGGACTCTATTTTTAATTAAAAATGTTATTTTAATATTTACTTGTATCGCGATGTTTGTGTATTAATGCGTTGTATACTATATTATATTAATATAAATAGATGACACATCAATGTATCAAATGTTATTAAAAATGTTAAAAAGAAAGTATCTAAATAATATTTTAATTTTTTAATTATTTGTTATGGCCAAAAGGTTGATTTAGGATGAGAAACAAAAGTTGAAAGCAAGAAAGAAGTTGACAATTCAGAAGGAAAGACAGACAATAAAGGCAGAAAAACACTCACACACACAAAAAAAAGGAAGCATAAAGCTTCCCCAATTATTGTGTGTTTGGCAGCATATGATTCGGAATTTTTATTTTATATATTTGAATTTTGAAATAATAATAGAAATACAACAATAACACAAAACCCATAACCAAACTAGTCAGATACTTTATAAGGCCAAATCCATGTTTTTACTCGTGTGTTTTTAGGGTTCTTTTTTATGTGATTATTTAAATTTTTTATTATTTCAATTATATTCATATATCTGTATTTTTGAGTTAATTTAATTTTATATTTCGATCATTTTTTTTTCATATGTCAATTCAAAATTTTTATTATTTCAATTATATTCATATACTTATATTTTCGAGTCAATTTAATTTGTATACTTTGATGTATAAAAAAATAAAAAGTTAAATTGACTCATCTTACTTTACTATTTTTTTATACATTAAAATATATATGTTAAATTTACTCGAAAATGAAAGTATAGGGGTGTAATCGAAACAACAAAAAATTTTGACTGTCACACAAAAAAAATGTTAAAGTACAAAAAATTAAATTGACTCGAAAACGTAGATTCACGAGTGTAACTAAAATAACAAAAAATTTAAATAATCACATAAAAAAATAAAAATACAAAAACAAAAATATAAGTTTGCCCTACTTATATAACATTAAAATTAATTCACAGCCACACACACATACAAACATTATTGTGTCAAGTGGATGTGGTGGCCATAGCATTTGGCTGTTGAGAGCTGGAGACCATTTTTAGTGTCATTTTCATGCCTATGAATGGTATTGTAATGTTGTGAAAATAATGTTGATAAAATAGTGTCTGATAATTAGACAATGTGCTATGTTTATTAATGTTAAAAGTAAATAATAAATATTGGGTTAATATTTTATTGGTGCATTATATATTAGTAAAATGACTAAAATAGATACTACGATATTAAATAGCTATTTTGTAAAATAGCATAATTATAAAAAATAAAATGATTATAAAAGCAAATAATCTATTAGTAACTATATTCTCAACAAAAGTCGTTGTGCTTTTTATAAAAAGTTGGGATTCCTTACTTTTGTTTAAAAGCAACTTAACCTACTTTTTTGCGAAAAAGTAGTTATGTTTTAAAAACACAATAATACTTTAAGAAGAGGTATATTTTGAAAAAACATTAATAATTTTTTTAAAAAAAAATAACTATATTTTAAAAGTACAACAATACTTTATGAAGCGATACATTTTGGAAAAAAAAAATTAATAAAAGGGCTAATCATGAAAATATTTATTTTCACGAATTTATAATTTTATGAAATTATTTCAATTTTGTCAATTAGATTCAAATTAATTTAATTGGATGTAATTTTATCTAACATATAAAATCGATTAGAGGAAGTGTATTCATGTTGATTTACTATAACATACGCTATATAATAATAATATTTGTGGAATCTATATGTAGACGTGAGTAAGAAAAGAAAAAAAAATGTAACTTGTAAAAAGAAAAACAAAAGTAAACAAATTATATTTTTTTACTTATATGTATACGTAGATTTCACAAATATTATTATATATTCATCGTAATTCAGTATGGATACACTCTCTCTAAATTAATTTTATATGTTAAATAAAATTACATCAAATTACTTTGGACTTATTATCAAAATTAAAATGATTGAATAGCAAATGAACCCACAATATCATGAAAAGTAATATTTTAACTAATTACTTTCATTTTGCTAATCCACAAGATGACAAAGATTAGATTGGATCATGGGTAGGAAGCCCAAAAGAAAGGCTTAGTGACTTGGGTAAGTGAATTAACAGGCTTCAAGTCTTGCCCATACCAAGGACAAGTGCCCTTTTGAAGAAAGGCATCATGACCCATCACCAATGATGCCATTAATAAAGTTTTAGCAAGATGAGGTTTAAGTGGGATGAAAGACTATGTTAATGACATTTTAATAAGATAATAAAGTTAAAAATTACTTGTAAATTATATAATTATATACTATTATTAACTATATTGTCATGTATAGGGGTGTATAAATAGTTCGATACGACCGAAATCTACTAATCGATTAAACTGAATTGATGAACAAAATCAAACCGAATTGATTGATTAACTCAAAAAAATCGAAATCAAACCCTATAAATCAAATTGATTAAATTGAAGAAATGCAAAAAATTGAAGAAAACCGAAATTATAATAGAAAACATACAATTGAAGAAAATAATATCTTTTTATAAATATAAAAATAATATCATTTTAAAATTCAATCGATTCGTTTAGTTCAATTTTTTAGTTTAAAAAATTGAACTAAAAATCAAAAATCAAACTTCTGAGATAAATTAACTAAAGCAAACCAATACAAAAATAAAATTGAACTGAATCAACAAGTTTAGTTGATTTGATTCGATTAGTTCAAATAAATCAAACTTTTATTTTCTCCTAATCATATAGGCCACTGATCAAGTTTGATTAGGATTGGGGGCACCGACTTAACGTAAAATTTTGGACATCATCAATTAAATAATGACGTCAAAACCCCCCCCCCCTCCCCCCCAAAAAAATGGTATTTTTGAAATCTTTTAAAGTCCATAACAAGACAACCTTTAAGTCAACTTCTTATTAAAAAGCCCCCTTTTTGGTGGTTGATTTTTACCTTTTTTATATAGATAAAGATTAACATTACAAGTTCAAAAATTGGAATTCTTACCAAATTTCTTTATGAAAAATGCTACCAAAATAAAAATCTACAATTTTCTGAGTCTTTTTTTAGTTGAACTACTCGTGCATGTTGATTGATTGAAACCATGCAAGAAAATTCATATGTTTTAATTAGGTGTTCATTCTTTTTCTTTCTGATAACTATATAATAGTTCGACAAACCATTATAATTTTCTATTTATATATAAAATTATATTTAGGACGAGAAAAATAACCTAATTCTATAGTTTCTTTAATAAACTCTTGTTTTGACACAGCTTAATAAATTAGTGACTCTTTATATCTTTTCATATCAAATATAAATAAAAATTAAGATAATCTGAAATTAAAAACCTAATTAGACCATTTTAAATGAATTTTAAATAAATTCTACCAAATAAAGGAGAATGTCTATCATTAAGTATTATAACTAAATGACTGATTTTGACTAGAAATAGATCACAATCGCTATCTAAACCTGGAATACAATCGTGACATTTGAGTGGTTCAAGAATTACTCGATAATGACCCAATATTTGAATTTCTTGCAAAATTAAATTGAGTAGGATCATGTCAAATTTCAAACCCTTTGATAAAGTTTCTACACCAACTTTTCATAAATGTTTCTCCATTGTTGATGTTATACTGCAACCTCGTATACAAAAGGCTGCAACCTTGTATACAAAAAAAGGTGCACCAATGAACTTTCATAGTTTGATTAACTAATTTTTTCATACATGAAGTCACATCATTTTACATAAAATAAAAATTCTCTACAATATCTGTCCCTTGCAACATCATTATAAGGTGTCTGCTAAATCAAACAAAAAACCAAAAAGATACATCCCATCTGGCAGATACATTATGAATGAGTTACATTCTATAAACATGTAGATGGTCAAATGGCTTTTTTTTTTTTCAAACAGAACAATTAATTAACAATTGTATACATCTCCTCCTCCTATTCAGACTTAGTTTGTTTGGGAATTTTTGTTTTTGTTTTTGTTTTTCAGTATTTGAAAGCATAAAAATTAACAAAAAAACAATTTCAATAACAGAAAATCTTACTTGAAATAACACATAAGTAGAGAAAAATGACATTCCATTTGTTAGAAGAGAAGTCGTTTTTCCTTACCTTGAAGCACCTCTCTCGATTTGTTTAAAGTGTCTCAATTAGTCTTCTTTTGTGTTCATTGTACTTATTCATCTGCATAATTATCGTTGTCCATTTGTCCCACCATCTACCTCGTCATCGTTGTTTGCATTATCATTTGTGTCGTCATTTGAGTTATCATTTGTATTACATTCTGTTATTTGTTCTTTGTCGTTTATATTGTCTTTTGGCCTCTTGCGCTCTCTCTCTCTCTTTCTCTCCCACTCTATCTCTTTCTCTCCATCTATTTGATCACAACAAGCATCCAAATTCTTTAAAAATTCTTTACAAAAGATTATTCTCTTTAAAAATTGTTTTCCCAAAAAAAAAAAAAAAAAACTTTTTCCTAACCCTTAATCTCATTTTCCCTTGAAATCCATGAATCCAAACAGAATGCAAAAACTGGGCAGTACTAGAGCACCTTGTTACTCTTACATTGCATTTTATACTCACAAATATTTTTTATAAATTAACGGGAGGTTATACAATTAATAATAATTTTATATAAAATTAAAAATAATTACTGTAAATTATTTTTAATTTTAAATAAAATTATTATTAATTTTATAATATTATATTAATTTATAAAAATTATTTATAAAGTCCAAAAAATACTATAGCAAGGTACTGGAAACTGGTGAATATTAAAGAGTTCTGTGGGTGGGTCCAGACTCCAGAGACCCATTAAGAGGGCCTGAGGTCTATCATTGATTAAGACATCATCATCCATCAATGTGAGGTATGGATGATGAAGTCATGACATCAGTGCCCTCCCCATCACATTTTATCTATTAGGGAGAGTGATTTATTTATAAATTATAAATATACTAGGGAATGCCCGTGCCTAAAGGCACGGCGTAAATAATATTAAGACTAAATTTTAAATAAAAATTAAAGTTATTATATAACGTTGTATAATAAAAAATAAAAAAATTGAATTAAAAAATATCAAATGTACAAAAAATTGACACACCAACAAAATAATATCAAATGTACAAAAAATACACTAAATCAAATATACATAATGAATAATCAAATACACATATACTAAATTAAATACACTAAATTAATAAACGAAACTAAATTAAATTAACACTAAATTAATTTACACTAAACTAAATTAAATTAACACTAAATGAATTTACACTAAACTAAATTAACACACGTGTATATTTATATAATACACTAAATTAATACACAAACATTTTAAAATATCAAATGTACACAAAGCATAAAACACTATAAAAAATACACAAAATAATAGGATAGAAGTAATGAAATGTACATAAATTAACACACATATTTGTTTACATAAACTAAACTAAATTAAATTAACACTAAATTAATTTACACTAAACTAACACTAAATTAAATTAAATTAACACTAAATTAAATTAAATTAACACACATAATCAAATTAACACACACACGCGTGTAATACACAGTAAATCTATGTAATACACTAAATTAATAATTTTAAAACAGTAAATTAACACACATATTTGTTTACATAAACTAAACTAAATTAAATTAATTTACACTAAATTAAATTAAATTAACACTAAATGAATTTACACTAAATTAAATAAAATACACACGTGTAATACACACACAATCAAATACACAGTCAACTAAACTAAATAAACAGTAAATCTAAACTAAATACAGAAAATAGACAACTAAATTAAAACATAAATTAAAACAACTAAATAAACTAAATTAAAACATAAAACAGTCAAATAAACTAAACTAAATTAAACTAACACTAAACTAAATTAAATTAACACTAAATAAATTTACACTAATTTACATCTAATTAACATTAATTTACATCTAATAAATTTACACTAATTAACACACACACACACACGTGTGAAAGCAAAGTGCAAAACATTTCTATCTATATAATACACTAAAAAACTAAACACTAAAACATAAACTAAAAAAAATTAAAGTTTAAATTGATAAACACTAAATGAATACATCAAATGTTTCAAATGTAATAGACTAATTGTTATCCCTAGCCCTAGCGGTTGAACAATTAAAGTTTGAACATATTAGTCTAATTTAACAATTAAATTAAGTTAAGTTATCCTTAGCGGTTGAACAATTAGTCTAATTTAACACTAAGTTTAAAGTTTAATAGACTAAAACATATAGTCAGTGTATACACTAAAACATAAACATTAAACTAAACTAAACTAAATTTAAAATTAAATACATTAACAATTTGAACAGTAACTAAGTAACAATTTGAACAGTAAACTAAACTAAATGAATAATTAAACTAAACATTGAACAATTAAACTAATATACACTAAAAAACCAAATAATCAAATACGCATAAACATAAACATTGAACTAAACTAATTAAACTAAATGAACAATAACTAAGTAACAATTTGAACAGTAAACTAAACTAAATGAATAATTAAACTAAACACTAAAAAATCAAATAACCAAACACTAAATTATACACATAAATAATCAATAAATTAACCAAACACCAAATAATCAAATACACACAAACATAAACTAAACTAAACTAAATTTAAATTAAATACATTAAACTAAACATTGAACAATTAAATAAACTAAATGAATAATTAAACTAAATGAATAACAGCATTGAACTAAACAAATAAACAGAAATGAATAAAAAAACCAAATAACCAAACACCAAATAATCAAATACACATAAACATAAACTAAACTAAACTAAACTAAATTTAAATTAAATACATTGAACTAAACATTGAACAATTAAATAAACTAAATGAATAATTAAACTAAATGAATAACAGTAAACTAAATGAATAATTAAACTAAATGAATAACAGTAAACTAAATGAATAATTCTAAACATTGAACTAAACAAATAAACAGAAATGAATAACAATAAACATATACATTAAACTAAACTAAATGAATAATTAAACTAAACATTGAACAATTAAATAAACTAAATGAATAATTAAACTAAATGAATAACAGTAAACTAAATGAACTAAATACACACATTTATACACACACGTTTATACAGAAATGAAGACTAAATATTACATATTACACACACGTTTATACACATACATATTACATCCTGAAGACCTACTATACAGAAATGAAAACTAAACTACATATTACACAGAAATTAAACTAAACATGAAGACCTACTTTTTATTATACACGTTTATACGTTTACAAATTAATCTATATATGTATGTATATATTATCTATATATATAGAGAGAGAGGACCTAGGGGCGGCGGCGGCGACGTGGCGGGGGGCGCAGCGAGGGGCGGCGACGATGCAGGGGCGGAGAGAGACAGAGAGAAGGGGGCGGGCGAGGGGCAGCGACGATGGCGGGCGAGGTGCAGGGGCGGCGATGGCGAGCGAGGGGTAGCGACGCCGATGCAGGGGCGGCGATTCAGGGCGACGGCGAGAGAGGGAGACGATGGCCGCGGGCGAGGGGCGGCGATGGCAGGCGAGGTGCAGGGGCGGCGATGGCGGGCGAGGGGCAGCGACGTCGATGCAGGGGCGGCGAGAGAGGGAGAGCGAGGGCCGGCAGGTGAGGGTGAGAGAGAGAAAGAGAAAGGGAGAGGGGCGGGGACGATGGGGGATGATGCACGGGTGAGAGAGAGAGTCGCGGGTGAGAGGGAGACAGAGATGCCGCGGGTGAGAGAGAGAAAGAGAGAGGAGAAAGAGAGAGGGACGCGGGCGGGTGGGAAACAGAGAGGGAGAGAGTGAGGCAGAGAGTGAGGCTTGATGGGATACTTTTGGGCGGGCGGCCACGCAGGGGGGGAGACGTTAATCTCAGCCACACGTTTATCTCAGACGTTAATCTTGGCCACACAAACACAGTTTCTCTCTACACATTTTCAAAAACCATTCTGTCTTATTATATAGATTACTATCTATCACATTATTATTGTATTCATTCATATTTTAAAAAAATATATATTTTGAAAAAAGAATAATGCTACTTTACCCGAATTAGTTGACGTACAAGATGACTAAAGACATTAAAAGACAAAAATATCCTCACATTAAAACTGCTATTTTACCTCGAAATATATGTCCAAATAAAAGTCGAGCGGACTTCATCATGTTGAAGTCCGCCAGAACTGAACGAGCAGACTTCAACTATGTTGAAGTCTGCCCGCCCAGTAGCAAGCAGGCTGTGGGGCGAATGAAGTCCGGCCGCTACTATGGAGTTCATCCAAATTGAAGTCCGTGGACTTCAATTTATTTATATTTTATATTATAATTATAATTATAATTTAAGTTAATTTTTATATTATAATTTTAATTATTTTTTATTTTAATTTTAATAGCAGTGTGCTGGGCGGATTTCATTCCGTTCAACCTTGGCCGAGCGAGTTTCATTCCGTTCGGTCATTCCGTCCGTCAACCATTCGAGCACTGTAACATGACTTTTGAAAAAAATAAAACTACCTTTTACAAAAGAACTTGAAAGCGCTTTTTTTTCCTCCAACATAGTACCAGTTAAGATTTTTTTTTTTTTAATAATGTAAAAAACTCAAGGGATTATCGATCATAAATAGTCTTTGGTCCAAATCACCTCATATTTTTTAAAATTTATAATCTACCTTAATCAGATTAAGCAAGAAATAGCTCTCTTTAAGCAAAAAAAGTTTAGATTATTCCTAAATATATATATATATATAAATTTATTGTAACTTATTTTTTCTAGATCTTTTAGATTTGAGTTCTAATCTCACTAAACTTTTTAAGTCTTTTTATGAAATTTTTGTCTTTTATTGAATACTTTTAGTTATTTTTTATATAATTTTAAATTTTTTTAATCAAATTTTGTCCTTTTTTTTTTCATATCAAAAATTAAATGTCAAAAGTTTTTAATTGTTGAGAGATAAAATATCATATTTATATATTAAACTTAATTTGATTTATTTTATTAATATATATTTTTTTATAACGTGATATACACGTAATGTAGATAACGATTCCATTTACTCTTAATCACAATAAAAATTTGAAGTAATAATTTTTAATAATTAAGATATCAAATTTTAATAGTTTACACATTAAATACTAAATATCATATTTTTTTAATTATTAAAGAATTAAAATTCATATTAAGCCTATATATATATATATATATAAAAATTATTGAGTCATGCAAGGATCATGATGACATGACTCTTTAAGCATGAAATTGAAAATTCCTACTACACGTGGGGACCATCCCAACCCAAGTGGATTTGGAATTGCATGAGATTGGATTGGGGGATGGTTTTGTGTGGACGGCTCATGAATGCTCTATTTTGTATGCTTATGTGCTCAGCATCAACCCCCTCCTCCTCTCCTCTCCTCTCCTCTCACTTTACCACTCATTCCTCCTCAGTCATGATAATAACCGCTCTATTTTGTATGCTTATGTGCTCAGCATCAACCCCCTCCTCCTCTCCTCTCCTCTCCTCTCACTTCACCACTCATTCCTCCTCAGTCATGATAATAACCTCTCCCCATAACAAGGCCGAAAATTAGGGAAGATTTCCTCATAGAGTGGGGCCCAAAAAGCCGATGCACCAGCCCAAGAAAACTCTACCTACTCCACGTACTAAAACATTACAACTCACCAGTGACCAGTCAGCCCCCCTACTAACAGGGACTCAGATTGACAAAGAGATAATCTCCATGAATTGATTAATCATTCGTCACTACGGCTCTCTACGTGTGTGTGTGTGTGTAGACCATCTAACTACCAATATATATATATAAATATTCGCATGTTTTCTTCACTTTCTCATGAAGAAAAAGCTACAGGTGTCCTCTGGATGAGAAGACCAACCAACTACCATCCCTGTAAAGAGGAAGCACCTTTTTCTCTGTTTTCAACCTAAGAACAATGGCTTTGCATTAGAATCCATATAATTGAAAGGTTATAGATTAGATGGATACAACAAAAGCATCAGACTAATAATGAAAGTGAAAGGGGTAGTGGGGAGCGATATGAATTGGGGGTGTTGGGTGGGGGAGGGGGCCATCTCAAAAGACTTCTTTTTAATAATTTTTTATAGATTCATACATAAATGCAATAATCTACAGATCATGCATGCACCAATTAAAATATATCCACAAAAAAAGAATTCCAATTCCGTAGCAGACAACTATAACTCATTACTGCCGAACAGAAATCATCTTGAAAAACTTGCTAGACACTGTGACTCAACCGTGACAATACGTTTTCCCATCTTGAAAGTCAGTCCCACCAATCAAAGCATCAACGCTTGACTGACTAACTTACACCCCCCCTCCCCCACCCGCTTTCCCAATAAAAACAAACAAAAGAAAATTATGGCATTTGTTTAATCTGTCTTTCACGTTGATCCACAGAGTTTTGACGCGTTGCGCAAAGTTTGGTACTAAGATATTGGTGAATTATCATGACATGCCCCATTATCTACGGCGTTCTTTATTTGTGAAAGATTTAAACTTTGCTAGACTTTGACGAGCTAGAGTAAGCTTTTGGGGGACTCTAATTTATATAGGGAACATCAACACCTAACATGAGCGTCACGACAAGAAAGGTAATTCTAGATCACTGTCGCACGCACTCGTGTAAGGGGTAGTGTAATGTCAAGATTTAATATGAGAATTCTCATATAATATGGTGAAGTCTTGCGCGTATAAACAATCTAAAAAAGCGTAACTAATGGACATGAAAGTTCCATATCTAAAAGACCAAGCACTTAAAGCATGCGCTAAACAATCTAAAAAAGCAATTGAAGGAACCGAAACAGAAACCCCAGGAAGCAAGTATGGTGCTAAGAGAAGCGAGAGAATACGACGTGGTACCCGATCAATCACTGTGCATATAATAATGGAATATCCATCCAAGCGTCACAAAGGCATTATACAAACCACGAAACAGGAAAGGGGGACTCGGTCTCTCTAATAGATAGACACCTCATGAATCTCAAACCACAAAGGAGAAGGGGAGGATACAGAACCCGGGCAATCGATCTATGGAGAATCCGTGAAAGAATTGATCATGAAGTGAGAGGTTGTTGCCTTCCTTGTCCATTGTTATATCCATCGTAGGGCTTGGTGGACTTGCTGGACTTCCTCCTTAGGACTATAACCCAAGTGATTGCTTCCAACACAAGAGCAATGCCACCCAACACAGAGATCACGATGATATAAGCCGACTTCCATTTCTCTTCAGGTAACAAAATGTCTAGCCCCTTGAATACGTTGATGATGCCAAGTACGATGATGGCATATCCAATACTGTGATGGTAGATGTTCCAGTAAAATCGAAATTTGTGATCCTTCTTTGGTCTTAGGAACAATGCAAAAACCTAGAATACAGGGGATATATAAAAAGATAAACGTTCATTAGTCAGTCTTACATAAATGTTGCACGCTGATGTACTTGCAAATGACAAAATTACTCTATCTACGAACAAGTATTCCAACCCAGAAGTTCCGAGGACAAAACAGTTTACTTCCTTGTTTTTGCTAAGCTGTGGAAGGAAAGGTGCTCCTAGTACATCAATGAGTGGGTTTATTGCTTAAGTGTATAAAACCTTCTACCAGAAGCCACAAAGTATCCCAATTTAATACCACATTGACTCAATTTTACCTTTCAATGTTTTTGTTTTCATTCTAACATTTTGTATAATTCATAAAAGAATAAAGAAATGAAATGATAACGATTCTCAAGGGCAAAAGCAACAATCAACATCAAAGATTAGAATGAAATATACAATGAAAACACAATGGTTTGCAACTTCTACAAGAAATTTTACTCAGAAGTTCTGGGAACTGTAAGCAATACGACAAGAGAACATTACCTGCACAGTTGCAAGACAGAAAAGTGCAATCCCAATGGTGCGATGAGCAGTATATTGGACCCCCTTAGATTCACTTCCAAGCTTAAGTCCAATTCCCCAACCAGCAACCCCAATTGCATAAGCAGAAAACTGGCAGAATACATGAAGATAAAACCATGCAGGATCTGCAGACTGGAAAGCTCTCATGTACCTTGCGATAATGACTCCAATTGGAAACAGGATCCCCCAACTCACAGCATTTAAAATTCCATGAATCTGAATAAAAAAGAAAAAATTCACATAACAGATAAGTTTATACGTAAATTAAAAGAAAGAACGCATGCGAACTGTACCCAACAGACATCTAGTTTTGCCCTTTTGTATCTTCATTTTGGAAACAGTTTTGTGGCAAAGGTATTCAAAGAATTCTAAACAAGTACAAAAATCTTCTGATTCAAGCTGATGAATGATTCCTCTTATATTATACAAATAGTAACTATAATTTATTATCATTGAAAAATAATTCACCTGTCAAATGTTAAAGAGACCTGGATAGTAATCTGATTTCTGAAGAAACTATTCTCAGGAATCAAAAAACTGCTCCGAAGACAAGAATAATTGTTACGAATACGATTTTTTTACGGCAATCAAACCAAAAGCTAAATTATTTATTGTTTTCCTTTACAAATGACTGTTGATTTATAACCTAACCAATAAATAAATAAAAAGAAGTAAATGAGTTTAGCTTCGATTCATTCAACTTCTTCCCTAAATGAGTAGCGCAGAATTTCAACACAGAGACTGAAGAGAAGAGAGAGGCCTCTTCAGTTCATGCCAGAAAACACAAAGACATCAAACAAAATTAAGACCTATAAAACCATAAAATAATTTTTAGTTCACGAAGAAATCAAAGTAAATGGAATTAGAGATAAGAAACGCACATTTTTCCTCTTCGTCCTCGATCCCCCGCCACTATTGACGTTGCTCTGTCCACTCAACAAATCCAGCGTCCCTTTTGAGTTGAGATTCGCAGGCTGAAACTCATGCTTCGCCGGAAAACCACTGGCAACAGAAGGCCCGACCTGCCACACCTGGTTCACCGTCGTCTTCCCCTTCTCCGGCAGCGTCAAAGTCGCGAAAATCATCATCATCCCGTCGGAATATTCGGCGCTCTTCTCCGTCACGTCATACGACAGATTCGACGGCACAATCGAACTGTACGAACTTATATTGAAAGTTTTCACATTCATCGAACCTTTCGAGTCCTTAAACGCGACCAGCGCCTGCGAGCCAGCCATTCCGGTGCCGGTAGGGTTTAAGGCCCACGCAATCCAGCCGTCGGACTTCGCCGGCGGCGCCACGAAGGCGACGGAGAGAGAGGACTTGGAGGAGTCGTAGGTCCAGTGAAGGTACGAGCTCAATTGCGACAAATCGCTGCAGTGATCGTAGAGCTTGTTGTTCGTGAACTTCTGCGACGTGCAGGTGAGCGACTGTGCCGGCGACATCACGGAAACCGCCACTAACACCACCAGAATCGGCACTGAGAAGCAAATGGAAGCCATCGCAGAGAGAGAGAGAGAGGGGAAATAAAAGCAACGGCTGAATTTTGGGAGATTCCGCCGATTGGGAGTATATAAGCTGGAAACAGGAAAGCGAAATAAGTAGTGGGAGCGAAGCTGGAGTGTTTCGCGTGGTTCAGTGGCGTGAAATATTCTCCAATGAGGAAGTGACACGTATACAAGAGGTCAACAAAATGCTGACGTGGCATTGCTGGTTGACCAAGTCACGTGCAAGACACGGTCTTGGAGTAAAAAATAAGGAAAGCATGACTCTACCTATCTGGCTGTGTTGTCATGAATTTGACGGTTACCATGATTAGGTGGGTGAAGACACAAGAGCGGCCCAATTATTGTGGGTTCTTAATTGGGCCTGGCCCAGTTTGCTTTATGTTGGCCCAATATTTTAAATTTCTTTTATTTCACTTATCTAGGTGAGTGTCGATATTGATTTTATTTTTAATGTCACATGGCTAGCCTTACTCTTTAATAACAAATTTATAAGATAAAATATTATGATGTCCAGAGATATTATTTTAATATTCAAATTTGACATTTGTGTAATACTTTGCATTAATATCTTATATGTATACTATTAATAAATAATATCATTTATTAATTTTAGCCAATTTTCAATCTTAAATTGATCCCAAATTAGACCAAATCTAAAACCGTTTGAAGCCAATAAGAGGCTGTTTGGCTTCCCATTTTATTTTGTAACTTATAAGCTTTTAACTTACAAGACATATAAAACTTAAAAGTTAAACTATTAGTACATGTTTAAATAAATATACTTTAAACTATTAGTCATATAATTATGTATTTAGTTTGAAAGAGATAAAACTATCAGAACTTGACAAAAAAATAAAAATAGACATATTATTAAATAATATAAATAAAATTTATAAAAATATTAAATATGCTAATTCAATATACATTAATATATATATATATATATATATGTAGTGAACGAAGAAAAAAATGGGGCAATGACAAGAGAAAGTGGCATTGAAGGCAACGAAAGAGAAGATGGAGATGACGCTGATGGGTTGGAGGTAATAGATTGGGGGGCACGGCGATGAAGGACGGCGTTGGATGATAGACAACAATAATGGCAATGGACATGGAAAAGACGACGATGGAGGTTGGAAGTGGCAATAAGAAATGAGTTTGGTAACGACGACAACAAAGACAAAGAGATAAAGAAGAGTAAAAATTGAAAATATAAATTTTGTTTAAGGACAAATTTGTCATTTACTTGATCAATAAAATAAGCTATCCAGAACTTATTTCAAAAAAATTGAGTCGGGGAAGAGGGAGGGAGGAGGAATTTATCTCAAATGCTATTAAAATAGCTTATAAACTTGACAATATTTAAATTTTTAAATTTTAATAAATACATAATAAAATAAGTTACATGATTTATAATTCAATTTAATAGCTTATAAGCGGTTAAACTAACAAGCCAAACACCTTCTGAGTAAAGCAATATCTGATTGGTCTAAACCAAAATTATAACACCCCTAATCATGATACAAGTTAAAAAAAAAAAAAAAACTTATAAGATATGATCAAAGATACATTAGATAAAAGCCGAATTAAAATTCATATATCCAAATTCAAATTCATAAAATGAGATTAATACTTATCACATTGCTTGCATCTCTCCATATCCTTCAGCCAAAGAAAACAACAAAAACGTTGCCCCAGTGCAGTTTGGTTTCAATGTTCCTTGTCTAAGTTGAAGAGCATGTTTAATTTTTATTTTAAAAATTATTTTTTTTAAACCGGGTAAATTAATGAATAAACTGATTTACAAAAAAATTGAAGATACCTAGCCCAAAAAAAAAAAAAAAAAGAAGATACCCCAACGTTGTCATAATGTCCAAAAAATTTCAATGCTTATAGCATAATATGATCGTACTAACGTAGCATCACAATTCAACCATATATATGAGTTCATGCCAGTTGATAGTATAATATAACTTTAAAAACTAAAATTGAGTTGATCCGAGTACAGGACACAATATGATTAGATTGCGACACATATTGCTATTACGATAAAACATTCCCCTTATTGCCCTGCAAATACATTCTTCTATGAGACAAATGTATTTTCATGGATAACATAATTAGATGCACAGCTCCTCTAATTGAAGCCAATTGAGCATGATGTTACAATGAAGCAAGATGAGAATGTGAACAACTCACTCACTTATGTCTACTTGAAAGACACTGTAAAAGTATGCAAGTTTTGCTATTACTCCACAATCCGGCAACCAAAAAATACTCATATTTCTCAATGAAAAGCAATCCCCGGTTCTGAAATTGATCTGAGACGGGGCTGTGAACAAATGCAACCGATTTAATGGGCATAATAACAAGCAAAATTCAGAGCTTAATTACCATGGGATATGAAAGGAGCAGATCAGAATTGGAACATCTTCACAAGAATGTGATGGCAGAAATCAAGTTGAACAGCAAGATAGAGCTCCCTTATTGTGCTTGGACGAGTCATTAACCAGGCTAACACGATTGACGGATAGCTCAGCCTTGTAGGACTCAGAGCTCAACACTTTCCGGCTGACATTTTGGTAGATTTCGCGGATAACAATCTCGAAAGCTGTCTTGACATTGGTAGAGTTCAGAGCAGAGGTCTCGATGAAGAACAACCCTTCTTCTTCGGCCAGGCTTTTGCCTTCCTCCATGGACACAGCTCTAAGGTCCTCTAAATCAGACTTGTTTCCAACCAGCATTCTTGCTACCGTGGCATCGCAATGAGCTGCATAGTTATGTTCCATTTAGAGTCAACCTTGTCAACCTTCTTCTAGCACACCAAAACTTATAATGGCAGAGTTTAAGTACAAGATGATGACGGAATGCTAAACATTTAGGCACAAAACGGAATATGATGCTGATTTTAGGATCGAAAACTCAAAATACCCACATCAATTATATGAGGAAGAAGCTATTTCTCAAACTCTAACTACACTCTCTACACAAAAATTGCCAATTCTAACTATACTTTGGATTTATATATCTCTATTGAATAATGAATTAATTATTACATATCTATTAGTAACTAAAAGGGATACCATACATCCACTTGGAATCATTCTTGAGATTTTCCCCAAGTGTTAAAGTAAGGTTAACCATCCATCTAGTTCTTCAACTAATTTGCCAGCAAAAATCAAACGAGAAGTCCAATTTTCATTTTCTCAATTGAAAGTGAACAATGACGACAACAACATACTGTTGGGTTGGGCTTCCCTTCCTATGTGGAGAAAAAGCCCAAGTTTGGCTTCCACTGTGAGAAGCTTATTGGTGGGCAAACAGTGCATTATTGAATTCCATTGTTTTGCCCTTTTGTTTGCGCTATTTATAGTCTCATTAGTGCTACAATTAGGGTTTGAGAGAGAAAAGAAAAAGTGGGAGAAAAATGAAGGGAGAATAGCAGTATTTCGCCAGTTGTTACAGATCTGCTCAGCCATGATCAAACAGACGATCTGGAGCAATCCATGGTTCCATCGATCTGATTTTTAAACAGGATCTCTAGGAATTGTTGTTCTTGGATCTGGACGGCGTGATTAGAGTTTGGAGCTCTATAGATATTTTAAATCCAATCAGAACAGAAACCTTTATTTGGTGATCTCTTCTCTTGTTGATTGTTGATATTGATTCCCTCTTTGGTGAAATTACTTTATGTATGGTTTGAGAGGGATATTTGTGACAATCTTTTTGATCATAGTGGAGCTTCTTTGATGGGCCTTCGGTCCATGTCTTTTACTCTTCGATTTGAAGAGGTCTTCCACGTTAAAACTTTGTGTCTCGAGTGTGTGATTGATGTACATATTTTACTTACTCACTGATTCTTACAAACAAGGGAGATTTATTGTTGATTTATCAAAATTGTTAGGTCTATTTGGTTTCATATTTTGGTAAGTTTTGTTTCGTGTCTCCCGACACATACTAACCTCTATACCACTATATTAAGTGAGCTAATTGAATTCCAGCCTTCAAAATTCATTTCTATCTATAATTTTATCTTTTATAAGTCTCATATAATTTATATTAAGTGTATGCGTCTCCCTCAAAGTTTTCCTTGCTCCTTGTCAACTTCTTTTTCTAAAGTATTTATTCCATTCCATCCACTCTCCTCACAAGCTTCTATTAGTTTTCTTCTCACATGACCAAATCAACAAGAAAAACAAAGAAATCCGACAACGAACAGATGATACAGGCTTAATTGTCTCCTATTATTTGTTGATACAAGCTCCTAGCAAGCATGGAGGCAGAACAAGCAAACAACAAACAACTAAACTTCTTCTAAACGAGGCATTTTGACCTGACCTGGCTAATTTGAGAGAAAACCCAAATGCAATTTTTGGGTCTAATCACTCAAGCCCTCCGCAACCATCATAGCTCCTGTTGGGAGTGGTTCGCCCCCGCGGTATGGAAAAACCCTAATTTGGCAGTTTTTTTTTCAAATATACTACTACTTTTCTGATAGTTCTTCTGTGATATAGGGAGGGTAATTGGGCTTATTAGGATACTTTGGGTTCGTGAGATCTGAGACATTATATCATTTTAACTTATTCCGTGAACATAGATCACACATTCTGATCAAAATGGCGATACTTGAGAGAGAATCACAGAAAATTAAACAGAAAAAGAAAGGGGGAAACTAAAATGGCGTACTGTTGAGCTCATCCAGCCAGCGTTTGATGCTATCGAAGGTAGAGCGGCGGGAGATGTCGTAGACGATGAGAGCGCCGACAGCGCCTCGGTAGTAAGCGGAGGTGACGGCGCGGAAGCGCTCCTGACCGGCAGTGTCCCAGACCTGCGCCTTGACCTCCTTGCCGTCGACGGCGACGACCTGCGTCTGGAACTCGACGCCGACGGTGGCCTTGGAGTGCAAATCGAACTCGTCTCGGGCGAAGCGGGAAAGCAAGTTGGACTTGCCCACGGCAGAGTCGCCGATCACCACTATCTTGAACAGGTACTCCTCTCCTCCTTCCTCTCCCTTCTCCATTGCCTCTACTGCTTCCTCAGAGCTCTGCCTCTGCCAATTCTCTATCAAGCAAGTATAGAATGAGAATGGCTTCTTCGTACTGTTGAGGAAATGGGCGGCCCAAGCGGCGGCGTGATTGACGGACTTTTGGCGCCCAGCGGAGGTGTGGCCGCCGTTTCACGCGGATTTTCGGACCGTCCAAATATCTTGAATCTAGGGCCTTACCTTGCTCTTATAACAATTATATATATATATATATATATATATTCCATGGGCCCATCCCATGTTTCGATCAACCATAATGGGCGCCACGACTTTGAGCAGTGTAGATATATATACACATACACTTCTATATATATATATATATTAAAAGTTTGGTTCGTATTATTTGCGTGTAAAAAAAATAAATAAATAATTTTAAATAAAAATTTATTAATAGTACTTAGTGGTAGTATATCCGTATAAGTAAAAATGAGGAATTTGTTTATATAATATAATAGATAAATATATATTTAGGAATGTTATTTTGATATTTTAAAACTTTTTTTTTATCAAAATATTAAAAAATATCAAAAAAAATATTTTTAATCTGTTTTAGAAACTGACTTCCGAATCAAGTCTGAGCCCAACAAAACTCAATTTGGCTCAACTCAACTCGATTGTGTCCCCAAAGAAAGTGTCAGTGATGATGAGCATTTACGGCACAATTTCAGAACAGTTCTGCTTCAAATTGAACATTTGATCTTGTGAGCAACAAGTAGAACCAGTCGATATGTCTACAGAGTAAAGACCTTCCCAACATTGAAATGGGTAACTTCCTCCTGGAAAGGGGTAGGGGAGCTCACTCCTCAGTTGATGATTCTGCCGTGAGTCCTCGGGAAAGGGACGACATCTCTGACATCGTTCAGGCCCGTCGCAAACTGAACCAGCAGGTCGAAGGCCATACTGTAGCCAGAGTGCACCACAGTTCCGTACCTTCGAAGATCTAGGTACCATTCATACTGCTCCATTGCCAGGCCTGCTTCTTTAATCCTTCAATCACGAAGCAACAGAAAATCATATACGAAATCTCTTAGGGAGCCAGATATTCACGTCTCCATTGATGTATATATAGCATGGTATATACCTTGTGGTTAGGACATCGAGGCGTTCCTCATTTTGGCTACCTCTGATCAATGCTCCAGCCTGCAAGCAAAAGCTCATCTAACTTATTCACTACCGATGTTAATGGCAGCCCACATTAAGGTTTGGAAAGCCAAGAATCATGATGCTGATAAATGTTCAGTTGGCTAAGCTCTTAAGGGAGAGCTTACCTTTGGTACAATCACGTCGAATGCAGCAACATTTTTCCCGTCTTCATTCAGACGCACGTAAAATGGCTTAGCTTCTTTCGGATAAGTGTGTATAATAATGGGGTTTCCGTAGGCTTCATCAGCCAGGTAACTGAAACCAACAAAGGGTTTGGTTAGGTTTTACCTCCCTCTGCTATGATAATGAGAAACGAAGCGATGAAAATACTAAGTCCACCACTGGGTACGTATACCTTTCCTGTTCTTCAGTTAGGGGGACACCCAATTCGGGTTTTGTTTCAAATTTCTTATATTTGGCCTGTTCACAAATCAAAAACTATACGGGTGAGAAGATTATGACAAGGACAATCGACAATCAAAACTGTTTCCCCAGTGATATAGCACAATATTACCTCCTTCAACGCATGCACTGCTTCTGCATAGGTTATCCTTTGGAATGGTGCTGATCTGGTTGCTTGGAGGCGAGTAACAATGGATCGATCAACTCGTTTTAAGAGAAATTTCATATCCTCGTCACAATTTTCCATAGCCGATTGGCAGATGGACGTTAAGAAGTCAGTTGCATGGTTCATAGCATCCTTGGAACGAGCAGAAATATAAGTAATAAGGATGGTTTTCAATCATCAAACAGGAAACTAAAGGCAATATTAGTGACAATTGCAAACCAACATGTTAAGCGACAATCTGAACAGCTGCAAGATCAGACATCACAAATGAGGAGAGAATAACATGAACAAGATCAAAGTTAATATACAGGCATAAATTTAATACCTCTAACTTTGAGAAAGCCATTTCAACTTCAATCATCCACATCTCTGCCAAATGTTTTTTGGACTCTGATTTCTCAGCGCTAAATCTGGGCCCAAACGAGTACACATTTCCAAGGGCACAAGCATAGCTCTCAAGATGAAGGCGACCAGAACCAGTCAGATAAGCGTTGCCAGACATCCTTCCAGCATCAAATGAAGCTCCAGACTTGGACTTCTCTGTTGCTTCCAACAGTGCCACTAGCTCTTTTGTACTTTTAAGATCCTCCATGGCAACAGCCAGTGTTTCCTTGTTGCTTTCGCTTCTCTTGAGCTCTTTGATCACTTTTTGTTTTTCCTCGATTGAAGACTTGACAATTTCAAGGCTGACTCCTCCAGCATCATCCACTGTCTTGACCTCCTTTTTTGGTGCTTTGCCTAGAAAAGTTGCGACATGGAACTTCTTGCTAACCCCATCACCATCTGTGTTTGTGATTATAGGCACTTGCACATAAAGGAATCCATTTTTCATGAAGTAGGTGCGAGCAGCTTGAGCCAAGGCACTATGAATTCGTGTAACAGATGCAGCCTGTGTTAACAAAACAATCCCAACAGAATGACAATATGATCTTAAATTTTGAACTGAATGAATAACTAAAGGCCTTGAGAGGCTGGAATGAACCAACAGAGAAGAACTGATGAAACATGATCACCACAGAGAACAAGGTAAGAGGCTGGAATGATCGAAGAGCTTACTGTAGTTGTTCTAGGTCGAAAATGGGGAAAATCCCTCAAATTTTCCAGTGGTAATCGCTTTATCAATAATGGGTACTTCTGTTCTACTACCCCAAGATGCATTATTTTCTCTGCCTTGAGCTCAATAGCATGCTTTCCCTTTGCCACAGGTTGCTGCAGTATTCCTTCTACTAAAATACAAGTTCCAGAAGGGATGATTTTGCTCAGAGTTGTAACTGATGATTCCACTAGAACCTGAAAAAGTCCTAAGATTTGATAAACACAAATTTTTATCAAAAATATTACTCATGCACTCATGCAGACAACTCATGTGGAATTGTTTGTTAGAGATTTTATTTCTAGCATAATTGGGTTCTCACTAATTGTTCTCAGTCTGAGAAGATTGTGATACAATATAGTTTTGGTGAGACATGGGTTAAGCTATTTCAGATTGATCCAACTTTTATAAGCCTATCACACCATGTATTTGATATATAGCTGAATTGAACGGCTAACTTCGGCCAAAGCCCATTAGAAGCATGTCATGGGGGCGCCCTAATAGAGCACTGAGCACGCCATATATAAATCACTAGGTTCTATCCACTCTCATGTGGTGAGAAGAGGAGACGGCTTGGGCGATATTAAAGTTGAAGAAAATGATTTCCAGTTTTCAGGTAGTGATGGTGCTTTGATCAACTGTGGTGTTCTAATATTTATGTGTGATCATCAAATCTATCTTATTACGTTGTTTACCATAGGCATTTGAGCAATTATGAATGGTTTTGATCAGATTTCTCTTTCTCCGTTCTATACTGGAATTCTGTCTAGATCGTGGTGTGGAGGTAAACAAAAGAAAAGGGAAGAAGAAGAAGAGGAGTTTTACCTGAAGATTTGCAACGCAAGAACCATCGCTAACTTGCAAAATCGCAGTGGGTGGCGGCGGCGGCGGCCGCTTAGGAACGGGAGAAATGGACTTTTCACGAACAGGTGGGGGGCCAGCCCCGAAGACTTTTATGATCGATCGAAAGAGAGGTATTCGAGACTGAAGGATCTGTGTGCAGCTGGGCTCCCGACGCCCCTGCACTAGCCCACCCGTCGCCGGAGCCTCGGGCTGCGGCTGCGGCTCCGGCTCCGGCTCCGGCTGCTCCTGCTTGGAGGACTTAACCCAACCGCCGACGACCGCTCGCTGGCCAGCCAACCCCGACCCGCGATCGTTGCGACCCAATATGGTTTTCAAGATTACCCTGGCGGAGTATGGGGAAAGGGACAGGTGGGTTTCGGCAAGAGCTAGTCCTGACGCCATTGGGGGAGGGAAACAGAAGAAGCGAAGGCGTGAACGAGAAGAAGAGAGAAGATGCAAAGCAGAGCAGAGCTTGATGAGGGGGCATGGTGGATGAGGGGTTGGGGCTTTGGACTTTTATTGGATGAGAAATGAGAAATGGGGAAGGTTGAAGAGGGGAAGAATGCTTTGTTTGCTTGGGAAGCGATTATGGAGGATTGGGGAGGAGGAAGACGAGGGAAGAGGGTGACTGAAAGTTTCAGATTGATGGAAAGGGATTGCCCCTCCACCATGCCATCTTCCATGGAGATCCAGAGGATCTTGGCGGCTACAAAGTATGCTATTCTTCATCTTCAAGCTCAGGCTTTCGCGGGAAAATTCACCACTTTCAATTCAAGTGAGTAGTATTTGTGGCGTTTTATAAATAAAATCTCATAATATTTTTAGAAATTTAATATTAATTTATTTAATAGTATTTAAAAATACTGCCTCCATGTATAAGTTTGATACATAATCAACTAACATAATATACACAAATTTATAACTATTAATATCTAAAAAAAATTGGCTCATACCCAATGATAGGCTCAAATCCAAATAAATATGTCTAAAAGTTGTTGAAAGAAAAAATTCATAGAAACAAGTCATAAGAATGTGAAGTCATTGAATGATTAGTTAGAGTAAACAGAAGACTTTAATAAGATGTTTGCAAGAGATGAATGCAGGACTCGCAAGAGATGTTTGCGAGAGATGAATGCAGGACTCGCAAGACTTGTGAGAGACGATATATGGGCGAGAGGCATCTGAGGTCATCTAAGAACTAGTGTGGGTGAGTGATCGAGACTGAGATCGAGTGACCTCACTAAGGAGCCCCTCTTGACATCATCGAGAAACCCTTCTAAAAATTCATGACTCATTTAGCAATTGCAACTCAAAAGACTCTTATGCTTCAATATCCTTACCTAGAGATTCAGAAGAGAATCTGAAATGTTCATAAAAAATTGTGGTTTTTCCTTTACCTATTAGTCTTCTCACCTTATAAATAAGAGACTCCTCCTCTAATAAAGGCACTCTTACAATTTTACAAAATCTACAATTTTACTTTCTTTGTACTCTGTATTCTTATTCGTAAATTAATTTAAGTATTAGATGGTCCGTGCAAGAGGTCACCCATGTCTCTAAACAATTTTTTTCTTGTAGGTCACCCACAAACTGGTCACTTGTAAACTCCTCAATAATTCTTATACACAAATAAATTAATTATTATATCGAGACAATAACAATACTATTTTTATTTAAATTCATATATAATTAATTCATTAGGAATAACATTACAAATATGTTATTCGGCTCAATTTCTAAATAAGGTCTTAGCCTGTCCTTTGATTTGGTCTAATGGTCAAGGGAGTATTAGTTTCATGAAAAGGTTAGTTGGGTAGTTAGTTATAATATTTTTGATGACACCCATATATTAATATATTATATATTATATTATATTAATATATAAATATTATAAAAGTATCTAAATAATTTTTTTTATTTTTATATTAAGCACTGTTGTGTCCAAAAAAGTAGGTACATGCACATGGATAGGCTCAAGTGCAAAGAAAAAGACCTAAAAGCCTATCAAAAAATAAATTCACAAAAACAATCATAATATGCATTAAGTTATTGAATAGTCGAGATTGGAGAGACCTCACCCGAGTGAAAAGAATGACTGAAACTGACTGACCTCACTGACCGAGACCTCGACTTAGGTGATACTCATCTCGAATAACCCTTGACTTGAGTGATTCGAGACCAAGACTAAGTGACCTCATTTTGAAGACTTTTTCAATGTCTTTGAGAGACTCTCAAAAATTTATAAATCACTTGACAACTATTATTTGAAAGACTCTTGTGGACTAATTATTTCAATATTTTTATTTATAAATTCAAAAAAGAGACCAAAATACTTATCGAAGATTGCGGATCTTTTTGTTCCTTCTTATAAATAGAAGACTCCTCTAGTAAACATATACTCACAATTTTTATGAGATTATAATTTTACTTTAACTACAAGACTAATTTAAATATAATAAAATTTACATATAACCTCCCACATACCCCTAACTACTAACTAGTTTATTTCTCTAAAAATTAGTCTCAAATTCCTTGAGATACTCTCCCACATTTGAGACAACCTCTCACATAAAAAGACTCTCAAAGCCTGGCACCGACTTGCTTGACTGGTCGGTCTCTGTGTATTTAAAATAATTAGAAGGAAAAAAAAAAAAAAAAGGAGGTGTTGGCCGGCGGAGGTGAAGTGCAAGGACCAAGGGCAGAGCCAGAGCCCTAGATATGTTTTCACTCTCAAGGCTTCTCGAGAGGTCGTCGCGCCCATACTTCCAGCGAGCCGCTTATCAACTCCGTTCTGCGCGGACCGGCGCTGCCGGAAAGCACCTCAAGTTCGGTGCGGCGGCGCTGAAGAAGGCCGACGACAAGTCGGAATGGTGGGCGGTCGACGGCGAGATGCACGAGATCGGCGAGAATGTTCCGCCCAGGGAAAGGTTCGTGATCCCCCGAGATAACATCCCCAACAAGCGCCGCAAGCAGCTCAGAGAACAGTTCATGCGCCGCACTCGTCTGGTTCTCAAGGAATCTGTGCGTACTCTCTCTCTCTCTCTCTATATATATATATTATATTTCATTTCGTGCTTCACTGTTCTGATTGCTGTTCCGTAATCTGTTTACCTCCCCCTGGTTGATGTGTTGCTGTTCCGTGATCGTTGATGTGTTGTTCCCCCTGGTTTTTTTGGTGGTCCGGGGTGTGCCCTGACCTTTGTTTGCAGCCTTTCTTCTAGGCGTGTTTTGTTCTATATATTTCTTATTTACTGAAAAAAAAAAGATCTGTTTACCTCCCCTTAATTGTTTTCAGAAACAGAAACAGAAACAGAGATGGTATTTCCGTGAAGTGTTTTTGACAATTTTTAGAAAACAGCGCAATTTGAGGACAAAGAGAAATGGATGTTTTCAGAATTCTTGTAATTGGGTTTTGTTTGAAGTGAAAAATGCTAGGAAGATAGATAACGCATTTGATAAGGAATCTAGGAAATGGAACTTTTAATCAAGCTGGTATTCTGTCTCTATTTTTGGATTTTAGCATGAAATTTTCTTCCTACCTGCTCTGAGTTTCTTATTCTCTTGCCTGACTAAAGGAACATGAGCCCTGGTGCAAAAGGTATATGGAACTGCATAATGAGCTTAGAGAGAACTGGGAGAGGCTGTACTGGGATGAAGATTACTCCAAGAAACTAGCTCGGGATCATGCTAACTATGACTCTGCTGAAGAAGATGATCAAGATTTTTCACCATACCGGTCTCTCTGCCTGTTTCTGTCTCTCAATTGCATTTACAACTCTGCATATTTTATGTTTTATTTGACTCTTTAAGTTCTTTTGGTCAGTTTAACTGGTTTGATTATGTACTTGTATTGTAATTCTAGCATTATATGATGAAGATATATACGTTACCTGCTTTTTGTGTGTTTCAGGAGAAGGCAACCTCAAGCTCAGCAAGTGAAGGTACTGTTTCGACCTCTTACAAGATGAAGTACATATCTTTCATGCGCTGAACTGGCGTACTACTGTAAATAGGTTTTGGCTATCTTGAGCGAACACCCATTTTTTGAAAAAGTTCACAGCCTTCCTCTAGGATGTAAACTGCTAAACTCCATGATTTCAAACTCTCTTTTGCATTTCTACTGCTAACTTCCAGGACCTTGGATCTAGTCTCCTAATATTAACTATATCTAAACAATTTTGACTCTTTAACAAGCGGTGGCATATGCTTCCCTGCATTAGCTTTTTTTCCTTTTAAATGTCATCAACTATATCTAAACAATATTAGCTTCATATTGTGCATCTCATATGTATCATTTTTCCCCCTATTCTCTAGTTATTGAGTTTATTCATTTGTTTGAGGCTTTTGGGCCAGCCATTGTTTCCCATTTGGATGATGTGTTACTTTTGCTTATGATGAAGAAAAAAAAATGTTATAATTGCTGCAAATCATGTAGGAAATATTCAGAATTTGGTAGATTGGTGAATGATACCATGTAACTTCACCATGCAGGTTCAAGGCATGGGAAGAAATATTCAAGATGAAACCTGGGTAAAGGTTAACCAGATTCGTGATAAGTTTGAATACGACAGAGAGAAGAGGATGAGAGAAAGAGGTTGGTACCATTACATTTTCTGCATGTAAATTTTATGTTATTTTTTTGCCTTTTGATATGATGCACTTGTTTGGAGCACTTGAAGTAGTTGGACTACATGATTCCATGGGTTAGAGGACCACTGACTAGGTTCTACACTTATTAAGTGTGCAAACATCCTGTTATGACCCCAAGGGCATTAGTTGTAATTGTTTCTTGTTTGTATTTCCCTTAGTTTGTAGTTACTTGAGTGGGTTAGCGTGTTAGTTAATTAATTGGTTACTTGAGTGGGTTAGTGTGTTAGTTAATTAGTTAGTCAATAACTGAATGGCTGTAAACAGCCTATACTTGTCACAACCCTAGGATTTACTAGGGTTTAGAAAGGGATTTCGGAAGAAATTGAAGAGATATGACAGAATAGAGGAAGAAATTAGTAAGAGAGGGGGAAATTGAGAAGAGAAGAGAACGGTTGGGACAAAGAGAGAGAGAGAAGAGAGAGGGAAAACAGAATGTTCATTCAATTCATCCATAGTCCTCCTTCTCTAACCCATATCCTATTTATAGGCTGTTTACAACCATTCAGTTATTAACCAACTAATTAACTAACACACTAACCAACTCAAGAGTTACAAACTAAGGGAAATACAAACAAGAAACAATTACAACTAATGCCCTTGGGGTCATGACACATCCTACTATTAATTTTTGAGTCATTGAGCAAATAAGCTCACACGTAAATTTTGGGCCAAGCTTCACGATCTAAGTTAAGTGTACAACTTACAGATACAACACCATACACCCGCAAGAGAGATAAAAACAACATATCCAGCCTTTATCCCACTATGTGAGGTTGGCTATATGAATTCTAGATTTTCATGTATTTTTGTCTTTTATTATATCTTCATTTAGGCCCATACATTTTATATCAAACTTTAATATCTCTCTCAAAGTCTTCTTGGTTCTACCTCTACCTCTTTTTCTTTTTTTAACTAAGTGTTCCATTTCATCAACTCTCCTTACCGGAGCGTCTCTTGGTCTTCTTCTCACATGACCAAACCATCTTAGTCTAGTCTCTCTCATCTTCTCCTCAATTGGCACTACTCTTACCTTATTACAAATAACCTCATTTCTAATTTTATGTTTTATTGTATGGCCGCATATATATCTTAGCATTCTCATCTCCGCTACGCTCGTCTTTTGCTCATGTTGGTATTTAGTGTTCTAAAAATCGGTCTAGGCGGCCGCCTAGGCACCGGTGAGGGGCTAGGCGGCCCCTGGCCGCCCCGAAAATGGCCTAGTTGGCCCCTCTAGGCGCCGGCCCGATTAGTCGGGCGCCAGCAGCCTGGGCGTGCCGCCTGAGACACCTAATTTTTGGGTTTAAATCTTACCCGTTGTCGATTCCGAAGCCTCTTTTACTCCTCTCAGCCGTCTCGCCCTCTCAACCCAAGGCCGCCGCTACCTCAACGCCGTCGGTACCTCCTCGCTGCCTCCAGCTCCATCGCGACCTCCTCACAGCCTCTACACGTTCAAGTGTCGTCCTCGCTATCGCTTCCTCGCTGCGTCAACGCCGCCGCCGCTGTCAAGCTGCTCCACCTCCGCTTCCGCTTCCACTTTCGCTCCCGAACCCCCCCCTCTCTCTCTCTCTCTCTCTCTCTCGCACGCGCGCGTGTGCACGGTTTGCTGGTGTTAGAACACCTAATAGGGTTTATATGTTAGTTATATATATATTTTCTTTCTATTTATATGTTAAATATATATCTAATATATAAATGTTAGATATATATATTTTTTCATGCCACTTTTAATTTTGATTTAATTGAAAATAACATCAAGTTACATCACAAAATTAAAAAAAATAAAAAAAAATCAACAATTTTCCTAATCTCGCCTAGGCCCCGCCTAGGCGCTAGGCCCCAGCCTGGCGCCCGACTAGCGCCTAGCGCGTTTTAGAATATTGTTGGTATTTGATGGCCCAACATTCTGAGCCATACAACAAAACTGGTCTTATAGCTGTCCTATAGAATTTTCTTTTCAATTTTAATGGGATTTTACCATCACATAATACTCCCGATGCATTTATTCATTTTAGCCAATCTACCTTAATTCTATGCATGACATCCTTGTGAATTTCTCCATCTTTTTGAATCACTGATCCCAAATATCGAAAATGGTATTTTCTTTGTATGATTTGGTCTTCTAGTTTTATTATAACATCCTCCACTCTTACATTCTTACTAAATTTACATTTCATATATTATGTTTTCCTTCTACTTAATTTAAATCCCTTAGATTTTAGATTGTTTCTCTTTCTCCACAACTCAAGCTTAGTGTTCATTCCCTCTTTTGTTTCATCCACCAACACTATGTTATCTGCAAATAGCATACACCGTAACACTTATGTCTGAATGTGTTTAGTGAGTTCATCAATTACTAAAGCAAATAAGTATGGATTTAGTGCAGAACCTTGATACAGTCCCATTATAATTTTAAACGGTTCAATATCCCCTCTGCATGTTCTGACCTTTGTCTCTGCACTGTGATACATGTCCTTAAGAGCTTGTATATAGGTTATTCGGACTCCTTTCTTCTCCAAAACCTTCCATAATATTTCTCTAGGGACCCTATCATAGGCTTTTTTTAGATCTGTAAACACTATATGCCGATCCTTCTAATGATCCTGATACTTTTTCATTAGGCTCCTCAGTAGATATATAGCTTCCATTGTTGATCTATCAGGCATGAAACCAAACTGATTTTTCGAGACGTCTGTTTCTTTTTTAAGCCTCTTCTCTATTACTCTCTCTCAGAATTTCATGTTATGGCTCATTAACTTAATTCTTCTATAATTTTCACAGTTTTGAACATCTCCTTTGTTTTTGTATATAGGAACCAAAGTACTCTTCCTCCACTCATCTGACATCTTTTTTGATTTAAGGATCGCCTTAAATAATTTTGTTAGTCAGGAGATGCTCTCTTCTCTCATGCATTTTCATACTTCTATTGGTATGTTATCCGGTCCCACTGCCTTATGATTTTTCATCTTTTTTAATGCTTGTCTTATATTGTTTGAACTTATGTATCAATAAAATGTATAACTCACGTTCCCTTTGAAGTTACTAAAATGTCCCAACCTAACTCTTGTGTCCCTACTATTATTGAATAATTTTGTGAAATACTCCTTTTATCTCTCCTTAATCGCTCTCTCATTCACTAATACATTTTTGTTTTCATCTTTTATGCATTTTACTTGATTTAGATCTCTTGTTTTTCTTTCTCTTGCTTTAATTAATTTATATATATCCATTTCTTCATCTTTTGTATCAAGTTGTTTATATAGATTCTCATATGTTTTTGACTTTGCTTTACTAACAGTTCTTTTTGCTGCATTTTTCGCTTCTTTATAATTTTTTAGGTTTTCTTTCATTACTGCATTAATATACAGCCTTATAGCAAGTTTTCTTATTTCTAATTTTCGATTGTATCTCTTCATTCCGCCACCAAGACTCCTTAAGGTTTGGAGCTTTACCATTTGTCTCTCCAAGGACTATATTTGTTGTGCTTCTCAAGGCATTAGCCATTTCTCTCCACATCTGGTTTGTCTGTCCTTCTCCATTTTATTCCCTTCTACCCCTTAATTTTTCTTTGAAGATTATTTATCTTTCTCTTTTTAAATCCCATCATCTAATTTTTGGATTTTGTTTTATGTGATTTTTTCTCTTCCAATTTTTTACTTGGACGTCAAGTGCCGAAAGTTTATGTTGAGTAGTCAAACACTCCTCTTGTATTACCTTACAATCCCTACAACATAACTGTTCCTCTTGTCTCATGAGGAAGTAATTTATTTGGATGTTTGATGTGATATTTTTATATGTGATTAAGTGTTCGTCCCGTTTTTTGAACCTAATATTGATTATGATGAGCCCATATGCCATAACAAAATCTAGAATAGACGTATCCTTATTATTAATTTCCCCGAATCCATACCCTCCATGTACCTCTATATAGCCATTTTCGTCTCTACTCATGTGACCATTTAAATCAACTCCTATAATCATTTTCTCTCCTCTTGGTATTATTTGTATGAGTTCCTCTAAGTCCTTCCAGAATTTTGTTTTTATCTCTCACCTAACCCCGCTTGTGGTGCATATGTACTAAAGATATTCATAATCATTTTTTCTAGACCAACCTTCACCATAATAATCTTATCCCCTATTCTCTTTATATCCACTACCTCATCTATTAAGATTTTATCCATAACAATCCCCATTTCATTTTTTGCTCGATCATTTCTTATGTACTATATTTCATGTTCAGTTTCTGATAAAATTTTTACTTTTTTTCCTACCCATCTCATCTATTGAAGGCACATAATATTAATCTTTCTTTTAATCATCACATCTACCACTTTCATAACTTTGTCTGTTAATGTTCTTATGTTTTATGACCTAATCCTTAATTTTTTATTTTGGTTTTGACTTTGAATTTGATTTTGGTTTTGATTATGTGGATGTATCTCCCTCTCCTTCATTGACCTAGATGATGTGTTTCTATGTTGTCCTCTTAATTGCTAAAAATGTTTTCCTCTGCTATTCTATCGTTCGAAATAGAGATGATTGGCATACTTTTCCGAAGCCCCAATCTGCTTACTAGTCACCAACTATCTAGAAATGGTAATAGATTGGATATGGACCAGGTGCATCGGCACACACTCCCCACTCATATCTGCTTCCTAATTTTCATACACATAGCCATCGAGTAATATACTTAGTTTTCATTATCTTTTTGCACTTTTTTTTTTTTTCTGTTGCTTTCTGAACGAGGGATTCTGGAAGAGGAATTTTTCGGAAAATTCTCACACCACATCATTCTGTGATTCTCCCGAGTTCGTCCATTTCTGGATCTCGAAAAACCATATTCAATCTGGCCCATCTAGGTTTCCAACAATAAAAAGATACCTACCTTCTCGAAACGACTTTGATGGAGACCTTAAATTTCTAGCTGTGGGCCACTACTAACACATTCTGTGAACATACTGATGAAAACAGTGAGTTTTTGTTTCCTGCTCCATTCGTATTCTTCTTTTTGTTTTGGCTCTTCTATTATTGGATTGTTAGGTATGATCTTAGTTATAAGTGCTTTACAGAGAAAATAAAGCAATAAATAGAAATGAATGACAGAGTTAAAATTCATGGAACTGGTATGTTGTTACTATTCTTGGGTTGCTACGTTGTTGTCCCCAGCCTTACTGGTCTGTGATCTTGCTCGCGCAGCCTTCGCACCCATGCAAGAAGGAATTGGTTTTGACTCGGATAATTCGCCCTCCAAGACTGGGCCCTTCGACACTCAGAGATACTTCCCTGAGTCTGAAAGAGGCCGAGATTGCTAACTGGCAACGAACAATTCTCCTGGTTGTACATTCTCATACAAAGGTAACCTTATGATTCTGTAGCATTTTACTTGGTCAAGTATTTGTAGGGTCTGTTTGGTATTGCTGCGCTTTTGAACCGCAACAACTCTTTATTTACTTTTTTGAGAAATTAGTGTTTGATAGAAGTGTTGGTACTTTCGAACCGGATCTGTTCTTCCAAACAAGCAGGTTAAACTGCATAAGCATGTCTACTCATGCTTTTTCTGGAAAAAATACAACTACTTTGTTGGACCATCACTTTTTTGTCATTTTGTATATCTATGTCAAAATGAGCCGAGTTTCAGCCTAAGTTTGATAAACAAGTCGAGTTTTAGCTTAATTTTGAAGTTCAACTTATAAATGAGTCAAGTTTAAATTTAGTAAAACTTGAGTCGTTAAAGTTTGCGAATATATTTGATTAGAGATTTATAAATATGTTCGATTAGAAATACGTGAATAGTTTGTAAATAGGTTTGTTTATAAATATATTAATATATTTATTTATAATTTTATAATATATTATTTAATATAAAAGTTATCAAAATTTAAATTATTGTAATAATATAATTAGATTGAATATGTTTAAAAATATTATATATATTAATTTAATTATTTAACATAATATAATATATAAATATATAATAAAACAAAATAATTAATTAGGTTTAGTTGAACAACATACAAATGGTTGTCTATATTAAAAAAAATCTTAAGTGAAGAAGATTGAAGAGGAAAAAAGCTAAGAGCAAGAGCAGAAAGATAAGCACAGATATTGCTTATGGTCAGCACCTATCGCCGTTTCAAGCCTTCATTTGAGGATGAACAATTGCCAATTGTTGCCTTCTGCTGCCATCGCACACCACCTTTCACTGCTCTGTCATTGCCTGTTGTGTGATGTCTTCGCCTCCCACCGTCATCGCACACACCCCTATTATGCTGTTGTTGCCTGTCGCCACGTCCCACTGCTTGCCGCCACACACCTCTTGTCTTTGGCTGTTGCTACTTGCTGTTGCATCTTTGAAGCACGTTCCCCTGTCATTGCTCGTTGCTACGCACCTTTCTCCCTCTTTGCTGTTGCTCATTAGCAGAAACTCGAGTTTGTGTCGATCTTAAACTCGAGCTTGAGTCTAAAAACTGGCTCGCTGAGACTGGCTCAATTTGGTCGCAATCTTATTATTAGCCAACACAAGGCTTTTTATAGGGAGAGATTTAGCAATGTAATGAATAATATTTTTGGTATTATCTGAAAGACTAAGCGATGGAAAAATGAAGGTATAATGTTCTCTTGTGAGAATATTATAGAAATGAATGGAATGAAAAATATGTTAAATATTAGATCACAATTAATATTTCCTTAATAGGAGATAGTGTTTTGATAAGTTGAATTATGAATTTAATATTTAATCAAATTATTAAAGCTAATATTGTTTATTGTTAACACAATAATAGGATTTTTTATTTTATCCATCTTCAATTTGGAGACAAAAAAAAAATAAAAATTTTATTAAATTACTCACTTATTGTCCACTCAAATCTCGAATGAAATTAAGTTTTTTATGGTTTGGATTTGTTATTTACCTACAAAATTATGAATTTTAACTGATTATCAAGTAAATAATAAATTTATAATATTTGCTTTCATCATTTGGAGCAAGGGCTTTGAAACAATTAAAATATCATTTTTTTTACACACCCTCAATAATGTAAATTAGTAATTTTGACTAGTTAGTTTAAATTAATTGGTAACTCTCAAATTTTTATTTTTTTTTATAAAAGTAACAATTGTCATTGTTGTTGAAATATTTTATTTTTTATTAATTAATAAATTAAAATTGCCCAAACTATAATTTAGTTTCGAGTATTTGATTATAATTTGAAAAATAGGTAAAATCTCAATTAAAAATTAAGTTTGCAAAACAAGTTCAAATTCAAACCATCCAAACCAATTATTACACGCTCAAACTTATTTTTATTTTCTATTGTCTTTACCCAAATTACCCTTGGTTATAAAAACTTTCCATTTCATTTTTAAACCCATATTGTATTCCTTTCCTACTTTTTTGTTTTGAGCCACTCAGTAATTGAAAGTTAATCTCACAAATCTCAACTTTCACATCAAATGATTATTCGAATTATGAATATGTTTTACACCCTCGGTATTTATTTTTATAAATAATCGAGAGTTGGTAAAACAACTGTTAACATTAGCGTCAAAAGCCCAAATAATATTTAGAGAAATGATATGCTAGATAAATTCAAACAATAAATATGATGAAAATCTCACTTGACTCTTGTACATATTTATTATTAATGTTAGATAAACTGTATATATATATATTAGTAGTTTAGATATTTTCTTATAATTTTTTTTCCTTTCGTTTTGAATTTAACATTTTTTAAAATAAATAAGAAAAAAGAACATCAATATAAGATTAAAATACTTTTCAGACCAAGATATAAAATGATCAAAATAAGTCTGAAAAGCATTTTAAAATTTATATCAAATTATTTTTTAAATTTTTTAGAATTTATTGAGAATTATATTTTTTTTATATGTTTATTAAATACATATATGATAAACACCAAGATAATGGTTTTTTTTTATCAAAATATTTCTATTACCAAATTTATTTAAAATTGTATGTTAACATTAACAATAAATTTATAATTAAAATAGTGTTTTATGCTTAAAGTGAATTGTCAAAATAAAAATTAAAATTAAAAATAAAAATAATATTTTATTTTCTAAATCCATATTTAAGAATAAATTCTAAAAAGACTCAATAAGTAAAAATAATTATCGATGAAATTACAATAATTTTACATAGATAATTAAAAATTATCAAAATATATTTTTAAAATAAATAATAAAATATAAAATTGAATAAGATAATTTAAAAAATCAGTGAAATAAATTTATATCAAATAATAAAAAATATAATTCTTTGATATAAAAATTTAAATTTTAAAAATTGTCCAAACACATAACAATTTAAAAATATATTAAATAGTATTAATTATAAGACTTAAATAAATAAATTCTTTTAAAATAAACTTTATTGTAAAAATCATGCTTAATAAATTTAAATTTTAAAAATATATTAAATAATATTAATTATCTTACTAGAAACATATGAATAATTTAAACTTATTTGTAAAATATCAAATAAATTTATCTAAAGAGAAGAGTTAAATAAATTTATTTATAAAAAATAAGATAAAAAATCACGTAAAACTCTTTTTTTGTAAAAGGTCAAATAAATTTAATAAATGCGTTAAAAAAAATAAACATTCAAAATACTTCTCATACTTTTTTTATCTCATATCTTGGTTAATAAATATTAAAAAAAATTATAATAATTGTATCAAAATTAACAATAATTTATAATTATAAA
Organism: Diospyros kaki; assembly: GCA_036245055.1. NCBI lineage: Eukaryota > Viridiplantae > Streptophyta > Magnoliopsida > Ericales > Ebenaceae > Diospyros > Diospyros kaki. The sequence goes on along the minus strand of BSEG01000002.1, from coordinate 1,829,790 downwards.
TAAATGTATTATTATTTTGATGGAAGATTATTATGAATTTTGATAAAAATTATTATAAATTTATATATATTATCAAACTTTATCTAAATTCTAAGAAAATTGAAGTCTCCAAATAGAAATTTTGAAAGAGATCCTTCCCCCACTCCCTCCCCCTTCCTGCGCCATCTAAAGCGATTCTTCAGCATATATCAATGGAACAGTCTCAAGAACCTGTATTTACACAGAGCATATGTAAAAGCAAAACCCTGGAGAAGGAAAGACCTAGTTGAAACGATTTCAATTGTATCTAAGTATCTATCCATGTAGAGAAGCTAACATGAAGAAGAAGAAGAAGAAGAAGAAGAAGAGGAGGAAGAGGAGGAGGCGGCCTGGAGGAGGAAGAAGAAGAAGAAGAAGAAGAGCAAATTACACGGCGAAGATTCATTCAATCATCCATGATCCATCCACCTAGTCGTCAGAAGAAGATTTGGAGAGGCGAGCAGGATACTTGAGGGCGTTCAGCTCAACCTTTCTCAGCGCAGCCGCTCCGAGATCAATGCCGCAGATGTCGGCGAGCCTGACTAGATAGAGCAGAACGTCCGACAGCTCCTCGCCTAAATGCACTCTCTCTGCATCTTCCCAATCCGGCAGCCCCTTCGGCACCTCCCCCTTCCACTGGAATATCTCCGACAGCTCCCCCACCTCTCCCACCTGCAAATCTCACAAATGCAAATGGCCGCTGCCAAAATATAATTCAATTCACAACGCACGCACGCACGCACCGCACGAATCGGCTGTTTAATTGATAACCGTTACCAGAGCGAGGAGGAGGTTGCGCGGGCTGTGGAAGCGCTCCCAATCTCGTTCCCTGGCGAACTCCGCCATCTTCTTCTTCAGAAGGTCTAGGGTTACGGCGGATTCTCCTCGTTCCGAAGCCCCCGTCATCTCGATTTGGGGAATCACAGAGAGACGAGAGAGAAGGCTTGTTTGTTACGGCTCCCAAGCCCTCGCAGGCGGTGCGAATATATAGAGAAAGTAGTGGGCCCGGGTCAGCGGAGAACCATTTCTCGATCCGAAAGAGTTTATTTGAATACCCATATTTTTATTAATATTTATTATATTAATATAATAGATAAGATTATCAAAAAATATTATAATTAAATATCTAAATAACATTTTTAATTTTAAAAAGACTCAAAAGGAATGAGAACATACAAAATAAAGGAGAGAGACAAATCGATCGGTAGATGAAAAAAATCTATAAAAAAAAGGCAAAAAAAGTATCAATTTGTGGGGTCATTTTTATCAAGTTTTAGTTTTAAAAATATTATTTAGACACTTATTTATAATATTTTTAAAATATTCATATATTAACTAATTTTTATGTCAAATTAATATAAATATATAATATATCAATATATGATTGTCATCAGAACTATTATAAGTAAATATTTAAACAATATTTTTATTTTAGGTTTATGATAATATTTATTGCCTTTTGAATCAAATTTGATTTCATAAAATTACTCAATAGAATAATGGGATCAAGAATCTTTGAGTCAAATGGTGTGAAACCATCATTTCATCATTTTTACCTTATGTGAAAAAATGAAAATTTCAACACAAAAAATGAAAAAAAAAAAAAAAAAAACAGAACAAAGGAAAGAGATGTTTGGTACAGACTAAGAATATTTACGAACCTTATTTGTATTATCTTGTCTTAATATAAAAAGGGACTAATTTTATTTCTTTTCTTTCCTTTATTCTTATTCTTCATTCGTTAAAGAATCATTATTCTTAGATTCTTAGCCTGGATCAGACCAAATATTTTGACTTAAATGAGATAATCTTTACACAACTTTTGACTTTTAACGAGATAAAAAGGGTAAAATTTTGATTCTGCCATTGTTTCACATTCATTTAACCCAAAATATTTGGTCTGATTGAGGCAAATGTTAAAAACAAAATGTCAAACCGTGGTTATTTCTCTTTTGACTTAAAAGGCCAAATTTAATTTTCTCCCTCATGCAAAACATGTTAGAATTCAATTTCTTTTTTTTAAATATTTATAAAAATATTACTTAAAACAACACTCTTTAACTTTAATATTTAAAATAATAATTTGTATTTTAATATATTATATTATATGTCATATTAATACAAAACGTGACTCTAAATGTCACAACATTCTAATAAAAATTCCATAAGCCAAATTCATTGCATTTAGGTAATTAACACGTAGGAAAGGAATAAAGGCCAAACTGGAAAGAAGCCGAATGCATCAAAAACTTTTCCTTTCGGTGGCAATAGAAAATAGAAAATGGACAAGAAAGGAAACTTTCTGCTGACGATGAACTCTAGGCCGGTGGCAAGCTATTATTATAATTTTTAAATTTATTAATAGAATATTTTTATAATTTTTTAAAATTATATTAATATAAAATTAACATTTTTAAGCATTACAAAAATTCTCAAACGAAATTAAGATGAGGGTGCTCAATTATCCTTTATAAATCTTTATATTCTAGAATCGTTACATTTATAATATAGTCGTACGTATCTTTCTTAATGTATGTGTGGCTAAGTTATTTGTAATATATTTTTATATTATTAGGGACGGCTAACCACTACACCAAGCATCAGAGTCTTGCCAAAGTTGTTATCCTTTGGAATAAATTACAATGATTAAGACTTGGTATAAGAAAACAAGCATTAAAAGTATAAGTAAACTTAATAATATGTGTTTGTGTGGATCTTATGTGAATTATATCATTTATATAACCCAATCTTATAATAGGCAAATGACATATTTGATGAGATCCTCTCTCATGATCGTCTGACAAAATTTTAACGATATCAAACTCAAGATTTTCAAACCAAATAAAAGAGTATTCAAGATGTAAATGAATTTTCTAAGCAAGAGATAAAAAAACATAACCTATGACATCCCTTAATAAGAGAAATATGTGTCACACTATGATTGACTCTATCAATAAAAAAAACGTGATTACTTTTTCATAAATACAAGACTCTACATCACTTTTTAAGTTATATTTTATTTCTAAAGATATTAATTTTTTCTCAAATTTTAAGAGAGAATATATCAAATAATTTTACTATCTTTAAATTTTTTATATTAACTTAGCTTATTTCAGTTCATAATTTTAAAAATATCATTACAAGCATCGTTGTTTGGATGAAAATTCTAAGCTTACAAGTTAGTTATATATATATAGATAGATAGATAGATTAAAAGAGTCACATATCTAAGATATAAAAATAAAAATTTTATATATTATTTTAACCCTTAAACATTCTTATTGAATAGTAATAAATACATCATATTTAAAATATTTTATCAATTAATAAAAATATTTATTTTAAATATTAAAAACGAAGTACATTAAATATGCACTAAGCAGTCGTTAATAAAACTCAATTCATATAGAGATAATTACACTTCCTTTCTCTTTTTTGAGTAAAAGAGAAAAGTTGAGTGATCAGTGTAACAGCCTCTTTAAGCACAACTGTGAGAACATTTTATCACACTAGAGAATGTCTAGTTTAAATTATAACTACTGTCAAAAAAACGAGCTCCTCACCCTAACCCCATAGCAGTGTATAAGAACACACCCTACAATTTATTTTGACATAATAAATTTGAATCATCTCCCAAAAAAGATAAATTTAAAGTTCAAACCCCATAGACCTACATTTGAGTTAAGGTGAAATCACACACACCACCCCTCTGTTTTCAAAAATTACAGCAATAACCTGATAACATTTTGGCCCCCTACTATTATTAATTGAGAAAAATTATATTCAATTAGGCAGGTTGAGGTTCATTATATATATTGAAAGACAGACAAACCTTTCAAAAGCCAAGGAAGTAAAGGTGCAAAATGACAATATGCTGCTACTGAAACTGCCTATAAAAAGAAAAGATGCAATTTACTGAAAAGAGGATGAACATTAAGCATTTGGAATAAGATATCTCAGACACTATCCTAAAACCATACAACCTAACAGAAAAAACTAGCAACATTCTCAGTAATATGATGGAATGGTTAGCAAGCCAGTTGAGAAGTACACTAAAATAAACATCTGAAAACCATCCATCTACATCCAACCAGAATATGGAACAAATAATATGCCAATTTTTCACAGCAAACGTTATAAACATGGTACCAAGCTTCCAATCATTTCGGAGATCACAAAGCATAGATGATGAGAATCTCGAAGATTATTCATGAAATAGATAGCAGTTGAGCTCTAACTTCAAGAATGCAAAATAACAAAGAAAGCATCTAACTGTTTTCATGGTCACATCTCTGTCATGTTGCGCGGACGAGCTTTGGTTGCTTTTACCTCGCTAGTTTTTGCAACATACTATTTGGCCTACTGATCAGGAAAACATAAGGTAAAACTGTTCAGAGTCCGTAAATGGCCTTACACTGAGGTCAGAGATGCATCCAGGTACTGAATTGTAGTCATCTCCTCATCACACGGTGGCGTTCACGTTTGCGGAAGCGTTCAAGCATGAACTCATCTGTTGCAGCTTGCCTTCGTCCTGGTCCTTCCGCACCTGAATCACTAGGTCTAGATTCCAGACCAGTATCTTCTGCACGTCTGTCCTTGTACAGCTCAGGATGCTCTGCAAGAATTTTAATTTTGCCTCAAGTCATATACAAGGGCTAATTTTACTAAGTTCTAAAAATAAGACCCTAGACATCAATACTACCTTGAAAAATTGAAGTTCTAATTTTGGCACAAAGGAGGAGGTGAAAATAATAAGCAGCAGTTCAGTAATACATGAAACAAAAAGGAGAACAGGATGACATATAAGCAACCTCTTCTAAGCTTTTCAGCATAGTCTCTGCCACGTTGGAAGTAATCTGCACTGTAACTTGAGGGAATGCTAGATTCCGTTTTTGCCCTACCCATGAGCCTCTTTTCCTGCAGGAGCTTTTTGGCAGCCTCTGTTTCCTCAATATTTCTTAGCTTGTATCTGCAACAGTTGGAATCCCCCCAAAAAAACATAAGATGAGAAGGCTATGTATGGAAATCTACCTAAACAAGAAAGCCATTTTGTTTTCTTGGTTTCAAGAGAGACCAAATGGACACACAATCATGTTTTGGCATATAGAATGCAAGACCACTTACTCAATGGGCAGTTGAATCTCAGCAATCCCCGTAGTCCATTGAGTAGAGCTTTCCTCTGAGGTTCGCCGCTTTACCTGAATGTAAAGATAGTGGGCAGTTCAATTACAATGGTCGTGCAATGCCTAACAGAAAGGAGTAATACATTTTATCCATGTAACTAGAGAACAGAACTTGTTAGTGTAGCACTAAGATCATAGTTAAATTATCACATAGAATTTTGTGATTCTGACTGGGAGGCCACTGCCTTCCAAATAGCTTAAGATTTGACAAGCACTAGGGGCAAGAGAGGAATGCACAATTGATAAAAAGGCTGGGAAAAAAATGTGGCTCTATTCATGTCATTTTCAACTAAACATGCAGAGCAACAAAAATTAAAAAGAATTATTCAGTTATTTGATATTTCTATACATCTTAGATGAACAAGAAAATCATATGAAAGTTATTCACTCACTTTAAGATGCTCAGGTATTTTGTATAATTCATCCTCCACGTATTTTCCTTCATTCTGAACTTGATTTGCCGTATCGACATTCTTTCCCCTTTTCTTTGCCAATTCATGTTCTACATATCTCAACCTGTTAAAAAGTAATACGAATAAAAGGGAAAAATAAAAAACCTAAATTGCATAATATACACTTCTGAAACTTAGGTTTATAACCCTCAATGTAAAGGATGTCACCTAAAATCTGGGTAAGCAACACTGCACCCATTAATAAAGAATCACAAGGGCTAAAGCAGAAATTTTCATGTACATCACAGTTCCCACAACACTGGGTCAAATCAAACATAAATGGCACTTTAAGATAGAAAATTTTTAAGTCAGGAATAACTGGAGAGACTAAAGATTTGGATTTCAAGTATTCTCCTAAATTCTAGATCAAGTCTGTTATCCACTGTCACATTCCTAGGGTTACCTAGGGTTGCGATTGGAATTGGGGGAAGAAATCAGAATGTTAGAATTGAAGGAGGGGGAGAAATCAGCAGAAAAGGGAGGGAGAATTAGAGAAGAAACGAGAGAGGGATAGAGAGAATTAGGAAGATAGAATTTTCATTTCATTACACATGATCTCCATCCTCTTACAATTGGCCTTTTTATAGGCATAGCTAGCTGTTTAACTGATTTCTAACAGCACCCATGTGCTCCTAACAAATTGCAAAAATCCCTAACAAACTATTATACCCTATTACAATCATGACAATTCTCCCACCTTGAAAGATTTTTTGTCCCTAAGAAACTTATTACAACCGAACTATTGTTTCTTCGTCCAATACCTATCTTCACCAACTGGTTTCTTCTTCACCTTTTCTTGTTCTTTTGCTTTCTCTTTTCTTTTTCCTCCACAATAATAGTACTCTGACTTGCTGCAACACCAAGTCTAGGCATCCACTTCTTCCCAATTGCCATTGAAAATGGTTCCAATTGAGCTGTTAGTCCTGCAACCATATCATTTCCAGTCATAGGAAGAAATTCAAACTTCTCTTTAAGCAAATCAACCATTTTGGCAATTGATGTCCTGTCTTGTGTGCCCGTCCCAATGACATACGTATGGGATGTTCCAAGCAAGGTGTCTGGTGCAATCCTTTCGTCCTTCTCCTCAAGTACTTAGTAAAGAGGCTTTCCAGGCTCCTTCCTTTGTTGTTTCCGGAGATCAAAAGCATCAAGAGTCTCAGCACCAGTGGGAGTGCTTGAAAGGCTATCAACTAATTGAATGCCCATCCTCCAATTCCTCTTCCTCAATCTCTTCTTCCACCTCTTCTCCTTCTTCCTCAAAGTTGGGTTGATCTTGTTGCAAAACCCCAAAAACATCACCATCGAGAACTTCTTTTCCAAAGGAATTGGTGTGTTCCTTTAATTCTCCTTTTGCCCACACACCCTGGACCAAACCTCAAGAATTGTTGTTGTTGTTGTCGACACTGTCATTACAGTCACCTTCCTTGACAATTCTGCCTAAACTAATATACTTCTTCCACTCCACATTGGAGGTAAGCAGTGAATCAGTTTCCCACCATCTTGATTTCTCCTTCAGTTGCTCCGTTTTAAGGAATTTCTCTGGCTTAAAACTTCCATAATAATCATTGAAAAGTTTAGCGGGAAAGCTGTAGTGATACTTCTTAATTAGTATCATTGCAAACTCTTGCCGTTGTTCGTGTAACATATAACCGAATTCTTTGCATGTTCCATGTATGCCACTACTGGTTTCCTTGTCAATTCGACTAAATTCATTATCCAACTTTTCCCATGCTTGATTCTTCTGGCCAAACTGCTCATGGTTCCTATTGTTTCTAACTGAAAATGCAGCATTCTTTTGCCGCCATTGAGGCTCCAATTGCCTCATGCATGCACTACTTCCCATGGCTTCACGAGCAAGACATCCCACTGAAAATGCAGCATTCTTCCCCTGCAATTGAGGCTCTCATGGCCTCATGCGCGCACTGCCAGTCTTGGCAAAACTTTCACAAGAGGAACAAGCCATGGGCCAAGAAATTAGAGCTCTTTCCACCCTGCTTCGCCTCCCAAATTCAAACGTCTAACCCGAGGGCTGCTCTCTCGCTTGGAAATTAACCACGTCAGTCGGCAATAGCCTAAATGGATTAGAATTCACCTGGCTAGCTTGCCGACAAAGTCTACCTCTTGAACTCCAAATCTCAATCCTACAACAACCATCTATCACCCTAGGCATCGAAATCAATTTCCAAAAATCAACCGTCTCCTGCACTATTTCAAGTCACTTTGGAATTTAAGCGACTCTACCTAGATTCGTCCAGATCCAATTCAAAGGCTGAAGATTTAATTGGCTCAGTTCTGCCTCCTACAAGTCGCCTTTCTTTGTGACGCCTTCCAATTCACAATCGCTTGGCCTTGAATTTGCTTCAGCTTATGGCAAGTCAGTCGCAACACCAACAACGCACCAGCACCGGTCGGAAGCTTCACTGTCTATCTGCTCCAATCACAATCACCACCAGTTGCGAACCTCTTGCCAATGACAACCTAGCCAGTGATGCATCAAAGCTTCCTTCCCCTAGTTCTGCCCAATCACCAACCGTAATTTGACAACAGTCGCAACACCCACTGCACCACCGTGAGGAACCCGCTGCACAATCGCCAGAAACCCATTGCAATTGACTCGACCGCGACACCCACTTCCTCTCCCAACAAAACCACAATCGCCAGAAACACACTGCACAACCGCGATCGCTCAGAACTCCTACACTAGTCACAACCTCCTGGCCGTTCACGTCAACCTCTAGTCACCCACTCCAGTCGTCCAACCAAACTGCATCACCCACTCCAGTCACGGCCTTCTAGGCTGAGGACCATCGACAAATGGTAGCTCCTTCAATTCGCTTGGGTTGCCGAGAATCGTAGTCGTATCTCACCTCCTCTATCACGGTCAGATCTGAAAAATCACTAGTCTGATACCGTCCTTTGAAGTCGCCTCCAAAAGTTGGCAGCACTCTAAATTGCATCACTGCCGACTTCACCTCCAAAAATCAACAATACTTCCAATCATTTCCTTCGACTCGACCAATAGAGTCTTAGTCGAAGTCACTCCTCTTACTTCTCCTTTAAATTCGAGCTGACACTCACCTCATGCGTCGGAATCAATTCCGAGATTCAATGGATCAACCACCTCCATACTCTGGTTTTAATCACTGAAATTGATTTCAGTAGCCTTCTAATCGAATTGAAACCAAAGCCAGGGAATAGCTACTGCCCAATCACTTCGGGACCATCGAAATTCACCGAACTCTGCTCGTTGAATATTAATAGGATTTGACAAAATCATAGCTAAGAATCGTTGACTCTGATACAATTTATCACATTTCTAGGGTTACCTAGGGTTGTCATTGGAATTGGGGGAAGAAATCAAAATGTTAGAATTGAAGGAATGGGAGAAATCAATAGAAAATGGAGGGAGAACTAGAGAAGAAACGAGAGGGATAGAGAGAATTAGGAAGATAGAATTTTCATTTCATTACACATGATCTCCATCCTCTTACAATTGGCCTTTTTATAGGGATAGCTAGCTGCTTAACTGATTTCTAACAGCACCCATAAGCTCCTGACAAATTGCAAAATATCCCTAACAAACTATTATACTCTGTTACAATAATGCCCCCCTCTATTTCTAATAGGGTCATGACATCCACCATACGTGCTTGTATCAACTTCCAATTAAGAGAGAATATTTGCAGAGCATAGAGAAATGATGGTAATGACATGTAGAAAATATTTTGTACTTAACTAAGGCTATCCCTATTCAAGCTTGGTCAGTTCAGTAGGTAAGCCAGAAGGTCAGAGTCAAGCTTGGAATAAAAATGAATTCAGTACCGATTACATAAACAAGATGCAAGCAATTCAAGGCCTCCTAACATGGGAGGTTAAAAACTTATATTGGCTGCGTTTTAAATTATAATCATCATATAACAACAATAATAATGTAAATTATAATCATCGTAACAATAATAGTGACAACAAAAAAACTGTTTTAAATGCTATGTAGCTTTTCGTCCATTTACTGCAAGTAGAGAAGGGTAAACTACCGAAGACTGCACTCAATATTAGAATTTGCAAAACGAAATTAACAAGACAAAAAGTAATGAAATTACTTAATGCTTATTTTTAACCCAATCAAAAGAATAATAGATTTAATATCTATGAATTCTGTTCTTTCTTTCGTTTTTGGTATAAAAGAAACAACTGTCAATGTCTACACTAAAAGGGGCATTGGAAGATAGTTCTTTTCTTTCTTTTCATATCTTTTAAGTTTCCTTTTATTTCTTCTAAATAACTCCAAGTTTAAAAAATAGTCCAAGCGCCAGTGACTGGAGGAACATTAAAAATAGAGAAGACAAAGAAAGATACATCAGAAAGAGGGTTGAAGCACACAAAGCAACGCAAGGAAATCCACAGAACAAAATAAAGGGAAATTTGCATACATGTTGGGGTCTTCAACCATGACAGCAGTCTCCTGAGCAAAGGTGTCCTGCAATACCAAGTCGTCTTTCTCCCCATCCCCCTCGTTTCTCTCGCTTACTCTCTTCGGCACCAAACCGCCACCGCTGCTGCCGCCGCCAGCGGTAGCGCCGCCCGCACCCTGCACAGTCGCAGGCGTCGCCGGAATTCCAGGCTTCTTCTCCCTCTGTTTCTGAAGGAATTTCACCTCTTCTAAGGCCAATCTGACACGATTGGTTTTCAATTTACAGTTAAGTGCTAATTGAAACTGAAAAGGGATCAAAATGAACAAAAATAAGGGGAATTGCACAAAAACGAAACCCTAAATTACGCGGCGGGAGGAATTGGCATTGAGAGAAGAAAGAAAAACCGTACCTTCTTTCTTCTTCGTCGTCTGAGGCATCCTTCTCTGCAATTCGATTTTCAGCTTCGTCTTCTATAGTTCTTTTCCTGAAATTTTTCATCTTCATCTTCGGCTCCAAGGTTCGTCCCCTCCTCCTCGTTCTCTGTAATGAGAACATATATAAGGGAATCATAATTTCCAAAAATTAAGGCAATTTATCTCCCGTAATTTAAGCAAATCCGGGTACCAATGCGTAATTACCTGAAGTTTAAAAATATTATTATATTTTAAAAATTTACAATAAGCTGTTAGTAAATTTGTAAATAACTAATTTACCCTTCATTCTTTCTCATCTTTTCTATTTCTCTTATTTCTCGTCTGAGTACAAAATAAACAAGAAGTGACCATCCATGACTACTAAGTTTGAACCCCCTTAAATCTAGATTGAATTGAATTTATAACAACTTTTTCCCATTTAATTGAATCCAAATACTTTTACATTTAGGTTTAATGAATAAAAATTATAAAAAAAAGAATAAGTATTTTTACTTCACGTTAGATAAAAACAAGATAGTGATAGTAGTTGTATAGATATAATTATGTCTGAAAAGGATAAAAAATAAATAAATATGTTAAAAGATGGAAAGGGTAACAATTTCTCTGTAATTATGATGACAATTGTTCAATCAGTGAGGGTATGCTTTTTTTTTTTTTCAAGTTATTTTCAATTTTTAATTTTCAAAAACAATGAAAACATATTTATTTTCATGTTTTTAAAAATGAATTTTTAAAAATAAGAAAAAAATGTAAAAAAAAATCAAAACAATAAGAATGTTTTCAGCCAAAACAAATGCAAAATATAAAAACACGAAAAACAGCCTTTCAATAGATCAAGCGTCCCAATCTCGCACAACAATAACCTTTCGTCTTCTCTTTCTTTTCTCTTCTCTTCTCTTCCTTCTCAAGGCTTGACCGTTGCGAGCCGCCATCGACTGCCCAAGCCTTCCATTGTCAATATCTTTTCATTCCCCTTGCATCATGATTAGCAACCTTTATAAATTGCTGATTTTGTGTTTGGCTAAAAACTTAAGTTTAGATTTATGAAGATTCGATAGAAGGTTTAAACTTTTTAAATACAAATGTATTTTAGTTATTTTAAATTATTTAAATAGAGTTCATTAATAATAGAGAAAAAATTACAATACAACATGAAAGGTTAAGAGTACTTTCTATATTTTCTCAAACATTAATGATAATTATTATAATTATTCTAAATCTTAAGAGTATTACAAGTAATTTTTTTATATTAGATAAATAATGTGTATCTTTTTATTCAAAATTTATATAAAAATAAAATAGAATTGGACTAATTTGGACCTTTCCAATTCAGCCTTCCTTAATCGCCATCTAAGAATTTTCAAAATTTTCGAGTTTTGGAGTTAATCACCACCCAATTCATGTTATAGCCATGTCCCCTTTTTAAGTTCTTAACTATTTTGAGATTGTCAAAGAAATCTTCAAACTTGAATTTGTCTTGAAGTGACTCTTCTTGCACAAAAAAAAGAAGAAGGTGAAGTTTATTTTCTTGATAGATCTTTTAATATTTAAATCAGTTATTGCACTCAAAATTATATAGTAATGATATAATAAATATGTAATATATAAATTCTAAAATATTATATCTTTATATAGATAAATTACAAAGTTAGTACAAATGAGATAAAATCACATAAATGGTTAAATTTAATCTCACAAGATAAGTCAATTATAGGTGTAAACTTACTTTGGGATTATCTTTTTTGCGTAATCTCGAGTGTTCGTGTCTTCGATTACGTCAGGAGAGATAAATCACAAATAAAGTTTTTAAACCTTACACAAGATAAAAATTAAACTCATAATTCACTATATCGACATCAACATATTGCGGGTCCGATCGCCAAACCTACCTAAACTCTTTTTGATAGTTGTTTAAATGGTCTTGAGCAAATTTGTCCGACAGACCCGACCTATACAGTACAATCTAAAATGAATGAACATTTTTAATCACGAATATAACGGCCTACTATAAGATCACCCTTCACCTTTTACGGGTGAAATGATATTCCTTCGTAGCCCCTCCCCCAAAGTCTCAGCTCTCGCTCTGGGCGCGACAAAAATGGTAGCTCTATCCCTGCTCATCTTCCCCCCCTCCGGCGCTCGGCCGCCAGTCCCGCCGCCACCGTCTTCTTCTTCCAAAACCGCCTATGGATTCAGCCCCGTTTTCTCCCCAGACGCCTCTCTCAAATCCACCTACCGCCGCACCGCCATTCGGAGCCATTCCGACGGCCCAGAAAACGAGTCCCGGTTCCTGGACGAAGACGGCGTCGTCGACGACATGGATGGCTATCTCAACTACCTCTCTCTCGAGTACGACTCCGTCTGGGACACGAAGCCCTCTTGGTGAGCTTTTACCAGTCTTCTTTCGATGCCATTCGCACTTAATCTTGCGTTCATGCCCTCTCAATGAATCCCAAATTCGATAGGTTCGTTTGGTTCTGAATCAGTTCTTCTGGTTGCTAAATCTAGGTTTTGGATGAATGGATGTTTGGTTCTGCTTAATTTGTAAAAATTGAGGCAGTGCTTGGGAGAGGTTTAGTGATGGAATGGAATGAATTGTTAATGGATGGAATGGGAGTGAAGAAAGTGAAAAGTTTGGGGGCCAAACTTATATTTTTGTCTCTGTCACTTAAATTTTTTATTATTTCATTGTATTTCTAAATTTATATTTTTAAATTAATTTAATTTATCTATTTTAATTTTTTTTCATAAAACAACTCGAATTTCCATTTTCGATTACATTCCTGAACCTATATTTTTAAATTATTTTAATCCTTATATTTTGATATTTTTTTATATAACAACCAGAATTTTTTATTGTTCTAATTATATTTCTGAACTTATATTTTTAAGTCAATTTAATCTCTGTATTTTGACATGAGCAAAGTATGATGTGTACTTTATCATTTCATTTTATTTTTTTTTAACACATAAAAATATAAAGGTTAAATTGATTTGAAAATACAAATCTAATGGTATAATCAAAACAACGAAAAATTTGAATTGTCACACAAAAAATGTCGAAGTATAAGAATTAAACTGATTCAAAAATCAATTTCAAATGAATAGTTAAAACAACAAAAAGTTTAAATGATTACACGAAAAAAATGTAAAAGTAGAGGGACAAAAATATAAATTTAGCCAATGTTTGGGAGAAGATAAGAGAATGTTTGGGAGAAGATAAGAGGAAAAGTAATGGAAATGGATGAAAATAGTGGACAGATGAATCTCATTTTCATCAAATGTACTCCAATTTGGTGGAGACCAAAGGTGCTTATTTGGAGGATATTGGATGGAGCAGAGTCTCATCCAATCTATTTCCATTCCATTACTAATAGGCCTCCCAAACAAAGAAAATCACTTGCCATTCTTACCATTCCATCTAGGGATGTAAATTAGATTCTATCCCATTTATATGTTTGTTTTGATAAATTTTTAAATGAGCCTATATTTATACCTCATTTTTTGTATTTGTTTTCCCTTTTAATAGGGTTAATTGGGACTAAATGGAGATCCATTTTCATCCCAAATTCCCCATCTAACTCCATTTGCTTCACACCCTCCTAAAAACAACACCATGTAATTTACCTTATAACATATTCAACACTAAATATGTGATCAATATGTGATAAAAGCGAGGACGATGACATATCAAAGCCTTAATCCCACTAGGTGGGTTAAAATTAACAAGATATCCCAACATATATTGTGTGAGAGGTCTACTCGCTGGATTTGGAGCCTGTTTTGCTTTCCAAATGCCAAATTACTCCTTTGCTTTGATGGTGTGTTTGTGTTTGTGTCATAATTTATTTAAATTCTTTGTTAGGTGTCAACCATGGACCATAATGCTGACTGGAGTGATAGCAATTGCCTCAAGCTGGCTTTTGCACTCTGTAGTAGTCACTGCAATAGTTGTCTTCCTGATTTGTGCATGGTGGTACATCTTTTTGTATAGTTACCCCAAGGTATGAGAATTTTCCTTCTTCACTATGCTCCTTGATTGTTATGCATTACCGCAAACTAGTCCACCCAAAAGTTTTCTGTATATCGCTACTGTTTATGCCTAGATGTTTCATTGTTTGTCGTTGTCTCTAGACTAGAGTAGACATCATCCAGTGAGCAGGGAACTTGTTATGTAGTTTCCAACCCTGGCTACAGGGCTCAGCACTCGCATCTCGTTTGCTGTGGGAAAACCCTTCCCTTTCTTCCCTTTATCCCCCCAAAAAGGAGAAGAGAGTATATTTTCTTTGCTAGATGTTGGAGGAAGGTTGTGCTTGCTCTTATTTGACCTAACATTCAAAAGACGGTTTGACACTTAAAAACTTTTTCTAGCAATGGATTTTTGCGTTAAAAGGTTAAGATGGTATTGAGGGTGTTTAGGATCCCTCCCTTGTGCAAGCGATAAATAGGGAATTGGGTTTAGAATTTAGGGTTGAATGAAACTTCTATGAGAATGTTCAGCTCTTTGTTTCTTTCCTCTCTTTTCCTATTTTCTTCATCTTCTTGTTTTCTGTTTCCTTGTTCTAACTATGCTAAAGCTTAGTAATATCACCAAAGCTCAATCTCTCACAATCTTTCCTCCTCTCTTCTCTCTCTCTCTTACAGTATTCTTTGTCCTCATCCCCTCTATTTCTTCTTCTTCTTCTTCTTCCTCCTCCTAACAAGTGGTCTGGATATTTTTTTCTCCTCACTGGGCAAGACAATAATTAATTAAAAGAAAAATAACTCATTTTGGATTTTCCTCTTCTCTCTCAGGCATATGCAGACATGATTGCTGAGAGGAGGAAGAAAGTGAAAGATGGTGTTGAAGACACATTTGGTTTGAGTAAGACCCGGTGATTTCTATGAGGTTTGGGCGACTCCTATTTGTGCAAGTATTATGGAATTACAGAAACTTATGGGGTTGTTGTTGTTGTATTGATCTCACTCTCAACAGATAACCACATTCACATTGACTAATTTTAATTTATAGATGTAAGTAAAATTTCAGTGTCTTAACAGGGTCATTTTCTAAGTGGAAATGAAATTTAGACAATCAGTGACATTTTTGGTGAAATTGTATATTAGTGTGAAACAAAGCATGATATATTAATATTACGAGTGTCATTAAAAATGTCAAGACTAAGTCTCGATGAATTTTAATTTATAGACGTAAGTGGAATTTCAGGGTCTAAATAGGGTCATTTTCTAAGAGTAACTGGTGCATTCAAATTTAACTGTTCCAAGTCAATGTTGCAGTTTTCCCATAAACTTTGGTTCAAAAGAAAGTACATTGCTGAATGACTAATTACAAGGGAACCTCACTCGCGCATTTAACATCTTCACCTCAACTGTTAAACAGTCAGCAATTCCTGAAAAGACAAATACAAGAAAAATATCCGTTATTTAGATATTTAACTGTAATACTTTTGGTGATATTTATATATCAACGTCTCGTATTTTATATTAGATCAATATGTAAGTATTACCAAAAATATTATAACTAATTGTCTAAATAGTATTTTTGGAACTCTTATATAAGCAGACAGATGGGAACTTAAATAAACGGAGCATATACATACATCTAAGAGAACTATTCAGAGAAAGAGAGAGAATCCTATCAGTAAAACTAGCAAAATCATTCTTATCCATAAGTTGTGTTTATGATATGGCAATTATACCTTCTCTTTCTGCTTATAGACGGAATCGACCTTCTTCATATATTCATCCGTCAGTTTCTGCGAAAGAAACATAAAAAGAGCTAAATCTATTTTAAAATGTCTCTAGAGGTGTCTATGGTTTACTTCTTTTAATCGGACACTTCCTCTGTTAGTTTAAAAATATCTTTCCATGAGGTGTTCGAGTAAAAAAATTAAAGTCAGAAGGATCTTCAAAGACACTTTTAAACCATGGGCATGTAAAAATGTATATGGATGGTGTTTGAGCAAAAAGGACTTATAGGGACATTTTTAAACCACAAGAGGTCTACATGTAAATGACCCAAATCACATGGGTTTTTTGCAATTTATCCTTTTTTCTATTAGTGGGAGAGTGAAAATAGATTAATGAACACAGAGGGATCTTGAAGAAATTAGGAAGCCAATACAAAGCGAGGATGCAACTCTTGTAGACATGTATCTTTCAAGATTTACGAAGTTCTTTCCTTGTGGTATCATCTAGAGAAGCTACGTTACTTCTGAACTACTAGACTTTATAATGAAATATTAGGGAACTGTGACTTATCTGCCATACATTATTCAATCATGATTAAGTTAGTCACGCACCTGCAAATCACTTGACAAGTCCTTCACATTGTCTTCTGAGAGCTTTTTCTCCTGCATAATATAGTGATGAATCATGAAAATGAACTCTTAAAGAACAGTAAAAGACGTACGTCTGTAGAGTCTAAAACCTTCTCAAGCTTGTCATAGGCTTTCATGGCATCTCTTCTTATGTTCCTTAATGCTACCTACAGATAGCGAACCAGGCACCTCAATATAACCTTAGTTGTTAAAAAAGATTTGGCAGCTCAATGCAAGGTTCTAACAAGAACATGTCAGGTAGAGAAGTGCACTAGAGACACTAATGAAGATGAACTAGCATTTGCGCATAAAAGTAGCCTGCAGTAAATTTATGGTAAAGTGCACCAATACGGGCATTCCATGTCAGGACAAAAAGATGCATCTTCAACATTCGTTTCCACAACTACAAAATAACATGTAAGGTCAATTGCAGCCGATCTTTTGACGATTTTAATTAGAAAACAGAAATAGGTTGGAAAACATGTCATTTAACAGGACGTGGTTTTATTTAAATTAAGAAACCATGACAATAAAGAGAACTAGCACAACATTATTCTCAAGAAACCAGCAGTGAAAAAGCAATCTCAAACCAACTTAACAAAACAAACCTTGCCTTCCTCAGCTTGCTTAGCTACAAGTTTTGATAATTCCTGCAACAAACCAAGAACACACGAATAGTATCAAAATTATGGACAACACTCTGCCAAGGTTCATTAAAAACATATATCACGTATCTTTACACAGAAGAATAGAGTCAGGTTGCTTATATGCAGATTATTATAAAAAAAATGTATCATAGAATAGAAACGTGTATTAGAATTTGCAGATGAGGTACTAAGAATTATTATTATTATTATTCTGATCTTTCTTTCTTTTTCTTGTCTTTTTCATTGTCACTGCATGTCAGGATTTAGGAAACATGTTCTTTATATATAAAGCTGGAATAACACAAAATAGTTTTTGCGTCCTGCTAAAGCAATGCATAAAATTTGGTTTTCATGTACAATTAATTGAAGATCCTTGTGAGCTTACAAAAGCTATTGCTATTTCCATAGCACCAATGTTCTGGTAGTTTCTCTTGAAAACAAACTGCCTGAAGGCTAAGACAACCAAACGCAGCATACATTATCCCATTCAATCCATGGTACACAATCCCATATTTGATCCTTGGTAGTTCTAATCTCCAAAAACCAATCTCCCAAAACAAAGGTATCCTATTGGTATCAGCATTAAATGTACAAGGTACAGGGTATCCTCAGATTAATGATGAATATCAAAATCCCTTCGAAAAAACTGCATTTGTGCGCGTAAGCATATGTACGGTCCAGATAAAATAACCCAAGGAGAGCATGCCGATTCGGCTATCTTGAAACATTGTTTACTGGGCACCAGATAAAGCAAATAAGTAATACCTTCCTTCTTTCAGATGTCAGCTGAGGGACAGATAATCGTATGACATCTCCATCATTATTTGGAGTCAAACCAAGATCTGAGCTAACTATGGCCTTCTCTATAGCCTTTAAGCTGAAAAACAATGCAGAACAAAGAGTCGCAGATAACTTAGAACAGAAAAGAGATCCACAATTATTTATATTGTATCTTCTAGAAAAGCATAGTAGGGCAACCTGCATATCAAAACATGTTTGATAAATTCAACATTCATATAATTTTAGTTTCCTTTTTTCTTGGATGAGTATACACTTCTAGTTTTTGCTTGTATGGGTGGCAGTCCTCAATTAAGGATTGTGCATGCCGCATCCACTGCGTAGTAGCAAATGAGGCATAAGCCTATTGCCTCATCCAGCTTCTGTTAAGCCACTTGTAGTTTCAGTTATTGGCAATTTTACCTGGATTTGTCATAAGGCTGCACCAGTAGAGAGCTTGCATCAGCAGTACTAATTTGGGCAATGCTCTTCAAGCTGACTGGAGTCCCATAGTACTCCACCTAGAAATGAAAAGAAGAGAAATGAAATCCCAAACAATAGGCTACAGTTAAATTAGTGATAACACAAACCAAAGAAATGAAATCCCAAACAATAGGCTACAGTTAAATTAGTGATAACACAAACCAAAGAAATGGGAACACAAAATTCCATATGTCAAAACTACTTGTATTGAAGTTTATCTAAACCTGACACTTGAGAAACCTTTAAAAAAAAAGAAGTGAAAATTGTAGAAGCAAAAAACAAACCTCTTCGATCATCAGAATTAATTTCCAATGTTATTGCACCAAAATGCAAATTGATATACCATACATTCCCCAATTTTGAAAAGGCTTCAAGTAAATGAAAGAGTAACTATTTCTTCATTTACAGAGAAAACTTGGCCACATGATTTTGTGACAAAAGAAATAGGTTTATTTATCGAAGTCATAGTAAGGAGTAAGAACAAGGGATTTTAGTACTAAGTAATTTACTATTGTTGTTTAAATATTCAATTTCATAAAGGAGGTGTAACTTGAAGGATTTAGTTTTCTCAAAGTGGGAGGTGAAAAAGGAAGAGTAGTAGATATCAAAAGACCATAGTCAAATATGGTAAAAGAAGCCTCTTAGAACCATAATACTATAATCTCCTTGGTAGAGATTTTTATCCTAAGAGACTGAAACTAGTAAATCTTACCAAGTCAATTCTAAATCATGCTAACGAGGTATTGATTCAACTGACCTATATTTGTTATTCTTTTCAATATCGGAGTATTTTCTAATAAGCCAATAACAAAGAGGAGAATGTACCATAACTTGAAGCAGCAGAAACAAATATTTAGGCCTTAAGACTCCAGTATAATATTTGCAGTCTCGAATTCAGGATCCAGTGGAACAACAGAAATAAAAGATAACAAAAATGATTGAATTTGAGAAACTAGTTAGGGAGACATGTCCTGACCTCTAGGCTCTAGGCCATTGTGCACATACAAACATCTATCAATTAAATGTGTCAGATCTACTTGCATATAACAAAAGGTTACTTAATATAATGCTTTAAAGACCTCTATCTTATCTTCAAATTTGCATAATAACACGGTTATTTTCTTGACTTCAAGAAGGTGTTCACACTTGTCTCACTTCTATTTACTTCTTGAAATCACAAGTTTATAATATGATTGCAGCAACAGACTTTTCCATGAATTTAGCACTGCTAGTGAAGCCACACCATAAACTTTACAGCACAGTAAATATCTACATCAAATTAACTATCTAACCACAAGAACAAATTTGAATGCTGGTAAATATTAGTAAGATATGAACGAAGGAGCTAACAAGGCAGTCAAAATTGTGGGATTTTCTATATTTATTAATTCAAGTAATTTGTATTGATTTTCATAAACTCTCTTTCCATTTAAGCCACTTCAAGTTGACGGATTAGATAATTGGTTACTTTGTATGTAAAATGCTAATCTCAGATTTTTTTTTCTAGACCCATCCGCATCCTCTTTTGTGACACTATGAATCTCAACTAGCTGCTATATGCATGATAGAAAACAACCTAGATTAAGCTTTAATGGCATTTAAAGCTAAGTCATTTGCAGTTAATAGTATATGATTTCTATTCTTTTATTTCAGAAGGAAAACTTACTTCAAGCACCCGGGCACCACATGAAGAGGGAAAAAATGTCTTAGCTCAAGTAGATAGGCATTAAAATATTTCAATGAACAAACATTAGAAAATTCATACCTCAATCCGATCTAACATAGATGGGTTTGCTCTCCCAGTCCTTATGGAATTGAAGTTTGACCGAACAGTTTCAATAGTCTTCTCCATCCTTTCTTTCTTGAGAATAAGTGACACTGCAATTAGAATTCTTGATCCAAGAGAGAGGGGGAGGGATGGAAAATCCTGAAAACAGCCATAAATTCCTTAGAACATACTACGTTGCCAAGTTACAGACTTACGACATTTTTTTCAATCAAAGACTTCTCAGCTTCAATTTCTTCTATAGTTGCACACTTCACAACTGCTGTTCTGAAAGATGATTCACAAAAACAACATGGGTCAAAAATTCATTTGCTGCATTTTTAAACCAAGGTCACAACCCACAGAATTGACAAAAACCGAAACGCACAAAAGCGGACTTGCCTCGCATCAGGCAATTGCCTGACAGCGAACAGTTTTGCTGCAAATCTTCTGGCACCAGCATGAAGAGTCACGTAATTTGAAGCCGAGCTCCAAGAAACAGAACTACAAAAAGTCGGATTGCATTGCGCACAATCTGATCCTCCGGAGTACTTATCTGCAAGATGTTTCTGAACTATAACGATTCAAACACCGGGATAAAGTAAAGACGCACAAAATTTCCTTTCAGTAACCAAACTAGAGTAGAATGAGTAACTCATTTCAGTGGCACTCTCATTGCAAGTCTAAAAGAACAGAGAACGCACAAAATTACAATTTCACAACAAAGCGGTCATGTAGTAATTTAAGAATTTGTCTATGGAACAAATTACAGGTCAAAACTCTTGGTGCTAACTTATATGGAAAATTAACAATGAAAAGAGAACAGAAACGATTGATAAGATAGGGTTAGGGTTTTGGAGGAGGAGTGTTACTGACGTCGGAGGGTTTTGAGAGGGTTTTGCTTGTTCCTGGACTGGTTGCAGATTGTCGTCCGAACTGGAGTCGCAGGCGAGAACGGCATCGCCATTACTGGTGCAGATTGGAGACTCGATCTGGAAAATGGAAAGAGAAGATTGAACTCAGATAAAACAGAGCAGGCGACTGTTGGCTCCAAGGCGGCGACCCGGCGAGAAGGGAGCGCGGTATGGAGATGTGGATAAGAAACGGCTCTCTCTCTCTCTCTCAAGCAATCAGTGATAAAAATTAAAATATAAAAATTAATTAAATGTATGTTATAAAATTTAAGTGCTAAAACATGGCCACGGTTCATGAACCGCCGGTTCCGGTTCATGAACCGCCGGTTCCGGTTCAAGAAATCTTTGAACCTGAACCGAACCGCCCAAGGGCGGTTTGGGACGGTTCGGTTCCGGTTCCGGTTCGTGCCGGTTCGGTCAACGGTTTGGACCGGTTCGGTCAACGGTTTGAGCCGGTTCGGTCAACGGTTCCGGTTCCGGTTCAAACCGAATTTTTTTAATTTTTTTTAAATATTGTTGTATTCAATTTTGGTCCTTGTTCCGTTGTTCGGTTCGGTTTGGTTTCGATTTTTAATTGTTAAATGTAATTGTAAATATAGATATTCTCAACCATATTTTTAATAAAAAACACTACTAAAAATTGAAGAAATATAAGTAATAATTTCATTAACAAAGTTTTGACAAAATCGAGTAAAACCTAATTTTTCACCAAAACTAAAAGATAAATGATCAATTGCTACCATTTCAGCTAAACCAGACCTACAATTAGCTTCATTATAATGAAATAATTGAGGAGAGTTTGAAGAGGTAGCAAACCCGGATATTTGTGTTTGATCGCGGCTCAATCCAACCTTGAGCGGGTGCTTTGTTTGTAAATGTCGGGCGAAAGTACCATATCCACCTCCTTGCTTGAATTTGTATACCTGATTACAATAATTACAAGATACATCAAATTTACCATCTCCTTTTGGTGTTTTCTTGAAATGAATATTAAAAATATCAGAAGTAGAAATTTTTCCACCTCCCTTTTGTTGAGTTTCACTCTCTTGTGTTTGAAAATTTTGAGTTTCAAACTCAACATTTTCAAAATTTCTACCTTCACTTGCCATTTTTTTGAAAAAAGTATGATAATAAAAAATATAATAATGATAAAATAATATAGTAAAAAATTGACAAATATAATGAAAATATTAGTAATAATATAATATAGTAACAAGTAATAAATAATTAACAATATAATTGAATAAATTGATAAATAATAAAATGAGAAGATTGAAGAAATTGAAATTGAAATATTAAATGAGAGACAAAATTGAGAGAATAATAGCTTAAGACTTGAGAGAGAGAGAGAGAGAGAGAGAGAGAGAGAGTGTGAAAAATGAGTGGGGGAGGGAGGGGTATATATAGATAAAATTATAGGATTAAAAAAAAAAAAAAAAAAAAAAAAGGGAATTGGGCTGCTGCCCGTTGGCAGCAGCCAACGGTCCAAAATTGGACCGTTGCAACGGTCCAATTTTGGACCGTTGGGGGGTGGGGGGGGGGGGGAGGGGGGGTGGGGGGGGGGGGGGAGTGGGGCGCGGAACCGCGTGGGGGGGGGGGGGTGGGGGGGGGGGGGGGGCGGTTCCGCGCCCGCGGAACCGCGTGGGCGTGGGGGGGGGGGGGGGGGCCCGGGGGGGTGGGGGGGGGGGGGCGGTTCCGCGGGCGCGGAACCGCGTGGGGGGTGGGGGGTGGGGGGGGGGGGTGGAACCGGCGGTTCCGGTTCCGCGGAACCGCCGGTTCCGGTTCCGGTTCAGGAACCGGCGGTTCGAGTTCCGCGGAACCGGCGGTTCCGGTTCCGCGGAACCTCGAACCGGAACCGGACCGAATTTCGCCGGTTCGGTCCGGTTCCGGTTCCGGTTCCGGTTCGGCCGGTTCCGGGTCCGGTTCCGGCCGGTTCGGTTCCGGTTTGAACCGCCGGTCCGGTTCAATTTTGGCCATGTCTAAACCTATATTTTTATTTTTTTATAATTATTTAATTTTTTTATTATTTTAATTACACCCACATTTCAAAGTGAATTTATCTTCTATGGTATTATTTTTATATAACAATTCGAACTTTTTGTTATTTTAATTATATTTTATAATCTATATTTTCGAATCAATTTAATCTCTATACTTTAAAATAAACTATTTTGTTATTTTAATTTATCATTTTTTTACATATAAAAATACAAGAGTTAAATAGATTATAATCGAAACAACAAAAAAATTCGACTTGTCACACGAAAAATGTTAAAATAGAGAGATTAAATTAATTTGAAAATCAAGTTTAGTAAAGTTCATGGGCACACAAAAAATAAATAGAAAAGTATATGAGCAAAAATAAGGATTTCGCCAATTTAAAAACTAATTCTGTAATTTATTTATGTAAACATGATTTATTTATTACCAAATAATAAAATTATTTTGAAACTATAATTAATATATCATGTATAAAAACAATATGATTTTGTTGAAACTTAATGATTATCATGGCAATAGTTAATGATGTGATATATTTGTCATCAACTAATAAAGTTATTTTAAAAATAAAAACAATGTGTTATGCTTAATGATGAGTCTAAGTCTAAAGAAAAAAGTCCACAAGCTTATCGAGAGAACTTATGATTGAAAGTTTGGTGTGATTGAGAAATTTAGAAAATTAACTCATCTCATGCCAAGAGACTTGAGTGACCTTTCTTGAAAGCCTTACTCGATTTCATCAAATGACCTTTCTAGGAGAACTTCATAAGTTACTCGATTATAAAAAAATTCGTATTTAGGAGACTCTCGTGAGATACCTAAACTTAGAAGCCTATTTCCAAATAATATGAGAGACCTTTTGAGAGACTAAACTTTGAGAGATCTAATATCCATACATTATTCACGTAAGACCGTGAATAATGAGTTAAACTTATCTCTAATGTGTTTACCTACAAATTTGAAAAGACACCCAATATGCTTGTCGAATAATGTGATATTTTTTATATTATTTTCTTTATAAATAGGAGAACCCTCATTCAGTTGAAATACATTTAAAATTTTTCATTGATTAAATTTTTGTTTTATTTACACTTCACTCTCAAATTAAAATATTGATTTAAGTATCAAAGGGCCAATGAGAGATGTCACTCGTACCCTTAACCAATTTTCTTTCTTATAGGTCATCTGCAGACTACAATTAAGACACTTCCACTACAAATTAATTGAAGTTTAATTATAACGTTATGATACAAGTTAACATTATGTATTTGTAATAGTAAATTATTTTAATAAATGTGTTTTTTATGTGATAATATTTTAATAATTTAATTTACTCGCCTCAACTTGGGGGAGAAAAAATTATATCATTCAAATCGACCAATCAAATAGTCTCAAATTGTTAAACTGTAATTTCACAAAATTAATGGTCGGTTATAATTTAACAATTTCAAAAATCACCTAGCAATTTGGTTTAAGTTTTGAAGTTGGGTAAATTGCGTCCATTCTAATAAATCAACGATTTTTATGATTTAAATTTTTATTTAATCATAAAATTATGAATTTTAATTATAGATTAATTATCATTATGTTAGATTTATTTAAATCACTAAATTAGAATTACGTGGTTTAAAGCACATAATAATTTAATTATAGTTTGAATGATAATCAAATCGCCATTGATGATTTAGTTTAAAACCCGAACCACCCATTACACTCATAAAAATTAAACTTGAGCAAATATTAATTTTTTAAAACTTTTGATAGAAAATTATTATATTATTATAAAAATACAATAATACTAAAAAGACCTTGACAACATATATAAGTCGGTTAATTGACACTTAAACATTATAATTAGGGGTGAGTGAAATTTCAGTTAAATCGAAATAACTAAATTGAGTTGGCCAAAATTAGCAATTCAATTTGTAGACTAGTACGTTTTGATTTTCAAATTTGAGTTTTTTCCATTATTTCTATTAAGTTCGGTTTTTTTATTGAAAAAAATTCAAAATAACTAAATCGATCAAAATGTCAAAAATAATGTCATTTTTAGCTAAAATTGACCAATTCAATTCAATTATTTTGATTTAATCGAAATTTTGCTCATTCCTAATTATTTCTACTTACTTGTATTTTATTTTTTTATTTAAATAATTTTTTGATTAGTTCGATTCGATATTTAAAAAATGTTCAATGTATTCTATTTGAACAGCTTGGTTACTTCGATTTTCCTCACCCCTGATCACAACAAATAGGGGAATTAGTGGGTTCTTAAACCCTATACTGCACGAAAACGAAAATGATAAATATTTTTTATACGAAATGAAAACGCTAAAAAATATATTTTTTAAAAAAATTAAACATAAAAAGAATTCGAAATGAAAACGATAAACGTTTCGAAAACGAGAAACTAACTCCTCCAAAAAGTTTCCGTGCAACATAGTTAAACCTACGAGACAATTGAGGTGTTACATTCTGATTGGTCTAACAAATATTTTTGTTTTTATTTAATTTAAATAAGCAAGCTTGATATATAATCAAGAGTTTTACATGATTCAACTAAACTCCATTAAAGAGAAACTAATTAAGTAGATAATTTAACCATAATCCATTAATTAAACCTTACAAAGCTAGACGTCCTCATCAATCAAACTTAATAATTCCCTGATTAATTACCTACTACTTATCATCATATAATTAATTAAGGATGTTAATTAGATTAGATATTCACTTTGCCGGGGCACTGATAAGTCACGTTGCACGTCTCGTCGACGGCGACCGTGTAATCGTGCGCCAGCCTCGAGAGAAACGCCGGCAGCCGGACCAGCATGTCGCAGATGCAGTCGGCGTCCACCGCCTTCACCCACTTGCAGCAATTGTCCTCTTCGCTCGACTCTCTTTCAAGCTGCAACCTCTCTGCGCTCTCGTCCCCGGCTTCTTCTTCTTCGACCTCCGGTGGGGACGCCGAGGAAGGAGCAGCGGCAGCAAGCGAGACCGACGCGAATCGTTGACGTTGAGGCAGCGACAAGCACGCGTGGTTGGCCAATGTGAACTGCGACATGCACAGCGGGTTCGAAACCTTATGCGGTATCTCTATCGGGTACAGCTTCGCCGGGATCACTAGTAGCGACAAAACCAGGAAGATCGCCGCCGCCTTGATAATCTCGGCTTTCTCCATAATAATTTGTAACCAAATGACGATTGACTCTACTAGTATTGAGTACTATATACCCTATAGGACATGGCCTTCAATGTGTTTATATAGTTGTGGTGATCATAAGCTAGTTGAAGAGAGGATAGGAAATGAACCTTGAGTAGGGTAGTTGACCTACATGAACAAGTTTAGGTTTTGAACCATGCATTTGAAATTGGGTCACTTGTCTCGTGTGACTAAGTACCTAGCTCTAATTTGGTAAGGAATATTAATTGCAAACTTGATTATTGGAGGAAAAAAACGACTTGACTTGACGAGTACTTATTTATCTCGAACGTGAGATAGGCTAACTCCAGCTAATTTTAATTTTTTTAGTTTGTGGGTAAGAATTATTTATGCTATTAAAATATAATTTATTAGATATGATCATATTTATCTAATAAAATAATTGAATAATAAAAGTTACAAATATATACACAACTCTTAATAAGTTCTCATGGGAGATTACATCTTAATCTGTAAATAGAAGTTTGTTTCTCTCTCTACCTCAATCATAAAAAATAAATTATCATATTATTTTATTTTCCATCAAGATCAAGGGTTCAAGAACTGAGAGTGTCTTTTATATCTTGAGGTCATAATTAGAGTTGGTAATGGTTTGCTTTGATTTTAATTTTTGTTAAAACTATAACCAAATCAAATTTAAACTACTAAAACTAAAACCAAACCATTGTTCATTAATTTTAAAAATTAAAAATCATAACCAAATCATTCGATTTCAGTTTTAACTATAGTTTTTTTAGTTTGATTCATACCAAAAAACAAAGACAAACTATTACAAATAACATTTATACAAATTTTTTATAACTCCACAACAAACAAAGACAAACTCTAATAAAGTTACCTTCTTCTTACATAAAGTTACAAATTAATTTTAAATTTCTTAGATATAATTATTTGATTGATAAAAATAAAATAATTTAAGATTATGTTTTATTTTTATTTGTTAATTACTTTATAAATGTTTAATATTTTATATATTTATAATGCATTAGTTAAAATACTTGTAAAAAAATGCATTATTCAATATATATTATGTGTATATATAATATATTAAATAAATAAATAAATACTATATATGTATATTTGGTTCGATTTGATTTGGTTATACACACATTCGGTTTGAATTTTGGTTTGAATTTAATGAAAACTATAATAAAACTATATCCATTGAAAGCAAACCATACTCATTGAAACAGTATTTGATTTTTCCTCAAACGAAACCATTATCTAGTTAAACGATTTTTAACCGCGTTTATCGATTTAATTTTGGTTCAGTTTTTCACGGTTTCAGTTATAATTGCTATCTCTAGTCTTAATGGATCAAAATATATTTTATTTATTCATTCTTTGTGAAAATATGCGAAATTGATAGATTTATAGGCATAATGTTTGTTATTTGCTGTTATATTTGCAAACAATATTATGGTCATTGGAGAAAATAAAAGAACAAATGAGATGACTAGCTAGATAGGCCTTTATACCAATTTGTATCTTCGAGGTATTTCCATGGGTGGACATTCACTTGTGTGTCATGAGATGGTTTTAATTGGTTACCTTACCTTATGTGAGTTATTCTCGTTGTATATATTTTTTTGATATTATTAGAGAGAATTCAAAGAATTAGATCACATGATTAGTCTTAGAGATGATTTAGAGAATTACCTTTAAATTTGATCATATTTTTAACATATACTAATTAGATAAATCACACAAAAGATCACTAAATTTTAATGTATTTTTTATTTTGATAATTAAATTTTAATTCTTTTCAATGTAATTATAGAAGTTTAAAAAGTTTTGCAATGTAGTCACATATAAAATTTTTCAGCTACTCTATAGTCAGAATGAGTGACGTGGCGCTGATATGATAAATAATAAAAATATTAATAATAATTTTTATTATTTGTCATATCAGTCGAAAAATCTTATATGTGACTACATTGTAAAATTTTTTAAATTTCTGTGATCACATTACAAATAATTAAAATTTAGTGACTAAAATGAAAAATACACAAAAATTTAGTGATCTTTAATATAATTTACCCGATACTAATTAAATAGCGATTCTTTATTTTTAGTTATCCTTTTTGTGACATCAATGAATTTATGTCACATGTAAGGTGCCAAATCTACATGCTTTACGGTTCGATACGTCTTTTTTATTGGTTATTAATGATCAAATCTCTTTTAAAGTACAACTTTATCAATCTTTAATTGTCTTATTTTATGTGCATAGTTTGCAAACTATTACATACATTCTGAATTTATTGAGTATACACCCAAAGAATAATGATTACGAATTTTTGGTCAAATTAATTTCAGCTAGTCGTTATTATTTTTAAAAGTTTTTATTAAATCTTTTTTCTTTGGACTAAAGACAAAGTTTGGCAGATCTAATGAGTCCTCAAATCTTATATTACATGAAAACAAAAATAAGGAATAAATACGATATAAAACAAAACCGAATAAATAATATTTTTTTAAAAATAAAAAATAAAAAATCGAGAAAAGTGTGTAAATTAAAAA
Organism: Diospyros kaki; assembly: GCA_036245055.1. Lineage (NCBI taxonomy): Eukaryota > Viridiplantae > Streptophyta > Magnoliopsida > Ericales > Ebenaceae > Diospyros > Diospyros kaki. The sequence continues at coordinate 1,800,641 of BSEG01000002.1, read as the reverse complement.
ATATATGTAGGAACATTTTTTTTTAAATATAATTTTTAATAAAAAATTATAAAAATAATCATTCAATATAAAAATAAACATAAATTATATATTACATTCAAACAAATTCTAAAAAAAATTAAAAAAATTTGAGTTAGAGTCGAATTTTTTTTCTTCTCTAACCCCTTCAAGAACAGAAAAGCAATTTCGATATTTTTAATATTATGAAATAACTTCAAAATGTTTTTAAAATTATAAAAACAATCTAAATATTTTTTTTTGGCTTTTTTTGCATTTTAGAGATCAAAACATTTTGAAAATTAAACAACACCCTATAAATATTTTTATGCTCAAATCTACTAAAAACAAATATTTTAATATTTAATATTTAACGAACTAATAAAATATTAACACCTGAATTTGAGAAATTCATTTGAGTTCTTAATCGCTGTCATTTGACAAAAATGAAATGGTAGAAGAATGGTCGTCGGCAATGTCACGTGCGAGCATGAGACACCGGCCGGCCGGCGAGCTTCCTCGTTAAGAGAGAAATAGTTTACGAAGTCACCTGGCTCCATTAATGCACAGACGGCCTGGCCAAGGAATAAAATCCTTTGACTCTCTGTTGTCAGTTCCCTACTTTAATTAATAAACTTCTTCTTAGATTACATCATAATTCATAAAATAAAGTCATGTTGTCACCTCTTCATGATTCCATGACTTGGCACCACACTGAAAGCCCACTTAATCTGACTGTTATAGTAAATCATAAATTACAAAATAAATTGTAAAAGAAAATAATAAAGACCCTTCAAGATTGGTCAGCAACTACGAATACTGAAATGTATCGAGGGTATCGTTTTGTTGGCCCAACATGAAAAATGATGCGACAATTTTATAATATTATATTTGATATGTTTTAGATTATAATTTATTTACAAAAAATATGAGATTAAAGAATAAAAAGATAAATTGTAAAAGGATCAGGAGACCTAGAAAAGAGGTTCTTTGCGAGACTTTTTTGGTAACTCTCATATGAGCATTGAGAGAATATATTTTTAAAGAGAGATCCTCCTAATATAGTCTTAATTGAAACATTTCAATTAATTTTAGAAATTAATATTTTAAAAGCAAAAATAAATAATCATGAAAGATGTAGATACTCTTATATATGTTAATTTCAAACTCTATAAATAAGAGTGATTCTCTATTTTTTAAATATGACAAAATTAATTTAAATATTAGAAAATTTCTGCGAGAGACATCTTGTACTCTCTAATTGTATTTTTTTGTATTAGTCTCTTAAAAATTGAGGAAACTACTACAGTTATAAATTTTATTATTGTATATTAGTAATAATAATATTAAAATATTTAAAATAAATAGTATTTAATTAAATAATTTAAAATTTAAAAAATGATAATGTATTTAAAAATTTCTCCATCCCTTGTCGTGCCCATTTGAACGTTATAAAAGTACTCGAGAGAGGGTGACGCGTTGGTTCGCGGCGAAATACGATAGTTTTCGCGCTTGTTGCCGTCTCTCTTTCTCGGCGTCCCTCGACTTCTCTCCCCTTCCCACATTCCCATCACAAGCTCACTGAGATCGGAAACCAAACCCTAGCTTCTGATTCTTCGCCACTGCAGCTCTCCAAGACTGATTGGCATCTTCAACGATCGATTAAACTGAATCAAACGGGGCGGGCACTGCCAAGTTGTTTCTTGTCTGTTTTGCACCATAATCGATCTTGAACCTATCGTTTGGTTGGCGGAGAAGAGACAGGAAAAGAAAGGGAAGAAAAGAAAATCGAAGAAAAGAAAAGGAAGTTCTGAATCGTGTTCATCTTCTTCCTTCACCACTCTGAGGGAAGAGTCCAAGGGATTGTGCTCCAGGAAAGCAAACGCAACAGAGAATAGAAAGGGTTTGGATTTTTTTGTGATATTTCTCTCTCTTTTACTGAATTGATTTTATTCTTTTATTTACTTCTTGAATACTAAGTTCGTGAGTAATTAGCGTGTTGTTTTAGTAGAATGCTTTTTTTGTGCAAAATATGGATGCTGTGGAGGTTCTGATGAATTGTATTGGTACATCGCTTATCAAAACAGGAAAAATGAAGTAATAGAAGGACGAGCTTAAGAATTGGTATCCAGCATATTTGAAACCAATAGTCTCGTTATGTTGCAGTGGCATTTTACATCTGGCATTCTCCGTCTAGTTAAAATATATAATTTGAAGTTCTCAGGAATACACACACACACACCCACACAGAGGATATATAACTTTGATGCAGAGTCGAAGTTGTTTGAGAGCATCAGGTTGGCATGAGGTATTTGTGGTAGCCTGAAGTTTTTGTGGTTGGCTCATAACTGAAAAGTTATAACTGCACAGAACAATGTTTGATCAGATGGAAGCATATAGCAAGCTTAAATTAGGATCAAAACTTAGTCATTTTTTGAATATTGCTCTGATTGACATTACAGTTGAGGGACATCTCATTTTCACTCAAATTTCAGGGAATCACTAATCATCTAGGACAGATATGACTAGTGTTGGAGGCATCATCACTTCAGCTGCTGTTAACATTATATCTGCAGTTGCATTCCTTCTGGCCTTTGCAATATTACGGCTTCAACCAATCAATGATAGAGTTTACTTCCCGAAGTGGTATCTGAAGGGTATAAGAGGCAGCCCAATACGTTCTGGAGCTTTTGGGTCAAAATTCATCAACTTGGACTTTAGAGCGTACATAAGGGTTTTGAATTGGATGCCTGCAGCACTGAGAATGCCTGAACCCGAGCTTATAGATCACGCAGGGCTTGATTCTGCTGTATATATTCGGATTTACCTTATGGGGTGAGTATAATTCGATGCATTTCTCATTTTCATAGTTGTTGGATGGGCCACACTGTTCTTTTTCAAATTATGTTTATGCGTTAGCTCATTTGTTTTCTGTTTATTCATTATAGATTCTAACTTCGTGTTGGATGTTTTCTGAACATACTTTGCAAGCTAGAAGCTTTATTGCATGTAATCAATTGTTTATTTATTTTCCGACTCTTATTCCATTGGGATTGTTTATTGGAATCTCATGTAGCTTGAAGATTTTTACCCCTATAACTGCTCTCGCATTTTTGGTCTTGGTGCCCGTGAACTGGACTGGACAAACACTAGAAACTATCAAGGATTTAACATTCAGTGACATTGATAAACTCTCAATATCCAATGTGCCGCCTGGATCTAAAAGGTCAGAAGTAATTTTCTTCCCCGTATTTTCCTATATTCTTTTTCATCACATTATTGTATATTAGATCTTCTGATTATCATTTTTTGGACAAATCCAATATTGTTCCTTCATTTTTGTCAAGGTAACATGCTATACCTGTAAAATATCGATTACAAATTATTCTTATGGTCCTTATATGGCATGCCAATTGGAAAATATGAAGTACAATGTCCTTTTAGTTTGTGAGCCATAATAATTGTATTCATAGCTTGGTGTTAATGAGCTCATTGTACTGATGAAATAATTTGTTTGGAAGCCTAAACAATATTAAACACAAAATGAGCTAGCTTCGTTCAGCTCTCTTTAGAATCTCTGCCATTGTTGGTTCTTGCCATTGCATAAAATGGTTCAAAATCTGTTATCATCATAATGTATTGCAAATAGAGTTGGTTTCTTGTGGCTAGGGTCTTAAAAAATGTGCCTCCATTAGTTTTGGCTTTTGTTCAATAGGATGCTTTTCAATTTATATATATATATATATATATTTTTCTGTTGACTATCATGCTGGATGGTACCCATTCAAACACAGCTGTTATTGCTTCCCTTCAGGTTTTGGGCACATGTGGTAATGGCATATATTTTCTCATTTTGGACATGTTATGTTCTATACAAGGAATACAAGATTGTAGCATATATGAGATTGCATTTTCTTGCTTCTGAAAATCGTCGTCCAGATCAGTTTACTGTAAGTTTCCTGAAGTTGTTTGTTTTGTTATGTTCTCATTTGTCTTTGAATCACATTATGTTAATTACTTTTGCCTAATAGTTATTCCCAAAGGAGTTGTGGTTTATTCAGCAGCCAAAAGTTTTATATATATATAGCATGTACATGGGCATGAAGTACAAATGCTGATAAGGACACGTGGTCCATTTTCGGGAAATGCCGGAGATGACATGCTGGGACACTAATATATATATATGTATATATTTATTTGCATTTGTGTGTATTTATGTCATGAATAGACGAAACATTTAGGCATAATGTAGAAGCAAACACGACTAAATCTAAAAGCAATCATAATTTCATATCTTAAATGTCAAACATACCCATAACAATTACATGTCATAAAAAATGATAAAAACCCGTAACCTTTCAAGAATCCATACGGTGCTTAGGAAGTCATGGGGCATGATATTTGATTTTAAGCATCTCTAAGTACCTTTAGTTTGTACTTTTGGGTAAGGACTAAAAATATAGAGTAAATTTGAGCCTGTAGTCAAATTGAATGAAATCTTTTTTTTTTTTTTTGTTCTTTTTTCTTTTTATGTTTATCCTAGCTTGGAAATTTGTGCTTTGTCATATGAAGGAACTACAGGAAATCCTTCCCTTGTCCATTTTCAGAAAATGCCTTCCCCTTTTTAGTTTGCTGAAGGGGCTTAATGGAAAATCCCTCAAATTTCTGTGGCATTGCCTTTCTTCCCAGTACTGGCTTATGACCAGACATTCATTGATAAAGTGTGAGTCTGATTACTTGGGATGCGATTTCTGTACGAAAGGAATACTTCTCATTTAGAGCTTTGGAGTTCTGTAGTTGTAAATGCCCTAAATAGAGAAGCATGGGATTAGACATTCGGTATGATGGAAAACTACCAACATAAAGCATTTGGCTCTTGAATGCTGGAAAATCCACTTGAACAAATTCCAAGGCCACCGATTGCAGATATGACAGTCACCTCCTTCTAGAGGACTACTTTCTTTCTTCTGCTGTCCCACAATATTCTCCCAACAACCTGCATTACAGGAACTAGCAATTGGGTAGTTTTTTGTTTTCTTTTTCTCTTTTATATAGAAATCAATATTAAATTATTGTTCATGCATATCACTCATGGGAGCTACTAATCTCTCCACTGTATGATGGACTTGAGCCAAACAATCCTGCAGTTTGTTCCACATGAAGATGAACACTTTGAAGTTCATTATTTATCCTTTTAGTTTCTTCAAATTTTATCGGTAATATAAAGTTGACTGTAGCTACATATTGTAGAAGATTGCAATTTATGCTTCCTTTGATCATGTCTTTTGAAAGATGTCTACGTGCCTTTCACAGTCTTTAACTTGCTTTTTACCCATTTTTTTGTTCTCCTTTTATCAAATCCAATTTCTTCTGCAGGTTCTTGTGAGAAATGTTCCTCCAGATCCTGATGAATCAGTTAGTGAGCACATTGAACATTTCTTCTGTGTAAATCATCCTGATCATTATCTAACACATCAGGTTTATCTCTCACTCAACTTTTTTTGCTTCTGATATTTGGGGTTGTAAAAGACAGATTATTTATTCTTGCGAGGACAAGGAAAAGAAAAAGATCCTTTATGTATTGACAAAAGAAAAAGTGAGGTCATTTGGTGGACGCTAGCACATTTCAACTGCACATGCCCAAATAAGGCTTCGGCTGCATTCCACAGTAAAAAGAATTTTTCAAGTCCTATTTAGTTACCTGAAAAGGGAAAACAGACTGGAGTTTGAGTCCCATTAAATTACATATTAAAGGAATGCATAGGGAAAAAGGAGTATCATGTTTTTGGGCATTGCCAATGATTTTTATGCTGGAGAAATATGTATCGGTTGGATTTTCTTCTGGTGTGTAGACTGTTGATCCAAGTTTTGAAGTTTACTGTTCATTCCTTCATTCTGTATCATATTGTCACAACTGTCTAACAATTTGCAAGTTTGTTTCATTTAACTTGTGTTCAGTTTATGATCTCACCAGCTCTAATGATTCTGATATGGTAGGTTGTACACAATGCAAATAAGCTAGCAAATTTAGTGAAGAAGAAGAAGAAGATGCAAAACTGGCTTATCTATTGCCAAAATACATACGATAGGAAGCCATCTAAAAGGCCAACTACAAAGGTATTCTTCTTTGCAATCTTGAATCTTCTATTTGGGTTTTGTTACTAGGTTTATCATCTAACATTGAACTATATATAGACAGGTTTTTGGGGCCTTTGGGGGAAAACCGTGGATGCTATTGACCACTATGCAACTGAAATTGAAAAATTGAGTGAAGAAGTAAGTTTCTGGATTAGGAATTATCTTTTTTCCCAACTTTGGATCTTTATCAACATTTAATCATGTTTAAAGCATGAATAATCATTAACAAGCTAGGCTTTTTCTTCATCCATGTGTAGGAGTTATGCATGCATTTTTTTTTTTCAATGTTGAGGTCAGATTTTTTGGGTTGATTTTTGAAACAAGAGATATTCAAGAATGAATTCTTCTCTCTTGATTTTTTCATTTGAGCTGATCACATGTATATATACAGGTTTGACAGCTATCTCCTAAGAATTCAAAACAAGGAAAAATCTATCTCCTATAATCAAGGAGATTCTTATTTCTTATATTTTCCCACAAACCTATCTTATCTTCTCCTCTAACAAACCTAATCTAATCACTTGAATACAAAAATACAGAAAATAAAAAAGATAAATATCTAGCAAATCATAAATCTCCAACACTCTCCCTCAAGTTGATGAATAGATGTTCATCATTCCCAACTTGCCAAGAATAAATTCAAAGTTAGGCTTGGGTAGTATCTTTATGAAAACATCTACTTCCTGCATTTGAGTGGAAATGTGACATAATTCAATCCCGCCTTCTTCAACCTTGTGTTTGATAAAGCTCTTGTCAATTCTAATATGTTTCATTCGATCGTGTTGTATTGGATTATTCGCAATGCTTATGGCGGACTTGCTATAACTATAGAGCTTTGTAGGGGCTGAAATAGATATTTGCAGATCATCCATTAGTCTCTCTAGCCAAATAACTTCGCATATGCCTTGTGCAATGGCTCTAAATTTTGCTTCAGCACTACTCCTAGCCACCATCATATGCTTCTTACTTCTCCACGTGATTAAATTCCCCCACAGCTCTGTGCAAAACCCTGAAGTTGATTTGCTATCTTCCACGTTACCAGCCCAATCTACATCTGCAAAGGCTTCAATATTCCTCTTTCCATGTTTTCGAATCATCAATCCTCTACCTGGAGTTCCCTTGAGATATTTGAGGATGTGTCCCACGACATCTACATGTTGTTGAGTTGGGAATGCATAAACTGGCTAACAATACTGATTGCAAATGTCAGGCCTTGTGAGAGATAGATAGACGAGTCTTCCAACTAACCGTTGGTACCTTCCCTTGTCTACAGGAGGATTATTTTCATCTTGCTTCCACTTCTAGCCTTGTTGCAGAGGAGTCCCAACTAGTTTGCAACCTAATTTCCCGATTTCTCTTAGTAAATCAAGAGTATATTTCCGTTAAGAGATGAAAATACCATTATGGTTTCTTGCAATTTCCATACCGAGAAAATATCTCAAGTCCCGTAGATCTTTAACCTCAAATTTTGTTTTCAATTGCTTCCTGAGTTGCCGAATTTGGTATGTGTCATCACCGGTGATGATAATGTTATTTACATATACGATCAATATGGATCTTTTTCCTCCTCCTCCCATCTTGATGAAGACTGTATGGTCCACTTGCCCTTGCTTGTATCCAAGCTGAAAGAGTGTCATACTAAATTTTTTAAACCATGCTCGGGTTGATTGACCATACAGAGATTTTTTTAATTTACATACTTTCCCTTTCTCTTCTTCAGATTCGAATCCAGGAGGGATTCTCATGTATCCTCCTCTAAGTCACCATTTAGAAATGTGTTCTTTACATCAAGTTGATGGAGTTCCCAATCTAGGTTAGCTGCCAGAGATAAAAGAACTCGAATTGTGTTCAGCTTTGTCACCGGTGCAAATGTTTCCTCATAGTCAATCCTGTAGGTTTGAGTGAAGCCTTGAGCAACTAGTCGTGCCTTATACCTTTCAATGTCTCCATTGGCCTTAAACTTAATTGTGAATACCCATTTACTCCCAACAACTTTCTAGTTATCTGGCAGGTCTACAACTTCCCAAGTGCCATTCATATGTAATGCTCTCATTTCTTCCAAAAACTGCCTCCTTCCATAAGGGTTCTTTGAGTGCTTCATAGATATTGTTGGGTATCTCAACACTATCAACCTTAGTGGTGAATGCATCAAATTGTGGAGACAATGTTGAGTAAGCTAGGCAGTTAGAAATAGGATATTTTGTACATGATCTTACCCTTTTTCGAAGAGCGATAGGCAAATCCAAATCATCAACAACTGCTCCCTTATTAGTACTAGGAACCTGGCCCGGATCCAATGATTGGCCTTGTTGAGGATCTCTCGGTCTTTGCGAATAAACCAAGGTTGGTTTGTCTATAACTGGGTCTCCCCCCGGATTAGTTACTTAAAGTGTCGAATTAGGGCTAGTTTGATGAATTTGACAACTTTTAGTGGGAACTGGAAGAGAGATGGATGGATCGCTAGACCTATCTTCTTGGGATTTCTCCCCTTGGAGATAGAATGATTGGTTCTCAAAGAAGGTTACATCATAGGAAATAAGGAACTTTTGAGTGCTTGGAAAATAACATTTATACCCTTTTTGGGTAGGTGAAGAACCAACAAGTACACACTTGAGAGCTTTGGGCTCGAGTTTGCTTGGATTTGTTTGAGAGTTATGAACATAAACAGTACACCCAAACACCTTTGGTGGTAATGAATTGAGAATTTTTGTGTTTGGGAAGTCATCAAGGAGAATGCTCAAAGGAGTCTGAAATTTAAGTGTCTTGGAAGGGAGATGGTTTATGAGGTAAGATGCAGTTAGGATAGCTTCTCCCCAGTAGGAATGTGGGACTGAACTAGTAAACATCATAGAACGAGCGACTTCTAATAGGTGGCGATTTTTTCTTTTAGCCACTCCATTTTGTTGAGGAGTATAGACACATGAACTTTGATGGTGAATGCCATTGGTGGAGAGGTATTGAGTGAATTCTTGTGAAAAATACTCTCTCCCATTATCAGTTCGTAGAATTTGGACAGAATTCTTTGGAAAACAATTTGAACAAACATATGGAATTGTTGGAATACAACGCAAGCGTTAGATTTGTCTTTCATAAGATACACCCAACAAACTATGGAATGATCATCTATGAACGTAATAAACTATCGGGTTCCAATCAGTGTTGGAATCCTTGTTGGTGTTAGTGTTGTGTGCCCTAATGCTAGATTTGGATGACATCTAATCAGCTTGTAATTAATGCATTTATTGTATCTTTAAATATATTAATAAAAAGCAAGGTTTTTTTCATTCATATTTTTTTTAATCAATTATATGAATGAGTCCCTAGATCTTCTGTTTGAGAATCTTATTCTCAAGGTGTTGAGACTATGTGACAGAATTCTCTGGTAATAGAACTTCTTAAACTATTCATAATCCTTAGATTCTTTGGATGGGGACTCCAATTAATTGAATATGGACTAGCACAAGGGTTACTACATCATTTAGTATGTGATACTAATGGGAGGATGGTGTGTCACACGTCATATGACATGAGATGTCGCTAGTAGACCTGTGGGTGGTTGTTGGGGAACGATCAGTTGAATGTGACGCCGATGACTGACCACATGGCATGATGGATAATGGTCAAGTTGTCAAATTGAGATGGTGTTGTTGATCCTTGGACTTGAACTGGCACGGTTGTTTTGTGTATTAGCGTGCGAGATTTGCTAATGAGCCAAACCATCCAATTGGGAGGTGAGAACGTTCATCTATGTGATTCCGTGTTGTTAGTATATGGAGATAGGTATTAGGGATGTGATTTGTCACCCTCGTTGGTAATTGATGGGGTGAATGTCCTATGTGATCTACTGTTAGTGTGATGGGACAGTCCCTACCCAGGGCAGATTGAAAATTAGGAAAGGAGTTTCCTAAGGTGTCATCTAGTTACATAAACGAGATTTGACACATAATTACTGAGTTTGTGAATTTTTCACTCCATGACTCTCGCTCAGTCGGGACGTTAGGTGATGAAAGGATTATAGCACACGGTAATTATCAATTGTAATAGGTTCATTTGAAGTGAGACTTCACTGCCACCTATACTATCCTGAATTGCTACTAGGTGCTATTCAGGAACTCTTGGGTCATCATCGAGATTTGGAGAAGTTTCGGTAATGGGTCAAGGAGTTGACCGATACTGAAAGGGGTTTCGATATTATCTGATTGCTAGTAGGTAGTGGACCTAAAAAATCATACACCATATATTGTTGCATTTGGTATCGATATTGTGTGCTCAAAATGTCTTAAGGATTAGCTGGTCAAAAGTTGAATAACAAGCCTTAAAAGTCGACTCTTGGCTTTAGGAGGGTCGACTTTCAAGGACTTCGAAAGTCGACTCTTCCTTGCTGGAAGGTCAACTCTTGGAGGCAACAAGGGTTAACTCTTCCAGCTTCGAGGGTCGACTCTTGGCCCATTAGCTGCAAATAATTGGGTTGCCACGTCGCGTAAAATTGGAAAGGCTGGTGGGGGTGGGTAGAGGATTTGAAATTGGAATTGGAATTGGAGGAGGGAGAGATTAAATAAAAGAAATAGATGGTCTTCTGCTTCACTGCACAACAGTCTTCTTCTTATTCTGCTTTCTTTGTAAATTTTGCTACTGCTACCAGAAATTCATACATGTGAAAGTCACGCGAATAATTTTGAGACATGGGTATTGGTGATACGAGGAATCTTTGTGTCTAGCATGGGAAGAGGTGACTGGAATGGTACCAGACTACATACTAGGTGTAGACAAACTAGGACTACCACAGCTTGAGGTGGAATCAATCTCAGTACAGAAATAGTTTTTGTACTCCATCCTTACATCGGACAACAGATATGCATTTATTTATATTCATGTAATGAATATGTGTTGCGTAAATACTTAAGCTAATGCGTGTATCTAATATATGATAAAAAAATTATTTTTTGTTTGTATTGCCATATATGTGATTTCCTTCAGTTGGTTCCCAGATATCACTATGAACTAGATGAAAAGCCTTTGAAGGTTTGTACAAGTGGGAAATATAAGTACTCTGGCATTGTTTTGCAAGGACACATTCTTCACAATGGAAGGAAACATTCTTTTTATTGATAAACAAATGGGGATACAATGCCTTTATATAAGAAAAGCTTGGATGACCTAGACTTTTGTGCCATAACATGACATCAGAACTAGACACTACTGATAAGGACAAATTATAGGGTAACTGATCTCTAGAGGAAGTACCGGTTACTAAGAGGTAGTAGAGATCATCCTTCTCCTCAGCATTGCCAATCATCTTCCCCGAAGACTTATCCCAACATTCACAATGAGACAGAAAAAATGTCATTATACAATTCATATTTTTTGTCAGCTTACTAACAGATAATAAATTGTATGTAAGCTTTGGCACATATAACACAGATTTCAACACCAGATTTGATACACAAACCGTCCCTTGTCCTATTGCTGGTGATATCTTCCCATCAGCCACCCACACATGAATTTCACAGCTATTTTTCTCATAAGTCTCAAACATATTTAAGGATCCAATCATATGATCTGAGGCCCTTGTATCAATTATCCAACATTGGCTTGATAAGGATTTTGAGAGCAGTGAATGGCTTATGTTATCTCGTTGTGTCACAGCTGCAGTTGGATTTTGTGAGGATGTGGGATCAGACAGGGGAAAGAGCCCTGTTTGGTTCAGCAAGTTTTGCAGAAATTCAATCTGCTTGGCTGAAAGATTGAGACTGTCAGTCTGCTGTCTGATTCCGCTACCTGTGCTGCATGGTGATTCCCCCTTTGTTTCTTAGCTTCCAATCTGAAGGCCTTCCATGGATCTCCTAGCATGTCTCTCGGGTGTGGCAAGATTTGTTGCAGTGATCACACCATGGCTTTCCTTTTAGCTGCTGCTGTTCACAGTTTTGTATTGCTGATCTTTTCTCACATTTATTCACAACTAGAGCAGAATTTTGGGTGATTTGTTCCGAGTTACAGGGGTTGCGCATAACTCTCTTTCTACTCTCCTCCCTCTGAACTTCTACAAATGCCTCTCGGATGGATGGAAAAGGCTTGGATCCAAGTAAACATCCCCATACTTCATCTAAATTTGCATTGAGTCAGTGGAGGAAATCAAAGACCCGTTCTTTCTCCAATAACTTCTTGTATTTTTCTGCATTGATCTGGCAGCTCCACTTGATTTCATAGAAGAGATCTATCTCCTGCCAAAGTTCCATGAGTGTATTGTAATATTCAGTTACAATTATGGTGCCTTGATGGGTATTTTGAATTTTGGACCTGACTTCAAAGCACTGAGAGGTGTTTTCTTCATCCGAGTAGACCTCTTATGCAGCTTCCCATATCTCTTTTGCCGTTTTGCAGAACAAATAGGTTCTGCCTATGCTCGACTCCATGGTATTGATAAGCCAAGCCATCACGATTGAGTTTTTGGCCTCCCATGCTCCATAGTTTGATGTTGTCTCCGATGGTAGTAAGATCGCCCTTGTTAGATGTCTAGCCTTTCCTCTTCTTCTGATCACAAGCATTGCTGACTGCGACCATTCTCGGTAATTCACTTTGTTGAGCTTATGGTGAGTGATTTGCAAAGATAGGTTTTCGATTGAGGGTGATGGTGATTGGGTTGTAGGATTAACAGGTTGGGTGGTGGTGATTGTGGTGGACGATTCTACTGAAGTCAGCTGGTTTTTGGCCATGTTTGTATCAGTGTTATTAAAGGCGTGCCTAAGCGCAAGGCGCACCAAGGTGCACCCTGGGTGCCTGAAAGCATTCCAGGCGAGCGCAGACCAAAAGGTGCGGCAAGGTGCGCCTCAGCCCAAGGCGTGCCTTCGGCTACGCCTTGGGTTGTTTTTCAAGGTTTTATTTAATTGTTTGTTACTTTATTTAATTTTTTACTATTTAGGGTTTAAATTTATTGCTTCAACTACAAATTTGACAATAAGTAAAAAGGCTACTACTTCAAATACTCCAATTGAATTTGAACTAGATGAATATGGATAGGGAGAATTGAACAAATTCAAGGCATGCAATAACAAAATGCAACATTAAGTCATCACCAAAATAACACCCCCATACTTGCAACCATCTTTCTTAGGCTTTTATATATCACCAATGATCTCCTGATGCAAAAAGTGGACAAAAAGGGAAAAAGAAAATTATATTCTCATAGGCCCAAGTTAAATAGTGGCTTTTCTTTAGTTTCCCATCTTCCTTGATTGTGTTTCATTTACTTCAACAATGTTTTGTTAAAGCTATTCAAGTCTCGATTTTCTTAAGATTATATTATTCCAGTAATAAAAAGTCAAATTACACTTAATATCCAATGATCAACATTCTATTGGCGTGATCAATATTTATAGACACCATAGAGGCTGAGTTTTCATTATACAAAGAAAGATGCAAATTCAAGTCTAGTATATTTCCTACCAAAAAAATGTATGAAACTATCATCACACTTCTAAACCATAGAAATCATCCAACAAGAGGAGTAGATGATGTGGAAGAAGATATTAGAGATGATGCTTCTAATGATGAAAATATAGAAATGTTTGATCTTGATAATGAGGATGATTTTTAGATTATTTAAAATACATAATTAGTTAATCTTGATTAAGATTTAAGACCTATAAATTTTTTTAAGATTTAATTTAAGTTGACTTAAAAACTTTTAGATTACATATTTTGGCATTTTTTATTATTCTTTTTCATTAGTATAGGTTGAATTTTTTAATTTTCTTGATAACATACTTGTAAATATGTCATTAGGAGTTAAGACTTATTTTCTATCTTATTTTTCAACTAGGATATATATTTTTCTTTTTTTTTAGTAAGCATGCACCTAGTTCTATCAGGCGCGCGCCTCGCCTTGCGCCTCAGGCTCCACCACCCTTTTGCACGTTAGTGCGTCTTGAGCCTTTAATAACACTGGTTTTGATGGGTTTTAACAACTTAGGGCTACTAGAACCGATAGCTCTGATACCATGAAACAAGAGATATTCAAGAATGAATTCTTCTCCCTTGATTTTTTCATTTGAGTTGATCACATGTATATATACAGGTTTGACAGCTATCTCCTAAGAATTCAAAACAAGGAAAAATCTATCTCCTATAATCAAGGAGATTCTTATTTCTTATATCCTTTGGACAAACCTATCTTATCTTCTCCTCTAACAAACCTAATCTAATCACTTGAATACAAAAAATAAAAGAGATAAATATCTAGCAAATCATAAATCTCCAACAATTTTCTTTGTCCAATCTAATACTATTCATATTTTGTATACAACCAAAATCACTAACTATTCTCTCAAGTAATGTGAGAATTATCCAAATAGTATCCACTGCCCCCCGCCCCTCGCACACAGACAAAGAAAAAAGAACAAATTACTAAATACACTTGTTTACATTTAAAAGTATGAGGAAAGTCTACAGGTGTTAAGAGTTTATTGCTTATTTGTCAAAAAGCTCATTAAGTTGCAAAGAAACTGAATATAAAGTTTACATAATTCACACTGTATTTATTTTTGTTGAAAAATTAATGGATATTTTTCTTTTGCTTGTGTTGTTTGGATCTTAGATTATATGTTTTATGTGTTTATATGAAATAACTTATGCTTTACATAGTAAGAAGTGTAAATGAAAATCTTATGATGTGTTTTATAATTAATTCTCTACTTTCTAAACTTATAATATGGTTCTAATTTGTTTAACTTATGGGAACAAAAGATCTAATGATGGGGACAAATATCTCCCGAGTGTTTTTAGATCTCCAGTTCAAATGATAACAATAATAAAAAAAAATAAAAACAGTAGGACACTTTTTTGGACGAGTGTCCAACAAACATTTGGAAGCATTCAAATATTAGTGTCTAACATGGTGTCCTATAGATCTAACCTTGTAAATGTTTTGTGTGAGAGCCTTGATTTTTTTTTTTTCTCATTAACTATAAGCTTCTTTTTCTTTAAGTATTGGTGAAAGTTAAAGGCTCTAAGTGTCTAATTTAGATAAGGATATTAATGGTATGGCAATAATTTACCACAATCCTATTGTGACATCCAACTCCTAAATGTGTCATATTATCACAACAGATGCCAGTGGCCTACTTCATTATTTCTTTTACTTTTTGATTTAACTTCTAAAAAATTTGAAGTCTAGCCACACTGTGGCATGGTAGTGTGGAAACACCTTTGTTTGTCATTTGAATATTCTCCACTTTGATAACCCAGTCCATTAGATTAGCACAGTTCTCTATTTCTGACAAGTAATTTTCTTGTCCAGGAAGCTGCAGAAAGAGAGAGAGTTGTGACTGATCCTAAGGCCATAGTTCCTGCAGCATTTGTTTCCTTCAAAACCAGATGGGGAGCAGCTGTGTGTGCTCAAACTCAACAATCAAGTAATCCTACCATTTGGCTGACTGAATGGGCTCCTGAACCACGTGATGTTTATTGGGATAATCTTGCAATTCCATATGTTGAACTCACCATTCGAAGGCTGCTCATGGCTGTTGGTCTGTTCTTCTTGTTATTCTTTTTTATGATCCCTATAGCAATTGTTCAGTCTGTGGCCAATATCAACAGCATTGGGAAGGTTTTACCTTTTCTGAAGCCATTAATAGAAAAGTAAGCCAACGTACCATTTGATTACTTCATGTTTTCCTTTTAACCATTATAGTTCTCAAAACCTACTCATTTGTTAATAGCATTGTGTTTTTTTCCCCCTGATAGGTAACATAAATGAGAATGGAGTTTCCTTTCAGGGAAACATGATCTAAGTCCTCCCGATGTTCCCTAAGGGAAAATTTTCAAGTTACTAGAGAAACTAAGAAGTGAAAGTTTATATTTTTAATTACTCAAGAAACAAATTTTTTTTTATGAAGACTTTAGAAACCATCCTTGGCTGTTTTACCTAAAAAATTCGGCATACCCAATTGGCAACAAACACCCCCCCCCCCCCACCACACACACACACACACACACACACACATAAAAAAAATTAATTAAGGAAGAAGTGATGGTTTTAAATAGAGCATACACACCTCCAGTGGGTAACTGTATTCATGGATTTTTCACTAGAGCATGAGAAGGCTGGCAGTTCATGAAATACAAAAGAAAATGGATAAGGAGGACCAGAATTTAAATTCGTTTAAGAAGGCTACTTTGCTTTGAAGTTTGTAGGGATTGCAATTTTCTTACTATTAGGCTCTACTAGTATCTCAGGTATTAAACCAGAACCTTAGATATTGTGTTCCAGCTTTTATCTATTCAACATGTAGCTCTGCTTTTTTCAGTTAGAGTAGGTGAGGGTGAAAGTTTAAGAATCTTAATATTGGAAATTTCTGTTACAGGAAAGCAGTCAACTCTTTCATTGAAGGTTTTCTTCCTGGGATTGTTTTAAAGATATTCCTTATTCTTCTTCCGACAATTCTCATGATGATGTCTAGAATAGAAGGATTCACGTCACTCTCATCTTTGGATAGAAGATCAGCTGCAAAGTATCATTTGTTCTTGCTTATCAGTGTTTTTCTTGGAAGCATAATTACTGGAACAGCGCTACAGCAGCTTCATACGTTTTTGAATCAGGCTCCAACAGAGTATGTGGATTATTTGACTATATAAGAATAATAGGTTAAATAAGTTACGCGTTGGTTTACTATTTTGAAAAAGCATTGATATAACATTTTTTCATGGTAAATGTTGGTCTGAACTGTGTTTAGTTGAACTTTTGAGGGTCAATTGTTCTACTTTCTTGGAGACCTCAAATCTCAAACCTCGGTTTACAAATTGGCGAGGTGAATGAATGAGTTGTTTGTGTCTTTTCCTTGTTACCTTTCCTTTTCAATAAATAAATCAATTATACAGCACAACTTGGTGAGGTGAACCCTGTATGACCAACGTATACAGAAAGCATCAAACTCAACCTATATCCTTCCGTGAAGCTCTCTCATATTGTTTTGTATGTTTTTAACAGGAGTGACGATAAAAACTTTCAAGCAACCATTTGTGCTGTTCCTGTTTTTCTCTATGGTCTTTAGTACTTGTCATTTTCATTCCTGAAACTACAGAATTCTAGATCTTAATTATGTATGAAACAGGAATGACATCAATCTTTAATGAATTAATATGCGCACTATTTGGAGAATGTTGGAACCTTAAGTCTATTTGTGATTTATTCCCATATGTATGCTTGCAAAAAGGCTGCCCCTCTTGAGTCTATTTGAGATTTTATTCTTTTGTAATGTGCTTGTAAAAAGTGTGTCCCGAGTGCATGAGGGCCCCAACTTGGCAAGGGTTGGAGGAGGATCATTTCTGTACACAACCTTCCCCTTTCTCCCTCCTCATATGTATATTTGTATTAGGATAAAATTTACTGGACTCACTGTATTTCCTTATTATATCCCCTTTTAGTACTTGTGCATTTTTCAGTTCTAAAGAGATAGATAAACATCTACTATTGTGCTCCCCATGTAGGATTCCAAAAATTGTTGGTGTGTCAATCCCAATGAAGGCCACATTCTTCATTACTTATATAATGGTTGATGGATGGGCGGGAATTGCTGCAGAGATTGTTAGATTGGTTCCTCTGGTAGTGTTCCACCTAAAGAATACGTTCTTGGTCAAGACAGACCAAGACAGGGAGCAGGCAATGGATCCAGGTTCATTGGACTTCTCTACGTCTGAGCCTCGCATACAGCTCTATTTCTTGCTGGGACTTGTGTATTCGGTGATCACGCCAATACTTCTTCCTTTCATCATTGTCTTCTTTGCCTTCGCCTATGTGGTCTTTCGCCATCAGGTACGTCACTACTGACATTGGTTATGCATGCTTTAAACTTGAACTCTGGAGATAATTTTGAATTATGGAACTCCTCCTTGTTGCAAGATGATCAATGTCTATGGCCAAAAGTATGAGAGTGGAGCAGCGTTCTGGCCTGATGTTCATCGTCGTATAGTTATTGGTTTGGTAATATCACAACTTGTATTGATGGGATTGCTAAGCACAAAAGGAGATGAACAATCAACACCATTCCTCATTCCGCTCCCTATTTTGACCATTTTCTTCTATCAATTTTGCAAGGGGCTCTTTGAGTCGGCATTCGTTAAATTCCCACTACAGGTGAGTGCAGATATTTTCTTCTTCCAAGCTATGTTTCACAGATCATTGACTGACCATGTATGTGCATCTTGCATAATAATGCTTAGATAAATTAATAACAAATAATATCAGGTTCAAATTTGAGTTTTTTCTTGTAAGCTTCTAATATTATGGTCAGTCCACACCCCAAAGCAGTGGCCTTCTTTAGCAAAGCACACAATCTGCTTAAATTGCATGACACTGGTATTTGATGATGAAACAATTTTGGGAAGTACCACTGCAATGTCTGTTTCTGATTACAAATTCCTCTCTTCAAAACATTTTCAGATATTGCCAATCTTTTCAATGTCACTGATCCAACAGAAATATTTCGATTGCTGCTCATACTCTCTCTTAGGTCAACAGTGTCTTTATCGATATGTTTCTCAGGATGCAATGGTGAAGGATACATTAGAACGGGCCACAGAACCGAACCTAAACCTGAAGGCCTATCTCAGGGATGCTTACATACACCCAGTTTTCAAGGGCTGTGGCTTTGAGCAACCAGCAGCAGCATCAGCACTGGATCATGAAGAGAGCCCACTTGTGCCCACCAAAAGGAGCTCGGAAAAGGGTAGTAACTGTGGTTCTACTGGCAATTCTCATACGGCATTTCAGATTCTGTGAGATGGAAGAAGAAGTCACCGTTCTTAGAATGATCTCACAGTATGGTTTGATTCTTTCTCTTCACTTCTTTCTTGAACTTGGGAGTGAAAACTGCCTTTCTACTGTCCACACAGATGCACCACCATTAAAGGGGATAAGACAGTTGCTCAGCTCTCTCAACCACATTGTATAGGCTTTGATATGTGTCAATGCCCAGGCCCCAAATTATCCAGATTGCATCAATTTTAGCTTTAATACGTGTCAAGTGTATACACATCTTAAATATATGATAATGGTTCATTTTTTATAAATTTAAAAATAAAAATAGAGTTTATTCTCATCAGTGCCATGTATTAAGGATATATATACACACACACGCGATATCACATGATTGATCTATGATAATAGGATCTGTTTGTGCTTGGTATTGTTGTTTTGTGTTGTATTTTATTGGGTCAAATCTATATTTATATCTTTGTATTTTCACTTTTTTTTTTCGTATGATCACAAATTTTTTGTTGCTTTGATTACATATTTTAATTTGTATTTTCGAATCAATTTAACTTTTGTACTTTGACTCTTTTTTTGTGTAGTAATCTAAATTTTTCATCATTTCGATTACACATTTGAATTTATATTTTTGAATCAATTTAATCTCTATTCTTTGACGTGAACAAAATGTGACATATACTTTACCATCTCATTTTATATATTTTTTTACACATGAAAGTAAATGATTAAATTGATTTGAAAATACAAATTCAAGGGTGTAATCAAAATAATAAAAAATTTAAATTGTCACACGAAAAAAATAATCAAAGTTCAAGTTAAATTGTTTACACTTTGCTATTTTTTATTTTTTCAATTATTTTGGTTTTGTTGGTTTGACAAACTATTTGGTCTATTTGGTTCGATTTTTAAAATATATTTAGTCTATTTAGTTTGAATAATTCGGTTGGTTTGATAATTAAATCAACTAAATAGTCATCCCTAAAAAGTACATTGGCTATTATAATTAAAATATTGATTATATTTTATTTTAATTTAAAATATCAATTAATTGAGTAATTTTTTAAATGCATAAGAAATATTTGGTTTTCATATCAAAGTGAAATAATTATTTCAAAAGTAAAAATATAATTATGCATTGGGCATTCTCATATAATTTGACATGTCAAATGCATAGGCCATTTATTAAGTCTCACATTACTCATGGAAAATTTGAAGAGTTCTAAATACACAAATCATCTTTAATCTGAATTGTTCTACACTCTTTAAATTTTACGATTTATCTAGATTTGACTTAGGTATATGGATAAGTTTGTTGCAAATCGAAACTTAGGGCCTAACCCCTGGGTAGACACTATTGTAAAAAAATTAAATTTAACTAGGATAATATGTATATTAACAATAAAACAAAGTACAATTGTATATGAAGGGAGATTTGGAAAAAAAATATAGAACTAGATTGAAGTGAGATATGTCAAATCAAATCTCTTTAAGACAAATTGAGCCCCCCTCAATGGTGCTAAAGTATCAATAGACGTTTGTCTCTCAAGATACAACACTTTTTCCAATAATTATTACAACAGTATACTAATTTTGATGGACGAAATTAGGAGTGAGCATTCGGTTATAATTGAACCGAACCGCCCGATTTTAGCTAACCGAACAGAACCGATATTAAACAAATAACCGAATCAAACTACTATACTAACCGAAGTAACCGAAACCGAACTAATCGATTTTAAATTTAAACTAACCGAACCAAAAATCAAACCGAAAATCTACCCAAAAACTGACTACCATATGATCGAACATATAGGAGGAATGCATGGGGTTGGACACAAAATAAGATTAAAGGAACATGATAAGAGAAACAAAAACAAGAAAAAATGGTAGCTCAAGATTGTACCGATGGCCGATGAAGAAGCACAAATCTGGAGATGAAACTAACCTCAAGGTTGTAGCGAGGAAGAAGAATAGCAGTTAGTTGCTCGATCTAGAGATGAACGCCAAGCAGCAGATCTGGAGTGAGCGTTAGGAACATAGGGTTTCAAGGTGAGGCGGCCTCTCAGTTGGGAGTCCGGATTCAGATGCAGAGGTCGATGGTGGCGTCGGCGTCGGCAACTCGAAGGGAGACAAAGGGCCGAAGACGAAGGGCCAACCAGTCGGCCCTCCGTCTCCGACTCTTCGACCTCTCTGACCTTTCCTTCTTCGTCTCTTTGACCTTCGTCTTCGTTTTCGAGGGACAGTGGTCCGACCTTCGTCTTTGTCTTCGAGGGATAGTGGCGGTGACGGCAACCGTGGATGGCGGTGGGGGGTGACCGACAGAAAAGAAGAAGGAGATTTCTCTTTTGTAAGGGCGGGTATGGCTGAAATAAAAGAAGAAGATGAATTAACCGTGAGGGGGGGTGGGTTTGGGATTTTGGGGGATCGTGCTAGGTGGGTGGGTTTGCTGGTGGGCGCTCGGGGAGGGGTGCGACGGTTCGATTTTTTTGATTAATTCGGTTTTTTCGGTTAATTCGTAACATAACCGAACGGATAAAATTAACCGATTTTTTTTTTTAAATTAACCAAACCGATAAATAATCTTTTAATAACCGAACCGAACTGACCGGTTCCGTTCGATTAGTTCGGTCTAACCGAACTAATGCACACCCCTAGACGAAATCAAACTTGATAGTACTCTTTTTGTTGACTAGAGGAAAGAAATTAGAATCCCAGGTACTTGACAATAATTGAATTTTATAGAAAGAAAGTATATTGGAGGAGCAAAGAAATAAATCAATTTACTTGAATTGATTTTTTGGACGGAGAAAATCTATTATAAGAGGTCCTATTTATAGTTTTTAAAGTGTCTAATTGTGAAACGTCATGTTGTTTGACCCATTCTCAAAAGGTTATGTTGCTTGGCTCAATTTAATCTTGATTTTCAAATCGCATCCTTTCATATTTGGACACGACTTAACAGTCCAAATTACACCATCTGATAGACATACATGTCTTTTCCCTTACACATTTTACATCCAAATAGACATATCCATTCACCTGAATAGACATATTCACCCATCTGCGCCCTATGTGAACAGTTGCGTCTAATCTTGAAGACTTTTTTAATTTACATATTTAAGACTCATTAATTCTAATAGATATAGATGATTGTATAGTGACGTACGAAAGTAGAATTAAACCCTCAATCTCATTATATCTCAAATTCTTAAACACATGCGATGACTCGTCTCGATAACCTTTAACCCACTAGTCTAGCATAATGAGGCAAAGTTGGCAAACTATGAGCTCTACCTTTGATCCATTAGGCTAATTACTCGAATCAAATAAATTGAATCAGAATTTATTTATAATTTTTTTAAAATAGTCTTAAAATATAATTATAAATATAAATTTCTAAAAATTTAAATATTTTGTTCCTTAACATTATTAGTTAACAATGTATTGATGTAAATACAATAATTTATAGCATTGCTATACCTATAAATATAGCAGTATGTATATTTTAATTATTTTATCATATATATATATATATGTGTGTGTGTGTAGATTTTATAGGACTGAATTGAGCTAAATGGGTTCAATTCGTATCCATCCTTATATAGTCCCATCTTTAATATAAATTTTTATCAATTTTAATTTCAATATAATCTAATTTAGACCAGTTCGTATCAATTGAACACCCATAATTAACATATAACCTAATTATCAAATTTTGAACTCCTATGTATTTAGGGGGCAAGAAAAATTTTAATTAAACTAAAATAATCGAATTGAATCGATTAAAATTGTCGATTTGATTCGATATAAGTTTTATGTTGATTCAGTTCAATTTTTAAATTTGACAATTTTAATTATTTTGAATTAGTTCGATCACTGTATTAAAAAAAAATCAAAATAATTGAACCAAACAAAATTATCGGTTGAGTTCAGTTTAAGATATAAGTCAATTAGATTCAATTTTTAAATTTGATAATTTAGCTTATATCAGTTCGACTTAGTTTTTATATTAAAAAAATTAAAATTATTTAACTGATCGGAATGTTAAAAATAACGAATTTTTTAATTTTTTAGTCAAGTCCATTTTTCATATTTTTTTTATTTTTTAGTTGTTCGATTTAAAAATTTATTCGATCAATTTCGTATACAACGTTATCGAATCGACCGAATGTTCTTTAATGGTATTAAATAACATTAAAATTAAAATTTCTAAAAAAATTAATTTTCAAAAATAAAAAATCCAGATTGGACGTTGGCCGTGACGTCGGTGTCAGAAGATCATCTCCTTCTCCCATCTCAAAGCAATCATCGCATCCAAATTTCACAGAACGAATTCTCCAGAACTCATCGGTTCTCTCTCGATTCGGCTTTCTTCCATCTTCCCACTCTGCTCTTTAGATTGTTCGAGCGGCTTTCTGCCAGTATCTCCTGTGTCTTCTCGCCGAATCATCGCAAGGATGCTCGAGCTGGAAGCATTTCGAGAAACTTAGGATGAAGTAAGTGCGCAGTGCCTTTCACTTGATTGTGATCATCTTTTAGTTTCTTGGGTCGCGGCTCCCGGTCCATTTTGGTTCTAATCTACTGCTTCACGAGAGAAATTCGTATTTTCCGTTTCTTTTCTCAAGTGCGTCTTGCTTGTTTGATGTTTGTGATTGTGAAGTTCATTTGATTGAATTTGGCCGTGGTCGTATTGGTTTCTTGGGCTACAGAGGAATTTGAATTCTCTGTTTGTTTTCTCAAGTGGTTCTTGCGTGATTCTGATGTTCGTGAAGTTCTTTCCGATTGAATTATGTTGTCGTTATTGATCCCTGCTAGGTTTTCTCTGATGGGAATTGTGAAAATGTTATATTGACCGAGCTGCTAGGTTTTGGATTTTCTTACATTAGAGTTGGTGTTTGTCAGTGGTTTGCCATGTTCTTTTCATAATGGGACAGGGGATATTGAAATTCTATTACATTCTTGGTGCATACAGGCATATTACTGAAATTGAACAAATTCATTGCAGCGTAGTGTATATTGCATGAGTTTCAGTCTGTTTGACTATTCATTGAAATAATTGCATTTCAGGTTTCAATAATAAATAAGAGGCTCTATTGAAAATATTTTTACTAGAACAGTATGTATCTTCTGGCAATTTTGTCTAGTTTAGTGCTTGTATAAATGTCTTGATGTCTCGATGCCTACTAGTGCAGTAGTCTTATGTTGCACCAATCAGAATGGATCTGCTAGTGCAGGTTCACATATATCCCTGAATAAAGCTCGGGCCTGCTTGATTAGCTTCAGAATGGAACTGCGAGTGCAGGTTCACATATCTCCCTGAATAAAGCTCGGGCCTGCTTGATTAGCTTCCTCTCCTATAAACCATGTAATTCTGTATCAAGACTAATAGGTCCGTATTTCACCATGAGGTCCATAATCTTTTGTAACCAGGATTTCTAGCAGTCAATATTGGTCAATTTTCTGCTAGCAATTTTGTACTTGCATTATGTTGTGATGATTTTCTTTGGAGACAATTCCATCAGTAAACTAATTATCTCCATCTCTCTCTCTCTCTCTGGGACAGATACACATTGTGAATCATCTAGGAAATCTTGTAAAAACCTGAACTTTGTTTTTCTGCCATCTGAGTTGGTTTCCATCTGGAGTGCCACATGGCAACTTTTTCACTACCATTCACAATACAATCTCATTTTATCAACTGTGGGGCCACCAAATCACCGAAGTTGATAGCTACCAGTCACCATGTTTATGGACAGAGAGTGGCACACAGCTTAGAGAAAATGACCACTGAAAGAAGCCTCAATCATGGAGAAGTTACAAAATATGCAACAAAAGATTCTTTCAGGAACCATATTGTGAAAGTATATGCCACATCAGAGGTCTCTGTTGTCCAAACTGAACAAAGATCTTCCATTTACTTATTTAGGACAGAAGTTGGTGGTCATGTGAAGGTATTTGTTGGAAAGAAGAATCTCAAATACAGCGTGAGTGTTGAAGTTTCATCCTTGCCACTAAGTGGTAGTGAGAATAAGGTGGTAATGAGTTGGGGTATCTTTAAATCTGACTCATCACATTTTATGCCTTTGAACTTTGAAAATTCAACTCCCGATTCCAGATCCAAGGCAGTTGAGACTCCATTTGCTCAAAAATCACTAGACAGTCTTGCAGTTCAGTTGGATTTTGAAGCGAGCATGGTGCCCTTCTATCTGTCATTCCTGCTAAAGTCTCATCCTGATGGAGATTCAAGAAGTTTAGTTATCAGAAGCCATAGGAATGCAAGTTTCTGTGTGCCAGTTGGTCTTGGTTCTGGACTTCCTGCTCCACTGGGTCTTTCCTTTGCAGCTGATGGTTCAATGAATTTTGCTCTCTTCTCACGAAGTGCTGAAGGTGTGGTTTTGTGTTTGTATGATGACACCAAGGTGGACCAACCTGCATTACAGATTGATCTAGATCCATATCTCAACAAATCAGGTGACATTTGGCATGCCTCAATGGACAGTGCGCTACCCTTTGTCAGCTATGGCTATCAATGCAAGGGAGGCATTCATGGCAAAGGTAACAAGTTGCAAACCGAACGTATTCTGTTAGATCCATATGCTAAGATCATTGGGAATGCTAATTCCGGTGTGCTTGCAAAAATTCTTGGAAAATTGATCAAGAAACCCGCTTTTGATTGGAGTGGGGATGTTCATCCTTGTACACCAATGGAGAAACTAGTAGTTTATCGAGTAAATGTGGCACATTTTACCAAACACAAGTCGAGTAAGTTGCCCAATGATATTGCGGGAACTTTTTCTGGCATTGCTGAAAAGTTGCACCATTTCAAAGATCTCGGGGTAAATGCTGTCTTACTGGAACCAGTGTTCCCCTTTGATGAGGAGAAGGGGCCTTATTTCCCTTTCCATTTCTTTTCAGCAACAAACCTATATGGACCTTCTGGTGACCCAGCAGCCACTATTAATTCAATGAAAGAGATGGTGAAGACATTGCATGCCAACGGAATAGAGGTTCTCCTGGAGGTTGTGTATACCCACACTGCCAAAGGTGTTGCATTGAGAGAAATTGATAATTCATCCTATTATTTTGGTGGTGAAGATGAAGGTTTGGGAGCCAGGGATGCTTTAAATTGTAACTACCCTATTGTTCAACAGATGATTTTAGATAGCCTTTGTCACTGGGTGACTGAGTTTCATGTGGATGGCTTTTGTTTCATCAATGCTCCAATGCTGTTGAAAGGATTTCATGGTGAATATCTGTCTCGCCCTCCTTTGGTTGAAGCAATTGCTTTTGATCCATTGCTTGCGAAGGCCAAGATAATTGCGGATTTGTGGGACCCACATGACATGGTATCGGAAGAAATCCCTTTTCCTCATTGGAAGAGATGGGCAGAAATAAATACAAAGTTTTGTGATGATGTAAGAAAGTTTTTGAGGGGTGAGAGTCTTATTAGTGCCCTTGCTACACGACTTTGTGGGAGTGGGGATGTCTTCTCAAATGGGAGAGGACCAGCATTCTCTTTCAATTTCATTGCAAGAAACTTTGGGGTCCCTCTTGTCGACTTGGTCAGCTTCAGTAGCACTGAGTTGGCCTCGCAACTAAGTTGGAACTGTGGGGAAGAAGGTCCAACCAATAAATCTGTTGTCCTCGAGACACGGCTCAAGCAAATTCGCAATTTTCTCTTCATTTTGTTTGTCTCACTGGGGGTTCCTGTCCTTAACATGGGAGATGAATGCGGGCAGTCTTCTGGGGGCTCCCCTTCATATGGTGACAGAAAGCCCTTAGACTGGAATGCTTTGAGCACCGGATTTGGGATTCAGACCACAAAGTTCATTTCATTCCTGAGCTCTCTGAGGATGAGACGAAGTGATCTTCTTCAGAAGAGGAACTTCTCGGGAAAAGACAATATCGAATGGCATGGAAGTGACCAGTCCCCACCAAAATGGGAAGACCCGTCAAGCAGATTCCTAGCCATGACATTGAAAGTTGACAAAGATGGGAGTGACTCGAGCTCTGAGTTATCTGGTTTAAAGGGTGGTGATCTGTTTGTTGCATTCAATGCTGCTGATCACTCAGAGAGAGTGATTCTACCTCCACCTCCGGCGGAGATGGCATGGGTCCGTTTGGTTGACACAGCCCTTCCTTTTCCAGGATTCTTTTCCGAAGATGGTGACCCTGCCCTTGAACAGGAGGAGTCTGGGTATGAGATGAAGTCTCACAGTTGTGTCCTGCTTGAAGCCAGGAGAGCCTAATAAGAGGTTGAAGCATTTTCCCTTGCTTGTCTCTCACCCCTAACCCCAACCAAAAGAAGGGGAAAACATGAAGAAAAAGAATGGGAAGAGTGGTACATTAGGATGTGGAGGCTTGCAGCAAATAAGATTTGGAAGGTTGGTGTACTAAGCATGTGTGCTTTGTCAGTTCTTTTGTTTGAATAAGAGCTTCTGTATATATTCCAGATTTCAAGCTTAATTAGCCATTCCAGCATTAATTAATTTTTCTTTTGTAAAGTTCTAGAGAAATATAATCCTATCGATCCCAGCCAGCCAAAGTACATTATGGTAATGTGATGTGAAGACTTTGCAAACAAATAAAAATAGTTCAAACTTATATTTCTGCACTTGTACTTTCATATTTTTTCGTGCGGCTATTATAATTTTTTGTTATTTTGATTACATTCCTGAATCTACATTTTTGAATTAATTTAATTTGTGTACTTTAAATTCTTTTTTGTGTAATAATTCAAATTTTTTATTATTTTGATTATATCTTTATATTTGTATTTTTGAATTAATTTAACTCTTATACTTTGACGTGAATAAAATGTGACATGTATTTTGTTATCTCATTTTATTTTTTTTATATAAAAATATAAGAATTAAATTGATTAAAAAACATAAATATAGGGGGTGTAATCAAAATGATTAAAAGTTAATGTTGTTATATAAGAAAAAAATGTCAAATTATAAAGGTTAAATTAATTTAAAAATTGAGTTGATAAAATTAATTGAAATAATAAAAAATTTAAATAATCATAAAAAAACTGTAAAAATAAAGAGATGGAAAATATAAATTTAGCCAATAAAAATAATTACTTGTTAGATTTAAGAAGAGAGAGTAAGACCTGGTGGAAGGAGCTGACATACGGTGTAATGAGAGTGCAGTACAATCTAAAGGGAGTTAGGGTGGTGTACCCTAAAAGAATTGCGATGCAATGTAAAGGGGGACAGGTACCGCCTACAGTGGTCCCTTGGGTACCCTATAGAAAAAGAATTATGAAAAACTATGTCAACGTTTTTGGAAGCAAAATGTGATCAAATGAATGTCAGATACCAATGATGTCCTAAAAGTTGTATTGAAGGGCTTTGATGGATGTAAGTAGTCCAATTGTACTGCCACATGTGCCAAAAAATTGTCCTACAGCCAACTCTCCATGATAGATGTGAAAAAGATAAATTTATTTATTTTTCTTTGTAATTTCATTTTTTTTTATGATCATTAAAATTTTTTGTTTTGTTAATTATAATGCTAGACTTTTATTTTTCACTCATTTAATTTTTATATTTAATTTTTTTATGTACTAACTTAAATTTTTTATTATTTAAATTATATCTCTAAACTTTTATTTTTAAGTCAATTTAACTCTTATTTTTTATATGAACAAGATGTAACATATATTTTATTATTTTATTTTCTTATATATAAAAATATAACACTAACAATATAATTAAAATAAAAAATTTAAATTATCATACAAAAAAGACTCAAAATATAAAAATTAAACTCAAAATTAAGTTTAAGAGTGTAATTAAAATAATTATAAAAAAATTAAAAATATATAGACAAAAATATAAATTTGACAAATGTCAATCTTTAAGTTGAAAGTCAACCAGCTTACACTGGATAGCTTATAAGTATCCTTTAAACATTTTACAGTCCCAAATAAACAATCCCCAAGAAAAGAATTACCTGAAGATGAAATTGTAACCAATTGAAAGGTATTAACGGCAAAATTTAACAAATTATTCTTCTGAAGCAGTAATTTAAAGAAAAGCCCTATCGAAACAACCTTTTTTTATTTTTGGCAAGTCCTATCGAAACAACTTTCAATATGAAAGCCTACAGACCTAGCAAAATTTCCTAAACAACAGACGGGAGAATAAAGAAAACTATGTATCAATGACTGAGATTAAGTATCCTAGACGAAAACCAGTATTACATGGTAAGACAAATAATCTACAAAAAATAAAAAATAATTCCTGTATACGGTATGCCTAGAATTCCAATTTAACAATCGCGTTACTGAACTCAGAAGATCCATACAGCAGCCAATCCTTTGCACATACAAGGGCCTCGAGTACCATAGGACTCAAAGAACTCCTGTACCCATCCATCTTCTTGCCTACTGTATCAAATACCGAATCTGGAGCAACAGTAGAAACTGGGATTGCCAAAATATCACATGCCATTTTGGAAAGAGTTGGGTACTTTAACCTGTTTAATTTCCACCAACCCAAGACATCAAATTCTTGTACACGGGGCAACAAGGATTCCTCAAGATATTGATCCAATTCGGACTTCACCTGCTGGTTGCTAGCGATCTCAGAAATATAGACATCAAAATCGGTAAGCCCATCGCTAGTAGAAATAAGGTTTCCTTCATGAGGCACCTCTATCTTGGCACCATTGTCATTCTCTTCTAACACAAAAGTTGGCGGAGGAAGTGACTGCACTACATATTCAAGAAAAAGCTCATGGACACCTTCATCCACCACCTTGATCCAGGTTTCAGCATCCTCACCATAGATCCTGGAAAAGCTGAACTCCACAAGCTTCATTTTGAACCTTGGGTCCATAACTACACCAATTGCCAAAACCAGACTAGTGTCCTTCCAATATTTATCAAACCTTTCTTGCAAAGGTTTGATTAGATTACTAATGAAGGAATCATCAGTCATGCTTGCGTGCATCAGTTCAAGCTGAATTTTCCACACTTCATGGAAGAAGGTATTGGCTGTTGGGTAACTTGCGGCAGTTAAAATGTTAACAGCATTAAAGAAAAGCTTCAAGTATGTGCAAAGAGTTTCCACTTGCTTCCACTCTTCCATAGAGGGGGCTTCTTTGTAATTTGGATCTGAAGTATCCAAGCAAGAAAATACTTCCTTCAATTCTGAGGCAGCTATCAGCATATGGTAAGTAGTGATCCATTTTGTTTGGTCATCAATGGTTAAACTCTTCATGCTAGGCACCTGAAGCTGTTGTTTAAGCTCAATGAATTTTTCTTCAATATCCTCTGAAGTTATCACATACTTCACACTTTCCCGTACTTTGTTAATGATCTCCCTCATTGACTCTAATGCATCTTGTGCAAGACGACTTAGAACACGGGCATAACAACCTCCAATTAGTAGCTGGCCATTGAGAATAAGTGGATTCTTGATGGAGAGCAGCCCTCTCAAATTCTCTATAACAGAATCATTGGCAAAAGATTGATCAAGAGTCAGAGCAAATAGCTTGGTGTCTAAACCCCAATCAGTTAGGCAGGCAACAACAGCGTGGTTATATGCAACTTCTGAATCAGGAGATGGTATCATAATAACATTAAGGATGCGTCGATGCAACTTCCAATTGGCATCAATGAAATGTCCAGTAAGGAATACATAACCTATACTTTTATCTGAAGTCCACAAGTCCACGGTAATGCTCACACGCCCAGGACTTCCACTGAGAAGGTTCAGAAGGTTTTGTTTCTCCCGCAAGTAGATACCCACACATTCCCCTTGAATAGCATCCAAGCTAACCATATTAAACTGAGGCTGAAGGGTCCGTACAAAATCAATAAATCCAGAATGTTCAACAATATTAACTGGATATTCATGTAGAATTACCATCTTTGCAATTTCATGGTAGCAACGGTCCTGATCGAACGGGATGCTGGAAACTCCAGGGGTTATTCTATGCCGCTTTTTTGGTGGAGCAGCACCACCAGCAGCACCATCAGTTCCGAAGCCTGGGTTGTATAGAGATAATTGATTGTTCTCCCGATTATGGCGGCTTACAGGGCAGATCCCCAAGGCAATGTGCCGTTTAAGGTGGCTGGTGCCTGCTAGCTTTGAGCCAGTAATGTAGGCAAATGATTTCTTGCATTGCTTACAGCAGGCCCTGGTGCAGCCAGCGTCAACAGTCTCAATTGTGAAGTATTCCCACACAATGGATTTCTTTCTCCTGCGCTTGTTAGATTGTGGATCAGAACTAGGTGGCTCGTTGTTATCAGAAAGGGTATCCATGTCCATTAGGAAGTAAATCCTGCATAAAAAATGAAAAGGCATCATAGATGAGAAAATGAGAAAATGGCAATAAATAGGTCAAAGTTCTACAGTTTCATAACCCAATGACAAATTTCAACTAGCAATTTGGTCCTTCAATGTTAGAACTGACATACCATATACCAACAAGAATAAAGAAAGGAGTTCCCCCAACTTTGCAAAAACAACCATGCACTCCTTCTTACAATCCTATCGAAACTACTGTATCTAACTTTTATCTCCATACTGTAATGTGCAATGATGTTGATGAATCAATTCTAGGTACACCCCCTTGTCTGGATTGTCCATGGTAAATGATAGGCATTGTTTAGATTACAAGCATATTTCTAGCACTTTCTTACTGTTGACCCAATTGCAACCAGTTTTTCTTTTGTCAGCATTGTGAGTAAACTCTTAATAAATAATTCTTTGTTTTTGTTTCCTCATAGTGCATTTTTGCATTCTCAATGATGTTAGAAGGATTTGCAGTCCATGTTGAAATTCCATTTTCTCTATGATTAATATCATCCCTAAAAGGAAAAGAAATAGTTAGATCTCATAATTTACTATCAATTTGTTCAATATTTCCTTTTGGAGGACAAATTTTCACATTTAAGTTTTGAGTTAGATTTATTTCCTCTTGGGGGACAAATTTTCGCATGTAAATTTTGTGTTAGATATACTAATACCCTACTCCATCCATCTGGAAGTCTTTGGTTCAAACTCTTTGATACGGGGAAAAAGATTCCAAATTTTTGAATTTATTCAGTTCTTTATCCACCAGTATTGTAATTGGAATAGACTTTACCCCAAACCCAAAGAGTCGAGAGTAGTATTTCTTGCTACCTTACTGTATTATATTGTCATTCTTAAAAAAGGAAAAAAAGCAGTGCAATATGACAATTTCTAACCGTTTCATGTAAAGCGCAGCTCTTACAGCTTTATCCTACCAGTCCAGAAAGTGATGAAAGTCGTAAATTTTACAATAGCATAATGAGAAATCGCACCCTAGGTGATAATTTCCCAGTTAAACAAATTGATATCTAAATAAACCCAGATTAAACAATAAAACAGTATTTCAAATAGAAAAGCCTGTTCTAGATTACGACACATTCAGAAGAAGGCACCAATTAAACCAAATAAACCTCCTATGCCAACATTAATCTCTAAATACAACAAATAGGATCCTGGCTGTTGCTCACAATGAGACGGTGATACGAACAATAAAAACTCCACAACGCAGAGACAGTATAAACCAAGGAACAATCCACGGCGAAGAAGAAAAACAAACCGACATTCACATACGAAAATACGACCGTAAACACATACACCGTAACCGAAATTGTTCTTACCTCCGATCACAGATCTCCGGCTCTACACCTCCGACGTTTTCCCCCCTTATAATATTTTATTATTTGAATTTTTGTCCGAAAGAAGGAAGAAGAACCAAGAACAAGAACAAGAAGAAGAAGCAGAAATTGGGCTTGAACGAAACCCTAAATGGACTTCTAGGGCTAGCGGCGGCTCTGAGCTTTAGAGGTCCAATTATCAGGAAGGTGAATATATATTGGTATTGATGGACCCGAGCCCACGCCCACTCCTTATTCTCCTTGAATCTGGACCGTTCAATTTTACAACACCGCGATCTCTGCCAAAACATGCCATTTTTTATATTTAAATAATAGTAATCATATTAATATTTAATACCCATTAAATATAAATAAATTTTTTTTAATTATTTTCTATCTCAATGCCCATATTTTCGAAAAAGGACTGTAGTAAAAGAATTGGGCTTTTCTTTATTTTTAACATAATTTCATAAACTCATTCTCCAATAATTTTTATTTATTATATTTTCTATAAAGATATATTTCAAAAATTATAGAATTGCTTTTTCTTTCTTTCTTTTTTTTTTTTTTTTCTAAAACCCTTATTCAGATTCATATTGAGGTGCAATGTCTATTGATTAATTTCCGAATTAACAACCCTCTACATTGATATTTTATATTATGTGTTATATTAATATAAATATATAAAATATCAATAGAGAATGTATCGAAATGGAGTGTCCAACCCCCTTAACCCCTCTGCCCCACCTTTTAATGCAACAATAAAGTGTTTTTTTATTTTTTTGAATTTAATATTTATAAGTGCATCCTGAGAAATTTACAAAAAGAAAACAAAAATCCTAAATGTTCAATCAAACTTGAAAGGGTGTTATAAGAGAAGCTCATTCTAGTTGGTCTGTTCAGAAAATCACCCTTTCTCAATTCAAATTACAATACAATACAAAACTAAAATTAAGTTTCCTGTGAAACCCTAAACCCCCAAATTCTGAGTGATCAAAATTCAAAGTGAAAACTGGCATAATCTACAGTTTGGGGTACTAGAGGACTACTTATCTCCACCTCCAAACATGCCCATCATGTCTTTGGTAGCACCCATTTGCTTCATCAAGCTTTGCAAGCCGCCCATGCCACCAATCTGTTTCAGCATCTGCGGGGGAAGGACTTTGCTCATATGCTGTGCGTTCATGTTGCGTGACAATGCGCTCATCTCTCCCTTTTTAGGAATCTTAAGCCCTCTCATCTTGCTCCAGATCTTCGCTAGTCGCTTGTACTCTTCAAGCATCTCCATCACCTCTCTAACGTGCCGGCCAGACCCCCTCGCTATCCGCATGATCCGCGATTCGGTCATCAGCTTTGGGTTCGAACTATCCAACTCTGTAACCACCAAGTAACAGAAGAATCACATTTCGTAAGGAGCTAGCTAAAAATGTCATCTTCCAGTCGGAATGCCAGATCAAATTTAAATTAGAAGACCCGCCACACCCCCCCCCCCCCCCCCAAAAAAAAAAAAAAGACTACCCAAAGAACAAACGTACCAGAAGAAAGATCATCAACAAGTGCCGCTTACCTTCATTAGTCATAGAGTCCATCATAGTCATGTAACGTTTGATCTTTGCCTGGCTTTCCTTTTCACGACCTTTTTGCACTACCTCTGAACCAATTCCTGGAAGCATTGACATAACCTACAAGGACATTTACAACTAGTGCTGTGATAAAAACCCTAGCACGTGAATCTTTTTTTTGTGGGTTTTTTTCCTATAATGATTATGCTTATGAATACTTTTGAAAAAGAAAGCAAGTAATTCCCACATAACAAGGCATTTGTCAAGTTTTACTAGCAATTAGAAGCACCTCAGGAAGACTTCACATTGCTTTGAACATGATGATCAAGAACATTTTCGGTCAAGCTTCCATGAAGCAATATATTTAACCAACCTGACCAATAGGTCCCATTTTGAGTATGTTCTGGAATTGCTCATACATAATCCTCAAGGTGAAGTTTCCTTCTGAAAGTTTTTGCAGAAGCTCAGGCTGTTGATCCATAGGCACAACTTCATGTATTTTGTCCATGAATCCAGACCAGTCGCCCATGCCTAGTTGAAATTCAAGGAAGACATGGTCAAAACATTTGGGGTTGAACGTTCTCATGTACTGAAATATCAAAAACAATAGCATCAAGACTGTGGCAGGGGCTAACCTAAAAGACGACTAACAAATGGCTTAACATCAAAAATTTCAAACTCGTCCATGTGCTCTCCAGTTCCAATAAAGATTACAGGGCTTTTTGTAGCAGCAACTCTGCAATTAGAAAATATCAGTAACAATAATAAAATGCACATGGTTTATGACCTCCATGTATTTTGTTAACTTGTTGAAGAAGAAACTAATTCCAATTTAACAATTTGCATCACAGAAATCAATTAAGAAAAAACATTATCCAAAAGCAATAACTAAAGCACATTTGTGCTTGTGAGGACCAATTTCTTAAGAACTTGCACAAATACAGAAGAAGAAAAAAGGGGGAAAGAAAAAAAATTAGTAAAACCAATTGAACTCAAAATAAACAATTCAAAAAACTACAAAGATAGGAGATTTTATGCTTGATAAAATCAACTCTTTGCTAGGTTTTACAACATCTGCTTCAAGTAAACTCTCTAGAATAATGGATAATGTAACTTTAGGCCATTCTGAACACTATAAGATTTGTTCTTCATGGTTTTCTATGTATAATTTGAATAAATTAAACATAATATTCAACCAGGGATGTCTATTCAATAATGAATTTTGAAAATATCAGACACAAGCACGGCTACTAATTTGGATAAGGAAACGAACATCAATACAGGCAAGGGATATAACCAGCTGAGAGAAGATAAGGATAGGATGCAACAAATGTTAATATTTTTTATGTTTTCTATTACCAATGTTTATGAACATAATAACCAAAAAGTACTAAATATAAAAACACATAAAAAACCACTAGACCAACATAAATATGCCATTAAATGTATAATAATAATAGTATAAACATGGTTTCACATACAAAAAAAAAAAGTAACTATTATTATTAGAGAGTTAATT
Organism: Diospyros kaki; assembly: GCA_036245055.1. Lineage (NCBI taxonomy): Eukaryota > Viridiplantae > Streptophyta > Magnoliopsida > Ericales > Ebenaceae > Diospyros > Diospyros kaki. The sequence continues at coordinate 1,765,011 of BSEG01000002.1, read as the reverse complement.
AGCTTAATATGTGTTTTTCATCCATTACTCCAAAACATATGGTAATTGAATTTTTGACCTCAAACAAAGTTACTAAAACAGTACTAAAAACCTTGATGTCCTCGCCATATCCAAGTCAAAGTGTACATTCATGTCCAAAAACAACAACAATAAAGAAGGTGCAACATTTAACGTGTTTGATACATATCCCAACAATGTCTTGTACATATCCATGTGAGACCATTATGGCACCCAAATTCAAGCATCTATACTTTCAATAGTAAAGGTTTTGATGTCGTTACACATATGGTCATGGATGAAATGGAATTGTAAAAATAGATGAAGATCAACATTGATAAGATTAGGCATGCTGAAATTAAACATGGTTAATGGGAATGTCCAAATTGGCCAGAGAAACTTACATCATCAATCCATGATTCATTTTTGGGATAATTACCTTTAATCCCTTGTAATTTGGACAAGACAAAAAATGCATTACTCCATTGTACTTCAAAAGTCAACTTGGTTCTTTTGTACTTTGAACTTAAGTAAAACATATTAACAAGCCTATTGGATTTAACAGCATGTGTGTTTTACAAACCTAAGTGGATCACGAGTCTACTCTTTTTGTGGCTTTGCCAAAATTGGCATCTGTTAACTTTACATTTTAAACCAAAATAAGGAGATTATGTGTTTCTCAACTACATAAGTGTAAAAGATAATTATCACTTTACTTGTAGCTTATAATTAAGGCAACATAGTGTAGTTTAAACAAGTTACACGATGCTATTTTTCCTTTCAAGTCTACACACGCCAAATGCACCCAATAATCAGATTGATTGTTACCTTTTCACACTGCTAAAATATATTCACTCATAAATATTGTATCACTTCATCCCTCACAAAACACTTAAGAAACTTAAATATTGTAGATCTTTGATGACCTCAAATTAATTTGAAAGAAAGTTCAAGGGGCCTTGTATTTATCCAAAACTTCAAAGTGGTGTGAAGATGAGTTGGCAAAACAGATAGGCTACTAGTACAACATCATATCAAGCCTTAATCTCACTAGGTGGGATCAGCTACATGAATTTTATTTAACTTGCCAATCATAATAAACCTGGTAATACTAAATAGAATTTTGCCCCACTCAAAACTAAAAGACAAATCTATATAGTGAGTCAACAGCAGATATCATAAGATAAAAAAAACAATCAAAAGCATATCACATTCATGTTTCACATAGTTTATACGAAAATCAAGTACAACTTCCACAACCAACTATTCACCAAATCAACAAAGCTATTTGGTCAAGATCAAAATTTCAGGAAGCAAATGTCGAGCTTTAGCAACAAGAAGGTTATTGCATAATAGCCACAAGAAACTTACGCACTCAAAGCACCACCACCCTTTGCATGACCATCCATTTTAGTAATAATCACAGCGCCAACTGCAACACTCTGCTTGAATGCTTGAGCTTGATCAAATGCAGCTTGACCAATACTGCTGTCCATCACAAATATCACAAGATCTGGTTTCTGGAAGATTAAAACAAATTATTAGTGACCCTAATCAACACCAACATGGTAATTCAGCAGTTCAGTGTACCAAAAAGATACCGTTGCTTCAGAAACTTGACGCATTTCTTCAAAGAGAGCAGCTTCCTGCTTGTGGCGTCCACTAGTATCAACAATTATAAGATCACAATTTTCCTTCTTGAATCTTTCTACACCTTCAACTGCAATCTTGACTGGATCTGACTCCGTGTAGCTGTCAATGAACAGCACATAATAGAATGAGCTTTCAGCAGTTATTTCATCATCAAAATTAAGATAGCCAACATCTGAAGTTTGAACACTAGATTTTGTAGTCCCACATATATCTTTATAGATGGGTTCAGACATGCTAAAAGGAAATCCATCAAAGTAGCTGCATGTCCATTTCAAAATACTTACAATATAGAAATGAATGGTTATGAATTGGTTTCTCAGACCTAAACACATGCTAAGCTGAAGGAAAAAAGGTAATTCAACACCAGTTGTCTTTTCATTAGGGCTGTTCACAGAATTAGTTACATAAGTATTATTGCAAGCCAAACATGTTTGGCACACTGATGCAGATTTAAGTCATTAGGAATCTCTAGCTCCCATTCTGTGACTTGAGGTCACAGAAATTATCTAGGCTTTCCTTTTTCTTACTATATTTTTACAGAGATGATTGTTAGAATCTAAGTTCTGCAGTATAAGAGCCATTTGCAACACTTCTTAACATAATCAACACATTATATCAACCTTCTAAAATCACATGCGATGAATTATAACCAATAAGTTAAAAAATCAGTACCTTCCATAAAAAGGAATTTTAGCTTTAGTAGCATTCTGCTTCAACTGATCAAAGGCACCAGCTCTGAATGTATCCGCACAAACCAGAGCTGGTTTCCACCCCTTCTTCTGGTGATAATATGCATATTTTGTACATGTAGTAGTTTTCCCAGACCCTGATTTCACAAATAGATAAATGTGCACTTTTAGTTCACTTGTCAGACGTGAAGACAAATCCACACCTAATGAATGAGATAGATCTCTTATATAGCCCAAAATATGTAACTCTGAGATAAGAGAAAGATTATTGAGGTCATAGACATCCCAGCTTGCACAACATAAAATTCATTATCTAGGTAGTAAGATAGTCAACATAATACACAATATAATAGTCAAAAACCAGTATACATATGAGGAAAACAAGATACCTTGCAAACCGACAAACATGATTACACTTGTTTTCCCTTTCTTTGGTGTGAAAGTAGGTTTCCCAGGATCCAACATTTTGCAGAGCTCATTGAAAATAGCCTAGAAGCAAAGAAACCCACTTACCACAGAATGACAAAATAACAACAAATAAAGAAGAACCCAAATTATGATCTAACAATTCCCAAAATAGAAAAGGAACAAACCAAGAAAGGCTAAGATCCTAGGTAAGAATAAACTTCCTAAACTAAACACCAGCATCATCATAAAAATAGGAAAACATTATCACAAACTTCATTGGTGCTTCTCCACTTCCCATAGTTAAGTGCATCTCTTACCAAGGGTAACATCCAACACTTTTAGAATAAAGTCGTACTCAGGACATGTCTTCAAATTTCCTAAAGGAGACATCATAACAAAGCAAAGTAATGTATGCTTATGGACACTTTTTATATTATGCATTGATTAAAACTATAAATTCCAACTTTGCATTTACAGTTTTATACAATTTTTTTTATACAACATATGTATATATATTAAAACATGCAGTGTGGTTAATAATCATGTGTCCCTCTTACTTTTCCAGGATTCTCCACAACAAATTTTCAGATTTACCTAGTCAGTTTGTCTAGGTTGTCTGGTTGTGTCATATTCCTGTCCCATGACAACATAACAATAGATAAATCCTATCCCAACCCCAATCCAGAAATCCAAAGGAACAGCATAAAGAGCGCAAGAAGGCAAAATTAGACCAAAAAAATAGGAACCAAAACTTCATATGCATGCTTCTTGCACTTCTAGATAACATCTCCAATCTAAATCATTTACAAGTAAGTTCATTTCAAACATTAATCATCAATAAGTGAAGCTTTTTCTATTTCTGAATTTCCAACAACAAAATTAGGTTACTGTCGTCAAAAACTAGAATAAAAGAGTCATTATCCTAGCAAGATTCTGAACTAGAAGGTTCAGAAAATAGATCAAATTATTTGGCAGTGCCATATCGAAACAACGGAATTGAGTTAAGAGAACATCTTGCTTTAGAATTTAGGAGCGACCTAGATTCCAGTTTCTAGTTCGAATTACAGCCAGTTGACTGATTCCAATTTAACCGTTTTACAAATTCCAGTTTTGTTTTCCGTTTTATCCGGAAGGAAAAAAATCATGAATCACGAATTCATAGCGTCCTCTTTTTCATAGTTGCAGCAACAAGCTATTCAAAAACGGACAGAGGGTTTAATCACGATGATTACCTGCTGGATGATCTTACGCTTGTTATGGCCGGCAGCGAGATCGTCGAGATTGACGATCTTCTTGATATTGGTCTGCATGTCGCGGACGAGCTTGAATTGAACATCAGCCTGAAGAAGAGCCCGAGTGATTTCATTGAGGCATTCATTCAGAACCTTCTCATCGATGATTGTCGCATTGCTCATCTGCTGCAGAGCACGGGATATGCTCCCTCCTAACTGCGCCAACATCTTGACCGATCCTCACAACACCAGCAATCCAATCAACAATCGAAAATTTGAGTGGAGAAAGAATTCAAACCGGAAGATAAATCCAGAGCAGACTGATTGATCGATCGGGCTATACGATCTTGGGATCGGTTGCTGCAGCTGTGCCAATAACCTAGGGCTCCAATTGGGGAGACGACGGATATCTCTGCCCCCTTTCCTAAGGCTTTGTTTGGGAAGGGGGTTTAATGAAATGCCGTTAAATAGAATGGTAGGGAATATAAAATTGGAGGGAATATAAATTTTCCTTTTTTAAGTGAAATAAATTAAAACAGGACAGAGATTGCAAGCAAATATAGGTTGGGGTGTAAAAAATTTGGTAATTAGATCTAATTAAAAATATCAGTTTGGTTAAAATTAAATTATTTCAATCTCTTAGGAAAATGTAGGCGGTTCATTACATATGTTTGAAAACTTGAATTATTGCAAGATTGTTAGTTTGAGTTTATTTTTGTGCGAGTTGCAATAATTTATGTTTATTCAAGGCGCTAAACCCTTTGGAGTGTGGCCCGTAACTCACTTGTCCATATATTTTGAACTACAATAAGATGAACTGTAAAGTTTAGAGGAGAGTGGAGTGTGTCGAAATAAAGCATGATTGTATTGTAAAAATCCCTCAAATTTTTCACAATAAAAAAAATTATTTTGATTTAAATTTTTAAGAATAATAATGTGCATATCTATCTATATTTATATGTATATCTATTTATATTATTATATAAGCAAATAAGATATTTACATATTAATAAATTAAATTTCCAAAATACCCTTTATATTTTTATTTAAAAAACAAAGATAAAATTTAATCGCCAATAAGTATTTAATTTTGCCACTTTGGTCATTTTAGCATTTATTTAAAATTTAATTTAAAAATAAAAAATTAGATCACAATTATCAATTATTACCTAATAAATTTTTATTTAAAATATTTTATTTTTTATTTGCATGTGCATAACACAAGCTACACTTTTAGTGAGAGGTTGTACGCACACACATACATATATTTTAAATTTATTTTAAATAAAAATAAAATTAACTTATTGAACTAATTTGAACTTTATTAGATCGTATTGATTTGATCCAATGGTGTAGATAATTGTTTTGTTCTTCAAATTAAAAACTTTTTGATTCAATCTAGACTATTTTTATGCCCTTAAATATAAATTTTACTCAAGAAAGATGAATAGTCATTTTTCTATGATCAAATACATATTTTAACTTATATACTTGTATATTTTTTCATTTAAATATTTAAACTTTTTGTTGTTGTCTTTGAAATAAAAAAAAATCAAATATCTAAATAAAAAAATTACACAAGTACCTAAATTAAAATATATATTTTACCTTTTTCTAATCTCGAACAAAGTATAGGGTTAAAAGTAATGGAAAGGAATATAAATTAATAAAAACACTTATTCCTTCTTGCTTGAGCAATAACAATTGATAAAATTCAAAACGTCTAACTCCTGATTTTTATTTTTATTTTTTTTTGTTGGTAGCATTAGATTAATGATTAAATTTGAATTTTTAAAAATTATTAAAGTTTCTTAAAACTTTACAAGATTATATATTTACCCCTACAAGGTAAAATCCTTCCATCTCTAACCTTGAATTTAAAAACGCCTTTTTGATATTTTTTTTTAATATTATAAAGTAGTTGCAAACGTTTTCGAAATTATAAAAAACCATCCAAAAACAGTTTTTAAGTGTTTTTTGGTGTTTCAAAACAATAAACATTTAATAAATGTCAAAACAACACCCCAAAACATTTTTGTATATCATAACTTCTTCCAACAACAAAAAGCCCGCAACTCTCTCACGCAAAACAAGCAAATCAGTAAATGAAAATATAAACCATTAAATCATTAGAAAAGTAAAGACACGGAAGTCTGCAACAATCAAGATGACCACAACAGTGATATACCCACAGAAAACAGAGAATGGATGGGGAAAGGGAGCAACCAGCTGGGAATGCACGAAATGCCACTATTATATCGTGATGAATTGAGTATTTAAGGCAACCATACAAATTTCCAAATCATTCAATGGCCACAAGGGAGGGTCAGGAGAATACCAACTAGGAGAGACCTTTTTTGACTACAAGACATTATAAGACAGCCAAGGGCGGGCATCAGAGGGCTAAATTTACATCTCTAGAGAAACCGTTTGACAATAAGCCGAAACTAGGGAAAGGTTTATAACCATAGAGACTCTTTGTACCATTTTGGGCTAGTCACAGCCTTTGCTTCACGCGTCTACCATTGACGTCGCTGCCATCTAGGGCAGCTTCATTCCCAAGCTTGGTCGAAGGGATAGAGTGCTCGCTGATCCTTGCCACATACTCCAAGAGTTCAGTCAGAACAGACGGGCAACTCACCTTCAAGTATTCAAAGCCATCTGTCTGCATCACAGCTGCAAAACCCAAAAAAGAAAGAACATGCTTCAATCAGATAGGTGAAATATTCAAGGGACTCGAAAATCAAGTTTGGAGGAGGACTCAAGTTATATCATGATAGATTCATTTAACCTAAAGATGCTACATCATTTAACACAAGGAGGCAACGCTGAAGATAAGTGTTTGTACTAAGAATTAGCTGCTTCCCCCGAGTGACAAAAGAAACAGATGGCATGGGGTAGAAAGCCGTTGCATCAAAACACAAAAGCCAGGTCCAACACCCACAAACAGCAGCAACAAACATAAACAAAACAAAAGCCAGCAACCTGCACCAGATTCTGCTCATTTTACTATCCTTTTCTGTGGTAGTTTAACCTTAAAGGGCACAAGCCAACATGGATGCAGCAGATAAAGAAGAGCCCAAAATGCCTATGTCCCCACCCACCTGCCTGTCCCAAACCCTCATCATCATCATTTGCACCTTTATCTTAACCAAAAATTAGGGTCAATAGCACGACATTGATAATGTCAATTGACTTGTAAAATTGACAATATAAATCCATGCAAAAGAACAATGTGACAAAATTTTATGCTACATGCCCTTCTTGAAGCAATCCTCTAGCAAGAGGATGGCCCCAAACACTAAAAAATAAAAAATACACACACACACACATATATACAACAAATCATGGCAAGCCAATCACGACAGTATGCCACCAATGACTGATGCTGCCACATGTTTACCCAGCAACAAAATACAAATTTGGAAATGCTAAAATGGACCCTAAATATATGTCTTTCATCTTATGCAGTGCACACGATTCATTTTTCTGACATTTCTTGCATAATAACTTATGCAGGAACTTGATCAAATCAATTGTAGATGATTCCACAGGAAGCATGAGATACATGATTGAAAGAACAATATGTAGCATTGAAATTCACCTCTGAGATTTTCAGGCATTGCAACAAACTTGAGGCACATGAATTTCAATTGGAAACAATGATGCTGCTCTGCCAGGGCTAATGTTGTTGCCACAGTGTTTATGGCAACATTGTTGCAAAGATTAGACTCACATAGCAACCTGAGCCTCTCCAAACCATAACAATCAGCAGCAGCAAGCAAATGCTGAGACATCAAAGCAGAAGCCCATTTCGACTTCAAACCAGTAAGTTCTTCCATGTCAGGCAATTCATCCCAGTATATAAAATGAAGTAAAGCCTGCATAAAGTGAAGCAGCGAAGCAACCCACATATCAAGTCCAAACAAACATGAATTACAGAAGTTAAATAATTGATCAAGACAAGAGGCAAAATTCATGTGTCAACCACATTTGATATAGCAAAGAAACTAGCCAAAGAAAATTTACCTTCAGGGAGAACCACAAAAAGGAAGAAATACATCCAAACAAGTAACTGAATCTAGAAAGGATTGCAGATCATGTGAAGCCACTGCATATACAAATTCACGCAATCACAACCACTGGAGCTTGTGTGCTTTGCAGATGAACAGTTACATTTAAATAAAATCCGTTAACCTTCTTGAATTTAGAACCCATACCAGCAATTATATCATTATATGTAATTGAGATTTACCTAACAAAAAAATCAACTGTGATAATTGGTGACTGGTTCTTTAGCTCATTATACACACTTCCACAACCAATGAAGTTAAAAGGACCTGTTTGGCAAATCAGGTAACACCAATGGATATAACTCTTTTGTGGATGGATTATAGAAGAGACTACTAATATTGAAACTTTTGTTCTATACTAATATTGAAACTTTCGTAGCATGTGTCATTTTCTATGAACAAATATCAGTGACTAAAAAAAAAAAATCCATTAACACATATAGATAATTCATTTTCTATGTACAAACTTTCTAAAGGATTTGAAAAGGTAGAAATGCAATATGTTTCTTCTCTTCTCTATTGCTTTTGACTTTCCCAAAATGAGGCTGCAAACAGCCATATCTGCAAAAGATTCATCACCTGCTCCATAGATTTCCATTTTCATGTCATAATCCATATCGAGCAAAAAATAAATCATCCACAATTGGCACCGACAAAATAAATACTCTGCACGAACCACATGGCCCCAACCCTTTACAAATAAATAAGATTAAAGGGGGGGGGGGCATTCCCATTTCACCACGCTCCTCATTTTGCAAGAGTCATTTTCACACAACTTTTTTTTTAATGCTATTTCCACAACTTAACCCAATGACTTTCTAGTCAAAAAGGAGCAACAACACCATTGCTATCGTGGCTCATTGTCTTTTTGAAATAATTTACATATGCATAAAAAGGTTCCAAACAGGATGCACCTAACAAACAAAAGATCAATAAAATAGGACACAGCCAGGAGAGTGGAGAATGCCAAGGAAGTCCATTAAAAAAATATAGGTTTTGAAAATTCTGAATTATGCCAAAAAAATGACAACTAGCAATAAATAAGTCTTTACTCCATGCACAATCAATCATGCCATCTGAAATTTAAAAAAAACAGTTGTCAGATTTGTGTGTGTGTGTTGGTTTTTTTTTTTTTTGGGGGGGGGGGGGATCCTCATTGTTAATGCATACGTGATCCATCTCATCGAACCCATACCAAAACCTTAACTTTATATATAAGGGTAACAATTTGAAACATTATCCGACTCCCAATCCAAGAAAAATCTACCAAAGAGATGTTTTCACATGATCACTCAATAAAAAATTAACTCAGCCAATCCAGCAGGGTTAATTTACCAACCGTAACAACGAGCACAACCAATGATCAACTGAGCCAACAATAGTCCACCAAATACTATCATTTTGGGACAAACCACTCACTAGAGGCTCAAAAAATGAAAAAAGAGACCCCATAGGATCCTGTCTACCAACTCCAGATTGCACATTGACCCAGCCTTTGGGCAGTGGCCTTCTAGATTGGTGGTGATGGTACAAGGTGAAAAATTAACTTCAAAAGTTTGAATTCCAAAGGAATTATGACACTGCAGCTTTCACTACAGGCAATAAGTAAAATAGAAAATGATGCCTTGGCAAACAAGTCCTAACACAAAGTCAGGCTGACAGTGAGTGCATGCAATAAAAAATCGGCATGCCAAGACAATAGTGACAGTTGAATAAGACAAACTTGGAATGTGGTAATGAGAGCCGACAAGTTGCAGTAATGAACTCTCAAATGCTGCCAAAATATTTACAAGCACCAAACACACAAACTGATTAGTCTAGACTACTACAACATTTGATGAGTCTAGCACTAGTCTTTTGCTTCATTACATGTTCCTAAAATCATCACTCCATTTAAAATTCTATACCTTGATACAGGCTATCAGCTGAACTACAAATACTCATTAAGTTGTGATAATTTAGCTTAGGGCATAGACCACTTCTTGAGGTCTTTTGACATCCAACACAAGGATGTGTTGGTGAGTAGGGATGACCATTTAACTCGGCCCCATTGGAGCTCAGCCTCAATTGGGGCAGGTTCAACAGTTGATAATGGGGCTTGCAATGGGAATTTGAGATTCCCCAAATCAACTTTATCAGGGACAGGGTGGGAATGGGATTTCTATATCCCACCCAGACCCCTAATATAATATTTAAATTATATTTATATATTATATATTATATATTATGTACATTATACACTGTATCTCTCTGCAAACAGAAATGATCAGACACAGCATAAAAACTGGACAAGGTTTTACAAACATGAAGAAAAGTAAATTTACTGAACCTTAAAAACTGGAGCCTCTATGTCTTCAACTTTTATGCACTGTGTATTTTGATCCTTCATGGGGCCAAAAAGTTGAGCCCTGAAAACAGGTGACCGAGCTGCAAGTACCAACTTGTGGGCAGAAAAGATCTCTCCATTAACTTCAAAGTTCACATCTGTGCCCTTTCCATTTTCTAGTAGCTGCCCAAATTGCTGGCCAATGTTTGATGGGGGCACTGGGATGGTGTATATCTTAGGGCCCTCTGTGTATGACCCTACAACACCAACGCTGCAACGAACTAAAAGGCAATCATCTTTTAGGTAGTCAGATGTCTCAAGAAAAGTTCTCTTGAAAAACCGCTTATAACCCCTGCAGCTCAAGTAAAGAAACACATTAGCAATCCATTTTTTTCCAATATTACTTCCAAAACGATCAGGGTATTTTTTCCTTCTAACTTGCATGAAAAATTTAGAAAATACTATAGTATGGTTACAAATTTGTTTACAGAAAAATCAACTACAGAAAACACTAGCAAAGGCATTACTGCTGCCAAAATTGACAATTAAATTAATGTCTTTTTACAAGGCACCGTAATCAATGTTTTAAAGCAGAAGAAATCATTGAACTGGACCACATCATAGGCAGGCACAATTGTTCACAATAAGATTCTTTGGTCCAATAATGCTCAAGTGCACGGTACTTTAAAGCTGTAGAACACAATCAATATTCAATATTTGTTGGCCAGTCAAGGAAAGCAAATCCCAAATGAATGAACTATTCTAAAATTTGATCTCTTTTACCAACACTGGCATTTTACCCATAGAAAAGAGCAGGGTCAGTTCTGATAAAAATAAACAATATTATCCACTTAAACAGAAAAAAATTTCAACAACATACCAAGCCTTTATCCCACTATGTGGGGTTGGCTACATGAATTCTAGCTCGTCAAACACAAAAAGTTTTCCTGAAAACAAATTTAGCAGTACTAGAAAATGTAGTTTATGGTTATAGGAGCTAGTGCAGGTGCAAAAATATAGACTTTCTTCCATGTAAAACATAACAAATTTATCTTTCATGTAAATACTTCACTTAAAAATGGGGTATAGTTCAAATCTAAAAGGATAACATTGAAAACCCAGCAATTCATGTAGAATCATAATAAAGCAGCTTATTACCAATCCAAGATGGCAATTTTCATTCTAAGACAATTTACGTAAACAATACTCATCACTGGCATTATAGAAATCCAAATAGCAGGTCCAGTACCATAATTATCTCAACCATATACTTATAGAACTCCACCGTCATACTCACCTCACGCTTTTACACCAGAAAGAAAACTCAGTCGTGAAAGATTCTATAGAAAATTTGACTGCAGCTAAGAGCACAAAATGGAAAACAAACTGCATATTCATCACCAATCATGTTGTATTATCTCTATTTATTCTTAGCCCGTTTAATATATTTCATTTCAAGTAACTGAATACAGAATAACAAATACACATATGTGGGATATGCGATGAGGTTTTACCAATGGAAGTAAATTCACGCAAACTCCCTGCCCTGAATGCCCTCAAATCTACAAGAACTTACAAAAAGTGAGTGCATGCAACTGAGGGAAGGTTGGGGCGAACATTCAAACACAAAACTTACCACATGCTTCCGCGATATTTGAGCGTGTATGGACCACTCTCCAATGGCCTCCCAAAATGGCTGTGAACCTTGTGCCTATCCCTCCCACTTTGGTCCAAAAGGGTGAGTTCAAAAAGCGCCCTCACATCCGTCCCTTCGCTAGCAAGAGCGATGAACAGCGATACGTACGCCGCATTGTCTTCTAAACTTTTTCCGTCGGGATAGAAGTAGATCGCCCACGCATAACCACCGACTACGAACGTATCGGACGCTATATACTTGCCGATCCCTATTCCCTTCGACAGCGAGTACCCAGCTATCTTGAATTGGTGCGACCCATTTACAGTCTCGGTGATTGACGTCGAAGTGGTGATCGCAGGTGGCGATGGCGCTGACGAAGATGACGAGGGCTTGGAGGTTTCTCTGTAAACCCTACCCATGCCCATGCACAATCGTCGAATGCAATTTCGGACGGTTCCCCAACCCAATACTCACTGTTGGAGAAGAATTCGTTAAATTAACAACCCCAATTGCACGAAAATATGAAAAGACAATGTGGATTCGACCAGATCTAGGGCTTACAGGAAAAAACCGAAACGTAATTAACTGCCTTCGACTTGGAATTTCGGGCTTCGACTCGGAATTTTGAGCAAACCTAGGGCTCTTCTGAATGAGGTTCTGCAATTCCCGAAGATGAAATTTCTAGGGTTTCAGGAAAAGGTAATGAGAGAGAGAGAGAGAGAGAGAGTGAAACGGAAAGGGAAAGTTCATGAAAGTGAAATGATGTTGATGATGACTTAAATAGAATTCCATTTCCAGCTGTGCATTCTGACGTAAGATAATTGCATCTTCTTACTGTTCAAATTTTATTTTATTTTTCTGATAATATGAATATTACTGTTAGGATTTGACAGCCATATTTATTTAAATTATTTTTCACATTTTATAATATTTCACGTCCATACGTTTGATTATAATTATAAATTGTTAAAAAAACTAATTTACAATAATTTGTTAACTTCTAATCTATCTAGTCTACAAGAATTAATGTATAAAAAGTTTAATTTATATATATATGACATCATTAATCTTCTACTTAAATAAACAAATATATTATTATAATTTTTTTTTTTAACTATTTCTAACCCTTCATGATGATTCAACTTGAATATTTATTTAACAATTGTTGAGAATAGTGCAAATGATTCATCACACATATTTAAAAATTTGAATTAACACAACTATATTCAAGTCCAACTCAATGACTATCGATAATTTGCGTTTATTTAAGAAACTAAATTTCCAAATTTTAGCTTACAAGTTACCTATTCGTCTGCTCAGGTTAAAGGCACAATAGGCCGTAAATTTTAAAGAGAATAGAGAAGATGCCATGTTAGGGATCATGTTCACAAGATGTGGGTACAGCAAGACATCACAAGATAGGCTGACATGATGATGGTGGATGAATCCTAATATCTTTCCAAAATATAAAGTTTGTTGGTTAAAACTGTGAAGCCACAACTAGCCAATTTCCAGTTGAAGTAATTGGCATCCTTTACCCACATCCTGAAGTCATTAAAACACAGGCAACTGTTACAGCAGCACTACCATGAGAAGTATTGATCAAGAACACAGAAAATAATTGACATTTCCAACAATGATTCCCTATGTTTCCCTAGTATGCAATGATCTCATCTCAATAAGGTGAACTTTCTAGTACTCCGGCGACCTCTTTAAGATGCCAAGAACAGGTTTGGTGTAGGCCAACAGGTTTGATGGCATGGATAATCCGATACAAAACCAGGCTTTTCTTTTCTCATCCAGCAACCAGGTCTTTTGTTTATCACCCTATTCTCATGATAGAGGAAACGGAAAAAGCTTGAACAAATCCGGCACCAGCAGATGTCAGCTGATTACTTTTGAAACCACCCCGGCACCAACTGTTCTACCTCCCTCGCGCAAAGCAAATCTTTGTCCTGATGGAAAACAAGGAATAAACTCAGACAAAAGAGGCAATTTAACTCGAGTTTTATCTGTTTTGTGCAAAGTTACATGTGGTATAAACAACGCACATGCCAGCGATGAGGATTGATCTTCAGTTTCATGCATATCCAAATAATGCATCAAGAAACAAAAAGACACACCAGATAATGAAAACAGTTGAACTTTGTTAAATGGTAACACAAATAAAATCAATGAAATGATGTACAATCATTTAGACGTGTTTCCTAAAGAATTGGCACAATTATGGAAGTTGCTCAAGTGGTTTCATAGAGAGCGTTCAATCTTGGGATTAAAAAACCTAATAAAGGTTATGTTTGATTCACAGAATAGGTTTAAGGCAGTATATAATGACTTTTTACTCCATGTTTGACAGGCATAGGATAAAGTGGCAAGTACAAAATACAAATGGCTCAGCCTTTTTAGTATACTTTTAAATAATAGGATATACATTATCATTCATAGTTACCATATAAACTAATATTACAACATAAAAACAAGACACTCCACTAGTAGAATACATATCAGCGCTGGACAGAGCCTGCTGCATGGCATGGGGGTCCCCCCTAGCCCCAGCCATCCACCTTCCCCTCCCCATCGTCAGTGCATTCTGCCTCCATCCAACCCCACCCCAAGACAATCCACGTCAAAAAATATATATTTCAGTGATTATTTAGTACTTCAAAAATTTAGTTATTGTATAAAATGTAAAGAACTTTTTAAGTTTGTACAACATGCTAATGTTATGCCACATTGGTTTTGATTGTAATATTTTTGTTCAAAATAGAGCCCTGACATAAAATAGTAGTGGTTGATAGCAAAGAATTCATAAGAATAGGAAGCAGCATAAAAACAAGAACACATCAAGACTTGATTCCAATGAGTGGGGTTTGCAATAGGGAGCAGCATGTTGGGCATATTTTTCCGTATAATAATAACAACAAAGGGCGCATGGTCCTACTGTCTGAGAAACATAGTAAAACTTTAAGCTACATATACCTGCTTCCAGAGGAACTGGTGATATGAGCTCAAAAACAGCAGTGACATTGTCCCCAGGCATAACCATCTTAACATTCTCTGGCAACTCCACTTTACCAGTAATATCCGCAGTCCTCATGTAAAACTGAGGCATATAATTTGAGAAAAAGGCAGTATGGCGTCCACCTTCATCCTTTGTGAGGACATATATCTCTGCCTCAAACCTCTTGTATGTTTTCACACTCCCTGGCTTAGCAATCACCTGAGAAATTGAACACAGTACAGAATAGATATGTGCATCTCATAAATGTTTTTCAAGTATTTGATCTTTAAGGATGGAAAGGATGGGGAGATGGCAGAATGATTCTTCATAATGTGGTCATATAACTGGTTTTCAGATGCATATTGTCCAACTACTGCCAGCCAACGATTTCCACTGTTTCCAGACTGTCTTATGTTTTCATGCATGCGTGAGGTCATGCTTCAAAACAAAAGTTGTTTAAGGCATCATTTAAATATAAAGTAGTTTTCTTTTCCAAATATATGAAATTATCTAATATTTTGTATTTAGAATCAGATAATCAACTAAATTATTTCTATTTTACATTTTTTCTATAGGTTATGATATATGATTCTGCATGATTGGCTAATGTGACTTACCTGCCCTCGCTGCACATCTTCCCGTTTTAAGCCACGTAGAAGAAGACCCACATTATCACCAGCCTGGTAAAATATAAACGCTTCCAATAAGTGTACAACCATCAAGATCTGTACAAAAGCCTTTACATCCAAATTATTCTAAATCAGTTACTTACTTGTCCAAAGTCCAAGATTTTCTTGAACATTTCAACACCAGTCACTGTAGATTTTAATGGAGCACCCTATAGTGAAAAGATGGAAGAATAATGTTTGCATCAACACCATTTCCCAAGATGAAGTTTGGCCACAGAGATCATAGGATAAACTTCAGAAAAGTATCAGGCATATAAAAACTTAAGCCCCTCACTACCTATTTCTAGCTGATTACAAGATTGAGAAATGAAAACAGCACAGAATTCGTATCCAAAAATCCAAATAAGGCATAAGCATTCTACAAAGCATAGATAAAGAAACCTTGTTCACACATATTACCTGCATCAACCCTAAGATCTCAACCTCATCCCCAACCTTAATTGTCCCTTGTTCAACACGGCCAGTCGCAACAGTTCCACGACCCTACAGAGAAATAAAAAGTTAAAGTTAAAGTTGATAGAAATCGAGAGAAAAATCTTTTGCAAATAACAAGGAAATTTTCTGGAATTGAAACAAATAAAAAAGCAGAAACAGCAGGCCACATCAGGTCACAGAATGGGAGAAGTTCGTAGCAAAAGAGATATAAGAAGACTAGGAAAGACATGATGGAAATTCTTAAGCATGACATGGGATATTATCGACTCAGAAAACATGATCATAAATAAAGATAATTGGCAAGCTAGAATCCATGTAGCCAACCTTGCCTAGTGGGATTAAGGCTTGGTGTATTGTTGTTAAAAATATCTTAATAGTTACAGCAGCAACAATGCAGTTGGAGCCAAACCTTACTTGTTCAATAAATTAGGAAACACTTATAATCGATGAAATGAGAAAGGATCGCAAACCCATGATCAAGATATAAGGAAATTCAAATAGCCTGAATCAATGAAGCAAAGATAAGAAACAAGAAGAGTACAAAATAATTATTGCAGCTGCATTGCTCTAACTGAAAATATTTAAACCATATACCTGAATTGAGAAAACATCTTCAATTGGCATCAAGAAAGGCTTGTCAAGTTGCCGTACAGGATCAGGAATGTATTCATCTACAGCCTCCATTAATTTCAAAATGGCCTTCTTACCTATTTCTTCATTAGTACCTTGTAAAGCAGACAAAGCTGAACCCCGAATAATGGGTATTTCATCCCCAGGAAACTTGTAGAAGCTAAGAAGCTCTGCAAGAAATATAAGCCCGTATCAAAGACTTTCAAGTAAAGTTCTGGAATCACCTAATCCAGCAATATTTGGAAATAAGTTTGACAAACTTAAATGCAAACTTACCACGGAGTTCCATTTCCACAAGCTCCAGTAACTCAGGATCATCTACAGCATCAACCTTATTCAGGAAACAAACAAGCGATGGCACACCAACCTGTGTTGCATGAGAAAAGGATCTTTTCGTTGGCAACTGCTCATTCCAGGGCAAGGGATAACATGAAAACCAATATTGTTTTATGAGCTGGTGAGTATAGATAGCCACCTGACGTGCAAGCAAAATATGTTCCTTTGTCTGTGGCATGGGCCCATCAGGAGCCGAGACAACCAAAATACCCCCATCCATTTGGGCAGCTCCAGTAATCATGTTCTGCAAATCAAACCTAATTCATGAGGTATGACATGTACATAATTATGTAAAAGCAGAAAATGGTACATACAATCAGTTCAGTCTATGGGGACCAATATTCTAAAGCTTGCTGGTCCTGTATAAGAGAACAGTTGAGATAAATGTTGATGAAGCAATGATAAAAAGCAAAGCCCAGCCAAAATCAAGTACTATTTTAGGCATGAAAGCCAATCACACAATTTTCTCAGCATAACCCTTTTTCTAACATATAATCTTCATTCTTTGTAATAAATTTATTACCTTAACATTTAGATTTCTGAACCACAGTTCCTAAGTTCGAGGTCATGAATCCCTCTTTCAGTAAAATGAAAAAAGATAGAAAAAAGGTAGATCCAAGCCGTAATAACATGCCGCTATTAAAACCTCTATTGTATGCCATCATTTTCATGGTTAAGAGTCATATTTCCTCTAGCTGTCTGAATCATATGTTGATAATTGACCAAATAGAGGACTTGAGAGTTGCATTGACATCCTTTACAGGATCCTTTAAGCTCTGATGCGGAAGAAGATCCCACTAAATTGGAATGATTAAATGCTCGCATTAGTGTAATGAGGTCTCCATAGGGGATAATGTGTGGACACACACCAACATCTTTCATATATTTGTCCCATGTGAGATTAGGTATGTGAAGTTGACATAAATGCTCATAAAAACGAGAATGTTGAGCATTAAATGCTCATAAATGCTCATATTGTTCCTAAATTAAAATTGCAGTTTAAGTAGCATTTTAAACCATTTTGAACTACCAAACTGCGCCAATCACATAAAGGTACCTAATCTGGTAATCCCACATAGAATGGGTGATTATTTTTAGCAATTAGTGATATGTCTACCCAAGGAGTTTACCCGCGTGTTTCTATGATGTCCTTAGCTTTATGAACAAAACCATGTTCAATCATGGAAGAGATAATACTATGTACTCAAATTTAATGATAAAACAAACATGCTAAAACCAACCAAATACACAAGATATGGAAAGAAACAATTCTCCGAACATGGCATTACAACTAGCTAAGGCATGCAAGACTTTTCAAACAAAGAAGGCCACTATGACAATCAACCAAATAAATCTAGCCTTTGATGAACACCAGACCCCACAGTCCTCCCCCAATCCTTGAGTACGGAGGATGTGAAAACCTAGTTTAATTAAAGGCATTTTATAAGATGGTGAAAACAACTATTTCAAGAGAAAAAAATTGGGAAACTTGAGGTCATTAATCAAACTTCTTATCACAGTGACGTCATCAAAGAAACATTTAAAGCAAATACCCCAACCTTTGTCATAATCTATGGGCCAATTTGTAAAAAGGCCAACAAAAAAGCTTCAGGAAAAAGTACTTTACATTTACATCATATGATATTTATTCATGTTATATTACATGCAAATATCTTTTTAGGGCTCT
This sequence comes from Diospyros kaki, assembly GCA_036245055.1. Classification (NCBI taxonomy): domain Eukaryota; kingdom Viridiplantae; phylum Streptophyta; class Magnoliopsida; order Ericales; family Ebenaceae; genus Diospyros; species Diospyros kaki. The sequence continues at coordinate 1,746,219 of BSEG01000002.1, read as the reverse complement.
CCAAACCTGGATACGTCCTTTAACCTCCCAAACTTTGTTCTTTTTGTTTAATTTGGTTCATTCATTTAACAGGCACGATGATAGAACAATGGCAACAACAATGATAACAATAAAAATTGCCATGTTTAAAATTATAAGTGTAACTGCTGAAATACATTATCTAATTCTATTAGAATAGTCATAACTGCTTTAGGGGGGTTGGGAGTTGCTTATTCATTTTCAGCAGGCATATAACTGAAGCTTACCTTGACATAATCTGCATGTCCTGGGCAATCAACATGAGCGTAGTGCCTCTTAGCAGTCTCGTACTCTACATGCGCCTGCAATATCAACTCTAAATGTAGCAAGGACGAAAAGATTCTTCAAAAATATAAAATTATTTGAAGTATTATTAAGGATATACGAGACCCCTGGTGAGCAAAAGATCAAGTAAGAGAACAACATCTCACCGTTGCAATAGTAATCCCTCTCTTTTTCTCTTCAGGAGCCTTATCAATTTCATCGAAGGCTACGGCCTTGGCTTTGCCTTCTTCTGCTAGCACCTGAACAAGGCATACAAACATCTTAGAAACCAAAAAACACAACGGCACATGATTCTACTGCTCGCAACTAACTAAACTAAAAACCCAAGCCAGCAATTCAGAAGAGGAAATCAAAACGGATGAACAACTAACTTTTGTAATTGCGGCGGTCAGAGTGGTCTTCCCATGGTCAACGTGTCCAATGGTTCCCACATTAACATGAGGTTTTCTGCCAGCAAGAAACAAAATTATACACTAAAAAACACAATAGGTGCGATTCCAGTCCAGAATAACAAAAACTGCTTCAAGAATGTAGTGAAATAGCAAGAAAAAACGGCATGATTCATTCTGGATAGTTTCCAAATTAGCGCTCAAACAGAATGATTGTTTTTGGATAGTTTTTGTTAAATACGGTAAATGCATGAAATATTAGCATAACAAAGGTTAGAGAGCTTACGTTCGAGTGAAAGTGGCCATGGATCTCCACCATGGAATGGTTGCAGGAGCTTTGCCATTTCCAGCGAGAGAATCCGATACAGAATACTGTGCCTGTGTGGAGATAGATGATCCTACCCGACAGGACTGGTATACTTGAGACGATAATGGTTGGATCAAACGCTTCGAATTAGGGTTTCTCAGAGCAGCTGAAGCCATTAAAATGGAATGAACTGATTTTTGTAGCCGAGATGGAGAGGGTTCTGGGGTTTTGCTTTGTAGGGCTCTCTCACTCCCTCTCCCTCGAAGGTTTTACGTTTGCAGGCAATGGTGGGCTGCGTTTGGTTGCGGGATTGGACTGTCCTCGACGAGTTTCTTCAACTTGGGCTTGTTTTTGTTCCGGGTAAATTACACTAAGGGTCCGTTTGATTGCAAAACATGGAAAGGAAAAGAAAGTTGGAAACCATTTTTGAACAATTTTTGGTCAAAATTGCTGACGTGGCAATGGCCACATCATCGCCACGTCAGCGCCACGTCAATAATTTTTACTAAAAATCATCAAAAAATTATTTTTGTGACCACATTACAAAACATTTTAAAGTTTTGTGATCACTTTGCAAGAAATTAAAGTTTAGTGACCAAATTGAAAAAGACACCAAAATTTTGTGACTTTTGGTATGATTTACCCTTTTTGTTCCATTGTTGCCTTCTGTGTATTTCTTGGGTTTAAGTGATTCGAAATTGTAAGGTAAATTTAAAAGTGTAATTAAAATAATAAAAATTTTGAATAATTATATTACAAAACATAAAAATATAAGAGTAAAAGTATAAATTTGGTCCAAAACAAATATATAATACATCTCTCGACAAGTTTAGACACAATAAGAATTTTAATGGACACGCTCAAATTAATTGAAATTTAACATGATAATACCATAATATAATGTTTTAAATCTCTTAACATATCATTGCTGTTTTTGACGTGTCTTAAATTTCCTAATCAATTAATGGGAAAAAAAATACTTTAGACAATTAAAATAGTACTTGCATGGTGAGATAAGTTCGTTAACTTTTTTTTTTTATTTTAAATTCAAATATCTCGTATTCGGTAAGTGCCAAAAAAAAATAAATAATACAAGATATGAAATCTTAACTGGAGGGTGTGTTAAAGTATGGCAAATAAGCACAAAATCTATTGTGTCTATGGAAATGACACTGTTGAAAAAAAGGGATAAAAATGACCATTTTTGCCTTTAATTAATTTTTTCTTTTCTCATCTTTCTTTATCGTACTCAATTTCCCAATGTTTTAATTCCATGGCACCACGACGCTTCCATTGAAAGTCAACTATGAGGTTAGTTCTGCAACCCTATCGTCATAAAATAATAGTAAAAATAAATAGAAATGAAAAGGAAAGGAAGATAAACAACAACATATTCAGCTTTTATCCCACTATGTGGGGTCGACTACATAAATTATAGAGTTCCATGTATTCCTATTTTTTATCATATCTTCATTTAGATCCATATACTTCATATCGAACTTTAATGAAAAGGGGAGGAAGATAATTAGGAAAAAATAAATCAAATGAATAAGAAGTTACACAAAGACGGTAACACTTTTCCTTTTTATGATAGCGGTAATTTTTTTCTATTGAGTATCTTTTTCTCTTCTTATTTTATATCTTACGATTCTCAGTATAATTAAATATACTAAACTAGTATTTATTAATCAATATATAAATTAAAAAGTATAAGATTTGAAAAATATTATAGAATTTTGTCATTTTTAATATGTTTATTAAATTTATCTGATGATCTTAAAAAAAATCACGTGACTTCTTATGTGGTATTTTTCAAATATGCATATCTTCCCTTTTTTAGAGAAGTATATATTAAACCTTACAGATAAAAAAAAATATGTATACGTCATCTAGTGTATTCTAAAAATTTTAACAAATAATTTGATAAAAATATTAAATTTTTTTCTATCCTTATCTTATTTGTTCCATATATTGGTCTATAAAGTATTTCAACATTATCTTACTTATTTTAACAAACATTACCTAGATAAGAAAAAAAGAAAAAAATATAAAAATTTTGTAAAAAGTATAGATAAAAAAAAATATGTGAAAGATAGAGATAGATCGACGACATTTTTTACCTTTTCTCTAAATTTGATAATTGTTTTCCCATGGCATAAAAATAGTAATGCATCATAACTAAAGTCAACTTAGGGTAGTCTTTTTCGATAACTTGAGAATTTTAGATTCTTTTCATCGAGCTTCAAAGTTGCATGTTGTAACTTAACTTAAAACATAATATGTAACTAATTATTTGATAAATACTTATTTTATAATCAAAACATTAATAGTTTATTCAAATTTCAATTTAAAAAAAAAAACATGTAAGCTAAAGGGTGACTTTGCATATTTTGTGGTATCGTCTAAGTAAATGTAATTATTTCATGATTTTGAAATCAAAACTAGAAATTTATGAACATTTTTTAGTAAAAGTATAATTATGGAGATTATATATTTATTTAAAAGTTATAATATGCACATATGCCATTAGAAAATGATAATATGACTATTGTACTTGAAAAAAAAACACATTATTATTCTCGTCACTTTATATTTTTATCTCTAATTACATAAAAAAAAAAAAATTGGTCACTGACATCAACAATAACCATCGCAGGGGCTTAGTGAAATTAATACTAGGGTGATGGGCTATTATTATTGGAGAAATTGAGGGAAAAAGAGATGAAATAAGTGAATGAGAAAGTAATGATGATTGAATTTGAAAAAAGAAGAGAGAATAAGAGAAAAATAGGAAATCATCCGTGTTGGTTAGTTAGATTCAATTTTTATATAATTTTGGTTTATTTGATTTTAAGATTTTGATCAGTTTAGTTATGGATAATTAATTAAATGCTCATTGCTTTTTAATATTTGATTAAATGATTTAAAATATGATATATTTATTATTAATTAATAAAAAATATTTAAATTTAAAAAATAAAATAGATGTATTAGTGTTCATAATATTTCATTATTTTTTTAGTTGCTGCATGTCCAAAATTTTATTGGAATTGAGATGTCATCACATACTTGGAGTATTTAAAGGGATCACGCCATACAACTAGTGATAGGAAATGGGCGGACTGGGCCGGGCTGGCCCGCATCCCGCTTGGCTCACCTATTTGGTAGGTCAGGCCAAAATAGGCCCACGAAAAAAATGGACCGGGCCTAGGAAATGAAAACTTAGGTCCGGCACGGGCCTGTGGCCTTTAATAAGTGGGTCAAAGTGGGTCAGGCCGGGCCATGGGCTTGCTGGGCTGGCCCGTGGCCTTGGCTATTTGGGCCGGCTCATAAGCCATTTATTTTTAATTTTTTTATATAATTTTTTAAATATATTTTTTTATTTTTTCCCAAATGTAACTAATATTTTTTAAAATATATTTAATAAACATATTAATGTTTAAAATATGTTTAGTAAACATTAATAAATATTGCTTATTAATGTTTACTTATAATTTTGATGTTTGTAAAATTATGATGTTTACAGTAAACATTATGTTTACAAAAATTACACTAAAATTATGTTTACAAACATAATAAACATTATGTTTACAAACATAATTATGTTTACAAATATTACAATAAAATTATATTTACAAGAAACATATTTTTTAATTATTATGTTTATAATTATTAAATACAAACATAATTTTTTAAATATTTTTTATTTTTTAGTGGGCCGGGTCGAGCTATTTTAGCGAGCCAGTTGATGAGCCGGCCCACGTATTGCTAGCCCAGCATGGCCCTTATTTTGTTAGGTGGGTTGGCTCGACCCGTTTGCTACAGTAACAGGTCGGGCCGGCCAATTCCCATCTCTACATACAACCTGACAATTTTATTGAGAGACTTATCAAAAGGTGCAAAGATAACAAAAATATCTTCACTCAAATTATAAATTTGTTTCTCTTATTCTTTCTTTACCCGCCTCATATCTGTTCTCTCTCTCATTCCATGACCACCTCCAACAAGCGTTGCCCACTGCTATATTGTCGACCACTGCTATATTGTTTCTTCACCTCATTGACCATTGCTACTAGGTGGCAAGGCGATGCAACAATGATTAACGCTTACTAAAGATGGTCATGAAAAGTGAAAAAAAGAAGGAAGGAGACGGGCAAGAAAGAGGAAGGTGAAGCAAATTTATAATTTAATTGAAAGCATTTTTCTCAATTTCAATGCTCTTCGACCAGTCTCTTGGTAAGGCTGTTAGGAAGAGTAGATTAATTCTGTGTAACGGCATGCCAATGCGATTATATACACACATATATACACGGCGAAACTCTTCACATTTTTCATCTCCGCCATTTTTATTTTCTCGATTGCTTCTCTCTCCACAGCTGCAGAGAATCGCGTTGAAACTCATGCATCGGGCCCAACTTCTGATCCTTGGATTGCTGAAGAGGGGCAAATGCTGTAAATTGTCCTGAAGCAAAGCAGATGTTGCCCGGCGGTTCATTGATTTAAGCTTTTTTGTTGTACAAACAAGACCATAGACCATAGATGAGTTTGCATATTTGCCCCCTCTTCGATTTGTTTTGCCATTTTTATCCCGTGCTCTTATAGTTATAAGTTGTTTGGTTCCAGTGCTGCTGGTCTTCCATGCCAATTATGGCATAGCTCTAGAGATAGTTGAATCTTCAGAAAAGACTCTTTGACAATTTTTTTCATTGCCTGATCGATCTTTTCCAGAAGTACGGTTGCCAATACTTTTTTGGTTGCATTTTTATCGTTTCTTGCTTCTCTTAGACATCCTTGTGAATGCTCCATTAGCTTTCCTACCTGCTCGTAAAGTGAACTTATTTCTTTCTTTAGACAACGCATTGGTCATGCCTCGTACTTGGCTTCTGTTGCAGTGCCATTTTTGTAGTTTTTATCTAAGCTTCACAGGTATAATTGTGCTGTAACATGCCTGCACCAAGGTCCCCACTTGAAAATGCTACCTGAAGGTGACTATTGGATTCACAAGATCAAATAATCGTGACAATGACTGTCGTGGAAAACAAGGCTCTTTTCGCCTTGTCATTATAGGGACTCGGCAGACTTGCATTCTCCCGCAAGCCCAATTTTAATCTGAATCCAATTCTTGGGGCTTGCCACTATTGATGGAATGGTCAATCCATCAATGCACCATATCAAACAGACCTGATATAAAATAAGAAGGGCTGTTTGGTTACGGTTGCTCTGTAATTGTGAAGTTTCTGAATATTTTAAAAATTTTGGTTTCTGATGTAGTTTTGATCCTTGTATGGTATCACTTTTTCTAACCAGTGAAAACATCCCAAGGCTAATTCTTGAAACTACAACCAAGCAGGGTGGAAGCTTCCAAGGTCATGGCTTCAGACCAGCTGCCCTTGTTGAGGAATATAGGCAGCATCAAGGAAGGTAGAATTCTAGTTCTCTCAACAATGAATTGGTATCATTTGACTTTTTACTCCCCCTCATATATTCTTTGGGGGGCGGGGGACTGTTTCTGCTTTAGACTAAAGCAGGTTAAATAGAGAGCCGAAGGACCCTTGCGGATGTGAAAAAGATCTAGAGAAGATTGCTAGCTTTAGCCAAAGATGGCATTTGCAAGCCTTTTTGTTTCCCCATCTTGTAAGATTGGAACCTCACATCCCACCCCATTTGTTCAAATAAATCTCCTGACCGAAGCCTGTCTTCACACCCACCAAACCTTGTCCCTCCACTGCTCTTTCTCACCTGCAAATGCAGAAGAGGCCGGACAACCCCAATTCCCAGCCCCTTGGCATCTGCCAGAGGCTGTTCACATTCATCATGGACAGCCTGATCACTCCCGGCCTCAAGCACTTGACCGCGCTGCCATCCCACCAACAGCCTGTTGAAGCTTCCTGCACTGATCTCAACAACAGCCCACCATCCCAACCCGACCAAGAAACTCCAGGAGGCCATTCGAGTTCTGAGATCCCAGTCGACTTCAGGCACACGGATGGACTGGAGAAAGACCGCCCCCTGGTGACCGGAGACAAGGACTACTTCGATTCACAAGGCAGAGGCCAGGAGGTGGAGCTCGCATCCACTGCAGGGAGTGAAAAGAAAAGTGCGAGGATGGCAGTGAGCATCAAAGATGGCGAAGTGAAGACACACACAAACAGGAAGAAGAAAGGCAAGCACGTACAGATCGAGGACGAGTTGAAGTCAGTGGTTGAGGCCGGCGTTACCAGCAGCAAGAACCCCATAAGTCCCTTCCTCACAAACATAAACGAGCAGTCGGATGAATTCATTCGAAAAAAGAGAGAAGATCTGAGAAGAATTCACACTCTTGAGAAGCTTTAGTTTGATACATATGGAGGAGTAGATCACTCTTGGAAGCAGATTTCCATGATCAATCCCGGCCCCGGTCCAGCTTGCATAGTATGCACAATTTATGTCTCCTTCTTCCTGAAACATGTTCAATGACAAGTTTTCATATAGCGCTCTCTCTCTCGCTCTCTCTCTGCTGGATCTTTCCCAGAACTTAAAATGGAAATAAATTCACCCCCCATTTGAATCCAATCGTAGAGATGCCTAAGTACACTTCAGTAATACTAGAGGGGTACTTGTGTTATATATTCTAATAATGAAAATTTTTCTGTTGCCCGATGTGCAAATTTTTTATAAACTTTAAACAAAATTAGATTTGATGTAGTCATAAAGTAGTTCGAGAAATCAATTATAATTTATAAGTAGCTATGGGCATGTACTGAAATTAAGGTATTATATGTTTGGCAAAGTTAATTATTGTTTTTAGAGCAATAGTTAAAGTGCATTTAATGCATATTATTTTTAGCTAAAAAATATTGATAATAAACGTTCGAACTAAAAGAAAAATGCACTAAATACAGGATGCATCTTTATATTTTAACCATTGTCATTTTTATATAGTTAACATTAGTCATGTTCATATTGGTTTACGATATTTTATTAATTGATTATATTAAAAGAATAGATAGAGGTGAGTCAAAATTTTAATTTAACTAAAATAATTAAAATGAATTGATTGAAATTATTGGTTCGGTTCAACCTAAAGGTCGGTTTGATTTGATTTTCAAGTTTGATAATTTTAGTTATTTCGCTTGATTTTATTTTTATATTGAAAAAAATCGAAATAACTGAACTGACTGATTATTCGAGTACTCAAAAGATTAATCGATTAATATTATATATTAATTGAGTACTATATAACAATTGCTCATGTATTTTCATGAATTAGTTAATTAATATTATTTATTACTTGAATAATAATAGTTCAAAAATTAGCTCGTTCTTTATTCTAATAAAAATTAATTAACTAATATTGTTTAATAGAGTAATAATTGAAATACTCACGTACAAACTCAATAATAGTCGAGCAATAAATAGAGGGTTTTTTAAGTCTTTTTTATTTCAAAAAATAATCGACTCATCATTTTTATTAGTCGATTAATATCTATAATTATTTACATAACTTTACTATTTATTTGAGTAACTGGTAAACCTTACTCGAGTAATTAGCAAACTTACTCACATAACTTTTGAATTTTGTCAATTTTTTGATTTTTCAATTTTTTTGTATTTGTTTGATTTTTAGTTCATTTGGTTTTTGTATTTATTTAGTCAGTTCGATTTAATTTTTTACATAATTTTAATTTATTAGTTTTAGTGTTTTGACTTATTCAAGATTTTTTTTGTAATATTAAAAAATATTAAAAATACATTTTCATTCACTAATAGATTAAAAATAAAATTTTAATTAGAGACGACAGAGTTTTATTTTTTTAAATTTATTATTTATTTTAGAATGAATACTATTTTTTTATATTAAAAATTATATATATAAATACTCCTATATTTTTTTTATTTACTCATTTTCTCTCTAATCTCTATTTCTTATTTTTTTTTTAATATCATTTACGGTAGCTAAAAATATTTGAACTTATTGGGTGCGGACACACAAAGCAGGGAAAGAGGATATTTTAATCCAGGGCAGATCATATCCGAATCGAAACTTGAGCGATCAACCCCAGCGAACTCAGTTTCTAAGTTCTTCGATTGGGGTTTCGTGGAATAGAATCCACCGTCCGATCACAGGTTTTGCAGAGACAACTCATTTTACCGTTAATGGCACGCGACGCATGAGGGATGGTCAAAATTGGGTAACGGAAGGAAATTCGCAGAGGGGAAGGAGCCGTTTCTTAGAAGATCACTGTGTTGCTGTGATCCATATTCGAAAATTGGCTTTTGAGTTATCATTCGCAGTTTGCCCTACATTTTCGATTTCGATTCCCGCCCCAACTGCTAGTAATTGTCGTATATTTCTTGTTGATTTTATTGACTATGTAGTTGTGTGACTGGTAGTTACGCACGTAATTCTCGATTTTCACCTCGAATCCAGCGGCTCGCCTCCTCGAGGAGTTTCTGTTGCTTTTCATCGGTCATTGGTTCGTGAAGCAGGGAGGAAAAGAAAGAGGAAGGGATTGGGAACAAAGGAGCTCGGCTGGGTTTTATTTATCTCCCCGTTAATCTTTATTGAAATCTTCGATCAAATTGGTAGGTGTTGGACGAGATTTTGTGCTTTCCGTGATATGGGTTTTCAGTTTTCCAAGAAAAATTGAAAACCCATTGACGGATTACTGGATTTCGAGGCAAAATGAGGGAATTGGAGTAATCTTGTGACGATAAGCAGCTAATTATGGGGACTTTTCTTAGCGGGTTTGTCTTGCCTTTGCTGCTTTTAGCAGGTATACTGTTGATCTTAAATTTCCAATTTAGTTTTTGTTTTTTGTATTTTTCGTCGGAGTAGATCGATTCGAGCTGTCTCATGTAGCATTTGAATTTACTACTTCTATATCTATCATGTGCATGATCAATCGTCCTCACTGCGTAACTTTGAATTTCTCCGAATTTAACGAAGAATACTAACATCTATAATTTTGGGTTCTTCCCTGTAACTTTATGTATTTATTTATTTTTTGGTATGACCAAGATTGGTGCAGTTATTCTGAACTTCATGGCGCAAAATCATTTTGTTTCTGAATTAAATGGTGGTCTTATATGCTTGTGCAACACTTTTGACAATTAATACCGAAACAGTTCAAATAATGCGGGATTTAATACTGAAACATGTGGAATTTGAGGGATATTTTGAATGTTCATGCATCTGACATGAATAATGATATTAGTGAGTTCTTCAAGGAACTACTTTAGTGTATCTTGAATTTTTCTAGGAGGTTATATTATTATTGTCTATCACAAGTTTCTTTTGGTTATAAGATGTCCCTATTGCACGAGGCTTCTTGCCGTGCAAGGGCCGGTGAAAGATTATATTTGTACCCAACCTTCTCCTTACATTTTTTGCACCAAGGTTGTTTCCACAACTTGAACTTGTGACCTTCTAGTCACAAAGAAGCATCCTTATCATCCTTTTGGTTATAACAGAAAAGAAAAATATAACTACGTAAGTTATATTGAGATATAGATACACATTTAGTTCTTTATGGCTAGTGTAAGACCTTTTGCTTGAAACAGTATATGGAATGTAATTATAGTAAAAATAGAAGTATTTATGATATCATAGTGAGATTATAAAATATAGTTATTTTTAGAGAGGATAAGGTTAGATCTCTAAAATGAATTTCAAAAAAAAAAAAAAAAGAAAAGAAAAAAAGAAAACATTATTGAGGATGTTGTTCACAAAATTAAGGTAGAATGGTTAAAGTGAAGAAGTGTCATCTACCATGTATGTGATCATAAAATGTATTTAAAAGCTAAAAGAAAAATTTTATCAGACGGCTATAAAATCATTTTTGTTGTATGACGTGAAATTTGGTAGTTAAATGTTATCATGTACAAAATGTGGGTGGAGTTAAGATGAATATGTTATGATGGATGTGTGCTCATACAATAAAAGACAGAAATGAGATTATCTATAATAAGGTTAGAGTGGTGACTAAAGATAAAAAGTGCGAGATGTAATTAAAATTGTCTGGACATGTTAGAAGAAGACCAATTGAGAGAATGGATGGAATGGAATAAATTTTTAGCAAAAGAAGTAAGATGAGAATCAAAGAAAACATGGTGGGAAAACCCATAGATATGACATAGGATATAATGGTCTTACAAAAATACTCATGAATAAAAAGATTGGAGAGCTAGCATCCATTTAACTAACCCTACATAGTGGGATTAAGGCTTCTAATGATAATGATAATGATGATGGTTTTCATATGTTTAAATGGTTTCTGGTATGTTTCTGAAACTTTTCCAACACATTTATGTTTTTAAGCTAGTTGAATCGATACATGGAACCAAAATTATGATCCTTGCTTCTTGGATGTTAAATGCTGGTATAAATTTCTATTGGACATTTGATGAGTGCCCTAGCCTTCTGTTAGGAGTCACTAGTTAACACTTTTGGAGGTGTCCAATCTTATGTTGTTTAGATGTTTAGATATGGGCGCAAGAAATGTGTGCAATAACATGATTTGTAGGTTAGGATTTGTCCAAATTGGTTTTGGTAGGAAGCGACTATGCATGGGGAATCCATTTCCCATTGATTTTTTTTTTGGCTTTGTTGTCATACAATTTTAAGTATGGCTTTGTCATGGCTTGAGCTTGACAATGCCCTTCATTCCAACCCGATATGAATTAAAAGGACTAAACACCGAGCAGAAACATAGAGAGAGAGAGAGAGAGAGAGAGAGAGAGAGAGAGAGAGGAATGAGGGAGAACAGAGAGAAGAACGAGAGAGAAAATAGAGAGAACAGAGGAGAGGATTGTGAGGATTTTGATATTTCTAATATGATTCCTCCCTTTTCTGAATAGGAGGATATACATCGGTGTTTGGGAGGAGAGCTCCTCTTGCCAGGGTGGGCCTTACAGCCTTAACAAACTTGGTATTCTCTAACTTCCCTGCACATGACAGTAACTACCTCTACACTAAGAATTACAACAGTAAAAGTAATTTAACTAACTTCTACTTTAGGGATTACAACAGTAAAAGTAACAAAAATTAAAAAAAGCTCTGGTGAGGGCTCTTCTCATGACATTTCCCCCCTCCTTAATCATTTTCTTGTCCTCAAGAAATGTTAAGGAGGCTAGCAGCTCTTGGGAATTGCTTGAGAAGATCTGGAAGGTACTCCCAAGTGCTGTCTTCTGAGGGTCTTCCCTGCCACCTGACCAATACTTAAACGAGAGAAGCCCCGTGTCTGTATATCACCCATATCTCCAAAATAACTTTTGGTTCCACTGTCTGGCCAGCCTTCTCAAGAAGGGTAGGTAGTGCAGAATTCATTGATTGTCCACCCACTGCCTTTTTTAGGAGTGAAACATGAAATAAAGGGTGAATGAGTTGTCAGATCTCGGATCTGGCAATGGCTTCCTCCGCAATTCAGACGGAATTGCGCGTGAATGAGAAACGCGAAGGTAGAGAAATTAGAAGGAGAGAGATAGGGATAGAGAAAGAGAGAGAATCGAGAGAGGGATGAGTGAGGAGAAATGTGATTCAATTATATTTTCAGATACCCGCTAAAGGGGCAATGAGCTGGCTTATATACCCTCCTCAAGGAGGCGCCATACATTTGAATTACAATAAGCTAACTACCAGCTTCTACACACTTCTAAACTCCAACCGCCTACTCCCATTATTACTACATTACCTTTCGATTAACAGGTGCCCTTGCCCCTGTCCGTGACAATTCCCTTCCCCTTCAGATTCTTCTTGTCCTCAAGAAGAGTTTATAGGAGTCCGAATGCCCTTGGAAATTGCTGGAGTAAGTCTGGGAGATACTCCCAGGTATTGTTTTCCGGATGGAGGTTGGACCAGCGAACGAGCACCTGAGTGAGGGGAAGATTCTGTTTGTATATCATGCGTTTGTCCACGGTAGCAACAGGTTCAACTGTATGTTGCGCTGCTGGAGCAGCCGGGGGTAGAGATGCGCTCACCGGGTTAGTACCAGGAGATGGTTTGAGGAGAGAGATGTGGAAAACGGGATGAATAGAAGTCTCTGCTGGAAGTTGTAATCGGTAGGCCGTTTTGCCCACCCGAGCTAGCACTTCATACGGCCCCTAGAATTTAGGACTAAGTTTGGAGACTGTCGCTGGTGAGAGAGTCTTCAATTGGGCATGCCGTAGTTTAAGATAGACCCAGTCCCTAACTGAGAAGTTTCGTTCACTCCGCTTTTTGTCAGCGTATTGCTTCATTCGGTTTTGGACGTTTGCCCATTCCTGCTTTAATGTCTGCATCACTTACTGCTGCTGAGTGAGATAATCATCCACTGTGGCTACCAAGTTGGGGCCACCACTGACCGATAATAGTGGCGGTTTGTAACCAAATAAAGCCTCAAACGGGGTCATTTTCAAGGACGAGTGGTAGTTGGTGTTGTACCACCATTGTGCCAAGGGCAGCCACTTGTGCCACTCGGCGGATTGCACCAAGCACACACACCGAAGGTAGGTCTCCAGGCATTGATTTACTCGTTTCGTCTGTCCATCCGTTTCCGAATGATACGCCGAGGACATGTGGAGCTTGGTACCAAGTGATTTCATAAGCTCCTTCCATAGTAAGCTGGTAAAGACTTTGTCGCGATCAGATACAATGACTCGAGGCAAGCCGTGTAATTTTCCAACTTGATCAAGGAACACTCGAGCCACTTCTTGGGCTGTGAAGGGATGAGTTAGACTTAAGAAATGGCTGTATTTGGTGAGTCTGTCCATGATTACCAATATGCAGTCTTTGCCCTCTGACTTGGGTTATCCTTCCACAAAGTCCATACTGATGCTGGCCCAAGCTTGCTTCGGTTGAGGCAATGGTTGCAGCAGCCCTGGAGGGTGAATGTTCTCATGTTTACACCAGCTGTAAATGTCACAATTCTTGATATAACTCTGCATGGCCTTCTTCAACCCCAGCCAATAGAACAATTGTTGTACGCGGTTATATGTGCTTTAGACCCTCGAATGGCCTCCTACGGGCAAGTCATGCAAAGCGGTTAGGATCTTTCTTCGTAGCAGTTCGTCACCTCCAATTACCAACTTCTCTTTGTATTGTAGCAACCCATTCCTTAGCGAATAACCCAGTTTGCTCGTGGGGTCTAATGTCAGTTGCTCCATTAGATCCTTGGTCCATTTTGTTTTCGCATAACTGGCTGCTACCTCTAGGTGCCATTCTGGTATGACAGAAGTCATGGCTGCCGTTGTTCCTTCCTCCATATAGCGGGAAAGGGCATCAGCTGCCTTGTTCTCGTGTCCTTTCTTGTATTGAATAGTGTAATCAAGCCCCATGAGTTTAGACGTACCTTTCCGTTGGAGGTGTGTATGTAACTTCTGTTGCAGTAGGAATTTCAAGCTTTCATGGTCAGTGCGAATAACTATCTTACTCCATTCCAAATAATGCCTCCATTTGTCTACTGCTATCAAGACCGGCAAAAGTTCCTTCTCGTACACACTAAGACCAAGGTGCTTTGGTGCTAAAGCCTGGCTGATGAAGGCTATAGGCCTTCCTCCCTGAGCCAACACTGCTCCCACTCCATAGTTGCTGGCATCAGTTTCCAAAACAAACGATTGATTAAAATCGGGGAGGGTCAATGTGGGAACCTCACACATGGCTTTCTTCAGTAGATCAAAGGCAACTTCAACTGCTTCATCCCAATGAAATCCGTCTTTTTTGAGAAACACAATGAGTGGCTTGCTGATGATGCTGTAATTTTTAACAAATCGCCTGTAATAACCCTTGAGACCCAAGAATCCCCGCAAACTCTTCACGGTAGTCGGCCATGGCCAATTATTCATAGCTGCAATCTTTTGGGAGTCAGTGCTCACCCCTTTCTTTGATATAACATGGCCCAAATATTCCACTTGGGTTTGTGCAAAGGCACATTTGGACTTCTTGATGAACAACTTATTGAATCTAAGGATTTGCAAGGTTAACCGTAAGTGCTCTATGTGTTTAAGGAAACTGGAGCTGTAAATTAGGATATCATCAAAGAAAACCAGAATGAATTGGCAAAGATAAGGTTCGAATATCTGGTTCATGAGGGCTTGGAAAGTTGCTAGTGCGTTAGTTAAACCAAAAGGGATAACTAAGAATTCGTAGTGTCCTTGATGGGTCCTAAAGACTATTTTGTGGATATCTTGGGGGTTCATACGGATTTGATGTTATTCGGAACGGAGGTTGAGTTTGGAGAAAACTTTGGCTCCATGTAGCTCGTCCAGTAGGTCCTCTATGATAGGGATGGGGAACTTATTCTTTATGGTAAGGGAGTTGAGTTGGCGGTAGTCTATGCAAAATCGCCAACTGCCGTCCTTCTTTTTGACTAAGAGAAGAGGAGAGGCATATGGGCTAAGGCTGGGTCGAATGACTGATTGCTGAAGCATTTCCTTAATCATGCGTTCAATCTCAGCCTTTTGTTTTGGGGGATATTGGTAGGAACGAATGTTAACCGGCTCTGAATTGGGTTTTAGGGTTATGGTGTGGTCAAACGGTCTGGGAGGGGATAGAGCTTTCGATTCCTCAAACAAATCCTTAAATTCATCTAAGAGTTCATCAAATAAGTCCAGTTGAGTTACCTCCCAAGGAATGGAGCTATTCTTCGTTGCTTCCAGTTTGATTTTTCCCCCAAAATCCAGCTCTTCCTCCTCCTACTCAATTGTTTGTATCGAGAACAATTGAGCCACCTGCGTCCACTTGTTTTTGAATAGCTTATGTAGTCTTTTGCTTGAAATCAGTTTACAAGTACCTGCCTTTGCACCGCCAGTGATAGTCATTCGTTTTCCCCTTTTTTCGAAAGTGACTTCCATTTTCTTAAAATCAAAACAAATGGGGCTTACTTCCCTCATCCAATTCACGCCTAAGACCATATCACAGCCTCCTAACCGGAGAAGCCTTAGGTCAGCTTCAAAGTTCTCCCCCTGCAGAATCCTATGCAAGCAGACTTACAGATCACCTTCTATCCATTAGCCACTGTAACAGACAATGGTATTGCCTCTTAGCCACCCTTTCATCCAGGAAGCTATGCGTGCTTCTGCTGTCAATGAGTATAGACAGGTCATCCTCTTGTGCCTTACCATCTACTTTTATGATTTTACTTGTGGATACTCCCCTTAGTGCATGGAGAGAAATCTCCATTTTCTCTTCGTCTCCTTCGTTCTCTTGGGTCTTTGCTTCTTCAACTTCTTCTTCCCCTTCCTCTGTACCTTCTAGCAACAGCAATTGGCATTTGCATTGATGGCCTGGTGTGTATTTGTCTCCACACCTGAAACAAAGCCCAGCTAACCTCCTATGTTCTCTCAAATTGTTCCCAAACGATGGGGATGGGGCTGACAGAGCTAACGCCTTTCCGTTGGATCCCCCTGTTCCTCCTTCCTTATTCCACCCCCTGTTACTCTGTTGATTAGGCACTTGCCAACCTCTACTAACCCCTCTATGTTTCTTCGATAAGGCCTCCACCGCTAATTCTTGCAGCTTAGCACACTCAGTAGCCTGCTGTACAGTTTTTGGTTGAAACATTTTTACTATAGGGTAGATTTCTTCGCTCAAGCCCCTAATGAAGCTTGACACGAAGTAACCTTCAGTAGGTGTGGGATTGGAAATTAACATGAGTGCCTTCAATTCCTCAAACTTTTGTTGGTAAACTTGCACAGATCCTCCTTGTTTCAGTTTATTAAATTCTTCTACTACGTCTAACGTTCCTTTCTCCCCAAATCTTCCACACATTCCTTCCACAAATTCTTCCCAAGAGCACTCATCTTTCACTCCCATCCACCCCTGGTACCACGCATCCCCCACATCATTGAGGTAGGCTGCAGCAATTGTTACCTTCTATTGCTCGGCCACGTTGTAGAGACGAAACACTCTCTCACAACGCTTCACCCACCATCGCGGATTCTGGCCATCAAATAAAGGAATCTCCATACGCGGTATCAATGTCCTGCTCTGGTTCGATCCCTGTGCTACGCTAGATCTCCTGACGCCCATGATTTCCTCCATCATTGGTTGCTCTGCTTCCAATTCCGCAGATCCCTCCGATCTGCCATTACCCCCTAGATCGTTTAGGATCAGTTCCGAATGCTCCCTCGGAGGAAACTCCGGAGAGATACGTACCTGAGTTTGGCGTGACAACATCAGCCTAAACTGATGCATGTGATCCCGGAGAGGTTGGTTTTGTTCTCTCATTTGCTCCTCCAACCGAGCAGTCTGTGATCGACTCTCCTCCTGCCACACATTCACCGCTCTATCGATCCTTCTTTCCACCGAACTTTCAAACGTATCCATCTGATTCTGCATCTCCGAAACCGACGCAGTCACCTGCTGGAGCTGCGCTTCCATATGCTTCATCTGAGTGCCGTCTGCCATAGCCCTCCCGATCGCCCACGAACGTGCTCTGATACCAAATTGTCAGATCTCGGATCTGGCAATGGCTTCCTCCGCAATTCAGACAGAATTGCGCCTGAATGAGAAACCCGAAGGTAGAGAAATTAGAAGGAGAGAGATAGGGATAGAGAAAGAGAGAGAATTGAGAGAGAGATGAGTGAGGAGAAATGTGATTCAATTATATTTTCAGATACCCGCTAACGTGGTAATGAGCTGGCTTATATACCCTCCTCAAGGAGGCGCCAAACATTTGAATTACAATCAGCTAACTACCAGCTTTTACACACTTCTAAGCTCCAACCGCCTACTCCCATTATTACTACATTACCCTTCGATTAACAGGCGCCCTTGCCTCTGTCCGTGACATGAGTGACCCTGCTGGCAGCCTCAGGCAATATGCCACCTTTCCCACCTTAGCATCTATGGGAAATGGCCCATAGTACTTAGGATTGAGCTTGGTTGCCTTTCCCCGGGTGATAGACTTCACGTGAGGGTACCTCAACCTTAGATACACTTTATTCCCTATTTCAAACTCTTGTTCACTTCTCCTCCTGTCGGTAAACTGCTTCATACAATTCTGAGCCGAAGCCAACTCTTGCTTTAGCTGCTGTG
Organism: Diospyros kaki; assembly: GCA_036245055.1. Lineage (NCBI taxonomy): Eukaryota > Viridiplantae > Streptophyta > Magnoliopsida > Ericales > Ebenaceae > Diospyros > Diospyros kaki. The sequence goes on along the minus strand of BSEG01000002.1, from coordinate 1,728,227 downwards.
TCACCTATCTCCTATGCTGCAAATAATCGTGATAAGCGATCTGGAGCTCTGATACCAACTGATACGCGCTCCGATGCTTTGATACCAACTGATGTAAACTTACGATGAAATGAAGCCAAAGGAACCCACAAAAGATTGAAACGAACCCTAGAAAAGCCAAAATCGAATATAAGGTAAAGACTTCTTGACTCGTTGATTCACGAACCAAGAACCTAGATTATATCAAAATCTAGACCCATTGATGTGCGGAAACAAGAATCGAGAATTGTGTTGTTGAACGCCACAAAGAAATCAATCATTTGATAAGTTCGAAGTTTTGTTCATTGAAGAACAAGATATAAAAAAGAGAAATCTCTCAAATTCAATTCATAATCTTTTTCTTTCCTTTGTTTACAATGGAAAAGCCTTTAAATAGGCAAAAATAATTAAATCCTAATTCTACTTGAAAACTAATAAAAATCCTAAACCTGATCATAAACTAATGGGTTTTAGTTAGCCTAGTCCAAATAGAAGTAGAAATAACAAAAGTAACCCAATTCAACTACAAGTTAGAATAATAAAACTAACCTAATCCAACTACAAGTTGGAATAATAAAACTAACCCAATCCTAAATTACATAGGAAATAAGTAAATAACTTGTTGAATAAGAATCCTAGTCATAAAGGAATTAGTATTCATCCAATTCCGACACAGTTGACTGGATTGACTGATCCAATTGCGTCATGGTTAGTCGACCCTCCATGATTCTCATTAAATCGTCTACTAACGCTACATTGGACCCTTCCCCTATTGCAGGCATAACAGGTGATTTGTATCCGAATAAGGCTTCAAATGGGGTCATTTTGATTGAGGAGTGGTGGGAAGTATTGTACCACCATTGGGCCAAGGCCAGCCATTTGTGCCACTCCTTAGGTTGTAATAAGCAGATGCATCTTAGATAAGTCTCAAGATTGGTTCACCCTCTCGATTTGTCCATCCATTTGAGGGTGGTGAGCAGTTGACATGCTCAGTTTTGTCCCTGACGACCTCATCAACTCCTGCAACATCATACTAGTAAAAATCCCATCTCTATCTGAAATTATGGACTTAGGAGTCCCATGTAATTTAACCACCCGATCCAAGAAAGCCCTAGCTACCTCTTGAGTTGTGTAGGGATGAGTTAACCCTATGAAATGGGCAAACTTAGTCAGTTTGTCCATGTTAGGCCCCCGGTATTGCATACTTACTCTAGGCGTCACAAGCAGCTGAAGGGAGTTGGAGGTACAGCTAGAGGAAGCTTCAACCAACATGTGTGCAAGGGGTAGGATAGATATTTGGCTGGTTTGTGTAACAAACTAGCAGGCACGTCTGCATAACCAAATACGGTTATGCAGGAGAGAGAGGGGAATAACAACATATAAAAGGGGTAGGAAGAGAGGTAGAGGGGTGTGAAGAATTTGAAGCTTATTGTAGGAGAGTTTTGGGCCTCTCGAACGCCTAGTTGTTGCTATTATTTCTGTTGTTTTCGTGTAATTCCAATACTAAAATATAATTCAATCCATTTCATCCATTGGAGATCCTCCCTATCGGTTGGATCTCATCATTTTGGTATCAGAGCATCTTTGATCACCATGGTAAACTTAACCGAGAGAGTGGGGGACCTGGAGGGGAAGGTTGACACGATGAGGGGAGAGATTCAAACCATAAATTGGAATGTAGCCGAGATGCTGGAGCAGTTCGCTATCATGCGCACAAGGTGGGACGAACAAGAACGGGAGCGGAAGGCTAAGGCTCATGGGAACGACTGGCCATCGGATTTGACCCCAGATTCCGAAGTGACACCAGGGGGGGTATGAGTCACAGAATGGAGGGAAGCATGAGCGCTGCATGGCGACCGGAGGGGAGAGGTAGGCGGCTGGAAATGCCTACCTTCGAAGGAGACAATCCAGACGACTGGATTTTCAGGGCGGAAAGATACTTCACGATCAACTAGCTGTCGAAGGATGAGAAGATCGAGTCCGCCGCATTGTGCTTCAAGGCAGGGGCCCTCGCTTGGTTCCAGTGGGAGTCTAGGCGCAGGGGGATCCGCAGCTAGGAAGGGCTCAAGCAAGGAATTCTTAACCGATTCCGCCCAACTCAAGAAGGGTCGCTGGAAGAGAGGTTCCTAGCTCTGCGACAAGAAGGTACGATTAAGGAGTATAGACTGATGTTTGAGACGTTGGCGGTACCTGTGTCAGACGTCTCTGAGGCCTTTTTGGAAGGACATTTCATCAACGGTCTTAAGCCTGAAATTAAGGCTGAGATTAGGGTACTTCAACCCAGGGGGTTGGATTGGGTCATGCTAATGGCGCAATGTATTGAGGATAAAAATGCAGCCATCCTAAGCTGCAGTAGGGGGTTCGGACCAGTGGGAAGTAAATTTCCCACCTACTCTACTTCTAACACCGTTAGAATCCCTCCCACTCAATCCAGAAGCCCGACTCCTTATTTGAGAGTCTCGAATCAGGCGAGCAGTAAGCTACCAGTGGCCAAGAGTGGTAGTAATGCTCCTTTTAAACGGCTCAGTGAGGCTGAGTGGAAAGCCAAGAGGGAGAAGGGATTGTGTTTCCGTTGTGATGAGAAGTACTCAATTGGCCACAGGTGCAAGAACAAGGAGCTGCACGTTATGATGATTTATGATGAAGAGAAAGAGAGGGAAGGATCCGAACGGGGAACCACAGAAGTGAGGGAAGAAGAGGAAGGAGAGGATGTGCGCCAAGGCAGCGAAATCATTGAACTCTCCATGAATTCAGTGGTTGGATTAACAACACCGCAGACCATGAAGCTACAAGGTGTTATAGAAGGGCAACCAGTGGTAGTTCTGATTGATGGGGGGGCGACGCACAACTTCATAGCGGCAGAGTTGGTTCAACAATTGGGGTTGCCGCGAACATAAACGACTGGTTATGGTGTTATCATGGGAACCGGGATGGCAGTGCAAGGGGCCGGTATTTGCAAGGGGGTAAAGTTGCATCTACAAAACTTGCAAATAGTGGAAGATTTTCTACCTCTGGAGCTGGGTAGCTTAGATGTAATTCTTGGGATGAAGTGGTTGGCTGCGGTGGGAAAGATGAGAGTGGATTGGAAAGCCTTGACTATGAAGTTCTAGGTGGGGGGATTGGCCGTGACCTTGCAGGGAGATCCTAGCTTGAGCAAAAGCTTGGTATCCCTGAAAGCGATGATGAAGGCTTTCAAGGAGAATGGAGAAGGAATGTTGCTTGAATTGGGAACAATGGTAGCTGATTACAATGACAAAACGGTCGAGATCCCACCGTTCCTTAAGAAAGTGTTAGCTGAGTTTGAGGAGGTATTTTCAGCACCTGAAGGGCTGCCTCCTTCCAGAAAAAAGGATCATGCCATCAACCTGCTGCCAGGCACCATTCCGGTTAGTGTGCGGCCCTATCGTTACCCTTATCTACAGAAAAACGAGATTGAGAAGATGGTAGGAGAGATGCTAGCAGCAGGGATCATACAACCCAGTTCCAGCCCCTTTTCTAGTCCGGTTCTGCTGGTCAAGAAGAAGGATGGAGGGTGGCGGTTTTGTGTGGATTATAGGGCATTGAATAAGGTGATAGTGGCCGACAAATTTCCAATTCCAGTGATTGAAGAGTTGCTGGATGAGCTTCATGGGGCCAAGGTCTTCTCCAAACTCGACCTTAAGTCCGGGTATCACCAAATTCGCGTCAAGGCTGAGGATATTCCAAAGACAGCATTCCGGACACATAAAGGCCATTACGAATTCCTCGTAATGCCTTTTGGATTGACTAACGCGCCAGCCACGTTTCAGTCACTGATGAATGATATCTTCAGAGAACAGATGAGGCGTTTCGTGCTAGTTTTCTTTGATGACATCTTGGTTTTTAGCAAAGATTTTGAACAGCATGCACAACACTTGTGCTCGGTTCTGGAGGTGTTGGCAGCTAACCATTTGTTTGCGAATAAGAAGAAGTGTTCGTTTAGACAACTGAAAATTGAGTACCTGGGTCATATTATATCGCAAGAAGGAGTCTCGGCTGATTATAGCAAGGTAAAAGCCATGTTGGAGTGGCCCTCCCCTGCCACATTGAAGGAGTTGCGTGGCTTTCTTGGTCTCACCGGATACTATAGGCGTTTTGTTAAAGATTATGGCAAGATAGCATGGCCACTCACGGACAGACTTAGGAAGGGTAATTTCTTTTGGGATGAGGCTGCTGAGCAAGCTTTCCAACAGCTCAAAGCTGCCATGGTGTCACTGCCGGTGTTGGCTTTGCCGAATTTTGATAAGCCATTTGAGGTGGAGACGGATGCTTCTAGACATGGCATGGGGGCAGTATTAATGCAGGACCATCGACCTATTGCATACTTCAGTCAGGCGTTTAATCAGCTAGGAAGGAGGAAATCAGTGTATGAGGGAACTAATGGCCATCGTATTTGCGGTGCAAAAGTGGAGACACTACCTTTTGGGACAGAAATTTGTGGTCAGGATAGATCAAAAAAGTCTCAAGTTCTTGATGGAACAAAGATTGGTGAGTCCAGAATATCAGAAGTGGATGGTTAAGTTAATGGGATTTCAGTTTGAAATCCAATATAGGCCTGGGTTAGAGAATAAAGCGGCTGATGGGTTGTCCCGCATCAGCCACTCTGCTGCCCTCCTAGCTTTAACCGTTCCTCAGATTCTCCAACTAGATCAGCTAGCTAAGGAGATAGCTGACAATGAAGGGCTGCAAAAGGTGGTCAAGGATCTCCAGCGGGATCCTACTTCCAGACCCCATTTTCAGTTGGTGGATGGTTTTCTCTTTTACAAGGGGAGGTTATATCTACCAAAGGGTTCTTCTCTCATCCCATTGCTCTTACATGAGGGTCATGATGGGAATGTTGGGGGGCACTCGGGATTCTTGAAGACTTACAAGAGGATTGCGGCAAGTGTATATTGGCTGGGAATGAAGAGGGACATTCACAGGTATGTAAGCCACTGTGCGGTTTGCCAGCAAAACAAAGTACTGGCACTCAAGCCAGGAGGGCTCTTGCAACCCCTTCCGATCCCAAATCAAATTTGGGAAGACCTTGCAATGGACTTTATCGAAGGCTTACCCAGGTCAGGAAAAATAGACTCGATTTTGGTGGTGGTTGATAGACTCAGCAAGTATGGCCATTTTGTTGGGCTGAAACACCCTTTTTCTGCTGGAGAAGTGGCAGGAGTCTTCATCAAGGAGATTGTAAGGCTTCATGGTCTACCACGGTCCATTGTATCTGATCGGGATAAGATCTTCATGAGCAAATTTTGGGAGGAACTGTTTTGTCTCCAAGGTACCAGGCTCCAACGCAGCACAGCTTACCATCCACAAACGGATGGTCAAACGGAGGTGATGAATAGGACATTGGAGACATACCTTCGTTGCTTTGCTTCTTCCAAACCTAAATCTTGGTTTGTGTGGTTGCCCTGGGCGGAATTGTGGTACAATACTTCATACCACACAGCCTCTAGAACTACACCTTTCCAGGTCGTCTATGGGCGTGAACCGCCAGCAATACTTAAAGTTGAAAGGGTCTCCACACCGGTTTCAGTGGTGGAACAACAGCTTGTCGAGAGAGACCACATTCTGGAGGAACTGAAGGCACAGCTACAAAGAGCTCAAGCTATAATGAAGAAGGGGACTAATATGAAGAGAAGAGCAGTGAAGTTTAAAGTAGGGGACTTAGTTTACTTAAAACTAATTCCCTATCGTTGAAAGTCATTGGCTGGTCGTGCCAATGAGAAATTGGCTCCTAGATTCTATGGTCCGTTTGAGGTTGAGAGGGAGGTTGGACCTGTGGCTTACAGGTTAAAGTTACCTTCATCTTGCAGCATTCACCCAGTATTCCATGTATCCCAGCTGTGAGAAGCCAAGGGGGCATTGCAAGCCGCGGTGGATATTCCCAATCAGTTAAGTGCAAAGCTGGAGATGCTGGTTGAACCGGAGGCAGTGTTGGGAGTCAGACCAGGCAAAGGAAATGATGTGGGAGGTTTGGACGTTCTACTGCAATGGAAGGGGTTACCACCATTGGAAGCCACTTGGGAGCCTTTCAGCCTCATTCAGCAGCAGTTTCCAGGTTTTCACCTTGAGGACAAGGTGAAAGTTGGGGGATGGAGTGATGTTAGGCCCCCGGTATTGCATACTTACTCTAGGCGTCACAAGCAGCTGAAGGGAGTTGGAGGTATAGCTGGAGGAAGCTTCAACCAGCATGCGCGCAAGGGGTAGGATAGATATTTGGCTGGTTTGTGTAACAAACCAGCAGGCACGTCTGCATAACCAAATACGGTTATGCAGGAGAGAGAGGGGAATAACAACATATAAAAAGGGTAGGAAGAGAGGTAGATGGGTGTGAAGAATTTGAAGCTTATTGTAGGAGAGTTCTGGGCCTCTCGAACGCCCAGTTGCTGCTATTATTTTTGTTGTTTTCGTGTAATTCCAATACTGAAATATAATTCAATCCATTTCATCCATTGGAGATCCTCCCTATCGGTTGGATCTCATCAGTCCACTGCTACTAGAATGCTGTCCTTACCCTTTGACTCGGGTAATTTTTCCACGAAGTCCATAGACACACTTGACCAAGCTTGTTCGAGAATAGACAAAGGCTGCAGTAGCCTAGGGTAGGCTACTATTTCTAATTTACATCTCTTACAAATGTCACATACTTGCACCAACTCCTTAATCTCTAATTTCATCATTGGCCAATGAAAAATCCGCCTAACCCTCAAGTAAGTATTTTGCTCCCCTGAATGCCCCCCCCAAGGGAGACTCATGTAAGGCCTGAAATATCTTCTTTTTGAGGTATACATTATGTCCAATCACTATTCTTCCCTGGTATCTCAACATTCATCCATTTAAATTATATCCATCCACCTCATTGGCCCCTATCGCCAATCCTTCCAGCAAGGGTTTAAGCTTCTCGTCCCCCTCATAACTGTCAATAACCTCCCGATACCACTGGGGTACCACTACTGTCATAGTTGCAGAACTTCCTTCTTCATGGCACCTTGAAAGTGCATTGGCAGCTACATTTTTCTTCCCCTTTTTGTATTGTATTATGTAGTCCAATCCTATGAGTTTGGCTATCCCTTTCATTTGCAGCTCGTTTGAAGCTTTTGTTATAACAAGAACTTCAAATTTTCATGGTCTGTTTTGATTATAAATCTCCCCCCTTCCAAGTAGTGCCTCCACTTGTCTATAACCATCAACACCGCTAAGAATTCATTCTCATATATGTTGAGCCCTAAGTGTTTAGGACCCAACACTTGACTTAAGAACACTAGAGGCTTTCCTTCCTGCACCAAAATTGCCCTTATCCTTGTTCCATTTGCATATGTTTCCAAAATAAAAGCTTTATTGAAATTTGGAAGTCCTAGCACTATTACCCTACTCATGGCCCTTTTAAATTCTCAAATGCTTCTTTTGCTCTTGGGCCCCAGCTGAAACTTCCTTTCTTCAATAATTCAGTTAAGGGCTTGCTAATTACTCCATAGTTCTTCATGAATCAGCGATAATACCCTATTAACCCCAAAAATCCCCTTAAGGGTCTCACCGAAGTCAGCTTTGGCTAGGACACCATGGCCTCTACCTTCTAGGGGTTGGTACTTACCCCTCCCTTTGATATAAGGTGCCCCAAATATTCCACTTCCCCTTGACCAAATGCACACTTAGATTTCTTAATAAAAAACTGGTAGAATCTGAGGATGCTAAGGGTAGTTCTAAGGTGGATTAGATGTTGTTCAAAAATGGGACTGTAAATGAGTATGTTATCAAAAAATAGTAATATAAACTTTCGAAGATAGGGTTTAAAAATTCTGTTCATGAGAGATTGAAAAGTGGTTGGGGCATTTGTGAGCCCAAATAGCATCACCAAGAATTCAAAATGCCCATGGTGAGTTCTAAAAGCTATTTTGTGGATATCCTCGAGTTTCATTCTAATTTGGTGGTAACCTGACCATAGATCAAGCTTAGAAAAGAATTGGGCATTGTGTAGTTTATCCAAAAGATCTTCTACCAAGGCTATAGGGAATTTATCTTTGATGGTCATAGCATTTAATTGGCTGTAATCCACACAAAATCGCCATGTTCCATCATTCTTTTTAACCAATAGGACAGGGGAAGTAAAAGGGCTTTGGCTTGGTCTAATGATAGATTGTTGAAGCATTTCTCTAACCATTTTCTCGATTTCATTCTTCTGAATTGGAGGGTAACGGTAAGTTCTAATGTTAACAGGCTTAGTGTGTGGTTCTAAGTTAATAGAGTGGTCAAACATTCGGGTAAGAAGAAGTGATTGGGGTTCAATGAAGAGATCCTCATATTCTACTAGCAGTTTATTAAGGAGGTTTAAGTGATGTACCTAATCTGGCATCCCTTGGGGTGTGCTAATTGTTAGGTAGATCTGCCCTTGCAGTGTTTAATCTCCTTGTACCTCCTCAGTTGCCACAATTGAGAAAAGGTGTGCCAACTGAACCCATTTTCCCTTAATCACCCTCTGCAATCTCATCCCTAATATCATCTTGCACGTTCCCACCTCTTTACCCCTTGATAATGTCATCTTTCTTCCCTCTTTCTCAAAAGATACTTCCATCAACTTAAAATCAAAGCTGATGGGGCTCACCCCTTTCATCCAATCCACACCTAAAACCATATCACAGCCACCCAATTGTAATAGCCTCAAATCTGTTCCAAATTTCTCGCCCTTGCATCTCCCAGCAAAAGCCATTGCAGGCTGATTTGCTCAACACCCTTTGGCCATTAGCCACTGTCACACTCAAGGGCAGAGTCCGTGTGAGTTGACACTTCAGCCTTTTCGCTGTGCTTTCATCAAGAAAACTGTGGATACTCCCACTGTCTATTAAAATCATGAGATTGCTGCCCTTAAATTGCCCCTCCACCTTGATGATATTGTTGTTAGCTACACCCTTCAATGCATGAATGGAGATCTCTCCATTATCCTTTGTTCCAATATCCCCACAGTCGTTTTCTTCTGTCTCCTCTTGTTCATCCTCCTCACTACCTTCTAGCAAGAGGATTTGCCTCTTGCATTGATATCTGGGATAGTACTTATCCCCACATGGAAAGCAAAGGCCAACAATCCTCCTTTGCTCCCTGAGCTGCTCCCCAAAGCTTGATCTAGTCACATTTTTCACCCCCTTGCCCCTCTTCACTGGATCTCGGTTATAGCCCTTTCTGTAACTTCCCACATCGAGCGATAGGAAGGACCGGAACAACTTACCCTGATGGGCCTACACGAACTTCCCAGGGGTCACCCATTCTTGAGTTTCCCTAGTTCAAACATGCTTAACCCGGGAGTTCTTTGCCTACATTTAGCCCAAAAGGTATCCAACTGGTGTTGTTTTCTTCCTTCCTTATTCTCGATATATACTACCATTCTCTGGACTTTTGGGGCATTACATTCTCTCCCTTTTGAGCACATGACGTCCTCGTCATGCGACCTTACAATTGGTCCCATATCTCCTTCCCTTTGGGACTGCCATCCTAGAAGCCTGCCATAAGCCACTTCTTGTATAGACCCTCGAGCCCCGACGCCACTCCCTGCTCTCATCGGACCGCCTTCACTAAGGGTCGGCTCTGATACTACCTGTAATATCCCGTATCGAGCAATAAGAAGGACCGGAACAATTTACCCTGATGGGCCTATGCGAACTTCTCAAGGGTCACCCATCCTTAAGCTTCCCTAGCTCAAGCACGCTTAACCCGGGAGTTCTTTGCCTACATTCAGCCCAAAAGGTATCCAGGTAGTATTGTTTCATTCCTTACTTATCCTCGATATATATTACCATTTTCTGGACTCTTGGGGTATTACACTTTCCTCTCATATTAGACGTTTTTGCAACCGCCCCCCTTGGTTGTTGCCTCTGTTTCTTAATTAGGGCCTCCACTAGCATTTCTTGCAAGCGGGCACTCTTAGATGCTTGTTTTTCCATATGTGGCTTCATCATTTTAACCATTGGTCCTAGCTTTTCTCTCAGGCTACTCATGAAGCTTGACACAAAGTAAGCTTCTGAGAGGTGGGGATTATGGCTGGTCATATAAGACTTGAGTTCCTCAAACCTTTGTAGATAGGCTCTTACACTCCTTGTTTGCCATAGTTTATTAAACTCCTCAATAGTGTCCACCATACTCCTTTCTCCAAAGCGCTCACAGAGTTTATTAGAGAATTCTTCCTAGGTGTGCTCTTCCCTCACACTAAGGCACCCCTGAAACTAAGCATCAACTGCTTCATTGATCTAAGTAGTGGCTAGCATACCCTTTGCCCCCTTGGTATGTTGTGCCAATTGAATAACCTCTCACATTTCCTTAGTCACCATCGGGGGTTAGCCCCTTCGAATATTGGTATCTCCATTCGGGGCATGGGAAACCCTGGAGGATGCTTATGAGGCTGCTCGTTCCTTCCCCTGCCCATAACTCCCTCCAATCCCTCCTCAGGATCTACCTCAATCTCTGAGGTCCCTTCCATCCTATTCATTCTATTTCCTGGTAATATTAGTTCATCCCTTTCACGCGGAGGAAAGTCTAGAGCTACCCTTATCGTGTTTTGGCGCGTAAACATAATCATAAATTGCTACATCTGCGCCCCCATGTCTTCTCGTAGCCTTGCCATGAACCCTTCCAGCCTCTGTTCCATTCCTTCCAACGAATTCTCCAGCTTGCGATCCATCGCCATGATTGCTTCATGGGTTTGTACACCCCCGATCTCTAGTTGGTCAATCTTGTTATGGAATTCCAACATAGTTGAGCTAACTTCTTGCAAATGTGTCTTGAAGTTCTTCATGCGGGTTCCTTCCGCCATCGCACCAACCTAGCAGGTTCGGCCGAGAACTGATGCTTTGATACCAAGATTGTCACGGCTTGAGCCTAACAATGCCCTTCCTTCCAATCCGATATGAATTAGAAGGGCCAAACACCGAAATAGAGAGAGAAAGAGAGGAATGAGGGAGAATAGAGGGAAGAATGAGAGAGAAAATAGAGAGGAGAGGAGAGAATTGTGAGAATTTTGATATTTTCGATATGATTCCTCCCTTTTCCGAATAGGAGGATATACACCAACATTTGGGAGGAGAGATTCTCCTACCAAGGTGGGTCCTACAGCCTTAACAAACTTGGTATTCTCTAACTTCCCTGCACATGGCAATAACTACCTCTACCCTAAGAATTACAGCAATGAAAGTAATTCAACTAACTTCTACTTTAGGGATTACAGCAGTAAAAGCTACAAAAAATTAAAATAAGCTCTGGTGAGGGCTCTTCTCGTGACAGGCTTCAAAATTATCAGCTTGTTTTTACCTTGAAATGTTGTTGTCTGTATGGGATGGGTGATGTACTTCTTTCATCCAGTTGATTTCTATCTTGCAGAGCTACTGCTTTCATTTTTGCTCAATGAATCATGCCTAAATACATGAATGCAAGAACATGACTCATAACTGAGATAATGATTGATTTTACCTTGTGCCCTATTGCAGCCGCCTTACTGAATTGGAGTTTGATATCACTTTTTGATATGTTAGCTTTTCTCCTCATTCGGTTCGCTGCTCCAAAAAGAGGTATATGCATCTTTTTCTGGTATCAGCATTGATATTCACTGAATTTCCTTGAGTATGTGTCATCAAATTTCTGCTTCTCTTCTTACTGGCTTTGGGTCCAATCTCTTATAACATGCCTCTTGTGGATATGGCAGAGGTGCTAGTGCTACCAAGTCAGTATGCAACATTTGCATTTCTTGAACTTCAGGGATGCTTGTTTGTTTCTGAAAGTGGATGAATGAATCAAAGGAATACCTAGATCTTTCATTTTGTTCTCTTTGGTTTGGCTGAATTTATTTCCTCTTGATCTCTGGCTTCCTGAATGACCGTGGTGCCTGATCACTATTATGGTCACTCTCTCTCATTTGTATATTGCTAGAAAGGCTTTTCCAATGGGCTGATGAACAAATGTCAGAGCTGCAATGGTGGCAAACCTTCCCATTGTTTGTTCATTAAATGTGATTGTATTTAACTCTATTGAGCTGGCTAAGAGGGACAAAATATCTTTCCAGCAGTGGGCCCTGTGCCAGGGTTTGTTCACTGGGAAATTAAATGACAAAAAAGTTTTGGCTGGTTTAACTGTTCTCAGTTTTTTATTTTTATTTCACATGATGGTATAGTAAAGCACTATCATGTGTAAAATGTGAGCATAGCTGAGATGAGGATGCTAAGATGGATGTGTGACCATACAAGAAAAGATAAAATTAGAAATGAGGTTATTTGTAATAAGATTAGAGACTTAGGGTGGCTCCTATTGAGGATAGGATATGTGAGACTTGATTTAGATGGTTTGGCCATGTGAGAAGAAGGCCAATTATAGGTTCTTGTGAGGATGCTAGATGGAATGAAACAAGTATTTAGCAAAAGAGGTAGAGGAAGATCAAGAAACCTTCACAGACAAAATCTGTGGTACAGGGTGCAAGAGTGATTCTATCTCTAGCAAAAAAAATCATAACATCTTGGACCAATCAAAAGTTTTTAAAAGAAATAAAATTAAAAGATAAAAAAAAAGTAGGAAAAGTTAATGCATATTTATATCCTAACCATTTTTCCCTTGTGCTGGACCCTAGAAGAATATATTGCTATGGAAACCTACAGGAATTAGTCAATAAGCAGGTTTTTGGGGTATCCTCTTAGAATTAGGATGAATTTACAGGATTGGAATTAGTTGAGTGTGTGGAGTTACTGCTTTTGTCTCATCAACTGGAGGAGGAGTAGGGGAGCTGCAAGATGGAATACTGTGGTAGTTGCTAAAAGTATAAACTTTGGACTGAAGTCATTCAACATTGCCCTTTTGGGAATACATAAGTCATCTCTCTGTAAAAGAGGATGCACCTATGGAGTTAGTTCTTTAAGTGTGCTGTGTAGTGCATGAAAATGTTCTCTTGCTCTGCAATTTTTATTGAAGGTCAACAATCAAAACAAAGCCACACTATTACTAACAACAATGAGTTTTTTAATTAAAAGATGTAGCCTATAAAGTGATGGCGGGACTTGGCACTTCAATTTCCCTCTTTGCTTGTCCTTTTTGATGCATGTGCAATTCTTCAGGCATTGTTTGGCAATGCTTATGCAAGCAGGATGGAGAATTTACCTTCTGTCGTGGCAGCATAGTGATAAAAGAAGATGGCTTTAGTAGTCCTGCTTTTGTTCTGTTTGTTTTTACATGTTTGGTTGATTTAGGGAAAAGCAAAGTGGAAGAACTGTCCAGGTTTATACTTTTTGGTTAAACTGGAAACTGATATTTTTCTCTTTATTTTCTATTGTTGGGTATTCAAGAGGGTAACCTTGATCTTGTCCTTTTTTTGGATTTTGTAGAAAACATGGTCTAATGAACATGTTGCTTTTATGTTGTGGCTCCTTCTTTTGCTTCTTTTGTTTTCTATATGGGATTTGCATCCCATATCCTTGCTAATTAAAGCCTTATTTTTACTTAGCACGGAAAACTATCCCAAATTACAAAGAACTTGTTCCTAAAGCTAGTTGAAGCTATTTTTCAAATTAGATTCTCTTCCTATTGTGTCTTTACCTCTGTTTTAGTACTCAGATTGAATTCTTATGTGGCACATTGCAATGCTTCTCTATTTTTCATTAATCAATTTTAATTTCCAGTTATTTTAAACTTAGTAGTACTAACATGTTATTGGTTCTTTGTAGGATTCCGTTTTCGATGGAGATTTCCCTTATTGTGGTCAGTTTTCATATCTTCGCTACTCGTTATTCTTGTACAAGTAATATTTCTTATTCTATTTGGTATCAAGGATGATAACTGGAGTGTAGCTGATGCCTGGTGGGCAAAGCTATTTGGATTGATGAAGTAAGGCTCATTTTTAGTTCCACTTCATTCTTAAATTTTTATCTTACATACAAATATTGTTGTTTTATCCGTTTTGTATGTTTATGTTCCATGGTTAAGCAGGTTTCACTCTTGGAGATCTCCCCTAGTAATTTATTTCTTGGTTGTAAAACTATTGGTGGCTTTTGTTGCTTCTTTTGAAATCTGGGGGGATAATTTTGGCATATCTCCACCTCAAGGTTCATGTTGTGGACATCTCTCTTCTGTTATGGAAAATATAGGTTGGTTACTAGTTAATTTCAGCTTTGGTTTTTGCAAACTTCATATTTGTTGCTAGTTTTAACCTGTCTTATATTTGTAACAATTTTTTGTGCCAAGCTACAATTGCTCCAGACATCAAATTCAAAAACTGTTTTGCATTTCGTATCCTAAATTTTTTCATCCTCTAACCTTAGTGAAAATGGAAGTGACGTGATATAGTTGCATCCAATTGCAATGATAAATTGTTAGGAAGGGCTTCTCGGGGGAGCCATAGGGTCACAAATTACATGAAGTGTCTTATTCAAAGTGGATTACTTTGAGAAGTTATGTTTTCAGTTGGTTCCATGTTGATGGATGTTAGGTGGGGCAAAGTGGCTGGAATTACATTAAGATTTGCAGTCATCCAGTGTTGATAGGATTTAGCTGGGATGAAGATTTTTTACTTTCTGATATGGAGTTCCCTTATTTCTGAGTAGATTTTACAGGTTGCCTAAATGATAATTTCTTCTCAATTTGTGGAGTTTTTGGGGCTTGAACTGAAATAAGAAATAGCTAATGGGGACCTTTTGTTGTTCTTCCTCTTGGATCAGTATACACTAAGAAATCTTAAGCTGAAAGTGAGAATGGGGTTGCAAGCAATTAATTTATCTTGAATTAACACTTCCAAACTCTTCATCTGGTGCTGCCTTTTCTATTTATTTGTTACAATTGACTGTTTTGTTGGGACAAGAAGGTTTTTTTTTTTTTTGGATGGATAAAATAAATGGGCACCTTGGGGAAGGGGGAGAATGAAGACAAAAAACTAGAAAAACTAAAAAAGTTCGCGCACAAAATAGGTAAAAGAAGAAAAGGAAAGAAGATCCAAACTAGAAGACCGCAAAAATAAAATGAGAAGAGAGCCTTTGAAGAAATGAAGGACATGCTCTTCCCCTTCTAAGGCCCTATGGTTTCTGTCCTCCACAAATGCCATATAACTGAAAAAGGAATGGAAGACCAAAACTTCTTCTGATCATATTACTGAAAACTCTCATCCCATAAAAGTTAAACACCCAAAGTTGAGCCTGGCCTGACCCACTGTATGTGCCACAAATGATCTGGAGATTTGCCATATGTCTTGAACATAAAACACCAGTCAATCCAGGCAGTTACCTTTCTTGCTCAGTTTATCAACCATAAGGATGGCTTGGAGAGCAGCTGACCATGCAAAGAAGCTACTTTAGGAAAATATTACTGAGTTGGCCTGGAATAGGGAGTGATGTAGGGTGATTGAGTCATAAGACTGAGTTGAGTTGGAATCTCAGTCACTGGTTGTGAACTGAATTGGATGCACACTGTAAGTGTGTACTAAGATTTCCTCTTTTATTTCCTCTTTCTGCTGGATGATATCCTTATCTTAAAGAACAACATATCAAGCCTTAATCCTACTATGTAGCTTGCCAGTCATTTCTAGCCTGTCCTTCCCTTTTCTTACATGATCAAAATATTTGTACATATTTAAGACACTTGCTGCAAACCCCATTACAGTTCTCAGTTTTTCAGTTGGCCATGGATAGTAAAATCCATCATTAACAATTTTCTTTTTTCAAGTTGGATCTTAGGAGTAAAATTCTGTGTTTTGCCACCTTGAAGGTTCTCATCTTAGGGTTGCTTCCTGCTTGCTGTTACCTGCCATTCAACTTCTTGTTGGAATTAGCAACCCTTCTTGGGTTTTTCTGCCATTTTTCATTTGTAGCTGTGTCGGTCTTGTGGATTGGTCTTTGACAAGCAATTTTCTTCGCCTTTTCAGGTATTGCTCTGTGATCCTTTTTTTCTAATAAATTTTCAAATGATTTAATGCTTTTATTATTTCCTTTCTCTTCACCCTTTTTGCTTTAAAATTGTTATGCATAATCTGTTGTTCTCTTTAATGGCTTATATTTAACTCTATGTTTTTGAAGGTGGTGGAAGCCTCTTTGGTTGTATGCAGGTTTCAACATTTTCCTGCTTTATGTGTATCAGCTCCCCATTCATACCCCAGATATATCACAAAGGATTGCTGGATTCATTGGTCTGTACAAAATAGGCGCTGAATCTGAGTTTCCAGAGATTTGTTCTGCACTTTCTCTTATTGTGTTCTACTTTATGGTATGCATATTTCTACTTAACTCCTGTACTTTTCAATAAGATACATTTTAGTGCATAGACTGTTAGGGAAATGCAAATGAATAATCTCCATTTTCCCACAATCAAAATTCCATTTGCTTTTTGTTCAAATGCTAGTGTTTTGTCTGATTTGGTTGCTTGTTCAATTTGTTAAGTTGAAATACCAATCAAAGGACTTTCAAAATTAGTCCATGTGGATATGTTATTTCTCCTCAATTGTCATACAATGCTCAACACTCTCCCATCACAAACTTGGATTTAGATTGGAATATGGTTATTGAACTTTTCATGTGCCAAGAAAAGGTTTAGTTCTGACCCTTATCCTAGGCTACATTTTACATTATTTTGATGATCTGGAGCATTGGGTTAATGTTTTTCTCAACTTATTGCACTGAATGAATATAAAGTTCAAGAATATCACAAGTTTATTTCTGTTCTTATGTATGGCACATTTTTTAGGTTATTAGAAGAGTTCACATGCTGCAGTGAAGACAAGTAAAGTTGCACTTCTTGGGTACTTTTTGGGCATAAATGTTCTATAAGTTGGAGGAGGTTAAGTTTGGTCTCTAAGTTTTCTGCAGTTGACCAGTTCTGGATTGGTTAAGGGTAAAATGTTATACTTTACCCTATGTCCTGTAAGAGAGAAAAAGAGTAGAAGAGGAAAAGGTTAGAGGAAAGAAAAGAGGGAAAGAGGGAAGAAAATAAATAATGAATTTTCTTCTCTGATCAAAAAAGATTTTCTTTTGCTAATCTGGTTGAAGAGAAATGGTGAAGGAAAAAAAAAAAGAAAAAAAAAACCACCTTTTGCACTTTTTAACGTTATTTATTGCATATTTGCTCGTTCCAAAGTGCTTGTGTGTGCAATGATGAAGTAAAAAATCCCTTACTATTTCCTATCTTCCATTTTTTTTTTCTCCCCAACGGTCAACAAAATAAAAAGTGTTTTCTACAGTTTTCCTTTTAAATTCTTCTTTTTATTTTTGAGTAAATTGCACCCTGACCCTTTGCAGTTTGGGTCATTTGCGAGAAGAAGAAGAAGAGAGAATAAAAGAAGAATTTTTTTTTTTAGTTAAATTTAACCTAATCAGAATTTTATTAGCTCAGTTTAGTTTCATTAGAGATTAATGGTGTTTGTAACGAAGGGGGGTGTCCTTGCAAAAAATGTAAACTGCAGTACCTCTAGAGCCATTTTCAAACCATAGGGGATGGTTCTCTGCCTGCTGGAATCCATGCGTTCCCACTGGCAACCTTTTTTTTTAATTTTTTGTTTTAGTTAAATCTAACTTAATTATAATTTTATTAACTTAATTTGGTTTAATTAATGGTGTTGAACCATATGCTTATGTATACTTTCTGTGTGTGTATGAGAGAGAGAGAGAGAGAGAGAGAGAGTGCATGTATGTATTATGTTTGCATTATGCTGGTCTTTTTCTTACTTTCTTTTGTGTGTGTGTTTGTCTGCGCTGGCACTCCCTTGTGTTTGCCACTCTTTTCATGCATAGTGGAAGGGAGGAATTGGGAAGGATTTGGTTCTGAGGGAGGGTAACTTTATAGTAATATGTTTTCTGACAAAAAAAAGAAGAAGAAAGCAGAAGGTGAAGATATAATGAAAACCCTAGGGCAGAACAGAAATGAAGCAGAGAGAGAATTCTGGAGATTGAACTAGCTTCGTAATTCATAAACCGAAAATTAAAACAACAATAGAGTACACTGCTGCATATATATAGTAGCAAGCGCCTCTTACAACCATATAACACTTACACACAGATTAATGACTTAATACAAACAACACAGCAGAGAACTAGAGAAATAAACCAAACTGGAATAAGTGCTGATGCAAATACAACATGCTTTCACATTCCCCCTCAACTAGAACTCTCTTGCTCTTTTGACTGCTGATCATTTATAGAGGCATAAGAAATCCGATGAGCTAGAGAAAACCGTAGACCAAGCTTGGTACACAAAAATTGAAACCGACTTTTTGATAATCCTTTCGTGAGAATGTCAGCAACCTGATATTCTGTGGGCACATATCTGATTTCAATTTCTCCTTTCTCAACCTTTTCTTGAATGAAATGTACATCAAGCTCAATGTGCTTGGTCCTACCATGAAAAACAGGATTTTTAGCCTACTCTTAGCAGCCAAATTATCACTCCATATAATAGGCTTTGAAGAAATGCTACAAGGATACCCCAACTCCGTGAACAAAGATTTTAACCAAAGCAGCTCAGTAACACCTTGAGCTATAGCTCTATATTCTGTCTCTCCAACTGATCGTGCAACAACAGATTGTTTTTTGAAACTCCAAACAATCAAATTAAATGCAAGATAAACACAAAGCCCACTAGTGGATCTTCTGGTGATCTTGCAACCTGCATGATCAACATTTGCATATACTGAAAGCGCCAAATCGCCTGGAGATGGGGAAAAGAATAGACCATAACCTACTGTCCCTTTTAAGTATATGAGTAATCTCTTACAAGCAGTCCAATGCTGCTGCTTAGGAGTAGTTAAAAACTGACTTAAACGATTTACCACAAAAGATATATCTGGACGCGTGTAGGTTAGGTATTGTAGAGACCCAATGAGAGTCTGATATAATGAGGGATTAGGAAAGACTTCACCATCATCAGTGAGGTAGAAACTAGATGAGGTAGGAGTTGCACAACGTTTACAATCAATCATATCAGCTTTCTTTAACAGATCAAGGGTATATTTAGATTGAGTCAAATAAATCTCACTTGAATCTCTAAAATCTTCAAACCCTAGGAAATAATTAACTGATCCTAGAGTTTTCAATGCAAAAGCACTCTCCAACTCTTTAATACACTGCTGTACAACTAATGCAAAAGCACTCTCCAACTCTTTAATACACTGCTGTACAACTGAAGAATTAGATCCAATTATGAGAATATCATCAACATAGACTAAAAGAAACAGTACATAATCAGCAGTGCGTTTAACAAAAAGAGGTGCATCAGACGTTGCCCTGGCAAAACCCCACTGAAGAAGAGCAGATTTTAACTTCACATACCAAGCACAGGGTGCTTGTTTTAAACCATACAGCGATTTGCGCAATCTACACACATGAAAAGGATATGTAGAATTCACAAAACCTTCTGGTTGGGTCATGTACATAGCCTCATCTAAATCACCATTCAGAAATACGTTATTGACATCCACTTGTTGGATGTCCCAACCAAAAGTAACAGCTAGAGAGAATAGGACCCTGATTGCTGGAGCCTTCACCACAAGGCTAAAAGTATCACCATAATCAACTACGGGTGTTTGTAAAAATCCTTTAGCCACCAAGCGAGCTTTGTACTTAAGGACTGAACCATCTAATTTGTATTTCACTCGAAAAACCCATTTGCTTCTAATAAGATTCATATCACTAGAAAATGGAACAAGATCCCATGTATTATTACACTGCAAGCTGAGAATTCCTCTTGCATAGCTTGCAACCATCGAGAATCTACCAAAGCCTCACGAACTAAACAAGGCTCTAGGCTACTTACTAAGGCATGAGGAGAGGTGGTGACAAGTCGTTGAGCTTTAGACCAGGTTTAGACTTAGAAACAGAAATAGGATTGGGATTGGGTGAAGGACAAGAAGAAACAGGCTGAGGTTCCCTTAGAATAGATTCAATATCAGAAGCACGGTATACATTAGAACTTGAAACAACAGGTGATAAGGAAGGAGATAAGGACCATGCCACTCTCGGAGAAGAAAATCATGAAGGAAGTGATTGAAAATAAGAAGTAGAATATCCAAGTCCATTGAGTGAAGAAGAAGAAGAAGAACTAGGGAGATTAAACAAAGATGGAAAAGGAAATTCATTCGGATTAAACTGAACATGCCTTGAAACATAAACTTTCCCGGAAGGATGTAGACACTTATACTCGACTTGAGAATGACAGTACTCGAGAAACACACACTTTGTGGAGTGAAAATCGAACTTATGCTTGTTATAAGGTCTTAGGAGGGGAAACCAGGCACAACCAAAAGGTTGCAGCAAGAAATAGTTTGGTGCTTTGCCATACAACAGTTCAAACGGAGTACACAATCGAATAGAAGAAGCTGGTAGCAAGTTAATGGTATGAACTGCAGTTTGGAAGGCATCTACCCAAAATTTAAAAGGCATTTGAGAGTGTGCTAAAAGAGTTAAGCCCATTTCAGCAATATGCTGATGCTTTCTTTCAGCCACTCCATTTTACTGGTGGGTATATGGACATGAAAACCGTGGTCTAATTCCATGGCTTCTAAGATATGGCAAAAAGGCCTTGAACTCCCCCCCATTATCAGTTTGTAAGGCTGCGAGTTTTGAACGGTATTGAAGTTCAGCAAACTTGTGGAAAGTAATAAAAGTAGATAGAGTATCAGATTTAAGTTTCAAGAGGTAAAGTCAAGTATACCGAGTATAAGCATCTACAAAGACGATATAATATCTATAGCTCTCTATAGACAAACTTGGAGAAGGTCCCCATAAGTCTGAATAAACAAGTTCCAATGGTTTTGTAGTTGTAATAGCACAATCACTAAATGGAAGTTGATGTAACTTTCGAATTTTACAAGAGTCACAAAACGGAATAGAAGACGAACAAGGAACTTGAAGTTTATTCATAATATGTCGCAATACACGAGAGGATGGATGTCCTAAACGTGCATGCCATTGTTTACAAACTGAAGAATCTGTAAGAATTACATTGACAGAAGGATTAGACAACTCATGACAAAATGAGTGTCCTTTATTACACATATGTCTCAACTGTTTATTACATGCATTCAAAGGAGTATTATGCTGAATAGAATCAGTAGACGCAATAGGATGGACAAAATTGTTGGTTGCCATAGGAACAAATGCGGAACCCAGGTGGTATAGTCCATCCTTAAGGTGACTGTGAAGTAGCACTAGTCCGGAGTCCTTATCCTTGATCACACAAGAATTGAGTAGTACCAACACTTGTGATAGGTAAAGACTTACCGTTACCAATGGTCACTTTGTCACCACCATAATGAGGAGAATGAAGAGACAAATTGTTTAGATTTGAAGTAATGTGATTTGTGGCACCTGAATCCACAAACTAGGAAGAATCAGAGGGAACAGGTGAATGTAAATGGGAAGACTGATAAGTTTTTGGTGGCTGAGAATTAAGTCCATAAGGAAAGCCATTATTAGAGCCTATTTTAGTCATGTAGGCTTCGTTAGAGTCACGATGAGAGGCTAAATAAGCATGAGGACCAGTTGAACCATCACATTCAAAAGACTGACTAGAATTCCTCTGAAAGTTTTTATCAAATCTGTGATAACATTTATTAACAAAATGCTCTGGTTTTCCACAAAGTTGACAATAGATACGTTTTCCACTAAACGACCTACCTCTACCTCGACCTCTTCTATTACCATAATTTCCTCCTCTAGTGTTGTAACCTCCTCTAGAATTATTGACAGATCCATTCCCTGATTGAGATGAATATGAAGCCACATTTATATACATTGAAGACATAGAAGAATCAAAACTGTTGAAATATGATGATCAAGATAATGTCGATAATGTGTCCAATCATGATTAAGTTAAAGCAGCTCCAATCTCTCTAAAATATAGGAGGAGATAGGATCTTATCTATCTCTAAAATTTAGGAGATTTGATATGTTGTTGTATTTGTATTTTAAATAAGTTTGTTTGTATTTTAAATTTCCTAGATTGTAGGAACTTTAGTCTATTTAAACACCTTATGAATATTCAAGTGATTAAGACAGAAGTAGTGTTCCTTCCGAGTTCTTCCAATCCAAGCCTTATTCTTATTGCTTGTTCCAGTTTTCAACATGGTATCAGAGCCTTCATTCTGCTCGTAGAACTTGATCGTGCCTTCATTGCAATCTTGTCTCTCGTTCTTTATTTCCTTCCCTAGGCCTTCATTACCTTCTCTTGCCTTCATTACCTTCTCTTGGTTTCCTCGTTACTAAGGATGTCAGGGATCTCTAAGATTAATCCTGGTCTAGCTACTGGTGAGTCATAACCAGATCTGACTATCGGTACAAATGGAGGTGGAGGAACCTTCTCTGGGTCGGGCAGTGGAGAACTGTCGGGAATGCATGTATCCTACAGATTGGATGGTAAAAATTACCTCCAATGGGCGCAACTTGTTCGAACCTTCCTGAAAGGGCATGGGAAGCTAGGACATCTCACGGCTTCGCCACCAAAGTCTACTAATCCAGCTTTTCCAACATGGGATATTGAGGACTCCCTTATCATGTCATGGCTATGGAATGTCATGCAACTTGAGGTTAGTAAAAACTATATGTTCTTAGATTCGGCCAAAGCTATTTGGGACACCATTAGGCAGACTTATTCCAAGGTCCAAGATGCTTTGGTTATCTTTGATATCAAAACAAAGATTAATAGCACTAGACAAGCATCTCTAATTGTTACCGAGTACTTTAACAAGATGAATGGGCTTTGGTTAGAGCTAGATCAATATCAAGAAATCAAGATGATATGTAGTGATGATGCTGCCACTCTTAGCCGAATTATTGAAAGAGATAGGATTGTGGAATTCTTAGCTGGATTAAATGCTGAGTTTGATCAAGTTAGGATTCAGATCTTTGGAAGGGAGAAGTTACTATCCTTGAATGAAGTATTTGCTATGGTAAGGAGTGAAGAAAATCGAAGGGGAGTCATGTTGAATGATTGTGGAATAGAAGGATCAGCCATGGTTACAGCAAGAAAGGATGGGACACGGTTCAGAATGGGTAAAACAGAGGCAAAGAATCGTGAGGGACTGTGGTGTAGTTTCTGCAACAAGCCTAGGCATGCCCGAGATCATTGCTTCAAACTTCATGGCAAGGAGGTTGTGTTAAAGAAGATGGGAGGTTTCAAAAATATGGCAACACAAATATAGGCTTACATATCTACCAAAGAGCAGCACGAGGAAGGAGAAACAACCAGTAAGACAGAATCAAACCCAAGTATTGATCTTTCACAACTTGATGGTGAGAAAATTAACAAACTTAAGGCTTTTCTTAAGACTATCAACAATGGTAATTGTGTTTTCGCCCAACAAGGTAATTGTTTACATTCAGCCTCTCTTAATGCCTCTAAATCTGGTAAGAATGATATTTGGATCCTAGATTTAGGAGCCACTGATCACATGACCCCTAATCTATTGGTTTTTGACACTTATGAGCCTATTGTAACCTCTAAACAGATTACCATTGCTAATGGGACTTTAGTGTCCGTCAAAGGTCGAGGAACAGTCATTCTCAGTCCCAATATTACCCTTCAAAAAGTTCTACATGTGCCAAATCTATCCACCAACCTTGTGTCTATTCATAGGCTTACTAATGATCTAAATTGCCATGCCACTTTCTTTGCTAATGTGTGTGAATTTCAGGCCCTGAAGATTGAGATGATGATTAGTGCTGCTAGGGAACAACATGGGCTGTATTTTCTGGAAAGAAAAGGAGAGTACCCTTCGGCTGGAAATCAAGGTTTTGAGATTGCTGCATTCTCTCAGTTTACATCTAACCACACTGCACATGTTTGGCTGCAAC
This sequence comes from Diospyros kaki, assembly GCA_036245055.1. NCBI lineage: Eukaryota > Viridiplantae > Streptophyta > Magnoliopsida > Ericales > Ebenaceae > Diospyros > Diospyros kaki. Next base: position 1,704,417 of record BSEG01000002.1, on the reverse strand, counting down.
ATTACAGACTTGGCCAACCTCTGTTCCCTCTTCTAAAAACAATGTTTCCTTCTTTGTTTCAGTCCCTAGACCTTAGTGAACTTCAGTGTGATGCGTGTGCTGTTTCTAAGCATCACCGAGTGTCCTATCCCCCTAGTAATAAGAGATCATCTACACCTTTCTCTTTGATTCATTCCGATCTTTGGGGACCCTCTAAAATACCAAATTGTTCAGGGGCTTGATAGTTTATTTCATTTATTGATGATTGTACTAGAATGACTTGAGTTTTCTTATTAAAAGAAAAGACTGCTGTTAGCACCATTTTGCCATATTTCTGTAAGTTAATTTCCACTCATTTCAAGTGCTCAATCCAAAAATTCCGAACTGATAATGCAAAGGACTATGTTAACAATCATTTGCATCAGTTCTTTCAACAAGAAAGGATAGTTCATGAGTCTTCTTGTGTCCACACTCCACAACAAAATGGAGTGGCGGAACAAAAGATGCGACACCTTCTTAATGTTGCTCAAAGTCTCCTACATCATCATAATGTGCTTAAAAATTTCTGGGGGGAAGCCACTCTTACAGTAGCCTACCTGATAAACCGTGTATCCTCAAAAACCTTAAACCATCAAACACCATTTCAACTTCTATCTACTCATTATCCAGATCTAAATCAGCATTCTCCTCTTCCTCTAAAGGTCTTTGGGTGTGTCCCTTTTGTCCATATTCCCAAGTAAAACAGAGACAAACTTGATCCAAGGACCCTAAAGTGTGTTTTCCTAGGCTATTCACCTACCCAAAAAGGATACAAATGTTATCATCTAACGACAAAGAAATTTTATATCTCAAAGGATGTTACATTTGTTGAAACCCAACCCTTTTTCTCTTCTCATCAGACTGGTCATTAGGGGGAGCACTTGGCTGGTGACCAGGCAGCGGTTGGGGATATTTTTCAACTACCTAACATTCCTCCATCTCAGCAGCTTCCTTCCTCTCAGTCCTCTTTTAGTCCTCCCTCACCTTAGATTGATCTTGAGATTCATAACCAGAAATCCAGCCAGCAGCTCCAGCAGCTTCCAGGCTGGTTTAAGGGATCCCTATGTTTTCAGAAGAAGACAGCCTATCCTGGATCCACAGCAAGTGCCACCATCTGATCCTAGTCAAGGTAAGGAATTTATACAATCTTTTATCCTAGAAAATGAATCCCAGCTTCCTGTTTCAGACTTCCAGCTTCTTGTTTCGGACTGCTCTAATCTTTCTAACCCAAGCTATAATGATTTAGATCTTCCTATTGCTGTTAGGAAGGGTGTCCGAAGCTGTACCCAACACTCTCTAACTAATTTTTTGTCCTACCACCGGCTGTCTCAAAAACACAAAGGGTTTCTAACATCTTTGGATTCAATTGTCATTTCTAACTCAGTAGAAGAGGCCCTAAGAGATCAGAATTGGAAGCAAGCCATGATAGAAGAGATGAGAGCCTTAAATAAAAATCAGACTTGGGAAATTGTGTCACAACCAAGAGGGGTTTTGCCAGTAGGCTGCAAATGGGTTTTTAATGTAAAATACAAGGCTAATGGAACATTGGACAGATACAAGGCCAGGTTAGTAGCCAAAGGATACACTCAATCCTATGGCATAGACTATTTTGAAACATTTGCTCCAGTAGCTAAGATGGCAACAGTAAAAATTTTGATTTCTTTGGATGGACATTGCAACAATTTGATGTTAAGAACGCCTTTCTTCATGGAGATTTAGAAGAAGAAGTATACATGGAGTTGCCTCCAGGATATCAAGAAAAAGAAAAGGAAAAAGTATGCAAGCTCAAGAAAACTCTCTATGGGCTCAAACAGTCTCCAAGGGCTTGGTTTGGGAGATTTTCTAAAGCCATGAAAATTATGGGATACAATCAAAGTTGGGGTGACCATACACTCTTCATGAAGCACTCAAGGGAAGGAAAAATTACAGCCTTGCTAGTATATGTGGATGACATAATTGTGACAGGAGATGATGAGGAGGAACAAATACTGCTAAAAAGGAATTTGGCTCAAGAATTTGAAATCAAGGATCTTGGTATCCTCAAATATTTTTTGGGCATTGAAGTGGCCTACTCTAAAGATGGTATCTTCTTATCTCAACGTAAATATATTTTGGATCTACTTGTTAAACAAGGCTTACTGGAGGTAAGGGTTCTAGTGTCCTAGTGGAACTTAATGGAAAACAATGGCAGAATCCTGATAGTCAACCAATTGTCAAAGGTAGATATCAAAGGTTAGTGGGCAGATTAATATATCTTCCTCACACTAGACTAGATATTACCTTTGCTGTTAGTCTCGTGAGTCAATTTACGCATAACGCAACTGAGGAGCACATGCAAGCTGTAAGGAGGATACTTAGCTATCTCAAGACTAATCCAGGTAGAGGTCTATTGTTTAGAAGAGGAAGGGAAATTGATGTTAAAGGCTTTACTGATGTAGACTATGCTGGATCTATCACTGATAGAAGATCAACCATAGGATATTGTGTATTCCTAGGTGGGAATCTAGTGTCTTGGAGGAGTAAGAAACAGAGTATCGTGGCAAGATCAAGTGCAAAATCAGAGTTTAGGGCTATGGCCCTCGGAATATGTGAATTGTTATGGTTCAAGATTATCTTAGACGATTTGAAGATAAAAGCTAAGGGAGCAATTGAGTTATCTTGTGATAACAAATCCGCTATAAGCATTGCACACAATTCTGTTCAACATGACATGACAAAGCATATTGAGATAGACCGACATTTTATCAAAGAAAAATTGGATGCAGGACTAATCTATATCCCTCATGTGTCATCTGAGGAACAGGTAGTTGATGTATTCACAAAAGGTTTGGCAACTAAGAGGTTTGAAGATCTAATATGCAAGTTTGGAATGATAGATATTCAATCTGCTTGAGGGGGAGTGTTGAAATATGATGATCAAGATAATGTTGATAATGCTTCCAATCATGATTAAGTTAAAGCAGCTCCAATCTCTCTAAAATCTAGGAGGAGATAGGATCTTATCTATCTCTAAAATTTAGGAGATTTGACATGTTGTTGTATTTGTATTTTAAATAAGTTTGTTTGTATTTTAAATTTCCTAGATTGTAGGAACTTTAGTCTATTTAAACACCTTATGAATATTCAAGTGATTAAGACAGAAGTAGTGCTCCTTCCGAGTTCTTCCAATCCAAGTCTTATTCTTATTGCTTGTTCCAGTTTTCAACAAAAACTAGCAGATGACAGTGGCAAATTTTGTGAGGCTAATCTCTGCTCATGCATTAGGAGAAGATATTGAACCTTCTCTAAATCTATTTCATCCATTTGATAGGTTATAAGACCAACAACTGTTTCATAGTCATGACCTAAGCCATTTAAGATCGCTAACAATAGTTCTTTATCATGCAAAGGTTCGCCTATAGCTGCTAAAGAATGGCCTATTGTTTTGGTCTTCAGTATGTAGTCATTAATAGAGAGATCATACTTCTTGATGGAACGCAATTGCTGTTTTAACTGAAACGACTTTACAATTGTTTGTCTAGAATATAAATTCTCTAATGTAGACCATACCTCAGCAGCCGATTCGCATTGAATTACTTAAGCTAACACCTCTCGTTCAATAGTTGAAAACAACCAGCCAAGAAGAAGTTGATCTGACCTTAGCCAATTCATATATTCCTCATTCAATCTCGTAGCCTCAGCATTGCTACTTTCAGGATTAGTGACATATTTAGGAGGAGGAGTCGATCTTTATAGGAACGGAACTAGATCAAAAGCTTGAATGGTGGCCAACACTTGAGCTTTCTAGAAAATATAATTTCCTGAATTGAGCTTAATCGGAGCAAAGTTCAAGGCCTTCGCAATTGCACCAAAATCAGATTGCGAGGCAGTAGAAAGTGAGGAGGATGATCGAGGAGGAGGAAGAGAATAAGAGGTACTATGTGAAGGATTCGATGCCATGACTTTCGTCTATAGCTCTGATACCATGTGAAGATATAACGAAAACCCTAGGGCAGAACAGAAATGAAGCAGAGAGAGAATTCTGGAGATTGAACTAGCTTCGTAATTTATAAACCGAAAATTAAAACAACAATAGAGTACACTGCTGCATATATATAGCAGCAAGCGCCTCTTACGACCATATAACACTTACACACAGATTAATGACTTAAAACAAACAACACAGCAGAGAACTAGAGAAATAAACCAAACAGGAATAAGTGCTGATGCAAATACAACATGCTTTCACAGAACAGTTGGCGATCCAGTGGGTCTGCCAGCTGGAGGAGCATAATAAAGTCAAAATATTTTAAAACGAAGGGTAATTTTGACTATAGAAAATGATTTTTATATATATTTAATCACCTGATAGAGTACACGCTTTTTTTTCAGGATTCTGGAAAAAGACATTATTATCAAATGAAATATTCAGTTTCTATTTTTTTAACAGAAAACAAAAACTCACACAAAAATTGAAGAGGAAAATTTAGAACAAACACATGAAAGCATGCAACTAATGCTTGGTTTGTATCCTAATCATCATTAGAAGACAATTTTCCCTGTTATTTTAACATTACTATTTGTTCTTATTCATTAATGTTTTTGGTGTTGGCTTGCCACCAAGTGCCCTGTTTGTTAGCTCAGTGGTGACTTGGCTTGTATTTGATAGATCAAAATCTGCAAGTGATGAATTCGAACAAACAAGAACTTCTGTTACCCTTCAGGGACCTTATGGTGCAACAGTTTAGTTGTGTCTTCTGTTTCTTGGCTTCAAATATATATGAGAAACCTTCCACCATTTAGAAAACATTATTTAACTTCAATTCTAGATCCTGAAGGGTTGCTGTCAGCTTGTCTCCTCAACTGAGTTTGCTATAATCAAGGACATTCTGAGTTTATTTCATCAAGTATTGCTGAGTTTCTTGGATATCATAAATAATTACACTTATAAAGATGACCAAGACATCTCAACTGGCCCTGTGACATAATTTGGTGAGAGACCATTGAAGTTTCCAAGGACTTATCTGTATCACTAATGTACTTCTGCTCATCTGAGATACAAGCTTTATTTAATGTTAAAATATAATTTATTACATATTATACATGTTTGGGAGACCACATGGTTGCTAATTGTTCCATTCCCTTGTAGCCTACTTTCTGGTCTTCTTTTCAGTAATCATAGTTCTATGATCCAATAAAGATGAAAATTTTGCATAGAGCTCTTACTTTCTAGTAGGGAGGTGATACTGATATAGATTGATATTGGAGATCTATTATTGATTTTAAGTATGTGTATTGTGAGTTTGAGTATGTTGAATATTAGGTTGAGTTTAAGTATGCTCATTGTTTACATTTAAGTACATATAATATGATTTGGAAGTCATTTAACCTTCACCACCCCCCCCCCCCCCAAAAAAAAAAAAAAAAATGCTTGAACTTCTGTTTATCTTAATCCTTTTTCTTCCTTCTTTGTGATTGATGCAGCTATCCTGTGTCAAACGTGATTTGGAGGAAATGAATTTTATTATGTCAGAAGGCCACTTAAGCGAGCCACTGCTTCCCTCAAAGCATTCTTTTTTTATCCGAGAATCAAGGTAGTTGACATTGGAAGATCTTATCATTTGGTTTTTGTTGTCCATTGCATACAAAGATGTATTTGAATGTTACTAACTAAACTTTGTATCTCCCCTATCCAAGTGCCATACTACATGAACTTTACGCTTATTTTATCTGAACTCTGTCTGAACCCAAGTCTACTCCAAGTGCTGATCTGCAAAGTGAATCTTTTTTTGTCCCTGAATACTTCTTAACCTTTAGAAATTACTTGGTTAAACTTAATACATGTGACCTGGAAGTTTGCTGAAATGATTTGATGACTTGCAGGTCTGGTGTCAGACATGCAAATGTATTACTAAGGGGATCAGTTTTCCGAACCTTTAGCATCAACTTTTTCACCTACGGTTTACCGGTATATATTAAACTACCTATTATCCTGAATTCTGATTTCCTTTTTCCATATTAGATGAAACCAAATACATGCTTTAAATCCTGATGCTAGAGTCAATGGCATCTTTACATAAGACCAGTAAATCACTGTTCTAATCAGCATAACAAACATTCCGGTATAGATTTGTTAAGTTGTTACTCCAGGCATAAGGACCTACTTGTGGCTGTACTTCCATTTTCAGGTAACATTTAATCAAGAGTTTATGTTAATAACTGTATTTTTTTTTAAATTTTAAATAAGTAATAGATGTATGGATTCATGGGTGCATTTGGCACAACTGCCATGTAACAAGCCTCAGAGGCTCCCTGTGGCAATTATTGTTCTGTTCAATATTGCACATGATTCTCCACATAACAATGGCACTTTTTTGTGATACTTGCCTTCACTTCTTGAGCCTCTCCTTGAGGCCTTATATTGCCAAGAGAACACACCGGTCTTTCATTCTTTGCTATAGCCAACTCTCCTTTATTAGGATCTTCTTTGTAACCTCTTTGATCAAGACCGATACGGCATCTCTTCTCAACCAGTCTTCTGAATAGTCTTCTCAATTTGAATCTACTAGGCAACTCTCCTTGAATAAGATAACATCCTTCGTAAATTGCCTTAGCTGTTGCACTTTGAATGCCCCAGCTCCTAGGTAGAACCCAAAAGCCAACACCCTCTGTTCTAGTGACTTGTGGATTGGAGGCTTAAACCAAGGCTGAAACAAGGGGTTTCTCAATTTCCAAAAGGGATAAAATGTAACACCATAGATATAGATATGGGATGTGTTGATTTGAGAGAAGAAAATGGATATGAATACGTAAAAGATAAGACAATCAAATAATGCTATTTATTATATGAACATGACAACCAAAAACCATTAGGAATGGTGAAACGGAACCAATAGTCGAATATGAAGATAAAATTACAGATTTTATTCATTTGGAAAACTAAACAATTTCCCTTTCTAACTGTAGTCAGTATTGGGATATATGCTCGTCAACTTTGTTTTGATCTTCAATGCATGTAAAATTACAGATTTTATTCACCATTGTCTTTGGCTTATATGTAAAATTTTCAGTGGTGAACTTTTTCAGGTCTCTCTGTATGCTCTTTCTTTCTGGACTTTCCATTTTGCAAGTATCTGTGCATTTGGATTACTTGCGTATGTCGGCTACATTATATATGCCTTCCCATCCTTGTTTCGGTTGCACCGGTTAAATGGGCTTCTTCTTGTCTTCATTCTATTGTGGGCTGTTAGCACATACATTTTCAATGTGGCATTTGCATTCCTGAACTGGAAACTCGGGAAGGTAGTCCTCCATTTTGCATGCAGCCTGCCTTGTTATATTATACCAACTCAGATAAATGAGGATTCTCCTTTGAACATGTGCAGGACATGGAGATTTGGGAGTTGATTGGGCTGTGGCATTATCCCATTCCTGGATTTTTCCTTCTTGCACAATTTTGCCTGGGGATTCTGGTAGCTCTGGGCAATCTTGTGAGCAACTCTGTTTTCCTCTACCTGTCTGAGGAGGATCGACAATCTTCATATGACAACTGTACTGTTGAAGGTAGTAGCACACTGTTACAAAATTAAGTAGTTAGTATCATCCTCAATTTTCCTTTTCCACTTTTGTGGTGGTCTGATAGATTTGCCTAGTCCTCTACATGCTCAGGTCTGCATGTTTTAGTTTCTGTTTTGGTAGTTTCTTTGATTTGTAGATGGTCCTATTCCTATTTTTGGTCTAGGCTATGAGATCCATTTCTGCATTTTCTTTTCTATAGGTCATCTAATGTCAAACTAACTTAAGTAAATGGCAAACATGCTTTTAAAGTTACTTGCAATGCTACGTTTTCCTTCGTATGCTGGGCTATATTTCTGGCTTTGTCTTCATTCCAGAAACCTGATTTTCTTTTGCTAGCAGGAAAAAGGAGTTTTCTCACAGAAGCTCTCTCTCTCTCTGTCTCTCTCTCTCTCTCTCTATATATATCTATACTATTATATAAGCAAACGCCATGTTCTGGTGTTATGAAGCCATGTCAATAAAGTGTTTTCCTAAAATACCCTTTATGTTTCTTGCTTAAAAAATAAAAATTAATTATGTTAATAAGATTTGAACTCATGACCTCTTTCAAATAGTAATTAATTTCTCAAACAACTTAACCACTACACCAAGACTCATTTTATTTAAATTTTGACTAAAAAAGTTAAAAGAAGTAAGTTGAAACTGTTAAATGCCACCCACTGAACTTTCATTTAATACACACACACACACGCACACACATGCATATACATGGACACACACACACACGGACACACGTGTTCCTTTCTGTGTATAAGTGTTATTTTTCATGCTTCCATCTAATGATTATCTTCTCATATTCTTTTTAATTGCAGTAAAGGAAGAAACCAAGGTATTGATTGTGGCTACAATTGCATGGGGACTGCGTAAATGCTCTCGAGCCATTGAGTTGGTGTTGATTTTTCTCATTGCGATGAAACCTGGTTTTGTCCATGCTGTATATAGTATGCTTAACTAACTAAAACTTCATATTTTATTTATTGATCTATTCATTTATTAGTTCATTAAGGCCTGCATAACATCTTTTTATTCTTCAATTGAAAGATGTGAAGATTTTGAGTGTAAAGTTTACTAATGGAAATTTACTAATGTGTTAAATCTTGATCTGTGCTTCAGTTATATTCTTTCTGATATATCTTTTGAGCCACAACGTCAGTAAAAGGATTCGCCGGTATCTTGTTCTTCTTTGTGAAGCTCATTTTGCAATATTATACATTCTTCAGATTGATCTGATCTCCAAATTTTTGGAGGCAAAGGGCTCCATAAGCTTGGGAGTTCTCTCCCAGTTAGGTATGCTTGTAGTTCACTACCTTTAATAAGAGGATACACCTATGCTTTCTAATTGTTTATGGGAACCGTAATAATGAGTGGGATAACATTTACTTTTCATTTTATGATGGTGATTTTTAGCTAACGAAGCTTTTTTTTATGAATTTATGTAGGTCTCCTTAAATGCTACAGTTCATGGGATTTCTTGGAAATAGCTTTGCTTGTGTGCTTATGTGCAGTTCATAACCATGGTTTTGAAATGCTATTTTCATTCTCAGCAATAGTGCAGCATGCCCCTTGTCTTCCAGTTGGATTTAGCATCTTGAAAGCTGGCTTGAATAAATCAGTTCTGTTGTCAGTTTATGCCTCATCAACCATCACACAGAGTCATAATGAATTTTCATATGGTATGTCCTATTTAATGCTTGAATTTTATTTGTGTCTAATCTCAGTTGGCAAACTAATGTCTTTGAAGAGTTGGTATGATTTTCATGATTTTTCCAGTGTTACTACTTTGTAGTTTTAAGCACTATAGTTTCTCCAGTTGTCTTGGAAATGTGGCTATCATGCAGAGTCTAATGATACTATATGGTGGTCTCTACACTGATTTATTTCCTGTAAAATTCTGAAGTTAAATCCATGACATTAATTTTTTTGATCTTTGGGATGAATTAGAAGATTATCTGAACTTTTCATGAAAAAGTTCAAGAGGATTTAGGAGTCTTTAGTTGATAACTGAACTCTTGCATGCGAGTTGCATACCTTTGCGATCGCCCTGTGAAATCTGCTAGGGTGGCTTTTACTGTGTTTTGATCATGTTGTTATAGTTTTGTACTCATTTTATTTATTTTTATTTCAGAGAGAAAGATAGCTTCATACCTCAGTGCCATAGGGCAGAAGTTTTTGTCTGTGTATCGGTCATTTGGGACCTACATTGCTTTTTTGACTATCCTTTTCACCATATACTTTGTCAGACCAAATTATGTGTCATTTGGATACATTTTTCTTCTCCTAGTCTGGATCACTGGAAGACAACTTGTTGAGAAGACAAAACGGCGCCTGTGGTTTCCACTGAAAGCATATGCAATTTTGGTCTTCATCTTCATTTATAGCTTGAGCATATTTCCCAGCTTTCAGATGTGGCTGTCCAGGCAGATAAATCTTTCAAAGTTGGGCTACGATACTGAAGCTTCTCTGTGGAAAAATATTTGGGAGTCTTTAGCAATCATGATAGTAATGCAACTCTACAGCTACGAGAGGAGACAGAGCAGGTATACTGGATTGGATTATCTTGATCCGTTGCAATATGACATCCTTGGGTTTGTCAGGCGGCTTCTTATTTGGCACAGTCAAAAGATTTTGTTTGTTGCATTATTCTATGCAGCTTTGTCGCCAATAAGTGCATTTGGACTTCTGTATCTTCTTGGCCTTGTTCTATGCTCCAATTTACCTAAAGTATCTCGAATTCCATCCAAATCTTCCCTGGTTTACACAGGATTTTTAATGATAACTGAGTATCTGTTTCAAATGTGGGGTAAAGCAGCTAAAATGTTTCCAGGCCAGAAACACTACAATATATCCACTTTTTTGGGTCTTCAGGTATTCGGGCCAGGTTTTTGGGGCCTAGAAGCAGGCTTGAGGGGAAAAGTTTTGGTGATTGCCGCTTGCACCCTTCAATATAATGTCTTCCATTGGTTGGAGAAGGTGCCAAGTAGTCTTCTAAATGCAGGTAGATGGGAAGAACCTTGCCCTTTGTTCTTCTCAGCAGAAGATACCTTGCCAGTAATTTCTATTTTTAATGGGGAAATTAAGTCATCAGCGGATGCTATTGTCACAAGCAATTCTTGTCCATCATTCAATTCCAGTTCATCACCATCATCTCACAATGTGTCATCTAATACTGCACTTGCTCAAGCAAGTAGTAGTAGAAGATATTCATTTGGCTATGTCTGGGGAAGCTCACAGGAGAGCCAAAAGTGGAACAAGAAGCGGATTCATGCCTTGAGGAAAGAGAGATTTGAAACACAGATGACTACCTTAAAATTATATTTAAAGTTTTGGATGGAGAATGCATTCAACCTCTTTGGACTTGAGATTAACATGATTGCATTGCTTCTTGCCAGTTTTGCTTTGTTGAATGCTGTTTCTCTGTTATATATTGCCTCACTTGCTGCTTGCATTCTCTTGGATAGGCGTATTATACGAAAATTCTGGTCAATATTTGTCTTTGTCTTTGCTTCTGTTCTCATCCTAGAATACTTTGTTCTCTGGAGGACTCTTGTGCCATTGAATCACCGTGCTGCTGATGACACTGACGTCCACTGCCATGATTGCTGGAAAAGCTCAAATTTATATTTTCATTACTGCAGAAACTGTTGGCTGGGTAGGACTGTTTAATTTTATTCTTGCTATTGAAAGCATTAGTAGATAAAAGATATTAATTCATATATTTTCAGAGGCGACCATTCTCAGACTTGGTGAAATGCCAATATCTGTCTAGTAGATAACATTATTGATGTTTCCTTCAAATATTTGAAGTAATTTGAATAGCTGGAAATATTTTTCCCCTTTCAATTTCTGCATGACTTATTTCCCCAAAAAGATGATTTGCATTAGATGACTAGCATTATTAATGTTTCCTTCAAATATTTGAAGTAATTTGAGTAGCTGGAAATATTTTTCTTCTTTCAATTTCTGCTAGATGACTAGTTGCATGACTCATTTCCCCAAAAAGATGTGGTGTGAAAGGGTTAAACTTTTAGTAAGTATGCCTAGCTTTAAATGAATTTCTTGCAACTTCTCGAGTGCTACCTCCTCTTCCGTATGGAGGGACAGACCAATGGAACAGGTACAAAACCCTAAACCCTAAACCATACAAACAACAATGGACTGACCACACATGATGGGCCAATGGAGTTCACATAACCAGTTGTATCAAACAACTAACCTTTTAGGAACTCGTTATGTTTTACAATTTCTTCAAATTGAACTAGTGGTAACTTAACTCATGGGAGTCTCTGCATATTTATAAGGGGCCCCAGAATATTATCAATCAACTTTTATGGTTTCTTCATTTCCTTTCAAACAACATCTTTTATTGGCTTGGGTAAAGCTTATGTACTCCTTTTTCTTTTTTCAATAGGACTTACTGTTGATGATCATCGAATGCTTATTAGCTATTTTGTGGTCTTCATGCTCGCTTGTTTCAAACTTCATGCCGATCATGTTTCTCAAATCTCTATGTCATATACATATCGGCAAGTAATGTCTCAACGCAAAAATGCATTTGTTTGGAGGGATCTCTCCTTTGAGACAAAAAGCATGTGGACTTTTCTTGACTACCTTAGGCTTTATTGTTATTGTCATCTACTGGATCTTGTGCTTGCTCTGATTTTGGTAACAGGCACCCTTGAGTATGACATTCTGCACCTTGGATATCTTGGTTTTGCATTAGTTTTCTTTCGAATGAGACTCCAGATTCTAAAGAGGAAGAACAAAATCTTCAAATTCCTACGAATATATAACTTTGCTGTTATTATTCTTTCCCTGGCCTATCAGTCTCCTTTTCTGGGGGATTTCAGTGCTGAGAAGTGTGACACAATAGATTATGTTTATGAAGTGATTGGATTTTACAAATATGACTATGGATTTAGGATTACTTCACGATCGGCTCTGGTTGAGATCATCATCTTTGTACTTGTTTCACTTCAGTCATATATGTTCTCTTCACCTGAGTTTGATTATGTCTTCCGATACCTAGAGGCAGAGCAAATTGGTGCCATTGTAAGTGAACAAGAGAAGAAAGCTGCATGGAAAAAAGCACAGTTACAACATATTCGTGAATGTGAGGAAAATAAACGCCAACGTAACTTGCAAGTGGAGAAAATGAAATCTGAGATGCTCAACCTTCAAATCCAGCTTCATAGTATGAACTCCACTGAAACTTGTGGCAACACTTCTCCTAGCAGTGGTGGCCTAAGAAGGAGGCGAGGCACTATACATTTCAGTAAAGATGCTGGAGACTGTGAGAAAAAGGAAGAGCCTCCTGTGAAATCGGAACTCAATACAGATGCCCACATATCAGTTTCACAAGAACTGCATGGATCTCCAAATAGTGTAAAAACAGAGAGTCTGTCAGCATTGGAGTCTACTAAGCACTTAGTGGAATCACCTCATTGTGAGATCGTTGAGCTTGAAGAGGATGCTGCTGATAGTTTGCATGACCTAGATAAAGAAAATAAAGTCAAAGGACCTGCAAAAGAAAATCCCTTAATTTCAGCAGTACAGCTAATTGGGGATGGTGTTTCCCATGTACAATCTTTCAGTAATCAGGCAGTTACTAATCTTGTCAACTTTTTGAACATTTCTCATGAAGATTTGGATGAGAATGAGGTAAATGATGACAAAGAGTCTGAAGCTACGAGGAATGTTCCTTTGGATCGTACTTCTTCTCTGCAGTCTGACAACAGTAGGACCATGTCTGATGCTGCAAGCTTGCAGATTGGGAGGATCTTCCATCATGTGTGGTTGCAGATGCGCTCCAATAATGATGTTGTGTGTTATTGTTGCTTTGTTCTTATCTTCCTATGGAATTTCAGTTTGCTTTCCATGGTGTATCTTGCAGCTTTATTCTTGTACGCTTTGTGTGTAAATACTGGTCCGAGTTACATCTTTTGGGTCATTATTTTAATATACACAGAAGTCTATATCTTGCTTCAGTATCTGTATCAAATCATCATCCAACACTGTGGCTTGGAGATCCAGTCAAGCCTTCTTTATGAGTTGGGTTTTCCTACCAATAAAATCTCATCTTCATTTGTTATCAACATTTGGCCTCTGTTTCTAGTGTACTTGCTTACACTCATACAGAGCTCTATAACTGCAAAAGATGGTGAATGGGCTTCCTCAACAGAATATGATATTTCTGAAAGGAGAGTTCTTTTTCATAAAGAGGCTCTTTGGAATTCTAGCTGGAGAGGAAGGGCATGGGAGCTGCTCCAACCAATAATACATGTAGTGAAAATGACAGTTAGAAGTTTTTCCATCTTCTGGAAATCACTGACACAAGGAGCAGAATCTCCTCCATACTTCATCCAGTTGTCCTTGGATATCCATGTGTGGCCAGAGGATGGGATTCAACCGGAGAGGATTGAGTCTAGAATAAATGAATTGCTTAGAATTGTGCATGATGAGAGGTGTAAGGAGAATGACCCTAATATTAGCCATTCTGCTAGTAGGGTTCACGTTCAAAGCATTGAAAAAAGCACAGAAAACTCAAATGTGGCCTTGGCTGTTCTTGAGGTTTTTTATGCATCCCCATTAACAGAATGTACATCAGCTGAATGGTACAAGTCACTAAGTCCAGCAGCTGATGTAGCAGAGGAGATTCTTCATGCACAACGTGCAGGCATTGTTGAAGAAGTTGGATTTCCGTATCCTATACTCTCTGTAATTGGAGGTGGTAAAAGAGAACTTGATCTGTATGCCTACATGTTTGGTGCAGATTTAGCTGTTTTCTTTCTGGTTGCCATTTTCTACCATTCCATCATAGAAAATAAGAGTGAATTTCTTGAGGTATATCAGCTTGAAGATCAATTCCCAAAGGAGTTTGTATTTATTCTAATGGTAAGTTTTATCCTTCCTATCCTTTCTATGTGATGTGTGTGGTATACAAAATGCAAAACTTTAGTTTTATCATGATTTATGCGACTTCATATACAAAAAGAATTATTTCATTTTCTAATAGAATAGTTGTCAAAAAATCTTTACTGAAAATGTGAATTCCTTTATTAGTTCTCCCTCGTGGGAGTAATATATATATAGAGAGAGCTTCCTCTACTAATTAGGAAGTTTCTAAATGCTAGCAAGATTCTAATCCTAGAATAAGAAAAAAATACAAATAGGAAATAATACAAATCTGTAAGATACAACAACTATGGAAAGAATGACAATAAAAGATATACAACAGGAATAGGAAATAAATCAAGAAATCATTGATTGATTTAGGAATCAATCATTGGCACCAGATCTGAAACATATCCGTTGACACTCCCCCTCAAGTTTGAGAGTGGATATCATCCATTCCAAACTTGCTGATAGTTCTTTGGCATATGGCTACAGGTAGTCCTTTGGTTAGAATATATGCTAGCTGATCACAAGAAGGCATATATGGAGTACAAATTAAGCCGCTATCCAACTTTTCCTTGATGAATTGCCTGTCTACTTCAACATGTTTAGTTCTGTCATATTGAACTGGATTGTGAGCAATACTTATGGCTGATTTATTGTTACAATAGAGTCTCATAGGACCTGTCACTTCAATTTTCATATCATCTAAAAGAATTTTCAACCAAAATAGTTCACAAACACCTAGAGCCATTGATCTAAACTCTGCCTCTGCACTAGACCAAGCTACAACATGTTTTTTGTTCCTCCAGGTCACAAGGTTACCTCCTAGGAAAGTAAAATAACCTGAAGTAGACCTTCGATCCACCATTGAGCCAGCATAATCTGCATCTATATAGTCCTCAATACTCATACCTTGACATCTTTTTAACATAATTCCCTTCCTCGGTGTTCCTTTCAAATAATGTAATATTCTGTAAACAACTCTTAGATGGGTCTCTTTAGGCTCATGCATGAACTGGCTTACTACTCCTACTGCATTGGCAATATCTGGCCAGGTATGGGCTAAATAAATCAACTTGCCTACCAGTCGTTGATAGGACCCCTTGTCAACTGCCTTTTCCTCTAAGAACTCACCCAACTTGTGATTAGGCTTGATTGGAGTTGTAGCTGCCTTGCAACCTAACAACCTTGTCTCCTTTAGAAGATCCACAATAAACTTTTGTTGGGAAATGAAGATACCTACCTTAAAATGGGCAACTTCTATACCTAAGAAGTATTTTAACTGCCCCAACTCTTTGATGTCAAATTCATGAATCAAGCAGTCTCTGAGTTTTCTCCTTCCTTCCTCTTCATTTCTGATGACTACAATGTCATCAATGTAAACAATTAGCACCATCACTCCCCCTGTGGCCGAGTGATGGATAAAAAGAGTATGGTCCCCTTGACTTGGTTTATATCCGAGATTTAACATAACCTGTGCAAACCGGCCAAACCAAACCCTAGGAAACTGTTTAAGGCCATACAAAGCTTTGTTCAATTTGCATACCATATTCCCCCGAGTGTTTGGGATATACCCTGATGACAAATCCATGTACACCTCTTCTTTTAGATCTCCATGCAAAAAAGCATTTCTAACATCAAATTGGTGAAGTGACCAGCCCAAATTTGCAGTTAGGGACAGAAGCACTCTTACAGTATTGAGCTTAGCAACCAGAGCAAATATATCTAGATAATCCACCCCATATACTTGAGTATAGCCTTTGGCCACAAGGCGTGCTTTGTACCGATCAAGAGACCCATCTGATTTGTACTTTAAGGTGTAAACCCACTTACATCCAACCGGGTGTTTACCCTTGGGCAATGGAACTAAGTCCCAAGTATTGTTCTTTTCTAGGGCTGCCATCTGGACGTCCATAGCATTTCTACCTTACCCAAATCCAGTTGTAATTACTACCTTACCCAAATCCAAAGCTGCACCTGCACCTTCTATTCATCCTATGGTCACTCGGTCCAAAGCTCAAACTGCTTCTTTCTCACCTCATGCTTTAGTTAGTACTCTAGAATCTAAACCTGATTCTATTCATGAGGCTCTTTTAGACCCACGATAGGTTCAAGCTATGGAAGAGGAAATTTTTGCTTTACATCACAATCAAACTTGGGTTCTTGTCCCATTTTCTAGGGATATGAATTTGATTGGATGTAAGTGGGTGTTTCGGATAAAATACAAGGCTAATGGTTCAGTTCTTAAATACAAGGCTAGATTAGTTGCGAAGGGTTTTCTTTAAAACCCTGGAGTGAACTATGGTGAAACTTTCAGTCCTGTGATTAAAGCTCCTCCAATTCGGGTCTTGTTTTCTTTAGCAGTTGCCTTTGTTTGAGATGTCCAGCAAGTAGATGTCAATAATGCCTTTTTAAATGGTGATTTGCAAAAAGTTGTGTTTATGGCTCAGCCGGAAGGTTTTGTTAGGTCTAAGTTTCCCTCACATGTTTGTCAATTAAAGAAGTCCTTGTATGGTCTTAAACAAGCACCAAGGGCTTGGTATAATAAATTGAGGATGGCTTTACAAAGCTGGGGGTTTTCTAGGGTAATTTCTGATGCCTCTCTGTTTATTAAGCGCACATCAGCCTATGTTTTGTTCATTCTAGTCTATGTTGATGATATTTTGATTACTGGTTCTATTAATACAACTCTTAAGTCTTGTATTGTTGATTTAGAGACTCATTTTGCCTTAAAGACTCTTGGTTCTATCAATTACTTTCTTGGATTTGAGGCATATCGGGATACCAGTGGCTTGTATTTGTCTCAATCTAAATATGTTTTAGATGTGCTGAAGAAAGCTCACATGCAAGATTGTAAACCCTATGAAACACCCATGGTTTCTGGCCTTTCTTTGACTGATGAGGGTGATGCTTTTCCTAATCCATTTTTGTATAGGACTCTAATTGGATCTTTGCAATATTTGACATATACACGTCCTTATATTTCATTTGTTGTTAACAAATTAAGCCAGTATTTGTCTGCTCGCAAAATGCAGCACTGGACTGCTTGCAAGAGACTTCTTAGATATATCAAAGGGACTATTGGATTGGGCTTGTGGTTTTCTTCTTCATTGGATAATTTGGCTCTAATAGTGTATACTGATGCAGACCATGCTGACTGCAAGGATACTAGAAGGTCTACCAATGGGTTTAGTGTATTTCTTGGACAAAACTTAATTGTGTGGGGATCAAAGAAGCAATCAGTGGTGGCTAGGTCAGTTGAAGAAGCTGAATACTGAGCGGTTGCTTTAGGTGTTACAGAACTGCTGTGGTTGCGGTCTTTATTTGTTGAGTTGGGCTATCCATGTACTATTACATCGGTTGTTTGGAGTGACAATTTGGCAGCCAAAAGTATGGCTGAGAATCCTGTATTTCATTCTCACACTAAACATATCGAAATTGATGTTCACTTTGTGCGAGAATGGGTTGAGAAAGGTGATGTTGATGTTCGGTACATTCCTACCACTTATCAGGTTGCAGATATCTTCACTAAAAGTCTAGCTAGAGATCGATTCAAGTTTTTGTGTCAAAAGCTTGGTCTAAAGATTTCTCCTATTCAACACAAATTCTATAATTCTTCTAGCACATCAAACTTGCAAATTGCAGACTGTCCTCTGACAGGGGAGTCTGATTTGAGGGGGAGTGTGGAAGTATAAATATGTTGTATTGTTGTTCTTGCTATATGTTTTAATCTATTCCTACTGTTTTATCGTATTCAGTAACTCAAAGTGTTTAGGCGCTGTCCTTTATTAAAGAGTGCTAGCTGTATCTATAAATAGATGTGCCTCTTATTTCATTGTAAGTTTTTGATTCTTTGAATAATACAAAGTTACTGAGAGACTTCATTTTCTTCTCTCATCTTTTAGATCTTTTGTGCCCTAGAATTTCATCACAACAATATTTAGGAAACTTTCCTAAGACTGGATTAGGAAGGTATCCTAATCCGGCTATAGACTTTTAAAAATAATAAGCAGCAGATCTTCCAATCTTCCCTTGATAATCCTCACAGGATCCAACAGTAACAGTAGACTGCAGAAGACCATTTGACTGCCCAGGCCATGCCCCTGGGTCCTTCCTACTTCACATGTAAATCTCTTGTATTCTTCTTGTACTTAAAAACTGGACTCTTTGTGGTCATCTTGCCGGCCAGCAGACTATTTGCAAGTGCTGTTTTTCTCTGTATTGATGATAATGGCTGATATTAGTACAACTTTATAAATGCCAATAAGCATATTCTTCAGATTCAATCCTATAAATAAAGGCGGAGTTCTACATTTTAGCCATTGAATTGACTCAGTCCAGGAAAGTTGTTGTAATTGACTGATCAGTTCCTAGACTATTCTTTCCTTTATGTGTTTCTTTTTTGTTTGATACTAGGATCATATACACACATAAACAGAAAAAAGGTTGTCTGGGGCCCAGCATGGTACTCAGTGTTGCTTGAAGTTCCTATCAATAGATCATAGATGGAATCAAAGATCCATCTTGGACCACATTGTTGGAAGTTTTCACCCTTCTTAAAGTGTGAGCTCTTGAGGCAAGTGACTAATAGTCTAATTTATGGTAGGTTATGTTGGAGATTTCATGAGTCCATCCATTTAGTTATTTTAATCCATAATGGCTGCCCATGTGGGCTCTATGATATTTCCTGTTTGCAGTGTATTCTATTTGCTTTTGAATTAACTGGTTGTTTTACAAGCTCAAGACATTCTAATCAGATATTAGGGCTAGGACGTTGCATGCTTTCTAGTTTCCTAACCATTGTAATGTTTTCTTCATGCAGATTATCTTCTTCTTGATAGTGCTTGATCGCATTATTTACCTGTGCTCATTTGCCACAGGAAAAGTTATCTTCTATATTTTCAACCTCGTACTCTTTACATATTCAGTAACAGAGTATGCTTGGAATATGAAATCTTCACATCGGCAAGCTGGAAGATTGGCACTTCGTGCTATTTATCTAACAAAAGCAGCTTCTCTGGCACTGCAAGCCATACAGATCAGATATGGGGTTCCTCATAAAAGTACCCTGTATCGTCAGTTTCTTACCAGTAAAGTTTCACGTGTTAATTATATAGGCTACCGGATCTATCGTGCTCTGCCATTCCTTTATGAGTTGCGCTGTGTACTTGACTGGTCTTGCACAACAACATCTTTAACAATGTACGACTGGCTGAAGGTTAGTTCTCATCACTGTTTACTTCTTGCACTGCATCCAAACTATTTGGTTTGACCATGAAACTAATGCAATGAACAGCCCCTATTTTAGAAACTGCTTTTATCATCCTAAACTCTATAAGCCTTTTTTCAAGTATTATTGTTTAAGAAAAGTAAAATTGAGTTGAAAATGGAAAAGAATCACACAAAACTTTCAAGTATACTGATGATGCTGATGAGATCCCCCTTCTTCTGAAGAGGATTTTTTTCCAAAGTGAGTGTGAATGTCCTTAAAGTACATGAGTGTGCCCTATTTATTTTATTGTATCATATGGTTATTTCTGTCTCTGTTTCTGTATATGTCTCTCCCTGTGTCTCTTTAAATGTTTACGTTTGAGCAATGTGTTGCCCGGATGCTCAAGAAAAGTGAAAAATAATAATACTAATAAACAAAAAAGATTCTGGTGCCATTTTGAATGCTTTTACTGCAACTCATGCAGTTAGGCTGGAATAAACACCAGTATACAATTGATGAAACATCCAATCACAGTGAGAAAAGTATGAAACTGTCAGTCTAGGCATTAGACTGAGAGGTATATAGAGCATTCTTTTGAGTTTCTAGTTAGGTGTAGAACTGACCAATTTGATACTTGATTCTGTAAATATTGAGGTACCTTTGTGTTACAGTTTTAAGTTTTTCCAGGTACTTTGCTTCCTAATTTTAAATCTGGAAATCATGATTCCTTTTTATGATTTACTAGAACATTATATGATTTACAAGTGCATTATTTTGTCCATATGGCACCTTAGCCTTCTTATAGCTTTCTTTGTATTTATGGCCTTTTAGGAATACCAGATGCTGGACATAGTTATCATCTGAAATCTGTTCGCTTTTGAAAGAGAGATGAAAATTTTTAGTAGAAACTGAGAATCTTAGACTCAAAAATCTTGGGATTTTTTAAGTTAATTATTTTTTTAGTGTGAAAACTAAAAAAATGTAATCCCTTCTTTTCTATCACCTGCTTGCTGGCTTCTTGTTTTTGGAATAAGAGTTATTTTTTGGACTAACTGTTATTGTTGGTGTTTCTTCATGGTCTCATCATACAGCTGCACACTACGTTTTTATCATCTATATTTGCCTCATTGGTGGCAGGTTGTTAATCTGCCAAAAATACAACATTATACTTGTGAATAGCTTGAATTGAACTATTTTTTACTTTCTAATAAATATTAACTATTTATTTTCTTTTTTTGTAGCATAGAAGTTTGAATTCTTGTTTGGGAAACTGATACTTTTGCTTCCCATTTAGTTGGAAGATATAAATGCAAGCTTGTACCTTGTGAAATGCGATGCAATCTTGAATAGAGCGGGACACATACAAGGAGAGAAGCAAACAAAGATGACTAAATTCTGCAATGGGATATGTTTGTTCTTCATATTAATCTGCATCATCTGGGCTCCTATGCTGGTAAGAATGTAGAAAGCCGATTCTATTGGTTGTATGTATTTGATAAGTAAATTATTTTCGTTAAGAAGAACAGAAAGGAGATGCTGCCTATTGAATATAAAGAGTATACAATAGAAAACATAGCCCCCAACCTCCATGTATACTAAAAATTCTGTATTGTCTTGTAGCCCCAAATATTTTCCACATAAGATCCATCCTTGACATGTGCCTTCCTGCACTAAAGCCTAAAAGAATGAACCTTCATGTACAAGAGCTCTTTTTTTTCAAATATAATATCAAACACAATTCCACTACCATTTGAGCCAGGCTTCCTTGGTTCCAGCTATTATTATGATTGTTAATTGGTCATAGCCTAAGAAAAGCTATTGGCTGTTTCAAATCTAACTGAAGTAAGGTAATCACAGTGAATGAGTGTTTGCATTTGTTAGTAGTTGAAACATAGCTAATGCTCTGTGCATCGCTTTCTAAAGGAAACGTGCTGGATCCTTGCTAGATATTACAAAAATGTTTGAACCTTAGAACAGTTTAATTTAACAGTTCATTTAATGAACATGCTTGAATAATTCATTCCACCCTTTCCTAATTTCTTTTCATAAGCCCCAAGAATAAAGAAACTTTGTTAACAGCCGACTCCTCAAGTCCACACCCACCTAGAGGCCTCCCCACCCATATAGCTAACTTGACTTCTCCCTAAAGTGCAAATCTCCAAGGAAATTTCCTGGAAGGAAATTCATAAAGGTTAAACAAATAAAGGTTAAACTGCATCCTCTCTCTTCTGCAGTTGCTGTGGAAACAAGAATTCTTCCAATTTAGCAAATAAAGGTTAAACTCTTCCCTTTTACTTAGCAGCAAAAAGTCGCTTTTTAGCCTTATGCTCTCTCTGCATAAAAAGCATGGTATTAGAAATTTCCCGGGGTTTTTTTTTTTTTTTGGGGGGGGGGGGATATTGCTGCTATTTTTCCTTGGATTGTGTACTGTGGCTGCCTTGTGCATGGACCAGACCCACATACATACAAAGATTTTGTGAAGGGCAATTTCTCGATGGCATTAATAGGTCTAGGAATGTGGTTTTCAGCAGGGGTCTTCAAGCTTTGGGGTCATTTGGGAATATCTGGCTTATTCTCACCCTGCCTAAAGTGGAAGTTTTTATATGGTTGTCTCTCCTTAACAAAATTAAGTTAACACCAAAGAGAATTTGGTGAAGAAAGGGATTCTAAATGTTGATGATATTGGTTGTTCTTTCTGTGGCCACTTTGATGAATCTATGGATCACCTTTTCCTCCAATGTGAGGTAAGTTGGAGTTTCTGGTGTGAGGTTTTTCAATTGTGGGGTTTATGTTGGACGGCTCCCAAGAATATATTGGAGATGTTTGATCAATTGGGGGGGGGGGGTTATGCCTGGGAAAACTATCAAAAAATTTTGGTTCTCTGTTTTATTTAGTGGACTTTGGACTTCATGGCTTGAGAGAAATAGAGTATTTGAAGAAGAATAGTTTCTTATATTCATTGATAATACACCTGTCATTTATACACATAGGAGAGACTATATTTGGTAGGTCAAACTCCGAAAGAATCAGGAAACTAATCTTAGGAATTAGGAAAGGTAATAACAAGGGAAGGACCAGGGACCATACAAGATTTCCTGAAGGCATGTAGGGAATACTAATCAGCCACTATCCAACTTTTCCTTATGATATTCCAATTCACCTCAATGTGTTTAGTGCGATCATACTAAACTAGATTGTGTACAATGTTGATAGTAGATTTTTTGTCATCAATAACTACAAAAGTTTACAAATCCCATTTACCATAGCTCTAAATTTAGCTTCCGCACTAGATAATGCAACCACATTCTACTTATTGCTCCTCTAAGTTGCTAGATTACCCCCTAGGTAGGTATAACAGTCGGATGTAGACCTCCTATCCACTAGAGAGCCAACATAGTCAGCATCTGTGTAAGCTTCCAAGTTCCTCACCTCTTTTAGATAAGATCCCTTGTCCTGGTGTTGCTTTGAGATAATGTAGAATTCTATGAACTCCTTGCCAGTGCTTTTCCCTTGGGTCATGCATGAATGGACTCACTATGTTCTTTGCATAGGCTATATTTGGTCTAGTGTGGGAGTGGTAGATTAATGTCCCAACAAGTCTTTGATATCTCCCCTTATCAACTGCACCATTCTCTTCTTTTTTTACCCATTCTATGGGTCGACTCAATGGGAGTACTTGTTGCTTGGAGTCCCAGTTTCCTTGATAAGATCCAACACATTTTTGTTGAGAAATCAAAAAACCCTTCGAGTAAGCCACCTCAATTTCTAGGAAGTATTTCCGCCTCCCTTGGTCTTTAATCTCAAATTCCTTAGCCAGGCATCTCCTGAGAGATTCTCTCTTGTCTGGATCATATATGGTTGCAATGATGTCGTCAACATACACAAGCAGGGCTGTCATTCCACTTTATAAACGGATTATTGTCTCCTTGAATTTGTTTGTACCCCATTGTTAGCATAGCTTCCGTAAATCTCCCAGACCATGTTTGAGGATATTGCTTCAACCTGTGTAATGCCTTTTTCAATCTGCAAATTTAATATTTACCGAAATGTTGATCAAATCCGAGTGGTGGTTCCATGCACACTTCTTCCAAGTCTCCATGCAAAAAGGCATTCTTCACATCAAACTGTAGTAAACACCAACTAGAGTTAGCAGCTAGGGACAACAATTGTATTTATTTTTGCAACTGGGGCAAAGGCCTCTCAATAATCTACCCCATAGGTTGGAGTATACCCTTTTGCAACCAACTTAGTTTTGTACCTTTCTGAGGACCCATCAGCCTTATACTTCAAGGTAAATATCCATTTGCATCCCACTGGTTTTTTCCCTTAGGTAAGGCGACAATTTCCTATGTTTTATTCTTCTCTAAGGCATTTATTCCTCTTTCATAGCTTGCACCCAATTCATGTTCCTTAATGCCTATTGTAAGATCTAGGGAGTGTCGATGGAGTATAGGGTAGTAAGGGAAGTTTTTTACTAAGGAGACAATCTATGGGAAGATACAAAATGAGAAATCAGGTGTTGAGTTCATTTTCGATTTCCCTTCCTAATAGCAATAGGAAAATCCAAATCATGAGAGTGTGACTCATCCAAAGGAAGGAGAATAGGAAGATGCATTACTTGGAGAATGAGGAGATGCAATACTTGGTTTTGGTTTGGGTTCATGAATCTGCTAAGGTTTAGAAGCACATCTCTTCTTTCTCGATTAGACTTGCAGTGGCTTAGTAGGATCCAAATCCATTTGCTGCCCTTCCTGGATATTTTCAGGTTTGGTTTCCTGCTCAGGATCGATTCCAAGTGCTCTTTGGGAAGTAGTGTCAATTTCAAGTTTAGGGGAGGAATTTTTAATTGGGAAGGACTTGGAATCGAACCAGATGTGTTGGATATGGGAATGCTGTCAAGAAGGAATTCCCCCTTATCTTCTTCCTTGAAATTCTCCCCCTGAAGATAAAGGATTTGGTCATGGAAACATGATGCATTTTCATAAAAGATGACATCCATAGAGATAAAGAACTTTTGAGTGGGAAGATGATAGCATATATAACCTTTTTTAGTGTTAAGAGTATCCCAAAGACACATTTTAGAGCCGTTGGATCAATTTTACCCATATGGTGAGCATGACCGTGACAAACATGACACAACCAAACACTTTAGGTTGTAATTTTGAATGGGGATGGAAAGTAGGATAGAATTCTGAGAGCACGTGTAGGACATCGATTTCCTAGTACTCTAGATGTTATCCGATTGATTAAGTGTTACAATTAGAAGCAGTAGGATCACTCTAATCACAACCAAATACACAACACACCCTCACCCGATTCAATCACAATCAACATAAATTAAAAAAAAGAAAAGAATTGAAAGCTATAATGAAATAGGAAAGAAACAACCAAACCACACAAGAAGACAAGGATTTTATCCTGGTTCAGATTGTTGTAAGCAATCCTACATCCAGCCTCTTCGATCCAAGAGCAATCCACTAGAAATCCAACAAATCAGTACAAGAAACCCTCTCCTCTATAGTACGAGTACACCTCTCAAACGAGATTACAAAGAACTCTCTCTATCCAGCCTTTCCTCTCAATTTTCTGAACTATACTTGTATACGGAATGAATGATCATCCCCCAAGCGACTGCCCCAACCCTATATTTATAGACTTTTTTAGTGGAAACATCTAGGAACAAGAAAGACATAACAATACCTAATATACCCATAGGTTAAAAGATACCGTTAGATTAAACCTAACTCACTCTACTGCTGCTTGAGACCGATCAAGGCTTTATTGATACCTTCTAGATCTTCTATACTCAAAGCAAAACTCAACATCAAGTAAGCTGTCGTTAAAATAGCTTCCCCCCAAAAGTGTTTCAGAATATTATTTTTAACAAGAGTGCCCATGTAACATTGAGTAAGTGCCTATTTTTCCTTTCAACTTTTCCATTTTGTTGAGATGTATCAACACACGAGATCTCATGAATAATTCCCTCCCTTTGGAAAATTTATGAAAGAGTTCGGTTAAAGTAATTGATAAAATATCCGGTGTTATTTGATTGATGGGTTGCTAGGTTGTGTGTGTTGATTGTGATGGAGCTGCTCGTTATCTACTGCTAGTTTATCTTTCTGATTTATCTTCTTGTTATATTTTATCTTATTAGTTAGTTTTTTGGTTTGATTTGTGATAAAATTAGGTAGATTGGATGAATTCTACCTCACCGATTTCCGATTATTCCTTGAGAATAAATATACAAGTCTCCTAGCTCATTAGTAATTCAACTTCAACTCTTAACTCCTAAAATATCTCCTATTATACAGCTCTAGATTACAACATAAGCAAATAAAATAATCAAACTTAAACAGATAACTAACAATACATACAACAACAACATATCCAGCCGTTATCCCACTATGTGGGGTTGGCTACATGAATTCTAGACTTCTATGTGGGTTACATCCCAACAGATAGTTTGTCTAGAATTCATATTTGGATCCGACTAGGTTTTACGCTGGCTGTCGGCTACCTAACGCAACCCTCCTCCTTTATCCGGGCTTGGGACCGGCAGTGGATAATATCCCCTGGCGGAGTAATGATGAAATGAAGTTTGAACACCATCTTCACATGGAGAAATTTCATGAGATGGTGGTGAATGAGGATAATTGATATAGTTGTGTTCCATAACTTAGTTGACATGGTGAAACCAACAAGTACAATATGGAAACACAATAAGAATGTCAGCATGTTGAACTAAATTATTAACAATAAGAAATAAGAGGATATGGATGAGATATCGGATATCTCTCGGATTTATTCTTTAGCATCAGCCATAGCTTTATCTTCCTCCACCAACACCCCCTCTCAAGCTGAGGGATATATATCAAATATTCCCAGCTTGCTTCGGATTGATTCAAAACTTTGTTTCTGCATTGCTTTAGTTAGAATGTCAGCATGTTGATCTGCAGTGGGTATATAGGTCAACTTGATTTCTCCTTCTTCCATTTCTTGTTTCACAAAATGTCGATCAATTTGGACGTGCTTCATTCTATCATGTTGAACAGGGTTATTAACTATATTGATAGCTGATTTACTATCACTATATAGTAACTTAGGAGATGATATTTGCATAGAAAGATCTCCCATCAGCCTTTCTACCCATATTATTTCATAGATTGCTTGAGCAATAGCTCGATACTCAGCTTCAGCACTGCTGCGAGCTACTACCTACTGTTTCTTGCTTCTCCAAGTCACCAAATTACCCCATAGCCTTGTACAATATCCAGATGTTGATTTACTATCTTCCACTGTGCCTGCCCAGTCAGAATCTGCATAACCGACTATTCCTCTGTCTTGACTTTTCTTGAATAGCAGTCCCTTGTCTGGTGTTCCCTTTAGGTATCTAAGGATGTGATAGGCTGCTTCCAAGTGTCTTTTAGTTGGGAGATGCATAAATTTACTAACAATACTTACCGTGTATGTAATGTCGGGTCTGGTGTGTGATAAGTAAATGAGTTTGCCAACCAGCCGCTGATACATGCCTTTGTCTACCTGATTGTCTTCTTCTTCTTCTTCTCCTCCTTCTTTATTCTTCCAGTTAGGCTCAAGTGGGGTACTTGTTGGTTTACATCCTAACTTGCCTGTTTCCTTTAGCAAGTCTAGAGTATATTTCCTTTGTGATACAAAAATACCCTCCTTGCTTCTTGCTACTTCCAATCCAAGGAAATACCGTAGTTCTCCTAGCTCTTTTACTTCAAATGTCTGTTTGAGCTGCCGTTTCAGTTGCTAAATTTCTTGATGATTGTCTTCGGTGATGTTGATATCATCTACATAAACAATTAGAATTGTTCTCTTCCCATCTCTTCCAATCTTAGTAAATAAAGTGTGATCTGCTTGACCTTGAGTATGTCCCAGCTTTTGTAATGTGTTGCTAAATCTCTTGAACCAAGCTCAAGGAGATTGCTTGAGCCCATATAAAGATTTTCTAACTTGCATACTTTACTTCTTGTATGATTGGTTTCGAATCCGAGTGGTATACGCATATAAATTTCTTCCTCCAATTCTCCATTCAAGAAGGCATTTTTAATATCCAATTGATGCAGTTTCCAGTCCATATTTACTGCTAAGGACAATAATACTCGGATAGAATTGAGTTTTACCACAGGGGCAAAAGTTTCTTCATAGTCCAAGCCTTGGGTTTGAGTGAATCCTTGAGCTACAAGCCTTGCCTTGTATCTCTCAAGGCTTCCATCTGAATTATACTTTAATGTGAACACCCATTTGCTTCCAACAGCCTTCTTTCCTTTAGGAAGATCCACAATTCGCCATGTACCTGTTTTCTCCAAGGCTGCCATTTCTTCCATAACTGCTTCTCTCCATCTATTATCCTGCATTGCTTGATAGATATTCCTTGGAATAACAATGTTATCAAGGCTGAGGGTAAATGCCTTATAAGTAGGAGATAGTTTAGAATACCCGAGGAAATTTGTGATAGAATGCTTGGTACATGACCTTCTTCCTTTTCTTAAGGCAATGGGAAGATCATCTTCACACTGTTGTGCAGTAACACTATCTATAAGTTGTTGATTTGGACTTACCTCCTTGTTTGGAGGATTGGTTAGCTGAAGTATTGGTGGTCTTCTTGAATATACCTTAAGAGGAGGTTTGTGCAGGCTTGGACCACCTTGTTGAATCTCAGTTTCCTCTTCCCCCCCTTCTTGCTGATTTTGGAATTGAGAGATGGGTTTTGGGCTTGAGCAGTGATTATGGTTAGGCTGGTCAATTTCAGTGGAAGGAACTGAACTTGGATGGGTTTCAGGAACTGACTTGGAGTTGGATGGGTTGAGAGGGACTGATATGATTGAAGTCCAAGAATCTGCTAGTATACTATTCAGATTGATGTCAGCAAAGAAGGATTTGTTTTCCAAGAAGGAAACATCACATGACACAATAAATTTTCTGGTAGGAGGATGATAACATTTATATCCTTGTTGAGTTGGAGAATAGCCAACAAATACACACTTAAGTGCCTTTGGATCAAGCTTGGACTGGTTTAGTTGGTTGTGATGTACGAAAGAGGTACACCCAAATACTTTAGGAGGAAGTGGATTTAAGGCTCTGGTATAGTGAGGAAAGACTCTAGGAATACACTTAACGGTGTTTTGAATTGAAGAGGCTTTGAGGGAAGGTGATTGATTAGATAGGTTGTTGTAAGTACTGTCTCTCCCCAATATGAATTTGGAACCGATTGGGTGAACATAAGTGCTCGAGCTATCTCAAGTAGGTGTCGGTTCTTTCTCTCGGCTATACCATTTTGTTGCGGGTTATATGGGCAAGAGCTTTGGTGGACAATACCATGCTCATTTGAGAAGTATTCTCGGCCATTGTCGGTTCTTAGAAGATGAATAGAAGATTGGAAAACATTCTTAACCATTTGATGAAACTTCTTAAATATCAAATAGGTTTCAGATTTTTCTTTTAATAGGAATACCCAATATACTCTTGTGTGATCATCAATGAAGGTTATGAATCACCGAGTATTGGTTAGATTTGGAATTCTAGCTGGGCCCCAGATATCACTATGCACCAAGTGAAATGGTTGTGAAGGTTTATAGGTATGTCTGGAGTGAGTACTTCTAGTTTGTTTTGCAAGAATGCAATGTTCACAAGAGAAGCCTTGAATTTTATTGATAGAAACCGAAGGGTACATGACTCGAAGATAATCTAAACTAGGATGTCCTAATCTTTGATGCCAAAGCATCAAGTTATTTCCAGAAACAGTAATCAGAGAGGAGTGAATTAAGGACCTAAATTCTTCTTGGTGATCCAGCCTTGATATTCGATATAGACCATCCTTTTCTTCAGCTTTGCCAATCCTCCTCCCCGAAGATGTCCTGAAAAACACAATGAGAGGAAGAAAATATTACTGAACAATTTTTTTCTTCTGTAATCCTACTTACTGACAGTAGATTACACCTTAGATTAGGTACATAAAAGACTAATTTTAGGCTTAATCCTGCAACATGTGTTGTCCCTGTTCCTTGAACAAAAGTCTTAGTACCATCAGCCATAAACACTGTAATACCCTGATTACATGGCTTATAATCTGATAATGTATCCATATCACCTGTCATATGATCTGAAGCTCCAGTATCTATGATCCAAGCACCAGTTGACAATCTATTTGAGAATAGAGAATGACTGATTTTACCTTACTTGGCCAAAGATACCATCGAATGGATGTTGCTGTCTGAACTTTCAGCTGGCTTTGGTATCTTGGTTTGAGTCAACATCTGGTGAAGGACTTCTAGTTGTTCTTGAGTTAAAGAAACCGGTGCTGGAGTTCCTTTGTCAGATTCCATCATGTAAGCAGCTGATTGCCCACTTTTCCTTTGATTCTTCGATTTCCAAGTAGGAGGTTTTCCATGCAGCTTCTAGCAAGTCTCTTTTGTATGGTATGGCTTGTTACAATAGTCACACCATTGTTTTTCTCGCTGGTTGTCACCTTTAGTTGAAGTAGACATTCTTCCTCGAGTTGTATTCAAGGCAGAATTTTGTACTAATCCTTCATTGGTTGAATGATTTG
Source organism: Diospyros kaki (assembly GCA_036245055.1). Classification (NCBI taxonomy): domain Eukaryota; kingdom Viridiplantae; phylum Streptophyta; class Magnoliopsida; order Ericales; family Ebenaceae; genus Diospyros; species Diospyros kaki. The sequence goes on along the minus strand of BSEG01000002.1, from coordinate 1,674,163 downwards.
ACAGCATTACTTTCTTTCTACTCTCCTCCCTTCTAACCTTAGCAAATACCTCCCTCATAGAGGGAAAAGGCTTGGTTCCAAGCAATCTTCCCCTTACCTCGTCTAAATCCGAATTTAGACCATGTAGGAAGTCAAATATTCGTTCTTTCTCCACCATTTTATCATATTGTCATCCATCAACTGAGCATTCCTAAGTGATCTCATGGAAGAGATCCATCTCTTGCCATAACTCAGTCAAGATATTGTAATATTCAGTTATAGAATTGTTACCTTGCTTGGTGGATCGAATGGTGGATCTAACTTGGAAACTTTGGGCAGTATTTGCAAAATCTGAGTAGATCTCTTGAACAGCACCCCAAATTTCACTAGCAGTCTTAAAAACTAGATAAGTCTGTCCAACCTATGGTTCCATAGAGTTCACAAGCCATGCCATGACAATGGCATTCTCGGCTTCCCATAATCCATATTCTGCAGATTCTGTACTGGGCTGCCTTGTTTCACCAGTTAAATATCCAACCTTGCCTTTGCCTTTTATCACAAGCATAACGGATTGGAACCACTCACGAAAGTTGGTTCCATTCAACTTATGAAGAGTGATTTGTAGAGAAGATCCATCAAAGCCTGTCGTTGCCACTGGAGCTTGAATATTTCTTTCTGCTGGAACTTGGCTACTGGGTGCCGGAGGAGGATTTGAGGCAGAGACCTCCCTGGTTTGAGGATTTTCTGCCATTTTATAAGAGTTCTCTTATAAGAAGAACTCTTTTATGAATCGGATATCAGATATCTCAAGAGCAAGGCTCTCTGATACCATGATAAAATTAGGTAGATTGGATGAATTCTACCTCACCGATTTCCAATTATTCCTTGAGAATAAATATACAAGTCTCCTAGCTCATTACTAATTCAACTTCAACTCTAACTCCTAAAATATCTCCTAATATACAGCTCTAGATTACAACATAAGCAAATAAAATAATCAAACTTAAACAGATAACTAACAATAATTTGAACTAAATTATTAACAATAAGAAATAAAAGGATATGGATGAGATATCGGATATCTCTCGGATTTATTCTTTAGCATCAGCCATAGCTTTATCTTCCTCCACCAACAATTTGTTTGTATATAAGTTTGTTGTAACCTAGTTCTACATAGTAGGAATATAATCCCTAAAATCTAGGAGAATTCTTAAGATCCATTGTGTATATATTTTAGGATCCCATTCGAGATTGATGAAGAAAAATTCAACCAGCAAGAGGTTCTTTTTCTACAATAATCTCTTGCATTATCATATCTAACATGTTTTATAGACACCCCAAATTGCGTGTTAATCATTTTTGTGAAAAGTGGGGAAGATATGGTTGACTTCTGATTTTTCTTTCATGAGGAAGTTATTCTAGTGCAACATCAATGAAAGACTCAAACCACCTAGCCCCGGCAATGTTAGGAATTCTAGATCAATGGGAATCAAGGAGAAAGGCATAGAAGACCTTGAATTACTTAATGGAAATGACACATGATAATGTTTTGCAATTTCACACATTTCACAATGGAAACTGTCAATATTAACATTACTAAACAGTGAAGGACAACTTGTTCAAGTCGATCATGATAAAGCCAGATTCTGAAAGTATTGGAAGAGAAATTTGAACATGAAAGGGACAACTTGTTCTCTTTATCCGTACGGTCACTCGTCTTTTCAAGATAGTAGAGCCCATCCCTCTCAAAAAATCCAATTGTCCTCCACGTAACCAAATGCTAAAAAACACAATGCGTAGAAAAGTGGTTATTTTGCAATTGAGATCCTTGGTAATTTGGGGAATAAAGATCAAATTAGTGGATAATTTAGGCACATACAACACATTTTTCAAAAGAGGGGTAAGGGTCAAATTGACCCCGCCTTGGTTGGCAATAGTGAAGAGCCATCAACAACTGTAATTTTCCTGCTATCGAGACTAGGTTTGTAGGAATCAAACTAGGTTGGACCATGGGTCATGTGAACGGTAGCTCTCGTGTCTACAACCCAAGAGTTAGAATGAAACACCTTTGAGGCATTAAAGCTGTAGGAGACAAGGCACTTACCTGATTGAGGCTAAGTGTTATTAAAGGCACGCCTTGATACCAGGCGTAAGCCTGGCGCCTAGAAACAAACCAGGCGGGCGAGATCTGCCCAGGTGTGCCTGGGCACACCCAAGCCCTTAGGCGCAACCTTGGGTTCATAGATATTAAAGGCGCACCTCATGAAATTAGTTGTCAAGCAGCCCACTACCCACCGAAACCAGCTACCATTCTTGATTCCATCCTCCCCGCTTCTCGGTTCCAGCATGTATACATTACAACATATTTACATTTCTTTAGTTTAAGTAAATGTCCACATTTTCTTTAATTTATATTTTACCTTCTATTTACTTTAATACATAAATGTAAATAAGAAAGTATCCCCCCATTTGGATTCAATAAAAATATTTAAAAAATCAAAATCCATAACAATAAAAAAATAAAATTTTAATTTTATTATAAACTCGAGATTTAACGATTTTACCACTCCCAAAATACATACCTACTATTTCTTGAAAAAATCATGAAAAATCATTTTAACAACAATGAATATTAGCTATCAAAATAGCGGGAGAGAGTTTTTCAAAATGAAAACATTTTCTTATATGTCTCCTTATAATACGGTAATCTTCCAAACTTAGAAAAATTGCATTTTTTAAAATGAAAACATTTTTTTGATTGTGGACTTGTAGTGTTTGTGTTTGTTTAAAATTTTGCATGATGATTGGTACTTGTTTGAGTTTGAGTATTATCTCTTTGTTTTTCTTAAGATGGTCTTTAGAGTGGTATTGTTGTTGACCTGTTGTGAATCTTACAGGAATCAAAAATTTAAAATGTCATCCAACACTATTGATCCTAATCCTGATAGTAGCTCTGTTGGTAGAAGAAAAGACCTAGCATGGAAATATCATAGTTAGCATATGTTGAATTTTATATTTTTTTTATAACATGCTTGTTAAAATATTTTTAGAAGGTAAGACTTATTTTATACATTTTTCTTCAACTAGGACATATTTTTATTTTATTTTTTTTTATTAACTTGCACCTAGTTCCACCAGGCTCACGCCTCACCTTGCGTCTTACGCCTCAGACTCCAAAACCCTTGTGTGCCTTAGTGCGTCTTGGGCCTTTAATAACACTGGATTGAGCCAGTGAACACTTAATTAAAGGATGGAGTAAGGGAATTAATAAGGTCTCTTAGCTTGTCAATTTCCTCTTTCTTCAGTTCTCCAAATTATGCCTTGCTAGAAGCAGCCTATTCTTGGGGAGCGTCTTCTCCATTTGTGTAATGTACTCTGCTTTGGTGTTGCCCCTTGTCATAGCCCAAGGGCAAGTTTATAATTAGAGGAATATAGCAGGGTATAAGGGGAGATTGGTGTAACTATAATAAGCCCACTTGGCACATGGCCACTTGGAGGTTCTAGAGAAGTAGTTAAAGGAAGTTTCTAGTTGTAACCAACCCCTATAAATAAGAAGCTGATCACAAGGATGGGGATATGTGAAGATTAATCCACAAGTCATTTCCCTCCTAATTCAATCTCTATTCTCTCTTATCTCTCTCTCTCTCACATTTCCCTTCCTCCCGCCAATTCTCTTCCCAAATTCTAAAAGAGACTCCTGGTCAAATCTAGAGATCTGACATCCCTTAGATCCTCCATTTTGATCCAGGACTTGTGCCTTCCCGTGAAGCTTGTAACAATTCTCTATTGTGTGGCAGAATTTTTTGCAGTAAGTTCACCAAAGTCCCTCTCAGTTAGGAGACTTGGTGAATTCTGCCCCCTTCTTCTCAATTTTGTTGCCATGTCCTAAGTGAATACCCTTAGTTACATCTTTTGTGGTCCTTGTAGAGATTATAGCCGAACCTTCAGCTGTTTGGTGTCAAGCATAACCAACCTTCTGCTCTACTCGGCCCAAATTGTAGAGAAGACTTCAATAAGTGACAGCAACTTCTCTTTCCCCGATACTTGTACCCTAACTTGATTGAACTTGACATTGAGACCTTCAAGGAAGTCGAACATTCTGTCCCTCTTGCCACACATTCTTAGTGTGTCTTGGCATCATCACTGCACTTCATCTTAATACCCTAGTAATGGTCCATTTCAAGCTATTACCTTTCATCAAACTATAGTATTCAGCCACTGAGAGTGCATCTTGCTTGGTGGTTGATATCCTTGTCTTGATCTCATAAATAAGGGTTGCATCTTGCACCTTTGAATGGGTCTAGTAACTGATTCCCAGATTTCTTTAGCAGTAGGCAGAAACATACAATTCCAACTGATCTCTGGTTGCATTGAGTTCCAAAGCTAGGACATAATCATCGAATTCTCTTCATCTCAAGCATGAAACTTTGGTATCGTGTACCTAGGGTTTAACCTAGGATTGGATTGGAAACTGGAAGAATGAAGGGGGGAATTTAGAAGAAGAATAGGGAGAATCAAAAGAACAGGAAGTGAGGGAGAGAAAGATCAAGAGAGAGAGAGAGAATTTGGGGGAGGGAAATCAGAATTTCATTTATCAATCAAAACATAATCTTCTCATCCTCAGTTGTGACTTATATATAGCCTACAGCCTCCCATGTGCAATACAACAAACAGCCTAACTACCTATTAGCTAAGGACAAAACCCTATAACAGAGAAAGAAAAAGGAAATTACAATTATTGTATAATGCATGTAAACTCCTACTTTATATTTACTAATCTATCCTTGGGGTCATGACAATTCCCCCCTCCTTGAGAGAGTTCTTGTCCCCAAGAACTTACAACGATTGGGCCACTGCTCTTATCCAATACCAACTTTCTCTATCTGTTTTATTCCTCTTTCTTTCTTTCTTCTCCTAGGCCTCTTCTTCTTCGTTTTTAGATTTCCAAGATCAATTCCAGGCATAACTTCAATAGAAGCAACCTAATCGAGTTCAAACCCAATTTCATTTATCAATCAAAACATACACTCACCTCCTGCAATAGTTGTCCAACCAAAATTGGTCTCCCATGTAAGAACATGATCAGCCACACTCGGACTGATATAGTTAGTAGCTGAAACTTGGAGTCTAAAGGGAGGTCTAATCGTGTCCGTGACTTCCGTTAGTAGTTCATTACCGTCCAATACAAGCAAGGATTGCAGACCTACATCCATAGTTGTTGTTATTGTATTCTCATTTAACCCACGACCATGCCCTATTGCAAAAATATCAACATCCTGGAAATGCAACAATGAAAAATTGTAGACTTGCCTTGGATACTCAAACCAAGGCTGTCTGTGAGCATTAGAAGTAGGAGCTGCTACAATTTCAATCCTAGCCAATGGCTCCTCAGTGACTGACACATGGCCTCCATCTCAACCTTCTTCCCCAACATGATTTACAACTAGATTATCTGATGAGACAATATCCCTACACCACATAGCCTTCACCTCAACCTTCTTCCCCAACATGATTTATAGTCAGATTATCTGATGAGACAATATCCCTGCACGGGGCAGGGATATTGTCTCATCTTCATATTAGTTCTTATCTCCAATCTGATGTATAGACTGATCATCACCCAAATCATCAACTTCTTGTTTTTGTAAAGTGTGGTCTACACAAATCTCCTCATCCAATCTTCTTTCATTTTTAGAATCCTGAGTTTCCATTGACAAGTTTGCTTTAGGTACAACGCCAACTTCTTTAATATTAACTAAAGTTTTAGTCGGAACCTCCTGATTCCATGCAAATAATACAGCAACTCCTTTTTCTTTGTGTTTGTCAGAATGTCCCTCTACATGAACTTCTTTTTCAAAAAGATTAGTTGGTTCCTTAGGATCTGCTACCCTAGCAACCTATTCGTTACAGTTTCCTTCCTTGTCAATTCCACCTAAATCAAAATATTTCTTCTGCTCACAATCGGAGGTCAGTAGTGAATCTATTTCCCGCCATTTTGACTTCTCCTTCGGCTACTACATTTTACGGAATTCCTCTTGGTTAAAACTTCTGCGATAATCATCTGAACCCTTTCTCCTCAGTTTATCATAGAATTTAACGGGAAAGCTATAGTGATACTTCTTAGTTAGTATCATCGCAAACTCCTACAGTTGCTCGTGTAACATACGACTGAATTTCTGTCATGTTTCATGTATCACACTGCTTGTTTCCTTGCACCTTTGACTTAACTGATTATCAATTTTCTTTTCCCATGTCCCATGATTCTGGTCAAACTCATCATGACTTCTGCTAAATCCAACTAAAAATACAACATTCTTCTGTTGCAATTTAGACTCCACTTGTTTCATGTGTGCACTACTCCCCATGGCCTCACGAACATGGCATCCCACAGAAAATGCAGCATTGTTCTGCTACAATTGAGGCTCCCATGGTCTCATGCATGCATTATCTGTCATAGCAGAAATCTCACGGGAGAGACAAACCACAAGCCAAGAAATTGGAGCTCTTTCTATCCTAAATCCCACACTTCCCTTCTGTAACTACCTCACAACAGTCACCTCTAAAATTGATCCAATAAGTGGAAAATTGCAGTTACCTCTAAAATTAGCTGTCGAGGGTCACTTGTTGGAACTTCTAATTCCGTTGAATTCACCAATTTGTGGAATTCGTTGTTCAATCAATTCATCGAGGTCGCCTTCAAATTTTGAATAGAAATCATAACCAATAATCGATCGGAATGCACCCTGGAACTATCTGAATTGCTCGTTGTCAATTTCCAATCAACCTTGTTTCCTTCTGACTTAGATCTAAAACACGGACAATCCATTGCTCGATCACTTCGGCAGGGTTCACCACACTTCTACTGCTTTGTCACTTCGGCAAAGTCGTCAAAATTGGCCTGTAGATGGGCAGGGTTCACCACGTTGTCAAGTCTCAGGCACGAGACTTGTAGTGTAGAGAATTAGAAAGATTGAGAGAGAGAGAGAGAGAGATAGAATTGGGAGGGAAAATGAGAGAATTAAGAGGGAAATGAGAGAATTCAAGAGGGAAAGATCTTCTCATTCAACATAGAAGTCTCATCCTCCTACATCTAGCCTTATATAGGCCCTTACTGCGGTTCATATTGTAATCGTGAGGAAAGTTCTAGTTCCTACTACAAGTAGTGGCTCATGTGGGCTACGGTTATTACAAGAGTTCATTAAAAAAAATTACAAAACTGCCATTGGGACATAACATTCCCCATCCCTAGAAAGCATTCTTGTCCTCAAGAATCTATAGGAGTCCTGTAGCTCGCGGAAATTGGGTCAGCAAATCCGGTAGATACTCCCAGGTGGTGTGATGAGGACCATGTGCGACCACCTGACTAGCACTTGTGTTAAGGGTAAAGAGCCTTGGTAGATCACTCATTTATCCAAAATGGTCTGTGGCTCCACTATCATTTCCTCTTCCTCATCCACAGTAGGGATCTCCAAGCTAATTGTTGCATGTGATTCAGTGGATTTCTTTAACAGAGATACATGGAATACATGATGCATGTGAACATGTGGTGGCAGTTTGAGCTTGTATGCAACCCTCCCCACTTTAGCCTCGATAGTATATGGCCCAAAGTACTTTGGGCTTTACTTGGATGCAGGAGTAGATGTGAATGGTTGTTGCAAAGACCTCTTCACTCTCAAATAAACTTTGTTCCCTACTTCAAAGGTCCAATCACTCCTCTTCTTATTGGCATTATGCTTCATCCTATTCTTTGTTGTGGCTAACTCCTTCTTCAATACCTTCAAAACCTCATGCCTTTGTTGTAAGTACTACTCCATCGAAGCCATAGTAGCTGTAGAACTCGATAGGGTTGGGATGAGGGGTGGCTTATACCCAAACACTGCTTTAAAAGGGCTCATGTTGATTGCACTATGGTGGTTGGAATTGTACCACCACTGGGCTAACGACAGCCACCTATTCCAACTTTTTGGCTTATTGAAACACATGCACCTCAGATAAACCTCCAAACATTGGTTAACTCTCTCGATTTGGCCATCGGTTTAGGGGTGGTAGGCTATGGACATGTGCAGCCCTACCCCCATGCTCCTGAACAATTCTTGCCAAAACACACTTGTGAAAATCTTGTCTCTATCCGAGACAATTGACTTAGGAACCCCATGTAGTTTAACCACTGAATCCATGAACTTCCTTGCTACCTCTTGTTAAAGCACTTTGTATACAATAGTTTAACTTGTAGCTTTGTAGCTTGCTGTGTGTTTTTATTTAAGTTGTTTTAGCGCTTATTAGTGTGTTGCTGTAAAGCTTTAGTTGTTCTCTATATAAACAGCAAAGCTATCTGTTTGTTCATTCATTCATTACTTTGAAATCTGAATTACGAAGTTAGTACAATTTTCTCTCCTCTTGTTTGCTTACCTCTTCTCTCTTTTAGTCGATCTCCTCTCCTAGGGTTTCTGATATTTTTACATGGTGTTGAGAGGGGATGGGCTAGATTGATAAAATGGGAGAACTTATTCAGTCTATCTACCACAACCAAAACCACATCCTTGCCCTCTAATTTGGGAAGCCCTTCTATGAAGTCCAAAGAAATCCCTTCCCATGCTTGTTCTGGCATTGCCAAGGGTTGCAACAAACTCTGATAGGCCATGTTCTCATGTTTGCATCTCTGACATACCTCACACGACAACACAAAACTTACCACTGCTTTCTTTTGTCTCGGCCAATAGAGCATTTGCCTCACCTTCTGGTAAGTGGCTTGTATCCTCGAGTGGCCACCTACTAGAGAAGCATGTAAAGAGGCTATGATCCGCCTTTTGAGTGCCTCATCCTCTCCCACGACCAACCTGCCATTAAATCTTACTTGCCCATTGGAAATGGTATACCTTGGCTTCTCTGTGGACTGAACTGCAAGCTGAGTTATTAGGTTTTGCACCCATGGGGTTTGGTCATAGCTTCCTACCACCTCCTTAATCCACTTGGGCACCACAGACATTATAGATTAACATTCCCTTTTTTCTTCCCTTCTTGAGAGAGCATCAGCTGCCACATTTTCCTTCCCGTTGTAATACACAATGGTATAATCCAACCCTATTAATTTGGACACTCCCTTCCTCTGCAACTTGGTGTGCAACCTTTGTTAGGATAAAAATTGCAGGCTCTCGTGATCAGTCTTGATAATGAAGGGTCATGCTTCCAAGTAGTGCCTTTACTTCTCAATAGCTCCTAACACGGCCAATAGCTCATTGTCATAAACACTTGGGCCTAAGTGTATTGGAGTCAACGCTTAACTGATATAGGACAGGGGTCTTCCCTCCTACTTTAGCACTGCACCTACCCCATTGTCGCATGCATCTGTTTCCACCACAAATGTCTTAGAAAAGTCTGGGAGAGCTAGCACTAGTGCCTCTGTCATGGCCTTCTTGAGTCTCAAGAAGGTTGACTCTGCCCTTGGGTTCTATTGGAAACTGTCCTTAAGGAGTTCAGTTAGGGGCTTACTGATGGGGCTATATAATTCTATATGAACTTCTGGTAATATCCTGTTAACCCTAGGAAGCCCCTTAGTTCTTTTACTATTTGCGGCCTAGGCCACTCCACCATGGCTATGACCTTATTTGGATCAGTCTTCACCTCTTCTCCCAATATAATATGGCCTAGATACACCACTTCTTTTTCAGCAAAAGTACACTTTGATAGCTTAACATACAACTTGTTAGAAGTCAAGACCTCAAAAGTGGTACGAAGGTGGTCTAGGTGTTGTTTATAGTTCGAGTTGTATATGACGATGTCATCAAAGAAAACTAGGATAAACTTCCTCAAGTAAGGTTGGAAAACTTGGTTCATTAGGGTCTGGAAAGTGGTTGGGGCATTGGTGAGCCTAAAGGGCATCGCCACAAATTCATACAATCCTTAATGTGTAGTAAATACAGTTTAGGTATGTCATTAGGGGTCATTCGGATTTGGTGATAGCCGGATCTCAAGTATTGGTTGGAAAAAATTTGTGCCCCATTCAATTCATCTAAAAAGTCATCAATGAGGGGTATAGGGAACTTGTTTTTTATGGTGTTAGAGCTTAGCATTGAGTTGATGATAGTCAACACAAAACCTCTAGGACCCATTTTTTTTTTTAACAAGTAAAACGGGGGAGGCAAATGGGCTTTAAGACGGTCTAATAATGGAAGTAGAGAGCATATTTGAGACTAGCTTCTCTATCTCGGCTTTTTGGATATGTGAGTATCTATATGCACGTAGGTTTACGGGAAGTGAGTTTGGCTTCAGGTATATGGAATGGTCAAGGGCTCTTTGGGGTGGCAATGAGTGGGGCTCAGTAAATAGGTTTTGAAATTCTCGCAAGAGTAAATTTAAGCTATCAGGAAGTAGTACCTTAGTAGGAGACTATAGGACGGCCATGCTGCCCTCCTTTGGTTGTTCATACTCCACTTCCCTTCATTCCTGTCCATTCCATTCCCAAGCATGGATAGAATATAAGTTAGCAATCTTCCCCCCTTTGCTCTGCATTAACCTTTGTAATTTGCTCCCTTTTATCAACACACTTTCCCTGCTCCATGATGCCCCTCAGAGTCAATTTGGTACTCCCCATATCCACTGTGACTTCCAGTTTGTTGAAGTCAAATGTGAGAAGGCTTACTATTCTCATCCAATCAACACCCAAGACTATATCACACCCTCTCAGTTCAAGGATTTTCAAATCAACTTGGAACTTTTGCCCTTGCATAAGCCATCTGAACCCTTCACACTTGTTGTAGCTGTACATTTTACTCCCATTAGCCACTGTCACTGATATAAAACTGTATATCAGTGTAACAATGAAGAAAATCAAAAAAATTATAAAGAAGCAAAAAAAGCAACAAAAAGAGCTGTTAGTGAAGCAAGGTCAAAAAGCATATGAGAATCTATATAAACGACTTGATACAAAAGATGGAGAAAGTGATATATATAAATTAGCTAAAGCAAGAGAAAGAAAAACAAGGGATTTAAATCAAGTGAAATGCATAAAAGATGAAAATCAAAATGTATTAGTGAATAAGGGAGCGATTAAGGAGAGATGGAATGAGTATTTCACAAAATTATTCAATGATGGTGGCGACACAAGAGTTAGGTTGGGACATCTTAGTAACTCCGAAGGGAACGTGAGCTATACATTTTATCAACGCATAAGTTCAAATGAAATAGGACAAGCATTAAAAAAGATGAAAAATCATAAGGCGGTGGGACTGGATAATATACCAATAAAAGCATGGAAATGCATGGGAGAAGAGGGCATCTCTCGGCTAACAAAATTATTTAGCGCGATCCTTACATCAAAAAGATGCCAGATGAGTGAAGGAAGAGTACTTTGATTCCTATATACAAGAACAAATGAGATGTTCAAAACTATGAAAATTATAGAAGAATTAAGTTAATAAGCTATATTATGAAACTTTGGGAGAGAGTAATAGAGCAGAGGTTCAAAAAAGAAACAGAGGTCTCAGAAAATCAATTTGGTTTCATGCCTAGTAGGTCAACAATGGAAGCTATATACCTATTGAGGCGCCTAATGAAAAGATATCAGGATCATCAGAAGGACCTACATATGGTGTTTATAGATCTAGAAAAGGCCTATGATAAGGTCCCTAAAGAAGTATTATGGAGGGTTTTAGAGAAGAAAGGAGTCTGAATAGCCTATATACAAGCCCTTAAGGACATGTATCCCGGTGCAGAGACAAGGGTTAGAACATGCGAAGGGGATACTGAACCGTTTAAAATTACAATAGGACTGCATCAAGGTTCTGCACTAAGTCCATACTTATTTGCTCTAGTAATGGATGAACTCACTAAAGACATTCAGACAGAGGTGCCATGGTGTATGCTATTTGCAGACGACATAGTGTTGGTGGATGAAACAAAAGAAAGAGTGAACAGTAAGCTTGAGTTGTGGAAAAACAATTTAGAATCAAAGGGATTTAAATTAAGTAGAAAGAAAACAGAATATATGGAATGTAAATTTAGTAAAAATGCAAGAGTGGAGGATGTTATAATAAAATTGGAAGACCAAATCTTACAAAGAAAAGACCATTTTCGATATTTGGGATCAGTGATTCAAAAAGATGGAGAAATTCACGAGAATGTCACACATAAAATTAAGGCAGGTTGGCTAAAATGGAGAAATGTATCGGGGGTGTTATGTGATGGTAAAATCCCATTAAAACTGAAAGGAAAATTCTATAGGACAGTTATAAGACCAGTCTTGTTGTATGGCTCAGAATGTTGGACAGTCAAATACTAGCATGAGCAAAAGACGAGCGTAGCGGAGATAAGGATGTTAAGATGGATGTGCGGCCATACAAGAAAAGATAAAATTAGAAATGAAGTTATTCGTAATAAGGTAGGAGTAGTGCCAATTGAGGAAAAGATGAGAGAGACTAGACTAAGATGGTTTGGTCATGTGAGAAGTAGACCAAGAGACGCTCATGTGAGGAGAGTTGATGAAATGGAACAATTAGTCAAAAAAAGAGGTAGAGACAAATCCAAGAAGACTTTGGGAGAGACATTAAAGTTTGATATGAAGTGTATGGACTTAAATGAAGATATGACAACAGACAGAAATACATGGAAGTTTAGAATTTATGTAACCGACCCCACATAGTGGGATAAAGGTTGGATATGTTGTTGTTGTTGTAGCCACTGTCACTGATAATAGGGTTGTGGCAATCATCTTGCATCTCAACTCCAAGGTAGTAACTTCATTTAAGAAGCTATCCGTACTGCCACTATCTATCAACACTAGCAGCTTCCTTTCTCCCACTTGTCCTTGCACTTTGATGATCTTCCCAGTTATACCCCCTCAGAGAGCATGAAATGAGATTTCTACCCCTTTTTGCTCTATTTCTGCAGTGGTAAAGGTTGTTGTTACTTCTTGCCTAGGCTCCCCTTCTATTCCATCCTCCCCTTCATCGCCTCTATCTTTCTCCTCCCCTTCCATATTCAACAATTGTCTCCTGTATATATGCCCTAGTCCAAACTTCTCTCCACATTTGTAACACAGCCCCATGAGCCTCCTCTACTCCATCGTAGGGGGTTGGGATTGGCCCTAGGCCCTCCTATTGCTCCTCCAGCCACTAAGACTCGAGTATTCCCTACTAAGAAAGGGTTGTTAGGTGGTAGGGGTCTGACCATTGTCCTATCTTCTTGTGAATTGCCTCCAACATTAACTCTTGGAGTCTAGCCGTCTCCGCCGCTTGCCTAATCGTGGTAGGCATCATCATTTTTACCATTGACCTCAATTCATCTTTGAGGCTGCTAATAAAGCTAGACATAAAGTAGTGGTCCGTTAAGGTGGGTTGTGCATTCCACATCAGTGCCCCTAATTCCTCAAAACTTCTTTTAATAGTCAGTCACAAATCCTTCTTGCTTGAGCTTGTTAAACTCTTCTACTATATCCGTCATGTTTCTCTCACCAAATCTTACACATAATTCTTCAGCAAAATCTATCCACCTAGCATTCATCCCCCTCGATCTATACCACCCTTGGAACCATGCATTAGTCGTATCATTTAGATAGGCGGTAGCTAGATTGATCTTTTGATTCTCAATTACACCATAAAACTAGAAGAACCTCTCACTCCTTCGAATCCACCACCGTGGTTTTGATCCTTCAAAGAGAGGGATCTCCAATCTCGGCGTGGGGCCTTGATTGGATCTAAGGGAATTAACTTCCCTTACCTAATCTCCAGTCTCCTCATCGGATGAATTCCTCACTTCGGTGACTCCATGTGGCCTGGGGAAAATTCCTGGTCCCGCCAACCCCTGCTCAAAACCCGTTTTGGGAGGGAATTCCGATTGCAACCAGAATTGAGGCAAGGATGACAGCATGTTAAACATGTTGTTGATTCTCTGTCTAAATTGCTCCATATTCTCTCGATTCCTCGTTAATTCCCATTGGACCCCTTCCCTAGCAGCTATCATATCTTCACATAACTCCTCTTGAATCATCTTGATCTCCTCCATACTCTAGGTCATAGCCTCCTGCATCTAAGTCATCCCAAATTTCGTCGCCTCTATGCTATTTTCCAACTATTTCAATCAAGTGCCTTCCGCCATCCTAAACACTATCTGGCCCACCTCAATTACGCCGATTCACAACACCGCCTGATGTCGAAATCACAGCTGAGGACGACCGGCTCTAATACTAAAATGTCAAGTCTCGAGCACGAGACTTGTAGTGTAGAGAATTAGAAGGCTCGAGATAGAGAGATATAGATAGAATTAGGAGGGAAAATGAGAGAATTCAAGAGGGAAAGATCTTCTCATTCAACATAGGAGTCCCATCCTCTTACATCCATCCTTATATAGGCCCTTCCCGCGGTTCATATTGTAACCATGAGGAAAGTTCTAGTTCCCGATACAAGCAAGTGGCCCATGTGGACTACGATTATTACAAGAGTTCATTCAAAAAAATTACAAAACTGCCAATGTGACATAACACACGCTTCCACTACTTTGTCACGCTTCCATAACTCAATAGCCACGAATCATCGGCTCTGAACTGCCTTCAATTTCAATGGATCGCTCACTAAAATTCGAACATACACAAGAAGAAGAAACCAAATGCTAAGGAACTACTCTGGAGTTCACCACTGTTCACCTTCGTTCACCACTGCTCCAAAGTCAAACAACCTTCTAAATCGCCATAATTCATCCAAATCGCCGATTAGGACTAAAGGCAATCACAACTCAACAATTTCCTAACCCTAGCTGATCTGGGCAAGGATCTAGGTTTGAAACTTGAAGCTTCTTCAATGGCAAAATCTTGCAGGCAATGCTGGTGAATGATGGAAGCAATCGACAATGGTGAGGAAGAACTTCAACAGTCAATGGAGACGAGTAAGGGGAGGTCGACGGTCATCAGTGACAAGGAGCGCTGAGGAAGATCGGTGACAAGCAAAGGCAATCGGTTATCCAAACAAGAAACTAGAGGCGGCCAATGGAAAGGTGGCGGTCGGTCGACCAAGCAAGAATCAAAGCCTACCGATGGACAGAAGGGAGATGAGATTGACCAAAGGTGAACGCGATGGTGGTCGACTAAAAGCTCTGTAAAAAAAATGATGATGCTTGGTTGTTGTGTGTTAGTCGCAAGGAAGAGGAAGACAACCGAATCTGAAGCGTTGTCAGTCATGTTAAGGTGGCCAGGGGGTGGTCCAACGGTGACTAAAAAGGCGGCGGTGGCTGAACAACGGCGGTGGTTATAGCAGTGTTGGGCAACCTGAAAACCCAGTTGAAGAAAATGATGAGATGATGCAGATTTAACAGCTAAGATCAGTCAAACATTGATGGTTTGATCCAATGGCTCTAATACCAGTTTTTATGAAATTGGATTGAATTTTACGTGAAAAATCTAAATTGGGAAAAACCACAAGTAGAAGGAACAAAATATTACTAGGTAAATATTGCTACAACAAAAGTGATATTGCCACACCAATTCCATGGTATTGAGCACCTATTTATACACATAAAATCATCTATGGATCAGCTATTGCTCAAGATCTGCTTCACTTATGGATCAGCAATCTTTAATTCCTTAACAAAATGAATTGCTAGGCAATAGGTCCAACTCCACCTCCTGGCTCACCTACTGCAAAAGTCTCCTATATTCGCTTCAAATGCCTTCCGATTCGGACCATGAGGTGATCGAAAATTAGTAGCCTAGGGTGCCGGATCTAATGAGCGAAGGAAGTTGGAGGAATCCATCTCTCCGAACGGAATCCGCCTATAGTTTTGAGCTGAAACTGCTTTGCTCTGCTTCGATCAAAAATTAGTAGCCTAAGCATTGTTGTTAAAATTGCAATTTAACACCTATGATTTTACGATTTTATGTGCCGGAGACCTCCAAATGATTCAACTCGCTTGCAAAATCGAAAATGGGGTAAAATTGCATTGACTCATGAGTTAACTGGGTAAAATCACTAAAATCGCGAGCCAACCCACGATTTCAGCGAGCTTAATTTTGACTTACTGGAATTCCGTCTCTAAGCTTCCAGTAAGTGACCAAATTGACTAATCAATTAAAATTGAGAGCTTCACGCACGCACAGTAGGCACAAAGACAACACAAAATTGAGGGCTTCCACTATTCTCCCCTGTCGCGCGGTTGCTCAGTGCTCATGGCTGCCTTCTACTTGCTTCTCAGTTGTTTGGTGCTCAGTCGCACATCGTCTCAGAATCTCAGCGTTCTCAGCTTCTCGCACAGTCGCACTCGCACTCTCATCATCATCGACGTTCTCGGATTGGTTTTCTTGGCACAGTGTCAGATGCATTGCAAGATTTGAATGCAAAGGGAACAATGATTTTTGGGAAGCAGAAATGAAAGGGACCTGTCCATTCCGTTGTTATTTTCTTGGTTGTGTATTGATATATATATATATATAATATATATTGTATATATATATTTCTTTCTTCTCAATTTGAGTCTTCCTGGATCGCACGCTATAGCAACCGCCGGCAATCGATTCGTTGAGAATCAACTTCTTGTGATTCACTCGATCCGTCAAAGTTGCTTTTCGCAACCTAACTCGCCTCCAACACTACTACTTGAATTTGCCAAAGATGTGCAATTTTTGAAAACCAACTTGCAATTTCAAATCTAGCTTCCGATAATTGCTGGCCTGTTATTATACTTCTTAAAATCGTTGATTGCATGAACCACAGTCGAAGAACGACTACTTTGATACCAATTTTCATGTACCTAAGGTTTAACCTAGGATTGGATTGGAAATTGGAAGAATGAAGGGGAAAATTTAGAAGTAGAATTGGGAAAATCAGAAGAATAGAAAGTGAGGGAGAGAAAGATTGAGAGAGAGAGAGAGAATTTGGGGGAGGGAAATCAAAATTTCATTTATCAATCAAAACATAATCCTCCCATCCTCAGTTGTGGCTTATATATAGCCTATAGCCTCCCACATGCACCCATGTGCAATGCAACAAACAGCCTAACTGCCTAACTGCCTATTAGCTAAGGACAAAGCCTTATAATAGAACAAGGAAAAGGAAATTACAATTATTGTGTAATGCATGTAAACTCCTATTATTATATTTAATAATCTATCATTGGGGATCCTTGGGGTCATGACATTTGGGTCACTAGGATTCAGTCATGTTCCATTCAGATGATTGATCTTTCCCTTTCCCTTTAGGAATGTCTTCATGATTTGTGGTCATTGGAGATAGTTTCTCCCATTCAGTCACTAGGCAGGATTCATGCTCTGAAGTTCCCCAATGGACACATTCTGTCTTGACTCGAAGGTGGTTCCAGATGAACCTGATGACATGGTCTTGGAATTTTCTGACACTGTTTGGAAGGAGGAATCAGAACAAAGTTTTGGTGATGAAGGCCGGTTATTAGATGATAGGAAGTAGGTCAACAGCAATGTACGCCTATCAATTTGGGCAGGTCTGCTTGGTGAAAGATCCCAGCAGTTTCGATCAACTATGAAGGCTGGTGAAGGAAGGGCCCAAGAGCAACTGCTCGGATACCATGAAGAAGAAGAATAGTTTCTTATATTCATTGATAATACACATCTATCATTTATACACATAGGAGATACTATATTTGGTAGGTCAACTCCCAGGGAATCAGAAACTAATCCTAGGAATCAGGAAAGGTAATAGCAAGAGAAAGACTAGGGATTGTACAAGATTTCCTGAATAAGGCTGATTCTATCGGCAGATAAGACCTATTTAGGGATTTCTAACAGTAGTGTTTGACAATGATTTTCCTTCATCTGATCTGTTCAGACTGACTATTACATGTCTATGTTACTGGATTCAGGCTTGGGACCCCACTTGTCCATACTCCTGTTCACAACTTATAGAGTGCAGATCCATTGTGTTTTTGGCAGTAGAGGAGGTGTTCAGTCTCAGCTTCAGCTTGGGGGTGGTTCTGCCTTCTTGAGTATGATCGTCTTTTGGCTACTGACACCTACTGAGGGTGGTTTCAGTTTCTTGCACTCTATTCCCTTCAGAATTGCGTGGCTGTTGACTTTTGTTTTGTCTTAAAGTCTCATTTGGTGGTGTGAGGGTTTTGATATGTTTGGTTGGTTGTTTTTTTTGTTCACATTCTCTCTTAAATTAATTAAGAAATTTATATCTTCTTTCAAAAAAAAAAAAATGGCCCAGGAAGTAGAGAACTACGGTGTTTAGATTTGTTAACCGAAAGATTAAGAAAAAAATTAATGTACATACAATTTTAATGGAAACCAATAAAATGACAAACTCATTACCAAGTTTTTGAATTCAATTATTGAGCAGAAACAGTTACTCCTGGTTACTGTAGATTCCATGTATTGTTCAGACCTTTTCATGATTTGCTCTATCCTAATTTCACTCATTTTCAAGCTAGGAAAAAGAAAGAAAGAAAGAACGAAAAATGAAATAGGAAGGTTGTAGACTAATTGTAGGCTGCTCTAGCTTAATTGGCTTAATTTTTCTGATGGGCGTTTGTGTATCATGTTCGTTTTAATGTCTATTCTTCTTAGCTTATCATTCTTAACACAAACAATGCAATGCATGGAGTTAATTGGGTGCTAACGAAGCCTGAGCTTTTTTCTTTTTCTTTTTTTTTTTTTCCAGATGTACAGCAGTGGTAACCCAACAAACATAGCAAACCCCATCAAGGATGCCAGTGTTCAACTTGACATTAAGACAACAGGTGGAAAGTTGACCTTGTTCCAGACAACTTTGTGTGAAGGAATTGCGTGGAATAACCTCAACCCACTTGTTAATCTTGATCCTCATGGTTATTTGAATGCATATGATGAGAATGACATCCAGCTTATATGCTGCCAACCTGATGCTAGTACTTTGTGGCTTGTCCCTGATGTGGTTCTTAGCAGATTTGTTCAGTCCATTGACGATCAAATGGATGTCATTTTTACTTGGATACTAACAAGGGATAGACCAAAAGGCAAGGAACTTGTGAAGTATGAAACTAGTGTTGATGGCCCAAACCTTCCAGACCCTTCAGACATTCAGGCAGTGCTCAAGGGTTCTAGCAACAGCTTTAGGATAAATAATACATACTCAAGATTCTTTCGGGTTACTGGGTCAGGTGAAGTCAGATCTTTTGAGCCCGAGGTATGTAGTTCAGTATCTAGGCAACTTTAAACTGTTTCTTCAAATTTGTTATTTTTGTACATTGATCTTTTTCACGTGGATTTTGTATAGTGTTTGTTAGAGGTTGTAAATAAATTATTGAACCACAGCCTTCTCCCTATTCCCCTGTATACCAAACTTGCTTCTTTTTTTTGTTTATCAACTCATGGTGGCCTTTATAATATTCTGATTAGAGGTTACAGTGTAGGCACTGCAACAACTCTGGTTATTAGGAGTATCTGCCTTTTCACTATCTTTTAATTTTTTGTTGCCTTTGAAAGTTTTGGAAATTTAGGGAGTCATAAGAAAGATACTGACTACCTACTCTTTAAAGCTATATTTTGGCTACTTTGTTAAAGTAGTCTTATTTCTTTATCACAGGATTGTTCACAGGTTTAAAACTGAGAAATGGTAAACAGAACTAAGGGAAAAAGAAGAGGAAAAGAGAAATTGGAGGGAAAAGAATCATTCAATTCTATTAAGTTAGGGTTACAAATATTTATACCAAAACACTGTAACTGCTATGTACAAGCTACCTAAGCTAGGTACAAGGTACTACTAATGTATACAGCACACCTGAACAAAATAGGATAAACCTAAGTAGGGTTTCTTAGGTTTAACGAATTATAGGAAAAATATCAATCACACCATGTATTGAATTATGAATCCTATATTTATACAAGTATTTTGCTGATCTACTTTATAAGAGATTAGAACTCTATCTAACTTTGAATTCAGTATAGATATATAGCTACTGAGATAACTATTGTTCCCTATTATTTTGGTATATTCTCTCTATAATCTCAACTCCTATAATTTCTCCTATTATCTAAGAGCCTCTTCTTCTTTATCACCTCAATCTTTAAGCTCTCCTTATCTCTATCTTTTGGCAGCACTTCTGTCACGTCTTTATCACAAGACCGAGGCTGCTTATCTTCTTGTTCATCATTTGGATTTCCAACACCCCTCCTCAAGCTGGTGAATAGATATCTTTCATTATCAGCTTGCTAATTAGTGTTTCAAACCCTAGTCTTGACATGGCCTTTGTAAGGACATCTGCTTCTTGATTTTCTATCGAAACATAAGTTAATTTGATTCCTCCTTTAATTTCCCTTTGTATAAAGCTTCTATCAATCCTGACATGCTTCATTCTATAATGTTGTATGAGATTATTAACAATGCTTATGGCTGATTTGTTGTCACTATACAACTTTGTTGATAATGTTAAGAGGCATTTTCATGTCTTCCATTAGCCTCACCAAACAAATCAACTCACAAATACCTTGGGCAATTGCCCTAAACTCCGCTTCTGCATTGTTTCGTGCCACTACTGTTTGTTTCTTACTCCTCCAAGTTACTAAGTTTCCCCATAGTTTAGTGCAAAAACCTGACGTTAACTGGCTATCTGTCACAGATCCTGCCCAACCAGCATCAACATAGCCTTCAGCTCCTCTTTCATCAGCTTTCTTGAACAATAACCCCTTCATTGGTGTCCCCTTTAAGTATCTTAAAATGTGGTAAGCTACATTTAAATGTTGTTGAGTAGGTGAATGCATAAATTGACTCACAATACTCACAGCATAAACAATATCCGAACGAGTGAGAGAGAGATATATCAACCTTCCAACTAGCCTTTGATACCTTTTTTTATCGACAGGAGGATCATTATCCTTTATAAGACATTTCTGTTGAAGAGAATGAGGCAGCTCAATTGTAGCCTTTATTCTTTATAACATTTGTTTCTTATATGTTGTGTTTGTATTTGGTTGGTTGTATTATTCAACGGTAATACCGATTGTAGAGGATTGTTAGTTAGTTATGAGGTGTAGGCATAGTAGTCAAGGCTATATATATTCGATAGTCTTTCTATTGTAATGTGTCGAGAATCATTTTATTTTCTTTAATTAGTTTGGACGAGGTGCTACTTCTTCAAATCTTCTGTTTTCATTCTATTTCATGGTATCAGAGCCTTCGCGACTTGAGTCCGTGGCTTCTCATGATTCGACCTCATCTTCTTCCTCCTTATCCTCTGCCGCTCTGTTGGATTTTGCTTATGTGTCTAAAGCATTCAGTTTTGTTCCTACAAAACTTGATTCTAACAATTACCTCTACTGGAAGGCGTAGATTTTAGCTACAATTAGGGCTTTGATCTGCTGCCATTCATAAACAAAATGGATCTACCTCCTAAATGCGTTCAATCCGATGATATTGAGCCAGTTGTCAATCCTGATTTTCTTAAGTGGATACGGTCAAATCTAGTAAGCTAGGGCTACAAACATTTATAGCAAAACACTGTAACTGCTATGTACAAGCTACCTAAGCCAGGTACAAGGTACAAATAATGCATACAGCACACCTAATACAATCAAACTAATATGAATTATCAACAAAAACACACAATTTTTTTGCAGGAAAATGAAGTTTGTGCTGATCTTGTGATACATCATGGAAGCCCTGAATGGTGGTCCTTCCATGATGTGAATCCATTGGATGTAAGTGGATGTGGAGGTTCGGCAGGACCAATGGCCATCATTGTAACTGAGGAATCACCACGTATGTTTCAGGAAACTTTATTAACAAACATAAGTTGTTGATGGTTTTTGTAGCGTAAGTGTTCTCTAATGAATTGTTGTTAATCCTTGTATCCCTTTTCAGAGGGCCTTATCGGGGAGACTCTTAGCAAATTCAGCATCTGGGGCCTCTACATTACCTTTGTTCTCGCAGTAGGTCGGTTTATCAGACTTCAATGTTCTGACCTAAGAATGAGAATCCCTTATGAGAATCTTCCTTCTTGTGATAGGTAATGGGAAAACTGTGTATGATTCTTGTTTGAAGCTACTTTTTTTTCTTCTGATAATTACAGAACAGTAGCAAATATTTGTCATAATTTCACTTTGCACTAAACTTACCATAACAGTATGAAAATCAGTTTGCATTTTTTTTAACCTAATAGAGACCTTCCTAAGGTATAAATCTTCACAGAAAAATTTTACAAAAATAGTTAACACACTTCCCACGAGTAGAGAAAAGTGGTGGTAAGGTTACAAGACCAAAAAGAAAAAATCATTTGAGGGGTTTTAGGTGTGAAAAATCAACTATGAGGGATAGTTTTAGAATGGTTCCAAATGGAAAAAGGTCATAAATCAAAAAGTGGTCTTAGAAGTTTAGGAAAAATCTGTGGAAAAATCTATAAAATAGAATAGAAGTCCCAGATGTAGTTTTAGAGCTGCTAGCAAGGTTATGTAGTGTGAAAAAATGAGGAACTACGCCTTGAGTAGGCCTTTGTTAAGTAAAATGCAGTTCAACTAGGTTTTGTAGGATGACAAAAAGTTTAATGAAAAGTGAATATTATAGCAAACATTAGGTAGGTTTTTTGAAATAACCCCACCTATATGATCTTTTATAATTTTTTAGGTTCATGGACAGGAGGGAAAAAATTTCAACAATTTGAAAGGCTCTACTCAGTTGAGGAAGTCACTTCCTTTATCACAAAACACTTGAAAGTTAGAAATATGTCTGTTGATTTGCTCATCCAGATAGTGCTTTTTCCATGCATGCAAGGGAAAAGCATTGGTAGTAAACTGACATGAACTGGAAAAATCATAATTTTCCAAACCTCTTTCTCCTTTGATATAGCTATATGTCATTTTTGAATAAGTTAGATGAAAGTTTTCAGGGTAAAACGAATACAGTTAACAAGTCATGTCAATTTTGAAGAACCATGCAACAGTTAGCAATCCTGTCTTATGCCAAGAAAAATCAGAATGGGTTTCACCAGTAATTTTTTCAGCTGTAGTTATTATCATGTTGAATTAATAAATAAGAGCCTCCTCTCCTTTTTATTTATTAGGTTACACCCATAAAAAAAATGTTGCAAACAGTTTTGAAGGTCTTGTTGAGTTGTGAAGCCTGTTGCCTTCATCCTAAAAACCCTTAAAAGTTAAAAAAAATATGTTCTAGTTGGTTGGCTTGTGCAATAGTACTTTTTCCACACTGATAAGGGTACACTTTTAACAGTTTAACAGAAAATATCTGAATTCATGGTTTTCAGAATGCCTCTCTCATTTTTGACATAGCTAACCATGATCTTTGAATGTTAAGATGCAGAATTTACAGGACGAAGGCAATAGCTCTCCTCTCTGTGATAACAAAAACCAAAATAAACTTTAGCTATATTTAGGTTTTCCAGTTTCCTGCATTTGAGACTTATGCCGTTCAGAGCCCAAATTCTTATGGAAAATCTTGTACTTTTCTGGTTTTGTAAAGGTTGATTGCCATATGCGAGGATATATATGCTGCAAGAGCAGAGGGTGAGCTTGGAGTGGAGGAGGTCCTCTACTGGACGCTCATAAAAATTTACAGGTCGCCACACATGCTGCTCGAGTATACCAAACTCGACTAGGTTCTGCAATCCAAATGCAGCCCTCGGGCTTCAACTTGACAGGATCACGACTGACTTTAGGCCGATTAGCATCCAGTTACTGTGAATAGAACTTGATCTCACACTAATTCTTTGTTCTCTTTTGGTCTGGGAAGCTCTCCAAAAGTATACCAAGCTCTCAGCAATAGGATGGCTGTGGCTTTCTGTTTAGTGTGTTTCGAAGGTGTACAAGAGGAAAACCGTATCCTGCTGCTTGTCTTTCATTAGGGCATCATCATCTTTTAGACTGTAGGAGAGTGTCTGTATAATCTTCAGCTGGCAGGTGAGGCTACCAGGGATCATCATGTAAAGATAACTATGGTAACAATGCAATGTAAGCAGTTTTCTTATTCTTGGGATTTTTCCTTTCCTTGTCTACTTTCATAACTGTGATTGCTAGCTTATGGTTAAATTGCATTTCAGCTACATCAATGGTTATGTAACTTACCCTTATCTTTAGTAATAGAAAAAATGCATTTTACAACAAGAACCAGTCTTTAGAGTCCCCGTTTGATATTACTGTGGAATTTCTATTGCTGTTGTCATCGTAAAATCACTTCTATAAAAAGTGGATTTATAATTTTATTTTTTGACTCTTTGTACACAACTTAGTATTGGGTCAAATTATTTGAAAAATACTTTAATGTTGTTATTCGTGTTTAGCTAGTAATGAGAAAAATGTTCTTAAGAATAAAATTACCACTTAGAGCATATAAATATATATATATATGTATGTATCTGAAAGGGTTTTGACAATAAAATATTTATGTAATTTTCTATCAACAATATTTTTGAATATTATGTTTATAATTTTCAATTTAATTTTTTTTCTGTAAATAGAAATTTTGTTAAATGAAGAAACTGCAAAAACATCTACAGGTCAATGTTAGGGCATATTTTGAGTATCAAAATGTAAAGCTAAAAAAAAAAATAAACTAAACAAACGAACAAAAAAATCCCCTATAAAAAGAAACAAAAAAGAGAACTATACAACTATGTATAAGTGTACAACTTCAAATTAGTCACCAAAATAACAGTTTAGAGTGTTAAAAGCATACTCATAAGGGGTAACATTATTCAAAAACATTTTTTACCTTTTGCTTCAATGTATACGCTCACAATAGAGAATAGAAGCTTTTGTTATAAGTAAATTTTTTTTATTTAGGTCAAATACCATAAAAATTTAATCCCACGCAATCTTAATCCAAGTCAATTATAAGAATACTAGAGAATGCCTGTGCCTAAAGCACGGCGTAAATAATATTGAGATTAAAAAAAATAATAAAAATTATAAATTAAATTAAAAAAATACTTTACAATTTAAACAAATTAAATTAAAAGTTAAATATCAAATAATACATACCAGTTAGTGCTATTGCTGCCAATCAAATATAAAAAATATATATATCAAATACTAATTAGTGCTACTGCTACAAATAGAAATTAAAATTAAAATACACACCAATTAGTGCTATTGCTGCCAATCAAATTATAATTACATAAAAAAAATAAATATTATATTGTTATTCACCAAAAGAGTTTTCTTTTTCTTTTGCCTTTGCCTATAATAAAAAATAAGTAGAATATATTTATAAATTATTTTTAAAATGATAAGAAAATGTATATTCTTACCTCACGAATACGAATAGTATTAAGGTCACGCTCATCGCGAATAACAACATTAACATTTCTTTCTTGAAGAAATTGAACCTATACATACAAACATGTTAGAGTGATAAATAAAATTTTATACACAAATAAAAAAATTAGTAAAGGGAATTGATATTACGGTTCAGTGTAAGTCTCCATCCACCTATAAAGTATGAGAAAAAAACATTCTATTTGAAGAAAATTAGATATGATAAGTTTTTTTTTAAAAAAAAAAATAAGTCTTATATTATAAGAGAGGTACTTAAAATTATATGAAGAAAAAAAAACTTATTTAACCAAAAATAGTGATATTATCCATAATTGTTGTTCTTCAACCTAAAAATGTTTAATTCGCAATGTCATGTTAACATGGATTTAATTAGCAATGTCATGTTATTTCCAAATCAGTTGCTATCAAATTAAATAATAAAATTTAATATTTTATTTAAATAAATAATTACCATGGATGGAAAATACTTAACGGGTTATAGTCAAAATGTATTTTAACAATCACATTAAAATGATAAAATTAAAATTAAAGCACAACAATTGTCCAAATTTGAACTCTTATCTTTCCTAGCTGACTTCAATTTTATATAAATGAAATTAAAACCAAAATCAAAGCCTGATATGAATAATTATCACATGAAAAGTTCAAACATAAATTTAGGCAAAAAAATAAATTTCAACAGATAACAATGTTATTTTATAAATAATAATGAATAATTATTTCATACACATTTATATATATATATATATACACACATGGTTGCGGCCATGGCAACCGTCACCCGCTGCCTGTCGCTATGGCTGCGGCCATCAATGGAGGGAACCCTATTCAGGGTCAAAGAATCTTGTGTTCTCGACAGTGAGTGATCGAAAACCCTTGTGTTCCCCCGAGCCCCATGGGCCAAGAACTCTTGGTTGGGGAATACGTTTATTTTATTTTATTTTAATTGAAAAATATTTATTATAATAAATGAATTCTTTTTTAGTAACTAATTTTAATTTACATTGTTGGTTTTTTTACATTGTTGTTTTTTTTTATTTAAAAAATTTTAAATGTTATAGTCCATAATTATTTTTTTAAAAAAATTAAAACTTATACTGTTGATAGTCCATAATTTTTTTAAAAATTCATATTTAGAATACTTAATTGACGGGGTCAAAAAAACTTAATTCCTAACCCGATTTGGGGTCGAAAAAACTTGGGTTCTCGATTTGGGCATATTTTGATTAAACTATGCAAGACTATGGGGTTAAAAGTTCAAATATTTTTCTCTAAAGTACAGCAACTGTACTCCCAAGCGTATACATATAGCAATTTTCTCCATCCGCAGATTCAATCCCCGATTCAAAATTTTACCAGAAAGGACAGGAAAATCCTGGTCCAAAGCAAGAAACCAATCTTCACATCCCAACAGCCAACAACAAGCATATAGCCCAACATGCAGTTAACCAGAAATGAGGTCAAGTCATTTACATGAATTCTAACTTGTCGATCATGTAATCCAACAAAGCCAATGTCTCAAAAATTCTCAGGCATTGTCTTCTCCGTTGCTTGAAGTTTTGGTCCCTTTGTTAAGGCTAGAGGGGCCCTTCCTTTCAACATTGTCTGGAATAGTTTCATCCATCACCTTTGGAGGTGTAAAACTGAAGTCTGAAGTTGACAGACCTTGGTATTCCGGATTTGCTTCTAAAAATGAAGCTACTCCACTAGTGGCTCTCAATCTTTTTCCAGCAGGTGTAGTATAATAGGCATCCATTTTGGAGAAATCCCCTCGAAGCACCAGCTCCCTCTTAAAACCTGATGGTGTCCTGGGAATGTTTGGCTTGTCAATGACCCACAATCTAGTGCTGTCATACTCAAGGTCAGCGGGATCCTCACAAGAAACATTAGCTTTCTTGTTGCAGACAAAAGGATCCTCTATAAATTTACTTCTGATCTCCTCAAACTCTTCTTGTGTCGACATCTGTCTCCATTTAAAGCATTCTTCACACTGTACAGCATACACTATAGCCGTGGTACGTCCGGACCCCCGTTTCTGCCAAACAGGAATCAAAGTAAGCCACTGACCCAAATAAAGAACTTTAATAAAAATTAAAATAGTTTGGTGACGCAACAAGATGACCAACAATTGCTCCTGATAAAATGGAAGAACGTCCTAACAAAAATATTTAGAGAAAGTCCAAGAAAAACTGGAAAAAGAAACTCATAAGTGACATGGATTAAATGGACTTAGAAAAGATATGATCATAGTAGAGATGATTGGTGAGCTACAATCCAAATAACCAACCCTACCTAGTGAGATATAAGGCTTGGTGGTGTTGTTTTTTGAAATCCTAACCTTGTGTCACAATTTTGGGGTTTTAAAATATTTAGACTATTTCAACAACACTTTTAAGTGGAAAGTTTCCTTAGATTTTATTCATTGGATAAAAGAGGAGGGGAAAAAGATAAACGAGAAATCTGAATAGTATCTAGCAGCAATAATCTTATGCAGAAACTGATAGAGTCCATAAAACTAATCACCAAGCATAACACAATTTGTATAAAGTTAGGTATATGGCCATGGAGCGCCTTTTGAAAAGGCAAGCACAACAAGTAGCAACCAACTGGAAATCTTAATCTACCATTTGCAGGGTGAAAGTAGCCTCAAATCTATTTTTATTTCAGATAAGGTGATCCAATGTGCCAATGTCAAAACTGCACATCCCATTAGGATAAAGTCCACTGCTTACTCAAAACCTATCCATTTAATTCACTTTGAAGACTAGAGATTTTGGGCTTTGTTTGGGATAGATTTAGTAGTGGATGAAATGGAATTGAAATAAATTGAATAGATGTAAATATTTTCTTATTGTTTAGGAGAGTAGGGGATTAAAAGTAATGTAAAATACTTTCTGCTTGTTTGGAAGAGCAATGGATATGGATGGAATGAAAAAATATTAAGCAACAAATGATAATTATTTCCTCCTAAATCCGAATGGAAAGATAGTGTTTTGTTAAGAAAAGAGCAAATATAAGGGGCTGTTTACTTGTGGAGAATGTTTTATGTTTTCTATCTCCAGTTTTCATCTCTATTTCTATGTTTTCTGTTCTACAGAAAATTAGAGAAAAATGGAAAACGCATTCATTTTTACCAAATATAAAACCAGTTTTAGTCTTCAGAAAACGAGAAAACATGTTCAAAATAGGAAATTTCCTACCTGGAAACATTAACTGAAAATATACAAATCAAAACTAGAAACATTAACTGATAAATTCATGATAATTTATCAAAAACAACTGCCAAACAAATCCATTCCAGCTGCAATGGACAGCGGCGAAGCTTAAGAGGCGACTCACGGCTGTGATGGATCTGCTACGATCGGCAGCAAAGGGTTTGCGAAGCTGAAGAGAAAAGGTTGGTGACTCATGGAGGCAATAGATCTGTCACGATCGGAGAAGGATCTGTGGCAATCAGCAGCAACAGGTCTGCAAAGCTGAAGAGGAACAGTCACTGGAGGAAGCTGAAGGGTCTGCAACAATCGGCAATGGTTGTGACAGTCAGCGGCAATGATGGTGGCAAAGGACCTGCGAATCTGAAGAGGAGAGGTCAATGGAGGAAGCGGAGAGGACGGCGACAGTTGGTGATGGTGGATGATGATGACAGAAGCAACAGTCAGCAGCGCTTAGCTTGGCAACAGTAGACATGAAGAAGACGACTGCAAGGGACGTGAAGAAGAAGACTGCGAGAAGAAGAGACGTTTTTTATTTTGTGGAGAAGCCAGATTTGATCTCGAGACATTCCAAGGGAAAACCATGTTTTCCTTTTGGAAAAACTTTGGAAACATGGTAAACTTTAACAAAGGAAACATCAGAAAACAGGTAAAAGATGTTTTCTGATTTTCAATACAAGTTTGGAAAACAGACAAGTTTTCTGTTTTCTAATTTAGAAAAAAAAAATCAATTTGAACACAATTTTTAATCCTCTATTCTTGTGGAAAATTTTTCTGGAAAACTACTCCAGTTTTCTTTAAGGGAACAACCCCTAAACTTTTTACAAAATTATCAAAGTTAATTCTGTCTACACAAGAAAATAAGTTTTTCATCCATTCTCCCCAATTCGGGGGAGACAAAAAATAGAACTTTTGGAGAATGGATGGCAAGTGTTTCCATCCATTTCTATTACATTTCATTATTATTTTTCTCCAACACAAGGAGAACCCCCTTCCACCCATTTCAATTCTATCCCAAATCCAAAACACACTGTTGAAGTTTCTAGTAGAACAACAACATATCCAGCCGTTATCCCACCATGTGGGGTTAGCTACATGAATTCTAAACTTCTATGTGGGTTACATCCCAATAGATAGTTTGTTTAGAATTCATATTTGGATTCAACTAGGTTTTACGCTGGCTGTTGGCTACCTAACGCAACCCTCCTCCTTTATCCGGGTTTGGGACCGGCAGTGGATAATATCCCCTGACGGAGTAATGATGAAATGAAGTTTCAACACCATCTTCATATGAAGAAGTTTCATGAGATGGTGGTAAAGGAAGATAATTGATATAGTTGTGTTCCATCGCTTAGTTGACATGGTGAAACCAACAAGTACAATATGGAAACACAACAAGTAACTGGGATTGGGATTCTTCAATAGAAACTATAGTCTCTCACCATGGTAAGCTGTTGGATGGCTAACTAGCCCTATTTCCTGTTTCAGATAACATAAATTGTAGCTTAATATAATGACATTTGAGGATGCCCTACTCATCAAAGCCCAGATTTCTATTGTCAATTACCTAATTGAAAACATTATTATTGAGAATGAAAGACAAAATATAATCAAAACAAATCAACACCAACCAAAAGGAAAAGGAACACTTCATCCTTCTTGCCCTGTAACAGTATTCACCATTCAGAGAGCAGCAGAATAAGAGGAAAAAAGAATGAGAAACCTTCAGCACAATTAAGAGAAAGAAATCACCAGCAGAAAAACGGGAATTACGTTTCCTCAATTACTGAGCTACCAAACAATTTGCGTTTCTCTGAACAATTTCCATCTACCAAACGGAATTTGACGAAAATCAACTGAAAATTACAAGATAAATAACACTTCGCACAGAATGAACAAATTTACAACCGAGATTTTCTCAAACGCCTCACGCTAACTTGAAAAAAAACAAAAAAAAAAAATCTAACAGAGAGAGGAGGGGGATCGCATCAAGCATCCGAAGCTCGAATTTGTAAAAGAAATACAAGAAAAAAAAAATTATTTGACATAAGGAGAAAACGCAAGTCGTCACATACCTTGAGACTTTTCGGCGTATCGGACATTTTCAGGCGAATCAAGCCCTGGCTCTCTCTCTCTCTCTCTAGGCTTCACGATAACGTACGCACTGTCCGTCAGACACGCCCCGATGGCTGTCGTCTGTCATCTGTTGTCTTCATGCGCGCACAAATACCTAATACTATTAACAATTTACGCCATTTCCCCATGTCAAAATTTATCTCACAACGTCCTTTGAAAAAGATAATTTTATTACTAGACCCCAGCAATTGAATAACAACGTCTCCATGCTAGAAACTAGGGTGTTCAAGATGTGATTTGATCTGTCTGAATCATTTTTAATAAGTCAAATTGTTAGTGTGATTTTTTGATTAAATCAGATCGCGGTCTAGTTTGAGTGCGGCCAAACCGCACCGCATTTGCGGTCTGATTTGGTGCGATTCACCGCGATTTAAAAATAACTATTAACAACATATAATATATTATAAAAATATTGAAAAGAATAATTATATATTATTATAAATTATTATAATCTTTGACAATTATAATAGTTATATATTATTATAAACTTGTTATATATTATTATAAAAATATAAGATGATTTTTATAATAATAAGGATTGTAGGAGTGATTTTTATAATAATATATTTTTTATATTTTCTACCAAACCGCCAACTATACAAACTGTTTGTACAACCACCAAATCATTTTAGACTGCAAAAAAAAAAAAAAATCGACCAGTTCGGTTTGGTTTGACCCGTTTTTGCGGTGTACCAATTTTTTTGAACACCCCTACTAGAAACTGTGGACTTCTTAATGTTGATTGATGATGGGTTGAAGTTAATCACAACTTGCTTGTTCTGTCTAAAGTTGACCCCAAAATTGTTCAGAAATTGCTCAACTTGTAAAGGATGGACTCGGATCAAATTAATTTTGATATTAGAAATAAAATAAAGTAATCATACATCATAAATAACGTACTTGTCTCTTAAAATTCACATTTTTATATAAGTATACTCTATGATAAAAAGAGACCGCATAAATAATTGACAATCAAATCTCAGTTATGAACTAGTCTAAGCACATATAAATCTCTAATTAAGTGACGGATTTTTTACAAAATAATAAGAAGTATTTTGGCTCTACAACAAAATTACAATAATACCCTTCTTTGAATATCTTCGAAAACATCATAGTTTCAAAATATTTAAATTTGGACGTGGGCCCATCCCAACTTGAAAAAAAAAACGAATTCTATCATTATATCATAGCAATTGAATAACAATGTTTCCATATTACAGACTATAGACTTTTTATTTAATTTGATAAAACTTGCTTAATATTGATCCAAAATCATTTTGCAAGAAACTTTTCACTTAATTAGAATTTTTTTTTGAAAACACTAGATAAAAATTAAAACTAATATTAAAAATACTTCTAATACATACATTAAAAACACGTTGTTGCTTGATTAGAGTTTTTTTTTTTTTTTTGAAAACATTATTCTTTTTCTTTTCTCTAATCTCCTCACCTTGGGTGTTGGGGAGAAGCATTTTAGTATGAACATTTTCATTGAAAGCCCATACCACTTTTGGTCAATAGCTTCTAACATTTATGATTCATAACTTGTCATTATTTTTCATATCAAATCGTGATTGTCTATTTTCTTTTAAAATCAATAGAAATGATGGAAAATTTGTCACCATCAATTGTCATTTTCCTCTTTTTTTAGTTTAATATTATCTCTCGTGATCTTGATATTGATTATCTGAGAAACTATATTGTTGGATCGCCTCCTATTTCCTTTGCCTCTACAAAGCTTTTGAAACAAAGATCTCCACCAATATAGCGAGTTGGTCCATAGTGTCATCGTTTTCTAGCTCTTTGCCACTGTCAATAGGAACTAATGGATATTTCTTTGGAACTTAAGGTCCCGATGGTGGATTTAATGACAATAAACTTGATATTGCTGGAAAGTGGAATTCAAGACAACACTAGGTAATTCCTTGCAAACTCGAGGCTATTATCTCGCAGCATAGGCTCTAACGACTTAATTGGTATTCAATTTATAGAAATCGAGCAAAATAACAAATAGAACTGAAATTAATGTATACCTGCCATCAAAGCTAAAGGTTTTTGTAGTCTACACTAAGATGGTTTGAACATGATTTTTACTACGTGTCCTATTCAGCAGGGTGTGCACGGTGTGGTCTAAGTAATTTTTTGCCAAGAAAATGTGCCAAACAGCATATGCAGTTTGTACTTATAATCAGATCGAGTGGTCTGATTTGATGCGAACGAACCACACCGCATAATACGGTGTGGTTCGGTGCGATTTTCGCAGTTTGCTAAAACTTGGTGTTTGGTGCAATTTAAGTGCGGTTTGGTTTGGTTTGGTGCAATTTTTTATTCGAAAATGATAACAAAAAATAATCTAAAATGGAACTGCTAGTCTACTATAAAAAATAATATAATTATTTTATATATTTTAATTTTTATTTTTATTTATTTTAATTATTAATATAATCGGGCGGTTTGATTTGGAACCAAACCGCCAACACCCCAAACTGCGATTTAGGTATTTTTTAAACTATACCAGATCGCATCCTTAAAAAAATTGCACGATTCGATGCGATCTAGTTTAGCGCAGGCGATTTTTGTAGCCTACCAATTTTTTTTAATACCCCTACTATTTAGGATATGACCAGGCATGGGTTTAACGGTTCAAGTTATACCAATTGAACCATGCTTATTAATTGCTAAGGCCATTGTGTTTGTCACGTGGTGGGTATTCTAGTTGGTGATTATGCTTTTTAGCTAGACTCCTATTATGTGTTTTTTATGCAGTGATCTATTTATTTTATTCGGTTTAAGCCACATGATACCTCGAATTAATTGAAAATGTTAATCTTGAGCACCAAGGTTGATGTGTCAATGCTAAAAGATAACCATCTTAATCCTCCGACGATGGATGGAACATTTCAACAATGGAGAATAAATTGGTCCTCCTTATCTAAACTGAAGGGATCGATAATGGATGCCAAGGTCTTCTTTTCTGCAAATTCTACTTTTACAATTTATACAAATTTGAAAATTCTATGTCCATTTATAAATTTTTAAGTTCAAAGTCAATAAATTGAAGGGTTAAAATTACTATCAAACCCTTTTTTTCAACAAAAAGAAATATATTGGACACTTTTAATTATAGTATCATCATGATTATGTGATTTAATAGAATCAATCACACACTCCAAAATAAAGTAAAATTTAAATATTACTCTATTAGTTCTAAAAAATATTAGTGGTTGAAATTGACAATTTTGACTTTTAAATTTTTAAGAAAACTTAACTAATTCAATAAAAAAATATATATTTTTTTAATAAGAATTTAATCTATTAATATGATTGCACTATGAATAAAGTAAATAAGATTTAAGTGAAGATCAACCACAATACAGTAAGTCTTTATAAAGGTTCCTATACTAAAATTTACGTCCTCGTTCTTTAATCTAAAACTTCGAAGTTCTACAAGTACCAAAAAAATTTCTTTGTCTTGTTAAAGTTTAAAAAACCTAATACAAACCCCCATTGCACAACCAGTAGAAGTAAATGTAATCTTACTTAAATGAGATACACACAGCATACAAATACAAAACATAACTCTTAACTTTGAGATTAATTAACTAAAAACACTTACCAAGAAGAATGAAAATCATTATGTGACGATCTGGTCTACTAAATCACGCTTTTATACTTAATAAATTAGAAGGGATTTGATTTGTTAATCGTATCAAGTAATAATTATGTTGTATGATACTGATGTAGTATTATCATGTCAGGACAACATTTAAAGAGGTGTGACAAAATGGGGTGGGTAGGACCTAATTGTCAAATACAATTTTGTTCACCCTTAAAACGGGGTGACCATCACCCCCAGTGTTTTTGAGGGGAAAAATAACGGAACGGTCCGTTTCGTTATTTTTATTCTTGGACCGTTCCGTTATTTTTTTTCCTCAAAAACACTAGGGGTGATGGTCACCCCCGTTTTTTAGAGTGAATAAAACCGCACTCCTAATTGCCCCACCTCTCACCCGCCTTCCAAAGATGACACTGTCACTTCAGCATTGACATGAGTAATAGATTAAATTTGTAAGTTGAAATGCATTTTGTTTTTTTTAGTCGACAAACTCTATTCATCTGGTCAATTTAGTATTTAAAGAAACATAATGTTTTCAATTCTGGGAACATTTGTTCGACTAACCAAATAATATGGTTGATTCAATAGAATCAACCAATAACATAACATATTGCTCAGAACGTTAACTATATAGCAATATTGGTTGATTAAAAACATAAGAAATTAAATATATATTTAAAAATAAAGAATCTTATTTTTAAACAAACAAGATTATATTATTTTTATATGTTCTCTATTCCGACAAATAATATAAAGTAGAACCTTAATAGTCTAGATTACACGAAAATGGAAACACGAAAATAGATATTTTTTAAAAAAAATAAACATAAATAGAGTTTAAAACTGAAACAAAAAACGTTTCGAAAATGAAAAAATGACTCCTCCTTCGTGCAACATAACTAATAGCTATATAAATTATAATCATTTCATTAAAGAATCATTTGAATTTGATTTAGGTCCACAGTAAGGATTGTGGTGATCGTGTAGAGTGGTAAAACCAGAAAGAAAAATGGAAAATAAAGGTTGGTTTTGTAATTTCATGAGTTTCTTCAGGAAGACCTTGGCGTCCGTTCTTGGCCACTCCAATTCGGATGCGGAGGACCAACCCCCTCTCCGTCGCCGGAATATTCCATTCACCGGCGGTGGATTAAGATTCTTGCTTTCTGGCGTTGAAACGCAGGCTGACGTGCTTGAGTCTGTCGCCGTTACCACCGGAATCTTAAGTTCCGGCGAAATATCCAGTCCTATTAATGACGACGGCTCCGGTCTGGAAAACACCAGCACCGTGGACCGGTTCGCTACGTTGACGGAGATCTTAGGCTTCGAAAGCTCCGCAGAGGAAGGGAAAGGACGTGATCCGACGACGCAGTTGCTCGCCGGATCAATATCAAGATCACCAGAGAAAATGCCGAACAGGAGAAGAGAGGAACGACCAACGCTGAGGAATTTCCCGCCATTTCTGTCGATTTTGAAAGAAAATGGACGGCCTCGATTCGATATGAGGAAGGAGAGAAAGGATGGGCGGTTAAGGATCCGAAATGTCCGGAACTACCGGCCTGATGTGGTGCGGATTTCCGGCGAAGACGGTCGGATCAGAATGCAAATCTTCGATGCGGAGAAACGAGAAGAAGAAGAAGAAGAAGAAGAAGAAGAAGAAAGGATGAGGACGATGATGATGCTACCATCCATGAAATGAAAGAGGCGATGGCGGAATGGCGAGGGCGGCGAATTGAGACTGCCGGCGGCGGCTACGAGGGGACAGTAAAGATAGCCACCAGCTTGTTTCTTCCCCTTTGCGTTCAAGAATAATTTGTGTTCATCTGTTTGATCAGTTCCACACGTACTACTGGAGTGTAGTGTTCAAAGGAGCAATATCCTGCAAATACAAAAGAGACATTACGACACAGGCATGCTCCGTTTTGTTTAAACAACCTTCTTCATATCAGCCGACGTCGGCGCCGGTGATGTGGCGGCAAACTTTTCGAATTTGGACTGTAGAGTTCAAAGGAACATGTAATATCCTGCAAATACAAAAGAGACATTACGACACAGGTATGCTCCGTTTTGTTTAAACAACCTTCTTCATATCAGCCGGCGTCGGCGCCGGTGATGTGGCGGCAAACTTTTCGAATTTGGACTGTAGAGTTCAAAGGAAACACCCAAAGGAATTTAGTAAAGGCATCCAAAAAACAAACATAATAACGAGATCCATAACTAGAAACAACCGAGCTTGGCCCCCAAACATCGGAATAAATTAATTCTAGAGGTTTTGAAACAGAATGAATTGAAGTAGAAAAAGGTAAGTTGTGGCTTTTAGCCATCTCACACTCAGGACAAATATTTTGTCTTTTATTGGAACCTACTGGTAAATTATTATTGCGGAGCACATGTCGAACAATACCATAAGAGGCATGGCCAAGACGACGATGCCAATCTGTAACAGAGATTCGAGCACCAACAAAGGCAGACGGAAGGCAGCGTTGAAGAGATGGAGAGAAGCAATAAAGGCCATCAGACATAGATCCTTTATGTAGGACGTTCCCCAAGTAATCCTTAAGCAGAAAAAAAGAACTGTGAAACTCAAAATAAACATTATTATCTTGAGCAAATTTTTGGACAGACAGCAGATTTTTTGTAATTTGGGGTACGACAAGAATTTTATCAAGAATAAAAGATGAAGATGAGTTAGATAAAGAAGCAGTTCCAATATGAGTTATTTTCAAACCTGTACCATCACCAATTTGAATTTGATCAGTGCCAGAAAAATCATCACTTCGGATATTCAGATTACTCATATCGTTGGTCAGATGATGCGTTGCACCAGTGTCAGGATGCCACTCGTGTGCAGTGGAATGCTGCTGAGATTGGTTGGAGGCTAGGTTGGCTTGAGGATTGGGGCGAGGTGGTGGGGGATGAAAATGAGGATCAAAGCGTTTCCAACAACGGAAAGCCGTGTGACCAGTCTTTTCACACAATTGGCACCACATACTGGTATTACCGCGACCACCTCCACGAGTGCCATTGAATGAATTACGCCCCCTGCCTCGAGGAGCTGTTACGTAGCTACGGCCCCGTCCTCCAAAAAAGGGTTGTTGTCGAGTGGCAACATTAGCCGAAGGCATGGACAAGGAGAAATTTTGATTATTATGCTGAATGCGAGCTTCACACGTCAAGAGCATGGAGTAAACTTCTTCCAAGGTGAGAGAATTGTCACGGTGAGATACCATAGAAACAAGAGAATCATATTCTGGACCAAGTCCAGCAAGCAAATATGTGATAATATCATCACACTTCAGGGGTTGACCAGCAATGGCCAATTCATCTGTGAGACGTTTGATCGTCATGAAGTAATCAGTTGCAGATTGAGTACCTTTTCGCATAGTAGAGAGTTGAGAGCGAACATGTACTGCTTTAGCACGTGATTGTGATGCAAAAGCAGAGCTTAGAGCTGTCCAAACTTCAGTGGAGGTGCTGCAATGAGCAACCTGGGCAAGAATCTCATCAGAGAGAGAAGAATTTATGCAGCTAAGAATAAGATTATCCTGGGTTTCCCAAATATCATAGGCTGGGTTGGGGGTTGTAGAACCATCAGAGGCAGTGATGGTTTTTGTAGGTTGCCGAATGGTGCCGTCTAGATACCCGTAGACTTTCTGGCCTTTGAGGTATGGTAACATGGTGGCTTTCCACGTTGGGTAATTCAAACGTGTGAGTTTGGTGGGGTTGATGGAGGAAGATGGGTTGAAGATTGGAAGGTTGGTTTCAGCAACATTTGAAGTTGAGGAATGTGGGGAGGCAGACATCTTAAACCAGATCAGTTAGACGTGAGTCTTAGATGCTCTGATACCATGTAGACTGTTATTGGAAGAAGATGGATGAATAGCAGATTTGTATTCACAATGATTTGAAGTATATACAGCAGATGATTTATATACAAACTTTCCTCCTATACATAAGCTATTTTGAAATCAAAAACAATATCACAATGTAACTGTTGGATTTGAATATCAGTTGCAATCTCCCTTGTTTTGACTGAGTATTCTTGGTTCCGTGTTTGTAGTTGTGGCGTTAGGATAAGGTTGGACTGTATCTCTAATATCCTGCAAATACAAAAGAGACATTACGACACAGGTATGCTCTGTTTTGTTTAAACAACCTTCTTCTTAGCAGCCGGCGCCGGTGCCGGTGATGTGGCGGCAAACTTTTCGAATTTAGACTGTAGAATTCAAAGGAATATGTAATATCCTGCAAATATAAAAGAGATATTACGACACAGGTATGCTCCGTTTTGTTTAAACAACCTTCTTCTTATCAGCCCGCGCCGGTGTGGGTGATATTTCCTTCAATGGGCGCACAAAGCAGCCAATCAACGTTAATCATGTTTTGCATTGTAGAAGTAACAACAGTGAGATTAGAATTGTTCCGACATTCTAAGAGTGATACTTAACCTACTACTTTTACATTAATATATTACATATTTTTATTAATAAAATATGTAATATAATATATTAATATAAAAATATCGTTCACTCTTAAATATCAATGTTTTAAATATCGAATTGGAGAACGAATCGGCCTATTAATTGGGTCACGGGTCAGTTGGTCCGACCGGTTAGATTGGAGCAGTCCAACCAGAAGATGTCATATTAATATTTTATAATTAAATAATATATATATTAAATATATATTTTAATATATATTTAAAATACTAATGTTATACATATTATTATGAGAAATGCTATTATTAACTAATATACAATTAATATTTTATATATAATTGTTATATATGTTATTATAGAATTAATAAATAATTAAAAATTTAAAAGTGAGTGAGGAGGTGAAAAAAATTGGGATTAATCTGGTTTTTGGTTCAACGGTCCAATCGAGTTTTGATCGAGTTGAAAGGCATTTGACTTTTTAAGTTGAACCGGATCAGATAGGCCACCAATTCTCAGTTAAACCGGTCTAACCAGCCGGTCCGATTTGATTTTTAAAACATTGCTAAATATCACTGTCCTATGATAAACTCACAATGTTCAAAGTGTCATCGAGATTTAACAATAAATAATCAAGCTCCAACAATAGTTAAATTCATATTTTTACTATTTTTTTTATATAATGATTTAAATTTTTTCTTATTTTAATTACGTTTTTAAATTAATTAAATTTGATAATTTCGATAATTTTGATAATCAAAATAACTAAATTGATCCAAAATTTTTATTTTTTCCAATTTTTTCATAGCTGTTCAAATTTTTTCGCTTTTGATCAATTTTTGGTTTGTTGGATAAATTCAGTTTTAGGATCAATTGGCTCTATCCACTAAGGATAATGCTGCTGGAATGAAACTTGAACCACACCAGTGCAGAGATGCACCTCCGGCTAGAATAAGCAACTGTGCCTATAACAAGTCGCTTTTTATCTCAGACAAGTATTTAATACTTACGCTAAAGCGCAAGCAACATCAGGAGGCAGAGGAGGTACTATTAATACTGGTGGTACGTACTCTTGCATTTATCTTCCAAGGCAACTCACATGCATGCACATATATGCATATATATTACATTTATATATATGTATATAAATATTTCATCTCTCTCCTCAGTTAGCAATTTGCTTGCTAAACAGGTCTTGTGTCTGCAAGAAAATTGCTTGCTTTTTTATTATTAAATTTTTAAATTTATTATACAACAACAAACATATACAGCCGTTATCCCACTATGTGGAGTTGGCTACATGAATTCTAGACTTCTATGTAGGTTACATCCCAACAGATAGTTTGTCTAGAATTCATATTTGGATCCGACTAGGTTTTACGCTGGTTGTCGGCTACCTAATGCAACCCTCCTCCTTTATCCGGACTTAGAACCGGCAGTGGATAATATCCCCTGGCGGAGTAATCATGAAATGAAGTTTGAACACCATTTTCACATGGAGAAATTTCATGAGATGGTGGTGAATGAAGATAATTGATATAGTTGTGTTCCATAACTTAGTTGACATGGTGAAACCAACAAGTACAATATGGAAACACAACCATTTTTATTATATCCTTTAATATAATTTTAGCATTTTTTCTTTTGTATTATATAAAAGTATTGTCTTATTTATTGTAAATTTATTTTGCAATGCTAAATTACAAATAATTAATTATCATAAATGGGTAGATATCGTTGCTTTTGAGCCATGCTCCCCCCTAAAGAAGTTCTTTTTTTTTTTTTTTTTTTCCTTGATACCCCTAAAGTAGTTTTTTGGCCCAGTGATGGCAACTTGTAACTCTTCTAACTTAAGCATTGATGGCCGCTTGTATTTGTTCCAAAGACCTCCCCTTGGTTTCTGGAACCACAAAAGCGATGAACAATATTGCAAGTACATTGATCGCGCCATAAACAACGAAAGTACCTACAAATCACAGGACACAATCAAGTGTAAGTCCTCCACTCTTTATGATTCATCAAAATAACTTTAATTAACTTCTGCTTACAATGATCTTAATAGAGCAAAAAAAAACCATATGGTTCTGACGTTAAATAATCCCTTAATGATAGAACGTTAATAGTGATATTTTCTATAATCAAGGTTCAAAATCTCCCTAAAAACGAGCTCGGATACAAATTTTCGTATACTCATTTGTCGGTATGCATTAATTTGTAGGCTAAGTTCGTATACTTAATTTGTATACTCGATTTATCAGAATAAGAATTGTTGCATTTCCTTACCGTAAGAACTCCAACTCATGAGAAAGTTGAAAGTGTATGATACCAACCACGCTATGAACCAGTTCATTAGTGTTGCCAGGCTTCCTGCTACCCCTTTGACATTTATGGGGAATATCTGCGGTAGCAGCCAAAGTTCATGTTGTCGAAATCATCACATTCTAGTAGGAGACAATGATTCAACAACTTTACGTACCTCAGACATTATAACCCAAGGAACTGCTCCCATTCCCACTGAAAATGATCCAATGTATACCTGGGCAAGAGAAACAGTAATCATCGGTTCATAATTAGGTAAAAGAGTTTGAAACATCACTGGTTGAGGAAATTGACATCAGATGAAGTTTTGGTTTTCTAGAGCTCATGGACAGACTTACCAGTATGCCAGTTACAGCAAGTATAGGGGATGCCTTGACCGCAATTTCGTTTTCCTGGTTGATACAATGGTCTTTAAGCAAATGCAAACTAGAAAACACCCTTTAATTTGAGGAAAGCTCTCGTAATTAACTGTTTTGGCATACCTTCATATAGAATGAAATCGCGGGTAGGATACAACCTAGGACCAAGCCTGTTCCAGAGACCTAGAACAGAAAAATGAACGTTACTGAGGAAGGAATGGCAGTAGCATACTTGAAGCTAATGGCAAACACTTGGTTTACCAATATCAGGGGTTTTCTTCCAACTCTGTCCACTAAGGTTGCACCTATTGCTGTAACAGGCAGCTGCAAAGAGTAAATAAATGAATAAATAATCCCTTAAACCAATTGTTTTTGTATAAAGAAATATATGCATCCTCTGGGAACAGGGCAGAAGTTGATGACCTGGAGACAAGCATATAGAATAGTTCCAAGGCTAGAAGAAAATCCTGCAACATCATATACCCAATTGTTAAAAGAGTTATTAAAGTAGGTTGAGTTACATCAACATAAGCTTCATTTCCAGAGTTAAGAAGTCTCCTTTGCTAGCTAGGAAATGGAAAATAAAGGTTCAGTCCAGTTATGAATAATTTCCCTTCTGATTGTCTTAATGACTTGCACCAACCCCATGTATGGTGAGAATGGTCATGAATCAAAGTTCACTTTACCCGCTGACTCAAAAATACTGGCGACATAGAAACAGATTCCATTGATTCCCCCCAATTGTTGACAAACCATCAGTCCGACTCCAATCTGATACAGAGAACAGCATGAAAATAGAATACAAATGGGAAAAACAGTAGTGGTAGAAACTTTTGCAATGAAAGTTGCCCTGAAGTGATTAACTAGGAAGTGAAGAAAGAAAATAAATTACAATGACTGAGCGCAAGTATCTTCTTTGGAACAGTTCCAGAAATTTGGCTTTTGGGAGCCGTTGAAGAGTTTCTATATAATCCTGTCAAGCAACGATGCAACCCTGTTTAATTCTTCTGCAAACTGTCTGAAACACTTAGTCAAAACACTAAAAGTTAGAAATTTGAATAACGAACTTGGATTTCAGCTGCCTCTTCAGATATATCAGCATCCTTGCCTCTCAGTTTTTGTAGTGCAACTTCAAAATCCTTTTGATGCCCCACTTTTGCCTGCATTTGAGTTCGGACTTTTGTCAATGTGTGCCTTTCCCTCTGTAATACAACGCTACCAAATAAAGCTATTTTCTGTTTTTTCTCCTCTTTTCTATATCTTACCAACCATCTGGGAGACTCTGGAATGAAAAAGAGACCGAAAAGAAGAATAGCACATGGAACTAATCCTGCAAGGATTCAACAAGTCGGACTTAATGTATGCCTTGTATTTTCAAATTTGTTTTTTCTTTCGCCATGCCAAAGTTATTGGCAGTTGAAATATTTTCTATTAAGCTCTGTAATTTCACCAGTTAATGCTAAAGCCCTCCATGTCAGCACTGTGCCGATTATATAGGCGACGGAAACACCAGCAACAATCATGACCTGCAGGACAAGTAGGCTTAGTGTCATACTTTGTTTTTCATTTATCTTCTCTTATTTGCATGAGAAAGCCAGTACTCCCACAAAAATCTTTGGAACAGTCTCAAACGGCAAGTGTTCCTAAACAGGGATTCTCAATTATGGTTTTTAATCTGATTTTTACCTGATTTAGCGCCGTCAAAGCTCCCCGCAGATTCTTGGGTGCTATTTCAGCTACGAATACAGGTACCTTGTCATCCACAAAATTAGGCTTGAGTTCGTAAAAACTATGTGATGTTCATCAAATTTATTGCGAAGCAAATCAAATGGCATCCAGAACTGGAAAAAGAAAGAGAATTTTACCACATAGGAAAAGGCTCCCATTCCATATCCTGTTGCCAGTCTCCCAATGTCCAGAACAAGAGCCCCCTTTTTAAAAATTATCCAAGACAAAACGTATATTGTGTCACTCTGTTCTGATATACAGAAACACTTGGCTATGCTTGGAAGAAGGCTTCGCAACGAATGTACGCAGATTCATTTTCTTTACTTTGATTTTCTTTTTGCAAATCCTAGTTCCAAACATTGGAATTAAGTAGATGCAGAAATTACAGAACAGTAACACTAACCTCAGCGAAGTAAATTGCTAGCCAGCCGGCGACGCAGAAACCGCTTGAAACTCTCATTCCCTGCTTAGATTTGAAGCTCGAAAGATCATTATCAGTGGTTAATTTTTTCGCAGAAAAGCGAAATAAGAAGGTCCTTACCCCTTTGCGACCGATGAAATCAGCAATCGGTCCACTAGTAATCGCTCCAACCATTGCACCGAAAGTCAGTATGGAACCGAACAAAGAGTACTGCAAGCAGATTAATCAACACAAGAGTTCAGATAAATACTGCTCCCACTTCAGATTTGGTACAATAGCCTTGCGGCTAAAACATCCCCAAAGAAGAACTAAAAATGGCCATGCATATAAAAGATCTGAAGTTGGCTATTAAGTTCTTGACCTCTGCAAGCGACAGATTCAAATCTTCGGTAATAGCGGATTCCGTAGGCGAGGAGTAGCCTGCCTGAAAAGCAAGACATCGCAAACAATCAGCAGGCGTCCGCCGCCGCGAGGAAGCTCATGTGCGTTTTGTGTTTTGCATGCGAAGATTCTGTTGGTTGAGGCATTAATGGAGATGAGGTCAATAAGAGCATCATCCAAAGTGCTTGCAACTTACACAGGCTCCAAACGCATAAGAACCACACACGGCTACTAAGGTGCTGAGGTAAACCATCCACTGATGCGCCGTTCCGGCGCCATCCGCTTCCTCCTCGTCGGCCGGTGAACGCTTCACCAGC
Source organism: Diospyros kaki (assembly GCA_036245055.1). NCBI lineage: Eukaryota > Viridiplantae > Streptophyta > Magnoliopsida > Ericales > Ebenaceae > Diospyros > Diospyros kaki. The sequence continues at coordinate 1,630,046 of BSEG01000002.1, read as the reverse complement.
GGCTCTCTCATCTCTTCCCGCGAGCTGTTTTCGCCTTGCTCTTCCATCTCCATCTCCTCCGCGGCTCTCTCACGTTGAAATGCTGTCACGGGAAGTGCGTCGGTTAGCGTGTAGCGGAGTTATTATTACAAAGCCATAAAATACATTGAATTGGATTACAGGCAAATCTCATCAAAAATACAAAATTTTGAAATATTTTATAATGTAATCACTAAAGTAATTTTTTAATAATTTATAATTAAAATTACTGATATGATAATGATGTAGTGTTCACGTGACGATATTGTGACCATTGCTAAGTTAATAATTTTGACAATAAATTATTTAAAAATTATTTTAGTAACTATATTATAAAATATTTTAAAGTTTTATTATCACTTTATAAAAAATTAAAATTTAGTAACTAAATTAAAAAGAAGAACAAAATTTTGTAACCTTTGGTATGATTTACCCATCTACTAGATGTAGAAATTTAATTTAGATTTTATTTAATGATGAGGTCGGATCAAGTTCTGACCAAATCTGATTCAAAGGAGATAACGATAAATTTTATAAATTCAACTTTGTCATCTATCATCAATTTTCATTAATCATAAAGTTTAATCAAATTTTACAAGCTTTATCATAGGATAAAACCCGATCAAAACTCGGATGAAACCCGATCTAAAGGAGAGAACGACAAAGTAAAGAATGTTTTCAAATTTGGATGTTTCCCATCATGTCCACAATAATTCAGTTGTATGTACTTTTCAAATACAATTGGAAGGGGGGGAATTGGATGGTTTGTTATTTAGTGGAACATTGGAATGGGCAAGTGGGCTATTGTGACCAATAGCGTTCCAGTCTCGACAGCCGACTCGCCAAGCTGTTTGTTACCGACAGGTGAGACGCTGCTTTAATCATTGATTTTTGTGGATATTTTTATTTTTAGTAATTTTATATTTTTATTAATTGATAAAATATAATAACACACGTGCTGACGAGTCAAGATCTTGTCTCTATCAACTGAAAACGAAGTGTTACGTGTGTGTATATATATATATATATTAATTCTTAATGTTTAATTTTAATATTTATAAAATTATAAGTATTTGTTTAAATAATTAATAATATTCTTTATAAATTATCAATTATATTTTTTAAAAATATAAATATTTTAAATTTAAAAAAAATTCATACAGCACCAGGCTTGGGGTAAATGTAAAAAGTAGTTTGAAAAACTATAAAGAATACTTTACTGTTAGTTAACTACTATTGTTGAAATTTATAAAATAATTAAAATATTTTTATATTTAAACTTAATTCTTCTCTTTTTCTATTTTTTTTTCTTTCTTCTCATATCTGTCTTCCTTTGTTGACAATGAATGGCAAACGGTGATTGCAACGATGATAAATAATTATTTATCTTCTCTCTCTCCTTTATTTTTCTCTCATGTTCATAGTTTGTAGCTGTAGAAGTTAATAAAAATAGTGACACTGACGATAACAGTGAAGGCATTTGGTCATGGTATAGATGCCCATGACGACGAGAATAATGGTTTGCATTTGTTCTCTCTTTTTCTTTATAGGTTCAAGATGATTAAATTCTAAATAAATAATTTCACACACAAACATTTTTTTGAAAAAGAACCCAGATTTAGGTTCGTTGTTCATCCCATACCCAAATTTGGATTCGAGATGAAATGTTTCACTTTTTTTTCTTCTTCTTCTTCGATATTTTCTTCTTCTTCTTTCTTTTCATCTTCTTCATATCCAAATCCGAGTTTAAGATAAAATTTCACTCGCACGCATTCTCCCTCTATATCACTCTATCCAATTTCATCTTTTTCTTCTTCCTTTATTTCTTCAAATTCAAATATGAGTTTATCATCAACGCTAGCACAGTGTTTCTACGTGAGGTATTTTTTATTTTTAAATATGAGTAGATAAAATGAAAGGTAAATTGATAATTTTATTCCTTTATTTAACAATACAAGTGTTTGTTGCTATTTTTCAAACATCAGGAATTTCTTGCAATTTTACCAAACCTCAAGGGTGTTATTTTCAATTTATCCTTTAAAAAATTGTAAACACTTTTTATACATAACAAAAATATTTATAATTTTTTAAAATAATTGATAATTTATAAAAAAAAGTATCATTAATTCCTTGATCAACTACTTATATTATGTGATAGTCAAAAATTAATATACAAATAACATTATCATAAAGGTAGTATTTGTTAAAATGAGTAAAATAAAGTTTGAATATTTTTCGGATCAAGATATAAAACAATTAAGATAAGTGCAATAAGCATTGTAAGAATTTTATCAAATTATTTGTTAAATTTTTTGAAACACACTAAAGAACACATGCGTAATTTTTTCTTATCTATAAAGTCCAAAATAAATTTATCTAGAAGGCAGGATAGATGAATTTATCTGGAAAAAGTCATAAGAAGTCACGTGACTTTTTTTTCAAATGTCGCAAAATAAATTTAATAAATACAATAGAAAGTACTTTAATCTAAACTATTTTCAATATCCCACTTTTTTCGATCTATATATTGATTAATAAACACTACATATGACAATAGTTGACATTATCATTTTTTTTTTCCGTCTTTTTCCAATCAATGACATTTCAATTAGTAAAATCGGTGTTTTAGATGTTAGAAATATCTATATTCCTAACTAAGGATGTATCGGGCAAATTTAAATTTTGTACAAATTCATTATATATATGTGTTAAGATTGAATGCTGAAATAGCATTTTCTTATTTTTATATATGTATATTATTTCTTTAATTTTTAATAAGTTTAAATAGTATTTTTTATATGTATCAAATGGTTGGGCTTGCTCCAACAACCCACATGGCACGGTGGATTATGGGCCAGGCTGGATTGGATCCATAAGCAAATGTACAATTCACAATAGAATAATTTATTGTATAGTATAAGCATAGTTTTAGTGTATTATTTGAGATTTTACACATTATAACTTGTAAGTTATTTTGTATTTTGTGACTCTCTTTGTTAGCATTTATTGTAATTTGTATCGTTTGAATGTGTATTAATTGAACTAATTAGACACACTCCTAAACAAGCATGTAGATATTTGTGCATGGTTTAATTGTCCCTAGAGAAATTTGAATTTCAATGGACAAAAAAGTCACTATAGCCCACACATGAAAGCTAACTCAAATTCATCCAATGAACTAACACGACACAATCCATCAAAGTTTGGGCACATCTCGCTATCATGTGGACTCGTAAAAGAATGAGTTAAATTCGTTCAACATACTCATTTAACACCTCTTATTACTTTTACATATTTTTTATCGGTCAACAACTTTCATTACTATAAATAGCCGGTGAATCACTTCTCTAATTTTTCCACTATTTCAGATCTTATTTTATTTAACATTTTATCCAAAAACTAAAATTAAAATAATTATTATCAAATATCAATTAATAATTTTTATTTTTATTTTTTTACACCTACTTAACATTAACCACTTCTCTAATTTATTTGAAGGTGTCATCTATGTGTATAGAGGGTGAGGTTGTGGTATTCCAACTTCTCAAGTTACAATGACATTTAATTCCAGATGTTGACTTGCAACTTCCCTCGTACAACTATAAATGCTCATTAAATTTTTGTACTTTAAAATAATTTATTTTAAATTTCCTTAATTTGGAATAAATACAATATAGAAGCAAAAATATCCCAAAAGCATGGTGATATAAAATATAAAAAATATTTTTTATATTCAAAATACCGTATGTACTAATTATAACTAAATTACATTTAGTCAGGCAAAATAAAAGACCGTATGTACTAACTATAACTAAATTATATTCAGTCAGGATCGAGGGTGAGGGAATGAACATTCCTGTAAAAAATTATTTAACTAAAATGAAGAAATGGAATAATTCATTTCCTATAAATAATGAAAATGTTTTTCATTACAAAATTGATGCGAAAGTCTATCTATTCCATGAAGTGGAAGGTATTATTATATATATATTTTATATTTTTTTCTAATTATATAATGTCGTATATATAAATTTATCATAGTTTGTCACCTACCGTTGTTCTCCTCCTACCACTGCAATCACTTAAATTAATTTTATTTAAAAGTAAATAAAATTTAGTTTTATTCAATATTTATGTAATATTTTTACCTTAAGAAGTAGGAATAATTTTTTTTAACACGTATAGAGTAATTATATAACTTTTTGGAATTATATATTATTTTTATAAAGTAAAATGGTATTTTTTTTCAACTAATTCTTTTTACTATTTCATTTCATCAAAATAAAGACGTACTAAACATATTATCTCATTTTCCTTTCCATTTAAGGTCTCTTTGCCAAGAGTTCTCGACAACAACAAAAGAAGTAACTCATTTGTTATGGCGCGACGATTTTTATCTTTTACAATAAGACTTGGACGATTATCTTTATTATTAGTAACTTATGAGTTTATGTTCATCCTTAACAAGATAAACTTTTGAGGGTTCAATTGTGATCGAACTCACCATTTGGTACCAATCAGAGTTATGAGTTGAGACTAAGGAGAGAACAAGAAAGAAATGGAGCATTGTAGCTGGTACCGGATGTCACCATCTTTGAAAGGAAAGAGAGACCATGGAGGAAAGTATTTTTGATGCTTTAAAAAAATGTAACTATTACTATATAATGGTAGGTAGAGAGAACGTGACATTAATATATTAAAATTAAATAAGTTATTTGTTATTTTTTCAAACACGAGTAAGTTATCGGTATCATCCATCACTTATTTTAAATTCATAAAATTCAAAATTCTATACTATTTATATATATGTAATGTATATAAATAGAAAGATCCAAATTAAAAAATAAAAAAGGTAAGTTGCAAGAAATGAATGAAACGTAAGTTGGAATTGAGGACACCAACCACCAAAAGATCCCCATACATGTTCCCCAAACTTAAAACCCAATCAATCAATCAATCATGCAAATCTTGAATCATAAGTGGCTGCAGTATTTTTCATTTTAGAAAAATAACAAAAAAAAATCTATTAAAAATTATTAAATACGATTTAAATATAAAACTAACGTATTAATTACTTATAATTATAATTCTTTTTAACTCCTATTGGAGTGAGATTCTCTCTCCCAATAATTAATTATCACAATGTATGACAATGGTATTTAGAGTTGAGTATAGTTTTTTCGATTTAATATTTTATACTCAAATTAGTAGAGTAAATTAGTAATGAACGCATAATAAATAATAAAAGTCTATTACTTTATTTGTGAAGATCCTGACCTTTATATAGGTGATGCAATTCGAGAAGCTTCACATCATTTTTAAAATTTCTAGATTTGAATATATTGAGTTAGTGACAAATCTGATGTTCTAAAATTATCTCAAAGATTTCTAAACGTGGGGGTATCGTGGATTAGCAGCAAATCCACTAGCTCGAAATTATTTTCAAATCTAATAAATCTAATTATGTTAGGTTGTACTAATGAATGTTAGTTATTTAGAATTAGGATTCGAAATTATATTTTAGGACTTATTCTTTAAATTTAAACTAAATGAAACGACACGTATCATATCTCTGTTATTTGTTAACAAAGACACGCGGCGAGATAAAATTAATTATTTTTCAAAAATAACTTAGTGATTTCTTCATTGTTATAAATGGACTTATATTGCTTAAGATTATAAATCTAAAAATAATTTATTTTTAGATTGATATACACGATTAGTAACATATATATATATATATGTATTGGTGATCTTGCTTGTAGATGAAGAACCAATTGATGCTTGGTGGTTTTGCCAAGTGGGTCTTGATTGCAATTAATTACCGTCGGATAATTTTAATATGATTCCGACTCGTACGTATTGCTTTATGATTGAATTCTAATTCAGCATTGCCCAACACCTACCTAAATTAATACATTATAACTAAAAGTAGAGTGGGTAAGTTTACGTCTACATTGGAAAATAGGATCGGTTCGGATTAAAATATCAGATTAATTTAAAATTCAAATCATCTTAATTTAGAAAAATATCATTTTTTATTTTTGATTTGATTTCGATTTAAATCAAAAACTAAATATATATATTTTTTCTTTAATATATATAAGAGAGAGTATTTTGTCAAACTGAATAGATCGAATATATATTAAAAATTGAATCAAATAAAATTTCAAATCAAACAAATGAAAAAATCTAAAAAAATATAAAAAATCAAACTGACTAAAACATAAAAAAATTGAAATAACAAAATACAAAAACGAAGTTATTTTTGACATTTCAATTGATTTGGTTATTTTGTTTGTTTTTAATATAGAGATCGAATCGAACTGAAATAATTAAAATTATTAACTTTAAAAACTGAATCGAACAGGACAAACAATTTAGGCAGAGGCAATTCGGTTATTTCTATTTAACTGAAATTTTACTCACCTCTACATATATATTTGAAGTTGAATGATTATGTTAAATAAAAAATTAAGATGTTAAATTATTGTTAATTTTGTTACATCTACACACATATATGTTAATGTGTATATATATTTTAAAGCATATATATTATATATTAAATAAGGACAAAATTAATTTATTGGATTAGACACCATGTCGCTCTGATCTGCTAAATAATCCGTATGGTCTTCAAAATTTAAAAAAATTCAATCCCAATTTGATAAAATTTAGAATACTTTCTAAATAACTAATATGGTCTTTAAAACTAAAAAAAAATCGGTCTCAATCCAATCGAATTTAAAATACCTACTAACTAATCAATATGGTCTTCAAAATTAAAAAAAAATATGGTCTCAATCCGATCGAATTTAGACTGCTTGCACACTCTTAAGTCTAGTTCTTTAAATAATATTTTTTACAAGATTTTTGAAACTAAGAAAATTAAACTCTTTAAAGATGAGATACTATTTTCATGCAATATACCCAAAAATTTAACAAGATTTATTAAATAAATAAATGATTAATGTCACAAAGCCGTAATAATCAATGTTCAATGGAGGATGAGGTCGGAGACCTACCTATGGGGCACTCCTCTGGACTTCTAATTATGATACAATTTATTATTATATGCCTCACATTACACCGTCGGTTAGTCATGGCTGTCGGCCAATATTTTATTTTTCTATTTTTTAATTTCAAAATTTAATCGATTGTATTTGACCCGAAGGTCTTGGGTCAAAATTTATATGGTTTGTGACCATGACCCGTGCCCAATTAGGAGTGTCTAAAACAAAAATAATACTATAATGACTAAAAAAATTTATTATTTGTGGTTGATTGGATAGTTGAGACATTTCAGTCTCTCGCTCAATTTAATATCTTATTTTAATTATTATATCATTTTCTTATCTAACATGGAGAATATTTGAACCTCTTATTTTCTTACTATATCTATTATCCTTGGAAGGTAATGTCACCCTCAAATTATTTAAAATTTATATAAAATAAAATAATAAAAAATATCAAAAAAATTATCATGTAAGTACTCTAACACTTGAATTAAATATTAAAGAGTTGAATATCGTATTGAAATTAGTATAAAAATATATATTTTCTAAAATAAGAGTATTTTTTATAAAAAAAGTCTTAAATTTTGTTATAATTAAAATTTTTATAAATAATAATTATTTTGATATTTTGAGATCTTATTATAATTAAAAATTTTTATGAATAATGTCTATTATTTTTATATTATTTTTTAAAAAAATTTAAATATCAAAATTATTTATTTTATGCGTTTTGCAGAATTTCGATTAGAAAAAATTATATCTTTTTAACTAAAAAAATTATTTTACATTTTTACACTTTTTAAATATTTTAATTTGCTCAACATTATTCGAAATCATTATCCAATAAATTTTATAATATTACCGTTATTACATCATTATTCTCAAGTTTCTCGACAACTCATTGGACTTTTTTATTTATTATTTTTTAAAATTAAATTATTTTAAAAAATTTACCAAGTGGACCCACTTAACAATAGTCGACACTAAATTAGATTTTATTAAAACATAACCGATAGGTTTCCGATAAAAGTGTAAAACATATCCATTCTTATTTTATTTTCTTATTAAACAAACATTCTCGACTTTATTTGATGATTTTCCTGGCTGCCAAACAGAGCTAAGAAAACTAAAATTGCTTTCCCTCTCTCTCCCTCGGTTGCAGTTCTTTTTCTTGTTCTGTTGGGAGCCTAGAGATAAGAGGCTGGGAAAAGGGGCGTTGGATTTTTGAAGCTCATTGAGATTGGGATTGAGATTGAAGAGCGTGGTTGTCTGGATTGCAGCGCCTTCGCTTTTCAGTCGCTGTGTTTCTTTGACAGAGCGGACATCTCTGACGACGCTCAGTTTTCCTTTCCATGGTAAGACAGACATCACAGATTCCTCTTGCTCTCTTATTCCCCTCCACTCCCCCTTTTCCTCAGGCCATTCACTTTCGATTTTTGATCTCTTTGTCGAGTTTCAGTTGATGGGTTTGCATCATTGGTATCTATCTCTTCTGGGTTTCCCTTACTTTTTGATTCTGGCTCTCTCTGTTTTTGGCTTCAATTTTCTTTCCGACTTTCTTGCCAAGGAAGAAGAGAAAACAGTTCACAACTTGTCCGATTTGAGTCTGGATTCCCCTCGAACTTGGCGTGAACGCTTTGTATTTATTTCCTTTGGTGCATATTTCTTGGGTTATTTCTCAATTTTCTCAGGCTCTCTTTGAAGTTCAAACTCTTCGATGATTTTGCACTTTTGCAGCTTGCTTGTAGCTGTTCATCAAATTGGTTGATTTTCTACTCTCTGGGTACAGCCAGATTTCTGGAATAGAATACTCTGTTTTCTGTATCTGTTTCTGCTTATGCTTGTGAACAAGTTATGCCATTTTCTTGTTACAATTTCCTTGTGTATGGCGTGGCTTGAACTATAAACGACGAAGACATGGCCGCAAATAGAAATAACAGGTGAACTAGAGTTCCTGCAGAGGATCCCACTTTTTCTGTATGCACTTGGCAGTAGACATCAATAGAGATGATTTGCTAATTAGAATTCACAAAGCCGATTTCACCTTGTGAGATTTAAGCTTGATATGCTATCGTTGTGGTTGATTTTCTTATATATGTACTTTTACTCTACGCACTGGGCAGGAACCATGAATAGAGATGATTGACGAATTAGAATTCCTGTAACCGATTCCACCCAGTGAGACTAAGGCTTTGTGTGTTTTTGTTGATTTCTTATGTATGCACTTGGCAGTAGCCATAAATAGAGATGATTGGCCAATTTGAATTCATGTAATCAATTCTAGCTTTGTGAGATTAAGACTCAGCAAGTTGTTGGCGTTGATTTTCTTATATATGCAAGTTGTTGTTGTTGTTGTTGATTTTCTTATATATGCACTTTTCCTCTATGCCCTTTGCAGCTTTGATCATTATGCAACTTGTATCTTTCTTCAAGGAGCTGTGATTTTTGGCAATGGAGGGGAAAGAAGACACATACTCCCCTAATGGGGTTCTTGAGGACTACTTTAGGACTGTAGAATCTGAAACAATCTCTTCAAAAGCAAGCACATCTGAATTTGAAGTTCAACCAAACTCCAAATCTGCATCTCGATGGCATGGATTGGTCCGGCTACTGAAATTTAGATCAAAAAGGCCCTTGGCCACCTTACATCCTGGTAGTGTCCTGAAACTGTCCAGGAGGCTTAGCAGAAGCATGAGAGAATACATCAGCACTGCGACGAATCCTCTTGTCGATGCTGATTTAAACTATTTTAGGCCTCAGTGGAAGATCTTCACCCTCTCTGAACTCCAATCAGCAAGCAACTGTTTCAGCCAAGGTTTTTAGTCTGAGGGAATTTGAATATATGGTTGCATGTCCCATTTGGAAATTCTGCTCATGATCTGATTATGAGTAATTGAATATTTTTCCTTGTTTTTGATGTAGAGAATTTGATTGGGAAGGGTGGGTATGCTGAAGTTTACAAGGGCCAGTTGCGAGATGGGCAGCTTATAGCGATTAAACGGATCACGCGTGGACCACCTGAAGAGAGAATTGGGGACTTCTTATCTGAGCTTGGGATTATGGCCCATGTCAATCATCCAAATACTACTAAATTGATCGGCTGTGGAGTCGAAGGTGGATTGTACCTTGTTCTGGAGTTCTCCCCACATGGAAGCTTAGCTGCTCTGCTTCATCATGGTTTGTTTCTCCTTTCCCCTTGTGATTTTTCTCATATTTTACATGCTCCAGCAGAGTGGAGCTAATCTAGGATAACAATGAAGCAATCTTTTTATAGGTTTGAAGGAGAAGCTGGATTGGAGTATTCGGTATAATGTAGCGTTGGGAATAGCTGAAGGTCTGTTGTACCTTCACGAGGGTTGTCGGAGGAGAATAATTCACAGAGACATCAAGGCTGCAAATATTTTGCTGACGGAACACTTTGAACCTCAGGTGAACTTCAAACCTATTTGTTTGAACCTTCTCCAAACATACTTCTACAAATGATTATGTTATACCATCTGATTAACTCTTTAAGCTTTACGACACATCAATTGTTTATCTCACTATGTGGGTTCGGCTACATGAATGTTAGCTGGCCATTCATTTCTATTTATAAAGCCTTTCTTTTCTGTAAGGCCCAACGTGGCCAAATTAACCAACCTGAAGTAAAGCACACATTTCTTAGGGTGTTTATGGGGGCTTTGAACCTTAAAAGATAACTATTTTCGATTCAGATCTGTGACTTTGGGCTTGCGAAATGGCTGCCAGAGCAATGGACTCACCATACCGTGTCAAAATTTGAAGGCACCTTCGGGTTAGGAGACATACCATACTTTCATCTGCCTTGAACATGCCCAAGATTTTAATTCCAACACTTTTGACAAAATTCTTTCCCAATTACAGCTATCTAGCTCCAGAGTATCTAATGCACGGCATAGTAGATGAAAAAACCGACGTTTTTGCCTTCGGGGTGTTGCTGTTGGAACTCATCACTGGACGTCGAGCACTGGACTACTCGAAGCAGAGCCTCGTCATCTGGGTATGTCTACTTTCTGCTCAGCCCTTTGGAAAATCTCCAAATGGAACACTGATCCGGGATTTCGATTTACATGTAGGCAAAACCCTTGATCAAAAAGAACAAGATCAGGGAACTTGTGGATCCTTCTCTTGGCGATGACTACAACCGACTGCAAATGAACCTCGTCATCTTGACTGCTTCTTTATGCATACAACAGACCTCCCTTCAACGACCTCGGATGAGACAGGCATGTTCTTCTTACATTACATAAGAATTGTGTAAATAATGTGTTTCTTTTCAACTTACAAGACGAAAACAGTTTAAAGCCGATCAAGTTTTAGCCCGTGTGCCATCTAAGATAATCGATTATATGTGGTAATGCATGCTCTGATAAGATGGAAACTGGCTCGACAAATTAATGAACTCCTGAATTTATAGATCGATTTGAACCCTAAACCTTAAACCCTAAACACTCGTTTCATTCACTCTGGAAATGTAAAATTGCAACTTTATTGGCATTTGCAGGTTGTGCAGCTTCTAAAGGGCAGCCATGGCAGCCTGGAGCTGGTGAAGAAATATCAGAAGCCTTCGTTTTGGAAGCGGTACTATGTGGAGCTTTTCTCGGCAGAAGAATACGGCGGAGCAAGGGACTTAAATGGCGTTCACCGCCATAAACAGCCGTCTCTGGAAGCTTGAATTTCTTCCTACTCCAAAGAGAGACCGGAAGGAGAAAGGGTTCAGATTGCATCAAAGAACGAAAGCAGTTGACCGTAACGGGCAAAACTATAAGTCTTATATAAACGTTTAAACTTGTAAACAATACGATCAAACGTTATCCTTCTTATTAGTAGATACTAAAATTATTTGTTACGAGGTTTCACAATATTTAATGTAACTGTGATAATAGGTCGTTATGTCTTTAGAGTTTATTTTTCATTAATTGCCATTTACTTGTAATTTGAATACAAGACAGCATCAAATTATTAGTGTAATTGGGTCTTGATATTGTGTCACAATTATATTGAATATTTTATATTGAGTGTGGAAACACTGTGCAGGCAGAGATATAAACGATTCGAGTTGAACCCATAAAAGTTAAAGTTTATTTATTAAAATTGTGGTCAATTGGAATAACAATGAATTTATTAAGTGAAAGTATAATCGTTAAGTTATTTGTACGTTACAAGAAAATGAATGATGGGAGAGCGTTAGAAAATTTTTACGCAAATATTCTAATACTTAAATTAGATATTGAAAACTTAAATATCATATTAAACACAGTATCGAAGGCGCAATTTTCTTAGAATGAGCGCTTGTTTATTTATAAATGAGGATAGAGCTTTTTTTATATTTATTAAGATTAAGACTGTCATAAATAATATTTATTTTGACATTCTGAGATTTATTTGGATTAGTATCTTTAGATGTCAGAGTTATCCTATTCGTATTAAACCTCTCGGCTAAAGAAAAATTACATATTCTTAACTTATAAAGTTATTTTAGATTTTTAGTAACTTTTGCGTATAACGCATTAAAAAAGTTTTATTGGGCTCGAGCCTTAGCTTGAATGGAGGTAAACAAAGGATACTTTGGTTTGTTTACTTAAAAATTTGCCTGGATTTAAGCTCAACTCACTGATATTAAAAGAATTTTATACAAATTTCAGATGAGTAAGTGACTTTTTATACATGCTTTTTCGTAAATTTAAAATTTAAAAATTATTATAAGCTTTATTTTAAGGTTTTTTATGTAGAATAAATATAAATAAGATAAATATTACACACAAGTTATATACGTAAATATTTAGAATTTATTATATACGGTTTAAGATCGATGAGATTGACAAATGTTATATTCGGAAAAATAATGTAAAATTATGTTATTTTGATAATATATTTTTCATAAATAATATTTTTAACAATTACTCAACCAATTATGTAACAAATGTATAATAAATATTGTACTTGCTTCGTGACAATCTATGCAATTACTATGACCTAGATAAAATTGTGTGAATCAAGGTGGGTCAAGAGAATCGATTAGGGGCTGAAGCTTGGGCTTAGCCTATCTCCGTGCGCATTTGAATTATTTATTATTTTGCCTTAAGTCAAGCATAGCTTTTGGGCTCAATCTATGTTGAGGCCCAATTCTCAAATTTGGGTTACTCTAGACGTCTTTACAATATTTATCATTAATATTAATGTATGAATATCATTAAAAAGAATGTGTAAATAGTATTTTTAAAATAAAATTTTATATAAATTACTAAAACAATTAAAAATAATAAAAAATTGTTATCAACTTATTATATTATTTTAATAATTTATTATTTTCTTATCATAAATTATTTTATTCCTTATTTGAAAGAAGCTTCAAGTTTTATTTATTTATTTATTTTTATAAATAATATAAAAATATACAAATAGTCTTTGGGGAGCCCAAACTCACGTGACATGTTAGTGTCCCGTTAGTCAATTTTTGAGTTAAACCTATTCATTGATGGGTATAGATTTTTTATTTTTTAAATATTATAAAATAGTTTTAAAATATTTGTAAAATTATAAAAATAATTTAAAAATATTATTTTAATATTTCTTAATAATTTAATTTAATATAATAAACATTTCGATAACATCCAAACCAACCGACATTTGCGTGGACTACAGTATTTATATATCAACTCAACGATGGGGGAAAATCGAGTATATTTTTTAATTTTTATTGAAATAATTGGAAAGCGAGTTAAGAGATATTGATCCACGGGAGCAATTCAATGGAAAAGGGTACCGAGAGTTTAGTTACAGCACGGACAGACCGCAAGAGAGAGGGAGACGACTCCTCGAAAAGCATGGCGTGTCAGGTTGCGGTAGGGAGAGTGCGGGATGATCGGAAGGAGTCGCCGATGGTCGTCGGTTGCGGCGGCGGCGGCGGACGGCGCTGGGGGAGTTGGATCTACCGGTGACTCGGTGGTTAGGGAGAGGTTTAGGTGAAGGATGAAGAAGGGGAAATGTAAGAACAGTAGCTTGCTACCTAATTCGCTTAAGATTATTTCGTCTTGTCTCAAGACTGTATCGACTAATGCTAGCACCGTTGTTCGCTCCGCCGGTGCTTCGGTCGCCGCTTCCATCTCTGCTTCCTCCGATGATCGCAGAGATCAGGTTGGTTTCTTTAATTTGTCCTTTATTATCCCGCTTTTGACCGGATTAATACATTTAAATTTGTTTTGTGTCTCCGTTACTAATTAACAAACTAGAAATCGTCTTTTTGGTGGGGTGGCAATTGGGAGAGAATTTTGTTCGAGAAATATATCCAGTAGTCACATTTTACTCATTGCAGGAATTTGTTATGTAGCTTGGTAGCAAATGATTTACCTTGGAAATCATTTGGAACTTTAGCTAAAAAGTACAGTGTCCGAAGAACTCAACAACGCACCAAGCTTTTATGCTACTACTTAGATTTACAATATTAAGAATTCTAATTTTCTAGTCATTTCTATCATTGGCCTTACTTTTTTCAAGGCCCTTATAACTAAAATCATACCTAAGTAGTGTCTTTTACTAAGTTTTTCTTGGTCTTCCTGTATTTCTTTTGCTAGACACTTGTTCCATTTCATTCACGTACCTCACAGGAGCCCATGTTGGTCTTCTCCTCACGTGACTAACCATCTTAATCATGCATCACGTATCTTATCATCAATAGGAGTCACCTTGACTTTATTATGAATAACTTCTTTTTACTTTTACCTTTCTTGTATGGTGAAACATCCATCTTAACATCATCATCTATTTTACTATCATATTTTGCACATGTTGGTGCTTTACTGCCCAACACTCTATGCTATATACAGCAAAATTGGTCTTATAATTTAATGGATTCTTAATGTTGTGTTTTCATATTGTACTTGTTAGTTTCACCATGTCAACTAAGTTATGGAACACAACTATATCAATTATCTTCATTCACCACCATCTCATGAAATTTCTCCATGTGAAGATGGTGTTCAAATTTCATTTCATCATTACTCCGCCAGAGGATATTATCCACTGCCGGTCCCAAGCCCGGATAAAGGAGGAGGGTTGCGTTAGGTAGCCGACAGCCAGCGTAAAACCTAGTCGGATCCAAATATGAATTCTAGACAAACTATCTGTTGGGATGTAACCCACATAGAAGTCTAGAATTCATATAGCCAACCCCACATAGTGGGATAACGGCTGGATATGTTGTTGTAGCTTTAATGGATTCTTAATGTTAAAGTTTTTTAACCATCTTATTTTAATTCTATGGGTAGCATCTTCATCTTTTTGGATAATTGATCCAAGATACCTGAACTGATGTTTTCTTGGTATAACTTGATCTTCTAATTTTACCATAAGGTCTATAACATACACACTTGTATTTTTACTAAACATACATTCTAAATATTCAGTTTCCAATTAATATAACATACATTCTAAACATTCTAAATAATTTTTATATCTCGAGCTTAGTATTCCCTCGCTCAGTGGTCTCATCCATCAACATAATGTCATTTGTAGATAGCATACTGTACACTACGGCAGTTTTGATTGGATATGTTTAGTGAATTCTTCCATTACCAGGGCAAGTAGGTAAGGTTTAGTCTAAATCCTTGATGTAATCCCATTGTAATTAAAAAGTTGATAATTTTTAGACAAAAATATGAAGTGATGCTTTTCTCCCCCTAGTTTTATTCACTATAATGAAAGAGAATCAACCTCCTTCCTTGTTTAGCTTCAGTTTTTTCATTGTTGCTTATTGCCGTCATATGTTATAAAAATCAAGTAGACTGGCCTATACTAGGTGCTCTGTTTTTTTTTTTTTTTGGGGGGGGGGGGGGGTGCGGTTTGAAGCATGTCTTTGCTTTTGAGTTTGTGGTCTTTGACTTTGTGATTCTCCGATTTTTTAAGTTCTCCTTTCTGTTCTATTGCTACCTGTACCTCAATGTAGTTTTAAACTTCTATTGGTCCACAGGTAACTTGGGCAGGCTTTGACAAAATAGAGTTTGGTCCTACTACCTTTAAACATGTTCTCTTACTTGGTTATTTGAATGGTTTCCAAGTCTATGATGTTGAGGATGGTTCTAACTTCAATGAATTGGTCTCAAAGCATGATGGTCCAGTTACATTCTTACAAATGCTGCCAATTCCTGCAAAATCTGATAGTGATGAAGGATTCAGATCGTCGCATCCTTTATTATTAGTTGTTGCAGGGGATGAACCCAACAACTTAAGCTTGAGCCAAACTGGAGCCCATTTGAACAGCTTAAGCAGAGGTGCTACTTTGGAGTGTCACCCAGCAAAACATGTCAACTTTCCTACAGCAATCCGCTTTTACTCTCTCAGGTCTAACTGTTTTGTGAAGATGATGAAGTTCCGGTCAGCTGTATGTATGGTTAGATGCAGTTCTCGGATAGTGGCTATTGGTCTTGCTACACAAGTAAGCTCTAGTTTATTGGGGATATTCCTAAGCTTTAGATAGTTCAAATATTAGATGTTCTGTGCATTCTGTTGTTTGGGAATTGGGAGAGAGGTTCATAATGGCATGGAAGGGGGGGGGGGGGGGTTGTACACGATACCCTCCCTTCTTCTTCCCTACCCTTACCCCATTTTACTACACTCCGGTTTGGGGTATAGGAAGAGAGGAACTTTTACTATGTTACTCTTATTATTTTTTTGAAAACCCAATATTAATCTTAATCCAAAAAGTCTTATAATTACTGTTACATTAATTTAATGTTACTTTTGGAGGATGAATGTTAATTAATGGGTTGGCATGTAGACATTTATAATGATTTTTGTATATTCCATTACATGTATATATTATTGTTTTAACTTTTATATATTATTTTTTATATATTTATTTTAAAAGTGAAATGGGTATAATTGTAACTCTGTTTTATCTTTTAATCATTTTGTCCCCTTCCATTTTCCATCCAAAACAATGGAAGGGTAACAAACTTTACATTACTTTCCCTTATTTTGTACTGTTCTGTCCTCTCCACCCTTCTCCCAAACAAAGGCTAAATTGTGATTACCATTTATACACATAAATAGCATAGAGGTTGTACCCTGTTACAGTTGCGAGGATCATCTGCTGCAGCATTGTTGTTCAGATTCAAATCATGGGAACAAGTGTTTATGCCAAAAAATAAACAAATAGGTAAAATAAAATAAACAGGTTGGATAAGACCACCTATTTCCTACCTCTGTCAGAAGTTCTTGTGGACCATGTATGAACTTTCTGAAGACCAACTAAACCATCTTACACTTGGAGATTTTAAGAAATAAAATTTACGTTTTTATAAGCATTTAGCTTCGGACTTTTTCTGTAAGGATAAGTATAGGTTTGACCTTAAGATACATGACCATGGATCCAGACAGACATAGATACTGATTTGGACACAATGATTAGGAGAAAATGAGGAGACAGACATTTTTGTTAGCTGTCTATAAAAGTAATATTCATGAATCCTAAAAAAATAATTATGATTCAATTATATTGATAAATTAGAAAAATCATTCCAAAAAAAAGAAAAAGACACTTCCATTGCTGATAAACCACTACACAATAATATTTAATTTCAATAATTAATAAGAAGTAACAAATTAGGAAAAACCACCAATCAGCACCCAAGTTTCAAACAAAAAAAAAAAAAGAAAGAAAGAAAGAAAGAAAGAAAACACAAAAAGTAGGCATTCAACTTTCAAATCTCGTATAGAACCAACTTCAATATAATCATCATTGTTAGGCATTTAAAGTGGCTTATCAGATACATTTTTTATGTGCCCAACAAGTTGTTATTACAGGATATACCATGCGGCATGTGCAACTCATATTATAACATGGCCAACAAATATTTATACCTAAATACTTGTTGCATATGGATGGCACCCATCTTGTTATGTCCATTCTTCATAAGATTTGGCTATTTAACAAACTGGTCTTTGAACTTTTTGGAACCATTTTTCAGTAGCTAAGAAAGACCTAGCAACAAAAAAGGGCAAAATAAATGTTTCATGTGCTGTTGGATTGGTTAAAGTTCTCCCTTCTTCATCTTTTCACTTGTTATTGTAAAATTGGTTGCTTTACTTAGTAAGCTTATTGTTATTAGGACTCAGAATTTGATGGCTAATGAGATTCCCCCCTTCCCCTTTGTGATGGCAGATATATTGCATTGATGCACTTACCCTTGAGAATATATTCAGCGTTCTCACCTCTCCTGTTCCCCAGTTAGGAGGACAAGGATCAATTGCAGTCAATTGTGGTTATGGTCCAATGGCAGTGGGTCCAAGGTGGCTGGCCTATGCTTCTAGTAACTTGCTTGTATCAAGTGCGGATCGCGTAAGCCCAAAGAACCTTACTCCCTCCCCAGGTGTCAGCCCATTGACATCACCCAGTAGTGGTAGTATGATGGCTCATTATGCAATGGAATCTAGCAAACAGCTGGCTGCTGGTATAATCAATCTGGGTGATATGGGATACAAAACCCTATCTAGATACTGTCCAGATCTGCTTCTAGATGGTCCCATTACTCAAGTTCCATCAAGTTCTGGCCGGAAGATTGGTAGGCTTGCAGCTTCAGAAATGGAGAATGCAGGAATGGTTAGTTATATGTACCTTGAACTCTTATATTCTCTAGAAATGGAAGAGATTTTGTACTTGCTATTTGTTCATCTAATTTGGTGCTCCACTTGTGATAACTATAGTCCATATAAAAACTGCAGAAAAAATGGCTTCTTTTTTCTTCAGTAGGAATTCCAACTTAGTTATTAAAGTGAATAATAAATTAAAGTCTCCTATAAATATTAATCTGCAACCTCCCTGGATTACCATGCAGGTCTTTTTCTTTAGAATAGCTAAGAAGAAAATGTGGTTCTTTCCAGAGCTTCTATCTGTTTGTGAATACCATTTCCCACCATAACAAGAACATATATAATTGAAGTTAGACACGGGATTTTAGATTATTTTCATGTCCCTCTAGAAAAGACATGTATTCTTGCCTATGCTGTTATTTGCAGGTTATTGTAAAGGATTTCATATCTCGGGCTGTTATATCCCAGTTCAGGGCTCATAAAAGTCAAATATCTGCATTATGCTTTGATCCAAGTGGAACCCTTCTGGTTACTGCTTCAGTATGTGGGAATAACATAAATATCTTCCGCATAATACCCTCTTGTACACACAATGAATCTGGAAATCAAAGCTATGATTGGAGCTCTGCTCATGTACATCTCTACAAGCTCCATCGTGGAATAACAACCGCTGTTAGTAGACATCTAACTCTCAGCTTTATTTGTTTTTACCCTTTTTCCCAGGGTGGTTAGTAATCCTTTTCATATTTGTTTTTTGCTTTTCTTTTCCTGTTTGCTGTTGATAGATCATCCAAGACATTTGCTTTAGTCATTATAGTCAGTGGGTTGCCATTATCTCAAATAAGGGAACATGCCATATCTATGTTCTATCACCTTTTGGCGGTGATGTTGGATTTCAAACCATTGATTCTCATGGTGAAGAGGCCTTGCTGAATCCAGTTTTAACTCAACCATGGTGGTCTACTTCATCATTCAATATTAACCATCATTTTTCTCCCCCACCACCTATTACACTTTCTGTAGTAGCCCGGATAAGAGATGGTAACTCTGGGTTGCTTAATTCAGTTACCAATGCTGCTACTTCTGCAGCAGGAAAGGTTTCTACGCCATCTGGTGCTGTTGCTGCTATTTTTCACAATTCCTTGTCTCGTGGTTGTCGAGATATTCACGTAAGGGCTAATTCCTTGGAGCATCTGTTGGTTTATACTCCATCAGGTCATGTTGTTCAACATGAACTCATTCCATTAAAGGGGCTAGAACTAAGTGATACTGATTTAAAAACTCGGTCAGGTTACCATATGCATACCAGTGATGAAGAAGTAAGGGTAAAGGTTGAACCTATTCAATGGTGGGATGTATGCAGACGAGCAGATTGGCTGGAGAGAGAGGAATCTATTTCTTGGACTACCTTTTCCAGACAGGAAGTTGCACAGATAATTGGCGACAAAGGTAGAACAAATTTTCAGGCAATAAATGGGAGGATTTTGGTTAATGAGATGGTAAAGAGTGATCTCCTAAAGCCCCAAGAGGGATCACATTTCTACCTATCCAATGCTGAGGTGCAAATGAACTGTGGGAGGTTGGCTATATGGCAAAAATCCAAGGTATTTCTTCCATTGGACTTGTGAAGCGTTTGTATTTTGTGGTCATACCTGTGATAAAATTTTTACGTTTTCTCTTTTTGGTTGTGATTCATCTTAATTTTTGGTCTTAGATTCATTTGCACATGATGAGTCCTCTAGCAATCAAAGGTCACACAGGTGGGGAGTTTGAAATTGAGAGGGTCCCACTTGATGGAGTGGAAATAAAATTGAAGGATTTATTGCCTGTTTTTGATCATTTTTGTAGCATCAAGTCAAACGGGAATGACAGGTGATGGTAATTACTTTATTGCTCTTTCATTTCTGATGTTCACATCTTGCTTAAGTGTGATACGGATGTTGTGTGGTGGGATCTTTGGAAATAGAGAACATAGAAAACCCAACTGGAAATTCATTTGTTCTAAAACTGATTTTAGAGGATAGTTTTCAATAAACACCATGTTGCTTTCTGTTTTTCAGATTTTTCCTTTCTACTCTTGAATAATACGATGGCAGAAGGCATCAAATTCTCAAAATTTTCATTTTTTTTTCAAAAAGAAAAAGAAAGTTTTTAGGAAGTCATGTTCTCTTTGCAATCCATTTTCTGTATCTATGCCAAACAGACCCATTAATTACTGTTAAAGTTTTGGGTTGCATGATGATTACTTGAATGTTAGTATCATCTGCATATAACTGTCTAAAAAGAAAAAAACAACTTGGAAGAATTTTTGATATAGAACTTCACTTTTTTGGTGAATTTGGTTTTGATTTACCTTGTCATTCCATATATTTCCCATGGGTCTCGTTGGTTCTATACACACTCTATGCACCATAGAATAGATCAACGGGGATTTGAACCCCGATTGCCTCTTTGTCAGGACCGTTCGATCTTCTTGAACTACTTATAAAATAAAAGAAATCGATATCCTTTATTGGGATTGAGGAAAGACCCTCATTGGTGCCGCGCCAGGGTGGTATAGTACCCTTGAACCCGAGAGGATCAGCACTTGGGAGAAGATCTGTGCATAATTCATCATAGCTATGCTTATACATGATAACTTGTGTAGATACAATCATGAAAGAGATGGAAGCAAGTACAACCAATGAAATCACAGACTCAGTAATGGAAAGTGCACGATTTCATTCTGATTCAAACCTTTTTTTCATAAAAGATAATATTCCTAGTTCGTTTTTAATCAGATTGAGCCTTGATGTGAAAACTCAGACTTGCATTTACCGGACTCCCTCATCCATATCTAAAAAAAAATCTAGATTCCTCACTATGCTGTGTGCTGGGCAGAGAGCTGCTTGGGCTGTTGACACTCACTTCCTCCATCAAGTGAATAAGCGAATAAGCTCCTTCCATTCCTTCTATGGATGGATATCTCTCATAATAGTCTTTGCTTCACTACTGCTATTGCTGCCAGAAGTGGCACTAATCGATTCTTTTTGGGCCATGTGCGATTGAACAACCATATGTATTTGGAGTCTTTATCTTGCTTGTGTTCTTGTTTGCCATTTGATCGTCCGTTAAAGTCTTTTATCTCCCTCGATTTCTTGGTTGATCCATGCAGACGGCTTTCTGGTGGAATGGTTTCCCATGCTTCATCATTGGGACTTATTCAGGTTAGAGATATGGTAGCAGAAGAAGCTGTTATTTGCCATTCAAAGCCAGCGTCACTGAGTTCCACTGAGAGCTCTGATGGAGGTAAGAGACAGGTTACACTTGTTCAAGAAAGGACATTTGCATGGTCTCTTACAGGTTGCACTGTTGTTCAAGAAAGGACATTTGCATGGTCTCTTACAGGTTGCACTGTTGTTCAAGAAAGGACATTTGCATGGTCTCTTACAGGTTGCACTGTTGTTCAAGAAAGGACATTTGCATGGTCATATTCTAGATGGTTCTCAGACTCTCTGCATTTTGCATTGGGTAGTCAGTTTTCTAGGATAAGGATCTAAGTACATGAACTGCAAGACCTTGGCCACAAGTCATTCAAATTCTTGGAGCACTTTGCTTGCCAATATTTTAGGCTGAAGTGCTGCCTATATAGTAACTTGTTTTCTGATTTCATTTCCCATTCAGTGAAATTGACCTTAAAGACTAAACTGATAGGGAAGGAATATTTATTGATTTGCTCATGAGTATATTACTGCCATGTCCTTGGTTGAATCATGAAATTCAAATCTTATTCTATTCAAAAAAATTCCAGCAGGATCATCAAGAAGAATGGATTACTTAGTTGAGTTGGATCAAAAGAATTTTGACAAGCCT
Organism: Diospyros kaki; assembly: GCA_036245055.1. Lineage (NCBI taxonomy): Eukaryota > Viridiplantae > Streptophyta > Magnoliopsida > Ericales > Ebenaceae > Diospyros > Diospyros kaki. The sequence continues at coordinate 1,607,553 of BSEG01000002.1, read as the reverse complement.
ATTACATCTATGAGCAATACTGGAGACATGTTGAATCAGAAAATTAGAGGGAGTACAGATGCTGAATCTTTCATGTGGAAACAGAAATCTGAGCATTTAGAGAACACCAATTCTCATTTTGTCGGCTTTATCACAAACCAGTCATCCTTGGTAGAAAGCGGCGGAAAAGCCATTGCCAGAGCGGCTCTGACTTCAGACACTTGTGGGAGGAGAGATGACCAGGTTTTAACTCCTGACCCATTTGATTCAGCTATGAATACAAGTTCTGAAGGTTGTGAACCTTCTAGGTTGCAAAATTCGGTTGATCTCGAGTCTCTTTCCCAGGAGGGTTACTGTAAAGCTTTGGAGTCCGATGGATACTGCAAGTTAGCTGATGTTGTAACTGATGAGTATCAGGTGAACTGCAGCAAAGAACACCATGAGAGGGAAAACCCTGAAGATGATAGGGATAACGACGAGTTGCCAGGTGGCATGTTTTCCTTCTTCGACAAAGGTAAGACGGTGCGAGTCATGAATACAACATATCTGGTGTCTCACAAGGGGGGCCTAATGCCTACGAATTGTATGAAAACTATGAACTTATGATCTTCCATCTCCCTGTTAGAGTACACAGTTGAACTCACCATTTGCCTGTTCTCTTGCTGCAGGTTGATTCCTAGTCTGAATATTGTCGAAGAGTTTCCACATTAGCTGGTGAAGATAACACTGATTACATCTCACCTCCAACCACCATATGTGTTCCCCTCCCCCCTTCCATCTCTCTCTCTTCCCCTCTGTGTATGTATCTTGTAAATGAAAAATCACTCTTTCATGGGATTTGGGTGAGGAGCATTTGAGTAGGTTTGGGTTTGCATCCTTGTTCTTGAACTTTTGGTCAAGTTGCCTGTATAGATAGATGATTTCAATACGATCCGGTTCTTTCAATATGTCTGTTGAGTGATTTAAGAACAATGGACCACGATTTTTGGTCCCAAATTTGGTGAAAACCCCACTTGAAATTAGGTATCGATATAGAAGTGCGATATAAAAAAATACATAGTATAAAAATAAAAACATTACGTTAAAGGATGCGATGTAATTTAGGGAAAAAAAACCAACACATTTCGAAAGTAATAGGTAACAATACCTTTCAAGTCCACTTAAGAGATATTCATACACATTTGAATATTTGATCTATTTGTTAGATGTTAATATCTTTATAAAATCCCTTGAATTAGTTTAGCATAATTTTTCTTAAATTGTAGTTTAAACTATAAGTATGCTTATGTAATTTAAATGATTACTTTGTTGAGTATCTTACAATTGATAGTACAACTGTTAATCTTATATGGCCAATACTAATATAATTCTTAGAGAAGTTATTTTATCTAAATATGTTCAAAATGTGACATTGATGAGGTTTTTTCCTAATAGATGTATATTTTTTTTTTATATGTTTGTATATTTGTATGTTTTTATTAGTTATTTAAATCTTCAGTGTAATCTTTGGTTGGGATTGAGGGGTGTCTTAAAGTTGTAAATGCTTTTGGTTGTTCTTAATGAAATTTTTACTTTAAAAAAATTATTAATAATTATAAAAATAATAATTTTAGTTAAAAGAATTTACATGAGAAAATTATAAAAATAATATTTCCCTGGCGAATTAGCTCACTCCCCTTGACAACCGCCACGTGGATCAGCTACCTAAAGGGTCTCCTTTGCCCCCTGAGGGCCCCTACTTCAGGTGGGTTCACAAAAAGTCCATCCAAACGAGAGGATTACAAAAGTAAAAGAATCATGAAATTAATAAACAAATATTAGTTCATTCCTTCCTGGGTTTACTCACAAAAATGAATAAACGAATTCTAAAAATAAAAAAATAAATAAAATGAAAACATACTACTTGACAACGACTTTTATCTTATATATAATAGTTTGATTTCCCCATTTTACCCGCTATGAATCCAGAATTTTACCCCTTGACTCCAGCTGAATGAGTGCACTGAGCCGCCGGCCTTGTGACCTGCATCCCGGCCTTCCATGGACAAGGCGCGTGAACCGGCGGAACCATGCAATTGTACTGCAAACACAGCGAGCTGCTTACCGGAATCTCTGCGGTCGGATCGATCTCAATCCCGCTCAGAAAGTTATGCTGTAGGTACAGCGTCTGAATGTTCGCCGCCAGCAACCGGTCCACCAGGCTGCCCGGCACCTGACCCGAGAACCGGTTGTTGTTCAGGTACAGATTCTGGACGGTCGACAGCATTGGGGAGATTTGCCCCGATAGCCGGTTGTAGCTCAGATCAACGGTTGGAATCGCCACCTGATCACCCGGTTGGATCGGGCCAGAGAACGAGTTGCGCTGCAGCTGGAGGCTTGAGATTGGGAAGCTAAATAGGCAGCCCGGGATTCCGCCGGTGAACCGGTTCAAGCTCAGGTCGAGGTAGTTCAGGCGGTTGAGCCGGGACAGGAGCTGGTCCACCGGTCCGTCTAAGCGGTTCCAGGACAATGAGAGGTATTCGAGCGAGGGAGGAAGCGAGGCAGGGTTGAGTGGACCGGAGAGATTGTTGTGCTTCAGGTCGAGCCGAGTTAGGGTTTGGGAAGCGAACGCAGGGACCGGACCGGAGAGGCGATTGTGGCAGAGAATGACGTTGGAAAGCGCCGGCAGAGCTCCGATTGACCAGGGAATGCTTCCGGTCAGCTGGTTGTAGCTGAGATCGAGCGTTTGAAGTCCCCGGAGCTTGCCGAGATTCGCTGGAATCTCGCCGGAGATGAAGTTCTTGCTAATGCCGAAGAACCTGAGGTTCGCCAACTGCGACACGGAATCCGGCAGAGCGCCGAAGATCCGACCGGGGATGACGGTGAACTCGGCGAGAGCGGAGAGTCTTCCGATGGCAGGATCGATCCGGCCAGTGAGACCAGGCGAACCAGCCGTCGGATCGCCGAGATTCAGAGCAATCACCTTGTCGCCGTCGCAGTACACGCCGGCGAAGTTGCACGGCTCCGAAGTGAAGTCCCAGGACGAGAAGAAATCGGAGCCCGGCAGGTCGTCAAGTCCTCGCCGAATTGTCTGGAGCGCCAGGAAATCGACGGGGTCTAAGATTGCGAATGCCGGAAAACTCCATTGCAGAAAACACAGCAAATGAGCCACAGCTAATACCAACATCCTCCTCATCTTCAGCCTCTACCACACACAGATGGATCTTTACTCCACGGCTTTATAGTTGCGAAAGATTGACCTCTTTTTGCTGCGCCTTTTCCACTTTCTAGTGGAGAATCAATGGCGGCGAAGGCGTCAAGCAAACTTCAACATTCAGTGGAGAGAGAGAGAGTGACGAATCTTAGTGGAAACGCAATGACGAAGAATCGTTGCTTTTGCCGATCTTCTTCTTCTTCTTGACGCTTCTGCAACAGCAAAATGAGTTGATTCTGCCGTCTCTACGACTGCAACCACAAGAGCAAGAGCAATGAAGAGTGTTTTATTTTGCCTTTTTTTTTTTTCTAATGTAAACTTTATTTTTCAGTCTCTATTTGGTTCTTCTTGAGTTGATATTGATAGTGGTTTTTGTTTCTTTGTGGGGATTAGGTTCGGGGCTTAAACGGTTGTCCGAGCCTGCGTGGCACGGCCGAACCTCAGGCTTCGCGTGACTGCTCCCAAACACCAGCCATGTTCTCGTGATTCGACATATTAAATGTATGACGTGGAATTTAGATTATAGAAAAATGGCGTTACTGGCCATTTATATTAATATGAGATATAATACAATACAACAATACACACAGCTGTCCTAATTGAATTATAAATAACATTTCTAGATGTTTACGTTAGATTTTGTATGCCCAAATCATTAAGTATGCGAATAAATTATAATTTTTTGTTAGTTTAAGTGCTTCAAGTTTAAATTAATTTAATCAATAAATATAAAATCATTTTAACGACGATAGTTAAACACTAATAAATATAATATCTTGATCGAATTTGTGTTATACAGTGTCCATCAATGTGATTGTTTGGAAAAACTTGCTCGTAACTTCTTTGGGATAGCTTTTTCTCCTAATAGAGTATTTTTCTCTCGAGAAAATATATGTTGTCTAAAAAAAAACTTTACTCGTATAAAAAAAATATGCTACAAAGGAGGACTTATTATTTAGGTAAATAGAAAAAAAAAATTTAAACATTTTCGTGAATTTATAAATTTATCTAAACATTTTAATTTTAGCAATTTTATCTCAATTGTTTCAATTGAGTGTAATTTTATCTAATATCTAAAATTAATTTACGAGGTATGTGTCTCACTCTTATATATATATATTTTTTATGATAGGTGGCTTGCAATATCAGTAATAACAAACGCACTTCCAAATTGATTTTAAGTGTTAGATAAATTTATATCAAATTGAAATACAATTGTTAAAATTAAAATTTTTGAAAAAATTTATAAATTTGCAAAAAAAAAAAATGAGTTTTTTTGGCTATTTTCCTATATTATTTTATTGGCATAGTTTCACCTATTTATAATAAGATAACGTTTGTTAAAATGAGTAAAATAATGTTGCATAAAGATAATTTATCCGAATAAAGGGTGAGATAAATTTATTTAAAAAATTCAAAATAAAAAGTTACATGACTTATTTGTAAATAAATTTAACAAAGATAATTAAAATTATTTTTATCTGAAATACTTTTCATATCTTACTTTTTTTTATATATATATATATTTTGATTAACAAACACTAAGTAAATAGACATATCAATTTATCTAACTTGTCATTTTTTTTATTTAAACCAATGAATGTAATATTTTATTACAATCATCTCCTTTCTAAATAATTATATTTATAAAATGCCAAAAATATATATCTTTATAAATAATTATATTATTTACAAAATTACATGTGAAGCACCATCTCCTAGTAAAAATGGATTGTGGGACCATCCCTTGGAGTCTAATGCAAGACAACCCCCAAGAAAGCAATACACTGATGAATTCACAATTGGTTGGGTAATTATGTTTTAATATATATTAGTAATAATATATATTAATATTCAAATAACATTTCCCCCCTATTTCATAACATCATAACAATAATAATCATAATAATAGTAATAATAACCATCATCGCCATGATCATGAATTAAATAATATAAAAATAATGTTAATTATTATCTTAAAATAATAGTTAAGTAATAATAAATACACATTACTTTTAAAAAATGTATATTTATTGTATTTTATTTTTAATATTTAAATAATTTGATTGGCGAGTGATAAATAGAGCGTGTTCTGAATCTTATAATCAACTAATAAATTTGTTTGAATGTTAAAAATAAGATATAGTAAATACACATTATCTAAAAAAAATATATATTTATTATCTCTTAACTATTTCGTCATCCAATTCATCAAAGAAGAAAAAAACATACTTAGCATTAAAAATATATATATAAAAATTCATATTTTTTTTCCCATCTACTAAGTGAAGAAGGAAAAACCCCTCAAAGTAATGTAGATGGTTTGTTGCATACGTTCAACAATTTGAGTTATTGCAAGGTTGTGGGATCCAATTTGCTTTTGTGGGATTGTTAATCATTTGCATCTATTTGAGAGGCCAAACTCTTTTAATTTCGACTTACGATTTATTTGTTTATCTACTCAAGTCAAAGATGTGTCGAGTTGTGGGTTTTAAAAATATGAGACAATTTCGAGCAAAAACCATGTGTGGATTAAGGACCCTTGAGTTTTTCACACTAAAAAAAAAGAAAAAAATTTGACCTAAACAATGAGTTATTTATGGATATAATTTCCTCCTATGAAAATTTAAATTGTTTTATTCAAAATTTAAGGCTCCATTTGCAATGAGTGAATTTTGAAATTTAAAATTTATTTGTAAATGAAATTTTATATTTTAAATAAACATAACTTAAAATATAAAATTCATTTGAATCATGAAATTTAGGATTCAGGTTTCATTTATTCTTATTTTTAAAATACTTTTAATATAAAATATTGTTAAAGTAAAAAAAGAAATCTATCATAAAAAATCACACATATATTTTTTGTATTATATAATGTATACAAATATATTAAATTTCAAAATTAATCATGAAATTAAGAATAAACTAAATATACTATATTTAATAATTTAAATAAAACTAAATATAAATAAAATAAAAACTATAATAAAAGGAGATGGGGAGAGGGAGGGTATTTTAGTCCACAAACAAATTTCATCCTTAAGTTGTGGAATTCATTATATTTGAATTTCATATAACTTAATTTCTAAAATCAAATTTTTTTTAATTTTTTATTCTAAACATAAAAAATTAAAATTAAAGATAAATTCCACAAAATTTTGTGAAAGTTGGTTCATTCCAAACAGGGGGCGTACAATTGATGGCGTGCCTAATGGGCCCAGTCTTCTAGGCTTGGCCCATCAGTATTTGGGCCTGTTAATGGGCTCTTGTACGTGCACAAAAACCCTAAATCCTAGGCGCGTTCCGGCTGGGTTCCACGCTGGCGATCCTTGTCCCTTGCCCTACAACGAATCAGAACGCGGCCCTCCTTCTCAACCTCAGTATATAAAACCTATTGCTCTCGAACCTTCTCATCGTCGCGTCGCTGCATCTCTCTCTCTCTCAATCATTTTCTGTGCTGGTTGGATCGTCGGGTTGAAGATGAGTTCTGCAGGATCGAACAAAGGCGGCAGGGGCAAGCCGAAGGCCTCGAAGTCGGTCTCTAGATCTCACAAGGCCGGCCTTCAATTCCCCGTCGGAAGGATCGCCCGTTTTCTCAAGGCCGGGAAGTACGCCGAGCGTGTCGGTGCCGGTGCTCCTGTCTACCTCTCAGCCGTTCTCGAATACCTGGCCGCCGAGGTAACTTTGATTTCCATACTGCGTTCAGTTCCTTTTTCAAGATTGCATTCCGTTTTCGATCTTGTCATGATCTGCATTTTTACTGGTACAATTATCAGTGGCAAACCTTTTTCCCGTAACTTCATGGGACTGCGTTTAGTTCCTATGCCGAGGTTGTGTTCCGTTTTCCATTTTGTGAAACAATCTTCAAGCATTTCATTTTTTGTCTCTTCTGCCCTAGAAATGATCATTACACCATTCGATTCTTCTTGTTTTGACATCTCTTCGTCTTATTCTCGGATCTGATTGCGACGGATGCTTTGTGTGCGGGTAATAGGTTCTTGAACTCGCGGGGAATGCTGCGAGGGACAACAAGAAGAATCGAATTGTTCCGAGGCACATACAGCTCGCGGTGAGAAACGATGAGGAATTGAGCAGGCTGTTGGGGACCGTAACAATCGCAAACGGTGGTGTTCTGCCAAACATTCACCAGAACCTGTTGCCGAAGAAGGCAGGGTCAGGAAAAGGCGACATTGGCTCTGCTTCGCAAGAGTTCTAGGGTTTTTGTTGCGGTTCGGGGCCTTCACTTGAAGATTGATGATGCTTTCGACCGCCCTGGAGATGGAAGCCCAGCTTTTGGGACATTTTTGTTGAATATAGATGTGCTGAATTATAAATTTGCTCCAAATATGGAGAATGAAAATCAGCCAGTTTTCTATTTCTTGCTTCCATTCTGTCAAAACAAACAATGAACTAAAATTTCACATTACTGCTCACTTGAAATGTTAGGTTGGACAGAACGTGTAAATAAAATAAATATAAGGGATTTTTTTATAAATATATTTTTTAATATAAAAATTATAAAAATCATTATTTAATTAACCATAAATATAAATTTATATTTATTAAAGTAAATATAAATAATTTTTTTAAAATTATTTATATTTAAAAAAATATATTTAATTAACCATAAATATAAAGGTAAATTATATGAAATTTTCTTGCACTTAGGGTTATGTGTAACTTACTCTCTTGTGCTTTTGATTGTATCAAAAAATTCTCATGTACTTTCAAAATGTTGTAATTAGCCATAATTTATTATTTTTTTACATATTTTTGTACAATAATCTACATACAAAATACATAATTCTACATATATAATTTTAATATATCAAAAAAATACAAAATTTTGCATTAATCAACCAATAAATTGCATAAAATTATGTAAAAAAATAATAAATTATGGTTGATTGAAACATTTTGAAAGTACATGGGGTTTTTTTAATATAATCAAAAGCACAGAGAGAAAGTTGCACATGACCCTAAGTGCAGGAGGATTTCATATAATTTACCCTAAATATAAATAATTTTTTTTAAATTTACTCTTTTTGAAGCTCCATCTCCATATATGTGCACTCTCGAGCCCAAGAATTAATATCAACTTAATTGCTCAACTACATCCCCCTTCTTGCTTGATATATACTTGATCTGATTATCTTAACTTCTTATATTAATTTGAACCTAGCTTATTATGTGCCACATCCATGGATCAAATTCTCTCATGGGATTGATAACTGCTGATCAATGCTAATATATGGTGGCCTGGGCTCCAGCCAATTAATTCAGATCATGACTAATTAAGATACTTGATTTGTAGCACATACATGTGTAGCACCACTTACCTAGTCATGGAATGGAACTAGCTAGCTAGACCATCACAGCCGGGTACATGTTCTACAGCTAGCAATCAATCTTTTGGCCTCTGTACACTCATCAGTCATGTTTAAAAAGAGTGATCTAAACAAAAGAGGAACTTCAACTTTGCTTTCTGGAATGGCAATAAATACGTATAATGAATAGAACTAAACAGAAGAGGAACTTTGGATTGTCTACATCTGGTGGTCTGGGTAGAATAATTTAAATGTAACATCCCTAACTCCACTCATAACTTGCGTAAGTTGATTGTCTACATCTGATGGTCCGGGTAGAATAATTTAAATGTAACATCCCTAACTCAAGTCACACTCATAATTTGCGTAAGTTGATTCTTAACCACCTAATAGAGGTGGTCTTATAACGAATAGATAAAATTTTCTTTTAGCTTTAAAGAAATTTTATCATCTATTAAAATGCATAAGTATTTCTTACTTTATCTATTCTACTTTGATTTTAGTCCTTCATAATTTTCTTCTCTCTAAGTCTTGTCAACATCCTTCATCATTTACTAAACTTATATTTTACATATTCATTTTTTTACCTATTAGAGATATCCTTCATAATTCAAACTCAGTATTGGTGTTTTATTTTGTTCCATCCATTAAAATGGCATACACCAAGCACCTTTTTCGTAGATGTTCTCATTGAGTTCAACTATTATTAGAGCAAAAAGTAAGAACTCAATCCAAATTCTTGATGTAATACAATTGTAATTGAAGAACTGTCACTATTTATTCCATAAGACCTAACCTATATATATATTTTTTTCTGTGATACATGTATACAAGTAACCCAAATTATTTTCTTTTCTAAAACCCTTCACAAGACTTCTTAAGAGGATTATGTCATGAGTGCAGATCTGTTATCCTCATTTTCTGTTTCCTTAGTTGCTTTCCCAATAAAAATAAATCATATCACCAAACAATGATTATTCCAAACTAACGGTAAAAAACTTAACTTTCTTCTTCTAAAATTTATTCTGCAATTAATAGGAAAAAATTCGTCTCTTCATCTTCCTTTCTCATTCAATTTTGTCTTCCTTTTGATTTTTCTTCTTTCAAAATTCATTTTACAATTGATAGGAAAATCAACCATTAGCAATTCTTCTTCGAGGGGAAGATGAAGATATGGGTTTTTTTCTTATTAATTGCAAAATAAATTCTGAAAAAAGAATATTAAGTTTTTTGCCATTAGTTTGGGAAAACAACTATTTCGTAATATGTATTAATTTGGTGACATGACTTATTTTTATTGAAAAGACAGTTAAGGAGACAAAAAATGAGGATAACAAATCTGGATTCCTCTATCACAAGTTTTTTTCCTTTCCAGCTCTATAAATGTTTCCATCATAAAAGCCTTAGTATGCATGCAGTTTTTATTATTGACCTATCAAACATGAAATCAAATTGATTTTTAGAGATAATGGTGTCTCAATCACTTTTTTTTTTCAAAAAGTTTTATTTCATTAACTTTATCTCTTTATAAATTTTACAATTTTGAATGTCTTTTTTGTTATTGTAAATGGGCATTAGAGTCCTCTCTTTACTCTTTAGCATAGTTTGCAATTTAAAGATCACATTGAATAATTTTATCAATATTCTTCCATGTATTTTCACATTTTTATCAAGATATTATCCAGATAAAAAGAAATAAAATGAGAAAATGCATGTTGAAGTATTTAGCTACGAATTTACCTCCATTTTGTGCCTGAAAAGTCATGGCTTTAAGTTGTGAAAACAACCTCTCTACAAAGTAACTATAAGACTATGTACAAAAGAGACCCCCTCTCGACCCCTCGCCAAAGCAACAAAGCTGTGGCAGCAACAAGAATTGCTTGATTGATTGATGCAGAGTAGAGGTAAGTTTCATGATTAAATTTGGTATCTTTTTGCCTCTTTCTCATTCATTCCCATAATCAAACTACTCTCAAGATCCCTAGTGTTGCTAATCTAATGGCCTTATTAATGTAGATGGCCAGAGATTTAGAATTCATGCTTTGACCTTCTTATTATGAAATAATGTTGGTGTTTGTTAACTTTTTGAACTCGACCCCACCTCGACTCGTTTGAGTTTAGGTTTAGAATGGTGATTAGCTCAACTAAGATCTGATCTATTGTAAATTTTATTGTATACAAGACATATTTGGTATGTGGACATATATAATTTATTTATACTCGTGATAATAAAAAGAAATAACATAAATAAAAATGAAGTGAAGTTGGTGGTCTCCTTTTCCTTGTATGGGTTGTTAACGGGTCTCAATTTATTTTATTTAAGGTGAGTATCAAATTAAATTGTAAATATAAAATTTATTTAAAAATGAGTAAATTGATTGTACAAACTTTGAATTTTGATTATTTGTTTTAGAGATTTTTTGAATTTTAAAATTTATCCAATTAATTTTTAAAAATAGTCATTTCACCTATTTCGCTATTAAGAATGATAAGTAAATTGATGATGCATCCTCTAAATTTTGCATATTTTGTCTAGACAATCTCTAAATTTGGCATTTTGACTTGTAAATCTCCTTTCACTTTTAGTTTTCATTACATTTGTTCTAGGTATGTCAGGGACACTTATTTGGTAAAAAAAAATAAAGTTTAGAAGGTGTCAGGGGTATATAGACTTAAAGTTTAAAGAGTAAATAATCAATTTACTTAATATTATTAGTAATGGAAAAATGCCTTGATTAATTTTAAAATGTTAGCACCATAGATCCCAAGCCTGTGACTAAGATTTAATTTGGAGGCACACCAAGCCCGGATGAAATATTTTACTTAAAAGATTGGATCTCGACCCAAATAACTCTTTAGCGAGATTAATCTATGGACTCCAATTTGACTATCCACATGGCATGATTAGAGTCAATTATCAAGTCAGTATTTTGTTGTCTATTTGGCATAATCATGACTTCTCATCGCTCCATAACACACCTATATAAAGGCATGAATTTCAATAGTGAGACACTTCATTAAAAAACGTTACTTTACATGAATATTGCATTTTACTTTATCTTTTTTTTTTTAACTAATTTGATCATCAAATGACATATAAGGGGGTAGAACTCCACACTCCATTTGTAGGTCGAACAAGTCTCAAACAAGCTCAATGTTGAGTATAACTGAAAACATTTTGGGGTTGAAGAAAGCTAATCAAGAGTATTGTTTCAAACGGATTTAGTGGTGATAGACTTTAATCATCATTGAAGATAAAATAAAAATACTTGTGAAATAAGTGAATGAAAAGGAAGAGACTTAGATAAAAGGGCCAGAGAATGATAAAATAAAACTTTGTAAAAAAAGTTTTAGACATCAACAATAAATAGCATAGCATAGAGGTTTGGAATTCATATAATCAACACATATAATTAATTATAAAACATGTCATTATATATGTTATAATATTTTAAAAATTAAAAATTTTATTTATACCATTAAACAATGATAGTATTTGAAGTTGTAGCCCGATCTATGCTCGACATGAGAAAATTTTTAAAATGTCTTTTTCTGGTGATTTAAAATTTTATACCACATGAAATTTTAATGATTTTGTCTTGTTAAGCATTATCCATTTGGTCATAATATTATTATTCAATTCCATTTTTGACAAATGAAAAGGAATTCAAAATGTTACAAAATTATCAAAATATCCTTACACGATAATTTGAGCTAAATGACACAAGACAATACAAGATTTTGATAATTTTGTCACATCAAAAATTGCATAATTGTTCACAATATAGTTTTTGAATTATATTTTCTACAAATGAAAAGGAATTTAAAATGTCAAAATTATAAATTTAGATGTGACAATTTTTAAAATGCCTTTATATAGTGATTTCGAGTTAGAGATTAGTAGAAGTTTTGATGATTTTGTCTCATTAATAAGAACACATTCGATCGTAATATTATTGTTCTGGAAAGGAATCCAAAATGTCACAAAATTACCAAAATACTCTTATATGGTAATTTCAAACTGCACAAGGTGGGATAAGAGGGCCTTTGATAATTTTATCACATAAAAGACTTGACTTTGATAATTTTATCACATAAAAAATTACATATCTATTCACAATATGGTTTCTGAATTCTATTTTCTACAAACAAAAAAGAATTTATATTATTCAATTAAACAATGATACTAATTAAAGGTGTACCTCGATTTGCGCTAGACGTGATGAAATTTTAAAAATGCATTTTTATAGTGATTTTGAGTTTTATACCACAAAAAAGTTTAATAAATTTGTCTTATTAATAATTACACATTCGATCATAATATTATTGTTCAATCTTATTTTTATGAATAAAAAAGAATTCAAAACGTCACAAATTTATCAAAATATTCTTGTACAGTAATTTCGAGCTATACCAAACAAGACAAGACAAGGTTTTGATAATTTTATCACATCAAAAATTACATATTTGTTCACAATATGGTTTTTGAATTATATTTTTTACAAACGAAAAGAAATTTAAAATGTCAAGATATAATTTTTATTTATTATTTCATTGAACAATGATAGTGTTTGAAGGTGTAGCTCCATCTGTGCCAAAATTTTAAAAATGCCTATATATAGTGATTTTGAATTTTATATATCACAAAAAATTTTGATGATTTTATCTCATTAACAATTACACATTCGATCATAATATTAATTTAAAAATATTATAAAATTATCAAAATACCCTTATAGGCAATTTTGGACTACAAGACACAAGACAAAACGAGATTTTGATAATTTTATCACATAAAAAATTACATATTTTGGTCCTAATAAGGTTGTTGAATTCTAGAAGACGAATTCAAAAATGTCGTTTTTTTTCTTGGCGGAGGAACTTAAGGGGAACCTTCATTCTGCCAATCTGCAATATAGGATTGGGCATCTTCTCGTCCTCCGTCCACCCCATCATTGACTGAACAGCCTCCAAGTGTGAAGCGACAAAAGGTCCGGTTACGGTGGAAGTCCAACTCCGAGCTGGGGGCCCCACTCCCACGGGAAAGATTGGTGGCTGCTTCGGTTGGACTTGGACCCAACATTTTTCATCATCACCATCACCATCACCATCATCATCATCGTCGTCGCCGCTTTTGGTTATATATATATATATAGATATATAGATATGTATATGTATATTCTGAAAGTATATTAGGGTTTTTCGAGTGACTGATGGTTTGGAGATTTTGAGGGATTGGTGGAGGGAAAGGGGAATTGGAGTTGATGCGATAATGAATTCGAAGCCGCAGTTCTATCCGGCTCCGACCTATCGCCCGTTGGAGACCTTTTGGGACTCCGAAGACGACGCCCCTGGTCCTCGCTGCGGCCACACTCTCACCGCCGTCGCCGCCACCAAAACCCATGGCCCCCGCCTCATACTTTTCGGCGGCGCCACCGCCATCGAGGGAGGCTCCTCTTCCTCCTCCGTCCCCGGCATCAGTATGCTTCCTGCTGCTCTCTCTCTCTCTCTCTCTCTCTCTCTCTCTGTTGGGGTGTGTACGGGTAGGTACTGAATTTCTTTGTCAATTGTGTTCTAGGGCTAGCGGGCGTGACGAACTCTGTTCATTCTTATGATGTTCTCACCAGGAAATGGACCAGGTATGCCTTGTCGTACTTCAATTGCTACCTATTCTTTCTGGATTGTTCTGAATTAAGATTTGTTGTAGTAATAAACTTCGTTTTGGCATTGGAATTTAGACTCCGACCAGCTGGTGAGCCGCCTTCTCCTAGGGCTGCACATGCTGCTGCTGCAGTTGGAACTATGGTTGTATTTCAGGTGATTACTAAGTGGTTGAATTATGAGGAATGTAACCGAATGTTGATTTTATATCTTTTTCTATTTTGTTTGATTGATTTCCTGTATTGATTTTCTACCTCTAGGGTGGCATAGGTCCAGCTGGGCATTCGACAGATGATCTCTACGTGCTTGACTTGGCTAACGACAAATTCAAGTGGCACAGGTAAGCTGCTCGGGACAAGGGTTGAAATGTATCTTTCTTTTGTTTAGTTTTATTGGACCTTGATTTCGTTACTGTATGTGGGCGCCTGTAGAGTTGTAGTTCAAGGACAGGGTCCTGGGCCACGATATGGCCATGTGATGGACTTAGTTTCACAAAGGTACCTTGTTACGGTCAGTGGCAATGATGGTGAGTATTAGTAAATATGTTGCAATCTATTGCCAAGGAGGAATGTGTGTTTTATATCTTATTTAAACATGGGTCACAGTAATGTATTTTCTTCTATAGGAAAAAGAGTGCTCTATGATGCTTGGGCTCTGGATACTGCTCAGAAACCATATGCGTGGCAGAGGCTTAATCCAGAAGGTGATAGACCTTCTGCTAGAATGTGAGTGAAATTGCTTTATCACTGCATAGATGTATCAATTATTATCATTCATTTCTCACTGTACATATCTTTCTATCACTTCCCTTTTGATCCAATTTTCCTTTTCATGGTGGATCATCTATGTTTCATGGTCATTATGTTCAAGATGAATCATTTTATCTTCCCAGCCAGTAAAACCTGCGCGAAGAAACTTGAGGTGCCTGCCAATAGGATAACCTCAGACAACCCTCCACTTGTTAAGACTATACCAATTTGCTGGTGTATGCCACACGCCAATCTTAGAGGAGCTTTCATATAATTCCAACTTCTGCCAATCTAGGCAGAGGCAGTTACTCCCTGTTTTTCTTCACTTGATTTTGCTATCAATATCATCTTCCTTGTCTTTCTGGTGGATATTAGTTGTTTCTTATATTTTATGAGGTTGTAATCACGTACAGAATTCTCAAAAACTATGGTGTTAACAAAGTTAGGCTTTCAAAGGTTGTACATAATCTCTGAGCAGCTGCTGACTTTCTGTTTTTGATAGGTGATTGATGCATCTTATGTTGATACTTAACATAAGCCTTATAAATTGATATGCAACCTTTTTTGTACTATTTATGGTTGGAGTTTCACATCTCAGTGTAAAAGCATTGACTTTCTGCACTCTTTTAGCATGTTTCCAATTTTACATTATGTTTTGTAGGTACGCAACAGGTAGTGCCCGCTCTGATGGCATGTTTTTGCTGTGTGGTGGAAGAGACTCCTCAGGAGCAGTATGTTCTATTCTTCTTGTGAAGACTTATAAATTATTGGTCACTAATGAATATGACAATTAGCTTCTACCTAATTTGTTTGTACGCCTGCCCAAATTTAAAAAGTCCATTCTCTTCTTTGAAGTTGTTGTGCTGTGTCAAACACCGACACTTCTCTTAACACTTCCAAATGTGTGTCAGACTCAGACACTTGTCAAAACATGTCCAATTATTATTCTTTTTGCTACTAGACACTTTACAAACACTTGAGGGAGACCTGCTTCCATTCTGGGATATTGCAGGTCCACAACTTAAAACAAATTAGAACCACATTGCAATTTAGAAAAAGTTGAAATTAATTAAAATATAAGAAAATATAGAATATTTATTGGACAGCCTCCTTTACACATTTTATTTTTAAAAATTTTGAATTCTAAAAACATTTTATAAATCAAGCTTTCTAAAATATATGTAAGAAATTTTATCATACATTTCTTATTATATAGAATATACACATGAAGATGTACAATTCAACAGTAAATGTGTTCTTGCTGTGTTCTGTCCTGGTTTTTGAAATTTGAGTCTTGGTGTGTCCATGTGTCTCGTCTCTGTATCCATTCTTCTTAGGTTTCGAATGTACTTGGTGATATATTGCTTTATATGCAGAACAACAATATATCAAGTTTTAATCCCAATATGTGGGGTTGGCCACATGAATTCCAGCTGGTTAGTCATATATGCCTATGGCCTTTATCTTCTATAAGTCCCTTATTATACCTAAGAGTCTTCTAGCAAGTTTTTCCTGGTCTTCCATTAACTCTTTTGCTAAATACTTGTTCCCATAGTTGTTAAATCGAGATTCGAATTGAGAATCGAAATCTTTATTTTATGAATTGTGAATCGAGAATCGAATCAAATCGTAAGATTCGGTACACATTCTCAATTTCAACTATAAATAATATATATCCATAAAAAATAAATCATGTGCCCACCATGATCAATTCTTTTAAATATAAATAGATAAATAAACTTCTAAATATATTTGATAAGTTTAAAATTATAACAAAAGGTAAAAGTATATTCATGTTGCCTTTAAATTCAAATTGCACCAAACCATACCACTTTCAAAATAACAAGCTAGTAAAAAAAAAAAAAACCTACAACTATAAGGTTACTAATAAACTCCATTGTCCATAATCTTCACTAGTTATCAATCATCTTCATCTTCAAGTTCAAGAGCATCATCATCTTCATCATTTTCATCATCTTCTTTGTTTTCAAAGATAGCCAAATCGAATGAATATTTGAGTAATGCGCACATGCAGACGAAATCGCACGAATTGGATGAATCGTGTTATTCATGCGATTTATGATTGATTTGTCCGATTCATAGTTAATTCTAAGGGATTTTCGATTCACCCTATAAATTTGACTCAATTTTTATATGAATCGAGTCAAATCGTACGATTTGAATCATGAATCGTACGATTCTAAGGGATTTTAGATTCACCCTATAGATTCGACTTGATTTCTATATGAATCGAATCGAATCGTACGATTTGAATCGTGAATCGTAAGATTCTAACAACAGTGCTTGTTCCAAGCCATCCACTTATTATAGGAGCCTTAATTGGTCTTCTTCTCTCATGACCAAACTATTTTAATCGTGTCTTATGCATCTTATTTTCATTAAGAGCCATGCCGATCTTATTACAAATGATCTCATTTCTAATTTTGTAAATAATACAACCCCCCCCCCCCCAACCAAAAAAAAAAAAAAAGCACACGCACACAAATTAGGAAAATAGCCAAGCTTGTGGTCAGTAATGCATGATATTGAAATTATTATAGAACTTTCTTAAGGACCTTTCTTTCCTGAGCTGCTGTTAATGCCAATTCTTTTCTTTTTTTAAATTGTGTTTGGATCATACTGAAGCTTACCTGTTACAATAATTATTGACTACTGATTGGATGTGTGCATATACAGCCCCTAGCAGATGCTTATGGGCTGCTCATGCATAGAAATGGTCAATGGGAGTGGACTCTTGCACCTGGGGTGTCACCTTCACCAAGATATGAACATGCTGCAGTAAGTTTTAGCTCCACTGAAGGGTCATTAACCAATGAAATTTCAGTACTTAGTTAGCATTTTAGCTCGTGAGATTCCTGCCACAGTTGAGGATGTTTAGGTATCACATTAATGTGACCTGAAGTCTATCATTTTTAATAGGCTAATTTTTTAGAGCAACTGAATGTTAATGGGGCCTGCAGTTTTATAACTTTCCATTTTTTGTCATCTCTTCCTTATCACTGATCATGATATTTCTTATTATAGGTCTTTGTTGGTGCAAGATTGCACGTTACAGGAGGTGCTCTTCGAGGAGGACGAGCAGTTGAAGGTGAAGCAGCTATTGCAGGTGATTTGTATGTCCTCTCTGGTTTATTAGTTGGATTTTGTTTTTTCCCCGAATCCAATGAATAAGAGATAGTCAATCACTATGATACTTTTGTAGTATTGGACACTGCAGCTGGGGTTTGGTTGGATAGAAATGGATTGGTGACTTCCTCCCGGACAAACAAGGGACATACTGAACATGATCCAACCTTGGAGGTTATGCGTCGTTGTCGGCATGCAGCTGCATCAGTCGGGGTTCGGATATATATTTATGGTGGTCTCAAAGGAGGTAAAGACAATCAGTAAATGCAGAATTTAGATTGTCTTCTTTTTCTGATGACTTGAAGTACTTAGTATATTTCTTTGGTGGAGGCAACTGGTGCAATGACTTGTTAAAAAAGAAAAAAAGAGAGGAAGGAACAATACAATAACATGTGCTATCATTTCTATTCAACTAAAAGTTTTTCAAATGCTGCATAGGTTAGTTTTCATCATCTAGACCCTGACTATTATCTAAGGGTTTCCTTAGAAAAATTTCATCTGACAAAAATGATTGGATATTGAGCAAGGAGCGTTTGTGAGGGGTTTCAATGGATGATTATGCTAGAGATATTTGGAGGTTCTAACTTAATGATCCAATGGGAGAGGTATATGCACTGTTATATTGAAGGCTTTGGCTATTGAGTTTAAATAAAGTGGTGAGCAAATTAGTATCAGAGTTCAAAATGCTTTTGGGTGGGAATATGGATTTTCTATGCTATACATATGGTGAGTTAAAGTTTGAATTCTGGATTATGAGTAGGAACCAGCTATTTGTAACCTCAATGTTGGGAACCCTGTGATAGTGACTATGTTATATAGGGGAAAATAGAGATGTTGGTTTATCATTTTATGGCAATGGGCTTTCGGGTTTGGTTAACATTTCACCAGCAAGTTATTCCCATGATTGGGTTTATGTGGTGGGAATCATTTCTCTGTCCTGTTCACCTAAAGATTGCTTCTTCTTCTTCTTTTTTTTTTTTTTTTCAGGCATCAGTAATGGGAAGTTCTATCAGAGATAATTTGGTCCTAGTCATGGCACTTTTTTTTAGTAGTAATGTAAGATATAACAGGGTGCAATTAACCATTTCCTCATTAATGATCTCGCCACTATAGAGTTATGGACGGTTATTAACCACACGGGTTATTTAGAATTATTGCCATGTCACCATGTCAACTAAGTTATGGAACACAACTATATCAATTATCTTCATTCACCACCATCTCATGAAATTTCTCCATGTGAAGATGGTGTTCAAACTTCATTTCATCATTACTCCGCCAGGGGATATTATCCACTGCCGGTCCCAAGCCCGGATAAAGGAGGAGGGTTGCGTTAGATAGCCGACAACCAGCGTAAAACCTAGTCGGATCTAAATATGAATTCTAGACAAACTATCTGTTGGGATGTAACCCACATAGAAGTCTAGAATTCATGTAGCCAACCCCACATAGTGGGATAACGGCTGGATACGTCGTTGTTGTTGATGTGAAAGAGGAGAGATGGTGAGAAGGTTGTACATTGTCCTACTTAGGAAACTGTTTATGCTTAAAGATTGTTAAAATCTTAAGCTGTTAGGAATGAATCCACCCTAAATTGGATATTTAGCCACTTGCCTTGTATTGAAAACCTTAGGTCTGCGTATCTGTTCCTTTTCATCTATGCTGGCTTGTCTCTCATGCAGCACTTCTTGTTTGCTCCTGCAGAGATGCTGTTTGATGATTTCCTGGTTGCAGAAAATTCACCTTTTCAATCTGATGCTAATTCTCCTATAATAAATCCTGTGGGGGCCTCACCTTTGTCAAGTCCCAGATTAAACCATTCGAATTTAAGTTTTAGCCCAACACCAACAGATGGGAGATCTGAGACGTCTTCACCCGGTGACATAAGGTTTTTTATTTTGATAGGCTGCTTACTTTCATTGTGAATTTATAGCTCTTTATACTTTTGTGATAATTCTCTACTTTCGCCAGCCCTGGCAGGAACTCTATGGAGAAACTTACCGAGGCTTCTGCTGCTGAGGCTGAGGTTGCTACTGCTGTCTGGCAGGCTGTGCAGGCAGCATCAGGTACTCGTGCAGAGGAAACATCTGTGTCAGATGATAACTCACAAGCTGCAGAGACCACTTCAGATGGTAGTGACACTGAGGCAGATGTTCGCCTTCACCCAAGAGCTGTGTGTACTCTGCAATTCCATCTTTTATGTGAAGGTTTGATCATGATAAAGTTCCAACAACATGGTTTCTCTAATTACAGGTTGTTGTTGCTAAAGAGGCTGTAGGGAATCTGGGTTTGATGGTGAGGCAGTTGTCTTTGGATCAATTTGAAAATGAGAGTAGGCGAATGGTTCCTTTGCAAAATGACCTGCCATATTCTACCAAAAAGATTACCAGGCAGAAGTCTCCTGAAGGCTTGTCTAAGAAGGCAAGTATTACCAAATATTAAGTGGTCTCTTTGTATGTATGTTGGCCTTCTTAGGAAAAATTTGCTTGTTCCTATAAGATTTTCAAATCCTTTGTTTCTTGCAGATTATTTCTACTTTGCTCAGGCCTCGGAACTGGAGAGCTCCTGTTAATAGGAGGTTTTTTCTAGATACTTATGAAGTGGGCGAGCTTTGCTATGCTGCTGAACAGATCTTTATGCAGGAGCCCACAGTTCTTCAATTGAAAGCTCCTATCAAAGTGTTTGGTGATCTTCATGGACAGTTTGGAGATTTAATGCGTCTATTTGATGAATATGGATTTCCCTCCACTGCAGGAGACATAACGTAAGTCATGTATCAGGCTTTTCACGTCTTCATAATTGTAGCACTCCATTCATTAGAATACAAGCGAAGGCGAAGGCAATTCTAGGGATTAGGGTGATCTGTCATAGTTTTATGAGCTACGATAGCTGTCAAAGGCATCCAGGCACACAGATATGCGCCTCAACAGTTGGGAGACATTCAGGCAAAGCACCATCCATTAAGTGCCTGTCTAGGCCTACTGGCACATGCCTCACATGTAGATGCAAGGTGTTTTTGGTGCAGTTTTTCTAATTTTATTAACTGTTAGATTTCTTTTTTTTTTCTTTTTCATTTTTTCTTTTTTCAAACACTAATTCTTGGCCATTGATATCCCACCGTATTTTAGGATAATTAAATGGGACTACTCCCACCCAACCAAAAAAAAAAAAAAAACCTACAAACAAACTTATGATATCTCCTATCACGGCTACTTTTTGTCCTTTACAGTGGTAGTCAGCGTCTCCTTGGTCCTTTCAGTTATGATATTTTTTGTAGCATGCCTATATATTTTTTCTTGGTCTTCCTACACTTCTTTGCTATAAACTTCTTCCATTGCATCCACTCTTCTCATGAAAGCATCAATTGATATTTTTTTTGCAATGTTGAAATCATCTTAATTGTGTCTCACCTATCTGACCCTGAATAGGTGCCACTTCAACTTTATTAATTATTATATATAACTTTATTTCTAGTTCTGTCATTTTTTGTATGGCCACACATGTACTTTAACATCCTCATTTTATGTTCATAATTTGCACATATTGGTGCTTTAGTTGTGCTATACAACAGATCTAGTCCTATAGTTGTTCAATAAGACTCTCCTTTTCGCATTAAAGGGATTTTATAGTCACTTAAAACATTGAAAGCACTTCTCCATTTTAATCATCATGCTTCACTCCACTAGAAGAGTTACTTTTCCTGGTTCGAATTATTTGAGTAATTTCATTCCACAATAGATTTGTCTTGCCTTTTACAATGTATTCTTTTTCACCCCATACTTTTTCAAATTAACTTGTTTTTTGGCTTTTAATCCTTGGGCGTTGCTTCTTTTCATCCTTTTTTTTCCCTTTATTTTTTTGATGTAGATGTCAAGAACAATAAATCTATATATTGGGTAGTTAGGAACTCTCTTTGATTAACTTTACAATTCTTACAAAACAAGTGATTCTTCTACCTTGTAAGAAACAAGTTTAGTCAAATAGTTGATAGTTTTTTTTTTTTAATTCTTGTTAGAGTATAAGTCACTTCTGTATGTAATCAAATATTTATCCTGTTTCTTGAAAATGGTATTACATATTGTTCTGGCACCATATTGGGTGCCCTATTGCTAGCGATAACTTCTTTTCATTATATTAAAGCCAAATGTCAAGTTTGGTAAACCATTTTTCTAGAATTGTTTCACAGCCATCTTTTCTCTATGCTTCAGGTATATTGACTATTTGTTTCTTGGTGATTATGTTGATCGAGGACAGCACAGCTTGGAAACCATTACATTGCTCCTTGCACTAAAGGCAAGTTTCTGTGTTAACCATTTGAGTTTTTTGCTTTATATCGCTTGCTTGGTAACTTTCTGTCCCTTGTGATGATTTTCAGATTGAGTATCCTGAGAATGTATTTGTGATTCGTGGGAACCATGAGGCTGCAGATATAAATGCACTTTTTGGTTTTCGAATTGAATGCATTGAGAGAATGGTATGGATAATTGTGCACATACTTTTTTGCTAGAAAAGTTCTGAGGGTAAGGTACTGATAACAGATGTTTATATAGGGAGAGAATGATGGGATCTGGGCATGGACACGATTCAATCAACTTTTTAACCATCTTCCACTCGCTGCACTCATTGAGAAGAAAATAATCTGTATGCATGGTGGCATTGGGAGATCAATACATTCAGTAGAACAGATAGAGAAACTTGAAAGACCAATAACGATGGATGCTGGTTCTATAATTCTAATGGACCTTCTGTGGTATGTTGTGTCTCATTTGTATTTTCAGTCTCCACCCTATATCATCTAGAACTTATGTTAACGTTATTCATGTTATATACAGGTCTGATCCAACAGAAAATGATAGTGTAGAGGGTTTGCGACCAAATGCTAGAGGGCCTGGTCTGGTTACTTTTGGGGTATGCATCCTGCTTCACATTTTTCTGTGATTCATCTTCCTGTTCTCAACTCCTGCATTTCTTATGCACCAACACATAATGCTATTCTTTTGGCTAAATGTTCTCTGTTCTAGGATTTATCTTCCCGTTTCTCAACTGTTGCTGTGCTTCTCAACTCTTGCATTTCTTATGCACCCAACATATAATGACTGCCCATGGTCATGAGGGTAGTGAGATTCGTATGATTTGGTAGCTATGCAGTCCCAACTTGATCAAGTTGAATCATGTGCATAGCCTTTGCATTGGTTTCAGGACTTGGGTTAGATCATGCTGTGTCCCAAACAACTTATGGAACATATTTTTACATGCCTGTGCTAGCAGTGGCATTTACAGTGCTGCTAAACAGAAATTAGATTGAATGAGAAATCAGTAACAGTGGGTCTCTTTTTTTTGGGTGACTTATTTCCATTAAAGGATTTCCTTTCATGTCTAAACATTTCAACTAGAATAGTAGAAAGGCATAAAGCAATTAGGAAACAGATTTTTGTTCTGTTTTTTCCCTTTTTCTTTTTTTTTTTGGTATTTTATTTTATGTTTTTTGTGAACGCCCACAAAATGTTTTGGATTTAGGAAGCAAACTTGATACTTGTAGATTGAAGTTAAATTTTTTAAACTGGATATTTTTCTAGATTTATTTGTTTGGAAGCGTTAGTTTTTGATGGGTGGGTCATACTTTTTGCTGCACTCTCTGGGTTACTGTTGCCACGTAGTTCTTTGGATTAAATAATTTGTGCACAGGTAGATCCTAGTTGCCAATGATGTGGGTGTAAACTGATCTTGTACATTAAATTAAGAGAGCTATATCATGTCATGACAAATTGTCACTGCTTGCAGCCTGATCGTGTCACAGATTTCTGCAAGAGAAACAAACTACAACTAATTATAAGAGCCCATGAATGCGTTATGGATGGGTTTGAACGATTTGCTCAGGGGCAGTTAATAACCCTCTTTTCTGCTACAAATTATTGTGGTAAGCATCGCCTACTTTTGTGCTCTCCCCTCTCTCTGCCTTTACTAAAGACCTTGCAGCAGCTTAGTTGAGCAAATGCATACAGGGACGGCCAATAATGCTGGGGCCCTACTGGTGGTTGGCAGAGGATTGGTCATCGTTCCAAAGTTGATTCATCCCTTGCCACCTCCCCTTCAGTCCCCGGAGACATCTCCAGATCGCATCACAGATGATGCCTGGATGCAGGTACGATTCTTTAAGAAACCTCAACCATCCTTGTTGCACACTGATAAGCTTTGTCAATGAACAAGAGACTCTTTTTCTGGGTGAGAGCCAGACTCGCACACTGAAAACGTTGGTTTGTCCTACAGGAGCTTAACATCCAAAGGCCCCCAACTCCCACCCGAGGTCGCCCACAGCCCAACCTTGATCGAAACTCACTCGCATATATCTAAGTTTCATATTAAATTGTCTGTGGGTTTGCTACGCGAAACCGGGTTCGATCCAGGCCTAGCCAAGTTTTTGCTTCAATTGACAAAGGAAGCGTCAGGGACCCCCCGAGTGCAGAGGAGGAGGAGGAGCATCACATCTCAGGTTGTTTGTATATTCATATATACCCCAAGTTTCTCCATTAGAGGGGGTTTCTTTGTCTCTGTATAGACCACAAACAAAACATAACTTTGAGAAGGGGTAGAGCTATACACACACACACACACATATATATATATTTATGGGTGGTAACAGGTGCGTGGTGACTGCTCTGCTCTTCCCCAGATCGGTTTCCTTTAGTATTTTTTATACAGTTGATGGAGTTGAAGCAGGCGAAGCCGTGTGGCTAAAAGGGGTCCCCCGGGTGACGTTTTTCACGGCTTTTTTGTGGGGAAATTAGTTGGTCACTTAGATTTTGTGTATTTGTATTTGTACTGTAAATGTATATTATTATGTTTGTAACTCAATTGTTTTCTTCAAGTGATTATTATTTAACATAGTTTGTTGGAAACATGTGTTTTCTTCTTTTCTGTCTCCCTCCCACTCTCCTCCCTCTTTGGTGGTGGAGGGTGGAGGCTGGTCGGAAGGAGAAAAGAATTTTTTTATAAAAAAAATATTACTGTTTATAAAAATAAATTATTAAACTAAACTCGTTAAAGAAGCATCGGATCAATTAAGGTTTCTTGGAGATGTAGAACACTCGGTAATAATTTGTGATAATATTATTTGACTATTAGTTTTTGACACTTGTGAAATTATAAATACTTTTTAAAGAATTAATAATAATTTTTATAAATTATCACTTATTTTGTAAAAATTATAAACACCGAGGGGTTTGAGTCATTACTTGTCAAAAATTTTAGTGGCTTTCAATCAATGAGAATGTCATTATAGTGTTATTTAAACACTTAATTTTGATACTTAAGATAATATTTTATATTAATATGACATAATATAATTTATTTATACTTAAATATTATTTAAAATGTTAAATTTAAAGGTTTAAATAACATTTTTATTTATAATATTTAAAAGTATTTAAGTAATTAGTGTAATTTACTTTTTAAAAAAATAAAATATGGGTTATGTGCATAGAAATTTGTAATTCCTTGATCCGAGGGGAAAGTAAAATATGACCCGGCCCGAATTGGGCCCGCGCCCATGTAGCGGAGGTTCGTGTTATTGTTGAATCCTCTCCCCAAAAACCCTACAAAACCCTAATCAATAAAGAGGGAAAGGCGAAGGCACGGCAGCTCCAGAAGCTCCTTCAATGGCGGAAGACCAGCAGCCGACCGTAGGCAGAGCCTTCCCTGTTAAACCAAAGCTCAAACCCCCATCGAAGAAATCCAGTTCAACTCCAGAAGAATCCAAGTACTGGAAATCCTTCAAACCCCACCCCACACAAGCTCTAATCTCCTCCATTACCTCTCTCTCTTTCTCCCCCTCCTCTCCTCACGACTTCGCTGCCACCCACTCCGCCACCGTCACCATCTTCTCCTCCCAGACCCTCGAGCCCAAGTCCACCATCTCCGCCTTCTCCGACACCGCCACCTCCGCCACCTTCCGCTCCGACGGCCGCCTCCTTGCCGCTGGCTCTTACTCGGGTGTGGTCCAGGTCTTCGACGTCAAGTCCCGCACCTCCCTCCGTCACCTCCGCGGACACTCCCGCCCCGTCCACCTTGTCCGCTACCCCCGTCACGACAAGCTCCACCTCTTCTCCGGCGCTGATGAAGCTGTCGTCAAGTATTGGGACGTCGTGTCCGGAACAAGCTACCTTGAACTTCTTGGTCACAAAGATTACGTTCGCTGTGGCGATGGTTCGCCGGCGAGGGACGACATGTTTGTTACTGGATCATACGATCATTCAATTAGGGTTTGGGATGTTAGGGTTTCGAGTGGTAGCTCAGTGATGGAGCTTAACCATGGAAAGCCCGTAGAGGACGTAGTTTTCTTGCCGTCCGGAGGGTTAATTGCAACGGCTGGCGCGAGTTCTGTGAAGATTTGGGATGTGATTGGTGGCGGGAAGTTACTGTATTCAATGGAGAGTCACAACAAGACGGTGACTTCGATTTGCGTCGGGAAGATCGGCAAGGACAGTGGCGAGGAGGCTCAGCAGTATCGCATTTTAAGTGTTTCTTTGGATGGGT
Source organism: Diospyros kaki (assembly GCA_036245055.1). Taxonomy (NCBI): domain Eukaryota; kingdom Viridiplantae; phylum Streptophyta; class Magnoliopsida; order Ericales; family Ebenaceae; genus Diospyros; species Diospyros kaki. The sequence goes on along the minus strand of BSEG01000002.1, from coordinate 1,580,962 downwards.
ATATGAAAGTTTTCGATTATGCAAAGTTCAAAATTACTCATTCCATGCGGTTTCCTTCCCCGCTTTTATCGGTTGGATTCTCTCCTGATTGCTCCACGAGAGTTATCGGTACTTCAAATGGGATTATATATGCTGGAAGAAGGAAAATGAAGGAGAATGTTGGATTGGGGCCGAGGGACCCTGGAGTATTGGGTCCTATTCGGGAGCCTCCAAAACGGGTCTTGAGGCCCTCGTATTTTAGATACTTTCATCGAGGCCAAAATGAAAAGCCTTCGGAGGGGGATTTCTTGATAATGAGGCCAAAGAAGGTGAAATTGGCCGAGCATGACAAGCTGTTGAAGAAGTTTAGGCATAAGGAAGCTTTGGTCTCTGCATTAAGAGGCAAGAATCCAGAGAGTGTGGTGGCTGTTATGGAGGAATTGGTGGCAAGGAAGAAGTTGTTGAGATGTGTTTCGAATTTAGAGACAGAGGAACTTGGTTTGTTGTTGGGATTTTTGGAGAGGTACTCGACAATGCCAAGATATGCAGGCTTGTTGATGAGGTTGGCTCCGAAAGTTCTTGAAATGCGAGCTGAAGATGTTAGGAATTCTGATTTCTTAAAGAGCCATATTAGAAACCTGAAGAGATCGGTTGAAGAGGAGATAAGGATACAACAGTCATTGCAGGAGATACAGGGCATAATTTCTCCCTTACTGAGGATTGCTGGGAGAAGATAGATGAGAAGAGTTTCCTGATGCTTGATGGTATTCTTCTTCCTTTTTTCTCTTGAAAAAAGAAAATCTCCTTGGGTATTTTCAAGATAGGATGTGCTATGCAGTTTTGTTTTGTCAGGATCTAATGTCTCTTTGTGTAATTTTTGTAGTCTGCTGCCAAGTTAAGGCCACTGCACGCCTTATTTTTGTTTATTCTAATTTAGATTCTATTCCCTAAATAACAAACATTTGCAGAGTGGATTTCTTATTTCTGTTGTCTTTTATCTACATATGCATCTTTTATGATTGAAATCCTATGTTTAGGCTATTGATTGAGATAAATAAGTAGAGATTGGGAGTCATTTATGTAACATGTTCTTGTTGGTCTAGCTTCCAAGAGCCTCCAATAGATTGCTGGTGATACTCTGGGGTTTCCAGGGCGGACAGATTAGTGTATTTAGTATCCTCTCCTCCAACAAACATATATCCTGGCTAAGCAGAATTTGCATTTCCCCAGTTAAATGCACTCTAGAATGACAGTCAACTGAAGGAAAACAACAAATTACTTTCAGGAAGCAAATAACAGGAACACTAGAGCGTAGGTTGCTAGCAAATGTAGGCTCGGGATGAAAGTAGGCCCAAAACCGTTTATGTGGGTTGCTAACTTATGACAGTTATGCCATTTGTTTGGGTTGCTAATTTATGATAGTTATGCCATTTTATGTGGGGTTGCATAGTTGTCAAAGGCGTAAGGCGTACTGAGACGCAAATTAGTGCTTGGGGCCAAGGTCCAAGGCGAAGTGCAAGCCTCAGGCTCATGAGACGCACATTTATTCAAAATACTTATGCTTATAAAATATATATATATATGCTATTCTTTTCAATATGTATAAGGAGGTAGATGCAAACTCATGAAGTCATAACAACTAACCAATCCTATAATAATAACTAATATTATTGTAAAAAAAATACTTAGTTTCTTTTGCATTTAGTTTCTTCTAACTGCAGAAGAGATTAGAGGAAAGAAAAAATGATAGCAAAACACACTGCAAAAAAAAAAAAAAAATTACAAGAATACAATTAGTTTCTTCTAATTTATTTTGCAATTAGAGGAACTAAAAAAAATTACAGTAGAACACATGGCACAAAAGTTAGAAAAATTATTAGTTTCTTTTAAATTGTAAAAGAAATTTTAAGAGGGAGAAAAAAATCAGTAAACATTTTTTTCTTATCAGTTAGTTTCTTCTAAATTGTAATAGAAATTAGAAGAAAGAAAAAAAAAATTAGAGTAGAATACAGCGAAAAACAATTAACATAGAATTAGTTTCTTTTAAATTACAAAAGAAATTAGAAAAAGAAATAAAAATGAAGTAGAATGCAGACTTGAGCAGTTCTCTAGCTAGTAAAGATCACTGCCAAAGGATCTCAGTAAGTGGAAGATACAGCAGATCTTTGACTTACACTGCTAGGTGTTATGTGCCCAAAAGTTATAAGGGCTATGGGGGTAATACTGATAGTTTGTTTTAGAGGACCTATATGTAATAACTCTGAAGTGGGCAGTTACATTGATTGTTTAGTTCCGGCAGAGGGCTATATATAAAGCCCTGCTCGCTCAGAAGGGGATATCGAATTACAGAAATTCAATTCCCGCCTCTCTCTCTCTCGATTCTTCTATATCCTCCCTCTCTGTTCTCAAGTTTCCATCCTAATCCCCTCTAATTGACCATTTTGGAAGAGAAGACTCTGTCAGGATCTAAACCTGACACTAGGTTTGTCTCTCATCAATATACAAGAATATACAATCAAATCAACAAGAAATAAGATTTAAGATGACAAATGGACAAGTAATAGAATTTTAACACAGTTATTTACAGAAGGAATGTGCCTCATGCACCTAGGTCCTAGGCAACGCCTCAAAAGCACATGGCACTGCACCTCAGCGGTGATGAGGCGCACAGAGCTGCGCGTCTGTGCTACTCGCACCTTTGACAACTATGTGGGTTTATGTGGAAGAGATATATTATGAATACATTGACATATATTGGATGAGTTGTGGAGTGCGGCCACCGTTGATGATGGCGTACTTTGTGACAACATTGATTCTAAATGAATCCAGGACCACACTTGGCGAATTATTTTCAGAAATTATTTTAGAGCGATTTGTCTTTCTTGTTAGAATATGAAAGACATTCAGTAGAGAGGATTAGAGAATATGAACAGAGTAGATAACAGATATGTACACGGGTTTAAGAGGACTGCCTGCCTGTAAATATATTTGCAGCGCTGGTAATGGTGCGGTGAGCCCCATCTATGTAAGCTTCATGCTAGAATGAGGGCAGTGTGCTCTGGTTCAACCTCTCTTACTAACAGGTACAGATGAAGTCCTCTCGCCATCTTCCGATCACCCACCATCTAACATCTAATCTACTACTGTTGAGTACACGTGTTGTGAGAGGTCTACTCTAAACTTTACATATATATATATATATATACTACAAACCCACTGGAGCATAGGGGTGTGCAGAAGTTCGGATAAACCGAACTAATCAACTCGAACCGACCAATTTGGTCAGTTCGGTTTGATTTTCTTAAAGAAATTATTTAGTTCGGTTATTTCGGTTCGATTTTTTTTATAAAACGGTTCGGTTCGGTTTAAGATTTTGTAAATTTTCGGTCAGTTCGGTTAACCGAACTAACCGTGACTTGAGCCCCCCCTAACCGTGAACCGTGCCCCCCCACTTGAGCCCCCCCTAACCGCGAATCGTGCCCTCCCCCCCCAAACACGGAATCCCCTACCCGACCGACCCTCATGCTCTCCCCCCTTCTCTCTCTCTCTCTCTTCCCCCACCCTCCGACCCTCGCCTGCGGGCAGCGAGTTCGGGCCACACCCAACTCAATCGACACTGCTCTCCTCCCAAATTGAAGAAATACGCGATTCACCCGGCAGCGTATTTCTTCTGATTCACCCGACCAAATCGAAGACTCAAAGGTACGCGATTCACCCACACCCGACCGAATCGAAGACTCAAAGGTACGCGATTCACCCACACCCGACCGAATCAAAGACTCAAAGGTACGCGATTCACCCACACCCGACTGAATCGAACCCTAACCCTCACCCCACCATCCCTCGCCTTCGCTTCTTCTTTTCCTTGTTCTTGGACGATCGACAAGGGCTATTCCAAGATCTGAGCCATGGCGACGGTGCTAGCAGTGGCGGCTGTCAAAGTGGTGGAGGGGCAATCGACAACAGCGACGTGCGCTTCAAAGCTCGTCAACCAGACTCTTTTTCTTCCCAAGCGCTTCGAAGCTCGTCAACTCTTGCGTCAAAGACTCAAAGGTACGCGTATTTCTCCTGATTCAGTGATTCTTGTTCACTTGTTCTGAAAAATTCCGATTGGAAAACTCTCTGGCTATTTTTGATTCTTGCTCATTTGTTGTTTTGGAAATTCTGATTGGGGACTTGGAATATCATTTTGGTTTTGGTTTCATGTTTGGCTATTGTCGGTTCGGTTGTCGGTTCGGTTATTGCATTTTATTTTTCGGTTATTTCGGTTTCGGTTAGTTCGGTTATACTAGGATTATCGGTCGGTTCGGTTCGGTTATTAGGGGCAATTCGGTTCGGTTCGGTTAGGAATTTTTGGGCGGTTCGATTTGGTTATAACCGATTGCACACCCCTACTGGAGCATAGCTAATAAACCCTCAAAGGTCAAATGTGCTAGATCTAATTCTTTCTTTAAGGTCCTGCCACTAGGATCAAGATTAATCAACTTTCTAGCTATGTTGGGAACATTGAATCATTCATATGGGTAAAGTTTAGTAACAAAATAGTTACATTAACCGTGTATGGCATAGTTAAAAAGTTATCGAGTACGATGTGGGTGTTAGAGAATACAATAATACATCAAGGTTTTGTCTTATTACGTAAAATTTTAAATCGTCATTTATTTTTATCTATGATTGTTTTTTGAAATCTTTGTAACTCATCGTGTCATTTTAAAAGTTTTTTTACTAAGTTTTTTTAATTTTTCTCTCTTTTGTTTAGGACTTTTCCATATAGATTTTGTCAACACATTTAGAATAGCATGGTATAACTAGCAATTTTATTTTATTTTATTTTTTTGTTAACTTGTCTTGCAAAATAGATCTTAGTCTAATTGCTGAACAATGCTTAATTTGAATCTTCACATGCTCAACTGCTCAATATATATATATATATAAAACAAACTATATATGTCACAAAGTTGACAAAGTTTTGATGGAGTTGAAAAGAAGCTTAACCAACGCAAATAGAAGCTATATGTCATAAGTTAATTTAACAAGCATGGAAGCCTATTGAAACTTGCCATGTCATTTTTCGAGTTTGGCAGCCATTCTTTCACTTATTACTGAGTCAAAACTTGTTCGGCTTCTCGAACCATTGAATCGACTCCTTTCTTTCTTTCAACCCTCACCGCTCCTCCTTATCTTAATCCTCAAATTCTTCTTTTTAAGCCTCACTTCAAAGGGAGCATGTAATACAGTGAATTACAAATATCATTACATTAACTATATATATATTTTTCATAATTTTGAACTGTTCCATTTTTTGTTCCCATCATATAATTATTAATAAATTATATCATTTAGGATAAATTTTATCTGTAAATAATAATAATAATAATAATATATAAACAAGATATTGTACTAAAATATTTATAGAGAATGATATTCTTTAATAATAATACTAAAATGATTCATATTCAATTATATGAAAATTAAATTATGATTCATAGTGAGGTCCATCTCCCACTATTCTTGGGGCGCAAGTTATGACATTTGGATTATCAGAAAACAAAAAAAAAATTATATTCATGAAAATGGTGGCTTCAAAAATATTGCCAGCCAAATTGGTTTTTGAGAACACTTTGCAATAAAAATGTTAAAGACAAATCACCAACAAGAGAAATATTTTTCAAACCCTAATATTATGTAACTGATCATACATTGACAAGAAAACATCATAATTATATATAGCATTAATTACCCCTGTCATTTTGTTTTTGTTAAAATAAAAAAATTACAAAAAATTCTCATTGACAAGAACAATCAGTTTTACTACGTATAATATTCACAATTGAAAATAATAATTACCTATATACATACATATATATATATATATAGAGAGAGAGAGAGAGAGAGAGAGAGAGAGAGAGAGAGTCAAGAAGCAAGGCATGCTTCCCAGAAAAGCTTGCTTCTTTCCATCTCATCCATCAAGTGCATGTCCATGGTTGAATCCCTGCTGGCTTTCTTCTGTTGCCTACCAGTGCTGCTCACTTCTTCTTCTTCTTCTTCTTCTTCTTCTTCTTCTTCTTCAGTCCAATCTTGATCAAGTACAACTTCACCCTTATCATCATCATCATCATCATCGTAATATCCATGGTGATCATCTGCATGAATGCTTCCACCAGAATAGGAGTAGTCACAGCTGCATGAATGAGCATCATCATCATCATCTGCTAAATAATCCATGGCGGCCATATTCAGCTCTGAATCTCCTGTTGCCTCCCAGAGCATGAAAGAAGACACATCAACTCCGCCCTGCTTCTCTTCCATTATTCTCTTTCACAAGGAGAGACCCAATTATATGATCAACACACGAACATATATATATATATATATAAACTTGCAATGGATATGCATAATTTTATGTGGGCCATATATCAGCTTTATGAATAATATGGGCGGTGTAGTGTATTTATTTATATATATATATATATATCATATAATATGATGATTAATAGGAAGTGACGTGGGGGCTGCCTTTGTTTGACACTTTGAAAACGTTGGACCCGCAAATCGTCGTCCGCAGCCTACACGTGTACTTTTTTACCCGGTTAAGCCCCAAAATGCTAATCTGTACCACTGTACCTTTAGCTGTGTAACACTTTCTAGTGAAATTTATATATTAAATATATAATATATTAACAGATAAATATCACAATTAGGGAGTGTTTAAATAATATTTTTATTTTAAAAATTATTAAAAGAAAAAAATAGACCTTCTAGAAAGAAAGAAAGAAAGGACGAAGGAGCAAATCATTTAATCACGTGTTCAATTACTTTGCACGGCCAGCCTTTTGCAAGTTTCTAGAGGAAAGGGAGAGGTCGCTTAGTTGGCTTCTTTTTACTTCACTTTCTTTTGCACGGCCGGCCTTTTGCATGTTTTTCTAGAGGAAAGGGAAAGGAATAAGCCTAAGCCTAATTTGATTAGGTTTCCTCTCTTAAAGCTGCATTGCATTTTAGGGTGGTGGGATTATATAGACTTGTAGATAAAATTAGAAAAAAAAATGCAAAATGAAGTCAAAAAGGAAAGGAAGTTCTATCTTGGCCCAAACATGAAAGAGGAGAATAAGGTTTTTTTTTAAATTCAACCCCAATTCAAATCGTTAATTAGAGCTCTTCATCAACTTATCTAAATTAACTCTTATCATCACAATCTTGGAGTTATTTAGTGTTGGTTTGAGTTTCATTGACGATGACATATGAAAAATATTTTTTTATTAGATTCTTATAGGTTATGCCCATCAAGATGCAGGGTGAGATCTGTGTAGTCATATGTGGTTAATACAATATTTTGCCCATCATATTATGTGGTAGAGTTTGTGCCAACATTACGTATCCTTTGTGGTTACTAGGACTCCATCAATTACTTAGTGAAATTTTGCCTAATTCATGCAAATAAAATGATTTGCATTTATGAAAATTAGTTAAATTAAATATATAGATACTATGTTAAAAAAAATAAAAAAATAGTCATTTACAAAATTATTATTATTAATATTCTATTAATAAGACCAAAATTGTAATATCCTGAATTTTTTTTATGTACTATATTATGCATCACCTAAAATGATTTAACTTAGATAAAATGAATTGACAATAAAGCTCACGTGTCACCATTTTTAAGTGTACAATAAATAAATTTAATGATGAAAGAGAACATTATAACTCTTTATCACTAGATTATATCACCCAAATTCATTTCTTAAAGCCCCAATATACTAAATAGTGTATCAAATTTTTATCTGTCAACTACATAAATTTATTTTATTTCATATAACAAATATAGACGTCACAAATGCTAATTTTCATGTAAAATGATGGTTAACTCATAATAAGTATATTGTTAGTACTCTACGCTATTATTTGGAAAATGAACAGGTGTCTTTGCCTCAAATGATACCATTCACACACATGTACCAATCCAATACTTAGGGAGGTTCTATGAATTGATTGTGTATACTTTGGTTGAGCTCTTCTTAAGTTCTTTTAGATGAGTAATCAGGTATTAACATTACGAATATAATTATTCATATCAAAAGTCTTCAAATACGTAGAAAAATTTTCCTATAGGTGTTCAAGAGTTAGCATCTAAATGGACATTTTTGTTTTTGTAGGCTTTCTCTGTCAGTTGTATATAGTTATACATAGGTTATTTCTCAATCTATAATGATTTTGGATCGAAAACAAATTATATCAAACCATCAACCACACAAACAAACACAAAAATTTAATATGAAAAACCCAAATAAGAAAAAATCACCAACAGAAAAAACAAAATATCACTATAATAATTTAAAAGTATTGAGTATCTATTTATAAACTTAAAATTTATTTGTAGATGTACAAAAGAAATTACATCCTAATTAAAAGATAAGTCAATAAAATAAGTATTCAAATGAGATAAATCTCAATCACAATCAAATTTGAAGTCTTATATATGGCCAAATTAAAAGTTTCAATCTCAGATGAATTTAAATTTTTGGTCACAAATGTTATCTCAGTTTAAAATTGTAGATGCATTTTAATTTCTCATAATGAAATTTTTATTTACAAAAAAAAAAAATATTTCATCAATTAAATTACACAATATAGTAAATTCCCACAATTATTTGACCTACCAAGGCAAGGCACCTACCTGCCCCTGTTTTAGGTTTCGTACCAAATTTGAGTTCCCAATCCTTGCAGCTGCCGACTTCATCCAAAACCAAATCCCCGTTAACTTGATGGCTCCCTTATTATTATACCTTATATTATACCCACAAATAACCCATACAAATTAGCATACTATATATAATAGTTTTATATAAATTTCAATTTACTTACTTATTATTATGAACTACTGCTAATTTTAAATAAAATAATTATAAATTTTATATCAATTTATAAAAAATTATTTATTAAACTTTGTTATTATCTAGATACAATAATGAATTTGTTTGAATGAAAACGTCATTATCAAGTCACATGAATATCCAAAAATAAGAAAATAATCAGAGGGCGGAGGAAGTTCTCGTGCAAGCACTCTGATACTTAAGTCAAATACTGAATATGATGAAAGAAATTGTATTAAAATTGTATTTAATATAGTTTTTATTATCTTTAGTGTCTGATTTAAGTATCAGAGTGTTTACGCAAAGACTTTCCTACGTATTCTGATTATTTTCTTATTTTTGTAGATTTGTACAGTTTGACGATAACGTTTTCAATCAACTAAATTCGTTGTATTCAGGCAGCAACAAACTTATTTATAAATATAGTATTTTCTTTATTTAACGTTATGTGTGGATAATTAACAACTTAATGCAGTGGGCCTAAATCTGATGGCGATGGCACCAAACAGAGGATGAACTAATTGCCCCGGTTGTGTGTTTGTGTGTGTGTGTGTCTCTCTCTCTATATATAAACAATATAATAGCAGCAGCAGCAGCAGAAAGAGCAGACAGATATGTCACAATCCTGTTGTTTATAGCAAAACCAGCAAATTCAAACGTGTAAGGCAAATATCACAAGAGAGACAACTGAGATTGGAAGGAGAACCCCACCACCATAACATGCCTCCAGACAAGAAGTTCATGCCTTGCGGGGCACTTCCTTCCATATTGGCCATCCCATTCCCATACACACACAGTTATGCTTAATTGCTCAAGAAATGGTCTTCTAGAACCCCTAACACCTGCCTGGAGACTGGAAGAATACCTACCCCATCATCATGTCATGCAAACATGTCAAGAGATTATGAGAGCACCACGACAAGAGTTCCTATATATTTTGGGTAGGGGCAGTTGTTGTATGAGAAGAGGTTGGTCTTTGTATTTTTGAAGATATTGTGACAAGTGAGTAAGAAAATATTAACTTAAGAGGACACTAATGCTTGCATAGAGTGATCTAGAGCTCAAGTGTATTTAGTATCCTCTCCTCCAACAAACATATATCCTGGTTGAGCAGAATTTGGATTTTCCCAGTTAAATGCACTCTAGAATGACAGTCAACTGAAGGAAAACAACAAATTACTTTCAGATATTCAGGAAGCAAATAGCAGGAACACTAGAGCGTAGGTTGCTAGCAAATGTAGGCTCGGGATGAAAGTAGGCCCAAAACCGTTTATGTGGGTTGTTAACTTATGACAATTATGCCATTTGTTTGGGTTGCTAACTTATGATAGTTATGCCATTTTATGTGGGGTTGCATAGTTGTCAAAGGCGTAAGGCATACTGAGGCGCAAATTAGTGCTTGGGGCCAAGGTGCAAGGCCCAAGGCAAAGTGCAAGCCTCAGGCTCATGAGGCGCACATTTATTCAAAATGCTTATGCTTATGCTTATAATATATATATATATATATATGTGTGCTATTCTTTTCAATATATACAAGAAGATAGATGCAAACTCATGAAATCATAATAACTAACCAATCTTATAATAACAACTAATATTATTGTAAAAGAAATAATTAATTTCTTTTACACTTAATTTTTTCTAACTATAGAAAAGATTAAAGGAAAGAAAAAATAATAGCAAAACACACTACAAAAAAAAAAATACAAGAATACAATTAATTTCTTCTAATTTATTTTGCAATTAGAGAAAAAAAATTACAGTAGAACACATAACACAAAAGTTATAGAAAAATGATTATTTTTTTTAAATTGTAAAAGAAATTCATAGTGGGAGAAAAAAATCAACAGATCACACAATAAAAACATTTGTTTCTTAATAATTATTTTTTTTAAATTATAATAGAAATTAAAAGAAAGAAAAAAAATTAGAGTAGAATACAAAAAAACAATTAACATAGAATTAGTTTCTTTTAAATTACAAAAGAAATTAAAAAAAATTAAAAATGAAGTAGAATGCAGACTTGAATAGTTCTTTAGCTAGTAAAGATCACTGCCAAAGGATCCCAGTGACTGAGAGATTCAACAGATCTTTTGACTTACGCTGCTAGGTGTTATGTGCCCGAAAGTTATATAAGGGCTGTCGGGGGTAATACTGGTAGTTTGTTTTAAAGGACCTATATGTAATAACTCTGAAATGGGCAGTTACATTGATTGTTTAGTTCCAGCAGAGGGCTATATATAAAGCCCTGCCCGCTCAGAAGGGGATATCGAATTATAGAAATTCAATTCCCGCCTCTTATTTTCTCTCTCTTTCTCTCTCTCGATTCTTCTATATCTTCCCTCTTTGTTCTCAAGTTTCTCTCCTAAACTCACCCTTACGGGCGTAGCACAATTAGTTCTCAGGTAGCAAATTGCATCCAATGATGCAAGTTCGAATTATGACAGTCGTAGTGTGGGAGTTTTACCTTTCTATGAGGGTGGCTCCTTGTGGGCACCAACACTGTGGCTCTTATCTGATGTGCTGCTGTGTACTGTGATTAACTCCTCTCATATGCGTGAGGTAGTGTGTGGAGGACTCTTGAGGTGAGAGACTTCACCTTTTGCACCCTAATTTCCCTTCTAAACCCCTCTAATTGACCATTTTGGAAGAGAAGACTTTGTCAGATCTGAACCTAACACTAGATTTGTCTCTCATCAATATATAAGAATACACAATTAAATCAACAAAAAAAAAGATTTAAAATGAAAAATGGACAAGTAATATAATTTTAACACATTTATAGAAGGAATGTGCCTCACGCGCCTAGGCAACGCCTCAAAAGCACATGGCACTGCACCTCAGCGGTGATGAGGCGCACAGAGCTGCGCCTCTGTGCTCCTCGCACCTTTGACAACTATGTGGGTTTATGTGGAAGAGATATATTATGCATACATTGACATATATTGGATTAGTTGTGGAGTGCGGCCACCGTTGATGATGGCGTACTTTGTGACAACATTGATTCTAAATGAATCCAGGACCACACTTGGCGAATTATTTTAGAGCGATTTGTCTTTCGTGTTAGGGTATGAAAGACATTCAGTAGAGAGGATTAGAGAATATGAACAGAGTAGATAACAGATATGTACATGGGTTTAAGAGGACTGCCTGCCTGTAAATATATTTGCAGCGCTGGTAATGGTGCGGTGAGCCCCATCTATATATGTAAGCTTCATGCTAGAATGAGGGCAGTGTGCTCTGGTTCAACCTCTCTTACTAACAGGTACAGATGAAGTCCTCTCGCCATCTTCCGACCACCCACCATCTAACATCTAATCTACTACTGTTGAGTACACGTGTTGTGAGAGGTCTACTCTAAACTTTACATATATATATATATATATATATATACTGCAAACCCACTGGAGCGTAGCTAATAAACCCTCAAGGTCAACTGTGCTAGATCTAATTCTTTCTTTAAGGTCCTGCCACTAGGATCAAGATTAATCAACTTTCTACCTATGTTGGGAACACTGAATTATTCATAAGGGTAAAGTTTAGTGACAAAATAGTTGCATTAATAGTGTATGGCATAGTTAAAAAGTTACCGAGTACGATGTGGGTGTTAGAGAATACAATAACATATCATGATTTTGTCTTATTACGTAAAATTTTAGATCGCCAATTATTTTTATCTATGATTATTGTTGTTTGTGATACCAAACATCCTAAGGCTATGATGATCATTTGAGCCACTTTTGTGTGGATACAACCCAATGTGCAGGTCACCAAATAAGAGAAGCAAGCCCAAAGGGCCTTTGAGGAGGTAGGGCCAATTTTGGCCCAGTAGCTTAGGCCCAAATTGAAGCCCAGCTCGGCCAGCCCTCTCTCAGGTATATAATAGTTGTTTCTTGTTTTGTGACCTACTTCTTCTCTGGCCGTTTGCGACTCCATCCAAAACCCTAGCTTATCATCTCCTCCTATCTCACCATTCCTATCTTCTCCGAAAGCTTGGTCCCTTTATCCTCATTTGACGGATTTTTTGCTGGTTTCGGTTTATCTCTTGATGGCTATAAAACCTATGTGGGTTCGATGGGACAAGTGTGTGAAAAAGAAGAGAAACCTAGTTAAAATCATTGGGTCTCTATGTAAACCATTTCTGTGTGATCTTCTTGCTATGTGCTGGTATTGAGCTGGGCCGATTGGACTTCGGTTTTGGGAGAGTTTCTCGTTGGTCCGCTGTAGGTGATGATATACAGATCTGAGCCTTGAATAAGCTGTAACCTTCATTGGTGTTTTTTCAGGGAAGTTTATACTTTCTGTTCTTGCATTTTTTGTTGTTATCACTTGTGATTCGATTTGTTCGTTACTAACAGAAAGTGTTTTGGCTTCGTGCGAGATTATTTTTCCCTACAATTATTTTTTGAAATCTTTGTAACTCGTGTCATATTTAAGAGTTTTTTTTAATTTTTCTCTCTTTTGTTTAGGACTTTTCCATAAAGATTTTGTCAACATATTTAGGATAACATGGTATAGCTAGCTATTTTATTTTATTTTATTTTTTTGTCAACTTGTCTTGCAAAATAGATCTTTGAACAATGCTTAATTTGAATCTTCACATGCTCAACTACTCAATATATATATATATATATATAAAACAAACTATATATGTCACAAAGCTGACAAAGTTTTGATGGAGTTGAAAAGAAGCTTAACCAACGCAAATAGAAGCTATATGTCATAAGTTAATTTAACAAGCATGGAAGCCTATTGAAACTTGCCATGTCATTTTTCGAGTTTGGCAGCCATTCTTTCACTTATTACTGAGTCAAAACTTGTTCGGCTTCTCGAACCATTGAATCGACTGCTTTCTTTCTTTCAACCCTCACCGCTCCTCCTTATCTTAATCCTCAAATTCTTCTTTTTAAGCCTCACTTCAAAGGGAGCATGTAATACAGTGAATAACAAATATCATTACATTAACTATATATATTTTTCAAACTTTGAACTGTTCCATTTTTTGTTCCCATCATATAATTATTAATAAATTATATCATTTAGGATAAATTTTATCTGTAAATAATAATAATAATAATATATAAACAAGATAGTGTACTAGAATATTTATAGAGAATGATATTATTTAATAATAATACTAAAATGATTCATATTCAATTATATGAAGATTAAATTATGATTCATGGTGAGGTCCATCTCCCCGAAGAATAGTGGGGCGCAAGTTATGACATTTGGATTATCAGAAAACAAAAAAAAAATTATATTCATGAAAATGGTGGCTTCAAAAATATTGCCAGCCAAATTGGTTTTTGAGAACACTTTGCAATAAAAATGTTAAAGACAAATCACCAACAAGAGAAATATTTTTCAAACCCTAATATTATGTAACTGATCATACATTGACAAGAAAACATCATAATTATATATAGCATTAATTACCCCTGTCATTTTGTTTTTGTTAAAATAAAAAAATTACAAAAAATTCTCATTGCCAAGAACAATCAGTTTTACTACGTATAATATTCACAACTGAAAATAATAATTACCTATATGTATACATACATATATATATATATAGAGAGAGAGAGAGAGAGAGAGAGAGAGTCAAGAAGCAAGGCATGCTTCCCAGAAAAGCTTGCTCCTTTCCATCTCATCCATCAAGTGCATGTCCATGGTTGAATCCATGCTGGCTTTCTTCTGTTGCCTAGCAGTGCTGCTCACTTCTTCTTCTTCTTCTTCTTCTTCTTCTTCAGTCCAATCTTGATCGACAACTTCACCCTTATCATCATCATCATCATCATCATCGTAATCTCCATGGTCATCTGCATGAATGCTTCCACCAGAGTACGAGTAGTCACAGCTGCATGAATGAGCATCATCATCATCATCATCATCATCTGCTAAATAATCCATGGCGGCCATATTCAGCTCTGAATCTCCCGTGGCCTCCCAGAGCATGAAAGAAGACACATCAACTCTGCCCTGCTTCTCTTCCATTATTCTCTTTCACAAGAGAGACCCAATTATATGATCAACACACGACCATATATATATATATGAACTTGCAATGGATATGCATAATTTTATGTGGGCCATATATAATATGAATAATATGGGCGGTGTATCATATAATATGATGATTAATAGGAAGTGACGTGGGGGCTGCCGTTGTTTGACACTTTGAAAACATTGGACCCATAAATCGTCGTCCGCAGCCTACACGTGTACTTTTTTTACCCGGTTAAGCCCCAAAATGCTAATCTGTACCACTGTACCTTTAGCTGTGTAACACTTTCTAGTGAAATTTATATATTAAATATATAATATATTAACAGATAAATATCACAATTAGCGAGTGTTTAAATAATATTTTTATTTTAAAAATTATTAAAAGAAAAAAAATAGATCTTCTAGAAAGAAAGAAAGGAAGGAAGAATGAGCAAATCATTTGATCACGTGTTCAATTACTTTGCACGGCCAGCCTTTTGCAAGTTTCTAGAAGAAAGGGAAAGGTCGCTTAGTTGGGCTTCTTTTGCACGGCCAGCCTTTTGCATGTTTTTCTAGAGGAAAGGGAAAGGGAAAGGGAAAGGGAAAGCCTAAGCCTAATTTGATTAGGTTTCCTCTCTTAAAGCTACATTACATTTTAGGGTGGTGGGATTATATAGACTTGTAGTCAAAATTAGAAAAAAAAGATGCAAAATGAAGTCAAAAAAGAAAGGAAGTTCTGTCTTCGCCCAAACATGAGAAAAGGGAGAATAAGGCTTTTTTTCTAAACTCAACCCAATTCAAATTGTTAATTATGACTCTTCTTCAACTTCTCTAAGTTAACTCTTATTATCACAATTTTGAACCATTTATTTAAGTTTCATTGACAACTACACTTAAAAAACGTTTTTTTGCTAGATTCTTATAAGTTATATCCACCAAGATGTATGGTGGGATCTGTGTAATAACGTGTGATTAATATAATATTTTGTTCATCATATTATGGTGTAGAATTTGTGGCGACATTATATGTTCTTTGTGATTAGAATTCCACCAACCACCTAGTGAAACTTTGCCTAATTCATGTATATAAAACGATTTGCATGAGTTTATGAAAATTAATCGAATTGAATATTTAGATACCAAGTTTTAAAAAAGACAAAAAAAAAATGTCATTTACAAAATTATTATTATTAATATTCTATCAATAAGACCAAAATTGTCATCTCCTATAAAACTGAATTTTTTTTTATGTACTATTATGCATCGCCTAAAATGATTTAACTTAAATAGAATGAATTGATGATAAAGCCCACGTATAGCTATTTTTAAGTGTACAATAAATAAATTTAGTAGTGAAAGAGAATATTATAATCTCTTTATCACTAGATTATATCACCCAAATTCATTTCTTAAAGCCCCAAATAGTATATCAAATTTTTAATCTGTCAACTACATAAACTTATTTTATTTCACATAACAAATATAGGCGCCACAAATGTTAATTTGCATGTAAGATGATGATTGACTCATAAGTATATTGTTGGTACTCTACGTTATTGTTTGGAAAATGAACAAGTGTCTTTGCCTCAAATGATGCCATTCACACATGTACCAATCGAAGGTTTTATGAATTGATTGTGTATACTTTGGTTGAGCTCTTTTTTAAATTCTTTTAAGTGAGTAATCAGGTATTAGAATTATAAATGTGAATATTTACGTTAAAAGTCTTCAAATAGGTAGAAAAATTTGTCTATAGGAGTTCAAGAGTTAGCACCTAAATGGATATTTTTGTTTTTGTAGGCTTTCTCTGTCAATTGTTTATAGTTGTACATAGGTTATTTTTCAATCTATAATGATTTTGGGTCGAAAACAAATTATAATCAAACCATCAATAACATAAACAAACTAAAAAATTTAATGTGAAAAACTCAAATCAGAAAAAATTATAGGTAGAAAGAACAAAAATATCACTATAATGATATCGATAGAATAATTTCAGAGTATTAAGTACCTACTTATAAACCTAAAATTTATCTGTAGATATACACCAAAAATTACATCTTGATTAGAAGATAAGCTAAGAAGATAAGTATTCAAATGAGATAAATTTCAATCACAATCAAATTTAAAATCTTATTCACGGTTAAATTAAAAATTCTAATATCAGATGAATTTGAATTTTAGGTCACAAATGTTAATTCAGTTTAAAACTGTAGATGCATTTTAATTTTTCATAATCAAATTCTTATTTATAAAAAAAATAATTATTTGGTCAATTAAATTACAAAATATAGTAAAAACCCACAATTATTTGACCTACCAAGGCAAGGCACCTACCTGCCCCGGCTGCCCCTCTTTTAGGTTTCGTCTCAAATTTGAATTCCCAATCCTTGCAGTTGCCGACTTCATCCAAAACCAAATACGCGTTAATTTGATGGCTCCCTTATTATTATATCCACAAATAACTCATACAAATTAGCATACTATACATAATAGTTTTATATAAATTTAAATTTACTTACTTATTATTATGAACTTCAGTTAATTTTAAATAAATTTATTATGAATTTTATATCAATTTATAAAAACTATTTATTAAATTTTATTATTAACTGAATACAACAATAAATTTGTTTGAATGAAAACATCGTCATCAAGTAATCTGAATCTCCAAAAATAAGAAAACAATCAGAGAGCGCGAGGAGGTCTTCACACAAACACTCCGATACTTAAATCAGATACTGAATATGATAAAAAAAATTATATTTAATATAATTTTTATTTTTTTTAGTGTCCAACTTAAACATCAAAATGTTTGCGCGAGAATCTCCTTGTGCCCTCTGATTGTTTTTTTATTTTTATAGATCTATATAGCTTGATGATGACATTTTCAATCAATTAAATTCATTGTATCTAGGTAACAACAAACTTATTTATAAATATAGTTTTCCTTATTTAACATTATGTGTGGATAATTAACAACTTAATGCAGTGGGCCTAAATCTGATGGCAACGGCACCAAACAGAGGATGAACCAATTGCCCCGGTTGTGTGTGCGTGTGTTTGTGTGTGTGTGTGTCTCTCTCTATATATAAACAATATAACAGCAGCAGCAGCAGCAGAAAGTGCAGACAGATATGTCACGATCCTGTTGTTTATAGCAAAACCAGCAAATTCAAACGTGTTAAGGCAAATATCACGAGAGAGATAACTGAGATTGGAAGGAGAACCCCACCACCATAACATGCCTCCACACAACAAGTTCATGCCTTGCGGGGCACTTCCTTCCATATTGGCCATCCCATTCCCATACACACACAGTTATGCTTAATTGCTCAAGAAATGTTCTTCTAGAATCCCTAACACCTGCCTGGAGACTGGAAGAATACCTACCCCATCATCATGTCATGCAAACATGTCAAGAGATTATGAGAGCACCACGACAAGAGTTCCTATATATATTGGGTAGGGGCAGTTGTTGTATGGCAAGAGGTTAGTCTTTGTATTTTTTAAGATATGTCCATATTTATTTCTACGAATGCATTTACTTATATTTAATTATCGATATGCTTATTTGCATTAATTATTGTATGTTGTTCAAAAAATATGATTGGCTTCTCTTCCCTTTTAACCTTTAGAGGATAGAGTGTGTAAAAACACTAAAATTGTGACAAGTAAGTACAAAAGCGTTACTTTAAGAGGGCACTAATGCTTGCATGCATAGAAATTTTTTTATAAATTAGGCGATTCAAAGTAGAGTAAGCAAGCGTCGCTTAAAACAGATTAATCTAGAGGTTAGCGAAGATAAAAACAAGTTGTAGTCATATGTAATAAAAGTCTTGTGAGTATAAACAAGAAAGTATATCATATAGACATGGCCAAAATTGAACCGAACCGGCGGTTCGAACCGGAACCGGACCGGCCGGAACCGGACCCGGAACCGGCCGAACCGGAACCGGAACCGGAACCGGACCGAACCGGCGAAATTCGGTTCGGTTCCGGTTCGAGGTTTCGCGAACCGGAACCGCCAGTTCCGAACCGCCGGTTCAGAACCGGTTCCGAACCGGTTCCGAACCGCCGGTTCCGAACCGGCGGTTTGTTGTAATTATTTTTCATTTCTATTTTTTATTTTTTATTTTTCACATTTATAAAAATTAATTACTTGTATTACATACTTGTTTAGTTGTTTTAATTATTTTTAATGAAATTATTACTTATATTTCTTCAATTTTTAGTAGTATTTTTTATTAAAAATATGGTTGAGAATATCTATATTTACAATTACATTTAACAATTAAAAATCGAAACCAAACCGAACCGAACAACGGAACAAGGACCAAAATTGAATACAACAATATTTAAAAAAAAATAAAAAAATTCAGTTTGAACCGGAACCGGAACCGTTGACCGAACCGGCTCAAACCGTTGACCGAACCGGTCCAAACCGTTGACCGAACCGGCACGAACCGGAACCGGAACCGAACCGTCCCAAACCGCCCTTGGGCGGTTCGGTTCAGGTTCAAAGATTTCTTGAACCGGAACCGGCGGTTCATGAACCGGAACCGGCGGTTCATGAACCGTGGCCATGTCTAATATCATACCTTAATAGTATCCAATACAAAATGCAATCGTACACCAAAAGTGGTCTCTATATTCTTACTCATATATTAAAATATATAATTTGATGAATATAATTATACATCAATACTAAGATGTCTATTTACGTTTGATTATTGCTTATGCCTAAAAGGATATATATAGTTGGCTTGCCCCCAAAGCCTCCAAGAGGTGGGCAGCACACAAGATCAAAGGCAAAACTGCAGCAAATCTCTTTTTTTTTTTTGTTTTTCCAATTATGTTTATAACAACTTCTTGGTTTACAAATAGAAAGCTTTTCCACTATTATTAATTTAAAATATTATTTGAACACTTAAAATTGACATTTTTTTCTGATATTTTACATTAATATATTATATATTTATATTAATATAATACAAAATATGATATATCAATACAAAATAATATTATAAACGTGAAATTTAAATATCCAAATAAGGTTGAAGAGAGAGACAAGAAAAGGAAATTTCCAACTTGCATTTGATTCAATGAGAACGAAACAATCTGGTCAAGCCGCCAGTCGTTGTCTTGTAATGAAAGCAAGCATTAAATTAAAATAAAAATCTGCCAACAGGGTGATACGATAAATGAATTAAATTTGCCAACTAACTATAACTAGCATCATCCTGGAAACCAGACCAAGCCATATAAAGCAAGACCATTCAAACAAGCATACCTCGAAGAACTCTCACGCACTTTCTACTAATGTTGTTTTGAATCATTCAAATATTTTTAATGACATTTATACATTAATCAATTGTACATTTACATTGACGTAACACAAAATATAACAGTATAGTATGTAAATATCACAAGTGAACAACAGACCAAAATGTAAAACCGAGATAAATCTCAGTGACTTAAAAGATGTAAGAAAAACCATACAAAAGGAATAAAGAGCTACTAGCTAAAACAATGCTTCCATGGAAACGCTAGAACAGAAAAGGAGATTAAAAAAATAAAAGCATAGTTGGTCATCAAGCAGTGGAAACTCAAATAAGGTAATTAGACGAGTAAATGAAAATGGCTTTTCTATGGACGCTTTAAGTAAATTATGTAACCAGAAAATGTTATTCAGGGAAAAATCAATAAATTAATGTCAAATGAGGGTCATCTTACATAAGACTACATATTACAGTGGCAAAGAATCAACCAAGAATTACAAGTTTCAAGGATGTAGATCCCATCCCATGAGTGGTCAAATCTGAGCTGGATGCGGTCGTACCTAGAAGGAGGCTTTTGAATCGCCAGCAGCCTCAAAATTCCACCCACTGCAGCTGGTATTATCGGTACTAGTACATCCATGTTGCATATGATTGAAAAGGTCGAGCTTCCTCCCTTGGCTTGCCCTTGAATTAGTAAGGTTTGTTATTGTCTTGGTTGTCTCTTTTTAGTTGAACCTTTAACTTTTTACTACCTAATTGGCGGCCATTCATGGTATCAATTGCAGATTGAGCAGCTGCTGGTGAGTCATAACTAACAAATCCTGCCAGCAGAAGTTGATTAGGGGGCAGAGGAGTAGTAGTTTCAGATTTGTAAAGAGTAAGTTATTCGTACCAAAACATTTGCTAACACCAGTAGCTTTGTCGACGAAGACCTTGGCACTTAAGACCTTTCCAAATGGTTGGAAGACATCAGAAAGTTGTTGATCACCGAAGTCTTGAGGAATGTGATAAATAAATAAATTAGCTCCAGGGGGACCTGGGTTCAAAGGAGATGCTTATTAAGTACACATTAGCCATAAAACTTTAGAGAAGCAAGAGAGAACAGAAAAGAGAATTTATCAACAAAAATTTTCAACAACCTTCAGCCTGACCCCCAGAACTTCGACTCACACTAGAAGATGCAGATTGACTGTTTACGGCTGTCGTTGGTACAGACATAGAAGAAGCAGGAGGACTACTTAAAGGCCAGTTCCCCATTATTCCCCTGGGATATGCCATAGGATACTGAAGCCGTGGTACTGCTGGATATACAGAGCCCATGTATCTCGCTGATGGAATAGCATAATTCCTTGAAGGCATACCAGAGGCGAGATCAGGAGTGACTCCACGCAATGCATTTCCCTGGTTTACTGAAGGAACTATGTTATGGAAACCTGGTTGATTCTGCACTGGTGGCAGCCGATATTGCACAAGCCCATAAGTTCCAGGAGCCTAAAAAGACTTGAATGCATCAGTATATTAGCAACTTCATTTTCCAAAACAGCATAAAGCATGAAAGAGGAACTATCATAATAGTGATAATAATAAACAGACAAGCAAACAAACAATAAAAACTCGAAGTAAGATTTCAAGAGAAGAGGAGAAAAATGTTACTGTTGTAGCTTTTAATAACTGGCATAGCTGTGCTTCAACACATGAGGTTATACATTGCATTAATTCCAAAACAATTCAAATCTAATGTGAGAATAACCTGATAGCCATAACTGTTATATGGAGGAATGTATCCCATTGGCAAGGGTCCATACAAGGATGAATGCTGTCCAGAGCTGCGATTTGGCACGAAGGGAGCCAATGATAGAGCCTTATGAGCCCTCCTAGCTTGCCTTTCCTTCTCTGTATCTGCCCATTTGACAACTAATGGTATGGCTGAGCCCTGGTACAGCAAAGATGTAAGATTTTTTAATTTACAAAAATATTTTATTTGTTTACACAAATGGCCTTCAATAATACATACTCCAAAAAACAAAATTAATAAATAAGTCAGCAATGATTGGAAAATTAAGCGCTGGGTTAAGTAACCTATTGTCCTAGAAGTTTAAGCTATTAAGAAAAGGGCTCAACAATGTATACATCAAGCTTTTCAACATTATCAATGTAACATGTGGACAAACTCAACTGCCATACACTAACATAAGAACAAGTGGATGAGACCACACACATTACAACAGCTTACTACCTCCTAGAACCAGATGTGTACGATATTTTCATTTACACTTGTCCTAAAAGCTTAAGCTGTTAAGAAGGGTACCAAGAGTGTATGTCCAGGTTCTCAACAAATTTGAAATCATCAAATTTTTTATGGCCTTTGGCATACACTAACCTTGATTATAAAGATTACTTGTGTCAAAGCACAACCATAGCTACTTTCAAAGTACAATATCAGGATCAGAATAAACCTAATGCCATAGAATAATTTCAATGTGCAGACCATTTCAGGATGCACTAAAGGACAAATTGCTAGGTTGTACCTTGGCCAATCAATTCAAGGTAGATGTACAGATTGTAGGAGAATCTCTGGATTCCGAGTCTAGAAGCATGCAAAAAAGACATTAAACCAGGAGGCAGCTCCTCTTCAGATCATTACATTCTAGCCTCCCTGACCATGATATGGCAGCTTATAGCCATTGATTCCCTTCAAATATAGCAGGAAGCATGTAAGCCATTTAATAAGTCAATGACCTCATACTGGCACCTGTTTCCAGGGCATCAAATGGCTTGCTGCTGCATCACAGGCAAGGAAATCAGTGGAGTAATAATCTGCATAGGAACCATTCTAAAAGAGAATACATGTGCCTGAGGAACTGTGTCATAGATTTCCAGAAGCTAAACTAAAAGCAACTAACCATACAGCTCACAAGTAGTCATTCTGAAATCTTCCAAATTAGCTTTAACTATTACAAATGATTAAATCAAGACGTTCAGCCAATAGGTGGGGCACTGTGTGCTGAAAATAAACTGTAAAAATTAAAATAAAACCAGAAAGAGAAAAAGGAACTGTCCAAAAAATCCTTGACTTTGTATCAAATTTCGAAAAAAGAAAGAAAGAAAAAAGAAAACAGTTAAATTTAAGGACCAATACTACTCTTAAGTTGTTTCGTCAACTTAGACCTAAGGTTTCACTTGATTAATGAAGTAAAATTCAACATAAGAAATCCATAAAAATTATTAACAACATACATGCCAGCACACTGTAAGAAAAAAAGTTGTCCATCAAAAGATAAACAAACCCAAACCTCCATCTTATGTTTCCCATTGATAGCCTCTATGGTTGCAACAGCTTGTTCCTTTGTCTCATACTTCAGAAAAGCACAACCTGCATTATATAAAATAGATAGGAAGACCAAGAAAGAGGAAAGATGAAGTCACATTCTAGACTTTGAAAGAATTAAAATTTGTGTGTGTGGTGAGGGGAGTCAAGACCAGAAAGTGTACCTTTGCTGGTTTGCTGAGAACCTCTCAGAATTTGCAAGTCTTTAATATTTCCATATTGAGAAAATAATGCAGAAAGCTCAGCATCGGAAATATTCTTTGGAAGCATACCCACAAAAAGTTTATGTTCTGATCATAGAATAATCACTAGTTATTAATCAAATCATCTGAGGTAATAATAGATGGTAGGTTAATATAAAACAAAATCAGCATAAGATGGAGAATAAGAATGGCATCAGAAAAATTTACAAGAACAATCTTAAGGGCATGTGTAATAAAACAATGAAAAATATATTACACCTAGTCTTTCCAACTCGCCATCTGCATACTTCACTTGCAACGGACTGGATGCCTGAATAGGACACAGAAGAATATGATGCCTTAAAATCAGAGAGAAACGCATGTAAGACTGAAGAAAAAACATAAAACAAGTACAAAACGACAACAGTTTTTACTGCAAATAATTTTCATGGTAAAATATTTCCATATTTTTTTGTAAAAGTCTGAATTTATAAGCTGATAACACATTATGAGATTCGAATCAACTGTATGGCTGACAACCATTATCTGGCCACTTGTCACGACCCCAGGGGTAACCTAGTTGTTACACTTGTAATACCTAAGCTGTGTTGTTCCTTTCAGTTAGTGCTGTAAATGATTGTACCTTTTAGTTAGACATTATAACTGAAAAGAAGCCTATAAAGAGGCTAAGCAGAGAGGATGAAGGGCATGTTGAAAGTAATACAAAGTTTCTTTTTCCCTCTCTTTTCTCTCTCTCAATTCTCCTTCCTCCTTCCAAATCCTCCCTCCATTTCTATTCTTCCTCTTGGTTCTTCTTTAATTCCGGAAACTATCCAAGTCCCAGTCCTGAGGTTTGACACCACTGAAGCAGACAACTCCAAGCTTTCAGAAGATCTAGGGTGAGTGTTGGCCTGGATAACATATTACTTTTAGTACGACAACATTTAACATCCAACAAGCAATAGTTACTAAAACTCATTAAATGTCATTCCCAATCTCAATATAATTTGCAAACACCTATACATTTAGAGGAGAAAAGGTCAAATTCTTTTTTCTCTTCTGTTAACAGAGTATACCTCACAAGCACACAAATTTCTCTTCTGTCATATTATAAAGTAATTTGTTATACTAAACCTTATTCATATTTTTAAGTAATTTAATTATACTAAACTTTATTCATATTTTTAGCTGTATGTGTATGACTTTTGTTAATTGTTATGCTACAAAAAGTGATGGTGGACAACAGTGGAACCAGGATTTGAGGCCAATGGTGTCAATATATTAAGGTTTAAAATACATTAAATTAAAATAAACTAGTATTAGGACAAATAGTATTAATTTTACAAATGCATTTAAGTATAACAATCAAACAAAATAAAGTTAAAAAAAATACCCTAACTAACAAATATCCATCACGTAAATGGAACAAAAACAAAACTAACACCTATCTTAATATTTCCTCTGCAAAGCCTTTGACAATTCATTTGTAATTCTAAGCAAATTTTTCATAAGTTATAAATTTAACACAAAATTAAAAGATTTGACCAATTGCAATGAGCCATACCATGAAACTCTGGGAGAGAATAATAGAGCAGAGGCTCAAAAAAGAAACAGAGGTCTCGGAAAATCAGTTTGGTTTCATGCCTGGTAGGTAAACAATAGAAGCTATATACCTACTGAAGCGCCTAATGGAAAGGTATCGGGATCATCAAAAGAACCTGCATATGATGTTTATAGATTTAGAAAAAACCTATGATAGGTGTCATGACCCTGAGGATCCCCAAGGATAGAGTAGGAAATATGAGTATTTAGCTTGCATGCATTACTATACTTTGTAATTTCCTTTCTTTCTTTCTGTTATAGTGTTTTGTCCTATTCCATAGGTAGTTAGACTAGTTGTTATAGTGCACATGGGAGTATGTGAGAGACTGTTAGGCTATATATAAGCCTTAGCTGAGGTTGGATGGATTTTATGCTGAATTGATAATTGAAAACTCTCATTCTCTCTCTAACAATTCTCTACAATCTCCCTCTCATCTCTCTCCTGCTCTCCCTCAATTCTCTCTAATTTCTCCCCCATTTTTCTTCAATTTTCCCTCTAATACATTCTGCCCTTGACTTTAATTCAATCGGATCTTTCCGATTGTTCATTTCAGTCGTCATGAACCCTAGGTTCATGACAATAAGGTCCCTAGAGAAGTATTATGGAGGGTTTTAGAGAAGAAAGGAGTCCGAATAGCCTATATATAAGTCCTTAAGGACATGTATCACAGTGCAGAGACAAGGGTCAGAACATGCGGAGGGGATACTGAACCGTTTAAAATTACAATGGGACTGCATCAAGGTTCTGCACTAAGTTCATACTTGTTTGCTTTAGTAATGGATGAACTCACTAAAGACATTCAGACAAAGGTGTCATGGTGTATGCTATTTGTAGATGACATAGTGTTGGTGGATGAAACAAAAGAGGGAGTGAACAATAAGTTGAAGTTGTGGAGAAACAATTTAGAATCTAAGCGATTTAAATTAAGTAGAAGGAAAATAGAATATATGGAATGTAAATTTAGTAAGAATGCAAAAGTGGAGGATGTTATAATAAAACTGGAAGACCAAATCTTACAAAGAAAATATCATTTTCGATATTTGGGATCAGTGATCCAAAAAGATGGAGAAATTCACAAGGATGTCACGCATAGAATTAAGGCAGGTTGGTTAAAATGGAGAAATGTATCGGAGGTGCTTTGTGATGGTAAAATCCCATTAAAACTAAAAGGGAAATGCTATAGGACAGCTATAAGACCAGTCTTGTTGTATGGCTCAGAATGTTGAGTAGTCAAATACCAGCATGAGCAAAAGACGAGTGTAGCGGAGATGAGGATGCTAAGATGGATGTACGGCCATACAAGAAAATATAAAATTAGAAATGAGGTTATTCATAATAAGGTAGGAGTAGTGCCAATCGAGGAGAAGATGAGAGAGAATAGACTAAGATGGTTTGATCACGTAAAGAGGAGACTGCTGAGAATCTCACATCGCCTCCACAAGGGAGACCTGTGCTATATATAAGGAGGAGGATCCTTCCACCTATTAAAGCTAGCTTTTCAGGTTGGAGTTCTACTTCTAACTTCTCACATGGTATCAAAACTAACCCTTGACTATCGTGGTCATGGACCAGTACCCTGTTCGATCACCTGGGCATGTATCAGTTATTGGAGAAGCTTCGGCGTGGGAGGGAGTGTTGAGAATCCCACATCGCCTCCACAAGGGAGACTTGGGCTATATATAAGGAGAAGGATCCCTCCACCTATTAAGCTAACTTTTCAGGTTGAAGTTCTACCTCTAACTTCTCACAGAGACCAAGAGACGTTCCTGTGAGGGGAGATGAAATGGATCAATTAGTCAAAAGAAGAGGTAGAGGTAGACTCAAAAAGACTTTGGGAGAGACATTAAAGTTTGATATGAAGTGTATGGGGCTAAATGAAAATATGATAAAAGACAGAAATACATGAAAGTCTAGAATTCATGTAACTGACCCCACATAGTGAGATAAAGGTTGGATATGTTGTTGTTGTTGTTACTTTTTGCAATTTTCTAATGCATGGGGTCAACTGAAAATTTTCATTTTGTAGTGGGGTCAAACTATAATTAACCTTTTTTTCTTTTTTCTTTTCAGTGAGGTCAAGATATAATTAACCTCATGTTGACCCCAATCAACATAAGGTAGCTTCACCCCTGATGGAAGATAAGAGTTTTTCTTTATAAGAATTTGATGATTAAAAACTTAGTCATGAAAAGCAGAAAAAGAGGATGCCAACACAATACAAACACAAAATCAAGACCCAACATCAGTATCAAACACTGTTCCTGAAAAAGCTTCTTATAAATAAACATGATAATGGAAAATTCTAAAAATGAGATTATAAAGTTCTCCTGCATTGATAGAAAGCCAAACACATGTTTCCATGCCACTTAACAACTCCAGGAAGGTTCTTCTATTCTTCCCAATTCTTGCATGTATCTCCCAAGTACCTTTTTTCCTAGATATACTTCCACGTTTTAAATTTCCCATGTAGCTTAGGTCAATTTGCAGTATCCCCCCACGTTCTCATTCTGTATTATTAAATAGCATCTCAAAATTTTTTCCCAAATTATCACGCATGCATAAGAGGCTAACCCATAAAATAGTGAAAAGTAGGTGCCTGAGGATCAATACATTCCCCCCAAGGGAATACAGGTCAAAAGCAGGTCAACTTTCACAGCTCCCAAGTAAAATTCTAAGAATAAATTCAAGGTTTCTGTTACACCATTTATGGAGAATCTCAGTATAAAATCTAAAATCAAACTCTTCCTTTTCATTTGTAGGTACAATGAGGTCCATGCATCATGCCATACACCAGTTCATATGAGTTCTCTGGCAGAACAGCCCTTCAGCAGGGATTAATAAAGCAATTTACGAAGTTTAATTTCTTTAGCAGCAAAGCACTTAAGCAGGAAATATAATCATGCAATTTAAGAAGTTCCATTTTAGGATACCCCAGAACTTGGTAATGCATATAAAGTGTCACTTGCTATTTCTGTAACCAAACAGTCGCTTGCCATAAGAGGATATACTTGATTCTCCAAATAAGTAAATAACAGTTCACGACAGCATGTCGACACAACAGTAAATTCGAATTTTCTATCTCGTTTAATTAATGCAGAGAAAGAGCATCTTTACAACCATTAATCACAAAAGGTGATTTAGAATAGAGAAGAATAAAGATCAGAAAGCTACTCACCCCGGCCAGAGTTCTCTTATTATGACACGCATCCACCGCTTTGTCGGCTTCTTCCCTTGACGGACATATCAGGAAACAACATCCTGCAGAGAAGTAAAAAACAAGAAAAGAGAGACCAAATTAAGGCCTAAATCATCATTAGGCGCACTCAAACGAAGCAAATCTGGAAGAAGCTGCTCGAATCGTACATTGCGATCCACGGCGCGAGCAGAACAAGGATTCGAAAATGCGGCAAGGAAGAGAGAAACTAGCAGTGAAACTTGAAGAAAAAAATACAGAGATAGAGAGGATTCGCGAGTTTCGAACCTCGTGAAGTTCGCGTTGCCTTGTCTCGAATGATGTTGACTTCGTCCACTATAGCGAACTCGTTGAACATTGCCAGAAGCTGGTCCTCCGTCATGTGCTTCGGCACTTGCCCCACGAACAGCTTCACGCTCTCCTCTCCGTGATCTCGCGTCGGCTGCTGTTCTGCCATTAATGCCTACTGCTTCTCCTCGCCGTCTGTCTCTGTCTTCTCTCCACCTTCTCTCTCTTCGCTGTCCGTCCGTCCTTCTCCTGCTTCCAGTCGTCGCTTTGTTGGCTGCCTGTAAACCTGTTTTGGGGAAAAATAGGCCTTTCTAGATGTCAAAGTTGGATCTTCACTGGCAATTTTAATATTATGATTGAAGCGTTCCCAACTGGGCCTCGTTTTCCAAATATATACGAAACTGCCCTTGCCGCTTCGTTGACGTTGCGCAGCTGGAAAAGGCAATTGCCTAGTCATGTAAGAGCTTGAATTTGATTCAAACTCTTTAAATAAGTCCAATCTAAGTGACGATTCTGTCCTTGTCCTATTTTTGGGCCCACAAATGGGCCACCGCATCTCCACCTCGGCTTGGATTTAAGCCCATTAGCCCTATCCACTATAATTTGTAAGATGTAACATCTCAATTTTGTTATGTTCCCAGTGCGTAAGATAACATTTGTTCGTAGAGTAAATTAAGAGAAGAGGGGTGTGGGCCCATTGAGAGATGGGACCCACACCCCTTGCTAGTTCATGTCGACTATTATAAATGGGATCATATTATTAGTATCTCTTGGGTTATACCTTAAGCTACGTAATGCATCTATTACAAATGACAAAAATATCTCTCACGTCTCACTGTCTTAGATGATGGGTATTTTAATCATGCGTCTCACCTCACCGCCTTGGTTATAAGCATTTTAGACATTTTAGTTATATTATGTAATTTAAGATGTAAGCCATGATATACTAATAGCATTTTTCATATAAATGTTGTCTAACACAGGCAACAAATCATTCTTATGTAACATCTTGTTGATTAATAAAATAAAATATAATAAATACATTTTATGTGACAATTTGATAACTTTTGAATAGCAAATATGATAGTTTACTTATTAAGGGCTTAACACATATGGCGTTTCTTTAATAATTAAAAAATATAGTGTTTAGTCATTGACGTGCAAAATATCGAGATTTTGTATTTCAACTACTAAAAATTGTTACTTTTAACTCCTTATCACGATAGAATTTAACGCATGTAGTTTGTTGTGATCTTTCATTCAATTGGTCATCCACGCGACATATTACTTAGCAAAACGAACACATTCATACACATGTTACCATTCCTTTATGATAAGAACTTAAACCAATAATTTTTAATTGTTAAGATACGAAATATTGACAGTTTGTATATCAGTGACTAAACCTCATATTTTTTAATTGTTGAGAGGACATCATATGTATTAACCCATTATTAAAAGAAGATTAATGTTAGCTATTGGACAAATGCTAAGCAAAAAATACACTTTGTTTTCAATAAATATGTATTTATTGGATGTATCTTGTTTAAAAAAAAAATAATACTCTTTGTATTTATATACAAATTTAATAACACATATCATAGTCAAAGATGCTACTTAAACACTTAATAATTGTATTTGGTGTGACACTCTTGTATTAGTAAATAGGTAGGTTGTACGAAAATAAAAATGAGAAATAAATACTATATAAAACGAAAACGAGAAAACTATATTTTCTAAAAATGTAAGAAATGAAAATGTGAGAGAAATATATAAATAAAAGGATTTTTTTATAAATATAATATTTAATATATAAAATTATAAAAAGATATTATTCAATCTAAAAATAAACACAAATTACATAATACATTCAAACAAATATAAACATAAGTTTTATAATTCATAAATCATGATTTACTAATTAAAATAAAAATAAAAATAATTAAACATAATATAATTTATAAAAATTTATCCATTTCATCATTCACTTCATTTATGGTCTCATTAGCATATTCATAAAAAAAGTATAATCTCCAACTTTGGTTTAACTTAAGCATACAAATTTTGAGTTTTATACAAAAAAATTATGTTGATGTTCAATTTTAGCCGACTGTGATTTGTTAGGATTGCAGTGAGTGACTAAGTCCAAAAAACAAGGAGGAAAAACAAAGTGTAAAAAATACAAGGAATTTTCACGTGATTTGGCCAGGACGATAACTACTCCACGACTGTACTTCGATTATTCTTTAAGAGTAACAGTGTCTGATTATTCTTCTTGTTGTCCCCCTTAACGATATTTCTAACCCCTATTTATAATGAGGGGCGTTTACAATTTGCATATGATATAAAAATAAAAAGATGATATAATGGGGGATAAATAGCCCTTATCATCTGCATAAAATCGGGAATGAGATCCTCATTACGAGGAATATGGGTTGCCTCAGATAAAGTGAGTGGGTACTCGCTTCTGGCTATTTAATAGCTTTGTTGTCTATGTGAGCTGAAGGATTTAGGCCAACGAGCTGATCAGTTGGGCCAGCGAACTATGAGCTTTATCGAAAGCTCATTAAATAGACTGTTGGGAACTCGCTAGAAGCCTTGCCTGGAGCTCGCTTGGTTTTGCGATATGAGCTCGGATTTCAGCAGTGTATGAGCTTTCTTTGATGAGATCACTTGGACTTTCTGGGCATCAAGTGATTGGGCCGACTCACTAGACTAAGTCTAGCCCATAAGAAATGGTGCGGGAAATACATACAATACAAGCCCCCCAGCTCGCAGTGTGATCTTCAGACTGAGTTGACGCGTGTCAGCTATTCCAACTATTGATCCACCTTTTAGACTTCTGCCCAATCGCTTCAAATAACGCCGTTTCATGCAGCACGTTTTGTCTGCGACGCGTTTAATGCGCACGTCTCCCCATTACTGCTCATGATTATACCTGTGAGACCCATAAACTGTCGTGCAATTGACGGTTGCGTAGCATACCATAAGCCTTTTTGAACGGATGGCTGAGTTCATTCGAGTTGGGCATATAAATAGTGGAAGGTATTACCTTTTCTCTCTTTCACGTCACTTTGAATTTTTCTTGCTTTTGCCTTCTGCTCTCGAGACTTCCATTGCTACCAGGCTTTCCCGTTCACGATCGTTCAAGCGTCGACCATCTCTATCCGAGGCTTGCTTCAAGTTCTCATACCGATAAAAGGCTCAGTGATTGGTAAGTTTTCCATGACCTTCTTCTCTTTCTTTCGTAAAGTCGTCCATCATCGGTTAACTATCGATGATTCATTGACTTTTTTCGATTTTGTCAGTGTTTCTTCTGTCTTCTAAGGGGACCGATTCGAATCAGTTGGTTGGGTATTCACCGAGCTTTCGAGCTCAATGACCTTAGGATTAGTCTTCCATGGAATACCGGGCTCGTAGTTGTAACCTCTCCACCTTAGGTGGCACCCTATTGCAAAGTGCATGGCCTATGAAATATGGGGTATTTTTAAGGCTTTTCTAGCTCTTTGGGGGTCTGGTTCGCTACCTGCGACCTGACTGTCCTTTCTTTTTCTTTGTGGATGTCCAATTTTGTTTAAAGGAACTTGGGTCAAAAGCACTGCAACCACATCATAGGAGAGGACAATACCTCAAATTTAGAAGACAGCCTCGTAATGGAGATACAAAACACTGAAGGAGTGACCTCACGAGCTATGGATGTCGATGAAAGGAGCCAGGGACAAAAGGTTTTCAAAGATTTCTCTCCAAGGCCAAGTTCCCGGAGGTGGGGGCTTGCACTCGGGAGTTTCGTTTCCCGACGAACTGCTAAGTGTATATCCTTGTCTCAAGCTCTCATGTAGCCTATCCACCACCTGGCTTCATAGCCATTAGCCCTGTAGCTCTATACCTTCTTGACCTCTTGAACGAGGTCAAGCTTGTACCTTTTCAATTGACACTAAATTCGTATACCCAACTCACTTCCCTAACCATCTTATTTCTTAGAAACAAACTTCCTCCCCCATCGCCAAAATTAGTAAAGTTTCTTTTTTCTTTTAAAAATTCCAAGGACAAGCCGTATTATATGGCAGCTCGTCCTTCTCAATACAAGGCCATCCTTCCACAGGGTAGAGCGAAGGGAAAATCCAACGTGGGCGACTATAAGTCCAGTTGGTTCTTTGCTTTCTATCCTTTGCTTTCATCACTCAGAAGCCTCAGCTTCGCACTGACCTCAGGTAAGAGCATATCAGCTCGCACGGGGCTCTTTTACTTTTCATATATGTGCCTTGACGTCCTTATCTTGTGATGTAGATTTTGGGAACGAGAGGCCAATTTTGTTAGCCGACGAGATCAACATCCTCGACAAGCTTATCGCTACGAGGTCAAGTTCAGAGGATCTCAAGCTTACAAATGAGTTACTCATAGAACATGAGTTCGGCCCCCCCTCTCAACGCCGAGATTATAAAGGGAAACCACATCGGGGTTTTGGGTGCAAAAGTCCTCCTATCCGCCTTCTAGGTTCCTGAGTCGAGCAACAACAGGGGGGAAGAAAGTCAAAACGAAGATATGGTGGATCTTTATCTCGTCGTGTCGAAGAGAACAGGGGCTAGGTCGGGTGTTGCCTCGTCCATCGCTCCGAGCTAAACTTCGCAGGGCGGGAGGTCCAAGCAGCCACACCACGGTCACGACCTCAACAGCAACAACACTCCCAGCAACATCAATAGCAGGCACATCCCCAATAGCGATAACATCAACGAGCTCTTGTTCCCCTCGACCAGGGGCCAAGCAGAGCTCGCGACAAATAGGTTGTGAGGGAGACTTCCAACGCTTCCGCTGTGGGGTCAAAAAAATGATTGGACCAACAGCGGGAGATTGGTAGAGAAAAAAGAGCCAGAGTCCCTGAGGAAAGGATAAACCTGGAGTTCGTCCAAGAGCCGATGCCTGGATCTGCTTACTTTCACGCCCTCATGAATGAGATGTCCAGCATTGTAGGAACGTCTGCCAGATCTTTGGATCGGGACGAGGTGAGTGGTCGGTGCTTGACAACTACATAGCTCGCCACAGTTTCCTGGTAAGCTTAAGCTTAGCCCCCCCCCCCTTCTTTTTTTTTTTAGCTAACTCTTTGTGTCTTGTAGACCTCCTTTGTCACCATGAAAGTTAAGAAGCTGCGACGGGATGTTGAAGGGTGGCTCTAGGCAGCGAAGGTCACTTATGAAGGCGCAATAAAGAAGCTTGAGGAGGAGAAAAAGACTCAATAGGCTGAGCTCCTCGTTGCCCAAAAAGAAGTTGAGGGCTCCGAGATGCGCCTGAGGGAGGCGATCTAGAGGAATAAAGATCTCGACGAAGAGCTTCGTCGGTCGAAGAATGTGTGGGAGTCTGCTAACTCCAGGCTCATTGGCAAGCTAAATAAGGCCAAGGAGGAGCTAGGGAGGGTCAAGGACAGGCTGGAATTGGTTGAGGCAGAGCTGTAGACAGCCAAGGACGAGCAAAAGTAGGGCGACGATTGAGCTGACTAGTGCTAGCAGCTCGCGAATAGGGTTGTCGATGACATCAAGGCGGAAGTGGAAGCTCGAATAGACTTAGCATGCAGGGAAACCAAGTCTGACACTTGCTCGGCGTTCCTTTACACCCTTTGATTGAATCATCTCGAGATGAATTTTGCCTTCTTCGAGGGACAAACGATCGCGGAGGTGAAACGATACGTGGTTAAAGCTGCCGAGGACACCGAGGCTGCCACTCCTCTTGATTTGTCAGAGGTCGCCCTGCCAACTATTCATGATGAGGTCAAGCCATCCGGAGCTGTCGGAGTTCACCCTGTGGAAGTTACTAAGGTCCAGCCTGCAGAAGCTACCGAGGTTCAGCCTGCTGAAACTACCGCTCCACCTAGTTAGGCTTTTCTTTTGTTTTGTCTTTCCATCTTTTTTCATACTTTGTAATACAAGTGCTTGTTCAATGAAATGCAACATTTTTCATGTGCCTTTTGCTTTAATTTTTTTTTTTTTTGCGAACTCAAGCCAATCGAACTTGAAGTTTAAATGAAACTCGAAGAGATAACACTTGAACCAATCTTCAATATATAACTTAAAACGATCTTCATGACTTGACTACGAGCTCCAAGGAATTCTTGCATATCAGGATAAGCTCGAGGGTATAACTTGGAAGAAGTTTTCAAGAATATAACTTGAGACCGACAAGGTCAGATAGATCCAGAGAATTACTAGCTTGTAGATTAGCAAGCTTAAAACAGGTCATCAATACTAGACGTAATAATCATCAATGTGTGTCTAGTAAGGTGTGATCTTTCATACTTTAGGCAAATTAAGACAATCCTTGATAACACGTCTTTAACAAGACCATACTGAAAACCTTGCTGAGATGTACATCTAGGTGGATCATCTTGAGATCTCAGTTAAATATGCCACGGATGAATAGCTCGTGATCGATGAACATGATAATTGACAATCAAGATGCATGCCTGGTAGGTCGCAAATAGCCATACCTAGGCAATTTAAGGCAAACCTCAGCTAATGCGTTCTAATAAAATATTATATAAGTTATAATGAGAAGCTTGCCAAGATATATGCCCAGGTAGATCGTCCTGCAACCTCAACTGACATATCATGACTTGTATTTGACTGACTTGCATTGCCAAGCTATATGTCTAGGCAGATCATAGGCTAATTCTAGTTAACATATCATGGCTTATCACAAGTTTAATAAGCTAAGGGGGAACTCCCAGGAATGTCGCAGACCGTGACTTGAGTCAAGATGAAAGTACTTTAGCTAATGAACCCTTTAGCAAATAACATAAGTGGTTGCTCAGTAGGTGCCAAACCTTGACATAAAGTTAAGAGGAATGGGTCTTAGCTCGCAACTTTAAAGATATTCAATCGAATATCAATAAAATTAATTTAGTAGAGAATGAACACTCAAGTAGGTCGCAGACCATGACTTGAGTCAAGATGAAAGGACCCCATCTAGTAAATCCTGACTCGAAATCATTTAATGGAAGTGGTCGCTCAGTAGGTTCTAAACCATGACATTAAGTTAAGAGGAATGGGTTCTCAGCTCACAAACCGCGACTTGAGGGGGTACCAAGATGAATGCTCAGTCAAGTCGCAAATCATAGCACCGTGGCTAAGTTGAATGGGCCCCAACTCGCAAACCATGGCTTCTCAACCCCTCATTTTTTTGTGACATTTAATCCAATAAAGTGTGATGCATGGAGATTCATAATTTTCAATCAGAATTATGCGAATTACGATTGGAATTCGAGGCATAGGTTAGAACAATTACATTCATTGGAAGTAAGGACGGAGGTGCTCTGCATTCCAAGCTCATGGGAGGAAAGCTCCCTCTATATTTACCAGATGATATGCTCTGTTGCCCAAAATTTTCTTGATGATAAAAAGACCTTCCTAGTTTGGATATAGCGTGCTGTTACTCATCGTACGATCTCCTGGGAGTACCAGGAGCAATACTATATCTCCGACATTGTAGCATCGGATTTGAGCCTTTCAATTGTGGTGTTGTGCCATTCTTTGCTGATAGACGACAATCCTTATACAAGCTGTATCTCTTGCTTCCTCGAGCAGGTCAAGGTTCATTGCCAGTAGTTCGTCATTGTCATTTGAATTGAAGGTGGCTCTCCGATGGTTGGTCACCTCATTCTCTGTTGGGATCATGGCCTCGGACCCATATACCATCTAGAATGGGGTCTCTCATGTGCTGTTTTGAGCTGTTGTTCGATAAACCCATATCACTGTTTGTAGTTCATCTGCCCAAGCCCCCTTTCTAGCTTCAAGCTTCGTTTTCAGGATCTGCTTGATTATCTTGTTGACAGCCTCGACCAGTCCATTGGTTTGGAGGTGGTCCACGGCGGTGAAACTTTTCTAGATTTCCATCGATTCGCAAAATTGGACAAATTGCTCGCTGGCGAATTAGGTTTTATTGTCCGTTATTATTTGTTGTGGAACTCCGAACCTGCAAACGATATTATCCCATGTAAATATTTGTACCTTCGAGCCGTTGATCTATGCGAGCTCTTTGGCTTTTGCCTATTTGGTGAAGTAGTCGACTGCCATTATGGCATACTTGCAGCCTCTGCGGGCTGTTGGAAGCTGCTTGATCAGATCTATACCCCAAATAGTAAAAGGCCATGGAATGCTTATCTGTTGTAGATAAGCTGGTGGAACTCATGAAACTTTAGCAAATCTCTGGCATCTCTTACATTTCTTGACTAGTTCTGCGTCATCTTACTTTATAGTAGGCCAATAAAACCCTTGCCGAAGTGCCTTCTGTGCCAGTGAAAGTACCCAGACATGATTATTGTAGTGGCCTACGTGAACCTCTTCCAGCACGGTCTGACAATCAGTGCCATCGACACACCTCAGAAGTGGGGCTGAGAATCCCCTCCTGTACAGTCTATCATCATATACACAATACTGAGCTGCTCGAGCTTGCAACCGACGTGCCTCCAATATATCTTTCAGTAGTTTCGCGTTTTGTAGATAGTCTAGTATGGGGTTCATCCACGAGCTTTGGGGCACCTCGATTGCCAACGTTTCAGCTCGTTGTTTTGTGCTAGGGATAACGAAAAATTCCACTGGTATGACTCCCAAGAACTTCGCGTCTGGTGCAGTTGCTAGGAGGGGTAATGCATCAGTGTGAGAGTTCTGGGAATGGAGAATCTGGCAGATTTCATATTTTTCAAAATAGTAAAGAGTTCTAATACCTTTTGTAAGTATGCAACCATTTTAGTGTCTCTGGCCCGATATTCCCCCCGTATCTGATTGACAACCAGCTGAGAGTCGCTAAAAATTACCAGGACCTCATCTCGTACCTCCTTTTCCAGGCGGAGTCCTGCCAACAGGGACTCGTACTCAGCTTCATTATTGATGGCTGGAAACCCGAATCTTAGGGCACAGAGGATTCTATGACCCTCAGGGCTTATCAACATAACCCCAACTCCAGCTCCTTGCTCGCTTGATGATCTGTCCATGTATAATTCCCAGGATGCCCTTCCAAGTTCTCTACTTTCTCATCAATTGGCTCAGTGAATTCAACAATGAAATCTGTCAATGCTTGCCCCTTTATCGCCGTCATTGGTTTGTATTTTATATCGAACTGAGCGAGATCAATAGACCACTTTAGCAAGTGACCTGAGGTGTCTGGCCTTTGCAAGATCTGCCTCAGCGGGTACTTGGTAAGGACTTCGATCTGGTGAGCTTGAAAATAAGGTCGCAGTTTTCTTGATGCCACTATCAGGCAGTAGGCCAGTTTCTCTATTAGTGTGTACCTTGTCTCCACATCAACCAAGCTCTTGGAGACATAATATACGCGGTTTTGCACCCCTTTATCCCCTCGAACGAGAGCCACACTTAAAGCATGTTGGGATATTCCCAAGTACAGGGTTATCTTTTCTCCATCTTTGGGCTTAGCGAGCAGTGGGGCTCATCCCATATACTCTTTCAGCTGCTGGAATGCAGACTCGCATTCTTCTGTCTACTGGAAGTCTTGTGTTTTTTTTAGCAGTTCGAAAAATAGGACACATTTGTCAATTGCCTTAGAAATGAATCGGCTCAGGGCCGCAACCTGGCCATTGAGGCTTTGCACCTCTTTTTTCCTTATGAGTGACCTCATATCAAGCAAAGCCCTTATTTTCTCCGGATTGGCCTTAATGCCTCTGTTGTTTACCATGAATCCCAGAAATTTTTCAGAGGCTACCCCAAATGCGCATTTGAGCATATTAAGTTTCATTTGATAGCTCATGAGGATCTTAAACATCTCTCCCAAATTGGGAAACATGATTAGCTACCCCGTTTTGATTTTACCAGCATGTCGTTAATGTAGACTTCCATGGTTTTGTCGATTAGTGCTTCTAACATTGTATTGACCAGCCTTTGATAGGTCACGCTAGCATTCTTCAACCCAAAGGGCATGACCTTATAACAATAAAGCCCCTGGTCGATTATGAACGATGTGTGCTCTTCGTCATTGGGGTTCATAGGGATCTAGTTATAGCCCGAATAAACATCCATGAAGCTGAGGAGCTAGTGATCAGCCGTTGCATCCACAACCTGATCAATCCTTGGGAGAGGGAAATTGTCCTTGGGGCACGCTTTGTTTAGGTCCGTGAAATAGACACAAATCCTTAACTTCCCATTTTTCTTCTTTACTAAGACTAGATTAGCTACTCAGACTGGGTAGTGGGCCTTTTTAATGAACTCGCTTGCTAAGAGCTTATCCACTTATTCTTTAAGAGGGGCATAATGCTCAGGAGTCATCGACATTCTCTTCTGACACACTGGCTTGTAGCTGAGATCTACATTAAACATGTGTGATATGACCTCTGGGGCTATTCCTACCATATTCCCGTGCTTCCATGCAAATATGTCGAGATTCGCTTTAAGAAAATTGGTAAATTGGGACTTTACCTCGGGAGCAAAGTTTTTTCCTAACTTGAGACATCTTTCTTCGTCTGCCTCGCTGATTGGAATATCTTTGAGCTCCTCTATCGGGCCGATGGACTTGTCACAGTCTACCTTGCAGGGGTCCAGGTCGTGGCTAACGCCCTTTTGGCTAGTAGGTCGTGGGTGGCTTCTTGCAATGACATTTACTTTCTTCCTTTTGGCCCTCATTTTTAGGGCATCTTTGTAGCAACACCTTGCGAGGTGTTGCTCACCTCGCATGCATCCTACTCCATTGGGGGTCGAGAATTTAACTGTCAGCAACCTGGTCGAGGTGACTAGATCCAGGTCATTCATTGCCGACCTCTCGAGCACGATATTGTATGCTGAAGGGCAGTTTACAACTAGGAATTATGCCAATGTGGTGGCTTGGTGATCTGCATCGCCAATAGTAAAGGGAAGACTAATCCACCCAATAAAGACCACTACATCACCTATAAACTCATAGAGTGGTTCCCGGGATGAGCTCAACTGCTCCAGCCCCAGCCCTATTTGATCAAAACATGCTCGATACATTACATTTATCGAGCTGCCCGTGTCCACCATTATCCTTCGCACCTCGAAATTTCTGATCTGTACTCGTATAATAAGTGAGTCATTATGTGGCCAGTAGACGCTCCCAGCCTCTTCTTTAGAGAAAATGATCTTTTCTATGACCGTATTTCCCTTAGCTCGCTTCGAGGGGGCAAACTGCTCGTTCGACCGTGCCAACAAGACATGGTTGGCTTCACGCACGTACATGTTGTGGGATTTGTGGGGGGTTCCAACGAGATGAGGCCCGCCATGAATTGTGTAGATTGTTCGCACTACCGGCGAGCGTTCATCATTGGAAGGAGGCGATTGCTGTGCCGATTGTTGGTTCAGATGATTGGTTAGTCACACCACATAATCCTTCAATCGACCTCTTCTAATTAGGTCCTCAATGGCGTCCCTCAGGGCCCAGCATTCAGAGGTATTATGGCCCGTCTCGTTATGGTATGCATATAATTTTTCCTTATTTATGAATTTGTTAGGAGTTCTCAGCGGGTTGGGTTTCTCGAACTCCTCTCTGTTTCTTTCCATAGAGAAAATCCACTGTTGAAAATCCACTATTGGGGATCAGACAGGACACAGTAGTTGTTGAAACGTCGAGACCGCGTAGGTTGCTCTTCCCTCTCCTCCTTGCGAGCTTGCTTGGAGACTTCATTATTCGAGCGTTCTCCCCGAGCTTTTCTTTTGGTATCTCCGTTATTTCTTTTCTTATTCTGGTTGGAGCCCCCAGCCTTTTCCTTTGGTCTGGTGGGCTTCTTCGAGCCAAAGGCCTCTTCCCATCGGACCTCCTTAGCAACTCGTTCGTAAAATTCCCCCAGATTTTTGGTTGGGGTCCTATAGATGCTCTCATAGAGCTTCCCATCTTTGCGGAGGCCCACGGAGATTACAGTAAGGACGCTTTCATCAGAGGGATCCTCGACATTGCTCACCTTGTGTCTGAACCTGGCGATATAGTCATTCAAGGACTCATTTGCTCTCTGGAACACTGTGGCGAGGTGACATAGAGGGGCGAGTTGCCTTCTCAATGTCCTATATTGACTGAGAAATCATCGTTGGCATTCCTCCTAGCTGCCGATGCTGCAAGGCGGAAGGCTCCTAAACCAAGCTCGGGGAATATCACCCAAGGTCGCTAGAAAAGCCCGACATTTGACCAGCGAGCTGGTTGTCTGCAAATCCATCTGAACATTGTATGCATCCAGGTAGTCATAGGGATCACTGTCCCCGTTGTACTGCAGCATACTCGAGACTTTGAATCTTCGGGGGAGAGGTTTGAGTTCAACTTCTCTTGTGAATGGCGTCCTGTCCCTATGACCATTATTCTGATCGTGGACCCCTTGTTGTGCCTCTAACTATCGGACTCTTTGATAAAACTCCTCTACGGTTGAGTCTGGGTCCGCAGATCGCTGGGCCTACAATCGCCTACTTCTTTCTCGCTTTAGGGAATAGTGATTTGGAAACAGATAATTATCTCCGATATCCTTCTCAGCTGGTGGGGGTCTTTCTTCATGCGGTTGGCGAATCCTCTGAGGTGAAACTGGTGGATCATGGATAGCCCGTGCTTGAGCTTGGGCCAGGAATCTGACTGCGTCGCAAGTTGCATTACGGTATTTTCTAACGCCTCCTGGCGTTGCTACCAGACCTAGATCGCCTCTATCTCGGCGGTTTGAACAGTGGGT
Source organism: Diospyros kaki (assembly GCA_036245055.1). Lineage (NCBI taxonomy): Eukaryota > Viridiplantae > Streptophyta > Magnoliopsida > Ericales > Ebenaceae > Diospyros > Diospyros kaki. The sequence goes on along the minus strand of BSEG01000002.1, from coordinate 1,539,597 downwards.
TGACAGTAACTGGCGGGGGCATGCCAGCGACGTTCTCGATCGGTTGCGGCAAAGGGATATCCACTGCCGAAACAATGGGCCTTCCATTTCGTGGAAAATCCCGCGGTTGATTGAAGTGATTTTCTAGTGAGTCGACCGCTGCGTCAGAACTTCAAGTATTCCTTCCTCTTGCCATGGCTATTGATCAGAGTAGGCCCCTTCCTCTAGCGCCAAAATGTCGACGTTCAATTTTAGCCGACTATGATTTGTTAGGGCTGCAGTGAGTGAATAAGTCCAAAAAATAAGGAGAAAAAACAAAATGTAAAGAACACAAGGAATTTTCACGTGGTTCGGCCATAACGATGCCTACTCCATGATTGTGCTCCGATTATTCTTTCAGAGTGACAGTGTCTGATTATTCTTCTTATTGTCCCCCTTAACGATATTTCTGACCTCTATTTATAATGAGGGACGTTTACAATTTACATACAATATAAAAATAAAAAAGATGATATAATGGGGGACAAACAGTCTTTATCATTTGCATAAAATCGGAAGTATGATCCTCATTACGACGAGTATGGGTTGTCTCAGATAAAGTGAGTGGGTCCCCGCCTTTGGTTGTTCAGCAACTTTGTTGTCTATACGAGTTGAAGGATTTAGGCCAGCGAGCTGATCGGTTGGACCAGCAAACAATGAGCTTTATCGGAAGCTCGTTGAATAGATCGTTGGGAACTCGCTAGAAGCTTTGCCTGGAGCTCACTAGGAGCTCGCTTGGTTCTGCAATATGAGCTCGGATTTCAGCGATGTATGAGCTTTTTTTGATGAGATCGCTTGGACCTTTTGGGTTTCAGGCGATTAGGCCAACCTACTGGACTGAGTCTGGCCCATAAAGAGTGGTGCGAGAAATACATATAACAAATTCCATTTCACAAAAAAATATAATATCAAACTTTCGATTTTTTTTGTTAAAATAATCAAATTGACCAAACTAACCGAACTTTAAAACGACATCGTTTTGATGATTATATGTTATTGTATTTAATTTTGTACATTTGATTTTTTGTTTGTTTTTGTGGTTTTCAATTGTATCAATTTTGTCGATTATTTGATTTTTTCAGCTTGTTTAGTTTTTGGTTGTTTTTTTTTTTCATTTTTTTTATTTTTCAGTTATTCAATTTTTTTAATTTGATTTGATTTTTTAACCTATTTTTTTTTTTTTTTTAATCTTCGGTCGAACCGACCGCATGCAGACTCCTAACTCTAAAATGATATTGTCATGAGTGAAAATATCTTTGGTTTTCGTAAAATGACCGTCCGAACCGGCAAACCCCACTCAATAAGAGCCCTAGGGCTGGAGAGGCCAGAGTGACGAGAGATTGGAAACCAGAGAAGTGGTGATTGGAATTGGGGCGAATTACAGTTCGATTGCTCCGCGATAGTTGTTCTTCCTTGATCAGGTTCGTCTCCAGCTTTTGTATAATGTATCTCTATCGTTTATTTATCTGTCTATACGTATGAATCTTGCATGTTATCCCAGATCCTCTGTTTCTCCGTTCCAGAGTAGCATCATCTACGTTTCCATGATCCTCGATTCAGTTTCTCTCTAGTCTCTCCAATTCGGAAGACGCGGGTTTTTGTCTTAATTGTGAAGTTTCCACTAGGAGCAATTACCAATAATTGTACTTCATTGGACGCGAGAAGTAGCGATTGTGGGCTTTTGTGTCTGTTATTTTTTTTTCTTTTTCTGTGGTATTTGGTATTAGAAACGAAACTTCTGAGCGGTTTAAGAGCGTTAGTGGCAAGGCGAGGGAGAATTTTTATTTACTAGAGAAGAGAGGAAGAGAAGGGGAAAGCAGAGGTGGGTTTTCCTTTTGTTTTTATAGATTCTATTTGTACGCTTTTTTTGTGATTATGAGCTAGTCCATGGTTCTATGACTTCTTTTTTTTTTTTTTTTCTTTTGTTTGTGTTTTCCCCCTTTTCGTCTTATGGCTGGGCTTATTTATGTGTTATCCTGATATTCTTCAGGTTACTGGTCCTGACAGTACAGTACTCGACAATGCCTCGGTATGAAATATTTCTTCATGCAATTATAATTATAGATGTTAATTTATGAAGTTTATAATTTATACGCTGATCTTTTTCATACAAGCAATTGCCGGTTTTATCCTTAAGCAGGTTATAATAATCTGTTTTTTATTTGTTGATTTTTCAGGTATTATTGTGATTACTGCGACACCTATTTGACGCATGATTCTGTTAGTTCTTTTAGTCTCTTTATTTTGTATTCCTTTTTTCTTCTTTTTGGCTTGTATTTTATGATATCATTGGTGTGGAAATGAATATATTGAATACTTGTCAGATCGCCCTCTTATTATCAGTATTCAAGTTTATCCAAGGTAACAAGGACTTGGGGAACTTTTTTCTTCATCTCCCCTCTCCCCATCCTCAAATGATTAGACTGACAAGAAACATAACATTGACTGTTTAGGGGGGGTGGGGGACCTGAGGAAAAAGTAAGGCCTTATCCTGAAGAAATTCCAGGCTACTGCTTAGCTTGCAATGCTGTGTTGTTTGTCTGGCTTGAAATAGATTGTTGCTAGAATTAGTAATAAATAGCCCTGCCCGCTACTTTTCTTTTCTTTGTTTTGCAATTGTTACAGTTGAGTTTCATGTACATCGTTGTTTTTTGTTTTTCCAGCCTTCTGTTAGAAAGCAGCACAATGCAGGGTACAAGCACAAGGTATTGTTCTATGGTCATATATCCATATTTTCTTCGTAAGTTTAGATTACTGCATCATAATATTTTACTTGGCCATTCTGTGAAGGCAAATATCCGATCTTACTATCAGCAATTTGAGGCACAACAAAATCAAATTTTGTTAGACCAAAAGATCAAGGAACATCTTGGGCAGACAGCTACATACCAGCAAGTTGGTGTTGCTTTCAACCCCATGAGACCCCCTATGCCTGTTCTTCCTACTCCATCAATGCCAATGGCAGGGAACGCCAACATGAATTCACCATTAATTCCTGGAGTTAGACCACCAATCTTGCCTAGACCAATTCATGGTATTATTTTTGTATAAAACTTTTCCATCAACTCAGATTGTAGTTGTTTATTTCTTCAAATTATTGATGCTTTGAGTCTCTTATATATTGAACCATTTGCATCTGGATCCTCAGGTGTTTGTGTTTTTTAATTGCATCAGGACTTGCATGCTTATAAGCAGTTATTTCCACTGTTTATGAGGCTGGACACTTTAGGAGTATTGCCTTTTTAATTGCGCAGATTCATTTGTATAGGAGAAGATGTATGCATAGAAATTGGCTTGTGCCTATGACCGGCTATGCATGTGCACATATTATTACAACTAACTAATTAGATAGTTAGCTTGTGCAGATACTTTTCTTTGTTTGCTACTGTAGATTTGACTTTAACAGCAATAAATAAATAAATCTGTAGATTTGACTTTAGAGCCTCTGATTTTAAAAATATATTAAATAATTACTCACGCATGCACCATTATAGATGTTAATTAGCCTGTATGTGCAAGGAACCTGCCAGTACTATTTGTGCGAGTTTGGATCATTCTTAAGAAGAGCCATGAGTGGGGTTTGGATTCATGAACGTATCTTAAGGTGTGTAGGCAAAGTAGAGATAGAACTAGAGGGATCTTCTTTCATTTATCTTGTGACAGATGGTAGTGGAAAAATAAGTTGGTGGCTTCTTTCCCCTCTTTTTTGTAAAAAGGGGATACAATGTTTATCTTATTAGAGCTTTTCTTTTTTGTTTTTTTAAATGTATTAGTACATGTTACTTAAAATTGGTCAGTAATAAGCCTTCATATTGGTGAATGCTACTAAAGACTTGAATGGTCTTGGAGTATCTGCATGTTCTCATCTGTGCATGTAGGTAAAACATTACCCTGAGTTGGAAGCCCCTTTGTCAGAACTTACTGGACTTCCAAATAGAGAAAGTAGTTGGTAGACTAATTATAGTGTTGAAGTATTTGCCTAAGGATTAGACATATGGTCACGGGAGAGGAAGGTCGAAGAGAAGGAATATATTAAAACTTCTAGAAGACCAATAGTTAGGGACTATAACGGTAACTGCCACGTGTATGAGGAGGTTACCAAGGTTAGTGTCCTTGTAATTCCTGCCCTCTATAGGGGGTCCGAGGGGTCTCATTCTCTCCCCAATCAGTTTACATTTCTATCTTGAGAAAGAGTATGTGCAAGAGAGGAAAGTATTCATTGCTTTGTAATCTTCGGGTAGGGAAGCTTGGTGATAGGGCTGTGTGTGTGAAATCAGTGCATGTAATCTTGGTTTTTTGTTTTCAAGATAGTGAAGAATGAGATCATCCCAGTCTGGATGTAGTTTCTCCATTAGGAGTTCTGAACCAGGATAAATTTGCTTGTCTTGCGTGTGAGTGCTTTGTTTTGTGTTGTTTCTTGTATCCTACTTTCTGTTCTATTCGTGTGTGAGAGGTTGCATCCATCTTGAGGGAGATTTGAGTGTGAGGGCAGACGGAGATTGTCACTACATATAGGACATGCTTTGATTCTGCAGCACCAAGTATTTAATGAAAATTTGATGTGGAAATGATGGAGAATATTAGAACAATCTGTTTCATTGTTTGCCACATTTCCTTGAGGAAGCTGCATGTCACCCTTACCATATACCATGTGGATCCATAAATAGGGCCAAACCTACCTACGAGCAGTTTGAGTTCATCTCCCTTGAAGGTCCACTATGGAGTGGATGTTGAGAGAGCCACGGCAGTGATACGTTTATAATAATCAACTTGACCAGATATCTTTGTTTTAACACTAATATTGTCCACCCTGCCTAGCATATAAATGATATGTCCCCATTATAATGTGGCAATAGGCCAATACTGCCAGATCACTTTCCAGGGGATCTTTTTTCTCCCAAGGGTCCTCACTACCAAGGTGCATAATCTGGCCGCAATGGATTCAAAAACACTCCAGGTTGTCCAAGTTTGAGGTAGAAACCAAAGGAGACATTTTTTATTTACAGGGTGGGGTCTATCTTCCCACATTCCTACTGCAATGACGAGGCCATTTTTAGTTACTGGTAGACTTTGAGAAGGTTCTAGCTATTGTTCCTAGTATCAGTTCCTCAATAGAGTACATCACTTTATATTGATCTTATAAGCATAAGTTCCCTCCTCACCTTCTTGTTTGTGTAATATGTTTTGGTGCTGTATACCTTTTACATTTGTTTTTCTCACTTTTTTTTTTTTGGCTTCTTAAAGCCCTGTCTTTCTAAAAAAGAAAAAATAAATTCTAAATGATGATGAAACTAGTATGGAACTATTGATGGAGCTTTAATGCATTACTAAGAAACACTAACACCTCTGAGTTGTCATGTTGTGTTGTTCATGAAACCTTCATGGATACTTCCAAATACAGGTTAGGCACTTGTTCAAATTAACCCTATTATTTTTAATTTTTTCCCAATTTGACCCTACTTACATAAGACACTTTTATGGTATCCAAGATCATATTAAGGGAATGTAATATAGAACCAATGGAAGAGAAGAGAGGAGAAGAAGGGGATCAATAGATGAAAGAGAGAAATATGGAAAGCACAACAATTAATAAGGAGAAGAAAACAAAATCAGCAAGAGATGTAGATGAGAGTAGTGGGGAACCCAGAAAATTTAGTCAACGGAGGGTGGAAATACATTTGATAGGTTTTTTTTTTTTTTTTTTTTACAAAATCGAATAGCAAAAACGAAAAAAATACATGAAAGCAATTTATATTATTCATCGACAAGATCTCATGTTTTGGAACTGTTGTATAATAGCTTCATTTTCAATGGTGTCAAATATATCTCTTTCAATACAAGTGACTAGGCAATTTAATTATATAAAGCTAAAGGCAGAAACTTCTAAAATTTGTCTGAAGATTAAGGATAAAATTTTACCTAGTAAACAATAAATCTTTAAGATTCAAGATTGAATGAGATGAAGAAAATGAGGGGAATAACAAGGAAAATATAAAATTGTGACGAAAAACTAGCCCCCAAAAGCAATCCTTTGACAGATCAAATAACTCTTATGTAGAACCCCCAAAGAAGGATGGAAGAAAATGCCAAAACTCAATCAATATAAAATCAAATCAATGCACACTCTCTAGAACCATAGAAGTAAAATGTTCTTGCCATGCTTCAAGTGCGATTCGACCCTACCCAAAATTGTCCAAAGACCGAATTTTGTGCCTGACATCTCTCTGCCAAACAATCACCATTAACAGAGGGGACATATTATATATTTAATAGATAATATCACTTTCTCTAAAACCCTACGAGGGAAAAGTGCCATCCCTGCTTGAAGCAGGATTCAAACCCACGTGAAATTAAAATAAAGCCTGAATCTTCTGCCTTTAAAATGAAGCAGGTGTTGTGTTTCCATATTGTACTTGTTGGTTTCACCATGTCAACTAAGTTATGGAACACAACTATATCAATTATTTTCATTCACCACCATCTCATGAAATTTCTCCATGTAAAGATGGTGTTCAAACTTCATTTCATCATTACTCCGCTAGGGGATATTATCTACTGCCGGTCCCAAGCCCGGATAAAGGAGGAGGGTTGCGTTAGGTAGCCGACAGCCAGCGTAAAACCTAGTCGGATCCAAATATGAATTCTAGACAAACTATCTGTTGGGATGTAACCCACATAGAAGTCTAGAATTCATGTAGCCAACTCCACATAGTGGGATAACGGCTAGATATGTTGTTGTTGTTGTGTAATCTTCTGCCTTTAAACCACTAGGCCAAATAACCACTGCTAACAGAAGAGCCATATCATATATTTAATAGATAATATAGGTTACCAAATTAATTAATTTTTATTTTTCATTGGGGGTGCTTACCTCTCTCGCCCTTGGTCGGTCTGCCCCCAGAGGAGAGTTTTGGGGGGAGAAAAGTGCTCACTATTCATTCTAGAATCAATTAACATTAAAAAATTCAATATCTCATATGGTTGTGAGATATCTTTATACCCTGTAATCAAATAGGAAGCAAAAACCAAAACGAAACCCCTAAGGGGTTGTCCAGACACAATCCCCTTGGTTACTTTACAACTAATCTCTAGACTCTGAGCCCTACTCTCTATGGAGTGGCTGGTCACAGTACTATCCTCTCCCCTCTTCTTCGCTGGCCCCATACTTTGTTCTCTACCTTGCAGTGACACTACTGATCTAAATCCCATTTTATCACCTCTGACTTGAGCGGGAGACCTACAATAAGTGTAGAATATATATTTGCGTATTGATTTATCTTTGCACATGTTCTAATTCTATTGAAAGTTGCCATGTTTTATAATGTCCATATCCCGCTTCTTAAGTGTACAAACAATGTCACAACCAAAAATGACAGTCTCTTTTTTTTTTTTTTCCCACTTTCTCCTTCTAGGCTTCTTCTTCTTCATGCTTGGGTACTCCTCAGTTGAAACAAAAATGACAGTCACTGCAGTAGTTCTCATGTCCATCTCAACTAGAACACAACCAAAATCAATCACTCTCCATTGGTCAAAGAGAACAACTGAAATTTGGAGTCTAGAGGAAGAAATAGCTGTGTCCCTGATTTTTTTTGGTAGTTTATCACTGCCCCATACTAGTAAGCAGGCCAAACTCATACCCATAGCTGCAGTTTTTGTATTTCCATTCATCCTACAGCCATGCTCGTCTGCAAAAATTTCAGCAACTACCTGGGAATGCAGCAGTGCGGATTTGTTGATTTGCCTTGGATAGTCAGTCCAGGTCTGTCCTTGCACATGAGATCTAGGATCTGCTGCAACTTCAATCCTAGCTAATGCTTCCTTAGGGGCTGCCACATAGCCTCCACACTGATCTTCTTTCCCAAAATGATTTACAACCACTCCTTTTCCCTCTTGTTTGCTGAAATTTTCCCTTATATGCACTTCTTTTTCAGCAATATCAGATGATGCCTCTACAATATGGCTTACTCCTCCTGGAATGGCAGCGATAATATCCTTGCATTGGGGTGTCCCAATTTCCTCCTCCAGTCTGTTGATAGGTGACTTTGAAGGCCTTATTCCTTCTTCCAAATTCTCAATCACTGCAGCTAAATTTATCACCAAGCCCCTCGATTCCTTGTTACCCCTAGCCATTTCTGTTTTCTGGTTGGTTGTCTCCATCATTTCTTCTTCTCTAAAGGAACCAAGATGTTCCTTTAATCCTTCTTTGGACCACACACCTTGATCTAGACCCCCATAATTGTTGCTATTGCTGAAAATGCTGTCACATGGCTGGAAATCAGCAATTTTCATAACATCCCCTTCCTCTTTCATGGCTGATTCATCAGCTTCCTGCCTCCTTGACTTCTCATTAGAACACTTGATTCCAAGGAACTCCTCCCTATTAAAAGTCCCATGATAATTCTCAAAGAATTCTGCTGGAAAACTATAACAATACTTCTTAGTAAGTATCATTGCAAACTCTTGCAATTGTTCATGTAGCATCCGGCCGAAATCTTGGCTCGATTCATGTACCATACTTCTTGTTCCTTTGTCCAATTGGCTGCTCCCCTTCGCCAACTTCTTTTCCCATGCAGAAGGCTCTTGGCCATATTTCCCTTGATGTCTACCTCCAGCTGAAAGTGCAGCATTATGCGGCTGCAATGGAGACCCCATTTCAACTAAGAATGACAGATTTTTTTTGTTTTCTGCTGCAATTGAGGCTCCCACAGTCTCCTACATGCACTGCTCCTCTTAGCTGCTTTTCACAATCAGCATACTTACTAGCAGCCTCTAGACAACTTCCAAGCTCGCCTTCATTCACAACACGGTCACATGCAGTGGCCGCACCTTCCTTCTTGCCTTGCTCAAGGATATGCGTCCAGCTCTTCCGAATCAATACCTCGAATCAGCCATTGAATTGCAGACTCCAGTTCGCCTCAATCAACCGCACCTGACCTCCTATCGCCGCAGACCCCGTCGGAATTGGCAGCACACCACCGCGTTCCAGTCAGATACTTCATCTAACGAGATTGGAATCTCTTTCCGATCAATGTGAGCAGCACGTCGCCAAGCACCAATCAGATCCGCCTTCACACGCCTTCCAATCCGAGCCGAAGTTGCTTCGCTCGGCTTCGGTTTCCAAATCCGAGTTCGCTTCGCTCGACTTCACCTTCCAGCTCCGACTTCAATTCCGAATTCAATAGCCTTGACTCCACCACTTGCTGGACTTGCACCAGCGGAAGAGGACGAAGGCCAAGGATTGCTCGGAAGTTTGATATCTTGGCTCGCCTAGCAGCCCAATCACCGACCACACCTATGGCCGATCAAATTCGTTTACGTGATGAAGGCCGCCTTCCTTCTTGCTATCTACATGATCAAACACAGCAACTAGCCGACGTGTTCTTCTTCTACTAGAATCGTCTGGCTGCTCGCCTACCTCACGCGACTAAGATGCAACCAATGAAATTATGCGGACATTGAGAATTCGGTGGTTACAGTAGCTTACGACTTGGCTTCCGAATTCGCTGAAGTTGCTTCGCCCCTCTGCTTCGAACAAACTTGCTGCGCGTCGCGGCTGAGCGCCTACCTTCTGCTCGTCTTCCTCGCTTGGCCAACGCTCTTCGAATTTCTCAAGCCAGACGCCAATCCTCCTGCTTCGTGTTCTAGGAGAGTCGATCTCATAGTTCAATCACTTCATCAAAATCACTGAATTTCAATCACTGGCCGTCTTCGTCTTCAAAAGTCGAACAGAAATGCACCAAAATTTCCAGGCAACAATCGCCTCTAACCAGCCTAGGAGAATTGCGCACCCAATCACCGACTGCAATTGACAACGGTCGCGACACCACTTCCTCGTCTGACTCACATGCACGCCTTCCTTTCCGTTGTCTACTCACGGTTGAAATGAATTCAATATCGCCAGCGTAGTCGTCTTCCAATTTCGAACAGTATTTACTGGAATATTATTCCAGATTGCCTTACAGCAATCGCCCTTTCACATGCAACGAACAAACTCTGGACTCACAACGGAGATCGCTTCACCGAGAGTGTCGGACTTCCACTCAAAGTCGCCTGGCCTGCTCGTCTGCTAATTTGGATCAGCTGAAAGTACTCCAGGAGTTGTCGGAAGCACCGTTGGAACAGCTTCCTTCAAATCGAATCAAATCACAGCCAAGGATTGTTGTCTCTGATACCAATTGTCACACACCTAGGGTTCAACCTAGGGTTTAAGAGATAATAGGAAAGAATTGGAGGAAGATAGATAAGAAGAAATAAGAGGGAATTAGAGAAGAACAGAAATATAGAGAGAGAGGTTAGGAAAACCGAGAGAAATGAGAGGGAAATTGAGAGATTTCAATTATCAATTTTCAGCATACCAACAAACTCCTAACAGCAGCCTTATATAGGCATAACAAATTGCATAACCACCCCCATGCTTCTAACTAATTGCTACAATATCACCTAATAAGCCTATTACTACATTACCCCTTTATTTTATTCTTATTACAGCATTGACCCTCCTATACTCCTAGGTACATGACATAAGTGTAGAATATATATTTGCGTATTGATTTATCTTTGCACATGTTCTAATTCTATTGAAAGTTGCCATGTTTTATAATGTCCATATCCCGCTTCTTAAGTGTACAAACAATGTCACACCTTAGTATCCTCAATTTTTTTTTTTTTTTCTTTTGAGTTTTCAGAGCACCTGAGTATAAGGTGCAATGTGAGAATTGTTTATTGATGTAAGCTTCTGTAGGATTTTTTTTTTTTTTTTTTAAGTAACAAAACTATAATCTCTCTCTTGTGTTGCTTATTTTGACTGGTTAATTTCATGGTTATGCAATGTTTTGTGCCAAAGGCTTAATCAAAATACCCTCACTAACTTCTTAATATATTGTTTTGTGCCAAAGGCTTAATCAAAATACCCTCACTAACTTCTTAATATATTGTTTTGTGCCAAAGGCTTAATCAAAATACCCTCACTAACTTTTTAATATATTCACCGGATTGCGTTGCCTTCAATGTAAGACACATGCTAATAGGTGGTGCTAATGTGTGATTCTAAGAACATTAATTCTTTGTGTATGGCATAAAGTTAACGGCATATGCAATCTATTGTACATGCTGTTTTGTCAGTTTTTGCGAGTACGTGTTTCTATTTCTGAAATGCTGTTTATGTTGCCAGGTTACATGCATGCTCCAGGTATGCCGCCAATGATTATGCCACCGGGTGCTGCTCCCTTTCCTGTTCAAGTTAATAGCCTCCCAAGGCCACCAACAATGACTGGAGGACCAGCTGCAGTTCCTGGGGCCCCCATGGCTAATTCTAGTAGTTCTACCCCTACTATGTATCAGGCTAATTCAGCCCCAAATACTAGTGGAGGTTTTGACAGTTCAACATGAGTGCTCAAGCTCCTGAGGCCAACCATTAGTCCTGTCAACTTTGTGTAGGTTTTGCCGTTAGATCTTGTAAAACCGTGCAACTATAGCACTATTGACATTTGTGGAACGTGAACAACTATTTTGATGTTTGCCCTTAGTATTTTGGTCAAGGTTATGCTTAAAATCAGTATTTAATGTTACTCTCTTATCAGGTCATTTCTTGCATTGTTGTTACTATTTGCTTGTCATGTTGGAAGCTGCAAGGAGCGACTAGGAGCACTTGTAGATGGGTATTCAAATTTCGGACCACCCAACCAAAATATTTGGTCCAATTCAAGACCAAAGAAGTTCGGTCCGGTCCAATCATTATACACATTGTTGCATTCATATTGTTATAGAGTGTATGCATAGATTTACAGCAGTGTATGTAAATCAATGTGCTCTTGTACGTTAAGTGGACGGACCAGTCTAGTTTGGTCTGACCTTGTCTTTATTTGGTCTGGTATTGAGTTCACATTTTTTGAGAATTTTGATTTCGGTTTAATCCAATCTGAAATAATTGAACACTGGTACTTACTGTGATGTTTACCCCACATTTGGGGTTGTAAATAATGATATTACCCTAAATTAACAGTTTGAATTGGTAATTTTTAAAATTAATGTAAGTGTAAATTAAATATCAATTATTATCTTTTGAAGTGTTCATTCAGGGCTTCCTATATCTTACACGCTGCCGCATGATTGACAAACATCATTTGAGGCCAGTTTGATCAGTCTGATGTTGAGTGAGCCAGTTTACGACTGTTCTACTCTGAAAACGAAATTTGCTTCATTATTGCTGGGCCACCGCCGAACCAAGTGTCCAATCAAATGCCATTCCAAAGCCAACCATCGACGTCCCTAACCTACCATACCCCAAGCTTCGATATCAGAAGCCCATTGCCAGCAAAAACAACGAGGCTGGCTGAGTACGAATTTTCTGGATTTAAAATGAAAGGGTTCAGCACGAGCTGTTCAAGGCGGAATCTGTCAATCTGATTGACGACTTTTAATTAAAAGAAGATCAAATAGCCATTCATGGGGTGCTCAAAATTTGATGGCTCTGCAAGTCCTACCTAAACCCAGCTGGAGATTGATAAAATTCAAGTTGACATACTTGGCGGGCAACATCATCACGCCAATAGATCTTCCAACAGACTTAAACACGACCAGTATAAACCAGAGTAAGAACACATCTAACGTACAGCATAACACAAAAGATGAGAGGTTTGCATTTTGTTCATCTGTCGATGGCAGACGATAGCATTTTTTTGGGTTACATGCATGGCTTCCTGCTTTGCTCAGCGATATGACAGAGACGGGCCCTCAAAGGCATATCGAGAGGAAACTGATGGGGATGTAGGTCGGCCGCCCGAATGTGGGTATTTCTGATTGTAGTGTAATTGAGAATGCGAAACATATGCTGGGGACATTATTTCTGATCCACTGGCAAGCAGTCTCTCATGATGGTTTCTGGCATCATTCTCCGAGCAACTCGACCCATATATGGAAGACATTTCTCTTCCAATCAGAGAATAAGTTCCTGAAGGGCCTGCCCGTGCCTTTGGCACTAGAGGTTCTCTCCTAAGACCATGGGCTCGATACTCCTTTTCACTGAGGAAGAGCCGATCAGTACCAGCTGCTGCTTCGTTCTGCATTGCAAATCCACTTGTAGGAGGGTTCATTTGATGAATTTGCATCTTTCCTTGATCTATTCCGTCTGCACCTAGATGTGAGGAAGGAGCTGTAGAAGTTGTCAGCATATGCCTTTCCAGCTGAAGACCATGATTTTGGTATTCTCTCTCAGCGAGATAAAATGGATCACCAGAAACCATGTCCCTGGTGGAGATGGTCTGCCCCGCAAGCTGGTTCATTCCATAATCAGATGACAGGGGGCCATATGCTAGCTCGACTAAATTAGCTGCCACTGGTTGGGGGTAGATGGTTGGTGCAGGCCAAGGTCCTTGAGCAGAAGATGGCGCACTTGAATGCAACAATGGGGCAGGAACTGACTGGGGGTAGATGGTTGGTGGAGGCCAAGAATCTTGAGCAGAAGATTTTGCCCCTGAATGCAACAATGGGGCAGGCTGATAAAGATGCATCAGTTTTTTTACCTGAAAGAAACAATACATGTCATAATCAAAGCTAATATACGAGGAAGCAGTGGCTTCAAAATTCAAAAAACATTTCCCAGACTTTCCTTTCAATAAAAGCAAAAAACTCACTTGCTGTCTAGTCAACTCAATCTTAAACTTTTTCCCCTGATCATAGTTATCCTTGATTGCCTTCTTAAATACACCCTCAGAAAGTGGAAGGCAATCCTTGAGAACCTTGAAGCGGACCTTCAGAATATCCAATTATCAATAAAAGTAAGCAGGGTATCCCAAAATTTTTAGTTCAATAGATCAATAAAGACAAAAGTAGATATCAGACATTTAGCTGACCTGAAAAGGGAAAGCACCACCAAAAGCAGCTGGTTCTAGCTTTACACCACCAGCTGAAGATGCCTCATAGATTCCATATAAAATCTTGAGGTCATAATCATACAGGAAAAGCTTCAGACCAGGTTTGATGCCCAACACAAGGTCTCGCCTGCTTCCTGTGACACCCATGACTTGATACCTAAAACAGTCGGGCTTGGTTTTTGAATTGCACATGAAAATAATTCCACCAAGGTTTCCCCCAGCCTTAAGATCCAACATGCTTCTTTCTTCAAGTTTCTCATTGGTAATTTTCTCTTCTCTGTTTCCATGAGGCAAACTTACATTACCTTGACCATCTCTTTCACTGGTATCAGTTTCTTCTCCTCCATTTGTTTTCTTTGGATCCTTGTTTCTGGGTTGAGATCCTGAAATTAATTTTTCTTTTTTCGTCTGTTTAGGTTTCTTTCTAACAGATTTTTTCACAATTTTGGGTTCAGGCTTCAAAGACTTGGGAGTTTCCTTGTCTAAGAGGATCGTATTTGAGGTAGTTTCAGCAGAATCACTAACCATTTTCTTGTTTTCAGATGATTCCATGGTCTATCCTGCCACCCAATAAAGGTTAAAAGTTGTAAATAATCCATTCAATTTCAATGCTGAATGTGACAACTTGAAAGTGCATTTTACTTTCTCAGAAAAACACAGAGGTGCCAAATGCAACCAAACTAAAAATTACATTCTGCTAATAGCATTATCCCAAAAACATGCAGTGCAGGGAAAAGCCAGCAAAAGATCAGGAAAGTAGGTGAATCATATCAATGAGAGAAAATGAGGAGAAAAGAATGTTCCTCCTGATTTTTTCCACAAAAGAGTTGCAACAACGTTACTCTACATGACAAGCAATACTGAAATAATTAACAGATTTATCTTTTCTTTCTGCAAATAAATAAGTAGTCGAGTTTCCCTTTGGCATCAACATAGCTTATTTAAAAGGGTCAATAGAAGGCACAAAATCTCTTTACAAGTGACCAGCATAAAGCCTGTGATTTTTTTTTTTTTTTTTTTGGGGGGGGGAAGCAAGTCCAGGGGTATGTCCAAGGGGAGGGAATAGAAGAAAGAGAGCCAAGATTGAAAAGATTTTTCTGAGTTGCATGAAAATGGGACTGTCTTTTCCTCCTGATTTACTTAGGACCATCAAAGATCTATTCCATACTGGCCATGGCCAGGTTTTGAAATATCTGGCTCCAAATGTACCCACAGAAAAAAATCTGCCTCCAAAGCACCAGGAGATCAATTCATCCTCTCTAAATGTTTCAGTCCCTTAAATGTAAATCCATATCCATATCAGGTCGGAACCAACAAATCCATATCTGGACCATTTATTATATTTGCAATCAGATCTGGATAATATATATATATATATATATATTATCAGACTTGGATCAGATCTATTGACAAGTTAATAATCACAAACTGATGCGGTCACCAATCAAGACTCGGCCCAAGGCCAACCCAACCAAACCGGAACAGTATCACCAAAATAGTAGTGCCATAATGCTATTTTAATACTTCTTAAGTTTTAGAATTTTACTTGATTTAGGATTCTACTTCATGTTTGATTAGGGTTTTATTTTTATTAGGATTCCAGTTAACTTTTATTTATGATTTATTTCTATTAGGATTCTAGTTGGATTTTGTTTTCCAAATATTAAATGGATTTAGATTAGCCAAATTCTATAAATATGTCTAGGATCTAGAGTTTGTAATCAAGTTTTTCTTAATCAAATTTTAGCAACCTATTTGGGTTTTCTTAGCAAAACAGTCTTGTTTTTGCGTCTTCTTGAAAGCCAAGCTTCGGCCATTGAAGTTTGCTCTTTCAAGGGTTTATTTTGGTGTGTTTTCTTCACACTCACGCTACACGCTGCGTCAGGTGGTATCAGAGCGGTTCATCAACCAATCAGATGGCCAATCTTGAAGGTAACGGTAGCAACCAGCCTCGTGACGGTGATCGGGGGTTGCCCGCGATTTGGAGAACAATCGAAGAACAACGGGAAATAACTCGTACAATAGAGCAGCAATTGGAGCGAATCCGCAACCAATTGGGCATTTTACAACGAGTTAAAGATAATCGGAACCGGACTAATGGCATGAATCAAGCCGGCTATGTTAAACCGGGAAGACCAGCCATTAATCCTGTCCTCATTAAGCCTAGAAGACCAATGATGGATGATAGGGACGATGAGGATGATCTTGGTCGTATGATAGCCAACCCTAGTGGTAAAGGGGTTAGAAGGAATGCGCAGCAACACAACCATTGGGGAAACGATGAGTATAAACTAAAGAATGGCTTTTCGATGAGTTTGGAGCTTGATTTCGAAGATTATGTTGTCCCAGCAACCTCAACGTCTACAAACTCAGGTCTGATTTATGCTGCTAACATGACAGAAACTCCAAGGTTATTGACTCACACTGGGGTATTTTCCAGTCCTGAGGGCTCAGGCATTGCTTCACAACCCAATGATGGTGGCATTTCTTCTGATCGACTTGTGACTGTAAAGGAGATGGAGGTTATGGTAGTAAATCCTTCTACAGTTTATTCAAGCTCTGGCATGGTTGAGTCTAAGGCAATAAGAACATATTCACCTTCGCAATTGCAAAAGCAAGATGGTCACATGGGTCTCTTTGTGGATAGGGGTGTTGGATCTCCTAGGCTAGTTAACTCAACTGCTGCTATAGCTGATCAAGTGCTTAGACCAAAGGAGGATTCAAGCATCAATATTTTAAGTGATGGAAAGACTGCTGGTAGTCATGGAATAAGCTTTTATTCGAAACAATTGCAAAAGAATACTTCTCTTGGCAAGAAAAATCTACGAATGAATTTAGAAGTCGTTGAGGAGTCAAAATCAAAAACGCTAATGAGAGGAGAAAGACTTGTGATAAGATCTACCAAATTAGAGAAGCGCTCAAGATGGAATGTTCAACATCCTCAATCTAATAGTAATAATACAATGGAGGTAGAGGGCAACAAACATAGCAATGGTTGGACCCATGCCAATGCAGATATGGCTAAGAAGGGGAGGAATGTCTTTGCTCATGTTCCCTTAGCAGAAAAGTTCAAACAGTTCAGGAAGGTATCAAGCAAAGGTTGCACTAATAAGAAGTACAAGGTGATAGCTGACAAGCATAGAAAACACAAGGTATTTGAGATTGGAGATGAAGTCATGATATTCTTGAAGAAGGAACGGATTCCAGAAGAACAACAGAACAAGCTCAAGCCAAAGAAGTATGATCCTTACAAGATTACAAAGAAGATAAATGATAATACTTATGTTTTGGATTTGCCTAATCATATGGGTATTTCCAAACATTCAATGTGGCTAATCTCTCTTCGTACTTACCGGATGTGGATTTGTCCAAACAGGATCAAAATTCGAGGTCGAATTTTTTCTCAAGTGAATGTGAATGATGCGGTCACCAATCAAGACTCGGCCCAAGGCCAACCCAACCAAACCGGAACAGTATCACCAAAATAGTAGTGCCATAATGCTATTTTAATACTTCTTAAGTTTTAGAATTCTACTTGATTTAGGATTCTACTTCATGTTTGATTAGGGTTTTATTTTTATTAGGATTCCAGTTAACTTTTATTTATGATTTATTTCTATTAGGATTCTAGTTGGATTTTGTTTTCCAAATATTAAATGGATTTGGATTAGCCAAATTCTATAAATATGTTTAGGATCTAGAGTTTGTAATCAAGTTTTTCTTAATCAAATTTTAGCAACCTATTTGGGTTTTCTTAGCAAAACAGTCTTGTTTTTGCGTCTTCTTGAAAGCCAAGCTTCGGCCATTGAAGTTTGCTCTTTCAAGGGTTTATTTTGGTGTGTTTTCTTCACACTCGCGCTACACGCTGCGTCACAAACTCGTCGTAGTAGGTGAGATATATATATATATATATATAGAGAGAGAGAGAGAGAGAGAAAGGGAGAGAGAAAGGGGTACATCATTGCAGAGAGAGATAAGAAAGGTGAGTAAGATTGTAGAATGAGAAGTTGGTAAATTGCAGGTTATAGAGAGAGAGAGAGAGGTGGCAACACATTATCGTTTGAACTTTGAACAAAGTGGTTTCAGACGGGAGACACAGAAAATCAGCTTCTTTAATGGGTCTGAGTATTTGAGATGGCTCGGAGTTAGCTGGCCAATCTCTTTTAATTATTTACATTTATTATTATTTTTGTTTTTATACAGAATATAAATATATAGTATATAATATATTTAATTTTAAAATGGTCTGGATCCTAATCAGATTGGAACTAATAAATTCATATCCAAACCATTTATTATATCTGTAATTGAATCTGAAATCAAGTCCAGGTAATTGGATATATATATATATAAACCCTAAATAAATGGATTAGATCCAGATCTATTCTTGATTAGGCCCAGTCCATTTATAGATCCATTCCCATGGAAAGACAATTGGAGATTGATGTTGTCAACAAGATGGCATTTTTGCAGGGGCCACTTTCCTTGAGTGTACTAACACCAACTAGATTTCAAAAAAGGAACAAGTTTTTGCTCTGTGCGCAAAAAGATTGGAAAGTCTGTTAATGATTACTTCATTGTATGGTCAACCATAATATTAGAGCCTCGTTTATCCATCTTTGATATCCAACAGGCAATGCTAGCTTTTGGTGGTAGCTGTTTTCCATTCTTGGGGTTGGGACTATTAATGGGAAAGTTCCACAATGATTGCATATTTTTCATCACCCGTGATACTTAGGGCCTTACATTATCCATATTTGACATATGATCTAGGTGATACCAGCTTGAGTGATGCCTGTTTTCCTTCTTGGGCTTGGAGATGACTGGGTTGCAAGCTCTGCAGAGTTTGCAAGCTGTTCATCATTACATGATGTGATTTTCTGAGCAACAGAATGGTAAAGCATTTGGTTCTCAACTCAACAATTTTAAAAGGAACCACTATTGTTTCCTTTTTCTAGTGGACAAGGGAGTATACTTCATTTTTTTTTCCTACTTGAATGATTTGAATGTGTTTGTAGGTGTATAAGTTTTTCAGTTTAGATAGATCAATGGTCCTTGGAGATATTTCCCCCTCTTTTGTACATGATTCACCCCCTTGAGGTATTCTCATCTTTATATACTTTTACGAGAGAGAGAGAGAGAGAACCTTTCTATGTGCAAAGTTGAAAACATGAATTTTTCCTGAAGATATAAATTCAATGCAACTAGGATTGATGTTTAATGTGACTGTTGTCTTGATTTCAAGATAACTTGAAAACATGAAATCCTTATTACGGAAAAACCTAAATTATTTTCAAATTCAAATCCAAATTATCTCCCCAAAAGCAGGATCCATCCATGTAAGATGTGGACATTGGATAACAACAATACAATCACAAGCGTTAACTGGTAAGGGGGTTTAACTACATGAATTCTAAAATGAGGATTGTGGACGATGCAAAAAAAAAACAGTGCTTTTGCAGCTTCTTGATTAACCAAACTATTATTTTATGCTGCTGGTGGGATGGGATGAACTAACAATGGATCAACAAGGCTTGAGATCCAAAACCTCAATGTTTATTTTTAGATATGCAGCTCACCATAAAAACTGAAAAAAAAATTCTCTTCCAAGAGAATTTAATTAGAAAAGATAAGGGTCTAATGGATACAGAATACTTTTTTCATTTCATTTTTAGGCATTGAAGTTGCTAATTCAACTTCCCGAACTCTCTTCTAGGCCCTCAAGCTACACAATCAACACTCTCCCTACTTTGAGTTTACAAAAAACAGACCACAAAACATTTCTCAATTTTCTCTCGTTGTGTTCTGAATATAAGTTAAGCCAAATAGTTTATTTTCTGGAGCGCATCACAAAGCGTGGGGAATCTATGAAGCAGGAAAAGGAAAAGAATTTTTGAGCGGGAACAGAAGAACAAAGATGCAAAAGAGAAACGAAAGATAGGTCAAACATAAACAGCGAATACACGACGGCTTCGAATTGAAACAATATATAAACGATAAAGGAGAAGGAAAGATGAAACATTCAAGATAATTCCCTCGAACAAAACCCTAACCCTAACACAGAACATTCAGCATTAGAAAGAACCACAACCGCAAGCAAATTCATATCCAGATTTCAACTCTTCCGAGTGAACTCACCTGTAAATCGACGATGATTGATGAAGAAGAAGAAGAAGAAGAACTCGAACCCTTCCCTTCGCAGGGAAACACGGCAATGCTATTTGCTAGAAGAACCTCTTGGAAATGATTATTATTATTATTATTATTCTTATATAATAATTATATTATTATATAAATACTAAAAGAAAAAACTCCGCCATCGCTTTATTTTTTTTTTTAATTTAAACAAACTTTTTTAAAAAAAATGAATTAAACTTTTATATTATGATCATTTGTTACCTTACTCGTAAGGGTCCGCAATGGAGCATGAACAGGGTCGGCTTATCCCATCATCCACTTCAAACCCTAATATCTCATTTCATATTTTAAAAATAAGAATTTTTATTTTATTTTATTTTTTGATCGTCGAGTATGAGAATGATGTAAGTTTCTAAATAAGATGAAACGAGAATGTTAAATACTATTTTTTTTTATCTTAATTGAAATTTAATTGAGATTCCTTAAACCCAACTCGACCTTAGTCAAATAACTTTTGGCATATTTTCAGCAACTTGGTTAAATTTGTTTTTATTTGTTTGAACGTTTTCCTTTTTAAATAGAAGTTAGTGTAATTTTTTTTCAAAATTATGGTTCATATTTATCTCGTAGAATAAAAATTTAATATGTTGTTATTGTTATGAAATGTTTCATAAAAATATATGTAAACAAAGAGTTTCTATATTTATTAAAGCAAGCATAGTGGTACTATTATAAGGTGGCTGGGCTTATGTACATAATAGAGAGAGCAGAGACCAATACAAAACAGCATCTCTTGCATTTGCCTATCGGAGCAGATCGAGGCGGCGGCATTCTTCCGGCGAGGCCGAGGCAGCAGCAGCGCGAGGCACAAATCCCCGGCCGCCGAACACCGGCCTCATGACCGCGTTGTCGAACTTTCTCCAGAACCAATGCACGGTGTGGCTTGGCGTGCTCAGGAGCATCCGCAGACAGCCTGGCGCAGGTGTGTCGTCAGCTTCTGAATTCTGCCCGCCGTCGAGACCCGGTTCATTCTCAGGCCCACTCAGAAGTGGCAGTTTGATGGAGTTTGGACTCGATGGTTCAGAGCAAGGCATGTTCAGGCTGCTGCCCGGTTTCGATGAGAGTTGTAGCAGGCTTATAAGAGGCTTGGTCACCATGCCAAACACCTACAACAACGACATTCAAGTCTTAGTCATAGAAAGTGAGGTCGGTCATATGAACTTTAGCTTGCATGTACTATGGCCACAACACTTGTGACGCCATTATATCAACTGTATCTTATACAAAATATAGGAAAATGTTATTGGTACACCTTTATGTACACTTTAGACTACATAAAAGTGTGTTAATGACAAAAAAGCCCCTCATGAGGTGCATAAAGACATGTGAGGTGCAGAGTATTTTGGTCATAATAACCCCTTATGTAGTCCAAGATGTACAAAATGGGTGTACATCTAGCATGATTCCAAAATATATGGGCATGGTATCTTCTATAACTCGTATCAACTACTAGTAGTTCGACTAGAATAGAAGTAACACAGAACGTACCAGAGTACTGAAGAGGACAACGGTGATGGTGCTGGTGATCATGATCGCATTTCCTGGCAGTTGAGTGTGGCCGGACCTTGTAAACTGCATCAAGAAGAGGTTGAATGTGTAGCTTCTTCATGATAATATAACTGTCATCAGTCGATGTTCCTTGTTTTTTATAGACTCCAACAGGTTCAGAACAGTTAAATTATGGATACGGAGAGTAACATCCATATAATCTATGTCAAAATGCTCTATATTTTCAGAACAAGACAAGCTCTGCACCTAATCAAGATTTTACTAGGCGTTAAGAATTCTGGTTACACGACCCTTTCCAGTTATAACACGGCAATCTTTCATCAGATAAAGCCATCATGGCCCATTGAAAACCCATATTTTCTCCTAATTGTAAGGATGCCATACATATATAGACACCGTGTTGGCATTTTTACCTTATTATAAGCAAGCGCCATCGAGACAGCCCCTCGCATTAGACCAGCCCACCAAATTGTAACCTGTACAATTTTTTAAAAGTTAGTTATTTATTTGTACAAAGCCAGCTCAGGAAGCCAAATATGTACCCGCATGCACACATATGGATAGCAAATTTCACAACTGCATACCTGCTGCCCAAAACCAATTTTCTCATTGTCATGTTTCTTGGTTAAGTTGATGAAGAAGGACAGCGGAAATACAAAAGTTGCCCTTCCAACCAGAACCAGGCCAAGGAGAGCTGAACTCAACCCTATTGATTTTCCCGGGCTGAAGAAGTTGAAATGAAACCCAAATCAAAAAGGGCAAATATGCAACAAGCAAGATTAGAAGATAAAATTTATCCGAGTAAAGAGAAGATGAGTAACAATTGACTGAAATATCAGCAATCACAGAGAAAACAATGGAAAGGGGGGAAGTGCGGAGATTATGTTTAGACCAACCACTTGGGATCATAGACTCACCTTTTGCTCACAAACCTCCATTTCTCGATGTCCAGAGCATCCATACCAACATACACAAAGATGAAAATCTCCGCGATGAATGACATAGTTGCAAAGCCATGCCTACAGAAATGAGTAAAATGGAACCATAAAATAAAAATTACATGACTTCTTGACCAGTTATCAAGGCAGTGCAAATTATATGTGAAGATATGGAACTCAAAACTTTTGGGACGTAAAATTTAATAGGTCCAAAGATTATACATACTTTGTAGTTACTCTAGACCTTTCAGTCACATTATGCCAGGTGTAATGTGACATAACGATCCCACAAAAGAAAACAGTGAGAATTCCGCTCAAGTCATAAAGCTGGAAGACAAAAATATTTAACATTCTAGTGAAACACAGCAAGATTAAAAGTTCAATCAAAACAGAATAAAAAAGAAAAATTAATGAATATAGAGGTGATCAAAATCTGTAAAAACTTACTTCAGCCATGATGTATGAAAGGTATGCCATGAGAACCATGAGGGCAACTTCACGATCCGTAGAGTGCCTGAAATTTGAGTATGAATTGGCTATCAGAGTCATTGGCTCACAAAGGTGGAAATGCATATGCGAACCAGCTACTGTAATCATCCAAAACAAGGTAAATACACCTTTTAAGAAAACAAGATACTATGATAGTTCTGTTTCTCCAATACTCAGTGTCATAATAGAGAAATTCAATAATTATACAAGTTACTTGCATCTTTTAAGCACAAAACCTAGATGCATCTAATAGTTCAAGCATTCAAAATATTCTGAAAGCATATGAACAATAGCCACTTGGCTTTCCAAATTTTGTGGCACAATCCTTTAATGCTCTACAATGATCTGAGATCAGCTCACTTAAGCAATCCATAACAGCACGCCGTGCCGGGGGGGGGGGGGGGGAGAGAGAACAAATGTAAACCTAGGTGATGAGATTTTTGTCCCATTATTTTTTTCTCATAGAGGCTTGAAGATCAAGTTATTCTAAGAAAAATTCAGTTCATACATCTTGAATGAATTTTTTCCAAAATAGGGGGTGACTACTGGGAGACTATTAAAGATGCTACTCAAAGTATTTAGACAGAGTAGTTAATGATTTTAGCATGTCATGTGAGTGCAAAACCTTTAAAAGTTAATATAAGGCTATATAAGGTTAGCTTGGTTATGGTTAATGTTAGTCACTTAAGTACCAACATATGAAACATATGAGTTTAACTAAACTAAGGATGTTATGATGGATATGCAGTCATAAAAAACAAAAACAAAACTAAGTTATATGTAATAAAATTGGGATAAATGAAAAGCACATGATCAAGATAATTTGAACATGTAAAGAATAAGAACAAAGATGCGCTTCAGAGAACAGTGGATGAAATGGTACAAATTTATGGCAAAAGAGACAGAGGGGAACCAAAAATCCTTCATAGGAAACACAGGCAAGAAATAAAGTATAATGGCCTTACAGAAGATATGAAAGTTGATTGAAATGATTGGCGAGTTAAAATCTCGTGTAATGGGATTAAGGTTTGTGTTCTTATTGTTGTTGTTCTTGAATTTTTTTTTCTCATAATTATGATATTATATGAGAACAGTTGCTCATAGAGACATAATATGAGTAATAGAGTAAACATGAGAAGTAGATTACCATTATAAAAAAGGAAGGCGACAAATTCAAGGTTTCCAGTTACATACCTCCCAAAATACAACTTTCCAATGATAAATGCGCTAAGCAATCCAATCTGCAAGTGCAAGAAGTAAAATGCCTTAGAGCAAAATAAAGTTTTATCAATGAGAGATAACTCAGAAACATGTATCAAATTTGAGGGGCGGATGTAGAAACCTTGACAGCTTTCAAGCACACTTATGACTGTGCAAAGGAACTAGAACCGCCCTAAAAGAAACCTTCTCTTGGGGCTTATGCAGTCATGAACTACATAATAAACTAAGAGTGTGTTTTGATACATGATTTAAGAGTGCGAGTGATTTCAGAGAAGAAGCAATTTAAATCAATATAATTCATAATAAAAAAACCTTCTCCGAAATCCTTTCCCATGTCAGCATATTTGATGAGATGAGTTCCATTTCACAAATAAAAGGAAATAATTCTTTTAAATATTTAAAAGAAACATCACAAAAGACCTTATTGTCAGATATTTAACAATACAGATTCAGAGAAAGACAAGATTCTAGAATCATATGACAGACAAATTCAAAAAACCTTATTGTCAGATATTTAAATTCATCGTTACAAAGAGGCTTCTCGAGCAAAAAAAAGATGTGCAAAGGATAGAGAGAAGGAGAGAAATGGGGAGAAGAGACTTACTGAAACCCCTAGCAAAGTGCTTGTGATAAACAAAGAAGAAAGATTGCCCATGAACTCCAATGCAAGTCCTGACTTCATGTTAGACAGATCAAATCTCTGGATTGCATTGAAGAGTACCACAGATGTGGCATCATTTACCACTCCTTCACCAAAGACTAAACTGTAGAGCAAAGGGGTCTCATCCTGATTAAGCACCTGCCAAAAAGACAAAAAATGTAGTCACAAAGTTTCATTTCTTTCTCAACTTTTTATAAGAAAAGCAAACTTGGAAAGCCTTTTATACCTGCAAGGTGCAAACTGAATCAGTGGCAGATAAGATTGCTCCAATTGCTGCAATTATTGAAGTTTCACACTTCAATAAAGTGAAGAAAAAGGATTTGGCATGTATACAGGAAAACTGGGGTTTTATAAATTAACTGTATCTAAAGGCTAAAGTCCATTGTTGGATGAGCCAAAACAAGGTACTGTAGATGCCAACACTTCAAGCATAAGTTGAAAGTAAAAAATCTTTGTTTGACCACCAAATTACCACTTGAAATGCAGTTTCGTATATGAAATGAATGTTTCATTTATATACTGGCATATCTTTAAGTTGGGATCAGATGGGTTATTTGCATTACAAAATTCTGTTTTAAACTTTTAAAACAAGCAGAGTTGAGGGTGTCGGTCATAGAAATACAGAATATAAATAGTAGTAGTACTGCCAGAATGTCATGAACCTAGGGTTCATAACAGGGTTGGATTGGCCATAAGGATCCGAGAGGCTTAGGACTAAGAACTGTTTAGAGGGGAATTTGGACAGAAATGGGGGAAGATAACATATAGAATTGAGGGAAAGATATTAAGAGAAAAGGGGGAGAAACAAGAGAGAAACGAGAGGGAGATTGGAGAGAAAATTGTGGAGAGAGAATTGAGATCTTTGTTTATCAATTCAAGCATAATCTTCCATCCTCAGCTGTGGCTTATATATAGCCTAACAGCCTCCCACTTGCACCCATGTGCAATGTAACAAACAGCCCAACTGCCTATTAGCTAAAGACAAAGCCCTATAATAGAAATACAAAAGGAAATGTAAATTTCTACTATTATATTTACTAATATATCCTTGGGCAATCCCTAGGGTCATGACACAGAAGTAATTGTAAAAATAGCACAAGAGAACATCAAGCAGGATAGCTACATCAGGAACAATCATGAATACCAAAATGGCATTAAAGAGGAGACAGAGAAAAGAAAGAGTACCAAGATAATCTCCCATCTCCAAGAAACCAACATCCATTTCTTTAAATATTTGTGATGCACCTGGATAAAGATTTCTGAATTATGAGCATGACAAAATCTATAATATTATATAACAAAATTGAGCTTGTAAGTTGTAAGAGAGCGTCAGAAGAGCCAATTAATTCAAATAGTATCCATCCGGTTAATATCATCCTAGGGCAACCTTCGGCGATATTACAGCTACCTCCCCTGCTCATAAGTATACTTGGGACAAGCCTGTGAAAATCATTAATCTCTTGAAAGGTCTGTAGATTGTTTCATAGATAATCATCTTGCCCCAAGTTCAAAGTCAAACTATACATGACAATTATACCAAAACAGTATACACATCAGCTAACTTTGATAGGGACGAGGATGCAAGCTGGAAATTAGCTTTTTGGTAGGCAGGAGAATGCTATGGCATGGGATCTAAATCCACAGGTGATTTTGTGATGAAAATCCTTATCATGTTTTTATTGAGTGGTTCGGATATCATTTTATTGAGACATAAATACATAGGAAACTCTTTACAGTAGATATATTTTATTCACCCCAAGTGATCTTTAGGTGTTACATGTGCAAAAGAGATGCTGCATTGTTGGACCATTTCATAATCCATTCATATGATTTTATTTTTTTGCTTTTTCCTAAAAGGGGCACCCCCCTAGTGCATGAGGCTCCTTGCTTGGCAAAAAGGTTGTTTCCATGCTTGAAACCATGACCTTCCAATCACAATGGAGCAACCTTACTGTTGCCGCCAAGGCAAAGCAAGGGTAAGCCTATTTGCACAATGGGATCCATGACTTAGGGTTTTCCCAAGGACAGTAATAAATTTATAACAACATTGGAGCAAAATGAAAGACATCAAAGCCACAAAAAAAGGAGTAGAGATAAGCTTATTTGTGTAATGTGGATTGATAGGAGCCACCGGGATCATGACCCAGAATAGAAGAAAGAGGAAGAGAAATTTCAAATTTTACATTTAGGACAAGTAGGATTTAAGTTCAAACTTACATTTAGGGTATATTAAGGTGCAAACATACATTTAAGTTCAATCTGGATGTCACTTTCATGTATTTACAGGCCAGAACACTTTTGAACGTATTTTATTACTTCTTATAAGGTTTTAGGTGTCATAGTTTGTCTATTTGTCAAATTCAAAAATTGCTACAGATGGGCTATAAGATCAACCATGGTTCACTGCATGGGTCAAATGTCATTATTTTGTCATGTATGATGTCTTATCTAAGTGGTTTAGCAGAAAAACAGAACAAGTCCTATCTAAGTCTAGAATACAATTAATGGAAATATTCATGTTTCCCAATTTTGAAGTCATCGCCATTGTTAGAATATGGATAATTCTGTCTATTACCATATCAACATACACTCATTCTCTCTATTCACTACAGTAGAGTTCTAGAGAAACTATGCCAAGCTTCTGATGCATCCAGTCTCTATCTTACAGGATTATTTTAAGGAATTGCTGGTGATTCTAGACTTATTCTCCTCTACTTCTAGTTTTATCTCTCACTTCTATCATTCTGGGTTACAGCAATCAAAGCTACTCTTCCTTTACTTTTGGGCCTTCAAATCAAGACCCTCTTGAACTAGTGGCTGCATATAGAAATTCTGCAACTAAATCCAGAAATACTGCAATCAGCCTTTTGGAAACTCAATTGAGTTTCAGCTGCAACCCTCCCTTTTAGAACCATGACACCTAAACAGCTTTCATAACAAGAACCTACCACAATACCTAGTGCAACAGTTCCTACTCTTACATCAAAATCCCAACTGCTTTGAAGGTGATTTCTTTTTTACTCTTCCTACATTAATCCTCAGGCGAATAAACCCCTCAAAGAATTACAATATGTGTTATCCTAGGACTATGCGGAATTACTCTTAGATGATATATGCCTCTCCTAACTCTCAATTCCACCCAGCAATAATAGAAATTGAAACAGAAAATATAAGCAATCAAAACTAGAATGAAAATAAGAACAAGAAACAATCAAACCACAAGCAATAGGCGCGGATTTATCCTGGTTCGGAATGCCTTTGTCAATCCTACATCCAGCCTTGAAACACCCCTTCAAGGAGTCTTTATTTCCAATTAAAAGATCAGTACATCACAGCCCTCATAGCCCACAAACCCTGAGTACAACACCACACTGTTTCCCCAAGAAACACCCAAGACTCCTCAGACAGTCTTCTTTTCTTGAACAATGCCTTGCACTCATAATACAAAGGATTAGAACACTTACAGGATGATACTCCCTCAGTAGGCGCCTTACCCTCTTATTTATAGAGGAGGCGGACACACTTAGGCAACTAACTAACTTAGGGAAATTGCATATTAACCCCAACAAAATGTACTAATTACACTTAACTCCTAGCTGCCTAATTTCTTCAGCCGAGACTACTCCTTCATGCTCCTTCCGGATCTGCTATCTTCTAGGACAAAACTCGAGGCAAACTTCAACAATATGCTTTATTTTGTATAAATACGTTCAGAGTGGAGACATCAACAGCTTGTGCAATTTTTTAATTTTGTAATATGTTTCAAGCTTGAGTGAGTATATAGCTGTCTTTTTGTTGCCATTTTGTTCTGACTATGTGCAGGCTGCATCAAACCTGATGCCCTTCAATTAATTTTACTCATAAAAAGCAAATCATCATGAAAGACAATAAGAGGTTATTTTGCATAGAGTAGATATTAAAACTAATGGATAGCATTGAGTTTCTCAAGCGTACCATATGCAATCACAGTGAAGGATACCAATGTACCAACAGCACCAAACATCATGATAGTTACGAAGTTTCTAAAAAATTGCTTCTTTTTCATCTGAAACCTGGTAAGAAGAAGTATGAATGTCTCATACTAGAATAGAGCTTCAAGAAATTAAAAGAAGTACAAAAATTATTACAGTAAAGTAACCAACTTTTTTGCAACACTATATGCCTTTTTATAATGGATATACAATCTAACTACCAAACTGCCAAGGTCCAATTCAGGCATATTTGTGTCTATTCCCTAAAGCGGTTTCTCCTGTGACTCCAAAGAGAATGAGAATAAGAAATTTGCTTCCACAGTTCAGGTCAGCCTAGAGCATGCTGAAGACTGGCCTCTCTCAATTTCTCTCCTAGTTCTCTTTTTTTTTTTCTTTTCATTTTCTTATTTAGCATGTATGACTAAGCAAATACTGTGAGCTCTTCAATATTGTTGTGTAAAACAAAGGTATTAAGAAGCTCAACACACAGCTTCATGGGTGCATAACTTCATTTGAACAATTAAACCGAACCAAATCCTAGGGTAGGCTCTTGAAGGGAGTGTGAGGCTGACACACAATGCTCCCTTAAGGCAAATGGCTATAGCTTCCCAATGTTGCCACATGGATTGTTTAGAAAACTATTGTCACGACCCTAGTGGCAGTATTGTAATTGGGAGGGTACTAACCTTGTAAACCGCTAGGGTCTAACTAAAGGAGTCAGTTGGTTAATAGGCGGGAATGGGTTAATTGTATAACAGTTTATCATTAGACTGTTAAGTAGTTAGAAGAGTTGTTGCTGAATTGGCTAGAGGTCCTCTATAATAGAGACCTGCATCAAGGAAGGACACTGATTGAATGAATGAATAATCATCCCTCCCTCTCGATTTCTCTCTTCCCCTGTTCTCTCTGATTCTCTCTCCCCCTTTTTCTCTCACTCTCGTTCTTACAATCGACATTACCGACATTGCCAGTCCTAATTTAAGGGCTTAACAATTGTGGTATCAGAGCTGGACAATCCGGTGATGGCAAAAACTTGCGGTAGCTGCGCCACAGCAGAAAAAGCGTTGAAAGAAGCAGTTTGCTTCAGTGCGGAAGGGAAATAACACACAATTGCAGAATTCAATGCGTCTAAAGATCAAGGTGAATGGCCGACGGTACACGCTTGAAGCAGTTAGAGATCAGGCTGGAGTCCATAGAATTTGGGATGACCCACACCTAAGAATCCATGCACTAAATATGGGAGGACTTGGCAGAATGGAAGGAAGCCATGCAAGCGGCCATGGAAAAGCACCAAGAAGCATTAGAGAAGCAACAAGAAGCGATGAATCGATGTCAAGAAACAATTGAGCTACAGGGATGGAGGATCGACAGCGTGCTAAGTATGTTGTCCTCCCTGCCCCAATTCCAATTGCCGCCAAAATATCCACCAAGACAAACCTCTGACTTGATCTTTCTATCTTAGGGCAACCATTTGGGCACACAAGGAATTCTTGAAGAAGTAGATCAGCCTGTAGCCCCAGAAAACCAGGTAAG
The DNA here is from genome assembly GCA_036245055.1 of Diospyros kaki. NCBI lineage: Eukaryota > Viridiplantae > Streptophyta > Magnoliopsida > Ericales > Ebenaceae > Diospyros > Diospyros kaki. Next base: position 1,509,188 of record BSEG01000002.1, on the reverse strand, counting down.
GAATCAGCAACAGCAAACTCAGACCCATACCCCAATTCCAAGATTAGAGGTTCCAATGTTTGAAGGGAAGGAACCACGGTGGTAGATAAGGAGGTGCGAAAGGTTCTTCCAGTTTTACCGAATCTCTGAAGATCAAAACATAAACCTAGCAGTGGCCTATTTGACTGAAGGCGCAGACTCTTGGTATCAAGGGTGGGTCTAAGATGAAGGGATGCAGGGGAGTTGGGCAAAATTTGCTGAAGGTTTATGCGAGTGCTTCAGGGAGAAAAACGTGGTAGATGTAGTCAAAAAATTCAGCAAGTTAAAGCAAGAAGGGACTATAGTTGAGTACCAAGCCCGATTTGAGGAGTTGAAATCCATGGCGTGCATTGTGCAACCAGGACTCACCAAATAGTATTTGGTATCCAGCTTTATTAGCGGATTAAGGGAGGAGTTGCGGCTCATGCTGAAGATGATGACACCCACATCCATGAAGCAAGCTGCAGAAAAGGCCAGGCGGTAAGAAATGACCTTAAAGGCCATTTTTAAGAGGTATAATGTTCCCTATGAGCCAAGTTTGTTGGTGGAACAGTATGGGGGAGGGAGTTCGGGGCCCTTGCTTATAGGGCCTAATCAACCAGCAGCTAAGGCAGTAGCAAAGGAAATTTGATGGAACAGAGAAGGCAATTGGGGCCATGTTTCAAGTGTGGAGACAAATATAGCCCTAATCATAAGTGCAAAAGACAGCTGATGAATATGGAAGGTTATGATGGGGAAAAAGAAGAAGAAGACTTTTCCCATGAGGAAATAGGTGAGTGCAGGGTGATTATCAGAGAGGAATCACAACTGCATTTTATACACACTGAAGTGTTTGAAGGAAAGGCTGAAGCAACAGCAGAACAGCCAGAGGCAGATGATGCTATGCTTCTACTATTCAACAGGGAAAGGGAAAATAGTAAGAGGAAGAGAAGGAAGTAACAAGTGTTGAAGGTAGGGATTGGTTGAACCATAGCCATTGCTATCAATTCTTGGAGACATGAATTGTTTGAAGGGGTGGGGATTGTCACGACTCTAGTGGTAGTATTGTAATTGGGAGGGTACTGATCTTGTAAACCGTTAGGGTCCAACTAAAGGAGTCAATTGGTTAATAGGCAGGAATGAGTTGATTGTATAATAGCTAATCATTAGGTTGTTAAGTAGTTATAAGAGTTGTTCTTAAATTGGCTAGAGGTCCTCTATAATAAAGACCTACAACATCAAGGAAGAATACCGATTGAATGATTGAATAATCATCCTTCCCTCTCGATTTCTCTCTTCCCCTGTTCTCTTTGATTCTCTCTCTCCCTCTTTCTCTCTCTCTCCCTCCCGTTCTTACAATTGGCATTACCGACATTGCCAGCCCTAATTCAAGGGCTTGACAACTATTGAGTGACATGATCCTACAAATTTTAACTGTTTATAAAAGATAGAGAACCTCCTAACTTGAGTTTTTTTTTTTAAAAAAAAGACATCTGCAAGGGATTAATTGCACAAGGATGCAAGGATTATAATGCAATAAACCAGAATGTTAATGGCAGAAAGTGAAGTGAAACAAAGACTTGCCCAGCATTGAAAATAATTGGAGGAAGTAGGTATATAAAGAAAAGCTGTTCATCAAATTCCAAGATGCGTGAACTTTTTCCCCCGGAGGTAACTAGAATAATGGCACCAGTGCACAAGCCCTGCAATTAAGCCCCAGATTATCCTTCATTTCACTCCATAATGCAATATAAAATATGCAGAAGCAAGACAAGTACATATTCAGCAATAACAAGAACGTTTGCAAACAACAATGATCATCTGTATCGACTCGCAATGATAAGGGAAACAATTGACTCATTAAACCATCGGCTTTCTTCAAAAAGATGTCCGATCACAATGCAAGCGCATAGGAGAGTCACAAACAAGGTAATGGCATCTACGGTAACTTGATCGGTGCCTGATCTCAAGATACCCAGTTTCATCAACCCCAAGCCCACACTTAAACCCATCTTGCCAGTAGTTCAAAATTTGAAGCAGCCAGCTATGCCCCTGAATTATACATTCAACACAGCCAAATTTCAGACACCAAATTAAAAATGTACCCTGCTTGAGGTACCACCACACCATCGAAACTCAGATCAGTACATAAATTAGTAAATATACCACAGTACGAATTCAATTCAAATACAAGAAGAAGCGCATATATCGAAACCACAAAGGATTTAATTAAACTCCTTCCCCGTGAAAACAAAAAGAGGCGTTTACTGATTGCTGAGAAAGTAAAAGGAGAACCCTAACCTAGCTCCCGCTGTATGGCCAAGCGCCTTCAACACGAATCAATTCAAGTTTTAGTTTGGCGCCGGGGCGGCAAATTGAAATGGAAATGCGAGACTAAAAATACATATTCCTTTTCCCGTCGTCTTCCTCCATAGTTTTCTCAGCAACCAAACAAGAACATAAAATATCTACGGTCGAGAAACTTACTTGGCCAGAGAGGGGCCGATGAGAAGTGGAAATTTCGGAAGAAGCCCCGCGGAATGGTTCGAAGCAGTGGTAGTGATGGGGATGCGAAAGCGTGAGTGAAACGGAGGGCTCCTGCCCGCCCGATCCGTCGATCAAACGGTTGACGATTGTGCGGACTGATGAAGGACGAAGATACGCTCAATTTCCACTCTTTTTGTCGTCTCATACATCGTATCGTACGCTTTACCTTGCAGGTTGGGCAAATGAGTGAAAGAATTCGGTGAATCCGAAGGAGCTTCAGCCTTCAGTACGAGGACTGAGCGTCGAAGAATTTATTCGGTGCGGCGGCTCTACGCTACGCTACTACGTTGACGTAACAATTATTTAAATTAGCCGAAATGTTCTTTCCACACACTCAGAGTCATATTTTTATATTATTATATTAGAGAAAAGCTTTTCACAATTAAGTTGATATTGTAGAACCGCGGGTGAGATACTCGATCCCTATTAGTCCCCATCTCCATCTCCATCTCCATATTCTCTTATATTATATGTTTGTATTAATTAGATATATAATATAATATATTATTATAGATTTATCACATTGAATGTTACTTCTAAGTGTCTGTACAACATTTTCGTTAAATTAGAGAGGTTGTCCACGATACACTCATTTAAAAAAATTAAAATTTTTAAGTGATGTTTGATAGTTACAGTTTATTTTTTAATTAAAATAATTCTTAGTTCATTGATAAAAAATTTTAAGAAATTAATTATTATTTAGGATTTATGAGTTCAAAGTAATTAATTTTTTTATTTTTTAAGTAAGGTATATAAAGAGTATTTAAAAAAAATAATTTATTAATAAGGATTCATAATACTAAAAGTGGGTGTTTACTTATATAATAATATATGTTGTTACCTCAATACAATAATAAATTTATTTATACGAGAGAGTATATCGATCAAGATCTACAAGTGACCTGTGAGGAGCGAATGACCTGCAAGGAGTAGGTGACTTGCGAGGAACAAATTAGTTAGGGGCGCAGGCAACCTCATGTGCAGACTAATCGATGCTCAAATAAATATTCGAATGAGTATCTAAAATGCAAAAAACAAATAGAGTTGTAGTATGAGCAACAACAGTATAGATAGTTAGCATTACTCTTGTGAGTGGCATTGTAATATCTCAAATTTTCTAAAGGGTTCAAGAGTAATTTTAACTTGGGCCATAGGTGAAATTATCAAAAGATTAAGGATTTAAATATAATTTCTTGCAGTTATAAGTACCAAATCAACTGTAGGAATGCCTCGGAATATATTTGCCTAAGAAAACAAATATAGTCTTGACGAGCATCCTAAGATAGGATTTATGGTATTAAAAGAAATCGGAATTAAGACAGTTTTTGCTACAACTAAAATATAGTTTCGATTCAGGCTAAAAAAAAATGAATCATTGCAGGGGGTTTTCGAAAAGTCAATAGAATCTTGAGGAGACTTCGGTTTTTCATAATGATCAACCTTGGGGTGGTTTCAAGATGAAACAAAGGTCTTAAAAAGACGCAAAGACGAGATCGTCCTTATCGAGTAAGATTTTAGTTATTAATTTTAGATTTTAAGAATCTCAATGAGAATTAATTTGATATTTGATAGTGTAATTGTAATTAAAAAATTATCCAAATAAAATAAGGATTAAATATCAAAACTTGAGGACTTGAAATAAGGGTCAAAATGACATTTGGAAGAAGCGTGAGGTATTAGTTTTGGATTTTAAGCAACATTCAATTCTAATTTTGAGTCTTTGGAGTACAAATCTTATCAAGGGACAAGTGACGTCGTGTGATTAGTGGATTTTAAAACTCAATCCAATATGGTTTTGAATTTCAAACAAAATTCAATTCTAGTTTTTAATATTTGGAGTCCAAAACTTATCAAGGGACAAGTAGCGTCATGTGATTGGTTCGAGAAATCTATAAATAGGGACCATGAGCTGTTCTCAAATCATTTCAAGGGAGTTTGAGACTTGAGGGATTCTAAGGTAAGGAGTTTGTTCTTGAGAGAAGGGAAACTATTCTGTAAAAAGAAAAGAAAGAATCAAAGGAAAAACAAAGGAGAATGAGTCTCGTCGGAGTTTCAAATTTTATCAGAATTTGTCCCAAATAATCAGGCAAAAGGCAAGGTAAGCCCAAATTTTTTTAATAGAGGGGGAAGAGAGGGACCTGTAAGTTCAAACGAAGGTTTAATCAGAGTTAAAATGAGGTAGATATGACCGAAATACGAAAGTGATGCAGTGTTGTCACGGTTACACGTGAAGGCGTGTGGGCCACCTTCAAAGGGCGCGTGTGTAATACCTCAAATCTTCATGAAATTGCCATGTAATTTAGATAAATTTAAAATACCGAAAAATGACTTGATGGTAAAAATAAATCGCCAAATCGACTGCAGGGAATGTCCCGAGGCTGAGATTTCAAAGGAAAATAATATGTCATTGCTAAGCCTCCTGAGATAGGATTTTTAGTATCAAAAGAAATCGGATCGAAGTTAATTTTCAATACAGCTTCAGTTCGGCCTGAAAATTGAATTGTCGGTAGGGAGTGCCTTGGAATTTAAATGTTTAAAAGAAAGGATATATTATTGTTGAGCGCCCCGAGAATGTCTAGAATAGATTATAGTTATTTTTTAATAATAAAAGATGTTATGGTTAAAAAAAAAATCAAATTTGCAACATGAGGCATGGTCGTCTGTCGCAAATCGTGGAAGGCAAATTTGGCAATGGGACAGTTGTACTTCAACAGGGCATGATCGAGCATGGGCCAAGGTCACGTAAGGGCGAAGCAACGGCCTCTGATTGGTCAGAAAACGAATGAATTTGGCTATAAATAGTCAAGTTTTGGTTAAGAGTTTGCATCAAAGATTTTGCTTCGGATTTCTCACATTTGAGAGTGAATCAGAGGTCGGGGATAAGGGGCTTTTGTTCCCCAAGTTGTGAGAAGTAATTCTGAAAATTTTGAGAGTTTTTGGAGTAGTATAGGGGGTGTTTTCTCATATATATATATATATTCGTCGCCTATATATATATACATATTACGTGAGTGTTTAAATCGGGTTGTAGAGTGATCAATCGAATGATCTAATAAGGGGTTTTGTTCGCGAGGCTATGGGCAACTAGTCTGGAAATTTTCGTGTCAATCGAAGTTTAAATCGGAGGTCAATTTGGTTCACCTGAGTTCAGTGGCGGGTAGCTTGGGCAGGCTGTTTTGGACCAAATCGAAAGGCTTTTGATGATTTTTTCTAACCAAAAAGGGTACTATTGGGATCGAATAAGGGAGAGAAGCAGCCCAATGTCATCAACTTGATTTTTCGGTGTGCCGGCGCCAGAGAAGATGACCGGATGTAATTTTTGTATTTTTTAAATATTGAAAATATAGAAAATTCGAGAAAAAAATAGAATTAAAGGAAATAAAATTCTGTAAAAATATCCATAAATTCAAGAATAGTTTATTTTGATGAATTTTTATCTTGAAAATTTCTTGAGAAGATAGTTATTTTTTATTTTTGAATGGAAAGGTAAATGAAAAATAAATATGAGAGATTTTTATAAAATTCTGAGAAAATTCTAGAAGGATAAGGAATTTATTCTATGAGTTTTGGTGATTTTTCTTGGAGGAGATTCGAAGGAAATCAAGGATAAATAAATTTTCTCAAGGAAAAGTAATTATGGAAATTTGAGAAAATAGGAGAAAAATCTGAAAAATTTCCAGAAAATTTCAGAGGCTTATAAATATTGTTTTATTAATTCTTGTGGAGAAAATTTTAGAAAAAATTCTTGAAGAGGTATTTATTTGGAATTATCGAGACAAAATTAGGAAGAAATTAGAGAAAATTTGAAAAATAGATATTGATTTTCCTTTGAATACATATAATGTCTAAGGTATCGTTGAGATTCGAGGTTGAACAATAGTGCACCTGACACAAGAATCGAGGTCGGGCATGCATTTCAAGGAATCTTGAACTTAGCCCCAAGGTGAGTGGTTCTACCTGAAAAGACTTATAATAACATGTGAATGTTCTACTGTGAGTTGTTCAATCTAATTCTTGTGCATATTCTTGTTACTGTTGATTTATCGTGAGCGGTTGGTTTCATGCGATGGTTCGCCCAAACGATTATTTACTCATGCATTGAATTTCAGTAAATTGCATACCTTAAAATGTTGATTTGACGTCATGCATATCGTGATTTTCGGCATTGGCATGTTATGTGTTGCCCATATGGGATGTGGGTTGGTAACTTGTGACGTGGCCCTTGAGTGACAACACTCAGGACGCGTGCCAGGAATTAATACTATGTGACCCACTTGGGACGGGGTTGAGACGGATTTCACCCTACGGTACTCAAGTGGCGAGGCTAAGAGTAGACACCACCCGGTTGTTGGCTCAAGTGGCGGGGCTGAGAGTGGACATCACCCTAGATTTCTTTGAGCAATAGCATTAATACCGACGTGTCGTGATTCCGAGGATAGTGCTGATGTGATACTCCTGGGGCTAGGGTTGTGTTGAGTTTTGGAATGCTTTTGAGTAGAAGCGCAATGCCTAACAATGACAATGGGCTGATTCCCGGGTTCATATGTCGAGGTTATCCCTCTTAAACAGGATTGTGTTTGCCAATGGGTTGATGTGGTCGTGTTGCCTTTAGAGAGATTGCATTTTCCTCGATTTGGGCTAAGTGCTGTGTGAGATTCTCTTAGACTTGAGCATGTTTGGATTTGTCGATTTTATATATGATTTTGTATATATTCATGAAAATATTTTTGAACTCTTACTTAGATGATTCAACATCTAATTTGGACTATGTCCCTGGAATATTCAAACGTTCCAGGTGAAAGCAGTGGCACCAAGGGAAAGGATGTCGTCGAAATGTAGCTGTTATGTTTAGTTTTCGTAGGTTTTTTACTATGATTACAATGTTCAGAGGTTATGTAATATTTTGATATTTTTATGTGAAACATCGATTTGGTTATTTAACTGTAAAATGAATTTGTCGGTTATATATCATTGAGCTTTCGATCTTACTTCCGCTGATGTGATTGATAATACCTGTCTTAGTTTATTAATTGTTTTAAATTTTGATATGCCGAGAAGATATAATCGGGATTGTCGGGAAATGATTATGATAAGGGTATGTATATCGAGAGACTTATGCAGTGTGTATAATATTGGAAAAAAAAATATTCTTGAAATCTCGAGTTAATGCACGTTCTAGGAAAACGGAGCGTTACAGCGTGTGGGGCCCATTTTCATCAAAATTTTTCAGTTATGACCCATATTTAATTCTGTTCAACCCTATATAAAATGTTTGGAGGTTATGTTTACTAAAACTCATATTTTCTACAGAAACTTAAACCTTTTGCTGTGAAACTGTAACTTTCAAAGATAAACCTTCAAGATGAGTAATATTTTCTAAAAAATTTTAGAAATTCAAAAATATTATTTTATAAATTGTTATAGTGAAATATTTGAGAAATATTTAGTTTGGAATTATTGAGGAAAAATAGGAAGAAATAGAGAGAAAAAAAAATGTAAGAAATTATGGAAAAATAGGTTTTAATGTTTATTTAAATAAATATGATGATTAGGGTACTTTGAGGTTTAAGTTGAAGTGACTTGTTCGAATTTTAAGGTTGGCATACAAATCGAGACGATGCACGTATTTCGAGATAAAACATAAATATGGAGGTATCATGATAAACTTGAGAAGATAAGTAGTTCAACCCAAAAAAATCTAGTTTCATGAAAGCGTTTTGTTATCATGTTGTCATGTCTTGGTATGTTATGCATCACGTAGAGTGTATTTACATTTTCTGATAATAAAATATGCATATGATCACGATGAGATTCACGGTCATACGTTGCATGGGTTTGAGATTAGGGACTGAGGTCGTTGCTTTGCTAATGGTGCACCTGTACACCTCGATTTGGTAGGGAGACTGTAAAAATGGCGAGTAACAGTTGAGTGTGGTCAACCCAAACATGAGAGTAATGATGATATGTGCATTGCATTCATACACGTGCATTAAATGTTATGTTCCCTTATTTAGATGATTAATCATCTAACTTGGGTTTCACTCCTAGAATATTCAAACGTTTCAGATGGAGATTGTAGTAGAAACGAAAATGAATGAGGCATGAAATAGCACTTAGCGAAGCGCATGATAAATTGAATGTATGTTATGTAGCCCATGTATTTAAGTTTTGCTATTTCGAATTCTGAACGTTTTGAGGAATGATAATGTATAACCTTATTTATGGTTAATGAGGATGTAAGAATTGATTTATGATTAATGTTAAAATGTTATATTCGATTCTAGCTTCCGCATTTGATATTTATGATAATTCTCTTTTGAGGTAAATGTATGAAATTTTGAAATAGATACGAGGAATGATATGGTTTAGCAATAGTTTTTAAGAAAAAAAAATTATTATCCTAAAATTGTCCTATGTTATAACACGACTGAGAAAGTGGGGTGTTACAGATATCATAACATTATTATCCTTATCACAAAATTTATTGAAATTTTTGGATTTGTTAGGGTTAATTTAATTTTAAATTAACGTTTGTAAAGTTAATAATTAGAAAAAAAAAAGATTAAACAAATTTGTCCATGTGTCCAAGCAATCGAGCATCCCAAATTTAAAGCTTAGTTTGCGTAAAAATTAAGAAACAATTTATTTATTTAACTAAATAAATGAGTTTTGTTTAAATTTAAATTAAGTTAAATTTTGAGCAATTCTAACCATTAAAATCTTAAGACTGCATTCTCTTTACTTTTAAATTTTCAGTTTTGAATCTTGAATTCATTTTTAGTTATCTATTTTGATAGTCTATTTTTAAAAAATTGAAAACGCATTTTCATTGTCATTTTGAAAAATTATTTCTCAAAATAGAAAATTAGAAAACACCTTTTTTTTTTAATTTTGAAAATAATTTTTTAATGATATTTTATTCAATAAATTTGATTATTCAGTAAATTAGAAATATTTAATGTTAATATATTATTAAAAAAATATATGCATTTTAAAGTTAATGAATTTTGTAATATTTTTTTTCATTATAATAATAAAATATGAATAAATAAATAAATAAATGTGTTTTGAGTTTAGAGTTTATTTTGGATAAAAACACTCAAAACAACTTTTTGTTATTTTGAGTTTTCTTTACATTTTTTTTTCAAAAATGCATTTTTAAAAACAAAAAAAAAACACGTTTTCATTATTTTAAAAAATTGAAAACTAAAAATGACTTAAAAACAACAAAAAAAACGTAGCCTAACTTTCTTGTTTTGACCCACCTAGTTTTTGATTCAAAATAACTCGTTTGACACCTATAATAGATGTTGAAATTATTACAAATTTAAATAACTAATGATTAATGATGTCACTATAAATATTTATATTTAACTCGACATTATCACTCAAACAATCGGTTTGTGAGGACAATTATCTACGGTGGTCGAAATGGTATCTCCCCGATAAGTTTTGTCATCGTCAATTTCAAGTGTGCCTTGATCTTGCAGAAGTGGGTCATGATTCTGATGTTGGAATTCTCCAATTGGTACGTAGTGCTCCACAAGTACTCCTCATCTTTCATGGATGCATACGAGTTCTTGTAGTACTTCAAGTTTGTTGAGTAAGTGACGAGAAATACAAATTCCGCCTCCGTGTCTTCTCTGGTCACTCGATTGTCATGCACAATGATGCGCATCTTTCTCGATACGTTGTGCAAGCACTGGGGCCTGTAGTGTATGGTGCAAGCGTTGATGAGCATGGATAGCTTGCGCAGTTTCTGAAACATTTGATCTGTCATGGACAGGAATATTAGTTTGATCAGATTGGGCGTTGACGTGGTTAGAGGTTGAATTGTTGCTAAGAAGTGTTCTCCGTCGATGTGGTCGTCGATAAGGATCTCTATACTGCCACACAACATTTCTAGTTAGTGTTGGGAGTGCCTTTATCTTGCTTAGTGTAGCAGGGGTTGAAACAGTGTCATTTTGATCCCCAATGACAATTTTGTGATTAAGAAGTGACACTGGTTGACACCCTCTCCAAAAGTCCCTGTAATTGGGGTAACTGGTGTCGTTTTTATAGTGCCCCCTTTGTAGAGGCCCTTTAAAATTATAAGGGCCTCTACCTTCCATTTTTGTTTGCCACGCAAAGTGCATTCACCGCAACAAACATCTTGGGAAGTGCACCCCTTCTCCTCACAGGGTGGGATCTATTTCCAATTCCGAATGAAGGCGTTCTTGGATCAATGCTCCTAGCCAAACCTCCACTCTAGCTCGTTGTCGGATGCATATTCCTTTTCCTCATCTTCTAGCTCAATGCTCACTAGATGACCCACGCACATAGTACGCATTAAAGCCCACACAATAAATTTCCACCTAAGCACATTAACCATGGCATGTGGACTTCAAGTACTAGTCTAGCAATTAGTGTTAAGTATCTTCTGGTACATGTACTACCTTCTGCACATGTGACTATTTGGAGTTTAAATTTTGAATTTGAATTAAATGCTACGTTTCCCACTCAAGGTTATTTTAATTCACGAGTGGATCCCACGGAGTACAAGCCCACCATCTTTCTCCGAATGCGTGGGCCCCATTGTGTTTCCCAACAAACCCTATTTTTCTCCCCCCGAGTACGCACCATTTTCACAAAACATTTACTGTAGTAAATGTGCAAAGTCCACATCAGCTGTAATCCAAATGCGTTTTTTAGCCACCCAACCAATGAGTAGCACGTGGACCAACCAGCTTACGCCACATGACAGACAAAAAGGAAGGGTAGAGGCCCTTGTAATATTAAAGGGTCTTTACAAAGGAGGCACTATAAAAGTGACATCAGTTACCCCAATTACAGGAACTTTTGGAGGGAGAGCTAACCAGTGTCGCCTTTAAATTACAAAACTTCCACCGGGATCAAAACAACCCTGTTTCGGCCTCGGCTCCACTAAGCAAGATAAAGGCACTCCCGACACTAACCAGAAATGTTGTATGGCAGTATGGAGATCCCTTTCGACGATCACATCGACGGAGAACACTCTTCGGCAACAATTCAATCCCTAGCCACATCAATGCCCAATCAGATCAAGCTAATATTCCCATCCATGACGAATCAAATATTTCAGAAACTACGCAAGCTATCCATGCTCATTGACGCCTACATCATACACTACAGGCCCCAGTGCCTACACAATGCATCGGGAAATATGCGCATTATCGTGCACGACAACCAACTAACAGGAGAAGACACGAAGTAGGCTGAATTTGTATTTCTCGTCACTTGCTCAACAAACTTGAAGTACTACGGGAACTCGTACGTATCCATCAAAGAGAATGAGTGCTCGTGGAGCGTCACGTATTAGCTGAAAAATTCCAACATCCGAACCACGTCCCATTTTTGCAAGATCAAGGCACACCTGAAACTGATGACGACCAAGCTCATCAGGGAGATACCATTTCAACCACCGGAGATAACCGTTCTCACAAACCGGTTCACAACGGAAGACATAGACATCTGACACTGCAAGTATGCCGAGAGAAAGGCTCTCACACTGTGTAAGACAACATCGGCCATGTCGACAGCGTCATTAATGAGAGATAGGGTTACACGTGGGCTAGGATGGGCCCATTCAGAAATTCACGACAAGAGCTCCATGACGAGCCCATCTAGGGCCTTCCTAGAAAGACCCCCATTGTTATTGGGTCCAGCCCAGTTGGACCCAGAACCATTTGTTTCGGAAGTGGGCTCAGCCTACTCCAACACGATCCAACTAACCACATAACAAATGGGACAACTCACAACCTCCACAGTACAAGCGTCCCTTGACTTCATCTCCAAGCAAGGAACATGGATGAACCAGAAGGCCAGTACGACAAAGCCCATTCAATGTTGTTGGGATGAACTGTCTATGTAACCCAAGCCTATTAAATGTTAAATGTTAACGTTAATTTTATTATGATTGAATAGGAATGTTAATTATTAATTATGCTTGCATGGGAATGGTGCATTAAATGTTGTGCTTCCTACTCTTTGTTAAGGAGTAAATTGTTAAGGGTTTAGGGTTTAAAAAATAAAATGCGAACTACAGTGTAACAAATTCCATTGTTTTATTGATCATAAAATGTTAAATGACTGTTAATTACAGCACTAATGCCTCTATCATCCCTGTTGTCCCACACCAAGTACATCATCAGTGCATTATCCAATAGATTATTGTACCAACTGGACACTTCATTGTCCTGGTCCCTAAACCTAACAATCGGACATGATCGATCAACACTCAGTCGAATATACCGATTCAAGAAAATGCGGGACCCAATAGGCCGATCCACAAAATTAAAAGTCTATTGGCACACCACATGAAACCTATTAATCATGTCCTGACAAACGTGGCATCTGACATACGAGCGGATGATCCTGCTACCAACATCGAACATGTCAGCCGTACCACCCATTGGTTGGGCAGCTAAAAGTCGCGTTTGGAGTACAACTAACGTGGACTTTGCGCATTTACTACAGTAAATGCCTTGTGAAAATGGTGCGTACCCAAGAAAAAAATAGGGTTTGTTGGGAAGCGTAACGGGGCCCATGCATCCTGAGAAAGATGGTAGGCTAGTACTCTATGGGACTCACCCATGAGTTAAAATAGCCTTGAGTGGGAAGCGCAACATTTAGCCCAAATTCAAAATTTAAACTCCAAAGAGTCACATGTCCAGAAGGTAGTACATGTACCAGGAGGTACTTAACATTAATTGCCAGACTAGTACTTGAAGCCCATATGCCATGTTTAATGTGCTTAGATGGAAACTTATTGTATGAGCTTAAATATGTACTGTGTGCGTGGGTTGTTTGGTGTACATTGAGCTAAAGGAGGAGGAAGAGAAATATGCATTCGATGACGGGCCGGAGTAGAGGTTCGGCTAGGAGTGTTGGTCCGAGAATGCCTTCGTTCGAAATTAGAAAGAAATCCTACCCTGTTTCTAGGGCCCTCATTGCATAAAATGATACAAGGAATCCCTCTCTTTACCTGTTTGGGTTTGGCGTATTTATAGTTGGACTGCTAATCTTTGTGTGCCCTAATAAATTCTTTCCATTATTTTAGGTACTACGAGTCCACGTCGTCTATGACGTTGTACCACACGTTATCGTTGTGTCGGCCCATGAAATAATTATGTGGCTCGAGGCTCCTTGCCCACGAAGTTTTACCCATCCTTGATAGGCCTTCTAGTATAAGGCTCTTGGGCCTGCTTTCTTTGGGGTTGATATTGTCTACAGTTCATTCAAGTATGTCCATTGAAACGTGTGAAAAACTACGAAATTTGGGCTAATATAATTGGGCAGGTTTTTTAAAATGCTTATCGAAATTATGACTAAGGTTATCCAAATTAAGATAATAACCTTTTGGATTGCTTTTCTGGATAACCTCCAATGCCCTTTATCCCTAGTGGCAAACGCAGCTATGTAGACATCTGTCATCTCGTCGCCAAAACTCTTATTCCAGTCATCTAGCTGGAAAGTCCCCCAGTCGGTGTAATTGCCCCCATTGGCAATGTAAGAATGAACCGCAGAACATGACTTGCCCGCCTATATGTTTGGATGAAAGTGAGCGAATCTGGCTTGGGAAACGAGGTTGAAGAACTTCTGATTTCACATCTGGAATTTGCCTTCAAATTGAATAAGGCAGTGTAGGTGTGGGTTGCCATCTTCATGAGTCTCCTCGCATACCCGTATGTATATGGGCTTTATTGGGTATTGAAGATTAATAACCTGTTGGAGGTAATCTTCTTTTGAGAGCAAACATTGGGGGTAGGTAAGGAAAATGCTTTTGGAATTTATTCGGAATTGGTTTAGGGCTTGTGGCATTTCTATAAATAGCAGGTGACACCAGTTGGCTCTTCCTCCAAAAGTCCCTATAATTGGGGTAACTAGTGTCGCTTTTATAATACCCATTTGTAGAGGCCCTCTAATATTATAAAGGCCTCTACCTTCTCTTTTTGTCTGCCACATGGCACGAGCCAGTTGGTTCACGTGCCGCCCATTGGTTGGGAGGCTAAAAGTCACGTTTGGAGTATAACTAACGTGGACTTTGTGCATTTACTACAGTAAATGCCTTATGAAAAGGGTGCATACTTGAAAGAGAAAAATAAAGTTTGTTGTGAAGCGCAGCGAGGCCCGCGCATTTGAAGAAAGATGGTGGGCTTGTACTCTGTGGGACTTACTCGTGAGTTAAAATAACCTTGAGTATGAAGTGTAACATTTAACCCAAATTCAAAATTTAAACTCCAAAGAGTCACATGTCCAGAAGGTAGTATATGTATCAGGAGGTACTTAACATTAATTGTCAGACTAGTAGTTGATGCCCACATGCCATGTTTAATGTGTTTAGGTGAAAATTTATTGTGTGAGCTTTAATACGTATTGTGTATGTGGGTCGTTTGGTGGGCATTGAGCCAAAGGAAGAGGAATATGCATCCGACAACGGGTTGGAGTGGAGGTTCGGCTAGGAGCATTGGTCCAAGAATGCTTTCATTCAAAATTGGAAAGAGATCATATCCCATGAGAAGAAGGGGTGTACTTCCCAGGAGGTTTGTTGTAGTGAATGCACCCCCACGTGTCATTTGACCATCATCGTAGATATATCAGTAGGATCTACGATGAAAGGATTTGCCCATCCAACTTAGTTGTGATAGGGGCTCCGTACTTGGATTATTTAAACTATCATTCATTAAGTCTCGACGTGAATGAGCGTAGCGGGCGACAAATCATGATACGGTCACCAGTCACTTAACTCGACATCTTCGTGACTCTGGAAGGCTAACCGAGCAGGATTGAAGCTGTTGCGTTGGGCATTCCCAGCCAAGGCGATGATGTCGTGATGGATCAAGCCCTCAAAGACCACTTTGGATGCAAGTCTGGCGTTGGGTGTTTGTACATCGTGTTAGACTGTGAACCCAACCCTATGTCAGCACTTGGCCCAGTTGACATGTTCGATGTTGGCAATTGGATCATCTGATCGCATGTGGGATGCCATATTTTTCGGGACATGATCAACAAGTTCCATGTGGTGTGCTAGCAGACTTTTAATTTCGTGGACCGGCCTGTTGGGTCCCACATTTTGTTGAATTGATATATCCGACTGAGTGCCGATCGATCGTGTCCGATTGTTAGGTTTAAGGACCAAGACAGTGAGGTGTCTGATTAGTACAGTAATATGTTGGATAATGCACTGATGATTACTTGGTGTGGGACAGCAGGGACGAAGGGGGCATTAGCGTTGTAATTAACAGTCGTTTAATGTTTTATGATCAATAAAGCAATGGAATTTGTTACACCGTATTTCACATTTTGTTTTTTAAACACTAAACCTTTAACAATTAACTCCTTAACAAAGAATGGGAAGCACAATATTTAATGCACCATTCCCATACAGGCATAATTAACAATTAACATTCATATTCAATCATAATACAATTAACTTTAACATTTAATAGGGTTGGGTTACAAAAACAATTCATCCCAACAACATTAAATGGGCTTTGTCGTATTGGCCTTCTGGTTCATCTATGTTCCTTACTTGGGGATGAAGTTAATGGATACTTGTACTGTGGAGGCTATGAGTTGCCCCAGCTACTCTATGGTTAGCTGGATTGTTTCGGAGTGGGCTGAGGGTCGAGCCCACTTTCAAAACAAATGGTCCTGAGTCTAACTAAGTCGGACCCAATAACAATGGGGCTCTTTTCTAGAAAGGCCCTAGATAGGCCTATCATGGAGCTCCTACCGTGAATTTTTGAATGGGCCCATCCCAACCCACTTGTAACCCTAACTCTCATTGATGAGACCATCGACATGGTTGACGTCGTCCTACACAGTGCTAGACATCTACGTCTTCCGTTGTGAATCAGTCTATAAGGACGGTTATCTCCGGTGGCTAGAATGGTATCTCCCCGATGAGCTTGGTCATCGTCAGTTTCAGGTGTGCCTTGATCTTGCAGAAATGGGTTGTGGTTCTGATGTTGGAATTTCTCAGCTGGTACGTGGCACTTCACAGGCACACATTCTCTTTCATGGACGCATACGAGTTCCTGTAGTACTTCAAGTTTGTTGATTACAGATGATGACACAGGGTTGGGTTCGCGGTCCAGCACGATGTACAGGCCCAACGCCAGACTTGCTTGCATAGTGGTCTTCGAGGGCCTGATCCATCACAACATCGCCGCCTTGGCCGGGAGTGCCCAGCAGAACAACTTCCATCCTGCTCGGCTGGCCTTCCAGAGTCACGAAGCTGTCGATGTTAAGTGATCGTATCCTGATGTGTCGCCTGTTACGCTCGTTCACGCCAGGACCCAGCGAATGATAGTTCAAATAATTCGAGTGCGGGACCCCTATCGTCACCAAGTTGGACGGGCAAATCCTTTCGTCATATATCCCGTTGATATATCTACGATGGCAGTAAAATGACATGCAAGGTGCATTCATCGCAACAAACCTCTTGGGAAGTACACCCCTTCTTCTCACGAGATAGGATCTCTTTTCAATTTCGAACGAAGGCATTCTCGAACCAACGCTCCTAATCGAAGCTCCACTCTGGCCCGTCGTCGGATGCATATTCCTCTTTTTCCTCCTCTGGCTGAATACGCACCAGACGACCCACACACACAGTACGTATTAAAGCTCACGCAATAAATGTACATATAAGCACATTAAACATGGCATATGGGCTTCAAGTACTAGTCTAGCAATTAGTGTTAAGTACCTCCTGGTATATGTACTACCTTCTAGACATGTGACTCTTAGAAGTTCGAATTTTGAATTTGGGTTAAATGATGCACTTCCCACTCAAGGTTATTTTAACTCACGGATGGATCTCACAGAGTACAAGCCCACCCTCTTTCTCCGGATGCGTGGGCCTCACTGCGCTTTCCAACAAACCCTATTTTTCTCCCCTAGGTACGCACCATTTTCACAAGGCATTTATTGTAGTAAATGCGCAAAATTCACGTCAGTTGTACTCCAAATAAGACTTTTAGTTGCCCAATCAATGAGCGGCACATAGACCAATCGGCTCGCACCATCTGTCAGACAAAAATGGAGGGTAGAGGCCCTTGTAATATTAAAAGGACTCTACAAAAAGGGCACTATAAAAATGACACCAGTTACTCCAATTATAGGGACTTTGAAGGGGAAGCCAACCGATATCACCTTTTAATTACAAAACTTCCACCGAGGATCAAAACAGCCTCATTTCGACCCTGGCTCCACTAAGCAAAATAAAGGCACTCCCGACACTATCCAGAAATGTTGTGTGGCAGTATGGAGATTCCTATCGACGACCACATTGATGGAGAACACTCAACAACAATAATTTAACCTCTAACTACGTCAATGCCAAGTTCAATCAGACTAATATTCCCGTCCATGGCGGATCAAATGTTTTAGAAACTACGCAAGCTATCTATGCTCATCGACGTATGCACCATACACTACAGGCCCCAATGCCCGCACAACACATCCGGGACGATAACTGAGTGACCGAAGAAGACACGAAGCAAGTGAAATTTGTATTTCTTGTCACTTGCTCAACAAACCTGAAGTACTACGAGAACTTATACTCGTCCATGAAAGAGAATGAGTGCCCGTGGAGCGCCACGTATCAGCTGGAAAATTCCAACATTTGAACCACGGCCCACTTCTGCAAGATCAAAGCACACTTGAAACTGACGACGACCAAGCTCAATCATTAGCCAAACTCATAATTTAACTCTTGTACTTTGATCTTTTTCTTTTTTATATGACAATTTAAACTTTTCATTTTTTCAATTATACATTTAGACCATACATTTTCAAATCAATTATACACTTTATTAAAATTAAGTTAGAGCGTGCAATACACGTACGTTGATAAAGAATTGATAAATAAATAGCAAAAAGTGAAAAGTTAAAAACTAGAAATGCACTTCGACAAAGATCCAACAATTGAATATGGCTATAAGTGGTGGTGGTAGCACTACTTGGCGCTTTCACCGAATCTTTGCTTTTGGTACTGAAAGAGGAAAAACAATGTCGCTAAATCGATTTTTTGTAGGTCACAGTAGTCACACCAAGACTTTCTTCTAGTGATCATTTCATCCATAGTTGGACCTATCATGCTACCACAACGACACCTCGCCGCTCATGCACTTCGCCTCCAACAACGACATGTTTGCCACCACAATTCACATGCTCGCTCCATCGAAAAACAATTTTTTCTATAATTTTTCAATCAAGCTCAAGTGTGTCAATAACACAAGCCCTTTGCCACGCTAGCAAAGTGTGCAATTGACTCAAAAATATATAGTTCGAAAGTGTAATCGAAACAATAAAAAATTTGAATTATCATATGAAAAAAATAATCAAAGTATAAAAATTAAATTATGGACTTAGACCTCAATCATTTTACCAAAAAAAAATGGCAATTTCAACCACTGGTTTTCGCCCAAAATTTCACATCAAATATCATTAGTCTATTATAGCAACATGATATCAAAGGAATATATCTTTTATGACAGTGGCCATTTAGCAAAGGAAATCCAATTCACACACATTTGAACAAATTTTAGGTGAATATATAATTTCCTTTTTTCCACTTAGATTCAAAGAATTGTGTATAAAAATTAAAATATTTTTATAGTGTTAGATTTATTATTCCTCATTGTTAAATAATATGATGAGGAAAAAAACATGGTTAGGATATAAAAATAGATTTTAGAAATAAATTATTTTTTATTTTTATATAAATTAAGAAAAAAAATAAAAAAAGATACAGATGTAGAGATGAGAGATGAGAATTACGATACCCAATTCGACCCTTTCCTAAATTGGAGTAGCTTTTTCACCCTTCCATTTTTGCCCTTAGCTCGAGTGTCTCTATCCTTTCGAACACCCGATTATTAATTTAAGCACCAAAAAATCTTTTTAAGCAAATCAAGCCATTTTGGTAACAACAACTCAGGAGGATCTGATAAAATCTTTTCATGCTGTTTCTTGAAGCATCAAAATTATTAAGAAACTCGAATGTTAATCTAACATGAAGGAATAATGTCATAAAACTTTTGAATGGTAAAAGTGGTTAGTGTAATTCTTTAAAAGTGAGAGATATTCCTTATAATTATACCAAATCTCAGGGTACCTAGTGTAGCAATAAAACAGTTGAATGAGAGTAACAATGGCAACCAAGTTAAACAAACCACATAATAGAAGAACAAGGAATTCATCAATCTATCTTAGGAACAAACCATAGAATACAAGAACATATATTAGATAAAACTCAGGATCCGATGAGACAATTCTAACCATAGATCACTCTCATGTTTTGATCAGAAGGGTGGGGGCCCACCAGGAGGCCCATAAGGCCTGCCAAAACAATCTTGCAGCAACCAGCAACAGCAAAGGCAAGACAAGCTGCGTTTCCAAGATAATGAAATTAGAACAAATCAGACCAAGCTATCAACAAGATAACTGCTGTTCACTTGTAAACTCAGACAAACCTTAAAAAAAATGGCATTTAGAGAACTGATTTTGGAAACCATTTGTAGAGAATTGATTTCAGAGTATCTAACTTTAGAAAGCAATAAAAGAATAGTTTCATTAAAAATAAAATTTTGCTTTATTAAAATAGTAAAAATAAATATATAAAAATCACAACTTTAGGGAACAGATAATAATACTAATCAAATTTCTAGACAGCTATCTGAAGGCATTGAAGCAAATGAAACAAGGGTCCTGTTATGTTGCCCGTCAGACAACTCTTATGTTGCCCGATGTTGCCCAACGCGGAATTGGGGGGTCCCACACTCCCATGGGGCCCACACCCATCTCTCATTTTGTCTGTGTCGCCCGACAGGGGCAACAGAATGGAATCGAATGAAACAATGTGACTGCAAAAGTACAAATAGGCAGTAAAACATGTAGGCATTAGCAAGTCCAACAAAAAGAATGGCACTTCACTTACCAAGAGGTTATCATATTGCATATACCATTAGCAAAGCCTCCAAAGAAGCCACCAGGTCCCCAGAAACCAGGACCCCAACCCATTCCGGGGCCTCCCGGGCCAGGACCCCAACCCATTCCGGGGCCTCCTGGTCCAGGACCAAACCCAAACCCTGGTCCGCCCGGACCTCCTGGTCCTCCTGGTCCGCCTGGACCCATTGTCGATGCAAGAAGGAAAGAGTTTTGAGAGCTTTTTGAGGTTGGCTTTCAGAGAAAAATAGGTAGTATGGATAGCATCTAAATCTGGAGATCATGGATGGGTATATATATATGCATATCGAGGTCTACTTTCTATCTAACACATGGCATGCAATAACAATAATCACTTGATACCTACCATTCATACAAGGCAACTAAAATTCGTCTAAACCTAAGGGTCAATGCCGCCACCATTTCACACAAAGCAACTACACTTCTTCTTCTAAGCCTAAACTATGGCTCAATGCTACCTGCCATTCATTCAAAGCAAACATGTACACGTCTTCTAAAACCTAACTAAATTCAATACACAAAACTTACGCCGACTTACAAGCTTTAATATTTAGGAGAAAACAATTCTAGAAAATAACTTATAGCTTAAGGGCTAAGCAACGCCCTTGTCACATCTTAATATGTAGAAGTAGAACAAAACAATTCTACAAAGTAACTTAAATAGATAATGGCTAGTTTTACGAGTATTTTAATAACTTAAATTGTTTGGTTTCTCTATAAATACTAACTCTTTTCTAATATTTTCCAGATCTATCATATCATGGGATTGGTCTGGAATGAGCTTTTTGGAACTCGATTAGGTCAATACACATGTAATTGCACAATATGTTTTGCATTATTTAATATGAGTTTGTTATGACACAAAATTGGGTGATATTTCTTCCCTAAATCCGTGACATTTGAATCTCAACCCTATAATGAAACAGAAGAGGCACAATCAAGTCACTCAATACTTAATATTAAAATACCATAGATTACTTTTATTAACTAAATTTCAATCTTTGTGGTCGGGGATGCAATTTATTTTTATTATTATTCCAATTGATCGAGCCAAAGTTCTTTCATTCATGTTAAAGCATCAAAAGAATCCAACTGCAAACAATTTTGCAGTAAAAGTGGCTCGTCTTCAACCAGCTCTTCGGGTCTTCATTTATGGGAGATTGTTAAAGAAGAAAGGCACGAGTATGTATTAATTTCTTGAAATTGTATGGATAAAGATAGATCTTCAATCATCAAATCGGTCGGATGTATAAACAAAGAACTAAGAAAAGAATGAGAAAGCCTCAGATTAGCATTTTGGCACATTCTTCCTCGCAATCAACAACCCCATAGGAGAAACCCCCTACGAGAGCGCAAAAGTGTTGTTGCAGCTCAAGTCCAAAATGTTTTCGTCATCGGCCTATCGTTTCTTCTACTACTATTGTGCGGTACCTTAGGCAGAACAAAAACCTAGACGTACGTGTCGAAGAGGCAAATTCTTGATCCAGAAGGAGAGAGAGAGTGAGATCAAAGAAGAACAAAGCTACGGCTGCTCAGATGGCTGCGGATCAACATTCGTCGGATTAGGGTTTCCCACCGACGGCGATGTATAAATTGCCGCAAGCGATGTATAAATAGAAAGGTTATGGTTTTAAAAGCTAGGGGAAATTACACAATCACTCTCGAGAGAAGCTTTATTACAATGGAATGCCCCTTAATTTTCAAAAAAATTACAGAGAATCCCTGAAGTTAAAACCTTCAAACAATTTAATCCTCATTATTGACCATCTCCCGTCGCAAAGATTAAAGTGTTTGTTTAACATTATTGTAAAATTGCAAAATATTTTAGCATTTAGTGATATTATTTGAAAGAAATATGAAATGTTAAATAAATTATTAAATTTTAGTTTAAAGACCAAATAAATTACTATATCTTAAGAATTAAGACCAAACTGAAACTGTGTTAAGTCATATTTGAGACCATAACATGACCTTAAATATGAAAATATAATAATTTATTTAACATATTTTAAACCGTAATGTCTAAATTAGCCGCTACATTAATTTATTTAAATAATATTTATTAAAATAAACTAGATAACATTGTATCAAAAATAAAATTAAAATATTTTTTTAATTAAAATATAAAATAATCAAAGTAAAATTATAAATCATTCAAAAATTTTTATCAAACTATTTGTTAAATTTTTTAAAATATATTAGAACATATACACCATTTTTTCTTATCTATAAAGTATCTTTAAAAAAAATAAATTTATCCAAACAATCTTGAAAAAAAGAAGTCACCCAACTTATTTTTAGTAAATTGTTCAATAAATTTAATAAATATAATAAAAAAAATATTTTTATTTAAAATGCACTGTATATCTTTTTTTTTTTAGCTCATATATTAATTAACAAATACTAGCTTAACATTTCTTGATATACAATGGCCAAATTAGCTTCTAAACCAAAATATAATGACATAATTTAGCACTTCGTCCCAAAAAAATAGCATTATTACAAATGTTTAACCAATGATGAAAAGAGAAGCATCTAATAATCAAAACTTCTTTACAATAAAATAGAGAACAATGTAGGGAATAATCCAAACTTCTTTACCATTCTCTTAATTGGTTTGAACAGTCACCAGCATTCACAACCAATCTAAGAAATCCAACTCACAAGCCAGTACAGAAACATTACAACAGTCAGTAGTGAATTCACCTCTATGGATCTTCATTGCTGAGGGTGAGGTGAAAGTGAGGTGATCAGAGCGTGCATATTAGTGTTGAATGCTTAAGGGGAAGTGCACATCAAGAACTCAAGTAGTTGAGCCTTGAAGTGTTTCCAAAATATGCTCAATTCTATACTTCATCACAGGCTGACCTGATCTTGTCTTCTTCAACATCTTCTCCCTTAAAGCTTTTCTTCGAGATTCAGATCTCTCTCTTTCTTCTTTCTTCGTTTGAATAATAGCTTCCCTTTCAATCGTAGCCTTCTCTTCCTCCTCCTGCTTTTTCTTGTACAATTCTTCTAAACTTCGGGCACCTTTCTTTCTGTTTCTCTTGCTCTTCTGGTTCATCTCACCAGCTTTTTCATTTTCATTCCCGTTCTCATTCTCTTTCTGCAGTAGCAATAAAAGATGTAACACGAGCTGGGATTCTAAGATCTATATTGCAAGGACACCTTCAGATCATATAGAATGCTAGTATAAATAAATAAGAAAACATGAAAACCATAAATGCAACATAACAAACCTCTAGCAGTCTTACAGCAGGAGGGGGATCATTCTGTTCGCCTTCTTGTTTTAGTGACTTTTTATACTTCTGCATGTATTTGGCATTCTTGTAAAACTCTCTTTGTCTCTCTGGGGAAAAAGAAAAGAGAGGGGGGGTGGGGAATAAGAGAGGCATTCCCTTTCTATATAAAATGTAAGATACAACCCCGTTCAGGAAAAATTAAAGAAGAATGGACAAAATTTCCTGGATGGACTCAACATAAACCGCATCTACCATGCATGAAGTAACCCATTTCCACAGACCTGTGAACTTGATCACAAGTTCTCAAGATTCTTCATTGCTTTCAAGTAATAGGAGGTACAACATTCTTGACTAATCAACTAAATTGCCAAGTGATTATAATTGCTCAAGCACATAGTTTCTTTACACAATGTCTGTTCAACTCCAATATGTATTCTACTGTTATATCGGAAACCTTCCACACTTAACAATAAAAAGTATCAGTACAAGAAACAGTGGAAAAAATATCACAAGCCCCTAAGTTTGACAGGAGAAAATGAGAATGCGATGCCCTTCATCAAGGTCTATATGAAACAAAAAGAAAAAAGTAAAAAAAACAACATGCAAACAGTAAAACCTTTTATTCTTTTTGCAGGTCTGAGAATCACAAATTCAGATCAAACAAACCATATCACAACGCACCCAGGCAATTATATATCTACAGATCAATGTTGTCTTAAAAAGAGATTTTAGTTATAGGTTTTATTACTTTAATTAAAAATATACTTCTCAAACTCTAAACAAAACATTAAATCACATAGACTATTCTCTGTTTGCAGTATATACTAACATGGATAAGAGAAACCAAATAGAATACACACACACACATTTATTTTTATAAACCAAGTTGTGACAAATTCAGAGCAAACAAAGCATACTACAACATACTGAGCCAATTATACATGTGCAGATCAATGTTGTCTTACAAGGATAGTTATAGGTTTTATTCCTTTAATTAATAATCTACTTCTCAAACTCTAAACAAGCCATTAAATCACGTAGACTATTCTCTGTTCGCAGTATACACTAACATGGATAAGAGAAACCAAAAAGAATATACACGCACATTTATAAACCAAGTTAAGACAAATTCAGAGCAAACAAAGCATACAACAACACACCAAGCCAGTTATACATGTGCAGATCAATGTTGTCTTACAAGGAGATTTAGTTATAGGTTTTATTCCTTCAGTTCAAAATCTACTTCTTAAACTCTACCTAAAACATTAACACACGCACCATTGGAAGCAACACTTGTGGACTTCAGAAGAACAGAGCATTCCAATGTACACATATTTGAACTTTAAAGTTGTATTTTCTGAGTCTGTTCGCAGTATATACACACATACACATTTATAGACCAAGTTACGAGGAATCACGTCGACCGAATGGAACTCATTATTACGAAGAAGACATTAAACAGGAAAACGCAAAATTTCATATCAAAAAACCCTAAACCTATAAATCAACAGAATCGAAGAAGATAATCGAACAGGAACATACTGATCAAAGCAGGATTGTAGTTGTTATTCTTGGTTTTCGCGTTGGCGAAAGCTTCGAGCGAGAGGCCTCTCCCACTGCCACCCAATCTCATCATGTTCTTCTTCATCTGCCTCTGGTGATTGACTGGTCCTGAGCCGTTCATTCTCTCCCCCTTCCCGTTGGGGTTACCTTCGGAGATTCGACGCTTCATCTGAAATTGGATCAGAATTCGAGTTCTCGGAGAAAATATTGCAGCAGCCACTGCAAACTGGGAGTCCTAAATCAGAAACCCTAATCTGAAGCGGTGACTGATTTCATTTCCCCAGAGGATAAATGGAGAACGGAAATCCCATTTGTGCCCTAGATTAGGTTTTTCAGAAATGATTATTTATTTAAAATAATAGGTAAATACCTATTATAATATAGATGAAAAACCTTTAAATTAATTTTAAATAAAAATTATTTTGTATTCGATTTTTATTTAATATTTTTATCTAAAAAAGGGAAACTATTTTTTTATATATATTTAGTAATTTTATTATTTTTGGAATTAAATATTGTTTTCATAAATAATTTTAATTTTATAATATATTTATCATTCCATTTCACTAAAATAAAAGTGTGTTGAATATAAAAATGAAATGAAATCAACATTTCATTCACGATTGTATTAAATATAATGACGAATTAAAATAGCCATTCTATTTCATTTTAATCCCAATTCACTTTCTTTTTCTATATAAAATTATTCCATTTAATCAAATTTAAGGTATGATATGTTTTGTAATACTCATGTATTGATTAATATTGTTATTTATATAATAATAAATTTATCTATATAAAAAAATATCTCGATGAGTTTGCAAGATGATCTGCAAAGTAGAAATGGGTTAAAGGCACAAGTGACCTCATGTGTAACCTTTTCAATACTTAAGTCAATTTTCAAATGAATGTAAATAATATAGATAAAGTAGAATCATAATAATGGTCGACTTCAAGCGTATATTTGTTAGAGGATAAGTCTTTCATTTATAATGAAACTGACAAGTAGAAAGAAAGTCACAATCATTTTAGGCTTTTTTTTGAATTTGTAGAGTGGAACATTATAGATTTGCAAAAGTCTCTTGAATAATAATGTCCAAATGACCATGAATTCCTGTGACGGTTTCTTGAATGCCTTAGGAAAGGCTATCGAGTGAGGTAACTCGATTGTCTCTTGATCTCAATCATTCAATTTTGGTCACTTGAATAATGTTTCTTGGGTCTCTCAATCATTCGATAATTTTTTACACATGACTTGTTTTCGTGAATTTTTTATTTCTATAGCCTTTTGAACCTCTTTCTTAAGTCTCGTGCCCAATTTCTTGGACACAATAATTAATATGTTATATTAATACAAATACATAATATACTAATAATCAATACACAAATAACATCAAAAGTGTCATAATTAAATACCTAATAACATTTTTGAATAAATAATAAGAAAAAAAAAGTTGGGTTATAAGCGGCCCAAAACAAATAGTATCTCAACGGTATTGGGCTTGTCACTGGTTTGGGCTACTTACAAGGCCCATGTCACGATTCTGCCATTTTAGTACAATTATTTTATTTCAAGTTTAATGAAAATATAAAATTTGGGAGAAAAATAGTTAAAAGAGCTGAAATTTATATTATTATCTCTCTTATTGAAATTAAGATTTGATATCATATAAATCAAATTATACCTACCAACTTAGTTTGCCATGACTCAGTTTGGTTGCGTTAGTTTTGGTTTAAATTTTTAATGATGTTTAAAATTTAAAATATATTATAATAATATTGTGTCATTATTAAACTCATCATCTCTCAATCAAGATAACGATATTCAAAATCTATCATAATTGATACATCTAAATTTTGTCCTGATCATAGTCAACCTCACTTATTACTCATGCTATACTTAATTTTGATCCTTCATTTAAGACATGTTCATCCTCGACTTGCTTCACTACGTCACTCGCAACTTTAATACTTATTTAGATCTAACTCGACTCGAGTAAAGGGTTCTTTTATATGACCCAATGCAAACAAATCATATTCAAGATTTAATTATGTAATTTAGCTATAATTCTCTTCACAAAATCAAGGGATAAACTTATGATAATGGATTATTTCATACAATCTAACTTTTTGTCCTAATTCTGACAAACTTGAAATAAATTCCTTCTCCTAAATGTTAAAAAGGTTAAGAGAATGTAGCATATCTCAAAATTATTTAGGATAACTACTCATAAACATTGTCTAACAAAGAGGTCTAATCTTAAACGAAAAATTATCTCTACACTTACAAATATAAGAAGACATTTCTTTCAAGATAAGCATTCTCAATTACTCCATGACTCAAGCATCAAAATAATTTTCCCAACCAACCCAAGGACACTCTCGTCGTCCTCTTTTGCATTTTCTCAAGTTTATTGAACTTATAGCAAGATCTGAAAAACAGAAGTTTAATATATCACATCATAGATAACCTAGCTACATTATATGTCACTACAAAACGAATTGCTGGGCATCACTAGGTTTACATTTGGTCCTTGATCAAGAAAGCCAAAGAACAACAAAAGCATAGCTATTTTTGTTTTCCTAAACAACACAAAAATGGCTATTCATACAAATGCCATTCTCATTATGTATATATAAAGTGTTTTCAATATCCCATCTTAGCAAAACGGCCTTTTATTCTTGTTCTGTTTTCAGCCCGGATCCTCCTCGATTCGTACCTGATGTGCTTGTCGTACCTGTTGGTTACGAATGAAGTTCTCAGCTGGACCAGTAGGAAGAGGACGACAAAAGGATGATGCTTTTCGGTCTCTCTTGTTGGACCGAATTGGTGAGAAGAATGGGCAAAATGTTCATTCTACTCTATATTAACACGCGATATTTACAGTTAAATAACAGAGCAATCCTATCAAGTTTGAAACATATAAAAAGATGAATGCCATGCAATCACTGTAGAAGCTAGCATTAGATGCACTAATGACATGGAATCCCATACAATGAGCCCGGTAACAACTGTGGGAAACACCCCCCCCCCCCCAAAAAAAAAAAAAAAAAACAAAACTTTGGGTACTAAGAATACTACTGAAAACTCTTGAATATTTTTACAAAATTCTTGAAATATTCGGAATCAAATTGAAAGAGAGTGCATCTCTGGCCAATTCATTTTGGGGCATGGGCATAGTGGCTTGACGATGTTACTAAGTTACACCTCAGTAACTATTCTGGAACTCAATCAACTAGAAATGAGATATGATTGCAAGTGTCACACTTAGATGATATATTTATGCAAGTCTTCCTACCAGTACCTTGGCGTGTTTGTTTATTTAAACTACAGATTTCAGAGAATCATCAAGAAAATGAATATGGTAGATTACCTCCTGGTTTTCTTCTTCTCCTTATACCGTGAAATCGCAGATTCTCGCTCCTGGCTTGTTAACTCCCTTGCAGCAAATTTAGGAGGGACTTCTGAGGTTTCAGTACAAACATGATGACCTTCATGACTGCAGTTGGCATGACTTGCACTGCCACCGATGTCTGAATCTTTGTCGGGAACTAACCAATTTTCCTCAATGCAACTTCCGAATAGCTTAGAGGGAAGCTCTGTTGGAAGCTCAGCATTCTCGTCAGACCAAAATGCACCAGCCTACATCGAAGGGAACAAGGTTACTGCTTTATCCTTGATATCTTTTTCAAGGTGGAAAATCATAATTCCTACAACAAAGCAAAGCTGAGGTCCAAGCGGAAAACAAAATAAATTCTAATCATTAGCCAGGTGATCATGCGATGATAACAAACAAATAAAATTCAGGCCTAAAGGGTTAGTGAAATCAAGGACACGAGAAGAAAGAAAGAGGGACAAACAATGAAAGAAAAAAGAATAGAATAGGTTCATTAACCCATAAGAAAGTCGTAACCACCAATACCCCAGTAATAGATCAACCACCAAAAGTTCCAAAACTCTATACCAGAGGTTCATTTGATAATCCAAATCTCCAAGCATTACGTTCATTAGAACCAAAAACTTGGTGAAATAAGTAAGAACATTTCAAATCTCCCCCTCTCCCTTCTTCCCTTTTCCAGCATTGCAAGGTTCTGCAGCCTCTCATTCCCTTATCTTCATTGCCTTGACGTCAAGTAGTCAATATAAAGTCGGACAAAATGTCATATAAAGGCAATAAAACATCAAGATAAGTAGATGTAGAGGGATGACAAGATCAATAGTCCATCTAATCAATTCAAAGTAGTTGAACAGAAAGAAGCTTTACCTCATAAGTAGGAGATGTGTTTAGCTTTGTTTCATGTTCAAAGCCAGGATATATATTTCTAGCCTGGAGGTCTTGTTCTGGTGCCGGGGATTGCAACCACATGAGGGATTCCATGTACCCATCTCCATCATTTAAGTTTGGATCTGACTTGGCCATTTCACGAAGCTGAGCCAGTATTTCTTCCTTGTATTTCCCACAAGCAACTTTATGGTTCTGAATCAACAGAAGTATATGAAGAAAGTTAATAATTACAGTATCCTAGACAAGTCCAACAAGCAAAAAACCTTCAGCGTATCACATTCCATAGATGAATGACATAATTATTATTAATAACGAAACATAAGGAAGTGATACTAACTATCTGTGTAGGAACCAAACAGCAATGAATTTCTACGAACATACAATTTGAGGAACATCCACAACAGCATTATCTAATCTTTCAGCCATCCAGATTTTCAAGTTTAATCATCATTGTGTCATAATGAAATCAACGGAATGCTGAGGAGTGCAACTATAAAACATTTACATAAATTCATAGGTATAAGATCAAATGAAAGCTAATCAAACAGGAGGTGAAATCAAAGAAACCACAACAAATATTCTAAATCCATCTCAAAAACGAAACTAATTCCCAGGTGTAAGCTGGTGGGCCTGCTGGACCTAACCCATGTGCGTATGGGTGGGTGAGTTTGATCCATGACCCATTTATCCAGAAGATGTGCTTTTCGGTGACTGGGTATCGCTAAAAGACATGTCCTTTGGTAATTGGTTACACAGAAAAAAAGAATTGTGATTTCTCTATATAGATATAGCCAATCGGAATGTGGTATTTTTGGTCTATAAAATGGGCCTCATAGCATTTAATCTTTCCAATCAAATTTATTTCAGTTACCTGCATGAGGAAAGACATAGGATACTGCTCTGTTTCTCTCCTCCATATTCATGATATTTTAGTTTTGATGATGAAAAACAAATTAGCTTCATATCACTCATATAGCTTGAAGTGTTATCAGTTTTGAAATCAATTTAAATCTCTCTAAGAATCAAAACCACAAGACTATCTTTTCAAATCAAATGAAGCCCGTCAAAAATTGAAAAATGATGTTTTGGTATCAAACATATTGGTTTTAAGAAGTGGAGAAAATGGAGCGCTATTAAACCAAGTTATCAAAATGTCGACAAATCCAGGGAACATGTCAACAGTTTCATCAGTTAGAGAAAAATGTCGACAGATTAATCTGAACTATCGACCATTTTTATGGTTTTTGGCCTAAACTGTTGACACCTTTCATAAACTGTCAACAGGTTAAATGTTGGCTCTCGATTTCTAAATGTCGACAGCCTCTGCATCTGATATGTCGATAGTTCTTCAAAACTATCGACAACCTTACTCAAATTGTCAACAATTGTTTAAATTTTATAGCTAACCTGTCAACAGTTTTTAAGAAACTGTCAACTGTTTTGATCGCAGACAGCCTTTAACGGCTAGTTCTTCCACTCTCCCAAAATGCTCTCTCCACTTCCAACAGCAAGATTCTCGAATGGACTCTCAAGGCACTATAAATGGAAGTGATTATACTACAAGCTCCCAAGTGCTCACCCATTTTTGTGCTCCATTGGTGTATTCAATCTTTACTTCAAGGCTTTGTATTTGCTTAGTAAAATTCGATTTCAAGCCTTGCATCTATTTTTAGTTACATTGTAACTAACAGTGCATACTCTTAGATATATCTTTC
This sequence comes from Diospyros kaki, assembly GCA_036245055.1. Lineage (NCBI taxonomy): Eukaryota > Viridiplantae > Streptophyta > Magnoliopsida > Ericales > Ebenaceae > Diospyros > Diospyros kaki. The sequence continues at coordinate 1,477,847 of BSEG01000002.1, read as the reverse complement.
TTGTATCACTCTTAATGTTCCTAGCTCAAATAGCTAGAGGACCTACTTATATTCAAGTAAGAGGTTGTATATTTCTAATTAGCTTTGCTAGAGGGCTTGCTTGTTTAAGCAAGAGATTGTATATTCCTAACTTGGTGCTAAAGGGCCTATCCGATGTGATAGGAGGATTATAGTAATTTGCTTGAAAATCCTTAGTGAAAAACTAAGGTAGTGGATTAGGCTTAATTTAAGCCGAACCACTATATGTCGTTTGTGTCACTCTATTACTCTTACTCTTTATTTCATAAATTGTGATTTGCAATCTTCTAATCATTTTTAAATTGCATCAAAATTCCATCCTCCATCATGAAGGAAATTTCAAATTTTCAATCAAAATTTTAAATATCCCAATTCACCCTCCTCTTGGGTATTAGTGCCATTATTGTACGATTATATCAATTGGTATTAGAGTCAAGTTCCCAATCTTTTCAAAAAGGTCTAACAACCTAGGGAAAAGATCCATTTATGGCACACTTTGCTAGTACATCTCAATCTGAGGGTCAAAACACCACCCGTCCACCTCTTTTTGTTGGTACTAACTATAACTATTGAAAAGCAAGTATGCAAATTTATCTTATGTAGGAATCCAGTCTTATGCAAGCTATCAAGAAGGAAATCACATTGGTCGATGTGGAAAAAATAGAGACTTCGACAGCGAAAAAAAGAAGAAACATGGAAATCGACGCAAAGGCAATGAATGCCCTGATATGTGCTCTCAATCCAGAATAATTCAACCGCATATCAACTTGCAAAACTGCCAAAGAAATATAAGACAAACTAGAGGTAACACATGAAGGTACAAAATAGGTAAGGGAAACAAAAATTAATTTATTTGTTCATGATTATGAATTATTTTCTATGAAAGAAAATGAATCTACAAAGGAAATGTTTACTAGATTTAATGACATAGTTACGAGTTTAGAATCTCTAGGAAAAACATATGCGAATGGAGAAAAAGTAAGGAAAATTTTAAGAAGTTTTTGTAGAATTAGGGATCCTAAAGTTACAACCATAACAAAAGCCAAAGACCTAGATACTCTTAACTTTTGATAACTTGTTAGACTCACTAATGACACAGTTAATTATGATTGCTTCGGAATGGTACATTTAATGCTGCTCATCCCACTATTCATTAGAGAGTTAATTGTTAAGGGTTTAGGGGGGGAAAAAATGCGAAACAAATTCCATCATTTTATTGATCATAAAACGTGAAACAACTGTTAATTACAGCACTAATCCCCCCCCCTCATCGCGACTGTCCCACACCAGGTAGACCATGAGTGCATTGTCATGTATGGCTATGAAAATGGGGAGTAACAATAAGGTACAATCGGCTCAAACCGAAATGATATGAAAAATGACATTTTGCATCCATGCACAAAATATGTTTATTGTTCCCTTAGATGATTTATCATCTAACTTGGCCTTTGTCCCTGAAATATTCAAACGTTCCAGATGGAGATTGTAGCAGAAACGAGGATGAATGAGGTATGAAATGGCACTTAGCAAAGTGCACGATGAATTGAATGATGAATTAAATGTATGTTATGTAGCCCATGTATTTAAGTTCTGCTACTTCGAATTCTGAATGTTTTGAGAAATGATGATGTAGAATCTTATTTATGGAAAATGAGGATGTAAGAATTGATTTATGATTAATGTTAAGATGTTAGGTTCGATTCTAGCTTTTGCATTTAATGTTTATGTTGATTCTCTTTCGAGATAAATGTATGAAAATTTTGGGATGGATAAGAGCAATGATATGGTTTAGTCATAGTTTTAAATAAAAAAAAATCTATTATCCTAGAATTGTCCTAAGTTATAGCGCGCTCGGAAAACGGGGCATTACAAAGAGTGCGAGGAATTTGGCCGTATGTTTCACGAGAAGCTACAAGAGTTTGCGATGATACTTATTAAGAAGTATCATTATAACTTTCCAGTGAAATACTTTGATGATTATCATGAAAGTTTTAACAAGGAGAAATTCCTTAGAGTGGAGCAGCCGAAGGAGGAGACAAAATTACGAACGGCTGATTTATTGCCTACTCTAGACTTTGGGCAGAAAAATAAGCATTCTGATGGAGGCAGTGACCAAAAGGATGGCTACGATATTGGGAGTAATTTTGGTGGTGAAAATCATTATCTAAAAGGAAGCTGTAACAATCCAGTGGCTAGGACAGCAGTCAATAAGATGACAGGAATGACAAAAGGCCACAAGGAATTGCTAGAATTAGGGATGAATTATGCAACAACGCTTGAGAAGTTTGAAGAAAAAATAAGACCGCAAGATACACTTATTGAAAGGCTACAAGAGGAAAATGGGGTAGCATTTGATGAAGTGACGACGAAGCCAAGGCCAATTCGTTACCTCTGTTGACTAGTGTAGGGATTGAAGGATTAGAGGGTGTCCAAGATCAGAATTCTATAAGAAAGGGAATGGGTGGTGGAGTTCCTAATGATAAGGTTCCATTTCCTATGGTTTTGGATAATCCTGAGGATTCCTTAGCCAATGATAAGGCAAAGACAGCACCAGCAGGAGGAAGTTTCGTTGATCTTAAATGGTGTCACCATGTTGTTGTCGAGAGTTTGGCCGGAAAGAACAAAGCTGTTGCTGCTGCTTTGTTCATTGTTGCTACAACTGGCCGATTAGAATTTATGTCACCTTTGTTGAAAGGAGTATTGAAGAGTGGAATTGATGTTGCAACCCAGCAGGTTGCAAGTGGTGCCATGCAAGGAATTAATGGTACAGTGTTTGCTTATGGGGTTACTAGCAGTGGGAAGACTCATACCATGCATGGAGAGCAAAAGTCACCTGGGATCATTTCATTGGTAGTGAAGGATATCTTTAAAATCTCTCCATCTAAGTTGTGGAAGAAAAGGGGAAAAAAAAATGCGCATAATGGAAGCTATGAAGGGTTGTCATGTCTTAGGAACAAAACATGTTTCAAGGCAGGGAAATTGTCATGTCCCTAGGAGGATTAGAAGGGTAATATTGTGATAGGGATATAATAAAGGGGTAATATTGTAATAGGCTTATATTAGTTTGTTAGAAGATATTTGGTTGTTTGTTAGGAGCACATGGGTGCTGTTAGAAATTAGTTAAAGAGCTAGCTATGATTATAAAAAGGCCCATTGTAAGAGGAGATGATATGCTTGAATTTATTAAATGAATTTCTAATTCTCTCTCTACAATTCTCTACCATCTCCCTCTCATTTTCTCTCTACTTCTCTCCCTCATTTCTCTCTACATTCTTTCCTCATTTCTGTCCATTTCTTCCCCTCAAATGATCTATTCTTGATTCTATTCATCAGCTCCTTCCGATTGTCATTCCAATTCTAGGCTAAACCCTAGGTTCATGACAAATACTTAGAAGGGTACTTACGTAAAATGAAAAAATGCAAGTGGAGAAGTATTAGGAAGGGAATAAAACAGAAAGTAGTTAGGCGTGTTGCTCTATTTGAGTCGGAACTCTTGTAAGCGGGAGTGAGGGTATAAATTGAACCCCTCCCCCCCCCCTCTCCCACATGGAGAGGCATCTGGATATTGAATTGAAATTCATTCTCACCTTTCCCTCTCAATTCTATCTCTCTCTCTCTCGGAATTAGCTCCATACTCTCTGCTCTCTTCTCCCTTCTCTCTGTTTCTCTAATTCTCTAGAATTCTTCCCAGAATTCTAGAGGATTCCGGTCAGATCTCCTAAGATCTGATAGTATATTCTTAGGATACTCATCACAAAGTAAAGCATATAGAGTATTCAACGAGTGAACACTAGTAGTAGAAGAATCTATACAAGTAATAGTTGATGATACAAATATTATCTCTCTTACGATTCAAGAAGAAAATGAAAATGAATTAAGTAAGAATCTTGAGAAACTATCATTAGATCATCAAGATAAACAATCCTTAAGCAACAACAATCTAAATGAAGAAATCGCTCTTCAAGAAGAAAGAGAACCATCATTTTCAAGAGAAAGAAATTATGTAAAGAATAATGAGATCATAGGAGATCCATAGAAAAAAATTAGAACTAAATCATCTATTAGAAATGAGTGCCAATATGTTGTGTTTATATCTCAAATAGAACCCAAAAACATTAAAGATGCTTCAAAAGATGAGAATTGGATTATTGTCATGCAAGAAAAGCTAAATCGATTTGAAAGAAATAAAGTATGGAAACTTGTTCCAAGACCTGAAGATCATCCAATCATAGGAACCAAATAGGTATTTAGGAACAAAATGGACGAAAATGGAATTGTCACTAGAAACAAAACTAGATTAGTGGCTCAAGGGTATAGCCAAGAAGAAGAAATAAATTATGATGAAACTTATGCCTCTATTGCGAGACTTAAAGCCATAAGAATGTTGTTATCATGTGCATGCCACAAGAATTTTAAACTATATCAAATGGATGTTAAGAGTGCATTTTTGAACGATTACATAAACGAAGAAGTATATGTGGAACAACTCCCTGGTTTGAGGATTCAAATTCAAAATTTGAGGATCATGTGTACACAAGCTCTCTAAAGCTCTACATGGTTTAATGCAAACCCCTAGGGCTTGGTATGAAAGGCTTAGCAAATTTCTTCCACAAAAAGGATTCAAAAGATGTCAAACAGATACAACCCTATTTATTAAGTATCATGGCAAAGATATTCCTATTAGTCCAAATCTATGTGGATGACATTATATTTGAATCGACAAATAAATCCTTATGTGATGATTTTGCAAATCTAAGGCAAGGTGAATTTGAAATGAGTATGATGGGAGAGTTAAAATACTTTTTTGGATTGCAAATTAGACAAGAAGATCAAGGAATTTACCTATCCCAACAAAAATATATCAAAAATCTTCTTAAGAAATTCAACGTTCAAGATAGCAAAAATATAGCCATTCCTATGAGCAACTCATCATACTTAAGACAAAAACGAAATAGGGCAAAAAGTGGATAATAAGTTGTTTAGAAGCATGATTGGATCATTGTTATATCTAACAACAAGTAGGCCAGATATCAGGTTTAGTGTCTGCCTATGTGTTAGGTTTCAATCCGATCATAAGGAATCTCATCTAAGAGCAGTAAAACGATTTTTTGGGTATTTAAAAGGATCATCTAATCTAGAATTATTTTATCCCAAGTCAAATGAATTTTATATTGAAACCTATACTGATACTGACTATGATGAGTGTAAAATTGATAGAAAAAACATTAGCGGGTCATGTCAATTTCTAGAAAACTCACTAATATCATGGTCTAGTAGAAAGCAAAATACCATCACACTCTCTTCCAATAAAGTAAGGTCAAAAACATATGAGAATCTATATAAATGACTTGATACAAAAGATGGAGAAAATGATATATATAAATTAGCTAAAGCAAGAGAAAGAAAAACAAATGATCTAAATCAAATGAAATGCATAAAAGATGAAAACCAAAATGTATTAGTGAATGAGGAAGTGATTAAGGAGATATGGAAGGAGTATTTCACAAAATTATTCAATGATGGTGGGAACACAAAAGTTAGATTGGGACATCTTAGTAACTCCAAAGAAAACGTGAACTATACATTTTATCGACACATAAGTTCAAAAGAAATAAGGCAAGCATTAAAAAAGATGAAAAATCATAAGACGATGGGATTGGGTAATATACCAATAGAAACATGAAAATACATGGGAGAAAAAGGTATCTCTTGCCTAACGAAATTATTTAATGCGATCCTTGAATCAAAAAAGATGCCAAATGAGTGGAGGAAGAGTACTTTGGTTTCTATATACAAGAACAAAGGAGATGTTCAAAACTGTGAAAATTACAGAAGAATTAAGTTAATGAGCCATACTGTGAAACTTTAGGAGAGAGTAATAGTTCAAAGGCTCAGAAAAGAAATAGACGTCTCGAAAAATTAGTTCGCTTTCATACCTAGTAGGTCAACAATGGAAGCTATATACCTACTAACATGCCTAATGAAAAGGTATCGAGATCATCAGAATGACCTGCATATGGTGTTTATAGACCTAGAAAAGGCCTACGATAGGGTCCCTAGAGAAGTATTATGGAGGGTTTTAGAAAAGAACTGAGTTCGAATAGCCTATATACAAGCCCTTAAGGACATGTATCACGGTGCAGAGACAAGGTTCAGAACATACGAAGGGGATACTGAACCATTTAAAATTAAAATAGGACTACATCAAGGTTCTACACTAAGCCCATACTTATTTTCTTTAATAATGGATGAACTCACTAAACACATTCAAATAGAGGTGCCATGGTGTATGCTATTTGCAGATGACATAGTATTGGTGGATGAAACAAAAGAGAGAGTGAACACTAAGTTTGAGTTGTGGAGAAAGAATTTAGAATCTAAGAGTTTTAAATTAAGTAGAAGGAAAACAAAATATATGGAATCTAAATTTAGTAAGAATGCAAGAGTGGAGGATGTTATAACAAAATTGGAAGACCAAATCATACAAAGAAAAGACCATTTTCGATATTTGGGATTAGTGATTCAAAATGATGTAGAAATTCACGAGGATGTCACGCATAGAGTTAAGGCAGGCTGGCTAAAATTGAGAAATGCATCGGGAGTGTTATGTGATGGTAAAATCCCATTAAAACTGAAAGAAAAATTCTATAAGACAGTTATAAAACCAGTTTTGTTATATGGCTCAGAATGTTGGGCAATCAAATACTAGCATGAGCAAAAGACGAACGTAGTGGAGATGGGGAAGCTAAGATAGATGTGCAGCCATACAAAAAAAAAATAAAATTAAAAATGAAGTTATTCATAATAAGGTAGGAGTAGTGCCAATTGAGGAGAAGATGAGAGAGACTAGACTAAGATAGTTTAGTCATGTGAGAAGAAGAGCAAAAGACGCTCCTGTGAAGAGAGTTGATGAAATGGAATAATTAGTCAAAAAAAGAGATAGAGGCAGACCTAAGAAGACTTTAGGAGAGACATTAAAGTTTGATATGAAGTGTATGTGCCTAAATAGAGATATGACAAACGACAGAAATACATAAAAGTCTAGAATTTATGTAACCGATCTCACATAGTAGAATAACGACTGGATATATTATTGTTTGTTATTTTGATATAATAATGACATCTTAGTGCTCATTATGAGATCTGCTCCAATACTAATGTTGAAAATATAATATATGAATTCTGTAGCAACAGAAACGTAACTTCTATACCTTATTCATATATTCAATTCCCGAAAATTGTTGTTCCACATACTTTCTGATTTGTCTTGCTTGATTTAAAAGGGCACTTACATGATTGAATCACCATTGCAACTTCTCAGCTTAGATGCGCCATATTTATTTTATTCTGTATAACTATGAAAAAGAGAGAAGAACAAAATATAATAGATCTATTCTCACACCAAAATAAAATAATTCAAATGAAAAAGATTATGTAGTAGGGTCCTATTTACAGACCACCAATAGCCATATACATCTTGGCCAACGGGCGCATGGAATTGTCACGACTTTTTCCATGCAACCAATCACTAAATGATGCATCCTTTGATGTTATCCAATCACCAACGTCACATTCTCAGATTACATGAGTAATGGGTCACAATAGTCGACCGACATACTTAAACCTCCCACTCGAACATTATGTGTCTAGAATATCAGAACTAATTTTTTTTTTTTTGTCTTATAGCTCGAGTTAAATTTCTAGTATAAGCCTATTTTGTGGGTGTTTTTGGTAGTCTTACAACCTTTTGCATAGGTGAACACTCCTATGCTCCACTCAAACAATGTAAGTTGGCAACTCATATGCCCGTGGGTGGATGACCTTTCTCCCACCATCTATTTATTTAAAGGATGTGTCTTTGGGTCATTGGCTAAGGGGTATCATAAAATAGAAGGACGTGTTGCTTGTTAATTCTTTGTGACTTCCTCGTGCAACTATTAGTCTATAGACCCATACCTTACAATCTTTATCACTCAAAACTATTTTAGTTGTCTATCGAGATTCGAGAACAAATGCAGGAAACATTTTCTCTTTCTCTTCTCCATATATAGCACAAACATTTAATGGTATCTGCAGATCACTGGGCAAGACAGTTCAGAGAGCAAGTATAGCATTTGGCACATCCTACATCTGCATTTATGAAAACAATATGCGTTGGGAATAATTTTTGTTTCGGCTACCACAGAATTATAAACTATTTATATTTCCAACAGCCCAGCAAGCAACCAATCAACCCCTTCAAGATAAGCTTGAAGGATGGAAATAACGTGCACAAGTGTATTCCTCTGATTAACAAACCAAAACTGAAACCAAGGCCTCCAATGAAGCTAGATGTTTCTAATATAGAGAGGGGAGCAAGAGCAAGACGAAGCAACAGAAACCTACTATAATTGACAATTGAAATCCATATCTGGGAAGCAAGACACACTATCATAATGGGCTAACGCTAACCTTGGGAAGAGGAGGAACCCCCATAGCCTGAAAACAATGTTCCGAGCTATTCGAAACAATCAAATCATCGAGCGTGACAATGGAGGGAGTGTCCCAGACCAACAAATCCAACAAATCATCGCCGGCGCCGGCGCCGGCGTCGACTCCAGTCAGGGCTTTCTTGCCGACATCTTCAAACCCTACAAAACCCAGCAACTCGGTCACGGAAGGGCACCCAGTGAAGCCCTCGAGAGGCCTCCGCTCGTGCAGCGACGACAGAGACTGGGCGTGCCTCTCCCAGTCGCAGTTCTGGCAGAGCGCCGAGTTCTCCGTGGCGCAGAGGATCGTGGCGGGCTTCGAATCGCACGAGTCGCAGAGCTGCGAGCGAGTGTGCTTGCTGAAGAGCGGGTTCGTGGAGTGGACTTCCCGGTCGCAGGGGAAGCAGAGCTTCGCCGAGTCGGCTCTGCAGTAGAGCAAAGCAATGCACTCGCCGCAGAAATCGCATATCCGACTTTCTTTGCTCTCATCTTCTCTGGATTCAGCTTGAGCATTTGTGGGTCTTGTACGACAACCACTCATCTCTCTCTGATTTGCAATTGGAGTTGCAGACCTTAAGCAGGAGAATCAATGGCGTGAGAGATAGAGTGGCCTCTGTGATCATTAACCACCGTCGCGTGAATTTCTTCGTGGGTGGGTGCGTGTGGTCGAGAGAGAGAGAGAGAGATGAAAAATCAATCTTCTCGAAAGAACCTTATCGTTTCTCACGACACTGATGAACGAACCAGTTGTGGTAAAGACGCATCCTGGAAGGCTGGCTTGACATTAAGCAAACGGAAGTGCCACGTCGACCACCAATAAATTTGATAAATCATTTTTGCAAGTATATTTAATATGTATCAATTTATAATAATTTTATTTAACTTTTATTAATTTTAAATAAAACTATTATAAATTTATATGTATCGTACACATCAATTTTTTATTGTTATTTATTAAAATTATTAGTGAATATAATATTGGTCATAAACAAAATAAAATGTTAATGTTATCTTCTCCATTTTTTCATTTTTTTTTGTGATTCAAATTTTGGGATTTATCGATTAATCTTGAAAAAAAGTGGTATTTCCTCCTAATTCGCTCTTCAGGTAAATCCATATACAATCATAATTTATACATATTTGGAGTAAACATTTAAAAAGCAATTATCCTTCATGTAAACCCTTTTATGTCATGTGGATAAAAATTTTGAATAGGCGACAAGACACACCAAAATCCTATCTCTATAAAAATTCGAACATCCAATACTTATTTTAATCTTCTAGTGTTTTGTAACTACACCATAGCCATGGGAGCCTCCCACGTTTCTCCTACTCACAGATAGTAGTTAGGAGATAAATGATAATTTATTTTTTTAATTATTAATAACTTAAAAATAACAAGTTAGTTGATCTTACTATTTTTACCGTTACTATGATGCACGAAATTATATCTAAAGCGTCATTTTAGCGTTTCAAAAATATTTCTATTTTCGTTTTCAAAATGTCCAAAAAATATTTACAAGTTATTTCTATAATTTTTAAAATATTTTAAGATTATTTTATAATATTATAAAAATATTAAAATTATTTACAGGTTATTTCTATAATTTTAAAAATATTTTAAGATTATTTTATAATATTATAAAAATATTAAAAAAACGTTTCGGTCCTGTGAGAGAGAGAGAAAATCCCATCTCTAATTGGTTAGAGATGAATTTTTATTGGTCCATAACTCAAAATTTTTATTTTTTTCTTGAATTTGTTTAAATACATTGAATTTATGTTTATTTTTATATTAAATAATTATTTTTTATAATTATGCATATTAAAATTTATATTTACAAATAAACTCCTATATTTTTTTTATTTACATAATTTTCCGTATTTCTAGCTCAAATAGAACTCAAGCTTGACTTGAACCTTAAGTTCGAGCGGGCTCAAGCTCAACAAAACTTGTTACCTCAAACTCGGGCTCAGATTCTCTATAAACATTTTTAAAAATCTTATGCAAATAATTAACAAAATAATAATTTTGAATTAAATATAATAATCAACAAATATAACATTAATATGATAATCAACTAATAATAACTTTAAATTACAATAAATATAACATCGTTCACTATAATTTAAAGTTTGATAATTTTATATTAAATAATATATTTATAAATAAGATTGATTCGAAGTTATTTCTGAATTTCTAATTGATTATGTTCATAAACTTTTAGTTAAATATGTTTATAAATTTTAACAAGTCAAATTTTATTAAGTTCAAACTCGACTCATTTACATATTAAGTTTTAAAATTAAGTTCAATCTTAAATTATTTATCTTAACAAACGATCTCAAATAAATTTTTATTGAACTAAATATCAAACCACTCGTAAATGAATCTACTAATTTATAACCTTAATTGAGATAAATCAAGTTAGATTTAGACTAGGGCAACAAGGATAGAGAGTACAAGCCTACCCATCGTGACGGGTGTACCCAACCCTACCCATCAAGGGACGACGAAAAATCAACCTCCCACTAATGAGGGATTGAGTTTCAACCCATCACATTGAGACTTCAAAGCCGGAAGCCAGCTTTGGACTCTACTTGAACTTTCTCGTTACTCCAATTCTGCCATGCTTCTAGTTTGAGATATTTTTAAAAATATTTTAATAAAATACTTCTTTCAACTCATGTCAAATAATAAATAATTTCTTAAAACATAGTTTGATGAGTTTATCTCAAAACAAAACATTATTAAATTTAAATATCAAATAATAATAAATAATTTTAACACAACATAAAAATTATAAAATAAATGGTCAAAATTAAATATAATTTTTTAATAAAGTTTTATTTGAACACGTGTTACTGTCAGTCTGTAATTATTATTCCGCAGACAACGCAACAGGATTCAATGAATATTGCTAGTTGTATTATGACCTCACTGCTTACGTCTCAACCACGAGAAAGACAAGTCCGAGAGGCTGCCTTCCTCTGGGCTGGCCCCCCAAACATCTATCTATCTATTTGACGAACCCGTCTGTCCCTTGAGTGTCGGTCGAATAAAAATTAGTCACATCATTTCATTAATATATATATCATCAAATAATAATTATTTTTTTAAAAAATATTAAATCAAAAAATAAAATAAAATCGTATATATAATATATATGTTGGCAATGAAGATAGCAACTTCTCAGATGCTGCCTGATTTTCGGTCAATTTGCGAATCTGCCACTGCATCATACAGTCTGTGATTATGATAACAACGAGTGCAATTTTGTTCACCCCTTTAACGGGGTAAACATCACTCTCATAGTTTCTGTGAGAGTGAAAAGAAACAACGGAACAATGATTAATGAATTATTGTTTCGTTATTTTTTTCACCTTCACAATTTTTGTGAGGGTGATGTTCACCCCATTAAAGGGGTGAACAAAATCACACTCACGGTGAATCAATTTTTGTCTTACGTTAGATTTATATTTGTTTCTATTTTTATAATTATTTAAATTTTTTATTATTTCTATTATATTTTTAAACTTATATATTTTTACTCAATTCTTTTATTTTTATAACAATCTAAATTTTTAATTATTTTAATTACACCCGTTGACCTGTATTCTTAAATTAATTTAATTCTTATATTTTAAAGTAAATAAAATATGATCTATACTTTCTTATCTCATTTTATTTTTTTTAATATATAAAAATATAAAAATTAAAATGACTCAAAAATACAAACTTAAGAATATAATCAAAACAATAAAAAGTTATCATACAAAAAAATTGTTAAGATAATTAAAAATTAAAAATATAATTTAAAAAAAATTGAGTCTAACACACAAAAAAGAAAAAACATAAAACTACATGACCAAAAATGTTTATATTTCCACAAATTTCAGTATCCATATATCATCACCACATCGTTTTTGTCATATTTTTTATTAAAATAACATTATAATTGATTTTCCATTTACTGCCCAAGATTAAAAGTAAGTTATAGTTATTAAATATTAATAATAAAAAAGGGTCTAGACCGGTCCCAACCCCAACAAATCTGGTTTTCAGTCCAAAATCTTTGCGAATTCAAGTCCTAGGTCAGTTCTGAACCAAATAAACACTCCTAATTGGATCATTTTAGCCTCACGCTACAGTCACTTTTCAATAGATAATAAAAGGCTATATATATATATGCTGTCATATAAGTGGAGCCCAGAAAGAAATCAATAGGCGTGACATTCAGTACTATAGTCTCTTATCAGTGTGTGAAAAGTATATAAAAACAGTATATAGAGAAGAGATTTCCCCTTTTTGGAGTATATGCCCACAATATGACAATATCTGAATGGTCTATTGCAAGACAAAGAGTAGCAGCATTGATAAATGAACTTCTAGCTGGGTGGAAAACTAACCAAACAACTACTCTGGCAAACTAAATTCACAGATCAGGTACTCTGATCAGCTCTGGCTGCCGATGATGACGGTCTGTGCGTCAAACGACCCTTGTGTTGTATGATTCGCAGGTACTGCATTTGTGCCCAAATATGTGAAACAATGCTTTACCGGTATGGTTGCAATCGTTACAAAGGATGGGGACCTGCAAAATACATTTGGACCAACTAACTCTCATCTGGGGTGGACCTTTTGTTTCCAATAATCGGAATATTAAGCAAATGCATGGTGGCGATGGAGCTGTAACAGACTTACAGTCTGCTCCAGAAATGGATAGATATGATGGCATGATGCAACAGATAAAGGAATAAACCAATAACAGAAAATAGAAAGGAAAACATTTGCCTCATAACGGTACTCCTCAGGCATGGGTGTAGTTTCAATCTGTCAAGAAAGAAAGACGTGATTATTGCAGAATCAGTCTTCATTAGATGCTCTAACGAAAGGAGGGCAACAAAAAGTGAACTTTTTTTCAAGGCATGTTCACATACACATCTGCATGGATAAGACGTAAGACACTCGGCCATTGTCCCACCTCTGCCACTCCTCATAATACGTGTGAACACTTTGTCTTTATTTGGGCATAAGCTTTCATTTCCAGGTCTCATGTAGCTTTAGAATATTTCTTCCGCAAACTTGTTATAGTTTTAGTTAATTTAGGCTTAGGCTTCATTTTTTTAATAAATACCAATAACTATGCTATTATATTTTAACGTGCTTTTGAGGCTTAGCCTGGACCACCAAAATTTAATATTGACTTACTTTTCAACAGAGACCACTGAAGACAACTTGTTTATGCAGATCCACACAACTCAAAAACAAAATCTGAAAATATCATTTAGCTGATATGAACAAAATATTAATCCCTGAGTAGAGTCAACAGAGGCATTTCTGAAGCAAAGCACCATATAATGGAGTCTAAGTTTCGAAAAAGGTAGCATAAAGTACCTTGACATATAGCAAAGAAGGGGAAAAACATGTTGCTCAGAAAAATTAAAAAAAGATTAAAATGAAAGAAAGAAGAAGAAGAACCACCTACCTCCTCATCTAATCTTCTCCATGTTCCTTTCATGTCAAGCACTGTCTTAGAACAGATGGGACAGCGGTACCTGGATGATGAATTCAATAAAATTTGAAAGATACAAGAAAACAGTTCCCTATCAATATCAAAGCCAAATTAAGAGGAAGATCTAGATAGACTGGAGTTTACTGGTTCGAGTCAAACATCTCCCTGAAGCAATTCTTATGCATCGTGTGTCCGCATTTCATAATTGTCGTGCTTTGGATTGAATCAAACATATACTATAAAACACAAAATTAAATAGATAATGTCACATTTGCACATTTCTGTTTATACTTGGACGGCAGATTTTTGAAGAAAAGCAAATAAATGTAGTATAATTTTAGTAGATGCGGACCTCATAACAGATGGGACAATGATTCTTCATAGAGTTCTCAACACATAAGTGATTATCACGAAGCTCCACCGAATAGCAAGATGCTGTGCTCTCAAGAAAATATAAAATTAGGAGCTACCATTATCAAATTGAAACATATATTAACAAAGGAAAATAACATTCTAGAGGCCTTGCAACAGATAAAATGAACAACATTGATGAACGAGCATGTTAATGAGCAGGTGATAACAGTGCATGCAGATGGAAGAAACTGATAAAAATCATAATGAATGTTTGCAACGAAAAGGGCAACAACTATGGACGAGATTTCATTTGATCGAATAACCTATTATGATGTAACAAAAAAGTCTTCAATACTCAAATGACAAGATTACAAACTAATATAAGAGAGAAACACAGATAATCACATGCGTATAAATATTAATAAACAAAAAAAAAATATGAATATGTTAACTAACAGAATGTCAAAGAAGCCAGGAGCAACAGAAAATAGTCTTGTAGCCATATCCAGCAGAAAACAGCCTTGTTTACTCAAGTAAAAAACTATTAACATGAAGATGATGCTAATTTTCCAACAAATGTTCCTGTTTGAACCCCCTAGAGCAAATATATAACACATAGCCATCTCCATAACAGTTCAGAGGTGATTGCCAAAATATATCTGGCAGAATTTTCATCTTGAATCTCTACTTAACAAGACACATATGGTGTGTCAATGAAACTCCATCAATTGAGGTGCAAAATGCTTATGAATATTCATCTAGTAAAGCTGCTCCCTATACAAATTTCTACTTAATTTTGTTGGCATTCTTGGAATTGAACTAGAGAATGATGTACTTTGACAGCTACAAACATCAAACATAAAATCTTAAAATTTGAAAAGACGGCAGACAATACATCAGGAAAAGAACAAGGAAAGGAAAAAAAACAAGTGGCAAAAAGAACATAGAAAATTCACGAAGCCTAAGCTATCATTTGTAAGATATGGTCTAAATGAAATCATACTAAAACAGAAATGGTAACTCATAAGGAAAAAAACAGAGGCTAACATAATTTTCTGCGGTGATAGAAAAAAGATAAGAATACACAAAAGCTTCACAAGTCAGGAAATTAAGCCTATCGTTGTATAGTCACAGGCCAGCAGTTAATGCAGCCAGCAACGCATACCACACTTTCTGCAGTGAAAGAAATTCTCCCGACCGCCTACTCTGGAAAAACATGATTTGTATTAGAACAAGAACTGAAGTCAACTGAAATACACGGAAATGAACATATGTCTCGGCACACTAACCTACAAATCCCACAATCATCACAGTGAAACTGTTTTTTCGATGTCTGAAATGTAATGAAGCAAAGGAAAATTCACAAAAACATTAAAAAAAATAATCCAACTCTATTGAGTCCAGTAAGCCTAAATGAATAGTAACAAGCTGCGTACATCGTCATCGTAGAATTTGCAAATTTCACAGAAGTATTCCCCCATCTTGACACCACAATTTGTGCAAACATGAGCAACCTACAAGAATCAGAAAACCAATTCACAAAAACCATCGCCAACAAATTCCAAAAATTGATATGGAAAAGCACCATTCGAATTTGAGGAAACCAAAACCTGCTGTTCCGCATCGCAGACTGCACAAATAACCTGAGAGCAACCAAAATCCGGTTTGCAGTTTAATTGAAAACAACGCGGTGTACGAATTCCATAAATAAACACAACCTAAAATCTCATACTTGCGAAACATCTTGCCTAACGAGTTCGTGCCTGTCCTTGGGATTGGTCATGGCGCTCTGATTCATGGAAACGAAGAAAATTTACAAATCCAATAAGCCAAGGAAAGGCCGCAATCGAATTGAAGTAAAACAGGAACATATGATGTGTTTTGTGCATATCGGAGAGAGAGGAGGAAGGAAGGGCACCATTGCTTCGTTGTGGCAATGGCGACACGAGAACATCTGACTGCAACAAGGCGCTCGAAGACTGCACCGCCTGCGATAATGCTTGCATCTTCCGAAGAAAACACCAAATTACCAAAACGATTAACCAAACAAAACCAGAAAGAAGCGAAGAACCAATCAATGTAGCAGCGCCGGAATGAGAAAGTGCACACATACGAGTTTAAAACTATTATTAACGTTCCAGTTCAGAGGGATGAAGAACTGATGTTATAATGGCTCGTGCATGATGATTGAATAGGTGAATATACCCGAATTGAAGCTTTCCGACGTCGAGGCGATTGTGCTTTTCGGTGGGGGAGTCGTCGTGAGGCTCCATCTATTGGGCGGTTGTGTTGTCGCCGTCGCCCCTTTCTGCTGCAATTGATAGAGAGAGAGAGACAGAGAGAGAGAGAGAGAGAGAGAGAGAGAAGCGAATAAAGAGGGGAGAAGAGGCTCGACTTTTAGAAGGGGCGGCTGTGGTGAAGGCTCAATCGGACCCAGCCGCACATACAGAAGGGGCGGCTGTGGTGAAATTCAACAACAATAGGCGTGCCAGCCATAGCCAGCCCTTTAAAGCCCTGTTTGGACACAACTTCGCCAAATCAACACCTCCATATTATTTGAACACTTAAATTTAACATTTGTAAGAATTTTTTGTATTATATATTTTATTCATACAAAATGTATAAGATATCATTATTGAGTGTCACCACAAATGTCACAACAATTAATATTTCTTTATTACAATAAAACTTAGCAATTAGTCAAAAGAACCAAATACACTCATAGATCTTCTCACAGGATCCACCATCACTGGGAGGAGACGAACTCATCCAAGGTGGACTCAATCCACTAAATGGGAGAGTTAGGAGGCTTTGCAAAAAGCATGATCCGTTGTCGAAAAGAATTGTAGATGAACCAGAAGAATGAGGAATATTGTGATTACCCAAGGGATTCTCCATCTCGGAATGAATTTGGTCCAAACATATTTACACACACATATATATCTCTATAAACACACAAATACACAACATGTAGAGATACATATACATACCTATACTTAGACATACTTACATATTTACATATACAAACACGCGTGCACTTGTATATACACACGGATGCAGATGATTTGTTGCACGCATTTGAAAGTTTTGAATATTATGAGGTCGTGAGTTCTATTATATTTTTGTGCGATATTGTATAATTGCATGTATTTATGATAGGAGTTAGGTCACGGATTTCATCTTGCAATGAAGTTGTTTGTGCATATAAGCCACGGTCAAGACTGACCATGAATTTTAGAGTGTGAAATGGTTCAAGTTAAATACTATTTGTGATTAAGAACCCCTTGAGTTTTCTATGTTACTAAAAAAAAAAAAATCTTTTTACACATATACGTCATGACACGTGTCGTCCATCTGTGTAGGTAGCATTTGTTAAAATAAAAAAAAAGATTGTATAAAAATAAGATTAAAATATTTTTTGAATCAAGATATAGAATAATTAAGATAAACTTTAAAAATATTCTAATATTTCTATCAAATTATTTGTTAAATTTTTTATAATATACCGAGAGTGCACTTTATGAGATGAGAGAGCATGTAGGTAATTTTTTCTCATCTATTATAAAAATTAAATTTATCTCTCCTCATCTAGATAAATTTATCTATTAAATTCAAATAATAAGTCACGTATATTTTCTTTAGTAAGTTGTCAGATAAATTTAACAAAAATAATAAAAAATATTTTTGTCTGAAATACTTTTCCAATCTCACTTTTTTCAACTTATATCTTGATTAATAAACACTACCTTATAATATAAGTGATGCATTTGCCCTTTTAATTAACAATTAGTTTTGTAAAAATAGGAAACCTTATAATTATTAGGGCAAATAAAAAAAAACTCAAATCTTTTCAATAATTTGTAAATTTATTCAAATATTTCAATTTTGGCAATTACATCCCAATTTACTCAATTAAGTATAATTTTATCCAACACCTGAAATTAATTTAAAAAACATGTGTCATTATTGATGTAGCAAATCACCTGTCACGAAAAATATATGAACGAGATTCATATGTACACATATAAAAAAATTAAAAATAAAATTATATATATAGATCCCATTTATATATATATTTTTATGACATGTGGTTTGTCATATCAATAATGACATACATCTTCTAAATTAATTTTAAATATTAAATAAAATTATATCTAATTAAATTAATTAAGATACAATTGATAAAATTAAAAGGTTTAGATAAATGTATAAATTTACAAAAGAATTTGGTTTTTTATTTATTTGCCCTTATTATTGTCCTTAGCCGGGTAAATCACACCAAATGTCACAAAACTTTGGTGTCTTTTTCAGTTTGGTCACTAAACTTTAATTCCTTGCAAAGTGATCACAAAATTTTAAAATGTTTTGCAATATGGTCACTAAAGTGATTTTTTGATGGTTCTTAGTCAAAATTGCTGACGTGGCGATGATGTGGCGCTGACGTAGCGATGATGTGGTCATTGCCACGTCAACAATTTTGACCAGAAATTGTTCAAAAATTACTTTAGTGATCATATTGTAAAATATTTTAAAGTTTTGTGATCACTTTGCAAGGAATTGAAGTTTAGTGATCAAATTGAAAAAGAAGCCAAAGTTTTGTGACCTTTAGTGTGATTTACCTGTCCTTAGCCTTTCGTAAGCATGCACGCACGTGTGAGACCGACCCCACATGGATTCTTGCATATCTAACTACATGATAACGTCAATGACAACGCTGCATCGACAACTAGCATATTTCGAAAAATTAAGTTGACCTCTATCAATGTTCATGATTTATATATTCATTATATATATATGGATATTGTTAATAATTATCCTCAAGAGAATAATTAAATAATAATAAATATATTTCATTTTTAAATAATATTAATAAAATTATTAAATCACCTATAACTTTATTTGATACGATATGTGAATCAATTAAAAAATAATATATAGATCGATTAAATGGCATGACATGTAGACAAATCTCAAGACTCCTACATAATAGACATTTGGAGGGCATTTAGTTCACCAAGTGCCATCACATCCCTATCCGACCACCAAGAACTCGGTCCTTAAAATGGTTCAATAACATAGACTTGATGTCACATCTTAAATAAATATTTCGGTTACATTATTGTTATTCTAAATCAAGCTATATTTTTTTATAGATAAATGAGTTTTTGAATCTTACTTTTCGCATTACTTTGCTAATTTTGTTTATTTTCTCTCTAATAATTAACATTGATTTGGACGTTAGAGTCTATCGTTAAAGAATAAAAGTCTCGTATTTAATTAATTGAATGGTTTGAAATATTAAAATAATATATAATAAATATATTTATTATTTCTTAACCATTAGCCGATGCGAAGCGTTGTTGGGACATGAGAATTAATGAATCAAAGGACTGCTTTTTGTCCCAAAGAGAGATAGCCATAAGGCGAAAAAGAATATATCCTCTTCCACCTCCACCACCAACATTGCCTGTTTCATGATCTATTCTACTGCTGCAGATTCCCAAATCAAATGCCTTCCTCTCATCCATATATATATATATATATATATATATCAATATTCGATTATTTGGATATAAAGTTTGTTACACTTAATCTTAATATATCTTAAATTTAAATAATATTTGTAATAATAAAATATATAATACATTAAAATTAAATGTGTAAAATAAATTTACTTATATATTTTTACTTTTTTTTAAGTAATTATTTAAACTTTTCGTTATTTCAATTACATCATTGTATTTATATTTTTGAGTTAATATAACTTTTATATTTTAATATTTTTTTCATACTATAACTCAAACTTTTTATTATTTCAATTACATTTTTGTACCTGCATTCAGGGGCGGATCTAGGGGGGATAGACACAGGTGCAGCCCATGCCAGCCTCAACCCTCCCTCAAATCTTCCTTGAAATTTGGACTATTTAGGAGAGGAGGACTGAAATCACTGATAGATCTGGAGGCAGCTTTCCCCCAGATCTATCCCTGAATCCGCCCCTGCATGCATTTCCTAATCAAATTACACCTCTGTACTTTGATGCTTAAAAGAAAAGGTAAAGTAAATTTTTTTTTTTTTGTGTCAAAGTACAAAAGTAAAATTTGACTCGAAAATGTATGTACATGAGTGTAATCGAAAAAACGAAAAATTTGGATTATTATATAAAAAAATATCAAAATACATGTGTTAAATTAATTTAAATTTTTTATTATTTTGATTACATCACTATACCTGTATTTTCTAGTCAACTTATACCTTTATACTTTGATGCATGAAAGAAAATGTAAAATGATTTTTTTTAAACTTTAAAATATAAGAATTAAATTAACTCAAAAATATATATATATGGGTATGATCGAAATAACGAAAAATTTATATTATCATACGAAAAAGTATCAAAATATGTGAGATAAATTAAGTTAAAAATATAAATATAAATGTGTAATCGAAATAACAAAAAATTAGAGTGATTATGCAAACAAAAAATGTAAAACTACATAATCAAAAATATGAATTTGGGGATATAAATTTCGTGTTGGAATAACATTTTATTTCCCGACACCTAAGTCTTGATATTCATGGATGATTCCGCCGTCCACGTATCCCATTCTCCGGAAGAGGTGGCAAATTTGTATGGCTCCTGACGCTTGTCGACGATACCATGGCTGATTAAGCTAAGTGTCAACTTGTTTATAGCCTTTAGGATATAGTAGTCATCCTCAAGAACATATATCATCATCCATCATCAGCATCGCCCTGCCATTCTCCTCTATCCAAACAAAGATCTTTTCCACCCCCTCCAACTTTAATTATTTCTTCCTTTTAATTGTGGGTTACATTAAATTCACTTTATTTTGTTATAAGATTGATGATATATTTTAAAATATGACCTATTTATCTTCAGATGATAAATGTATCTTATGCAACAATAGTTAACATTGTTCTTTGACTATGGGTATAAAAATACTATTTGGACATTCACTCGTGGCACTCTTATGACATTTGCGTATCAGTATATTATATTTTGCATATTTTGCGTCATATTTGATGTGTTATAGATAAAAATCTATTAAAAGATTAAAAAAATTTAAAATAATTTATTGGGCTAAAAATCTATAAAATTTCTCTTGATTTGGGGTTCTAAATAAAGCGCAAATAAGATAATTCCGACACTTAAGAATCCTTTCGAAAGTTCTACGAAAGAGATATACGTTATCTATAAATAATTCTAATTCTAATAAA
Source organism: Diospyros kaki (assembly GCA_036245055.1). Taxonomy (NCBI): domain Eukaryota; kingdom Viridiplantae; phylum Streptophyta; class Magnoliopsida; order Ericales; family Ebenaceae; genus Diospyros; species Diospyros kaki. Next base: position 1,456,249 of record BSEG01000002.1, on the reverse strand, counting down.
TCTCAAAATATCATGATAAACATTATCTATAAATATTTTAATTCTAATAGATTTCTGAATATTAATAATAAACATTATATGTGAATATTATCTACTCTTAATATAGTTTTCAGTGTCTAATTTAAGTATCGAAATATTTGGACGGAGACTTTTCTATTCTTTCTGGTCATTTTTTTTCTCTTACAAAATTCGAGTGGCTTGACAACAAAATTTTTACTCAAAAATTTATTATTGTGTTCGAATCACACCGTTGATTATTATCTTTAAACCAACAACCATCGTTGCACTTTAATTAGATGTATCTTTTCCGTGGATCCCATTAATTAATTAAGTCCAACTGCAGCTATAAATATGAACTCTGGAAATCCTCTTTGTACCAGTTCTCCCTCTCTCTCTCTCTCTCTCTCTCTCTCTCTCCCGCTGCATTGCGTGCATTTCTTGTGAATTAATAAATTATTTATTGGAGATTAATTATCATGGATAAGGTGTTCGAGCTGGCGTCGAGGACGGCGGCGGCGATCTTCACGAGGGGCTCCTGCGACATGTGCTTCACCATCACGACGCTGTTCCATAATCTCGGAGCAAGCCCGGCGATTTACGATCTCGACCAGTTTGGCGGCGCCGGCAGGGAAATGGAGAAGGCCCTCAAGAAGCTGAACTGCAACCCCGCCGTCCCCGCGGTGTTCATCGGCGGCAAGTTCGTGGGCTCCTCCAAAGACGTCATATCTTTCCACGTTGATGGGTCTCTCCGGCAAATGCTCATCAACGCCGGCGCTATCTGGTTCTAGCAGATGCTTCCGATCCACCTGCCGGCAAACTGTCTAACTCTGCTAGTTTTGTTTTTGCTAGGTTCAGTACTCTCCCTCACTGTACTTTGCATATATATATATATATATATAAAGACAGCCGAGTTATACTTAATTAATTCTCACTTATAACATTTTTAGTGACATTTGTATATTAACGACTGGCGTGGACGAGGGAAAGAGAGGAATAGCATCACGGGAATAACTAGGAGAGGGCAATAGTGAAATTATGCAAAGATTAGGGATCCCTTGGTAAAATAGGAAGCTACACTTAATTAGTTCTAAAATACTATTTGAACGCATAATTATAAGATTTTTAGTGACACTTGTACATTAATGATTTGAATCGATGAAGGAAAAATAGGAGAAGGTAGCATCACAAGAATAAGTAGAGGGTCAATAGTGGAATTATGCAAAAATTAGGGACCTTTTGGTGAAAACTATTTTCATAATTAATTAACCACGACAAACAAATATAAATAAGATAGAATGCTAGAATGATAGTGGATTAATAAAAAGGTATTATTTACTCAAGTTAAAATAATTATGAGAAATATAAGAAAAACCCGTTATCATCTTTCTTATTGTCATAAATACAATAAGTAAAATTAGTTGAGGCAAAGTTAGTCAAAGAATAAGATTAGGTAGATTTCGTCGTCGTTTGGAAAAACTCATGCTTTTATCTAGAAAATTGAGTAACTGTCAATCTTAAATAATAGGTTCAAGAGGTGAAAAGAAAGTATTGTAACTATTTAGAATAGGAAAGTGAAAGCTATCGACCTTAAAAATGAGGTTCAACTCAAGGGATGGAGTAAGAAAACATTGTAGTTATTCAAGACAAAGGCGTGAGTTCTCTCGAACAATGACGAACTCTCCCCTGACATTATTCTTTGCCTAACTATACTTCATCTAAATATCTTGGTACAAATTTTACTTATATTTATGGCAACAACAATCCTTATATATATATATATATATATTAAAAAAATATATTAAAGTGGCTTATAAATAATCTAAAGTTGTTAATGCATGTCTCATTATTAATAATATTTTATTAAAGAAAATGGTAAATGCATCAAAGGAGCATCCGAATAATAAAATTACTAAAATATATTTGGAGAACAATGAATCTCGACCTGTCATATATCCCTATCCCTAAGTAATAATAATTAAGGTAGTGACTTCCTCTCTATCCAACCTAGATTCAAAAGATAAGTTAACAAATTTAACTCGTAAATTTGTAATTTTAGAGGATCAAATAACAAATTTGGAATATTCGTTATTACCTAACTAAATTAGTACAATCATTCATCAAACTCATAACTATTGACTCCAATAATCTCAAAAATAGATACCAAATATCTTGTCTCGCCTAATTAAAGATTAATATCTTTATAGGTGAATTTAATCAAACTATCTTATCTATTATATACCACTTGTTAATGCTTTTTTTTTACTTGAACATTAAAAATTAAATCGAGAAATCTAATTCTATCTCCTTTTAAAAATATTTCCATTTAAATGATTATCGGTAATTGATTCCAAGTATTATCACAAGTGACTTGGCAATTGATATGGTTGACAAAAAGGGATGCTTAGGAACCTTCTTTTTAGGCTCCCTTAAATTCCTTAGGCTCCCTTAAATTCCTTCATATCCGAAGCTTGGCATTAATGCTTATCACCCTTAAATTCCTTAGGCTCCCTTAAATTCCTTCATATCCGAAGCTTGGCATTAATGCTTATCATATGATGTGGAAAATGGGCAAATCTTCAAAAGCTATGATTGTGTGAAATTCCTTTAGACTATGATGTTTTTTTACATTAGTGTTTGTTAATTAATTCATGAGCTAACCCCTATCTCATAAAAGTATAATTTTTATTGTATTTTTAAAATTTTAATAAATAATTTAATAAAAATTTTAGAATACTTCCCAATCTTATTTTAATAATTCTATATTTTGAATTGAAAAGTATTTAAACCTTATCTTGATATAAGCTTATCTTATTCAATAAACTCATAATTAGTTACTTTTTAGATTTATAATTTCTATTATTTGTATTTATATTTTTAAAAATGTTACTATCATGTTTATTAATATGTGAATTTGAAAGTGAAATTAAGTGGTTTTAGTTAGACATTTTTATATAAAATATATATTTTATTTCAATTGAAATGCTTAATAAATATATATAAAAGTATACATTAATAAATGTATTTATAATTTTATAAACATATTATTTAACATAAAATTTTGAATATTGTAATATTTTTATTATTTATATATATAATTTTAAATATTCTAAAAAAGAATAAAAAAGAGAAAAATGAAACCTGGCTAACGCCAGCCCAACCCATGGGTAGGCTATCAGAATGGCCAAGGTCGGATTGTGAGTTGGGTGGGCTTTGCTCGCCCCAACTATGGACCCGACCCTGACCCATGGGCATTGATATAAAAGTAATGCTATTTGGCCACCCTCGAGTAAATTATAAATTTACCCATTGAGACAATTACAAACATATCTTCAATTCTAAGTTAGAAGCCCGCGCGACCCTTCTTTTCTATCTCACTCTCGCATGACCTTTCCTCTCGTTTTGACCATCTCTCTCTATCTCTCATTTTTTCTTGCGCTTCCCTTTTTCCTTTTCTGGGCGTCAAGCTCGCCGTCTCCTACCCGTGTTGCCAAGCCTCCTCGATTCTACATTACAGTAACTCCGACCCTTTCTCTCTCTCTCTTCCGTCTGTCGCACGTCTCAATTTGCCCCGATCTAGAAAGAGACAAGCATTTTAAACCTATCCACAATGATTTTTAGCATGGATCTATGATATATATGTATATATCCGTTATTTTGGTTTGACCGAAACTTGAAACTTAGATTTACAGAGATTTGGCTATTGGATCTTACTGATTTTTAGGTATGTTAGTCAATGGCCATCAAGTGTCAGATGGTTGCCTCTAATTGTTAGAAACCACCGACCATGGTGGCCGGTGGCGACTGACAATGCGTATACGCTCTATTTGAGCTTGACCAAAACTTTAAATTTAGATTTACGGAGATTCGACCATTGGATTTTGATAGTTTTTGAGTACGTTAGTTAATAAGCCCTTGGGTGTCAGGTGGTTGCCTTTGATCCCCAAAAACGATAGGCGACCATGGCTAATGGCTATTGACAATGTGTTTTTCAGTTGTGGTTGAAAATTAAAAATCAAATTTACGAAAATTTGACTGTTAAATCTAATCCATTTTTGTGTATGTTAACCCCCTTATCTTGGTGTTTCTAATAGTAGATTTTGATCATGGGAATCTCTCACTGGCGGTGGTCGCTGGTGGTGGTAGTTGTGGCTAGTTTAGAGTTGGCCAAGTTGGTTCATGGGCTAGCCCATTGTGTTTGGGGCTGGGTTTGCCTCATTTGTGACAGCCCTGGGGTCGGTCCAAAAATCCAATCCGTTGACTTGTTCAACTAACAAAGGAGACAACGAACTAGCACGTCCTTTGTTGGTCTCAATTGATTCTGTTTCTTTCATTTCTATTTATATATGCATGCGCCATATCATACTTCTACTAAAGTATTCACTTTCTATAATTTTTTAGATTTTATTGTAAACAATTAATTCTATTTTAGAAGACGAAATAAAGCCCTATTGAAAAGAAGTCATGTGATTTTTTATGTAGAATTTTACAGATAAATTTATCTGGAGGGGGGAGATAAATTTATCTAGGATTTTACATATAAGAATAAATAACCTATATGTCCCATATCTCAACAAAGTATAATTCTCAGTACATTCTAAAATATTTAATAAAGGACAAATAGAAAAAAATATAAATCTTTTTATGAATTTACAAATTTATTTAAACGTTTTAATTTTGCCAATTGTATTCCAATTGATTCAATTGGATGTAATTTTATCTAACATTTGAAATCAATTTAAGACACGTGTGTCATTGCTGACATAACATGCCACCTATCATAAAAAAAAAAATTATATGAGTGAGACTCACATGTACGTATATATATGAGTAGAAACCACATGTACGTGTACATGTAGATGTGAGTTCCACTCATATATATATATATATATATTTTTATAACAGATGATGTTTCACATCAACAGTGACACAAGGCTTCCAAATTGATTTTAGGTGTTAGATAACATTGAACTCAATTGAGTCAATTGGGATACAATTGTCAAAATTGAAACGTATAGATAAATTTGTAAATTCGCGAAAACATTTGATTTTTTTTTTATATTTGCCTTTTAATAAATAATCTCATAAAAATTTTAAAATATTTTCAAATCTTATCTTGATCATTCCATATATTGATTCAAAAAATATTGTTCATTTTAACAAACGCTACCATGATTAGTTATTTTTTAGATTTATAAATTCTATTATTTGTATTTATATTTTTAAAAATGTTACTATCATGTTTATTAATATGTGAAGTTGAAAGTGTAATTCCGTGGTTTTAGTTAGGCAGGAGCAAATTTTTTTATATAAAATATATATTTTATTTCAATTGAAATGCTTAAAAGTATACATTAATAAATGTATATGTAATTTTATAAACATATTAATTAACATAAAATTTTGAATATTGTAATGATTTTTATTATTCATATATATATAATTTTGAATATTTTTTAAAAAAAGTAAAAAAGAGAAAAACGGAACCTGGTTGGCGCCAACCCAGCCCATGGGTAGGTTGCCTGAATGGCCAAGGACGGGTTGTGAGTTGGGTGGGCTTTGCTCGCCCCAACTATGGACCCGACCCTAATACGTGGGTGTTGATATAAAAGGGCCTAATTAAGCAAGTTAGGGTTTGGAAAATCCTTAGATAGACGGCTCTCAGTTCACTCTCATTTTCCCCTATTTGTCTTTTTTGATAGGCAGTGACATTTGCGTCGGCCACCAACTTCTCCTCATTTCAACCAGCGCAATGTCGGAAGGCCACCGCTATACAGCCACTAACGCCCCACAATTGATTGCTGCATCCCCGCCACCTAGCACCCCGTACAACATCGTCGCTCCGTTTTCTTTCCAGCACCTGCCTTCGCCATATTCCACTCGTGAATCGCCGCAGACCACCATCTGTTTTGACTGATAGCATCGTAAAGCGACCACCACTCCTGTGTAGGGATGACAATTGTAACTGAAATCGTGGGGAAGTGAATGAAAACTGAACCGATTAACGTGATTAAAAATCATTTGATTGGGTAATAGTTTGGTTTGGGGAAAAATCGAACATTGTTTCAATGGGTATGGGTTAGTTATAATTTTCACTAAAATCAAACCAAAACCCGAATCGAAATTGAACCATTGTATGGGTAACCGAACTAAATCGAATCGAATATATAAATATATATATATAATATTATATATTAGAGGAACGGGGCTTTGAAACCCAGCCCCAAACCCACCCTAAAAAATAAAATTAACTATTTTAAACTAATTACTTATAAAAATATCTTAAAAATGGCTTAAAATTAACCCAGCCCCAGCCCGGCCCGGCCCACCAAAATGGCTTGACCCATAAAAAATAAAAAAAAATATTTAAAAAATTAATTACAAACATAAACATATTTTAAACTAATTACTTATAAAAATATCTTAAAAAATATTTGTTGTATTTGAGAAAAAATATTTAAAAAATTATGTTTAAAAAATTAAAACATAATTTATTAAGGGTCATGGGCCAACCCGATAGGCCCACAAGTCGGCCCGGGTCACCTTGGCCCAATTATTAGGAGTCACAGGGTTGTGTCGGGCCGTAATTTCCATTGCTCGACTTGGCTCGCCTCCCTCGCGGGCCAAATTCGATTTTGTCCACGAAATAGGTGGGCCAAGCGAGAGGCAGACCAGGCAAGGTTGACCCGCCTATTTGCCATCTCTAACTCTAGATAATATCCCATCGGTATAACAAATATCCATGCTTGATAAACAAGGAACAATACATTAAAAAATAATACAATATCCAAATATTACTGAATCCAAAAGGTTCACATCTCTCACAACTAATAATTCTACAACAATAATTTATAAAGACTAATGAAAGCATTAAAACATAATTTGGAAGTAAAGGAATGGACGCTTCTCAGAGTCAAATGATTTTTGAGATGACTATTTTTGTGGAGTTTTTGATTATATCAGGAGAAGTAAATTGTAAGTATAAATTTTTTTTTCATTGTATAGGGCAAAAATTAAACTCACGACTTATTGGATTGATACTGATATATCGCTTGCCCGATTACTTAACTTATACCCTAGACAAAAGTCAAATGATTCCTTTTAACATGGTGGGATGATGCAAAAATATTAATTGTACACATAAATTTGATATTTTAATTAACAAATGTCAACCTCAGTGTTTAAATAGTATTTTATAGTTGGGAGTAGAGAATGAGCGGCTGGTTTTCAAACCGGCAGAGCCGTTCTGGGAGGATGCAACTGTAAACCGGTTCGAAGGGCCGGGTCGCTAGAGCCGGACAGGTTATGGCTGGCTCACAAATGGACATAGAGGGCTGGACGGGTAGGGTTTTAAAAGGTATAGCGGTAGCGAGATCATTCTTGGTTGGGAGCAGAGCTCATCTTCTCCAAATTGATTTGCTGATCGATTCTTCAGGTCCTCTCTCTCCCTCTCTCTTTCTCTCCCACACACACACACACACATGTATCTCTGCGTCTTGGCATATAAACAAAACCCTAGAATCAAAAATCGAAGAGGAACTATACAGCTCACAGCACTCTCTCTTCCTTTCCTGTGAATTGGACTTGTAATCGACCGCTGATAGCGGCGCTTTCAGGTTCTCCTGGTTCCAATTTCAAACTTAAAATCTGGGATTTTGTACTGTTTGGCATTTCGGAGGGAGGGTCACATGTTCTGATTCTGATTTTGACTCATGGTTCGCTGTTTAAGATTTTAATCTGTTCGACGGGGAGGAAGTGAGGCCATTGGGGTGAGTTCCAACTATTTACAAACCGACGTCTACTGTTTAATTGTGATGGAAAGTTTTCGATATTGCGATGTTTGGACTGTGGCTTGGTGGAATGCTATATACGTTATTGAACTTAGATTTGTGGTTAGATTAATCTTAGTTTATATTATTTTAGAACTTTCTGCTCTTCAACTAGAACTAGAAAGTAAATGCTTAAGCTTGATATTTCATGATTGTTGGCTATTTTTATCATTAGAAATTATTGCTATAATAAAATGTAATATAGCGTTTACTGTGAAGTGCCATTGTAACGTTTTATTTTGTTAGAATGCAACTAGATAAATAGCAAAGTTTAATTGTAGCCTTATTGAAATATAGTTTTTGCTGTGGAAATATACTTGCACCATATAAACCAGTAATTGGGGAAAAGAGTGCTGGAAAATAATATGCAGTGTGAATCCAATCAGCTTGCATTCTTTATGTCCAAATATGTGTTAAGACATGCTACATGGTGTGTGCAATGCTGACAACTCATCAGACACATTGAGTACATATCAGAGTGCCACATAGCGTATCCTATGGTGGTGGCTGTAATAATTGGTGAATATTGGATGTTGATTGCCTTTTTTATGTTGTAATCGTACTTAATATGTTTTTCATAGATTACTAAATTTAGTCTTTTTTATATTTATGTTATAACAACATATGATGAAATAATTATTTTTATAAAAAACCTGATGCTTAAATTTAAAAATTGAAAGGTTTCTTGCATGTTGAATCAATGAGCATTTTTTGATCCTTCATATCTTTTCTATTATTGTCACAGAAAATCAAAATACAAGTATGATATTTCTTTGTTTTCCACATGTCCTTATCCTATTGTGTTTCCAAATTGATGTCTGTGTTGTCATGCCCATGCTTTCTCTTAGCTTAGAATTGATTGGCACATCCAAGCATGTTACTTCGATTTTAATCCATGGCTAATAAATGGTACTAGGACTGCACGGCTAATGGACATAGCCATTAACAAATGGCTCGAAGCTCAGATCAATTTGGGCTTGTTCAAGCTCATTTATTAATCCAGCTTGAGCTTGATTTTTAAGCTGGTTTACTTGAGCTTGAGGATTCTATCATGAACAAGCTTGTTCATGGCTTGCTTATAAATTCATTTATAAGCTCTTTTGTAGGTTTGTTTTGAAATAGTGTGTTTTTTTACAATTTTTTGTCATTCTATTTATATTATTCAAATTTAGTTATATTAAAAGTTAAAACATACTAATTTTATATGTTAAACTTATTCATCTGCATGCATCATGATGGACAACTGCCAAATAAAAGTGCAAGATAGGAAAGACAAAGAACAGAAGTTATAGTTTTTAAAATCAAGGAAAGTAAAAATAGAAGTTATACTTTATAAGGAAAAGGAAAAGGAAGTTAGAAAGTAGAATCCCAACCCTACCCCTTTCACCCCTCTCTCTACCACCTTTACCGCTTTCTACCCCTCCCCTTTGTTGCCACCTGCTCTCTTTCCTAATCCACTTTCTCCAACCATAATCTCTCTGATACAACTTCTTAGGCGAGTGTGGAAGTCATGGCATCATCCTGAGATTGAGGTGGGAAGGAAAAGCATCATTCTTTGTATATTTAATGCCTTCTTATTCTTCTTTGGAAAAAAGAAAAACAGAAAATCTAGAGAGCAGGAACGTAATTGTTTCCTTTTGTGAAATTTCTGTTCTTGGTTTAATTTTGCTTAAAGTCCATGTACTCTGCTATATTTTCATTTCCATATCTTCCATTTCATGTTTTTTGGTTCATGACCGCACTGTACTTGGCTCGTTTGTTTGTTTGTTCATTTTTATTTCCATATCTTCTATTTCATTTTGTTTATGCACCTGTTCTCTGTTCCATTTTGTTTGTTTGTTCCATGGATATATAAAAATGGCATTAGGTAATGCACTATTTATATTGTGTAACTAACATGCACTGCAATAGCCTATTTGTTTCATGGACAACATACCAAGCCTTTATCCCACCATGTAGAAAGGAACCATTTGACTTTTGTTTCATATATGAAGATTGGTGAAACATCCATTCCTTTGCGTTGAAGTTATGTTTTAATGTTTTCATTATTCTTTGTAACTTATCACTGTAGAATTGTTAGTTGTGAGAGATGCAAACCTTTTGGATTTAGTAATATTTGGATATTGTTTTCATTAATTTCATTTTTTTTTTTAAAATTTGGATGTTCCTGATTTGAGCTTTAATGAGCCTAGAGGCAATATTTAAATTTAGAGGTCATAAAAAGGCTTGTTTGAAGTTAAGCTCATTTTGATGGTTAAGTGTGAACGAACCCGAGACCATGGTTGTTAAAATCCCGATTTTATGCGTACGATTTTACGATTTTACGATTCAAAGACCCCTAAACGATTCAAATCCCATGTAAAATCCCATTTGGGATAAAATCCTATAAAATCTCGATTTTATATATACGATTTTACGATTTTACGCTTCAGAAATCCCCAAACGATTTTACGATTCAAAGACCTTTATTGATTTAAGTTGCAATTTAGAGGATACTTCCAACGTCTCAATGTCACATAGCATCTGACATTGGAACTTATGCAATGAATTGTTACATTTTGCCTCTAAATTGGGACTTGATTTAACATTGATTGCATAAGTTCCAGTGTCACATAGCATCTAACATTAATTGCATAAGTTCCAATTTACTTGATTTAAATTATAATTTTTACTTAATTTAACATTGATTGCATAAGTAAATCAAGACAAACAAGTAATTAATTAATGGACCACCAAACCCTAAATCGGGATTTTACTTGATTTAATCAATGTTAAATCAAGAAAAAAATGCAACATAAGTCTAATGGAAGACGTTGAAAGAATCCTCTAAAGAATTTTAAGTTATATTTTTCCTTTAAATTACCTATATTTTGCCTCTAAATTGCCTATACCAACCTGCTAGTTTTTGAGCTATATTTTGGAAGTATCATCTTTTGAACTATAATAAGGAATAATCAAGTTATTAAAAGATATTAATTCATTTTTTACAAAATTATGTTATTATAAACATATATTTACAAAAATTGAAGGGTATTTTTAATTATCTCTAAAATCTTACGATTTTACGATCCGATTTTATGGACACTTTTTCGATCCCACTTAAAATCCCGATTTTAACAACCTTGCCCGAGACTGAGACATGCAAAATCTTAAACAAACAAACTTGAGTCATTATGGCCTTGGCTCATTTACAGCCCTAAATAGGACCCTGCTATATTTTGCTTTTATTCTCTGATGCCTTATTTTATCTTCTAATGTCTCGTTCCTTGCTACTATATCTACCAAGTTTTGCTTACTTATTAGCGCCCCCCCCCCCCCCCCCCCCCCCATTTTTAGGGGTTTGATGGAGGGAACTGGTGACATACAGGAAAAAGAAGAGATGCTAGACAGCTTACCTCAGAAGAAACAAGAATCTCGTGATGAAATGCTATCAAGGCACAGGTAACGTATCTCTGCCTTTTCTGGTCATAACAGAGTTGGTCTTGTAGGTTTGCTTGACATGTGTTTAGTTATATTTTGGAGGGTATAATTGGGATTAGGGGAAGTGGTTATATGAGCTGCTGTTGTAGAAGCTATATTTACAATATAGTTATGCAAAATATTGGGAGGTGGTGATGTTTTATATTTGGTAGGTATTGATATTGCCAAAAATGTCAAAAAGTCAAAATTCTACACTTCCAGTATATATAAAGAGTGAGGCCAGCTAGCAATGGTTAGGTTGGACCTTTGTGATTGAAAGATAACCGATTTTGAGTTATGAAAGCAGATTTTTTGTAGAACAGGGGTTATGAAAACAGACTTTTGTAAAACAAGGGTAAGGGTGCTCCTGTTGGCAACTCCTTTGGGTCCAGCTGAAAAGCTCGCGAAACCAATTCATGAGCTACTCTATTCCCTTATAAAAGTGTACTTTGTCCGAGGAAAGTTATGAAGAATGGAGATACATGCTTTCATTGCCAACTAAAGCTTACTTTCAAATGTTACCATATTCCACTTTCATCCTGTAGGATACAAATGCCTTTTTGAGCCATCTGGCCTCTTTTTCTACAGCTGAACAGGCCTTACAATGTCAGGTCAGGTCTTTACTTCCAAAGTTTGATCAGTATGATCTCTTGCTACTGAAAAGGCCTTGAAATATTGGAATACTTGGTCGATAGTTCAAACTGCTTGGCTAGTTCATCCATGAGAGACCAAGCTGGAGACTGAACTGGCTATTTCATACCGTGTTACTTATGGTAACAACTTCATGGTAACATAACTTTTTGGCTTGAAGGAGCAATGTTTAGGCACAAAATTGGAGTTTTGATTAGGGGAATAACCGGACCCTGAATAATTTTTCAGCATCAATGATCTAAAAATATTTAGCCATCCACTTCCTGAAGATATTTAATTAAAAATTTTCTTGCATTTTTTGTTTGTATTCTTTAAGAACGTTTTTATTTGTGTGCAGGAAGGAAATCTCCCAGCTGCAGGACAAAGAAACTGCACTGAAGAAGGCGGCAGCTAAAGGTAGCAAGGCTGAGCAGAAAGCTAAAAAGAAGCAGGTTGAAGAAGAAATCTCTAGACTTTCTGCACAACTCAAAGAAAGACATGCAGAAGAACTTGCTTCTTTGGGCTATAGCGCTAGTAATGGTAATGACAAGGGAAACCTTGACAATTTGGTGAAGGCCATAGCTGGGGTTTCAGTTACCAGTCAAGCTGAACATTCAAAACCTAGTAAGGGTGCTAGAAGGCGTGGAAAAAGAGCCCAAGAAGAAGCAGCTAGAGAACAGAGAATACAAGAAGAGCAAAACAACATTGTGAGCGATCGTATGATTGAAAATGAAGAGTTGGAAAAAAAGCTTGAGCCCCTCGGATTGGCCATCAATGAAATAAAGCCAGATGGTCACTGCCTGTACCGTGCCGTTGAGGACCAGCTCGCTGTTCTCTCAGGAGGTTGCTCTCCTTACACATTCCAAGAGCTACGAGAAATGGTGGCTGCTCATATGAGGAAGCATGCATCTGAATTCCTCCCATTTTTCCTGTCAGAGAATTTAGCAGAAGGGGATTCTGATAATTCCCTTGCAGAGAGGTTTGAGAGCTACTGTAGGGAAGTGGAGACAACCGCGGCTTGGGGGGGACAACTGGAGCTCGGTGCTTTGACTCATTGCCTGAAGAAACATATCATGATCTTTTCAGGATCCTTCCCTGACGTGGAGATGGGGAAGGAGTACAAATCTGATAACGAGATTGGCTCTTCTAATCCGGGCATCATGTTATCATACCATAGGCATGCATTTGGCCTTGGCGAGCATTACAACTCTGTGGTCCCAAGTTTAACCCAATAGATGATGATACTGTGATCGTATCTGCTAAAGGTTACCTTTTTGCATATTTACCTTAATATATGTAACATTATCTTGAACAGAAACTTTTTGTTGAAATGACCGTTTCTGGTTCAATTGTTGATGTGATCAATACTTGCCTGTGGCAAATGGTGAAATTGGGTTGGTGAGCCCTAGCCGCATAGTTGTGACAACATGCATATATAGGCTGATTATTGGTTCATCCATGTGCTAATGGATTTTGTATTTCTTCATTTTACTTGCATATAATTGTTACCATTTGACTGTGATGCGATCTGATAACATAATTACTTTGTTTTTGGCTAAGTCCGTCAGATTTTTCATCCATAATAGTTAACAGGGTCCTAAGGAAAGGCGTAAAAAATGGTCTCAAAGATGCCATTGGAGTGCGAAACATTGGGTTTTCTGTTCTTAAATCCACAGCTGCTAGATCTGAGTTGCTCGGAAGATTTGAGTGGATTATATCAGTTGTAACTTTAAAAAACAAAGTCAAATTTATATTTTTGTCTTTGTATTTTTATTTTTTTAAATATGATTATTTTATTTTTTTTATTTTGATTATACTCTCAGGTGCGTTTGATTGAGATAAAAAATGAGAGTGAAATTCTAATTCTCACCCCAAACTCTAAGAATTTCAATTTCTTGACTTCAAGAAAAAATTTTACTTTTTGAACTAAGATGAAATTTGAATTCCATAGAATTGAAAAGCTGTTTGATAGTATTTTTTGAAATTTAAATAAAAAATAAATTTTACCATCATTTTTCACCTTAAACCCTAAAGTCTAAATCCTTATATTTATATTTTTAAGTTAATTTAACTCATGTATTTTAATATTTTTTTCATGCGACAAATCTAAATTATTTATTGTTTCGATTATATCTCTGTATTTGGGTTTTTAGATTAATTTAACCTTTATATTTTGATGAGTAAAAAAAAACTAAATTGACTTATTTTATTTTATTTTTTTTACACACTAAAATATAAGAATTAAATTAATTAAAAAATATATGTATAATGGTATAATAAAAATTATGAAAATTTTAAATTGTCACACAAAAAAAAAAGGTAAAATACAATAATTAAGTTGACTTAAAAATATAAATCTAATAATATAATTAAAATAATAAAAAAAATTAAATGGTCATACAGAAGAAAATAAAAGTAAAAGGAGCAAAATAAGAGCCCGGCTAAAAACAAATAAACGCTTAATTTGATGTTCGTCATAAGCTTTCTTCACCCTTGAAACTCTCTCGGTGTCCTTTGTTCCCGGTTGCCAACCAGGCCTCAACAACATAGTGAGAGGCTGCTGATTTCCCCCCCAAACATGGCCAGCAGCATTGCTTTGTGTGGGACAATAATCAACAACTCTTCTACCATTAACCTTACATCCGATCATAATCGCCAATACTTCATACTATACACTAACTCATCCGCTGTAGAAACACGTGTGTGTATATATATATAGAGATATATGATAAGGATTCATGATATAGAGTAATGCCTTCTCTTCTGGAACATGGATGGAGTCTCTAAATTAGCCTTCCCACCGGTTGGCTTAACCCGAAACAGGGCATTGAACTTGCTCCACTTCCGGGTGAATGACCTGAGCAACTTATTGGCGGGATGTGACCTTACAAGCTCCTGTTTCATGGACACATGGTCCTTCTCCAGGTCAGTCAGCCTCATCCTCATTCTTGCAACTTCAAGCTTCAGCTCTCTGTTCTCCCTCCGCACCGACGCATAGTTGTCCCTCGGCGAGATGCACCCGCTCCCTGCCCCGCTCCCCGAGCGTTGAGGGAACTGGCCGCCGTGCATGGAGCCAAAGAATAAGTGGTTGTGGCCGCCGTTCATTGCATTGCGAAGCCTGATTTGCTCGAAGTAGAGCACTTGCACAGCCATCTGCACGGGTAACCTTTCGTTCTGGGCTGCGTGACTGCAGGCTTCTTGCGATAGCTTCTGACAGTCGATCGTTTTGCAGAGTCTGTTGCGCTCGGAGTCCTTCATATTTGGATGGGCCTGTTGGTTGAAGCAGAGCATGGTGTTAAAGGGCCTTGAAATTGAAATTTCTATGGCAGCTATAGCTTAGTGCTCAGAGAAAGAGTCAAGAGTCACTCACCTTGAGAAAGATATCCACTGCTCTATATAATCCATCACTGGTTATGCGAGCATGATCCGGGAGCAACTCTGCCAGAGCTATGAATTTCGATGGCGCCATGCTGTGATCGAGGGCAATCTCTGCAAGATAATTGTCCAGTAGCTTCGATACTTTAAGGATGGAGCTCTGTTTAGGAGATCCCGGGCTGTCAAAGTCATACGCCATCTCTGTTTCTCTCAACTGACTGTCCTCATCGTCCTCGTCCAAGTTCAAGAAAATGGAAAAGATTCTCAGAATCAAATCTGTATCATACATGAGGCTGTGGCTGTGGCTGTGGCTGTGGCTGTTTCCATTGGAATTCACAGGAATTAGTATGTCTTCGAGAATGGCCTGGTCCAGCTGCAACCCAATCCTCCTCTCCAAATCCGATTTGCAAGAAATAGATGCCGATGCTGCCATTGCAGATTTCAACAAGCTCGAGAGAAATGCCATTGGGACGGCACTCTTCCTCGACTGTGTTGGCAGCAAACTGACTATGGCTTCGATGATGGCCCTCTGTTTCTTCTGAACTTCCATGTCCAACAAGCTTCCCTTGACCAATTGAGGGTCCCGGAGAGGAAGGCCCTGAAGAGAATTATGCGCGTAATTTATCAAGATTTGACTGATCATATCCTGTTTCAGACCCTTCGTCTTCACAGCAGACACGACGCGCTGGAAGAAGCTGAGACCAAGCAAAGCGAGCGATTTCCCCCACCAGTCTGACGGCAGCTCTGCCTCCATGCTCTCCGCCGGTTTCAAAGCAAAGCTGTGCTCTAGCTTGGACAACCCAGATGTGAGCTGCTCCTTGCACGCGTTATTCGCGATGGCGTTGATGATCCGGCTCACCAGATTGATGTTCTCTGCAACGGGTAGGAGCGATTCGCAGTGTTGCAGAACAGATATCGAGTTTGATATGCTTGGGAGCACATTTTCCTTTAAGTATGCTTCAGTTCTCATCTCCAGGTTCTTCTCGGCAAACTCTTCAGTCATTTCCAGGGAATGGGCTGCACAGTGCAGCATGGCAACGTTTGACAGGGTGATCTCGATGTGCACTCCATAACAGAACTTTGCAGCTGTCTCGAATGCCTCTGCTCCACCTGGTACAGCTGACAGATTCACTCGAGAAACCTTCGAATCCTTCGCTTCCGACAACAGTTTGCGTATCCTTCCACTTCTAGACACTAGGGGGAACTGCAAAAGGAATCAAATCTCGTGATTTTTGGAACCGATTTCGAGTTTCTTGCCTCGATCATTCTGTTAACTGAGTCGGCGGGATCAGACCCATGTCCGGTATCAGTCGACTGAACTGAAGTTTTTGCAAAAACTGATAAAACTTTGTCCGTTTTCAGTTGGTTGAATCGAACATTAAGCAATTCAATTACTCAAAATGGATGAACAAGGCATCAAAGTGGATTGAATTCTCCTTAATTACCTTGTGAAGCGAGAAACTTGCTGCTCCTACCTCGATGGTAAGATCACTAGAAACATCAGATATCGGCCTGCAAGATAGGACACATGGTGCATATTTGTTTCATCAGAGAGAGAATGAAGTGGATAGAACAGAAACAAGATCAATTTTTTTCTCATTTTGTATGGCCTGTCTCATTGAATTCAAACCAATCTCAATGGCAAGAACCTTAATGCTGTTTAGTGTTTTCTTCTGCCCAGTTTGAAATAATCAATATAGGGGCCAGTAACTGATGAATACAAAGCATGAAATGATGGCATAAAGTCAAAAATTGAAAACCAGCAGCAACATGAAAGAACATTTGGGATTTGGAGCCTTAACAACAGTGAGTGAAGTGGAGAATTGAGTCAGAATAATGCAGTCCAGTGCCTTTGAATCTGAAGTTGCAGACTACAGAGAGAGAGATAGAGAGAGAGAGAATACAGATTTATGGGTTGATTGAAGAAATGAACATTGAATAGAACAAAAGCAAGCTTCAGGTAGGACTAGAGGTAGCGGAGATGGGTTTTTCCCTAGAACTTACCATTCAGTGGCATGTTTTGTGCTTGAACTAGGGCGGAAAGACCTCTTCCCTGACACACTTGGCTTCAGTTCACCAACAGTAGCGACACCCATCTCTTCAACGCCTAAGACAAAGCTGCATCCCTTCCCAAAGCTACTCTGTCAACTATCCCATCTGTTTCATTCTCAAGAAACCCTCTCTCTCTCTCTCTCTCTCTCTCTCTCTCTCTATATGATTAACAAGAGGAGAGAGGTGGAGTGAGAAGAAAGTCAAGAGGAGGAGGAACCCATGCAGCAGCAGCAGCAGCAGGAGGAACAGGAACAGGAACAGGAGCAGGAGCAGGAGGAGGATTAAAGGGGAATATGAATGATGATGATTTGAATGTATTCATAAAGTCAAGATTATAATGCTGATTTTATTGCACTTTTCGGTGAAAGCGGAGGGAAGGGGCAAAGTGGCCTTATTTCTTCACTATGTTTTGTTGTTGACACTTAAGAGAGTGAGAGACAGAGAAGAATTTGCAGGATTTCAGAAGGCTTGGCAGTGCTTTTGGGGGCTGCAATCATCAATGGCTTACTTAAAGCCACCCACCCACTCCACATTCATGATAGATTATGGCCAAAGTTTCCAAAGTCCACTCGGTTTCTAAATTACTATTTTATATCTTAATTTTAATATTTAATTTAATTTAATCAAAATTTAACACTTCTTTTAAATTATATAACTTGTATATTATATACGGACAAAGTGGATTATATAATTATGACTATAATTTTATTTGTACATAAACTTTAACACTCACAAATTATGATGCATAGAAAAGTATTGAGAGTGTCATTTTAGAGACGTTTGGTAGACGTTTTAGAGTATTGTTTGATATTTCTTACTTAAAATTTTTAAATTTATTGTTTATTTTTTAAAAGTAAATAAATTTTTAAATTTATTGTGTGTATTATATTTTATTTTTTTAATTTATTAATTATTTTTAATAATAAAATTTATGTTTATATTCGTTTGAATATATTATAAAATTTATGTTTATTTTTTAATTAAACAATAAATTTTTATAATTTTTTATATTAACAATTATATTTACGAAAAAATCCTTATATCTTTTTTTCATTTGCTTTTTTTCTCACGTTTTCATTTTCTATTTTTTTTAAAAAACATTGTCTCCCTATTTCTATTTTATATTGTATTATTTTTCTTTTTTATTTAAATACATGCGCTAATTTATCTATTGATGTTAGGATGTGCTTTTTTACTCTTCAATTTCCTCGGTCTCTGCTCAATTTGGCCTTAGTTCACTTATAGTGCCTCCTTTCTTAATTTGTAGCTTCTCTTAGAGCTCTTGTATTTTCTGTTTTATATCGTTAGTTTTTTCTATGCTTTTGTTTCTTACTTGGGATATATCCTAATGATATTTGTGTATAGTTTTTCTTTTTCTTTATTATGAATTTCTTAATTAGAAAGAAAAAACTTATCTATTGATTAATTAGATAATAAGAATTCATAAGAAATAATTAATTAATTAATTGCATAACTAATTATGGTCATCCAGCTAAAGGGCAGAGTATGCTTCACGCCAACCGACAAAACCATATAATTGCATGCACGCCACGGTTCAAAGCACAGTTTATCATTACCCCCATGGAAAGGCATTTAAAATCAATATTTTCCCCCTATTAATAAAGTACTATTACCCTACTCTCCACAACGTGGCAACCCCATGCTTTAAGTTAGTAGTAAAGAATTTGAGCTATAACCTATAAGCATGTGAAAATAATGTTCGACTTGACTCCTCCCTTGATATTTTTTCAACACCTTTAGACTTGAACCTTGTGATAAAGGACAAGACAAGCCCACTATAATGTGGAAAATTAATTGATTTCTCTTAATTTTATAAGTTTATGAGTGGGTTGAATTAAAATTATTAGTTTATGAAGATTAATAAACCCTAATATTGGATGAATTTTTGAATTAGTCATTGATTTGCCCCATAACTTTCACTATCTTAAAAAAATAAAAAACATAATAGTTTGCTTAATTTTAAAGGCTACAAACATACTTAGACCTTTCAACTTTTCATATTTAATCATTTTGTCCTTTAAACTTAAGGAATGTCTTATTCGTCCCCATCAACTTTCAATTTTTGAACTATTATATCTCTTAACTACCAAATTTGTAACAATTACATACTTGAATCTAGAAAATATTATGTGTGAATTACACGTGCGTTGACCAGGCCAATAAAAACGTGTCATATGTCTCACTGATGCAAGAAATGAAGTGGCATCGTCGGTCTTCCCAACCCCAATCAACGTCATCGCCGACCACTAGCATGAGGAAGACAAACGACTGACTAATCGCTCACCTCCCACGCTACCAGGCCAGATTTGTCCGCCCACGCCTAGTCATTACTATCAACGACCCCCCTGATAGACCTCTCGCCTTTCATGCTATTGACAACCATTGATGGAGGAAGAGGAGACCAGGGATTGGTCGGCAGCAAGAAAAAATGGTCCAGGGTCGATCGATGGCGAATAATACGAGAGGTCTCCAATGACAAGGAAGGTTGGGAAAGAGAAAAAAGAAGATGATGATGTTGCACGCACCTCAATTACGTGTGTAACTCACACACTAACTCAAGTGTCTAATAAGTTTAAAATTAAAAGTTGAAGAGGCCAATAAATCTCCCACTCAAATTTAAGGGGTAAAATGGTTAAACAAGGAAAGTTGAGGGGGTTGGGTGTGTCTTTACCCTAATTTCATATATGCCATTAAAAAAGTTTCTAAATGAACCTTTTATTTTTTCTCTCCTATTTGATGGTATATTTATAAATATTTATTATAAAAATTTGTTTTTATATAAAGTTTGTTAAAATAAGTAAAATAAAATTATAATATTTTTAGACTAAAATATAAAATAATCTTAAAAAAATTACATGACTTCTTAGAGCCACTAAATAACTTTAACAAACATATTAACACACACAAAAGTATGGAATTGCCCCCAAATAAGAGCTCATGCGATTGAAATTGCCTCGTGATAAGGGCTTTAACTAATCGCCTCCTATTTCAGAAATCTTAGCTATGTTTCGTGTGATCCTTCGTATCAAACCGTTCCTTCTCAAGTAGACTGCAATTGATTCCCAATTGTTTCTCAGACCGATTTCATCAAAAAGTTCTGCGAATAGCTTCTCTTCTGGCTCGTCGAGCCGTTGTGCGGATCAATTTTCTCTTCTGGGTTGTCGAGACGTTCCACGAATTGGCATTCTTTCACGGTCTCTTACCTCGTAAAGTCGTGTGGTGGGTTGTCGCCGGAAACCGCCATTGCCGCATCCAATACGGTATGCTTCAGATCTCGAGAAAGACCCGATTCCGTCGTTAAGCTCCTTACGGACCGGGGATTCAGAAAACCCAGCTTGTGAGAACTGACCTCGCAAGGATCCTTTCCTCGGACCCATCCGTCTTGATCAGAAGCTTGGAGAATCAAATCATACCCATCTACAGATTCCTCAAGTGCGTGCTTCAATCAGACGAAAAGGTGATCATGGCAATGAAGCGAACGTCCTGGATTTTGTTGATAGATGTTGAACATATACTTGCCCCAAATGTCGCATTTCTCAGGGAACTTGAAGTGCCCGAATCTTCATTGCATTGGCGCTGTCCCTGTCATCGTCGCCTTTGTTCATCATTCATTAATCATCGCTTTTAATTTGCCAGTCGCTTCTTGCCATTGCCATCGCCATCGTCTCTTCCGAAGATGCATGGAAACGGATAGGATACTACGGGGAAATAAAAATAATATAATTTTTTTTGTAAATATATTTTTTAATATAATAAATTATAAAACAATAGTTATTTAATTTAAAAATAAACATTAATTCCGTATTATATTCAAATAAATTCTGAAAAAATTAACAATTTTAAGTTAGAGACCAAAAAAAAAAAGATAAAGAAAGATCTGTCTCTAATAATCGCTACATAGACATTTCTAAATATTTTTTAATATTACGAAATAGTTTTAAAATATTTTTAAAATTATAAAAATAGCTTAAAAACTTTTTTGTTTTATTTTTTAATATTTTGATATAAAAAATATTTAAAAAAAATCAAAATGATACTCAAAAGCTTTTTTGTACATCATAGATGGTTATTCATCCCTTATCTCTCTATGTTTTAGATTGTCATAATTGGACTATCTAATAATGGGTTATATCCACAACTAAGATGTATTTATTATTTTCGAGTATATGAATCATAAGATTGTCTCCAATCGATTGTTATTTCTCTCGCCAACCTAAATTTGTAGGGAGGTTATCGAATTTTAAGGCTCAAAATTCCTCGCCAAATTGATAGCGAGTTGCCATGATCTCGCTAGATTTGGCAATCGAGTCATTGACTGCAACCCTTACCAATTCTTTGCACAAAAACTATCTCAACAACTAACACCCTCACAATTGTCATCACTCAAGCCATTGCCACCATTGGTTGTAGCCAATTTATCGTTGGCTTTGGAGATAGAGAGTTTAGACAATCGAAAATGACATATCGAAAAAGGCTCGCAACTGAAAAAGATAAAAAGTCAAAGGTGAAAGAGCAGGGGAAGATGAACAGACGGGACGGCATAATAGGAGATTGCAGCGGTGGAGGAGGAGAAGACAATAATTGATAGGATTTGTGTATTTTAATTAAAAAATTTTGTTAAATAACTTTATTTAAAAATATTAGCAATTTGATTTAAAAAATATATTAAATAATATTAAAATTTAATATAGTAATATTTTTTATTACATTATAAAATAAATATTAAATTTGAAAATTAAAGAAAAAATAGAATTAAAATTTATTAATAAATAAATAAAATAGGGGTTGTGGTTTAAGACTATCTTCAATAGTGTTATTTTTAGCTCGCCAAAGTTATTTGTGGCGAGAATGTTGAAGAAAATGGCTCTAGCAACTCTATCACTATTTTTGCTCACTAAATTTTTGATAACCTTGAAATGCCTCTTTAATGTTGGCGATTGAATTTTCTCGCTATTTCTCCCTCAATCCCCAACTATTCAAGGTGGGAAGAGAGAACTAGAGATGGCAAATGGGTCAGGCGGCCCATGGGTTGACCCGATCGACCCGGCCCAGTACTGTAACAGACAAGTCGAGTCGGCTTACCCAGCAAAATAAGGGTCATGTCGGGCCAGCGATATGTGGCCCGCGGCTCAGGTCGATTCACTAAAATGGGCCGTGAGCCAACCCACCAACTGGCCCAGCCCGACCCACAAAAAAATAAAAAAAATATTTAAAAAATTATGTTTGTAATTAGTAATTATAAACATATTTTAAACATAATAATTAAAAATTATGTTTGTAAAATTATGTTTACTGTAAACATAATTTTATTGTAATGTTTACTGTAATGTTTATAAACATAATGTTTATTATAAACATTATATTTTACATTACTGTAATGTTTGTAAATATAATGTTTATAGTAAACATAATTTTACAAACATAAAAATTATAAGTGAACATTATTTATTTATAAACATATTTTAAAAAATATTAATTACATTTGATAAAAAAAATAAAAAAAAATATTAGAAAAATTATATTTAAAAAATTAAAAAAAATGGTTCACGGGTCGGCCTTGCCTAACAGGCCCATGACCCGACCTGACTCGCTTTGGCCCATTTATTAAGGGTCATAAGGCTCTGTCGGTCCTCAATTTCCATTTCTCCGGCCCAGTCCATCTTTCTTGTTGGCCAAATTCGGCCCAGCCCACCAAATGGGTGGGCCAAGCAGGATGCAGGTCGACTTGGCCCGCCCTGCCCATTTCTCATTTCTAGAGAGAACCGAACGTGAGAAAAATGAAGACGAGTTGCAGGGCAACTTTGGCAGCAATAGATCTGGCGACACATACAAGATCTGGTGACGACGGCCACAAACAACAGTAGCAACGAGCAACAACGACAACAATAAATCCGATAGAACAACAGCAGGAACGAGCAGCGGCGACATCTTCCCTCTACGAGCCTTCTTCTTCCTCATCAAGTATTCTTTAGCGTTTTTGGGTGGTTTGTGATATTTTGCTTCAACGTTGTCTTGTGTTTTGTGATATTTTTGTATGTTTTGTGATATTTTTGTATATTTTGTTTTTTTTTTTGTATTATATGATTGATATTATATATTATTTATTTGGTTATTGAGTTGTGTATTTAATTATGTGTATATGTGTATCTGATTAATTTATATATTTGATTATTTATTTTGTATATGTATATATTTGATTATTTTGTATATTAAGTGTTCAAAATAAATAATCAATAAGGTTTGTAAAATAAATAATAAAATTTTATAGTACTTAAACATATATGTAAGGTAAAATAAATAAAATTAAAATTTATTGGTAAAGAAATGAAATAGAGAGTCATATGAAAAAAAGAATAGAAAGTTTTGTTGGAACAAATATAATTTTTGAAATAAAACTATAATAAGATATGAATTATTTATAGTATAATAAGGAATAGGATAAAGAGACTCGCTCGAGATAGTCCAAAGGGGATGAATCGACTCATCCAATGGGTCGGATTTGACAGGTCCTACCCGTGCTGACCCGTTTTCTGGCCGTGAAAAAACCCGCTAATCTGATCGGATTTCTCGCATTCAACCGCCAAATAACACTGTACTATATTTATCCATTGTCTCTGTTTCTGTACTCAACAGCTCACTCTTGATTAGCTTTTTAGGGTTTCGGTTTGGGCTGCGTTTCGAATTGGCTTGCAATGGTGGAGAGGAGGAAGCCTCTCGTGCTCACTTCAACCAAAGCTCTCATCAGTTCGGTGCTCGGGTCGTCAACAACAAGAGATCAGACCACCGCTGCAATTGATCGTACCGGACCGGGCTCCGTAGATGAGGCGACGAGTATACTGATTCCGGCCGGAATCCTTCGATTATCGAACGACCTAGAGGCCGCCATTGCGGCTCAGAAGTTGGCTTCCCTAGATGATTCCGCCTTGGTTGGGCTTCCGACGTCTGTGCTCAAGAAGCTATCCATAACCTCTGGCTCGCTGGTACCATTTCTCGTCTCGAGAGTTGAATTTTTCTATACTTCGATTTTTTATTTTTATTTTTTGAGAAAATTGAGCAAATAAAACGAAGAGGGTAGAATAGAACGAAGAAAGATAGGAAATGGTTTTGCTTAATGTTTTGGTTGATTTCTGTTTCTGAAGGTTAGGGTCTTCTGTTTTTGTAACTAGATCAGTTAGATGCCAAAAGCCTTCCAGTTTGGTACTTCCACTTATTGATACTTGCATTCAAGAAGAGAAATTAAATTGAACGTTGCTGCTTGCAGATTGTTTTTTCTTTGATAATTGCCGAGGATGAAATTGTATTCAATAACAACAATCACAAGCCTTAATCCCGCGCAGTGGAAATTGCATGAAAGGAAATGAATACAGAGAACTTTCAAACTTGTTTTGAATATGGGAGGGGGTGGCTCCACAAGCAATTGTGCATAATTTTTAATTAGAGGCTCTCCTTTTCTTCTATGGCTTCAACTAGAGAAGTAAAAGGAATAAATTTCTGAAAATAATATATCCTGTGTCTTAATTGCATATGGTCTAGAGCAAACATCAGCTGAAAAAGTGTGAATTTTGCAATTCTAGCCAGCTCAGAGAAACCGCAACAAAGATATCTACATAGAGGTCCTGCTGGAGATGATGAATGTATATTTTGTTATGGTCAAATATTATTTTGCTTATCTTGCTAAATCCTTTGAACTCTCTTTGCCCCGTACTTCAACTAAATTAGGTCTTTAACTTACATATCTTTGATTGACTTTTTCTTCTAGGTTTTCTATTGTTTTTGTCCAAAGAACTGAAAATTTGACTCTTACCTTCTTCTTCTTCTTCTTTTTTTTTTTTTTTTTTAATCTCCCTTCATTTGACAATGTATAAGGTGCTTGTGAAGAATGTAGAGATGAGCATCCAGAGACTTGCCCAAGCTTTTGTTATAGATCCTCCCTCCACCCACGAACATTTACCTGACACCAAATTTCCCATCTCCCAATCACCAAGAGCAATGGCTGTCTTTCCCTCATATAGATACCCCCAAGTTCACAATGTGCTCCTAGACCAAGAAGTTGCGTATCTATCTCCTTTACTGGCCTTTAACCTCAGTTTACATATAGCATGCATCAAGTCTCTTGTTCGGCAAGGTAAAGATACTTTGGCATCTCTTTTTGAAGTTAAAGTGAAGGATGCAGAAAATGATAAGGGGAGTGAGGCCACTTTCATCAGTTTAAGACTTGAACCATGTGCTGAATTGCCAAGGTATGCCTCACACTTGAGGATTGCTTTTGTGAAGATTCCAGAGTGTGGTATTCTTGAATCTCTTAAAGCAAGTTCATATATTGAAGCTGAAGAACGTCAAGGGATGATTGATTTGGCATTGCATAATTACTTTGAAAAGGATAGATATGTTGCCAGAGGTGATCTTCTCTGTATCCACATTAGTTGGAATTGCAAGTCTGATATGTGCATTCCTTGCAGCCATAAGATGCAAAATGCCAGTGATGACATGATTTACTTCAAGGTGAATTTTCCCATTCTTCTATTCATTGCATAAACTGCTCTCTAAGGAATTTACCACAAATCAGATCCTTACAAAGAAGTGGTTCATGTCCATAGGTCATGGCTATGGAGCCATCTGGTGAACCAGTTCTTAGAGTCAACAGGACTAAAACAGCACTCGTGCTTGGAGGGAGTACTTCTTCTGCTGTACCTCCTGATATGTTAATTTCTAGTTCAAAAGGTTTTGTTCCTTTACAAGGGGATACTGTCAAGATTTTGGCCTCCATACTTACACCACCTCTATGTCCATCTGCCCTTTCATCAAAATTCAGAGTTGCTGTCCTGTTGTATGGTCTTTCTGGTGGGTCTTTTTTTTATTTTTTAAGTACAGTTAGATTTTTAAGAGCCTATTTGTCCCCAGCTTTTTTTAGCTGCTTTTTTTGTTTGAAAAAAAAAAAAAAAAAAGACAAGGCATTTGGTTGTTTGCCTTTTTTTTTTTGGCATATAAGGCAAGATTTTTGGATAAAGAAGCACAAAAGGCTCAAAAAGCAGCAAGGATAAAAATAATGCTCTTTTTTTTTTTGGTACATCCATGTAAATGTCCCATACAGTGCTAATCCAGTATCTGTTCAGGATGCGGCAAAATGACTGTGGTTAAATATGTTGCTAGCCGGTTGGGTCTTCATGTAGTGGAATACAATTGTCATAATCTTATGGCATCCTCTGAAAAAAAGACGTCTATTGCATTAGCAGAAGCTTTCAAAGCAGCTCACAGGTATTTTTGGCTGAATGAACTTTTTCTTGCAATCACAATCTTGAGCTTTTGGAGACAACTGGATGTTGATTATCAATAAATAATCTGAATGGAACCACTACTCTCTCTCTTCTTTCTTCGGTATAGGAACAGAAAAAAATAGGAAAAGAAAAGAAAAATGAAGGTGGGAAAGACATATCAGTCTTTGAAACTTTACTGACTTTTAATTGCTTGTTTATTTTTTCTTCTAAAATTTAGACAAATACCTTACCCTTTTTCTCTTGCTAAAATATTTGAGTACTTGAAGAATTATTTTCTCATTGTACCCAAAAGAAATAGTAATAAAACTGACGAATTATTTTCCCCTTCTACCCAAAAGAACAATACAATTGAACTCTCTGTGCTGTTCTAGAAAGCTGTAAATACATGAATTCTTGAGATGCCTTGGTTCATTTTTGTTACAAAATGACTGTATCTTTCCGTTATTATTTCCGTTGCATTTCAAAAATTCTAGCACTATTATTCGGTAGTAGCTGGTAGGCTAAAACACTGCCATTTTGGGATGTTAGGCGTTAGCTGAATTAAGGTGGTGATCGGCTGGTTAGGAAGAAGACAAAAAAGGAATATAGTTTGTTAGAAATTGTACCAGGTGCGGGCCCACCCTGGCAGGGGAATATCCCCTCAATCGGCCTATATTTCTGTACCTCTCCATCGTGAGAAGGAGCGTGAGAATTATCAGAATCTGTTTTTCCTTCCTATCATTCTCTCACTCTCTAATCTCTCTCTCTTCTCTACTCTCTACTCTCTAACTCTACTCTCATTCAACCTCAATTGCTCACGGAATTCTTACCGGAGAAAGGAGCAATTCCTTCCTCAAGAGCAGGGTTGTGACATTTTGGTATCAGAGCAAAGATTCTCGGCCAGAGCTCGGTGACTTAGAACAATGGCGGAAGGGACTCGCATGAAAGACATGAAGACGCGACTCCAGCAGCTGGGAGCGGCAGTGACCGAAATCCAGAATAGAATGGATAGGACGGAGTTGGAAGCTAACAGAAACCATGAGGCGGTTATCGCCATGGACTGAAGGATGGAAGACTCGATGGAGGGTCTTGAAAGGAGATTAGAAGGGTCGATCGCACGGGTGCGAGAGGAGTTGGGAGCTCAAATCCAGCAGTTTATGGTGATGTTTACCCAGCAAAACCGGGTCAGTTTAGCTCCAGACTTTCCACATAGAGGGGAGAATGAACCTCTCCTACAAAGGGTTATGATTAACCCGGAAGAAAGAGGTCGGGAAGAATTAGAAGTTATAGGAGGATAAGAGCAGACCCACCACCCTCCCGGATTTCCTATGCCTCGGATGGAAATTCCAGTATTCAAGGGGATACATCTGCGGTGGTGGCTGAGGAAGTGCGAGAGATTGTTCGAATGGTATAACGTACCCAGAATGCAGAGGTTGGGCTTAGCAGCGACATATTTTAATGAGGTGGTAGACGCATGGTTCCAGGGGTGTCTGAGTTTAAGGAGAGAATACACCTGAGAGGAATTCTCTGAGAAGCTATGTGAACGCTTTGGGGAGAGAAGTGTGGCGGATACCATCGAAGAATTCAACAAGCTGCGGCAGACTGGGAGCGTCGGATCCTATCTTAAGAAATTCGAGGACCTTAGAGCATATATGGTTAGTCATAGCCATCACCTCTCAAAAGCTTATTTCGTGTCAAGCTTCATGAGTGGTCTGAGTTCACTCAGACCAATGGTTAAAATGATGAAGCCGCAAACAGTTGAACAAGCTTCAGAAAGTGCTCGCTTACAAGAAATAATGGTGGAGGCCTTGATCAAGAAGCAAAGACAACTGCCCAGAGGAGCTAACACCGGGATAGCTGGTATGGGGACGAAGGGGTACACCCGCGACGCTAATAGAGGAAACACTAGAGGAAAGCCAAATACGGGTACGAGCTCCATTCCCTATGGGGAGCAGCTACGTGAACAAAGAAGGATGGCTGGCTTGTGCTTCAGGTGCGGGGATAGATATCACTCGGGCCACTAGTGCAAGAGACAGATCTTACTGTTGGAAGGAGAGGAAGAAGGGGAGCAAGACAAAGTCAAGGAAGAAGGTGTGGGAGAGGGTGATGAAGAAGACAATGGAGAGATCTCCATACACGCCTTAAAAGGGATGGCCAACAACAAGATCATCAAGGTGGGAGGCCAAGTTAAGGACTGCAACCTCATTATTTTAATCGATAGCGGAAGCACTCATAGCTTCCTTGATGAAGGCACGGCTGAGAAGTTGAAATGCTCGCTCATGGGAACCACCCCCTTGAGTGTAACAGTTGCCAATGGCCAGAGGGTGATGAGTAATTTTACCTGCAAGGGCTTCTGTTGGGAGATGCAGGGGGAGAAGTTTGAGACTGACCTAAGGTTGCTTCAATTGGGAGGGTGCCATGTGGTTTTAGGAGTAGACTGGATGAAGGGGGTGAGTCCCATCAGTTTCGATTTCAATAGAATGGAGGTGTCATTTGAAAAAGATGGTAGGAGGATGACACTGACCGGGAAGAACGAGATGGGGGCCTGTAAAATGATATCAGGGAGGAGGCTGCAAAGAGTGTTAAAGAGCAAGTGGAGTCAGATAGCTCACCTCTTCTCAGTGATAGCAGTCGAAGGGGATCACACAGAAGTTGCGATACAAGGAGAGATGGGGTTGATAGTAAGCACACCCTAGGGAATGCAGAACCAGGTATGCCACTCGGATGCCCTTAATAAACTGCTGGTGGATTGCAAGGATCTCCTTAGTGAACCAAAAACCTTACCCCCTACCCGCATGTGTGACCATAACATTAATCTCAAACCAGGTGCTGAACCCATCAATATTAGAGTATACCGATATGCCCCCAACCAAAAGAATGAAATTGAAAAAATGGTGAGAACCATGCTTGAACAATCCCTCATTAGACCCAACCAAAGCCCATTCGCTTCTCCCGTCCTCCTAGTCAAAAAGAAGGATGGAACATGGAGATTTTGTGTCGATTACCGACAACTAAATGCCATGACTATTAAAGACAAATTTCCCATACCCTTAGTGGAGGACCTACTAGACGAACTTAACCATGCCAAATTCTTTTCTAAGCTGGATTTAAGGGCAGGATACCATCAAATCAGGATGAAGGTTGAAGATATATCAAAAACAGCCTTCAAAACCCACCATGGACACTTTGAGTTCCTAGTGATGCCTTTTGGGCTCACAAACGCCCCGGCAACCTTCCAATCCCTCATGAACCGAATTTTTGAACCCCACCTCCGCAAGTTTATATTGGTTTTCTTTGATGACATACTTGTTTATAGCCCTACATTCGACCAACACCTAGCCTACCTCAAAATCACTCTTGACATCCTGAGGACCCACCAGCTTTTTATTAAGGAATCCAAATGTGCTTTTGCCTAAAGGCAGGTGGAATATCTCGGGCACCTCATATCAAATGGTAGGGTTAGCACCGATCCCAGGAAGGTGGAAGCAATGTTGTCTTGGCCGAGACCCACCTCCCTAAAGGCTTTGAGGGGATTCTTAGGGCTGACCGGGTATTACCGTAGATTTGTGCAAAACTACGAAATTATCAGCAAGCCACTGACTAATTTACAGAAGAAGGGAGGATTCAATTGGGGGCAGGAGGCAGAAGAAGCATTCGAGAACCTTAAGGGGGCTATGAGCAGAGTACCGGTGTTGGGGCTCTCAGATTTTGACAACCCCTTCACTCTAGAAACGGATGCTAGTGGAACCGGGGTAGGAGCCGTGCTAGCTCAAGAGGGAAGACCCCTAGCCTTCTTGAGCCAAGTGCTGAGTCCAAAACACTTAGGACTTAGCATCTATGAAAAGGAACTTCTGGCTATGCTCATGGTGGTAGACCGATGGAGACACTACTTGGAAGGCAGCAAGTTCATCATAAAAACGGACCACGAGAGCTTAAAATTCCTATTGCAACAAAAACTCCAAACGCAGCTACAGAAGAAGGGAATGACCAAACTGATGGGTCGGGATTACAAAATTCAATACCGGAAGGGGAAAGAAAACAGAGCAGCTGATGCACTGTCCAGATGCCATGAGGAGGGAGACTTGACAGCCATAACCACCCTGGTGCCTGAATGGTATCAAGAAGTGATTGACAGCTACGAAGGAGACAACAGAGTTAAGTCAGTGATGGAAAAATTGACGACGGGAACCCAGGAGGTAGAAGGCTACACCCTGAACCAAGGGTTGCTGAGGTTTCGAGGGAGGTTGGTAATTGGACAAAATTCGAGGATCAAGGAAAGGATCTTTCAAGCACTACACGAGTCACCACTGGGAGGACATTCGGGAGAACAGAATACTTACCTCCGGATTAAGCAAGTGTTCCAGTGGCCGAGGATGAAGGCAGAGATTAAGGAGTTGGTTCGAAGATGCGACACATGCAAGAGGTGTAAGTCAGAGACAGTGGCTTACCCAGGGTTACTACAGCCCCTACCCATTCTCGACCAGGCCTGGACTAGTGTCTCGATGGACTTTGTGGAAGGGCTTCCACGATTGGAAGGGAGGGACAGCATCCTAGTCGTAGTTGACCGGCTAACTAGATTCGCCCACTTCATTAGGCTGACCCATCCTTACATGGCTCAAGATGTAGCAAGGGTCTTCTTGGATAGAGTGATCAAATTGCATGGGGCTCCTAAGACTATAATTTCTGATAGGGACAAGATTTTTACCAGCTTGATGTGGCAGGAGCTAATGAAATCCCTCGGAACGAAACTAAATTTGTTCACCGCCTATCACCCCCAATCCGACGGGCAGATCGAGAGGGTGAACCAGAGCCTTGAAACATACCTGAGGTGTGTTTGTTTGTTGCAGCCCAAGGAGTGGCATAAGTGGTTGTCACTCGCGCAGTGGTGGTATAACTCCAGCCACCACTCGTTGATCAAGATGTCCCCTTTTGAGGCCTTATTCGGGTACAAACCACCCCTTCTGCCAGCAGTGGGAGGAAGTTCTAATGTGGCCTCAGTGGAGGAGTATTTGCAACAAAGGAGGGAGATGACACAGCAGTTGAAGCAAGAGCTAGTCTCGGCCCAAAACCGCATGAAACAGAATGCAGACCGAAGGAGAAGCGAGAGGGAGTTCGAGACAGGGGACCAGGTGTATCTCCAACTGAGGCATAGCCACCTAAAGTCAATTTCCCAAGGGAAGGTCACTAAACTTAGCCCCAAGTATTATGGACCGTTCCCTATTGAGGCCAGAATCGGAAAGGTAGCCTATCGATTGAAGCTTCCCCCAGGATCACAAATTCACCATGTTTTCCATGTTTCACTCTTAAAAAAATCGGTGGGAGCTCAACCCACGAGTTCAGCGCTACCAGTCCTTCCCAAGGAGGTCAGTGCAAGGACCGAGTCAGAGGCTGTTCTCGATAGGCGAGTGATATACAAGTACGGGGTGCCGCTCATCCAGGTATTGGTTAAGTGGCGAGGGCACACTTCAGGAGACAGCACGTGGGAATACCTTCCGGAATTCCTCAATCAGTTTCCACAAGCGGCCAGCCTCCTTAGCATTTCTCAGGGACTAGAAATGGCTAACGGAGGGGGAATTGTCACGAAATGACTGTATCTTTCCGTTATTATTTCCGTTGCATTTCAAAAATTCTAGCACTATTATTCGGTAGTAGCTGGTAGGCTAAAACACTGCCATTTTGGGATGTTAGGCGTTAGCTAAATTAAGGTGGTGATCGGTTGGTTAGGAAGAAGACAAAAGGAATATAGTTTGTTAGAAATTGTACCAGGTGCGGGCCCACCCTAGCAGGGGAATATCCCCTCAATCGGCCTATATTTCTGTACCTCTCCATCGTGAGAAGGAGCATGAGAATTATCAGAATCTGTTTTTCCTTCCTATCGTTCTCTCACTCTCTAATCTCTCTCTCTTCTCTCTTCTCTACTCTCTACTCTCTAACTCTACTCTCATTCAACCTCAATCGCTCACAGAATTCTTACCGGAGAAAGAAGCAATTCCTTCCTCAAGAGCGGGGTTGTGACAATTTTATATTTCAGACATTGTTAAATTTAAATGCTAAGCTAAATTCTTTTCTCGTTCAAGAAAATTGCATTTGAAGAATCTTTTTCCTTTGTGCTGGTGTAACAAAAGCAAAAACAAAAAGAAGAAAATGTTGAATTCTCTCTGCTGAGATAGCAAGCAGTGGATGTATGATTATATGGACTCTTTTTGCTTGGTAGTTCACATTTAATCCATTGCTAATTTTAAATACTTAAGCTTGGCATTCTATCATGAGTACATATTTACTATGCCATTTCTTCTTGCCTAACATTTTTATTAGATGTGCACGTATTGTTTGAATTGGCCCCCCATTCAAGCCCTGTATTGGATGCTACTTTTTGAGAACAATTCAAAAGTTTCTTTAAATAAATCTTTCTTGAAAATAAATGGAAAAATGTATGTCCTATTTTGGACAGGTGATCATGAAGTAATTTAACAGAATCTAAATATTTTATTTACTAAATAATTTAAACAGTAATCCAGGGTACTTCAGGGTCCTTAGTATAATCAAATTCAAGGGAAGATCTTTGGGGTTGGATCATAGGAGACACCCAGCAATAAATCTCGCCATGAATGTTTTTGATGTTATTAATGTTTAAAAATGCTTCTCTTTCCAAATTGGTAACTTATGACCATTCCTAGTTGTAAGTTAATTATAGTTTGGGGCCACTTCTTTTTCCTAACATTTTAATATTATGACAGATATGCACCAGCAGTTCTTCTTCTCCGCCATTTTGATGTCATCCGGAACTTGGTTTCTCAAATGGGCTCACCTCTTGATCAAGTCGGTGTCAGCTCTGAAGTTGCATCCGTTATTAAGGAATATACAGAGCCAGTTTCTGAAGAGGAAATAATTTATTGTGAAAAAAATTCTGATGGCGATTCAGTAAGATCCAGATAACTTCGACATACCTGATTTCTAGTTTGGAATTTATTACTATGTATATAACTATCATGCATGTCACTTAACCTTAAAGTCTTGTTTGAATTATCATAATTTCTTTTCTTTATTTCCCCTGCAATTCTTAAGATGGATGACAAAATCTTTGACAAGTAAATGAGTCTAGTACGGATAAAAGTTCCTATTGGAATACTGAGAGAGGTAAAACTATACAAGGAAGTAAAAAAAGACTTTATTCAAATGCATAAAGAAAGAACATGAAACTAGAGAAAGAACATGATGTAGCATGAAGATTTTGTGCTCAAATCTCTTAAAAGAATAAGGCATGCCAGTCATGAAATATCTGCTTTTCTGTAAATATACCTAGCTAACTTGATCAACAAATGAAGGATCTCAAAACTCTAC
Source organism: Diospyros kaki (assembly GCA_036245055.1). Taxonomy (NCBI): domain Eukaryota; kingdom Viridiplantae; phylum Streptophyta; class Magnoliopsida; order Ericales; family Ebenaceae; genus Diospyros; species Diospyros kaki. The sequence goes on along the minus strand of BSEG01000002.1, from coordinate 1,422,291 downwards.
TCAACAGACCACAAAACCCTGAAGAGTTCCCAGAACCAGAATGTTCTATAACCATTTGAAGATCTTGGAACATTTTGTATAAAAGAAAAAGAATGAAAGAAAGAAAAAAGTGGTTGGGGTGGTAATAATCTGCTATAGTGGCCAGAAATTTCAATTCAGTCCTCTAGTTGAGTCCACAGAGGGCAAGATGATATACTCCTCTGTTCTTAGTCATTCCAATATGCTTCAAGATCAATTAATTTCCCTTTTAAGGTTATGCAAAATTCAAGAGGGTATCCCGAGGATTCTAGGTTTCCTCAGGGGTCACTTGTATAAGTTGATGTTGAAAGGTCTTTGGGGCAAAGAACCAAAGTCAGCTATGGGACAACTCTATTATCATTGTTTTCTATTGTCAAAAGACTGACTTACTATGATGCTTATACTTCGCTGATGCAGCAAATGAAGGCTGCTGAATCAATAAGCAGGCATCCTCTGCTGTTAGTTGCAGCTTCTGACAGTTCTGAAGGTCTGCCACCAACTATTAGACGGTGCTTCACTCATGAGATAAGTATGGGGCCTCTGACTGAAGAACAAAGGGCTGAAATGCTGTCCCAGACACTTCATCATGTTTCAGGACTGCTTCCTAATGTATGTGAATATATGTCCTCTTTTATTCTTTTGTATACGACCAGAATTTTCCACGGGGTCCCACATAATAACGATTGACAGTCTTCTATGTCTAAATCTGCACTGATGGGTGACTCTGCATGGCGGGAGTTGGTCATTAAGATTACACCAGAATCTAAGAACATGACTTATTTGAAATGTTAATTATCTTAATTACTCAATTTTACCTTGTTAAATTGAGTCTTTCTTTAAGCTAATGATTTAGAATTTTTTATACCTTTTATTTCAAAGCAATATGGTAAATTTAAGTATGTCATTTGATGGTCATTATGGCTCAGGAAATTTAAATAGCACAATTTGTTAAAATGCTTGTGACAGTGCCACAGTTACAATTATCCTAACGTGTCAATTTTAACTCAGGAAATTGTTGTCTTTCTTTTCAGACTTGTAAGATAACCCTTATGTCAAAGCACTCGACTAATTTAATTGCGTTATTTTGTGGTCATTCTGGTCCGAGTAATTTCATCACTACATCTCTTTGCAGTTGTTTTAAGGTTAATTATCACTTGTGTATCTTGGTCATGTCATTTGACTTTGATGAATTAGGTTATTTCTTCTTGCAGGCTGCCCCCGATGATCTTATAAAGGACATGGTTGGCCAAACATCTGGTTTCATGCCTAGGGATATGCATGCTTTAATAGCGGATGCTGCTGCAAATTTGATTCCCAGGCAGAATATTCAATTTGACAAAGTGGAGATGGGGAAATTGGGTGAAAAAATATCTCTTTCTTGCAAATCTGAGCAGGATAATAAGCCATGTGATAACACATCGAGGGTTCTGAGTAAAGAAGATTTGACCGCAGCTTTGGGCCGTTCAAAGAAGAGGAATGCATCAGCATTGGGTACTCCAAAGGTAGATCAAATAAGGAACACTAATTTCTTAAACCATTTTGGGCTCAAATGTTATGTCTTGCCTTGAAGCTTTTACATCAGGCAAAAGTGTTTTAGGTTGTAATGGGGAGATGTTGAGTTTCTTCTTCAGGGAATACTTGCCGTTGCTTGTTGAACAGATTTTTGAATGTGCAATCATGTATGCTATAGGTTCCCAATGTGAAATGGGAGGATGTTGGTGGGCTTGAGGATGTTAAGAAATCAATTCTGGATACTGTTCAGGTGAGGCCTTGAATGTCTCTATTGCTAAGATCATTAGGAGCTGGTCTCTCTCTTACCCCTGTTCAGTAGGCTTCGTTTTAGTAATTTCTTTTGGTGCATTCATGGGTTGACATCCAAAGCAGTTCCACTCTGTATGTAGCTGCAATAACAAGCTTTACAATTAAAGTAATGGATGACTCTGATATTTTGATACTAAGGAATGAAGACATTTTAGTAGAAAAGGAAAAATAGCAAGAATCCTAATTAAATTAGGATTAGGGTTATTTATATTTAGCTATTGATTTGAGATCTTTAGTAGATTAATTCTAGTAGGATTATACTTTTATTTTGAATAAATAGGAGATTAGTCAGCAGGGATACTTACATTTTGAATTGATACCAAATATGCATATTTCTGTGGTTGTCTGATTTGCTAAAGCAGCTACTGATTTGCAACCTTACTAAATCAACTATTAGGTTCTACTAGTTCCTCTGAGTTGTTAATGAATGTTGGGGAATGAAGAAGATAAGCATGAAATGGTGATGAGCAACTCTTAGCACCCTTTGTGCCGCTAAAACCCATCTTCTGGACCTCCCTTCTTAACTCTTTAAATATGCTTATGAAGAATTTCCCATTCTATAAAGAACTCTAAAATGCTTAAAATGCTCAAATCCTCACCAAAGGTTGATATGATAAGATTAGAAGATGTATAGCTGGTAGAGCTACATAGGGTTCATTAAGATGGCTCTTTTTTTGTGATCCCACCTTCAGAAGTGAAATCAACATTTTGGGATGCCAAATTTATCCTTTAAATAATTTAATTGTTTGGTATTTAACTTTGTTTTGTTTTATTAACTGTGACACAAACATGAAAATAAACCCCGTTCTGATAAATGCTTTGGTTCACTTTTGTTCACCTTCTACTTTCAGTTTTCTGTTAAATTCTCACTTTCTTCAGCATGCACATGTAGGCATATAATCTTATGGGAGAGATCCCTGCAGCCCCTCTCCCATCAGTTTTAGTATGAAACAGTTTCATGCATAATTCAAATTCAGCTGCATGGATTCTCTAAAAATTAATTGAAGAGCTTGAAAAAGAATAGTCAATGCGTTTCTGATACTTGTTCATTCTCTGTCTAGTTGCCTCTTCTGCACAAGGATCTCTTTTCATCTGGGCTGCGGAAGCGCTCTGGTGTTCTTCTTTATGGTCCTCCTGGTACAGGGAAGGTAAGTGCACATTTATGTTACTCAGCAGGTTAATTCATGTATTCTTTGCAAGGTCTCCACTTTGTGATCTTTGCTGTTATCTTTGTGGCAAATCACAGACTTTACTGGCCAAAGCTGTTGCAACAGAGTGCGCTCTTAATTTTCTCAGTGTAAAAGGGCCTGAACTGATCAACATGTACATAGGAGAATCAGAGAAAAATGTACGCGACATTTTTCAGAAGGTAGTATTTTTCCTTTTTTGGAAAATTATACATTATGAGGTAAAAAATATTATGAGGATGGTTTACATCATTTCAATGGCTGATGCTGTTTCAACTAATATTATTCCACTATTATTCCACATTTGCAGGCAAGATCGGCTCGACCATGTGTTATCTTCTTTGATGAACTTGATTCTCTTGCTCCAGCCAGGGGTGCTTCTGGAGATTCTGGGGGTGTCATGGACCGTGTTGTTTCTCAGGTTAGACAGGAAGTTATATAATATGGCAGATGGTTTGTTGTTTGCACAATGAATATGGTTGGTTAATGTGCTAAACTTCTTTTGTTAATAGATGCTTGCAGAGATCGATGGCTTGAATGACTCAATGCAGGTTCTTATGTTACTTTGGAAAAGTTGTTTCTATTTGATGATAATTTGTTTTCTCCATTTTGCTATAAACAACAGTACTGCTTTTATCTTTCTGATTTATTAGGACTTGTTTATTATTGGAGCAAGCAACAGACCAGATCTTATTGATACAGCACTGTTAAGGCCTGGTCGTTTTGACAAGCTCCTTTATGTTGGAGTTAATTCTGATCCATCTTACAGGGAGCGGTTAGTTCTATTCTCACTTGATTTGCCTGTTTGCATAATTTATTGGTTTAAAACATTTATTCTCCTGCATCACCTTCCTATTTCCACAGAGTCCTTAAAGCACTAACGAGGAAGTTTAAGTTGCATGAAGGTGTATCCCTATACTCAATAGCAAAGAAATGCCCCCCGAATTTTACTGGTGCAGACATGTATGCTTTGTGTGCTGATGCATGGTTTCATGCTGCAAAGCGCAAGGTGAGTGTGGGCTGTGCCATAGTATGGGTTGAATATATCAATATGCAAGTGTGGTCTGTTGTTAAGTCCTTCACTGCTCCGATGATGACCAGCCAGGTAACACTTCTCCTTGGCTGTCATGGGGCAATAAACTGTTAGGTTGGTCTCACATCATGGTTGCAGGTGTCCCTCCTGGTTATACTGAAGACCCATATTCCAAGATTCTTCTCTGAGACGAGCCTGTTCAGTAGGCAGCTTGAGTTTTAAAGAGGTTTCCTGATAGGGATGGGGAATGAAGATATAGTTAGGAGAAAAAAAGAAGAATGGCAACAATCCTAATTCTGAAGTGGCTGATTTAGTCGGTTAAACCCCTATGTCCTTGCAGCAGCATTATCCAACTGACCTTAATGAAACATCTGTAGGCTGAAGTACCCCCCCTTACCTATTCTCGTTTGAACCAGCATTGAATACTCAACATAGCCTAGCCACATCTTGTATCAGTATGGTAGTTCGAATTCTCCTAAGTCACAGAACCCATGCATCAGTTTTTCCTTCTGTGTTCTCTATCCTTTCTTTCCACCAGGAGATCGAGAACTCTTTTGAGAAGATTCTAGCTAGTAATTCTCAATTTTGCTCAACCTCCTAATATGAGTAATAAGATTCTTTGCAAAACCATGGATCCAAGTAACTGTTCATCACTGATTTGTCTTCTTCCATCTTTTCTTTGCTATGACTCATTTCTTAATTCACTTGCAGGTTTTAAGTCCAACTCCAGATTCAACTTGTGCAGATGATCAAGCAGCTTCTGTCGTCGTTGAATATGATGATTTTATGAAGGTGTGATGATGTGTTAATTTTTTTCTTTTCTTTTTTGGAAGTCTACATATAAATACTTCCAACAAGCATGGGATACACTTCTGCTTTTTTTTTTTTTTTTCTCCTCTTACTATTATTGTGGTAAGGCATGTTTAGTTACCTAATCACTATTTAGAGGGCCACTTCACAGTCTGATCCTTTGTCTTCCCCTATTTTAATTACCGTGCCTGCCCATGCCAATTGGGTTAGAAAATACAACAACTATATATCAAGCCTTTATCCCACTGTAGGGCAATTGGTTAGAAAATAATTGCACGAAATCTCTAGATCTAATGTCTAGAGTCTGATTCTGTTGGATATATCCTCCAGTTTTTAGAATAATATATGTTGCCAAACAAAGCATATACCAACTCAAGTTTGAATCCAGAAACGAATGAAAATAGAACTAAAATGATATTATGCATGTGACTGTTTTGGTGATCCATCCAGCAAGTTTATACAATTACTGACTAATTGAAATTCGGTAGAAATTGTGGGTTGAATTGGATGTTTGTGGACGGAACATTTTTGCCTGACCCATTGCTCAATCTTGCAGGCCTTGGGAGAGCTCTCTCCATCGCTCTCTCTATCTGAGCTTAAAAAGTATGAGTTGTTGCGAGACCGATTTGAAGGAGGCTCAACTCAACACTAAATGGTGCCTAATCTGACTCCAAGACTGTAAATGGCTTCAGAACTGCAACAAAATTAATTTCATGTGTAATTTCTTAGCCCATTGTACCTATATTTGTGCAGCCCCCATTTTGTAATAAACAACAAACATAGCTGCACCATTAACTTAAAACAAAACCACACCCCTTCAATTCAATCACCTTTTTTCATGTGAGAACATGAGATCAGATTGAGGCATTTTGAGATAGTGCTCCTTTATTTAGTAGATGAGTTCCATTTTTTATGACGTGACCCCTTATGTTGGTCCTAGATAACTGAAGTGATCGACTTACTTGAGCTCTCCATAGCTGCGTCTACGTTCTGCTTAGCCGGGGAGAGTAATGGAGATCATATGAAGATTTAATATTTATTAGGATTTATTTTTCTTTGGTTCTTACAAGGATTTGGAATTTAGGATATGGATTTTATCTGACTTTGATTCAATTTTATGTTACCATGTTAATACCTCACCATGTAAAGATTTTATTTCTGAATTTTGATAAATGATTATTGAAAAAAGTTATTGGGGAATTGCTCCCGTTTTAAACAGTTGATCAGAACTGCAAGTGCATCTGTAGAATAATCATTGACAGACCCATCATAGATTGTTCCGGAGGCCGAACATGCTACAATTTGCTACAAGTGATCTCAAATTATTTGTTGATTGTCGTTTGTTTTGACGTCTGTATGTGCAAAGTGATAGATGAGAAACCAGCTGAGCTCTCATCTTAACCTAGAATGATCCGATTGATACATCTGGTTCAAGCCATTTCATGTATAGTAAAAGAGACAGCATTCTCAGGTACGCATATACACATTTTATGTAGTTGATCGTTGTAAGCTTGGAAATTTTGTTGAGTCATGTCCAAATTTTGTTAAGAACATATTGTATGAACTGCGAGTCTGCATGATTTAGATCGACTGAGAAATATGATCATACAAGAGGGGCTTCCAACTAGAGATGCATTACCAAACTTGCTGGCAAATGTGTACAACATTCCCAGTTTGCTTTCCTTTTGTGTATAAAAGCCGCACCACCATCCAAAGGCCAAAATTTGGTGCAGATGCGGGAAAAACAATGCAACAAAACAGGCAATGCACAAGCTTTCTTCATGCTAGCTAGCCGTACAAATATAAACTGCACAAACCTCATGGCCCGTCCAGCTCTTACCAAAATCGAGTTCTAAAAAGGATACTACTGGAGTTTTCCGGTTCTCTGGGCTCTCTCAAGGATTGGATTCTCTACCAGTTCTCTTGCAGAGGGTCGCCAAACCGGATCTGGGTCCATCATGGCCTGATTAGATTGCCAAAATCAGCAGAAAAGAATCAGCCATGCTAGTGTAACCACATATTGAACAGATTACTCAATGAAATGTTCATAGAACCTAGAAACATGTCTAGCCTACTTTGTCTCTCTCTGTAAGCAAATATCTAAAAGCTAGGTCAACTAGATTTGCGGTTTAAGAAGATACCTTGAGTAAGTTCTGAAGTTGCACCGAGTGGCCAGGAAGGAGTGGTAACTTTCCTTCCCTAAGATTGGAAGAGATAGTCCCTGATGTTGGCAGTGTTGACCCTCTAATGAGCTCATAGATAGAAACTCCAAGGGAGAAGATATCTACCTTGTCAAGGTAATCATACTTGTCATTCAGTATTTCTTGGGGCATATAACGTGCATCACCCTCTTCAATTGGCAGGCTCCTATCAAGGAGGGTTGCACACCCAAAATCACCAAGCTTATACACCCCATTCTTAGCGTAAATATTGTCGGGCTTTACATCCAGATGAGCTATCCCCCTTCGATGTATGAACTGCAGTGCCTTGGCAATCTGCACAAATTTTCAGAAGGCAAAAAAGAAAGACTTAGTAATAGTAACTGGCATGCAATTGCAAGAAAATGAAAATATAATATTGACAAGGACATGTAACATATAACAACAATCACAAGTCTTAACGTCACTAGGCGAATCAGGCTACATAATTCTAGACCTCCAATCATTGAAATCTATGGTCATATCTTCTATAAAGTTATTATATCATTTTTCATGTTGTTTAAGAAGATCCCACTAACTTTTCTTTGCCTCTCCCCTACAAGGACTTTAGCATAAGGCAAATTGTTTTCCATTTTTCCTCCAGCAGCATTGCTAAGCATAAATAATTTATTTTGGCTGGTTTATCGGTAAGGGTCCACACAAAAGGAAAAACAAAATTTTAACTGCATCCTTAAATTCCTAAAATACATTAGAGTTTGAAATGCTGTAAAAGACAAATTGAACTACTTTTGTGACTGGTATGCTTAGTCTAATAACATCCATTCATTCTAATGGAGTTCTGGAAACAGAAAATATATAAAGGAAAATAAAGCTACAGAAGTTAACTTGAGTAGCACAATAACTGGGACAGCAGGGACAAAACTCAATGAGAGAATAAGGTTTTGTCTTTTTAGCTAGATAAAAAGAAATCATATTTTTGGCATAGTAGTTCATATTTTCTGACATAGCAGTCTAAGGCTAACCTGATGCATTATTTGCAAAACCTCCACATCTGTTGATAATTTAGAAGATTTACTGACAGATAGGCTGTGATCACAGAGCTCCATCTGTATGAATAGCTGCTCATTTTCAAACCAAGAAGAGTAGTACCCAACTATGTTTTCATGGGATCCTGCACAGACCAAATGCCAAGTCCATAGGACAATGTTTAAAATCATATATACAGAGAGTACAGCAAGAAAATTAACCAAAGAATAACATACAAACCTAAAGCAGCCAAAGCTTGAACCTCCATCAAAGCTTTCCTCCTGCAAGAGTTAATGCATCAATAAGTGACTAAAACAAGGCATTAATATCTAGAAGAACAGAGATTATACCTGACTGCATCCTGCTGTAACAGGGTTGTGCTTCGCTTCACTGCATAAAGGCAACCATCAATTCTCTTTAAGACTTTGAAAACACGGCTGAAGTTACCATTACCAATTTCCTGAGTATCAACACAGAAACAAAAAACAATCACACAAGCATCAGCAACCTGAATATATATTTGAAAAAAGCATCCGGCTAAATCCAAGCCCTTGGAAATTGAAATGTACCTCAATTTCATGGAAATCTGTCCTATAGCGAGAAAGGCTATCCCCACCAGAAATGGTGGCCAAAATACCTGAAACTTAAAGCTCTGAGAGTCTAAACACCCCAGGAAAAAGGGTTGTCCAAACACGAGGGAAAATGGGCAAAAAAAGGGAACTTCAGTAGGACATGTAAAGCCTTTACCTGCACACTTTGACCTCTGATTGCTGAAAGGATCTATATCAGTTCCTGAATCATCATTTAGGTATGGGTTCTTTATGCACGGAGGAGGCATAACTCGGCATCGCAAAGCAACTGCAGACTGTGAAACATAACTGTGTTTCTTTTGGGGTTCAATTCCTGTTGTTTCCTCGTGCATGACTTCATCTGTTTCAAAAGTATCTTCGGCTATTTCAACTACTTGCTCATGGCCAAGCAAATTCGAACTGAAAGAATTAGCAGAGATACCACCTGATATTAGAGCCAAAATCAGTAAGTTACCACTCAAACAAGAAAAAACAGTCACTCAGGACATTACAGACCAGAGCTAAGAAATAAAAATCCAACACATCATACAGTAACAATTCATTCACATGGATAGCAAGGTGCTTGGCTAAATTGAAATATAGCCCCAAAAAACATATCAATATTTACAAGCGAAACCAGTCAAAATGCATATTTGGTAGTTCCATCATGGCATTGAGCGTCCCCAGATTATTTTGCCATTCAAGGAAAGGGGAAAGAGAAACGTCCCCCTAAATGATAACAACTAGAATAATAATAATAAAAATAGCAACTAGAAGGTGTTGATATGAACAAATGGTACAAGAAAAGAACAAGAAGAATAGTAAAGAGAAGACATGCAATCAAAAAGAGGAAAAAACAAAAATAGAAGGGACCCTTAAGGAATTTTCTCCATGGCAATTGACTGTTTACTGCATTTATAAGGAGGACTGATATGGTTCGGGCAGCATATACTATTTACTTGCTAAGAAGAGGGCAATGAGAGCATGTAAAGTTAATACGAGAAGAAAGATAAAATTGACAATGAAACTAATAACACCAATGGAACATATACTATTTACTTTCTTGTGATCATATTGGTTCTTCCCCAGTCCTCATCATCATGCTTCATTCTGCTTAAAATCAAAGGTCAATAGACAGCGCCCCCCCCCCCAACAGTAGAATTAACTCTTAGCTTTAATCCAACCCCGAACTTGAACTCAATTCACACAGGAAACAGTGGGTCTGATCCAAAGTTACCACACCAAGCAAATAACCATTCATGACAGATGTCATATCTCTGCAGCAAGATATCAATTAATCTTACCCTGCCTTTTTCTCTTGCTTTTGACAGTTTTTAGTTTCTCTGGTGACTTGGGACAGGGGATATTTTCCTGCAAAAGCAACGTTAGCCCTTCAATCGCAAACCAAACCTTTAGAAGAGACTATTAACAGATCTTCAAAGATTACCTTATTGCAATCCAAACTATTCGATATGAACTGACCGTCCGGAGTCATATAGTCAGGAGTACTGCATCATAGAAAACAGAAGTAAATTCAAACGAATATTTCAAATAGATATCGTTATATCTTCAAGTTTCATCTGTTAATTGAACGGGCCCCCGTTTCGTTGTATCGGTATCCGAATATCGAATTAAGCGATCAGAAAATGTTGCCAAAACAAACACCAGAACCCTAGTTTCCCAAACTCATGCTCGGAATAAGAAAAAGTAGGAAGTACCAAAAGAAATCCTGACTGAGAATGAAATCTTTATCAAGGTCTGCGGAGTTGGCCTCAGCGTCGACGTCGAGGAGGGCCGATTGTGGATCGGAGGCTTGAACTTCGGAGTCGAGGAGGTTCTGGAAGGAGATAGAGACATGCCCAAGCAGCTGCTGATGGTGGTGATGAACGGCCAAATGGCTTGTCAGTGACCCCTTCTTCATTCTCTTCTTCTCTTTACTATTACTCCTCAAGCTTCGCCTCTTCATCAATCGACCCTCTCTCTCTCTCGCTCTCCGCGCAGAGGGAACAATAAAGTGAACGTTCAAAATTGCGCGGGTTTTCTCTTTTGTTGGGTAAAGATTGGATGGATCGGCTTCTCAGCTGCTCCGGTACGGTCTCGCTTTCTCACTCTGAATACCACGCTTTCGGGGCTGAATCTGAGCCGTTCAGTGTTTTGAGTGCTGATATTTGATGGAATTGTGTGGTTGGGATGATGGTGTTTGTACACTCGAGTTTTATAGCGTTAGCGTACCGCAGAAGCTCTCGCCATTGTGATTTGGGGCGCTAAACTGATGTAATCGATGTGGTATTGTGGGCTCGGGCTGGGCTGGCAATGGGCTGCCTTGAGCCGCGGTCCATGGGCCCATTGACATCATGGCACCCTTTTCTTTTATAAATTATAAATAAATTATGTTTTTCTATAATCAATTATGGTAAATTTTCATCTAAGATTGCATTAAATTCGATTTTATTTTAGAAAATTTTAATTTCGTTCTAAATTTATGCTGGCTGTTTTCTTTGTTTTTTTTTTTTTTTCTGTCGAACTTGTTTTGTATAATTTTATTCTATAAATGCATTAAACTGATATTCTTATGATTTGACAAAAAAATATGAACGTTTTTAATATCAAAGAAATGAGAATAATGACAATAACTTCCCTTGTAATTAATTTACTAGAAATTAATATTTTTATCTTGTATTCTATAATGACATTTTTTTCATGTTTTGATTATATCTCTAAATTTAAGTTTTATATTTTTACATTTTTTCTCTTGATAATCTGAACTTATTATTTAGTTTACATTTTTATATCTATTAATTTAACTCATATTTTTTTATGTGTAAAAAAAAAAAATGAAGTGTTATAATAAAATACATGTCAAAGTCTATTCATGTCGAAATATAAAAATTAAATTAACTCAAAATTAAATATTTAAGCGTGTAATTGAAATAATGAAAAATTTAAGTTAATTTACGAAAATAAGTCAAAATTCAAGATATTAAATTGACTTAAAAATTGTAAATCTAACTATATAATTGAAATAATGAAAAATTTAAATTATTATAAAAAATTAAAATGCATAAATTAAATTAAATTAAAAATACAAATTAATGGATTTAATAGAATAAGGAAAAGTTTATAACAATCCGATACTTCTACGCTGAATATACAGGGCACTGGAGCCCTTAAAGATTTTATAAGCAGCAAAATTGCTGGCTCTTTTGGGGCGGGTTTTTATTCAAACTTTCGACCCGTTTTGCCTCGGCCCGAGTTCTCCTTGTGACGAGGCGGGTTTTGGCGGCGGGCTTACTCGTTTCGGTTTCGGTTAATAACTCGTAAGCCATCAGGCCCATCACTGACATTCATTGCCGTCGACGGCCGGCCGAGGCGAGGGTTTTTGTTACCGAGTAATCCAAAATGTGGCGGAAAACTACTTTCCCGGTAAATAGCTTCATGTCTTCCGTTCCTCACCGTTTGGCTGCTGAGAAAGTAGGAAAAGAGAACGAAAATTCGGTGCTCTCTTCTGGAACTTGACCTGATGTAAATTTGTGTTCACATTTGACTGCAGGCAAATGAAGATTCTGATCAGAGCATTTCCGGTAATGTTTATGTTTCGAATTCAATTTTACATGTTTTCTCCTCATAACATTGGGAATTTGCGTCGAAGTCGTTGTAGTCTAAGCAGAACATTTTATTTTTCAAAACTTCATCAATTATCCAGGTGTACGTCTTCTCTGATACTGATTGTTTTAAACTATTTCTTGTTAACTGGAGTAAGATTTCCATTTTATGCTTCTTGTTATTCAGAAGAGGAAGAAGTGGCTCCTGACTCCCCAGAAAATTACATAGAACTAGCCCGAACTACAGAGAGGGAGGTTAGTGTTCTAGCATTTGTTTTGTAATTTAGGTCCAACATTAACGATCTATTAAGTGCCCGTGTTTTGTAAATCTCATTGTTCTTCCCATGATTTTGTTTGCAATTTTTCTTTTTGTTTTTCTTGTTAAAAATTTTGTTTGAAGAATTCTTATTTACATGGTGGAGAGAGTTTGAATATCGTTTGTCTACTAAGTCTAACTCAACCCTAAAAGGGAAGCTTTCAGAGGCAATCAAGATGCCAGGGTCAAGTCTAGGTTTGGAGTTGCTGGAATAAGCTACATCGCAAATTTTCTACTGTCATCTTTTGTTCAAGTTGTCTGGGGAAAGAATCGGTAAAGATTGCTGATAGAGCAACAGCGAATTTTAGGGGGGGGAGGGGGGGGGGGGTGGGGGGAGAAGGAGAGAGAGAGAGAGCAGCAATAGAAATCACAAGAGGTGGAGCATTGCTTCTTCTTTCTGCTGTACATTTGAATCTAATTGATCATCCTATTAACATGAAATTGCACAATAGATTGATGCTGTGAACGTTATAATGTTTTGTATCATTTGCTGGTATCTTTAAGCATATCTTGTGCACTGTACATGCTTTTGATAGGGAGGACTACAAATTCAATCACAGCTTGAGGTACTCATAGGTAAGATTTTGATAAGTTCACTACTTTTTTCTCGATGGTTTTTTAGTTAAAGTTTCCCTATACCCTCAAGGGCCTTGCTACTAGTAACGTACTCTTACTGTTTCCATACTCTTGGGTAGTGTTTTCCAATTGTCAATCATCATAATGGATATAAAACATGTCGATGATGCAGATGCTCATGGTCTTGGTCGTGGAACAGAGGCTGCTATTTTATTTAACAAGGCATGTCTTAAGAGTTATGGTCCCCATTTATCTGTAAATATGATTTTGTGAACTTGGTGGAAATCAAAACACTCAATAATGCTCAAGGAATAAAATGACAGTGATTAGCTCTATCTATTTTGTGATTAGCTCAAACCAAAGATGTTAAACAAAATAATCTGGAACAATTTAATTTCTATTTGAAGTGTGCAACTCCCTGATCTCATTAGCTGGTTTCTGTCTGACAACATTTCTTTGCTCAGAGTCAAACAGGTTGCTCTTGTGAAGATGAGGTTGAAATTCCCGTCTTCCACCATGAGGATGACTTACTTAGTTCTCCAACTATGGCATCTAATTGCAACTTAGAATTGGATGAAGAAATTCTGTCTGATGATGTGGTATGCACTAATATTAATTATGGCTGGTTTCAGGCACATATTATTACAAAATAAGGAAGGGGCCTTCTAAGAAAAAGAAATATGCTTGTGATTTTATTCATCACTTCTCCGTATTAAAAACTGCAGGAAATCAATCCTCATACCTCTGGACACGAAAAACAGGATGTGGTGTGCGCATGGTCTGGAGTAACTAAAGAAGTTGAAGAACTAGTTCATTCAATTGAAAATGCTAGGTCTTCCTCATTGCATCCAGTCACTTCCAATGTGAACAAACTATGTAAAGGTCTGATCTGTCTACTGACAAAAGTCGTTAATGTGACTAGCTTGAGCATACATCTTTGATTTGTTTATGAATACTATAAAGTCTGATCCCCTTTCAAGTATCACTAGTTAATTCTAAAGAAAAGAAGAAAGAGAAATTTGAATCATGCTTCCCAAAATATATAGATTTTATTATTCCTAGAAGCAGAAACACATGTACTGTGATTATTACCATGCAAATTCTGTTTTTTGCTTGTCAATCATTGTGGTGGTGATGTTGGTAGCCAAACTCTCTACAAACTGAAGATTTTTTGCATTTCACATTGAAAAGGAACTAGTTTTAGAAGCTATTACTTCTTTAGCCGTGCCTATACATTTCTTCATCTAGAAACATTGGCAGCTCTGAAATTGGCAAGTCAACTGGTACAGGGCGCCATGCCAGAGGCAAATCAAAACTTCTGTTCCATTTCCAGTCACACGAGAGTGATATTTTCCAGCCAGTTAGTGGTAAAGCTGAGGTTAAAATTTCATATGAGGGCTCCTCCGTGCTGCAAGAACTAGAAGCTGTTGATAATAAAGCAATGAAAAGTCCAACAGCTGAGATTCTAGAAACCTTTCAGGGAGGAAAGATTGAACAGTCAGAGAATAGTGGGGTGCCAGCTGAAATGGCAATTGGACATAAATATATGAAATATTCGATGACTGAGCTTCTGGATAGTTACAAGGAAAGGACTGGTCTTCCAGAGGCAAATTCTACTATGGTTAGCTTTCTTCTTCAGCCATTCTATTTGCTTTCACAGCTCTGTATCTTCACAACACAACTCTATTGTATATGCTCCAGTATACTAGAAGAAGAGGGCAGAGGCTGCATCTGGTTCATGAGAGGAATATATCTCCATTAGGTGAGAGAAATTTGGATAATAAAGACCCCCCTGAGGCTTTGGACAGTCAATCATCGACTGATGATGAAGAATCTCCTCAGGTTGGTGCTTCTTTTATGCTGTTCTTCTCATTAAAATCGTTACACTTGCATGCAGCAATATATTTATTCATCTAGCTGTTTGGCTCTTACTTCAGGCTCATGTTCAAAATTTGGGGCTTATCAACCCTGAACACAAAGAAAAGACTATGACTGACAAATTTCAAGAAGCTTTTGGTGCCACTTCTATACACAATGGGGAACCCCATTTTGCACTGGATGGGTTAGTCATTGAGTGATAATAGTAGATGCTGCCAGAGTACTACTGTTTTTTTAATGCTTTTACTATTTGACTTCAAGGAAAAATCACTGAATCCTGCTGCCAAATTCTGTAGGGCTGGACTATTTGGAAAGTTGCAGCAGGTAATGCAGAGTGAAAAGAAAAGAGATGCCAATTTCTTAAAAAGATTAGATACTGCAGCTGGCTCAAAAGGTAACCAGTTGCCATTATTCTTGTCCCCTTTTTGTCCCAAGAAGCCTTACCATCGTTTCCATTTTTTGTTTAAGATTAATTTGAAATGTGTAAACACTTCAATCTATATCCAAGAGCTCATTCAATGAATGGGCACAAGTTTCTGATGATCAACTTTGAATAATCCATTGCATCCAGTGCCTGTGTTTTTCTTCTTCTTCTTCTTCTTCTTTTTTTTTTTGAAACATCATTGCCTGTGTTTTTCAAGTCATTTATTTATTTTTTCAGATGAAGCAAACTGCATTAATGTGGAAATTCTATCAAAGTGTTCGGAAGCAAAGCTGACCATTTGTTGCTGCTCCCTCAGTATTGACAAAGAGGTTAACCCATGTCAATTGACATTAGATGCATATTGAAGATGATGCACAAAGCCCTTACTCTTGTGACCACCACTTAGGGGTGCAACCTTATCGAAGCTAAAAAATAATTAAGTTTTTTTCCAAAATTCAAAGCCAACTTTTGAAGTTACTCGCAACTTATATATTTGCCATGCAGACTATAGTTGAATATGTTTTGATTCTCCCGTTGGCACTGCATCAAATTGAAAGCTGAAAGTTGAGGGTTGAAGTTTATAGAATATACTTGAATGTTGGTATATGCTGAAGTACCATTCAGTCACCAATACACTTGATTGATCTGACAATATTATGTGCCTGTAAATTTCTCACATTCCTCACGATTTGAGGGACAAACTTGAAATCCACTGCTGTATTAAGCAATCTCTCTCTCTCTCTCTCTCTCTCTCTCTCTCTCTCTGACTATGAATCAGACATTATTGCTGCGAATGATGAATGAAGTTGCTTAAGTGGTATCACGTTCACAAGTAGTTTTGTCTATGATTGTGGCCGATTGATGACGTGTTCTGCTTGCTTCTGCAGAATTCCCAGTTAGTGAAGAGCCTTCAGAAGCAGATGCCTTTGACCGTCATTTTCAACTCAAGAATATGCTACAATGTCGAGCTTGAAGTTGGGAACCTGATAAGCATTCACCCTCCATGGTATGAATGGTACAATCTGTTCATGTCGTCTTCATGGTTTTGTTTATTCCAGTCTTAATCAATACAGTTTTTGAAGAGTAAAACCATCAATATATACATGTGCATATGGATGGCAACATGTCTGTTGATGAATTATCATCCGTACAGGAATGGAATACAAGCCGGCGAGAGAGATGGAGTAATCATCCTGTCTGCATATTTCTCCCAGGTTTTCTCTTGATCAATTCTTTTTTTTTTTTTTTTAATCATCTCAGAAAGGTACATACATACAAGATGATAAGGCTGCGGAAATGATTGGCGAGCTATACTTCAGCAGCCGGCAACCCATTTAGTGAGATCAAATCTTGGTATATGATTGTTGTTTCTGTATCACAAAATGGTATAATCGGGATGTATTCTAACTTGGCTTCACTTAATTATTGAACATCCCACGGATTAGTACTTATAAAACAAGAAATGTACTTGATTCTTTTCATATAATGGAAATGGGTTTTGGAAGTAATCAAAAATGCTTTTTGATTAATGTCTAAATGACACTTTTTTGGTATAATGAGAATGGGTTTAAATTATTTTAATAGAATTTTTTGTAGGGTTTTAATTATTCACTACAATTTGTAAAATTTATTAATATAAAGAAATTCATATAATGAGTGTCATTTCATTGTAAATAAGGTTTAAATGATTTAAACCATAAATTTTATTAATATAAATAAATTTATTTAATAGATATATGAACAAAATAAATGAATATTTAATTTTTAAATAGATAGTGTGTATTATATATATATAATATATGTGTGTGTGCACGTGCACGCGCACGTGTCTCGCGCAATTAATATGTTGTAAATGCTTGAGTTAAAGTGTTATATATAAATAAATAAATATTTCATTTGTTAGGAATGTTCATCTGGTCTAAATTAGCTTAGACTAAAGTTGGATCAAATTTTTTTTTAATTTGAATACTATTTGTTATTAAGCAAATCAAACTACCATGATTCAATTCAATTTAACATTTAATTTTAAGTTTTAAAAAAATAACTCAACTTAAGAACTAAAAATTATTATTTTTTAGACTTGAAAATTGAACTAAGATAATTTTGTTTTGAATTAGAAGAATTCTTTTATATGCATCGAAAACTTGAAACAAAAATAGATGGGGAAAAAAAAAAAAGGTAAAGCAAAACAAAACAATTAAATAGAGGGGACGTTGCGCATCCGGGGAATCGAACCCCGGTCAGTACCGTGGGAGGGTACTATGATACCACTACACCAGATGCGCTTGACGGATGGATTGAGATATATATTCAAATATTTTATTTTTATCATAGTTCGATACAACCAATTTTACCTAAGAGCTTGAAGAATATTAAGCAAAAGCATCACAAATCACGAGTGACAACTGATCACATGTCTCCATTGTCAAGTAATAAGAAAGTGACATGCGTTGCTTACCCAACCTCCATGTAGAATATTGGGGAAGATTTGATAAATCTGTTTGAATTTAATTTTAAATTAGAGATTATGTTATTTGATAATACTCGTGTCAATGTAAGGAGTTGGTCAACCGTAATTCGTTAGCCCACAATGGGAGAATATACACTAATACAAAGAAAATAAACAAACAAGACATAATAAATTGCACGCAGGAAAATTTTACATGATTCTATCAGAATGATACTCAGTCTACGACTGTTCTCTTATTATTCTAGCAGAGTAACAGTATATCATTATTCTTTTCTCTCTCTTTTATAATGATTTTTGACCCCTATTTATAGTGTGGGTGTTTACAATTTTTATAAAATTCAAACTGAGAGGATAATATTATGGAGACAATATGTCCCTATCAGTTCCATAAAATCGGGAATGAGTTTCGTATTATCAGGGATTTGGTTTACCTCAGATAAGATAGGTGGATATCGTCTCCAATTATTCTGTGGTCTTTTGTTATGCGAGCTAAACAGTTCAACCAGCGAGCTGAAAGTATCATTGAGAGCTCGCTTGGTTTCGCGATTTGAGCTCGAGTTTTGACGATGCGCAACCTTATCCTGACGATCTCAGCCTTAGGTCCGTTGGGTTTTGGAATGTTGGGCCAGCTTGCTCGATCAATTCCAGTCCAAAAGAAGTGGTCCAAAAAATACCTACAACAACTCGATATTTAAAGATTTTAAATAAATATTTAAGAATCTTAACAAATCTTGAAAATAATTTCATATATCTAGTATCTTATAGCATTTGATGGTATAGCCTCCAGTATAGCATTAATATGCTGTGAGGTATAGTTTGGTTTTATTCACATTGTTTTAGAATCTCTTTGTGTTTTTTCGTTATTGATTTAGTTTGCTTTGTAGGTAGTTGCTCAAGATACGCCTTATCGCAAATCGTAAATGGTTTGTGATTTTTTTTATTAATATACTTTTACTTAAGTAGCATTTATTAAAATAAACAAGATAAGTTTATATCAAAATAAAATTATAATAATTTTTAAATCAAGGTATAGAATTATCAAAATGAGACTTTAAAATATTTTAAGATTTTTATAAGATTTTTTATTAAATTTTTTAGAATGCATTGAGGAGCATATAAGTTTTTTTTTTTTTCTTATTTGTAAGGTCTTAAATAAATTTATCTAAAGAAATGAGAGATAAAAAAAATAAAAAACACTTTTTTTTAATAGATTGACAAATAAATTTAACAAAAATAATAAAAAAATATTTATTTTCTATAATAATTTCATATTTTATTTTTTTTCCAACCCACTTGGTGATGAACAAACACCACTTTAAAAAGATAGATTCTTTTCATGCCCTTTTCCCATATTGTTGTTTGATATTGGGATTGGGAATAACTTTTTCCTAAAGTTATAATATTCCAATTCCAATGTGCATAGTCCAACTCCAACCACCAACCCATGCCTCCAATTTTTTTTTAGATGAATATAGATTTATCTAAATTTTGATATAATATTTATTTTTCATAAAAAATTATTTAAATTATTTTATTTAAAAAACAACTTACTTCAAGATCTAAATCTTTGTGGTCAATTAAAAGTGATAGTTGAAGATTGTATATTATTTCTACAAAATTTTTAAACTCTTTATCTCACCCTTCATTTTTTTAAAAAAAAATTTAAAGAGTTTCCGATCAACGTATAATATTTGACTAAGGTCATCTTACCTCTTTAAAATTCGTGACTCAGCACGTTCTTCATTTGAACGGATAGATAAGTGAGTTATGAGTTAAAATTTGAAACTTAACCTCTAAATAGACATAAATTATCAATAATTATACGATGATAGAACATAATAAATTGACATAATTTTAAAACGTATGTTAAGTAAACTCATTCCAAGAGATAATAATTCATGTAATATAAATATGTATTCTTAAATTTCAAACATGAAAACGTGACTTTTTATTGGGCCAAGAATAAAAGTATTAATTAAGCTGATGTGTCATCCACAAAACATGAAGAATCCATCCCTCGATCCAATCAAATGGGACATGATGGCCATATATTCTCATGGTGGGCATCTATAACTTTATGAGAAATTTCTCATGATCGCCAAATACGTGATTTGAGACGTCTTAAATGTATATTAAGATAAAGGAATATTAAAGATTTCATATTTATAAGATTTAACTTAAAACATGCCAAATTCAAATAAAACATTTAATTCAAATTATTTCTCATAAAGATTAATCTACATATCTTAATTTAATTGTTCATATAATGCTATCATAGTCATTTATCAAGTTTGTATTTAATAATGTGATTGTGACCTTGCAATGACTATAAATGTGTATAATATAAATTATAAGATTTTGTATCTAATTAATTATATCATTATTACGTCACCCTGTCTTAAGTCTTATGACTAATTTATCTTAAAAAATGCTATCGAAAGACAAAAATTTAAGCTCGAGATCGAATCTAACTGAAAACAACCCACGATGAAGAAAAACTTGCCAAAAAGGACAACATTTAGAGAATAGTAATATTCTACATTCATGTCCTTTCACACCTTTATTCCTTCATCGTTTGTGGGAGAATTCTTCAATAAATACCCACCAAAATCATCCTTAATCTACCTTCTCTACTCTACATCGATCTTCTTTGGCTTCACAATCCAACGAAAACCAATTAAGGAAGATCGATCGAATATTATTTATATATGATGATGAAGCCTCATCAAAATCCTTCCGCCGGGGACAACTCTTTGAATATCCACGAATCAAAGAGATTAACGATCGGAGAAAAGTTCCGGCAAGCTTGTGACGTTGCTGTGGTGGCCATGGTCGGAAAACTGGGAGGCAGCGGGGGCACAGTGGAGAGAGGGAAAGGGAGGCGGCGGTCGTCGCCGCTGCCGCATGGCCCGGCGGAAGAGCCCATTAGAAATGTGATGTTCTTGTTGGGCTCATGGACCCACACCTAATTAATTAGCTTTAATTCATTTGCATATGTTCATCTAAAAGTCTCATGATGATGATGATGATGATGATATTCCAGGAGCTGATCATGCATGTGATTTTAAACGAATTTAACCATTCATTCATCATCATCATCATGAAACAATCTACATACCTATAGCTATATGTAGGTGGAATATATATATATATATATATATACACGCATATTGTATCTTTATGGTGTTACTAATGTATGTGAATAACTAAGATAATTGAAAGAACAATATGTTTGTAGTTATATTTTTTACTTTTTTTTTTCTCTCTATTTTTTCAGTTCAAATCATCAATTTGGGTTATTATTCTGTACTTAAGGGTATTTTATAATAAATTTATGATGATAAAATTTTGTATAATTATTAAAGACTAATTAAATATTACTGGCACACCCTAACATGAAGTTCATTTTTGTATAAAAGATCCCACGGCGACTCCTCATTCCGTACTAAGGGACTACCATGGGCAATCCCTTTACACCATTGGGAATAGCTTCGAAACTATCCTCCATTAACCCTCTTATTCTTTCTCTTTTATTTCATGTGTATATAAGTATATTTCATGGGAAATAGAAATTTTAAAAATTAAAAAAAAATCTTTTATTAATTGGTCTCTTTACAAGAAAAACTAGGGGTCATATAAATTGAGGAACGACCTTAATTTATGAAATGAAAGCAAGTGCAAGAGAATAGAGAAAATAAAAAAGAAACCAATTTGAAAAAGCTTAACATTAAGGTGACCAAAGAAAAAGGTTGGGAGCTAGGAAGAGCAAGTAAGATATTCTCCAAAAATACCTTAAGGCGAGGCTCTCTCGCCCACAAACTCTTATTTTGTGACATTTTACGTGTTGTATAATAAATCACTTTTGAAAATGTATTCTGTTTGACTTTTTATTAGCATTCATGATTATGTACATCTATTATATATATTATGCTCTATATCACTTAAGTCTGAGATAAGTTGGTTGTAAACCTTTTAAAAGGTGTTTAGGGCACTAGGTGAGAAAATTTGTAGAAGCATGCCGACAAAATCACAAGTGGCATTGCGAAGTAAAAATTTACATTTTTTTTGTATATACATTTTATATAAATATTTTATTTTGAGAATTTCTCACTTAAAAAGTTTATCCTCTAAAATATGTTCAAGATTCGTTATTTTTGTGGCATATCATATTTTATAAATGCTATATATATTTTTGTATGACGCATTATAGACATGTATGGGTTTTATTTTATCGATATCAAATATATCAAACATGATAATTTCATTGTATGAACTAAATTTTCTTTTAAGACATGTTATTTAATTTTGGTGGAAATAGACTAATTTTACGTTTGTTTATTGGGTCATAATGACTCATAAATTTGTTCTAAGCATTTCTAAAAATTTATAACTTGAACGCCCATAAAGTATTTCTTTATCTTTTAAATTTGGTATTTTAAAAATTTAGACTTTTTAATATAAATTATGAATTAAATTAGATTCTATTCAAACATGATAATCGTAAAGGTCGGTGAATGGCTTTTAAGATAAATGTTTAAAAAAATGTTAAAATTATGACGTGTAAACACGCCTTAAAGATAAAGGTAATTTTAAAAAATAATAAATATATATGTATATATATTTTAAAAGAGTGTGATATTTGTAAACATTTAAGCATAATATCAAAACTCATTTCCTTCGGGATCTCATTTCATCCACGTCGGCATGGACGAGAGGGAAGGAAAATCCTGAGGCATCGGTGGCACTCAGCTCCACACACGTGTAAGCATGCCATCCATGTCTGGCGACCTCTTCCGGCCACGCGTCGATCTCCCACCAGGGCGCTAGACCCTTCTTCTCCGAAATCCTCGTACCCGTCTATAAAGACCCACCCGAAATTTTTCATCAGCGCTCTCTCACCACCACCACAACCGCCACCCCCAACAAATTCATTCCGCTCGAAACTCTTTATCTCATGGCTACGTCCGACAGCCTCCTCCGGCAACGAACCAGCTACGATGCCGACGTCGATCGGCCCAAACCCAAGACCGACACCACCTCGTACAACAATAAAGCCAGGAGACAGCGACGAACGGGCATGGCCAGACGGGGCCTCCGCTCCTTGGCCATAGCCGTGGCGCTGCCGGCGGCGCTCCAGCTCTGCTTTTTGGGCTGGGCCAACCGGGCCCCGTCTGCCCACCGGCCCTCCTCGTCCTGGATTCTGCAGTCCATGTCCGTGGTGTCGGCGTCGCTCATGGGCCTCTGCGCATGGTTGGTTTGGGCCGAAGGCGGCTTTCATCAGAAGCCCAAGGCACTGGCCTTCTTCTTGGGCTACCTCGGGCTGAGCCTGGCCTGGGACCCGATTGTCTTCCGGGTGGGCGCTGCTTGGGTCGGGTTGTTGGTGAGCCTGGCGATGTTCGGAGCTCTGGCCGGGTGTTCTCGGATCTTCAAGGAGGTGAACCCGATTGCAGGCGACCTGGTCAAGCTTTGCCTGATATGGGCCGGGTTTGTGGTCAGTTTGAATCTTAAGCTTCTATATTGGTGATGTTTAGTAATTACAGTTGTTCGAGGGCAAGAGAGGAAAAAAATAAAATAATGAAAGTTCAAGTCTTTATTGTAATTATGACAGCCAGTGTTGTAGGCTTGCGCTTTTGAGAGTGTAAACAAGTTATTGTATTATGGGAACTTTCTGTCTCCATTTTTTCAAACTTCTAAGATCACAGTAGGTGACAATATCAATCTGAATTTTAATTAAGTGAACGCATTTTCATTTTTCTTTAATTATGAAAATTTATAATATAATTTAATTATAATAAAATATAGAAGGGGCATTCCACGTGGCGAAAACCACGTTTGCATTTGTTACTTGGTTCCCAAGCAAGGTGGTTTTTTGCATTTGTTTCTTGTTACATACTTACATTAACATTTTATTTACTATTATATTATTCTTATGTTACAATAACTTAGTAGTTATAAGAAATTTCAAGAGGAATAATAGGTTCAATAATTTGATCAAATAACATTACGATCAAAGAAATAGGTGTTGCAGAAGAACACTACAAAAATAAAAGAGTTAATATTTGAATAGATTAAAATTAGAATCATAAAAATAGATTAAAATTAGAACCATGAAAATAAGAACAAGAAGAATATAAACATATAATTTTCTGTTGATCAGATTGAAAGACGATTTAAGGCTCAGATCTTTGTTAGTCTAGTAAATATCACTTAAGTAACGTCAATCAAATAAGGTCATCAAATTGCAAAAAAATCCCAAATCCTCAATAATTGAATCCCCCAAGTCGCTCAAAACCCTCTTGGTCAATTGACACCTCTCGCCCAAATCATCCAAGGTCACTTATCAAATGATCCACTAAGGAATAGGGAGAATCTCTCATGACAAAAGATGGAATGAACAATCGTAAACTAATAACTTACCTTAGAAAATGTCATCAAATAATATAAATAAGGGATCACCAACGGATTGACCAAGGGATTCGCAAAAAAAAGCAAGACCACACATTTCAATATCGAGAAATAAAATAAGACTTTAGTCTTTAATCTTCAAGTTTAACTTAATTGTAGTTCTCTTATTTTTAAGTGCAAAGCAATATCAACCTAAAATATCCAACAAGCATTAACTCTTATTTACAATGGAGACGATTCAGTTACACATTTTAATACGATTATTTTGTTATGACTTCACTTCAGTCACTAACGCCGTCTTTGGCATCCGTCTCCCTACAATTAATTAAGGTAAGTATACGGTTACAAGATAACATGTAATCTATGTTATTTTGTAATATTACAATGTGATTCTCTTATAATTATATATAATATGTTATTTTGTAATATGTAATATATGTTATTTGAACTTTTTAAATAATATAATATCAGACTTCTAATAAAACTTTTAGATTACGATATTTTTTTTTAAATTTTGAAAATATAAATATGATGTGCTATGCCTTCAAATTTTAAAATTGTTAAAAGTTGTGTTATATTTTAGATTGTCTTAAAACATGCGAATAATCGCACTTTTTTAATATGATTATCTTATCATGATTTCACTTCAGTCACTAAGTTTACCTTCGATATCTCTCTCTTTATAATTAAAATAATATATGTGCATGTATTTACGAAATATTATGTAATCTATGTTATTTTATAATATTGTGATGTAATTATTTAATAACATATAATATATTATCTTGTAATATATAATATCGAATTAAATTAATGCATAAGTCGACACTCACATTAACTCAACTTATATATGAATCGTGTACGATACGAAACGATTAAATAAATATAATTTATATAACACAATTAAACGGACTTTAAGAAAGAAATTAAGGACTGGATGCATTAAAATTATTACTTAAAAAGATGTATAATAATTTTAAAAATTATATTGTGGAGTATTAAAATACAAAGATTTTTTTTAAAAATATTTCTTGTTCCTTTTTTCATACATATATATATATAAATATATGGCGCGTCAATAACAATTATTGCATGAGACATCCAGTAGTTTGACTTTAGGCAGACCGAGACCGCCGTTTAAATTAGCGTTATGCGGCTGCTACTGTACAGATGGATTACTATCGCCCGAACTGCTACTTCCTAGTTGCTGCCGCTCTATAAATTCAGAGGAAACAGGGAGGTCGATGTAACTGATCTCCCGCGATCATCCTGAACTCTCTCTCTCTCTCTCTCTCGCACCTCGCTCTGTACCGCTTCTCGAGTCGTTCTCTCCAAGGAACTTTCGATCAGAGATACGAAGGTAGAAGATGGTTGATACCAGGCGAAGCTCCTCGTCCTCGAAGCGTT
The DNA here is from genome assembly GCA_036245055.1 of Diospyros kaki. NCBI lineage: Eukaryota > Viridiplantae > Streptophyta > Magnoliopsida > Ericales > Ebenaceae > Diospyros > Diospyros kaki. The sequence continues at coordinate 1,396,590 of BSEG01000002.1, read as the reverse complement.
TGCTATATTCTCCTCTTCCAAATGCCAAGCGGCCAAAGGTACGTCGTGTCTCCAGTTAGGGCTGATTTCGAGTTTGTTCTATGAATTCATGTGTTTCTTTGCAAATCTTGATGTGGATTACGGCATTTCGTTGAGTTTCGTTGTTTCCTGGTCTGGTAGACGGCGGAGGACTGCTCATCGACCAACGAGACGCCATGTGGGCCGCCAGCTGAAACGCATGTCCCGGCGGAAGAACTGGGAGATGAATGTGGAGCCCACGAGGTTCGTCCTTCTGATCCGTCGATGTCTGATCGTGCGACTGTGGCTGAAAAGTTCTCAGATGTTCAGTTGGAACGGGAGGCTTTGGCCTCTCCGACCCCTTTAGGTGCGATTTTTAATTGTTTCCCCGATTACATTTTTTGGCTTGTTATCGTTTCATTTTCATCTGTATCTTGTTTCTCTTACTCTTTCGGGTGATTGGTTTGAAGGCGATTCCACCATGGAGGCGGAGGCGGCGAAGTCGGTGACTTCGGCGGCTAAGAAGAGGCATCTGAACCCAACTCTAGAGTTCGCATGGGAGAAGCTCATGTCCCAGTGCTCTCAGGTACACCTTCAGTTTTGAGATTGCTTTCTTGGGCCCAATTTACTAGACAAGAAGAAAGGGTATAGGCTTGGAATTCTTCAGAAAGGACTACTTACTTTTGTTGTATATGGGTCTTTACACTTCTTTTCCCGTGTGTACTGGAGGCTCAATTAGTTCATTCGGTTTCTTATCAGAACAAGAAATCTTGGGCCTGTTGAAACTGATTTGCCTTTTAACTTCTTAGATCATGGGTCTTTGTTTGGTATGAACACTTTGCATATTGTAAAATGTGGCAAAAGTGTGGATATAATGGTCTTAAGGGGGATGGATAGAGATGACTAGAAGTCTAGAATTTATATCGCCGACTCAGTTGACGGGAATGGTCCGTGCTTCATTCTGCTTTCACCCAAATGGCTGGTGTCCCTCTTCTATGGATGTTTTTTCCTATGGACTACTGTTAATCTTGAACTGTCTAATTTTAATATTACAGCACAATGCAAGCTGCTTTCTGTTAAAGAATATGTTGGATTGCCCATATGGTGGATGACAGTAATGTGCAGGTAATAAAAAATTTTCAAGGCAATTTTTTTCCTTGGACGCCTTACTTGGTTTGCCAAGTGTACAAAGAAAAACTGTACAATTGCTGAAAAATCTCCCACACGCACACACACTGAGTGCAGTATCCTAAATCCATGTGGAGTGGATGAGAACTTTGGTTGCTGTTAAAGAAAGTAGAAGATCTTCTTGGTGGATTGGATGACATTTGATATTTTGGAAGAGGATGATGACTCCTTGGTGATTGAGAGGAATTGATGTGTCTGATTCAATGCTTTTTCTCCTGGTGAAACAATCTGGGTTTTGAGGCTTTAGTTTCTATTTCATTTTCATCACTGTGAATGGGTGCTTAGGAATATGTTTGGTAGAGGCTCTAGATGGATGGAAATCATGTGCCTTTCAAATAGGGGATCCTTGGTTGTTGATTTACTGCCATGTGTATTGTGGCGTAGTGGATTTATACATGTATCAAAGCGTGTTGTTACTAGATGGAAAGAGGTCTCCAACATTATCTTGAATTTTGTATGTTTGTCTCCCAAAACTTCAATGGCAGTCCATGGTAGGTTGTCGCCCCAGGCTGCTGGTAGTCCTTGATGGACTATGATTTTTGACAAAGAGGTAGAAATTCTGGATGAGGTGGATACTTGCAATGGGTTGCTGGTTTATTTTCTACTGTTTCTTGCGCTCTATGGCAAGTGGGAGGGTGATAAGATCCCACTTACTCTTGAGAGGTTCTTTAGTTCTTCCTTCTCCTTTTAGAGTTGGAAGAGTTTTTCCATTTTGCAGGGAGGTGCACCTTTGACATAAACAGTTGGGGTTGGAACACTTGGCCATTTTGGAGCTGTTGTAGGACTTAGGTTTTACCCTCGGAAGCCTGCAAAAAGATTTTGAAACTTCCACATCTTTAAAAGTCTAGAATTTTGTAGAGATGGGTGCAGTGTCTTTGACAGCACATATGAGGTGTGCAATGGCCGTTTAGATCACACTTGGCCTCTAGGGAGCATGAACGTGTCATTTTGAGTGTTGTAGCCAATCAAACATAGATACTTGTTGGATACTCTAAAAGATTAATTTTTTGTTGTTACTTTTATTTCTGGAGATAACTGACACGCAATGAACACCTGTGCCTATGAGTTGAAAGCAATACTTAAGATGGGGATTCTCCTCAATTTTGATTTCTCGGAAGCCTGCAGTTGTCCAAGCTGAATGATTGGCGTTGGGTTAGTTTGGCCAGATTGAATCCATAGACAGTAAGAACCTTTTTGGAGAGATTTTATCTTCTTATTAGTTGACTTTCATCTTTTTCTTTTGAGTTTTTTTTTTTTTTTGGGGGGGGGGGGGGTGAGGGGGGATTTTCTTTTGTTGATTGTTTCCCTAATTTGCTTTCCCTGAGTTAACAGTTATTAAGTTTACTGCTACATGTGTCTGCAGTTGTTCATGATAAGCAACTCGCCATCAACTCTTCAAAAACAGTTACCTCTTCTTCCTTCTGGATTGAGAGATGATGGGGATGCTCAACACCTTTCTGAAATGCCAGAGCTGCCTTGTAGTTGTGATGTACCTGATAATGATCGTGTTCTAGATACTGAGATGAAAGATGGTTCAGCTTCTAATGATGTGGATGGTGTTTTGTCAAATTTGAAAAACAGGGTTCCATCATCTAATGATGTTGCCATGAACCTGAAGATTGATAGTACTATACTGGAACCTTCTGGGAAAGCACATGTTGGTGACGTCCCCAGGGAAATTCCTGAACTGACACCACTGCTGCAGGTGCTCACTCAGTCACCTGCTTCCAAGGTTGACTTAACTGGTTCCAAAATTGTTGATGACCAAAAGGAGGTTGGTGAACATTGTGATAGTTCACAGCGTTCAGCATTTGAAGATGGTTCAGGACAAAGGATTCTGAGGGCCAACGACATTGAAGTTTCATTTGAGAACTTCCCATATTATTTAAGGTGATAAACTTCCCCTCAGTCTTGGGCTGTTAACTATCTTTTCATTTGTTGTTATTTTCATCAATTACTTTGTTTCATTTCCATTGTTCTCTGTATTCATATTCAATGGCCTTTGTGGTTACAGATCTAAACTATCTATGGAAATATTTAATGATCTCATGCCTTCCTGATTGGTTGTCCCACATTTTATTATGTTCTCTGAAGCATGCTTACTGGTTGACTTGCTGGACAAGGTGCTTTTGGTAATATGAATTTTATAACTCTTTAGGTGTTTGATAATTATAGATCTTGATGCATTACAGATTATTGTCAGTGGCGTTTACATTCTACTAAAATAAAGCTTTGAGTAAATGGCCCATGGTTTTTTGTTGTCTAGTTATCAACATATCAGTTATATTTACTGTAGATCCTATCAGACAAATTCTGTAAATATGATATATGTGATTGTTTTTGGATGTGCATATAAACTTAAGATGATTAACTGATCTGTCTTCCTTTGATGCCTTGAGCATCCCTAACTATAAAGCACTGATTAGGGAGTTTTACTTGCATAGACTTTAGCCCTCTTTCCTTCCCTTTTCTAGTGTGTGTTTTATTGTATTGTTTATCTTTTTCCCACTTTGATGTTTTATATGTATCTCTGTCTTATTTTCATCTGTATTTGATTGTTATTTTAGATTCAAGACTAGCTAATGATGCTTATGTTTTGAACATCATTATAATAAGCTAGATTAGCTGTGCATCAGTTTCTTCCAATCAGTTTACTGAAATTGCAGACTTCCAACAATTGTATTGTGCCTTAATATTATAAGCCGATGCTAACACCTATACATGCTAGAACATCTAATTTCATTTTGTGCAGTGTGTGAATATCTTGTTTAGGTAGAGCATCTATTTCTATTTTTTCCCCAAAAATTTTGGAAATGTGTTGGTTTTTTTGAAAACAAAAACATACAACCAAAATATTTTTAAAACAAAAACTAGAAAGGAAAGAAAAATCAAGCTTGCTCTAAGAAAATGGTAGTACTTTTTTTTTTTCCTTGAACTTTGTTGTGCGTTATATGTGTGCTTCCTAGTTATTGTGGAGATTCTTTATTAGATCTGAGACTAGTCACTACCATTGTTATTGTTTGCCATGAATTTGAATCCCCTGTATACGTAAGTGATCTGTTGGAGGCCTTTAAATATATGTGCATGCATCTAGTGATTTGTGATGTATTTCTGCCATTTCCCCCTACAACACTGCTGGATATACCCTATGGTGTTTGGCAACTTTCATTTTCTTACTTTTATTGTTTCAGTGAGATCACAAAGAATGTTTTGATTGCATCCATTTATTTACATTTGAAGTTCGATAAAATTGCAAAGTACACCTCAGATCTGCCTACCATGTGCCCAAGAATATTGTTATCTGGTCCTGCTGGTTAGTCGTCCATCCTAATCGCTACATTGTGCTATCTCTCCCTTTCATCATTAGATCCAGTTGGGAATGTGATGTTCACTTGAATTTCTATCTAGGTACGAAATTATATCAGGAGACTCTGACAAAAGCCATAGCCAAACATTTTGGTGCCAGCCTTCTTATAGTTGATTCACTTTTACCACCCAATGTAAGTTTCTTTACATCTTTTTCTTTTGGTAACCTTTTCCTTTTTAGTTTGTTTGATTTATTTATATTTTTACAAATTTATAACACTTCTTGATGTGGACTCAAATACCGAGAAAAGAAATTTTTGCATCCTCAGTTGTGGAGTGAGTTGACACCCAAGTGCTTTAAATACATTCAGGGACCAGTCTTGAAGAATTTTGATTCTTTAAAAGTGAGTTCAAAGCCTGACAGAGCAACTTTGTTTTCTAAATGGGCTGGACAACCTGCTTCGATACAGCTTAGGAAATCAGCATTGAGCATTGCGGCAAGTCTGTTGGGTGGGTCTACCATAAGTTCTCAGGTGCAGCCTAAGCATGAGTCACCTACTGCATTATCAAAGAACTACACCTTCAAGAAAGGTTTCTAATGTTCTCTCTGTCTTTGCATGTTTAAGAACAGATGTGGGTCATCTTATGTTCTGCATTCTCCCCTCTGCCAGATTTCTTCTCTTTTCCTTTTTTGGTCATCTATTTCAGTATTGCATGTATCTGTTGGTTAACTTGTCTTCCCTTTTCGTCAATAACTGTCAAACAGGTGATAGAGTAGAGTTTGTGGGTTTCTTACCAACTCGACCTTCTTCCCAGCAAAGGTATCATTGCTATCAATACAAGTGACATTGAAAACTCTATCTGAATATGTTCTGCTTGCAAAGCCTCACAGAAGGCCTTAGTTGGTATTTATAGGAACTGTAGATGTGAAGTACTGCTATTATACATTGCATTTGTAAACAAAGACAAGCTACCACATTCTCACAGAGATTGCTCAGCCTTGAGTCAGTGGTCCATCCTGTCCTTCCATCAATATTTTATAGGATTAATATTGGTATAATCTAGAATTTTTGCTCATAAAGCCTTACAATTGTTCAGATGTACTAACCCAGCCTTCTATCCGCATAAGTGGCTATTATGGTTTCATGAGGCATGCAGTAAATAATGATAGGTTTTCACTTCAGGGAAGTGTGGGATTCGACTTGTCCTCGTTCCTTAAATATTTTACAGATCTAAACTCTTATCTGAATATGTTCTGCTTGCAAATTTCAAAATTTCATTGTATGTTTGGATAAAAAAGGGTTGTCATCTATCATTCATTTATCCAGTTAAACAAGCTATTGTGCATGACAGTATGTTATGTTGACCTGGATAAACTTGTGCATGGTTGGTTTGTTTAGGTGTCAAAAGCAATATACAAACCACAATTTTTTTTATGGTATACAATCTACAGCACTTTGATCTCACTGGATCCCTAGTGAAATTCATATATATGCTTCTGTAAATTCCACAATGTGTTGCAGGCAGTCAATGATTTTCTCACATCAAGGGAGTTTCTCTGCCTCCTCTCATCTTGATATTGCCTTTGAATTTCTATAGCTTAGTGACATCATGTGCATATCTCATATTTGTATATATACAAGGTCTATGCCATAAGTAGCCAGTGCTCATGTCAGTTGTTTAGGAGACTGATTTCATATGAATAATTCTGTTACCCTGCAGCCTGTTAATACTGCCAAATATATTACGTTTTCTTGGACAGAGTGCATGATGTTGTTTTGCTCAAGTGAGAGGTCTTGTATCCGTGTGGTTGTATATGCAGGGGCCCAACCTATGGTTACAAAGGCAAAGTAATTCTTCCTTGTGAAGAAAATGGTTCTTTCAAGATTGGGGTTAGATTTGATATCCCAATTCCAGAAGGAAATGATCTTGGGGGCTTATGTGAGGCAGGTCATGGATTCTTCTGTGCAGGTGATTTTTCACCATCTCTCTCTCTCTGTCTCTCTCTGTGATGCCTCTTGCAAAAGCCTCTGAATTTACTTCTGAGAGACAACATCTATATTTTTCCTTCTTGCAGCTGATTTACTTCGCCTAGACAGTTCCAGTACTGATGAAGTTGACAAGCTTGCCATACATGAGTTCTTTAAGGTAAGTGCTGGACCCAGTTGTTTCCTTTGTGGAAGGATAAAGCATTGGATAACTACACATTTTGTATCTTTAGTCTTGATGTTTCATGTTTAAAAATTATCACCTGGGCATCTCATTGTATAGGTTGCCACAAATTACAGTAAAAGCAGTCCATTAATTGTATTTCTGAAAGACATAGAAAAATTGGTCGGAAATCAAGAGGCATATGCATCATTCAAGAGTAAGCTGGAAAATTTACCTGGTAATGTAGTTGCAATTGCTTCCCATACTGAGATGGACAACTGCAAGGAGGAAGTAAGAACTTCATGTTGCATTTTATTTTAGTTATGTACTTTTCTTTTACATATCTAACATGATGTGTAACGTTTATAACTCCAGCCCCATCCTGGTGGTCTTTTGTTCACAAAATTTGTGAGCAACCGAACAGCACTACTTGACCTTGGCTTTCTGGTATGCGATACATAATTCACATAAATTATGTAATTTTACCTTTCTTGTTTTGGTCGCATCATGTTGTTTGCTTCCATATGGATGTCACTTCTGCTTTATATTTGGTCCAAATTTCATTTTTAACTGAGATTAACATTCCTCACCTTTAGTTGTGCTATACTAGGTGAATTGTTTTCACTTTACTGCATGCTGTAGACTTGACTTTGCTTTTAGTGTTTAACATGAATAGCCATTGTTGTCTATCCAATTGTAGTTTACTTGTTTCTGCATGCAGTTTCTAATCACTATGGTGATTGTTATCACACACCCATGACTGGATGACATTAATTTTTGTGATTAGGGATAAAAATATTAGGGTTTAGGTTGAATGATGAAATCAGTGTGTCTTGTCTAACATTAATAATTGCTGCTTCTGCCTTGAGTATTTCTATTTGAGTGGTTATCTCTTTCTTGTGCATACAAGTTGGTTCTGAAGCTATATTATCCTATTGACATGCAGTTGTGTTACTGATCTATATTTTAGAATAGTGGATGAGGTTGAGTATTTTCTGCTTAAATCTAAGATATGAATTTCTATATGCACTGTGTTGGATGACTGAGACTTGGAACTGGATTTTGATTATTGTGTTGCTTGTTTAGTTGGAATGAACTCATCGAACGCCCAGAAGAATATTCTATGCACCAAAAAAACTCAGTAAACACCATTTTACCTAAATAATTGAAAAAAGAAGTCTGAAAAATATGAAATTCAGTCATATCTTAGTGTCCTTGGACATGAGAATTAGACGAGTCTGACATTGGAGATATTCCTGCACCAGTCATCCATACCAAGTCCATGCAGCATATTATTTTACTAAAGCATCAAAGTGAAGTAATTCTGTTTCCATTCAGGATAACGTTAGTAAGCTGCAGGATAGAAGCAAAGAAACACCCAAAACAGAGAAGCAACTCAACCAACTTTTCCCAAACAAGGTGACTATTCAGATGCCTCAGGTATTGAGCCTAGACATGATCTATTTTTTAGCATTACTTTGTTTTAAATGTTTTCAGGAAAACTGTTTAAGGTTGTTGGATTGTGGCAGGATGAACATCTACTTTCAGTCTGGAAACAACAGTTGGATCATGACATGGAGACTTTAAAATCACAGTCTAACATTGCTAATATCCGCTCAGTGAGTAAAATATAAACGGTTATACTAGAATTATTTTGTGGACTCATTTGGGACGATTCAAGCTTGTATGGGAGATGATTTGTTTAATGAATGTAGGATGCGTTCCCATGATTTGAATAAACTGCTTGTTTCTTGTGCTGTCTTCCATGTTCTCAGCATTTTTAATCAACTTCCTGGATTTAGGTTTTAAACCGGAATGGCCTGGACTGCCCTGACCTTGAAACAGTCTACATAAAGGATGATGCCCTGACAAGCGAAAGTCTGTGCAGTCAGGAATTATATTTTGCATTTTGAAGGTTTGGTTATTTTAGCCTTGATTGTGATGTTAGCTGACATTTTCTCACTTTTGAATAGATATCGAGAAAATTATTGGCTGGGCTTTGAGTCATCGCTTAATGCATTATGGTGACGTGTCAGTTGAAGATGTGAAACTCACAATTTCGCGTGAAAGGTTTCCTCATTCTCAACAATGTGGTCAATAATGTTGCAAGGGAAAAAAATTGAATTATGTAGTCTATCTCTGTGGTCTGATGATAAAATTACCCTCCATCTTTGGATTTTTCAGTATTATATATGGGCTCGACATGCTACAAGGAATGCAAAATGGGACTAATAGTCTGAAGAAATCACTAAAGGTAAAGTTGATTGGCACTACGTTATGGTGAGACTGTTTCTTTCCAATCTGCAGAATATATTATTCTCTTTTAGTTTTCTTTTCTTTTCTTATTTAGGTTTTAAGTTTTCTTATTTCTTTGTGTTATCACTCTTGCAAACATGACCAGTAAGATTTTCAGGATGTGATTGCGGAGGATGAATTTGAGAAAAAACTTCTTGGCGATGTTATTCAACCAAGTGATATTGGGGTTAATTTTGATGATATTGGAGCCCTTGAGAGTGTGAAGGATACATTGAAGGAATTGGTTATGCTACCTCTTCAGAGGCCAGAACTATTCAGCAGAGGACAGCTGACTAAGGTTAAATTGTTCTTAACTCTCTTGCCGCTGCAGAAATATAATCTATTTTGCTTCTGCTAATTGGGATTCTAAGCTTACTTTATTTTGCTGCTTCTACTTCTGACTAGTCTCCTGTGTTTCCAGCCTTGCAAGGGAATACTACTGTTTGGTCCACCTGGCACAGGTAAAACAATGCTTGCACAAGCTGTTGCAACGGAGGCTGGTGCGAACTTTATAAACGTATCAGTCTCAAGCATCACATCGAAGGTATATTCTTATGCTTAACTGAGAGCTTTGCAGCTCTTTTCTGTATGTGCTTCGATCAATTTTTGAACTGGCATGCTTTTATTGCCTGCAGTTTTTTGGAGAGGGAGAGAAGTATGTCAAAGCAGTATTCAGTCTGGCTAGTAAAATTGCTCCAAGTGTAGTTTTTGTGGATGAGGTCGGTTAAATTTTAAATTGTGTTTTCCATTTACTGTAAAGGTAATTAGTTTATATCTGATCGTTATTTTTTGTTGCTTCTAGTGAATAAATATTCATTACCTTTGTAGTTTTTGAGTGTTTGTTCTTTCTTTTGACACCACTTTTGACCTTTTCCCATCATTATTTCCTGTTGTTCATGTGCTTTTTCAGGTTGACAGCATGTTAGGAAGACGTGAAAATCGTGGAGAACATGAAGCAATGCGCAAAATAAAGAATGAATTCATGGTGAACTGGGATGGTCTTCGTACAAAGGATAAGGAACGTGTACTGGTACTTGCTGCCACCAATAGGCCCTTTGACCTTGACGAGGCTGTCATCAGGAGATTGCCCAGAAGGTGAAGATATACTGTCTTTAGTTCCTCTGTTCCTTATTACAGAAAATCTATGTAATTTTATGATCTGATCTACCCATATTTGTTGCAGATTGATGGTAAACTTACCAGATGCTGCAAACAGGCAGAAAATCTTGAGAGTTATATTGGCCAAAGAAGAATTGGCACCTGATGTTGATCTCGAAGCACTTGCTAACATGACTGATGGATATTCAGGGAGTGACTTGAAGGTTGGCTGCTAGTTTTCTTGTAGTCTTCAACTTTACCCACTTTGAGTAAGATTCTTCCCCATTTCTTTCTCCCTCCTCGGGTTCATTTATTCAAATAAGCTTTTGGTTGCAGAATCTGTGTGTGACAGCAGCCCATTGTCCCATTAGAGAAATTTTGGAGACAGAGAAAAAGGTCAGTCAGACACAAATATCAGAATAAATTGACTTGCGTGTTAGGATAGGAGATCCCTCTGGTATCCCTTTTCTGTTGTTATTACCTCCTTTTGGGGGTTTCTGATCTGTACTGTTTATTGGATCAGTTATTTTTCTTGGAGCAAAACATGAACCATGTATTACATGATTCACATACTAGTAGTTTGTCCTCTGTGGCACCAGTCGTTTTGGTAGAAGGGTATCTTAGACGATCATATCAACTGAAATTATTGCAACCTGAACGATTTTCGCCATTGGTTTATACAGGCATTGACATCATCTTTACTTCATTGAACCATTTTGATCTGATAACATATCATAGTTCGCTTGCTGGGTAGAATTGCGGATCATTATAAACCTTCTCTACTGTAACCAATTAGTCTGCCATATGTTTGCAACGTTTTAGGAGAAAGCTCTGGCCTTGGCAGAAAACAGACCATTACCCACATTACGGAGCAGTGCGGACCTTCGCCCTATAAGCATGGAGGATTTCAAATATGCACATGACAAGGTATGATTATAGTTCTACAGTGTCTAGGTTCGTGCGGAATCCAATGAAATGGAACCCAAATCCTTTTAACTTTGTTTGCTTTTATGTTCTTAATTTGTTTCCTTTTGTTAATGTGCAGGTACATGCAAGTGTGTCATCAGAGTCTTCAAATATGAGCGAACTGCTCCAGTGGAATGATCAATATGGTGAAGGTGGATCAAGGACGATGAGATCCTTCAGCTACTTCATGTAGAGGAAGGGAGAGGAGAGGAGGTTTTTTAGGTACATAGTAGAATACCAACAAATTTTGTGGGGATAGATGAATTCTTTTTCATAGTCAAAGCCTATAATATATGCATAGCTTGTAGTTCAGGGAAAATTTAGTCTACTTTTTATGCATGCCCAATGAAATTAATTGATAGCAAATTCTGTTTTTATCATGTGGAGGAAGGGAGAGGAGAAGAGTTTTTTTTATCCATTGCTTTAAACATGTCACTTATTGTGTCTTCAAGATTTTCTCATCTTTTATATCATTCAAGCACAAGGTAAGTAATCTTATCTATGAGAAAGACAGTATCCAATTAACTTGAAAGACAAAAGATGAAGATATACAAGCATTAAAGGTGCAAAAATATGAAGAGAGCTCTTATTGCATAGATGAGTTAGCAAACTAACAGTAACATTCATATCTCACAACCTACAGTTATCCTTCCTCCTCCTATCAGGACAGATTAAACGTGGTGGAGGACGCGTTCTAATATCACCTTTAATTAGCCACATCAAATGGCCAAATGGGATCCCTTCTACTACATCTTGAGTAGTTTGAGTCTGTGAATCCAAGGAAGTGAATGATGGAACTGCCAAACAAGTAAACAGATCTACAAAATTATTGTATCAGAACAATATTGGGAGGATATACAACATTTGGCATCAATCACAGAAACGTTAGATCTCCACGAAATCAGCACATACGCCAGTGTACAGACAGGTCCTCAATTAGTTAGACTCCCATGAATGCCCGGCACTGGCATCAATCACAGAAACGTTAGATCTCCACGAAATCAGCACATACGCCAGTGTACAGACAGGTCCTCAATTAGTTAGACTCCCATGAATGCCCGGCACTGGGATTCCCAGTGTTCTTTTGTCTGCTTGATTCTCTCTACTCTCTCTGACTGAAGCCGCTCCTCCCAGTATTCGGGACAACTGGTTCAATGGGAGCATCATGGCAATGAGAAAAAGAGTTGCATTCTATCCAAGTTTCAAGCATCATGACAGTGAAGAAACCATACCTTCCTCTCAATAAAATGTTGAGCTCTTCCAAGTGTACAGCGCCTTCATACACGCCGGCCTGAAGACAACCCATCGAACAGAATTACAGAAGGGATAATGTTAGCAGTCGGTTAAAAGAATAATGCAAGCTCAATAATGACTAAACAGAAGAAGAAGTCTTCTTAATACGAGGAGCTGAAGAAAGTCTTTAACATGACATCTAACCAAATTGACCTTAAATGGGTCTTGGACACCAACCCAAAAAAGAATCATCTTACGTTAAGTTTCAGAATGGCAAATTTTGAGAACGTGTGAGTTGTTTGGTAACCCCTTTAACCCTTTCATAGAAACGGCTCAAGCAGCCACAGAACCTACGACCCTTGGAAGTTTCCAAAGCAAGTCATATCATATCCCATCTTCTCGATGTTTCTATGAACACTTTTAACTCTTTCAGGATTGATTGTCAATCTCAAAATTTAAATGTTCATAAGATAGCATGAATAGCACCAATTCCATAAAAAGTTCCATAGAAATATTAGTTCAGTCGATCTCTATTTGATGAAAGATACTGGTAGACTGATTAATTGAATGGATTGAAGAGAATTTAGACAAAAGTTACTAATTCATTTGCGCATGCCAACTTACTTCTCGGCAGAGAGGGCATTTTTTCTTGGCTTCAGCAGCCTCTAACCCATCGACAATGGTTACTGATGCAGTCTTGCAAGCACACATATAACAGAAGATATGACCACAGGTGAGAGCTACTGGATCAAATACAGTATCCTGTTCCAGAATATGTTAAATTCATTGATTAGCTGTGGATCTTACTTGAAGAAAATGATAAGGCCATAATGATTTGACAAAATCATTTGAGAATAAGAAACAATGTCAACCTATTGTTAGCGTCTATTAGCTATGAACAAACATTGATGTAAACTGGAAGGGTCGCTAGTGTGGATTTCGAGATCTAAATTCAGTAAAAGCCATTGGATATAGGAGCAGCTGTACGGCCTGGAGGATGGTAAATCCAACAATTAACAGATGAAGTAATAAAGACAGGCTAGGAATCAAGCATGACTGGCAACAGCACATGTGCTGGAGGATGCTAAAACCAACAATTAACAGATGAAGTAATAAAGACAGGTTAGGAATCAAGCATGACTGGCAACAGCACATGTTTTAAAGTTTTGGCCTTTTATTTTGTGGAAAGACTTGAACATCCTGAATGAACCTCGGATACTCTTCAGATTTTGCTAATTGAAAATTACACAAGATAACCAAAATATAAGTCTTCCCAGCATCAAATCAACAAATTGGTGTGATCATGTGCTCATATTCATGTTTATAGTATGCAAAATTTAAAGGAAGAAAATCTGTCAGACTTACCAGACATATAGAACAAGTTAAGTCGATATCAAGCTTGATGGAATCAAAAAGCTCACACGATATTGATGGTTTCCCGTCATTGATAACAAGGGTGCAGCCCTCAAACAATGGAGAGGCCTTCCTTGTGGTGGCCTTTGTATTCCTCAAGTTTATATGGAAAGCCATTAGCTCACATAGCCACGGCGACTGAAGGATCTCAATATGCCTACTTTGTGCTTGTGATTTGAATGCCTGCCCTTGTTTAGAGTAATGAATCTGCACTGATACAGAAGAATATTAATGAATGCACTAACAAAAACAACATATCAAGTGAATTCTGCCCTGCCAATGATTTCTATCTACAGTTTTATCTTTGTAAGGCCCTTAAGTGTCTCCCACCTATCCTCTGTCTGTTCATCGAAAATGGGGATTGGCACATACCTTGTCATACTTCTTAAGTATTTTGCGCATTGCAATGGCGTTGATTATTGCATAGGTGACCAGGTCCTTGCCTTCTTGAATTAAGGCGACATGGTTGCCCCTTAGCTTGTCTTTGAACCAGATGAAGTACTTGCGAACACCTGAAGACAAATGTTGCTCAAGCAATTTCTGTGCACGCTTGTTGAAGACGCCAACCACTGCAGACATTTCCTCGAGGAGGGATGGGAAAAAGGTTCCGTCGCAAACTACCAACACAATTTCAACAGAATTAGGGACTATGAACAGAGCCCAACACAAATCAGAAACCAATAAACCATCCTCAAAACTGGTGCAAAATCACTCTATACAAACTGATTTGGCACGAGCAGATCAGCCGATGGTTTTCCATTCTCATGCCATCGGTTTCTCTTCCTCCATTTGCATTGAAATACTGAAACACAACTAATTCAGAATCGGATTTGTTTCTAATAGGGAGCTTAGATTGTTATTACAATTCTCAAATAAAGGCCGGCCGGCCGTGCACACAGATTTTTAGCGCGAACGCGAACACTCGCAGAAGCACAAGAATGGAATGACAGATAGGGTTTCGTCAAAAACAGAAACACAAAATCAGAGGCGAAACCACACACAATATCAAAAGGCAACATCCCGAACAAAATCAATCAGACACGAAACTCACCGGGGCACTGGTGGGGGCAAGTAGAAGCCGAATTCGAGACATTATCACGGCGATGGAGATCAATTCCGTTGTGGGATTGGACGTATCTCCGACACCGTTTCAAGATTTTCTTGAGCTTCTTCAACCCCACGCCGGGCAACTTCTTCTGATCGTGCGTTTGCATGTACTCCTGGTATTTCTTGCAGAACTTCATCTTGTCTTTTCCAGATTCACAGATTGCTTGCAGAGGCGGCAGGCAACCGTTCCGGTGGGGGTGGCGTATTCACAATTTGATTACAACAGAGAGACTTATTCTTCTTCTTCTTCAGTGGCTTTTATAAGAAGCGACGGTGCGGCTTACAGGCTGGCGCAATTCGAGGACGAGGATAAACTTGCATAGACTCGCTCTCCTGTGGCGAGAGAACGGGTCAATTTTAATTTCTCGGAAATCTTTATCTCGCACCCCAGTACTTCACGCTTCCTTGGAGCTCGTTTCGTCAACAATATCTCGCCATACACGAGTCAATATTGTCCAAATGAGCTGACTCAATTCCGAGCAACTCAGTATTTGATTCAATAAAAATTTATTTATTAAAATAAATAAATTAAATTAAATACTTATGAATATCAATAGACTCGATTAAAGAGTCGTAAACATACTTGATTAGAAATTTACAAATAGATTGTAAATAAGATTGTTTGTAAATATATTATTTAATATAAAATTATTAAAATTTAAATTATTATAACAATATAATTAAATTAAATAATTTTAAAACGATTATATATATTAATTTTATCATTTAACGTAATATAATATATATATAATAAAATAAAATAATAAATTATATTTAAATAAAATAACAAGTTTTAACGAACCCAAACTTGTTAATGAGTTAGGTGCTCGAGCTTTAAAGCTTGAGCCAAGGTTGAAGTCAAAGCTAGAAACTGACTCGCTAAGTTGAACTTGAACTCAACAAAACTTGACCTAGCCCGATTCGATTGCAACTGTATTCATGACTCAATTACTTCCAAATTAAATAGTCTTAGTGTCAATTCTTTCCTCCTTCTATGTTAATATATTTAATTCACAAGTATTATTAAAATTATCATAATTAAATATTTAAATAATTTTTTTAAAAATTTTAAGTCATATAGAATAACATGTTGGCTAAAATAGAGAAATGCATAAGGGGTGTTATGTGATAGTAAAATTCCATTAAAACTGAAAAGAAAATTCTATAAGACAATTATAAGACCAGCCCTATTGTATGGTTTAGAATTTTGGGCAATCAAGTACCAACATGAGTAAAAGACGAGCGTAGCGGAGATGAGGATACTAAGATGGATATGCAGCCATATAAGAAAAGATAAAATTAGAAATGAGATTATTCGTAATAAGGTAGAATTAGTGCCAATTGAGGAAAAGATGAGAGATACTAGACTAAGATGGTTTGGTCATGTGAGAAGAAGACCAAGAGACGCTCTTGTGAAGAGAGTTGATAAAATGAAATAATTAGTCAAAAAAAGAAATAGAAGCAAATCCAAAAAGATTTTGAGAGAGACATTAAAGTTTGATATGAAATATATGGACCTAAATGAAGATATGATAAAAGACAAAAATACATAAAAGTCTAGAATTTATGTAGCCAACCTCACATAATGGGATAAAGGCTGGATATGTTATTGTTGTTGTATAGAATAACATGTTTCTGTATTTTATTGGACACTTAATTGTAATATTTTTATAATATTTATATATTGATGTGTTATATATATTTGTATTAATGTAATATAAGATACAACACATTAGTATATATGTATGTAAAAAAAATCACAACTAAGTGCTTAAATAACATTTTTGAATACATTATATCAATTGTTGTTGTCAAATTATAACAATAAAATTTATTTGTCTAGAGATCAACTTAAGTAAAAGTATCAATCAATGTCAAGAGTTTAGGATATCATCAACGAAACTTTAACGGATCTAGATTGGGTCGAAGTTGGAATTCAACAAGGCACAGGTTTGGAATAGTCTCCAAAATCTTCTCTACAAGGTACCTAGAAGTGTTTTCGAGTGACAAATGACGTGAGACTTTGATAGGATTTTCAATAGGTTGATCTTCTAAAAGTAAAAACAAATCGTTCAAGATTTAACCTGCGAACAAAACAATACTTAAAAGACCACACATGGGAGTTATCCCCTCGGGCCTTCAATTTGTGTTGATTTTTTTATTCTAATATAATTATATATATATATTATACTTTATAAATTATGAAAAGTTAAAGCGAAACACGTTAACTTAAACCTTAACTTAGTTATGAATATGAATTTGTCATAATACAATATATTCGATGTACAAATACCCATCAATAATCCATTGCCTTACAAAAATAAAATTAAAGTAAAGTATCCTAAAAATACAATCTACAATTATAAAAATAGAAATAAAAATAAAGATATAAATACAAAAATTCATACCAACGCCCTACATTGCACAGAAATATAAAATAGATATGATACAAAATAAAAAATTAAAAAGTACATAAATAAAAAAATATAAAGATATTTTTATAAATATAATTTCTATATTATATAATATAAAAAAATTATCTTTAACCCCTTCGTAAACAAAAACACGTTTTTGTTACCGATATTTCTCACACTACTCTTTATGGGCCGAACTCGACTTAGCAGGCTGATCAATCGTCTAAAACCCAATAGGCTCAAGCTAAGTTCATCGGAGCAAGATCATACATTGTTAAAACCCGAGCTCAGACCATAGGCCTAACGACATACTGGTAGCGAGCTCCCAACAAGCTTTTGGCGAGCTCCTCGCGATATTTTCAACTCACTAGTCTAACTAATCAGCTTGTGTACAAGGAAATCACAGAGCAATCAGATAATAGTTGTGGACTAAGGGTTATTCTGGCCTTATACCCGTCTGCAACAATATCATTGCAACCACTTCTGAATCTTCTCGTGCCCGCTTCAGATCCCATCCTCATTAATGGCAGATCTCATCTTCATTAATGACATATCCCATCCATATTAATGAAGGTCTCGTCAGCATTATGCCGCCGCTTGGGGGCTTCCGCCGGGGCCAAATATTCAGTCCCATTACCTGCAAGTACATGATGCAACCAGGAAGAAATTCCCTTCTCCTATATATCAGTCAAGTCTCTTCAAAGCCAATGTAAACTTTTTTTCTATCAACTTGTTGATACTCTGCATTACTATTTTACTAACTTGAGCTTCGGAGTATCTGCAAAGGGCCAACTGGCCGACAAAGCAACAAACCAAATCATATCACACCATTCTCCTTTTCAGATTCATTATATCAGTACAAGTCAATGAATTACGGTCGATCAATTCTGAATAGCAAATATTTTTCTAATATTAGGAAATAATTTCAAAATGTTTTTAAATTTATAAAAAAAAGTTAAAAATATTTTTTAAATATTTCTCTAACATTTGAATACAATAAATATTTAAAACATTAAAATAACACTATTTTCCGTGCGTCATAAACAATGCCCCCTCCATTGTTAATCTAACTGTCAAATAATTTATTGCTCACGTGAGTTGATTGGACTGGATTTGATTGGATGTGGTCCTACTCCTACATACCTACCTACCCAATATGGGTGGCAGTTGCCAAATTGGGATTGGGATTGGGATTGATGCCCGAGAATGGTGTGAACTCCCAGGTGCCCAATAGGTGACAAAAACGGCACAACCATTAAATGTTGTTACCAAACTTCATGAGATTCTTGTCAAACTTGAATTACTCAACCATACTAAAATATTATTTAATTTAGACATTTACTAGTCATATTTGGTATAATATTATTTTTATATTAATATATTATATTATATATTTAATAAATATAAATATGTAATACATAAAAAATACGTTAACCAACTTATTTGTTGTAAGTGTTTAGTTTGATAAAGAGCAATTAAGATATATGCATTAGTATTTTGTAAAAGTTCTTCTTCAAATTATTACAAAATGCTATTGTCAAATAAATTACGTTGACTGAGTAAATGACTATTTTATTCTCAACTTTTTGAATAATTTTTAATTATTATTATTCTTCTTCAACTTTTTGCCTCTTGTCCGCCCTTGTTGCCCCACCGTTAGCCATCACCCTCGTCTTTACATTGTTGTCCATCTGTCCACTGACTATCGCTAGTCGTCGTCCCCACCCCCATCTCCTTGTTGTGTCTGTGTATATACACACAATTATATATATATATAACAACAATATTAACATATATATACATATATATAAGAACAATTTATAATTAATTTTATTAAAAATGAATATTTGATGTATTTTTTTATATTATTCAATAATATGTCTATTTTTATTTTTTTTATCAGATTCTGATAGTTTATCAATTCTTTCAAACCAAATACATAACTATTAACTAATAACTTAAAAATATATTTATCTAAATATATTATCAGTTTAAACGCTACTCAACTTAAAAACTTTAAACAACTTAAAAGTTTAACAGCTTAAAAGTTCCCAAAAGAACGCTTTGCCAAACGGGTCTTAAATTTGTAAAAAATGAAGAGTTAAGAGAGCACGAGAAGGTTTATGCGAAAACACTTTTATACTTAAATCAGATATTGAAAATGATAAAATCGTATTAAAATCAGTATTAGAGATGCACATTTTTTGAAGTAAGTGCTTGTGTATTTATAGAATGATAAAGAGTAATTTTAAATAATTTAATATTAGAATTTTTATAAATAATATCTATTTTAGCATTCTAAAAACTGTTATGATTGAGTTTTTACAGATAAGATCTATCTTAACTTTTTCTAACTCTATTAGGATTAGAACAAATTTATCTTGACTAGCCCTAATCTTGTTAGGATTAAAATTTTTTCAGATAATATCTACTCTTATAGATGATGTTTATACTTTTGAAGAAATTTTCAAATGTTAGAGTTATTTAATTTACGTGTTATACAGAATCCACGTACTAAAAAATTTACACCTTATAGCTTAAAAAATTATTTTGGACTTTTAATGGCCTTCTACTTGTAATACAATAATTTATGATAATTTTATAATATTTGTGTATCTATTAAGGTAATGGTTAGACACTCATATTTTCAAACAAAATATATTCATTATATTTTATTTTTAATATTAAAATAATTTTTAATTAATTAAATAGTTTAAACGAGAACGATCATCTTATAAAAAACTACTTTCACGTTCAGTTTAGGGATCGTTTTTTTCGTTGATTAACTAATAAAATATTCAGATATTAAAAATAAAATATAATAAATATATCTTAATTTAAAAAATATAAATGGAAAGAGAGAAGTTCCACTGTCATCAATTGGTACTTATCGCGTAAAAGTGAGAACTTGGCATATCTCGGGAGACAACAAACTGAAGGGAAACAGAAAGCGTCCGCAACGCTCCACGTGGAAAGGCTCAGTGTTGAGCCAGCTGTTTTTATCGGCTTGCGTGTCGCACCCGCCGGAGGAGACGACAACTACGACGGCACTTTGCTCGAATATTCACCGTCACCCACACGGTAGCACCCGCCACCCATTGTGTTAATTGATTTTTTAATTGGGGTATTATTTATGATGGACGAAAATGTTTAGAAAACGCTGATGCTTGGAGCATATACTTATATTCGTTGAACATGTATATGAATATAAAAACAATATACCAAATAGGACTAGTAAATGTCTAAATTAAATAATATGTGGAAATTTTCCTAGGAGATTCTCTTAGAGTTGGAAAATGGGCCGGTCGACCTGGTTGGCCCCCCTTTCGTTTGACCCACCTATTTTATGGAACGACTCGAATTTGGCTCGTGAAGGAGGTAGGTTGAGCCAGGTCGAGCAATGGGAAATGAAGGCTCGGTACGATCTTATAGTTCTTAATAAATGAGTCAAGATGGGTCAGACCAAGAAAATTTTGGTGGGCCACCCTCATTTTTTGTGGATCAGGCTGGGCCACAAAGCACTGGCTTGACTCGGCCTATTTGCTACAATACTTGGTCGAGCCAGGCTGGCTGGGAGGTGAGCCGACCAAGCGGGCCCATGGGCCACCTGACATATTTGCCAACTTTAGGTTTTGTATAACGTATAAATTAGATAACTCCGACATTTAAAAATCTTTCTGAAGATTTCACGAAAAAGATATGCAATCATCTATAAAGAATTCTAATTCTAAAAGAATTTCGAAATATTTGGATAAACATCGTGCATAAGAATCTTAATCCTAACGAGTTTTAAAATGTCAGAATTCTAATCCTAATGGGTTTCAAAATATCAAGATATATGACATCTGTATGAATTCTAATGGTGGACCATTTAGAATTACTCCATATCCCTTCATAAATAGACAATCACTTATTCTAGAAAATGTACGTTTCTAATACTGATTTCAATACGATCTTCATCATCTTTAGTGTCTGAGTTAAATATCAGAATGTTTACGTGAAAATTTCTTTGCACTCTCTGATTGTTTTCCTTTCTTATAGGCTCATACGACTTGACGACGATATTTTCTATCAAATAAGTTTATTATTATATCTCAACAACAACGAATTTATTTTTAATTTTAAAATTTTTATAAATTTCAATCACAATCCAAGCCAATAAATGATTTAAGATTATATTGTCAGGGTAACGTGATAAGAGTTCTAAAAGCAAACGTTATTAAAAAAAAAAAATTAATGGCCAATCATTTGGGTAAACTAAATATGGTCGGTTAATTTTGATTTGGTCAGGGATCAAGTGGGAAAAAAAATACAAAAAGTAAACGGTTGCTAGTGGCTAGTGGTTGGCAATTGTGCTACAGATGAACCCATCATGGAGCTCGTTTAAGGGTTGACAACGGGCTAGGCCCGTCCCCGAACCCCAATTCTCTCACAGGATGGATACAAGGTGGAGTTTACACACCCCAAACTCAATTATCTTATAAGATTTGGTAGGAGAGGGATGAGGTGACTCAAACTCATTCCGCTATTAAGAAGATTAGGGGAGACAGGATCGATCGGGTCCTAACGGATTGAGCAATTACTGTTGTTTTGAGCAATTACTAAGGTTGTCGTCGCTGGCTTATTCAAAGTTTCACCGGATTCATCATCATTTAGGGGGACAAGAAATGGAAATGGAATCGCCCTTTTGAAGGTTCGATGCAATGCGAGCCGTCGGCAGTGGCCGGTGGGATGCCCACCACACACTGTCGTTAAATCATTGCAAATCCATTACTTTTTGTTTGGGTGACACATTTTCTCGAACACCTTGTAATCAACTTTGAAGATTACATCTGGCTACCGATAATTGAGAAAGGCCTCACTACTTTGCATACAAGAAGTGCACAAATTGTATGCTTTCGCCCCCATAGTATTGTATAATATAGATAATGTTGAAACTTATACTTTACGTTGAAAGTTCGGTCATCTGCCACTGCCAGGGCCATGGCGAAGCCACAAAGGGAAGTCTTTTCATGGGTCAACAGAATAGACCATACGGAGAAATCCAATCCGGTCAATTCGATCTTCGGTCCAAAAAATTTAAAAAACCAATCTTCTATCCAGTCCGATCTAATCTCAAATTTGGACCGAAGAACAAGTAAATACGACAATATATATATATATATATATTGTTGCATACATGAAACACTGTTTTGTACATATACTGCCGTGTCTATAATGAAAAATGCACATGCAGCGTATGTAAATGGGACCAATCCGGTCCAATCATTCCCTATTGGGTCCAGTCTTAGGTCCAAATTTTTTCTAATCTTAGTTCTAGTTCGATCCAAACCCATTTAACATCCCCTAGATGTCCAATGTTTTAGTTAGTGCTTATTAACCAAAAAAAAATTATCTACTTAGGTTCATTCGACAGATGAGGTGTTACACATATATTCAGATTTGGGCAAAAATATTCTTATCTTTATCTTTTTTTTTTCATATAATTATTTAATTTTTTATTATTTTAATTATACCATGTACTTATACTTTCAAGTCAATTTAATTTTTATATTTTAATGTTTAAAAAAAATTAAAGTGACTTACCTCATTTTAATTTTTTTTATGCATCAAAAAACAAATGATTAAATTGATTCAAAAATACAAATATAATGGTATAATGAAGACAAACAAAAAATTCGTACTGTGCAAAAAAAAGGTCAAAATACAATAATTACATGACTCAAAAATGCAACTCCAAAATATATTTAAAAGAACGAAAAGTTCAAATAATCACGCAAAAAAAACATGAAGGTACAAAAATATAAATATAAATTTAACCATTCAAATTTTAAACACTATAAATTTTATTTTGATTTTTTTAAGTTTGTATATCATCGTTAATTGCTATATATTTCCAATCTAAATGCATATGATCAAATTATGATACCACGTCAATATGGCGACTTCATAATACAACAATTAAATCAAAAATTTGGGAGGCAATATTGACGCCCAAATTAACTATTACTAACACACCAAATGTTCAGAAATGAGTTTTAGATGAGCTCAATGAACTGTCAATTTTGAAGTTCCAATGCAACGCAGGAATACACCACAAACTTCAACTCAACTATTGATGAAACAAAACTTACATCAGTACCTTGACAGAAGTACAACTGAAATAAGTTCCCTAGCCCTGATTTCAGTACAATGGAAATCATACATCAATCCAGCAGCTTAGGATTATGGCAACTGACTCCTCTTCTTCACTAAGATTGCTCCAAAATCCTGTTGTGTCTCTCCCCGCAACTGCAATAGAAAAAATATTACTATATCAGCCAAGAGTTTCAGGTTCAAAACACACAATCAATCAGGTGCTGCAAAGTCATAAAACTAGACCCCGGATAAGAGATACAAAACATGTGCGATAAAGAAACAATGAAGCGCGAAGAAAGCACATGTCTATACAAGGAACCATAAGTTTATAACGAATCATAAACTAGACAGGGAAAATTTTAAAGCAACAAACCATGTCATAATGCTAGTCATTAAATGTATTGTTACGAATATTATTGTTACCATAACTAAAACTTCTTGGTATGGACCACAATATCATGGCTATCACTAACAGGGGAAACTAAATCATGGAAGAGTAAAGAGTATCAATTTGGCTGCAATACGAATAAATAGGGACAGATGCTCAATTTGGCTTCAACAAGAGGGATGCAAGACCAGTCATGCTCCCACTGCAAGAAATCAAACGGAGAACAGAGATGATCAATATACCGACTAAAAAGGACCCGATGTACCAACCACCAACTGATCACTCAAACAAGTGAAAGAAAACACCACTGCTGCTCAAACAGAAATATGCTCTGGACCTCCATGGCAATACACACTTAAACTTACCAGTCAAAATAAACACATAATATGGACCCAGTGGCCCAAGAAATACAGCAAGTAGAATGCATTTCAATGCTGTATGGAGCTCATCCTACTTAGTTAAACAACTAACAGAGGATACCAAAAAAGGGAGGCTCAAAAAACTAATACACAATATGAACTAAATAAGTACGTTTCCGTTCAAGAACGAAATCATAATACCTCACTTGGGGTTCCTAAGGACAATTATTACAGAATCTCCTCGGAGGAACATCTTGCTAATGAATCGATCTTTATTGACTGGATGGGCCTTCTTCTTGCCTTTCCCAGTCTTTGGTACCTGGACAGAGACAAGGTTTAGATGAAGAACGTGCAGGTTAACAAAATTATCACATTTGCGAAAGGAAAGGAAATCAAAAGATAAGACAGTTATCTGTGATCCAGCATTAACCTCTGTCCACATCTCTCTAACATTTTCCAGCACCATGTTGCAGTGGCGATCAAATGCCCTCACGCGGCCCAGCAGCTTTTTGTTGTTCCTGCAGTTTATAAGCACCTGTTTGGTACAAAAGAGTAAAAAATCAGCTGCCACAACTAGAGATATTGAAAAGAAAACAAATTGAACTAGATATAACAATTCCCTTCGGGCTTTACTATCCATGCCTAGACAAAAGAGGGCTCCAACACCTGAACTTCAGGGATAAACAACACCTTAATTCAACAGGCCACAACCACCAATTTTTAACAACTTTAAAGATGCAAATGGCCCCTCCATCAAAATTGTCACCCACATAATAACATAAACCTCAGCTCATGACCAAGAAGATTATGTATTACCTGTGTGTTATTCTTAACACTCATCATTAAAACAGAAAGAGGGCCAGTGCTGAATTCCTCTTCTTCATTCTTGGCCTGCCACGGAAGTGTTAGTGAGAAGTACAAACCTTATATTTAAAAAAAAATAAAGCAACTGGAGAGAGAGCAAGAAGTAGAAGTTAAATGAGGTCTATTTTCACAGAAAATTGGAAAATGATGGAATGCAAAAGTAATGTAAATACATGTGAATATAACATATGCATACAAAACCCAGTTATTACCCTGGAAAATGTGCTGGCAAGTAAAATCAGGTAACACTTTTGATGAACACTTAAACAAGAAAACTATTCTTGACCACTCCGGCCTCTGATGTTGACTTCCCAATAATTTAAATGCAATCACTTTAGGAAGTGGCCAGAACTAACTATAAAGAGGGGAACAAAATACTACAAGAACAACAGCAATGACAGTAATAAATAATGCTTATAATAATAAATATAGGAACTTACAGTGGCATCCTCCTCCACGGGACGACTGCAAAGACAAGCAAAATGCAATTAGCATCCTGAACCCAAGTTTATAAAGATAAAGCATCTAACAAAAAGGAAAACTAAACATGACCATTTAAAGCATAGAACAGACATCCTTGTCTACCAAACTAAATTTGGAAATAATTTTTATGAAAAAAAATTAAATAAATAAGGGAAAATTTAGAAACTTGGGGCAGAAAGGCTCGTGACATTACAGAACTTTCCGAGGATCAAATAAGCACAACTTCACCACAGCAAAACTAAATTACATACCGAACATAATAAACTATTCCAATTGCAGTAGCATAGACTTCTCATGTTCACCCAACTTAATTGGATATACATAATGACAAGTAATTTTCTATAAAACTTCTGCCCTTGCAAAATTATCTAGCTATATCACCTCACAAGGAAATTGCAAACGAGAGAACAAATATTTGTATTCATCAAAAAGATATGGTAGACTAGAAGCTTCTTAATACAAACATTTTGAACAACAAAACAAAGTGAAGAAAAGAGATGAATTTGAATCTCTGTGTAAATAACAACATAATAGCTGCTATTGCAAGGGTGAAGGAAGTGAGCCACGGGGGTAAAGAGGGATTTGCAGTAAAGGTATCCACTTAATGGTCCTAGGTCAAGTAAAAATTGGAAAGAGAACTTAAAACGTCAAGCTAGTGACAAGGAGGTCTCAGCCTAAAGTACTTTGAAGACAGACAAGCAGCTAATACTTCAGATCAATGCCCTTTAAGTCATGCAAGCTTAAACTGCACCTTTGATTGTGAATATGAGCGCAAAAAATAAACTAATTTTCCACTGCTACACTTGAAGCCGGGATTTATGGAGGGAAAAAAATCTACTTTTTTTGGTTTAATTATCCACAAAAAAGTAAAATACAAACTAATTGCATTTTCCTTTACCTTACCTCTGAAAAATACTAGGTTCCAAACCAAACACATCAAGGATAACACGGTTCATTCTGGTTTCTGAGTGAAAAGTTTATATCACACAATCAGGCCCAGGAATGGATTAGAATGTTGCACTAGGTCACATAAACCTTTTACATGTTTCTTAGGCCGAAACCCAAAACCCTAGTTCGCATACGCACATGTTTCCAGGAAGCCCTAGCAATTTGATACATAGAGAAGTAGGAATGTCGAAGATACCTCATGTCGACTCTAATCAGAGAACGGAAAACGAAAGCGACAGGTAGATAGAGCTGCAAGCACACAGAAGCAGTTCAAATCGAAAGGCTAGGGTTTAAGGGGATAGAGAGCGAAAAATGTCACGGTTCCTTCAAACACGCGAAAGAAATCACAAGAAAGTAGAAAAGATGAAACTGATTACATACCGATACGGGGGAGAGGGCTCGGCCGCTCAGTAGTTCTCTTGCTTTCAGTCGCTAATTCTTCAACTCTCGTTGCAGCAGAGACGAAGAGAGACAGAGAGGACTGAGGCGGGGAAGGACAATATAATCGTACCGGATCGACCGGTCTGGCCGATCAGACCGTGAATCGGAAGAACGGCTCAGTTAAAAAGATTGATTTTTTAAAAATCGGCTGAGCCAACATTGAATCAGCGGTTCAATTGCTGCAGCTGTCGAAACAGTAGCGATTTAGGATTTAGGTTTTAGTAGCCACTTAATATTTTAAAAAGGGATAAAACTAGTTCAATAAATAAGTAAATTAGAATAATTGCTTGGAATGTCATTATTTGCTACACATCTACAAAAATTAATTCAAAGTTGAAGAATGAGAGATGAATCAAAAAGAAATAACTTTTTGAAAAATAAATTCTAATTTGAATTTTATTTTTTTTTAGTAATATGAGAAATTTATGGATTCTCTCGTTCATAAATAGTTTTCGGTCTGGACTTATGTCGCTCTCTCTAAAACTCATGGATCATCTACTCCTAAATTTCAAGTAAACAAATAAATTCGTCACAAGTCAAAACTTGACGAAGATATATTTAACCAACAATCTTATAATATACTAATCGCTCGAGTGTGTGTAGTAAACCATTTGTATTATTGCAATGAATTAGCTAATGTATGAACACCTAAAACTAATATATCAACATCTAAAATGTTCTACATTCCTCTCTTCATCGATCTATCTTTTTGTTTAAAATCAAGGAACCATCATTCGGTCCTTCAATTCTAATATTAATTACAATTATTTTTTAATTTTGTCTGACTTAGTCTTGGTCCAAGATTAAAAGTTAATTAATAATAGTTAAAGTAAAAACTAATGCATAATACATAATATACTATATATACATAATACATATGATATTTTTTAAAAAAATATATTAAGAAATGAAAAAAAAAAAGAGTGTGGATTGGTTCAATTGGCCCCATCCAATCCCAATCCTAATCGGTCTTATTTTTTATTTAAATTTTTTGTAAATTTAAATTCTAATATAATTAAATTTAATATTCAATTTGATTCGATTCAATTTAAATAAACAAACACTATTCTTAAGAATAATTCCTCACATTTTATTAGCAAAAACATCAACACATTTGTCATATTCCGTATTTTAAGTCCTTATTTTATATGGTGGACTTGTTAAACATGTATGAATGTCTTTTACAACTAATTATGTATCAGGCAATACTTGCCACAAGTCATGATATTAAAGGGGTAAATAATCTAAAAGATATAAACACAATACTCTTTCAGAAACTCAATAATGGATATAGTTCACCACACGTGTTTAAAAACTTGAATTAACTAGTATAAAATCGTGGGTTTGACTCTATACTTCTCTTTGGGTGTTAATAATTTATATTTATTTAAAGGATCAGACTTTAGAATTCGTCTAAGACTTACTTGTCTGATTACTCATATAAAAAATGTGGCAAATCATGAATTTTAAAGAGAATAACACAATTCTGCCCGAGAAGTGTGTGAACGTGATCGAGAACAACTCAAGCTTTCCACACTAAAAAAAAAAAATAAATACTCTTAAGATATGGATTTATTTTTTTTTAAGTAAACTCTAAAATGTTATCGAAAAATCTACATGGCAGAGTGGTGTTGCGAGCGATGCGCTCGCCACCGGCATAAGTAGCTGCTCCGGCTTTGAAGCCATGTTCTTTGGGGTTTATTCCCATCTCTTATCGTTGGCAAATTAGCACCACCAATTGAAATGTTGACGATCGACGACATGCTAAGAGCGTTGTCGTCTCCGCTTCTCTTGTCAAGCCATGAAATAATGTCAGAGAAAACCATTTCGATGTTAACGTCTGGTTCGCCCGAGGTCAAGCCGTGCCACATGCCTGGGTATAACTTTAGGGTCTTGTCTTTGCTGCTGGCTTGTTCATGCAACGCCCTGCTCACTTCTGGCTCTGTCACTGTATCCGCCTCGCCATGCAACACAAAAAATGGGATCCTTACCTGTCGAAAAATTCCACAATTGATTCTAAATACCAATGGAAAACAAGTAAGAGGCCGACAAGTCATACTCACCTCGCCTAAACTCTCCTCGAGACTCATGCTAGCTCTCAACATTTCTAGCGCAGTTTTCAGTCTCGGCTTGCCTTGATATATCAACTTGTTGTCTCGAATCTGCCCATGATATTAAACTCATTGTCACCTCATAGAAACTGAGTTAGATTGTGTTGAAGTTAAGATATGTTTCCATTATTTCCCACTATACAACCCTACTGGTAGCTCTTAAAGAGACGGACTCTTAACTATATGCAAGATCAAGTTTAAAAAAAAAAAGTCTTAATTAAGCTCGCCATCACCTCTTCTCTCTTGGTAGGGTCCTTGAAGGCGGAATCAATAACATCCTTTGTCGGCACTATCTTCCATTTGGGGATGATCTCTTCGACCCTCGTCAGTATATTCACCACCACCGGGTGGGGCTTCACCTTCTCCGATATCTGCCATTATCAATATGGCTTATAGCTGTCTAATTATCCTACCGATCATGCAGAGTCGACATAGCTAGGTACAGTGTATATATAACATGAATGGATCGATGAATACCTTACACATGGGCGCAACAAGAACGGCACCGTGCCAGAAGGTGGGATCCTTCTTGTGTACTAGTAAAGCCACGGCTCCCCCCATGGACTCCCCATACAAGAACCTTTTGCTGTCCCTGTACTCTTCCTGTGCTGTAATTGAGACGTATATATGGCAGAACAGTGAGATCATGATTCAAAGATGGATGAAGTGGATGGGGCCGGAAGGGTGGATTTGGTTACCGCAAATGGATTTGAAGAAGTTGGTGCAGTCGGTGACAATGTTGTCGAACTTGTGGATGTAGCAGCGGGGGGCGCCCATGGACCGGCCGTGCCCTTCGTAGTCAATCCCAAACACGGCATACCCGTACCTGGCTAGTCTCGTGCCGCATCCTAATTTGAAAAATCAACAATCATCGGGGATGTGCGAAGAGTTCGAGAACTAATTGAAATTCACAGATTGATTAAATCGAATCCAAAAGTAAAATTCAATCTACTGATTAATCTAAAAAATCAAATTAATCAATAATAAAAAAATAAACACAAATTATATAAACCAAACCAAATCGATTAAATAAAAAAAATTGATAAAAAACATATCAAAAAAAAATGATCTCATTTTATAAATATTAAAATAACATCATTTTAAAATTCATTCAGTTTAGTTAATTTAGTTCTTCTAATCAAAAATTAAACTTTTAAGAAAAATTAACCAAACTGATACAAGAAAAAAATTGAACTAAACAGACAAATTCTATCAGTTGTCTTCGATTAATTTGAATACACTGAACATTTACTCTTCCTAATGATATTATAAATTTTAAAGATTTTATAAAATCATAATATAAGGGGGCTTGCGAAAAATGAAATATTAAACCGCTCAAATCAAACTGACCCAATCGGTCAAATTGTCGTTTGATCAATCATAAAATATATATATTTTTTATCAAACTTTATACACGGCTATAAGATTGGTCAAATTTATATTATTTTTTTGTACTTTCACATTTTTTTATGTCATCAGACAAATTTTTTGTTGTTTCAATTACATCTCTAAATTTATATTTTCAAGTCAATTTAATTCCTATACTTTGACTTTTTTTTCTTATGATATCTCAATTACATCTATGTATTTACGAGTCAATTTAATTCGCTTATACTTTGACATGTAAAAAAAAATAAAATGAGATGAGTCAATTGATCTCTTTTTTTACATGACAACAAAGTATAAGACTTAAATTGACTCGAAAATGTATATTGATGAGTGTAATAAGAATAATAAAAAAATTAAAATTATTACATTAAAAAAAAGTATAAGAATTAAATTCAGATATAAGAATATATTTGAATCCTCACATCAAAAAAACATAAAAATACAAAAAAACAATTAATTTGACCAATAAGATTTTTATAATAAGATTTCCATTATGAATATAGAGAAAGATTCCAACCCAAAAGGTTGTGAAAGACAGTCTCTCACAAGAAGCAAGAAAGAAAAATGGATAAAGAAAGGGAGAGAGGATGACAGCTTTGGTTGTTAATCTTGGAAGAGGACAAAGGGGACTGGATATGGGCGCACTGCAGCCACTTTCTTCCATCATTTTTTTAACTTATTTTCTTTAAGATAATGCTATCTTAGAATCCATTCCTTGGTTACATGAAAATTACTACACACTATTGGCCTCAGGCCTTTCAAGGAGCCAGGGAATTTCAGATGTGTGGAACTGGAAATTTTAATTTACATGAATGGAACTAACAGTTGGATTGAATATTTGAACGGTCAAGTTGAACAAGTAAATGGATAGAAAGGAAGAGATTCAGAGATCGGATTGCTGCTAAAACAGGGGGAGAACCGTATGAGATAGAGGAATCCATTATATATTACCTCTCATGAAATCACCGCATTCCATGCCGTAACCTGCAAGACGGTTAACGATTGTTTTGGTAAGAACAAGCATAAAACACAGAGAGA
Organism: Diospyros kaki; assembly: GCA_036245055.1. Classification (NCBI taxonomy): domain Eukaryota; kingdom Viridiplantae; phylum Streptophyta; class Magnoliopsida; order Ericales; family Ebenaceae; genus Diospyros; species Diospyros kaki. Next base: position 1,365,263 of record BSEG01000002.1, on the reverse strand, counting down.
GAGAGAGAGAGAGACCATGGCAAAGGAAAACAAGAGCCTTCGGAGAAGAGAAAGGAAGACATCTGCAAGTAAAGAGCTGAACACCTCTGGAATTCCTTATGTATGCCTGCAGAAGTTAAGCCGCCATTCAACACAAATCACTCGACGCCATTCAGTAGCATGAAGAAGAAATGAAGAAGAAGAAGAAGCAGAACCTCGTGATATTGGACTTCCATGACGAGTCTTAGATCTGTCTGAGTGGAGAAGAAGGCGGAGCGGATAAATCGGCGGCAAGAGAAGAAGGAAACGTTGCGGAGGCAGAGGCTTTGTTTGTTCCTAATAATAGGCTTTTTACAGAGGAAGGGACAGGTTTGTGATTGGATCTGGTTTTCCGGTTCCTTCCGTTGACACTCAATGTCTTAGAGGTTACGCATAAATCAGCTTTCTTTCTTTCGGAATACGGCTGCACGGTCTTTTATATTTTTAAAATAAAGGTTTTAACTATTACGTAATATAAGAAATTAAATTTAAAATCTGTTAGTATGAATCCTAACTTATCGTAAGTCAATTATTTGATTTGTGCCTGAAAGTAAAACCAACTTTCTTACATAGATTATGCAAAGAGAGAAAGAGTGGAGTGATTATAAAACTGAGTGAGTTGAATTAACAAAATAAAAAAAAAGGAATATAAAGTCGCAACTTTATGACTAGTCCGATTTATCTAATAAATAATGTTTCCCTTAAATCAAAATAATCGATCAAAATTATTAATTTAGTTCCATTTAGCATGTAAGTCGATTCGATATGGTTTTTAAATTTAATAATTTGAGTTATTTTTATTTAATTCAGTCTTTATATTAAAAAATAAAATAACTAAATTAACTAAAATGATAAAATGATGTTTTTTTATTAAATTTTTTATTTTTTTGATATATTTTGTTTTTCTATCTTTCTCAATTTATTTGATTTGAGTATTTATTCAATCAATTCAATTTAATTTTTGATGTAAATTTAATTTTTTTAATTTGAGTAACTAAGACGATTTAATAATTGAACTAATTGAATGTTAACCTTTATATATAAGTTTGTAAAGGAATAAGATTTAATTCATATTTAATACACAATTATTTAGTTTAAATTTATTTATAATTGAGCTGAATATCTGGATTATATAAATTTGAAGTAAATCTATGAAATCTATTTTTTAAAGTTTTCTTTGTATTTTTACATATGAACACACAAACATACATACACAAATATTTTAATAAATATATGTCAAAATAAAATAATTTTAAAAATATGTAATTAAATATTAAAATTTAAAAATATTAAGCAAAAAATTAGCCATTTATTTTTATACATATAAATTGAACAATTTTTTATTTAGAATCATAAAAAACACATATTTTAATGTTATGAAATCTTGTCAATAAAATATTCTTTAAAATACCCATTATAATATCTAATTTAAAAGATAAAACTTATCAAAATTCCATCCCATAACATCTAAATAATAACTCCCAGTCGGCAAACACCTCATAAGTGCCGTTTCCCCGTTTTCAAAACGTTTCTTATTTTCGTTTCGGACCCTATTTATACCTATTTTTTTAGAAAAATGTTCGTTTTCACATTTCCGTTTTTTATCGGAAACAGTTTCCGTTTCCGTGTAACATAGCCAGCCGGTGCACTTGATTCACATAACAAAATTTAGAACCGTCTTTCTTTTATCTAGTTTTTCTCATCATTGCAAGAGTTAATTTTGGTTCACGTGTGACACCTCCCTTCCGAAATGTATTCGATAGTATTTTGTAAGTTTTGTAAGTTTTAGACTTCTCGATCACTTAACTACGGAGCCATAGCATCTATTCTTAATGTGTGTTAATTTTTTTCGATTACTTGTATTGTGTTCAAGATATGCTCTAGCGTGGCTTGTATATAATGTTATTTTTCTGTTTATATATTTTAAGTTACAGAAAAAAAAATTAAATAATAATTAATTTCTCAGACAAATTTATCAATAAACCGTAACTCATTCTCTTCAAAACTTTGCCTAAAAAAATAACGAGTAAATTGTAACCGTTAAATACGACAAATATTATATTTTTTCACACGTACCTAACTATTAAAACATGAAATGGACTGCAACTATTTTCTATCCAAATAAAATGAAACTGTGGTACTCTCCCCCAGAACGACGTTTACGGTTCTTCCCTCACCATTTGGGTTCGTTCTATGATGTAACGTTTACCTTGGGAACCCTAGCCGGCCTCTCCCAAATACAACATTATCCAGGAGAGATTCAATCTGATCTGTGGTCATCAACGGCGGCAAAAACGGCGGATGCAAGACCGGCCAGAGCAGCAACCTGTTTCCAGTTTGGGGAGCCAGCAACAGCAGCAGCACCTGCCACAGCACCCGCCGTCAGAGCATTCAACTGCATCAACAAAAAACACATTGTCATCTTCATCTCAATATATAGGCAATATAAATCCATGTATCTGTATTACAATAATCCCAAAATTGCTTGCCATATACGAGGTAGGCTCAATTTTGGAGCCACTGCGTGTGAAAGTAGTTCCACCAATTTTGTGGTAATTAAGCATTTCTGACTAAGGGTCACAGATAAAAGATGTCATGGTGGTCTGCCCAAAAGTTGTATCCTCTTTATCATTTTTTGGCTGTATGTACAATCAGGATGGAAAATTCTTTTTTCAGCCCTCCATATCCATGAGACAACAGTAAGATAACGGACGAATCTTTTTTGCTTTTCTTTTTTCTTTTTACTCGGATATATGGTGAATCAAAAGAAGCTGATATGCAAAACATTTCACAAGGTCTGGGTTTGTGAGAAGATACTACTAACTAGCAGCAGTAGGGTTTCTCAGCAACATTTCACAGGCCAAATACAACATACATCTGAGTTATTGTCCTTTCATGCAGTATCTTTTCATAATGCTTCCAAGAATCAAAAGGCATATCAAGTTTACATTTCATAAGACTGCAAATGTTTGAATTTGATTTCTCAACTCAATAACTACTTCTAAATATTTACTTGATAATGCATTCTGGAAATAAATTCTACGTGCTTGCAAGTTCACTAAAAACAAATGAAGAACCATGGACAACTCTTGCCTAGTCTGGAAATAGGTAATCTTTGTCAGCAAACAACTCTTTTAGATGCCTGCTATTCCATGGATACTCAAGGGCTTGTGTCCTCTTTGCCACCTTCTTTTCTCATCTAGAATCTACAGCGATGTTTTGCAACTGCTAAATCTCACTTATATCCAACCTCTCATATTTCTCCATCAGATGCATCATTCGTACTAAAATTATATTGGTGACACATGTAAAAGCAAAGCAAATTCAGGAGGAGATATTATACTGCATGCCTCCCAGTACCAGGCGTCACCTTTTCAACATCCACAATCACCCCCATAAAGTCTCCCCATGGAAGGGCCACGATAGCATTTAATCTACCAAGGTGGCTCCATAGACAATATCCATTATATATCCACGCCCAATGGTTAAAATGATGAATTCTTGTTCTCTGGTCAATTTTCAACTACATTGTTCATTCCCGTGCTGATGTTTTCTGATAAGCACTCCTTTAGGACTACAAATTTATCTACAATAAATGCCACTAAAACTGACTGACTGTTCAAAATAGGCACTCTGAAAAAAAAAAAACAAAAACAAATGGGAAATCCTTCATGTGATTCATATTCAGTTTCCCTAGTCCCTATGATCAGCCATCCACATTCTTTTCCAATCAGAAATCCCCTTCTCTCATGGAAGAGTGTTACAACAGTCTGTTGCAGATAAGCCCAGGTATCTGATGGAACTCAAGGTGTGCTACCCTTAAGCATATAATAAATGTTAATAGGCAATTTCACTAAGAAAGGAAAGAGCAGCACTAACCCAATCATTTCGATCCCGATATCTCTGAATTCCACAACGCGTATAAGAAAACACCCCAGCAAAAAGTCCTAAAGGAATAAGAATACTTGATATTTGTACTCTAGGATTGAATCAAGGGTCATTATATAAAGAAAATACTGTGACAATTATTAAATAGGTGAAAAGAAACATTAAAAGAATTATGGACTACAATATACACGGAAAATAAGAAGCATGAAGTTGAGTCAAGAGCAAACAACAAGAAATATTAGGTAGTGATTGACAAAAAGTGCAAGATTTCAGAATGCTTGCTAGATGTTTAAAACTTGAGGACGATTTGATAGTATATAATGCAATTGTGTTCAGAATAAATGAATATGATAACATAGTTACAAATTAATAAGATAATTGGCACATGTTTGTATCAATAATCAACTTGGAACATCAGACGCAAACATTAACTATATTATAAAAGAAAAAGAAGTGGAAAAAAGATGCAGATCACCTTCCTCTAATGCTATACCATAATACTAGCAAATTTCAATAAAGTACAAATTAGAATTTCCAAGTGTGTGTGCGTGCAATAAATGATATATTTCCAAATATCACAAGAACACAACAGTGTGAACTAACTAAAGCAATGCATAATTGTTTTCTCCATCATTGGAATGTTGACATTCTGCCAATGCGCCATTGCGAAGCCCTCTTAGAAGTTTTCACTCCTAATGTATGGCTAATGAAGCACCTTTTCTTGTTGTTTTTGTTGTTTCTCTTTGTTTCCATTAATAACAGCAATTGCAAGAGTTTCAATAGCTATCGTTGACCTGCTATCTTTGTCTGGATAGACTGATAGGAACAGAAGCTTTAAAATCATTGTCATAAGAGTACTCTATGGATTTTGGACAACATGATGTCTTAGCATCACTACATAACAAATTAGAAGCTAAACAAACATACACAGCCAGAAATGCCTTAATTTGCTCCCAAAAGTAAAAATCAAGTTTAAAATCAAGTTTAACTCCGCCTGGGGATGTTATCCACTGCCGGTCCCAAACCCGAATAAAGGAGGAGGGTTGTGTTAAGTAGTCAACAGCCAACGTAAAACTCAGTCGGATCCAAAACATGAACTCTAGACAAATTATGAAAAAACGTTTGGGCGTGAGCGTAACCCTTCATAGCGATGCACTACACTGCCCGCGTGTAGTGTCAAATGAGCTAGGGCAGCTGCATCGGCGCCCGGGTGTAGTGACAAATGAGCAAGGGTTCCCGCATTTGCTTGGACGGATGTGGGTAAAGAAGTTAGTCCAAAATCAAAATCAAAATCAAAATCAAAATCAAAATCAAAACCAAAACCAAAAACAAAATCAAAATAAAAAACAGAATCAAATTCAAAGTCAAAGCCAAAAACAAAATCATAGATTAAGGATTGGGTCATGGAACATAGGAACATTAACAGGCAAAGCTATGGAAGTGGTAGATGTGATGATTAGGAGAAAGATTAATATTATGTGCCTTCAAGAGACGAGATGGATAGGGAAAAAAACAAAAACTTTGTCAAAAAATGGATATAAAATATGGTACAAAGGAAATGATCGAGCAAAAAATGGAGTGGGGATCATTATGGATAAAAGTTTAGTAGATGAGGTAGTGGATGTAAAGAGAATAGGGGATAGGATTATTATGGTGAAAGTTATTCTAGGAAAAATGACTATAAATATCTTTAGTACATATGCACCACAAGCGGGGTTAGGTGAGGAGATAAAAGCAAAATTCTGGGAGGATCTAGAGGGACTCATACAAATGATACCAAGAGGAGAGAAAGTGATTATAGGAGGGGATTTAAATGGTCACGTGGGTAGAGACGGAAACGGTTATAGAGAGGTACATGGAGGGTATGGAGTCGGAGAAATTAATAATGAGGGTAAGTCTATTCTAGATTTTGCAATGGCATATGGGCTCATCATAATCAATACTAGGTTTAAAAAACGAGACGAACACTTAATCACATATAAAAATGTCACATCAAGCACCCAAATAGATTACTTTCTCATGAGACAAGAGGATCGGGTATGTTGTAAGGATTGTAAGGTGATACCGGGAGAGTGTTTGACTACTCAACATAGACTTCTAGTACTTGACGTCCAAGTAAGAAATTGGAAGAGAAAAAATCACATAAAACAAAATTCAAGAATCAGTTGGTGGGATTTAAAAGGGGAGAAACAACTAATCTTCAAAGAAAAATTAAGGGGTAGAAGAGAATGGAATGGAGAATGACAGACAAACCAAATGTGGAGAGAAATGGCTAATGCCCTGAGAAACACAGCAAAGGTAGTGCTTGGAGAGACAAATGGTAGAACCCCTAACCTTAAGGAGTCTTGGTGGTGGAATGAAGAAGTACAATTGAAAATTAAAAATAAGAAAAGTTGCTATAAGGCGGTATATCAGTGCAACAATGAAGAAAATCAAAAAAATTATAAAGAATCAAAAAAGGCAGCAAAAAAAACTGTTAGTGAAGCAAGGTCAAAAGCATACGAGAATCTATATAAACGACTTGATACAAAAGATGGAGAAAGGGATATATATAAATTAGCTAAAGCAAGAGAAAGAAAAACAAGGGATTTAAATCAAGTGAAATGCATAAAAGATGAAAATCAAAATGTATTAGTGAATGAGGGAGCGATTAAGGAGAGATGGAAGGAGTATTTCACAAAATTATTCAATGATAATGGAGACACAAGAGTTAGGTTGGGACATCTTAGTAACTCCGAAGGGAACGTGAGCTATACATTTTATCGACGCATAAGTCCAAATGAAATAAGGCAAGCATTAAAAAAGATGAAAAATCATAAGACGGTGGGATCGGATAATATGCCAATAGAAGCATGGAAATGCATGGGAGAAGAAGGCATCTCCTGGCTAACGAAATTATTTAACGCGATTCTTAAATAAAAAAATATGCCAGATGAGTGAAGGATGAGTACTTTGGTCCCTATATATAAGAACAAATGAGATGTTCAAAACTGTGAAAATTACAGAAGAATTAAGTTAATGAGTCATACCATGAAACTCTGGGAGAGAGTAATAGAGCAGAGGCTCAGAAAAGAAACAGAGGTCTCAGAAAATCAGTTTGGTTTCATGCTTGGTAGGTCAACAATGGAAGCTATATACCTACTGAGGCGCCTAATGGAAAGGGACAAGGGTCAGAACTTGCAGAGGGGATACTGAACCGTTTAAAATTACAATAGGATTGCATCAAGGTTCTGCACTAAATCCATACTTATTTGCTTTAATAATGGATGAACTCACTAAAGATATTCAGACAGAGGTGCCATGGTGTATGCTATTTGCAGACGACATAGTGTTAGTGGATGAAACGAAAGAAGGAGTGAACGCTAAGCTTGAGTTATGGAAAAACAATTTAGAATCTAAGGGATTTAAATTAAACAGAAATAAAACAGAATATATGGAATGTAAATTTAGTAAGAATGCAAGAGTGGAGGATGTTATAATAAAATTGGAAGATCAAATCTTACAAAGAAAAGACCATTTTCGATATTTGGGATCAGTGATTCAAAAAGACGGAGAAATTCACGAGGATGTCACACATAGAATTAAGGCAGGTTGGCTAAAATGGAGAAATGTATCAGGAGTGTTATGTGATAATAAAATCCCATTAAAATTGAAAGGAAAATTCTATAGGACAGCTATAAGACCAGTTTTGTTGTACGGCTTAGAATGTTGGGCAGTCAAATACCAACATGAACAAAAGACGAGCGTAGCGGAGATGAGGATGTTAGGATGGATGTGCGGCCATACAAGAAAAGATAAAATTAGAAATGAAGTTATTTGTAATAAGATAGGAGTAGTGCCAATAGAGGAGAAGATAAGAGAGACTAGACTAAGATGGTTTGGTCATGTGAGAAGGAGACCAAGAGACGCTCCTGTGAGGAGAGTTGATGAAATGAAACAATTAATCAAAAAAAGAGGTAGAGGCAGACCTAAGAAGACTTTGAGGGAGACATTAAAGTTTGATATGAAGTGTATGGACCTCAATGAGGATATGACAAAAGACAGATATACATGGAAGTCTAGAATTCATGTAGCCAACCCCATATAGTGGGATAAAGGCTGGATATGTTGTTGTTAATTCACAAACAGCTTAGGCATTGGCCACGTAATTACATTGAAAGCAAGACAAGCATGGAAGATGTGGAAACAGATGGATGGATGAAGATTATTTACGCTCTCATGCTTGTGAAAGCTGTTAAAAACCGAAATGCGGGAAGCAATCATACAGATTGTTTCAATGGAACAAGCAGCAAATTCATGAGATAAAGCTTATGCAGGTAATGAAAATTCAAAAAATGGCTAGAGAAATATTGCTTGCATATGATGATGAATTTCAAAATTGTAAAAATCAGTAAGAACGCAGCTCAATTACCGAATTGGAAACCGTGTCTACCAGCTGACTTTGCCTGCAAAACACGAAAATCATCCAACAAGCAATAGAGAAAGAAAGAAAATTACTCATAGCACAACGAGGACCACCGATTTATAGCTGCGAAAAATAGAAGAAAATAAAAACTTGCCACGAAAGAAGCACGAGGAACACCAGTGAGGCCTGCATTTGAAATGAAGCAGATAAAAGAGATTACATCAAAATCTTCGACTGGAACTTCAAAGACGGTGCAGTTAGAGCTGAGTGATTTGGTTTACCTAGCTTACCAGCACCGTATGGCCCGAAGCAGAGCCCCCAAATTAAACCGGCCTGAGATAGCGAAGTCAGTTTTGTTGAATTAGGTGGATTACTTGATTAGAGAGAGGGAGTAACGGGAAGCTCGTTGGCATTACCGTTCCGATGCGGAGAATGGAATCGACGGCGAGAGAAGAGCAGGGCGCTTCTTCGCCGCCGATCGCACCCTCCTTTTTTCTTCCTTCACGATTCATCTTCTTCTTAGCAGTGTGAGTAAACGAGGCGGCGGCTTGGCTAGGTTTTTTCTCGAAACGGCTTTAATATGTCTTTAGTTTGAACGAGTTTAAGTTCGACCAATTACTTGTATATGATGTAATTTAAGTTGGTAGTTATATAAAATTATGTATTTAATATTTTTTTTATAAAATATGAAAAATTGTATAATGACGAGAGACATCCCTATTGGTATAAATAATTTTTTTAAAAATAATTGCAATAAAAAATATAATAAATTATATTTTATAAATATATGGACTCCAAGTAAAAAGCGAAAACAGAGATAAAGGTTTTAAATATTATGGTATTTTAATTATTTAATAAGATTGCAATTGTATTGAGTCAAGTCTAGTTTCGTAGGGCTTAAGCTCTACTTGAGTTTGAGCGTTTGTTGGCCAATGATTAGAAGTAACGATAGACAAATATAAGGGGCATGTTACAACAAACGATGACAATTACCGAAAATGAATATGGCACGCAATATGTGATGATAAAGCAACAAAATGCGACGTGCAATGGCAATAGTTAGCAGTATTTCAACCTTAAATAGAAACTTGCAGCGATGTATAGGATGAGAGTCAATTGACTGGAAAATAAATAAATGATTGTTAAATCAGAGGAATATAATGTGAGCCGATGAATAAGAACTATCATTTAGAAAAATAAATGAGACATGGGTTGTAAAAGAATATGATATGCAAATGAGATGAAATATGAAAACATCCAAATATGATTGCTAGGGTTAGATTCGAATAGGTAAAAATGATAAGAATGATAGAAGAACAACTGTTATTATTATATTATTATAATAGTTAAACAAATTATAACTTTATATTAAATAATCTTTATATATATAAAAGTAGGATAGTCATTGCTAATAGTTGACTTCTATAATTTTTTGCCTAAACTATGTTAATTTTTTTTTTCCAAATTATTACTATGCCTACATTCAATTTATTGAATACAACAGATTTAAATACACCAAAAAAATGAATTATTCAATTTATTTAATACAACAGTTTCAATGCATCAAAAAATAAACTATTCAATTTATTGAATACAATAGATAAATATTTAGGAATTAAAAAATAAAAAAATATATCTTAGACACATTAAACAAGAGATAAATATGATTAATGATAATTTCAATGTTAATTTTTCAAGCAGATAAATATTACCGAATGTACAACTATCAATTAAAACTAGGAAGACAAACATTTAATAAATTAACTATGCTAATTTATTTAATTTTTTTCAAACTATTACTCTGCCTACATTCAATTCATTGAATACAACAGATTTCAATGTATCAAAAAATGAATTATTCAATAATAATTTATTCAATTTATTGAATAGAACAAGTTTCAATGCACAAAACATGAATTATTAAATTTATTGAATACAACAGTTTCAATGCATCAAAAAATAAATTATTCAATTTACTGAATACAATAGATAAATATTTAGAAATAAAAAAATAAAAAATATATTTTAACAAATTAAACAGCATATAAATATGGTTAATGATGGTTTCAACATTAATTATTCAAGTAGATAAATATTACCGAATGTGCCTACATTCAATTTATTGAATACAACAGGTTCCAATGCACAAAAAAATGAATTATTTAATTTATTGAATACAACAATTCCAATGCATAAAAAATAAATTATTCAATTTATTGAATACAACAAATAAATATTTAGGAATTAAAAAATAAAAAATACATCTTACACACATTAAATAGCAAATAAATATGGTTAATGATGGCTTCAACGTTAATTCTTCAAACATATAAATATTATTGAATGTACAACTATCAATTTAAGTTATGAAGGCAGAGATTTAATAAGTTGACTATGTTAATTTTTTTCTTCTCAAGTTATTACTCTACCTACATTCAATTTATTGAACACAGTAAGTTTCAGTGTACCAAAAAATGAATTATTCAATTTGTGGAATACAACAATTCCAATGCATCAAACAACTTCGACCACAAATGTTGTATACAAAAAAGTCTTTCAAAATTTACTTTAATTATAATAAAATAAAATTGTTGTTTCTTTACTAATTCATGTAATATATTAAATTTATTATAATGTGTATTTTATATTTTGAATTATTATTTTATACGTATTTTTGTTGGATGCACGGGTCAAGAACTAGTATATTTATAAAAGCATATTAGTATTCACGGGTTTTTAATTAAATTTATAAGTTAAACTTAAGTTCAATTATTTTACCTTAACAAATGAATTCGAATAAGATTTTATCTACTCAAATACCGAGTTACTTGTCAATAGCTCAGCTGATTTGTGATTTTATCATTTAGAAATATTTAACTAAGGTTAACTAATAATGTAAAAAAAGATTACAACACAACATTATATTAAATCTCAAGGGTATTTACTATATTTTTTCAAATATCAAAGATAGTTTTTAAAATTATCTTAAACTTCAAGGTTGGGCAAGGGAGGATGATGTGTAGCTTCTAAATTTTCGGGTTTGAAAGAGTAATAAAGGATACTTAGAGGATTAAAGTCGAAAACGGGAAGGGCAGATTAAATTCAGCGTGTGGTCGTTATGCCAGCCGCCATTCTGAAGTTTGCATCCGAGAGCTAGACAGAGGCATAGAGCCAAGCCGACGATGTAAATCCCAAGCTGGACGGCCGTCGAAGCGAAGGTTCTTACGGTAGTATTCCCATTCAATGGCATCTTTATCGGCATTTGTACCCGCTTCGACCACTGCTATCGTGCGATTGCCAGGACTCTGCGCCTTCGAGAAAAGGAGCAATAGCAGCGTCAAAGCCAAAATCAACGATGATGAATACGACTCATTATTCCAAGCCGCCATCAACCACGCTTCTATTCGCTTTCAGGAGACCCAACGTCCAGGCAAATCGATCTCTCTCGCTTCCTTGTATGGGTTGTGAATTTTAAATTTTTGGTTCACACATTTTCTCGAACAGATGTGCTGCAAAGACAAATAATAATCATTAGTACCCGCCTTGAATTATAAATCGCGTGCCCATACAGAGAGTTTCCCCGAACCATATGCCCAAAAGGTTAATTGTGGAGGGCATTCTAGTAAGCGGGCATTGTAGTTCAAAGACTAAATTCAATTGGGCTGGTTTTGGTTAGGTCATAAATTTGTTTAGATGATCCTAAACTGTCGTATATTGTCCTGATTATCTCGACTCAGCTCTTGTCTATTCATTTTGTCATATTTTCTACTTTATCTTAACCTGACGAATTATTTTTTATTCATATGTATTACTTACCCCCCAAAATTATCTCCTTTGGATTATTGTTCTCACCAATTACACATAAAAGTTTCAATACTCTAATGTGAGGGTTTGGATCTTGGATTTGTGAAGCAAAAGAAAATGAAAAAGTTGAAGCTAAGTTTATTTTGTTTACTGGTTGGGTTAAGAAATGAGAAGAAAATATATAGACATTTGCCAAAAGCCTCCACTTTTTGGCGGGGCATCCATTGGAATTGATCATATCATTCTACTGTCATTTCTTTTCCCATACAAATTATAGTCTCAAGTTTTGACAGAAGCATAATTTTCCAGTGTTGTTTTCAGTTAGTCACCTCTGCCACCCTTTCCCAAGCACATTTGTGTGTTGATTATTGTCTTACCAGTTGGCACTCATGCATCTTAATTTCTCTACAAGAAGGAGCCTCATCAGCAACCTCAGCAATTCTCTTTCCGCGGGTGTTCTTCACATGCACAACTTCTTTTACTGTTCTCTCCATGATGCTTTCTTTCCTTCTTCCTGTTCTCTTTCCTTTTCCTTTTCCCCTCTTGCACTCTCTTCACATGTTATTAATTTTTAATGCTTGTGATAAAATGAGATACTTAATGAACTATTTTTTCTTTATTAATGCTTCAATTTGCAGATCCCCTTTTTACTGACCAATATGCTGGTTCCTTTGCTCCCCAAAATATTAAAATGAATATTGAGCTTCACACACACCAATACTGCCTTGGGACAAAGTTCATCGATGAAAAGTTGGTTATGACAATGAACAATATGGATGGACCTAAGCAGGTACAATGTAATACACATGGCTGATTATCAATAATGCAGATTGGTTATATGGTTCTCTACTTATATCCTGCAGGTTGTTCTGTTAACAGATGGAATGGATACTCGGCCTTACAGACTTAGTTGGCCTACCTCGACCATAATATTTGATATATCTCCTGAAAGAGTATTCAGAAAAGCAGCTCAAAAGCTTGAAGGTGCATATTACTTGAGCCAAATTTATAGATTTATGAGCTTAGAAGTAAAAATGCAGCTTCATTTACATGGCTTTAATACCTAAAGCAAGGACGATAAAGTTCTATATATGAAGATCTGAAGATTTTTTGTTATACATAAAAATGTAATGAATGAATTACTTATTTGTTTGATACGAAAACCACCTCTTTTCGGAGCAATGGTAAGGCTATGCATAAAAACAACTCTCCCTTGACCCTCAAAAAGCTGGTAGCCTCGTGCACTGGGGACACTCAAAGTTGTCTGTCACCATAATATTTAAAAATAATTCAAAAAGGAGCTGTTTTTGAGTTGTACTTGTGATGTACAGAACTCACAAATATATGTAGTTCTGTGAATTTGGACCAGCCAAGTTAATCATATATGAGTTTATTGTTGTTCTAAAGGAGGGCAGCATGTTCTAACAACATTTTCTTGAGACACTGATAGATATTGGTGCTAAGATTCCAAGAAGCATCTTGTTTCTTCATATTCCACTGGAGACATCCAATATACAACAAGCTTTACAAAGTAAGGGCTTTAGCGGAAATCGACCGAGTATATGGGCCCTCCAGGTAACTAAGGCTTTGTCACTGTTTGCTACATCAATCATAGGTAGCGTCTCGCATTTAGCTACATTAGGGGGTTTGCTCCAAAGATTCAGGGTTATTCTTTTCGTGTTTCAGTTTTGAATTTTGAATTCATTTTCAGTTTTGTATTTTGAGTGTCTGTTTTGAGATTGTTGAAAACACGTTTTTTTTTTGTAGCATTTTATGCGTTTTGAAAATTTTGAGCATGTTTGTGATGAAAACAACCAAAACAATTTTTTTCTGTTTTGAGTTTTCTTTACAAAATTTTTCTTTATTTTTGGAAATGCGTTTTTTAAAATATGAAAGTAAATACGTTTTTACTATTTTGGAAAATTGAAAACAGCCTAAAAACAGTATAGAAAACATGGCCTCATTTTTTTTTCTTCTCTTGCAGGGACTGCCTCTGATGACTTTGGAAAGTTTTGAAGAAATCTTGTTGGTTGTAGGTAATTTAGCCATGAAGGGATGTCTTTTTTTGGGAGAAATGCCTGTCTGGGTGGCAAAAGCTGAGACTGGAGTTGAGGTCAGTTTTATTTTTGAGATTGGGATCTAACTTGAGTGCAAATGCGTATGTTCAATTGGAAGGAATTTTTGAATTATTTTGTAGTCAAGTACAAGACGATGGATTGACAACTTCTTCATGAGCAATGGTTTCCGGGTGAGCTTGATTAGTTACAGTGAAATCGCAAAGAACCTAGGCAGGGAACTAGCACCAGTAGATTACAACATTTTATTTGTTGCAGAACAACTACGACTGTCTGATGATCAGGTGAGAGAGCTCCTCCTAGCTTTAATGTAGTCACTGTTTGTGTTGGTTGCATAATGAGTGAGGAAATCATACCAGCATTGTTCTCTCCTCGTTAATTCTCTGCCTTTCTTTGTTTCTTTTCTGCTAAGTGCTTTGCATAATGTTAATGCATTTGAACAGATGGAAACCTGGAGGAGGGAATTCCAAAGGATAGAAGAAGAAGCTGATGAGGAAGGGTTTGAGGAGCTGTAAAACTAAATTCAGATAGCATCTTTCTTTATTTCTCTTAGGAAAAAACTAACAAATAGAAAATACAAGAAAGAATCTAGTTTTGCTCATTGTGCTTATGTAGTTTTGGTAACAACCCTTTTGTTGAAATATAAAATTTAGGTAAAAATTAAGGCTGCAATTCATTTTTAGTTTTTGATTTTTTAAAATAATGAAAACGCGTTCTCTTTATTGTTTTTTAAAAATGTATTTTAAAAAAAAAAAAAAAAATTGTAAAGAAAACTCAAAACAATAAAAAGTTATTTTAAGTGTTTTCATCCAAAACAAACTCTAAACTCAAAATACATTTATTTATTCATATTTTATTATTGTAATGGAAAAAAATATTACAAAATTTATTAACTTTAAAAATGTATATAGTTTTTTAATAATATATTAACATTAAATATTTATAATTTATTAAATAATCAAATTTATTGAATAAAATATCATTAAAAAAATATTTTAAAAAAACACATTTTCTAATTTTTTGTTTTGAAAAATAATTTTTCAAAATGACAAAAAGAACGTATTTTCAATTTTTTAAAAATAGATTATCAAAACATAAAATTAAAAATGAATTTAAAACTTAAAACTAAAAATTTAAAAGTAAAGAGAACATAGGCTAAGGTTTTGAATAAATTTCCCTTCATTTGTGCCCCTTTTCCTTTGGAAGTACAAATATGAGTTGGTTGGCTAAATAGTATAAATTATCATTGAATTCTGTACTAAAATACAAAAATATCACTAAACTTTAATTTGTAGCTAAAAGGTCATTAAATTTTAATTTAATATATAATTTCATAATTATTATTAATTGTTGTTAAAAGAGACTAATGAGATGTTAGCGTAGTTATGGACGGCTAAACAACACAAATGGTTACTGGACTTTTCACAAAAATATAAAAAGTTACTAAACTTTACATTAAAGTATAACGTTAGCATTTCGTTAGCATCTTTTAATGATAATTAATGGTAGTTATAGAATTATATACTAAATTGAAATTCAACAATCTTTTGACTACAAATTAAAGTTTAATAAACTTTTTATATTTTAGTATAAAGTTTAATAATTATTTATGTTATTTAATCTTAGTTGGTTAGTCTGTGAGTCCCGTGATTATATAACAATAAAGAAGCCTTGTATTTCAAGTGCCCTTCAACAAAGCTGGTTGTAATTTTCCCATTCAAGTGGTGAACCTATGTATGTTCATTGCAGAATGTTAGATCTTCTCTTGGCTTATCTTTTACTAACAAGGATGAGAGTAATATTATTATTAATCTTTCTCCAAAATAATCAGAAACTATCACTCTTTTATCAATCAGTGGACACTGGTCATGGAATATTTCTCAACAATAATTTAATCCCTTGGAGGGCCAACCAACAAGATGTTATTTCTAGATCCAGTACTAAAGTAGAATGTAGGTATATGGCTTTGGCTTTGGCTTTAGCAACAACTGAATTAGATTGGTTTTGTATGCTTTTTAAATAGCTCTATTGGTGGATTCTCTCATATTTATAATCGGTTTCAAGTCTGAAAAATGGAGAGGGTTGAGTTAAATAATTGACAAATAACATAAAATTAGTCAAATCAAATGACATGAATTTTAGACAAATTTATTGCTGAATTAAGTGTGAGGATTGCTTTAGATTTTTCCTTGCTAGTTATCGTTATTTGGGAAGTTATCGTAAGAAAAATGTTATATCTACAAATTAGATGGGTAATTTTTATAAATTGACAATAAATTTATGTATATCTTATCAATTTATAAAAATTATTTATTAAACTTGTTTATAAATATAACAGATTAACAACATCAAGGTGTTTGGATATTAAATGTCAAATTTTAATTTTTACTAATAATTATAATTTACATATATTGGAACTCCATGCCTAGTATGGAATCCTCGACTCACTTTGTATTTCATTCTCACATCTTAGTTTCAATCAAAGGCAACAAAATCATATCTCTTGCTTTGGTGAGTAAATTGGCCTTCAATTCCATTTTGAAATTATCTAAAGTGAGGATGGTTTTTGAGATCGACCACAACGTGCTATTTCTGTGAATGGATCTCAGGAATAGAACCTCAGACTTGGTAATTTTGGACATCGGTAATAGAATTTACAAGATAACGGAGTGGCGGGGCTAGGGTCCCGAGATAGACTCTGATGCTTAAATTAGTAGAGTAAATACAAGTAGTAATAAATGTGTAAGAGTTGGAGAACTCTTTTTTTTTTTTTCATACCTAGTGAGAACTCCTACTTTTTATAGACAATTCAGTTATGGGGATACTCGAGATAAACTCGAGATGGGCGGCACGACTACTGAGGATCCCGGTTAAGTTGGAATGGGTCTCGCGGTCTAGCTTGGATTTTTCGGATTTCGCTCCAAATTGTTGACTTGTCACGTATCAATCTCCCGGATAATCCATGTGGCGGGCGATGCTACTAGCGCGTAGGGGTATTCCTCACAAGTTAAGCGTGCTTGACCTGGAGAAGCCCAAGGATGGGTGATCCTCCTGGGAAGTTCTCGTAGGTCCATCAAAGTAAGTTGTCATGCACCTTCCTATTGCTCGATGCGTGGTGTTACAAAAATATGTGTCAACATTTGGCACTATCTGTGGGAACCCCCTAATAGTCCCTACAACTCCTGATAAGGGAGGGGTCGATAAAGGCCCACCACACCTGCAGAGGAATGGTATGGATGCACCGGGTTTGTCCTACTTTGGTTGCCTAGGGTGACTGAGAGAGGGTCACAAGTGTGATGGGACTCTTGGTCGTCAAAGGACGAGAGATATAAGTTGACCCGTGGCTGTGGGCCCATGACGACACGATGTGTGTAATACTCTAAGAGTCTAGAGAATGGTGGTATACATCGAGAATAAGTAAGGAATGAAACAACACAAGTTATATGCTTTTTAAGTTGAATATAGGCAAGATACTCCAAGTTAAGTATATTTGACCTAGAGAAGTCTAAAGATGGATGACCCCCATGAGAAGTTCTCGTAGACTTATCAAGATAAGTTGTCTTAGACCTTCTTATCACTCGATACAAGATGTTATAAAAATATGTGTTAAGATAAAACTTTGTAGATCTAGAATCACATCGTCGGTACCCCCGGTCCAGTTAGTCTTAAGGTGAACAAGAATTGATTAAATCGAATTAACTGAATCACTTCGATTATTTTTATATTATTATGGTTCTGTTTGGTTATATTTTTTTTGGTTAGTTAGCTTGTTTGATTCAATTAATTTAATAAAATAATTAAACTAACTGGATCGACCGAAATTTACAAGATGCTGTCGTTTTATGTGTATATATAGCCCTAATTCTCAAGCAGAAGCACACCGGGAGACACCCCCGCTTGCGGCTCTGCCTGTTCTTCTCTGCGACTGCAGGTTCTCTTAGAGGCTCGCGGTAGCCGGTGACCGACTCCGACTCCGACTCCGGCGCTCCGCCCCTGAGCCTCTCCTATATCCTCTTGTTATGTCTCTTCGTCCGTTCGTCGTCTTCGAGTAGAGTCGAGCCATTGCCGGTTCGTCCGTTCGTCGGCTTTTGTCTCTTCGTCGTCTTCAAGTCTTCGTCTCTGCCTCTCCTTCGTCCTTCCTCACGCAAAGCAGGCAGCTAGGCACTCCTCTTCTCCTCTCTTTATCTTCGGCGACGCAAGTAGTTCGGTCTATTCGGTTGGTGGGAAACTTTGGTCGGTTCGGTTCGATTAATAAGTGAAGCTTGGTTTGTTTGGTTTTTGAAGTTCTATCCTCTCTCCGCTTTTAGCTTTTTCTATTGAGCGTTGACTGCCGAGGCTTCTTTAGTAATCCTATTATAGCTGTGCTCTCTGATTGGGAGAGATAGGTATGGCCGAGAGGCAATCCTTCGATCAGCAACATCCTCTTGATCCGCAGATGCAGTCTGCGTCTCCACCGCCGGAAGACACGATTGGTTTTGTGATGGCTTTAGAGGCCGCTCTGCTTCCGTGCTTGCCTGCAAGAGAGCTCCAAGCAATTGACCGTTCCCCCCATCCCTCTCATCAGAGTAAGTGACCCCTAAACCCTAGAATTCATGGCTAGCAACAGAAGGGAAACTTATTTATTTCCTGTTTTTCTTTCTCTAAGAATAAACCCTTTTTGCAATTTCTTAAGAATAGATAGCAATAGATAGCGCACTCGAACACGCACAGAATAAGTAAATAAAAGAAAACCAAACAATTAAAGAAGAAATGTTATTTGGAACCAAAAATATCTCATAATCAAGTCATATTTCCTTTCTCCATTCTGCCCCGAGAACAATTATCATTTTCTTTCTAAATCCCCAGCGTGAATAGTGATCGAGCAGCTTAGGGTTTCTAAATCAAAAGATGTTTGTTGTGCCTTCAATCTTAATTTCTTTACTACTGCTGTTGGCCGTCAAAATTGGGCCTTGTCGGGGGAGGGGTCTTCTGGGTCAGATTGTAGGACTGGGTTGAGGATCGTTGTTCTATTTTTTCTTTTCGATAATATGATTAATGCATCAGCTGTGTAAGGAGTAAACCTAGTTAGTGAAACATATCAACAATAGCCCAAAAAGTATATCTAAGTTTTTGATCCGTCAAATAGACATAGTTATTGCTCAATATAGAATGGTTTCTAGTCTGCTGTAGAAACTGTAGTAGCAATGGAATTACTGTTGCCCAGTATGTTACTGCTGTTGTGGAGCAGCTGCACCAAGACGAAGGAGAACTTATTAACTGTTACTCCTGCTCTCCTTGGGAAAAGGAAAGAGGAGCCGGCATTGTGCAAGTCTAACCTTTCATATAGTAAGGGTTAAGGAATGCTGTAGTTGTCAGTGACTTGATAAGATAATAGGTTTGCATGATCTTGATATCCTTTGCAAAGACTACTCCGATATTCAGCATGGAATTGTAAAGTTGAGCCTATCTCCCATAGTGGGATTAACTCTTGATACGATGTTGTGAACTTGTACTGAGTTGAATCTGGAATTTCATGCTTTTCTCTTAACATACATCGCTACCAACTTGAAAACCTACATGCGAATTTTTCTGGAAAAGATGTAGTGGTAGCGGAGGGATTGTGCATGGAGAAGCCCTAATTGGGCAGGCATATAATGTCACTATTAGACAGGTTTTGCGAGAGAGAGGGTGGGTAATTGGGTGTGTTGGGATTTCGGGTTTGTGGGATCTGACCCGATTACATTGCTTCAATTTCTTCATAGTGAAACTATTTCCCTCCCCATGGACATAAACCACACACTGTGATTGGGCCACATAAATCTTGTGTTCATTAATTGTTTTCTTGCTCTATTTTGCATTGTTGATTTTTCACGACATCATATGAAGACATGGCATGGCATGGATATAATTTGCTGCCTAACCTCATGAAGTAAATATGTTTTATTTGTTGCCAGTTGACGTTGAAAGACATGCCAGAGACTTCATGGAGGCTGCCAAAAAGCTTCAACTCTATTTCATTGGCCTGCAACGCGAAGAGCAACCTACCAGAGTAGAAACCCTGCAAAAAGTAATGCAGTTTTATGTTTGACTTAATAGTTGTTAACTCTCCTAATCCAAATATTTCTTCCTGCCCTTCTGTTGGGAACCTTTCAAACTGCTTTCTCTGGAACTGAATATTAATTACGTTCTGGACAGGAGATTGCCCTGATGGAAGAAGAGTTGAAGATCAAGTCGGAGCTTATAAAGAAGCAAGAAAGACTGATCCAGGGGTGGAGAAAGGAGATGAAGGATCAGCTAGACAAGCACAAGACAGAGTTAGAGAGGGTATGATTGTGCTTCTTCCATGCCAATTTAACGCATCATGTCATTTCAAAGTTGTCTTGCTGGACATGGGTGAGGTCATTCCATTAGCAGAGGCATTTGGGATCTTTTCTGAATTAGGAGGAAGTTTGGGGAATTCAATTCAATGGGTACATAAATCCCCCTATGTGTTAGAAATTTTCATTTGTTGGAGTTAATTAAAATTTAACATCTAAGCCCAATCAAAATTTGACACATCATCTGTGTTTGTAAATCTACTGAGTTAGTTTCCTAATCAGACTGATCCAAGGGTGGAGAAAGGAGATGAAGGATCAGACTGATTCAAACTTTAAATGTACATTAATATATAGTACTATTATTTGACAAAAGATTATACTTTCTTACATGTCATTGTGAATCTTCAAGAGTTGTCGAAGAACTCACTAATGTTACCTAACTTATAATCATTCCTATGAGTCAAGTGAGATTTTAATATGTATAATCCATCTAATCTATTCTATTCTATTATATAAATATGTGTAGTTTTTCATCTTTTGAATCTTATTAAAGTTTGATATTTTCAATAATATCCTTTTATATAATTTAATTTCTATCTAAAACAATGTGCCTTATTTGGGCTATGTTTTTATTTATTTGTTTTTTTGCATTGAAAATTTGGGAGATCTTCTATCAATGCACACTCTTTGATTGGGATCATTTTACTCTCTCAAAAACTTATTGGCTTGTCACTCTTTCAATTTGAGGGGTAGAAAAAGTGAGTTATGGGCTAAAATTTGAAGTTTGTCTCGTAGATTAACGATAACTACATTGAGATAAATTTGATTTCATAATTTTACGATAATTCAAGCTTTTGAATGTGTAATAAATTATCTATGCTATCTTGAGCAATTTATGCTTTTAAAAATTTAATTAATAAAAAAATAATTATCACGTTTAAATGTGTTAAATACACAAGACGGTGGCTTTTTTTTTCCTTCTTGCAAAGAGAGATTGTGTAATAAGAGGATGCAATGATAAATAATAGGATGTTCATAATAGGAATATTGACAATGCCATTTGTACACAAATTTTTGATACTTATAGAATTATAAATATTTTTAAAAAATAACAATATTTTTTGAATAAATTATTAATTATTTTTTAAAAATTATAAACATCTTTTACACATAACAAAAATGTTTATAATTTTTAAAAATCATTTAATAATTTACGAAGTCCTCTAATGAATACTTATAATTTTATGAGTGTAAAAAATTAGTGTACAAAAAACATTATTATAATAATATTTTATTTTGGCATATGAAAACTCAATTGTGACATATGTACATTAATATATTATATTTTATGTTAAATTAATAGATAAGTGTTACCAAAAGTGTTATAAAGCATCTTATTAACATTTCTATATTCTATTTATTGCTATACAAATGTCTTATTTTGTTTAATATACTAAAAATATTACAATGAGTTTGACAAACACTCTTTGTAAATTAATAAAATTTATAATAATTCTTCTATGAGTTTATATAATTAAGGATGTATAAATAATTAAATCGATTATCTTACCGATTAAAATCCACCAATCGATTAAATCAAACATAAGAGTAAAATCAAATGAATCGATTGATTAATCTAAAAAATCAAATCAAACAATAATTGAAAAAATTGAATCTAAATTATATAAATCAAACTAAATCAGTAAACACAACAAAATTAAAATAATTGATAGAAAATATATAAAATAAAAAAATAATATTTTATAAATATAAAAATAATATCATTTAAAACATCGATTGATTTAATTATTCTAATAAAAATAAATAAAAAATTAAAAAAATAAACCGAATCAAAATCGAAAAAACTGAACGGAAGTGAAAAGTTTAGTCAGTTGGGGTAAATTAAATTTTTGCTTTTCTCTAATAATAATAAATAGATTAATTATTAATTTTAGGTAAAATTATTATTAATTTTAATTTATGATTATTATAATTAAAGTAAAAGTGGAAAATGGGTCGGGTGAGTCCATGAGGCCACGCAGTCCTCCTCTCGCGATCAAGTCCTGCAACTCGCCCACTGCTGCAATCGCTGTCACTCGTTGCAGCTATCTCCCTCACTCACGGAGCAAGGTTAACATCTCTCTTTCCTAAAGCAGAAAACAATTTTGACAAATGTTTAGGCTTTTCTTTTAGCAACTAATTTCATTTAAGGTTTTGATATTGCTTCTGTTTTGTTCTTGCTATTTTAAGTGTTTCTTTGTTCTTTTGGTGGATTTGGATCGATAGATTTCCTGGGTGTGTGATTTGGCTCAGTGAAACATCAAACGAATAATTTACATAGCCATTTTTTTTTTCTTTTGATGAATGGTTCCTCTGTTTTCCCCCTTTCTATTCTGTTGGGTTTGTGGCTGTGTTTTCGGTTCAATGTTCACGATGAGGATGATACGCTGATTATACGATGGCCGACCCCACATAGTGGGATAAAGAGTTGGTATGTTGTTGTAGCTTTGAGACATTCCCATTTTTCCTTCTAAAACTCTCCTGTTGGGATTAATTAGAAGACACATAATATGTAAGGCCAAGTAAGTTTTCTTTGGATTTTAAGGTACAATCTCTCCTGCTGTTTGGATTTTAAAATTTGGTTAATTCTGCTAAAATAGTTAGTTGAATTTTCCTAAATTTTGTTTAAGTTTGGTTTTCCAATAACATAATTTGGTTAATTCGGTTCAGTCATCAACCTCCGCCAATCCTGACTGAATTAACCGAATGCTCACCCCTAAATTTTATCTAATGCACATTGAAACACAGATATATAGCCATTCCTCCTATGGTGACTTTCGATCATATTCAAAACGTGAACGATATTGCTCTCAAGCCTCAGTTGCTGCGCTCACTCATAAGTGAACACTTGCCGGACAAGAACCATCCACTCAAAGGCCTTCCAAAGCTATCCTATGTTGTGTTTATGGTCAAGACTCACCGACTGCTATTGGAATCTCTTGCTGCAAAAGAAAATTTGCCGCAGGTGATTGAGAACTGGAAAGCTGCCATAGATTCATGGATCAATCACTTACTGATGCTCACATCCAGCAAAATGGTAAATTTCTGTTCGATCTATATGCCGCAAAGCAATATTGATAAATGTGTACATAGATGCATGCATAAAATGCAATTCTCCATGTATTGTTTATGCCTGTCCTCAACAGTATTACAATTTGGGTCAATTTCAACATTACCATTAAAAATAATTTCCTTGTATGTCTGTCTAGCCGAACCTTTATGCATGTGCCTGAGCATGCATGAAGCCATGAACGTTGCATAAGGTTTTGGTTCAAGTATGAACTATGAATTAGCTGTAAATTTACTTGATCACATATGATTTAGCCAGATAAATGCTGGATTGGAATATGCTTGCTTGGAGTAACTTGTCAAGAATGCAGTTCTGAACGTTTCCTGGCATCATACTCCATTTGGCTCCACAAGCTCCTATTGATTATTCAGGTATTTCAACTAATTTAATGAGTGTAGTTTATGGAATTATAATGTGTATTGATTTGCTTTATAGAAGAGGACTATAAATTTTCACTTTTTTTGTTTGTATTCAATAATAATGGTTTTCTTTTTTTTTTTTTTTAACTGATATTCACTAATGGTTATCTTCCCCCCCCCCCCCCCCGGTCCCACCTTTTTTAGATATATGTAGAATTTGTATGTATGATTGTTGCATTATGTGCATTATGCCTTGTCTTCTCATTGTTTGACCCATATGAGAAAGTTCATCATGATGTCATTTCTTTCAGTTTCCTACAGCCTCCTTTAAGAAAATGATAAACTGAGTTTGTGTGATCAATCATAAAATATTACCATAGACATCACCATGTAATTCAAGGTAACTTGGATAGTTGCAAAATGTGTTGTTGAGATCTAATACAAAAGTTAGAAGTAGTCTTGGAATCCTTCCATCACGAAGTGCAAGGATCAAGATGCAGGTGTGCACCTCATGGAAGCGAGACACGTATTTATTCAAAATGTGTTTAAGATACTTATACACCATTATTTCAATATTTACCTATAAATAGGTAAGTGCAAACTCATAAAATCATGACTGACGAATAACTTGTTGGTGCATGCGGAAGTATAGTGATTTTAAAAATAAAACTTTTGAGAGAACCACAAATGTTAGATAATATTGCAAAGCTACAGCTTCTTTTTTTTTTACTAAATTTGATATGGCTTCTCATTTCTTTTCTCTTTAAATAGAGCCAAACAACTATAAAGTCTAATCAAGGCATTTACAGCAGCTTTGGAATATAAAAAGATTCCTAGAGAATTAATGTTATAAATGCTATATTGGAAAACAAAAAGACTCTACTATAAAGCCTTTCTTAATACTTTAAATGTTGTGTATTTAAATGCTTCTAGAAACCACTTTAGATGCTCCTTGATATACTGAAAATCATAAATTATCTCACAATTCCCTTCTTAATTTGTGATTTTCAATTGAGCTTTGAACTTCTTGAACTTTTCTGAACTGATTGCCTTGGTGAGCATGTTTGTTGGTTGCTCATTTGTACTCACAAACTTCAGTTGAATTTCACTCTTCTGTACTAAATCTCGAATGTAGTGATGTTTGAGTTCAATATGCTTAGTCCTGGAGTGAAAAACAAGATTTTTTGTCATAGCAATAGCAAATATATTATCACAACAAATTACTGTAGGCATCTCTTGCTTCTGGCCTAGGTTAGCAAGCAACTTTCTCAACCAAACGACTTCACAAGCTGCTTTCGTAGCTGCAGTATACTCGGCCTCTGCTGATGATAATGCAACAGTTTGTTGCTTCCTTGAACTCCACAAAATAATGTTACTTCCCAAGAGAAACACAAAACCCGAACTGCTCTTCCTATCTTCCAAGGATCCTGCCCAGTCATTGTTAGTGAATTCATTTAAAAAATACTCTGATTATTTATTATACCTGAGTCCAAGTTTCCTGATTCCATTAAGATATCTCAGCACCCTTTTTGCTGCAGAATAATGCAATGTGCTCGAGCTACTCATGAATTGGGATAGCATACTTACGGGCTGCATAATATCTGGCCTAGTGTGGGTCAAATATAACAAGGAACCAATCAGACTTCTATACAGCCCTTCATCTACCTTCTTGGAACCTTCAGCTTCTCATTCAATGCCATAGGAGTGGATACAGATTTCGAATTCAGCATCTGAAACTTTCTCAGAATATCAAGGGTGTATTTTTCTTGGGAAATCAAAATTTCCCCTTTCCTTGCTTCGCCTGTATGCCAAGAAAATACTTCATAACACCCAAGTCAGTCATTTCGAATTCATGCATCATTGACTACTTAAAATCAACAAGTAACTTCAGGTTATTTCCCATGTAGATCAGATCATCTACATATAAACATATCACCATAAAATTCTGTCCACTCCATTTCACATAAAGTGATGGCTTATTTGGACTTCTATGGAAACCACTTTACTGAAAATAGGAATCTATCCTGCTGTTCCAAGCTCTAGGAGCTTGTTTAAGGCCATATAAAGCCTTCCTCAGCCTGTAAACTTTTTCTTCTTTACCCTTCAGCTCATAGCCTGGAGGCTGCCCCACATAGACTTCCTCTTCAAGCTCTCCATTAAGGAAAGCTGACTTTACATCCAGCTGATAAACCTGTAACTCTATTTGGGCTGCTATGGCCAGTACCATTCTGATAGTTTCAATGCGTGCCACTGGTGCAAAAGTTTCATTAAAATCCACACTGGGTTGCTGGACATACCCTTTTGCATCAAGTCTTGCTTTTATTTTTCTGCATGCTTCCATCTTCATTATACTTGGTCTTAAAGACCCATTTCAAGCCAATCACTTCCTTTCCTTTAGGAAGGTCAGCCAGCTCCCATGTTCTATTCTTTTCTATTATTGCAATCTCTTCATCCATTGTCTTCAACCACTTGTCTTCTTTTATTGCTTCTTTGAATCTCTGTGGCTTACAAGAAAAAAGAGCAAATTCTGCATTTTCATTGTCTGAATAACTCTTGAAATCACCATACCTTTTAGGAGGTCTTCTAATTCTACCTGATCTTCTTAAATTAGGGGCTGGAGATGAAGATCCTATTGAACTTGTGGCTCCAGAACCTGAAACCTGTCTTCCAGAAGTACTTCTAGCTTTTGTATTTGCTGGATTTTGTGTCTGATTTGGCTCTTCAGTCTCTGTATTTTCTGCAGGACCAGAGTCGGGTCACTTTAATTGAGTTTTGAGAGCTGGAACTCCATTGCCACACTGCCATTTCATCAAATATAACATCTATTGCAACAATCAACTTGTTAGTTTGGGGATTTAACAATCTATATCCCTTGGATTCATCACTATATCCAACAAGTAACAACTTTTCTCCTTTTTCATCAAACTTATCCTTGTTAGGAGATTTATTCAGGGAATAAGCAGGGCGACCAAATACTTTCAAATTACTTACATTTGGTTTTCTCCCACTCCATGCTTCATAGGGAATTTTATTCCAAACTGATTTTGTAGGGGAACGATTCAAGATATAAGTTGTTGTGTGCACAACTTCTGCCCATAAGCTGTTAGGCGGTCTTTTTCCTTTTAGCATGCTTCTAGCCATCTCCACGATCATTCTATTCTTTCTTTCAGCCACTCCATTCTATCAAGAAATACAGAAAAAGCATCTGATTTTGCATGGATAAAATAAAACCAAATCATCTAAGTATAATCATCAACAAACAACAAGAAATATCTCTTATTACCAAGAGAGGGGGTTCTTATTGGGCCGAATATATCAGCATGTACTAATTCCAGTGGTGCTTTGGCTCTCCATGCTATTTTTGGAAATGAAAAGTGATGCATTTTCCCAAAAATACAGCCTTCGCATACATGATCTTTCTTCTCAATTTGGGGAAGTCCCTTCGCCATCTCCTTTTGCTGCAAAAGCTGAAGTCCCCTCTGATGTAGGTGTCCATACCGCAAGTGCCAAAGCAGGAATTCCTCAATGCTTTCTCCCTTGAGAGCCATGTCATTAGAATATGACATTGCAAGTGGAAACACCTTGTTTTTGGTCATTTCAATTTTTGCCATGACCATATTCTTCTTCTTGTCAATAACCTTGCACTCATTGTTATCAAAATGAATTTGATAACCCTTTTGAACAAGCTGTCCAACACTTAAGAGATTGTGAGCCAAATTTGGAACGTAAAGTACATCATGAATATACCTTTTCTCTCCCAATTTAGTATGGACGGCAATGACTCCTTTGCCCTTAAATTCTTTCAGCCTTGCCATCTCCAAGGATGACAGAATTTAAGACGCTCTCATCAATCTCCACAACGAGCTTCTTGTTCCCTGTCATGTGATTACTACACCCGCTATGTAGGAACCATACTTTGTCCTCCTTGCTTTATGTACTTTAACAGGTGTAAAAATCCTGTTCTTCATTATTCTCCTTAGAGAAATTGGTCTCAGATTTCTCAGTGTTTTGATGCCAACAATCCCTTTGAGAGTGGTTAGGGATTCGACACTTTTTGCATTTGTGGTAACAATCAGCAGCTACATGATTGGTCTTCTTGCAAATGATGCAATAAGGGCCTTGGTTGTTTTGTTTTTGAGGTTGAAAGCCTCTTCCACGTCCATGGCCTTTTCCACGGCCTCTACCTTGACTTTCTAGGACTCTTCCCTGCTGAAATTGGCCCCCTTTCTTCTCTTGATCCTTCCTTTTTAGATTCACCTTGGATTGAAAAGCTTGCTCCAAGGATTGACTTGAAGACTTCTTGATCCTTTCTTTGTGTGCTTCCAAAGAACCGCTGAGATCAAACATAGTGATCTTTGATAAGTCTTTGGATTCTTGGATGGCAGCTGCTGCATGATCAAATTTAGGAGGTAAACTCCTAAGAATCTTCTCCACAACCTTCTTTTCGTCTATTTGATCTCCATAGCCTCTGATTTGATTCACAATCTCAGAAACCGTTGAAAAGAACTTCTTTATTGATTCGGAATCCTTCATGGATAGGGTGTCAAAACTTTTCCAAAGTGACTGCAACCTTATGAAAATAATCTTGTCATTACCTTGGAACTCCTTCAATGTTTTCCATGCGACTTTGGCCTTTGTGATACTGTAGATGTGAGGGTAGATGGACTTGCTTTTGCCTTGATGTAGATATCTCAAGGCTAGGGCGTTCTTCTTTGTATTCTTCTTGTATTGGGTTTGATTCTTTGCAGTCCAAACTGTATTCGAGCCTGTAGCCGGTGGTTCTTCATAATCCTCTTCAATCAATTCCCACAAATCTTGAGAGATGAAGAAGAACATTATTTGATCACTCCAATATCTATAGTTTTCACCCGCAAAGATGGGAACTTGGCTTTGAGAGTAAGAAAACATAGTGCTTGATGTAGATGGAGGATTTGAGGCCATTTTGAAACTGGAATTGGGATGTTGGCTTTGGTACCACAATTTGTTGGTGCATGCGGAAGTATAGTGGTTTTAAAAATAAAACTTTTGAAAGAACCATAAATGCTGGTTAATATTGCAAAGTTTTATTTATTTATTTTTAAACTAAATTTAATATGGCTTCTCATTTCTTTTCTCTTTAAATAGAGCCAAACAACCATAAAGGCTAACCAAGGCATTTACAGTAGCTTTGGAATACAAAGAGATTCCTAGAGAATTAATGCTATAAATACTATATTGGAAAACAAAAAGACTCTACTATAAAGCCTTTTTAATACTTTAAATGCTGTGTATTTAAATGCTTCTAGAAACCACTTTAGATGCTCTTGATATGCTGAAAATCATAAATTATCTCACATAACTAACACTATAACAACAGTTAATATTATTTCAACAATTATAATAACAACTAATATCATTTAATGAAGTACTAGAAATCTAAAACTTCAACATGAAACATTGTTTGAAATTTCAAGTTTTAACACATGTAGAAAAATTCATAAAATGAAAAGCTAGTGAAATGAAATACAATTTGCAAATGTAGAAGTTACACATTACACTCATTTCTTTGATGATCCTTTGGCCACCATCAGCAGGCTCACTTCTCATTGATATATGTGAATATGCTTCATATCAACAGGAAACAGATTCTATGATGAGAAATAACTTAAAAGGTTTTTGGAAATAAAAAAACCTCCTTTTATTGTCGAATCTGCTGATGAAGAGTAAGAATGAAGCAATGACAAGTTGAACACTTGAATAGAGATTTGATAGTTGAGTCTGCTGATGAAGAGTAAGAATTGAAGTTGGATCTCTACCTCCTTTGTCTTTTCAACTTCTCAGTTCTGTTGGATACCTAATGGCGGTTTTGTTTGAATGTTTTAAGGGTTTGGTATGGTTTGATATAAATTTGTTTTAATCTTTTTAGGTTTTGTTATAAGGCGCA
The DNA here is from genome assembly GCA_036245055.1 of Diospyros kaki. Classification (NCBI taxonomy): domain Eukaryota; kingdom Viridiplantae; phylum Streptophyta; class Magnoliopsida; order Ericales; family Ebenaceae; genus Diospyros; species Diospyros kaki. The sequence continues at coordinate 1,335,365 of BSEG01000002.1, read as the reverse complement.
AGAGGTGTGTACCTCATGCATCTAGGCGGGTGCCTCATGGATGGCACCTTGCTTGAGTTGTGAAAAGGTGTGCAGAGCTGCACCTCTGTGTGTGCAGAGCCTCGGTGCACCTTTGACGACTATGCTTTGAACTCATCATACCTTGTCCCAAAGTAAATTCATAGATTTGTCATCAAGGCATATCAATACTGTAACACCACGGTCCCTCACCCAAAAGTGCTACCATTGTTCTTTTGATAGAACAAGGCTTCATCTGCTTTCTAGTTAGGCTGCTCTAGTATCAACTGAGCCCAAAATTGTGCAGTTTTCAGCAAATTACCATGCTACATTTTTTCTTTTTCATCCATGATAAATGGTTTAATACAAGGCCATCATTCTATATTGTGTAATATTGCATATAAGTTTTATAATATCAACCCTATTAACGTGCCTCAAAATAACATTCTTAGCTTGACAAAGGACAAAAGCTTTTTGTTTCAACTTAGCTACTTCAACTAACACTTGCCTATCAATGACTAAACAATTCATTTTTCATATATTATGTTTTCATCATTCTTTATAACCTTTTTCCTTTTAAATTTATTGTAGAGATTTTGTGAAAATTTGGTAATTAGCTCACATTTGCTTTGCATAATCTTGTCTTTTAATTTTTTTTTTTACTATAATTCCTTACCTGAGTTAGTGAGTTCACTTTTCACTTTCCTCTTGTGCTTTTTATGATCTCTCTTTTTGTACATTTAAGTTAATTGTCATCTTTTCTCCTTTGTTTTCTTATTCCTTCTCAATTATCTATTGGAAGAAAGTTCAAAAGTAGCTTTTCCATTTGAAGCCACCTTTGATTAATGTACACATTATTTTTTGGTGATAAGGTAACAATGTTACACCCCCTCTTGCGAGTAGTATGATCGATTGTGAACCTGAAGTTGAAATGTAAGGAACACGAAGCTTAAGAATCCATCCATCACCACCACAATCATCGAGATCGATAATGATCATACAAAAGAAACCAAGGTGGTAAAGGTACAATGTCTCCTAATTGCATATCTAGAAAATAATTGTATTGGCCCTAACAAGTCCATGGACATTTCCCCTATCAAAGTCCGACCTCATTCATCTTGCTCAAAATGTTAGGTGGAGCAGTCAACTCACGGCTTAGTGATAGGCATTCTACAGGTATCATATCCAAAATATTGCATTTTCATATGCATACAATGAAAATGATCTCTTTTCATAATATTATGAGTGCAGCAGTCTAAATTAATCTTCTCATGTGGTGTAGCAATAAGAGTTTGGCATGCATCCATTTCAGTGTATAACATACGTACAGCATAGGAAACCATTAATCATATCAATCAATATCCATAATCATCTCAGTGGGTGTTTGTATAGTCTGTGGTTCCACATGTACTAGGGGTGCCCACAGGGCAAAGCCTGGGACCATATCCACAAGTGACTGGTCGAGTCAACAGGGATGCCTCCTAGCCTTTTCCCCAACCATTCAGAAACTAATACATCTTTTATGCTACATTATTGATGAAGATATCATATGATTTATATTTTTTTATTTTAATTTATCTTTTGTTCAAACTTAAGAGACATAGTTGGTTTATATTTGATATTGTTTTCTTGTTAACTCTTAGGTTTTATCTTGATTTTAATTGAATAGGATTTTATCTTGTTGTGCCTATAAATAAGTGCATGATGTATTAAGAATTTTTTTTTTGGGTTGGTTTTAGAAAAAAACAACTTGATTATTTGAATGATATTGACTTTCTCTTGAGTTTATCTCCCAACTTTAGAATTTTTTTCTAGTTTAGTTGAATAGGATTTTATCTTGTTTTGCCTACAAATAAGGTGCATGATGTATTTATAATTTTGTTTTTTTGCTTGGCTTTAGAAAAAAAACAACTTGATTATTTGAATGATATTGACTTTCTCTTATCTCCCTACTTTGTTTCTTCTTCTCAAATCCCTACTTTTCGCATCATATTTGGTATAAAAATGTCCTTTTGAGTGTTCCTCATTAATTAGTAGCTGGATTCTATCTGCCAGAGTCATCACTAGATCACATATAGTGCTTGGAACTATCCCTGGTCTTCCCACAATGGTCCTATATCACAAGACATAACCATATGCTAACACCAAACAATATTTCCTCACATTGCTATCAGTTTTCAAAATCATGTTCTTAATTTAGTTGCACATTTCATGTTATATGATATCAAAATAAGCATTTAGAACAAAATATCCACATCCAAAACATTTCAAACATGCATAGAAATAATTTTTCAAGGTATTCATATCACAGAAAAACCACTTTCCTGGCCTTTGTGCAATATGTTTATTCCACAATAACTCCTTAGCCTAAATCATCAGTCTAAGCCTATGTCAATTCAATTCTAATTTTGTAAAGTCTAGCCTAGAAGCATTCTAAGGCCTTAACGTCATTTCCAGAAGCTAAGGGCCTTTTCCATCATTTTTGGAAATGTAGGGACTCTTCTGTAATTTTTGGAAAACTTTAGTGGTCTTTCTGTTATTGTAATTTTCAAAAACTTCAGGGGCATTTCTGCTATTTTCAGAAGCATTCTAAGGCCTTAATGGCATTTCCAAAAGCTAAGGGCCTTTTCCATCATTTTTGGAAATGTAGGGACTCTTCTGTAATTTTTGGAAAACTTTAGTGGTCTTTCTGTTACTGTAATTTTCAAAAACTTCAGGGGCATTTCTGCTATTTTAAAAACTTTGAGCCCCTTTTCTGCAATTTCTAGAAACTTAGGGTTTAAAGAGGAAACCGATGCTCGATAAGTTAAAAAATGGAAAAAATTAGCAAAGAGAGAGAGCTTAGATCTGGTTCCTCTTCCGTCGAGCGGGTAAATCTTCTTCTCCTCTTCTTTTTCTTCTTTCTTGCTGTGAACTAATGGAAAACCCCTCTGATTCTGCTCTGTGCAATGCCATGACAGAAACCCACTTCTCTCTCTCTCTCTCTCTCTGATGTAGGACTGATATGGAATCTACTAGAATGCTGACTAATTGGAGGCTTATTTAGGAGAATGCTAGGAAAAATTGTAGAAAAGGCTAGGGTTTTGATTTGTAACAGGTTGGGGGGTAAATGAGAGCCGAACAGATGGATTTTGGGGGGGCCGAAAACTGATCTGAAACTAGGGTTACAAAAATCAGAATTCGAAATTGAAAGATTAGAGTTAAAGAGAAATATCTTGTAGGCATCATAACTAGGGTTCCTTAGGCGTCACATCCAGGGTTAGAATTGCATCACATAATTCAAAGAAAGTGTAACATGCTTAGAGTAAACTGTAATAATCAATCTATTCACTAATTGAAAAACAGAGATTACAATGCCTAAACTGAAAAGTTCCCACATTCCATGGCTAGAGTTAATTTTTAGCCTTGAATATTTTTATGTTGTCATGGGTTTGTGGTGTATGTTGTCTTAAGCTAGTATCTTTGTTTGTACATTATAAATTGATATGCATAAAGGAATGTGGATTGACTTGGTAAAATATTCACTGTGCTTTGCAAGTATAAACATTTCTGATTTTCTAATTATAGCCCTATGTCTTATCTTTATCTCATTGTCAGTATTAATGAGTTGACTCCTTTTGGCAAGAGATAGTTCTGGGAAAATAGATAATCTTTAGTAGTGGGATATTCAAGATTGTTATGAATGGCTTAAATGGAAAAACTGGCATCCTTTGGGATTATGGATTTTTTTGGTTAGATTTTTAATTCTACGCAACTATAGCGTGTAAATTTTCCATATATTGGAAGACGCCAATGAAGGATCTAATATTTTGGCCTCTCAAATGTTATTTCATTCTGTATGCTGCTGTTTCAGAGGCTAACATTCTGCAAACTATGATGTTCAAAACTAGCTGATGTGGAATTTTGCATATATCGTCATTGAGATCTAAGACAGAATAGCCATATGTTCACTTAGTAAGGAGGTTTTTGCTATGTGTGGCATTGCATTACTTGCCAAAAAAGAAATGTGGCATGCTTGGGTATTCCAACATGAATTATCATCTTAATTACGCTACTGTTATTTCATGGGTGCAAGTCTTAAAGCAAACACTTTGACAAAAAGTTGTTGGCAAGCAATAGTTTATTCAGGATATTGCTGAAATGATGAGGATCTTAATTTTTTGTCTTTGGACTCTTTTTTTCCGGTGTCCTGCCTTTTGCAATTCATAGATGTTGCTTTTGTTTAGCTTTGGATAGTGTGAACTTTTGGTTTCTTATCTTTCTTTTATATGGGGTTTGCTTGTTGGAAGTTTTTTGATATATAACTGCGTTATTTGTCCCAAAAAAAAAAGAGTTTGTGAATCTGATGTGTTTGTGTTATTTCCTATTTAAGCAGACTCCAGCAGATTCTCAGTTCCTGAAGGTGGCTTGCTGTGCCTCTCTGTTGGATATGATCACAAGGTTTGTTTCTTTGTTCCTGAGGAACTATCGATGATTGCTATTGTGGTTAGCTTCTCTCTCCTACATCAGTGCTATATATGATTATACATGTCAAGAGATGCTACACATTTTCATAGCAATGCTTGCTGTTTATTCAGGCGGGGAAAACTATTATGAGTTTGGTTGAGCAGGATGTATGACAAAGGGGCAGTTGTTTACAATTTACTAAGAATGGTACTGGAGTGGAATTGCTAGTCACACCATGACTTGTTCAAGGGAGTGAGGGAATTCATGTTAAAATCTAGGATGGAAGAGCTTCTTTATAGTGTTAGTGCAATAGTGTCTCTTTGATGTCTAGCTTCATCATTTGTGGCCTTCTATGGTAGAACAGCTGTTAGCGGGTTTGTGAATTAGGTGAGAGACCTATATTCATCAATCTTATGCTTGCACATGCTGCTACACTTTGGAATCACAGATTACAATTAATAATATTCGTCTGTTTGCCTTGAAGCATTTTTTAATTGGTACTGTTGCAAGGCTCATAGATATTTTGTCTTTTCTCTCCAAATTAGGCTGCATAAATTTCCAAGGGTAAAGAAAGAAGTAAACTCTGTGGCTGTAAAAGTTGTGCAATCAGTTTTGAAGATTCTGAATGAAGATAGCTCAGAAGCTTTATTGGTTAGTATTAATTGCTTGGATACTTATGTCTTACTTGGTTATTAAACAGTACGTGATTCCAGAAATTTGGCTTAACTAACTTCTTTATCATTGATGTCTTTTAATTAAAGAAACTAGATAATGTTGATGTTAACTGACATGATGAGTATGTGTTGATGCCATTGATGGTTATTTTAAATATGCGTTGCACCTTGCTCTTTTCAGTCTCATGTTGAGAGACTGAAGAACTAAACATGCTAGAGCTGAACTTGAAATTTGTGATCTAAGAGGTGGTTTCAGTGGTGACAAAATGTCACAACTTAAATGTACCTTCATGAGCGAATATTGTGGGTCTATCTAGTGTAAGGTGAGATGAGAAGACAACAAACAAGTGCATAGGGTTGAAAACAGTGTAGGATTAAAATTGGAATAATAGTATGAAATTTTGGGTTTAAGAAAACTTCAAACATTAGTTAGGATAATAAGGATGCTTTCTTTGACCTATTTACTTTTGCTTCTATTGAAGATATAATCATAAAATAAAGAATTGGTGGAAAACTCTTAGACATAATATGTGGTATAATTACCTTACAGGAGATATGGCACAGATAAAGATGACTGGCAACGAGCCTATCCCACCTAGTGAGACTCAGATTAAGTGTTATGTTGTTGAGAGCCTACAAGACTGGGAAGCGACTTGATGATGGGTTTTTATGGCTGTCTTGCTTAGCCTGTAAGAGAACTATAGATGAGTTTGGTGCCCATTACCCTTTTTCTTTCTTTTTATTATTGTTATTATTATTATTATTATTATTTTTTTTTTTGGGGGGGGGGGTGATAACTGTTTTTCCCTATTCTGATGCTCTTTGTGAGAAGAAGAGGGCTGACTTCCCCTAGAAATCCATCTGGAGTATGGTCATTCCTTTTAGGGTTGCCTTTCTTCCTTGGACAGATGTCATCGGCGCTATTATTAGTTTTGACAATCTTAGGAAGCGTACGTAGGTAGTTATTGATTGTTATTTCTTGGGTACAGAGAGTGGTGATTCAGTGGATCATCTCCTTCACTACTTTGTGGCCAAATATGGGTGGTGTGTAGTTGATTTTGGGTGTACAAACAGTGATGCCAGGCATGGTTTTGGGTTTTTTGTGTTTTTGAAGGTGTAGCTACTCATAGGTCACCTAAGACAGTTTGGACATCACTTTCTTTCGCTATTTTTCCATGTGTGGAATGAAAGAAATAGGAAGGCTTTTGGATTATTTCATCCATTTTATCTTGGTTGAAGGTGGACTCTTCTTCTTCTTCATCTTGTCTTTTTTCTCGTCCTCTTTTTTGTAGTTTGTTGATCTGCTAGCTCTTGGCAGTGAAAAATATGAACTTTGGGTTCCCTGTCCTTATTAAGTCTTTTCTGGTGGTGTAGCAAAAAAAGAAAAAAAAAATGTCAGAATTAGGTTAAAGTCTTTACCAGTTTCAAAGATTCCAGACCTATCTAAGGAGGAGCAAATGCAAGTAAATCAAGCTTCAAAATCAGATGGAACATTTTGATCATTGTGACTATCCCATGGTGGCCTTTGGATTTTCTCATGTTTCCAATTGTGTTCATCTTGCGCATGCCTTTCCCATGATTATCCCACTGATTTCATTACTGGATTCATGCCACCATATGCACACCTTTCCCAGTAGATTGTGGATAATTTCACTGTTGAAGATTATGTCACACTGCACTTGCTTTTCTCACAGTTATCCCCTAGTGACTATTTGAAGCATAGTAAAATCCCTTAAAAATCTCGTTTTGGTCACTTTTTTTTTTATGGAAAATGACATAGACAACATTTAATTACATCAGTTGGAAAATGGAAACAACATGTTTTGTCACCGAAACAACTCCTCAAATTTGTACTTAAAATGGATTTCAAGATGGGGAACAATCTGTTTTTCAAATTAGACATGAGCTAAGTTATATGTACATCGACATCCCTATTTTGCACACAAGTCAGATAAGAGTCATGCTGTATTTGTGGTCTATATTTTTCTACCTTGTTTAGGAAAGATTATTTCACTGTTGGAGTGTGATTGTAACTTCATTTTGTGTTTTGGATCATCTGTTCAGTAGTGCCATTTGTGATCTAGTTTTATAATTTAAAGACTGACATCTTTCTGTTGTGGTCATTCCTGCAGGAAGGAGCTGTTCGATTGCTTTCCACCTTTTTAACTTCCTTCCCTGCTTCCATTAGTTGTTTTTATGATAGCGTATGTTTTCTGGTCCTCTGATTTGAAGATTTCATTGTCTTAATAGGATTGGAGTGTTTAAATGATGGCTTAGCCTACTTAAAAGAAGCCACCATATGCAGGTTATATTAAATTTGTTATATACCATTGTCATTGTTAGATCCTAAGAGATCTGATGAGAATTCTCTGAAGAATTCTGGAGAATGGTAGAAATAGAGGGAGAAAGGAGAAGAAAACTGAGAAAGAGTTGAGAGAATTCGAGAGAGAGAGAGAGAGAGAGAGAGAGAGAGAGAAATAGAAATGACAGGGAAATGCTAGGATGATTCAAATTAATATTCTCGATAGTTCCTTACATGTGCTCAGGTCCTTTATATATAGGATCCCACAATTACATTTCCGCCACCCAACTTATTTATATAGGTACCCTCTTCTAGAATCAGCTAACTGCCGCACATGTATGCTGGGCCCACCATTTACACGGTATATTCTACTTCTACATATTAGGACCGTGACAAGTTCGTCATAGCTTGAGATAATTCTTGTCCTCAAGAATACTAAGCAGGCTGGCTGCCTAAAGAAATTGCCTTAGTAGATCAGACAAGTATTCTTAGGTGCTGTTGTCATGGGAAAGTTTCGACCATTTCACAACACTTGAATGATAGGAGCCTCATGCTTGTATAATACTCTCCAGTCTAGTATAGAGCTGGGTACTGCTGTGAGATCTGCATCTACAAACAACTGTGGTAAATTGGAAGATACCTGTTGTGTTTCCATTGATCTCTTGAGCAAAGAGAGTGAAAGAGTGGGTGAATTTTGGAACTTTCAGGTAGCTGTAGTTAATATGCCACCTTTCCCACCTTGGCTTTAATCAAATGAGGTTCGTAGTACCGGGGGTTTAGTTTGTTCACCTAGCCCTTAGCATCTGCCTTAAGGTGGGCTGGCCTGACCTTTAGGTATACTCTTTCCCCCACGTTGAACTCTCTTTCGCTCCTCCTCCTATCAGCGTACTGTTTCATACGGTTTTAAGCCAATGCTAGCTCTTCCTTGAGCTGTTGGAAAACTCTCTGCCTCTTCTCCAGGTATGCCTCTACAGGGTCATTGTGGTGTGCTCCCCCACTGTTGGAAGTAGTGGAGGTTGATATCCAAACAATGCTTCGAAGGGGGATCTCTTGATGGATGCATGGTGGTTGGTATTGTACCACCATTGGGCCAGGGAGATCCACTTATGCCGCCCTTTAAGATGCAAGGAACACAAACACCTCAAGTAGATCTTGTCCCTATCTGAAATTATCAACCCGGGAATCCCATGCAGCTTCATCACCTGATCCAAGAAAGTTCTAGCTATTTCTTGGGCTAAGTAGGGGTGGGTTAGGCCAATGAAATGTGCAAACTTAGTGAACTGATCCACCAAGATGCAGTCCCTCCCTTCTGACTTAGGTAGACCCTCGATAAAATCCGTACTTATGCTCTCCCAAGCTTGTGCAGGTATGGGTAAGGGCTGCAACAAGCCTGGCTGGGCCACGGTTTTGTACTTGCATCTGTTGCACACGTCACAAGCCATTACATACTCGGTCACATATTGTTTGAGGGGAGGCCAGTAAAAGATTTGCTTCTCCTTATGATATGTGTTTTGAATTCCTGAGTGCCTTCCCACTAGAGACTCGTGAAGAGAACTCAGTATCTTCTTCCTCAATATCTCGCTTCCACCGATTATGACTTTGCCTTTATACCTCATTACCCCTTGATGCAATGTATACCCTGGCTTCCCATTGGGATTTAAAATCAATTGCTCCAATAACTCCTTGATTTTATCATCTCCCTCATAGCTCGCCTCAACTTCCTAGTACCTATCAGGGGTGATAACAGTAAGGGCAGTTGCTTCTCCTCCTTCTAGACACCTGGACAAGGCATCAACAACTACGTTTTCTCTCCCCTTCTTATAGTGTATGCTGTAGTCTAGGCCCATAAGCTTAGACATTCCCTTCCTTTGGAAATAGGTATGAATTCTGCTGTAGTAAGAACTTAAGGCTTTCGAGGTCAATTCTAATTATGAACTGACCTCCTTCCAAATAATGCCGTCACCTCTCAACCGCCATTATTACTGTCAGAAGCTCCTTTTCATATATACTTAGTCTCAGATGTTTAGGGGACAAAGCCTGACTAAGATAAGCTAGTGGTCTTCCTTCCTGCATCAACATAGCTCCCACCCCCGTACCACATGCGTCAATCTCCAGTATGAATGGCTTACTAAAGTCTAGTAGCTTGAATATTGGAGCCTTGCTCATAGCCCCCTTTCAATTGCTCAAATGCCTTCTCGGCCTCTGGACCCCAATGAAATCCCTCATTTTTCAACAATTTCGTCAAAGGCCGGTTGGTGATACCATAATTCTTCACAAACTGCCTATAGTACCCTGTCAAACCCAAAAAACTCCTCAAGGCCTTAATGTTAGTAGGCCTTGGCCAAGCCACCATAGTAGCCACCTTTCTCGAACTGTACTCACCCCTGCTCCCGAGATAACATGCCCCAGATACTCTACTTGCTTTTGATTGAATGCACGTTTAAATCTCTTAATATACAATTGGTTGTTTTTGAGAACCTCAAATGTAGTCCTTAGGTGTTTCAAGTGTTGAATGAAAGTTGGGCTGTATATCAAAATATCATCAAAGAAAACCAGAATAAAATGGTGTAGGTAGGGTTCAAAAGCTTGGTTCATGAGTGATTGAAAAGTGGTTGGGGCATTGGTGAGCCCAAATGACATCACCAAGAACTTGTAATGGCTGTGATGGGTTCTAAAGGTTGTCTTGTGGATATCATCAGTATTCGTGTGGATCTGATGATATTCGGAACGAAGGTCTAACTTGGGAAAAGTAGGTGGCATTCTTTAGTTCATCAAGTAGGTTTTTGATTATAAGGATGGGATATTTATCCTTTATGGTTAAGGCATTGAGCTACTGATAGTCTATACAAAAACGCCACGATCCATCCTTTTTCTTGACAAGGAGAACAAGGGAGGTGTGAGGGCTTTGGCTAGGCTTGGTTAGGGATTGTTGAAGCATGTCCTTAACCATTCTTTCAATCTCAATTTTCTGGTGTGGATGGTATCTATAAGATCTAACATTAATGGGTTCGTAGTTGGGTTTAAGGTTTATTGAGTGGTCAAAGGCTCTTTTGGGAGGTAGGGAGTTAGGTTCTACAAATAAGTCCTCATACGTAGCCAAAAACTTATTAAGTTGGTTGGTGTAAGAATTGTACCTCCGATTTGCTCTGGTCTGTAGTGTGGGCGGCCATCTACAACTCCCCTTCTTGTTCCTTCCCATCCTCCGTCTCCTCTAATGTCTGGATGGAAAATAATTGGACTACCTGAGCCCATTTACTCTTGAGCAATCTCTGAAATTTCCTCCCCATGATCATCTTACATGTACCATTCTCCTGGCTACCTGTAAGGGTTAGTTTCTTTCCCTCCTCTTCAAACGTTACTTCCATCCGGTTGAAATCAAAGCTAATAGGGCTCACTTGTTTCATCCAATTCACCCCAAGGACTACATCGCAACCCCCTAGCTTAAGCAACCTTAGGTTAGTCTCAAACAACTCCCCTTGCATTTCCCAACAGAATCCAGTTCAAGCTGATTTGCTTAGCACCTTGTTGCCATTGGCAACTGTCACAGACAAAGGTTGGGTCCTCGTTAGCTTGTAGTGGAGCCTCTTAGCAGTACCCTTGTCCAAGAAATTGTGGGTACTCCCACTATCAATCAGGATCATCAAGCTCCCCTCTTGAACCCTTCCTTCCACTTTAATAATTTTATTGTTTGCTAGCCCTTTAAGGGCGTGCAATGATATTTCTCTGTTATCATCCCCTACTACTTCCATCACTTCTTCTACTCCCTCTCCTTCTTCTTCTACTTCTTCATTCTCCCCTTCCAGCAAGAAAAATTGCCTCTTGCATTAGTGTTCTAGGAAGTACCAGTCACCACATCTGAAACATAGTTCTGCTTGCCTTCTTTGTTCTATCAACCTCCCATTCTGTCCTGTTGAGGAATGAACATGTGCAACGACTGTCAAACTCTTCTGTCCTGAATTCACCCTTGCCACCTCCTTACTGTACCCCTTCACCACAAGTACTGCAAGTCTTATGCTAGATCCCTTACTTTGTTGCCTTTGCTTTTTCATGATGGCCTCTGGGAGAAGTTAGCGGTAGAACTCTTACCTGAAAAGCTAGCTTAATAGGTGGAGGGATCCTCCTCCTTATATATAGCCCAGGTCTCCCTTGTGGAGGCGATGTGGGATTTTCAACACTCCCCACCACGCTGAAGCTTCTCGAGTAACTGATACATGCCCAAGTGATTGGACAGGGTACTGGTCCATGACCACGACAGTTAAGGGTTAGTTCTGATACCATGTGAGAAGTTAGAGGTAGAACTCTAACCTGAAAAGCTAGCTTAACAGGTGGAGGGATACTCCTCCTTATATATAGCCCAGCTCTCCCTTGTGGAGGCGGCGATGTGGGATTCTCAACAGCCTCTATCAAAATCTCTTGTAGCCTAGCATCCTCAGCAGCTTGTTCCGTTGTCCCCAGTCGTAACATCTTGACCATAGGTCTAAGATTCTCACTTAACCAACTCATGAAGCTGGAGACAAAGTAAGCTTCAGATAGGTGGGGGTTTAGGATGACCATTATTGATTTTAACTCCTCAAATCGGGCCTGATAAGATTGTACTCCTTCTTGTCTGAGTTTATTGAATTCCTCCACCACGTCCATTCTATTTCTATCTCCAAACCTTTCACACAATTTCTTAGCAAACTCCTCTTGTGGACATTCTCCTCTAGCCTGCAACCATCCTTGGTACTAGGCATCCCCTGCATCATTAAGGTAAGCAGTCGCCAATGCTACTCGACGCTCCTCTGGAACATTGTGTCAGCCAAACATCCGCTCACATCTCCTCACCCACCACCTGGGATTACTCCCATCAAACAGGGGAATATCTAATTTGGGCATAAGAAACCTGTCACAGACGAACCGTTAGCTTCAATTTCATTGCATTTTTAAATTTATGTATTTAGTTATTGCGGTAGTAGTTCGGTGTGTGAACTCTACCATTGCTATTTAGGTGTAGTTGTTTAGGGCCACGATCGGCCAGGTGGTGGGAAGAATATAATCTGTTAGGATCGTATTAGGTGTGGGCCACCTCTGACAGGGGAATATCCCCTCCAAAAAGCCCATATATGTCCGCGTCCCTCCATTGTGAGAGGCATGCATGAGAATATCAGAATTCTGTTTTCCTTCACTCGCTTCCTCTCACTTTCTCTCTCTCTCTAATTTCTTCTTCTTCCTCGTTTTCTCTTTGTTACCTACTTGATTCTTCCCTACGACTCCAACGGAAGGAAGCAACTCCTACTTACAAGGGCGGGGTCGTGACAACTTGGTATCAGAGCCGAGATTCTTGGCCAAGCTCGGTGACTTAGGACAATGGCGGAAGGGACTCGCATGAAAGACATGGAGATGCGGCTCCAGCAGCTGGGAGCGGCAGTGACCGAAATCTAGAATAGGATGGATAGGACGGAGTTTGAGGCTAACAGAAACCATGAAGTAGTGATCGCCATGGACCGAAAGGTGGAAGACTCTATGGAGGGCCTTGAAAGGAGATTAGAAGGGTCGATCGCACGAGTGGGAGAAGAGCTGGGAGCTCAAATCCAGCAGTTAATGGTGATGTTTACCCAGCAAAACCAGGTTAGGTTAGCTCCAGATTTCCCACATAGAGAAGAGAATGAACCTCTCCTGCAAAGGGTTATGATTAACCTAGAAGAAGGAGGTCAGGAAGAGTTAGAAAGGATAGGAGGGAGAGGAGGAGAAGAGCAGAACCACCACCCTCCAAGATTTCCTATACCTCGGATGGAAATTCTAGTATTCGAGGGGACCCATCCCCGGTGGTGGCTGAGGAAGTGCGAGAGACTGTTCGAGTGGTATAACGTACCTAGAATGTAGAGGGTGAGCCTAGCTGCTGCATACTTCAATGAGGTGGTAGACGCATGGTTCCAGGGGTGTTTGAGTTTAAGAAGAGAATACACCTAGGAGGAATTCACTGAGAAGTTATGTGAACGCTTTGGGGAGAGAAGTGTGGCGGACACCATCGAGGAATTCAATAAGCTACAGCAGACTGGGAGCGTGGGATCCTATGTCAAGAAGTTTGAGGAGCTTAGATCGTATATGGTTAGTCATAACCATCACCTCTCAGAAGCTTACTTCGTATCAAGCTTCATGAGTGGACTGAGCGAGGAACTCAGACCAATGGTTAAGATGATGAAGCCGTAGACAGTCGAACAAGCTTCAGAAAGTGTTTGCTTACAAGAAATGATGGTGGAGGCCTTGATCAAGAAGCAAAGACAACTGCCAATAGGAGCCAACACTGGGACAGTTGGTATGGGGATGAAGGGGTACACCCGTGATGTTAACAGAGGAAACACGGGAGGAAAGCCAATTACGGGTACGAGCTCCATTTCTTATGGGGAGCAGCTACGAGAACAAAGAAGGATGGCTGGCTTATGCTTCAGGTGCAGGGATAGATATCACCCGGGCCATTAGTGCAGGAGACAGATCTTATTGTTGGAAGGAGAGGAAGAAGGGGAGCAGGACGAGGCCAAAGAAGAGAGTGTGGAAGAGGGTGAAGAAGAGGACAATGGAGAGATCTCTATACATGCCTTAAAGGGGGTGGCCAACAACAAGGTCATCAAGGTAGGAGGCCAAGTCAAGGACTGCAGTCTCATGATCTTAATTGATAGCGGAAGCACTCATAGCTTCCTTGATGAAAGCACGACCGAGAAGTTGAAATGCCCGCTCACGGGAACCACTCCCCTAAGCGTGACAGTTGCCAACGGCTAGAGGGTGTTGAGTAATTTTACCTGCAAAGGTTTCTGTTGGGAGATGCAAGGGGAGAGGTTTGAGATTGACCTGAGGTTACTTCAACTGGGAGGGTGCCATGTGGTCTTAGGAGTGGACTAGATGAAGGGGATGAGCCCCATCAGCTTTGACTTCAATAGGATGGAGGTGTCATTTGAAAAAGATGGTAAGAGGATGACACTAACTGGGAAGAACGAGATGGGGGTCTGTAAAATGATATCAAGGAGGAAGTTGCAAAGAGTGTTGAAGAGCAAGTGGAGTCAGATAGCTCACCTCTTCTTAGTGGTAGCAGCCAAAGGGGATCACACAGAGGCTGTGATACAAGGGGAGCTGAGGTTGACAGTAAGCACATCCCAAGGAATGCAAAACCAGGTATGCCATTCGGATGCCCTTAATAAACTGTTTGCGGATTACAAGGATCTCTTTAGGGAACCAAAAACTTTACCCCCTGCCCGAATGTTCGACCATAACATTAATCTCAAACCGGGTGCTGAACCCATCAATATTAGAGCATACTGATACCCTCCCAACCAAAAGAATGAAATTGAAAAAATGGTGAGAACCATGCTTGAACAATCCCTCATTAGACCCAGCCAAAGCCCATTCGCTTCTCCTGTCTTCCTAGTAAAAAAGAAGGATGGAACATGGAGATTTTGTGTCGATTACCGGCAACTAAATACCATGACTATCAAAGACAAATTCCCCATACCCTTAGTAGAGGACCTACTAGACGTGCTTAACCATGCCAAATTCTTTTCTAAGCTGGATCTAAGGGCAGGATACCATCAAATTAGGATGAAGACTGAAGATATACCAAAAATAGCCTTCAAAACCCACCATGGCCATTTTGAGTTCCTAGTGATGCCTTTCGGACTCACAAATGCCCTGGCAACCTTCTAATCCCTCATGAACAGAATTTTCGAACCTTACCTCCACAAGTTTATATTGGTTTTCTTTGATGACATACTTGTTTACAGCCACCTAGCCCACCTCAAAGTTACCCTTGAAATCCTGAGAACCCACCAGCTTTTTATTAAGGAGTCCAAATGTGCTTTTGCCCAAAGGCAGGTGGACTATCTTGGGCACCTCATATCAGATGGCAAAGTCAGTACAGATCCGAGGAAGGTGGAAGCAATGTTGTCCTGGCCAAGGCCCACATCCCTGAAGGCCTTGAGGGGATTCCTAGGGCTGACCGGGTATTACCGTAGGTTCGTGCAGAGCTATGGAATTATTAGCAAACCGCTGACCAATTTGCTGAAGAAGGGAGGATTCAATTGGGGGCAGGAAGCGGAAGAACCATTTGAGAACCTTAAGGGGGCGATGAGCAGAGTATCGGTGTTGGGCCTCCCAGATTTTGACAAGCCTTTCACTCTAGAAACGGATGCTAATGGAATCGGGGTAGGGGCAGTGCTGGCTCAAGAGGGAAGACCCCTAGCCTTCTTAAGCCAAGTGTTGAGTCCAAAACACTTAGGACTCAACATCTATGAAAAGGAGCTTCTGGCTGTACTCATGGCGGTAGACCGTTGGAGGCACTACTTGGAGGGCAACAAGTTCATCATAAAAACGGACCACGAGAGCTTAAAATTTCTATTGCAACAAAAGCTCCAAATGCAGCTATCGAAGAAGGGAATGACCAAATTAATGGGTCTGGATTACAAAATTCAATACTGGAAGGGAAAAGAAAATAAGGCATCTTATGCACTGTCCAGGCATCATGAGGAGGGAGACTTAGCAGCCATAACCACCCTGGTGCCCGAATGGTATCAAGAAGTGATTGACAGCTACGAAGGAGACTGCAGAGTGAAGTCAGTGGTGGAAAAACTGGCGATGGGAGCCCAGGAGGTAGAGGGCTACACCCTGAACCAAGGGTTGCTGAGGTTTCGCGGGAGGATTGTGATTGGACAAAATCCGAGGATCAAGGAAAGGATCTTTCAAGCACTACACGAGTCCTTGCTGGGAGGGCATTTGGGAGAACAAAACACGTACCTCCGGGTCAAGCAAGTGTTCCAGTGGCCAAAAATGAAGGCGGAGATTAAAGAGCTGGTGCGAAGGTGCGACACATGTAAGAGATGCAAGTCGGAGACAGTGGCCTACCTAGACTTACTACAGCCCCTGCCCATTCTAGAGCAGGCTTGGTCTAGTGTCTCAATGGACTTTGTGGAAGGGCTTCCTTGATCGGAAGGTAGGGATAGCATCTTGGTGGCGGTGGATCGGTTGACAAAATTTGCCCATTTCATTGGGCTGACCCACCCTTACATGGCTCATGATGTTGCCAGAGTTCTCTTAGATAAGGTGATCAAACTACACGGGGCCCCCAAAACTATAATCTTCGACAGGGACAAGATTTTTACAAGCTTAATGTGGCAGAAACTAATGAAGTCTTCGGGAACAAAGCTAAATCTATCCACAGCATACCACCCTCAATCCGACGGACAGACTAAGAGGGTGAACCAGAGCCTCGAAACATACTTAAGGTGTGTCTGCTTGCTACAACCTAAAGAATGGCATAGGTGGTTGTCCCTAGCTCAATGGTGGTATAACACCAGCCCCCATTCGTCGATTAAGATGTCGCCTTTTGAGGCCTTATTCGGATACAAGCCACCGCTTCTGCCAGCAGTAGGAGGGGGTTCTAATGTGGCATCGGTTGAGGAGTATCTACAGAGGAGAAGAGGGATAACCCGACAACTGAAGCAGGAGTTAGCCTCGGCCCAAAATCGCATGAAGCAGAATGCTGACCGAAAGAGGAGCGAGAGTGAGTTCGAAGCAGGGGAACAAGTGTACCTCCGATTGAGGTATAACCACCTAAAGTCGATTTCCCGAGGAAAGGTCACTAAGCTTAGTCCCAAGTACTATGGACCCTTCCCTACTGAGGCCAAAATAGGGAAGGTCGCTTATCGGCTGAAACTTCCCCCAGAATTGCAGGTTCACCCTGTCTTCCATGTTTCACTTTTAAGGAAGTCGGTAGGAGCTCAACCCACAAGCTCGGAGCTACCCATTCTTCCTAAAGAGGTCGCTGCGAGGACCAAGCCCGAGGCCATTATTGATAGACGGGTGATATATAGACACGGAGCTCCACTTATTTAGGTGTTGGTCAAATGGCGAGACAACCCTTCAGAAGACAGCACATGGGAATACCTGCCAGCCTTCCTCACACAGTTCCCACAAGCGGCCAGCCTCCTTAGCATTTCTTGAGGACAAGAAATGTCTAACAGAGGGGGAATTGTCATAGACGAACCGTTAGCTTCAATTTCATTGCATTTTTAAATTTCTGTATTTAGTTATTGCGGTAGTAGTTCGGTGTGTGAACTCTACCATTGCTATTTAGGTGTAGTTGTTTAGGGCCACGATCGGCCAGGTGGTGGGAAGAATATAATCTGTTAGGATCGTACCAGGTGTGGGTCACCTCTGACAGGGGGATATCCCCTCCAAAAAGCCCATATATGTCCGCGTCCCTCCATCGTGAGAGGCATGCATGAGAATATCAGAATTCTGTTTTCCTTCACTCGCTTCCTCTCACTCTCTCTCTCTCTCTAATTTCTTCTTCTTCCTCGTTTTCTCTTTGTTACCTACTTGATTCTTCCCTATGACTCCAACGGAAGGAAGCAACTCCTACTTACAAGGGCGGGGTTGTGACAAAACCCTGGTTGATTAACTGTAACTGGTCCCTCTCGCCTTAGATCCATTCCCGTATCCTTTCCTTCTCTCGGAGCAACCTCAATTTTAGAGGGCTTGACATTCCCATTCCTCACTCCTTGATCGGTTAGAACCAATTCTGTCCTTTCTTTGGGGGAAAATTAGCTGATAAACTTACCTGATTTTGGCGTGTAAACATCACCATAAAATTATGCAGTTGGTCCCTGATTTGAGCTCCAACTTCGTCCCTAATTCCATCAAATCTTCTCTCCAAACCCCTTAATGATGCGTCCATCTTCCGATCCATCGCTATGATCGCTTCGTGATTGCGGTTTGATCCAATCTCCAGCAATTCTACTTAAGCTTGCAAGTTAGTCACCGTTAAATGGAATTGGTGCACTTGCGACTCCCAAGTTCTTCATTCAAGTCCCTTCTGCCATTGTTATTTATTGAATTCCTTTGGCCTGGATTTGCTTTGATACCAAATTGTTAGATCCAGAGAGATCTGACACGAATTCTCTGAAGAATTCTGGAGAATGGTAGAAACAGAGGGAGAAAGGAGAAGAAAACTGAGGAAGAGTTGAGAGAATTCAAGAGAGAGAGAGAGAGATTCTAGAATGATTCAAATTAATATTCTCGATAGTTCCTTACATGTGCTCGGGTCCTTTATATATAGGATCCCACAATTACATTCCCGCCACCCAGCTTATTTACATAGGTACCCTCTTCTAGAATCAGCTAACTGCCGCACGTGTATGCTGGGCCCACCCTTTACACGGTATATTTTACTTCTACATATTAGGACCGTGACAACCATACTTGTATCAACCGAGGCTTATGATTTACTTTTACCTATAGCCCGTTGATATATAAACTAAAACTTGCTTTTGTGAAATCTAAGAACAATTCTACTGGGAATCCAAGCACTTGGTTGTGAAGCATGTGATAAAATGTAGAGAATGGGAACTGAAAACTCAAAGTGGGAGAGTAATTATCATGGACCTTATGCTGTACTGAATCTGTAGGTTGAAAACTAAATCATAGTATGATTTAGTTGTGAATGTGACTTGTCTAGTTGTATGATGAGCAGTTCTTGTTTTTTGTTGTTATTTTGTTTTTGAGTTCTGTTCCCTCTCTCTCTCCCTCTGTTGGAGGAGTTCTCAGATTTTTTTTTTTTAGGGGGGGGTGGGGGGCGCTCATTTAAGTTGCTGCAGCTGATATATATATATATATATATTTCTGCAGTTGATTTTACTCGCTGCATTTGATTGCTGACATAAGCACATAATTTCTTTTTGCAGGCTGAATCTGCTGTTGTTTCAAAAATTATGTCAGGGAAGTGCAGTCGAAAATTGTTGGAGGTAAGAGTGGTTCTGAATGCTCCATCTCAATCTCAGTCTCTGGTATATGGTAACAGGCAATGCCTATGAATGTGAACTTATTTGATTTCTCTGTTTAGGAGCTTGGTCATTGCTTGGCGTTACTACCAAAATCAAGAGGAGATGAGGATAGCTGGTCATTAATGATGCAGAAGATTTTATTATCAATCAATATGCACCTAAATGATACTTTTCAAGGTGTTGAAGAAGGTGTGTAGTAAGACTATGCTGACAATTGGTATTTGCTGGTATCTAGGAATTATAGGTTTGTTTCACTTCTTGCAGAATCAAAAAGTAATGAAGCTATGAGGCTATTGGTTCCCCCTGGAAAAGATCCCCCACCTCCCTTAGGTCATCCAGCAGGAGAAGTGTCAGAACATGGAACAAAAAAACCTGAGCCATTGCAGATATCCACAATCTCTATCTTGATGCGTTGTTGTTGTACAATGCTTACATGTTCTTATCCTGTACAGGTACTGCTACTTAATTAGGGTTAACTTTTTCCAGTTTACAAAAGGATGCAGATCCACTTCTTTAACAGTTACTTTGGACTTCCTGTGTTCAGTAGTGAAATATAATTGATATAACTATGCTGCTGTTCTTAGAAATAATCTTTTTGTTCTTAAATGACAGGTAAAAGTTCCAACCCAACAATTGGTAGCCCTTGCTCGGAGAGTGTTGATGGTTGACGGGTCCTTGTCCCAAGCCTTATTGCCTTGCATTACTTCCATGCAACAAGAACGCATATGTTCAGAACTTCCAGTTCTGCATTTGTGCAGTCTGGATCTCCTTGGTGCTGTCTTAGTGGGTGTGTTCAGGTGAACGACAGTATTGACCTGAAAAAGAAAATGATTTTTGTTTCAGGTTGAAGCTTTCTTGGACTGCATTATTTATTTTTGTTTGTGGGGGCCTGAATATGTTCTTGAGGATCCCAAAGATATCATCAAAGAGGTTAAAGTAGATGCCCCAAGTTATTATGCTAAGTTCTGTATGACATATGACCATGTGAATAGGTTGTTTTGTCAAATTAAACTTGGTTCCAACAAGAATTATTCTCTATGGGTCCAAATGAATTTGTTATGGATAATAGCTCATGACTTTACAGCTTCTAATAAGAGAGTTTAGAAAAGAAATATTTTCTTATCTCTGTAGGTGGCAGTTACTAATATCTCAAGGCAATCGTGACTGCTTATCCGAGCAAATTCTAGGTACTTATTTTGAGGTATAACAGTAAGAAGACCCTTGGGTTATAGGGTTGAGATCAAAAGTTAAATGAGAGGTTAGTTAAATGTCTTGTTCCCCCTGATACATTAGCAGAAGCTTACCATAAGGCAGTAAAGGTTGAGAAATAGTGCAAATTTCTCGTGTAAATTTCTTATCTAGAGACGAGTGGCTTCTCAAGCTAGGGAGTTTTAACATTCTAGTTCTCTGTTTTGGTAGTTTGAGTGATTTATCCAATCTAGGTTGGTGCCTCTAATTTCTTCTAAAGGTACCAACAAGGGAAGTCCTAGAGACACTAGCAGGAAGGGCGCATAGTCATCTCGTGCTGTGCCTACTTAAAAGCAGGCTAAGTTATGGAGATCGATGGAAGGTCCTGTGGCGAGAGTGGATGGAATGAAAAAAATCTTTAGCAAAAGAGATAAAGAGGAGATCAAGAGAACCTTGGTTGGAAAATGTAGGTATTATACGAGTTATAACAGAGGATATGGCCATAGATAGTGACCGGTGATCTATAACTCATGTAATTGTGTGTCTGTTCAAGATCTTTCTTTTTACTTCTTTTCAACTATTATAGGAGTTTCTTGCATTATAAATGGAAATTTTATAGAACTTGATCTTGTTTTGAATTAAGAAATTGTGCATGTCACCTTCATGGGATCTGTTTTTACTGGCATATTCTGGGGATAACTTCAGTTAGTTTCTCTTAACCATTAAATACTTAGGTGTTTAGTTTCTCTTTTTGCTACATTCCCTACTGGATCTGACTAAAATTTTTATTTTCATTTCTGTCTGTCTCTATCTTCAAAGCATGCTAACCTGTTTTATGTTTTGCAGTGAACTATTACCACATGTAGCAGAAATTGTGCAGATATTAAAAGAATATTTCAAGACATGTGTATTGCCAGATCTAAGGATAAAGGTCTACTCGATAACAAGGATTTTGCTTCTCTCCACAGGGGTTGGTAAGCATTTAGTTCCTAAAAATTCCTACCTCCATTGTGGAGTACTGTTGAATTTATCTATTAATGTTATCAACATAGTATCAACGGTATGTTGATCAAATATATAGTCGAGGTATATGTGTAATGTTAAAGTAAGAGAATATTTTATGCTTGTGTTGCACTTTAGAGGGTATACAATGGGTATAAGTCTTTGACTAAAACCTAAAAAGGTAATAAACAACCATGAAAGGTTACAATGAATATATAAAAAATCTATAAAATATTCTAGCTATATTCTCAAGATATTTAACCTCCCCCCTTAAACTAATTTGAGTTTGAATATCAACTCATGAAGTGCCCAGGTGGACGAAGTAATGGCTGCACATTGATGCATAGCAACAACATATCAAGCCTTATTCCTACATGACAATTAGCTTGCCAATCATTTCTATTTATGGCCTTATGACTCACGTCATACCTGAGAATCTCCCACAAGTTTTTCTTGATCTTCCTATACCTCTCTTGCCAAATACTTGTTCATTGCATCCACTTTCCTCATAGGAGCCTCTTTTGGTTTTTTTCTCATATGGTCAAATTATTTTAATTGCATTTCATGCATCTTATCTGTAATAGGAGTCACTTTAACTTTATTATTGATAACCTTATTTATAATTTTATCTTATCTTTTTCTTATGTGGACACACATCCAAGGTAATTTCCACATCTCTGTGACGCTTATGTTATGGGCATGTTAATGCTTTATTGTCCAACATTTTGTGCCATACAACAAAGCTGATCTTATAGTTGTCTTATAAATATTTTTCAACTTTAATGAAATCTTACTATCACATAAAATATCATTTCTACTTTTCTATCGTAACATCTCATACTGAGACCATATGTCGTTGCAAAATTCAAAATGAATTTTCCATTATGTATCTTTTCTGAGTCATAATCCATACACTCTCTGTATCTATTTATTTTTTAGTTCACCTGACCATTTAAGTCATCTCTTATAATGATTTTCTCTCCTCTTAAGTATTTCTTGCAATAATCTCTATAAATCCTCCCAAAATTATCTTTATCTTTTCTCCCAACCCAACATGTAGTGGGTGTGTTCTAATAATATTCTAAGTCTCTTCCCGTAGAATAATTTTTAACTACGATAATTCCCTCCCGACCTCTTCACATATTCTGCCTCATTCTTTAAAATCTTATCTGAAATTATCCTACTTCATCCTTTGTTTGACCTTGCTTAGGCACCAAAGTTTATAGCCAAACCTAATCAACTTTTTTGCTTTCTTGTCTAACCTATCTTGTGTCTCCTAAGGCAAATAATACTAATTTGTTTCCTTGATCATAACATCCATCAATTTCTTTTTTTTTTGTCAGAGTTTAAAGATTCCACATTACCAAACAAACTTAACCGTGTCTTACTCTTCTAAACATTCTATCATCATCTGGAGTAGTGAAAAAAACATAGAATATCTAGTAAGATAGAGAGACTTGTCTTGGTGAGTGTTAAAGTACTGTCCCTGTGACAAGTACCACCTCTTCCAAAGTCAATCTCTAGTTAAGCCTCTTCGTATCAGCTGAAAACCCAAAATAAGTTGTTTGAAAGCCTTGTCTTATAATTGTAATTACTACCCAAAATGTGCATCTTTATCACCACCTTAACTGGCGTGATCTCATTCTTCTTCAAATTAACTCATGAGCCAGGGACGACCTTAAAGGATAAACAAACATATGCAGATATCTGGAAGCCTCTTCTGAGTTTCCACAAAAGGCAGGGTATCACCTCAAAAAGGAGATGAGATACGAGTTAGGGATTAAAATTCCTGTGACACAAATGAAAACCATGAACTAACCTCACAAACAGCCTGACTAGACTTTACTGCACCATATCCTAATATTTAAGATGTATGTAAGGGAAGGTTTGATACTGATCTGCCTTCTTAATTATTACAAGCATTATAATGCTTTAAAGGTGAGTTCTTGGTAGGTCAAGTAGAAGCGTGGAAGTAATTGACACCTGACAGCTCAAAGGACTAGCCGACTTATAATTCCTCATTTGTTCAAAGATGAAAAGCAAAACCTAGAATTACAATCTGACCTCATTTTCTGAACCTTGAGAAAAAAAAATGTCACATATACTATTGGTATTGGAGTTGCAAGACCTTGCAACAACAATCAGAAGGCTTTAATCCCACCAGGTGAGGTCAGAGTTGCAAGACCTTATTAATAGTTTAATATAAAATTAAAAAAAAAGAAAGAAAAATCTATGTTGCACAACCTTGGATAGTGGCAATAACTCAGATAACTTCTCATTTTCTGTTCTCAAACTCCAAAGCGAACTTTTGCTGTTCTTAGTATAGAGTGTTAGCAAATACATAAATAGGGCCGGCCTCAAGCCATCCATGAATAGCCTTTTTATGTTAGCTTAGTTTACTACAAGTTAAATTGTTGGTTCTCGTTAGACAGTTTGAGTAATATATTTTTGCATGGTTGTATATGTTCAGGAACTGCAGTTTATATCAGCCAGGATGTTATCGACAATGCCATTGTTGATTTGGACTCTAGTTCCCATGAGGGTGGTGGAATATCTTCTAGTCCATTTGCAAAGCCCTCCAATGATATGTTGCTGCCCTTCCAAAAGAAACGGAAGCATGCTAGTATAGCCAATTCTCTTGAAGAGCAGCCTGATAGAGCTGATCTAGAAGTGGGGATGCCCATAAACCCAGCTGCAATATCAATAAAGATAGCTGCACTAGAGGCATTAGAAGCACTCCTGACTGTGGTATGTGCAAAAAGTCAGTATGCATCTAGTTGCTGATGAGAACAGAATCATCCTTGAATATCAGCCCCCTTTTTAAGTGTTCAAATCATGGTTTTATAACTATACTTGCATGGTCTAACTGTCTTCAATCTCCTATCAAGTTTTTTGTTACCAAATTATTTTATTTTGAATTTTTTTTTTTGTGGCATTACCCAATCTTGTTGACATCTCTGACAATAGATTTCAGACTTTAGCTTTGAGTTTTCCCCCATGTGAATTTTTTTTTTGTGTCTATGATCCCCCCATTACGAGCTTTGTAGTCCTCTAATTTTTCTACTAGCTCCATATTTGAACTGCAAAGCAATTGATAATTAGTGCAACTTCACCTTATTATCTTCTCAAGAAATCTCTTTAACAAGGGAGGGCAAGAGAGCAACCAGAGCACCATAAGAAATATAACGGTTACCCACTTAAAGAAGTCTGTAAAGTTTTTTGCTTGAAGTCTAACCGAGTTTGTAGTGCCGGATTTCCGTAAAATCCAGGGCTTTATGCTTTTATCACCATTACAACAGCATTCTGACGCTTTCCCCTAACATCATCTGGCAACAGTAAAGTATCAAAATCAATATGCATTTTGCAGTTTTTTGTACAATATATTTTCCTATTACTGCAAGGGCATGCTTTCAGTTCTGTCATGGATTATATACTCAAAACTTAGTTGCATTGTAGTGAGGCTTGCTTCAGAGAGGAAGAAATTATACTTGATTTTTAGGGGACAAATTTATTGCTGTTGCCCCTTTGTTCAATCATGAATCATGACATTGCTGCTTAAGATCTATTCCCTCCCACATCTATCTGCTCTCTTGTATTTATCTACATATTAATCATACACAGTT
This sequence comes from Diospyros kaki, assembly GCA_036245055.1. NCBI lineage: Eukaryota > Viridiplantae > Streptophyta > Magnoliopsida > Ericales > Ebenaceae > Diospyros > Diospyros kaki. The sequence goes on along the minus strand of BSEG01000002.1, from coordinate 1,310,326 downwards.
TAATAATTGTTTGTTTTCCATCTGGTTTCTTGTTCCTCATCTTCTCTTGTTTTCAGTTTTTATTCATCCTGTTAAGGCATTGACATAAGTTCATTATCTGCATGGAAGACGCACTTGAATCTTTCTTCTTGTCCTTTGCTGCTTTTTTGTTTCCCCCCATTCTAAAATGAAATGCGATCCATTATAACCATGTGATATTGTTAGGGTGGTGCTTTGGGAGCTGACAGTTGGCGATCAACTGTTGATTACCTTCTTCTAAATGTAGCTACAAATGCATGTAAAGGAGGATGGGCAAACGAGGAAAAACGTGTTCTCTTTTCCAGTGAACCTGTCCCAACCTGGGCAGATTTTCAGCTTGCAGCCTTGCGTGCACTCTTGGTATCTCTTCTTTCGCCTGCTCGTGCTCGGCCCCCAACTCTAGCCCCTAGTCTTGAGCTTTTCCGTAGAGGTAAGGTCTGTTGGTAGAGATTTTGAAGATAATTTTTGTTCAAAACATTTTCAATTCTGGAAGTTCCGCTTCATGTTAGGTATAGTTCTGTAAAGGTATAGTTGATTCTCATTCAATGACATTTTTAAAATTTATAGTTTCCGCTATCAAACTTGTCTTTATTCTTTATTGTTGTAATTTGTAGTATAACCTTGGGCATTTTAGAAAGTAAGTTTACTCAATTCACTTGGGTGCATTGAGAATGTTTTTGGCACATCTAAAAATGGAAACACAGACTATGACACGTGTACAGAACTAGGATATGCAAGCAAACACACAAGGTAGACAACTATGAGATCAACAGTTATTTGAAGTACCTGGATGGCTACTTTAGATATGATGAACAAGGACATGTTACAGAAAATTTATGTATTGCAAAGAAAGTGTAGTTGCAATCAATTTAAAACTGAGTTCGAGATGGTCATCTGCAATTGCTTGCCCATCTTCTTGGTTATGCAACAAGGGCTCTACAGGAGCAACAAGTGTCAATTCTTTTTGGATTGGGTTCAATAATTGGATGCTCAGATCTAGATTAAAAGAAGAGTGTAATATGGGAAGCTCTCCGAAGACACTCCTCTACACAGACCCTGGAGGAGGTGGGGACACGTTTGCCTGGAGTAGTAATGCATATAGTTGTAGATTATCCAAACTGTTTTCAAGCAAGGATCTCTCTCTCCACCAAGTACTGACCTGCTCACGTGGAAGACAGTACATATTGTCACACACCTCCTATTGAACTTTTGTCAGCCTTTCGACTTTCATGGTCCTAATAGTTCGTCTTTAGTGGCTGTAGAGAGGTTCTTTTTCATTAATTTTTTGGTGAAAAAGACTCCACTGCAGACACATTAAAAGTTCAGTTGGCTAATAATAGGCTTTTCTGGCTTCATCTGTATTATTCTCTCCTTAATCGTTCTATTTTGTCCCCAGATGTCGGTTCATTTGTTGCTTTATAACCCACCTTTCATGAAAATGATTTCTGCAGGCAAGCAAGGAGGAGGAGGAAAACTTAACGAATTCTGTGTTCGTGCACTTCTTTCCTTGGAAGGGCTTATACATCCTAGGGTGTTTTCGGTTCTTGATCCCTCATGCCGCAGCGTCTTCTTTGATGAGTTTGACGGCAGGTCTCCACGTGTATACGCATATAGTGGTAAACAAAATGCCCCAGTTTCAAGCAGCAGCCGGGGAAAGAGGCCTGTTGATTGCATTGTAGATGATGACGACTGCGACACCAACAACGATGACGACCTGTACCAAAGTTGGCTGGCAAACGACGAGCATGAGATTCCGGCAACTGTCTCAGGAAGTGATGGAACTATTACTCTGAAACCTCCAGGGACACCCAGCTTTCCTCCTGTAGCTGATTCTGGGAGTACTAGAGTTCTCGAAGGAATTGAAGGGGAGTTAGCATCAGCCAGTGCAGCTAGGGGGATGGAACAGCAAGGGGATGAAGACATGATCAAAGCATTCCTACTTGAAGAGGTTGCCACCAAGCGAGGCGATCCAGCGCCTGCTGCAGAGCCAGCAGAAGACCCGGCGGCAGGCAGCAGCAGGAGGGATGCCTTGGCAGACAGGGCTGACCCCGCGTTTGCCGCCGTCCAATTGGATACTGAAGCAGCATCATCATCATCATCAATGGAGTCGCTTCCTGACATCGTCGCCGCAGACCCAGATTCTGACTAGGCTTTTCCAACTTATGAAACAAGTAGTGTAGATTGTAATTGAAATGTGGGTAATATGTTCTCATGATGGATGAAACTTAAAACATCTGTCCTTAGGTTGCTGTCCAGATTATGTAGTTTGTGTTGGGTGTTCTGCTTCTTCTGTTTAGACTTACATTAGTGGTGTGAGAGACTCAAAAAGCAAATATTGTTTGGCAACTAGTCCTGATTAGTTCCATGTGTTTTATTCTATATCTTGTAATTTGATCAACCATGATGCACAAAAACACCTCAGGATGCTCTTTTGGCGTTTCCCGAAACGTTTTTTGTACCAAAATATTGAGAAATACTAAAATAAATTTTTGGATCATTTTTGTAATTTTAAAAATATTTTAAGGTCATTTTGTAATATTAAAAAGCATTCAGTCTATGAAGAAGTTTTTTTGGGGCTTTAACTTAAAATTTTTATTTTTAATTAATAATTCATAAATAATAAATTTTATATTTATGTTGGTTTGAATACATAAAATTTATGTTTATTTTTAAATTAAATAACTATTTTTATATTAAAAAATATATTTACAATATTTTTTTATATTTTTTTATTTATGTATTTTTATTTCTTATTTTTTTTAAAAAATATCATTTATTTGTTTCTATTGTGTATTGTATTAATTTTTCGTTTCTCTTTTCGTGTAACTTAAATCTTTATAACTTCAACTTCACATTATATTTCTCACAGCTAAAATAATTTAAGCAAACTAGAAGAAAATTTACAAATTTGCTTTTTAGTTAATATAAATGAATTTTATCCCTTTAATAAAAGTATAAAAAAACACCCCTAACAATAAAAAAAAAAAATTAACTAAGAATTAGACTATAAAAAGAAAAGAGTATTGTTAACTAGGAGTGTTTATTTAGTTTAGATTGAGTTTGAGCAAAATTAAGATTCTTAAGAATTTTGAATGGAAGATGAGGTAATTAGGGTTGAAATTAGATTGGTTCCGATTAGATATTAAATATATTTTTTATTTTTAATATAAAATTTTTAAATATATATATATACATGTGTTTATATATCATCTAAATAAAATTTTTATAAAAAAAACTATACCGATCAATGTATACTTTAATATAATATAATATATATTACTATTTATTAATAAATACTATTATTTATTTTTAATTAATTTTCCATCTTCGACCAATCTCAAACTAAAAACCAGTTAAAGTTAAAATGTGAAATACGAACCGGACTGAATTTTAGTCCATTTTAGATAAGATCGATGTGAACTAAAATTTGAACACTTTAATTTTTTAATTTTTAATTTTATTTAACAGATTTTTTATTTGTTTATTTTTCATGTGTTAAATCGGGCCTGTACCGGAATCAATTTCACATTGGGCCCAGCCCGAACTTGGTTCGGCCCGGGTTTGATTAAGCCGCCCTAGGAACGCAATAAAAGCGCAAGACCTAAACCCCGTCTCCTCTCTCTATAGCCGGGGTGGGGGGGCTGTTTAAAGCTCAGGGAATTAGCAGCGAAGGAAGGAGGAGCGGCAGCGGCAGAGGCAGACATGGTAGTTTCATCGCCTTCAAAACCCTAGAATACTTTCTTTATTCCCATCAGTTTCTGTCTCTGCTTTAACAACTGTGATTGATTGGTATTTGTTAGGGTATCGACCTAAAAGCCGGTGGGAAGAGCAAGAAGACCAAACGCACCGCGCCTAAATCCCAAGATATCTATCTCAAGCTCCTCGTCAAGGCAAGACTCCTTTTCTATTCTGTGTCGCTCTGTGTCTCCATTCGACTGTTTATGTGATTTGTTCTTTTTCTGAAGAAGATGAGGTTTGATGTGTGATCAGCTTTACCGATTTCTGGTAAGGAGGACGGGTAGCAAGTTCAATGCTGTGATTCTGAAGAGGCTGTTCATGAGCAAGATCAACAAGCCTCCGCTCTCTCTTTCTCGCTTGGTCCGTTTCATGGAGGGAAAGGTTGTACATCTCTCTCTCTCTCTCTCTCGACGGTTGATTGTTATCTGAACTAAGAAGACGCATGTTTTAATAAAGTAGAAAAGGATTACATGTTGTTTGTTTCGTTTTGCCCTAGGTTTTGGGGAAAACGAATAACTATAGTGTTTATGTTTGTGTATTGAAGACCTATTGGATTAACAAGCTTTTCTACAAATTTGTTCTCAGGAGGATAAGATTGCAGTGGTTGTCGGTACCGTTACTGATGATGTTCGGGTATACGAAGTCCCTTCTTTGAAGGTGACTGCGCTGAGGTTCACAGAGAGAGCAAGAGCTAGGATTGAGAAGGCAGGTGGCGAGTGCCTAACGTTTGACCAGCTGGCTCTGAGAGCTCCACTTGGCCAGAACACGGTATGATTTCAATTATAATTGTGGATTTCTCCTTGTGTAATGCTGTTTAGATCACATGCTGCATTGATCAATCTTAAAAATCTAGGAGAAATTGACACGAGTCAATTGGAAACCAAAATGACCTTAGCATTTAATTACATGTGATTTGCTAATATTTTCCCAGAAAGAATGCTTGATTTGCAGTTCAAATGCATTCCATTAATATTTGAAAGCTTGTAAAATATATATAGCCATATGGCTTGGTTATTGATTCTTAATTTTTTCTTGTACAGTATATGTAAGGTTAACTATTTTTTGGAATTCGTGTTTTGAGTTGATCTAGTTTGAGAGTTAGCATGGTTATTTTTGTGTTGAGTCTCTTTCGTGTAAGTCCTAATGTTCATCTTCTTTTGAATGATCCATTAATCATGTCTTGCAAGTTAACATCCATTTTTTATGGATATTTCTTTATCAATTTTAATCTAAAGAATATCCATATATATGTTGCCTCTCCACTTGAGCAAAAGAAGTTGAAGAAAAACTTAGGTGGTGTTCTCTTTGTGTTTCAATTTTGAGTTTTGATTTTATTTTCAGTTGTGTTTTGAGTATCTTGTTTTGAGATTTTTGAAAATGCGTTTTTTTTTTTTATTCTGAAAAATTGTCTCTTAAAGTAGAAAACTAGAAAACACGTTTTTTTTTGTAATTTTGAATAATTGTTTTGCGTTTTTTTTTCTTTTCTTTGCTTCTTTTCCCTTTTCTTCTTCTATTCTCCAGTGCTTTGCATCTTTTCCGTTGCTAACCAGAGATTCACACGATCAGAGCCTACCATTAGAAAGTCAAGGGGGTTAACATACACAAAAATTGGTTAGGTTTAATTGTTAGATTTTCGTAGATCTAATTTTTAATTTTTGGCCAACACCTATATACGTACTGCCAGTTGCCACTAGCCACTGTGGCCGATGGTTTTTGGCGATCAAAGGCAACCACCTGATGCCCAAGGGCCCATCAACCAACATATCCAAAAACTAACAAGATCCAACGGCCAAATCTCCTTAGATCTAATGGCAAGGGCGGTCGAGAGAAGAGAGGAGAGAACTAGCAAGATTGAATGGAGGGGGTAGTCGACGACAGCTTTTGGAGGTGATGGGGCGAGGTCGACAGGGGCTCGTTGCGGTGACGGAGATGGTGGCAAGCGTTGTTGACGAGAGCTTGTGGTGGTGACAGAGATGGCGGGGGGCGGTCGAGAGAAGAGAGGAGACAGGAGAATACTAGCAAGATCGAATGGTCGCGGGGGCAGTTGACGACAACTTTCGGTAGTGGTGTGCGAGGTCGACGACGGCTCATGGTAGCGACGGAGATGGTGGGCGTGGTTGACAGCCGAGGCTTGAGAGATAGAGAGGGAGAGAAGACAAATCTGTGAGATTGGGGTGGGGGGGAGGCTAATGTTTTCCATGTTTTTGTGTTTTGAGTGTGTTTTCACTTAAAACACCCAAAACAACATTTTCTTTTACCAAATTTTTTCTCGTTTTCGAAAATGCGTTTTTGAAAATAACAAAATAAATATGTTTTCAATGTTTTAAAAAACTGAAAACTTAAAATGGGTTGAGAACAATAAAGAGAACGCAGCCTTAGGGGCTGGTCTTGTCATGTTTTAGTTTTGAATTTTGTGTTTTGCGTGTTTGTTTTAAGATTGCTGAAAATGCGTTCTTTTTGTCTGTACTGTTTTTCGCATTTTAGAAATTTTGAGTGTGTGATGAAAACAGTCAAAATGACTTTTTGTTGTTTTGAGTTTTCTTTACAAAATTTTTTCCTATTTTCGAAAATGCGTTTTTGAAAATATGAAAGTAAACACATTTTATTTGTTTTGAAAAACTGAAAATTAAAAAACGGCTTGAAAACAGCAAAGAGAACAGGGCCTTAACTTTGTTTGGGACTTATCGTTAAATGCTGCTTTCCATAATTATTTGACTTCAAAAACCAGTATATGTTATATGCTCTTCTGTGAACAACAGGATGGAGCTTATTACTGTTTCTGTGGCTCCTGGTTCATGGCATCTTCAGGAGTTGTCTTAAGATTTTAGAGAAAAGAAACCAAATTATCATGGTATTGTAGGTTGAGAATAATTTTGTTTTCTAGTGGATATGGCAACTAACTTTTTCTGGCTCACGTGGCCTGATAAATATTTAGATTTTCAGTCAGAGTGATGTTTTAATCCCAATAAACTATACCCATAAAAAGAAGGAACAATGAGCAATATGCCAGATCTTAGTTTTATAAAAGAAAAGAAACATGACTTGAAATGTGCCTTTCAGCTTCAGCTGGCTCATTTTATATTATGAAAGTTGATAGTACCTTCCCTGGTGAGTCGAAAAACTTTTCAATAATATAACCACCAAATATTTGGAAACATGACACACATTACCTTTTCATCATTGGGTATGGAAGTAAGCATGTTACCCATGTGTTAGCTAAATTTTCACCAGAAGTTTGGGTCCTGGCATGCGATGCAAATTAGATGACCATGTAGATATTGTGATCAGCAAAAGATAAAATATGTTGAGGACATGACAAAAAATTGTAGATGCTGTGGATACATCAGAAATACTAATAGCTTTATTCATCTTCAATATCACACTCGCATTCATATAAATATTGAAATAATAAAAGAACATTATCTGCTATAATATATAATTAGAAGACGCTTAAATAATCAGTTTTATTGAAGTTTTAAGTTCAGGTTTGAGAATTCTTGAGTTAAAATGTAAAAAGATGTGGATTTAGTCAACTATATATATATTTTATTGCTAGACTTAAGGAATGGATGGAGAACTAGAATTTATCTACCGACCCCATGTAGTGGGACAAAGGTATGGTATGTTGTAGTTGTGTGTCTGCGTGCTAACCATAGTGATGTGATTACTCATTATGAACGATCATGCCTGTGGAGAGTGGTTTCTAGAATATAAGATATGTTTGGAAGTCAGATGGGTTTGTGTCCATCAAGAATTTGGTGTGGATATTGTTGCTGATGTTAAGACATGTTGCACCTTGTAAATGTCTGCCTTTTCAGTTTGCTCTAAGCTGCACCCCATTTGTATGATTGCAGAGAAGCATTGCAAAGAAGAGGTTCAGGTTGCTTAGAAAAACAACCCTCCCCAACCTTTCTAAATCAGGAAGTCTCGTGCATGGGACGCCTTTCATGTTTATTAGAACATGATGTTTGTGCTTGGTCGGATTGTGAGAGTTGTTCTTTCCCCCTGTTCAATGTTGAATTGAGTTGTTTCTTTATTCCGTTCAGGTGCTCCTTAGAGGTCCAAAGAATGCTCGTGAAGCTGTGAAGCACTTTGGTAAGGCTCCTGGTGTGCCACACAGCCATACTAAGCCCTATGTGCGATCCAAGGGAAGGAAATTTGAGATGGCTAGAGGAAGGAGGAACAGCAGAGGCTTCAAGGTCTAAGTTATTGCCGAGGCTTGCAATTAATCTCTTAAATTTCTATAAGCAAAAGATTTTGTGCACCCATTCTGAATTTGGGTTCTTTTGACATCCTAGACATTTTTCAATACATGTAGTGAGTGATCCTCAATATCCTTCTATAACTGCTCTCTTAGGAGGTGGTTTATGTGACATGCCTGTCCAAGGATTTTATTATGCATTTGATTCAATTAGCAGTTCCCATTGGAGAGAAATCTGTGGATGAGCGGGCTTCGGCTTCCACATTTATATGCGCATTCCTTCAATGTTGTGGATCTTCCCGCTTTCTATTTTTTGTACTTCTGGGTGGTTTTGATGGATTGTACTTTTTTCTTTTTTTATGCAATAACTAGAAATGTTCGAGTCAAAAGGTCGAGTAATGGATAAGAATAGGGTTCGAACTTCTACATCTCTTGGTGTGTGACATTTCTAGTTATTGTTCCAAAAATAATAGTATTGATTGTGGGACTCGTAGTTGTTATATTATATTGAAATGAATAATTTTCGTTAATAACGACAACCATATAATCGCTACTTCAAACGTCTGCAAACGAATTTTTTCCGTGCCATGTACATATAATAGATGTTTATATAAATGAGTGTCCGAATACCATTTCTGTTGCTTAAACTAAGGAGAGAGACAGCGATCTCTTTCCTCTCCCAAGGCACTGAGGCTTTGAGTTGAAGAAGATGAATGGGATTGGGCTCGTCCCTGTCCCTTGCCTTGTCCATTTCTCTCCTCCTGCTGCTGCTGCTTCTGCGCTGTTGCTTAAATTGTAGCTACTACTGGCATGCTCTCACGGTCACGGGCAAATTGAAAAAGAAATCTGGAAATTTTCCCTTTCCGGATTGTTCATTCAAATGGAGAAGAAAGCCACCCACCCCGCCACGTTTTGACCACTGTGCAAACGATGATGGCGCTTATGGGATTCGAGCATTTGTCCATTGGATGGATGGATGGATTTCCTGCTGCCTGCTGCCTGCCGTATTAGCTCTATATATACAGCTCTCTCTCTCTCTCTCTGCTCTGCTCGCACATCTTGGTTCCAGAATCTGCTTGGTTCAATTTGACTCTTTTCTCTCCTATTCTGCCGATTGAAGTTTGAAGTTTGAACTAACTGCATGTGTACTCGAGCAATGGCCACCCATCCAATCCGTCTTCGTCTCTCACCGCCTTTTGCTTTTGTTTGCTTTCGTTCAAAGATCAATGTTGTACCGGTCTTCATTTCTTATTCTCCTCATGTATATGAATCCCTAAATAAAACCCTAACCAGTAACCAATGGTATATAGTGTTGCCCTATGAATAATGGTTTCTTTGTCTCTCTGCAACACACACTATTGCATTTTTGATACGTTGTTATCAATCAATCATGTTTATCCTTTTTCTAACATTGATCACTCGCTACTCTAGTGATGTAGATGGTAAAGATCCTAATATAAGATTATCTATTAAAAATTTTGAGATAAATATTTAACAGGTTATCTATTAAGCATTTCTTGTTATATATCAGGCCCAACTTAACTAGCATTTTCTTGCTTTTGGCATTACACTGTTTACTCAAAATAAAACTAGAATTTAAGTAAAGAGTGGATGTCACAGGATATGACAATGCAGGGATCTCAAATTTATATAACCAATCTCATGTAATGAGATTAAGACTTATGATTATTTTATTGCTGCAAGTTCGAATTACAAATTAGACCTTTTCTCATAGGTAAATAAGAGCACAGACAGCTTCGTTGCATGCCCAATTTGCCCTTGGACAGGGACGTATCCATCTCTTTAGCTACTGTTTTCTTTCTTGGTAAATGATGCTTTGAGAACAGATTGTAATGAATAAATAATGGACAATAGGAGAAAAGAAGTCAATACTGCACTAATTGACGGAGGCACCTTAGCCTTGGGAGGTGGGCTTGCAGCTTTTCCCTTGCATAAGTAGTAGAGTGAGTCCTCGCGGTTGGTTTGTTGGTTGGTCAGTTGGGGATTTGGCTTTTGGACTCTGGGCAGGGCAGTGTGGCCTAAGCCTAATGGCTTTGTCATATTCTCTAGTTCCGATCTTCTTTCTCTTTTGCTTGTCTCCTCCTCCTCCTCTCTCCAATGCCCAGCACAACCCGCTCAATCACCACCACCGCCGTCTCTTTTCCGGTCAGAACTACTCAGACGCCCTCTCCAAATCCATCCTCTTCTTTGAAGGGCAAAGGTCAGGGAAGCTCCCTCCTAACCAAAGGATCACTTGGAGGGGGGACTCTGCTCTCTCTGATGGATCAACCTTGCATGTAAATACCCAACTCTACACTCTTCCTAACATTTTTTAATTTCTTTGTCATGCTCTCCACAAAGGTTAAAAGCCGAGCCTTAACAGCAATGGTAAGATTACTCTTATATTACCAAAATCTCTGGTTTGAGTTGTAAAAATAGTTTCTTTGCAAAACAAAAGCAAAGAAAAAATTGTATACAAGTGCAACTCTATGTCACCATCACAAAGCGGGGCGTGCATTTTGCACTCAGAATGCATGTAGGGTTGTGGCTAAGATGATGGGTTGATTAAGATCTATATGAATTTGAGAATGCAGGTTGATTTGGTGGGAGGGTACTATGACGCAGGAGACAATGTGAAGTTTGGGTTCCCCATGGCTTTCACAGCCACAATGCTCTCTTGGAGTGCGATTGAGTTTGGTGGGTTGATGCAAGCAGAGTTGCAGAATGCAAGAGAAGCCATTCGCTGGGCTACTGATTACCTTCTCAAAGCCACTGCCGAACCAGACACCATATATGTCCAGGTAATTTCGTGCACTTGCTTAATTTCTCTTTTACATTCTCCCATTCATGCATGGTTACTGTGATGTTTATATATATAGGTTATATATAGGTATTTATTTAGTGAATAATAAGGTGTAGGTGGGGGATGCGAACAAGGACCATGCCTGTTGGGAGAGGCCTGAAGACATGGACACCCCAAGAAATGTGTTGAAGGTGGACAGAAACAATCCTGGTTCAGACGTAGCAGCTGAAACTGCAGCTGCTCTCGCTGCTGCTTCTTTGGTGTTCAGGAGTTCTGACCCCACTTATGCCAAACTTCTTCTCAGGAGGGCCATCAGGGTAGAGTTTTTTGGTTGCTTATTGGCTTAATTAAAGCAGGGTATAATTAAAAAAAATTAAAACATATCCCAAGTTCTTCTTTTGGTTGCTTGTTGCCTTTTATAGGTGTTCGAGTTTGCTGATAAGTACAGAGGGGCCTACAGCAATGGGAACTTGAAAAGCTTCGTCTGCCCCTTCTACTGCTCTTACTCGGGTTTCCAGGTAACATCTTGTCTCCTCTTTCAAGCCTTAATTTCCCATGAATTATACGCCCTTTTTAAAATGATTTTAAGCCCTTTTTTGGGTTTATTTAATTTTTGCCCTTCGTGTATTAAGGATGAGCTGCTGTGGGGGGCTGCTTGGTTGCACAGAGCCAGCAAGAACCAGACATACCTCAACTACATTCAAGTGAACGGGCAGAACCTTGGGGCGGATCAAAGTGACACTACTTTTGGGTGGGATAACAAGCATGTTGGTGCCAGGATTCTGCTCTCGAAGGTCATTATATATATATATATCTATATATTCTTATATATTTATTTTCATCACTTCGCTTGTTTATTTCTATGAAGGTTTCAGCTGTTCAATCTTTTTCTAGTACAAATAAATCTGAAATTCTGGCTCATTATTCTTCAATTTCCAGGCATTTCTTGTCCAAAAGGTCCAATCTCTCCATGAGTACAAAGGCCATGCGGATAACTACATCTGTTCCCTCCTACCAGGGCCCTCCTCTCAAGCCCAATACACTCCAGGCACTCTCTCTCTCTCTCTCTCTATATATATATATATATATGAAGATGATTAACGGCTAGTTTTTAACAGGTGGGCTTCTGTTCAAGATGAGTGACAGTAACATGCAGTATGTGACCTCCACCGCCTTCGTCCTTTTAACCTACGCAAAGTACTTGACCTCCGCCCACAACGTCGTGAATTGCGGCGGCGCAGACGTCAGCCCCCAAAGCCTCCGGACCTTGGCCAAGAAACAGGTTTCATTTACACACACAACTTGCAAATTATGAGTTAAATTTGTGACGGATGACGTATATTATGAGCGACCAGGTGGACTACTTACTAGGAGACAACCCCAAGAAGATGTCGTACATGGTGGGGTACGGCGGCAGCTACCCACTGAGGATCCACCACCGAGGATCCTCTCTGCCGTCGGTGGCGTCGCACCCGGCCAAGATACAATGCTCGTCCGGCTTCAGCAGCTTCAATTCCGAGTCCCCAAATCCCAACATCCTGGTGGGGGCCGTGGTGGGTGGGCCCGACCAACACGACCAGTTCGCCGACCAACGCTCCGACTATCAGCAGTCGGAACCGGCGACTTATATCAACGCACCCTTCGTCGGAGCTCTGGCTTATCTGGCTCACTCGTTCCCCCACCTCTAAATTAAACTGAACCAGCCTTGCCTTGTCTTGCCCAGCCCACAGTATCTGTGATCCGATCTGTTTTACGTAGCCCATCTTGTTTGTATTTGGAAGGGGTTTCTACTGGTTGGACTGCTGGGGGCTTTGCTCCGGTGTCAGAAGTGGCGTTTGTATGAAAAGCTTTCTAATTGTTTTGAGTGGTCCATACTCTCTCTATATATGGGGTTAAAACTTCGAAGGCATTGGCCTCTGAAACTGCTCTTGGAAGTGGGTCTAAATGGTCAAAAGGCTGCATTTTCGGCTGGCATTTGGCAGTGTAACAGTGTTCGTAACTTCCAACCAAATCCCCATTCAACAATACATTTAAAAACTAAACTCAGATGTAAATATATATGTGTAGTGCTTTGTTCATCTATTAAGGAAAAGGTTTAAAATGGAATAAGAAAATGAGTAGAAAAGTGTCCCATTTGAGAGGAAAGACATTTTGGAGATATCCCCCCTCTTAAAATTACTTCAATCAAGAGGTTAATAACCCTTTTCTCTCCATTCCCTCAAACTAACAAAGGCCAATTTCAGTGAGTTCAGTGATGTTTTCTTCAGGTTAATAGCATCAGCATGTTTTCTTCCAGTGTTCAGTGAGTTCAGTGATTTGGGGGCATATTAATTAAATCTTGGTTTGACATTCGCTATCTTTGTCTTGGATTACTAGCATCTTAAAAAAAAGACTTACGGGTCTTTTTGGCAGAGTAAGGCCAAAAAAATTGCGCTTGCTAATGTGGTTTACTTTTTTGGCATAGCTAAAAACGGTTATATTTTTTAAGGTCATAGTCCATCCATAAATAGCGTCATTAAGAGCAGGGCTGATCCTGAGAAGTTAGGGGTTTTAAGCAAAATTTTATATGACCCCCTAATATCTCAAGACATAATATTATTTAATATTATATATATATATATAAAATATAAAATGGGCCCATGCATATAAAGTCAGTTGAGCCCATGCCAACATTATCAGAACTGGCCTTAGTGGGGGGGGGAGGCACTTGCCTTAGTTGCCTACCCTCGGGGCCAGCCCTGATTAAGAGAATTAAAATAAATGTATACAGAATTATTTTTACTTTGTATCCTCATATTTTAACTTACTATGAGACCTTGTTATAGGTTATTAGTTTTGGTCCTTTCAGTGTAGTTGTACAATTTATTTTGATCTATATATTTTATTTATTGATAAAAATAAAACAAAGGGGTCAAATTCATATTTTTATTTATATACTTTTATATTTTTTTTGTGATTATTTGATTTTTTTTATTTCAATTATACACCTAAACTTACATTTTCAAGTCAATTTAATTATTATATTTTTATGTGTAAAAAAGAAGATAAAATAAGATGACAAAATACATGTTACACTCTATTCATATTAAATTATAAATGTTAAATTGAGTTGAAAATGTAGGTTTAAGAATATAATTGAAATAATAAAAAATTTAAATTGACAAATGAAAAAAATGTCAAAATTTATAAGTTAAATCAACTTTAAAATATAAGTTTAGAGATGCAATCGAACTAACAAAAGTTTGAGTGATCATATGAAAAAAATGTGAAACTAGATGTGCAAAAATATAAGTTTGGCCAACTAAAAATAGTTCCACCAAAACCCTAAACCATTTTAATAGTTGGAACTCGGAAGCTCTTCTTTCAAATTTCAACTCTTATTGCTTTTCATTATATCCATAATTTAAGACCTCGGCATTGCCCAGGTTACAGAATTGGGCTCCAAGTTTAAGAAGCCATTTTTATTTGTTACTCTTGCATGACATATATATACATGGACAGACACAGCTTTATTCACATCTCATATATATATATATATATATATATATATAGTTTTTGGTGCTCTTGCAAGTAACCGGTTTTGGGACTCTTCTGTTACTTACTCTAGCCTAACTTTCATCCTTATCGCTTGCCAGAGGCACAGATTTTACCTGTCAAACAGAGAAACAAAAACATAAGGAAATTGAAATCCATGAACATTGTGACAGACAACCATGAACTATATATATATATATATATAGCATTCCAGAGCTCACCAGATCACGGTACTTGAGAACGTAGAACATCTCTAGATACCGATGGGTTTCACGCCTCTCCAGCTTCGAAACATACTTCCAGAAGCCATAAACCCCGGCCAGTGTCATCAGCCTTTCCGAGTAAATCTTCCATGTGTACCTACAGAGGACAAGGCCGGGTGGAGAGTTAGAATTCATGTAGTAAGATAAAAGGAGGTTGTTGGTATGCCATGAAGACGGATGGATACCTTTCATGGATCCGTTTAAGCCCGGCTTTAGAGATTTCTTCCCAGTAGCTGGGATCCTCCTTGCATCTTAGGAAGAAATCTGATAAAAGTGTGGCCACCTTATCTGGGTGATATGGGTCGATGTGGAATCCAGATACCCCATCCTCAATGATCTCTGCAGGGCCACCATGGCAAGTAGCAAACGATGGAAGGCCGCAAGTCATGGCCTCCACCACTGTGAGCCCAAAGGCTTCGTAAAATGCTGGCTGAAATCAGAGAAGAAGAGTTAACAACATGTGGATCAATGTGTCTGTCCTCTGTGATTCTGTGTGTGTGATGAGACCCCCACAAACTGAAAGAGACCACAACTTAATTAATTAAATATACCTGCACAAAAGCGCCTCTCCTGTCGGCGATGTAGCGATAGAGCTCACCATTACGAACTCGATTTGTTTGGGCTGATATCCATCTGAAGTGCCCGTCCAAGTTGTATTTCTTGATGAGTTCATGCATCTTTTCGATTTCTACGATCTCTTCTTTGTCACTAGTCTTCTTCACATCATTGTAACCGGCTACCACGACAAGGTTTGTGAGTTCCCTTAGCACCATGCTTTTAGCGTAGCACTCTACCAGCCCAGTGATGTTCTTTACATGGTCGAGCCTTGCCATGGAGAACAGTATGGGCTTTGATGGGTCACTCAGTGTTCCACTGCATCAAAACAGATAGAAGATGCATGATATAATTCAAACACGGAAGAAGTATGATCAAACTTGGATGATATTGGTAATTGGAGGGAGAAGAAGAAGCAGAGAAAAATCATTCTTGTGACCGTTATCGCTGAGAATAAGAGTAATAACATTCAACAGACATTAAACTCACTCTAATTGTAGAAAATCAAGCAACAGGGAAAAGAACTCACATGTGTTCGTCGTTCTGCTCTGGATCATACAACAATTTCGCGATTGAATCATGTAGAGATGTGAGCCTCTTTTCCTTCTCCGAGTATGGGAAATAAATGCACGTATCTGCCCCAGGAGAGACGATGTTGAACTTTGGATCGAAAACATCGATGCCATGGACCACTCGGAACAGTCCTGGAAGGGTGAAAGCTTTGTGGCTCTCATACTGGCCAACAGTATTCTTTCTACAAGAACAAATAACACAAAAATATCAGTTAATTAATTGGGTACCAGTTATGTCTAAGTGGCAGTGTGCATGTCTGAACTAGGTATGTAACACAGAAAAATCAGAATTTTGCATTAATATGGCCAGAGGAAGGAAACTTACGTTCCTGCAATCTCTTGGTATGTGCTAGTGATGATAAAATCAGACCCATTCATGGCTATCAGGTCAGCTGTAAATTGACATGAGAAATGGTACTTATCCTCAAAGCTTTTCCAAAATATGTCGGAATCAGGGTACTTGGTTTTCTCCAGCGCATGAGCAATGGTGCACTGCCATAAGAGTGTGTAAACATGAGCTTAACTTCCCAGCCGAAGAAAGGGTGAGCTTGAGGAAAATTAAAGATCATTTGTGACCTGTGTTACTCCCATCTTATGAGCTAACAGAGATGAAACAAGATTCCCGTCACTGTAGTTCCCAATAATCAGATCTGGAACACTCTGCAACTCGGCAACTATTTCGCTAGAAACATCCTGAACCATCACAGAGTCATAGAAGAATGGCTCGATAATCCAATTCATGAGTGATATGAGCAAATCAGTTTTAGAATAGAAGACAAAGTCATGGAAGAGGTAATATATAGGAATGAATCAGCTACTCTAACTTGATCTCTTCTCCTCAACTGCACCTTAGTATAATTCCACATTCCCACCCCCAACACCCCTAGGGGGCTCAGCGGTCAGCCCCATAACAGAGAGAAGAAAGAAAGGTAGAAGCTTTAACTGTTAAATCAGTTTTACCTCTGTGAAGGTCTCCAGATAAGGCCATACGTCAAACCTTGAGATCCATTTATGGAGAATGCCTTTCTCTGTTCTAAAAGGGACTCGAAGAATGTGTGCGTGCTCGGTTCCACTTACTCTTTCGAGCCTTTGGTTGCATGAAGTTCCTTTTGCATCAGGTATCAACCGTGTCACCTTAGACAACCATTGCAAACTGTATTACAATTTCCAGTAAGGGATACACTGTGCACTGCAAGTGCCTAAAATGGGCCCGGCCAGCAGCAAACTATACGTGTATGTCTAAGAAATTGGCTTTACAGTAAGTGATAGCATTTACACTTACGATAAGAATTCTAGGCGTAACATTCAGTCCTTGCTGGTTTATTCTCAGAAGCATTTCATTCTCCAGGGCACGCACTTGGTCCAGTATGTACACAATCTGCACATCAACACCCCAGAGAGAGAGAGAGAGAGAGAGTTGAGCAACAATTGACATCATCTAATGAATATGAACAAAAACAACCAGCAAAAAAACATGGCAAAAGGAAAATTTTACCAATTGGAGAAGATGATTAACGATAACCATACCTGTCCACCAGTGTCAGGCAAGCCTAAAACATTTGTTTGGCCGAAGTATCCATGTACAGACAAAATGACAACATTAAAAACCATGGGTATTCTACCGAGAAATGTCTCCAGAGCAGAGGGATCTGGAGCTTGGAGGATGTCCAAGAGGAGATGCATCATATTCAAAGTCCGTACTGCAGTGTCACCCCAACCCCTTTCGAAACCCAGCCCTTGCAGGCTGCATTGAAGGATGCAGCAGTAATTAAAATGCCAAGCACAAGCACAATCACAATCACAAGACATTGATAATGGGAGTAAGAACCCGGAACACATTCACATAAAGTAGAACCTCACTAGTGTGCAAATTCGGAATAGGGTGTATCTTGTGGTCGTTTAGAAAGATAATCCTCTGCCTTAGACAATGCAGACTGAAGTGTGGGAATGCTATCTATTCGTTCGTTCAGCATCATCACCTACGTATTTACAATCAAGTTCCGACAATCAAATGCACTAATAGCCGAAGATTTTGCATATACATATTAAGGAAACAACACATGAACATCATTGGACTCAACTTACATGCCCCTTGTGTTTGTGGGCTCGGAGAAAATCAAGTAAGGGCTGCAAACTGTCTCTGGTGCGGAACATGATTGAGGAGAGGTGTCGGTTGAGGAACTGGACGCCGCTACCGATGGATGATGACTGGTTTAGGCGAGGAAATGTGGCGTTGAAAGGCTCAAAATCAAGCTCAAGGACGTAATTGTCATTTATCCTGGTGCATTTCGTTAAGTTCAATTGGCGAAGAAGTAGCTCGCATGCAAGAAGATCGTCACGAATTCTATGCATATATGATAAAAGAAGATAAGATGATTAAACCACTTACTCTTCCTGCACAAGTTCTTCTTTGAAACGAAGATATTCAGAGACAGTCAGCTGCTCCACCCTTAGCTCGTACACGTTCACTCGCACATACTCCCAGACACCGGGCCTTGGACGAACTGCTATCGCCACGAATGGAGGCAGAACAATGGCCTCCTATGACCAGAACACCATATATATCCATTGTACTACATATTGTTGTTGTTCGCAATTGGAGAACTAGATTGCGAGAAAGAGCACGTAGAACTGACCTGAGCAGACCTTAGAACTTCGCTAAAGGGACCATCATAGAGAGTTTGGTTGGCCTCGCCGACGCCGATGATGCTATCAAGCTCGTCCAGCAGATGATGGGGTTGCAGTATCCCCTTTCCCTGGGCCACGTACCTTTTCCAACACAGGGTCAGTTCAGTTTAAGAAAATATAATAATCCGGCTTCCATTAATTAACGGCAAGCCTTCGATTTTGATCCGGGAAGAGAGGAACTCAGAAGAGAACGGAATGATAAACAATATATAATTAATGAAACAAGACCATCACGTTCATGTTCATGTTCTGTTGGCTCTGGTCCGGTCTCATCCTGTCTCGCCCGTCCACCGGAAGAAGAGACTTATGCAAGAAGAGAATAAAAAAAAAGTGGCAAAAGGGAGAGGGGAACCTGGAGAGGAGGGAGACGAGTTCATTGCGGTGAGCGGAGAGAGTGTCTTCGACCCTGTCTCTGATACTGGGCATCCGCGTCAATGTCGTAGCAGTCGCCATAATCCTCCTCCTATTCCTGAATGAATCGACGAGAGAGAGAGAGGGAGAGAGAGAGAAGAAAGATGAAGAGAAGAGAGAGAGAGCATCGAAGCTATAAAAGCAGAGGCAAGAGCCAGGATGAACAATGGATAATAGTCCAGAAAGTTAGGAGAAAGCGGTTTTCAAGCTTTGGTGTCCTGACACGTGTCCGTCGCTGCGCATTCCTCCTGTTAGTCTTTTTTTTTTTTTTTTTTTCTTGAAATGGTTTGTAAAATGTTTTCTAATAAATATGTCCCTTAGATGCCTACACACATTAAATTAAGATTACATTTAATTAGAAGAAAGGAAAAATAACGGAATAGATATAACACGGAATAGAAATTGAAAATAATATTTTTTTAAAAAATAAGAAGAAGAAATGGATAAATAAAAAAATATATGAATCTTTTTATAAATATAATTTTTAATATAAAAAATTATAACAAAATAATTATTCAATTTAAAAATACATATAAATTCTATAGTGTACTTCAAATTCTGAAAAAAATAAAAAAAATTTAACTTAGAGGCATAATTTTTTTCTGTTTCTAATCTCTTCGTGAATAAAAATGTATTTATGATATTTTCCTAATATTACGAAACAATTTCAATATTTTTTCAAAATTATAGAAATGATTCAAAAATATTTTTTAGTGTTTTGAGAATGGAAATATTTCAAAAACGTTGAAACAAAACTCTCGAAATATTTTCGTGTATCCTAGTTCATATGTAATAGAATGACTTTCACTCTTTTAAAATGATGAAAAAAATTTCATCATAAAATAGACAAAAATCTTCCTATTTCATAGAATGAAGGATATTAATATATTTTTCTTTTAATTACATAATACCTCATACGTAACCTTATCGTTTATGCAAAGCCGATTCTGGGCCAGGGCTATAGCTTGGGGCCCACAACTGAGGGGGTCTAAATTTTTTTTTTAAATCTATGTATATATGTGTATAAAAGATTAAAAAAAAAATTAACAAAAGAAGATTCGAAATATTAGATTCAAATATGTAGTTTTCATTTTTTAATGCAATATTTACAATGTGGGATACTCTTTTTTCTTTGTTTGGGATTTTGTCCCATTAGGTTTTCTCCAAACAAGGTTTTAATGAGATCTCAAAATATTCTTCTTTATCTTTTATAAATTTTTATAATTTTAATTAATTGATAATTTTTATTTTTTATTTAATTTATATAAAGGAATACATGAAAAAATTTGCCCTAAATCTTAAAAAATCCAAGATCAGCTGTGTATTTATGAAATGATTGTATACCAAATATAATAATAAAATAGAATAGTCATTACATTCTACTCTCATTACGTACCTAATCTTAGGTTCTTAAAAGTGAAATTTCTTACTTTAAAGATTCTCACAGCTTAATCTTAAGATTTTTATAAGAGGGATTAATCATAGAAGTTAACACTGACAGTCAAACACGACACCCTAACCAATTATATATTGACTACAGTTCAAAAACTCTTTAAATTTTAACTCATATATCAGCTCAACCATTAAATTATGCCCGTAGAGACTAACACGTACTTAACCTCGTTCCATTTTGCACGTATCTAACTTCGTTCCATTTTACACGTACCTAACGCAAATCGCTCCTTTAATATTAATTAAGCAAACAGTCAGTTTAATGTCGGCGTGAAGTTCTGTCAAATGTTTAGATTTTTAATAATAATTTCTTTTTTCATTTCACAAAAAAAGTTATATATTAATGGATGTAATTAATTAACTTACCAATTAATCCTAAAGCACCATGTAGATTAATTCATAGGGGACGTGCACCAATGGGTGTTCGACACCTAACATACTCCCGATCACTTGATATGAATATTACTTAAAAAATATTCAGACTGACCACGTGACACAACCTTATACCTCCATCATTAAGAGATATGGCTTTATCAACGTGGCTTAAAATGTTGGCACTTGTTACGAAATTATATTAATAATAAATCACAATCAAATAAACCAACTATATACAAATAGAATTTTTTGTGAAAAATTTAAATAAAAAAAATTACAAATAAAAAAAATAAAATATCACTAAACAAATATTGTTACAACAAAAATAATATAACTGTAAATAATTTTAAAGTATTACGTACCTATTTATAGATTTAAAATCATCTATAAATGTGCACAGAAAATCATATCTTAATTAGAAAATAATTCATGAGAATATTTCTCTAAATGAGATAAATCTCACTTAAAATTAAATTTAATTAATATTTTAATTATAATAAAATTTAAAATTATAATTAATATCAAATTAGAAATCTCAATCTCAAATAAATTTAAATTTTGAATTACAATTATACAGCAGTGCTATGTTGTCTACTGGTGAGCAACATAGTATTTGTTCGTCAGTAAAGGAGACGTGAGCTCCATGCACGTGGGACTCGCCTTTGCACATGGGACCACGTGCATAGAGCTCGTGCTCTTCTCATTAAATATTATGTTGCTCGTCAGTGAACAACATAGCAACATTTTATACAATTATAATAGACACCATACCTTAACTAAACTTTCAGGTCATGTCTCAAATAAAATCCTCAACAAAAATCACACTTCAATGATTATTGGACGAGCTATAAAACTCTTAAATTCTCTGTGATAAATAAATATTTACTACTCGTTATTTTGCTCCTCTTTACTCGTTTGCTTAGTATTGAATATTATTAATTTAGTTGTTGGAGTTTACCCCAAAATTAAATCTCTCAACTTGTAAGAAGTTGACAAGTGCATGGTTAGCGCCTTGAGAAGCAGTGGCCTTATACAAAATTCATGCACAAGAGATTGATGATGTTGGCGTAGCGGCGTCGAGCTGACGCGTCTTCTTCTACTGAAATCCGCTCGCTTTGACCCGACCCGTTAGTCAATTGCCGTGGATTCTGAGTCTGTGTCTGCCCACCACTTTCATATTACGACGTGCTCTTCTTTTTTTATCCTTTTTCCTCTCTAGATTGATTCAAAATTAATTAATTTATCTACCAACTAATTTTATTTTAGTGTTAATGCTCTGATACTAAGATTATTTAAAAAATATTTAGACTTATCGTATGAGAAGTTCTTATGACCACTTCGTTGGTTTAATGTACACGACTCTATTAACTTGATTTGAAATATTAATATTACACTTTGATAGAGTCGCAAATGAGTTGAACAATTTGTGAACGGAACAACTTGCTTAATTTCCGACTCAATAAAAGATCGTTCAAATTTATTTGTCAAATTGAACGAGTCGAGATTGAATCTAACTTTAAAATTCAATTTATAAATGAGCCGGACTTGATGTCAATAAAACTCAGTTGGTTAACACTTGAGAAGATATTTGATTAGAGTTTTGTAAATATTAATAGGTTTGAATAGAAGTTTGTGAATACTGAACAAGAATAGGAAAAACCAAACAACAAAATCACAATATGAAACTTGCAAAAATAGTTAGCCGAATGTGGCTGCCAACCATAGGTATTCAATCACCGATCAGAGAGAAGAGGTAGGCCATCATGGTCTAAGGATGAGCACAAGGTCATGGGCACGAGTTGATTGGTCGAAAATGCAGTTGAAAATGGCTCTAAATAGTCGGGAGGGGACGAGAGTTTTTATCAAATTTCATAGTGCAATCCGAGTTTTTTTAAAGAAATTTTGAGGATTTGATGGAGGACTTTTGTTCTAGAAGTGTTGAGTACCATTTCTAAAACTTTTGAGGAATTTTGAAGGTGGTTCGAGGCTTGGTTGAAAAATTGAGACTTAGCCAAGCTTTAATCGGCCGATTAAGGGTGTTTCAGTTAGAATTTCAAGTCAATGGTGGTTCTATCGTGTTCAGGAGGAAAAATCGAGCTAGGAGGAGGAGAAAAATCGAAGAAACCAGCCAAGACCAGTTATCTGTGGCGAGAGGCTCACCAAAAAAAACGACGGGAGCAGGACGCGTGGGTGCTAGCGTGTGAAGGTGAGAAAAAAATGGAACAAAATTGAAAAAGAATTTTGAAAAATTAGAAAATTATGTTTTATTAATATTTCAAAAATTTTAGTCAAAAAATTTAACAGAACACGAATTTTGAGGTCAAAGCACGAATACCGAGAAAACTTAAAAGGTTAAATTAAGGTGAATGGTTTGCTCGATAACTTTATAAGTGATATTATTTTCTTAAGTGGGCATGAGATTGCAAAGATCTGCCAAATTTATGTTAACATATCTTATACATATGTATAATGTTTTTATATTATACAAATGTATAATGTTTTATATTACTTCGATAAACGTGATTTTTCATTAGATATGATATTATTGACATATCGTATTTGTTCAATCATGTTGGATATGATGGGATAGGATGTAGCCCTAATAGGTTGATTTGTATTTTCCCAAGGGTGTTTGCTGAAATGAACATAGAGGTATCCCGTGCCAGGTGTTTGTCGGGATGATTGTCTTAGTTTTCATGCCGAAGCTAAAATGCTATTAAAGCTACTCTAGGGTGTCCATTTATTCATATTTTTGCATCATTCATTTATGAAATTTATTTTAATCTTCACTTAGAATATTCATTTTTTAATTTGAACTTTGTCTCTGGGATATTTCATGTTCCAGATGAACCGAGCAGTAAAAAGGAAAAAAAAATGGTTGAGGCGTGATTTACTTTCAATTCGTGTTTGAAGCCCAATGTTATATGTCATTTTTCTTATCGAATATAATAGTTGTATGTTATCTCATTTATCGAATATTATAATTTATTGACTATTGAGAAGAATAATTTGCGATTGTGCTTGTATGGAATTGCAATATATTTTAAATTTTGATTCTAGTTTCGTCAAGTGTTTAAGTTATCCTTTCTTAGCATTCATATGGAATGTTGAATGTATTTATGAAGATTTTTTATTGAGAAATTTGTGATGAAAAAAAGAAAATTCCAAAAATAACGACACATTAGAAAGGACGGGTCATTACAACTAAATTGTCAGTAGAGTTAAGGCTGGATAATTAAAGTCTCTAGCTTACAGGAAATTTATAAAAGTTGCGTTAGGTCCCTTCTCACTAGGAAAATTAGTTATTTGTGATTTTATGCTCCAAAATATTATTTAAACACTCAGTCGTGACAT
This sequence comes from Diospyros kaki, assembly GCA_036245055.1. Classification (NCBI taxonomy): domain Eukaryota; kingdom Viridiplantae; phylum Streptophyta; class Magnoliopsida; order Ericales; family Ebenaceae; genus Diospyros; species Diospyros kaki. The sequence continues at coordinate 1,286,362 of BSEG01000002.1, read as the reverse complement.
TTTGACAATACTATGTATTATTGCATTGTACAATGTGTCACATTTATGTAAATATACCATACATTATTGCACAAGTATCACAAAAAATGTTATAACTAAGTGTCTAAATAACATTTTTATTTTATTTTAGATATCTTGAATATATAAAAATTATTTTAATTTTTCATAATCTAAATTCAACATAAAATATAAATCATTTTTAAAAAAACATTTTTTTATTTTAAATAAAATTACTTTTAGTCCAAGATATGAAATGTTTAAATGTCCATTAATAAAGTATATACGTAGAAAGAGTTATTAACGGCATTTAAAATAATAATTTTAATATTTTTAATTATAGGAGGGACCTCGTATGTATTACGCTAAATAATATTATTGTATTAAAATATAGATTCATTGAATGACACATATTCAATTTGAGTCGCCCAATATTCAAAATATTTGGGGGCACCTTAAAAAGGGATTGGGACAATCTGACGTAAGAAGTCAATTAAATACAATGTGACTTTAAATTGACAATTCTTCAATTGTAACTTCTGGAAGACTAAATTTAATAAGTTTTGGGTTTGTTAATTGCAATGAGCCAAAGTGGCATAAATCAACTTTTACTCTTCCACCTTTACGCTATATTGCACGAAAATACTTTATAGGTGTCTTTTTTTTGTTTTTAAAATGTTTCAGAAATATTCCTTATTCTCGTTTTGAATCCTATTTATATTTATTTTTTTAGAAAAACGTCTATTTTCACGTTTTCGTTTTCTATCGAAAATGTTTCTCGTTTCCGTTTTCGTGTAATATAGTCTTTTAGGTACCGCATATAATTTATCGCAAGAGTTTAAATTTTTATAAATTGATGAAATAAGATTAAGTATACTGTGACTTTTAAAGAAAGGTGAGATGGGTCAGATCAAAGACTGATTATAAATTGAAGCTAAGAAAATACTTTTACTGTTGACGAATAGGCTATTTGTTCACTTAAATTTAAATTTGATATTATTTATTAAGTGTAATGACTTTAATATATATCTTTTATATTAATGTAACATAAAATATATAGAGCCTAGAAGTAACTTTTTTAGGATGGCCGAGAATCTTGTGGAAGAGACTTTGAATTGGTAACGGCGTCCGACTGTTGGACGCTTGCACGCCAAGTAAGATCAGGCTGGACACTGTAAATTTAAAGTTTTCAATAATTGCGTAAACTAGCCCTTGTTTTTTTTTAAATTACACTTTCTCTACCTTGTTCTTGCCTTTCAAACCATCAAACTTTCTCATTATTTCAGTATCATAAATTTTAAGAATGGCAACCCCTGAGATTGCAAACGGCGAGGTGTTTGACTTAATAAGCATTTATTCGTTAATTTAAATGAGTTCAGCTTAACGTTAATTTTGAATCTTAATTTATAAATAAATTAATTTTAAATTTAATAAATCTTTATTTATTAAATTTTATAGACATATTCTATTACAGATATTTTTCGTCCTACTCTATAAGGGCTGAGCCCAACTCATTGGGCCGGTCCAACTGTCAAAGGAGCTGATAGGTTTCAAGCTGAAACCCTCAAAGCAAGCTCGCACATGGCCGAAACTCGGCTTGGAATCATATCATCTGGACGAGCTCCCAGCGACCTCGCTGGTTACCGGCTCAACCAACCAGCTCGCATGATGAAAAGGCTAAAGTCCTGATGAATTAACAGGTCAGGGGCCGTCCCCAGCTATGTGGTCCAAGTCCATTTTCTCAGCCCATCTGGCCAGTCCATACTAGTCCTATCTTGGTCATTTCATGAACGACATCATTACCGCCGTGCCTGGATTTCCGCGCGTCCACCCCAAATCCCATTTTCATTAATGACGAGTCCTCTCGCCATTAATGACGGGTCTCATCGACTTTAATGAAGGTTCTATCGGTATCTTCCTGCCGCATGGACATCATTTGCCGGCACTAGGTATTCTGTCTCATCTCTTAAAATAGACGTGCTACAAATAAAGAAGAACATCCCTCGATATATATAGGTCAACTCTGGTAAGAGGGGATAAGATACTTTTTTTCAATTAAGACATTTTCTCTCTTTTCTCTCTACATACTCGCTTATTGACTTAAGTTTCGGAGTATCTTGCAGGGACGGAGAAGAGGCTCAAAAGATCAAAATCAGACATCTTGTATACATTTTTTGGTTCTATTGCGTCAGGCAGACCAAAGAATCATAGTCGACTAATTCTGAACATCGACATATTCAATTAAAAATTTACAAATAAATTGTAAATAACCTCAAGTTTTCTAATATAGACTCGAGTTTGCCTCATTAATCTTTTAACGGGTCGAGGCTCAACCGAACTCAAACTCTATTCACATAAATTGAGCTCCAGTTCTAGTCAACCTTTGCGACCCACTCTGTTAAGTATATGTCCACATCAAAAGGCAAGGGAATCTGATATTGAAGTAAACTTGAGGGGGTGCGGAAAAAGTTGACCCAGAGAGAGAGAGAGAGAGAGATAAGGGTCAAATAATAGAAGGGCGGATACGGAGAAGGTTCAAGTCGCATTGCTGTCCCCCAATAATCTCAGCACTGGCGGGCATCAGCCTCGTCCTACAAAACCCCCTTCTGCCTCCTGCCCTTCTCTCCCCATTCACGTAGACACCAATCCATCCATCCCTTCCCATTACTACTCACTTTGATACCAACCAACCGACCTCGACCAGAAGAAGAAGAAGAAGAATCTCATAGAGCCTTCCAGAAGAAGCAAGCATGTGTGGCGGTGCAATTATCTCCAACCTCCTCCCTCGCAACGGTAGCCGCCGGCTGTACGCCGCCGACCTCTGGCCCAACCCTCCGGTCGTCCCCAAAGAGCATCAGGACATCACACACAAGAGGCCTCAATCCCCTTCAGGCAATTTCTTTTTAATATACTTCTCGTTATTATAGGGTGCGTGTGTTTTTACCGCTTGTTTCTCAGTGGGGATTTTGTACGAGCAGGTGGTGAGCGGGTCGAAAAGGCTGTGAAGAGGCAGCGCAAGAACCTGTACAGGGGAATCAGGCAGCGTCCGTGGGGCAAATGGGCGGCGGAGATCCGAGATCCCAGAAAGGGGGTGAGGGTTTGGCTCGGTACCTTCAACACCGCCGAAGAGGCGGCCAGAGCCTACGACAGGGAAGCTCGTAAGATCAGGGGCAAGAAAGCCAAGGTTAACTTTCCCAACGAAGACGATCGCTACGTTCCTTCTCAACCCTGCCAGCCGTCCTTTTCAATGCACAATCCTAATCCGAATCCCAATCCTAATCCCAACCCACCTTCTTATCCGACGTTTAACCATTTCGGGGCATACAACTCAAATGGGTTGTATAGTGCGCCAAGCCCTCTGAATACAGTCCCTGTTCCGTTTCTTTACAGTGAAGAAATTTCTGGTTCGGGAACCGATTGCTCTTCCACCGAGGGAAATCATCAGATGAATCAATTCCAGGGCGATGTGAATGTGAAGGTGAAGGACGAGGAAGAGAAGCAAGAGCTGAGAAAAAGCAGCAAAGGAGGAGAGGCAGAGAACGAAGTGCAGAAGCTTTCGGAGGAGCTGTTGGCCTACGAGTCGGTCATGAAGTTCTACCAAATCCCGTACCTGGACGGCCAGTCGCCGCCTGCTCCGCCCAATCTCGCCCAGGAGAGCGTCCTCGCTGGCGGCGCTTTGGATCTCTGGAGCTTCGACGATGTTCTCCGTCCTGCCATTTCCTAGAATCAGCATTCACGTCCCCTTTTTCGTTCTTCTGTTCTGATTTCAATTTTCCTTTTCTGTCGTTTCAATTCCTGTTTTTGGCAGTCTGTAAATTTGGAAAGATTAATGATTCTGGGAGATTGGCATCCTCCATTGTCCCCCACCATAAACTCTGTCACATCTACAAGTTTTGCTTTGTTCTTCACTGTTCGTTGTATCATTTCTAACTCTGCAATGGAATTGATTACCATCTACAACTTTTATTCTTCACTGTTCGTTGTATCATTTCTAACTCTGCAATGGAATTAATTACCATTTCTCTCTCCAAATCATCGTTCTTTCCCCAGGTGTCAAATCTTCTGCCCAGGTTTTCTCCTGCTGAACACAAAACCCCCGGCCGTCGTCGCCGGCGGCGGCATGGCCGCAGAAAATTTACTGAAATGAATGCATAATAATAATAATAATAATAATAATAATAATAATAATTGTTAAGAACTTTTAGGGTTTTTTAGCATTTTAATAATAATTAGGGACCCTTGTGTCACTCAATCCAAAATCAATTTGCCTTTGGAATATCGTTCCCTTTGGTGGAAGAAGTTGTTGGAAGCTTGTCATCATCCATCTCAAAATTAATTAATGATAATTCGTTAGATTTTTATTTAATTTTATGTAATATCACCTTAAAACATAAATTAAGGACAGCTTAAGTTAAATGATGGGCTGACGTGGGAAGAAGCGAATCGAGAAAGTGAGGAAGATTAATGATGACTTGCTCTCTCACCTTATCTTAATCATATATAGATTATATTGCTTAATATTTTAGGACTCAATATTTAATGAATAAATGATAATTTGGTCACATATTAACAAGATAATTATATACTGATTCTAAAATATAAAGACCTTATGAAAGACAGCTAAGCTTACCTCTTAGTTTATGATCTTTATTTCTTCACCTTTACTCTTTAAACCAAAGTTTTGGACCCCCACTTATGAATACAAAGACAAAGATTTAGTAAAATTGTTATTTAATCGGTCAATAATAATTTTTATATATTAATATATTATATTTATTATCGTTCAAATATAATAATAAATTTATTAATTAAAAATATTGTTATTTAATTTTTTAAACTCTTAAAAAAAAAGAACCATAAGATGAAAAAGGGTAATCTATATACAAATATTGTGATGTTAAATTAGATATTAAAGACTTAAATACATTATTAAAATTAATATTAGATGTATACTCTTTTTGAAATAAGAATTTTTTTATTTATAGAATAGTATGAAATTTTTCGAGATTTATTATAAATAAAATTCTTTTAAATAATTTCTATCTTGATATTTCAAGATCCACTAATATTAAGATTCTTATAAATGGTATTTAACTTGATATTTTATTATTTACTAAAATTAAAATTTTTATAAATAATATTTATCTTTTTTATAGAATTTTGATAGATATTTTCGAATATCAAAATTATTTTTTTTACACTTTATTTAGAACCCTTAGTTGAGGAGAATTTTATACATTTTTAGTCCATAAAATTATTTTAAAATTTTAGATTTTTTTTAATTATTTAATAAATTTTTGTCTATAACATATTAATATCAATACATGAGTGTAGCTAAAAATGTTATAATTGGTTCTAAATAATATTTTTATTATTTAAAAATATTATTTAGACACTCAATTATAATAATTTTATAGTAACATTTATATATTAATATATTATATTTTATATTAAAAATATTATAATAAAATATTCAAGTAAGAATAGTCACATATGGGATACATAAAAATAAAATAAAATAATAATAATAAATAAATAAAAAGAGTGGAATCCGCACAGGTCAAAGTGAGAAGTTGGAGTGGACGTGTCGCAGTCGCACATTCCAACAGCCGCCGGCCCGCCGCTGTTTTAAAAAGTCGGCGCCCACCTACTTCCAAAACCTGTACTGTCGGGTTGATTTCATTGGATCCTCGTACTACAACGCTCGTACGCTATACTAGCTCCCTATCTACATTTGCCTGTACTACACCTACTGCTCAACGTGCTATTTTTAGAATAAATAATTTTTTTATAAATTAACGTGATATATATATGTATATTTTTAATAATTTTATTCATATAATTAATTGTTAAAGGAAGATAGCGTTTTTTAACTTAGTAATTCAAATATTTGAAATTTAAATAATTTTTTTAAGTTATGGATAATTTAATGTTTTTTACCAAGATAAATTTTAATTTAATGTCTTGTTGATTTAATTTTTTTATGATATAATATTTTATTTTCTTTATATATATATGTTCTACAAGATATAAATAATAATTTTATTTATTGTCAGCTAGAGTAAGAATTTAAAATATTAATAATTTTTAATAATTAAAATATAAAATGTTAAACTTTTTTATATGTCTTTTAATTTTTAAGGGAGTATAATAAGTTAGTTAAGCTATTTAAATATTGTCAACTGGTTATCCACGTGACTTGTCATTCTTAGAAATGAGCACGCTTTTACGTTATAGTAATAATTTAAAGTAATAATTTTTAATAATTAAGATAAAAGTAGAATAAATTAAAATTATTTAAAAACAATGTGCAAAAATTTAATTTATTTTCCATTCTCCTATTTATATAAAGTATACAGGGATCAAACGGATATGGACCTGGGCCGGCCCAACCAAGCGGTGGAGCTGAATCTCGGATCAGACACGTCCAATACAGATTGTCCAACTCGCCGGCGAGTATAAAATCCTGAACTAGAACTGAAGCCCACTAGTCCATGGGTTTGGATAGGTCCATCTCATTACAAAGCCCACCCAGAAAAGCCCAACAAAAAGTGCCCAGATCAGATCAAAACCCTAGGGCCATCGTATCTGCCGTGATATAAAACCTCATCTTCGCCTTCGCTTCCCTTGTTGTCTCCTCTCTGAAGAGAGCTGTGCGTGCGTGAGCGACGGAGGAGAGTGAAGATGGTGTCGCTGAAACTTCAGAAGCGGCTAGCCGCCAGCGTCCTCAAGTGCGGCAAAGGCAAGGTGTGGCTAGATCCTAATGAAGTCAACGAGATCTCCATGGCCAACTCCCGTAAGTTCCCCTCGCCCGCTCCTGGAGGTTTTAGTGTTATCTTTTCTGTTCGGATTTATTTCTTGAGGATCGGTTCGCTCAGCTGTCGATTTAATTCAATTTGCCTACAGACTTGTTAAGGTTGTTTATTTTCTGGTTAAGAGTGTTTCTCTTTGCGTTTTTATTTCTTTGTATCTCGAACTTTGTTTCCAGTCCTTGACCGATATGCGCGCTCGGCGAATCTGTCTGCGTGATTTGGTGTGTTTTTGCATATTTTATAACTATACGTACTGGTGCAAGTATGGACAGACGCTCTGTATGTTTAATAACTTCTACAGAATTTCTTGTTCAAATACTAGCGGGAAACTTACTGTGTTTTTGGGGCTGTCCAATTGACTGTAGATGAACTGCTCATTTTCAAATATTTTTAACAAATTCTTTACAACGTTCTTTGGCCATAATTGATGGGTTTCCATAGGTACGAAAGGAACTAATTGAATCCGGAAGTTTTAGATTACTCGAAGTAAATGCTATTTTCTGTTTCTGCGTTTCAAACTCAATAATGATTATCTTGAAATTTACAACTCAATTTGTTGGTGGACGTTGGCTTATAGGTTTATGGGGAAATAGACCCGTGGTCATAATTGATATATTTCCAGAGGGTGCAGAAGGAACTAATTGAATCTGGAAGTTTTAGTTTACTCAAAGTAAATGCTATTTTTTGTTTGCAATTATGCATTTCAAACTCAATAATGACTATTTTGAAATCTGTGCCACATTTTGTTGGTGGACATTTGCTTTGTCTGCTGTATATAGTTTTATGGAGAAATGGACCCTGCTTTCACATTTGCACATCCCTGCTTTCACATTTGCACATGTTGACATGATCACGGTGTTTGCACCGATGTGAACCCTGAAACATTGTGTAGTTGCCTGTTATTGTTGCCTCAATTGGAAATTTTAGCAAGCCTTTGCTAATTTGTATTTTGCTGTGTTCATTTTTTTCTGGTTCGTTGATTGCAGGGCAGAACATAAGGAAGTTGGTCAAAGATGGTTTTATCATCAGGAAACCCACCAAGATTCATTCACGGTCTCGTGCGCGAAGAATGAAAGAGGCTAAGCGAAAGGGCCGGCATTCTGGATATGGTATTTTCTTTTGTTTTGAGAATAAGTTTGAATCAAAGTGGAAGATATTTTAAACTAACTATATTCAGATTGATATCCAGTTTGTTTACATCCTTAAAACAATATTTAGCTATGTTTGAATTGGATGTATATCAATGTTTAAAAAAGCACACTGCAGCATGCTTTAATTGCTAAGTGCAAACGCTTAGGGCTTTTGTGTGTGAAGGTCACCAACTTTAGCTGAGTGCGATTAAAGCATACTTAAATTGCACTTTTACTGAGTTTCAAAGCTCAAAAAAGCGTGCTTCAGAAATGTGCTTCTGGGTTTGTTTAAATTTTTGCAATGACAGTGGCTTCTTGAATTGAAACCTTATCTAAAGAAAGTTGTTGAAGAGCTGATAAAATCATATATATACAATTTAACAAACATAAAAGAAAAAGATTGACTGTATGTACCAAGCAAAAAATATTGATGGAAACATGTAATTAGGTCTAAATTAGGGATTGCTGAGATATTCTTGATTGTTGTCAATTAGGGATTGATGATTGATTCATGATTGTTTCAAAGTACAGATTGTTGATTGATTGTAAATTTGGAGTCGATCGTTTGGGGATTGCTATAAATTAGGAGTTGATTGATTGGGGATAGGTGTAAATTGGGGATGCTTTAATTTTCCTTATGCTTTTTTTAATGATTGTATGAACTTGTAAACGGCTATAAAATATAAATGAAAATTGGTATATCATCTTATTTTGCTTTTTCTTTTTCAATGATTGCTTTTGTAATAGTCTATACTCATTTATGTGTGTTTTTACTTTGCTTAAGTGTGTGCTTCACTTTGCACTTAAGATTCATAAGCCTACTGCGCTTAAGTGCACTTAGCGCTTCTGAAAATACTGATGGATATATAAACTGAAACTCTAGAATCATTAAGTGGTGATGTTAAATGCACTTTTGAGGGAATATATGAGTCTAAAGTGTTTTATTAAACCAAAAATGGACAATGTAGCTATGGTGTAGTTGTTATCTTTGTTAACAGTCTGATTCTGTTCGCTATGGTGCAGCTGAGCTATAAGGTTAATGATGATTGATAGTGACGGTTGTTTCAAGTTGTGCCCAAGAGTTAGAGAAAACTTGACTGGGTATTTATGTTAGTTCCTTGATGGATTTCAGGTAAACGTAAGGGTACAAGGGAGGCAAGGTTGCCCACCAAGATACTATGGATGAGGAGGATGCGAGTTCTTAGGCGCTTGCTCCGCAAGTACAGGGAATCAAAGAAGATTGACAAGCACATGTATCATGACATGTACATGAAGGTGAAGGGTAATGTTTTCAAGAACAAAAGAGTGCTGATGGAGAGCATCCACAAATCCAAGGCTGAGAAAGCTAGGGAGAAGACCTTGTCTGACCAATTTGAGGCTAAAAGGGCAAAGAATAAGGCCAGCCGAGAAAGAAAGATAGCTAGGAGAGAAGAACGTTTAGCCCAGGTATGTTTCCACCCATGAATTTTCGTTTCATTTGTCTAACACCTTCCACCAAGGATAATTAAAGGGGGCCTAGTTCCCTTAACAATGTTGGGTCTCAATTTATTACATTTTCATTATCGTATGGTTGAACTTAGATGGTCTGGGATGTCAATTTTTGATTGTTTTCATTACATGTGCTGTCAGAAGTTTCAGTGCAGTTTGATCTTTGAAGGCACCTTGCTCTGCCTGGGCATTCAAAGTTCATTCTGTTGCTATATCATTTAGGGGATATTTATGGTTTTCTTTTCCTGAATCTGCACAGGGACCAGGGGAGAAAGCACCACCAACGCCAGCAGCATCTGCACCAGCTCAATCCGCTCCGTAAGTTCTTATAAGCTTTTTATTGCCAAAATGCACGATCGGGTTATTTGGATTGAAATTTGAACCAGTTTTGCTTTTGCTAACAGGGGATCCAAGAAATCCAAGAAATGAGCATCTTATGTGAGGATCTATTAGTTCATATCTTCTGTCCTGGTTACTACAATAGCTTAGGTCATTTTGATGAAGAATGTGGATGTTTTTTTTTTTTTTTTGGGTTCTTTTGGTTATCCGTGGAACCATGCAACCTTAAATGTGGAAGAACAACGGCTTCAACATCTTTGATATTACTTTTTGTTTGTTTTAAGTTTCTATTAAATTGTTGGCTCGTTTCTTTATTGTTGCATGTGAAGTATGAATATCGTAATTTTACGAAGCACTTTTACATGGTACGATCCGAGCTAGACTTGTGAACTGACTGGAAAATGTTCGCACGTGCCCATGGTTGTGTTCTAAAGAGTAGTCATGATTGAAAAACAGGCTCTTGGCAGCTTGTTGCTTCTTATTTTGTTGTTAATACTGGGGTCAAGGGTAAATACGCCTAAAAAGGCAGGCCATTGAAGCCGAGAATTCTTAGTATTGGCGTCATGCTTACTCAGCCTAAGCGATGGGTTTTACTGGTGGTAGCCTCCTCTCCTTCCCATGTGAGGAATGATATTTTTTTTGGTATGGAAACCGGTGGGTGAAATAGCATAAATCATCAATGAATTTTACACTAAGTTACAAAGTTCAGTGACAAACTAGAGTTTAGCTAATTGGAGGTGTTGCCATTTTGATTAAAGATAAACTCGTAATAAATGGTATCTTGCAATGTTTGTTTGATTAAAAGATAAACTCAAGAGGATGGCCCTCATATTAAGGACAATGATTCCCGTTGGTGTTGGCAAGGGCATGTGATTGCTTCATATATTATAACAATGCGTAAAATATGTGCTGCACATTAAGAGTCTGGTATAAAATACATGGAGAATTATCCTACTGTTCAAAAATTGTATCCCTAATATAAGAATTTTTTTAATCATCCATTTAACAAAAAAGGCCAAAACATGGGGATGGGGGTACGCCTCAATATATTAGTTCTCTGTTTAATGTTAGCACAAATCATGGATGTGAAAAAATTATGAGTATCAAGCTATATGTGCATATGAATGTAACGTGTTGGAGTGGGCAATCAAATATTGAATTATTATTTTAGGAAAGTGATAGATAACGCAAACACCACCCACACATTTGTGAGATAAGTTTCTCCTGGGGCCGGTCAATTGAAGTGGCTGCCAGAAATATGGTGGAATGTCACAATAGCCAGCCGGAACCACCCAAGCTACCTGCTAAACAAGATGCAGAAATGCTTGACTAACAAGCTTTCATTAAGCTGGCATTTGGAAGTGTCAAAAGGATGGTGATTTGGGATTGTGACCAGCACTCTCCTCTATATGTGCTGGCTGCTTGTATGTTGAATGTGCGTGCGTGCACGTTCGATGTTACTTTGGATTGTGAGTGTCTCATGTTTTTTTTTTTTGTGGGGTTAATTACTCGCCTTTAGAATGATAACACAGAAAAATTCATTACCTAAAATTAAATTAGACGAGTCATTCAAATGAGTTATAGGTTAAAACAACGACAATTTTATTATCTTACATGATTTAAGATATTAAGTATTAAGATATCGACTCATTTAAAAATCAAGTTTAACAATAGCAAAGAGCTATCGCTCTTTTTCCTGGCTACTAGCTTAGCCATTGGCAGCCATTGGTCTTGATAACTTGTAGACATGATCACTCTCATTTCTATATGCTTGACACAAGGAAACAAATATATATCTACTATAGTAATTCTCTAGCTGAACAGCATGCAAGAAGCCTCTAATCCATTTATATCCTTTTCAAGTGAACAGTTATGACTCGTTTAAGATCTGGTTTGGGTCTTATTCCAACAGATGGCTATTCTACTAATAGTCTCTTTCAACACGTAAATAACGAATATATATATATATATATATATATATATATATAAGGCAAAGAGATCCACTGGCCAGTCGGCATTGCTTTAGTTCTAAACCATAAATGCCATGGAGCCCAAGAAGTTAACTGCATATATACGACAAGGCACAGTTCACCAGTAATATGATAAGATATAGAAGGTTCTTAAAAGAGTGTATAAACATTGAAATTTTTTGAGGTTTGAAACAGTGCACGGATGGATCGACAACAACACTAGAGAACTAACACTTCGGCCTTTAATGTTAATAGTATTAAAGAATACTGGTTAATATCGTATTGAATAAAGTATCAGATTTGTAATTAGTACAATACTAGTATTTGAATTGGAGAATGCTAATGAATACTTTTAGCGTCAGCCTCCGGTAAATTAACCGGAATGGTAGGCAAGGAATGGTTAGTTTATTCCATGAAGCATTTTCTAAGAAGCAATCTAAACCTGAAAGGATTTAGTTAATTGGAGGCTACACCTGATATACCCAAAAGTCATAGGACACCCGTGAAGTGACTATGTTCCAAAAGCCACAGTTTATATGCAAAAGCACTTACACTGGTCCACAAATAAATTACCGGACTTGGTGGGTTCAGATTCCCATTACAAAAACTTGCAAAATGCATCTTTAAAAACCTGAAATGCTGAATGATACATCCAGTCATATTTCTCCCGTGACTTGCGATTAGATCTTTTTAAATGGTGAATAGAAGATGTAGGGAGAATCTAAGGGTCATTATTTTTGTGAAGAAGAATGTATAGTGTTGGGGAATACCCTTACTAATCATGCTAATCATAGAGAGGCATATATATAGATTTCATAGGCATTGATGGGTCCAGTAGTTGATCAAGGGGCAAATAAACAACATTATTTCACATGGGTCCACGGTAAAAGTTTTCAGAGTATATGACTTTGATGAGCTACTACTTATTACTCATCAAGATAATACATGCATGGGAATCCATCCTTATAAAACTCCACTCAGCTATAATGGTAGTTAGTTCCTTTGATGTAGATTGGTACACGGACTGATTAATCTACGCAGCTTCAGCAATCACGAGCAGACCCACCTTTCTAGGTTGATATGATCAGAAAGCCTTTCTGCTATCTATAAATAAGCACACGGCTTCAAGCCATTAAAGCACAACATTCTCTTCATTCTCAAGAGAAAACAATTAAACTAGCTTACCTTAATTAGAATGGCCAGAATGCAATCAAGGCTTCGGCTCGTTCCCTTCATTGCCTTAGCCTTGGTCTCATGTTCACAGGGGCACAACCAAGGTCTTCTCCAGCCTTCTTCTTCAGCTTCAACAACGTCCTCCATGTCCATGCTCACTTACCATGGAGGCCCGCTACTGACTGGACCCAGAAGCATCAACATATATCTTATCTGGTATGGATCCTTCTACCTGAAAGATAGAACCCCCATCACCGAGTTCTTCGCTTCCTTCACTCCTCCTGGGGAAATCAAACCACCAAAGGGGGCCTCTGTGCCAACATGGTGGAGTACAATTCTTTCCTACAAGGACAAAGCGGGCAACCCAGTTTCTGGGACCGTCAAACTCGCCAAACAATTAGGTGACCCAGGCTATTCCCTAGGGAAGAACATCAAGCGCAGACAAATAGCCGACTATGTCAAAAACAAAATAGATAGGAAGTTGTTACCTTCTGATCCTCGAGGGGTGTACTTGTTTCTGACCTCTAAAAATGTAGTGGTCGAGCGATTCTGCATGAGTTCATGTGGCTTCCATAGTAGCATCATGACCTTGGGAAAGAAAAGAGTCGTTTATGCACACGTTGGAGACCCCTCCATCCAGTGCCCTGGTCTGTGTTCATGGCCGTATGCCGTTCCAGCCTATGGTCCACCAGGTCCAGCGCTCGTTGCACCTAATGGGGTTGGCACCGATGGCATCATCATCAACATCGCCACCATTCTTGCTGCGGCTGCTACTAACCCTTTCAATTCTGGTTACTTCCAAGGTGATGCCTTGGCACCAGCGGAGATCGTCACAGCATGCCCAGGAATATTTGGCCCTGGAGCCTATCCAGGATACCCAGGTGACTTGAAGGTGGATGCAATGAGCAAGGCAAGCTATAATGTTCATGGAATCAACGGCAGGAAGTTCCTTCTTCCAGCTATGTGGGATCTGGTGCATAGCAACTGCAAGGTTGTTGCTTAATTATTGAGTTTGAATGATGAAGGTCGTCCTTGTATACAGTATCATATCCATAAAATTTATTAGATTGTGGTTAAGCAGGTACCAGTCATAGTGCATAGATTTCATTGTGTATCTCATGAAACCCCTAAAAGATTGCTGCAATGAACTATATATAGTAAATAAACTAGTAATTTGATTATGTAGTAGCAAATGTTTGTTTAGCAATGAACAAGCCAACAGAGGAACCCACTAAAAGTATCATTAATAGAAGGCATGCAATGGCACAGGCACACAAATGGTATATTAGGGCAACTGGGTTAATCACCAAAAGTTTATCAAGCTGGTTATCTGCAAGTCTCAAAGCATTAGTGACTGAAGACAGGAGCAAAGGGGTAAGAATAAGGCATCTATGGCAACACAGTTGAACATAAAATCCCATGTTATACTTTCAGTTCACATGTACAAGACAATATTAGATCTTATGTAGGTCCATATCATAATCCTAAATTTTAATAGCTTTTATTCAGAGCACACTTGGCAGAGACATCTGTAACTTACTTTTCACATGATCTTTGAACCACATATTTGAAAAATTCAGCAATCAGATTGAATCGCTACCACAAGTTCCCAAGAAACTTCGAGATAAGGGCTCTCTCCAACCTTACCTCCTTCATCACATGTAAAATAAATAAATAAATAAATAAAAATTCATGACCGTATTCTAGTTGAATATAAGCAGAGAAAGAGCGGGATTTTTGTCGCTTAGTATAGTATTTGATGATGAAATTAGTATTCGAGAAAGAAGTAAAAAATAGATAAAAAGTCTTTACCCATCGAGACCTTACTCATTATATAGGCTGAGTTTGTAATAATTGAGGATCTAAGCAAAATCCCCCAGTTAAGATTTTTGGATTCCGATTAGGATTTTTCAGGAGTAGACTCTTTAGTAAGGTAATAAATGAATTGGCGAGTGTCACGCTCTAGATAACAGGATATGTGGTACGTTATGCTTTAATCAATAAGATATGCGAGAAGTTTTAACTAATAAAATATATAACATACTGTGATAAAACTCTTTTAAGAAAAAAATCTTGAGAATAAATTTATAAATTAATATAATTCTGGAATCTCGTTATTATATATCTAGAAAAAATCTTTTTCCCAAACTTTCTATTCAAATGAGCAAGAAAAAATAATTTCGATTTTGAAATAACATGTTATGATAGACTTGGCTTACTTAAAATCAATCATAACAGGAAATTTTTTTTTTAATGGTAATTCTAGATAATGGGCATTTGAAAATTATACTTATTTATAAATTTAGACTCAAAATTTCTTTCGAAAAGTAGTTATCAGGACATATCACATGTTCTACTAGTTGAAACATAATGGGTGTTCTATCAAAATTTTTGGTAACTGACAAAAAGATTCACGACAAAAGATCTTTTTTCTTAAGATCTCGAAGAATCTTACTTCATTGTTATACATTTGATCTGCATAAGATACAAAATCTCTAACAAGTAAAAATATTTGTTATTTATTTCATTTATTTTTAAATACCAGCTTAATCATCAAAGATTATATATGGAGAGACAAAACTCCACTGGTACAGAAGAGGAGTCAGAAGTCCATACCATAATCATCTAAACCTGTGTAATTGAACGCATGTGAAAGTAAAATCATGATTCCATGCTTCTGGAAGAAGCATCATCTCATTTCCATATTCATTATTGAAGCTAATGTGTATCAATCAGCAAGGAAAACCAAAATAAGACAAAAGTACTTAACCTCATGGCACACCATGGAAAGGGCTTCACACAGTACCTTTCTATTTCCCCTGAAATAGAATAAACTCACAAGATTTCATATTTTCTTTTGTTTCTGTCTGGCAGTTGGGGCAAGGCTTGTGGTGGGTGAGCAAGCAATTTCCAAATTTTAATAATAAGAGATGGATGGGGATTTTTAGGAATACATTTTTGGTTTTCTCCATTTAATTTGCATTTTACTTCAATTGAAGCACAAGGAGGTTACCTAGTCCTATGATATAAAAAAATATTTTAGGAGTGCCATTTCAACGCTTGCAAAATGTTTTTAATTTAGAAATGCTAAAAAATATCAAAAAAAATATTTTCGAGATCATTTCATAATGTTAGAAAAATATTAGAAACGGAAACTATTCATGAAGAGGTTGGAGATGAAACAAAATTTTTTTCCTATTTAACTCAAAATTTTTAATTTTTTTTTGAAATTTATTTTAATGAATTATGGAATTTATATTTATTTTTAGAATGAATAACTATTTATATAATTTTTATATTAAAACTTATATTTATTAAAAGGCCCTTTATATTTTTTTATTTACGTGTTTTTCCCTCAATTTCTATTTTTTTAAAAATACTGATTTCCATTTTTGTTTCGTATCATATCCGTTTCCTATTTCCGTTTTCATGCAATTTAGATTTGACCTTTTTTTGTTGCAAAAATCACTAAGAAATAATGTAAATTACAACTTTAACACAACAAAAGATTTTTTCACTATACCAAGGGATTAAAATTGTTGAAATATGTCTTGATTTTTTTATTATTTGAGTTGTTATCATAATTTGACCTTACAACTTTCTTTAAGGAATTGTGATGGTAGCGAAATAAAATTAAAAGGATTGTACGAACTTATCGGACGGAAGATGCAAGAATCGAGCCGAACAATCTCCTTCTTTCTTGAAAGACGTCCAAAACGATCTCTGGCTGGCAAACACTGGAGAGGCAATAACGGTGTCGTCAACCCTACCAGAAGTTGACGAGATGCCAATACATTGATTGATTGATTGCCATGCATCTCTTTGTTCCTTCAAAGTTTAAATCTAATCATCTATAAACTAGAAACAGGATCTGAGAGATTGATTAATTCATTATTCGACTTAATATTAAGAAAATAAAATGAGGGAGAAAGAAAGAAAGAATTGTGCCAGAGGAAGAGTTGATGACTAGTATGGTGTCGGGTGGCACCGGAGCAATGTATTGCTTGGTTTTATTAACTTATAATACTCAATATCACGTCAATAATTTATTAGCATTAAAATAGCATTCATGCATGGTGGTTTGATTGACATTTTGCATTAATATCTAATATATAGAAACAATTTCTACAAAAAGACCTATTCTTCCTTAAATTGTAAAGGGTCTAGTCCGTCACACTAAACAAACCTTCCAAAATCAACCTGAGACTGCCTTTTAAGTGCTAGCTCGAAAGTCTCAAGCTACCAGCACTCATTTGCTCTCCTTTGGTCTTCAAAGTACCTTAAAATTCGAAGCAACGTGGTTGAGAGAAGAAGGAGAAGAGAAGCAAGAGAAGAACAAGTAGCTCAATGCAAAAAGTGGCCGAGAGAAACAAACCATGCATAATCTGCTCTTGCTCCAAATCTCCCTTCTAATCTCTTCTCATCAGCCAACTTGGGAGGTCCAATAGCAGGTTTCTACCTCCCACCAGCATGCCCTCAGATGGTGACACGTGAAAATCATTAAAGTTTCCGATAACAGAAACGGTCAATATCATATAACAAAATATACAAGATATTAATATAAATAACGATTTTTCTTTTCTGACGTAATTGAAGGCACGAACACTAGAAACCGCACAAAGACAATAATTCCAAGATACGAATATAGATATTACTAGATATCATTTTTGAGGTAAAAGAAATCCTTGTAGCCATGAAAATACAAAGATGAAGAACATAAAAAACAAGCAAGAGCAACTGAAAAAATGATCATTGTTGCCACAACTAACTTTCAAAAGTTGCCAAATATATATAGAACTCTACCACACAGCTTCAAAATAATAAACTCTTCAAATGTATGAATAGTATTTGTGGAATCCAAGCAGTTAAAAGCACTTCTCTTAACATAATAACAGATACAAGCAACTGGAATTATTGCTGCATTGACATATACACATATGTAACCAAAAATAAAATTAGAAAAGAAGGGGGGAAAAAAAATCATAAAACCTCAGACGCCTCTCTCACACACTCACCCTCACATATAAAAAATAAAAAAAAAAATCAAAAGAATTTGTAAAACTTGTTTCTTCTACTTTCTATTCCCAGTTCTTCGTTTAGCTTCAGCAGGAATTGGCTGCCTCCCACTCCTCTGAGTACCCAGTTTCTGTAACTGTGAGGGGCCTAACTTAGAGATCATGTTCCTGCTGCAGAATAACAAGGAGTTTAGAACTTTTAAACATGCCCCAGAAGACATTTTCTTGTTAACTGGAGGAATAGCAAGCATTTGAAACGGTAATATTCCAATGGCATTTACCTTAGTTCTGGGCTCTTTGCAGCCTTTGAATTCGGTTTCTGAATCTTTGAGCCAATTCCTTTGGTTAAGTTGCTAAGTTTAGCATGATTAAACTGCCAAAGCAAATCAGGTTCTGACGAGTCGCTAGTGCCAGCATCAAGCTCATCTAGATCATCGGTAGTAGCAATGTCAAACTGGTTACTTCCTGCAAATATGTTAAAGGATGGTTCTGTGTATATTTTGGAAGAATCTGAGAGATATTTCTCATAAAATACATCGGACATTTGTCTATTTTCTGCTTCCCAGTGTCCCAAGGGGTTGTGACCTCCGCGTTCGGTATCTTGCTTGTTCACCATAACCTTGTCTACCCATTCACCTGAACCTATTTCTCTCTCTTCCTCCCCATAATTTTGACCCGGGCTACTGACTGGAGGCCAGGGAGGTGAATTTCCCAATAGCTCATCAAGATCAAAACTCTGCCTCTTTTGCCTCAAAGCTGATTTGTTCCGGACCTGTAGAAAAATCACACCATACAAACATCAGGACTAAAATGACCTGCGGCAATACCGGAGATGCAAATGGAAATGGCTTAACAGAAATCAATCTAGCTATCCTTCAGTCTCAACAGGGAGGACATATGCCCCATATAAAGGGTAACAAGATCTGTCGTAAACATTTAGGGAATCACACAAATGAATCATAATAACTACTACTCATGACCTAACTTCTGCTATGTCAGAAGATTGTAATATTCTTTTGATATGCATAATTCACATTTTTTTTAATGGTAAAAGGCAAGGGTGGATTTTCTCGGCAGCTATCTGCTCATATTCAACTAACATATTTAGTGTTAGATGTTTCAAATTCTGTAAAATACTTCACATTCTTAGCAATCTTCACAAAATAATCAGATAATAACTATTCACATTATTAGCTATTTTAACTTCACATGATCAAATATTTGTGCATTGCAATGGTATATTATTTTGAACCCGTATCCTGCCAATTAATATATGTTACATGTTAATATTATGTTCAATACAGAATTTCAGTAAGAGAGTGATAAATTGAGTTACCGATATAGCATGAGTGATTATATACCTCGAGGTTGCCTACATCCCCCATTGGTTTCCTGTGGCTTTTTTGATCAGCCAGCGCGTCTCCGCTCCGTGGGCTAGGATGATAAGGTGAGGACATCATAGCACATGGGCTACCAGATACTTTTTGCTGCATGGGCTCCAACTGCCCTTCTTTCCTTGCCAAGGCTGCTTTAAGATTAGCAATCTGACACAAGAAATCAATTTTTTAGTGAAGTTGAAGACTTGAGGTTCACGTGTTCTTCTGTAAGTATCATGTAGAGGAATAACATAGAAACAGGATGTAGGAACCTGCTCTTTGAGCTCTCTAACATCTGCACTGTCTTTGTTTACTTGGGCGGCACCAAGTTCAACAGTGGCTACTCGCTCAGCAAATTTGAGGGTACTTATGGTTTCTCCAATAGCATCAAGCTCGGGGCTTATGTGAACAAACATCAGTGTCTTGGCCTGCCCCCCTAAAATGTAAGTAAAACCACAAAACAAGTAAATAACAAATATAAATAAACGCAAAACTTGTAGTTTCACTCAATCAGAGTACAAGGTATTCATTAAGTGTACCAAGTGAGTCTTGGAGCAATTGTGTGAGTTTGCTATTCCTGTAAGGCACATGTGAATTCTTTTGGGCAAGGGAAGAGATCACATCACCCAAAGCAGAAAGGGATTTGTTTATATGTTGTGCCTCTTTTAGTCTATCTCCTGTCACTTCAGATTTGTCTACCCTCTCGCTTCCAGCCAGATCTACTAAATGCATGCACCCACGAAGAATAGTTCCAGAGGTCAAGTCCTTTCCTTGAACATGAACGGTCAAACAACTGCAAGTCAATTAGTAGTAGAAAAGTGAGTGACACTACTAGCAAGAAGAAGAATAAGAGAAAAGTCAGTAACAAATAAGAGATGCTTAGAGGCATAAAGGAACAAATCTGCACCTATGAGAGCGGCTACTACGTTCGTTGAGGGCTGTTGCACCTACTGCACGATTCCTTTGTCCCAAGTTCATCAAATCAATAACATCAGATGTTGATGTCACTCGAACAAGGCTGGCATCTGGTACGTTTAGTCCTGTCTGAGAAGTATTGCGGATTTCTAATGTGTTAATGGGTTAAGGAGATCCTGAGAGGCGCGGACAACAATTGGAGTAGTAAAACAAAATCCAAGTTAAATGCTTGTTGGGTTCTGAATACTAACAGTTCACTTCTAATTTGAATCATGGTTCCCTTATATGAGATTCATAATTTTGTATTAACACTTTACTAATTCAATACACTTCAAACCACAACGATTTGAATCTCAAAAACATGAATGGAAATGAACCAATAATTATTAAAGGATATCGTTTGTTAAGGCCATCAGTAACAAGGAGATCTCTCACTTGCTCATTATATATCTCAATCATCTGAACAGAAACTTCATAGCGGAAGGTGTTCTTTCTTTGTCCTGCGAGAAGAAACAAATCACCCAATGCCCTGTAATTTACACCTTGACTCTGCTCGGTAAGTTCCCTAGGTCCAGACTGCATGCATAGAAGAAACCAAAACAAAAAACTATCAATTGCTTGTTGGATTAAAACCATATATCCAGATAATATTATCAATGTCTCCAGGAAAGCATATCTCACCATTGTGTAAGTTTTTCCAGATCCAGTTTGGCCATATGCAAATATACATACATTGTACCCATCAAGAACAGATCGAATTAGTGGTTGAGTGTCAGCAAAAACCTCCGCTGATGTACAGGAAAAAGAAATAGAGTCAAAGGAAAAAGCTAAAATGAGGATGTATAGAAAGCTGAATCAGAACCTTACAAACCTTGAGTTGCGGAAGGCCCGAAAACTTTATTGAAGTTGAAAGACCGACGTCCTTTTCCATGCCTTGACGGTGCAGCAATAGTAATTGTTCCTTCTTCTATATGATCCACGGTGCTTAAGTAGTTTGATTGTGCACCCAAGAAGGGTCTAACTCGACAATATACTCTTATACTTCCTGATTGAGCAAAAAGAAATATGTATGTAATCCACGTGATGATTTGATCTGAATAGAATAAAAAGGGATTCTAGTACTAAGACTAATAATTTACCCTTAAGATCCTGAACTTGATTATACAGCTTTCGGTTCTCCTCGAGAACTTTGTGATATCCAGAAGCAGCATGGGCAAGGCCATGAATGTGCCCACCTGTTTAAGGCAAATTTTAAAATGAGATACAATCGTCCAGCTCTTGAAGAAACCTCACCACAGCATAAAATTAATAAATAATTGAAAGCATAAGGGAAGGCAAGAAACAATTTATATTCCTACCAATGTTGTATACGTCCTCATGGAACTTCATTTGCATGAACTGCATACCAGCTTTTGTAGCATCCAGAGTTTGTTTCAGCTCCTACATAGTATTAGAATAAGAAGATGACGAACATTACTTGATGGAAGAAATACAGTGGAGCTAGGGCATACTGTAATCTCTTTGCTCTGTTGTTCAAATATCATCTGCTGTTTCAGCAACTGTCTCTTGGATTCCTCATCAGAGATGTAATTTTTATGAAGGCATTCCTCTTTCTTCTGTCGCACAAACTTTTTCTCTTCCATCTATATAATTCCAGAAACAGAAAAAGAAAAATGGCATGCCCCAAGTCAAATTATCATTCAGCTATTTCAATTGCTCCAAATTTCTGTCCAAGTAAAGCTGCTCAATGTTCAGGATTAAGCTAATGAATAACAAACCTTGACATCAGAATCCTGTTTCAGGAGAAATTTATTGCCTTGAGACACTGCCACATCGTTTGAATTTGTTTTCTTCTGTTTAAAGAGAATATGAGAGAAATTAAATAACAAATATCTCTAAATAATAACACAACTTCATTTTGAGCTGATAAGAAGCTATAAGCATTTCAGTATCTTCTGTAAAGCTGAAACTTGTAATACTACTAACAAAATACCAAATCAGGTTGGCTTGCAATGCGATGCTCGAACTCTTCCACGACCTTAGATAGAACAGACTCTACCAGCTGTTAGAAGTAGAAGAACTTTATTACTCAGACGAGACAACATCAATAACTTAGTGTTTGTGATGTAATGGAGGTGTAGTGAAAGAATCAAGTGGTTAGAATAACCCTTCATAACACATGATCGAGTTCTCTTGTTAGCACAACGATTGGACAATCAACATCATAGCAAGACAGTAGAACATAATGCAGAAAATTCTCATCACCCCAACTCCCCTGATTGCGAATTTTCTTTACCCATCAAAATATCTAGTTAAGGCATTGAGTTTACTAAGAACTTACTGTTGGAACTTCATCAGGCTTCTTATCTAAGAGAATTGCACGAACAAGCATGCTCAAAGAAGAACTACACTGAAATTAAGTACATAAAAGAAATAAGTTTTCTCATCCAATAAGACAAGTGAATTCCTAATATGCATCAAAATTATCAAAGTCCGAACCTTGTTACTCGAGTCAATGTCAGGGGATATAGCATTCAGAGATTTTTCACTCATTGACAAATTCCTTGACAAAGAACCTGTGAATGGATCTGAATTCTTCCGCACAAAAGCCTTTCCAGATGTTGCAGGTTTTAAGTTTCCCCCAAATTTCCATACTCCATTTCCACCTGTCTGTTTCCAGTCGCTATAGGATTTAAGTGCTAGAACACAATTAACAACCCTCGCAGATTTTCCTCCCTGACAAATTAATAGAAAAATTGAGGATGTAAGCAATTTTTAAAACGTTAGCATACACAAATTATGAGTTTGTTTCGTGGGAAAAAATAAAAATTTTGCAAAAGATCCATTGCTCCCATAAACAAGACACCTACTTGTTCAAGATCAGATGCCTCAAAAGTAGGAAGCCCCATCTCTTGCACAGCTACAAGAAAATTTCTCACGTTTTCAAAATACTGATATGCTGATAAAGCTGCTCCATCAGGTATAAGAGCAGCATCACAAGGACTTTCCACAACCTGAATGAATTATGCGAAGATACATATTAGTTAGAATAACAGAACGAATACTAAAATGATGCTTGAAACAAAATCTGGAGGAGAATTAGTAGATCACTTTTGGCACAGCTCCAGGTTGAACTTTATTAAGGACATTGCACAGAATCAGACCACTTCTCAACCCAATCCTAAATTCTTCCTCTGAAGGCTCTGCCGGCAAATCTTTTGCTCCAACAACTCCCACCATCTTCCTTAACCACCCAGCTGCTTCGTACCGCCTTGTTGCTAGAGATCACAGAAGGGGAGGGAATAATTAGCGGGGTAAAATAAAATTAAAAAGTCAGAAAGTTGGAGAAATGTAAAGGACTGAGTTTTGTTAATATTCAGTGATTTAACCATCTTCTCAATTACGAACAAAAACCAACAGATTCCAACACTACGAGAAAAATCAATCGAATCAAGACATTGTTTACTTGTACAATATTCTAGTCCCACTCGATGAACTCGCGGGACAAGAATCCTGAGCGAGAAGATGTAGACACAGAAACAAGAGAAGAAGAAAGAGAAGTAATGAATCGACGGCTCAAAGAAGAGGGAAAGAGAGAGAAATTACCGGCTTCCTCTGCTCGGCGGGAGTCCAAATCAAGAACTCTGGATCGAGTACCGTGCTGCTGAAGAACATCCTCCACCACCGACGCCACCGAGAAAGGCAATGCACCTTCCATAGTTTCTCTCTCTTCCCTTTCTCCTCAAAGAATAACAAAAATCGAAGCCTAAAGATCAATTCTCCGCCATTAAAACCTCGATTTCTGCCATCAAGAAGAACCAGAGATTGAGGAGAAAGAAAAGAGTAGGGCTTCGGCGACAAGATGGGAAGAGAAACTATGACAGAAAGAAAGAGAGATGGAAGGAAAGTTGAATCTCAGAATTGGTTTGGGTTTGCTTTTTCTCCCTTTTCTTTTCTTTGTTAAGCCATCATCATCTTCCTCTTCCTTTTGGATTACAAAGCTCTCTCTCTCTCACTCTCTCTCTCTCTCTCTGCGCTTTATACTGCAACTCGCAGTAGAGCGAACGAACTATACAGTGGTCTACGGATGCAATGGAACTCGTATTTTATCGTCACTTTGCGCGAGAAGCTGCTTTCCGAGCCTCGCTCCGGACCGAAGCCCTGGGTCTGGCTTCGGTGGCTTTTTATATAAACAATACTCGGGCAACGGGAATAAATGCCCACCGTTGTTGGGGCGCGTGACCGCCATACCTCTGCCTAATGGGCTCTTCTTGTAAGCGTCTGTTTGGAATAATAAATAAATAAATAAAAAGTAAATTACACTTTAGCCCTCCTGAAATCACACCGCCGTTCAATTTAATTTCCATTCTAATGGTTGTTAATTAAGATATAAAATAAAAAAAATATATAGAAAGTATTTTAAATTTTTATTATTTTTAATACATTTGTTAAAATTATCTAATGAACTTTAAAAAAGAAATCACGTAATTTCTTATCTAATATTTTTATATATGTATATCCCTCTACCTTCCAAATAAGTATATTTTGAACCTATCCCCACAGGCATAACTCAGCGATTGAGACTGTACACGAGTTGGTTCCAAAGAGTCATAGATTTTAATCTCTATACAGGCGATTAGGGGTCTCGTGTTCGAATCTCGTTATTAGGTTCTGTGATTAACCTCTTCTGCAGAAATCTTGGAACTAAGCTGCATGGGCCCTTAAGATGAAAGACTTCACCTTTTGGTCCCAAAGTATATTTTGAACCTTACAAATAAGAAAAATGATGCATATATTCTATCATTCTAAAAAATTTAACAAACAGTTTAATAAAAATTTTGAAATACTTCACAACTTTATCTTGACTATTTTATATTTTATTCCGAAAAACATTCTAACATTCTATTGATACAATCTTATTTTACCCATTTTAACAAACACTACCTTATAAAGTTAATGTTACTCGTTGTTTTAAGAGTAATAGTGATGTAATAATAAATGTATTATGTTTTTAAATAAGGTGTATTTATTATTAACGTATTATTGCACTTTGTTTTCAGTCACAAAATAATTTAACTCGTAAATGATAAATGCATCGTAATTTGTAATATTTCATCAATCAATAAAAGTGATTTGCATTGAAACAAAGTGTAATAAGCATTATATTATCTAAAAATAAAATGTATTTAATACACGCTAATCATAATCTTAAAATAACGATTAGTATTACCCTTTTATAAGAAACAAAAATACCATATAGAAGTTAAAAGAACATAGTGGCGTTTACATTATCTTCGCTTA
The DNA here is from genome assembly GCA_036245055.1 of Diospyros kaki. Lineage (NCBI taxonomy): Eukaryota > Viridiplantae > Streptophyta > Magnoliopsida > Ericales > Ebenaceae > Diospyros > Diospyros kaki. The sequence continues at coordinate 1,260,846 of BSEG01000002.1, read as the reverse complement.
GTTTATTTGTTTTATAATTTGTGATTATGAAGTGTGTTACGATATGTTAAAAATAACACTAAATCTTGATATTTATGGTGACACTTTATTAATATCTTATATTATGTGTCATATCAATATAAATGAATAAGATATCAATATAGATTATTAATAAAAGTCAAATTTGAGTGTTTAAGTAGCATTCTCATTAATTTTAAAGGTTGATTTTTTACACACATAATCATAAAAAAAAATAATAATAATTTTGTAATGAGAATAAGGGTGCAATACACAACTCTTTGTCACGTATAAATCGATTTTAACATTTTCATCTATTTTGTAGTGAGATTTTGTACTTTACTAAGAGAAAATATAATTTTTCTAAAATGAGAATGGTTTTAATGGATAATGAAAATATCAAAAAAATTTACGGGGTGAAGTTAAAAAGTTTAAAAGTGAATTGAAGCATAAAAAAGTTTACAACTAAATTAACCAAAATAACAAAAATAAAGTCTAAATTGATATTTTTTTATCCATCACACTATGTACTGAAGTTTGTACAAATATTATGTATCTTTCTATAATTATTATAAAATTTTACCTATCATATAATAAAATTTTATTTGATCTATATAAGTCGGACAATTTACATGAATTCATGATAATTATCAGATCAAAACTCTAGATACGATATGAAAAAAAAGAAAGGAAAAATTGGAAATGCTCCATTACACCTAGATCACCCCTACACATGGAATAATTATTCCCATGCCACTTGGATGCAAACCTATTAATGTATCTCTATGTCCCACCATATAAACTTACAAAAGTTTAATGCTAAAAAAAAAAAGGAAAAGAATTATGGTATGAGTTGTGCACACTTTATGTGGTACAAAAGAGGTTGGAACTAAAGATGCTAATAGTACAAAAATAATATCAATCTTAAGTCTTAATCTAACCGATAATGATATTATTTTTATGTTCATAATTACGTATTTTATAAAGTTATTATATCTCACGTCAAGAATTGTTTACTAAATAAATCATTTAATTTTTTTTTATGAGTGAGATTATATTAAGTGAAAATACAAAGTATTTATATCTTAATACTAAGGTATATCTCGAGCATCACAAAAAAAAAAAAAAGAATTAAAAGACAAAAAAATAAAGAAACATTAGCAAAACTTACAAAAATAGATGATCGAGACTAGATGATTTCTTCTAATTAAGGTTCCACTTATAGTTCTGAACTGATAATTAAATAGATAAATTTTTCTAAACATTATTTAGAATTTGAAGTGAATGTCGATATTTGTTTAATTTTAAGTCATCTTCTATATATATATATATATATTGAAAATAATTCTTTTTTCTTCTCCTTTTTTATGACTGAGATTGGGATATGGTGCACAATAGCTTTATTTGGGTTACCGCATCTACTTAGGCTTCTTTCCACTTGAGAAGGTATCCAAGGGAGGAACATCAAAAGCATTGGTACAAAAGAAGAGCTATGGAGTTCACTTTGTCCCCTATTGATTGTGAAGTCAAATATAGACATAATTAATAAAAAGTTTAATTAATAAAAATGTATTTTATTTTAAAATAATTTTATTAATTAATAATAAATACATCATATTTTGAATAATTTAATTAAAATAAGATACATTTATTACTACTTACGCATCATTCTAAAGGTTGGCATTACCCGTAATGAGTGGCTAAACAAAATAAAAAGCAAAAAGGAAAGAGAAATTTGCTTTTGTCCTCATTAATCAAATGGTTCATCAATTGGCCTAACAAAGGGTAAGTTACTTTAAACATTTAAAGGGGCCATTGTGATGATAAATAATGGTGGAGAAAGAGCCAAAGGGAGAAGGTCAATTCAATTCATCAAACCCATGGGCTATAATAAAGTTTAAGTTACTTTCATATGCATGAGAGTTCTCACACTAACCATTGCTTATATTTTAGGGCAATGTCAAATCTCTACTTGATGCACTTTTACTTTTTTATTTTTATCTTTTTCTTGGAAAATCTCATTATAGATGAAATGGGTATGATCCATAGTGTATGGTTTTCATTAGACAAATAATTACCAAATGGATTTCGACATAATTATGAATTATATTTCAATGATCGTGTTTTTTCTATACTATTGTGTAAGTAAATATCAAGTTTTGATGGTATAAAGCTTAATCAATAAAGTGTTTTTTAGAAATTATCTTAGCTAAATAGTACAAATAATTACTGAATTTTGTACTAAAATACAAAAAGGTTATTAAACTTTAATTTGTAATAAAAAAGTAACTGAACTTTAGTTTAGTACACAATTTCATAACTATCGTCAATTGTTCTTAAAAGAGCCTAACGAGATGTTGATGCGACTAATAACATGAATGGCTAAACAACACAAGTGGTCATTAAATTTACACAAAAATATAAAAAAATTATTTAAATTTACACAAAAATATAAAAAAATCACTGAACTTTAAACTAAAGTACAAAAAAATCATTAAAAATTTTACTAAAGTATAAAAATGTCAGCGTTAATTTATTTTAACGATAATTGACAATAGTTATGAATGTTATACTAAATTAAAGTTTAATGACCTTTGTTAGTTTCTTTTAACAATAATTGACAGTAATTATGGATATTATACTAAATTAAAGTTCCATGATATTTTAGTACTTTAACGCAAAATTTAGTGACCATTTATACTATTTAACCAAACTATCTTTAATAAAATTTAACATTTATAAAATCTAAATAATAATTAATTTCTCAAATAACTTTACTACTCTACTAAGTCTTATTTTAATTAAAAAATAAATTATTGCTATCAAACGCCATTTAGTAAATAGTAAATTTTAAATTTTTTACAAATACACTAATTAATATGAATCACCCCCTATTATTTATTGAGATTATAATATCTTAGTTGATTTATGGGACCACCAAAGTGGTTCGTTTAGGGAGTATGAAGTTGAAGTTCCAAATTCAGTTCTCCCAAATTATTTGAAATTTCAATGTCAAAAACGTCATTTCCTGAAAATGATGGTTGGGTGCCAAAAGCAACGGTCTCTAGCATTTATATGAACGAGGCAACTGAATGGAAAATGTTATTTGAATATTTAAATTTATTATTTATGACGATATTTTATATTATATTAATTTAAATATATATTATATTAACGTAGAATAGTTTTTTAGGATTATCTTCTTTGCACGATCTTTCGTCGCTCGTGTTTTAAATTTCGACAGAGAATATAAATCGTAGGTGGAGAATTTGTCTCATTGCATAGAGTAAGAAATCAATGCCACGACTTTCTAGTATGAATCTCAATTTATTATCATCTAACCACTTGACCTGTACTATAGGAACACGTGGAATAATATTTTTATTTATCAATATGGTTGTTTTAACTAAAAACTAATAAAAAAATATATTTATAAATAAATTTAATAAATAACTAACATGACACACATAAATTCGTAATAATTATACCTAAATTAGTAATAGTCTGACTTAAAATTAATAATAAATTTATTTACTTGTTAAATTTAGATATAGTTATTATAAATTTATATGTGTTGTGTTAATTTATAAGAATTATTTATTAATTTTAATTGTGGGTATAGCATGTGCCAATTAACAACCAAACATGATGTGACAATGAAGTTTGTTTTCCCTCCAAAAAGATTTGTATGGCAGCAATTAAATCCCTCCCTTATTTGCTGTCCAAGTAGAGTTGAAAATTGAAATCTTTAGTGCTTGTGGGTGGCTTGTCTTCCTCTTTGGTGCTTATATATATATATAGATGAAAAATGTTATTTGGATAACTTATTTATAATATTTTTTATGATAATTATGTAATGATGTTACAAAAAGTATAATACATCAATCAATCAATATACAAGTGTTATAAGTGACTATTCATATAACGTTTTTGTATATATATATACATATATATGTACATATATATGTATATATATATATATATATTTGTGAGAATATTATTGAGAGTGATGTTATGTTGTTCATTGGCAGGCAACATAGCATTTGTCCGCCAATGAAAGAGGCCTCCAGACCCCATGTGCATGGGGCCTGCGCCCCCTTAATGCTATATTACCCATTGGCGGCAACATAGCATTATTGATATTATTGAATACTCAATTATGATATTTTTAGTGATATTTATGTATTATGTCTTGACGTATTGTATTTTATATCATATTGATGCAAATGTATAATGAATTGATGCATGAATATTATTAAAAGTGTCACAATTATTAAAGTTTAATAGTTATTTTTAAAAATAATGATTAACATTATATTTATTTTATATATGTGAGCCCAGATTTTAATTGTTTTCTGTCTATTGCGATGGTTATTCAAACTGAGTGGGGCCTCTTGGTGCAAATATTTCAAACCAAGAAGCAAACATCTTACCCCAAACCCCACCAAAATGCTAATTCTTCAAACTAAGATAATTGTATTTCATACTAAAATAACAATATTATTTACTCTTGAACACTAGTATTTATTCTATATTATAAGTTTTACATTTAGAGTAATATTATTTCTCAACAGGGATGGATCAAAAACTATTATTCTCGACTAGTCTTTCTCATATGTACTAATAATGGAATTAGTGATCGATCACTATGGTTTCGTCTCGATTTGAGCACGTGTAAAAAAAGGCGAGATTGGTTTTCCTAATATAGTTTATGACACGCAAATCAATAGAGTAAATGTAAATGAATAGTAAATGTGTTGAATACTTAAGAGTTGTTTGTTTTACTTTTGGGAGTTCCATGTACCTTTATATAGGTGAGGAGGTTGACATACTTAGAGTTATCATCTCCAAAATTATAGAATTTGATTATCTTAAGATGGAGGAGAAACTCTTGTTGATCACATAGAGATAGGCTCGAATTTATTGAAGATGATGCGAGTTGAGATGTTTGGAGTTATTATGTCTGAAATTACGAGTTTGATTATCTTGAACTAAAGGAGAATCTCTCGAACCAAATAGAAATAGGTAGGCTCAAATTTTTTAGAATGAGATGAATAGAGATATTCGAAGTTATCATCTCTAAGATTCTCGGACTTAATTATCTTAAAAAGGAAAAGAATCTCTCAGACTAGATAGAGACAAATTCAAATTTACTAAGATAAGATAAGTCAAATAAAGATAACGCCTCCGAATTATTTGAGAATAAAGTGAGCTAGGAATTATCAACTATTATTTAAGAACTTAAGTCTAATATGGGTTCTATTATATATATATATATATATTAATTGGTAGCTCATAACTTTGATTAAGCCACTGCATCTTATCCATTTGTGGGGGCTAATAATCTTATTTTTTTTCTAATTTATTTATTTATTTTTTAATTTGTGCTATCAAGGTGACCATTTTATGATTTGTTGTCACATAAAGCATGAAAATGCAAACTCATTGATAATCATTAAGGGGTGTGTGACACGTTTTACTGTCTCCCCCCACCCCCAACCATCTCCATTGCAACACCCATCTCCCTTCCATTGCTTGCTTGCTTTATTTATTTAAATGTAAGAAACACGAGAGTTTTTAATTAACTCATAGTCTTTGCCCAAGACTATCTCACTTTCTTGAAAATCTATGCCTCTTACACCCTATGTTAGGCAAATAAACTTGTGAGTCGTAGGTCGAAACTTGATTCTTGGCTCCATTTACAGCTGCACAGAGATAAATTCGATTCCACAATTTTGCAGTTACTCAAGCTCTTGAATGTGTGTGATAGACCATTTATACTATCTTGAGAGATTATTTATTTATTTATTTTTATCAAACATGTCACGAGAAAGACATTTGCTTCACACACAAAGAATACTATTTTTCTATTTCCTTAATAAAGGGTAAAGTAGATAGTCCAATTCATTGTCTCACCAATGAGGTTGACACAACAAAGGAATTGGCAACTCTGTTTGAGATTCATTGAGTTGAGTAATGTTTAAGTATTGTTTATAGGTTTAACAATATCTTGTTAAATTTTTATGAAAGTATTATTAGTCTTTTCACTCTTTAAACTTATATCACGACAATATCACAATAACGAGAGACTATATCGAAACTTAAGCCCCAAAATCACTTGTACCACTATTTATTACTATACTAAATGTTTGACCCGGATTAAGTTAATAGGATTGCTCTTAGTCTCATGAACATTACTAATTGATCATAAGGAGCTTGAAAGCAAGAGTTCAAGCAATTTTATTACTATATCAAAACTTGTTTTGTTTAAATTTTATTTAAAATATTAAAAAGTAAATTATATTGGTCAAATGTAATTCAATAAATGTTTATTTATTTTTTTTATTTATTTAGGAAGGTTCTAGATAATCATTTTTAAGTCCTAAACGGCCACTAACTAAATTAGGTGATCAATCCATTTCAAGTAACAACCAACATTGCCATGTTCTTGTGAATTGTGATCAAAGTATGTTGATTCTTGCAAAGTGATCACATTTTAATTAAATTATTAAAAAATGTTACTCTTAAATGTTCAACTAATAATTTTATTATTTTAATGGAACTTATTATTTTTTTATAACTAGATTTGTTAATACAAAAAATATATATATATTATACCCATAAATAAGTTTGATAAACAACTCTCGCAAACTGACGTGACACATACAAATTTATTATAATTTTATCTAAACATAGTTTATAATAGATTTATTATTAATTTTAAATAAAATTATCATAAATTTATATGTGTTATGTCAGTGTTCTTTGTCAAACTTATTTATGGATATAACATTTCTCTCGAAAGGCAATGGTCGGAACCAATAAATGCACTTTGCTTTTAGATAATGTACATTTATTATATTTTATTTAACATTTAAATAATTTTTATTAGTTGATGATATATAATTTTTATTTAGTGTATTTATTATATTTTTTTTTAACATTTAAATACTTTTATTAGTTGATTAAATGATTTAAACTACGATGTATTTTTATTAATGAATACAATTATTTAAATATTAAAAATAAGATGTAATAAATGTTATCTTATTTAAAAAAATGATGGCTAACATTACACATTTAACATTTATAATAATAAATTTAAAAGAAAGTATTAAAATAAATGGATGGAGATTGAGAGGAAAAAATAAATCTCACAAGGGCATATACGTCATTTGGAGCTGTCCATGGCCGTAACGTTCAAAAAATTCAAATAGTAGGTTCGGCACCAAACCTAAGAGATTTCGGCCACAATTTGGACCCACGAGAGCGTCCAGTTGGGGCCCACATCTCTCAGCGCCGGACACTGTCATTTTTTTATTTGTTAAACGGCTCTGGCAAGTGTGCCGTCTCACTCCGAACCAATAAGAAACTGCCACAAGAGAATATTCCTTAGCCGTGTGCTACGTGTCATATTTCAATTGGCCCGTCAAATTCTTATGCCACCACCGATAAGAAGCTGCAAACGACAGGGAACGAGCAGAAGCTTTATTTTTACGCGAGCGCGTGATGAAGAGTTAGTGGAATTTTTAAAAATATTATTTATTTATTTATCTTATTTTAATTAATATAATAATATGAAACATAATAATATTATAATATATGATTGTTAATAGAGATGATTAAAAATTTAAAATAGCTTAATGCATAGATTAAGTCTTGATATATATCTAAAATTTATAAATTGACAGTTTCAAATAATATTTGTGTCCTCCACAAATAATTTTAGTTGAGTAATTGGAAGTTAAGATTATAAATGTTAATATTTGCATCTAAAGACTTCTTAGGGAGAATTGTCAGTTGAATTGTAAGAGCTGGCATTTTGAAGAAAAATCTCTTAAAGATTTCTTCTAATATTGTATATTATTATATATAAAATTATAACATAATAATTATCTAACGTAAACAATTTGAGAGGGCATGGTCTCAAGGGGGTGGTGGGGCGTACACACAACCCCCTGTTAGTCTATGTCGGACATGAACAATATATTAATTCTGTCATTATATATAACTTTTTTTTTTGTCTTTTATTCAAAGAATTAGTCTTTATTTGATATTTTAGTTTTCTTGTCTTTCGTTATAATGCATGCTTGGGGTATACTCTAACATAAAATTATAGACGTTTTTTTAATTTTTTTAATAGAATTTTTATTTATAAAAAAAAAAGACATGTATCAATTTGTTGATGGCTTGAACACGTTGAATTACCAAAATGCCCCTGCTTTTTTTGGAAAGCAAAAGTAGGAGATGGTCCATGGAATGAAGAAGCACCATGCAAAAAGCCTCTCATATGGTTAAACTAAACCACATCTTGTTATATATAATCTAAGATGAATTATGACTAATACCCCTCAACAACAAACAAAAACAAATCCCTAGAATTCATATATATATATATATATATATATTGGTAATTCATGTCTCTAAAGTATACTTGCAATACATGACAGAAAAGAGTCCCATTAGATGGAGTTAAAAGACTTGACAAAAAGAAAAGCTAAAAAACAGAAGAAGGATTAGCTGAGGTAGGTTGACTTGGGTTCACAGATTATTATACAAACCAGAAACTGGAGTTGATGATCTGCCAACATTGGGGATAGCATCTCCCTCAAATTAATTTATGGGTTTTTTTTTTTTGTTTAATATTTTGGTCAAGAATGAAAGCTAAAGGGGTATGAAAGCTGAAGGGGCTCTTATTGGCATGAGCATCATCCCTTGGCCTTGGGATTGGGCACAAGGGGAAAGGCATCTTCTTGATGGCAAGGACAGATCAAGTTCTCTGCAGGAAAGCTGCCACCCATTACCAGCAAGAGCAAGCACATAAAGCTTAATCTTTGTTTACAAGCATAGTTGTTAAGAAAGGTAATACCAAACTTTTTCTAGTTGTTTGTTCACTTATTCACTCATTCCCCTCTTCACACAAGGTGCTTCTTGTTGGAAAGGTTTGGTTTAGCATTCAGTTAAGTTAAAAGTAAGTTTAAGGGTAACAAACTAAAAGAAAAAGGAAACCCAAAAGAGCCATCATTTATTTATTTATTTATTATTGTGGTTGGGGCTACCAAGTCTTACCAAAGAAATCATGAGAGCAATGCACTCCTATTTCTTTTTTTTCTTTTATGGGTTTACACTTTTTGGACCGACCAAACCATGATGAAGAGTGAAGGATGTGTCCTTTTTGCTCCTCTGATTTTTTCCTCACACCCATACTACGAAATGATGCTTATTACTACTTAATTTACATTTGGCTTCTGTTATTTTAAGGGCACTGGGCCCCACCCAAACAAAACGTAAAACAAAATTTAAGTGTAACATTGGGTGATGGCTCAGTGCAACAACCATGTTCATGTTCATAAAAAAAATGACAAATAAAGAAGAAACAGCAAAATGTTAGCTTAGTGCCACATTGAAATGGGTATGGTTCAATGTATTTATATTTAAGTTTTATTCATGTGACAATATATAGAACTCTGTTTAAACAATATTTCTTATAAAGGCATTAATATCTCCCAAGGAATGTGAAGAGAGGCCTGGTTGGTTTACTGAGTGGGGCCTCCAAGGTGTCCTAAGATTATGAAAAGGAGAAGACGGGTCTTGGAGATGCTGAGTTAATGAGTTGTCATCCAGTGTGATCAACCCTCTTTATTAGCACATAAAGGGGAATTAGGATGGAAGGAGCAGAGAGATTTGTGTGTAATAAAATCCAGTGGCCCTTGAGCCCTGCAAGCTTTTGAGTTGAGTAGGGTAAAGCCCCCCTTCTTTAGGGGCATTGCATATGATCATAGTGCCCCAAATTTTTTTCTTGGTATTATAAAGAATGCCATAAGATCTAAAGAATTCATGAGAGAATTGCTATACAACTAAGATTAAGGCTGTTGTCTAAGTTGGCTATCATGTTAAGAAGGAAAACGGTTTTGAGTGATTAGGCAGTGTGGGTTATCCAATTATGTCTTTTGAGTGGGACAACTCAACCCAAAGGGCCTAAAGTTATGGTGAAGGGGGAAAAGGAGAGGGGAGAGAGAATCAATCTCTTTCTCTCTCTCTCTCTTACACAATCCATCATTTAGAACCGACATGAGAATCCAACTACATTGCAATGTTATATAAATATATATATATATACATACTTTAAAGAAGTAGGGGAAATTAAGCCAGGATCACTAGATAATACTAGAGTCAGAAAAAAAAAAATTGTTTTTCACTGGAAATACAGTATCCGGTGCTTAAATTGACGTTCAGCTCAGTTTAAGTTCAATCAGGCTGAGCTGCACAAGCTTTATGAATACATTATCCCCTGTTTGATCATTGCAATGCCTCCATTGCAATGATCATGACTGCATTATTCATCCACTTTGCTACTGCTCATTGATGAGCAGTGAGCACAGTTTCTCACCAACCAAGTATGCATCAGTTTCATCACAAATGTGGACTATCTGTCATGGAGAGAACTAGAAAATCTTAAGACATTTCCATTTTGCTTAAAAGAGTCAAACTGCCATGAACATTATTTCATTTGGGAATGGAGAGGGTGTATTGTATATAATTGATCAATTCTGCCGTATTTGCCTAAGTATATCACACAAAGATAAGGCAAGGCCCAAAGAGGGGTAAATCACACTAAAGGTCACAAAACTTTAGTATCTTTTTCAATTTGGTCATTAAACTTTAATTCCTTACAAAGTGATCACAAAACTTTAAAATGTTTTGCAATGTAGTTATTAAAGTGATTTTTTGATAGTTCTTAGTCAAAATTACTGACGTGGTGATGATGTAGCCATTGCCACGTCAACAATTTTGACTAGAAATTGTTCAAAAATCATTTTAGTGATCATATTGTAAAATATTTTAAAATTTTATGATCACTTTACAAGGAATTGAAGTTTAGTGATCAAATTAAAAAAGAGACCAAAATTTTATGACCTTTAGTGTAATTTACTCGCCCAAAGAGAGATGCTGAGCCCATCCCCAGGGAGGGCAAAACCTGAGACAGATTCTGATCAGCCAACTTACCTCCCAGAGAGAGAACCTCCACAAAAACTAGAAGAAAGTAAAATACAAAATTAATAAATAGTAACAGTTCTTTATTGCATAAGTTCACTCTTATCATCATTATCACCAACAGTGTAACATTTTCAATTTCTCCTCATCTTCCCTACTGAGGGCTGTCATTCCCTAATTTCAATGAGGCAGTTTTGCTAATATGTTGCTAAAAAAGCTGCCAATACCATAAAAATGGACAACCGATTAGGGGAATTGTCACCAACCCAAGCACAATATAAGAGGGCCTGATTTGAATGGCCTGTTGAAGGCTGGCACTGATTTAGAAACTGGATTAACTACTCTACATTCTTTAGCTAAATAATATCCACTCTCACAATGTGTGAGGCCGCTCAGGAGGACACAAGGTAACAAGAAACCGATGAATCATCTCAAAGCTGGTGAATGTAATAACAGCTGCTGGTGTAGTCCTCAACAGGTTGGTGGCACACCCACGATAAAAACCAGGGATGCCCTCTTGTTGAAATACTTTGTTAATGCAATCGATGAGACCCGAATATCGTTTTTCAGAGTGGTGCCCTTGTTCCTGTAGTCTAGAGCGTACTACCTGAAAATTATTTGGGAGGATAATTAGTGCTCTCAAGTTCCTAGATTTAAGCAGGTTATAGCGAGGATGTGTGACTAAATTTAACTAGTACATCATAACAATAACAATAAAATTTAACTAGTACATTAGCATAGAAATTACCTCATGTGGATATGTTAATGTAGATGCAAATATTTTGGAAACTGAGGAAGCAACAGCAACATCACGTGCACCAAGCTTATCTGTTGTGGTGTTACCTGTGATACAATCAAATTTAAGCAGTCAAACAATTTTCCTGAAAAGAAAAGAGGTAATGAATAACTCATACAAGTGAACCAGCTATACCTTGGTCAGCCAAATAGACTTTAATTTTCTCATATGTTGGAAACTGAATGGCAACATGACTGATACCGGCCAATGCAGGCACAAGACCACTATCCACCACAAAATCCGTGATAGTCAGAATTGAATCACAACTACAGAAACATTAGCCAGAAAGATGCAAGCTAATCCTTAGAACTAGTGATATGAACCTGTATAATCCACGAATACCCTCTTCATGAGCTATTCTCCTTAAAGCAGACAGTGTACCTCTGTATGGCACCACACCCGCTCTCATTCCCTGAGTCTGCAGAGCAATAAAATAAAACATAAATACAAGGGCTTTTCGGTAACTGTCATCTGAACTTACAAACTAAAACCTGAGGGCATTGAAAGAGAAATTAACAACTTAACAGCCTGAAAATGAAATGACAACACTACAAGTTAACAGAAATAGTTCCCCACAACTATTATGATGGCTCTTGAAAGAACCAGGTGTCTTTCATCATAACAAAAGATGAAATAGATCATGACATTGATTACAAAAAATTACTGCTATATATTCTACAGGAGATAACTGACTTAACCGGCACTTCGGCATTTGTTATAAGGTAGGCAAGGCTGGTTTTTTTATTAAATGACAGAATCTCAATACAAGTGGTTGGAAGGTTGCAGCACTAAGTTCATGATGCCCTGAGAAGCATGTACACCAGAGCCAGACAGTGGATTCCCTTATTCACAGGCTGTAAGTAGGAATGTAACGACTTGTTAGCAGGACTACGCCGCTCGGGTGATATCATTGTGTGGGTTGAATTTCCATTTTTCATGACTATTATTTTGAGGAAATTATTTATGATGTTGTAGGTGATGGTGGAAGAATCAAAGCAAGGAGGGAATTATAGCCATGTGGAATAGTCAAAGTAAGAGGAAAAAATAAGCAAGTGAAGTGACATGGGGGAAAAGTCAAGTAAGGAGAATTCGAGTGGCTTGGAAAAGTCAAAATTGGGGTAAATGGAAGGGGGCTGCCGAATGCAAGGTGTGTATGTATATATATATAGCATGTGAATTAAAGTTTAACAAATTATGGGAAATAGAAAAATGGATTATTATATATAAGTATAAAAGAGAAGGGAGAGGTGCAAATTGGATATTTTTCCTTGAGTTTGGCAGTGCAAGTTTCTTCTTCTTCTTCTTCGCAGTGCAAGTTTCTTCTTCTCTCTTTCTTCCTTGATCGTCGGTGCTCCAAGAGGGGATTTTGTAGATCAGCTGCTGTTCTTTCATCATCTTCTTCCTTCTTTTGTTTGGCTTGTCCTATTTTGGTGGTGGTTGGTGTATTGGACCATTGTAGAAGCTTTTCTCAAGCTTATATCAAAGGAGCAGCTTTGTAAGGCAAGTTCTACCTTCTTTGTTGATTCTAAAACCCTTGGGTCCTTGAATCTTTGGGTGTGTTTGTGGGAAAACCTTGTTTTTGTGTAAGAGGTTCTTGTTTGTGACCTATGCAGAAAGTATTATAAATCTCCTTTGTTTCTTGTTGGCTTGTGTTGGATTCCTTTTGAGCTTCAATTAGGGTCTCTTCCACCCTATAATTTGTAATGAATGATGCTTTTCTTGTTAGGCTTAAGATCATGCAAGATTTGTTGTGGCTTGCATGGGTTGTGGGTTCTTGAATGTGATGTTTCGGGTTGCAGGACGCCCTGTCGGTTGACAGTTTGTCCGGAAGCTGTCAACTGTTTGAGGCGTTTGTAGGAAGAAACTGTTGACCAGTTCCTAAAAGCTGTCGACTGTTTGCCAAACTATCAACCGTTTTGGGAAGCTGTCGACCATTCTTGCCAGCCCAATGACACAAAATCATGTTGATGTTAAATGGGTTCCTTTTTGATTTTTCATCATGGTTGGATGATTTTGAGGTGAAAATGTGCATGCATGGCATGATATTGAACTATCATATACCCATGGGTGAGTTCATGCATATGATATATATATATATATATATATGTTTGATGTGTGGATTTCCAAGCCTTGGGTTAAGCTAAATGGGCCCCAAGGGGCGTATGCGGCTTGGTGCATAGGCCTTGGATTGAGCTAAATGGGCCCCAAGGACTGTGGAATGTATGGTATGAGTGCACAGGGCCTTGGGTTGAGCAAGTTGTGACTTGGCCCCAAGAACTGTGTGTGTGCACCTATGTGTATGATTATATTCTTATATGTGGCGTGGGCATATGAGCATATATGCATGTGTTGGTTTGTTGTTATGCATGACATGAATGTATGGACATATATGCATGTATTTGTGTTCGTGTTCATAATAAGGTGAAGCTTGGCTGGGTGAACATAATCTCATCGATGAGTTTATCTATTGTTGAATTCTATTGCCTCATGTCATTCTATATTATATTTGCTGGGTCTTGCGGCTCATCCTTGTTTTGCATCATTCCAAATAAAGATAAAACTAGAGATGAGAGTGAGCTTAGCGGAGCTTAAGCCCTTGGGTAGATATGTGTACAGAGCTCTCCAAACCAAAAGATCTTTAGGGACGGTGTTGAGTGAAAAGGCAATCTGTTTAATGTTGAATTGTGGGCTTGGATGTAATTCCTTGGTGTTGTATGAGTGTTTAAGTCCTAACGTGATGTATCTAAATGGTGAAGTATTGTATATCTTTTGTCAGCAAATGTTCAATGGTTGATAATGCTTGTGATTGTTTACATTTGGTTTTTAATATGTTCCATTCTTTTTGGCACTCCCACTTGGATTCCTCGGTCTTGGGATCTCCGAGGGCGGGGTTGCCACAAGGAACTCCTGAATCACTGCCAAGTTACCACTAACAAAAGCTTAACATAATATCAGATTTCTGGTTACATGAGGTATTGGATTCAAGTTACTAGATGTATATCCTCCCTACCATTCATGTTTGATATGTGCTCTCATTCTACATTGACTGCAGCACACCATGGCTTAGATTACTTGCTCTCCAGCCTAGATGCAAAAGGGGATCTTGTGCACAAGCGTAGTGTTAAAAAGCTATATGCATTGAAGCAAGAATTGGCCTCCTCTCCAAGCAGCTTAAACTCCTGGGACCATAGAGGTACATCGGATCTACACTAGTTCTGCATGCAGTTATATGAGGTCCAAGTACAACTAAACTATGAAATATCTGTAAATGCAGTTTTATGGAACCTTGTTACATCCCATTAATTTGGGGGCAGCCCTTGGGTTGGGCAAGGCGAGCTATCATGGGCACATCTAGTCATGGCTGAATCACTTGACAAAAGGTGGGTGCTGCTGGAGACAGGTTTACCAGGGTGTGTGGCTAGCTGGGGCCATGAAGGGCCCTGTGGCCGCATGAAGGCAAGTCATCATGCACCAATATGGGGGTATGGCTATATGCATGGGGGATGAAGGCCATGCCATGCTAATGTTGATTGGATGCATCACGCAAAAGGAGTGAAGATCTGACAGTTACCTAGAAGGTTTTGGAAGGCTCTACTCTCTTGTGGAGGATCCCATGTTTGTCTTGGAGGATTCCAGATGCAGCCTTACTACCCTTGCTTAGCAGAGAGATTGTTTTCTGACTTGAACTTGTGACCTCCAGGTCACAATGGACTGAATGGAGCACCTTTACCACTGTGCCAAAAGTCTAAATTCAATTCTATTTTTTACCATATCTTCTTCCAATTTCTATTACGTTTCCAAAACAATTAATATTTCCATAGATTTGGTTAGTTTATCTTGAATAGCCATGCCAAATGCATAAAATTCTAGGGTCAAACTGTCCACTCTATGGAGAGATAGGCACAGAGAATGAAGTAGAAAACGAAACCAATATAAAAAATGGACACATAAACAAAAACCACTTTTCCTTCAGTAAGTGAAAGAATTAAGATCCAAATAATATTGTTCAGATTATACCCTGGAAGTATGGTTCCATTTACTCGGATGATTATGATATCCTGTAAGTGCAGAAGACCAAGATTTCTATAGAATTTGGTAACAATAAACTTATACCACGGAAGAACATAACCAGATATTTATACTATGGAAGAATCCACCCTGCAGCATGTTACAAGTGTGTAAAAATCAGTGGCTATGTATTCACTTTCAAAGCAAGCACTCCTTCACTGTGGAAGGCAATCATAGCCTACCTTAGTACCCAAGTGACCTGGCATTTTCTTATAAATTAGTAATAAGATCAAAAAACACAAGTGGGACACAAAACAGACATCCCCACACCAGCCCCCAACCCACTATCCAAGAACTGATATTTAACAAGAGAATATCAAGGACAATAGCAGCAGTAGTACAGAAGAAAGTGGAGGTGCAAAGGAGAAGAGACTGAAAGACACACCTGAAGTCTTGTCTTCACAACCCAAAGGGGATTTGTAGCAATGGTTGTTGCAGCTCCCGCACCAGAAGCAGCTATCATATTAGCCCCTATTGAAAGTTGATGATTTCCATCTACACAAGATAACCAGAAATACTCCAAACATGTCTTAAATAAAGCAAGCTGGTAATTTGACAAACCAGCAGTTAATATGGCTCAATCAAGAAATATGGGAGACATTTAATCATTTATCTCAAGTCATGCACTAACCATCAAGAAAGCTTTTGAGCTGCTCATAAATAGTAAAATAAACCTGCATAAGCGACAAAGTAGGTCAATGGGAAGAAAACTAAATTTAAAACCCTCAGAAAAAGTTTTGGAATATGGTAAAGAAGAGTTATGAAACTTATGAATTAACAAAAACTTAAAGCCATGCCATTAGCTTCTTAGATTCTACACATTAAGCAAAAATAAAAAAAAAAAACCACAAATACCATAAAACTGGCAGGACAGCTGTAGGCACAAATTGTGTTTGAGAAATAAGATAAGAAGTGTTGAACAAATTCAAATTTTATTGATTTGTGTATAGCAAGAGCATAATTTCAGTAATAATTTCTAGATAGAAATTAGTGTTCTAATTGTTCTAAGGATCTTCACAGCTTGTGCGGAAATCAAGTGAGGAGTTCTCCAATTTTTGCAAAGAAGGAAATTGGACAGAAAAAAAAATCCTTCAAAGCTTAAGAAGTTTTAATCCATGTAAATTTCTTTTACTTTGAGGTATGTAGTTGTCGCTTGTTCAAGCTTTAACAACTTTGTATTTATAACTTTCTCATAATTGGTTATGGAAAAAATTTTAAGATATGTAACAGAGTTTCAGAGTTTATCAAAAGAACTCATGTTGACATGGTGTATGAAAATCTATTCTCCTCTATGATGGATACTCCGTTTATACTTTAATGGAGAACTCCAACTTGTATGTCTCTCATTTGGTAAGATTGTAATTTCTTTCAAGAAATAACAATCAATCATAGTGTTTCAGACAAATGTGCCATGGTGTATGTTATTTGCAGATGACATACTGTTGGTGGGTGAAACAAAAGAGGGAGAGAACACTAAGCTTGAATTGTGGAGAAATAATTTAGAATCTAAGGGATTTAAATTAAGTAGAAGGAAAACAGAATATATGGAATGTAAATTTAGTAAGAATGCAAGAGTGGAGGATGTTATAATAAAATTGGAAGACCAAATCATACAAAGAAAATACCATTATTTTCAATATTTGGGATCAGTGATTCAAAAAGATGGAGAAATTCAAGAGGATGTCACACAAAATTAAGGCAAGTTGGCTAAAATGGAGAAATGCATCAGGGGTGTTATGTGATGGTAAAATTCCATTAAAATTAAAAGAAAAATTTTATAGGACAGCTATAAGATCAGTTTTGTTGTATGGCTCAGAATGTTGGACAGTCAAATACCAGCATGAGCAAAAAACGAGTGTAGCGGAGATGAAGATGCTAAGATGGATGTGCGGCCATACAAGAAAATATAAAATTAGAAATAAAATTATTCGTAATAAGGTAAGAGTGGTGTTAATCGAGGAGAAAATGAGAGAGACTAAATTAAAATGGTTTGATCATGTGAGAAGAAGAGTAAGAGACGCTCCTGTGAGGAGAGTTGATGAAATAGAACAATTAATCAAAAAAAGAGGTAGAGGTAGACCCAAGAGGATTTTGGGAGAGACATTAAAGTTTGATATGAAGTGTATGGGCCTAAATAAAGATATGAGAAAAGACAAAAATATATGAAAGTCTAAAATTCATGTAGTTGACCCCACATAGTGGGATAAAGGCTGGATATGTTGTTGTTGTTGTATAGATAATAATCAATCATAGGTATGCCCACGGCTTAATAATTACCTCTTTTTCTTTTTGAAGATATAATAATCAATATCCAAATTTTTTTATAAAAATAATTATTAGAGATAGTTTTTTATAATTATTCTTATTTAATAAGAGATAAAAATCAACAAAAAGACTGCTAGTCACATGGCTAATTTGTTTGGTGGAAATATCCCATCAGTCCTTATAATAGGTGGTTCAATATTATTAGCGAAATACTTATCATCTGAAACCCACATCACTCTAATACATGGCAGCACTTGATTAGTCCAGTCATGCAGCTTTGATAAAACGTTGTAGAACATGAAGTAATTTAATTACTCATTTCTTTATGAGAAGTGCAAGTTCAGAATTGGCCAAAAATTTGCACATCTACATCTCAAAAACAAAGACAAAACTCATAGTAGTAACAAGAATCGTGTTTTTCTTCCTTCCATCCCACTTTAGTTTTGATCCTTGACTCTTAATCACTTCAAATCTAGCAGAAGTACCAAAGTAGGTTCAGCTATAAACTACAAAGATCTTATCAATTTCACACAAACTTATCAATTTTGTATCAATTGTTATAAGTTAGTTTGATTATCCATAAGGGTTCTAGATTTTAGTTTCTTCAAAGATCTTATGCTTACTGCTGTCGACTTATTTAGAGTTCTCCTAAATTCCTCCTTTGAGATTAGGGTAGCAGGGAGCACCTGTTTCACAAGGAAGAGGGCTTGCCTGCCAAAAAGCAACACTGTTGCTGAAGCTCCTCCACATGCCCTTGTGTGAAACCTATCCATCACCATTCGAGGCTTACTTACCCACAACTCTATCAGTACATGCATGTGCATGGCTACCAAGCCAACTTCAAGAAACCAGTATCAATCTTACTGTCCTCGTATATATAACTAGTGATACTTTCTGTATTGGTTTTTACTAATCTTTTCTACATTTTATGTTTCACGAAGATCTAGAAACAAGCATTTCTTGAGCTTGCTACATTCCAGGATAGTATTGCTCTTTTCCAGTACAAACGTGGCCTTATTTTATTATCTGAGACTGAGACATGGGTATTGTCCAAGCATAGATATATTCCTAATTGTTTGTCTAAAGCATATATAATTTCCTAGGCTAAAATCATTCCTACATTTGAAGTTTCAAACTAAGGTTTTAGAAACCTTGAAGTATTTCATGAGTATTGTGATTGCTAAATACTGAAACAGTATTGCTCCGAAGTACAAATATGTTGTTAATTTATTGTTTTGAGTCATGGATGTTGAAAGCACCCAAGCCTACTAATACCCTGGTAGGTTAAAATATTAAACTTTTAGCCAATAAAGGTGATCTATTGAATTATCAAAGTGACGCAGCGTGGAACGCGTGTGTGAAAAAAACATACCAAAATAAACTCTTGAAAGAACAAACTTCAATGACCGAAGTTTGGCTTTCAAGAAGACGCAAAAATAAGACTGTTTTGCTAACAAAATCCATATAGGTTGCCGAAATTTGTATTGAGAAAAACTAATTATAAACTCTACATTTTAGGCATATTTCTAGTGTTTGGTTAATCCAAATCCATCTAATATTGATAAACAAAATCTAACTAGAACCCTAAAAATAAAACCCTAATCAAATATGAAATAGAATTAAAATCCTAGAACATATGAAGTAGAATAGAAGTAAAAATCTTAAAAAATCTAAAATCCTAAAAACTTTTGGAGTTCTACTAGCGCTACAATAGCATTACTGTTCCGGCCAATTACTATTTCGGTTTGGCCCGGGTCGGCCTTGGATCAGGTCTTAATTGGTGACCGTATCATTCACCTCCACTTAAGAAGAATTCGTTCTCGAATTATGATTTGGGTATGACAACTCAACATTTAGCAAATATAAAGAAAGATTAGCAATATTAAAGATTTTGAAAATACCCATATGATTAAGCAAATCCACAACATAAGCATTATCATTGATCTTCTTTGTAATCTTGTAAGGACCATACTTCTTTGGCTTGAGCTTGTTTTGCTTTCCTGCTAGAACTCGTTCCTTCTTCAAGAATATCATAACTTTATCTCCAACCTCAAATACTTTGTGCTTCCTATGCTTGTTAGTTGTTGTCTTGTATTTCTTATTCACCTTGCACAACTTGTGCTTGACATTATCTTGAACCGCTTGAACTTGCTCGGCTAAGTCACTAGCTGCAACACTGAAACCTGGTACCTTTGGCAACTTTACCAAATCCAATGCATGATTAGGAACTTTCATGTATATGATGGAAAATGGTGATCTTCCTGTTGAGCCATGCACGGCGTTGTTGTAGGCAAATTCCGCTTGAGCTATGACTAGGTCCCATTGTCTTGGCATGTCTTTGCAAACACTGCAAATCAGATTTCCTAAGGTACGATTCACCACCTCCGTCTATCTATCAGTCCGGAGATGCACGATGTTGCTGAAATTCAAAAATGAATCAAACATCCTCCACAAGATAATCCAGAAATGACTCACGATCCGAAGTAATAGTTTTAGTGACTCCATGTAATCTAACAACCTCCATGAAAAACAATTTGGTTGTAGCTACTGCATTTGCCGTCTTCTTGCATGGAAGAAAGTGCACCATCTTGGAAAACCTGTCAACCAGTACACAAACAAAATCCATACCTCGTTGGGTTTGCAGTAGACCCAACATGATGTCCATAGACAAATCTTCCCAAATAGCATTAGGAGCAAGCAATGGCATGTAAAGATCGGCGTTAAAAGATTGCTCCTTAGCTGTTTGGCATACATAACACCTAGCCACAATAATAGAAACATCTCTCCTTACTCTTAGCCAATAATTCCTTCCCATAACAACTTCAATAGTCTTGTTCCTACCAAGATGCCTTGCTAAGCCACTACCATGCAAATCCCGAATAATTTTCTCATGAAGGGATGTGCAAGGGATACACAATTGATTTCCCTTCATGAGAAACCCATCATGCACACAGAAATGTCCTGACAGTTGTTGAAACATGCATTGTTCCCACATGTGTTTGAAATCATCATCTGTCGTATATAATTCTTTCAAGCACTCAAACCCAACAATCTAAACACTAAGGGTCTTGATCAAATCCACACGCCTACTCAAAGCGTTCACCACTCGATTATGATATCCCGACTTATGCACAATTTTATATGAAAATTTATCAACAAAAGCAAACTATCTAGCATGCATATCACTCTTTAGCTACCTTTGGCTACTCAAGTACTTAAGAGCTTGGTGATCCATGTAAGGAACAAACTCTTTGGCAATCAAGTAATATTCTCATATTTTAAGAGCCCTCACTATTGCATAAAACTCCTTATCATAAGCATACCACTTTCTTCTGCCTTCACACAACTTCTCATTGAAAAATGCAATTGGTTCCTTCTCTTGGGACAACACAACACCTATACCCACTCCACTCGCATCACACTCAACCTCAAACAATTTATCAAAGTTTGGCAAAACTAAGACAGGAGCGGTACATAACTTCTCTTTTATCAAGGCGAAACTTTGCTCTTGTTCTTCACCCCAATGAAACTTCTCTTTCTTTAAACACTCAATAATTGGAGCCACCATACTACTAAAGTGTTTGATAAACCGCCTATGGAAAGTTGCTAACCCATGGAAACTCTACACATCTCTGACATTTTTAGGGGTTGACCACTCTCTAATAGCTCGCACTTTTTCCTCATCTACCTTTATGCCTTCTTTGCTTATAACAAAGCCCAAGAACAACAAGCTCTCACTCATAAAAATACACTTTTTCAAATTAGCATAAAGTTTGTTTTCTCTCAATACACTCAACACCTCTTGAATATACCCCACATGCTCATCAATAAACTTATTGTATATCAAAATATCATCAAAATACACCACAACGAATTTACCAATGAAATGACATAGTACCTGATTCATTAGTCTCATGAAAGTACTTAGTGCATTGGTTAGTCCAAAAGGTATGACTAATAACTCAAACAACCTATCTCTCGTCTTGAAAGTTGTCTTCCACTCATCTCCATGTTAAATTCTGATTTGATGATAACCACTTCTGAGATCAATTTTGGTAAAGACCGCAACCCCATCAAGTTGATCAAGCATGTCGTCAACCCTAGGAATTAGAAACTTGTATCTAATAGTAATCTTGTTGAAGGCTCTCCTATCAACACACATCCTCCAACTCCCATCTTTCTTTGGTGTCAATAATGTTGGCACTGCACATAGACTCATATTAGTTTGAATGTGCCCTTTTCTCAACAATTCCTCTACCTGCTCACGCAAAATCTCATTCTCCTTAAGACTCATCCTGTAGTGTGGTAGGTTAGGTAAGCTAGTGCCAGGAATC
Source organism: Diospyros kaki (assembly GCA_036245055.1). Taxonomy (NCBI): domain Eukaryota; kingdom Viridiplantae; phylum Streptophyta; class Magnoliopsida; order Ericales; family Ebenaceae; genus Diospyros; species Diospyros kaki. Next base: position 1,238,391 of record BSEG01000002.1, on the reverse strand, counting down.
AAGTCAATATGGTGTTGAATATCCCTTATAGGAGGTAGCTCATTAGGCAACTCCTCAGGAACCACATCATGACATTCCTCCAACAATCCCTGCACCTCCACTAGAATTTGATTCACCTTCAATGGCTCACTCACGCTCTCCCCCTTGACAACCAACAAGTGAACCTCTCGAGTATCCCTACATTCCCTCACAAACTCAGTGTGCTTATGCATAATGGTAAGAAAATTCTACCTCTCCACTTTAGAAGCTTTGGTTTGATTTTTTTCCACTATGGGTAACAAAGTATAACGCACACCCTCTTTCTCAAGCTGATATGTGTTCTTCCTATCCGAGTGCTTAGCATCCACATCAAATTGCCAAGGCCTCCCAAATAAAATATGGCAAGCATCCATATCAACAATATCACAATAAACTTCGTCAATGCATTTACCAATGGAGAAAGGCACCCTATAGCGTTCATCCACATGTATGCCACCAACTTCTTTGATCCATCCAATCATGTAAGGGTTTGGATGCTTTTCAGGGGTCAGCTGCAACTTTTCCACCACATCTCTTCTTATAATGTTCTCCTAGCTTCCACTATCAATAATCAACTCAAAGATCTTTCCTTTCACCATACACCTCGCGCGGAAAAGCTTATGCCTCTAAGTAATATCTTCATTCTTTTGATATAGCATTAACTTCCTCACTACACATGTATACTCTCCATGTCCATACTTTTCTTTGTTATCCTCCCCATCAAGTCTGCAATATACTTCCTCTTTAGCAACATCTTCCTCCTCCCTTTCTACAATGTTAATTGCTTTCCTCCTTAGACAATCACTAGATCGATGCCCAACCTCATTGCACTTGAAACACTTTAAAAGAATAGGCTTTGCATAAGGATTAGGGGATTTTGAAAGATTAGGAGTAGTACCTCGAATGTTTCCCCTCGTTGTAGCCTTATTAGGGTTGACTGTATGAGGTGGATTTGAGGGTTGAGCTCCCTGAACCGACTTGCCTCTATCAAAAACTGCTTGTTTATTTTCATTCCCACTATATCGGTGATAGTTGTCATTACGGGCTCTCTCACTTAACATTAACTTAACCTTTAAAGCTAAGTTTCTTGCTTCTTGCACACTCAAAATCATCTGAATCCCAATTTTATCACGAATAGCAGGCTTCAATCCATTCAAGTAACGAACTGCTTGTTGATTGTCACTTTTTGACAATTGATTTCTCTCCGCCAATCTCAAAAATTCAGAGGTATATTCATTCCCTGTGCACATCTTTGATAAATTTCAAACATGTATTGTTCATAGTGGGTAAAAACCTACCTCTTAACAGCTGTTTCATTCGTCTCCATGTTTGAACTGGTTGTTAGCCTTCCCTTAATCTCGTTTCTCTCAATTGCTCCCACCAAACAGATGTACCATCCTTCAATCTGTAAGCCACTAACTTTACTTGTCGTCCATTTGGGATCTCCATGTATTCGAAAAACCAGTTAACCTCAACGATCCAATCCAGGAAGTTCTCAATATCAAGATCTCCATTAAAGGTAAGAATATCAACCTTTAGTTTATACTCATTGTTGCCCTAATGGTTGTGCTGATGCGCATTCCTCCTAACCCCTCTACCACCAAGGTTAACTATTGGTTGATCAAGATCATCATCTTCATCGCTATCTTCAATCACTGATCTTCTAGGATTAACAAAGACATAATTAATGAGTGGTCTTCTCACTTCGACTTGATTCATTCCATTATTCAGCTTCTTGTCATCATCAACTTGTAGTAAGGTGCCCAATTGGTTGTTGATTTGCTCCAATTGTTATTGGATGCTACGAGTTACTTCCTGCGAATAACCCCTGATTACCGTCACAAGGCTGGTTGCTACCGTTACCTTCAAGATTGGCCATATGAATTGTTGATTAACCGCTCTGATACCACTCGGTGCAGTGTGTAGCGCGTGTGAAAAAAACACACCAAAATAAACCCTTGAAAGAACAAACTTCAATGGCCGAAACTTGACTTTCAAGAAAACTCAAAAACAAGACTGTTTTATTAATAAAACTCAAATAGGTTGCCGAAATTTGTATTGAGAAAAACTGATTACAAACTCTAGGTTCTAGGCATATTTATAGTGTTTGGCTAATCCCAATCCATCTAATATTGGTAAACAAAATCTAACTAGAATCCTAAAAATAAAACCCCAATCAAATATGAAATAGAATTAAAATCCTAAAACATATGAAGTAGAATAGAAGTAAAAATCCTAAAAAATCTAAAATTCTAAAAATTTATGGAGTTCTACTGTAGCGCTATTGTTCCGGCACTATTGTAGCGTTATTGTTCCTGCCGGTTACTGTTCCAGTTTGGGCCGGGTTGGCCTTGGACTGGGTCTTAATTGGTGATCGCATCACAGAGTCAATAATTGCGATTATTTTGGGAAATTAAATTATTTGACTGCTACCACACCAAATGTATCTTTCACTGTAAGCGTTGCCATCGATTCTTAAATTCTCTACAGACAAGTTATCGGGATGCATAATTCAAATTTTGAGATATCTTAAGGGAGTACCTACGTTATGTCTACTATTATACTATATGAAGATCAAGGTCATACACTGATTTAGGGATGCACAAATACAGATTGAAAAAGTAACCCCACCAGATAGGAAATCTACTTCAGGCTATTCTATCTTTGCTAGAGACAATTTGGTATCCTAAAAGGGTAAGAAATAATCTAAGTATAGAGCTTTGGAAAAAGCACATGTGAGCTAATATGGTTAAAACATATTCTCAAAAGGTTTGGAGTTCAGCATTTACAATTGATTGAATTAACATGTAGTTACCAGGCAACAGTTTGCATTGCTTCCAATCTTTTGTTTCATTACAGGACTAGACATATTGTGATTGATTATCACTTCACGTGGGAAAAAGGTGGTACAAAATGTAATCGAGATGACTCATGCAGAGTCCAAACACCAACTTATGGATTTGTTAACTAAAACTTCGGGAGGTACTAGAGACTAGAGTAAACATATTGTAAGGTAGTTGAGAGTGAGGTTTTATCAAACAAGTTTGGAACATATAACATGCTACTCCAACTTAACAGGAAGTGATAGTAAGTTATTTATGTACTTGAGCCTTAAGTACACAATATAAGGATAAAACTATAAACCACACATGTGCTCAGTTTTAGTGTAAATAAGCCCTACTTAGTTGTCTAATAAAGTTTACAGTGCCCATTGTCATCTCTTGCAACAACTTTGGATACTTCAATAACAATTAAAAACAAACCAGGAGATATTGACATGTCAAAGATAGAAGTAAGCTGAAGTCTTAGATAGTGGTAGAAAAGGAAGTCAATTTTGTTGTAAATATGTTGTTTTTCTTTTTCTTTTCTTTGTAAACAAAACGTGCGTGCCATTATGCCAATGAAACAGTTATGCCTGAGAAGGTTTAAGAGCTCTAAGAAGATGTCAATAATTCAGAAATTCACTAGTCCTTGCTGCTAACACATTTGCAAGTTCATAACAGATCCATAATATGCCAGAAATCAAATGCAATGCCCAGAAGGAAAGGAATTCTGAGATGACTTCGCTTAATGACTGAATACTGACAAATAATCATTCTCCTATGCCAAAAATATTTTCATAGGTCATCAGCAAAGAGTATAGGGAATCTAAATGCATTGTAATTCATTAAAAACCAAAATACAGCTAACCAAAGTCCATCTCTGGAGAAATGGAATACATAACATAATAAACTAATTTGATAGCTAACAGACTAACAATCATTACCACCAAAGCATGGATGAAAAATAATAATTATGATGGGGTAAACTGACCGCCCAGTTTGGAAGTAGTGCCAGCACAGTGGGTGTGAGACCACGGTACATACCACGCAACCCCTCCTTTTGGAATATTCGTTCCAAACTCCCAACTATGATACTACCTGGTAAAATGAAGAACTTAGCTTTATGCTACAACCTCCGCAAATTGTACAGAAAAACTTACAGGCAACAAATTTCACCTTACACACTTGAAAAATACCACTTGAATTCTGAAAAAGAAATGTCTGTGAGCAAACAAAACATGATGTAAAAAAGGTTACCTTTAACAGCACCACCACTGAGGGCGGAAAGCCCATGAACCTGAAACCTAGTCTTGATAACATCTAGAGGGCACACAAACGTCGCAGCAATAACTCCTGCACAGGTAATTCCCAGGTTGAAGTAATGAATCCTTTGCAAGCACCACTCAAGTTAAATCAGATCACAAAAAAAAAATGCAACTAATATTCACTCCATTACTATCAAACATCGACAAAGAAAAGGTCAAGGTTGAGAATTCAACATATTCGTAGGTTAAGACTACAAAAGAAGAGAGACATCTAACGCTCAAGCAAGCTTCCTCCAACCCCCTGACCACGTTGACTAGATAAACACAGAACGGAATGCCAGAGATCTCGTCTCAATTTCGTGTTTTTCTCCGTTCAAATTCTCAGGGACCACAGGGATAGCGAAAACGTACCAGCGGCGGCACCGGCACCGGCATTGCAGAGGACGACCTTGGAGCTAGGGTAGTGAGTCTCGGCGGCCATCGGCGAACCTACAATAACCGGCTTGAAACGAAGCGCAACAGTGTCGATCGTGATCCAACGAGGAGTCCTCTCTCGAGAGGGGGTTGGAGGAGAACCAGAGTCGCATGGCAAGCCGGCAGAGCTTCTGAGAGGCGATCGAGTCGTGTGTTAACTACAAATTAGGGTTTCCAAAGAGGGATGAGTTACCGACAAATAAGACTAGTAGGTGGATGTGGCATCGATTGGCCGTAGATGGGATAGAGAGCTCGAAATCGCCATGAAAGTGCGCCTCTCTCACGGCGCTGGCCGTCGTTGATTGACAAAGTGTGAGGGAACTGCTCGTTTGCGTCTCGCTATCCTAAAACCTATCGTCTGCGTCGCCGTCGGACGATTCGCCACAGATGGGCCCCACTTTCTTTTCTGCCAATCAGAGCTAAAGCAAACTTCGACTGCCAAATAATAATAATTAAATATATTTGAAATTATTAATTATTAATTGCCTCGTGTGGATGTTTTGGTTCTAATATATTATTTTAATAAGTTATAGAATCGATGGTGGAAATTATATTTTTATCTTACATTTTTATATTTTTTATAATTATTTAAATGTTTTATTATTTTAATTATATTTTTAAACTTATTTTTTAAATCAATCTAATCCTTTGATATTTTTTTTGTGATAATTCAAATTTTTTATTATTTTTATTATATCATTGGACTATATTATTAAATTAATTTAATTTATATATTTTTATGTGTAAAAAAATAAAATAAAATAATAAAATACACGTTACATTCTATTCATGTTAAATTGATTAGAAAATATAGCTCATATGGTATAATTAACTCGAAATTACAAGTTTATGAATATAATCGAAACAATAAAAAGTTTAAATAACCACGTGAAAACGTAAAAGGACAAGAATAAAAATATAGATTTGGTCATCCATAGATCATTAACATATAATAATGTTATTTCAAAATTTAATTATGTTATTTTTAATAATATTTATATATTAATGGGTCACTTTAAGTATTTAAATAATATTTTAATTAATAAATTATTATTAATGGGTAATGATAATAATTATCTTTAAAGAATAATAGTTAAATACTGATAAATACGTAGTATTTTTAAATAAAATATATTTTATTATATTTTATTTTGAATATTTAAATAATTTTATTAATTAATTAAATTGTTCAAAATATGATACATTTATTATTAATTAATAAATTTTTTGAATGTTTGAAAACAAGATAAGTATTGAATATCTAGAAATATCATACACATTAAATGATTTAAAACATGATATATATTATTTAAATAATTCAAAACATAATACACATTGAATGTCTGAACATGATATATTTAAACATTTCTGTTAATTAATTAAATAATTTAAAATATAATATATTTATCGTCAATTAATAAAATTATTTGATCGTGCCTTCCTCTCATTCAATTGTGCAATATTATTTTCCTTCATTGCCTAACATACAGTTACATAAAGACCATTTTCCTTCATTGCCTAACATACAGTTACATAAAGACCTCTTGGAGGGTGCCTTCTAAGGTTAGGTGAGCCATTCTTCTTCATATTCCAACACTTAAAAATCTTAATTAGTCTCATTGATTGTTTTCACCTTAACTAATTCTCCTTCAGTTATAGATTTATTTTATATTTGGAGTTTCATTCCTTATTAATATTAAATCATTAATTGACTCTCAACCTTTGTTAATTAGTTGTACAATTGTTAATGATTATTATAGTGATATTATTTTTGCATATTAAATTAGTAAGATTCTCGATATCTAAAATTTGTCGCCACTTAGCTGTGCCCTAGACAATAATTTAAACTTTAGTTGACTTCTCAAAATTATTCAATATTAGTAATTATGTCATGGTTGGCCTACATTTTGGCATTTACTGTGGATAAAAGTTTTTTAAGATGGATATTGAATTACGCAAAAGAGATTAACAAATGTAGAATCATTTGTTGTCTAATTCTCTAGTAGAAAATAACAAAATAATTTATTTTCTTTTGTCGATTTCTCTTCATTATATTGTGAAGATTATAATTATTAATTACTTCAAAGTTACAGACATTTAAGATATTTTTAGGTTCTACTAATTTGGGTAAAATTATTGTCAGTCATACCAAAAGTTGAGAACAATTTTGAGGTCATTAGATTAAAATGGTGGCATGGACAATGACAAAGGTATAAGCATATACTAAGATGCATGTGACAAGTGAGAATAGCAAATTATAAAAAAGGTAATCATGAAAATAATTCAATTTTTTTAGTGAATTTGTAATTTTATTTAATTTTATTAATTAGGTCTAAGTTAGTTTAATTGGGTACAATTTTATTTAATATATAAAATCCGATTTTGAGAGAGTGTGTTCATGCTGATTTGACATACTAATTGTTATATAATAATAATATTTGTAGGATCCACATATACATATAAAAGAAAAAAATATAACTTAAACTCAATTGAGCAAATTCAAATTTAATTATTAAAATTAAAAAAAATTAGATAAAATTATAAATTCTTGAATGGAATTGAATTATTTTCATGATTAGTCCATCATAAAAATATAAATTTTCTTATTGCTTTGTGTTCTAAAGGGGAAGCTTGATAATTGTTCTATGCTAAACAATCATTTATATCAAGTGATGGTATGGCCATTGAGTGACGATATGATGGCACTAAGCTTGTGATGGATAGAATAATTAGAAGCCTGAAAGACTACTTCTTGTTTATGTAATAAATACATCTTTTCCCAAGTATGCTTCTCACAAATCATATCTCCATAAGCCTTAAAATCTCCCAATGACAGAATGACTTGGCATGGAACCAACAAGGCATGGTGGATTGTGACTTTGTGAGTACGTACATTGGGGAAGATGGTTCCTCAAAGGATGCTTTCACTTGCCTTAACCTGTAAGAAGAGAAGGATTGGCATGTATCTTGCAGTGCAAGTAAATCACCATAGCTAGCTACCTATGATTGGAAGTCAGTTGTCTTCACTTGATTGGACAAGCTCATTTTGACACTAGAATGTCACGATCACAATTCTTAAAGCGGTCAACATGTGTTCAAGCCAATTCTGATGAGTGTTTTAAACCTATGGGTTATGAAATGAAGACAACATTAGGACAGAAGGTCCCTAAAAGATGCCTGGTCTTGACTTGACCTACAAGGACAGTGGGACTAGTCATGTACACTGACTTAATATGCTAGCCAGCTATATATATATATATATATAATTGGACGACCAACTGTCTTCAACTGATTGGACAAGCTCCCTTTGACACTAGCATGTCACAGTCACAATTTTTTAAAGGGGCCATTAGGAAACTGAAACGTATTCAAGACAATGACGAATTCACCTAACATGGAAGTACAGAAATGAAGATTTGGGTAGGAGGCCCTCAAAGATGCCTTGTTTTGCCTTCATCCATAAAGAGAATAGGATGACACATGCATGCAAACTTGTTTAATGTCCTTAAACCTCGCAAAGATGTAATGATTTTGCCTTCAGAAATAGAGAGAGCAATGATTTTGCCTTCAGAAATAGGTGGGGATGAGTTCTAGTCTTCTAGAAGACTTGGGATGGTACGCACAAGGAATGGTGGATTGGGGGTTGCCTCTTGGGAGAGCATTGGGGTAGATGGTTCCTCATGCATGCTTTGACTTGCCTGTACCTGTAAAGAGAGAGGGATGATGCTGCATTCTACTGTATGTATACTGGGTTATGGAAGTCAAATTTGATGAGCTCTTCTTGACACTGACGTGTCACAGTGACAATTTCTGAAGGATTATGGATGTAAGCTACTTGCTCTTGGTGCCCTTATTCATTCGCACGACAAATAGTCTTCACTTTATTGGACGAGCTGCCATTAGATGGGCATCTCCCAGTCAATTTCTAATAGGACGAATTGAGAATGAATACATATTGAAGGCAGTGATGGATCCATCAAACTAGAAATATGACACTTTCCTTACTTAATGAAGACAACTGTCTCCTCTTAATACTTCATCTTGGCTGACCCAACTTCCCCCCTCACTGTCACACCCTTAAGTTTCCACGCTATCTTTGCATATGACCCAACATTGGGTTGCTTGATCTCTCACTTTTTGGCCTATATAGTTGTATATTTTTAATATTTTGTTTAATTTAAAGAAATTGTTAAAAATGTTCGAATATATATGCTGGTAAATGTTAAATAAAAAGAGTGTCAACGATGTCAATCTTATTTGGTAACGGAGTCATATTGTGGTTTATGACCTCAAACCTCTATCTATGAAGTCAATAACTAATTATGAATATGGTGTTAAAAATGAAAATTCGATATTTTGAAAAACGAACATAAGAACTTATTTTATAACATGACATGAAAAGAAGGCAAAAATATTCACTTTGATATTTTAACTGTCTTGATATTTAGTTTTTGTGAAGCTTTAGCCTATGGTCATAAGTGGTTATTTATTCATGTACAATAACATTAACATGTCTGCTAGTTTTCTACTTTTGCTTTGGCATTAACATTTTCTCCTCTTCTTCCTTGTTTGAATTTTTCCATTATTGGACAACTTATATTACTATCTTCTTCTTATTGATCTTTTCATTTTTCCTGTTATCATGCATGTATGTTGTTATATAACAAACTTTCGTCTATTTCTATCAAAGAATTTTTTAGAACTAAAGAGTTCGAAACTGATGAAACTGTAATAATATTTCAATTGCTTCTTATTAACTTATCTTACCAATTCACTAGAAGGCCATGAAAGGAGAGCAATGCTGAGTCTTCAAAGGGAGACTAGTAGTATATATCGGAAGCAACAAATAACGGAGTCAATCGAGTCTCATGCACACAACTACCCAACAAATGAACAGAGTTTCACTGAACTCATCTAGTAAAGAGGCAGAAGTTTTCAGTTTTTGTGGAATGCTCATGTTTGAGTATTTGGAGGGAGACTCACCATTTGTTCACAAGCCTATGATTGAGAAGGCATGTTTGCTTTCCTACTATATGTCGTAAGTTTTGTTTATTTGGTTACGATCACTTTTATTTTCACAAGCAATGGTTAACCATGGGTTCATGGTACATCCAAGTGATAAAAACATACATGTTGATGATGCATCTATGAAGGTCTTGCTTCTTACAAGTTGAAGAGTTTAATCTTGGCTCCAACCGAACCCTACGAGTGTCAACAAGTAAGCTATCTATGGCAAGTTGGGACTCAATGGTTTTGGCATCTGCGAGTCACTTTTCCTTATTATAATTTCTTCAATTCTCACTACAAGAAGATGAGATGATGGGATACAAGTACTTACTCCTTTCCTCCATGAAGGTATGATAGTTCAAGTCTTTTAATAATTTTCTTAGTCTTCCTAAAAGATAGGGAAAAAAGGATAATAGTTGAAGTCTTTCAATAATTTTTTAAAAAAGAAAAAGGGGATAACAATTCAAGTCTTTAATTTTCAATATTTTTCTAAGTCTTCTTAAAAGATAGAAGGTTCCAGTTAGTCTGGGAGAACTGATGAATGAAAGGCTAATGTGATTGGGAAACTGGTGTGGTATCTGCTAGTTCAATCTTTGTAGTTTGGCCTCCAAATTTAGAGCTTCTACTAACGTGTATGGTTTACAAGATTGGCTGAAATGCATATCCAGTGGTTGGTGTGGCGGCCTAACAGACAAATGCATGTAGTTGGTTCCATAAGTTTTAATTTCTGGTTAGTTTTAGGCTGTTATACCATTGCTAAGTTGTTTTGATATATGGTCGAATGCAGTTAAAGTCTAGATTATGACTTAGTTATCAATAGCCAAGTGAAACTGCATGGTGAAAAATCAACACAACTGTTTATTTAGTTTTCTAGTAAACTTCATAAAATTATAATCCTAAACATGCACATAATTAGCACATAATTATATACAAGCATCTTTCAAACTTTGTTTTATTATGATGTATATGGTTTATTCTAAATAAGTTTTAATTTATTTGAAAATATTTAGTATGAGCTGAATGATTTTGAAGTAGGTTGGCAATCCTCCCATACTTTTATGAATTAGTCAGTTTTGAGCATTTTAGATGTTTTTTTGTTTAGTGCTTCTTGAGATTACTCGGGGTATATTCTAGCATATGTTGTAAGCGCTTTACGGTTTTTTTCCAAAAAAAAAAATAAATAAAAAAATCAATCACTTATCCATTGAAAATTTGTAAAGAGAAAACAATTTAATGTTTAATCAACAAATAAATGTATTTTGTTAGAAAATATTTTTATTATACAATAATTATTTGTTTTATAATAAAGTATACTTAGGACAATAGTTAAAATTACCCTTCTAATAATGTTATTAATGTTGTATTATTTTAAATTATATATTTTATAATCAAGACAATCTATTATAACAGACTAACAAGAAGGTCACTTTATATACTACGTTATGAAATAATATCATTGAACATGTATCTACTCACGTCATTATTTGTATGAAGGATTTGTAACTTTTTTAACAATTAAATATAATTATTAAAAGATAATAAAAAGGAGTCCATCTTCATTATATGGAGAAAATCATTTATCATCCTATGATTTTAGGTTTTTGACTCGACTAATAATTATTGTGTAATTCTTTTTTTTTTTGCAAAAATGAGAGGTCGAAAAGAAAGATAATTCCAATTATTGCTATGATAAAAATAGTTTTTTTTATAAATAAGAATTTCATTAAAAAAATCACAAAACATTTACAGTTTATGATATAACATATCCCGAGCAACACAATGAAAATGAATCTAACCTATTAATTTAAGAAAAAACATTATTCCTATAAAAAAACAATATACAAATGTTACATAAAGTTTTCAAAAGTCTTCACTTTGAAATTCAAACTTCCAATCTTCATTTGTCTTTTTTCTTATGAGATGTAGTAAATGTATAATATTCTGAGGCAATGTGCATGTATTGCATATTATTTCTATTTCGAGAACATTCATATTGCTTAATGATAAATGTATTATGTTTTTGCAACATTTTATCAACTAATAAAATTATTTTAAAACTTAAAATAAGGTGCAATAAATGTATTTTATTTGAAAATATTATACATTTATTATATTTTAATCATTGTCTTCAGGATACTCGTTATTATTACCCAAAAAATAAAAGATTGCTTTCCTATTTCATCAAAAAAAAAATAGACCTTGTAGCGATATTTTTATCTTAATTTGCAGACTTGAATATGATTTTTAAATAAATTTAAAATTTAAAATTTAAAATTTAAAATTAAAATTATTGTTAAGTTGTAGAAAATGGTTTTTTAATTTTCTATCTTTGAAATCTTGGATCATGTTTAGTTACACAAAACTAATTTTTTAATTTCTTATGAATAAATATTTGTAAACATATTTGTGGGTAATTAATATATTTGTAATAATTATTATATATTTTGGATAATCATTTTTGACATCATTTATTGTGTTCTTGCACATATGCATGTTTGTTTACGATTAAAAAGGGTAAATTAAAAAATAGGGGGGAAGGGATATGAGGTGGTCAATGCAGATGAATGAGTGGTTTAGATGCCTTAACGTAAAAACTAACTGTGTAAAACTCATCTCTTAAAGTTGAAACGGAAGGATTTTCTCTCTTATTGTGTCTTTGTCTCTAAAAGTTAACTCTTTTAATTTTTCGTGAACTCTAGAAGTCGAACAAATAATAATTCATGATTTTTCGTGTGTATCTCAAAATTGCCATGAAAACCTCTCTTCACGCTACAAAAAAAAGGGTTTCTAAATTTTTAACTATTAATTAAAAAATCTCATCATTATTGTCATAATCATAAATTATTATTTTTATAAATTATTTTATTTTTATTTAATAACTAAATATTTCAAAAAAAAAAAAAGTCAAAAATAATGACAGGAGATTCCCTACCTTTTTTCCTTGGACAAATTCTCAAATTCCTAAATCTCCATTGCCTTCATCTCCCACTCTCATACTCCCATTGAAGCCATCTCTAGCCCAACGCCGCCGTCACCTCTAGATTCGTCGCGTATGCCGGCCAAAGGTCCAACAAAGTTGTAATTTTATTTATTTGGTTATTTATTTTGTTTTTGTGCACTGTGTTTTGGTTGAAATCAAGTCCCTTTTCAATGTCCCCAGTTCTGTCATTTGACTCTCAATCTCATCTGCTTCTACTTCATTGTCTTTGTCGGCATAACTATTTCAATCTTGAGGGTTTGTTCTTTGGGTTCTTTTCAATTGTGTCAGTGCACAAGCTGTAATATTTCAATTCTGTCCCTTGTTAGCATATTAGGTAATTGTTTTCTTTTCATCCCCCCCCCCCCCCAACAATTATATGTATATACATATGTGGATATATACGTATTTGGGCCGTGATTTAACCTGAGAAGTTGCCATTAGAATGAATGGGAGTTAATGAAGAGAATTAAAAAAATTTATATAAGGATTACAAAATAGAATTGAAAAATGGAATCATATATCTAAATTGTTTGGTAAACGTTATGTTAGAGAATTTCTGCTGCTGCTACTTCTGTATATACACTGAGCAGTGTGAAGTATATATGTTGATTTTTGCCTAATTTAGACAAAACCTGCAGCTCTTTCTGTGCAAATCCTACGTTTGAGCCTCTCAACAGTGAAGCATTATCATGTTCGTTGAACCCAACCCCACCGGTGCATGCATTAACAATTATGCACCCAGTAGCTAGGAATAATTCAAGTCTCTTGGAAGTATTATAATCATCGGCTCGTTGCCCCTACTAGCATTCTAAGATAATTTGCAAACAAGGGCGGATTAGTTCCATATATATTTGAGTCAATTATATGTTTAGCAGTGTGAAATTGAATCCAAGTATATATATGAAAGAAAATGCCTTGACTTACTGTTGTTTCAAGAACTGACATGCTATTCCCCGTTTCATGGCAGTTGGTGATGTCTTCTATTTCCAGAACCCCACCCCATTATTAGAAATGATATATATCCCACTGTAAATTGCATGGCATGAACCAATAGATCATCAATATATATATATATATATATGTAGTATTATTTACTTCAAATACAAAATGATTTTCAGCACCCACAAATTCAGTGCCATTTTTTGAAGCTATTATTAATGTAATTTGCACTGCTATTAATAAAAATCAAGATATAAACTTCGAAGTTTCACTTACCACAGTTGGAGAGTCCCAATTTCGGAGGAAATCAAACACTTGCTTTGGTGGGTTTTGTAGCCAAAATGAAGCTGGAACAGTTAGCGCAATACCCACAGGGCTTCCTGGATCAGCTACGATATTCTTGATGCTATGGTTGATATGGGTTTCCTGCTCTTATTCTATAATTCCATCACTTGCCTTAGTTTGAGTGTTTCCATTTGCATCTTTGTTTTTTTTTTTCTATTTACTATCTCAACTGAAGTCAGTATTACCTCCCTCATCCCTATTGACATCAAACAGCCTGGCCTGATCAGTTTCCTACTTGGTTCGGCACTGTGCGTGCAAAGCCACGCCCCCCTGGATGTGACCCAGCATGGCCTTAGGTCCCTACCATTTCAGGCCGCCCTCCGCTGACTTGGAAAAAAATATTTTTAAATATATTAAAGGACTAAATATAAACATAGATATATTATATTTAGTTGCTTTATAGAGTTTGAAGAGATATTGCAAAGGGTTGAATATTTCATACAATAAAACTCAAATAGTTTAATTGAATTTCCCCCATCTACTATTGATGAAGATGTTCATGAGATTCTATTCACTTTATAATTTTGTAAGGATTTATTTATTATTTAATTTTTCATAACTTTATAATGTAGAATTATTTTAAGATATTAAAATTGTTATGTTGTCAGCATTAGACAATATAAGATTTGCCCGATAATTGCAAAATCAGAGGGGGTGTAAGTCCCAGAGCCTTCCCCACACACCCCCTGCATGCCCATGTCAAGCAAACTAGAAGCTGGTAACAGGACAAATCTCTTTTAGATACGTGATTACTTTTGATCTTAAAGTTTTTTTTCTTTTACTGGATGGTTTAAATTTTGAATAATGTTATTCATCTAGACTGGAGATAGATGAATAGCAGTACTCTTAAATTTTTGCTGGACAATGTTCCAAACTAGATCGTATGAAAGTTTTTTGACAACTTTTTATTAAATATGTATTATATTCTTAAACATTCTACATAAGATTCACAGTGAATCTAATTAATTGCTAATAATGTTGATTATTGAGTAGGGATACTGTCAATCATGAGGTTAAATGTATTCATGTTTTGATGAAGTTTATTGAGTAGTTATAGTATTAGAAATTTAGTATTGTTATTCTAGAAGATAACGAGTAATATGATTTTCTCTCTTTACAATTTGTAGGTATTTGAAAATACAAGTCGAGCAGAGAACACTTGATATTGGTTGTGACTAATACATAGATTATAGTGACACGTGTAATAATTTTTTTGATTTTGATTGTAAGGAGAGATTAAGATAATATGAAACCAATAGTTTTTTTTTTCCCTCATTTTTTTTATGATTGTGGAGCACGTGGAAGCCCTTAAGATGATTGTAATATGATTGTAATTAGTACATAGTTAATATCAATGATTGTATTTTGTATATATCTTATTTTTACTAAATAAATTGAGAACCACATTTTTATTATTAGTATCTATCTTGTCAAAATTAATAGGTACGAAATAAATTCTTATATATTAATAAAAATAGTTAAGAATTGTAATAATAGTAATAATGATTGATAAATATAGATATACCGACAAAAATATTCATTATTGATATTATGTTTAGTGATTAGTAAGTATAGTTATAACGACAAGACTATTCAACATTTTGATTATGTTTATTGACTAGTAAATATTGAATAAGGATAGAAATATTCCTTACTAATATTATGTTTAATGACTAGTAAATATTGCAATAACGATAAGAATATTTATCATTAATATTATGTTTAATGATCGGTAAATATTACAACAATAACGACAATATCTATCGTTGATATTATATTTAGTGACTAGTAAATATTGTAATAACAACGAAAATATTCATCATTAATATTATTTTTAATAACTTATTCGTCATTATTATTATTTTTAATGACAAAACTTATGCCCCTTATTACTTATATTAATAATGGTACTTTTTTTCTTATCATCAATATTTTTAACGACGAGTTTCTCCTCGTTAAATTTAAAAATATATATTTTTACACTTAAAAAAGATAAAATACCCATTAAAACCCTCGAACCAGAATTACTAAAGCCTTTTGGATGAGAGCGCGCAAATAGCGGCATGGCATCAAAAGCACCGCCGCATGGACAAACTTGAATGTACAATAATACCCCTAGTCACTTCCTATACGTTGTTCATACACATGTTCTAGGTTGCCGTAATTGCAAAAATAGGGCCTTATTTGATTCCATCGATGGTTCAATGAACATACAATGTATCTGATTTATTTAGGAGATAAGTGAATCTTTTTAATTTGGTAAATTCATAATAAGCTATATTATCATTATTTTTATTATTATTATTGGTGTAAATTGTTGTTCCCTTGACAAATTTGTTAAAAAAGTTAATGTGGGTAATAAACATATTTGTAATAATTATTATAAATTTTGAATAATCATTTTTTATTTATTGTATTCTTGCATAGATGTGTGTTTGTTTATGATTAAAGAGGGTAAATTAGGAAATATGAGGAGGGATATGAGGTGGTCAGTACGGATGAATGAGTGGTTCAGACGTCTCAACGTAAAAGCCAACTGTGCAAAACTCATCTTTTGAAGTTGAAACGGAAGGGTTTTCTCTCTTATTGTGTTTTCGTCTCTAAGAGTCAACTTTTTTAATTTTTCGTAAACTCTAGAGCCGAACAAACAATCATTTATGGCTTTTCGTGTGGATCTCAAAATCGCCATGAAAACCTAGAAGAAGCATCTAAGTTCAATCTAGCTCTCAGGGTTGTAATTTAGATAGAGCCATTTCACTGATCCGAAAGCTTCTCTTTGAGATCTCAAACTCATTCATAGATACACAAAATTTAGATATACTGTCAAAGAAGCAAAATTTGGAGCAATGTCTGGTTCTAGAGGTTTCAGTGCAACTCGGAGAAGTGCAACTCGGAGCAGTGAAAGAGATCAATTCTCCAACACACCAGTGAATTGGCGACAGCAACAGCAACAGCAACAGCAGCAGCAGCAGCAGCAACAGCTTCCGACGTCATCAGCGTACTCGGCTACGAGGATAGGGTCTTGGGTTGAACCGGAGTATGAGAGGGTGGCGTTGCCACAACCGTCATTAAACCATGTTCCTCCACCTCCTGGACAGACGGCAACCCTCACCAACTTGGATCGTTTGATGGAGGCTCTCACTCCACATGTTCCAGTCCATTACTCATCAATGGAGGTACAAAAAATCCCAGGGTTTTTTTTTTGTTAGTTGTAAGAAATGCCCCTGACCTCTATTTGGCTAAAAGGAAAATCAAGGTAGAAAAAGAAATGTAAACTCTGAATCTTGTTTTTTTTGATCCCCAACATTCGAGAAAACTCTCCTATCAATATAACTAAACCTATTAACCCCTTTGGCTAGGGTTTACAATAGGCCGCAATTCTTGTAAAGCTAAATTGGAATAAACTTTAGCTGTGAGTTTATTTATTTATTGGCATTTCTAATTAACACCAAATCAATAAGTGAATTCATATGCCTATTCTTTGCCTTGTAATTTTTTAACTGAGTAGTACTTCACTAATAGCATTTTACAGTCACAGGACACTGCAAGTGACAAGGGAAATCAAGTCCCTGAGATGCTACCATATTATTGCCTCAAGGATGTCTGGAAGGAAATCACAGAATGGAGTTTTTATGGAGTTGGAGTGCCCTTAATGTTGAAGGGGACAGATTCAGTTGTGCAGTATTATTTTCCTACATTGTCTGGCATACAACTATATGTTGAACCTTCAAAGTTGCCATCTAGGCTTAGGTGAGCCCTTCTTCTTTACCATGAGTTAAAAATCTTAATTACTCTTTATTGATTGTTTTTCACCTTGTGAAAATACTCTTTGAGTTAGATTTGATAGAATTTTGTATTTGGACTTTCATTCCTTAATTGATTGTATAGCAAAACGACTTTCATTCCATTTGCTAGTTGGTTGTATAACGAACTAATGGTTAATATAGTGACATTATCTTTTAACCTTAATTTTAACAAGATTCTTGGTATCTAAATTTGTCGCTTTGCTACCTCGCATCCACGTGTGAGGCAATTTAAATTCTTGTTGACTTAATGAAATTATTTAATATTAACAAACATGTCATAGTTGTCTTGCTTTTTGGCATTTACTATCGACAAATGTTATCGAAGATATATAGGCGTTAAGCTAAATGGAGGGATCTAACCAACATAGAATCTTTGTCGTCTAGCTGTCTAGTAGAAAATAACAAAACGCTTCATTTTCATTTGTCGTCTAGTTATTACATTGTACGGCCCAACATATTAGGTTGCTTATTTTTAAAATTGTTTAATTTAAAGAAAATACTAACAATGTTTCTATATGCTGGTAAGGGTTAAACAAGAAGAGTGTTAGTGATGTTAAGTTTGCTTATGGACTTTGAAAATGCTACATTGTTGGCTGTGGCCTAAAATCTCTATCTATATAGCCAATAAATATGGTGTTGAAAATGGAAATTTGGACTTATAAAAATTAAACATTCTATCATCAAGAATTGATCATATGGCAGGATGTTGTATTGAATTGTATGTAGTATATATAAAGACGTTTTAAATCGATCTATCAAACAGTATTACAATATCTTTAAATTTATGATCGACTCAGGATCTTATGGTTTGCTGGTTGCTTTCTATGATGCAATACAAGTTACATCAAGGAGTCAAATTTTCTACTTGTTCTTTGGCATTAACATTCTATGGCCTCTTCTTCCTTGTTTGATTTTTTCTTTTCATTCTTGGACATCTAATATTGTTATCTAATTCTTTTAGTTGATCATTTCATATATATTTCAATTACTTCTTATAATTTACTTTGTCTTATCAATTCACCAGGAACAATGCGGAGTCTTCAAGTGAGAGCACTAGTATTGGAAGCAAAATGAGCAGACTCTCACTAAACTCATCATCAAGTAATGAGGCAGGAAATTCCAGTTCACGTGGGGTGCTCGTATTTGAATATCTGGAAAGAGAATCGCCATTTGTTCGCAAGCCTCTAATTGACAAGGCAAGTTCGCTCTTTGGAGGTTACTACATTTCAGGTCCATTTTAATTATTTGTTTGTCCAACATGGAATAAGTTAATTAGAGTTCCATCCATTGTCATCCCAACAGATTTTCTCTCTTACAAGTGATCACTTTCCTGAACTTATGACGTTGAATAGCTGTGATCTGCTGCCCACTAGTTGGATTTGTGTGGCTTGGTATGTCTATTGTATACCTCCATTACACGATCCATGCATGATTTGATTCTACTTATAATTAACCATTTTATTGGCATTATAAATCTTGCATGCAGGTATCCAATATGTAGGATACCTCTTGGCTCAACATTACGAGAACTGGATACCGCTTTTTTGACCTTTCATAATTTATCAACGCAATCTAGAGGTCTCTCTCTCTCTCTCCCACCCCCACCCCCGCCCCCGAATGTCCCATCAAGTTGCTTTCCTATTATATGTTGTAAGTTGTGTTTCTTAATTTGGTTATATATGATTACTTCTATTGTTACAGGCAATGATCAGCCATGGTTTCATGGTTCAAGTGACGGAAACATACATGTTGATGATGCAAGTAAGAAGATTTCTGTACCTGTTTTTGGCCTTGCTTCTTACAAGTTGTGGGGTTCCATCATAGCTCCAACTGATCCACATGAGCGCCAGCAAGCAAGCAATCTATGGGAAGCTGCATCTCAATGGCTCTCACATTTGCAAGTAGCTCTCCCTGACTATAATTTTTTCAATGCTCAGTACAACAGAATGAGGTGATATGTACGGTACAGGTACTAATGCCCCCGCCCCAAAAAGAAAAAAAAGTGTATGTTAGCTTAAGCCTTTTAATATTTTTCTCGGTCTTCCTTGTGGATAGATGATAATGCCAAGGACAACAATGCAGGGATGGCCACTGGGGGCTTGCGCCATGAAGGTGAAGGACTTGGAAGGAGGAGCAAAAGAGTGAAGATGATACTGGCTAAATTGCTAGATTGAAGTTCGAAGGCACAATGAGAGCACTGAATGCTTGGCTTGTTACAAGAATTGGCTCAGTAAGTTGATGGCTATATATTTTGTTGTAATTTAAGTGTGGATTAGGAAATAGCCAGTGTGTTATCCTGTTTGGCTACTGATTTGTCCTTAATTAAGAGAAGACATGCATATATTGTAATTAAGGCAGTTGCAACCTATGGAGGAACGAAGAACTATCACAGTTCCCCTCTCTAATCTCTTCCTTCTCTCGCATTCATTCTCATTTCTTTGTTGTTTCCTTATTTCTGTAATTGGTACTGTGGCATATATTGAAGGGGTGATCACTACCATCAGTGATCGATGTTCTCCTGTCGAACATCACTACCTTCAGTCAGTCTAGGAGAACTAATGAATGAAAAGCTAACCTGATCGGAAAACTGGTATGATACTTGCTGGTTCAATTTTTGCAGTTCGGTCTCCAGCTTAATTTAGAGCTTCAAGTAATGTGTATAGTTTACAAGATTGGCTAAAATGCACATGCAGCGAGCCAAGGGTTTCAGATTGGTTTTGGATTGTTATATCGTTGTTAATTTTTTTTCACATATGGTTGAAGGCAGTTAAAATCTAGATTATGACTTGGTTATCTATATCCAAGTGGAACTGCATGGTGGAAAGTCGACATAATTGTTTATTTAATTGTTCATAGAAAAACTACACTAAACAAGCACATAATTAGCACTTAGAATTATTACACTTTATATATGATTTCCTTTAAATAAAATTTAATTTACTTGGGAATATTTAGTATGAGTGGGATGATTTTGAGGTTGGTTTATAAACTCGACTTTTAGAGATGAGTCGATTCTAATTATATCATTTTGCTTAAAAATTGCTTCTTTCTCAAGAATGTTTTCGTGATCAAATGATTGAGTATATATCTATAATTTTGATGTGGTCATCTATTGAATGTGTGTACATATATAATATATTAGCCATTCTAAAAAAAATATATATTTATTAATTAAATCATAATTATTGATTTTAAAATAAGGTATACTTAAGACGATTGTTAATATTTACCCTTTTAATAATGTTATTATTGTTATATCACTTTAAATTATATATTTTATTAAAATAATCTAACGGGACATGTGAGTAATGTTTTATGTGCCAGGTTATAAAATAACATTATTCAACACATATCAACTAACATCCTTTTTGTTTTCAAGGCTCTATAACCTTTTAATATTAAACTCATATTTTACGATAATATATAAAGGAGTGAATAGTTGTTGGCGTAATGGTAAAATAGAGAAAAGATAATGTTAAATATTACTTTGATATGGAAATGGTTATAGTGCACTAAATATGCATATTATATTTTTGGCAACGTGCACATATACGGCACATTATTTTCATCTGGAAAACACACATATTGACTAATGATAAATACATTATATATTAGAGTATTTTAGTTGTGTAATAGTTAATAGTTTTGTGTTGTCATATTTCAGCTTTCTATTGCTTTCTGTTATTGAATAAACAATGGCATTTTTGTCATTTTGATGTATTAGTTTTAGGAATATTTAATAAAGTGGCTGAAACCCCAAAATGGGTTAATGAGACATTTTATTATCTTTTGTCTCGTTCTCTGTTTGTAAAATGGTATCAGAGCGATTTTGAAGCCCTAGGATTTCCGTCGCATGCTTCGCTTCATCACCTCTTCTTCAAACCTTCGAAGATCTGTGATTCGAAGGTCTGTGATACGAAGATCAACGATTCCGTGAGTCCGTAAGTCTCCTTTGTTCGGATTTCCTTTTTCGATTTCTTCGTATTTTCTCTTCGTATCTACTCTGTTCGGAGATTGAGAGATCTGAAACTTTCTCTTTGATTTTCTCTTTGCATCTTCTTTGTTTGGAGATCGAGAGATCTGAAAGTTTCTCTTTGATTTTCTCTTGTCTCTTCTTTGTTCGGAGATCAAGAGATCTGATTTTTTTTATCTGCAACTTTTCTCCCTTGCTCGGAGATCTGTTATCGAAATTTCTTCTGGAAATCACGACTATTGTGATTTCTCTTAAATCAACAAAATTGTTCGTACATTCTTGATCTATGGCGACAGAGAATCTATCATCTTCATCGTCGAGGATTAATTCTGCCATTGACGACGGAATGAGTCCTTTCTTCTTACATCATTCTGACAACCCCGGCCTGGTCCTAGTGTCCCAGCCATTAACTGGAGATAACTACGCCTCCTGGAGCCGTGCGATGGTGATCGCTTTGTCCGTGAAGAACAAGCTAGGGTTCGTAAATGGCTCCATATCGAAACCTACAGGTGATGAATCTTTACTCAATGCCTGGCTAAGGAACAATAATATAATCATTTCTTGGATACTTAATTCTGTGTCTAAGGAAATTTTTGCGAGTGTCATATACTTCGAGTCGGCTCAAGATATCTGGACGGACCTTAAAGAAAGGTACCAGCAGAGTAATGGTCCTCGGATTTTTCAACTAAGGCGAGAATTAATGAACCTAACTCAGGGTTCATTGTCTGTAAGTGCTTACTTTACCAAATTGAAAACTATTTGGGATGAACTTGGTAACTTTAGGCCTGTTTGTACATGCGGAAATTGTTCATGTGGAGGCACTAGGGCATTAGTAGAACATTATCACATGGAGTATGTGATGTCGTTTTTAATGGGTCTACATGATTCTTTTGCTCAAGTCAGGGGTCAATTACTATTAATGGATCCTATTCCCCCCATTAATAAAGTTTTTGCTCTAATTTCTCAAGAAGAAAATAAGAGGAATGTAGTAAATCAGAATGTTGGAAATGATTCTGCTCTATTCAATGTTAAACATGATATGCATAAAACTGGTCATGGTCGGTCTACAAAGAAAGAAAGATCATTGTGCACACACTGTGGGCTTCATGGTCACACCATTGACAAGTGCTACAAGTTACATGGGTATCCTCCTGGATATAAGTTCAAGCAGAGAAACCCTAATCAAAAACATCCTAATCAAATGAATTCCACTGTTAATCAAGTATGTGAGACTCATCAAAATTTGTCCAACAGTAATCAGGTTATGGGAGATTTTATGCAAACACTGAGTTCTACACAATATTAGCATCTGTTGAACATGCAAAACACTCATCTCAACGTGGCTAAAACACGGGCAGAACCTGATGCTTCCCAAGACCAAGCATCAGGTACCTGTTTTTCTATTTCCGTGAGTCCAATTCTCAATAATCCTAGGTATTGGATAGTGGATTCTAGGGCTACTAGTCATATATGCTTCAATCAGTCTTCATTTGTTCATTTAAGGCCAATTCAGAACACATATATTACTCTACCTGATCACTCTCGGATTTCTGTATTATATGCTGGAAATGTATTGCTTAGTCACTGTTTAGTGCTTAAGAATGTCCTGTTTGTGCCTCAGTTCAAGTTTAATTTGATCTCTGTCCGAGCACTTACAGAAGAAAATTGTATGAGTCTTAGTTTCTCCTCTCGCACATGTATTCTCCAGGATGTCAAACATTCGAAGATGATTGGCAGGGGTAATCTTCACGGAGGTTTATATGTCATTGATGCTGATTCTATTGATTCTGAATGTCAGCTAGTAGATAGAACATGTATTTCTTCTACTCATATGGCTCATGTTGTAAGCAAACATACTTGGCATAATAGGCTTGGACATATTTCATTCCATAAGATGGAACATTTGAAAGATTTGCTGAACTATAAAAACACTGAGGATGTTTCTTGTTCCATATGTCCATTAGCTAAACAAAGAAGGTTATCTTTTGTGTCTAACAACCATCTATCTTCACATGCTTTTGACTTAGTTCATTGTGACACTTGGGGTCCATATTATGTTCCAACATATGCTGGTTATAGATATTTTCTCACCATAGTTGATGACTGCACACGATTCACTTGGATTTTCTTGATGCGGCAAAAGTCTGATGCTAGGATTATTGTTCCTAAATTTTTCTCTATGGTAGAAACACAATTTAACACAAAAGTGAAGAAATTTAGGTCAGATAATGCTCCTGAGCTCAAATTTTAGGATTATTTTGGTACAAAGGGGGTGATACATCAATTTTCTTGTGTAGAAAGGCCTGAGCAAAATTCTGTAGTGGAACGTAAGCATCAACATATTCTTAATGTAGCTAGAGCACTATTGTTTCAGTCTAGAGTGCCTATTCAGTTTTGGGGTGATTGTATCCTTACTGCTGTCTTCCTAATAAATAGGACTCCTGCTCCTATTTTGAAAAATCAGTCCCCTTACCAACTTCTCTACTAGAAATTTGTTGACTATACTTTCTTCCGCACATTTGGAAGTTTATGTTTTGCCTCTACTTTATCTTCTAATAGGGCAAAATTTCATCCTCGTGCTACCGCTTGTGTTTTTCTTGGATATCCTCCGGGTATGAAAGGTTACAAACTTTATAACATTACTGCCAAAACTACATTTGTGTCACGTGATGTTGTTTTCCATGAAAATGTATTTCCTTTTCATTCTGTCAGCTCTCCTAATGAGGTGGTGGATCCTTTTCCAGATTTGGTCTTACCCCATTCAAACCTTGATTCTCATCTTTTCTTGGAACATGATTCACCCATTCAATCCTCAGATGTAGCAGAATCTGATTCTTTCAGCCCTAATTTTCTCCCTGATATTACAGTCCGCAGGTCTTCTCGAATCAGCAAACCTCCTTCTTATCTACAGGATTTTCATTGTAATTTGCTGACTAATACTTCAATTCATGATTCCAGCTCTTTCTATCCGTTACACCATTATGTTTCATATTCCACTTTGGCTGCCCCTCATAGAACCTTTCTACTCAATGTTTCTTCCAATTTTGAACCTCAGTTTTATCATCAAGCAGTGCCATATGGTCATTGGAGAGATGCTATGAGAGCTGAATTAGATGCTATGCATATGAATAATACTTGGTCTGTTACTACACTGCCTCATGATAAACATTCCATTGGATGCAAGTGGGTTTACAAGATAAAATATAGGTCTGATGGTTCTATTGAAAGACACAAGGCCCGTTTAGTTGCTAAGGGATATACCCAGCAAGAAGGTCTGGACTTCTTTGATACGTTTTCCCCTGTTGCCAAGCTGGTCACAGTTAAAGTTCTTCTTGCTTTAGCTGCTATAAACAAATGGTTTCTTGTCCAACTTGATGTTAATAATGCCTTTCTTAATGGTGATTTATTTGAAGAAGTTTATATGGATCTTCCTCTCGGGTATAAGCCTCAAATTCCAGCTCCTAATCAGGGGGAGCGACTGGTATGTAAACTTCACAAATCCATATATGGGCTTAAACAGGCTTTGAGGCAATGGTTTTCTAAATTTTCTAATGCTCTCGTTTCACATGGTTTTCATCAATCTAAGGCAGATTATTCCCTTTTTACTAAGGGTACTGGTACATCTTTTGTAGCACTTCTCGTTTATGTTGACGATATCATCATTGCGGGTTCTGATCTTGCAGCCATAGCCTCACTTAAAACGTTTCTTCATGGTCATTTTAAGCTTAAAGACCTTGGACGCTTGAGGTATTTTCTTGGTCTCGAAATTGCTCAATCAGTTAAAGGTATTTTCTTTTCTCAAAGGCATTATACTCTCCAACTTCTTGAGGATACTGGTTTTCTTTCAAGTAAGCCTGCTGCTTTGCCTATGATTCCTAATGTCAAACTGAGTTCTTTTGACGGTGAATTGCTTGAGGATCCATCTGTTTATAGGCGTTTAGTTGGTCGTTTGCTCTATTTGACCATTTCTAGGCCTGATATTACATTTGTGGTATATAAACTCAGTCAATATGTTTCTCAGCCTCGAAAACCTCATCTTGAAGCTGCACATCATCTCTTACAATATCTTAAGAGTGCACCCGATCAAGGTTTGTTATTTTCTACAGATTCTCCCTTACAAATTCGTGCCTTTTCTGATTCGGATTGGGGGTCTTGTCTGGATTCTAGGAGATCTGTTACTGGCTTTTGTGTTTTTATCGGTGATTCTTTAGTTTCATGGAAAGCTAAAAAGCAAAGCACAGTTTCTCGATCATCTGCTGAAGCCGAATATCGGGCGCTCGCATCTGCTGTTAGTGAGATTATTTGGATTAATCAACTGCTTACTGATTTTCAGATTTTTCCTACAGCTCTTGCTTTGCTTTTCTGTGATAATCAGACAGCTGTCCACATTGCCTCTAATCCGGTCTTCCATGAACGCACCAAGCACATCGAGTTAGATTGTCATTTTGTTCGGGACAAGTTGATTGAGGGCGTGTTCAAACTTCTTCCTATCCGCACACAACATCAGCTGGCTGATGTGTTTACCAAACCTTTATCTGCTGCTCGGCTATTTCCTTTGCTTTCCAAGATGGCTATTCTCAACATTCATAGTCCATCTTGAGGGGGAGTATTAAACTATTTTAGTTGTGTAATAGTTAATAGTTTTGTGTTGTCATATTTCAGCTTTCTATTGCTTTCTGTTATTGAATAAACAATGGCATTTTTGTCATTTTGATGTATTAGTTTTAGGAATATTTAATAAAGTGGCTGAAACCCCAAAATGGGTTAATGAGGCATTTTATTATCTTTTGTCTCGTTCTCTGTTTGTAAAATTATATGTTTACATTATATCTTGCAACATTTGTTCAATTAATAAAATTATTAGAACCTATTTAATTATAGAATTAAAAAATTTAAAACTATGTAACTTTGACATTCAAACAGGCACAGACATTTTCATGTTTTATATATGGACCCAGAACCCACTAAAAGCCTCTTTTAATATTTTACTGTCTGGTAACCCCCTTTTGACACCCATCATCAACAGAAGCCACCGCTGCATCGACACACCATAACATTACCACTGGTTACTTAGTATACTAATTGCTAATTAGGACCCTAATTGGTTTCGTCGATGCTTCAATTAATTAACATACAACGTATCTGATTAATTTATGAGATAAATGAATCTTTCTGATTTGGTGTAAATTCTTAATAAAGCTATATTATAGCCTGCAAATCGTTGGTCCCTTGACGATTTTGTTAACAAAATTAATGTGGTTAATGAAGATAATATTTGCAATAATTATTGTTTTGGATATTTATTTTTGAGGTCATTTAATGGCTTTTTAGGATGACTGCTCTTGCGCAGGTCCAGTGCTTGTGCCCTCGATTATGTGAAGAAAAGTAAATCGTAAGTATATTAAACTTTCTAATCCTCTTGTTAAAGAATTTTTTTAGAACCAAAAGTTTCAAACTAATGAAACTATAATAAATATTGTATGCAGGTATCCAATATGTAGAATACCTGTTGGCCCAACGCTGCGAGCTTTAAATCTAGCTTTCCATCATTTGTCAATGTGATCTAGAGGTCTTTCGCCCCCCCTCCCCCCCCCCCCCCCCCCTCTCCCAAATGTCCCCTTAAGTTGCTTTCCTATTATATGTCGTAAGTTGTGTTTCTTTGGTTATAAATACTTTTATTGTCATAGGCTTTGGTCAGCCATGGTTTTCTGGTCCAAGTGATAGGAACATACGTGTTGATGATGCACGTACGACGATTTCTCTACCTGTGTTTGGTCATGCATCTTACAAGTTATGGGGTTCAATCTTGGCTCCAACTGATCCCCACGAGTGCCTGCAAGCAAGCCATCTATGGCAAGCTGCAACTCACTGGCTCAGGCATTTGCAAGTTACTCTTCCTGATTATAATTTTTTCAATTCTCACTAAAACAAGATCAGATAAACGGGATACATGTGCGAAAAAAGTGCATGTTAGTTTTAAGCATTTTAATACCTTTCTCAGTTTCTAGAGGATGGATGATAGCGCCAAGGACAAGAATGTAGGGATGGCTACTGGGGGCTTGAGCCATGTAGGTGAAGAGCTTGGAATGAGGAATGCAAAGGTGAAGAAGATATCGGCTCATTTGCTAGAATGAAGTTGGAAGGGGGAATGAGGGCACTAAAAGCTGAAAGCTTGGGTTGTGACAAGAATTGGCCTAATAAGCTGATGGCTATTTTGTAATGGCCAGTTTGTTATCTTGTTAGAAATTGTCAAGGACCTTTACTAATATGTCCTTAAGATAAGACATAAATTGTAATTATCACAATTCTGCTCTCTAATCACTTCCTTCTCTGGCATTCTTTCTCATTTCCTTCTTGGTTCCTTCTTTTTGTATTATTTGAAGTCTTTTAATATTTTTTGCAATCTTCCTAAAGAATTGAAGGTCTTAGTCAGTCTAGGGGACCTGTTGAATAAAAGGCCAACCTGATAAAAAAATCAGTGTGGTAATTACTAGTTCAATCTTTGCAGTTCTGTTTGCAGTTTAATTTTAGAGCTTTTAGTAGTTTGCACAGTTTACAAGATTGGCTAAAATACATCAGCAGTGGGCTAAGGGGGTTTTGTTGATGAGGCGACCTGACGTATGGATATAGTTGGTTCATAAGTTTTTAGGTTGGTTTTAGGCTGCAATATCTTTATTAAATTGTTTTGACATATTGTTGAAGGCAAGTAAAATCTAGATTATGACTTGGTAATATCTATATCCAAGTGGAAAGCCAACTTAACTGTCTATTTAGTTTTTCAGTGTAGTTTATTGCTAGTATGTATTTGCAAAGTGATAGAAAATCTGTGATCCTAAACATGCACATAATTAGCACTCGGACTTATTATACTATAGAGGCACCTTTCAAACTTAGTTTTATTATAATAATATGATTTTCTCTAAATAAACTTTAATTTATGTGGAAACGTTTAGTATGAGGTGGATGATTTTGAGGTTGGTTGGCAAGACTAACTTTTATAAATGAGTCGAGTCTAACTATCTCAAAATGAATATATATTCATAATTTTGATGTGATCATCTATTGAATGTGTGTGCATGTATATTTGTTTGAGTGCACTGTGCACATAATTTTTACTTTTTTTCAACTCATATATTTTCATTATTTTAAAATTACACTTTTAATATTGTTATTATTATTAAATCATTTTAAATTATATATTTTGTATTTATGACAATCAATTGTGATATGCTAACAAGAAGGTCGCTTTATGTACCATATTAAGAAATAACATCATCCAATATGTATCAACTGAGGTGGTTGATGCACCTAACTTAACTAATAATTAATTAAACACATTTTTTTGAAAGGTAATAAAAAGGAGTCAATGTTCTCTACATTGAGAAAATCATTTATCATCCAATAGATTTTCTCTCTTGCAAACCAATTTCCAAAGTGTACGATGTTGAATAGTTGTGATTTACTACCCACCAGTTGGATTTGTGTGGCTTGGTATGTCTTTGTGAAAAATTTTTGTGCACCTCCATTGCACTCGACGATTTGATTCTATTTAACCATTTTATCAACGCAATAAATCTTTTATGCAGGTATCCAATATGTAAAATACTTACTATCCCAACACTGCGAGATTTGGAAATAGCTTTTTTGACTTTCCATCATCTGTCAACGTGATCTAAAGGTCTCTCCCCCCTTTCCCAAATGTGCCCTTAAGTTGCTTTCTTATTATATGTTGTAAGTTGTGTTGTTTGTTTATAATTACTTTTATTTTCATAGGCATTGGTCAGCCATGGTTTCATGGTCCAGGTGATATATAGGAACATATACATATTAATGAAGATTTCTCTACTCGTGTTTGGTCATGCATCTAACAAGTTGTGGGGTTCAATCTTGGCTCCAATTGATCCCCACGAGTGCCTGCAAGCAAGCCATCTATGGCAAGCTGCAACTCACTGGCTCGAGCATCTGCAAGTTACTCTTCCTGATTATAAATTCTTCAATTCTCACTACAACAAGATCAAATGACGAGATGCAAGTACGAAAATACAAGTTTATGTAATTTTAAGTATTTTATTACTTTTATTAGTTTCTTAGAGGATGGATGGTAGTGTCAAGGACAACAATGTACGGATCGCTGCTGGGGGCTCAATTGCTATAGATTGAAGTTGGAAGGGGGAATGAGCCACTAAAAGCTTGGGTTGTAACAAGAATTGGCGTAATAAGCTTATGAAATGTAAGATAAGATATGAAATGTAATTATCACAATTTTGCTATCTAATCTCTTTCTTCTCTTGTATTCTTTCTCATTTCCTTCTTGGTTCCTTCTTTTTGTAATTTGTACCATTGCATTGTGGGGATGGACACTTCCTTTAGTGAAATTCTCCTATCAATAGGGAAAAAAGCTAACCTAATCGAAAAACTAGTGTGGTAATTCCCAGTTCAATCATTGCAGTCCTACCTCTAGCTTAATTTAGAACTTTTGGTAGTTTGCATGGTTTACAAGATTGGCTAAAATACATTTGCAGTAAGTCAAGGGTGTGTTGTTCATCAGGCGACTTAACAGACATATGTAATTGGTTTATAAGTTTGTAAGTTGGTTTTAGGCTGCTATACCATTATTAAGTTAATTTAACATATTCTTGAAAGCCATTAAAATCTA
Organism: Diospyros kaki; assembly: GCA_036245055.1. NCBI lineage: Eukaryota > Viridiplantae > Streptophyta > Magnoliopsida > Ericales > Ebenaceae > Diospyros > Diospyros kaki. The sequence continues at coordinate 1,208,106 of BSEG01000002.1, read as the reverse complement.
GATTATGATTTGGTTATCTATATCCAAGTGAAAAGCCAACGTAACTTTTATTTAGTCTTCTAGTAAAGTTATAGCTCGTTATATATATTTGCAAAGTGATAGAAAATTTGCAATCTTAAATATGCACATAATTAGCACATGGACTTATTATACTATATATATAGGCACCTTTCAAACTTAATTTTATTATAATATATATGATTTGCTCTAAATAACTTTTAATTTATTTGGATCTAGCTAACTTTTCTAACTTTCTATCATTTGTCAACAGAACCTAGCTAGAGGTTTCTCTCTCCCCCCTCTCCCAAATGTCCCCTTAAGTTGTTTTCCTATTATATGTCGTAAGTTGTGTTTCTTTGGTTATAATTACTTTTATTGTCATAGGCAATGGTCAGCTATGGGTTCATGGCCGAGGTGATAGAAACATACGTGTTGATGATGCCAGTACGAAGATTTCTCTACCTGTGATTGGTTTTGCATCTTACAAGTTGTGGGGTTCAATCTTGGCTCCAACTGAAACCCACGAGTTTCTGCAAGCAAGCCATCTATGGCAAGCTGCAACTTAGTGACTCGGGCATTTGCAAGTTACTCTTTTTTATTATAATTTTTTCAATTCTCACTTAAACGCAATAAAATAGAGGAGATTCAAGCGAAAAAAGTACATGTTAGTTCTAAGTATTTTAATACTTTTCTCAGTTTCCTAGAGGATGGATGATAATGCCAAGGACAACAATGCAGGGATCACTACTGGGGGCTTGAGCCATGCATGTGAAGAACTTGGAAAGAGGAATATGCAAAGGTGCAGAAGATATCCGCTCATTTGTTCCAAAAGGTGAAATCGCTCACCCTGGGTGCCTCCACCCCCGGTCCGACAGGACGTGGGGGGGTTTAACCATGATGACCTAGCCGGACGCAGTGGCTAGACCATCCTTACCGCGCACAAGGGGCCCCCTCTCACTTTGGAGAGAAGTTTACCCTCACACTGCCACTTGCAAGTTTTGATCCCCGGTCCTTGTTCCAAACTTTCACCACGAAAAGCACTTTGTGCCCCCATTCTTGACCAACTGGGCTGCCCATGTGAGCAGATATCCGCTCATTTGCTAGATTGAAGTTGGAGGGGGGAATGAGGGCACTAAAAGCTGAAAGCTTGGGTTGTGACAAGAATTGGCTTAATAAGCTGATGGCTATTTTGTAATAGCCAGTTTGTTATCTTGTAAGAAATTGTCAAGGACCTTTACTAATATGTCCTTAAGTTAAGACATAAATTGTAATTATCACAATTCTGCTCTCTAATCTCTTCCTTCTCTCTCGCATTCTTTCTCATTTCCTTCTTAGTTCCTTTTTTTTTTTTTTGGTATTATTTTAAGTCTTTTAATATTTTTTGTAGTCTTCTTAATAAAGAATTAAAGGTCACAGTTAGTCTGCGGGAACTGTTGAATAAAAAGTAAACCTGATCGAAAAATCAATGTGATTATTTCTAGTTCAATCTTTGCAATCCTGTCTGCAAGCTTAAATTAGAGCTTCTAGTAGTTTGGACTAAAATATTTCTGCATTGAGCCAAGGGTGTGTTGTTGATTAGGGGACCTAACGGACATATATAGTTGGTTCATAAGTTTTTAGGTTGGTTTTAGGCTATTATACCATTATTAAGTTGATTTAACATATGGTTGAAGGCCATTAAAATCTAGATTATGATTTGGTTATCTATATCTAAGCGGAAAGCCAACACAACTGTTTATTTATATATTTGCAAAGTGATAGAAAATCTACAATCTTAAACATGCACATAATTAGCACATGGATGTATTAATACTATACATGCAACCTTCAAATTTAATTTTATTATAATATATATGATTTGCTCTAAATAACCTTTAATTTATTTGGAAATGTTAAGAATGAGGTGGATGATTTTGAGGGTGATGCGCAAGGCTAACTTTTATGAATGAGTTGAGTCTACCTATCTTGGAATGAATTTATATTCATAATTTTGTGGTGATCATCTTTTGAATGTGCTTGTGTGTATATTTGTTTGAATGTACATAGTTTTTACTTTTTTCCACTCATATATCTTCACCATTTTACAGTAATTTTTTTAAAATATTTTAATTAACTAATTTAGAATAGTTTTAATAAAATTTATAAGGGTAATACTAGCCATTCTTTATTTTATTATATATATATATATATTTGTTTTAGTTTTCAAAAAAAGTGCATTTATTAGTTTTTATTTTTAGTTTTAAACAATTTCATTGCTTAATAATAAATGCATTATATTTTGAAACATTTAATCAACCAATAAATATATTTAATGAGAAAAATATATTTATTAAACCGTAATTATTGGTTTTAAAATAAGGTATACTTAAACATTAGCTAAAATTACCCTTTTTATACTGTTATTATTATTATTACATTATCGTAAATTATATATTTTGTAATTATTGGTTATTTATTTATTTATGATGAACATTAGACTAAGTCAAGCTTTCATACATTTATTACAAGTTTCAATATGTTTCTCCTAAATAAATATATTGTTTTCTATGCATTTTTGTGACTGTGTTTTATTTTAATGCTAATTCAGTATAATTTATTATTTATGCACACTTGTATTAAGAAGTTTCAACATTATAGTGCATGTAGTATAAATCCAAATTTATTAATTTTGGAAATCTTTATTCAATTTCGTCATCAATAATTGATCACTATGTGGTAGGATGTTGTCTTGAATTATATGCAGTATATAAAGGCATTTTAAATCAAACTATCAAATAGTATTACAATATCTTCTTATTTGTATTATACACTTAGGATCTTATTGTGGGAAACCTTTCTGCTAGTTGTTTTTTATGATACTACATGTAGTAACCTTTCTGCTTGTTTGAATTTTTCCATTCTTGGGCATCTAATATTGCTATCTTCTTTTTGTTGATTATTTCATATAATTTCTTGTTACTATGAATGTATGTTTGTATATAATAAACTTTCTAATTCTCCTATCAAGGAATTTTTCAGAACCAAAGAGTTTGAAACTAATGAAAACCTAATAATATTTCAATTGCTTCTTATTAACTTTATCTTACCAATTCACCAGGAGGCCAGGAAAGGGGAGAGCAATGCTAGCTGAGTCTTCAAGAGAGAGTGGTAGTATTGGAAGTAGGAAATCATGGAGTCAACAGAACCTATGCACACAACTAGCACACAAATACCCAGCAAATGAATAGAACCTCACTGAACTCATCCAGTAATGGGTTAGAAATTTGCAATTCATGTGGGATGCTCATATTTGAACATTTAGAAGGAGACTATCGATCGCCATTTGTTCACAATCCTGTAATTGACCAAGCAAGTTAAATTCCTAGAGGTTACTGCATTCAGGTCAATTTTTGATTATTTGTTTATCCAACATGGAATAACTTAGGGCTCCTTCGCTTGTCATCCCACCTGATTTTCTCTCTTGCAACTCAATTTCTAGAGCTTATGATGTTAAATAATTCCGATTTACTGACTACCAGTTAGATTTGTGTGGCTTGGTATGTCTTTGTGAAAAACTAGTTCCTCCATTGCACTAAATAATTTGATTTGCTTTGGCCATTTTCAGGTCAATTACTTTTATTTTTACAGGTATTGATCAGCCATGGGTTCATATAGTCCAAGCGATAGAAACATACATGTTGATGATACGTCTATGAAGATTTCTCTATCTGTGTTTGGCCTTACTTCTTACAAGTCTTTTAATACTTTTCTCAATCTTCCTAAAGGATAGGGGAAAAAAGGATGATAGTTCAAGTCTTTCATTATTTTTCTCAATCTTCCTAAAGGATAGAAGGTCTCAATTAGTTTTGGAGAATTGATGATGAAAGGTTAACCTGATGGAAAAAACGATGTGGTAACGGTTGGTTCAATCTTTGCAATATGGTCTCTAGCTTTAGAGCTTCTAGTAGTGTGTACAGTTTACAACATTGGCTAAAATGGATCCACAATAAGCCAAGGGTACGTTGTTGATGCAGCAGCTTAATAGACAGACCTAGTTGGTTCATAATTAAGTTCTTAGGCTGGTTTTAGCTAGGTTGCTATATCATTATTAACTATTTTGACATATATGACAAAAGTAGATTAAAATCTAGATTATGAGTTGGTTATATGTGGAATTGCATGGTGGAAAGCCAACACTACTGTTAATTTAGTTTTCTAATGAATTTCATAGCTAGCTAGCTATATATTTGCAATTGTGATAGAAAAATTATAATCCAAAACATGCACATAATTAGCACCTAGACTTTTTATATATATTATATAGACACCTCTTAGACTTAATTTTATTATAATATATATGGTTTACTCTAAATAAGCTATCTCATTTGCTATAATTTTTTCCTTCTTGAGAAGGTTTCATGATTAAATGGATATATATTTATAATTATGTGATCATTTGTTGAATGTATGTGTGTATATATATTTGTTTGAACGAGTTTAATTGAATGCATATATATTTTATTTGTTTGAATGTGTGCATATATGATGCTTGAAATTTGATGATATCCAGAAATTTAGGGCATTTGACACATGGACTTACGTGGAAATATAGTTAAAATTAGTGTATAATTATGCAACAGGATATTCTATAATATATTTTGTCTCTAAATGAAGTCAAATCCAATCTAATTCGAAGATAAGTCTTATCAAGGAAACAAGATCAACCCAATCATTAGCTAATCGCGCTTCAGACTTATGGTAATTACTGGTTCAATTTTGTAGTCCTAGTCTCCAAGTTTAGAGCTTCTGGTAATGTGTGCAGTTTACATTTGTAATGCTCCACTTTTTTTAAGGGTGTATTAATTCGAGATTTTAAGAATATTTTTTTTTAATATTATACATATAAATCTCTTGATATACATACTCTTATCATAATTATTTTTTGACAATCCTAATCATACCTTCTCAGCGTATTAAATTTAATAATTAATAGACTAAGACAAGTAATATCAATCTCATCAACAGAAGTAGAATCGAAACCTCAATGATATATAATCGACAATTTTCTTTTAATACCAAATCGATGTTTTACATAAAAATATCAAAATATTACATAACCTCTTAACATCGTAATCATAGACAAAAACCTACGAAAACTAAACATAGCAGTTACATTTCGACGACATCATTTCTCTTGGCGCTACTGCTTTCACTTTGAACGTTTGAATATTTCAGAAACATAGTCCAAATTAAATGCTGAATTATTTAAATGAAAGTTCAAAAACATTTTTATGAATATATACAAAATCATATATAAAACTGACAAATCCTGACATGCCCTAGTTTAAGAGAATCTCACATAACACTTAGTCCTAACCAGGGAAAATGCAATCTCTTTAAAAGTGACACAACCATATCGACCCATTGACAAACACAATTATGCTTAAGAGGGACAACCTCGACATATGAACTCGAAAATCACCCCATTGTCATTGTTAGGCATTACGCTCATACTCAAAAGCATTCCAAAACTCAACGCAACCCTAGCCCCAAGAGTATTACATCAGCACTATCCCCGGAATTAACAACACCTCGGTATTAATGCTATTGCTCAAAAGAATCTAGGGTGGTGTCCACTCTTAACCCCGCCACTTGAGCCAACAACCGGGGTGGTGTCCACTCTCAGCCCCGCCACTTGAGTACCGTAGGGTGAAGTCCGTCTCAACTCCGTTCTAAGTGAGTCACATAGCATTAATCATTGGCACGCATCCCGAATGTTGTCACTCAAGGGCCACGTTACAGGTTAACAACCCATGTCCCACATAGCCAACACATAACATGCCAATGCCAAAAATCATAACATGCGTAACATAAAATCAACATTAAATGTATGCAATTTACCATATGAAATTCAATGCATGAGTAAATAATCATTTGGACGAACCATCGCACGAAACCAACCGCTCACGATAAATAAAAAATGATCAAAAATAACAACCATATGCACAAGAATTGGATTGAACAACTCATAGTAAACCATTCACATGTCACAAACAAGTTCTTTCGGTAGAACCACTCATCTTTAGACGCAAGTCAAATTTTCTCAAAAATCATGAAATGCCTCGATATGCGTGCCAATCTCAAGGCACCCTAATCATCATATTTATCCAATAATCATCAAAATATAATTTTCTCCTTAATTTCCTCACATTATTCTATTTTTTCCTTCTATTTTTCTCTCTAAAAATGCAAAATAAATATCTACCCAACTATTTCCTCAAATATTTTTGCAAAATCATACATAAAACAATTTTATGAAAATAATAAAAAAAAATTCAAAACAAATGGACCTGACACGCGCCTCCACGCGCTGGTGTGTGGTCTGGAGGACTTGGCTAGCGCGTGACAGCCACGAGCCGGTCGTCTTCTTCGATTTTTCGGTCGCCGACGAGACTTTGATGCCAGATTTTCTTACACCACCAGAAAGCCCTCCTCCAGTAGATCAAGATGGCACCAACCTTCGGCCGAAAGAATACCGAAAAAGCCCCCGATCGAGCAATTGCAGGCGCGGCTTGGCGAACCGCCTCGCCTTTCCAGCCATCCTCGAAATGCCCTCGAACCATCTTGAAAACTCACGAAAATCTCCAAAAATGCTCCTCTTGCCTCAAGGATCAAAAGCCCCTTATTGGCTTCCTTCGATTCGTCCTCAAGCTCAAGCAATTTGTTACTCTAAAATCAGTCAAAACCCCTCGCTATTTATAGGCCAAACCGACCCCCACGTGGCCAATCTCTGGCCATAGCTTCTCCCACACGCCTCTTGGACCATCCTTGGCCATGCCTTAACGAGATTGGCTGCCATTTCTCTGGATTTTCTGGCCAAACTTGTGTACAGATTTGCCATGCGTGTGCAGATTTTCAAAAATTACATTTTAGCCCCCTTGAAACTTTCTTTTGCATTTTGGCCCTTATCCTCAAGCCTCTGAATTATTTAACTATCCCACTAAGCCCCATAAGATCTAAACTCTTTATTCCACCCCTGAAAACAAAGAAAACCCATTGTTTAGATCTCCCTCGACCAAAATTAATAAATTACACTTAGGCCCGATTATACGTAGGATCATTTGCTGATCGAAAATCTTTATATTTTCTTCTCGAAATCTCTTAAAGGTTGTTTCTTATATTTAATATAGCCCTATGTAGGGTCCCGTTGATTTCTCAGGAATCTCTTACTATCATTCGGTTCCTCAGCCTGAATCCTAGTTGTACCGAAACCGTTTCAAATCTGATTTCCTTCCATGCTATAAATCTTATCTCAGAATACTCGATACTGATGTACTATTTTCTTATGCATCTAAGCCTCGAGATATTTTCCGCAGTCGATTCGACGATTTATTTTTACCATCATGTCGCTTTTCAATATTTTAAATTTATTTAAATTATATGACAATTTCATGAAAAGACGGGGTATTACAACATGATTGGCTGACATGCACCTACAATGAGCAAAGGGTCTGTTGTTGATGCGATGGCTTAAGAGATAGATGTAGCCATCTTGCAAGTTTTCGTGTTCGTTTCACGTTGTTATATCAATATTAAGTTATTTTGAGAAATGGTTGAAGATAGTTAAAATCTAGAGATTATGAGTTGATTGTCTATAACCAAGTGGAAATAGTCTGGATACGTGGTGGAAAGCCAATATAATTGTTAATGTAGTTCTCTGGTGCACTTTATAGTTAGCTATATATTTGCAAAATCCTAAACATACATTTAATTATCACCTGTACTTATTAAAGCATATAGGCATCTTTCAAACTTAATTTTATTATATATAATATATATGGTTTGTTCTAAATAAGTTCTAAAAATTTGAATTATACTTCGAGTTGGATAATTTTGAGGTTGGTCAGCAAGCCTAACATTTTTGAATGAGTTGAGTCTAACTATCTCATTTTCTTAATAATTGCTTCCTTAATTAGAATGGTTTCATTATTGAATGAATGCATATATATTTATAATTATGATCTAATCATCTGTTGAATGTATGTGTATTTGTTTGAATGAGTTAAGTTCTATTTCATTTGCTTAATTGCTTATTGAGAATGGTTTCTTGATTAAATTATATATATATATATATATTCATGATGCTTGAAATTTTTTTAATCCTTTTGCCAAAGAAGTTTTCAGAAACAAAGAGTTCAAAACTGATGAAACCGTAATAATATTTCAGTTGCTTCTTATTAACTTTATCTTTCCAATTCACCAATAGGTCAGGAAAGGAGAGCAATGTTGAGTCTTTAAGGGAGACTAGTAGTACTCAAAGCAGCAAATCATAGAGTTGGTAGAACCTCATGCACACAACTACCCAACAAACGAACAAAGTCTTACTGAACTCATAGTAATGGGGTAAAAAAAATGTCCCATCATGTTGCTGTCCTATTATATATCATAGTTTGTGTTTCTTATGTTTACTTTATTCTTGTAGGCAATGGTTAGGCATGGGTTCATGGTCCAAATGATTAGAAACATAAATGTTGTTGATGCATTACAAAAATTACTCCACCCATCTTTGATCTTGCTTTTTACAATAAGCAAGCCTTCTATGGCAAGCTGCAGTCAATGGCTTTGGCATTTGCGAGCGAGATGATGGGATGCAAGTGCTTACCGCTTAACTATATATTAGTCCAATCTTTGTAGTCTGGTCTCCAAGTTTAGAGCTTCTAGTGGTGTATACAGTTTACAGAATTGTCTAAAATGCATCTACAGTGAGCCAAGAGTGTGATGTTAATGCACAACAGACTAATAGATAGATGTAGTTGGTTCACATGTTTTCAGGCTGGTTTTAGATTGCTACATCGATGTTAAGTTGTTTTAACACATGACTAAAGACAATTAAAATCTAGATTATCTAAAACCAAGTGGAACTGCATGGTGGAAAGCCAACACAACTCTTAATTTATTTAGTTTTTTGTTGAACTCTATAGCTAGCTATTTATTTACAACAATGATAGAAAAACTATCATCCTAAATCTGCACATAATTAATTAGCACCTGAACTTAATTTTATTATAGTATATATGGTTTGCTCTAAATAAACTTTAATTTGTTTAGAAATATTTAGTATGAGCTGTGTCGTAGATTATAGTGTCCAGATGTTGCAAGAGTCAATCTAAACACCAATTTTGAGGTTGGTTGGGAAGTCTAACCTTTTATGAATAAGTGAGTCAGGCTATCTCATTTTCTTAATAATTGTTTCCATCTTGAGAATGGACATGATTGAATGAATGCATATATATATATATATATATATTTATAATTATGATGTGATCATATGTTGAACTAATGAATGAAAAGGCTAACCGTTCAAGTGTTTCAATACTTAGAAAAAGTCTTCATAAAGGGCAGGTGGTCTTTGCTAGTCTGGGACAACGGATGAATGAAAGGCCAACTTGATGGGAAGCCTCAGTGTGGTAGTTCAATCTTTGTAGTCCCAATCTCTAAGTTCAGAGTTTTTGGTAATTCTTGCAGAAGATTGGCTAAAATACATTGGTAATGACAAAGGGTGCGATCTTGATGTAATGGATTGAGAGACAGATATAATTAGTTCATGAGTTAGTTGATTTCAGATTAACGTATAAATATTAAATTGTCATTTAATAAATTTTTATTTAAAATATTTTATATTTTTACATATATATAACACAAACCACCTCTCTATTATATAAAAAGATGACTTCAAAGAATATAGAGCGCACCTTTATATATTATAGATATAAATAATTTATATCGAAACAAAGAAAATAAAAGAATAAAAATTTCACAAAAGGGTAAGTCGATTTCATAAAACCGAAACATGCATGGTATTTATTTATATAATAATATAGATATCAATAATTTGTTTTGAAAAATATTGTTACAATTTTATATCTTAATATATCGATGTAATCTATTTTGACACAAAATCATGAAGATGAGTAATATTAATCATTAGATGTATATATAGATTAAGTCTATATTTATAAAGACTTATTAAAGTTGCAATAGATTAGAATGGAAACAAAGTGGTAATTCGAGTTCATAACATGGAAACATGGTAGTTATAAAGACTTATTAAAGTAACCTATTTTAACATATAACTCTTTTGCAATTAGAAAATTCAATTAGCTACTATTAAAGTTGCATTTGATAAATTATAAAAGAAGATGGTCAGATTGTCTTGAAGTTGGTCGAGAAAATAACTCTAATATATAGGTCAAACGTAAGGCAATAGAAAAGGAGCAAAAAAAACTTAGGATTGAAGTTTATTTTAAGTTAAGATGAGTTTTATCTTTTAAAACTATCATTTTAGAATATAGGAGACATAATTTATTTTAACTTTATTAGAATTAAGACAAATTGCTAGGTCGTATAAAGCAATCCTTGATTACAAGTTTATCCCTTAATTCTAGACAAATTAGACATTTTAATTTTGAGTAGAATTGATTAGTACTCGGGTCTAAAGAATACCATCCTTTCGAGCCAAGCATGACCTTCCTAAAATATTAAGGTTAAATATGACCTAATTGGTGGATCGAGACTGAGTACAACTAAGCTAGTAGGGTGGCACTAAGCGTGACTTAAATAAAAAATATACATATCAATTGAGTCAAATCTCGAAAATCATTAGTATTTAATAGTAATAAATAATTTCTATTTTTAACTCAAACTCAACATATTTTCAGTTTTTCTAATACAAATTATTATATTTAATAGATAAAATAGTAATTTAATTTAGTGATTAATATCCATGATAAGGTAAACATAATAAAAATAAATTAAAATAGTAATTTAATTTAGTGATTAATATGTATTAGGAGATATTCAAAAGGGCAATTGTTAATGTTAAAGTAATAATAAATGTATTTTATTTTAGATAATGTGTATTTATTATACCTTATTTTTAACATCTAAATAGTTGTATTAGTTGATTAATTGATTTAAACACGATATATTTATCATCAATTAATAGAATTATTTTTACATTAAAAATAAGATACAATAAATGTATTTGACATGAAAATAAGTTATATTTATTATTTTTTTTAAGTAAAAGAGATATGTATAGATAAAACTAAAACATTTGTAAAGAACATACTCTAGGGCAAACCCTAGAGAACACAATTGGAAAAGTGAAAATAGATACTCAAGATCCACACATGACATGATCAAAACAACATAAAAGGAACACAAAGGAGGAACATGGAATAGAAAAAAGAACAAATCCAGTTGAGATCAAGTCTGAGACGAAAGGCGCTCCAAATCACTCCATCGTGGTCAAAGAAAAGACCAGAAACAAACAACAGACCTGAAGGCAACCACTGAGAAACTATCAAGCTCCTCTGTGTACAAAGAGAAACCATAGGACCAGGAGGATGAGCATATATCAATTGGTCTCGGGACCAATACAAGAACACACACTCAGGGCCATAATCGTTAATATATGGACTTAAGCTAGAAGTGCTGGTCGGCAGGGGGCCGCCAGACATGTTAAAGCGCACAACTCTGTAGAATATGTGAAAAATAGATGGTAACCAACCGTGCCCACACTGCATACTATATCTGATGGGCGAGCTGGTTTATAGATCTCGCTTGAAATCTCGCTAACACTGATTGTTGCGCACACACCACAAAAAATAGACCATCAAAACAAGTTACATTTATTGTTACTTAACCATTATCTTAAAATTTGTATAAGATGGTTTTGAACAATTAACTTTGACACTTGATATGACATTTGTGTATTGATGTATATTATGCTGTGTCATGTTAATGCAAATGTATTATAAATTAATATAAAATGTCACGTCAAATATCAAAATTAATTGTCTAATTAATATTTTCATTTTGAACATATTTGCAATATTTTAATTTCTTTTTGGGTTATATGTAGGACCGTTCTATTTAGTAATTAATTAATGTTATTTGATTGCTAAAGTTTAATACTTATAATAATATTTTGTATTAATATCTTGTATCACATATATTTATTAATATTGTTGTCGTTCGAACACAATAATGAATTTATTAACTAAAAACGTCATCGTCAAGCCTTTTAGACTCAAAAAAAAAAAAAAAAAGAACGATTAAAGGGCGCAGAGAAATTCTTGCACAAACATTTTAATACTCAAGTCAAACACTAAAAACTTAAAAATCATATTGGAATAAAAAACATACATTTTTCTAGAACGAGGGCAAACTTATTTATAGAGGAGCATAGAAGATATCTATCTTGATATTTAGTGTAGTGACCCATAATTAGGAATTAATTTAATTATTGATTTATTGAGTTAATCTAAATTAAAAGAAACATTAAAATAACTTGTTGTTATTAAATAAAAATAAATTATGCGATTTTAAGGAAATAAGAAATTAAAATAATTAATTACCTTATTTTAGGAATTTCTGGAATTACAGAAAAATTAAAATAAAATCAATTATGTGATTTTTAGAAGTTTCGGACGTTACTGTAATTTAAATAGGGGTGAGAGTGTGAATAATGGAAGTTAGGGGTGGCTGGCGCGATTTCAAAAAGGGGTCTGAAGTATCCTTTAAATTTAATGGTTGCATATATAGGTTAAGAGGCGTGTGTGGCACAGGTAGTCTCGGGCGTACGTGCGTGCGAGGCAATCTCAAGTTCGAATCGCGGGGGTTGCGTGCGCCGGGGGGGATTTTTGGCTGATTTAATTTAGTCATAGATGTCAAAACAACGTCGTTTCGGTGAACCGGTGGCCTCCCCAGCGGTTGCTCCAGCGCTGCCACGTGGCTGCGCCTCCTCCGCTCATTTCTTAGCCAATTTAAGCCCAATTCGGGAGTTCCTTTTTGCATTTAAACAACAATAAATTTTGGGAGAACAGCAGCGTGCGCACAAGAGAATTTAGTGAGATTTTGGGGCTTAAAATTCAGACTAATTCAAGTTTAATTGAAGATTTAAATTGCCATGTATGTAGAGCAGCTAGTAATTAATATTGTGTACGGTCAGAATTTCGTTTTGAGTCCAATTTTATTACTTTTGGCAAATAATTAGGATATTGTAGTTTGTATAATTTTTGCTGCTTTTGGACCAAACGAGCCTAAGGATATCTCTGTTAAGGCAAGTTCTTCTTACCTACCTCGTCAGTTTTTTCGTTGGCAATTTATTTGACCTCCATTCATTTATTTCGGCTATTAATTAATCATGGAGCTTTTAAACAATTAGTTTAAAAATTTAATTTATTGAACTGGTCTCGTGGAATTTATTAGTTGGTTGCCTACGGGGGTTTGTGCCACCCCCTACCTATTGGGAATGATGTCGTACTCACCCGAGGTTAGGTTTTTAGCAGTTCAGGTATTATTATTGGATTTTTGGTTGTTATAGGCCAGAGCAATTGTGCAGGCAAGGATCGGCGGTTCGGTGACGGAGTGACCATCGTACGGTCTATCTTAGGCCGCCGGCTGGTCTCTCCTACCCACTGACCATTGACCGGTGCCAAACACTGTTAACTGGCTCTATTGCTACGTGATTATAGCATGACTGGTATCATTTATTTATTGTTGCATGTTTTGGTATGCACGTGGGTACGAGCTGCATGTCGGGGCTTTCATGATCTAGTTATGCTTGGACACGGACATCCTAGTTTGGTTAGGATGCATCCAGCACGGGCATATGCATTGCATGTGGCTTACTATATGGGCGGAGCATACCCTGATGCCTGGATGTATGGGCGTCTTGTATCACGTTAATGCTCATTACGTCATTGCATTTTATGTGCATTGCATGGTTACTAGTAGTATTTAGTTCTCGGACGGGAGTACCGTTCCGAGGGAGCCTATGGCTCGGTTGTTGGGAGCACCGACGTGGATACGGGTGACGGGAGTACCGACCCGGGACAGTGCACACAGGTTTGTGAGGATATCTGTTGCCTTCCAAGGTAGCGGCAGGTTGATATGGGACTTAGGTGCCAGGTGTCTTGTGTAGGCCCCAAGGACTGGTATGTGTTTTTATTATGCTGCACTGTTGTGTTGTAGCGTCTCATGGCTTGTGTGTACTTGTGGGGCTGTGTTTGGGATGGTCTTTTCTCTATTTATAGCCTTTCATTTCGTGTAAACTTACTGAGTCTTGCGACTCACCTTGCTTTTCATCATTCCAGGTAAGGGTAAGGCGAGGGCCGAGGGCGAGGATCATTCCACTTAGCAGCCAGCCACGTCGGTTCGGTGTACAGTTAGTCGCCCTCGTTATCTCTGATATTTTGCCGGTATTTTTGTCTTTCATTTTTTACTATGCCGGATCACTTCCTGTATCTTGTATTTGTTGGCACAAGCGTCTGTATATTTTATATATACTTCTTGACCGCTGCTCCAGCGGGGTACTTGTGGGTATGCATGTTTATCGTTTTGCTTCCGCTATTATATATATATTTTTTTAATGTTTGCATGCCAGAGTATTTTTGTCTTGTGTTTGTTTCTCTTCCCTTAGATAAGTGCTTCCGTTCGGATAGACCGGGTGGTTAGGAAATCTGGGTAAGGGTGCTTACAATGTTGGTATCAGAGCGTCGTTGAGTCAATTTGAGGGATAAATAATTGTACACCAAGGCTGTTAGGTAGAGCTAGAGTGTTAGGTCGTGTCTTTAATTTCGAAATGCTTTCTAATTAATCCTGGTTGTGTAGGACTCATGGATGCACGTCGTGGGCAAGGACGTGGTAGACCACCAGCGCGAGGTAGAGGGCACCTTGTACCTACTCCTGAGGTACAGGCGACAGGTGTAGGAGAGGAGAGATAGCCAGGACCTCCAGACATGCAGGAGACATTGGCGGGTATTTTACGAGCTGTGGATGTACTGGCGGCATCGCAGTTACGTTAGGAGCGCAGTCATGACGATATGACCGCTACGGCCCAGGCATAACATTCAGGTACGCCGGGAGCAGGGGACAGTTCTGGTGCAGCATTACTTAAAGATTTTATGGCCCTACGTCCACCAGAGTTTAGTGGAGGCACCGACGTGACAAAGGCCAAGGACTGGCTATTGGCAGTGGAGAAGCATTTGCGATCTATAGGCTGTGCAGAGGCCCACAGGGTTCGACTGGGGACATTTCTGTTACGAGGGGATGCCGAGCGATGGTGGGAGACCACCAGACAGCGATATGGTGATGAGGGCCGTACATGGGCACAGTTTGTTGCAGCGTTCAATGAGACCTATGTACCTTCTTGGATCAGAGAGCAGAAGGTGTTTGAGTTTATTGAGTTACAGCAAGGGAGCAAGACAGTCACACAGTATGAAACTGAGTTCGTGGCGTTATCTCGTTATGCTCCAGAGCTAGTGACCCCTGAGTCTCGCAGAGTTAGTAAGTTTTAGAGAGGGTTGCGACCAGAGATTCGCCATGCCATGGCTGGTATCGAGGAGCCCGACTTTCCCACGGTTGTTCAGCGGGCCCACGCAGTGGAGCGATATCGATTGGAGGCTCGATCAGATCAGTTAGTTATGAAGGGTACAGGGAGCAGCAGTAAGAAGAGGAAATGGGATGTGAGCAATAAGAGTTCAGGATTTTCACAGTGCCGACAGTGCGCGCAGAGACACCAGGGGCAGTGCCGGGATATACGTCCGGACGTGTGTTATCATTGTGGTCAGCCTGGGCACTTGAGAAGAGATTGTCCCTAGGGATCGAGACCAGTCACACTAGCCACACCATCTACAGAACAGGATATTATTTGTTTTCGCTGTGGGCAGAGAGGCCATTAGACGAATGTGTGTACTCAGCTGGCACAAATTGGAGGGCTACGAACTGGAGGTGTAGGGCCCAAACCATCACAAAGACAGTCTACGCCTAGGACGCAGGGTCCAGGAGCACCCTTACCTCTTCCAACAATACAGCACCCTGGGCCTGCAGAGAGAGCACAGATACAGGGGAAGGCATTCGCGGTGTCATCCGCCGAGGCAGCTGAGGGTAGCAATACGATACAAGGTATACTCTCTCTCCATGGTCATGACGTACGTGCCTTATTTGATATAAATTCTACCCATTCTTTCATAGCACCCCATCTGTTGCATAAGATCCCAATCCCTTATAACCCCTTATCATATGATTTATCTGTTTCGACACCGGGAAGGACGGTATTATTGGGAAATGAGATGGTCAGGAACTGCAAAATAGGGATTCACGATCAGATATTTTTAGGGGATCTTATTGTTTTGGCAATCCAGGATTTTGATTTATTGTTGGGTATGGATTGGCTCTCACGTCACTATGCTTGAGTTGATTGTCGGCAGAAGGTGATTTCGTTTGAGTACCCGGGGAGACCAGTTGTTACATACCGGGGTGTGAAGCCAGTAGTGACTACGCTGATGATATCAGTTCTACACGCTGAGAGGCTTATACGACATGGGTGTGAAGCCTATTTTGCATTTGTGACCGTGATTGCTGGGGAGAAGAAGGAGTTGGCTGCCTATCCGGTGGTGCGAGATTTTCTAGATGTGTTCCCAGATGAGTTGCCAGGACTACCACCGCACCGGGAGATTGATTTTGCAGTCGATCTGATACCAGGTACGCAACCTACTTCCAAGGCTCCTTATCGTTTCGCTGATAATGAACTGAAGGAACTCAAGGTACAGTTGCAAGATCTTTTGGAGAGGGGTTTCATTCGATCGAGCACCTTGCCATGGGGGACTCCAGTATTATTTGTGCGTAAGAAGGATGGGTCTATGCGACTGTGTATCGATTACAGACAGCTCAATCAGGTAACAGTTAAGAATAAGTACCCCTACCCCGTGTAAATGATTTACTGTATCAGTTGCGTGGTGCATCGATGTTTTTTAAGATAGATTTGCGGTCAGGTTATCATCAGGTGCGAGTCAGAGATGAGGATATTGTGAAGACCACATTTCGTACACGTTACGGGTATTATGAGTTTGTGGTCATGCCATTTGGGCTGACCAATGCCCCCGTAGTGTTTATGGATTTGATGAATAGGGTGTTTAAGGAATATCTGGACTCTTTTGTGATAGTTTTTATTGATGACATCCTAGTCTACTCATCGAGCCCTGAGATACACGAGATGCATCTGAGCATGGTTCTATAGAAGCTTAGGGAAGAGCAGTTGTATGCAAAATTTTCTAAATTTGAGTTTTAGCATACCCGAGTTGTATTTTTGGGACACATGGTCTCAGGAGACGGTATCTCAGTAGATCCGGAGAAGACCAGAGCTGTGATGGATTGGCCGAGACTGATGACAGTGACAGAGATCCAGAGTTTTCTTGGTCTTGCCGGATATTATCGACGGTTCATAGAGGGCTTTGCGCAGCTAGCATCACCTATGACGAAGTTGACAAGGAAATGCGTCAGGTTTATTTGGGACGAGTCTTATGAGAGATCCTTCCAGGAGTTGAAGCGGCGTTTGACTTCGGCGCCAGTACTGACGATACCCAGGAGTGGTGAGTTATTTACTGTATACAGTGATGTCTCATATGCAGGGTTAGGATATGTTTTGATGCAGGATGGCCGAGTGAACGCTTATGCGTCTAGATAGTTGAAGAAGCATGAAGAGAATTATTCTACCCATGATTTAGAGTTAGCGGCTGTAGTATTTGCTTTGAAGATTTGGAGGCATTATCTTTATGGTGAGAGAGTCCAGATATACACTGATCACAAGAGTCTCAAATATCTCTTTTCACAGAAGGAACTTAATATGAGACAGCGCCGTTGGTTAGAGCTACTCAAGGATTATGATTGCGAGATCCTCTATCACCCAGGTAAGCCAATGTGGTTGCAGATGCACTGAGTCGCCGTGGAGCATCAGTTGCAGCTATGATGGTGCATGAGTGGTTCTTATTGGAGCAGATGAATGATCTTACTATTTCAGTGGCATCAGACAATCATACTCTCTACTGTGCGGCTATGAGTATCCATTCAGATCTAGAGGATCAGATTCGTGATCGACAGCGATAGGATGTGGAGCTTGGCGAAATCGTGGCTGATATGGAGAGATTTGGGCCATTGGGGTACAGCCAGAGGGACGACGGTTTGCTATTGTTCCGTGGACGGATCTGTGTGCTGAGTGACAGTGATATCAGGCAAAGGATCCTAGAGGAGGCTCATCGTTCTCCCTATACTATCCATCCTGGAGCGACGAAGATATACCAGGGCTTAAGACGTCAATACTGGTGGAGCGGCATGAAGAGGAGCGTAGCAGAATTTGTATCACGATGTTTGGTGTGCCAGCAGGTCAAGGCTGAGCACCGGAGGCCCCGCAGGATTGTTACGCCCTTTAACCGTGCCAGAGTGGAAGTGGGAGCGTGTAGCTATGGATTTTGTCTCGGGGTTACCACGATCCATTCGGGGATTTGATTCGATTTGGGTGATTATTGACCGATTGACTAAATCAGCACACTTCCTACCTGTTAAGAAGATCTATCCTATTCATCGACTGGCTAAGTTATACATTGATGAGGTGGTGAGACTGCACAGAGTATCAGCCAGTGTTGTGTCAAACAGGGATCCTCAGTTTACCTCATGATTTTGGGAGGCGTTACAGAGTGCTATGGGGACCCAGTTGACTTTCAGTACAGCCTTCCACCCTCAGACCGACGGGTAGTCGGAGCGGACCATACGGACCTTGGAAGATATGCTCTGTGCCTGTGTACTGGATTTCTATGGGAGCTAGGATGACCATCTGTCGCTAGTAGAGTTTACCTACAACAATAGCTTCTAGGCCAGTATTGGGATGGTACCATTTGAGGCGTTGTATGGGCGACCATATAGATCACTGCTTTGCTGGACTGAGATTGGGGAGCGAGCACTACTTGGACTAGAGTTGGTAGAGCAGACGACAGAGAAGATCCAGTTGATTCAGGCTAGGATGAAGGCAGCTTAGGATCGTCAGAAGAGTTACACGGACAGACGGCGTCGGGATTTGGAGTTTGCTGTGGGCCACCACGTTTTTCTTCGAGTCATGCCGATGAAGGGTGTTCGACGCTTTGGAGTATCTGGCAAGCTGAGTCCTCGTTATGTGGGATCGTTCGAGATACTGAAGCGAGTCGGACCGTTGGCTTACCGGTTAGCTTTACCCCCTCAGTTAGTCCACGTACATGATGTCTTTCATGTTTCTATGCTTCGCAAGTACGTGACAGATCCCAAGCATGTTATTGACTATCATCCGCTTGTGGTGCAAGAGGACGCGTCATACGCCGAGTTGCCTGCTAGCATTGTGGATCGAAAAGAGAAAGTGCTCCGTAACCAAACAATTCCCTATGTGAAAGTCTAGTAGCAGCGACATACCCCTGAGGAGGCTACTTGGGAGCTAGAGGAGGACATGAGGCGACTTCACCCTCAGTTATTTGCCTAGCTAGGTACGAATTTCGAGAACGAAATTCTTTTAAGGGGGGAGGATTTGTAGTGACCCATAATTAGGAATTAATTTAATTATTGATTTATTGAGTTAATCTAAATTAAAAGAAACATTAAAATAACTTGTTGTTATTACATAAAAATAAATTATACGATTTTAAGAAAATAAGAAATTAAAATAATTAATTAACTTATTTTAGGAATTTCTGGAATTACATAAAAATTAAAATAAAATCAATTGTGTGATTTTTAGAAGTTTCGGACGTTACTGTAATTTAAATAAGGGGTGAGAGTGTGAATAATGGAAGTTAGGGGTGGCTGGCGCGATTTCGAAAAGGGGTCCGAAGTATCCTTTAAATTTAATGGTTGCATATATAGGTTAAGAGACGCGGGTGGGCGCGGGTGGTCGCGGGCGTGCGTGCGAGGCGGTCTCGGGTTCGAATCAAGGGGGCTGCGCGCGCAAGGAGGGGGATTTTTGGCTAATTTAATTCAGCCATAGACGTCAAAACGACGTCGTTTCGGTGAGGCGGTGGCCTCCCCAGCGGCTGCTCCATCGCTGCCACGTGGCCGCGCCTCATCCATTCATTTCTTAGCCAATTTAAGCCCAATTCGGGCATTCCTTTTTGCATTTAAACAGCAATAAATTTTGGGAGAACAGCAGCGTGCGCACGAGGGAAATTAGTGAGATTTTTGGGCTTAAAATTCAGACTAATTCAAGTTTAATTGAAGATTTAAATTGCCAGGTATGTAGAGCAGATAGTAATTAATATTCTGTACGGTCAGAATTTCGTTTTAAGTCCAATTTTATTAATTTTGGCAAATAATTGGGATATTGCAGTTTATATAATTTTTGCCACTTTTGGATCAAACGAGCCTAAGGATATCTCTGTTAAGGCAAGTTCTTCTTACCTTCCTCGTCGGTTCTTTCGTTGGCAATTTATTTGACCTCCCTTCATTTATTTCGGTTATTAATTAATCATGGAGTTTTTAAACAATTAGTTTAAAAATTTAATTTATTGAACTGGTCTCGTGGAATTTATTCGTTGGTTGCCTACGGGGGTTTGTGCCACCCCCTTGCCTGTTAGGAATGATGTCGTACTCACCCGGGGCTAGGTTCTTAGCAGTTTGAGTATTATTATTGGATTTTTGGTTGTTATAGGCTAGAGCGGTTGTGCAGTGGGGGCAAGGATCGGTGGTTCGGTGACGGAGTGATCGTCGTACGGTCTATCTTAGGCCGCCGGCTGGTCTCTCTTACCCACTGACCATTGACCGGTGCCAAGCACTGTTGACTGGCTCTACCGCTACATGATTATAGCATGACTGGTATCATTTATTTATTGTTGCATGTTTTGGTATGCACATGGGTACGGGCTGTATGTCGGGGCTTTCATGATCTGGTTATACTTGGACACGGACATCTTAGTTTGGTTAGGATGCATCCAGCACGGGCATATGCATTGCGTGTGGCTTACTATATGGGCGGAGCATGCCCTGATGCCTGGATGTATGGGCGCCTTGTATCATGTTGATGTTCATTACGCCATTGCATTTTATGTGCATTGCATGGTTACTGGTAGTATTTAGTTCTCGGACGGGAGTACCGTTTCGAGAGAGCCTATGGCTCGGTTGTCGGGAGTACCAACAGGTTGGTATGAGACTTGGGTGTTAGGTGTCTTGTGTGGACCCCAAGGATCGGTATGTGCTTTTATTATGCTGCACTGTTGTGTTGTAGCGTCTCATGGCTTGTGTGTACTGTGGGGCTGTGTTTGGGATGGTCTCTTCTCTATTTATAGCCTTTCATTTCGTGTAAACTTGCTGAGTCTTGCAACTCACCTTGCTTTTCATCATTCCAGGTAAGGGTAAGACAAGGGCCGAGGGCGAGAATCATTCCACTTAGCAGCCCGCCACGTCAGTTCGGTGTACAGTTAGTCGCCCCCGTTATCTCTGATATTTTGCCGGTATTTTTGTCTTTCATTTTTTACTGTGCCGGATCACTCCCTGTATGTTGTATTTGTTGGCATAGGCGTCTGTATATTTTATATATACTCCTTGACCGTTGCTCCAACGGGGTACTTGTGGGCATGCATGTTTATCGTTTTGCTTCCGCTGTTATATTTTTTTTTTATGTTTGCATGCCAGGGTATTTTTGTCTTGTGTTTGTTTCTCTTGCCTTAGATAAGCGCTTCCGTTTGGATAGACCAGGTGGTTGGGATATCCGGGTGGGGGTGCTTATATTTAGTAATCCATTAGAATTAGAATTCTTGTAAATAACATTTATCTTTATATTTCGAAATCTTACTAAAATTAAATTTTTTCATAGATAATATGTATTCTTTTTGTAGGACTCTAGAGGGACTTTCAGACATTAGAATTGTAAAATTTTCATATTGTGTAGGATCTCACATGATTTGATTTTTAAAATATTTTTTTGGTATTTTATTTAATAATTAAAAATTTAATTATGTTAATGAACTAATAACCTTTAAATAATAATGGAATTTTTAAAACAAATTTATTATTATATTAAAACCTATTTTATTTAAGATATTATTTAAAATTTTAAAATTTACTATCAAATGCCATTCAATAAGCATTCACTTGAATTTTTTTTTTTTAAGATTTAAAGTTTAAGTCTACATTCTCTTTACGTTTTGAATTTTCACCTTTGAATTTTAAATTCATTTTCAATTTTCTGATTTGATAGTTTATTTTTAAAAAATTGAAAACATATTATTTTTATCATTTAAAAATTTATTTCTTAAAATAAAAAAAAATAGAAAATGCATTTATTTTGAAATTTGAAGAAAAAATATTTTATAATATTTTATTCAATGAATTTGATTATTAAATAATAAAATTAACTCTTTTTAATGAAATTTTACTATAAAAATAAAACAATAAATTTGATTAATGAATTATTAATATCTTAATATAATTTATATTAAATATTATTATATATAATATGTGTAATATACTTAATAATATATTATATGTTATCCTATATTTTTAATTATAATATAGATATACTACATTTTTTAAATTTTAAATAAATATATAATTTTATTTTTAATATTTAAAAATAGTTTTTTTTCCTTTCTTTCTTTCATTTTTCTTCTTCTATTCTCTTTAGTGTCCTGCATCTTCTTTGTCGCCAGCAACCACCACCAGCTAAAGATTCACACGACTAAAGTCTACCATTAGAAACATCAAATTAAATGAGTTAACATACACAAAAATGAGTTAGATTTAATGGCTGAATTTTTATAAATCTGATTTTTAATTTTTGGTCAAAATACGTTGGCGGTTGCCACCGCCCATCGTGGTCAGTGATTTCCGGCTATCAGAGATAACCGCTTGACACCCTTACCCCCATCGACCAACATACCAAAAAATCAACAACATCCAACAACTAAATCTTCATAGATCTAAACTTAAACTTTCGATCAAGTACAAATTGTGCATACATACATATATATCATGGATTAAAAAGAGAAAAAAGATAAGGATGGTTGTTGCAATGATAGTGGTCGACGATGGTCATTCAACGATGGTTGATGATAGTCGTGACGATGATGGCTTTGAATGGAAAAGGAAGATGAGGCAGCATATATAAGAGATTGTTTGTTGGTTACTGGTTGGAGGTGATGGATTTAGGATAGCGATCGACGATAGTCATGGCGGTGATGGTCGCGGTAACAATGATGGCCTTAAAGAGAGGGGAGAAGGAAGAGAAGAAAGAAAAGAGAAGCGAGAGAAAGAAGGGGGATAACCAAAACACGAAAAATGGATTGTGTTTTTCGTGTTTTGGACTTAGAGGTTGTTTCGACTGTAATATTTGTTGTTTTGGGTTCTTTTATAATTTTTTTTATTTTTAAAAATAACAAAATAAATGTATTTTTTATTATTTTAGAAACTAAAAATTAAAAATAAGATTAAAAAAACAAAGAAAACGCAGGGTAAGACTAGTAATTTTGGGCCTTTAGAAAGATGCCCGGCCCATTGGGCCTCTCTCCCATTTGGTCACACACGTTCCTAGTTTTCCCCTCTTCCTTGCACAATCCCTCTCTCCCTCCCTCTCTCCCTCGCGTCTCTGTCTCTCTCTGTCTTATCGCTCTGTCTCGCTGGCTGGCTGGCTCGATTAATCTGTCTCTCTCTCCCATCTCTCTGGAATCTTGGGGCTGCTTGAAGAACAAAAAGAAAAACCCTAACTGACTTTGTATACAGTCGCGTATATACGCGCAAGTTCATTCTGACGGAGCTCTCGCTGGGAATCGATTGAGAAACAAAAATCCGACGCAGGTAATCCATTGATTACACTTATTTGATTTGCTTCCATGATTTTTGTTTGTTGTTTCGATTATTGTGTTATTCGTTGTGTAGAAAACTCGAAAGAACTCTCAGAAAACCCTTTCTACTGCTACTACTAAACCAACTTCAGTGAAAGCCGAGGCTTTCCTTTGAATCAAATGAATACCCAAATTGCTTTGTGTAAATAATGGAGAAAAATGAATTGCAGGGGTACAATATACACACGCGCGCACACTAACATAACGTGAGCCCAAGTGGGAAACTTTGAATACAACTACAAATTAAAACTAATCCATTACTCAAATTAAAGAATAACTTAGTTAAAGTTTGGATCTGCTTAAAAAACCGTTCTTTTTAAAACTTGCCTTAATATTCGTATAATTGTGACGCTGAAATTTTGGAAATTAGGCATTACTATAAGTTGTGGGATTGTGATTTAATATAGGACAATTTTGAATCGACTTAGTGGTTAGTAACATTTTAATTTTAGGTTCTCATGGTGTACCTAATTTTTTTTTATATTTATTGTTTAGGTGATTCAGGCATGTCCCAAGTGGCACCAAGTTGACCAGTTTATTTTGCAATAGCACTGTGAGTGTCATAGACTGTATTATAATGGTATTTCTTGGCATGTATTTGACATCTTTATTCATCTATTGTGGTATTACCTATTCAAAAGAGGCATTGTAATTGCATTGTTTAACTAACTTGCATAAAATGGGGAAGCAAGAGTTCATTTCTTTTTTATCATGAATGATTGCTATTGTGATACACTGATCCATGATGCATTTTTTACACTGTTGTTAAAAGAGATTGAGATGAAAAGGTTGTGGCATTTTTTACATTTTTCATTTTCTACTTAGCAATGTAGTACATATGTTATTTTAACTCATGTCAAGGAGCATTCATGTTACAATTTGTACGCTAGCTACAGTAAATGCTAGCTGCTAATGCACCGTGCGTTACCCTAATTAGCAGGGGTGCTTCTAACACCAAGTGTGTAGGCCAACACATTTGCAAACTTCCATCTACTGATTTCTATGAGGCATCTGTCATTGCTGTACTGATTGCCATACTGTATTGCACTAATTGATTGTTGTTCTTATTAATTATTCCCTCGTGATGCATGTCGTATGCCTTCATTCATTTATTAATTGTTCCCTATCCCTATTCTGTTGTACATATTGTCATGACATTCATATTTTATAGTTGTTGCATGTATTCTTATTTCCCCTATTATAATGCCTTCTATCCTTCAGTAGGTCCGTTGAGATACCCCATTTTTGCCAACAATTTTTTTCCTTCCCCCAAATATTTTCCAGGTAGGTAGATCCGAACTGTTGGCTCCTGGTACAGCACTGACTGCACTGACTTAGGATAGTGCATGGTGTGGTACTGATTATTTGTTAAATTGTAAATAATAACATATTTATTGATTGGCATGTCTAGGGATGACTGGTACAGAGTGATTGGTTATTGTTATTAGGAGACAGGGGGTCTTGATTTATTAATGATATTCAGTTCTTGTTATTCATGCCATATGATGAGTTTACTGATTAGAGTATGTACACATACATTGATGTAAATTGTATGTACAGAGGCTTACTACTCTTTAGTGGGGTCCATAGTCATATAGTCATTGATTAGTGTATCTTTTATACTATTGCTAGCTTCTCTTATATTTTAGGAGAATGGGTGTTCATGGACGAAGTGGTAGTGATCGCCTTAGGACAATTTGGACACCAGAAATGGATCGGTATTTCATTGACCTCATGCTAGAGCAGGTTGGCAAAGGGAGTAGAATTGACGACCATTTATTCAGCAAAAGAGCATGGAAGCAAATGACGTCATTGTTCAATGCAAAATTCAAATTTCAATATGAGAAAGATGTTTTAAAGAATCGTCACAAAACACTGAGAAATCTCTACAGATATGTAAAAAAGCTTCTTGATCAGCAGGGATTCAGCTGGGATGAAACACGACAAATGGTGATGGCTGATAACAAAGTCTGGGATGATTTTATTAAGGTGCAGTTTTAAGATTTTGGGCCTTGAAAGTGATCATAATTATCCTGGAGTCTTACAGATTATTCTGCAGGTACATCCAGATGCACGGTCATACAGGATTAGAACCATTCCATACTACAATGATTTGTGTGTGATATATAAAAATGCAACTTTTGATAGAAAACCTAGCCTTTCTGGTGAAGATGCTAATGCTGATAGAAATATGCTGGGTTCAGAAACTTGTACATTGGTGCAAGGTGTAGAATCTCCAGATACTACCATTGATGATGGAGAGCCAGTGGACAGTTCTTTTGAATTATCATCCCATTCCGGTGGTAACACAAATACAACAGTCACTCCACCAAGTAGTGTTGTTGAGGGGGCTGTGGAGGCTCTTCATGAAATCACAATCGATGAAGAATATGGTAATTCTAAGCCAAAAATTAGTGATGATGGTACTCATCGACCTATAGCAGGTACTGAGTCTAGGGGAGGCACTCGGTCAAGGACTTTTTGGCAACCGCCAATGGACCGTTATCTCATTGACCTAATGCTAGAGCAACTCCGAAAAGGGAATCAGGTTGATGGTCAATTTCACAAACAATCATGGATGGAGATGATTGCCTCATTTAATTCCAGATTTGGCTTTAAGTATGACATTGATGTTCTGAAAAATCGGTACAAAACCATGAAAAGGCAATATAAGGTTATAAAGAATCTTCTTCGCTTGGATGGGTTTTCCTGGGATGAAACACGTCAAATGGTGACAGCAGATGATTATGTCTGGCAAGATTATATTAAGGTGTGTATCCAATTCAACTTTATTGTCTTTGATATCTGCATGAAATTGAGATGATTAACACCTGTTCTGAGCAAACTGCCTCTTAAGATTCCCATTCTAAATCCATCTTGAAGTATTGTTCACTTTTCTTTTTATCTTGAAATTTGTTCTCAATGCGTATTTATTTTCAAAATCTGTCCTACTCTTTTAATTAGATGGAATTATGTTGCACTTGCACCCTGTCTGCTAGTTATCACATTTCTTACTTGTTCTTCTTGTATATTTTGAATGTTGTAGTTAGTACAGAGCCCATACGTCTGAAATAATTTGTTTACGAGTACACACCCAAAGAGAAAGCACATGCACTTCAATAGTTCTAAGTTCGTAACTTCTAGTTTATGTATGAATAAAGCTTTCTAGACATAGACATTAAGATTCTTTAGTTCTTTTTTAATAATAGAGTTGGAACATGATTTTTTATTTATTTCTTATGAAATATAAATTTATCATGTAAAGTCTATGCCAGCTTCTAG
Organism: Diospyros kaki; assembly: GCA_036245055.1. Taxonomy (NCBI): domain Eukaryota; kingdom Viridiplantae; phylum Streptophyta; class Magnoliopsida; order Ericales; family Ebenaceae; genus Diospyros; species Diospyros kaki. Next base: position 1,181,149 of record BSEG01000002.1, on the reverse strand, counting down.
ATGTGTCTTGCCCTTATTCTTATCTTTATTATTATTTTTCTCAGAATTACCATATTAGCTTGACTCTTGTGTTGCATGTATTCCCCATATCTATTTTTGTGCCTTTTTAGTACATGACACTTGCCCCTAGTGAATTGGTTCTAGTTACATAACTGGCCTGCGCCCCCAGGAACACACCTTGTCTTAATTCTATCTTTATTGAATGCAGTCTATTGTTTTGAAATGGATCCTTCAATGTATTATTTTGAAGCACTTGGATGAAAAGGAGTTTATATCTACAAGTCTATAAGATACTAAGATCTGAGAAACCCGCCCAGTACCTTCTATTTTCCATGTAACTTTGGGGTTTGTGATGATTCCAATTTTGCACTATACACCTGTTGCAACCTTCATTGCAAATTCTATTTCAAAGGCTAGATTTATTATATGCAGGCACATACTGATGCACGGCAATACATGACTAGACCTGTGCCGTACTATAAAGATTTGTGTGTGATTTGTAGAGAATTGAGTGGTGATGGAAGGGAGAGTCTCTCTTCTTATGATCTATACCAACAAGATGAAGCCCTAGCCCTTACATTTGGTGGGTCATTGAAGGGCGTGCAATCTCCAGCTGCATCGGTGTATAGTGAAGATCAAGTTGGTGATATGCTGGACTCCTCCCTGATGGGTAACATGAGTGTGTGCAACCAACAGAAAAAGCAGAAGCATTGTCTCGAAAATGTACCATATTCTACCCATGCCAACAAAAAAGCACGGGGTAGTGACGAAGGCATGGCCGGGGCTCTTCGTGAGATGGCGACTGCTGTTTCTTCTTTGGCAGACAAGAAAAAGGAAGATGAAGACTGGAGCTCCATCTCTATAGAGAATGTCATAGAAGCCATCCAGGCCTTACCTGACATGGATGAAGACCTTGTTTTGGATGCTTGTGATTTTTTGGAGGATGAAAAGAAAGCGAAAACGTTTTTAGCATTGGATGTTAAATTGAGAAAGAAGTGGTTGATTAGGAAGCTTCGTCCGCAGCAGTCTTAAAAGTTTGTAACCCATCCTTTGCTTATATATATGTATACGTAGATATCTATATATATTCTTTTTCCCCCCTTTCATAAGTTCATCCAAAATCTGTTTCCTGCCATGCAGCTAGGTAGTCTTCCATCTGTGCAGTTGATGATTATAGAGTGTTGTCAGTGTCTGAACTAGGTAGCCCCTCTGCGATAATGAATTTCAACTGACTTTGCAATGAAATCTGTTCTGTGCTCCATTGCTGTTCTCTTTCTTTCTTTCTTTTATGGGCATTTCTCATAAAATGGAGGAAAATGCATTCACAATTAGAATACATATGCTTCTGTATTTGTACTTTTTTTTATTTAAATATTTACATTTTTTATTATTTCAATTACAATTGTACTATTGAATTTTTTGTTATTTTAATTATACTTATGCTTAATTCATTATCTTCAATAAATTTATCACGCTATACAATTGACTTAAAATTATAGCTGAAGAATTTAATTAAATAACAAAAAATTTTGAGTGTATAAATAAAAAAAAGGTGTAGGTATGGACGCTATAATATGTATTTGGCTCTTAGATGTCGACAATAAGAAGACGAGTAGACAAGGACAGGTTCAGCAATGATTAATATATAATAAATATATTTTATTTCCAAATAATATGTATTTATGTCATCATATTTTTACTTAAAAAATATTCTTATTGATCAATAATGTATACATTGTGTTTTGTAACATTTTATCAACAAATGAAATTGTTTTGAAGTTAAAAATAAGGTGTTATAAATGCATATTATCTGAAAATAATGTAAATTTACTGCACTTTAACTATTACCTTAAAAATAATAGTTAGTATCACCCAAAAAAATAAAACATCAATATCTTATTTCATCCAAAATTAAAAAAAAAAAAATTTAGACCCTCTATCAATGTTCTTTTAATTTGCACAGTGGAATTAAAATTGTTGTTCAGTTGTGAAAAATGTTTATTATTGTAGTATCATTTTAAACTCAATTTTTTTTATTTTTTAGATTTATATTATGAATTTAAAAGGATATTTTTAAATTTTCATAAATAAATAATATTTTTGAACATAAATTATTAAAAAGCTGTTTAATTATGAGATTAAAAAATTAAAAAAATTATATATTTTTTACATCCAAACAGGCACAAAAGTTTTCATGTTTTATCAATCAAAAAGGTAAAGAACCAATTAAAAACCTCAGTTGAAGAATGAGAGGAAGAAGAAGAATGCCCCTGAGAAAGCAAACAAGGGCTAAGAGAGGTAGGTCATGTGATCAAAGATCCAGAATGGTGTAGAAAGCCTTCAGTATATTTTTTATTTAAATATGCTGTGAGAGGTAAGTTTTGATTTTGTTTAGTCTGTTTTAGATTGATTGTGTGCTTTTGGTTATTGGTTTAGTTTCATTTATGATTGCTCAGAATATGTTCTAATGGCACCTCTTGCTTTGGGCCATGAATCTGTTGTTTAGAGGCTGTTTGGCTTACCTTTTTTTTAATAGCTTTTAAATGATTTAGCTTTTAACTTAAAAATTAGATAGTGTTTAAGTTAATAATATGTGTGGATAGATATGCTTTTAAGTTGTCAATTTTAATTATGTGTTTGGTTTGTAAAAACTGAAAAGTTGTTAGAACTTGACAAAAAGATTAAAATAGATGTGATGCTAAATAATATAATTAAAAAGCATAAAAATATTATTTTTATCAAATAAATTATAAATTAATTTATAATTAATAGAATACTTACAATTACAAGTTAATAAATTATATATAATTATCAAAAAAATATTAATACAATACTTTAGGTTGATAAATTTAGGTTTAGTGCATAAAAATATTAAATATATATATATTGATATATTATAAAAAATTCTTTATTTTTATATTTTATCATATAAAAATAAGTTATATATAAAAAATATATACATATAAATACAGGAAAAGGAAAATAAAATACACAACATATAAATATATATATATATAAATTGATGAAGATGGAGATATAGCAAAGGGACGAATCGGGAAGAAGGAGATCGCTAGAAGAAAGAAGAACGAGGTCGCTGGTCATTGGAAGAAGGAAGAAGGAGGCCGCCCATCGCAGTTATCTCATCGTCCAGCGACGGCCTGACTGGAAGTAGAGGCGGCGATGGCGCAACAAGGAGGAGACCCACCAGTGACGACGCCTGATTTGGAGAGGAAGCCCAGTGGATCTGGAGAAGGAGGCGGCAACCACTACTAGAAAATGTGCATTTAGAGACGGAATTTTGAGACAGATTTTTTCGTCTCAAATTAGAGACGGATTTAGAGACGGAATTAGAGACTGAAAAATTTTTAGACGGATTTTTTCCGTCCCAAATTTGAGAGGGATTTAGAGACGGAAATAAATCCGTCTAAAAATATAAGACGGATTTTTTTCGTCTCAAATTTGAGACGGATTTAGAGGCGGAAAAAAATCCGTCTCTAAATAGAGACGGATTTTGAGACGGAAATAAATCTGTCTCAAATTTGAGATGGATTTAGAGACAAAAAAAATCCATCCAAAAAATTTAAGACGGATTTATTTCAGTCTCTAATTACATTCTTTTTTTTTTCGTCTCAAAATTCGTCTCAAATTTGAGACAGATTTTGAGACGAAAATAATTCCGTCTCTAATTCTATTTTGAGACGGATTATTTCCGTCTCAAAATCCGTCTTTAATTGAAAATTAAATATAATTATTTAATTTAAAGTCTATTGAAAGTTTATTTAAATATATAAATAATAAAATAAAAAATTTAATGAAAAGTATATAAAAAAATGTAAACTAAATATAAAATTTCTTAAAACACACACTCTATTTTAATTAGTAATATTAATAATATATGTACTACATTTTAATATTATAAATCTCTATAAATAAAATATATACTTTATACACTACATTTTAAATTTTAAGGACGTAAAATGAGGAAATAAAAAATTAAAAAATAATTAAATTAAAAGTTAATCAATCTACAACTTAAGATGATTAAATAATTAAAAAAATAAATCAATTTCAAAAAATATTAAATAATAAAATTATAGACATGTAATAATAAATATATAAATATTATTTTCTTAAGGGAATCAACAAAAAGAAAACGGTGCTACCTATGTGACTCGTGTCACATTCAGTAGATGTTCAACTAACATTTATTCATATCTACTATATTTATCTTATGAATATTGGCATGTGACTCATTATGCTTTAAGATTAATATTTCATGCTAATTAAAAGTAATAGTCCATGTGTCAATTTATAATCGATTTATCATATTTTTCTTTTATGAGAAATCTAAGAACTGTTTATTTATTTAAGAATGCATGATAAGTTAAAGATATATTCAATTTAACCCCTAAAGAATTTAGACTTGTTCTGATAAATTAATTTGTCACAATAGGTATGAAAATTCTGACAACATACTTATTGTGACGAAATGACACTACATTAAAATAACAGTTTAGACACAGATTTTTGAGACGGAATCTTTTGAGACAAATTTAAAGATGGGAGAAAATTATAATCTAAATAATAATAATAATAATATATATCTATATTAAAAAATATATATATATATATACATATATCTATATTAAAAAAATATATATAAGGCAAGCAGACTAGGTCGAATCTGCCTAATAAAAAGGAAGGTCAACTAGTGCGGATTGGGTCAGATATAAATAGGATGGGGTCGATAATAGGTGCCGAAAGTTCCTTGACCAATACTCTCTCTCTCTCAATTTTCTTTCAATAACACCTTTCTAAATCATCGATTTATGCCATGTATATATTTAGTCGTTCGATCATCGATCTAATAACGTTTTCAATGTGAAAGTGAACTCAATGTATAAGTAGGTAAGTCTTTCAGTTTTATCAGCATATTTTTTTCAATATATATCCATGATATATAGATATATACGTATATGTGGGGTTTGATTGTTTAGCCGGAAGTTTAAACATAGGTATACAGAGATCTGATAATTGAATTTTGTTGATTTTTTGGTATGTTAGTCAATGGGGATAAGGGTGTCGAGTGCTTGCCTCTGATCGTAAAAAACGGCCGGTTACGATGGCCGACGACAACTGACAGTGCAAGCCCTTTCTTTAGAAGTTTGTGGGCTTATGTATGATTTATTTAATTATTTTATCCTTTTTGTTTTTGGTAAGTATGTTGGTAAAAGAATGATTGATGTTGAAACTCAAAATACGATCGTTTTCATAAAAATAATAGCTCTTGCAACACACTATGAAATTTAAATCGTAATTTAGATACTAACTCAAAATTAGATTCTTAGCTAATTCTAAAAGTAAAATAATTTATTATTAAACTATTATAAAGTGTATTGACTAATTTGAAAACTATTCATTCAATAAGTGCATACTATGTTGAATATATTCATTCAATAATTAACTTAATCAAGATTTGAAAAATAAAATTGATATTTTTTTATATATTTTGAATCGATATTAAATACATATAAATTAAACTTCATTAAACAATTTTCATCCCTAATATTATTTTTCTTATATTTTTTATTTGTTATGCATTAAATTATTTTTTCGATATTTTTATTTAATATTTGTTTAAATGCCAAAAAATAAAAAAATGAAAAGTTAATTTTAGATTTATAATATATCAAACTTATTTATTAGAATTATTAGATTTATAAAATAATTATATTTTTAAATAAATATTAATTTGATGCAATAATATTATTTTTTATTATTTAAATATTTTTATCCTCTATTATAATTTTAAATAATAATTGTTTATATTTTAATAAATTATATTTTTTATTTAATATTACATATTAAAAAATATTTAATATTAATTATTATTTTTATTTTTTATTTTTATTTTTATATTTTAATATTAAATATTAAATATATTTCCCCCCAAAAACCCTTCTTTTCCCCCCCCTTTCTCTTTCTCTCCCGAAAACCCTAAGCCGTTTGCGCCTCCCTCTGGTTCTCCCTCATCTCTGCAGGATCTCTCGCTCTCACCTCTCTAAGCTTTCCCTCGCCTCTCCCAACTCTCCCTCGCCCTCGCCCTCGCCCTCGCCCTCGCCTTCACCTTCGCCTCTCGCAGCTCTCCCTCGCCCTCGATCTCGCGGCTCGCCCTCGCCCTCGATCTTGCGGCCCTCTCTCGTCCTAGCTCTCGCCCTCGCTCGCTGGCTTGCCCTCGGTCTCGCAGCTCGCCCTCGCCCTAGCTCTGGCCCTCGCTCACTGCCCTTCTCGCCCTCTCGCTCTTGCTTTCGCAGCCCTCTCTTGCTCAGTGCCTCAGTCTCTCTGTAAGTCCCTCCGTCGTCCTCATCCTCGCGCCTCACCTTCGCTGTCGGTCGGTCAGTGGCTCGCCCTCACTCTCGCTCTCGCCTCTCGCTGCCTCTCTCTCTTTTCGCTGCTCCGTCGGATCGTCGCCCTTCGCCCTCGCTTTCTCGCCTCTTGCTACTCGGTCGGCGTCGGGGGTAGCTCGCCCTCGTGGCCGGTCACCGGTGGCTCGCTCCTCGCTGCCTCGCTCTCAGTCGACAGTGGCTCCAGCTTCGGTCCGATCCTTGAAGCAAATCTGCTTCTCCAGAAGAGTCCAGATCTATTTAGCTTAGCTTCAACTTTCACTTTCGGCGGTTAGTTTCTCTTTCACGAATCATTTTTATTTCATTTTGTTTGTGATATATTCGGAGATTTGAATTATTTGATAGCTTGCCTATGTCTATTTTATTGATGTTGGCTAACTTGGCTTTATTGATATTGGATGAATCTGATAAAAGAAAATTTAAATGTACTCTATGATTTGGGGGCCCATTTTTACATTTCGCCTCAGGGCCCCCAAATCTCAGGTTCGGCACTGATTTGCTCCTTAATTAAACACTTACGTAATATCCTTTAGCATGTGATTAATTAAACACAAGACCTGCAATTTCTTGTCATATGTATATGATGATGGCTGATCACTGAGGGGGCCTGACGGTTGTTGATGATAATGAGAAGAAGAAGTAAGTGATGTGTATTGGAGCTGCAATCACCATCTATCAGTTCCAGGTGCCCACATGAATTTGTATATTTGCTCAATGATCCAACTTTCTCCCCCACTGGGCCCAAAGCTGCTTGGATTTTAGCATGCCACTCCGCTAATGGCCACGTTAAAATAAAAAACAAAAAACACATGCCAATGTATTTTTTGTTTCTAAACTCTGTAAATTAGATAATGTGCAATATTATTTGGGGGTGCTATTTTTTTTTCCCTTAATAATTTTCTGACTCTCTTGGTACAAAAAATGCTCACTTGTATGGAATACCACTGCACACTAAGGTATATGAAATTTTATTATGAGTCCATGATCTTATTGTATGATTTTGGTTTATTTTCCTTCACTAGCAAGTGAAAGAAATTTTGGGATATGGCAAGGTCAATGTCTCACTTCCTCTTTAACACTGGTGGATGCAAAGGGGCAGTGGTCCCCCTAGCTCTCCAAATTTTTTTTTACTACCTTCACTTAATCCCTCAAAAATAAATTTATTTCAGTTTAGTCCCCTAATTTTTCTTTATGTACAGCCCCCCAAAAGAATTTGTTTTGGCTAATACAATTATTAAGGTTAGATATTTTGGAACTTTAACGTTATTTAGGCTTATATTGTAAATCATAAATTATAAGTGTAGGTGTCATTTGCATATGAAAAATATTTGGCATGTGTTAGTTTATAATCATAGTTGGGAAATTGGTAATTGGTAAATCACAAATTCATATTAGAATAAAAGCATATATATCACCACCCCCCCAGTCTAGCTCCTGGATCCACCACTGTCATCGACATTTTGCTTACCCATTATATATATATATATATGTATGGGGAGTTGAATATGCTACCATATACCTAAAGAAGGTGCCACATACTTAAAGTTATACCACATGAAAAAGTATAATTTTCAACATATTTTTTGTTAGATTGAGTACTTGTGCTCCATTTGATCTGGATTGCAAATATTTCCCCTGTTTCCTTATCAATAATCTATTTGGTGAAGATCTTTAGTCCTCGCCATCATGTTTGCCGCAAAATGTAATATTTTCCTTTTTCTATTGTGTAGGAATATTACAATCCAAATCAGTCTATGCTAGAATTGGTTTTTGCACCAGCAGAGGAATGGATTTCGCGGAGTGACACAGAAATTATTGATGCTACTATGAAGGAGCTTGCAAAACTCTTCCCTGATGAAATTTGTGCAGATCAGAGCAAAGCAAAAATTTTGAAATATCATGTTGTTAAAACACCGAGGTTAGACTTTTAAATCCACTCCTTTACCATCTTCATGTTTAATGGGAGTATGTTACCCCTGACTAAACAAAGACCACAGAGTAAAAACATCCTTATCAAGGATCAAGTTCCTGAAAGTTAATAGACTGATATTTCCCTTCATGTTATAATAGCTAGATTATTGCTTGCAACATGAACTGCATTGGACTTCTACTCTCACAAACATTGCATGCGTTTTTGTAATATTATTACTTCCATTTTTCACTATAGGAGAATAAGTATATCTGTGCTGCTTTAGGCACTTTATTCAGATTTAGATATAAACTATGTTGCATGGACTTGGTGAGGAGTGTTGGGTGCGGGTATGTGTCCAGGCATCAAACTTTTAAAAAAATTTAATCATTGGAAACTTAGGTATTTTGTGCCCAAAAATTGGGTATAGGTATGTGGACATGTCATGGACAGTTAAATATTCACATGTACAATATTCTAAAATAAATTATGTTACAAGCTCTGCACATATTCAAAATTAAAGGGAACATAGACGGATAATGACAGTTATAGCTCTTATCCTCATTAAAATCTTAAAAATCACCTTTAGTATCAAAGTATTTATAACATTCTTACTGGGATGTTTCCAAACTACAACATGACCTTAGAAACCAAGGAGATCAACATCCAAGAATAACAGACCTTTACTCTTCTTACGCTGAAAATCCACCATTTTTCCTTGTACGCTCATAGCAGCCTCACGGGCCTGCTCAGATAAAGAGAAATTAGAAGCCTTGGTTACCAAAAAGACTCAATAGAAGAACACGTGTAACATATATCACAAGTGATATGTTATAGAGCATCAGCATTCTCTAATGGACACTGTACAACAGATATCAAACTAATAATACTACAGAAATTCTGAAAAACAGTGATATGCTTCTGATCTAGAAAGCCCAATCATCTCAAATTTGGGAGTGCAAACCAACATGTAATACTGTGGATATTTTACTTAAAATCAATTTTATGCCTTATGTGTTTGTAAGTGATAATTTGGATAGCTGCTTGTGTAAAATGATTACTCTGCCAAAAATTTATTTGTAGTAAACCATTAAAATTGTTTATTCTTCATATCAGAAGTCAATTTTTTTATATTTTTATTTTATCAACAGTGTTTTGTAGCATTTACATGGCTATATGAAATTTTCAATAATTATTATAAAATGATTGAAGTAATGGCCAATATGGATAGGAAAACTCATCTTTTGCAGTGGAAGTGGGGGAATTGGTTTAGCAAAACATGACCCATGTAAGTAGAGATATGCATGTAACCTAGCATTAGATTTGTTTAGCATTCTTAAGGATGGATTAACTACCTAATGACAGAGATAAATCACATTTAGATGACACCTCAAGTGAGGTGAACTAAAATCCACATAGCCAATCTCACCTAACGATATTAAGGTTTGGTGGTGTTGTTATATAAGACCTTAAAGGTGAGGTTTCAAGATTAGGGGAACTACCACACCCATAAGATGATACCATTTCCTTTCTTGCCAGAACTCCATTTCAATACCAACTTCCTTAATCATCTGCACTCAATACCAACTAGTAAAATAGGAAGAACAGAACTAACCAGGTCATTCATAGCAGAAATTTTTAGTGACCGTAAGTATGATGGAAAAAGAAAAGAACTAGAAAAATACTGGCACATGTTCCTCAGTTATTCAATAAATATTTACATACCTAAAGATCAGAAATTTTTCAATAAATACTTCTTAATAGCATTTTGGAGGTTTGTTCCTCCATTCACAAAGCAACAAGCCTTAATCACGAGCCTGAACGGTATGACTTTGACACCTTAATGGCATGTTGGCTGTAACAAGCTGCTATATTCCTCATTTTCCAGGAAAATGAAACAGAAATCAGGAACAACTAGTTTTGCACGAGAAATTTTACATTTTTACATTTTGATAAAAAATACACGAGTGTCGTGACCTATACAATTTTATTTTAAAAAAGGTTTTCAGCGAATGAATCTTTGTTTTATTATACAATAATAGTGAGCTGGAGAGATTGTAAGAGTATGGATTAGGATAGATTAATTTAACTTTTTATTTTGTTTAAATTTTCCTTTGCTTTAAATTACAGAAGAGTTGGTCTTGGGAGAGTGAATTGGAAAATCAAATAAGGATAAATTTTGAAAAGACAGCCTCTGATCGTATGACCGACCTTTTGTTCCGTGTGAGGAGGGACTTGACAAACAAATCATCTTGGATGTGTCCTGTTGTATTTGTAGCACTCAAGGAGTATTGGAATAGTCCAAAATTTAAGAACAAATCAGAAAAGGCAAAGAAAAATCAGTCTTCAGATGTTGGAGGTAGTAAGCATACTTGTGGTTCCATCCCTATGTCTGAACATAAGAAGAGACTGTTAATTTTTAAACTTTTTATTATTTTCATTTTACTTAATTACTTAAGTATGGTTGCATTAACATTTTATTTTTTGCCTTTTGCAGTCTAAGCTATTAGGTTGTCCACCTACACAGGCTGAGTTATTCATTGCGACGCACCAAAGAAAAGATCATTCAGGATTCATTGACAGTAGATCTGAGGAAACTTATGTAAGTATATAACAATACTTGTGTTTTATTATACTTAATTGACCTTTTGATAGTACAACTTATTCCATGTATTATATACTTGCAGGCTGACTTTCAGATGCGGCAAGCATCATCACAATCATCAGCAGTTGGCCCGACTGAACATAGTGACGTTGCCGGACAGCCCTCGCAGCCAGCTTTTGATGAGACATCATTATGGTTGGAGGTTGTAGGCAGGAAAAAGAAGGGCCGTGTGTATGGCATGGGGTCTGAAGCACATGTCATCCCTGGTTTTTATCATGTGTTGTCACCACCGCCACCACCACTGCCTCCATAGTCATCAATTTCACTCGCTGACCAAATTCAACAAGCTGTTAGCTGCGCTATTAGCGCAGCTATAGAACCATTTAATAATTGTTTGTCAGCTATAGAAGAAAAATTTCATAACTCTTTTTCATCGTCGTCGCCCTCCAATCCCTCGGATCATTAGGAGGATCTGTCATCGCCATGGATAGATATTACATTGTATTATTTTTAATGTTCATGGACGATGTGTTTGACTAATATTGTATGGATTTTTTGTATGGATTTAATATTATATGGACTTCTTGTATGGATTTAATATTGTGTATATCAGGTTTATATATTTATGCATGATTTATATTGTGTATATCAGGTTTATATATAAAATTTTGTAAAAATATTATTTATTTTTTTAATTAAATTTAAATTTGAGACGGATTTTGAGACGAAAAAAATCCGTCTCTAAATCCGTCTCTAATATAGATAGAAATCTATCTCTAATTCCGTCTCTAAAATGGTTAGAAATTCGTCTCAAATTCTGTCTCTAAATCCGTCTCAAAATAGACAGAAATTCATCTCAAATTCCGTCTTAGAATCGGTTTCAAATTCCGTCTCTAAATTCGTCCCTAAAATAGACAGAAATTCGTCTCAAATTCAGTTTCAAAATTCGTCTTAGATTCCGTCTCAAAATCCGTCTCAAATTCTGTCTCAGATTCAGTCTCAAAATTCGTCTCAAAATCCGTCTCTAATAGGGATATAAATCCGTCTCTAAATCCGTCTCTAATAGAGATATCAATCCGTCTCTACTTCCGTCTCAAATAGAGACGAAAATTTTCCGTCTCAAAATTCGTCTCTATAACGGTCTCTAAATCCGTCTCTATATCCGTCTCAAATAGAGACGGAAATTTTTCGTCTCAAAATCCGTCTCAAATCCGTCTGTAAATCCGTCTCAAATTTACCGACGGGAGTTTTCGCGACGGCCAAAATCCGTCTCAAACTGAAATTCCGTCTCTAAATCTGTCTCAAATTGACTGTTTTCTTGCAGTGAACGACGGATTTGGAGAAGGAGGCAGCAACGGTAGATCGAAGAAAAAGGAGGCGACAGGTGATGGCGCGACCCAAAACCGAAGGTGGCTTGAAGGTATTTTGATATTTTTCTTGGTCAACTTACCAGCGTTTTCTTACAAAGTTGGGAGGTACCAGCTTTTGCTAAATGCTGCTATAGCAGCTTTTCAGTGGATAGCGTATAAGCTAAAATGCTAGCCCAAACAATTTAACCACAAACGCAGCATAGCGGATTCGTTACATATATGGCTTATACGCGGTCAAACTGATAAACCAAACAGCCTCTTAGTCTCTCGACGTGGTAATTTAGATAGAGCTCTAAATTCTCAAACTCTACGTATATAGATACACTAAATATAGATATACTGCCAAATAAACAACATCCAGCAATGTGAGGTTGAAGAGGTTTTCGAGTAACTCGGAGGGGCAGGAGAGAGATTCTACCGCTCCTCGACAAATTGGAATCAGCAGCAGCATGCAGCATGCAGCAGCAACTTCCGACGCCGCAGCTGGTGCACTCGACAATGGAAACGAGGTATCAAGCTGAATCGGAGTACTACAGGATGGCGTCGCCCCAACCTTCTTTAAACCATTTTCCTCCGCCTCTGAGACCGCCGACGGTTGCAATCAACTTGGGTCGCTTGATGGAGGCTCTCACTCCACAAGTTCCAGTTTGTTAGTTATCAGTTATCACCTGCGGTATAAAAAATCTTAGGGCTTTCTTTCTAGTTGTAAGATAAGCCCTTGACCTCTACTTCGCTAATAGAAAAATGTAGGTAGAAAAAGAAAATTAAACTCTATATCGAGATATTTGAACCCAAGTTGGCTCATTTCACTTGGGTTTACGATAGCTAAACTGCAATGAACTTTAGTTGGAAGTTTATTTCTTTACTGGAATTTCTCAACATCAAAGCAACGAGTGAATCTAGATAGTCATTATTTGCCTTGTAATCCCTTAATAGAGCAGTATTTTACTGATAGCATTTTACAGTTGCAAGACACTGCAAGGGAACAAGGAACTCGATGGTTGATCTTTTACTGATAGCATTTTACACTTGTAATCCCTTAATAGGGCTTTCTTTTCCATTCTTGGACATCTTATATTGCTATCTTCTTTTGGTTGATCTTTTCATATTTCCTGTTATAATGCATGTATGTTGTTACACAACAAACTTTCTTTTCATTTTACAAAACCAAAGAGTTTGAAATTGATGAAATCATAAAAATATTTCAATAGCTTCTTATTAACTTTATCTTTCCAATTCAGCGGGAGGCCAAGCAAGGAGAGCAATGCTGAGTCTTCAAGGGATACTACAAGTATTGGAAGCAACAAATCATGGAGTCAACAAAACCTCATGCACACCACCACCGAGCAAATGAACAAAGTCTCACTAAACTTATCCAGTAATGAGGCAGAAATTTCCAATTCAGGTGAGATGCCCATATTTGAATATTTGGAACGAGACTTGCCATTTGTTCGCACACCTCTAATTGATAAGGCATGTTCGCTTCATTTAGGTTAATTTTTAATTTTTTTTGTTGGTCCAACATGGAATAAGTTCGGGTTCTTTCCCTTGTCATCCACTAGAAGAAAAAGGGTTATTGGCGACAAAGTTTTCCCGGCAGTTTTAATAATCGTCGGGAAAACACCACAATTACCGACAGTTTTTAGAACCGCCGGTGATGGGTAAAAATGACCGGCGGTTTTGAAACTGCCGGTAATGAAATACACATCTCCGGCGGTTTTTTTAAAACCGCCAGTGATTTTTGAAGCATAACCGATGATTTTATTAAACCGGTTGTGCTTACTCATCCTCGGCGGTTTTAGAACCGCCGGGGATAGGATTATATAAACCCCTGCGCGCACCCAGCCCCATTCTCCCCTGCGCGCACCCGCCCAATTCTTCCCCTCACCCCCTTCGATCTCTTCCAAAATCCCCCCTCTGCAAACCCTAACATTCTCTAGCTCGCGCCTCGCTGCCTCCCTCGATCACCCTCGCTCGCTCGCCTCACCTCGCCTCGCCTTCCCTCGCTCACTCTCAGTCGCTCTCGCCCTCGGCCTCGCCCTCCCTCGCTCACTGATCAGTCGCACATGCAACCAGAGAAGTGTTGATTGGAATTGGGAGATGAAGGAACGTCGTTGGAGTTCACTCCGACATGGATCGTCGCCGGCGTCTGTACCGTCATTGTCGGCATCTCACTTGTCGTTGAACGCCTTCTTCACTTCGTTGGCAAGGCAATGTCGTTTCTCTTCCTGTTTCTGTTTATTTCTCTTTCGGCGATCATGTCGATCGTTTCTGGTTGTTATCAGCTTGCTCCACGGTGTTAATTTCAATTCCGAAAGTTTAATTTGTGACTCGTGTGAATGAACGCAGTATTTGAAGAAGAACCGCAAGAAGCCCCTCTTCGAAGCCCTACAGAAAATCAAAGAAGGTAACAAAGCCGTGTCGTCCATCACTTGCATTAAAGGTTGTAACTATGTTATAATATGTTCATGGAGATGTAAAGCCAGAGAATTTTTTACTGGGGAACTTCGTTCTCTCCCTTGAACCAAGTTATTTTTTGGGAAAATAAGAGGTTACTTTGATGTTGATTATAGCCACAACCTCTAGATTTTGAATCTCTTTTTACGACTCATGCTATTGGTAAAGCATATAAATTTCATATTTGTACAGTCTCTTAGCTTATGCTTATTTGATTGGTTTTGGGGCTCTCTGAATGTGTTCATCTTTTTCTGGAGAATGTTCTTGTAGTCCAAGGAGAGCCTTTATTATTTTGGTAGCAAGTTGTACAATTAAAGGGAGTTTTCCTCCCATCCCTTTGTATGCAGAGATCATATAATGATGCCATTTAACTTTATACATGTTTGTAGATAGAATACTGGCATGTTTTCCTTGCATTCTGAGACTGACTAAGTATAAGATATTATGTGATATAATGCTTAATACAATTACATTAGATTGCTCAGCCATATATATAGCTTGGGGGATAGGATGGAATTTTTGGATTCAATTAATTGCCAAAGAAAAGTTAAGAGCATCTTTCCCAACTCCCTCTGTACAAGAAAATTGCTTAAAATTTTACCCCATATCTCCAGCCAAATTACTCAATTTATCGTATCCTATTTTTGAGGGAGGAAATATTGGAAGTTCTTGCTTGAGGAAAGAGTCAAAACACATTTTCTTCTTTCATGATCTCTCTCTCTCTCTCTCTCTCTATATATATATATGTGTGTGTATGTATATCTCTATGATATATATCTGATTGCTTCCTATTTTTCTAATTGATGGTTTTTTTTTTTTTTTTTTCATTTTGGGAAGACAAGAAAACTAAACTATTTATGATGAAATAAGCTAGCATTAAGTAGTGCTTCTATTCTAGTATTTTATATAAAACAGAGTTCAGAAAATCAAGATAATTAAAAATCTTAAGACAGAAATGTCATTATATCCATGTATCTCATTAATATCACTAGCCAGAGAAGCCATTTCTTGGAGCTTCAAGGGCTTACTAGAAATTCCTAGTTGACAGTATTTGGTAACTGCCTTGAATTTTATGGTATATTGTACTCGGCACGTTAAAGGTTCTCCTACATAGATCTTAATGCCCTTGTAAAGGGACCCAACCTGCCTGCCCAATCTTTTTGGTACTTGGTTTGGCCTACTCTGAAGCTCTACTTAAATAACATATCTGTATCTATGCTCTACTTAAATAACATATCTATGCCTACTTATGTAGATCACTTGCACTTACTTGGATGGGACTTCATTACAAAATTGATCCTTTTGTAACCATTCTTTCTTGCTCTGTCTCCCAACAACAACAACAACAACATATCCAGCCGTTATCCCACTATGTGGGGTTGGCTACATGAATTCTAAACTTCTATGTGGGTTACATCCCAACAGATAATTTGTCTAGAATTCATATTCGGATCTGACTAAGTTTTATGCTAGCTGTCGGCTACCTAACGCAACCCTCCTCCTTTATCCGGGCTTGGGACCGGCAGTGGATAATATCCCCTGGCAGAGTAATGATGAAATGAAGTTTGAACACCATCTTCACATGGAGAAATTTCATGAGATGGTGGTGAATGAAGATAATTGATATAGTTGTGTTCCATAACTTAGTTGACATGGTGAAACTAACAAGTACAATATGGAATTCTATGGGGAGAAAAATGCTTACTATATTTGTGCCTTATTCCCTCCTCCTCCCCCTTCTGGCATTCCCCCTATATTTTTTGTGGATTCAAATGCTTTACATTTATTTAGTAGAATATTTAGACTGAGATTCAGAAAGTAATGGCATCTTATTTGGGGTGAACACCATATTTTATGTTTTGCTTTTGTATGTGACAGTGATACTTGTCTGGTTATCACTATAAACTAGAATCCTTTATCTGGCCATAAAACTTTTCCAGACTGGTAATGTGTTCTCTTCTTATTGGTATTTATCAATTGTTCTTGATTTGTCATTGGTTGTTTTTTGGTCAATGAAATTTATGCACGCACATGAGAAGCTCTGTCGGGGGAAAATTGTTCCTTGTTTTCCCGGCCTACTAAGATTAAGGCTGTGAAGATGTAATTGTTTTTAAATATTGCATATTTCCGCAGAAAGTGCTTCCACATGCTTCTATTTGTCTTTAGGTTCTACATCCTAAACTGGATCAAATAGCCTACTTGAATATAACCCACTAACACGAACTTCATTTATTTTTATTGAAGCATGCATCTAAAGGATCTTTAAGAAGGCTAATTAAGGAGAGAAATTGTTGATGAAATTTTCATATGTGGGGAAGCCATCCCTTTATAATTGACCTCTGTTGATTTAGTATATATTCTTTAGAACTTAGAGAATTTGATGGTGTCCATCTAAAGAACTGTTATTGCGTTGACTGGATAAGGGGTTTGATGTGTCTCCACCCCCCCTCTCTAATGGTGCAATTTCCCAATGCTTGGGGCAGTTTATGTTGTTTATGCTGTTGAACTTGGTATAGCAAACTGATCAATTCACTGATGTTGCCATTACCTGAGATAATTTGTTGGGTTTGTTCTTATCTGGAAAGGATGCATCTTCTTGTAAAAGTAGATTGATTAGTTGTTGCCATTATAAATGCAGGTGGTTTCTAGGTTATACTTGTTGTGATGCTTGTGGAAGGTTGTTTGTGAAAGGAAACTACTGCCCTGTTTGTTTGAAGGTAGCATTTGGTTTTTTATGTTCTTCATACTTGCAAATTTGTGAATGAAAAGGACTGGATCCAAACAGATAAAAGATGCATTATTTTTATAATTTTGGATCTAAAACATCTTCCATTTAATCCAATGAAACTTTTCTCTCCTTCCGAATCTAGATACTGCAAACCCTGGATCCACTCTCTGCTACTGTCACTGAAACTTCCTGTATCCAATTGGTTTCAACAACAAATCATAGTTCTCCAGAGAGTAGTTTAGACAAGCTAAAAGGATGTAGTTTAGACAAGATGCTAGTGGTATAAGAGAATAATGTTTCTGATTATTCTAATTTTAAGCAATTTGACCACATTTCTGTTGCTGATTGTAGTCGCTTAAGACCAACACACACTCACACACTCACTGAAATCTAGCCCTCAAGATCTCACTGTCATGCCCTTTCGATTAGAACACTCGATCACCCGATAGAAAATATAGAAACTAGGAATAAAGAATAGCAATTAACACACCAAATTTATCCTGGTTCGGCCTCATATATGAGACCTACATCCAGACTGCCTTAGGCCTTGAAATCTTCACTATCTTGACAATCTTTACAGCTATTACATGAACTAGAAAAACCTTCTCTTCCTCCTTAGTCTAAAACCCTAGACTACCAAGAGAAGAACACCCCAAGAGAAATACAAACTCTCAGCCTAGCTCACCCGCACAGCCCTTACAAGATATCCCGAGATTTCACCGCCGCAAATACCGAGCTTCCCAACCTCTATTTATAAGGGATAGAGGCGGGCAGGGCAATTACAACCAACTGCCCTAACTGACCGAAAACTAACTAACTACAAGATATTTATAAACCAAAGAGGAAAACATTACAGCAAGAAGAAACAACTTATGCTAACAGATTCTATCAAAGAAATTAAACCTAAGTACATAAACTATTCTAATACAAATGTCTTCACAATTCTCCACCCATTTGAATTAGGTTTTCTGTACTTTGGCTTCCTGCATAGCTGCTCCATCTTCAGTCTGATCTGGAATAAGATCCAGCTGCTGTATATGTTGCTGAAGCTTTGAAACTGGAACAGCTTTGGTGAATATATCTGCAGCATTATTTTCTCCTGCAACTTTGATTAGATTCACATGTTTATTTTCAATGATATCCCTAATGAAATGGTATCTAATGTCTATGTGTTTTGTCCTCTCATGGTGAGCCTGATTCTTTGATAAATGTATAGCACTTTGGCCATCACACATCAAAGTGACTTTGACCTCTAAACCTAGAAGCTCTCCTACTAGACCCTTAAGCCATATAGCCTCTTTAATTGCATCAGCAACGGCTATGTATTCTGCCTCGGTAGTGGATAAGGCTACCACATGTTGGAGACTAGACTTCCAACTAATAGAGGAATTCCACAACTTAAAGATATAACCGGTTGTAGACCTTCGTTTATCAAGGTCTGCAGCGTAATCTGCATCTGAGAAGCCTAGAATACTAGGTTTTTCTCCTATTTTGGCTCCACCATAAGACAATACACTTTTGCTAGTGCCCCTTAGGTATCTAAGCATCCATTTTACAGCCATCCAATGGGATTTACCTGGGTTTGCCATGAAGCGGCTAACTACACTCATTGCATGAGCTAGGTCAGGCCGGGTGCAAACCATTCCATACATCAGGATGCCTACAGCATTTGAGTATGGGATCTTCTCCATTTCTCTTCTTTCCTCCTCATTTTTAGGGGACTGTTTTGAGGTTAATTTGAAATGAGGGGCAAATGGCACACTTACTGGTTTTGAAACAGCCATACCAAACCTAGATAACAACTTTTCTATATATGATTTTTGAGATAGAAATAATTTTCTATGCTGCCTATCCCTAGAGATTTCCATTCCTAGAATCTTCCTAGCCTCACCTAGCTCATTCATTTCAAATTCAGCCTTTAATTTCTGCTTTAGATGCTGAATTTCTTTATGGGATTGACTTGCAATAAGCATGTCATCCACATAGAGAAGTAAGTATATTGAAATGCTAGAAGATATGTGCTTTAGATACACACAACAATCATAGGAACATCTAGAAAATCCTTGGCTTATCATAACAGTATCAAATCGGCGATACCATTGTCTAGGAGATTGTTTGAGCCCATAGAGAGACTTTTTGAGCAAACAAACTTTCTCCACCTTATCCTTAACTTCAAAACCTCTAGGTTGGTTCATATATATCTTTTCTTCCAACTCTCCATGAAGGAAAGCTGTGGTAACATCCATCTGCTCCAATTTTAGGTCTAATTGAGCAGTGATGGCCAGCAAAACCCTAATTGAAGTATGCCTTACAACTGGGGAGAAAACTTCATTGTAATCAACCCCTTGGACTTGGGTAAATCCTCTAGCAACTAGCCTAGCTTTGAATCTAGGCTTAGAATTTACATCAGCTCCCTCTTTTATTTTATAAAGCCATTTGCAGCTTACAATCCTCTTTCCTTTTGGTTTTTCTACCAGTTCCCAGGTTTGATTTTTCATAAGGGAAGATATTTCTGATTTCATGGCTTCTACCCATTTTTTGGAATACTTAGAAGCTATAGCTTGGTCATAGGACTGGGGCTCTTCATCAGAAATTTTGGAGGCACTATATAATGCATAGGCTACTAAATCTGAGTAACCGAACCTGAGAGGTGGCCTGCAGACTCTTTGTTGCCTATCTCTAGCCACACTATACCTATTTGGGTTTGGCTGATCACCAATGCTGGAATCAGCATCACTGTCAGCTTCCTCTTCATCATATTGAGATGTTTCAGCATCCTGATCTTCCTCTTGGACCTGATCATCTAGGTTCAGAACTGGTTCAAGTTCTGTATCATTTATTTCAGACTCTATACCTTGAATATCTACCTTCAAGGAGTCGTTCTTCTCATCTAGGTGCTTCTGGGTTTCATTTTGGCTTAGACTAATGGCAGATGTCTCATCAAAAGTTACATCCCTAGAGATTATTGTCCTAGGTCCTTCTTGTTCAAGATTCCATAGTTTGTATCCCTTCACACCAGTTGGATAACCTATAAAGAGACATTTCCTAGTCCTAGGTTCAAGCTTGCCTTGCTTTACATGAGCATAGGCTAAACACCCAAACACCCTAAGGTAGGCAAGGTTTGGTTTATGGCCTGTCCATTTCTCATAAGGAGTTTGCAAGTCTATGGCTTTAGATGGGGTTCGGTTGAGTATATGGGCTGCAGTAGAGACTGCTTCCCCCCAGAAAGATTTTGGAAGGTGTGCATGGAATAACATGCATCTTACCCTTTCTAATATTGTCCGATTCATCCTCTCAGCCACCCCGTTTTGCTGGGGGTTTCCAGGGGCTGTTAAGTGCCTAATTATGCCATTTTCTTTGCACATTTCATTAAATTCCTTATTGCAAAATTCCAATCCATTATCTGTCCTAATGGTTTTAATTTTCTTGCCCATTTGAGTTTCTACCATTGTCTTCCAGTTTCTAAAGGTCCCATAAGTTTGATCTTTAGATTTTAGCACATAAACCCACAACATTCTAGAATAATCATCTATAATAGAAATGAAGTATCTAGATCCTCCATGGGTTGGGGTTTGGGCTGGTCCCCACAAATCCGAGTGTATGTACTCTAAGATAGACTTAGATGAGTGAATGGCAGTCTTATTAAACCTTAGTTTTGCTGCCTTTCCATAGATGCAAGACTCACATTTTGATAAAACTGAGACTTGATTATTTTCTAAGATCCCTTGTTTAGCTAACTCCTTGAGCCCTTGCTCACTTATATGTGACATCCTTAGATGCCACAATTTAGCCAAATCTTGGGATTTCCTACTTGCTGCTGCAGCCTCACCACTTAAGGTAGAGGCTTGCAGGATATAAATGCCATTTTGCAATCTTGCTTTCATGCAGATCAGTGACCCTTTGGCCACTATTATGGCTCCTGTCTCTCCTTTGAATTTTAGGCTATTCCTGTCTAACTCTCCAAGGGAAACCAAGTTCCTCTTGAGATCAGGCACATGCCTAACTGCTGAGAGAGTAAAAAACGAGCCATCATTCATCCTTAGCCTCACATCTCCTACTCCTATAACCCTGCACTCATGGTCATTTCCCAGCAGAACCTTACCCCCATTAATTTCTCTATAGTTTTGCAGCCAATGCCTCCTAGGGGTCATGTGAAATGAACAACCCGAATCCATTACCCAACTGTTACTTCCAGCCATTTCTGTGACAGTCAAGGCCTCTGAACTATCATATCCAAGGTCAGCTAAATTTGCTCCACCATCGGATGTTTTCTTTTCAGCCATGTCTTTCTTTCTTTTAGGGCAGAATCTCTTGATATGCCCTTCCTCCTGACAATAGTAACACTTAATAGAACCCTTTCCATTTCTAGATTTTGATCTAGATTTTCCCCTTTTTCCTTTTGAGTCCTTTTTGGTACTCCTAGACCTAACGGTTAGGGCATCGCTGGGGGTGGTTTTTACTTCCATTTTTATTCTCAATTCCTTTGAGTTTAGGGATCCTATTACATCTTCTAATGATAGTTTGTCCCTACCGTGTTGCAGGATGTCCACAAAGTTTTCATAAGACTTAGGCAGCGAATAAAGAAGAACTAGGGCTCTATCTTCGTCCTCATAGTTTACTCCTATATTCTCTAAGTCAAGACATAGCTTATTGAATTCATCTAGATGCTCTTGAAGTTTCTGATTTTCTTGCATCTTATATGTGAAGAATTTGGCCTTTAAATACAGCCTACTGGATAAAGTCTTCTTTAAATAAAGAGACTCCAATTTCTTCCAGATTTTAGTGGCTGTTTTTAGTTTTGAAACTTCTCGGAGAACCTTGTCTCCAAGACTCAAGATAAGCATGCTGTATGCTTTCTTGTTTATTTCCTTATCCTCTAAAGATATGGTTTTAGGATCCTTACCTTCAGAGCTTCCCTCGGTAGTTACCTCTTGTTCGATTGCTTTTTCCAACCCTAGACTGCACAGCAGGGCTTCCATTTTGATCCTCCAAAGGCCAAAATCGTTGCTGCCGTCAAACTTTTCCACATCATATCGAGTAGCCGATGAGGGTGCCATGATCGCCTACCAGAGCTGATTCTGGTTTCTTGAGAATCTTGAAAATCTTGATAGATTTGCTGGAGATTATCCCTGGAGCTCTGATACCAGATTGTAGTCGCTTAAGACCAACACACACTCACACACTCATTGAAATCTAGCCCTCAAGATCTCACTGTCATGCCCTTTCGATTAGAACACTCGATCACCCGATAGAAAATATAGAAACTAGGAATAAAGAATAGCAATTAACACACCAAATTTATCCTGGTTCGGCCTCATATATGAGACCTACATCCAGATTGCCTTAGGCCTTGAAATCTTCACTATCTTGACAATCTTTACAGCTATTACATGAACTAGAAAAACCTTCTCTTCCTCCTTAGTCTAAAACCCTAGACTATCAAGAGAAGAACACCCCAAGAGAAATACAAACTCTCAGCCTAGCTCACCCGCACACCCCTTACAAGATATCCCGAGATTTCACCGCCGCAAATACCGAGCTTCCCAACCTCTATTTATAAGGGATAGAGGCGGGCAGGGCAGTTACAACCAACTGCCCTAACTGATCGAAAACTAACTAACTACAAGATATTTATAAACCAAAGAGGAAAACATTACAGCAAGAAGAAACAACTTATGCTAACAGATTCTATCAAAGAAATTAAACCTAAGTACATAAACTATTCTAATACAAATGTCTTCACACTGATTATATGTTGATAAGCTGAAGAATATTACCAGGAAAGGCACACCTGTGGCATGCTTGGGCATGGGCTGTGATCTTAAAGTCGGCGGTTTTAAACCGCCGACAAAATTATTCCTTTGCCGGCGGTTTCAAAACCGCCGGTAAAAATATTTACCGGCGGTTTTAAAACTGCCGGCAAAATTATACCTTTGCCGGCGGTTTTAAAACCGCCGGTAAAATAAATCTCACTTTACCGGCGATTTTAAAACCGCCGGCAAAGGTATGGAATTGTCGGGAATGATTATTTTTACCGGCGGTTTATCAAAACCGCCGGTAATTAATTTTTTCCGGCGGTTTTCAACCGCTGAGAATCTTTTTCGACGGCGGTATTTCAGGCGGTTACAATTACCGCCGGTAAAACTTTTACCGGCGGTTTTTCAATTTTTTCCGACGATTTTTTCACCACCAAAAAAAGTTAAAACTCTTGTAGTGATCCCAATAGATTTTCACTCTGGCGACTCAATTTCCAAAGCTTGCGACGTTTAACAGTTGTGATTTACGCTGTCTACTAGTTGGATTTGTGTGGCTTGGTATGTCATACCTTCATTGCACTCTAGAATTTGATTCTATTGGACATTTTTTTGAGGTAATAAATCTTGGATGTAGATATCCAATATATAGAAGATCTACTGGCCCAACATTGTGTGATATGGATGCAGCTTTTTTGACCTTCCATCAGTTGTCAACGCAGTCTAGAGGTCTCTCTCACTCTCTCTCCGAACCCCCCTCCCCCCAATGTCCCATCAAGTTGCTTTCCTATTATATGTCAAAAAAATTATTTCTTTGGTTTTGTTTACTTTTATTCTTATAGGCAACGGTCAAACATGGGCTCATGGTCCAAGTAATAGAAACATAATTGTTGATTATGCGAGATTTCTCTACCTGTCTTTTTGTCCCGCTTCTTACAAGTTGTGGGGTCCAATTCTAACTCCAATTGAACCGCCAGCAAGCAAGCCTTCTATGGCAAGTTGCGGCTGAATGGCCCTAGTATCTATTAGTCAATCTTACTAAATATAATTTCTTCTCTAAGGCAAAGGCATAGATGACATTACCCTAGTTTATTTTTATTCAGTGAAATACTATGTTGGCATTAGATATTATTTGATATGATACATTTATTATTGTCATCAAGCTCGCATCTCTTGATCTCTTATATGAGGAGATGAGTTCTGCTTTATCCTATGTATCTAACTGAGAGATGAAGGTATGATAGATGAGGCGTTTTAAGACTTTTCTCAAGTTTTCTTAGAGGATAGAGAAGAAAAGGATGATAATTGAAGTCTTTCAATAATTTTTTGAGTCCACCTAATTGGATAGTGAAAAAAAAAAGAATAATACTTCAAGTCTTTATACTTGGACTTATTAGCACATGGACTTATTATACTATATACGCACCTTTTAAACTTAATTTTACTATAATATATATGGTTTACTCTAAATAAGTTTTAATTTATTTGGAAATATTTAGTATGAGGTGGATAATTTTGGAGTTGGTTGGCAAGTGGAGCTTTTGTGAATGAGTTGAGTATGGCTAACTCATTTGCTTAGAGGCTGTTTGGCTTAGCGGTTTGACAACGTATAAGCCATTTGTGCAGCTGATTCGCTATTGCTCGTTCGATGATTAATTGTTTGGCTTAGCGTTTCAACTTATACGCCATCTCCTGAAAAGCTGCTAGAGCAGCGTTTAGCAAAAGCTGTGTAATACCCGGAATTAAATAATAAGAGAATTTTTGAAGATATGGGTCAAAATGATGTTTAGAAAAGTTTTGGGCCTAAGTGCAATATTCAAAACTCAAACGAAAGGCGAATGACTAGGGTAAGATGAGCCAATTGAGGAGAAATGGTACAATTGGGCGATATTTAATAAAAATCAAGAGATCTCGAAGGGTTGAAGTCAAAAGCACGTAATTAGGAGAGTCCGGGCAAAAGTGCAGTTTTTGCAAAATGTTAGTAGGAGGTCGAATCGACGAATTTTTTGAAAATTCCAAAAGGAAATGGAAAATATGGAACTAGAGGGTCATCATGAAAGTGTTGGATAGTTCAAGGGTGTTTAGGGTTAGGAGAAAATGCAATTAAAATCGATCAGGGGCTAAACTGCAAATTTTTGAAACTTCCATGGTGTGAACGTTACCGCCGGCAGCTGCCTCTGGAGGCGTCGGGAAGCTTGCCTAAGGGTGCTAGGTTGATCTCCAGGTGATGATGAAGCTCCAGGGGGTGGCCATTGGCCGAGCACAGTGGCGAAGTGACCAGAAAAGATGGCCAAAAATATTTTCGATTTGGCCGAATCTTTCGAGGGATCTAGCGCTTGATTTGTTGTTTTTTGATTGGTTTAGAGGCTAGATTTGGGCTTAAGGGATAAGGACGAGCAAGATAGGGTGAGGAATCGGATGAAAATCAACTATAAAAGGAAGTTTTCGGCCGAGGGTTCAAAAACGAAATTGCTCAAAAATTCTTGTGTTTTTGCTTGAATCAAGCTTGGAGGATAAGGGGCTTTTGTTCTTAGTGTTCTAAGGATCATTTCTGGAGCATTTGAGATCATTTGGTGTAGAAATTGAGAGGTTTTGAAGCTTGGCCGGAAAATCGAAACTGCCACCGCCGCGACCTGCAACTCGATCTTAAACCTACCTCCGGCCACTTTTTTCGACGAACAAGGGCACCATTGAGGTCGCCTTGAAGAGCTCTACAAGCCCCCATAAGAATTTGGGGCATTGGACATCGCCGGAATTGGGGAAGACGACCGGAGAAGAAGGCTGAGTGGCGGCGCGTGGCAGCCACTCACAGGACCTCTGGGTGGCGCGTGAAGGCGTGTGGGGTATGTTTTGTCTTCGTTTTTAATTTCAGTATTTAGATAAAATAATTCTAGGAATTATCATGGAAAAATATTTTGTGAAAATTGACGTTAGGTATTTTTAATAAATTTCCGAAGGTAGAAATGTTTGAAAATTAAATAAAAATAGAGAAAATTGTAGAAAAATAGAAATATTGATTTCAAAGGTCTTAAATGGTGAAATAGGAGTCAATTGGGTCATTGGAAAAAGAATTACACAAATTTCGAGGTGTGGCACGTTTTTCGAGGCGAAATTCGAATTTTTCTGAATTGAGGTGAGTTGTTTGATTCTAGTCTTACCTTGTCTTGAAAGTGTTTTTAAGTGCATTTGGTGAGTTCTAGTGAGCAATTATACCCTCTTAGACTTAGCTTATTTTACAAGGTCTTTACTTATGGTCATTGCATCGACATTCGCTGCATTGCATTAACTGATTTATTTTAAAATGTTAGTGTAATATCCCTAATTAATTAAATTAAATTAAATTAATTAAATTAGTTAATTAATTAATATGATATCACTTTTGTGTGGTTGTGTGCATGTGCGTGGACGTTTTGGAATGGCCAGTGGCCACTTTCTGTCAAATAGAAAGCAGAGAAGAACAGAGGAGAGAGGGGGAGCAGAGAGTGAGCAGAGAGCGAGGGAGATGGAGAGTGAGTAGAGAGTGAGGGAGATGGAGAGATCGGCCAAGAGAGAGATCGCGAAGGAGAGAGCGAGCTTGCGGGAAAGAGAGAATGAGAGATCGAGCGAGGGAGAGAGGAAGGTGGCGGCCATGGAAGCTCCAAGTGAAGCTCGGCCATGGCAGCCGAGCGATGCAACGATGATGGCGACGCTGGAAGAAGCAGCTGCGGCTGCTGGTGCTCGCGACGGAAGGAAGAAGCGGCTGTGGCGGTAGCCGGGGGAGGGGGCTGTGGCCGCGGCTGAGGCAACCATCGGCCATGGCTGCAACGCGCGCAAGTGCAGGGGAGGCAGCGCGGAAGAAGAAGAAAGGCAGCGACCGCTGGAAGAAAAGAAGGAAGGAAGAAGAAAAGGAAGAAGAGGAAAAGAAAGAAGGAAAGGAAAGGAGAAGAAGAAATGGAGTTGCAGGCGCAGGAGGGGGCTGCTGGTGCACCAAGGAAGAAGGAAGAAGAAGAACAGGGGCGCGCAGGAGAAAGAGAATAAAGAGGAAAGAAAAAGAAAAATAGAAAAGAAAAGAAATTATGGAGAATACGGAAAAATAAAGGGTTTTTGGGATTTTTCGGCATGGGAAGTGATAAGGTACGTGGGTAAAAATTAGTAGGAGCTTGATACATTTAAATTATAAATTTTACACAATTAATTTGAGTCCCGGTTGTGCTATTTGCCAGGAAATGATTTAATTTGCATCGGGAGCTCGAGAGAGGTCGGAATCAGCTGGTTTCAGGCAAGTTCCAATTCTTTTCCTCGTATTCCTTAATTCCCGTGAGAAATCCTGTGATTTCTCGTATTTTATACCCTCCCTTCATCTGTTTCGGCCCGTTTATTAATTATAGAATTTTAAGTCGTTTGATTTAAATTTAAATTATTAAGATGGCTTCGAGGATTTTATTAGCGTGATTTAATTTAAAATAAATGAGACTCATTGAGATTTTACTGTAGTGCGCTTACGAGGGATTTTAGGCAGTTAAATTATTTAAATTACACGGTAGATTTATTTAATTAAAGTTGCGATTTTATTTATTGCCAGCGAACGTTATACTTCGCAGCGGGAGTGCAAGAAAAGCAAGAAACGACCGTGTAAAGGCAAGTTCCCAACCCTCTCTTCTTGATCTTTAATTCCCGTGAAAGACCCCGTGAATTCTTGTATTTTATCACATCCCTTACTTTAATTCGGCACCTACCCTTGCTTGTTGAATTATTATTCCTTTGTTTTAAATCATACCCGAGACTTCTATAATTTTATTTATTGAGTGCCTACGGGGGTTTGTACCGCCCCCATTCCTTTCGGAATGATGCCGAACCCAGTTTGGGGAACTAGGTTCCTAGTCGTGCGGGTTTTATTTATGGTTTTT
Source organism: Diospyros kaki (assembly GCA_036245055.1). Classification (NCBI taxonomy): domain Eukaryota; kingdom Viridiplantae; phylum Streptophyta; class Magnoliopsida; order Ericales; family Ebenaceae; genus Diospyros; species Diospyros kaki. The sequence goes on along the minus strand of BSEG01000002.1, from coordinate 1,153,037 downwards.
CTCGGATTTACTTATGATTTGGTTAGAGCTATTGAGTAGTGGGGCAGGGGTCGACTGTTTGGTGACGTTGGGGTAGCCTATTGTACGGCCCTGAAGTGGACCGTCAGGCAGGCACTCCTAGTCACTGACCGTTGACCGGTGCTGGGCACTGCTGACTAGCTCTACCGGTATCTGATTTACCACATGATTAGATGCATTGTATCACTGTTCATGATTTGATATGCACATGGGTACGGGATGCATGTTGGGATATCCATTTATTGAGTGTGCTTGGACACGGACATTCTAGTCTGGTTAGGTTGCATCCAGCGCGAGCATATGCATGGCGTGTGGTTTACTATGTGGGCGGAGCATGGCCTGATGCCTGGATGTATGGGCGCCTTGTATCACGTTGATGCTCACTACGCCATTGCATTTTTATGTGCATTGCATGGCTACTGATAGTTATTAGTTCTCGGACGGGAGTACCGTTCCGAGGGAGCTTATGGCTCGGTTGTCGGGAGTACCGACGGGGACGGGCGACGGGAGTACCGGCCCGGGATCGCGCGCGCAGGTTTGTGGACATATTTGTTGCCTTTCAGGGCAGCGACAGGTTGGTATGGGACTTGGGTGCCGTGTGTCTTGTGTGGGCCCCAAGGACCGGTATGTGTTTTATTATGCTATTCTGCTGTGTTGTAGCGTCTCATGGCTTGTGTGTACCTGGGGGTTTATTTTGGGGAAAGTTTTTCTGGTTATGCTCAGCCTTCGGCCTTTCTTTTCTTCATGCTTGCTGAGTCTCTCGACTCACTTTGCTTTCCATCATTCCAGGTAGTACCAGCGTGGGTCCGAGCAAGGGAGTCAACGTTTAACAGCAAGGTCGGTATGGTGTACAGGCAGTCTCATTAATCCCTATCAACTCTGATGGTAGAGTATGATTTACTCTATTATTTTTACTGTGCCAGGTCATTCCTCGAGTCTTTTGTCTGTCGGCACAGGAGTTTGTATTCTTTTATTTATCTTGTGACCGCTGTGCTAGCGGGGTACCCGTAGTGCATGCATGTGTTTAGCTTCGCTTCCGTTGTTCTTATTTTTGTGTATGCATGCCGGGGTGGTCTTTGTCTCGTTTCTCATTCTTTTTCCCTTCCGTAAGTGCTCCCGTTCGGATAGACCGGGTGGTTGGGATATCCGGGCGGGGGTGCTTACAACGTTGGTATCAGAGCGTAGTTTGAGTCAATTTTGAGGACAAGTTCCTGTACACCAAGATTGTCGGGTAGAATTGGGGAGGTCTAGGTGAATCGAATAGGGTCAGGCTGCATCAATTTGAGTTTTGCTGATTCGTGCGAGAGGCGGTGTCCCAAATTTATATTCGTGCAAGGGTGAGAAATGCACGTTAGGATGGGATCGAGAGGTGGTATGAATAGGATTTATTTAGGACTTACGCTTGCCTAGGTGTTTGGGTAAGAGGTTAGTTTAGCCGTAATTTATTTGTCTGATATATGGTGTCATATGCCGATTTTGAGTATTCCCGATGGGACTCGATGGCCTAGACCCCGGTGTACCCCTTCCTAATCCGGATAACCTTCCAGTATTGGATTGTTTATGATGTCAGTGGGAACAGGAGTTTGCTTTTGGATGGGGAGGCGGGCAAGACGAAGAGGAATACCTAGTGAGTTATATGTATCGTCTTGACGAGTTATTTCAAGAGTCGATCCACAAGATCTTTTGATGATCGCCAGAGAGACAAGTTCTATTCACCCTTGAGCACATGAATGACGTGTGGAGGTGACTGACTGAAGCAATGATGAATGATGTGAGCTTTCGTTCCTATTATGATGTTTTTGCTAGGGTTGTGAGGTAACAAGCTGCCATTTAGGAGCCCCTGGTAGGACCAGGACAGGACGTGCCCAAGGTTGGAGCACTACCTAACACCTAGTTAGTTCAAGCCATTGTGAGTAGATCGTCAGTCCCACTAGATGGACTTGTTGGGCCCAACCCTAGCGTAGCTAGCAATGAGGACTTAGCCTACTTGGTAGATGAAGCTACCTCGGTTGCCAGGGGTGATGAGGGGAGTTCTAAATAGTGGGATTATTAGGGGGCTGTAAAGTAAATGTATGGTCGTAAATTATGAGTTTTGTAAGGATGAGAATTGTGTGAGATACATCATGTATCATGTTTGAAGGTATTAGGTGATGAGGTGTATTTAGTAAACTTTTGAGTCTTGGGATCCTTAGGTTTGACCCGCGATGGATATTTGGTTATAGATCGTCTTAGCTAAGACGGTGTGGATCGGACACCTAATTTGCGATGAATTTGTTGGGTCCCTAACTATTATCTATTGGTAATGTAGATTAGGGATAGCACATACCTCACTTAAGGGAGTGATTAAGGAAATTTTTAAGGCTTCAATTAAGGCATGCGTTGTTTATGATGAGGGTGTGTATAGTTGGATTTTTCCCCGGTTCTGAATGAGCGAGGGATACTCTTGGCTTTCTTGAGGATTTACCAGGGAGGTTGCCTTAGTAAAGGATTGACCCTGTAATTGAGCCGGTTAGCCTTGAGGCATAAATGTTTCTTTCTCCCGAGCAGGTGGTTTGTCGGGCTAACTTTAAGGTGTTTTCTAACGATTGCTTGTTGTACTTGTACGACTGCTATGAGTTCGTGGCCATGCCATTTGGGCTGACCGTCGCCTTCGCAGTATTTATAGACTGGTCGGGACCAGCGATAGAGATAGAGGTCTGGAGTTTCTTGGGTCTTGTCAGGCGTTGTCGACGTCCTATTAAGGCTTGCATCAATCTCATGAGAAATGAGGTCGTGGTTGCATGCGAGCTGGAGGTCTATGATTGGATTTTGCCAAGAGTGATACGGAAAGGTCCCACATGGTAGAAATGGGCTATAGGAGTCCGATGGTTAACGGTAGATCCATAGGTACCGAGATGTGTGCCTGGTGTAGATGTATTCATGATGAGTTTGGGGTTAGTTTGGGGTCAAGCTTATTCCAAGAGAGATCTGTGATGGGAAACTAATTGAAGGACTATTATGGAATTGTGGACTTGGAGTCTACAGCGGTTATGCTACTTGGAGATTTGACCTTACTACCTGGCTAGGGTATAGATGTTTAGTTCTCACAAGTGGAGCGGAGTTCAGGTGACGCCGTGATTGGCGTGTCGAAAGACTAAGGCTGTGAGATTCGATAATAAATAAGATAATAGCAGACGTTTTGATCGTCGTAGAGCATCCGTGATAAAGTGAATTAGAAATAAGGAAACCCCTCTAAGATTATTGTTGTGGGAGTTACTCGGGTGTATGGCCAGGACTGAAGTTGGTTGTATGTTTAAGTAACTGTTGGGTTTTGGCTGTGAGGATAGTGGTTGCTATGAGTACGCACGGTACTAATCAAGGACCACATGCCCTAGGGTTGATTATTGACTGGTTGAGGAGATGAGATTCCCCTGGGTGCTGGTCAAGTGGTACATCGGCAGAAACATGAGATGGCTTGTTATGCCAGCCAGAAGAATGCTTAACCCACGTCTTTGAGTTACTATTCGCTTTTGAGGAGACCTATGAGATGCCTTGGGGATTTAAATAGTTGCGGATATGGTGAGGTGCTTTCAGTCGGGTAGGCTGTAGAGCGGATAACACCGGTTCTAAAGATCGTGTTCTAGCTAAATTATGGAGTCTTTGAAGAGGTTAGCGTTAGCATTTAACGATCAAGATTGGGTACTACCCAATTAGCTATTTGGAGTTAAGATTGGAGGCAGGATAAGATTGAGGTTTGGTGGTCGCCGAATAAGTCACAATTGGATGTGTTGATTCCTTTAAGGAGGGGAGATCTGGCGACATTTAAGATCTCGAGGTGTATTGAGTGGAGAACGTTTATTTCTTGATAGTCCCGATTAAACGATTACTCGTATTTATTGACAGGACCTCGAGCATAAGCGGCAAATTATGGGGAAAAGTACTGCCGAGGAAATGTTATGTACCTAGTTAAGAATCAGTGGAAAAAGTCAGACTAAAGGATATTGCTGTTGAAATCTTGATTGAGCATGTCGTATCGTTCCCATGTTCCTATGGATCGTGAGTACGTGGCAGGTTCCAGTCACATTACCGAGTATTAGCCTCTCGTCATGTAAGAGGGTGGCCCTACTCTTGTCGTTACCGATAGCATTTGAGATTAGTTACATTTGAGCTTTGTGCTATGAATCGGTTTATTATTGAGGTTGATATGTGGTCGAGATAGTATTAAACGGAAGTGCGATGGAAATACAAGATAGCTTTGAGGAACAATTGGATTACGATATCGTAATAGGCGAACCATGTTGAGTTATGATTGACGACGTTCCTTACGTCGGATGAGGTATCAGTGGCCATAACATGATCCAATAGAGGTGATAGACTTAGACTTGTGGGAATTGGAAAATAATGATATGAAATATTCCCGAGGTGTTGTTGAATGATATCATGAGCATTGCGAGCGTATCTTGAGGAGATAGATTGAACAAGAATTTCGAGGACGAAATTCTAATAAGGAGGGGAGAATTGTAATATCCCTAATTAATTAAATTAAATTAAATTAATTAAATTAGTTAATTAATTAATATGATATCACTTTTGTGTGGTTGTGTGCATGTGCGTGGACGTTTTGGAATGGCCAGTGGCCACTTTCTGTCAAATAGAAAGCAGAGAAGAACAGAGGAGAGAGGGGGAGCAGAGAGTGAGCAGAGAGCGAGGGAGATGGAGAGTGAGTAGAGAGTGAGGGAGATGGAGAGATCGGCCAAGAGAGAGATCGCGAAGGAGAGAGCGAGCTTGCGGGAAAGAGAGAATGAGAGATCGAGCGAGGGAGAGAGGAAGGTGGCGGCCATGGAAGCTCCAAGTGAAGCTCGGCCATGGCAGCCGAGCGATGCAACGATGATGGCGACGCTGGAAGAAGCAGCTGCGGCTGCTGGTGCTCGCGACGGAAGGAAGAAGCGGCTGTGGCGGTAGCCGGGGGAGGGGGCTGTGGCCGCAGCTGAGGCAACCATCGGCCATGGCTGCAACGCGCGCAAGTGCAGGGGAGGCAGCGCGGAAGAAGAAGAAAGGCAGCGACCGCTGGAAGAAAAGAAGGAAGGAAGAAGAAAAGGAAGAAGAGGAAAAGAAAGAAGGAAAGGAAAGGAGAAGAAGAAATGGAGTTGCAGGCGCAGGAGGGGGCTGCTGGTGCACCAAGGAAGAAGGAAGAAGAAGAACAGGGGCGCGCAGGAGAAAGAGAATAAAGAGGAAAGAAAAAGAAAAATAGAAAAGAAAAGAAATTATGGAGAATACGGAAAAATAAAGGGTTTTTGGGATTTTTCGGCATGGGAAGTGATAAGGTACGTGGGTAAAAATTAGTAGGAGCTTGATACATTTAAATTATAAATTTTACACAATTAATTTGAGTCCCGGTTGTGCTATTTGCCAGGAAATGATTTAATTTGCATCGGGAGCTCGAGAGAGGTCGGAATCAGCTGGTTTCAGGCAAGTTCCAATTCTTTTCCTCGTATTCCTTAATTCCCGTGAGAAATCCTGTGATTTCTCGTATTTTATACCCTCCCTTCATCTGTTTCGGCCCGTTTATTAATTATAGAATTTTAAGTCGTTTGATTTAAATTTAAATTATTAAGATGGCTTCGAGGATTTTATTAGCGTGATTTAATTTAAAATAAATGAGACTCATTGAGATTTTACTGTAGTGCGCTTACGAGGGATTTTAGGCAGTTAAATTATTTAAATTACACGGTAGATTTATTTAATTAAAGTTGCGATTTTATTTATTGCCAGCGAACGTTATACTTCGCAGCGGGAGTGCAAGAAAAGCAAGAAACGACCGTGTAAAGGCAAGTTCCCAACCCTCTCTTCTTGATCTTTAATTCCCGTGAAAGACCCCGTGAATTCTTGTATTTTATCACATCCCTTACTTTAATTCGGCACCTACCCTTGCTTGTTGAATTATTATTCCTTTGTTTTAAATCATACCCGAGACTTCTATAATTTTATTTATTGAGTGCCTACGGGGGTTTGTACCGCCCCCATTCCTTTCGGAATGATGCCGAACCCAGTTTGGGGAACTAGGTTCCTAGTCGTGCGGGTTTTATTTATGGTTTTTCTCGGATTTACTTATGATTTGGTTAGAGCTATTGAGTAGTGGGGCAGGGGTCGACTGTTTGGTGACGTTGGGGTAGCCTATTGTACGGCCCTGAAGTGGACCGTCAGGCAGGCACTCCTAGTCACTGACCGTTGACCGGTGCTGGGCACTGCTGACTAGCTCTACCGGTATCTGATTTACCACATGATTAGATGCATTGTATCACTGTTCATGATTTGATATGCACATGGGTACGGGATGCATGTTGGGATATCCATTTATTGAGTGTGCTTGGACACGGACATTCTAGTCTGGTTAGGTTGCATCCAGCGCGAGCATATGCATGGCGTGTGGTTTACTATGTGGGCGGAGCATGGCCTGATGCCTGGATGTATGGGCGCCTTGTATCACGTTGATGCTCACTACGCCATTGCATTTTTATGTGCATTGCATGGCTACTGATAGTTATTAGTTCTCGGACGGGAGTACCGTTCCGAGGGAGCTTATGGCTCGGTTGTCGGGAGTACCGACGGGGACGGGCGACGGGAGTACCGGCCCGGGATCGCGCGCGCAGGTTTGTGGACATATTTGTTGCCTTTCAGGGCAGCGACAGGTTGGTATGGGACTTGGGTGCCGTGTGTCTTGTGTGGGCCCCAAGGACCGGTATGTGTTTTATTATGCTATTCTGCTGTGTTGTAGCGTCTCATGGCTTGTGTGTACCTGGGGGTTTATTTTGGGGAAAGTTTTTCTGGTTATGCTCAGCCTTCGGCCTTTCTTTTCTTCATGCTTGCTGAGTCTCTCGACTCACTTTGCTTTCCATCATTCCAGGTAGTACCAGCGTGGGTCCGAGCAAGGGAGTCAACGTTTAACAGCAAGGTCGGTATGGTGTACAGGCAGTCTCATTAATCCCTATCAACTCTGATGGTAGAGTATGATTTACTCTATTATTTTTACTGTGCCAGGTCATTCCTCGAGTCTTTTGTCTGTCGGCACAGGAGTTTGTATTCTTTTATTTATCTTGTGACCGCTGTGCTAGCGGGGTACCCGTAGTGCATGCATGTGTTTAGCTTCGCTTCCGTTGTTCTTATTTTTGTGTATGCATGCCGGGGTGGTCTTTGTCTCGTTTCTCATTCTTTTTCCCTTCCGTAAGTGCTCCCGTTCGGATAGACCGGGTGGTTGGGATATCCGGGCGGGGGTGCTTACAGTTAGTGCATGGCGCGTGAATTTTCATAACATTTGGGGTCTAGTTCCATTACATCGTTGGGTTCATATGGGGCGGGACGGGGTCTTCTTGAGAATGAGACACGGTTAGTCTTGGCAATCGGGTGACACGGTAGGGCATCCGGGGCCGGTACTGGTGATCGGGTGACACGGTAGGGCATCCGGGACTAGTAACCGAGTGACACGGTAGGGCACCCGGGGACTAAGTTTGTCAGGGAGATTCTCAAGTTTGACGTGTCGTACATGTTGTCATTTAGTATGCCATGCTCATGTATCATTCATGCATCACATAAACTGTTTCATGCCTTCACTTAGATGTTTATCATCTAACTTGGGTTATGCTCCTGGAACATTCAACGTTCCAATTAGGGACAGCTGCGAGGTCAAGGACGAGGTCGGAGAGCCAATGGTCTTTATGTGATAGACTTTGTATCATTTGGTAGCATAGTAACCTATTTTGCTATATGTATGAACATACGTACGTCGGTGTTGTAAACTTTTAGTAATGATGTTATATGTATGTTGGTAAACATTTTGTGTAACACGTGGTAGGCCACGTTATTTTGGTGGTTAAGTATTCCGCTGTATTTATAATGTCTTGTTCAGTTGTAATTATGTTATTGACTAAACGAGTAAGACTGGAACTTTCGGGGTATATATGTGCATGTGGAGATTGTTCTTAAGATCACCGCGAGTGCCGACTGTAGTTTTGTGATGAGTGTTTCATCTGCATGTGAAGATTGTGCTCACAGGCGCCGCGGGTAACAGACAAAAAAAAAAAAGAAACCCCGAGAATTTCCTTATAGTGACACGCCTGTATAAGGCAGGGTGTTACAAGCTGGTATCCCCCAGCTTTGCCCGAAAACACTGCATCGTTGACCAACAAAAATACCAAAATATCCTTCATTACATCATCTTCTTCTTCTCCCGTGAAGCTGTGCTCTGCCATTATTGTCGCTGCTGCCGTCGCCCCTCCTCCATACCGCCATCGCCATTGCCGTCGTGCAGCTGGGCCTCAGCTGGTGGGTCGCGCCATCGTTGTCGTGCAGCTGTGCTCTGGTTCCAGCCATCGCCTCAGCTGGTGGGTCGCGCCATCGCCGTTGTGCAGCTGTGCTCTGGTTCCAGCCATCGCCTCAGCTGGTGGGTCGCGCCATCGCCTCATCAGGCGCCGCCCAAGTAGAGAGCAGCTTTCTGAACCAGGTTGAAGTGGAGAGCAACTTTCTGAACCAGCGAGTCTTTCCTCCATCGTTGGTGCGTCCCCAACCTGTAAGTGTATATATTGTATATCTATATATATATTAATGGTTATATTGATATATTTTTTAATAAGTATGTATAATTTATCTAATATTTAAAAATTAATTTATAATTTTTTTTATTAAAAATGACATTTTTATAAATTTTATTTGTATTATTTAGTATCATATCTATTTTAGTCTTTTTGTCAAGTTTTGACAACTTATCAGTTTTTACAAACCAAACACATAATTATTAACTGACAGCTTAAAAGTATATTTATCCAAACACACTATCAACTTAAACACTACATAACTTTTATACTAACCACTTACTAACTTAAAAGTTCCAATTAAAAACGGTAAGCTAAACAATCTCTTAATAATTGCTTCTTTCACAAGTTGTAGGGTTCAATTCTAGCTCCAACTCAAACCTATTACAAGCTCTAGAAAGCAAGCCTTCTATGAAAAGTCGTGGCTAAATATATAGCTCTACAAGTCATTCCTCCTTATTACCAGTTTCTTCTCTTCTCCTGTCAGATGATGAGATACAAGTGCTTACTCTCGCCCTCCTCCCCTCCCCTTCCCCCCGCGGGGCAACCAAAAAAAAAGAAAAAAGAAAAAAAAAGGCATGGTAGAAGAAGTGTTTTAAAACTTTTCTCAAGTTCTCCTAGAGAATAGGGAACAAAAGGATGATAATTGCAGTCTTTCATTTTAATTTTTTGAGTCCACCTAATGGAATGCAAAAGACAAAGAAAAAAGGGATAATAATTCAAGTCTTTCAATAATTTTTTGATGAACTTTGTAACTAGTTATATATTTGCAGTAGTACGTAATAGAAAAACTATAATTCTAAGCTAGTAAATATAATTAGCATGTGAACTTATTATACTGTATAAGTACCTTTCAAACTTAATTTTATTCTAGTATATATATATATATATATATGGCTCTAGTATCTACAAGTCATTCTTCTTTATTACAATTTATTTGAATTGAAAATATTTAGTACGAGTTGAATAATTTAATGATTCATAATTGTTGATTATGCATTTTTAAAAATTTTTCTACCTGTATTTTGTCTTACTTCATATAAATTATAGGGTTCAATTCTAGCTCCAATGAGTGCTAGCAAGTAAACTTTCTATGGCAAGTTGAATCTCAATGGCTCTGGTATCAGATGAGATGATACAAATCTTACCCCGTCCCTTACGTCCTCCCACCAAAAAAGAAAAAAAAAAAAGTATGATAGAAGAAGTGTTTTAAAACTTTTCTCAAGTTGTCCCAGGGATAGGGAAGAAAGGGATGATAGAAGTCTTTCAATAATTTTTTGAGTCCACCTAATGGATTATTAAAGAAAAAGAAAAATGGGATAATAATTCAAGTCTTTCAATACTTTTCTCAGTCTTCAAAAGTATAGATTGTTATTTAGTTTTCTAGTGAACTTCGTAATTACAAGTTATATATTTGCAATAGTAATGGAAAAATTATAATTCTAAACAAGCATATATAATTAGCACTTATTATATTATACAAGTGCCTTTCAAACTTAATTTTATATTGTAGTATATATGTTTGTTTTAAATAAGCTTAATTTTATTTGAAAATATTTAGTAGGAGCTGGATAATTTGATGACTCATAATATTGTTGATTATATATTTTTGAAATTTTTTTTACCTGTCTTCTGTCTTATTTCTTATAATTAGTTGTTCAATTCTGGTTCCAGTTAAACCTCACGAGTGCCAGCAAGCAAGCCTGCTTCTATGGCAAGTTGCAGCTCAGTGGCTTGGGTATCTTGAAGTCATTCTTACGTGCTACAATTTCTTTTCTCCTCGCTATAACAACATGAGACGATAGGATACAAGTCTTACCTTGTTCTCTCCCACCCCGACCAAAAAAGAAAAAAACACATACGGTAAAAGAAGTGTTTTAAAACTTTTCTCAAGCTTTCCGAGGAGATTGGGAAGAAAATGATGATAACTGAAGTCTTTCAATAATTTTTTGAGTCCACCTAATAGATTGCAAAAGAAAAAAAAAGTGGGTTAATAATTCAAGTCTTTCAATACTTTTCTCAGTCTTCAAAATGATAGATTGTTATTTAGTTTTCTGTTAAATTTCGTATCTAGTTATATATTTGCAATAATAATGGAAAAATTATAATTCTAAACAAGCATATATAATTATCACTTGGACTTATTATACTATACAAGTGCCTTTCAAACTTAATTTTATTGTAGTATATATGTTTGCTTTAAATAAGCTTAATTTTGTAAGATTCTATTTCGACATAAGGTTGTTACGAAATTTAAGTAAAGTTTGAATACTGAAAAATAGGCTTGATAGTAGTTATAAGTACCGAATCGATTGCAGAGAGTGTCTCGGGGTGAAATTATCTAAAGAAAATAATATGGTCTCGACGAGCGTTCTGAGATAAGATTTATAGTATCAAAAGAAATCAGATCGGGAACGATTTTCGGTACAAGTAAAATACAGTTATTATTTAGACTGCAAAATCAGATCGTTATGAGGGACTTCCGAAAAATCCACGAAAGCCTGAGGGGGCTCCAGTTTTTCGTAATGAGTAACCCTTCAGTGGTTTCGGGATGAAACAATAGCGCGGTGAGGACACTGGGGCTAAATCGTCCAAATCAAGTAATTTTGAAGTTATTAATTTTGCGTTTTTAATATTGTAATGCAATTTAATTCAGTGTTTAAAGGCGTATTTGCAATTAGGGGATTTTATAAGTGAAATAGAGATGAATTTTTAGATTAAAATGTGTAATTTTTCTATTATTATAGTTTAATATATAGTTATATATATATAGCGCATTCGTGTGCTGTGCATGCATGAGTGATGGTTGTCCTGCTTTGCAATTTGATGATCGATTCTGGGAGAATTTGCACGCAAATCCCATGCCCTGCAAGATTGAAACCACGTCTTTGCAAGATTTATGGAACAATTCTCACGCAAAGAAGAATGGGCGAGGCAGGCATGAGGCAGTGGTGTGATACCTATAAATAGGGGAAGAATGAGAGTGAAGAGGCAGGGAGCTCGAGCTTCGGCTGAGAGAGAGGCAGAGAGGGCTCGGGGGATTGAGAGAGAAAGGGAGATAGATCGCGAAAGAAAGTGATCGGCTGAGGAGTGGCCGTTTCTAGCAGCCGAAGGCGGTCATAACCGCGAAGCAGAAGCTTCGATGCTCAGCCATGGCGGATGAGGAAGAAAGAGCAGCAAGGGGGCGGTTGGCAGCAGCCAAAGCGACGTCCAGCGAGGTTGAAGGGGTCGTTAGAGGCTCGGGAGGCGGCCGGGGGAAGCTAGCGTGGCCATCAACGGCCGCGAATGGCTGCCAGTTGTCGGGGAGGTCGGCGGAAGGTGGCGAGGGCGGCGGCGGGCTGAGGTTGGTTCGCGTGCAGGCAGGAAGAAGAAGAAGAAGAAGAAGAAGAAGAAGAAGAAGAAGAAGAAGAAGAAGAAGAAGAAGAAGAGGAGAAAAGAAAAGGAAAAGAAAAGAAAGAAATGGAAGAAAAAAATATTGAAAAATGTCGAAAAAATAGGAAATTGATATCTAGTAATTTTTCGGAGATTTTGGCAAGAAAAATTATTTGGGCACGCGTTTCAAGATTAGGCCACACATACCGAGAAAACTGGAGATGCTAAGTTAAGGTGAGTAAAATTTTTTAGAAAATTCTAGAAATTCAGAAATATTATTTTATGAATTTTTGTAGTGAAATATTTGAGAAAATATTTTAGAAATATTTAGTTTGGATTTATTGAGAAAAAATAGAGAGAAAAATAAAGAAAATACAAGAAATTATGGAAAATAGGTTTTGATGCTTATTTAAATAATTATGGTGATTAAGATGCTTTAAAGCTTAAATTGAAGTGATTTGTGCAAATTTTGAGGATGGCATGCAAATCGAGGCGATGCACGTATTTCGAGGCAAGACACGAATATCGAGATAACTCGATAAGTTTGAGAAAGTAAGTGATACTTCCCAACTGAATTTAGTTTTATGGAAAATGGTTGGTTGTAGGTGATTTATGTTTCAAACCCCGGTCCTCGGGGATGCTTTCATCATATTAATATGCTCTGATATGTATCCATCACGTAGACTGCATACATGACATGCTATGAAATGCATATGTACACGTTGATATCATTGATCACGAGCATTGTGGCCGTAAAGAGTACGAACTGGCACAACTGCTTTACCAAGGGTGCACCCATACACATCGGCTTCGAAAGAGGTGGCCGCAAAAATGGTGAATAGCATGAAGGGTGCAATTGACCTTTACAATAAGTAAGACATTGCATTCACGCATGAAATATATTTTTTGTATCCTTACTTAGATGATTCATCATACTTGGGATTTGCTCATGGAATATACAAACGTTCTATATGGAGATTGTAGCAGATACGAGGATGAATGATGCATGAAATGGCACTTAGCAGAATGCATGAGGAATGAAATGTATGTTATGTAGCCCATGTATTTAAATTCTGTTACTTTGAATTATAAACGTCTTAAGGAATGATGATATATAACCTTATTTAGGGTTAATGTTAGTTGAGAACTTATGTTATGTATTAATTTATGTTGAAGAACGATGATGTAAGATCTAAATTTTGATTAATGTTAAGATGTCAGGTTCGATCTTTGTTTCCGCATTTGATGTGTATAATGATTCTCTTTTGAAAAAATGATTGGAAATTCTGAGACGAATTCGAGGTATGATGTGATTTAGGATTAGTTTCAAAGAAAAAAAAATATTATCCCAGAATTGTCGCAAGTTATAACGCGCCCTAGAAAGCGGGGCGTTACAGTTGGTATCAGAACTTAAGTTTATTAGAAGCCTTAAGTGACTCTGATGTAGTTGATATCAAAATTAAACCCTATTTGGAGATTAGGGAATAACAATTTGAAGACATAAGAGGATCCAATATTGATAGAATCAATTAGTAGGAACCCCAAGTAGAGGCTTAGGGGGAAAGAGACTAATGGTTCATAAGACGAAATCCCTATTTGGAGATTTGGGGATTGTCGGTTGAAGGCTTAGAGGTTATTGGATTTAAGTATTATGTAATAAAAGTGCATGTCTAGGAAAATTCTGCCTAAGGAAAGACTTGGTATTTAAGTGTGTCCATTTGTGACCCACCTCTCTTTCTTGGGAACTTACTTGGTGTACTATTCACGAACATACACTATTCCAATATCCAGTTACTATTCTCAATGAGTAATAAAAGCTTAATGGGGGCTAGTACAAGCGGAATGATCTAGCTATTGAAGTTAGGATCCGAAGATATGATTCGAATGTAAGGTTGACTCGATAACCATGATTATGGATCCGAGAGATTTAGAGCTATTGATTTGAGGTCATTAGTCGAAATCTTTGCGAGAAATGATAGGATAATTGTGGTTGTCGAGGATGATCGAATCATGGATGATTAGTTTGATGAGATATGGATTAGGTGATGAGTTAAGATCAAATGATAAGTATTTTCGAGGATCATTTAGTGTCTCGAAAATGAGATGTAAAGATCAGGGATCCAACGGATTAGATCAAATGAGGAACTAAAGATGGCCAAGTGATGTCATATGACTTGCGTCAATTAATGAGGTGATGGTGGTACAACCAAGGTGACTCGTAGAGACGGGATAAGGAACCCTAGTAGCGTGACAACACTATTGGTTCGGTTTTCACAGTGACAAATCTGGATCTAGGGACCCACGTGCAAATAGCTGATTGATGGCTTGCGATAAGGTATGGAAATCCCGTCGATCGAAGCATCATAGCAAACTGCCTGGGAGACAATCAGATGCTGAAGATCTGAGACAACCTAGTAGGGTATGTACCTTGTATGGGTCTAAGTCCCAATGGTCTAGGAGCAAGGTGTGTCATTAGCTGTGATTGATCGAGGCCGGAGAATCAACCCGAAATGAAATGGATTGAGTATAGACCGAGTGTCCGATTTAAAGAATTGCATCGGAGTTCGCGGTAATCTTGGGAGAAGGTGACACGACGATTAATGTTAGGCTTGAGGAGTAGAATACCTTGGTATCTAGTATGACAATAGGATCATTAATGGTCGTGTGCCAATAGTCAATTGGATCTGAAGAACAGAATGCGAGAGTCAATGGATTCTTGATAAATGAGATTTCAGGTAGTGGAGCATGGCTAGTCTAAAACTTTGACAATGAGTAGTGAGATGGCAACCTCCGTTCAAAATAGAGTTCGGGTGTCAAAAAATAAAAGAGTTGCTTGATAGGTCATATCGACCCTAAAGAAATGATAAGGAGACCTAGTCAACGGAAGTTGTGACTACGGTTCAGTGTACCAAATAGACCTGCGAAATTAGGTAAAGTTGTCGGTGGTCAACTCGACGAGGAGAACTCGGAAACGCCATGATAAATGGTAGATTGAGAGCAATAATTGCAAGGAAATAGAAGATGATTGGAGCCAGACATCGTGATCTGATTCGAGATTTTTAGAGATAAATCGATTTGGGATTCATGAGGAATTTCTTGGAAGAATTGATCGAGGATTTAAGGATTCGTGATGAACCTTCACAGTTATTAGGAAGAAATCCAACGAAGATTGGAGTACCGTATGTGACGTAAATACCTGCCTACTCTAGGTGGTAGTATAGTTATGGATTGTCATCTTGAAGATTGTGCGAATCTTAGATGTGATTGAGAGAATCAAGTGATGGCAGATGTGCCAGAATAACGGGTCGCAGTAGGAAAAACTGTAGATTGATTAGAAATTTGAGCTTTCGATTTTGGAGAATGAAACTCTCGTATGACTAGACGGTTAGTTTAGGTAGCCTGGTAAGCAAATTAAGAAATGTATTGCTAAGTGATATCAGTAAGTTATGGAAATAAAGAGCCTACTAAGATATGGTATAGGTATTTGAGGTTAGTGAAAAGCCGTAAGAAAAATAGAAACTACCAGGAGGTATTCTTGGAAGATTTATCGGGATAATTACTTAATGATGAAATTGTCAATAATAGCTTGAGGTTATTAAATGCTTAGCTATAAGTGGCTTGATTGAAGACGTAAATTATCGGGTTTTGAAAAAGGTGATAATTAAGAGTCGATATTTTTATCTCGAATTTGATGAATTATTAAATAGCTGCAAGAGGTTATGATATTTTCTAGGATTGATGAGCGATCAAGGAGTAAAGTAGACCCTTGTAATATTAAGCTTACGTGTGACACTCTTCTTTGTGATGCTTGAGGGTAAATGGTCCCGAGATTTTGATTGGATGACAATGATGTCATAGATTGTGTGGACTAAGAGGTTAAAATACTACGAATAAAGTTAATAGCACTATTACCAAGACAAGTAGACTGGAAGTCAAAAGAGTTGATGGTTAAATGCGAGGAAAGAAATTAGATGATTTCCATATGATAAAGTATGATTGGCATGAGATGATGCCTTAAGGATCGAGCAAGACTAGAGTTAGTTGATATGAGATGTTATTACTTGAGGATTAGTTCAAGCAAATTTGAGGATTAAATGGTTAATCTGACGATATAAAGTGTTATTTGTGGATCACTTTGAAAAGTATGAAGACTTATTTGAGTTATGGGTATGGATGAATAGATATTAGTATTGCTAGATTGGAAGATAACGTTAGGTTTCAAATTTATATTACGAAACGAAAATTTGGAGATGATAGAATCTATTAATTGTAAAGATTTCTTGATGAAATAGTTATACGACATGATTAGAAGATGATGTGGTCAATTGTCAGAAATTTGTGGTTGTATCAGGTAATGAATACCTACGAGAATGAGGAAACAACAGTTTATAAGAAACCTCGAATAGGTTGGTTTGAGTAAAGATCAAACAATGATTAAGTTTGTGATTACTTAAGGTGAGGTATAGCTAGTTTCGAGGACAAAAATCATTTGAGGACATGTGATAAACGAGATGATATGGTAAGACCACTGACTTGTTATGGCAGTATGGAAATCTATTAAACAACCTCGTGATGACAAGTTATGTGACGTTTGAGGATTCATTTGATAGAAGTCAAGATGTATTAAAATCAAGGACTTTTATGTTAAGGTTGGAAGATTATCGAAGCATAATTGATTAGTACAAGAGAATTGACGTCGTGAAAAATCAGTAATAGAGAAATGACAAGAATAAGGATATCGATTGGATGACTTAGTGAAAAGTAAATTGAAAATTGAGGATGTGGATATAAGAGCCGTGAGCTCATTATAATGATGTGGGTACCGACTTGGATGGGAGTTCAGGTTAAGACTCGTGCCCAATGATCGAGTTATGCGGTTATAATTCAAAAGGTATGCATGGTTGACAAGTGTACTTGTCTATGGGTTGATGAGCATGGTCAGTGCAAGGGTTCAAATTTTGATATGCGCATCGGTATTCACAAGTTTCGAGTAGGATCTTTTCTAGTTATTTGATTAGTCAGGTGTTAATTTCGAGAATGAAATTTTCAGATTTAGAACATGTGGCAAATTTTGAGGACAAAATTTTTGTAAGAATGAGAGAACGTAAGACCCCATTTCGACATAAGGTTGCCATGTAATTTAAGCAAGGTTTGAATACCGAAAAATAGGCTTGATAGTAGTTATAAGTACCGAATCAACTGCAGAGAGTGTCTTGGATTGAAATTATCTAAGGAAAATGATATGGTCTCGACGAGCATTCCGAGATAAGATTTATGGTATACAAAGAAATCAGATCGGGAACGATTTTCGGTACAAGTAAAATACAGCTGTTATTTAGACTACAAAATCGGATCGTTATAAAGGACTTCCAAAAAATCTATGGAAGCCTGAGGGGGTTCCAATTTTTTGTAATGAGCAACCCTTCAGTGGTTTCGGGATGAAACATTAGCCTGGTGAGGACACTGGGGCAAAATCGTCCAAATCAAGTAATTTTGAAGTTATTAATTTTGCCTTTTCGATATTGTAAAGCAATTTAATTTAGCGTTTAAGGGCGCATTTGTAATTAGGGTATTTTATAAGTGAAATAGAGATGAATTTTTAGATTAAAATATGTAATTTTTCTATTATTATAGTTTAATATATAGTTTTATATATATATATATGCATTTGCGTGCTGTGTGTACGTGAGTGATGGCTGTCATGCTCTGTAATTTGATGATCGATTATGGGAGAATTTGCACGCAAATCCCATGCCCTGTAAGATTGAAGCCACGCCTCTGCAATATTTATGGAGTAATTCTCACACAAAGAAGAATGGGCAAGGCAGGCGTGAGATAGTGATGTGATGCCTATAAATAGGGGAAGAATGAGAATGAAGAGGCAAGGAGCTCGAGCTTCGGCTGAGAGAGAGGCAAAGAGGGCTCGGGGGATTGAGAGAAAGAGGGAGATAGATCGCGAGAGAGAGTGATCGGCCGAGGAGTGGTTGTTTCCAGCGGCCGAAGGCGGCCATGGTCGCTGTAATACCCCATGTTCGTATAACGTTGCCACGTAATTTCGATGAGTTTAGAATACCGAAAAATTAATTTTATAGCAATTTTGGGTACCGAATCAACTGCAGGGAATGTCTCGGAGTGAAATTATCTAAAGAAAATTATATGGTCTCGACGAGCATATTGAGTTAGGATTTATGGTATCGAAAGAAATCGAATTCGGAACAGTTTCCGGTACAGTTAAAATACAGCTATTGTGGTGCCCCAAAAAATCGAGGACGAAAAAGTCTAAACATGGCGGGAAAGACTCATTTGAAAGATGCTGAGGAAGGATCTTCGGAAGATCCCTTCGGAAGAGGTCTTCGGAAGCTGCTGGTGAAAGGTCTTCGGAAGATGCTGAGAAAAGGTCTTCGGAAGATGCTGAGGAAAGAGCTTCGGAAGATGCTGAGGAAGGATCTTCGGAAGATCCCTTCGGAAGAGGCCTTCGGAAGCTGCTGATGAAAGGTCTTCGGAAGATGCTGAGGAAGGAGCTTCGGAAGATTCGGAGGATGGATCTTCGGAAGATCCCTTCGGAAGACCCACATGTACTCCCTACTCGATCTCTATAAAAGGCCAAGTTCAACCCTCAAAAAGGGATCGAGACATCGGTATTTTCTCTCAATCTACTTACTTCCGAAGAGTATAATCTCCTTTCTAGCCATATTCCTTCGGTACTGACTTAAGCATCGGAGGGTCTTCGTGGGAGAGAAACCCACAAGCCTTTTGACTATCATTTTCTTACAGGGATCTTCGGAAGACCAATTTCTGAGAGCTTCGGAAGACCATTTTGTGTCACCTTCGGAAGACCAATTTCTGAGAGCTTCGGAAGACCATTTTGTGAGAGCTTCGGAAGACCATTTTGTGTCACCTTCGGAAGACCAATTTCTGAGAGCTTCGGAAGACCATTTTGTGAGAGCTTCGGAAGACCATTTTGCGTCACCTTCGGAAGACTAATTGCTGACATCTTCGGAAGACCATTTTGTGTCATCTTCGGAAGACCAGCAGCTGACATCTTCGGAAGACCATCTTCTTTTTCGGAAGACCCAATTCGGAAGCAGGCTTCGGAAGACCATCTTTTCCTTCTGAAGACCCCACCTGAACCCTTCGCCAGCTGACCATGGAAGCGACCTTCGGAAGCCCACATTGAGTCTTCGGAAAGAGGCTTCAGAAGCATCCCTTCGGAAGCCCCCCTTAGTTTTTCAGTCAAATCTTCGATCGAGTCCCGAGGCCGACGGCATCTACGTGCATCCCACTACTAAAAATTCTAATTGTTGTATTTGAGCAACAACAATTTGGCGCCGTCTGTGGGAAACACAACAAAAAGCCAATCTTATCACAAAATGCTGAATGGGACCAGATCAGCTAGTTCGACGAACACGAACAACACCACCCGAAGGAGCGCTCGTACTAGGATAGAAGACACAAGGGGCCCCAATCAGGTACACCCTACAGAGCTAGAATTTTCAGAAGATCACCATGACAATGAAGTGCATTCAGAAAACTTTCTCACACTCGAAAGCAACCAGACCATTGGACTGGGCGGCATGAAACGTTCAGAACATGAGAAAGTACACATAGCTGGATTGAAGAGGCATGCAACAGAACGAGGGAAGCAAATCCAGCATGCAACACCTTCTAGCCAGGAACAACATTCATTTGGACAGTCTTCAATTCCAAATAGAGACCTCGTGGAGACTTTAGTACCTCCAGAACCCTCTGGGATAGCCCCACCCACGGTCCTGCTGTCAGATTATGAACAATTACAGAAGAATTGTGAGGAGCTAAAACAAGAAAATGATGAACTCAAGATAAACAATGAGAAGAATATGAGAAGACTACAGGGAATCACTGCTTTGCTGCGCGAATTAATTCCCCACATGAGAAAAGTCGATACGAGAGGAGAACATCGGAGATCCATAGAAACCCCTCTAAGGACCGCACAACAGAGGGTAAGAGTTACAACTCCACGGCTGAATAACCAAGTCCCAGAGATGACAGACTTGGGAAGGGAACATGATAGGAGCATAGGTAAAGCTCTCATGTATAAAGAGACAACGGGAAACACCTATGCACGAGCTTCTTATCTCCCACCTCCTTACAAAAACGAAGCAGAACAGGAAACCCTCAAGGCGTCTGACATTAAGCGCCTCATAGAAGAGGTGCTAGAGCAGAAGCAGATAATGATAACGCCTAAGAAAATGCCCCCGAATGGGTTTCCCTTATCTGAAGAACTCCAAAGGAAACCAGTGCAACAAGGGTTCGAGCTACCGCAGCTTTCGGTTTACTCGGGGAAGGAAGACCCAGAAAGGCACCTGCAACACTTCGTCGCGATGGCCATGTTGCATGGATGGAATGAAGTCACCAAATGTAAGGCCTTCCCTCTCTCACTAGCTGGGCAAGCACAACAGTGGTTTATTGAACTACCTGTCGGGCACATCCGATCGTTCGAACAGTTGAAGAAAGAATTCCTGGAGGCATTCTCTGCCTACGTTCCAAAGAAGAAGAGTGCCATGTACCTGATGAGCTTGCAACAGAGACCAAATGAATCTCTGAAGCAATATGTCGAGAGGTTTAGGGCCGCAACACAAGAGGTAAGAGATCTCCCGGTAGGACTGGTTGTATCTGCTTTACTTAATGGGACCACCTACGCCTCGCTCAGAAAATCCCTAGCATTTTCTGAGCCGAGTTCAATGGCCGAACTGTTCGCTCGAGCTGAGCAATTTATTGTCCAAATGGAAATCTTGGAAGCATGGGAAGGTAAGAAGAGAGGAAGGCCGAACGACGTTGGGACGGACACATCAGCGAAGTTGCCGAGAAAAGAAGAGCCCCCGAAAGATGCAATTCTAGAGCTTTACTCCCCTCACTAAGCCAAGAGTCGCTATCCTTCCCTCCATTGCACATGGGTAGGAACAGAGACTCTTTCTGCAAAGTTTCACGAGTCCCCAGGGCGCACTACAAAATAGTGTCAGGAGCTATGAAACCAGATTGAACAGCTCATCAAAGATGGAAAACTCAATCGATTCATACTAGATAAACCAAAAAATCAGCAAGGCCAAGGGAAAATGTCCAGGAAAAACAATCAGAGGGGATGTGAAGAGCAAGACCTAGAACACTATGCACCATCAAAGGTATTCCCCTGCTCTATCGGTCGGAGCTAGCTATGAAAGATCTGAAGCACAAGACATGGAGATGCGTTCATTGCAAGAGGCACTACTTGGCTCCGCCGTAAACCAGAGATCTTCCTGACTTCTCTATGTAATAATCCCCCTCTAAATAAAAGAATATACCCCATGTATTCCCGTGGAGTAGGCAAAGTATAAGCCGAACCACGTAACCTATACCTTGAGCATTTGTATGTACGATGAAATGTAATACAGGTGCAATAGCTCAGCGATGACCTCGATGAGATCAGGGTGACTCGGTCGAAATCAGGTGCATATGACCCCAGGCCGGGTCGGGATCATCGGATGCTCTGATGTCTGTGCCCGCAGACTCACCCAGATCCCTCGATTGAGTTCGGTGCAATGCTTTTAGCTAGACCCAACTCTTTAGGTCGATCTGGCGCCTAGGTCTCCCGGCAAGCTCGGACACCCGGAAAGAATCCAGAACTGGACTGGCTATTGAACCCTGATACACCGAGGACAGACTGACTCTCATGAGGGACAAAAGGTGATGGAGCAGCTATGTGGTAAGACGAGGGACACCCTCGCCATACGAGGTTTATGTCGCCCAGGTGCGATCTGGCGCGCATGACCATAGATCAGCTCTGGATCGTCGGATGCTCTGACGTCTGTGCCCGCAGACTCACCCGGATCCCTCGACTGAGTCCGGTGCTATGCCTTAAGCTAGACCCGACTCCTCGATTGATCTGGCGCCTAGGTCTCCCGGCAAGCTCGGACACTCGGAAGGAATCTCGGATTGGATCTTTGGCCAACTCTAGATCCCCTAGGACAGACCGAGCCTCAAAGTAGTGAGCAGCTATGTGGTAAGACGAGGGACACCCCCGCCATACGAGGTTTGTGTCGCCCAGGTGCGATCTGGCGCATATGACCCTAGATCAGCTCGGGATCATCGGATGCTCCGACGCCTGTGCCCGCAGACTCACCCGGATCCTTCGACTGAGTCCGGTGCTATGCCCCGAGCTAGACCCGACTCCTCGATTGATCTGGCGCCTAGGTCTCCCGGAAAGCTCGGACACCCGGAAGGAATCTCGGATTGGATCTTTGACCGACTCTAGATCCCCTAGGACAGACCGGACCTCAAAGCAGTGAACAGATATGGTAAGTCGAAAAAACGCCCTCGCCATACGAAGTTTATGTCGCCCGGGTGCGATCTGGTTCCTATGACCTAGGACCAGCTCGAGATCATCGGATGCTCCGACGTCTGTGCCCGCAGACTCACCTAGATCCCTCGATTGAGTTTGGTGCAATGCTTTTTAAGCTAGACCTAACTCCTCAGGTCGATCTGGCGCCTAGGTCTCCCGACAAACTCGGACGCCCAGAGGGAATCTCGAATTGGACTGGTTAATGGACCCAGAGACAACGGGCGCAGATCAATTCCAAGAAGAGCCAGAAGATCACGAAGCTGCTACAAGGTAAGTTGAAAAACGCCCCCACCGCACGAGGCTCGAGTCGTCAAATTGCAATCTGGTGCCTATGACCTAGGACCAACTCGAGATCATCAGATGCTCCGACGCCTGTGCCCGCAGACTCACCTAGATCCCTTGATTGAGTTTGGTGCAATGTTTTCAAGCTAGACCCAACTCCTCAGGTCGATCTGGCGCCTAGGTCTCCCGGCAAGCTTGGACTCTTAGAAAGAAACTCGGGCTGGATCGTTGGCCAAACCCAGATCCCTTATGATAGACCGAACCTCGAAAGAGGCGAGCAAGGAAGTGAAACTCACAACTCGAGATCATCAGATGCTCCGACGCCTGTGCCCGCAGACTCACCCGGATCCCTCGACTGAGTCCGGTGCTATGCCCCGATCTAGACCCGACTCCTCGATTGATCTGGCGCCTAGGTCTCCCGGCAAGCTCGGACACCCAGAAAGAATCTCAAATTGGATCTTTGGTCAAAGCCAGATCCCTCTGGACAGACCGGACCTCAAAGGGATAAACGAAGAGAGTAAGAGATGAGATACAACCCTCAAAAACTCGACTTCCACGACTCAATTTAACGCCTACGATAATAGACCAACTCGAGATCATCGGATGCTCCAACGCCTGTGCCCGCAGACTCACCTAGATCACTCGACTGAGTCCGGTGCTACGCTCCTAAGCTAGACCCGACTCCTCGATCGATCTGGCGCCTAGGTCTCCCGGCAAAGACTTGGACACTCGGAATGAATCCCACGTTGGATCTTTAGCCTAATCTAACTTCCTTATGGCAAACGAAGGCCCCTCTTGAAAACGTTCGCGAAGGCTAGACAATCCCCCAATCTGGACAAAGGCCGAGAGCTCGATGAATGTTGCATGAGTCTCGCAGTAATGTCAGGGGCGCGAGGCCTATCTCGAGTTTCCCGGGGCCAACGAGCCTTGAAGAAAAGGCGTAGACAAGAACAGAAAAAACTGAACTAATGTAACTAATAAATCAAAGCCTGAAGAGGTATGAATACAAGTCGCATGACCAACAAGCAAATGATGGAAACATGATTGAATTACATGATTCAAATAAGACAATTACATGAGGCACGTTGAAACAACTGCCAAGAAACTATATTCATCCAAAGATGACAAAATGAAACGCAATAGCCAAAGGAATGCATAAAAAATTCTAAAAGTGCTTTGAGGTGAAACTAGCAAATTGATCGCTCATTACATCTAGTTAAAAAATAATAATGTAAATTATAAAGTCGGCACTAATCTTTGACTAAGGGACGATCCACGTGACCTTAACCCACACCAAGGAGCAGATTTTGAGAAGCATCAACGCTAAGGTCCATCTCTAGGCCCTTCTCGACCATATGAGTGATGCTAGACGTGCGACACTTACTTCACCCTCCTCGAGCTCAAAAGCGTAGGAGCTCCATGGACATAACATTGTTAAAAGTTACATCCGAAAAAATTCCCAAGGAAGAAAAATTCTTGGGGAAGCAAGGTCCTTCGGGAAGATCCATTTCCGATTGTTGGTGCCCTACACTTAGAAAAAACTCTTCATTTTGTATCTAAGGAGAACAAAACAAAGAGTGGGGGACAATTGTGGTGCCCCAAAAAATCGAGGACGAAAAAGTCTAAACATGGCGGGAAAGACTCATTTGAAAGATGCTGAGGAAGGATCTTCGGAAGATCCCTTCGGAAGAGGTCTTCGGAAGCTGCTGGTGAAAGGTCTTCGGAAGATGCTGAGAAAAGGTCTTCGGAAGATGCTGAGGAAAGAGCTTCGGAAGATGCTGAGGAAGGATCTTCGGAAGATCCCTTCGGAAGAGGCCTTCGGAAGCTGCTGATGAAAGGTCTTCGGAAGATGCTGAGGAAGGAGCTTCGGAAGATTCGGAGGATGGATCTTCGGAAGATCCCTTCGGAAGACCCACATGTACTCCCTACTCGATCTCTATAAAAGGCCAAGTTCAACCCTCAAAAAGGGATCGAGACATCGGTATTTTCTCTCAATCTACTTACTTCCGAAGAGTATAATCTCCTTTCTAGCCATATTCCTTCGGTACTGACTTAAGCATCGGAGGGTCTTCGTGGGAGAGAAACCCACAAGCCTTTTGACTATCATTTTCTTACAGGGATCTTCGGAAGACCAATTTCTGAGAGCTTCGGAAGACCATTTTGTGTCACCTTCGGAAGACCAATTTCTGAGAGCTTCGGAAGACCATTTTGTGAGAGCTTCGGAAGACCATTTTGTGTCACCTTCGGAAGACCAATTTCTGAGAGCTTCGGAAGACCATTTTGTGAGAGCTTCGGAAGACCATTTTGTGTCACCTTCGGAAGACTAATTGCTGACATCTTCGGAAGACCATTTTGTGTCATCTTCGGAAGACCAGCAGCTGACATCTTCGGAAGACCATCTTCTTTTTCGGAAGACCCAATTCGGAAGCAGGCTTCGGAAGACCATCTTTTCCTTCTGAAGACCCCACCTGAACCCTTCGCCAGCTGACCATGGAAGCGACCTTCGGAAGCCCACATTGAGTCTTCGGAAAGAGGCTTCAGAAGCATCCCTTCGGAAGCCCCCCTTAGTTTTTCAGTCAAATCTTCGATCGAGTCCCGAGGCCGACGGCATCTACGTGCATCCCACTACTAAAAATTCTAATTGTTGTATTTGAGCAACAACAGCTATCATTTGGGCTGAAAAATCGAATCGTTGTAGGAGGCTCCCGAAAAATTAACAGAACCCTAGGGAGGCTTCGGTTTTGCGTAACGAGCAACCCTTCAATGGTTTTGGAATGAAACCACAGCCCGGTAAGGACACTGGGACGAAATTGTCATTTTCAACTAAGAATTTGATTATTAATTTTGCGTTTTCTGTATTAGAATGTAATTTAATTCAGTGTTTGAGGGTATAGTTAAAATTACGAAATTGTCCAAGTGATATAAGAAGAAAATTAGAATTTATAAATAATTAAACATGTAATATAGTATAAAATATATGTAATATTTATATATATATATGTATGTACACGCATGGCAGAGCCTCTGTTAAACGCAAATAGCCATCCCATTCCCTGTGTAAGTTCATTCCATGCCACAGTCTTACTTTTCCAACCGAGAATTGCGCAAAATGGGAAGGTTTGGCAGCGTGAATTCTGGATACGTGGCGTATGAAATTTGGAGCAATTAATGTGGAGATTTTCACATTAAATTGTATGCGTGATGGGCAAGCTTGTAACAGTGGCATTTATGTGAAGCCACTGCCTATAAATAGGCAGTGATTTGAGGGATGGAGAAGCACCAAGGAGCTTGAGAAAGAAGGCGAGAAAGAGAGCATTGAAGCAAGGCCAGAGACAGAGAGAGAGAGAGAGAGAGAGAGCTGGGCAGCCATGGCCGTAACCAGCTGCAGCAGGGCCGCATCCAGCAGCGGCCAACGGTAGCTGCGAGCAGCTCTAGCAGTTTGCTGATGATGGCGACGATTGGCGGTGGCTGTGGAAGCTCGAGAAGCCGCCGAAAACAGCTGAGCCCCGACCATGGCAGCCATGGCCGCGAGCTCCAGCAAGCGGGTGCGTCACAGGGGGGCCGGTCTCGGTGGAGGAGGGCGTACAGGCGGCCGCTACGGGGTCCGGTGAGGCCGAGGCGGCCGGAGGAAGGCCGAGCGGCGGCCAGCGGAGGGCCAAACGGCGGCGGCCGCGAGTTGCAGGTGGTCGCGCGGTGGCTGGTGCGCGGAAGCCGCGCGCAGGAAGGAGATGGGGAAGGGAAGAAGAAGAAGAAGAAGAAGAAGAAGAGAAGGAAGAAGAAGAAGAAGAAGGAAAAGAAGGAAGAAGAAGGAGTTGCAGAGGTTGCGCGGGAAGCAGGGGAGAGAAGGAGGAAGAAGAAGAGAGGAAGAAGAAAGAAAAAGAAAAAAAAATAGAGGAAATGATAGAAAATTTCTAGAAAAATTTTGAAAAATCGGAAATTATGTTTCGGTAATATCCCAGATATTTTGGTGAGAAAAATGGCCCGGGCACGCTTTTCGGGAATATCGCACGCAAATCGAGAAAATCGAAGATGCTAAGCCAAGGCGAGTAAAATTCTCTAGAAAATTTTAAAAATTCCAAAATATTATTTTATGAATTGTCGTAGTGAAATATTTGAGAAAATATTTCAGGAAATATTTAATTTAGAATTATTGAAGAAAAATAGGAAGAAATAGAGAGAAAATTAAAGAAAATGTCAGAAATTATGAAAAAAATAGGATTTAATATTTATTCAAATTCCTATGGTGATTAGGATGCTTTGAGGTCAAAGTTGAGGTGTCTGGTGCGAATTTTGAGATTGGCACGCAAATCGAGACAAGGCACGAATTTCGAGACAGCCTGATAAGCTCTAGAAGGTAAGTGGTACTTCCTCGAAAATGTTTTCATCATATTGACATGCCCTGATATGTACCTATCACGTAGAATGCATACATGATTATGAAATGCATGATTACACGTTGATATCATTGATCACACGCATATGAGGCCGTAGGGAGTACGAACTGGCATCGCTGCCTTACCAAGGGTGCACCCATACACCCCAGCTTCGAAAGAGGTGGCCGTTAAAATGGTAGGTAGTATGAGGGGTGCAGTTGACACCTACGAGGAAAGACATTGCATACACTCATGACATAGCATTACGTACCCTTACTTAGATGGTTTATCATCTAACTTGGGTTCGCCCCTGGAACATTCAACGTTTCAGTCGGGACTTGCAGAGATGATTTCGAGATTGATGATGTGTGGTGACGCGAGACGTCAGGAAACGAGGAAATGTGCCATGTTATGTTGTGAGATGAATAGTTAAGGATTATGTACATTTGTTTTACTTTTCGAAGGTTATGTAACAACGTCTGTAATAAGTACTTCTCTAGTTATTCATGTATATATTGCCATGAGCAGGTTCGATTCAGCTTCCGCTTTATAAATTGTATTCTGGTGTGTAAATTAAACACTAGATAGGTCTTAGGGAATTTCGGGATAATGTAATGATAAAAAAAAAAAAAATAAGACCCAATTTTCCTAAGGTATAACATGCCCTGAGAAAGTGGGCTGTTACAGTCGCGAAGCAGAAGCTTCAATGCTCAGTCATGGCAGATGAGGAAGAAAAAGTAGCAAGGGGGTAGTCGGTAACAGCCAAGGCGATGTCCAGCAAGGTCGAATGGGTCGTTGGAGGCTCAAGAGGCGACCGGGGGAAGCTAGCGCCGAAGAACACTCGAGTCTCGAATCTAACCTGAGTCTTATGAGCAAATTAATAAACTACAATTAGGGTATATCACAACTTACTCACACAAAATACTTACTAAAAGTAACACGTCCGACTGGTAAAATGTTGGGATTACATAGATCTTATCATATGCGTAGTGAAAATTAAATTTAGTTTGTAGGTATCTCGTTTTTCAGAAATTATGATTTAATAAAATGAAGGTATAAACGAAAAGGTTACATCTTGGATGAAATCTTATTTCGCTGTTAGATTTTTCGCCGTATAATCCTCCAAGTGTAGGATGCCGAGTTGGTCCATCCGAAATCACTTCTATTCAAGAATATCAAAGAGAAAGATAAGTAGAAGAAATTTTTCATAAAAATTTATAACTTACCTCTTGGATTTAAGAACAATTCTTCCAAAAATCTCTCAACTCTCAAAATGATCCAAGTGCATCTTATGAGAGAAATTAAGGGGTTGGAGCTATTTATAGTTCCAATTAAAAAACCCTTCTCCATTAAATGGGTTGGGCTTCTCAAGCCCATTCCATTTAATGCAATTGGGCCAAGCCTAATCTAATGGAATTTATTTGAATCAAATAGTGCCAATAGGCTAACCCTAATGTACTAGCAAAAGGCCCAACCCAATCAATGATTAAATAATTACATTCATAATATAATTATTTAATTATTCTTATTTATCTAATAAATAAATGCACTATAATTAGTAATTATAAAATTACTAATTTTTCATCTTCTCTTTGAAAGTAATTTCTTTTGGGTGGGACTTTCTGAGTTTACAAATAAATTGGCAACGAGAACAATCAACAATTAATTCTCGTAAATCATGAGTGATATCTAACAATATATCATGATTACCCAATTTATTGTGAAACGAGTATTGTGAACCTTTTACTACGTTACCATACAATACGATCCTTCTATCATCCTATATCCCGACAAGATATGAGATCATGGTCAGTAGGTCGAATCTCTTAATCTCGTCATATGACCAAATCCAAAATCAATCTTGACTAATTATGACACAACCCGTATGGAACAAATTTCGCCGTCATATTACCTCGGCCAAGGATTTATCGTCAAGTGATTACTAGATCGCATATGATACGTATGATTCCATGTCTGATGCACACATACCTCATATATCACTGAATCATGCATATAGATGCGTATGATTATCCTTGATTAGAACAACCACATAATATCATTGATATCCTAATCCACTTATACACAGATATCCATGTCATCTCAGATCTAAGGACTAGTTGTAAAATCGCATATAACATTAAATCATTGACGCGTGAGAAATAACCCATGTGATTTAATGTTAACAGTCCCGTTCAGTGAACTCATTCTTGTAACGAGCACCCACTCATCTTTCTTCTATAGCTAATACAGAATGGCACGAGACTCACCAATCTTATCTTTTAGTATCTCATACTGAACAAGGAGGAAGACAATGTATTGGCCTTTACGAGTTGCTATTATCCATAGTAGGAATTCTACGGTCAGGAACATGTTTATAGTATAACAAATTGTGGATTATCGTAACTCGTATTCTTAATACTTAAGAATGGTATCCACTCCTTATTATACTAATGAATATATGTTTTATAATTTAAACTATATTACAATTTAAATAAAAACATAAACTTGCCATTTAAATAATATTTAAAGAATTACAAGATCGAGTCCCTTTGTGTCACTAGAATTAGTCTTTAGGGCTCATATCTAACAGAAAATACAAACAGAATTCAACACAACCACAAAATAATTACATGCCAGACACGAGGTACTAGGCCGCATTCCCTATCATGGGTTGCCATTCTCACCATTCAACTGGTCTTCGGCGTACACCGCTTTCCTCTTGCCTGACACCGAACTATCTGTGTGGTTAGTAGAAATGAAAGGATGAGTCTTAGGACTCAGTAAAAGTAATATGCAATGTAGTAAATTATTAAGTATGACATCATAGAGAAATATGAAGTATAACATGCATGTAAATCTGTCCACCGCACCTATCTCAGGCTTTAGGTGGCCCCTAGTGGTTTCCTCCAAGACCCTATCTCGAGACTCTCATAGTTAAAAATCCATAGGCTCATGCATAGGTACTCCCCGATATCTTATGCAAGTCATGACAAAAATAATTTACTCACATAGCATATTTAACCCTTACCTCGAGATACGTGCCACCTGGTAATTTGTACCGTTGACGCACTCAATTCCCTTAACAAAATATTTTTAAAGCAAGGTCAACCCGTAATTAAATTCATTTAACTACCAAATCCACTAAGTTATTAATTAATTAATTAACTAATTTAGGCATTGTCCCTTACTAATTAATTTAGCTAACTAACTGATAATTAAATTAACTAATTAGAATAAATTTTAACTTAATTAAGCTAATACACCACCTTACTAATCAATTTATCAATTGACTAATGAGAGAATAGTTTTAAAATTGAACATACCTTACTACTTTTGCTTCTCCTCAAATTGAGGTTCACTTCTTCTGCCTTCAATTGCACTCCTAGACTCCCTATTTATACTATCCCTCACTGAGCACTTTCTTAATTTACTCATTTCAGAGCATAATTAGGTAGTCCACTCTTAAGACAATATCATTTATATTCTTCCCAAGTTCCCAGAGCAATTGCATCAAAATGTGAAGAGAATTTAGGCTGTGGTGGACAAAAAGGCAGAAAACAACGCAGAAGGCAGCCTAGGCTGCCACTTGGCACGGTCAGGAAAGGCTGCACGACCGCGCACATTGCGTGCTGGGCGCCTCATGGAGCCCCGAAAGGACGCCATTTGACGCCTGGGCTAGGAATAAAAATTTCCAACTCTTCCTTTGCGCCTGCGAGGGTTCGATCCCCTGCCCCTCACGTGCACATGCGCACAACAGCCAGTTGGTCTAGCCACTCCTTTGTTTCATATTGCACCCATTTTATATTTAAGATGACTTTTGCTCCAATTTCCATTATTTTCATAATTACTTCCAAGTAAAAATAATTAATTACCTTAATTTTTTTTTTCCATTTCCTCAAAACACCATAAATAAATATTTTTTTCAAAATTTTCAAATATTCAATAATAGTTTCAACCAACCATTATTTTTTTTCAAAATTTCGGGATTTACAAAAATTTGAGACGTTACGAAAACGATGATAATTGAAGTCTTTCAATAATTTGTTGAGTCCACCTAAGGGATTGCAAAAGAAAAAGAAAAATGAGATAATAATTCAAGTCTTTTGCTTCAAAAGAATAGATTGTTATTTAATTTTCTGGTGAACTTCATAACTAATTATATATTTGCAACAATGATAAAAAAAACTATTATCCTAAACATGTGGGCACCTTTCAAACTTAATTTTATTGTAATATATATGGTTTTCTTTAAATAATTTTTAATTTATTTAAAAATATTTAATAGGAATTGGATAATATGATAACTGTTGATTATGCATTTTTGAAAATTTTTCTACCTATCTTTTGTCTTACTTCTTACAAGTTGTGGGATTCAATTCTGACTCCAACTAAACCCTAAGCCTGCAAGCAAGTCTTCTATGCAAGTTGCAGCTCAATGGCTGGCTGTGGCATCT
The DNA here is from genome assembly GCA_036245055.1 of Diospyros kaki. NCBI lineage: Eukaryota > Viridiplantae > Streptophyta > Magnoliopsida > Ericales > Ebenaceae > Diospyros > Diospyros kaki. The sequence goes on along the minus strand of BSEG01000002.1, from coordinate 1,121,620 downwards.
GCAAGTCACTCTTTCTTATTACAACTTTTTCAATACTCACAACAACCAAATGAGATGATGGGATACTAGTGCTTACCCCCATCCCATCCCCAACCAAAAAGGAAAAAATATTGTGAGAGTTAAAGGCTTTTAGTACTTTTCTTAATCATTCGACAAGATAGAGAAAAAGAACGATGCTTGAAGTCTTTCAATAATTTTCTAAGTTCATCCCAAAAGATAGTGAAAAACAAAAAAAGAAAAATGTGATTATAGTTCAAGTCTTTCAAAACTTTTCTCAGTCCTCATATAAAGGATAGATGGTCTTTGTCAATTTGTGAGAATTGATGAATGAAAGGCCAACTCGATGGGATGACCCGGTGTGGTAACTACTGGTTCAACTTTTGTAGCCCTAATCTGATCCAAATTTAGAGGATCTAGTAGTGTGTGTAGTCTATAGGAATACCTAAAATGCAGCTGCAATGAGCCAAACATGTGTTGCTGATGGGATAGCTTGACGGAACATAAGTAGTTAGTTCACAAGATTTCAAGTTGGTTTCAGACTGTTATATCAATATTAAGTTCTTTTTAGATATGATTAAAGGCACTTAAAATCTAGATTATGACTTGGTTATCTATGGCAAATGGAACTACATGTTGATAGTCTTAATTGGTCTACGATGAAAACCCAATACAACTATTTATTTAGTTTTCTAATCAACTTCTTAGCTGGCTATATATTTGCAACAGATAGAAAAACTATAACCCTAAACATGCACACAATTAACACCTGGATTTCTTATAATATATGGACACCTTTCAAACTTAATCTTATTATAATATACATGGGTCGAAAATTTTCCACTTGTCTTTGGTCTTGCTCCTTTCAAGTTATGAAGTTCAATTTTAACTCAGCTAAACTGGACAAGTGCCAACCAGCAAGCCTATGCGATACGAAGCCTATGCGATACGAAGTGTTTAGCTCCACCCCCCGCCCCCCCCCCCCCCCCCAGATAGTTGAATTCTTTTAATACTTTCCTCGGTCTTCTGAGAAGATAGGGAAAAAAAGGGATAATAGTTGAAGTTTTTCAATAATTTTTTGACTCATCCTAAAGGATAATAAAAAAATAAAAATAGGATAATAGTTCAAGTTTTCAAAAAATTTTGATTCTTCACAAATGGTATTTGTTCTTAATAAGTTTGCGATAACTGATAATAAAAGGCTAACTTAAATGGGAAATAAGATCATCAACCCAATCATAATTAACTTATCTCACATTAAACTTATCTTCTAATTAGATTTTTGTCAACCCAGTGTGCTAATTGTTTGTTCAATATTTGTAGTCTCGATTTCTAAATTTAGAGCTTTTGGTAATGTGCATTGCTTATAGGATTATCAAAAATACATCTATAATGAGCTAAGTGCGTGTTGTTGATATGACAACTTAATTGATAGATATAATTGGCTCACGAGTTTTCAAACTATTATATCGATACTAAATTGTTTTGAGATATGGTCGGAGGCAATTAGATTATAGATAATACCTTGGTTATTTATAACCAAGTAGAATTACATGTTAATAGCTTTGGTACATTATATAACTATTTATTTAATTTTTTTGGTGAACTTCGTAGTTAGTTCTATATTTGCAACAATGATAAAAAAAATTATAATCTTAAATATGCACATAATTAGCACCTAGACTTATTATACTACTATATAGGGGACTTTCAAACTTAACTTGATTATATTTTATATAAGGGACTATTATACTTCTTTTAGTATACTTCTTTTAGTTTTATTACTAACTTATACTTTTCTAAAAATTACACTTTCATCTACATTAAAAATAAAGAACAAGATCTTCTTCTTTCTCAAATCTTTTCTATCTTCGTTGATTGACGCGTGTTTGATGGATGACATATCTCTAGTGCCTCTCTGATCATGGAGAACCCACTAGTGTGGATTCTATCCATCGAAACTATAATTCACTAACGTCAATTTCAATAATCAATAACGTCGATTATAACAGTAGATTCAACCGAAACCCACTAGTTCTAATTGGTGAAAACATGTGAGTTCATTAGAAACCTACTTCCAATCATTAAAGAGATTGAGAGATGGAAAAAAAAGTGAAAATCATATTGTCTTTTCCTACTAGGAATAGAATATAGTCAATGACAACATAAAATGGAAGAGATGAGCGATATGGGAGAGAGTAGAGAAATATAATTCGAAACCCACAATGTCTAAGGTATCAGAATAATTAAGGTTTATGAATGTCAAATATAAAACTTTAGTGATTATGAGTGCTATTTATCCCACTAAAATATCATATTGATAATTTTTTTTTTATTAAGTGAAAGGTCAAACGAGTTACTATATTTTTAAAAAGATCAAATAAACTATTTTACTTTAAGAGTTGAGATTAGATCGAGTACTATACTTTGAAAATTGTCAAATAAATCATTATCAAATTATGGGTCATGATAATTATTATAATTGATCTCTTTTTAATGCCATCCAATAATGTTTTGTTTTTGTCAACAAGGACAACTCCATTCCATTCAAAATAATCCCACATGGTCACAAATATAGCTCATATAGTTACAGTTAGTGTTTTTTGAAAGGACAATAGTTAGTTTGACTCTCGATATTAAAGTAGAATGATTTATTTAGCTCTTTTTAAAATATAATGACCAATTTAAGTCCAAAAACATCACATTTTTTTATTTATAATAATGCCTTAACAAATGTACCGTTAATTTGTTTTGCTTACTGTATCTATCTAAATTGGGCACAACGGTCGGTAGTCCAATCAGGGGGTATTTATTTATTTCTTCATGCATTTTATTGCACTGGCATGCATCCAAACAATGACGGACTGAATTCTATCTTAAAAGCTTAATCAATCATCAAATCAAAGCTAATTACCAAATAATTAAAACCTAAGTCTGAACCAATTCAATCATTTTGGGATTGATTGTTACTACTGCCTAATAAATTAATGATCATTAGGAGGGATTTTTGTTTGATTTATTAATTTTTAATTAATTAATGTTGCATACATACATCAAGCTGCCAGTTTATATTTAAAAAAAGTTTTATTATGGAAAACCCACAATCCGGCCAAATTTATATTTTTATATATTTTTTTTCTAATTATTCAAATTTTTTATTATTTAGATTACATTCTTAAATTTATATTTTTCAGTCAATTTAACTTTTATATTTTGATTTTTTTTTGTGTAACAATTTAAACTTTTCATTATTTCGATTATACTCTTAAACTTGTATTTTTGAATCAATTTAACCATGTGCTTCGACGTGGATAGATTGTGACTTGTATTTTGTTATTTTACTTTACTTTTTTTTTTACATATCAAAATATATGAGTTAAATTGATACGAAAATATAATTTAATGGTATAATCGAAATAACAAAAAATTCGAGTGATCACGCAAAAAAATATGAAAGTACGAAATCAAAAATATAGATTTGACCTACAAACAGATATTCACTACATATTTATCGAACATTCATATCAGTTTATAAATTAATAAAATTATCGTCTAAACATTTGAATTTAATATTTTATATTAATATATTGTATTTTTATATTGATATGATATAAAGTATAAGGCGTGAATAAAGAGTGTCACTATAAATATTTAAATAATATTTTCAATAAGTTAAATGCACTAAAAGAAACACATAAAATCTATGCAACCTTTGCCTAAAAAACTGGTCTTTCATTTAAAGAGAAAAGAGAGGGAAAAGTAATCCAACGGCTAGAAAAACTTTGTGATCTTGATGTGATGCTGACGTGGCAAAGACCCGTTGAAATAGAAAGTCGAGTCACCTTTGCTTTTGACTTCCGAGAGCAAAAGCGTAACAGCAATCGTCCGATTTTTCAACACCTACGGCCACGATTAGTCGACCGTTGCATTCAAATCCTTTCTTACAAAATCCCCCCAAATTCTCGATCCCGCTACCAGTTTCAAACTCCAACTCTTTACACCTCCTTTCATCTTGATTTTCTTCTGTCCTTGCTGAACTTCGCAATCTGGGTTGTTGTAATTCAGATTCTCTCGTTCAGAAGTCCATCAGGAATGGTTAAAATGGCTGCTTCTTCTTCTTCTCCATCTTCGTCTCCGGTGACGATAACGGTCTCTTCCTCCAGCACCGGCCAAGCCGTCGGCTTAACAAGCTCGATCCGGCGCTTCTCGGTCTCGAACAATCCGAATTCGCCTGTTAGTAACAGTCGACTGAGGGGTTCAAGCGGCGGCAACCGCCGCGCCTCTAGCGGCGGACGATACGTTTCGATGTCAAAGGACGGCGCGGAGGAGTGCCTCGCGTACACAGTTCACATCCCTCCAACGCCGGACCGCCGCGCAGTGTCGGAGTCACAAAGCAGCTTTATTGATGGCAGCACAAGCACCGGAGAACACCCTTTGGGGGGTTACATTAAGGACACTATTTACACGGGCGGATTCAATTCGCTGACTCGCGCCCACGTGATCGAGAACTCCATGGACGAGCCCAAGGCGGTGAAGTCCGAATTGGTTTGTGGAATGAAGGGTTGTGATGAGAAAGCTCAGGACGGTCAGTGTGAGTGTGGGTTCAAAATCTGCCAAGATTGTTACTTGGAGTGTATTGGAAATGGCCAAGGCTATTGTCCCGGTTGCAAAGAGCCTTACAAAGAAGTCAGCGACGATGAATTTAGTGAACCCGGTCCGCTGCCAAGAACAGGAAAAGGAGGGGTCAAAGTGGAGAAGAACTTTTCTCTGGTTCAATCTTTCAAGGCCCCAAATCATGATTTTGACCACACCCGGTGGCTTTTTGAGACCAAGGGCACGTATGGTTATGGGAATGCGGTGTGGCCCAAGGATGGATATGAAATCGGCAGAGGGACTGACCGAGCTGACAACCCTCCAGAATTCAATGAGAGAAGAAACAGACCATTGACCAGGAAGGTTGGGGTCTCTGCTGCAATTCTTAGTCCTTACAGGTATGAAAACAGGGCTCTTGTTCCTACATAATTCAATTGGTACAAAAGTACTCTCTGTTTAGATGCAAGTTTGTTAAATGTTCTGTTGGGAACATATTGTGAGATTGTCAAGTATGGTTTAATTGTGTGCTCAAATTGATGCATGCTCAATGTCGTTTCACAGATTGCTCATGTTTGCTCGTCTTGCTGCGCTTGCTTGCTTTCTGACATGGAGAATTTCGAATCCTAATCATGAAGCAATGTGGCTGTGGATTATGTCTGTGGTTTGTGAGTCCTGGTTTGCACTGTCATGGGTTCTAGATCAGTTCCCAAAGCTTTGCCCTGTGAACAGAGTAACCGACCTCTCTGTTCTGAAAGAGCGTTTCGAACCATCTGCCCTAAATCTTCGCAACCCCAAAGGACTCTCTGATCTCCCGGGAGTTGATGTGTTTGTTTCAACAGCTGATCCAGAAAAGGAGCCGCCTCTTGTGACAGCCAACACTGTTCTTTCAATCCTTGCGGTTGATTATCCTATGGAGAAACTGGCCTGTTATGTATCAGATGATGGAGGGTCTCTCGTGACATTTGAAGCCCTCGCCGAGGCAGCAAGCTTTGCAAGGATTTGGGCTCCTTTCTGTAGAAAACACAAGATAGAACCCAGAAATCCAGAGGCTTACTTTGGGCTGAAGCGTGATCCTCTCAAGAACAAAGTGCGCCTCGATTTTGTAAGGGAGAGGAGGCGAGTGAAGAGAGAATACGACGAATTCAAGGTGAGGATAAATGCATTGCCTGAGTCAATAAGACGAAGATCAGACGCGTATAATGCCCAAGCTGAACTAAGGGGGAAGAAGAAAATGGTGGAGGTGGGGGAAAATTCTTTTGATCCTGTTAAGGTCCCAGAGGCTACTTGGATGTCTGATGCATCTCATTGGCCCGGAACTTGGTCATCAGCTGAAGAAGGCCATTCTAGAGGAGACCATGAGGGTATAATCCAGGTACTTTCTTCTCTTCCTTGTCTTCCATGTCTGCCATACTGGTTTCGATACCACTCGTTAGGTAGCTCTACCAGTGGTACCAGAGCGATCTTAACAAGTGGTATCAGTGTTTTTTCTTCATTTTTGTGCGTGACGTTTGATCCTCATAGATATTAATTTGGAGCACTGATATCTTGTTTTTGTTGGTAGATCATGCTAGTTCCCCCGAATCCAGATCCCATTTATGGGGCAGAAGCCGATGCGGAGAACTTGATCGACACGACTGATGTTGACACAAGATTGCCAATGCTAGTTTACGTGTCTCGTGAGAAGCGGCCTGGCTTTGATCACAACAAGAAAGCTGGAGCCATGAATGCGCTTGTCCGAACCAGTGCAATCATGTCAAATGGCTCGTTCATTCTCAATCTTGACTGTGACCACTACATCTATAATTCCTTGGCTCTGAGGGAAGGAATGTGTTTCATGCTTGATCGGGGCGGTGACAAGATCTGTTATGTCCAGTTCCCGCAGAGGTTTGAGGGGATTGATCCAAATGATCGGTATGCAAACCACAACACTGTGTTCTTTGATGTGAGCATGAGAGCCCTTGATGGATTGCAGGGTCCAATGTATGTTGGGACAGGCTGCGTTTTCAGGAGGATTGCTCTCTATGGGTTTAGTCCTCCCAGAGCCACGGAACATAGAGGGTGGTTTGGTGGAAGAAAGATCAAATTTTCATTGAGAAGGCGCAAGGCGGCGAAGAATGGAGAGGATGATGACATGATTTTGCCAATCAAAGAGGATCAAGATGATGGCGATGAGTTCACCAAAGCCCTGATTCCCCAGCGCTTTGGAAACTCTACTTCTCTTATTGATTCTATTGCAGTAGCTGAATTTGGGGGAAGGCTGCTCCATGAGCTGAGGGGAAGAGGTAGCCAGGGCAGGCCTGCTGGTTCTCTTGCCGTGCAGCGCGAGCCCTTGGATGCCTCGGCTCTAGCAGAAGCAATCAGTGTCATTACTTGCTTCTACGAGGATAAAACCGAGTGGGGCAAAAGGGTGGGATGGATTTACGGTTCTGTGACAGAGGATGTCGTGACTGGTTACCGGATGCACAACAGAGGATGGAGATCAGTCTACTGTGTCACAAAGCCAGATGCTTTCCGGGGCACAGCTCCAATAAATCTGACAGACAGGCTCAATCAAGTCCTGAGATGGGCGACTGGATCGGTTGAGATCTTCTTCTCCAGGAACAATGCTCTGTTTGCAAGTCGACGGATGAAGCTCTTACAGAGGGTTGCATACTTCAATGTTGGAATGTACCCTTTCACCTCAATCTTCCTCCTCACCTACTGCTTCCTGCCTGCCTTTTCCCTCTTCTCGGGAAAGTTCATAGTCCAATCCCTCAATGCAACATTCCTAGTGTTCTTGCTGGCCATCACAATTACCCTGTCAATGCTGGCAATCCTGGAGATTAGATGGTCTGGAATCACCCTCCACGACTGGTGGCGCAACGAGCAGTTTTGGCTGATCGGTGGCACCAGCGCGCATCTCGCAGCCGTGTTCCAAGGACTACTGAAGGTCATAGCAGGAGTCGACATCTCATTCACACTGACCTCTAAATCCGCGGCTCCTGAGGATGGGGATGACGAGTTTGCAGAGCTGTACCAGTTCAGATTCACGGTGCTAATGATCCCACCTTTAACCATCATCTTAGTGAACATGACAGCCATCGCGGTGGGCGTGTTCAGGACATTGTACAGCCCCTTCCCGCAGTGGAGCAAGCTGCTGGGAGGAGTGTTCTTCAGCTTCTGGGTGCTGTCTCATCTGTACCCATTTGCAAAGGGGCTGATGGGGAGGAGGGGGAAGATCCCCACCATAGTGTTCCTGTGGTCTACATTGATCTGCATCATAATCTCTCTGCTTGCAGTGTACATATACCCTCCATCCGGAAGGCAGGATTACATGACCTTTCAGTTCCCTTGATTTAGAGTTTGGTAGCTCGCTGTTGCAGCCAACAAGAATGATTAATGAAGCTCCCCTGCTTCGTTTTCTTTGCTTTCTGTTCACTTCTCCTGTCAGACTTGTACCCTTACTGTCATTTCTCTATAATACTTCATCTTTCCTAGAATCTTGCTGAATTTTTTGATTGATTGATTGCCCTTAATTTCTCAACCTCTGTAAAGAAAACAATTAGATTGGCTATGATCGATTCAGGTGCCCCACCATGTTCAAACCTTGTTGATTACACCCTTAGATCTCCTAATGGATAAAAAATGATCAGTGTTAACTTTCTGCACTAGTTTTTAGCTCAATAGCATCACCACAGCAATGTTCATGGGTGGATTAAGTTCCAAACCAGAAAATCAAGGAGGGAAAAGGGTGAAAATTATGCAATATTCTCATGGTTTTGATGGATATATTTGTGTGTGTGTGTGTGTGTTTTAGTTATAATCATGTTTGGGGGGAGGATAATCAACTACACCAAGCATCAAACTCCTACAAAAGTAGGGCTTTTGTCTCCTGAGCTAATCTCAAGACTTTATCCTTTAGGTTGAACCACCAACAGTTAGGTAAGATTCTCAACACAATGACCCTCTCAGTTATTTAGATGAGATCTTAGGCAGTATCATTCTTGAGATTTCCAAACAGGAAAGTTAAACATCTCAGGCGTCAACTGCTTTTTCGAGTGACAGAAGAAGGAATAGGCTACGTGGCACTCTATAATTGGTGGAACGCATGGCTTGTGATAATTCACACTCTCTTAAGAGCAAACATTAAAAGTAAATTTTTAAAAAACCATATTTTCAAGTCCGGCGACAAAAGTCAAATATCTAAAAGCCCTTTTCTATGTTACATAAAAATAAGTAAAAACAGAAGAAGAAAGAAATGGTCACATTTTTGTACTGTTTTTCCTAGTCAAAGAAAATACCACAAGTTTTTTTGGGCTTGGTCCTAATTTTCAATGAATAAGACAAAGCACCTATAAAAAATACATAACGTTTAATATATATAGGTTGGTAAAATAAGTTTGTCGTGAGACTTTTTTTTTATATAATGTAGGAAATTCGAGAAATTATTTATTTATAATCAATTTTTAACTCAGACTTATTTTATTCTCTCTAAAATTCACGATTTGTGTGCTCTATAATCTTAGATGCATTGACAGGTTCGTTACGAGCCAAATCTCTAAAGTCCAGCTCTTTGAATAGACATAGTTACTTACGCAGTCCTATATGAAGATAAAATCGAACTCACAATCTCGCAGTATCTCAAGTTTTGAAATACATGAGATAGACTATCTGCGCTACCCTAAGTGATTAATGTGAGACATTTGGCGAAGGGTATTTGAGTCATTTGACCAATTTTTAGTTCTTTTTTTTTTTTCGTTCTAAATTTCATTTTCAATTAAAAGTGAAATGTTACATTTGCTTTATAATTTTAGTTTGTTTTTGATTTTTTAATTTTTAAATCTTCCTCCTTTTCTCCTCTGATGTCCAGTTATAACGACTTTATTATAAACGAACAATTTTTACTAGAGTGACTTAAAAGGTCATTTATCAACAAAGATGGGATGGTAGAGAGAAAAAAAATATTTTTTTATTTTAATTTTATAATTAAATATGTTATAACAATTTTATATTCGAAAAAACTATGTGGAAGTAGCATTTCTACACAAACAAAAGCATGGATTAGTCAATTAGAAAGAGTTGACAAATAATATATTTGATTATGATTATTCTTTCATGTGATAAAATTAATTTCAATTCACATGAATCAAAACTATTTAATTGAAGCTATTCAAACAGTACTGTAGCCACCATTAACCATTGATTGATTGGTAATCATTATTAATGTTATATGATTAATAACCTAACCCCAAAGCAACCTCTAGTGGTTGGATTATATATATGTTCCATTGTCCTAACAATCCATGCATGGTCCACAACTTTTTCATGAAAACTCTTTATTTTTAGACAAATTTATATGCATTTGGGTAATGTTAATTATTGTTTTAGGTAATAATTAAGTAATAATAAATGTCTTTTATTTTAGATAAATTTATTTATTATATCTTATTTTTAATAATTAAATAAATTTATTTGATTAAATAGTTCAAAACAAGATGTATTTATTATTAATTAATAAAATTATTTGAATGTCTAAAAATAATTAATATGTATTTATTAAGGGTAATGGTTAGCATTGCCCTATATATTTATTCTCATAAAAAAATCTCATAAATATTGATGATAGTAGTTGTAGTCATTCACCACCAAATCCGTCCAAAGTGAGTCTCTATGGTGGTTTTTCTTGACTTGAGCTTTTTTAAGACCTACAAAGGCAAGACTCAGTCTTCTAATCAAGCCTCTAACAATCAAGTCAATCTCAATACTAGTTGTGGAGCAAAGTAAAAATATGCAATGAATGGCATACCCACCTATCTATTGGAACAATCATGATCATATTGTATGAATAATCAAATCTCAACTCATCTGGTCGCCTAAACAAGTGGAGATTTGGGTTCGAATCGAGATGGATTTAGTTATTTAGATTAGGTCTTTTAATTGAGTTTAGCATACTATCAGATTAAACCCTGTCTTAAATCCAGAGTCTCGGGTATCATTTGTTTTGACCTAAATTAAAGTATTCTAGGACACATGTCGCTTTTACACAATTTCAAAAAATGTTATTTTTATAATTTTACTCGAAATCAAAATACTCTCCATCAAATATATATACAAAAAATTATTTGGACACTTAGCTGTAACATTTTTAGTGATACTCGTATATTATTATATTATATTTTTTATTATATCAATATAAATATACAACACACCAATACAAATTGATGTTGACAAAATCCGTGAGTCTAGAAATTTATTTCAGACAATTAAACCATGTCAAACGGTTCCTTTTAAGAATAAAAAAAAAATTGTGCCAAAACACCAAATATTATGAAGAGCATAAGGCCTTGCTTGTCAAAGGGTTTCTCTTTTAAGAGCCAAAAAAATTTGTGCCAAAACACCAAATATTATGAAGAGCATAAGGTCTTGCTTGAACAAGCAATGAATTTTGAAGTACTATTTTTACATCTCTCTGACCAATTACGCTCATATTAGAATTACTGGTTAATGGTTAATTAAATTTGACAATTAAACAACTTTTTACTTTAATATTTGACTGGAGATTTTAATAATTTTCTAACTATTAGTTTACCAGAAATAAAATAAATAATTGAACCTAATACTCTACTTGATTGAATTTTAATTGAAAGAAAAGTATGAACGGCAGACGCCCTTCTTACTTGGCCATCCCATCTTTCTTTATTGACTCCACATTCAATTGCCATCCAATATATTAATATATGATTGGTAAAGTCAAGGTTTCTAGTGAAAGCCAAATCAGCAGGCATCCCACCAACCATACCCCAATTTAAAAAAAATGTCATTTTTATATCAAATGATAGTGCTTTATTTATATTTAATAGAAAAATAAATCTACTATCTAATAGAGTGGATTGTAACGCTACAAATACTTAGATCTCTTGAATATCAACTTATTATTTATAAGTGATATTAAGTAGCACTAGTTATAATAATAGTTCAATACGAGACTAACAATAGTAATTAATTAAAATAATCCCTTATTAAGAAGTCTTGACCCTTAGACTTCGCCACCAGTACTTGATCAATTCTTTATTAATTTATAAGAAGAAAAGTAAAATAGTAAGGCAAAGGGTATACCTTTCAAACTATAAGTTGGAATGAAAAGATTATAAGAAAGAAAGAAATTAAGGTTAAGTGTATTTGTCTTAGTTAGGTATAAAGTAACTTTAACTAATTTGTAGGGTATAATACCATCATTTGGGGGAAAAAATCTTTAAGGACATTACGTCAAAGTTTAACAATAATAGTGCTAATTATTTTCTTAGTGTTTTGCTAATTACTAGTGTTCTGTCTAAGAAAGTGGATTCACACCCCAAGTGAAGCTCAAGCCAAAAGAAAGCGGACCCAAAAGCTGTACAAAGAGAAAATTCACATAAACAAGTCGCAGGTATATGAAGTTATTAGATGATTAAGACCGAATAACTGAGACTGAGTGAACTCACTCAAAAACATCTCTTGAGGTTATTAATGAGAAATTCTTTCAAGAATTCATGCATCACTCGGCCACTACTATTTGAGAGACTCTTTTGGGTCTTTGATATTCTCGCCTACAAATTTGAAAAAGAGTTCAAAATACTCATCGAAAATTGTGATTCTCCCTTCACTTGTCAGTCCCCTTTCCCTATAAGCAGAATATTTTTTCTCTAACAACGATATGCTCTCAACTCTATAGAAATTATAACTCTATTGTATTTTCTACACTTTATCCAAGAGACTAACTTAAGGATCGGATGGCCTATGGGTGAGGCTTACTTGCACTCCTAACCGAATTTTTCCTTATAGGTCACTCGTAGACCTCCTAACCCAGACACTCTCTCGCATACAAAAAATCATTATTGTATTTGAGCAACAACAATTAGTTTCAAATCATTCGTTAAAATACATTTAATGCAAGTTGTTTTTAGAACTAAATATTTTTATTAATTGATAATAATAAATATATAATACTTTAAAATATCTTATCAATCAATAGAAGTATACAAATGCTAAAAATAAAGCATATAATTAAATACACATTAAGGTAAAGCCAAATGTTATATCCAAAAAAAAAATTAACAAGTAACTCTCACAAATTGAATTAACATAATGCACACAAACATATAATAATTTCATTCAAAATTAATAACAAAACTATTATATATTTATATAAAATTATTACGAATTTATATACATCATAGCATTTCTCGTCGGCAGAACCCTTCTTCACGGGGCAATAGTCAACAATAAAAAGAAAAGGAAAGAAAAGCAATGATTTTTTATTTTAAGATGGTAAAATTGTCACAAAATTAAGGAGGTAAATAGAGAAAGGTGGTGGGAAAATGAAGCAGATCTGAGCTCTGAGCAGGTCAGTGATCATCTCTTTCTTCGCCGTTATATAATTAAGGATAATGCTATACGGACGAACAGAACGACAAACGGGTTGACAAATCCAGATTATCGTGAGATTTTGATAACAAAATATCGTGAGAACTTGAATCCAAATTATTTGAAGACGCGCCCAAATTTGGAGCTTCATCTTGTACTCTGCCCTTATCTCTCTCTCTCTTTCTCTCACTCCAGAGTGTCTCTCTTTCTTTCTTCTCCATTGTGTCTCCATCTATCTCTCTCACTTTCTCTCTCCATTGCATCTCCTTCACTTCCAACGTATCTCCTCCACCTTCGTCGTTGGACTTTCACCAGCAGCATCGTTGGGTGTTGGCGTGCCTTTCTCTCTCTTCCTTACCCATCCAACCTACGTTGCCAGTGAGCTCGAAGACGAAGGAGCCACCGACGAGCTTGAAGACGAAGGAAATCGGTCGCCAGCGAGCTCAAAGAGGAAGGAGCCGCCTACGTTGCTGGCAAGCTCGCCTACGTCGGTGGTCAATGCTCGATGCCCACTGTCGTCGTCAAATCGTCACAAGGTTGTCGATTTGAGAAGTTCGATTTCTTCGTGCGATGTTTGAGAACTCATCAGGAAACTTCTGTTTTAGAGAGAGATTGTGCAAGAATTTGAAAAGTTTAATCTCTCTGTTTTTTCTGTTTATTGTTGTTTTAGGCCTAACATATGAAATTTATAATAGGATAATTTAATTTGTCATTCTACAAAGGGTTCCTATATTGTTGCAGCAACTACAATATAGTAGAGTCTTGACTCTAGTTTTCACATTTTATGGATTGAAATATAAGTGCAAGCAACCTGCAGGAAGACCATGGACCATTGATAGTATGTGAATCGTGGATGATTGTGGGTGCTAAGTGGCCTTGTCTTTTAATGAGAACTTGGATTGGTGAACGATATGCCTCGATACAGTCTTGTTTTTTTGGTGCAATCTCTGATGCGTCCAAACCCATTGTGCACCCATTGTGTTGAAATTCTCTGTTGGATGTTCTTCCTCACTTGTTAGGTTGGATTGTTTTCTGTTAATTTTAAACATCCTTTAAGAAATTGGACAGCCAACAAGAATTACATAAAGAGAACATAGAACAGAAAAAAGTTGCAAAATACTGATTACGGAATCTGTCAAAGACCATATATAAAGCATAAATTCCTATCTCCAAGCTACTTTTAATCCATACAAAACCCATTTCACAATCATACAACCACTTCACAAGCTACTCTTAACAACCAATCAATGTACTCTACAAGTTTATACATATAACCATACACAATGTGGACACTGATATAACAACATTATAAGTTCAGATATTATACAGAAGAATAAGAAGAAGAAGAAAGGTTTGAAGCCATGGAGGGAAATCTTTAGCCGGTCACGCACGCACGAGAGACCCAAGGGATGCCGGACAGTCGAAAGTGGAGGAGACACAGTTGTCGGTCACACACTCGGGTGGAGTTGGAGCCGGATCTGAGGGATCCACTGTTGTGCTGGGAAAAGAAAGTGGAGGGGCGTGAGGGCTGGGCGAGTGTATGTTGGGTGGGGCCGGCGGTAGAGATGTTGAACATCTTGTTGAGCTCGCTAGACCTCTTGATGTCGCTGGCGGTGTACAAAATGGTGCGGTGGGCCTTGAGATGCTCGGGTCGATCCAAGACGTAAAGGCCGCTGCTGAACTGGTGCGATAGGACGCCGGAGAAGACGCAGTCGCACGCGGGAGAAGACGCAGTCGCACGCGGGAGAGGGAGAGAGAGAGAATGGGTAAGGAAGAAGTAGGTGCTGGGTGGGTAGAGAGAGAGAGAATGGGTGAGGAAGAAGTAGGTGCTGGGTGGGTAGAGAGAGAGAGAAGGTGAAGAAGAAATAGGGGTTGGGCGGGATTTTAAATTTTTGTCAGATTGAGGGTAAATTTGGAATTAAAGCAAAGGATAAATTTGTCATTTAAGCTGTGTTTGTCAACCCATTTGTCGTTCCGTTCGTCCGTATAGCATTATCCATTAATTAATTGCTTCAAATTAACTATAATTAATTAAGCGGTAGCAATCTCGGGGATTGTTTTTAGGGCTGAATCTGCATGGCGAGGCACCGCTAAGTGCCCCTCGGCGGCGACCAAGGAGTTGTAGATTTGGATGATCATCTTCTCTTCGTATTCCTTCGCTGCCGCCGCCGCCGACCTTGCTGCGCCGGACTGGTTAGTGGATCCCCCGAAGCCGCTGCTGACTACCCTGGAGTTCCCGAATGTCACCATGAACTTCACGTAGCCCTCTCGCAGCCTGACGAACAACTTCTTCGGAGAGATGATTAGCCGCCGCAGCTTGGGGAAGATCTTTATCCTCCAGAACCTCCTTCGGCCGCCGCCGCCGCCGCCGCCCCGGGCTCCGACTTCCAGCTCCACCTGGCTCCTCCGTCGCCGACGGCCCGACCCCTTTATGGGCTCGTACCCAGCCGATCTCTTGCTCATCAGAGAGGGCCAGAACCCCCCCTTCTTCACCCCTCTCGGCTTGCTCTCTGCGCCTTCCATGAACCCTCTCTCCTCTTTTTGCTTTCTTCCCAATATCCCACCAAGGTAATAAGGATAATGCTATACGGACGAACGGACGGACAAACGGGTTGACGAACGCATTTTATCACGATATTTTGAGACTAAAAAATCACGATAACTTGGCTTTGAATTTTGGGTTTGAATTTTGAATTTTCAGCGTGATACCCTCGGCCAAATTGCCCAATTTGGTTTAGGCTTTTGCTCTCTCTCTCTCTCTCTCTCTCTCTCTCTCTCTCAATTTGAGCGTACACACTATGTCTCACTCAATCTCTTGCTCGTTGTCTTCGTCCTCATTGAACCGATTAAAACCCCATTGCTACCGGCGATGAGCTCTCCCTCTCCCTCTCTGTATTTTTTAACCCATTGCGTCCCCTCCAGCTCACCCGTCTCTGTCGAAAACAAGAACCCTAGCGGTGTGAGTGATTGATTGCTCGCTCTCTCTTACTCTCTCCGTCCTCACCGTCACCCACTGAAACCCCATTACTGGTGGGTCTCTCTCTCTCTCTCTCTCTCTCTCTCTCTCTGTATTTTTGAACCCATCGTGTCTCTTGTAGCTCACCTGCCTCTGTCGGAAAAAAACCCTAGCAGTGTGAGTGAGAGATTGGGTGCCCCCACCCCACTGGCTTCATCTCTCCCTGTCGCCGGCAAAGAGTTCTTATTTCTAAGAGGTTTCAGCCTCTGTATTTTTTACATTGGTATGTTTTTAAGTTTCTTGTATATTTTCATTCGAGAGCCTTGAATTGCTCTGTCTGTTTTCCAAACCCCAGAATCGTTGGATTTCTAGACCTCTTGTATATTTTCGTTCGAGAGGCTTGAACTCGTTGGATTTCCAGACCTCGGAATCGTCGAACTCGAACTGGGTGTCGGAGGTGATTGGGGATGGGTTGCTGGCGAAGAAGTAGCTTCTGGTAGCCATTATTAATGGAGGAGTGGCAGTTTCTCGATGAGAACCCATCCAAAAGATCTAGCACCTATGAGTGAAAACGGTGGACAAATTGGTGGATCCTGCTTTTCCAGCGCCATTGCCTGTTGTTATTTTGAGCTCAAGCGATTAGGAAAATACCCAAGCAAGTGTAATTGTTCTTGGAGAGGATGACTTGCAGAACCCATCAAAGAGGATGACTTGGAGAACCCATCAAAAAGATCCAGCACCAATGATGTGGAGTTGGTGGACAAAGCAGTGGATCCACATGCTTTTCCGATTCCTTTGCTCGATTTTAGGGGAATTGTAATAATAAATTATCATTTAAACTCTTTTGTGTAGGCGTATCGTTTGCTGATTCTGGGTTTATCTCCATAGCCATCCATTTGTTTTTCAATTGCTTCAATTTGTTTTTCTTTTGAGTTTCTGTTTCTTTTAATTCTCAATCAAAATTGGATTGGGTTTCTATTTGTATTGTGCTGTTTCTTTTAATTTTTCTTTGGGTTTTTATTTCTATAGTATTTTCTTTTTCTTTCTGTGATTGTATGTTTTTGCATCAATAAGGAAATCATAGAATTTTTTTTGAAGATTTTATACTTTTTGTATTAGACTTGCAGATGAATTCAACTCAGTTACATTTTCTTTTTGTCCTGGAAGATTACTTATTAGTACATGAGTATGTCTTTTTTTTTTTAGTACAAACTGGAATTTAGCAAATTGCTCAAACTCAGCTCAGCCACTAGAAAGGCATGATCTTTGAGGTTGCAACCATTGGGTTTGTGCAGCCACTGGTAGCATCCAACATGACAAGCAAATAGTCACAACAATGCAAGAAATTACCTGATAAGAGAGTAACATTAAATATTGATTTTAAGTATAATCTTAATCAAAACAGTTGTTTACATTCCACAAACGTCAATAGTGCTATAGTTGCACGATTTTATAAGATCCAACAGAAAAACCTACACAAGGTTGACACGACTAATGGTTGGCCTTAAGAGCTTGAGCACTCATGTTGAACTATCAAAAACTACTCTTAATCACTTGCAAAATACTCTTAATCACATATGATCACTTGCAAAATACTGATTATGGAATCTGCCAAACACCATATATAAAGCATAAATTCCTAACTCCAAGCTACTCTTAATCCATACAAAACCCACTTCACAATCATACAACCAGTTCACAAACTACTCTTAACAACCAATAAATGTACTCTACAAGTTTATACATCTCATCTAAACATAACTGATATAACAATATTATAAGTTCAGATATTATAATAAGTTTATACAGAAGAACAAGAAGAAGAAGGGTTTGAAGCCATGGAAGGGAAATCTTTAGCCGGTCACACACGCGCGAGAAACCCAAGAGATGTCGGACGGCCGAAAGTGGAGGAGACACAGTCGCCGGTCACACACTCGCGTGGAGTTTGAGCCGAATCTGAGGGATCCACTGTTGTGCTGAGAAGAGAAGGTGGAGGGGCGTGAGGGCTGGGTGAGTGTATGTTGGGTGGGGTTAGTGGTAGAGATGTTGAACATCTTGCTGAGCTCGCCGAACCTTCTGATGTCGCTGCCGGTGTACAAAACAGTGAGGTGGGCCTTGAGATGCTCGGGTCGATCCAAAACGTAAAGGCTGCTGCTAAGCTGGTGCGATTCGGAGAAGACACAGTCACAAGCGGGAAAGTGAAGAAGAAACAGATGGGTGAGGAAGAAGCAGATGTTGGGTGGGTAGAGAGAGAGAAAGTGAAGAAGAAACAGGGGTTGGGCGGGATTTCAATTTTTTGGTTGATTTGAGGGTAGATTTGTAATTAAAGTAAAGGATAAAATTGTCATTTAATCTAAGTTTGTCAATGCGTTTGTTGTTCCGTTCGTCCGTATAGCATTATCCAGGTAATAAAGGGGCTTTAGCCTTTAGCCAAGCAATAAAATAAATAAAGAAGGTGACTCAGAAGGTTTGGTCGAGTTATTATTTTAATATATAATCAATCAATGCATCGCACCATTTTGTTTATTTTTTATTCTAAACAGTTGCCGTAATGATAGGGCTTATCTTGCTTTAAACAAATAAATATTATTATAGACTTATAGTTAAAGTGGGGACAAAAAAAAATATATTTTAGACTGTCACATCACATGTTGTGTCGCGGAATGGGACAAATAACCATAATTTCTGATTGTTTATTCAAAATGGGCAGCAATTTTTTAGGTGATTTTACCATTTCTAGAACGACAGCATTACATCATCTAATCACTGGGTTTACTGATAAGAAGAAGTTTTAACCAGTTATCCATCCATAAAATACACAGTTGCTAGTCACTGGATCATAAACAACAACAGCTAGTGGTCAGTGGCAGGCAACAAGTATTGATGCACCATATATATAGCTAGTTATTTGATGAGGGGAAAATTTAGAAGATTATAATTAATTTGATGTCATCGCGAATTAGCGAACGAGCGAAATATACGTATTTGACAGAGATAATTGAGAGTTATCATCTGATTTAAGTTGAGAAGGACATGTGTCTAAATCGTCCTAGAGAATATTCGGAAGTTCAAATTCAAGTCTGGTGAGCATATCTCGGTATCTTCAATCTCCTTAGTTTTCCCAAAGTTTCTAAAGGCGATTATTGTCTTGAGATCCTTAAAGATGATGGGCATATTCGTTCTTCCCAAGATTGTGATTTTCAAATTAAGAGAATCATTATCTCAAAATACTCGAAGGATAACTTCCCCCACACTCCTGAAAACAATCTCAACAAAATCTTTCCATAATATCGAGGAAATTTTCTCCAATGCAAAAGGAAAAAACTCTTGACTTTAGAGAATGACCCCACTCCTCATAAATAGGAGTGAACCCACACAAGTAAGAGGATTATGATCTGTTCTTTTGATGTTAATTACTAAGTATTCTAGTTTTGATAATATTGAAAATTGACTTGAACGTTGGAGTGATCACAGGAAAACGTGTCCCCAATTCATTTAACAAATAGTTGGTGTGAGACAAGGATGGTGATTGTCCTTGCATCTTCACTATTTAAGTTGCTTCTATATATTAACTTCACAAGAAATGTATATATTATATATATAGATGGGGTCATGCATATAAGCATCTTCATCAGTGGATCCTCTGTCCAAGCTTGGAAAAAATATGGCCAAGGAGAGAAAAGAAGGCGCCAAGTAAGCAAACAAGCCAGGACAGGCAGAGGAAAGCCCAATCCTGGAAGTTCTTCTTGGGAAGATGGCTTCTGTCGGAGATGAGCAAAGCCCTGTAAACTGCTTCGCAAAGTGCATAAGCTGTGATAGGATCCGATTCATCTGCCAAGAATCCAAATTCCGTCAGGCTAACAATGTCGTACACTCCACTGGTCTCCGATACGCCCAGGTGCTGGCAGATTTTCAGCCGGGAATCGATCCTTTCCTCCGTTGATAACTTGTCGCCATGCGTCAAGATCAGGATGGGGTTTTCGTCTGCACCCACACGAACAATGTGTTGGTTGAGATTGTCTTGAATTCAGATTCAGTTAATCCGACACAAAGCATTATAAGTAATAATGGAGGTATATATATACACACTTACTGCATCTCTTCAAAGGGGGAGAGCAAAAGAGCTCTTTGGTGGCCTCCAGTGGCTGCTTATCGCCGACTTTCAGAGCTTTATGGATGTCTGAAACGTTTGCCACCACCATGACGCAGGTCACTCTTCTCCTGGCGAACTTGGCGGGGAAGGAAGCCATCTCCGATTCATGCTCGCTTGGTCGGAAGCAGGGCTGCTTGTGACGAACTCCTTCGCTTAGCCATTCCGAGAGCTCTTCGGTGCACTGGTACACGCGATCGTAGTCGAAGCCTCTTGTATCGTACACGCAGAACCCGCTTCTCATCGATCTCAACACGTTGTGTTCCTCCATGAACCAGCTTTTGGGATCAAACCCGCTTCCTGACCATATATATATATATATATATATATATATATAGGATTAGTTAATTCATGAAAGCTAACAAATTCCGAAGATTTCTGTTCCTAAAGCAAGTCGAAGGGACGATGGAGAGACTCAGAGTTTGATTACTGGGAAGTTGTCTATTTGTCTAAACTTTACATCTTTTCAGACGAATAGTCATGCCTATACAAGTGAACTAACAGAGATGTCTAATTGAAAAGATTCTACTTTTCTAACAGTCACAACCATGTCTCTGTGGAAAAATTTGATGAAATAGCAGCAACCATCTACTTTTCTGCCACAATACATTAAGATCTAAGATATAGTTAGCTACGAAAGTCAGAGTGAAGAAGAGTGAGACGGTTGTGATTCTGTGTTACCACAAGTGGCTTGGGCGAAGGGAATGAGGCTGGAGCGGCTGAAAACGCTGTACATGAGGTTGACGAGGGAGCTCTTGCCGGCGCTGTGGAAGCCCGCCAGTAGAATGGTGCTGACAGCGGGAATATCCATGGCTTCCTTGCCGATGCCGCCCGTGGGCACCCAGAAGTCGCCGCAACGGTAGGAGAAGAGCTTGTGGCGGAGCTCGTCGAGGCCGGCCGGAGCAACCAGGGCCAGCCTCTCCATTTCTCTGAGCAGCTTGAGCCTGGGCGTGAGCTTCGACAGGCTCTGCGGCACCAGCTCCGACTTCAGCCTGGCGCATTCCTCAAACTTTGCCGCCGATCGCCACCAGCAACAGTACGCGAGACCATCTTCTTCGGCGGAGGCGGCATCGTTGGCCGCCGGCGCTTGATCTTTCATGGTTGATTGATGGCGTTTCTTCGGAGAAGGCAGTGCCGATGGGTGGATCCAGAAAACGGACTGTTCGATTATTTGTTGTTGGAGTTAATCATAGGAAAACGGGATGCATTGCATGTGAGTTTACCTCATCAGAGAGCAATGATTGCCTTGTCGCCACAGGGGAAAGTTCCGAGTGGTTTCATTCACGCAGACGCAGCACCCAGCCGCCTGCAGGCTCATCAGGGCAATAGGGCATGCATGGCCGTGGCCTTACGTCCCAACCGTACGTACTGTTTCTAACGTTCATTATCAGTCTGTGGTCAGCTGTACTTCTTAGTTAGGCTTCTGTACTCGCCAAGACTGTCATGTGTTCCCTGACGTGGCAGTTTTCACACCGCCAATTCAATGTAACTGGGATACCCAATTGTTGTTTTGCTTTGTCACCTTGTTGTCAGATCTATATATTTCCTAAATATTATTTGTTTTTAATTAATTTCATTCAAATTAAACAAGGGCATTCATATATTTTACAATTTGGATTATAGAAAATTATTTGTTTTCTAAAGGTCTTTCGGTTATTGCAAGTGGGTTGGGAAACCTTTATATGTTAATCTAATGACTGAGAATATATAAAACTAAGTTGGGATATGTTCCTATTTGTATGGAGATGTATCTGTCTTCTTCTTTTCTCAAATATATTGGGTTGAATGAGGGCATAGATGATCTCAAGATTGCACTTTTACTGATAGAATATCAATGGATGTGGGTGTTTTCTGTGCGTATTCATTGTCATGTATTTGGCCATCCTTTATCCCCATGTCTTAAGATTCCTTCTTAGCCATAGGATGATAATTAGGATACAGCCCAAAAGAATAAGCCTATTCCTGAAACATGCTTGCGTTCAAAGGTAGACAGTGGGTGAGCATATATAATAATATAAAAGAATCTGCTAATAGGTCCATTCATGAGATTGCTAAACTGCCACCAAATCTATTCTTGTTAAACCAATTGTGATGGGAGATATGGACAACCCTCAGGACCAGAAGGTGAAATCTCACATTTTAGGGTCCCCCTCAAACTGTCTCATGTCATAAGAGAGGTGATAAATCAGGTACACAATGACTATAGTCAATGGAAGATCTAGTGCTAACTGCCCACAAAGACTCCACTCCTGAGAAGCAGAAATCTCACACTGCGACTGGCCAAACTCGAACTGGCTCCTTAGAACCAACTCTACCATCCCACAACTAATCGTGCTACGCTCTGGAGGCAGATATGGACAACCCTTCTCCTATGGGAGAAGAGAAAGAGAACAAATAGCTTGAAATATATTCTTGTTAAATTCAAATTCAAATTCAAGAAGAGAGAAAGAAAAAGAATGCGATAAAAAAGACTCGAAAGGATTCCAAAGATTCAAGACTCCTTACAAACCCGGCTTGATAATGCTACCCTTATACATATTTTAATGTAAATACGAGGCATGTTAGCTTTTGTTTTAGAGTTGTTCTTTGTTGATTTTTTTCTTGGTTTGTTTAGTTTTATTTTTTTCTTTTTGTAGTTGCTCGAGATATGTATTAGCCTAAACTATTAAAGTTTTGTAATTTTTTCTATCAATATACTCTTATTTATAAAATTAAAATATTTTTCGAATCAAAATATAAAATGATCAAAATAAAACTAAAAAGTATTATAAAATATTTATCAGTTTATTTGTTAAATTTTTTAGAATGTAATGAGAAACATGTGGATTATTTTTTCTTATCTGTAAAGTTCAAAATAAATTTATAAAAAACATAAGAGATAAATTTATTTATATAATTTTAAATAAAAAATCACATAATTTTTTTAATAAATTATTAAATAAATTTAATAAATATAATAAAAAATACTTTTATGTGAAATTCTTATAATTAGTTTGTCTACACCTACTGTTGTTCCGGTGAAATGACAAAATAATATTAATAAAGTAATATTTAAAACTTATGCTTATTAATACTAAAACTACGGAATAAGTATTTGATCAATATTTTATTACTAATACTATGGAATAATAAAATAATTAAAAAAGATATTGGGAATTAAATAATTGTTTTATAAAATGACATAATTATAAAAAATAACCATAAAAGTAAACAACCTATAAATGATTGTGAATCCTATTAAAAGCTATTATGTTTTTTTATAAAAAAATAATTAGTTTGTACAAAAATAAAAATAAAAAATAGATATGATATAAAATAAAAACGGATAAACAGTATTTTTTTAAAAATAAAAAATAAAAAAGAGAGAAAATGGATAATAAAAAAAATATAAGAATATTTTTATAAATATAATTGTTAATATAGAAAATTATAAAAAAAATTATTCAATATAAAAATAAATATAAATTCTATGATGCATTTAAATAAATGTAAATATAAGTTCTATCATTCATAAATCATGATTTATTAATTAAAAATTTTAATGTAGAGACATAACAAATTTTGTCAACAAAATTTTTTTATCTCTAATCTCTTCGTAAATATACCTTTTTGATTTTTTTTAATATTACAAAAATAGTCCTAAAATATTTTTAAAATTATAAAAATGACCTAAAAATATTTTTTTGATATTTCTTTGTGTTTCGATACAGAAAATATTTCGAAAATATCAAAATATTTTTGAAATCGTAAAAATAACCTAAAAACATTTTTTCTAATATTTCTTAAATTTTGATATAAAAATCGTGTCAAAAATATCAAAACAACACCGACGTTTACCTACATCATAGAAATGCAAGGAGTCTGTAAATGATAATTTTATAAAAAAAATTAATAAAAAGCTAGTCAGCTTAAAAAGCTCAAAAATGCCAAAAGGGGCACCGAGTTTGGCGGCCAGCTTCTCCTATAAGGTGGTGCTCTGGTTCTTTTCTTTTTCTGAATGAAAGGAAAGGAATGACAAGTGGACAAAACAAGAAATGAAATGAAACTTGGGCTTCCCCACTAAACCACACACATTATTTTATTGAATATGCTTTCTTCTTCTTCTTCTTCTTCTTCTTCTCCTTGTATTGTTTCGACTGAATAAGGTTTCCAAACAACACCTCATCTTTAAAGTAAACTATTTATTATAAGAGCCCAGCAACCATGGCTAGACTGCCTCCAAAAACGGCCTCAACTGAGTCCCAACCCAAGTTCAGCCAAATGAGCAAGCCTAAGGTCACCTACCAACTTTTGTTTTTATGCTATATCATGTTCTGATATCAATCCCACTTGGTTATTTTTGAAAGAACGAAACTCCCAATTTTGGGCCGGAGAGTCAAAGGAAGAAGATTGTATTCGTAGACAGCAAACGAGGCAAAGAGGCTATTTTTGCATCCAAGCACTATGTTGACATACATACAAGATATTATGACACTATAGAAAGCTCTTTCTTCAACAATATGTTCGCAATTTGAAGGCATTCCATAATAAAAATAACACTCCAACTAAGCTTACTTTGGTGCCGGATGGGCGAAAAGATCATATTGGACACCCATCCACCCACCCCTTAAGCAACAAAATTCAATTCAGCATAGCAATGCCTACAACAAGAAGAAAAGGATCAACAGAAAAATAAATTGGTAAAGTGAGCTCCTATCTTCATTATAAGCTCCTTCTAAATTAAGAAGAATAGGGTATCAAAGAGCAGGTCCCAAGCCCAGATAAAGAAGGAGGGTTGCGTTAGGTAACCGACAGCCAGCGTAAAACCTAGTCGGATCCAAATATGAATTCTAGACAAACTATCTGTTAGGATGTAACCCACATAAAAGTCTAAAATTCATGTAACCAACCCCACATAGTGGGATAACGGCTGGATATGTTGTATGTTGTAGGGTATCAAAGAGCAAAATTGTCAAAACATTTGATTGATATGTTTAATCATGACCCTGAAAATGGGTTGTTCCTTTGCAGTGAAGTGAAGATAAATAATGGCACCTGAAAAGCTAGATGCTTTAAGATACACATAGTTGCCTATTACCCAAGATAAGGACACTCCCTTGCCTTCAGTTGGAAAAAGGAACTTACTGAGGAATAATACCCTTTCCGCCATGTAAAAGCTTTGCTTCAAAACTCTTCCTCCCTTGCCTTTTTATTCCACCATCGTATCCTCTGTTGTTGTAGGTAGCCACCTGCCAATCATATTTTCCCAACAAACCTATTGTATATATGAAATGCAACAACGTAATAAATCCATTTACCAGCACATCCTGCTTGGTCGTTTCCTCTGCACAGCCATGGCTACTGAGAAAGCAAGAACTGGCATTCCAGGCAGTAACAGTGATAGCAGCCAAGACCATTCAGCCGAAGGATTGTCAAACCAGGAAACTGCACAGTGCCATTCGGGGAAAGTGCTCGCGCATAGAGCAGTTTTTGGTTCAGTTCGGCGTCGAGCAGGAGGTAGGAGGTTCAGAAACAATGACACGAGAACATCACCTAGCAGGCTAAGCAGAGTTTCTTTGGCTAATCAGGAAGATAGCTAGAAGAACAGAAGAGTTTGCTTGGCTGATAAAGCAGAAAACTAAAAGGAAAGTCACTCTTCTACTTCTCAGTAATTGATCCCACTTTTAACTTTCGTGCTGTCCTGTAAATTATTGTATTGCAGTTCTTAATGTGGAAGTTATTCTCCTTTAAACCAGTTATTTCAAAATACATCAGAAATACAAAATTCTAGACATGAGGCCTGGCACTATATATATTTTATACATGTCCAAACCATTTTAAGAACTTTCAAATATCAAGATTTAATATAAAGCTCATCTTCATTAAAGGAAACAGTCACAGAAGCAGATTATCTTTCCTATCATTTGGCAATGGCACCATATGCATGTGGGTGCGTGCTCTTGTGCATGTAATCAACAGAAGAGAGAAGTAAAATATCAATAGATACAGGAGAGAACAAAAGGGAAGCCCATAGTAGCTATGCAAATTGACACAGAGGTCTTGGCAACATTCTAATATGAAAACTGCCATGAATACAAGGGAATACAAGGATAGATGACAAAATAGGAAAACTGATAGCAAGGTATGCTGTGATAAATAATATTGACAACAAAAAATGTAACATGCCTAATTTTGGATTCATCATCCAGGCTTGATATTTAGCCAACCTATAAGTATTAGCATAGAAATTTTCTTGGAATGTTAAATCCATCTTTTTTGGAATTTAAAGAGAGAAAATTTAGGACTGCATTTGAAAGATGGAAATACATTTGCTATGTGTATAGACATGGCTGCCACAATGCTATCTATGCTTTACGCGTCTAACCAATTACAAAGTTTACCTACAAAAATCCTAGCCCGTCACCATTTAAATCATCACCTCCAATAATTGGACAATCAGTTGCATCGTGTCCAAAATGCCCACAGCAAGTCACAGCGCAGTGCCTTCGTTTCCTGTACAAATCTGCCGGATCTCTTGACCTTCTCTCTTTCAACTTTCCTAAAGTTAAAGAATCATGAGGCTTCCCAGCAGTAAAACTTTGAACAATACCATCCGAATCTTCGACCTCTGGAAGAATCAATGAGTCAGTTGGGCTGTTATAGGCAATATCATCAGCAACATGTGATGGTCCTGGGAATTCCTTGATACGAGACAACACCTGTGCAATTTGATCACAGGCAAAATCAAGGCGATCCTCTGTCTCAATTGATTCTGCAACTAGTGTTGAAACAACTGACTGCAAAAACTGCACTTTCACAGCATGCTCTCCTGAAGTGGTGGACAACTGGGCAGGCTTTGCCATTGGTGAGACAACATCTCGCCAACGGAAGGGAAGATACCGGTCCGGAATATGGAAACAGTTGTTTGTTGATAGAACACGAAGAACATGCCTACATAAGATTCCCGAGAACTCAAACTGACGGCAACTACAGCTAATGAACTCATCATGTGGGACCCAAATGACTTTGCAACCCCCATCTATCTCTGTATGGTGTCTCACAGCAAAGTAACTTTCTTCCACTGCCAGTGATGCATATTGCGGTGCCAAAACAAGTTCCTCCTGTAGCTTGCAAAAGGCATATGGTGTCAAAACAGTGGCAGCATGAGACTCAATTGGCGAACCTGTTTTCAGGGAGACCTTCTGGGTCTTCCTCTGCATCTTGTGCTTTGTTCCCATATCTTTAGCAACCACAACAGCAGCCAGCTGAAAAAAAGAATAGATAATACAAGTAAAATGGTGAAATGAGAAGAACCACAGATGAGAAGAACCAAAGAGAAAAATAAACAGTTTCCTACCTGGTCCACAAAGTTATCTAATACAGACTGTGTACTTAAAAACCGTTGGATGTAAGAATTTATTGACTCTGATTGAAATGAACTTGTCATCCCCGCAAAGAAGTAACATCTCAGATAAGGTAGAGACCAAAATGTTCGCAAGGCATATAAGCTGGCAATGTGCTTATTTCCATGTAGTCCATAAGCATCGACCATCTCCCTCCATCCAACTTCAAAGTCCTCCACTGAGCGCAAATTATAGAGCCGATGGAACTCAGCCTTCCATTTGTCATATTGAGGCCCAAGAAGTACAGAAAACCAATCTGAAAACTTTGAAATGATATGCCAGATACAAAAGGCATGCTTGGTTCGAGGCATTTCAACGGCAACTGCTTCTTTCAGCCACACGTTTTGGTCAGTGAGAACTGTTTCTGGAGCCTTACCATTCATGAACCCTAAGAATGTCTGTCATGTACAAGGAAAAACAGGAATTCTAAGTGGATAGAGTGTGAGAAGAGAGAATTGTTTGAGTAAGAATATGGAACACCTACCATCTAAGGAACCTAACCTTTGGTAAAGTTCATCAATGGCATCATCCACTTGTTTGGGCCTAGGAGATAATTTGTTGCAATAAAATGTCACTCATACAAGCCTATATAGGGCTTAAGGACATGTATCAAGGTGTAGAGACAAGGGTCAGAACATGCGAAGGGGATACTGAACTGTTTAAAATTACAATAGGATTGCATCAAGGTTCTACACTAAATCCATACTTATTTGCTTTAGTAATGGATGAACTTACTAAAGATATTCAGATAGAGGTGCCTTGGTGTATACTATTTGCAGACGACATAGTGTTGATAGATGAAACAAACGAAGGAGTGAACGCTAAGCTTGAGTTATGGAGAAACAATTTAGAATCTAAGGAATTTAAATTAAGCAGAAAGAAAACAGAATATATGGAATGTAAATTTAGTAAGAATGCAAGAGTGGAGGATGTTATAATAAAATTGGAAGACCAAATCTTACAAAGAAAAGACTATTTTCGATATTTGAGATCAGTGATTCAAAAAGACGGAGAAATTCACGAGGATGTCACACATAGAATTAAGGCAGGTTGGCTAAAATGGAGAAATGCATCTTTGTTGTACGGCTCAGAATGTTGGGCAGTCAAATACCAACATGAGCAAAAGACGAGCGTAGCGGAGATGAGGATGTTAAGATGGATGTGCGGCCATACAAGAAAAAATAAAATTAGAAATGAAATTATTCGTAATAAGATAGGAGTAGTACCAATTGAGGAGAAGATGAGAGAGACTAGACTAAGATGGTTTGGTCATGTAAGAAGGAGACCAAGAGATGCTGCTGTGAGGAGAGTTGATGAAATGGAACAATTAATCAAAAAAAGAAGTAGAGGCAGACCTAAGAAAACTTTGAGGGAGACATTAAAGTTTGATATGAAGTGTATGGACCTCAATGATGATATGACAAAAGACAGAAATACATGGAAGTCTAGAATTTATGTAGCCGACCCCACATAGTGGGATAAAGGCTGGATATGTTGTTGTTGTTGTAAAATTTCACTAATACCTTCCATATACCAAGCTTTCCAACTCATCAAAGAGATGGTACGCATTACAGAAGGTTAGGTTACAAGAAGCCCCCATTTCTAGGGAGAAGGAAAAATAGCCATGCCAAAATTAGCAGAGTTGCTCAAATCACTTGAAAGAGTGGGAAAGAGTTAGTGCAGCATTCATTGTTACTTGTAATGTATATGTACACATAAATAGCAGTCAATTTATCAATTTCCAAAAGAACAGGAGGAGGTTTTATTCAATCTTAAGTACATCAGACAAAATAACTGAGTTGTTGGTATGAACAAAAGAAAATAAGTAAAAAGAAAAAAAATAAAGGTTTCAAGTTGAGGCAGTAATGATTTTGTAAATGCATAAAGCAGGTTTTAATTGAATCAAAAGCAAAAGGTCAAAAGAACATTGCTCATATTAGTGCAGACATCTTATTAGGATTTACCCAACCAACACAACTAAAATTTCATCTAACTATTATCTGGAGGTAAAAGGCACAAAAAGATGTAAAGCCATCCTAGGAAAGGCCAAAGAGCTCAGCAGTCTACACAATCAAGGATTGTCCAAGAGCTCAGCAGTCTAAATAATCAAGGATTGTCCAAAGACAATAATTAATGAGCACAAAACTATAAATGGAAAAGTTTACCTCTACAAAAAATACTCATATACCTACTCACCTTTAATGCCCATGAAAAAGATTGCACATTTTCATCCCTTAGAAGCACACAACCAAAGAAACATTGCATTCCATGATTATCCACTCCAATCCAAATTCCTAGAAGCATGTCATAGGCATCCAAACGGTGAGTCGTGTCAAATACCATGGTATCTCCGAAAGCTTCATACAATTGAACTGACGAGGAATATGACCAGGCAATATGCTCCAACCTGTTGTTGGCATCAATCTTGAAGTTATATTTGAAGTTGGGGTCATTATCCTTTTTCTCCTTGCACATTTTTAGAAGGTCAATAGGATCACTATCTCTGTCCACATTTCTGAAAGATTGTAGAAGGTTTCTGACATCTAATTCCGTGAATGGTAAGCAACCTAACTTAACACCCTTCTCTAATTCCAATAATCTTAGCATTTGTAGCACTGACATCCCTGCTTTTGCAAACATACAAATCCGAGCTTTATCATCTGCAGACATGGTGCAATAAGCAGGAAGTAGTTGCACTTTAGTTGACTTCAAAAGCTCATGGTTATGAACATTAACAAAACCAGTGATGCGCCATTCAGGGACATCAAAATCTGCTCGCTTAACAATTCGCATGTATGCCTG
This sequence comes from Diospyros kaki, assembly GCA_036245055.1. Taxonomy (NCBI): domain Eukaryota; kingdom Viridiplantae; phylum Streptophyta; class Magnoliopsida; order Ericales; family Ebenaceae; genus Diospyros; species Diospyros kaki. The sequence goes on along the minus strand of BSEG01000002.1, from coordinate 1,091,358 downwards.
ACATCCACAGCGTGATGATTTCCGGTTCCTCTGCGGCTTTCCATCCTCCAAAGGTTTTAGCTGTGGATAGCCACCACGATGGCATGTAAAATCCCTTCTAGTGATACCTCTACCTACACCATCTTTCCCTCTAGTGCGATGGCGTCTAATTGAAAAGCCACACTGCTTTGCAAAACTACAATAAAATTCATAGGCAGCCTCTTGCGAAATAAATCTCTGGCCAATAAAAGGGACAAGGTTCACAGAGGTTTGTTGTGACAAAATTGTGTCCTCGGGCATTTCCTCAATAGTACCAATATCATCTGGAGACAAGTCCGTGCCATTTTCAGAAGTTTCTTTCACCACACTAGTTAATTCAGACATCATTCATATAAGATGGTAAAGGAGATCCAGGTAGCGTACCTGCAAACCAAAAATTCAGTCAAAGATGCCAAAAGTAAAAATAAAAAGACAATTCTACAATAAGAGATAAAAATCTAAATCATGCACTATTTATGACATTGCAGCAATTGTTATCAAGAATCTCTACAATCATTAGGAACTCAAAGGGTGAACAAATAACACCAAAGCAAATCAGTTCAACTAACGTCGTTGAATAAGGCCATTCCCAATTCATGAGGCTCCCTGCTTTGCAAGGGTGAGAATTGCTTTTGTACGAGCCCTACCCTTGCTTTGCAATGGATTGTTTCACAACTCAAATGTGTGACCTTCCAATCACAAAAGAGTAACCTTATCTCGCTGCAACATATCATAAATATCAAACCTAAATCTCACTAGGTGGGATTGGGTACATAAATTCTAGGCCACCAATAATGTTAATCTATTAGAAAAGTTCAGCTTTTAAAAAATAAATCCAACAAAATCAAAGTTGAAGAGAGAGACACACTCTCCCTCCTCCAAATGGATAAACATGTAAATGTTGGTGGAAAAAACATGCGCATATCCATGCGTGTGTGCTAAATAGATTAGATGCTTGCTCCTGCACTCAAGGCATGCCTCTTAGGAATTCTGCTCATATTTAGCTCCTTCATAATAGCTTTAACAGAACATTCATGCATGGTATTCTACCTTCTGCTGCCTTGTAGTTTGTATAATTTACCAGCTTGACAAAAGTAAAAGCTTTATCAGCTAGCACCAGCCATAACATTTAGAAGATATACAACAATCTCAGGTCCAAATCCCATTAGGTGGGGTCAACTACATAAATGTTAACTTTTGTTGGTTATATAACATCAACAACCATAATCATAAGCCTTAATCCCATTAGTTGGGCAAGTTGTATATATTCTAGATCTCCAGCCATCTCTATACCCATGCACTTATCTACCCACCAGACCAATTAAATCACCTCTTATATAATAGGCTTCTCTTCTCCAAGTAGTCCTTGCACCAACTTCAGTTTTGTCTTTGTCTCTTATCTTAACTCAATTTGTGGTGCATATTGTCATGACCCTAAGAGCAATAGAGGGGCAAAATTGTAATAGGGATATAAATAGTTGTTAAGAGGGTATTTTGCAATTTATTAGAATTTCAGTTGTTATGCATATGAGTGCATGATTGAGGCCAAATAGACTGCACATGGGTGCAGGAGCAGTGAGCTATAAATAAGCCACTGTTGTAGGAAGAAGGCATGATTGAAATGAAAAATCAAATTCTAATTCTCTCTACCATTCTCTCTCAATCTCCCTCCAATTTCCCTCTCTATCTCTCATTTCCCCCTTAATCTTCTTCTCTATTCTGTTCTCCCTTAATTCCCTCCCTCAATTCCTTCCAATTCCTCTTCTAACCTATCACGAACCCTAGGTTCATGACAAATGATATCAGAACATTGTTCCTTGGCCGTTTTCGTTGCTGATTAAGGTCCGTCGAATGTCGATGGTTACTGTTTGATGCAATGGATTTATGAAATCTGAAAGTGATTTCGAAAATAGGCAGCAGCAAGGTAGGATGTGGTTCATGTAATTTTGGATAGTTGATTCTGACAACTCTTGGCGGAATTAAGTGAACAGCGATTCAGTGAGTCCGATAAATTCAACAGAGCAGGCGAATCGAAGGAAGCTACGTCATAGGAGCCAACATCTACAATAGAATTGACAATCAGCGGTTGCGATCAGATCTAGAGGTTGCTGATCTATAGTGATGGGCAGTGATTTCCGCGATCAGCTGGGAATTTTGGACCGCTGATGCAACAGAAGCTATCAAGCTAACCAGGTTGTAATCGAGAGAGCGAGGCAATTCTTGGTTTAAAATTGAGAGACAAAGCACAATAAGTGATCAGTTATAGACTCGGAATCGAAGACGCAGTAGAAGCATGGTGGGATTCTGATGATCGGTCACAATTGGCGACAGCTGTGTCTTGGCGAATTCAATCAAGAGAGCTTCGTTGTGATTCTGACAAGCGTACAACGAAGCCGAGGGACCATTGGACGGTGACTGGGTGACGCAGTTTGATCGAATGACTGGAGTGGGTGACCAGAGGTGACACAAACTGAGGAGCATTCGCGATTGGTGTGGGAGTCCGCCGAAGGAGGTGATGCGGACAGCCAAGAAGGTCGCAACTGGAGTAAGCGACTAGTGCAGGAGTTCCAAGCAATTGAAGTTTGGTCAGGCAAGGAAGTGGGTGTTGCAACCGAGTTAATTGCAGTAGGTATGGCAATTGTGCAGCGAGTTCCTCACGATGGTGTAGTGGGTGTCGTGGCCATTTTCAAATTACGATCAATGATTGGGCAGAACCAGAGGAAGGATCCGAGATGAGTCCAGTAGTCTAGGCAAACGGATTGAACACCACCAATCGGAAATATCGCCCAATCAGGATTGGAAGGAGTTCCACTGACGAAGGCGGCTGAAAGTGAAAGATTGCAAGAAGCAATCCTGGACACAACAAGGAATGGATTGAATAGCTAAGTCGATCCATTCGAGAGACTGCATTGGAGGCGATTTGGCCAAGTAGTTCTGACAAGGCATTTGGTGACTCTTGGTTTGAAATTCAGTAAGTGTTGGTTGGAGCTTGTGGATGAGTAGACAAAATGTCTCCATAGGAAGGTTCGACGATTCATTGAAGCGAAAGGGCAGGTTGATTTACGACTGATTTTGCTGAGACTGTTGCAAGTGTTGTTAGTAAGCGAAGCAAATTATTCCAGTGAGTTCGATTGTCAATCATAACCGAAGGGGAAAAGTAACTATAGGCTCGAAAGTTGCAGTTAGTTTTAACGAAAATTTCAGATAGTAACAAAAGGATGTACAGAACTCCTGCTCCTTGGTCTTTACAGTGTTTTTTTGGTGAGAAGTCGACCATGGGGAGCAATCCATGCATGAGACAAATGGAGTCTCAAGGGTAGCAAAAGAAGGCTGCATTTTCAGCTGGGAACAACAGGAAACATAAGGAATTCGGCCAAATGTTACACGAACAATTGCAGGGGTTTGCAATGATACTTACTAAGAAGTATCATTACAGCTTCCCCGTAGTATTCTTTGAGAATTATCATGGAAGTTTTAATAAAGAGGACTTCCTAAAAATGGAGAAGCCGAAAGAGAACTCAAGATCATGGAAGAGCGATTCATTGCTTACTTTAGATTTTGGGCAGAAAAATAAGTATTTTGATTTCAGCAACAATGACAAGAAGGATGACTACAACACCGGAAATGGTATTGGTGGTGAATGGCATTATCCAAAGAGAATCAATAACAATCAGGTGGATAGGACAGCAGATGCAAAAGGAGAATTAAAGGAACACACCGATTCCTTTGGAAAAGAAGTTCTCAAGGGTGATGTTTTTGGGGTTCTGCAACAAGATCAATCCAACTTTAAGGAAGAAGGAGAAGAGGAAGAAAAGGAGGAGGAAGAAGAGAGTGAGGAAAAGGAATTGGAGGTTGGCACTCAATCAGTTGGCAGCCTCTCAAGCACTCTTACTAGTGTTGAGACACTCGATGCTATTGATCTCTGGAAGCAGCAAAAGAAGGAGCCAGTAAAGCCTCTTCACCAAGTATATGAAGAGATTGGGGTTGGCCACACGTTACAAGAACAAGAAGCTGATGATCCCGATGATGCATAATCTAATCTAGGTGTCAATCATGTTAGGGAATAAGGTCGAGTTGGAGGCCAAGTGTTAGTGGTTGAGAAATCGTTTGCTAGAATTGAACTTGCAGCAGCTCCTAATGTTAATGCTCACAAACAGCCTTGGTATGAGTATTCAAGACAAGTCTACAATCCTCCATTGTTGCATTTCGAGGCTGTTGTTGATATTTTTGCAGCAAAGCATGGTTGTGGGTTGAATGGGAATACAATAATAGCAACGATGGTTGTAGATCTGCTCTCCTTACTTGTATTGGACGGTAATGAAGTACTAACGGAAGTTGCAAACATGGATAGTCCTTCCATTAGACTCCAAGGTTCAGCTACTAACTATGTCAATCCGAAAGTGGCTGATCATATCCATAGATTGGAGACCAAGCTTGATTGGATAGCTATTATCGAGGGTGGTTGTATTGGGCTTGAACTCGATGAAGTTTTCTTTACTGAAATTCTAGGTCAATTTATGCTTGGAATTGATCTTGGAAACCTAAGAACGAAGAAGAAAAGGCCTAGAAGGAGAAAGAAAGAAAGAGGAATTAAACAGATAGAGAAAGCGAGCATTGGATGAAGAAAAAATAGCTCGGTCGTAATAAGTTTCTTGGAGAAAAGAAACCTTTGAAGACGAGGGGAATTGTCATGACCCTAAGAGCAATAGAGGGGCAAAATTGTAATAGGGATATAAATAGTTGTTAGAGGGTACTTTGCAATTTGTTAGAATTTCAGTTGTTATGCACATGGGTGCATGGTTGAGGCTAAACAGACTGCACATGGGTGCAGGAGCAATGGGCTATAAATAAGCTACTGTTGTAGGAAGAAAGCATGATTGAAATGAAAAATGAAATTCTAATTCTCTCTACCATTCTCACTCAATTTCCCTCTCTATCTCTCATTTCCCCCTTAATCTTCTTCTCTATTCTATTCTCCCTTAATTCCCTCCCTCAATTCCTTCCAATTCCTCTTCTAACCTATCACGAACCGTGGTTCGTGACACATATGTACTAACAATATTCATAGTCTTTTCACCTAGAATAAATTTAGCTACAATAATTCTATCTCCTACTCTCTTCATGTCCACTGCACTATCATTTAAAGTCTCATCCATGATAATCCTCTTCCATTTCTTGTACAACTCTTCCTGGGTACTAAAGTTTACGTTTAGACTTGGTCAACATTTTAGCCTCAAATACGAGAATCTTGCAAATGTGACAATACATTCGGGTCCCAATGCAGCAGTCCTAACTCATTTTTCACCGCGTTTAAGCAACGATTAGAATGTTTGTTCTGACCACTCCAATCATTAACTACCCAACATCGACACGCTATATCAGTCCCTAGCACAGAACGATTTTGCACTCATTTTACTTGCAAGGAAGTCTATTCACAAGTGCATAAAGATAACGAAACTGGCATTGAGTTTCACAAGATAATGAATAAAAATGTGCAAATGTATTGAATGGATCAACACTGGAACAATTCAAATCCTCCTCTCGAAAACCAAATTTCATAGAACCTCGACGTAATTCCAACCATTTCGACTCAATCAACTTACTTAAGAAAGCCAATTCCGTCTACATCACCGAGATCTTTGAAAAACCCCAGTGGGAAATATTTTTCGCGAAGAAAAACGATCATTCAAGATCTGTGACGACGTCGAGAATCGGAGGGGAGCGCCGTGACAGCTACGCTTTAAGCTATAAGCCTGAAAAGATGAGACAAAATAGCTATAAGATTACCTTAGATCGATCAATGAAGAACATTCTTCATTCGATTAGCTTGGATCTATCAATGAAGAACATTAACAATGCTTCTTGGAAAATTCATAACAAAATCGCGTACCTCAAAGACAGAGAAATAGGTCGAATTTTAAATCAAATTTGAAAGCAAAAATAATGGAGAGAGATTGACCAGGCGGGGAGGCAGACAGAGGAGGGGACAACGCGCATCCATAGACAACAACCACATTATTATAGCAGAGGTCAGCTATCTTGCGCCACCCCGTTAGACGCGATTATCGTGCGCTTTATGCAAGTTATCAGCCGTCGGATCCGTGGGACCATGGCCAGTATGTGGTCTGCGCCACGAGCTCAAGTTATCAGCCGCCGCGCATGAGGATTGCGTGCACTCTACCCGGTGGCGCAAGTTAGACGAACCCTAGACGTTCCGGCTTTTCCTTTCGGGCTCTCAACGGATTCGATCTTGAAATTGGGCTTATTATTGGGCTGAGAGGGTTAAGCTTAAGCCTGCCCAATGGGCCGGTGGCTTCGGACAGCCTAGGCCCAGCTCCAGCCCAAATTACTATCCTAATTGAGGAGAAAATATGCACGTAACCACTATTATAATTCAATAATAATAATGATATTAATTTTATTTAATATCATTTGCTGACCAAACAATAATGATATTAATTTTATTTAATAATGTTATATAATTGATATAGATTTTAAAGTTTAAATATATTTTAATTATTTTTAAAATTTATTTTATAAGCAATACATGTCCTAGAATTTAATATATGTACTAAAAATATTATTTAAATAAATTTTAACGCTAAAAATCACACTATAATGTATTTGAAACCGCACGATAGTTAGTGTAAAAAAAATTTTGATTTAAGTAAAATAATCAAATCGAATTAGCTAGTTCAAACGGTAGGTCAGTTTGGTTTGATTCAGTTTTTAAATTTAGTTATTTTGATTTTGTTTAATTTTTATATTAAAAAATAAAATAATCAAACTAATTAAAATATTAACAATGATGTCATTTTTATATTTTATTATTTTAATTTTTTTAATTTGATCAATTTGAGAGTCCATTTTATCAAATTAGTTCAATTTTTAACACAAGCTAAATTCATTTCACTTAATTAATTTGATCAACTTAGTTAACAAATCGATCGACCCTATCGCGAGTAAATCACACCAAATGTCACAAAATTTTGGTCTCTTTTTCAGTTTGGTAACTAAATTTTAATTCCTTGCAAAGTGATCACAAAACTTTAAAATATTTTATAATGTAGTCACTAAAGTGATTTTTTTATGGTTCTTAGTCAAAATTGTTAACGTAGCGATGATATGGCGCTAACGTGGCGATGATGTAACCATTCCCACGTCAGTAATTTTGATCAAAAATTGTTCAAAAATTATTTTAGTGATCATATTGTAAAATATTTTAAAGTTTTATAACTATTTTATAAAAAATTAAAATTTAATAATCAAATTAAAAAAAATGTAAAAAATTTATGACGTTTAATGTGATCTATCCACCCTATAGCTAATTATGTAAGTTTTATGTTATTTTTAGTCATTTTAATACGAGTGCCGCAGGTTGCCAGACAGGCAGGCATCTCGTGCAAAGGGGAAGGCTAGGAAAGAAATTCAAATCCACTATAATTTTGTCCCTGAAAAGTAAAAAATAATGAGAAGAAACGTACGACGGGAAGTGGAGACCACCGGCACAACGCCGAATTCCAGCTAAAGTTCTGGCAAATTTTAATGAACAGTTCCTCTTTTTAAATTATAGATTCGTATACTTTCTGCATCTATTTATATAACCGGCATACCCTAGGATTCGATCATGAAGCCGAAGTCGTTACCTGGTGGCTGCGCTCATGGACGAGTACCGGCCGAGTTTCAGCCGTCCGGGCGCCGAGCGGAGGCTAGATCAGATAGTGAGCGGGAAGACCTTCAGCGCCGCCAACCAGATCCAGATGTGCGCGACGAACCGGCCTCGATCCCCGGATCTGCACGCTCTTCCTGCTCCTGCGACGAAGCCGTGGGGATTCAACGATCCGGAGATGAAGCGACGGAGGCGAATAGCGAGGTACAAGGTTTACAGTGTGGAAGGGAGGGTTAAGGCTTGCGTACGGAAGGGGTTGCGTTGGATCAAGAACAAGTGCTCTGAGATCGTCCATGGCTTCTAATTAATCTCAGCTCATGACTGAAACCAACGGTTCAATGTTTTTCTTTTCCTCCTCTTGTTTCATATTATGTTATTGTGTAAACAACAATCATTGCAATGACGAAAATAACGTTTGAGTATTCGTTGGGTGAGGGAGTTTTCACATCCTTAGCGTTCCTTTGTTCTATCTTTTTAAGGCATTAATTACAAAAGTTAGTTTGATACCATATTCAGATGATTTTCAAAAGAGGGAGTATCCGGGAGACCAATATGAGAGGTCTTTCGGTTCTTGATGAATTTTTTTTTTTTTTAAACTTCTTTAAATTTATTTATTTATTTATTTTTAAGTCCGATCTTTTTGCGCAAAAGCATCGTGCTCCAAGACACAGCACAAATATTATAAATTTATTATATTTTTTTATTTTTAAATAATTTTATTAATTAATAAGATATTATAAAATATAATATATATTATTAACTAATAAAAATACTTTTTAATTAAAAAATAATATACAATAAATAAAATACATTTATTATATCTCAACTATTACTCTAATATTACCTATCTTTTAAAATATTATAACCATAAATCTTTCTTTCTTCTATTCTCCTTGACTTGTTATTCACTAATTTATAATAAATAATTTCTATTAGAATTTTTAATAATTAGATGTAATAGTGTTAAGAGGGTTAATTTAATTATTTATAAGATTAAAGTTCAAATTAATCTATGATTTTTTACACATGACATTCACTCAGCTCAAAGAAAAAATAATTTTTTATATAAAAATAATTTATTGTATTTTAAAAAAAATATTTTTATAATTGAACTCTGATCTATTGTTATAAAGTTGTCTCGTTGAAGATAATGATTCATTAAAAAAAATTGACATTCTTGAAATCTGCTCTTAATCAATTGAAAATTTATCACTAAATTAAGATTTTAAAAATTTGAAAATGCTAGAGTGGATTTCACCAAGATGACCCAATATTTTATTTTAATTTATTGTTATTTTAATAAAATTATATATATATATTATTTTAGTAAAAGTAAATTATTTTTTTAAACCGAGTGAATATCACACTGGAAGAAATGTTTTTTTCAGTTTAAATGGCTATAAAATAAAAATATTAAACTAATAAGTCTATAAATTAAAATTTGAACCCGATTAACTGTATAAATTTATTACATTTTAAAAAAATAAAATAAATTTATTATATCTTTCACGTGCAAGCTATGTTCTGTAATATAATTGATTTAAAATTATATAATTAAGAGGTGTTTTAAAATAATAAAATATTTAAATAAAAAGTATATAATTATAAAAGTTAAAATATGTATTTGACCAGTTTAAGTTCATCTAATTTGATCCAAACTAGGCTGATTAAACATCACTATCAAACCAAAGTTCCAATCATAGAACATAACTTAATTTCGACGTAAAATTGTAAATCATATTCATATGTCACAACTCTATTATATTCTTCACGTCAAGTAAGGATGAACGTAAAATTATAAATCATATTTATATATCATAACGCTGTTATGTTGTTCACGTCAAGTAAGGAGATGATGTGTGAGTCATAGAACTCATGCCCCTGCCTTCAAATTGTGAGCGTAGGACAAATGTTATATATCATAATAAAATTGTCATGTATATGTTAGAATTTGAAATTTTAAGAGTTAATATTAAATAAATAAAATTAAAAATATTATTTTAATTATTTATAAGATTAAAGTTCAAATTAGTCCACACTTTTTTAATCAGACTCAATTTTTAATTTATAATTTTATTAGTTTAAGATTTTTCAATTACGTTTAATCAAATTTAATTTTTAATTTGTGAACTTATTAGCTCAATGTTTGTATTTTATAACCAATTAAACCCAAAATAGCTTCTCGTGTATGGTATTTACTGAGCTCGAAGAAAAAAATAATTTATCATATTAAAATAATTTTTATAATTTTTAAAAATAAATTTTTATAATTGACTATATTTTTTAAAAAAATAATTTTCTATATTAAAATATTTTTTTATATATTTTTTTAAAAATGATTTCTATAATTAAAATCTGATATTATGGTAACGTTATTGTGTTGAAGATAATGATACATGAAAAAAAACTGAGCTCAGTGAATTGTAAATTTATCCCTAAATTTAAATTTTAGAGATTTGAAAATGCTAGAGTGGATTGCACGAAAATTATTTATTTATTTTTTAATTTTTGACCTTTTAATAAAAAATATATAAATTATTTTAATAAAAGTTTTTTTTTTTTCTTAAACCGAGTGAATGTCTCGAACTGGAAGAAATGTTATTTTGGGGTTAAATGGCTATAAAATAAAAATATTAGGCTAATAAGTCTATAAATTAAAATTTGAACCTGTAATTAAAAATTTAAAAAGTTGTGGGGTCGTTTGCGTAATTAAAAAATAATATTCATTTAGTAGAAGCGTGGTCCTACGGACAACGTAAATGCAGGGACAGCGTGGGCCCGGAAAGAAAGTCAACGCCGTCTTGCCCAATGCCACGTGGTTTGAAATGTCACGTTAATCTTAAATGTAATAGTTATTAACATATATTATAAGCATAATACTATTTGTACATGAGGCAATTTAGATAATACTTTATAGAATGTTAAAATTATTAATTTATCTCTTTAATAAATGGCTTAAATCCAAAAAATTCAAAACTTTATCACCCTTTTTTTTGTCCCTCTCTTGTCTTGGCCTTCGCTTGTCGATCATTACTGCCTGTTACATCTTCGATTCAATTACTATTATTTGTTACATTCTCGATTTGTTTGGATAGTCATCGATAGTCAGTTAGTTTCAATAGTCATCGTTGTCTTCCTCTTCTAAATATATCACAATAAATTATTTTAATTTATATTTTAAATATCATTAATTTCTTACAATATAAATCAATCCGTAAAAATAATTCTATACAAATAGCGCAACTCATATTATAATATATTAATATTAATATAAGGGTATGAAACTAAATCTCACTTTTAACAAGAGTCGAATGACATTTCCTAACAGAAAAACGAAAATAATTAAGAAAGAAGCCAGGCAACAATGGCTTCCTGGTCGTCACAGTGGAGGATATGATCCGGTGCGGGCGGTTCCAGCTCCATGCTGTGCCAATTTGCTTCTTCCCCGTTACTTGTTCCCAGCAGCCAATTACTCAACATGTCACCGTCATCTTCTTCAGTACCCCATACGATCAGATCGTGACTCTGATGATGATGATCAGCTTGATGAGTCTCCCAATCCCAGCAGCCCCAATACTCATTTTGAACAGCAGTCGTCGTCGTTGAGTCCCCACCTTCTCTCTCCTCACTAATGACGACAACAGCATCGTTGCCAATACTCATTACTGCGTTTGGATCATTCGCCGGCTCATTCAGGCCACACAGTTCGTCAGTACTGTTTTCCCCAGCCACTTTCTCATCATCCACCGAGCTACTAGCATGGCGACGCAAGGGATCAGCCAAGCCCATGTCTGATGTACCCATTGATAATCCATTATCGTCCTCAGGATAAGGAAAGGAACTGCAGGACGGGCCCAAATTTCTTTCCAAAATTTCGCAAGCTTCCAGATTCAAAACCATGTCGGCTATACTGCTTTCGTCTTGCCATGATGAAACGGTGCTACTAGACAAAGCCTCTATCTCCAGGCTTCGCGTCGACAGCGGCGGTGCCGGGCATTTTTGGGTCAAATATATTGGACGCCTTGAGTTTGAGGGAATGTAGTAGGTTTTGTTCTTCTTCATGGCGGACCGGCTGGTTCGGCCGCCTCTTCGCCTCTTGGTAGCATCGGCGCCGGAGGCAAGGTCCATGGCCGGAGCCGGCAACAAAGGTTCCTTGACGGGCCCTGATCTCATGAAGCTGTGGATTTTTCTACTCAAGTGGGAGTTCCAGTGGTTCTTGATTTCGTTATCAGTTCTGCCGGGCAAATGGCTCGCTATCAGAGACCACCTGAACAAGACAAAACCCAAATTAATGGCGGCCGCCGTACTTGATTGATTGCCCCTTGAATGAGTGAACACCCATCTATCTACTTGTTCCTCAACTACTGGTTAATTCATTAATTAGAAGCACTTTTTTCTTTTTTCTGAAAAGACATAATCATAAACACACACACGCACGCACGCACACAAACCTATTCCCCAAACTGGCATGCAATTGGACGATGATCTCTTCCTCTTCGTTTGATATCTTGCCCCTCTTCAGGTCAGATCTCAGGTAGTTAATCCACCTTAGCCTGCAGCTCTTGCCGCACCTAAGCAACCCTACAAAACCAAAAGATCATTGAAGATATATAATTAGCCAGAGTTAAGGACAATTAATGCCCCCAGAAGTTGTTTGTTTCACGGGAAAATGTGAAGAAGAAAATGAACCTGCATTCTTGGGCATTGACCTCCAAGCGCCTTCCCCGTGAGCCCGAATGTAGTTCGTCAAGATCTCGTCTTCTTCGGCCGTCCATCTGCCCCTCTTCAAGCCAACTTTCTCGCAGCAAGGTGCTCTCCCCATTTCTAATCGATTAAGGCGGCGTTGCCTTTTAATTAGGCTCTTTCAGCCAGCCTAATCAAGCTGCTAAATCAGTGGGTTTGACTTGAGAGACCAGGAAGTAAGTAGTGCATGGAGCATTGCATGCACAATTGATGATAGATGCGATGGAGCATATATGTACATATATTATACATAATATCTACGTAAAGTGGGCAGCGATCGATGTGGAGGTGCGGGCGGGGAGTGGTGGTGATCGAGCCACGCGTTCACTTGTCGTGGCTTCACGACCGTCTAGTACAACGTGACACGTTGGTCGTCTAATATACACTATCTATGATCGTCACCGTGTTAACTCGATCATAATCTTCCTTAATTTTGTTCATTTATGTTTTCCACTAAGCTGGTCCACCAAATTAATGCTCGATTCCGTAGCGGCAAGCCGGATGGCGTGGCCGCGTGGCTTCCACTGCATTAATTCCTATTTATACATAAATAACATTAATTCGTATTTAATTATGAGATTTATTGATTAAATCGTAATTTGGTCCTCATGTGTATTAGGTAACGATTAGTTAAATATTCAAAAATTTAAAATAATTTATGAGCTTAAAATAGTTTCATGTGAAAGGTTAAGAGAACATTATAATCTCGCAAAAACCTATACTAAGAGATTATTATTGTCTCTCAAAATTCATAACTAAGTTCTATGTCAAAACTCAAAACTCGTCTTATAAATTTTTTCTTTAATTGAGAAATTCTCCAAGAAAATGTAAATAAAATAAATTTGATATCGAAAAATCTTTTTAAAAATGATAAAAAAATAGATAATATTCATAAAAAATTATAATTCTAATAAATTTTAAAATACCAATAATATTTATCACAAACTTTCATACCTCTCAATAAATATATGAGTTTTTATTCTAAGGAGAGCATATATCTTATACTGATTTTAATACTATATTTAAATTTTCAATATCTATTTTAACTATCGGAGGATATGCGAAAAAAATGCCTTGTGTGGCATCTTTTTCCTTTTTGTAAATTCTAAATAATTTGATAACGTCGTCATTTCTAATTAATAAATTCTTTATTGTGTTTGGATTACAACAAAATTGAGTTTTAGACGTTTTTAACTTTTTATAAAATATTTAGTTTCGTTTAATACTTAAAATGTTCTAAAAATGTGTTCCAAGTGTTAAAACTATAAAAAAAAAATTAATTTTTAATCTAAAAAATTAAAACATATGTTCAGAGCAACGCTAATTATTTCCTTAAGAGATAGCAACTTATCTTTAAATAATATAAATTTATTATATTTTATTTTCAACATCCAATTGTTTGGATAGAAAAAAAATACAATAAATATATCTTATGAGCTATCAAATCAAAAGTCATGAAAATGACCTATTATTTGTTTTAATAAATAAAATTATTTAAATATAACATTATTTTTTAACAAATTATAGCATATATTAACAAATTGTATAATAAACTTGATAATAAAAATGTTAAATTTATGTTTAATTAATTGATATACATATTCAAACATAATATATATATATAGAGAGAGAGAGAGTTATAAATATAAAATAATAAAATGCAGAACCTAATGCATGCAACCCATAGCCGGTGATGGGTTCCAAATCGTTGTAACCTGTCCACCGCCGGCGGATTCCGATGATCTGAAACTAAGAGAGAGAGAGACAGAGAGAGATGAGTTTCAAATCTCTATTTGTTGTTGTTTGCCCCACGATACACAGCGGGGCAACACAACAATTGTTGTCGCAGAGCCCAGATCTGCTGTCCCAAAAGCATGTCCCTTTTGCTGTCCATCCAATCAAATGCTGCCACATCACCTATTTACAAATAGTAATTTTTTAAAAAAGTTATAAAATCAAATCAAAAAATTATAAATGACATATGTATTGATTATATATATGTTATTATTTAATTTTATAATTTTTTAGTTTGATTTTATAACTTTTTAAAAAAATTACTATTTATAAATAGGTGATGTGGCAGCATTTGATTGGATGAGACAGCAAAGGGGACATGCTTTTGGGACAGCAGATCTGGGCTCGTTGTCGCAATAGACGTAATGATGGTGCAATAGAAAACGGACGGATAGCAATGATGCAGCAACAAACAGAGATGGCGCTGATGGCGGTGCTTCAATGATGGCTAGCAAATGTGCCGCTGTTCTCCAGCGATTTGGTATTTAACTTAATAAAAATTCATTCAAATTTATTCTTTAAAACAAGTGAAATTTTAACTTAACTTTAAGTTAAACTTAATTTATGATTAAATTAAAATTAAATTCAATAAAATACAATTCCTTAAAATTCACAAACATATTCAATTAGATACTTGTAAATACTAATAAGCTTGATTAGAAATTCATAAGCATACTTGATTAAAAGTTCACAAATAACTTATAAATAAATTAGTTTATAAATACATTAATATATTTATTTATAATTTTATAAATTTATTATTTAATATAAAATTATTAAACTTTAAATTATTATATATTAATTTAATTATTTAACATAATATAATTTATGTATATATAATAAAATAAAATAACAAATTAATTTTAAATAAAATATAAAATTTTAGCAAACCCAAACTCAACTCACATGAACTCATACTTAAAAATTGACTTATAAGTTAAGCCAGAGCTAGTGAGCCTCGACTCGAATTGATTGCAACTTTAACAATAGCGATGAGAGTAGTGCATCAACAAGAGGTGACAGCAACAAAAAGTAGTTTAAATAGTGAAAAACAAAAAGAAGGCCCTCCTTATCTTTTTAAAAACCACAATTAAATAGTGTTTAAACTATTTAATATAGACAAATGTATAACTCCAAACATTAACTAGCATTTAAGCTCTCTCAAAGCTTAAACGCGATCAAACCGCTAAATCAAACCGACTCTAAAAAAACCAAACCACCCTACCAAATACTAAAACAAAAGAGCAGATGGTCCCAACCCCTCACCATTGACAGTTCTTTTACTCCCCGACAAAAAACATAAAATCAAGCATTTATGCTCCTAGAAATGCATCATTCTGGATTTAATCTTGTGATAAATGACACCTAAATTCTTAAAAAGTACACCACGTGTCATAAAAAAAATAGATGGTTTTAAAACCTAAATAAAAACTAATTTCTCAATATTACTATATTTAATAATAAGAGATCTATGCCATGGCCGGTAGTACTAAGTAAATAAAGTGGAATCTCAAAGGTACAATTTTATGGAATATCCAGTGTTTCCAATCCCAATCCCAATCCCAACAGAGTCTGCCTTTTCAATGTACCACATTTTTGTATCTTGCTATATACAACCGTTACATGCAATGTTCGCTGCTGTGAAAACAGAAGTGACAGGTGTCTAGTGACACCTCAATTCAAAAAGGAAAATACCCTACCAACAAATAGGTTCAAGAAATAACCTTTAGAAGTTGACGTGACACACAAAAATTTATAATGATCCTATTTAAATTCATAATATTCTCATCTAAAATTAACAATAAATCTACTCACTATTATGAATTATTGTTAATTTTAAATATAACTATTATGAATTTAATAAAGTTATCATGAATTTGTGCCTCACGGCCTCTTAGATGTAAAAGCCACAATACTTTTGACTACAGGACTATGGTGTTGGGAAAATTTAGGATAAATTCCTCCACAAGTTCTAATTTAGTTGTTCAAAGTCTGTGTGACATCAGAGTGAGAGTGATCCATCCACAAACATATCAAGCCTTAAGCCCACCAAGGGGGGTAGGCCATTGGCAGAAGCATATGAGGGAAAGATAAAATACCTGTAGTATCTCCCCACCTCCTCGGCTGTCCAAGGGATTGCAGGATAGGAGTTCCAACTTAGAAAATAATTCATCCATCCTCAATCTTAACTGCAACACTAAAAACATACATTAGGTTGGAGAGAACATGTGATTGCAGGACATTCCATCATATAACACCATTAGAGTTGTCAAAATAATCTATCAATTATCCAACAGATTACATGGAGAAAGCATATATGCCATCATCTGCAAAATATTGGCAACTTACTAGTGCAGAACATAGGAGAATTTACATGGAGAAAGCATATGACATCTATCATAAAAAAATATATAGGGAACTTACTATTGATTGCGTTTCCCCATCTGTTTTACCTTTCAAAACCGCATGAAATGAAACCTGATAGAGCTTTCCTTGTTAGGGCGGTTTTTTTCTTTGCTTTATGGTACTCTGAGACTGCACGAGAATAAGCACAAATGGGGCAGTAAAAGTTTCCACTGTCATCAAAGGCGGGTGCAGAGCCCAAACAGCGCTGATGAACCAGTATTGGCCAGTCACTTGCACAACAAACCAACAGCTGCCCACCTCTATTACACTTGATACAAAGATTAAACTCTGGACAGGCAGCAGCTGTCCGGGAATCCTCATTGAATGTGCACTTAGAACTCAAGAAAGCATGTTCCTTCGTGGCAGTGACAATCTCCTCATCTTGAAAACCATCACTATCACTTGATACTTCTTCTCCAGGATTATGCTCCACATTGTTGTCACAAGGGATCAGTGGATGATTATCCTGCAAGCCACCATCATTTCCTTGCCCAGGTATTTGTGATGCTTCGAAATGCTGATCATGACCATCCTCTGAGTGCCTGTTTTCGCCTAAGCCCCCAATTTGAGTTGATGTGGCCAAACCAGACCATTTTCTTACAGCACGCTGTCCATTTTTTCTAACTAGATCCCCGGAATGTTCAGAGCAAATCCGAAGACCATACTTCTGACCAATATCTTGTCCAGTAAAATTGGCACCCTCTTTAAGCTTCTTGGAACTACGCAAACGAGGGCCATGCCCAATCTCCATACTGACATGATCTTCTTCACATTGTCCAGTCAGGTCACTGGTATTCAAGTCAGTGTCATCCCTCATAAGTCCATCCGCTGCTAAGGTTTGGTCTCCCCTGCAGCTTCCCTCAAGTAAGCCTGTGACTGCATGGACATCACCTCGGGCAGACTTGTTGCTAATTGATAATCCACTCTCGCCTGCCAATGATGCAAGACCTGGGTTGTTTCCTCCCAAAATTGCATCCTTCAGCTGAAGTCAGAATAAACAAGAAAGAATTAAGAATCTCTTGAGTCCAGCAAAGTTCCAACCAATTAATGAAAAAGAATTAATCTTCTTTACCCGTTGTAACGTGCACTTTGGGAAGGAGGCCCTTTTACGCCTAATAAAGGTTCTAATGTCCGATTTCGACATCTCTGAGTTATCCACTTTTACATTTGATGCAACGATCTGAAGAACACATATTTTAGCATGTCAGAACAAATTCACTGAAGCGGATAGAATTCCATTAGCCTCGACAATTTACCCACACGAATTAGAAATAAACTAGAAACAAAAAACAAGGGAATTTAACCTCTTGCATAAGTCCTCGAGCTACATCTTCACAGCTCCTAGACTGATCGATTTCTCTCTTGGAGTCCGAGCGACAAGAAGCGCCATCTCTGCTTCCATGCCGGCGAGCAACATAGACCTCCAAAATCCTCAAGGAGATCATTTCCCTCGCATTCCTTGCTAAACCAGCAGGGATTACGGGAGCACCTTCAAGAAAATCTGAAAATCGAGAACCATGATCAGACAAAGCAAAACCCTAAGTTGGGGAACGAGACGAAACCAGTAGACGTAAAATCACCATAGCGAAGGGAATACTACGGTAGACGCGTACCAAGTATAGTCGATGGAGGCACTGCGTCGCAGCTTGCCAGGGCTTCAATGACC
Source organism: Diospyros kaki (assembly GCA_036245055.1). Lineage (NCBI taxonomy): Eukaryota > Viridiplantae > Streptophyta > Magnoliopsida > Ericales > Ebenaceae > Diospyros > Diospyros kaki. The sequence continues at coordinate 1,073,062 of BSEG01000002.1, read as the reverse complement.
CAAACCCAAACAAGGATTGAAGCAGAACAATCCATGGCAGCATCCATTTCAGATGTTCCGAGGAACCACCGCTTTGCATGCCGCTTCCTGTCGCTATACCTGTTGATGTATTATTCATTTAAATTAATATATAATATTTGTAATGAATGAATTAAAAGATGGCAAATTTATATTTTTGTCCTTTATTTCACATTTTTTTAATGTAATTATTTAAATTTTTTTATTGTTTCGATATATCTTGTTCATGTATATTTTTGAGTGAATTTAATTTTTATATTTTAATTTTTTTATATAATAACTTAAATTTTTTATTATTTTAATTATATTTTTATATATTTATATTTTTAAATCAATTTGACTTATATATTTTAACGTATAAAAAAATAGTTAAATTGGTCCATTTCACTTTATTTTTTTTATACATTAAAATAAAAAATTAAATTAATTTAAAAATATAAACATAAAAATGTAATTAAAATAACAAAAAATTTAAATTATGACACGAAAAAAATCAAAATATAAGATTTAAATTGACTAAAAAATATAAAATAAATAAAATAACAAAAAAATTTGAATAATCACATCAAAATATATATAAAAGTGCATGACCAATAATATGGTCTTTCCAATTAAAAGAAGAAATAGACCATTTTCGTGGAATTAAAGATGTGTTTGATTACATTACTTAGAATTTAATTCTAGATAATATTGACTAGAAAACAAAAACCATCTTACCCCCTTGAAAAATGAATTCTATGGAAAAAAGCTTTAAATATTTGTACCTTACATATTTTTCTATAGAAAAATTAAGAATGTTTGATTGTTTTTCATAGAAAATGTGTAATGATTACATATTTTCTATAAAAAATATGTACAATCAAACACACCCTGGATTACCTAGAATTTAATTCTAGGTAATATTAGGTAGAAAACAAAAACCATCTCACCTCTTGAAAAATGAATTCCATGGAAATAAGTTTTAAATGTTTGTACCATACATATTTTTTCCTAGAAAAATAAAGAGTGTTTGATTATTTTTCATAGAAAATATGTAATTATTACATATTTTTTATAAAAAATATGTGTAATCAAACACACTCTAAAAGTAAATTCTACAAAATACATTCATCCATTCATTCCAAATAGGAGGCGAGAGTTGGTGGGCTTTTTGAATGGAGGGCGGGTTTGGTCGGTAAGCCGGCAATATCGGCCCAAATTAAATGGGCTTTTGGATGGCTGAGCCCAAAACTTCCCGCTTTCTCAGAAAGCACGGATAAAACAAGTGTCTTGACACCTGGCGAACAGCTATTGGGAGGAACAACACCGGGTCTTCCCTCATTGGTCGGTTTCCTCAATAACACGTTGCAGAGTGCAATTGCCGCATAGACTCCGCCGGGCGCAAGTCCACCCGGAGCCATTGTTATTTCTCCACAGAAAGCGAGCCAGCGAGAGAGGTTTGTGTGTGTGATTGTCTGTGTGAAGCGAATTTTTGAAACAATTTGGCTAAAATATCTGTTCGTGGAAGTGTGTAAAGAGATCTGATTACAGTAACCCTAGGTTTTTGAGAGGGAGGGAGGAAATCAAATCTCTCCTAATCTCATTGTCACAGTTTCGATTATGGCGCATCGAAGATTGAAACTGTTCTTCCTCCTGTTCGTTTTATCGTACGCTGTCATCGCCACTGCGGGGTAAGCACGTTTGATCCTCATTCTCAAATCTGTTCGCGAATGTATACAACGTGTTTCTGTATGTTTCCACGCTTATGCGAAGACATTGATTGAATGAATCATTCCAGGAAGAGCTATTACGACATTCTTCAAGTTCCGAAGGGTGCTTCGGAAGAGCAGATCAAACGAGCTTATAGAAAGCTCGCATTGAAGTATCATCCTGATAAGAACCAGGGGAATGAAGAAGCTAACAAGAAATTTGCCGAAATTAATAACGGTATCATTATCTCTTTTCTCTATTTCGCTTGGTGAGAACTTTACTATTCTTTTTGTGCAAGGAACAAGAAAATAAAACGGAATAGAAGCTAAATATATTTATTATTTGGTTTAGTTAGGAACTGAATAATCATCTGTCCTTTTGGTTTCAATTTGATCCCTCACTTTCCATTTGCATTGGAAATTTTACTTCCAAATACAGTATTAGGGAATGATTTTATCTTTGTTTTGATTGACGGCGACCAGCTTATGAAGTGCTATCCGATAGTGAGAAAAGGGGCATATACGACAGGTACGGTGAAGAAGGCCTGAAACAGCATGCTGCTAATGGTGGCAGAGGGGGCGGTGGAATGAATATTCAAGACATATTTAGCACGTAAGTTTGGCTGCCTAAAATTTAAAAATATACCGCAACTGGAACTGATAATTGGGTAATGAAATTGTGGAAAATTTTTATGGCACTTGAAATATTCTATAGTGGTAGGTATTGTGGGTAATGAGATAGTTTTTTTTTTTTTTTTTTATTGGTGGTTGCTGTTGTGCGTATAAGAATGTTGATTGTGATTGTGCATGATGTCTATGTCAATCTTCTGAATCATGATCCATGAAGTATTGATATGAACAGTTAGCAAAATGATCATTGGATATGGCAAAAGATTAGTAATTTTAGATTTTTTTACTAGTAGTATCATGAACATCAATACATTATAACTGAAAAGTAATTGAAAAAATATATAAAAGAAATTATCTCTATTTCAGTATATTTTACAACAAAGAAAACATACGAACTATTGAAAACACCACCAACATAAAGATACAATTAAATCCAAAATAATAATAATTTAAACATCATTTAACATTAAAAAGTAACCATTTTTGTCAGTTGTAATTTTGCTCAGTTGTGTTTTTTTATTCTTTACCTAACATTTTTTTTGTACTTGTACATTTTACTCAAGAAACTCCACTAAAAATTCCTCATGTCCTCAAGTGTCCATTGCATGTCTAACTCATGGACACCTATTTCTATCATGTGTCTTAGATGATGAGTCCAAATATAAAAGTAATAATAAAACATAGATATGCCATTGGCATATCCGGCATGTAGCTTGGATTGGAGTTCCTGTGGTTCCTAGATCATGATACTTGAGAATTCATGTCATATTTTGTTGCTTTTCTTTCTAACAAGGACGTGTATCTTTTATGTGGAAAAGTTAGCTTCAACATTTTTCATCATTGTTTACTACTTAAACTTTTCTAGGTTTTTTGGTGGAGGCCCAGCAGAAGAGGAAGAGACAATTTTGAAAGGTGATGATGTTATTGTTGAATTGGATGCAACACTGGAGGATCTGTACATGGGAGGATCACTTAAGGTAAGGAAATGCTTACATATTGAATTGTAATGCTTGTGTATTATTTTTCCTTAGGAAATGTTGAAGACCTAAGTGATACATGAAAGTGGCTACATTCCCCTCCTCCCCCAAACCATCTTAAGTTCTCTTCTTCTGCTTACACCTAAAAAATATCTGTGAAGTGCTTGGGATTTTCTGTTGTTCTCTGTTATGGTTCTTAGTTCATTTATGCAATTTCTAATTTGGAATTAATTAGGTATGGCGTGAGAAGAACATTTTAAAGCCAGCTTCTGGTAAGAGACGCTGTAACTGTCGAAATGAGGTATACCACAGGCAAATTGGTCCTGGAATGTTCCAGCAGATGACAGAGCAGGTTTGTGCCTTTAACAATGTTGAAAGAAACCCTGGAAAACACTTATTATTGTTATCATTATTTCGGCTTATTTTGATAAGATATTGCTTGAAATTTCATTGGCAGGCTTGCATCCCTTGTGATGCCATGTGAACATTTTACCTCACACTAACCTTGTTATCGTACACTTTTGCAACATATTGCTGTCATTAACCAACATATTTGTGCTGCTACTGAACTTATTTGTCTTAATGTGTCCTTTTAGGTTTGCGACCAGTGCCCAAATGTGAAATTTGAGAGGGAGGGTTATTTTGTGACGATTGATATTGAGAAAGGAATGCAGGATGGAGAAGTAAGTATTCTACAATTTCATTATTCATGAAAATATGGCACTTACTAGGTGATGAAGCCACTGTTCCTGCATATTTGTGAAAACTGTCATCCATATGTTTCCATTTTAGTGTCAAAATTCTGCCAATTGTATTTCTAAAGTATGGTGATCAAAATCTTTTTGGTGCTTTCTGTTAAGGTTTTTGGGGAATGTGTTATAGTGGCATGTCCTAATCCCTCAAAATTGCCATGTTTAGGATTGTCCTTCTTGTATAGCTCAAATGATCCATTGATGTCCTGTAGGAACACGTTACCTTGTTAATGTTGATAATTATAAGATATATATTGCTGAAAACTTGGGGCGTGCTTCTGGAAAGAGTTCCTTACACAGAATGGCAATTCTTTTGTGGATGATTGGGCATCTCTTGACATGCCAGATTTTTTCTGTCCTAATATTTTAGTGAAGGTTTTTTCCATTCCAAACTAGCTTGTTATATTGTTGTTTCTCTTTTCCCTCTTCATCAACGTACTTGGCTCTAAAAATTTATTTTCATTTTCATCTTGCTTTCTCCTACCTTGGCATATTGAAGATGATATGATGTGGTTATCATGGTATAGTCCTCGAGATGTAAATGATGATGCTGACTTGCCTATGGGCTTTTTATTTACACGCCTGTGATATTTCCATGAATGTAATTTACCACTAGTAGAAAGGATGCATGATAATGATACACAAGCATCCAAATATCGACAGCTATCTTGTCACCCCTTAATTCTAAACTAGCACCTTTTCTGCTTTTAATAGGAGGTGGTTTTCTATGAAGATGGTGAGCCTAAAGTAGATGGTGAGCCTGGAGATCTGAAGGTAACGTCTTGATCCTTGGCTTTGCCATAAAACCACTAACTTGAATCATATATAAATCATATGCTGACAGTACCCTTACATTTGTGCAGTTCCGCATTCGAACGGCGCCCCATGATCGATTCAGAAGGGAAGGCAATGACTTGCACACAACTGTTACTATAACACTGGTAATTATGCTTCCTTTATGTGCCTACTGATTGTTGTTGCATATTTCTTTTGCAGTTAAATAGATTTGAATTGCCATAGCAGAGATGCTTTGTTTTCCTATCCCGTTCATTTCGGTTCCTTATCAAAAATATAATCAACATATGCTTGGTTTACTTGACTGGCCCCTATCTATGGAAATTTAAAGGTTTGGTCTTGTTCCTTGACGTATGAGGCAGTCTTCTTTAGTCTTTCAAGTGTATAAATACCTGTATGGATCCTATTTGTGCATGTTCTTATTGTCCCTCTTAAGACTCCCATGTTTGAACTGTTGCCTCTGTCCTTAATCAATTATCTATAAGTTATTACTGTTATTCCGTGCTCTGAGCTTGAATACTCAAAAACTCATTATCCTGTTGCTGGCATAAAATCAACGGAATCCAATTGTTTAGCATATCCCGTTTGCGATGTATAGCCTAACAGAATTGGAGTACTAGTACTGTAACCTTTAGCTAAATTGCGTGGGATTTCAGATTCCTCCCGGAGTTCTGGTATTCCCTGTGGTTCTGAACTTTAGTGGGTCAATTGGTTTCCCCTGACTATGACACGAAAATGAGTGGGAATCTCTGAACAAGCCTGAATAGAATTAAAGGGAAAATAGCATCATGGTTAGTTGGAGCACTAATGGTTATTAGACTTGCGTAGACAAGATAACTGAACCGGGTATTTGAACTTTGTGTTGGTCAGTGAGTTGTTTGGTTTGTACCTGTGATCATATCTTCTTTTTCCATTTAACAAGCGTCATGGGACGCTAAGGCTTGGTTTTATGGTGGGCTACTGAAGCTGTATAATAAAGCTGTTAAAGGAGGACATCAATAAAAAAGTAGAGGAGAAGTTTATAATTTGTCTTGCAAAAATAGAAGAAGCTGCCAACTTTTACCCTTTGGTGAAAACTGGAAGACAGAAGGTTGTTTTTCTCTTCTAAAATTAAGTCTGGTCCTCTTATAGACTTGATTAACTGAGGGTCTACTTTGAAAATAATATAGGGCAGCTACTTGTTGATTAAAAGTGTAAATCAGTAAATTAAGAATGGTGATTTTCTTTGAATGAATCTAATTGCTTGTGTTGGTTGAAAACCATGCATGAATATGTTGCTTTTACTTCGCCTTTGCCATGAACTGTTGGATCTCTAGAAATTTCTGAAGTCCTGTTTTTCTTCAGGTGCAAGCTCTTGTTGGTTTTGAGAAAAAAATCAAACATCTTGATGAGCATCTGGTGGACCTCAGCACGAAGGTGAACTCCAAATATTATCTGGTGTTTGCTTTTTGATTCTAACAAAAATGAAGACTTGCAGGAACTCATCATACTGAAATCATTGCTTTTGCTTTGCTGCCCAGGGAATTACCAAGCCCAAGGAAACTAGGAAGTTTAAAGGAGAAGGGATGCCGTTGCACTTCAGCGCAAAGAAGGGCGATCTCTATATCACCTTTGAGGTTCTTTTCCCAACGTCGCTAACAGAAGACCAAAAGACAAAGATCAAAGCAGTTCTCAGCTAGGGGGTGGGGATAGATGTCGACAATTTTTATCAGGCACCACAAAGGTGTTCCCATTGTAACATTGGTTGATGAGGTCCCATATATAGGATTCAAAGGCCCACTGCTCTTCTCGTCTCTTTTTTTTCTTTTTGCCTTAGTCTTGTTTTACCAGTTGCCGCGCCTTCAACCAGAAGGTATCCTATTCCTAGCTGCCTGCCCCCGTATTCCTTCTGTAGCCCTGCACGCCGTTAGAGCCATTTTTTGCCCGGTATTTGTTACTCACGGTATAGTTCCAATATCGCTCTAAAAATCTAATTAAGGACACACGCTGACATGGACACAATAATCTGTAGTTACTATGTTGTGTTTGGTTCGGATTCTGATATGAGTACGTACCTGGCGCTGTAGCATTGCTTCTTTTCTTTTGCCTAATTGTGCTTGTCCCATATGAACCCTACTAACAAAGTAATGATATTGATGATGAGGTTTGAAGTTTGAACTCTTTATTTGGCCATTGGAAAATGTTATTGGTATATTATAGGTTACATTATGAGTTATATAATATAGTTAAAATGTTTAAAATATCTCACTCAAGGTGATAAAGTGAGATAAGGTAATGTGAAGTTGTGAAACGCATGATTAAAATACTTCTCACTTAAAGAGGTGAGGCGTAAAAGGTATTTTTGTTATTTATGATACAATGTGTAGTTAGTTGACTCTTATTATTTATAATGTGATGTTCTAAAAGAAAAAATAAAAAAAAATGTTATTATCCACACTAAAAGTACATCTTAGTTTTAGTATTTGACTTTTTATTAGGATTTGTTTTAATTTGGATGAATAAATGAAATATACCTTTATTTTATTTATATTTAATTTCATTTAAATTTTTGAATATACAATTTTTAGTTAATTCTTAATTTTAAAATATAATTTACATGTATACATTGCAGAATATAAAAATTGATATATATATATATTCTTTTTCTAACAATTATTTTTTATTTATTTTGACAAAGTCCCTTATGTCAAGGATATTTTGAAAAATGAAAGCAAATAAAATTTTAATTTTGAATTCATTCTGAATATAAATATGTTAAATTTAACTAAATTCTATATTTTAAATTATTATATAATTCCAAACATAATAATAATGCAAAAGAAATTGAAATGTGGTCAAGCATGAGAATTATTATTTTATAAGTAACCAGGGTGAATCGATGAATCAAACAAACTCGAATCTAATCCAATCCGATCTAAATCGCGTGATGAATGACGAATCACTCCTCCTGGCGTTAACCATACACTGGCATTACCAATTAGGCCCCCCTCCTCCTGGCTCGTCTATTATCTTCCAACCGAACAGTGATTGAAACAGAAGAGAAGAAGCGAGATCTGCTGGAATTGGAATTCAGCGATTCTGAAAGCAAAATGTTTCTTCTTGATTGGTTCTATTCCGTGTTGGCCTCTCTCGGTTTATGGCAGAAAGAAGCCAAGATCTTGTTTCTTGGCCTCGACAATGCTGGCAAGACCACTTTGCTTCATATGCTTAAAGACGAGGTTTCTTACTTTCTTTCTTTTTTTCTCTTATTCGATCTTCAATGCCTGCAAACACAACGGGATGCGTAATTGCTTGCTTTCTTGCCGCGATCTTCGTTATTGTTGGTTGAATCGATTGTAATTCTTCTTCTTCTTTTTTGTGAAAAAGAGGTTAGTTCAGCATCAGCCAACGCAGTATCCGACGTCGGAAGAGTTGAGCATTGGGAAAATCAAGTTCAAAGCCTTCGATTTGGGAGGCCACCAGATTGCTCGCAGAGTCTGGAAGGATTATTACGCCAAGGTATGTTTAAAGAAATCGGATCTTGACTTTGTTAACTTTCTCCTGCGTCTTTCTTCGATCCTCCTTTATTTAAGCATTTGTATTGCATCGGCTCTTTACATTTCATCTGTTTTATGCTCTTTATCTTACATGTATTATTATACCAATTCTGACACCTAGAATTTTTTGTTCTTTATTATTATTGTTATCATCATCATTCGGTATTTCTCGATTGGACAATAGTGTTGGTGAAATGTAATTCGAAACTTATAGCCAAGAACTTATTACCATGTATAGAAGATATATTTATATCTACCACATTTTTTTTGTGGTGCCATGTGCTAAGCAACTTGAAGCAAGCCTAGGATTGATAGAGAGCATCTGAAATGCAAGACATGTGGGGGGTTGAGTAAAACCTGGGCTTTGAATTGAGAAAGAAAGCATGTTCCAATCTTCACATGCATTCTTGAGAGCCCCATGGTGCAGTTGTATTCTACAGGAGTTATTGCGGTAAAAATTTTGAAGGGAATGGCTGAGGTTTTCTGGTACATGGACATCTGGTAACCGCCCAAAAATATCACCTGCAGTGGGTTCTATTTCTCCTGCTTGCACAATCGATCGTTGCCAATGTGTTGCATGGCCTTGTCAAAATAGGTTAAGTCAGAGATTTGAAGAGTTCAGAAGTTGAGTTCTGGGAGGGGCAACTGTATGAATTTATTGTCATTATGCCCATTTTTGCAGATGATCATATGGCTTTACAATCTAAAACTTGGCCTTGCTTGAGCTTACAACCCCTGCCTCCCAACTACGGAAAAAAGGGATTTTCTACCTTATCAAATCCGTATCAGCACTGTAAATAATTCTTCTATCTCGCTCACACCTACAAATCCACGGAAGGCTTTGAATGATCTAGTGCTCCCAATTCCTCATAATTTTTGGCCAAGATCATTCTTGCAACAGCGTATATTGCAAGAGTCCCACATCTAACTTGTGCCAATTGCACACATCTCACTCACAAACCAAGTACAAGTGTATAAATCTAACTTGCTACTTGGCAACAGATGATGATTCACAAATTCATGCTGCAGCAATTCACAAATAGGAGAGAAATTGAAATAGCATGTCATTAAGGTCTATGTTCTTATATGTCTACGGGATACACTGGTCGAAAGGGAGGTTCCAACTAAAATGATGCTTAGCCATTAGTGTGGTATGCAAGGTAACTTATCACAAAAGAAAAAAGAACGAAATAAATGTGGCATATAAGGTATTAGAAAAATGTGGCTTCTTTATCAGGTGGGTTTGTCATGTGCATTCCTGTACGATGATTCTATAATATGCTATCTGAATCCATATTCCTTTTTTATCAGGTGGATGCGTTATGTGCATGCCTGTAAGATGATTCTATAATATGCTATCTGAATACATAATCCCCTCAGAATGTGTGCGGTATGTTGCATATTGATCATGCTTTATGCCAACTCATGTTTGTGTCTCCCAAGCGTGTACTTGTGCTTTTAATCTGATAAGCCTTTATTTTCTTGTAGAGATAGCATCAATACCATCATGTAGAAAGTGGAATCCGGTTTGACGGCTCCTTTCTTGTGAAGTCAAGTCATATTTCACAGTGCGTGCAAAACACGTACTCATTTGTTCTGAGATTTCATTGTCTTTTACTTCACTTTCCACTGGCCACAGCCATATGTACCTTGTTATCAGGATGTTCTCTGCCCCATTGGAGAGAAATTAAGAACAGCACTTTCTTGGGTTTGTTTTTAGGATATAGTGGCCTTACCGAGAATGTCCCCATGGACACAGATTGCTGGACGTCTAGGACCATGTATCCAAACCCACGCAATGGGATTAAAGGCTGCGATTGTTTTTTTTTTTTTTTTTTTTTTTTTTTTTTATCTTTGTAATGTCACTGGTTTTGTGATCGTTGATGCCACCTGGCTTCCCCAAACCTTGTCTGAATTCTAATATGCTCGCCCTTTTATCCCTTGTCCCTCCTAGGAAGTTTTGGTTGCAGAAAAAATTCTGCTTCAGGCATGGTTCCTGGAACCTTTCAAATCCTTGCCACCAGATGGATTCCTTGAACATTTCTTGAACTTTTGGATCAGCCAAATGTCAATTCTTTGGAAGAAAGCGATACAATACCTGGATTGATTTGCATTACTGAACCAAGGTTAATATACTAATTGACGAAGGAATTCGAGCATGAGTATGTACAGTTGATCCAAGGAGTTAGGAGGAGGTGATGGTGAGATTTTAGAACAGTATCAATCAATCAGGTTTTAATCTTCGTTGTCTATATGTGCTGGTATAGATCACATAATGAACTATTTTTATTAAAATAATTAGTCATGAGATACTGTCTTGAATAGTCTCGTGGGGGGTGGGGGGCGACTACTAGAAGGAAGAAAATAAAGAAATGGAAACTCTTCTCCTGAGGATAATTTAATAAGATTACAAGTATCCATTTCCACGTGGTGCCTTACATTGCTCATTTATTTATTACACTTTGTGGTTTCTTATAGGTGGATGCTGTAGTGTACCTGGTGGATGCGTATGACAAGGAACGATTTGCAGAATCAAAGAAGGAACTGGATGCACTGCTTTCTGATGAGTCCCTGGTCAGTGTCCCATTCCTCGTGCTGGGGAACAAGATTGACATACCATATGCTGCCTCAGAAGACGAGTTGCGCTACCACCTCGGTCTGACCAGTGTCACGACCGGGAAGGGGAAAGTAAATCTTGAGGATTCAAACGTCCGACCCTTGGAGGTCTTCATGTGCAGCATCGTACGCAAAATGGGATATGGCGATGGCTTCAAATGGGTTTCTCAATATATCAACTAGTGGGGCAGCAGCATCTCCAGGACGTCCAAGCCCCTCCTCCCTCCAGAAGAAAGACAGGAAGAGACAACAGAGATCATCAGGTATTAGTTTTTGGCTCTCCCAAGTGTGGTTTTTCGGTTGCTGCCACCCTGTAAAATTGATATATCTTGCTTACAGACAAACCGGTGGGCCTTGGGGCTGTAGTTTCTTTCTCCAGTTTACTCCTCCAGGCCTTCTAGTTCTAGTTAGTTTCTGTGGAAGAGCTGGGGGTGTAGGGGAAGACTGAAGAGCAAAGGTTACAAATTCCCATTATTTACCTAGTAGTCTAGCGACAACTGGGGTTGTTTGGTAGAGAATAATGTTAGAGATGATATCGCTTGTCTTTCATCTAATTGTGACTGCATGTAGTAGTACCCTTTACGTTGAATCAGATTTTATATTTAAATCATTACACCAATTATACAAAGTCTAAATTTTAGACCCAAGATTTCTATTGTTTTGTTGTGTAGACTTCAAGGGCCATGTAATGATCTTGTTTCTTCTTGTCCTTATATAGTAAAGCAATGCAGTTTCCATTCTACCTCTCAATCATCAAATTCATCAAATCATATGTCATAATGCATGCCATTTGGGTCACATACTACAACCATAATCAACGTACAGTCCACAAAAAGAAAATTTATATCATTTTGTTGACATGCTGTTTGACTTTTATACAGTTCTCATCTCTAAACTTCTTCCTTGGCAACAAAATAAAATGGTCTAGTTCCCTATCTAAATTATATCTTGGATGAAAGAGAAAATGGGTCTAACCCTAAAGTTTCTTTAATGGACCCTCTTATTAAGTGACTTAATAACTTATGAGGTCTTTACACTTTTATTTTATATCACACATGATTAAATGTTGAGATGGACTTAGGCTGAGAAACTTGATTGGATTATTTAATTAATTTTATCAATCTGACTAACTCATTTTTCATAATCTAAAATTTCAATTAGTGGTATTTTATTTTAATAATAGTTAAGTTATATTCAAAATTAACAATGATTCGTAATAGTCTTATCCAAAACTAACAATAGATCTTGTCACTGTTATGAATTATTGTTAATTTTGAATTATTATTATTATTAAATTTATTTATGATAATAATATTTTCGATCTTTAAACGAAGAAATCTCATGATTTTTTGTTTTACCTTTTAAATTCTTAGCTTTCAATGTTACATGTCAAAAAAGAAAAAGGAAACAAAAGGCTGCATATTGGGCATCCCAATTGGGCTGGGTCGGCCGGGACCAAATTGTAAATGTGCACGTGGCTCGCACGTGGGCCACTTCCCATAAATCACTTTCAACTGACACGTGAGCAACAATTAGGAACTTATTTATTTTTTTTCGTTTTTAGGTAAGATGGGAAACTTAGGTACAAAAGAAATTGGTGAATCATTTGGTTGATTTGAAACACTCAAAGACAGTCCTTTTGAGATCATTTGGTAATATTAATAAACTCTTTTTAATAATAACTGTATATATATAATGTATAAAACTCTTATAAGAGATATTTTTAAATTATTATAATTTTTTTTTGTTAAACTTGTAGTTTAAATGATAAATATACAAATTGAAATGGTTTACGGAAGAGATCAAACTAAAAATATTGGGACTTATCAACACTTATGTCACATGTGCGACATAAAAAAAAAATAATTTTCTTTTTATTTTTATAAGTAATGTGTCGTAAGCAAAAACTCATTAAAAGATCAAAATAATTTTTGAAATAAAAATTTATAAATTTTATGAATAATCGAAAAAACATGATATTATTACAATCTCCTAAAAATCGTAAACCCAAAATACTAATATAGTCCCCCAAAGATCAAAATACTAAAGATCTTTTGGAGATCAAACGACCGATAGATCTTAATGGTCTCCTGGGTATCAGAAGGTTAGGAGACCGTACTGTTCCCCTTGAGATCGTAAACAAACTCTAGCTCAGAGTTTGTCCTATAAATTTTCCCTTGATTTGAGGAAGGGGGAGGAGAGGCCTCTAAATAAAGTACAAATAAGATAAGTCCAACATCCGAAAATCTTTTTTAGAGTTATGGAAAAAGAATAGGCATTACCCATAAAATTCTTTAACGCTAGTGGAGTTCAGAATATTAGGATAAATATTATCTATATGAATATTAATTCTAATAGATCTCAGAATATTAAGAATAGTTATCACAAATTTACATGCTCCTCTTTTATATATAGATAAACATTTATTCCAAAGACAGTATGCATCTGATACTAATTTTAATATCGTATTCAAATCTTCAATAAAGTTAGTGTCTAATTTAAGTATTAAGGTGTGTCTGATTGCATTATCTAGAATTTAATTCTAGGTAATATTGGTTAGAAAACAAAAATCATCTCACCTCGTTGGAAAATAAATTCCATGAAAAAAAACTTTAAATGCTTGTACCTTACATATTTTTCCATAGAAAAATTAAAACTGTTTGATTACTTTCCATAAAAAATGTGTAATGATTATACATTTTTCATAGAAAATATGTACAATCAAACACACTCTTAGGGTGTGTTTGATTGCATTACCTAGAATTTAATTCTAGGTAATATTGCCTAGAAAATAAAATCTATCTCACCTCATTAGAAAATGAATTCCATGGAAATAAGTTTTAAATGTTTGTACCATACATATTTTTACTTAGAAAAATAAAAAGTGTTTGATTGTTTTTTATAGAAAATGTGTAATAATTACATATTTTCTATGAAAAATATGTGCAATCAAACACACTCTTAGAGTATTTGCACAGAAATCGTCATACATCCTCTAATCGTTCTCTTTCTTATAAAGTATAACTAGCTCGACGATAATATTTTTAATTAATAAATTTATCATTATATTCGAACAATAATAATAAGAGTCGAAGCCAAGTGCAATGCTCCTTGCTTCCTCTGCTGTCAACATGATTGGAGAATATTACACGTACGAATAAATTTAACAAATAATTTTTATGAATTAACATAGTATATAAAAATTTATAATAATGTTAATTAATATTAACAATAGTTCATGGGTAAATTTATTACAAACTTTATGTAAAATTATTATCGAATGTGTCACATCAATTCATAAAAAAAAAAATATCTATCAAACTTATCTAATTACCAACTTAATTTAGTAATGAGAACCTATTGTAATAATTTCCCCAACCATGTGTCATCATTGGCATATATAGACTCGTAGACAGTTAGTTAGGAAAGCTTAGTGCGATTGAGAATTGGGAGCCAATCAATCAATTAAAAAGTCAACTTTAATCCCAAATATTAAGTCCACACCATTTCTCAATCAAATTTCTCAAACAAGTTTAACAAACGCTGATTACAGACAGCTGTTTGTTCCATCATTGCCCAATCAACTTTGTATTATCCGAAATTAATTATAAATCTACTAATTATTATTAAATGTTTTTTTCTTTATTTTAAAAACGAAGGGCTAAACCTTATTTTTAAGACAATGTACATTTAATTATTATATTCTATTTTTATTTCATTGTTTTAAATGTTTTGAATAATTTAATTAACTAAATGCATTTATTAAATACTAATAAATGTACATTTTTGCAAATGTATTTATTTTATCTTATTTTTAACGTTCAAACAATTTTATTAGTTGATTTAATAGTCACGAGTCACCAATCATCAACTAATAAAATTGTTTAGATATTGAAAATAAAATATAATAAATATATTTTATTTAAAAACAAGATACATTTATTGGTGTTTAACCATTGCTTACGGGACAACGGTTTACACTTCCTTATAATTATTTAGAAACCAAAGTAAGATACAATAAATATATATTATTAAATATTAAAAGGCTTAAATCATAAAAATACTTCTAAATTTTGTCATTTTGTCCTAAAAGGTGAATCGCTCACTTCAGACGCCCCCATATCCGGCCCTACAGAATGTGAGGGCGTTAATCATAGTGATTCAGACGGATACAATGACTAGATCAGTGCTCACTGTGCACAAGAAGTCTCCCTTATTTTTTAGAGATTACTCTCACACTGTCGCTGGTGAGACTCAATCTTTGATCCTTGTCCCAAACTTCACGTTAGAGAAACTTTATGCCCCCAATTGTGATCAATTAAGCTGCCCATGCGGACTAAATTTTGTCATTTTAATTGTGCGATACCTTAACTCAGACTTCAATTCATTGGACCTCTCAATTGTCTAATTTTGCAGTAATTAGACATCTCCCTATTTGCATAAGTACATGTAATGAATGACTGAATAGAGGGGTATTTAATTATTATAAAATTAGATAATTAGAATTAGAGGACATAATAAATCAAAATTTAAATTAGAAGTGTCACAAAAGTCAGGGGATTTTTATGCTAAGAAGAGATTAAGACTATAATTAAGATTGGCTTCCATGTCAAGTTGTCAACCCACTTGGGTTTATTGATATTAATCAATTGTAAAAGAAAATTATTATTTATTATTTATGAAACTTAGTAGTCAAGAAAGTGGCTTTTTGATAATTCCCAAAAAAAGGAAAAGAAAAGAAATTGTATTATAACGAGTTGTACCTTTTCGCTTTTCTCATTTGTACGTTTCTTAGCTTGCACTAAAAGCCCAGCAACTGAAACCCATATGATGTGATAAATTGTATTTTATTTAAAAATAATGTGTATTTATTATTTCTTAGTCGTCGCTATTAATATTATTATAAAAAAATATTATTCAAATAAATTTCAATTCGTTTAATTATGGTGATGATTTTTCTTTTTATATGTGAATTGAGTAATGATAATTATAGTTAAGGTATTTTCAACTTCAAACAATCTTATCGGTCGATAATTTTTATTTATAATTATGTATAGTTATAAAAAAATTATTTTTTTAGTGGATGTTTGTTAAAATGAGCAAGATAAGAGACATTAAGATAAAGTTGAAATGTATTCTGGATCAAGATATAGAATGATCAAGATAAGTCTGGAAAGTATTCCAAGATTTTTATCAATCTGTTTGTTAAAGTTTTTAAAATGTATTAGAAGACACAAATGTCTTTTTTTTCTTATCTATAAAAACTAAGATATGCTTATCTTGAGAGGGGGAGAGATAAGCATATCTTGAAAGATCAAAATAAGAGGTTATTAATGCTTTTTTCAAGAATTATCAGATAAGTTTAACAAACACGTTGGAAAGGATAGAAGTTCGGGATACATCCCATATCTTGATTTTTCTGTCCCATATATTGATTAACAAACGCCCCCTTATACCTTAAACATAACAATTTATGCATCAAGACCTCTTGAATAGCACAAACGATCCGCTTCACATATTTGAAATATTACAAAATTGTGGGTCTAATTATATTTTTGTACAAAATTATTAAATTATTTGTATCTATTCGAGAGGTTAAGCACTAAGTTTTACCTCGTATCTAAACTATTTTAGGTACAGATGGGTTCTGAGTTTTGAAAAAGGGTAGGATAATCGGGATAAAATTATACGTGTATTAAGGATTTTTTAAAATTCCTAAACTATGATATAATAAAAAAAAAACAATTTATGCATGAAAGGGGAGAGATGCAGGGAAAGCCAAACTTGGTGTTGAAAAGACCCAACAAACAGATGTAACTCGTGACACTATTCATTACCTTATAATAATATTAATATTTGATGGGAATGCCCGAGATTGTAGGAAGGAAGTAGTAGGCATATTATTAATAATACATTGGGGGTGGGGGCGGAAAGGGAAGTTAGAGAAAGCTTTTAAATCCTCACCCATATCCATATCTCTATCCATCCATCCATCTGTATGCATGTGCATTCATTAATCAAATGAAAAGAGCCAACCAAATATAAACCTATATCTATGTTTCTTTACTACTTTATTTGGATTTAAGTTGACGATATATCTTATGTTGATGCTAAGGAGATTATCCTCCTCTTTGTACCTTTTAAGTTTGAGCTCTCTTATGAGAGTTGGTAGATGTTAAATGTGTTTATTTATAAAGGTTTTACTATTTTGTAATTACTTAGTGAGATTATCAACTAAGATTTTCAAGTTTTGAGAGAGATCGTTTAACTTTGGATCTTTTCGCTGATTAGTTAAAGATTTGGTAAAACACGTGCTACGCTTTGACTGGTGAAATGCACGACATATCATGATAAGATCTTATTAAAAGAAATTTTAAGGATAAATTTATAAATAAGCATAATTTGGAAGGAGATGATCAACTTATATATTAAAAGTTTTTCTAAGTTGAAATCGGGTTTGAGCAAAACTTATTAACAAATAAGTTTTTTATCAAATTTAATTTTAAAATTATTTTTAACTTAATTTCTTATTCTCTTATGTAAGACATATAAAAATTAATGTATTTTGAAATATATTTGAATTTTGAATTATATAAATTATATGACAAAATGTGCTCAACTGAAAAAAAAAAAATCATGTTATTTAATAACAAACCTATAATTTAGCGCTTAAACAAGTTTATTCATAAGCAAAGTACCCTTAGACTAAAACTTGACTTATTTACCATTTGAGTTTAAAGATTAAGTTTAAACTTCTTTATTTAACGGAGTAAATGAGATTGAAAGAGCAAGATCACATTGAACCCATCAACCAATCGTGTAAAGTAATAATTACGAGCAACTAAGTGCAAAAATAATTGAAAATATTGCTCGCACATTTAGAAGTGATACTTGATATGACATTTTTATATTAGTGTATTATATATACACTTATATTGATTAGACACGTAATATAATATATTAATATAAAAGTGTTAGTCTCCAGAGTATAGGTTGATCGATCGAATCAACAATATGTTAATGTTAATCTGGTGGGCTACAAGTTTGATTCTTGTCTTGCGTAAAGGTCAAAGACCCAACCTGTAATTTATCTCCTCTAACGTAATTGAGGGTACGAGCATCAGAAACCGCACAAAAACGATTATCTCAAGATTGTGACATTAAATGTTATTTTAATTATTCACTAAGTATTTTTAAAAATTAATATGACATTGTTACCAACTTATTTTATTGTGCCATATAGAAAGGTTTTTTTTATTTTTATTTTCTAATGATATAACAAGGTGTTTTTGTTTAGGGTAATAAGTTATAATATGACATTATTTTTAACATCTTATAAATTAATAAATGAAAAACAATTATCATGCATGATTCATTTTAATTAAAATATTATACTATATCTACGAAATATTGTAGTATCACCATTATCTATTTAAAATTTTATATGTTAATTACTTTTTCAATGAATTTAGTGACAAATTCATTTTGTTACTAAATAGAGATAGATTTAGCGACAAAAAAAATTTCATTGCTAAATAAAGACAAATTTAGTGACCTATACATTTCCATCTCTAATTAGGGATTGATATAGTGATGGAACTATTCTTATCTTTATAAATAAAATAATATAAATTTATATGTGAATTAATTTTTCAATAAATTTTGCGACGAAATATTTTTTTGTCACTAAATGGAGATAGATTTAGCAATAGAAATATTTTTGTCACTAATAGGTATAGATTTAGCTACCAAATCATTTCCATCACCAATTAGAGACTAGCTTGCAATAGAATTAGTGAAAAACTATTTGATGCCGCTAAATAGGCTTTGATCTCATTCTACCAAAAATTTCTTTCTATCGTCTATTAAGGCCTCTCTTTGACGATGACTAAAGGTAACAATATGGTCGTCATTGAACAGGGTTAATGAATGAATGAATTATTTTTTATTTAATTATATTTGGTCTCATTAAATAAGTAAGATGTCGCTTTGTTCGCTTGTTGCGATAGGACTCTTTTTTGTCAACGATGACCGAAAATTTCGGGCTCTTATTTATTATATCATTTACAACTTCAACAAACCGTGGTTGATGAATCATCTCTCTTTCTCTACTTATAAACTCAACGTCAATTTTTTTAAAAATAAATCTATTTTTTCGAAACAATTAATGTCTTTTTTTTTTGCCAAATATGAATTTAAACGGCTTCTATAAAAAAAGTGAGTTTTTTATTAACATAAAAAAATGAATAAAGAAGTTAAAAAGATGTTTGTTTTGAAGATAGAAAAAGTAGAAGAAAAAGTAAAGGGGAATAAAAAGAAATTCAACTTTTTATGAATTTTTGCTTCCATTTTTTTTTAATTTCTTGAAGGTTTTGCCTAAATCCTCAAACAGAAGTGTTTTAGTGTTTGTGCGAGAGAGAGAAGACAGAGAGAGAGAGAGAATCCGTGATGCCAGCTATGAAGTTGAGGGATGAAAGCTTTGGCTGAGGTCAAAGCTGGCCAATTTCCTCTCTCTCTCGCTCTCTCGCTCTCTCTCTCTCTCTCTCTTCGCTCCTCTCCTCTCCACCATCTGATCACGCCACCCCTCTTCCCTTTCGCATTTACACACCCCCTCTCTCACCCCCTCAAAGCGATGGAAAATGTTTGATCGAAAGAGAGAGAGAAAATTGCTTCAGGAATGATCTGATACACATAGATAGATAGATAGAGAAACAACAGTTGATATTTGATCCTTTTGCAGCAGCCTCCATGGCCCTATCTCCATCTCCGCCTGCGAGACACAACCACTGGTGGCTTACCAACAGAATGGTATAACTCTCTCTCTCTCTCCCTCTCTCAAATCACCATTATTCGTTTTCTGGAAGAATTTGGGTAGGGCTATTGTTTGTTGTTTGGATTTGATGTATGCGTTTGCTGCTGCCTGCGCGCACAGGTGGTGGATAAGTACGTGAAGGAAGCGAGGATCCTGATCGGGAGCCGGGAGGAGAGCGCGATCGCCTCGGCTCTTTCCCTCCTCGACGCGGCTCTCGCCATCGCCCCTCACCAGGAGCTGGCGCTGGAGTTGAAAGCTCGTTCGCTTCTTTATCTCCGGCGCTTCAAGGACGTCGCCGACATGCTACAAGAGTACATTCCCAGCCTCAACTCGTTGGCCGCCGCCAATGATGCTTCCTCCTCGCCGTCGTCGACGGCGTCTCTCGCCTGCTCCGACAACTCGTGTCAGCCACTGTCCAGAGACCGGGTGAAGCTTCTCACCGGCGTCTCGCCGGACGTGCAGCATCCCTCTTGCAAGTGCTTCTCCGTCTCGGACTTGAAGAAGCTGCTCATTTCTCGCCTCTGCGGAAAACATGAAGGGGAAGGGCAATGGAGGTATTTCACACCTTTCTTTTGTAGAAAGATTAGGCCAACTAAGCTCGTGTCGTCGCGCCGTTTCGATTTATTAAATTTCATAAACCTAATCCAAATTATTTTTTTAAATAAGAGTAAATTATTTTTTAATTTGATGATACTTAATTACTAAATTAGCCTTGGAATGGATGCAATTTTACACAAATTTCTCAAAAGTCCTGAGATTTGGAATTTTCATTTTTTTTTTAAGGTTTATTCCATTTTGTTTTGTTCTTTGACTCGGATGGTCAACGGTTTGATGGGAATTGCGTTTGCTTGCAGGTACTTGGTGCTGGGCCAAGCGTGTTGCCACCTGGGCCTAATGGAGGACGCCATGCTCCTCCTCCAGACCGGAAAGCGCCTCGCCACCGCCGCATTCCGTCGCGAAAGCATCTGCTTGTCCGACGATAGCTTCTCCTTCTCCGCCGAAACCGTCACCTTCACCCTCACCCACACCCACCCCCCTCAAACCCCTCCGATGACCGAGTCCGAGTGCATCGTCCACCTGCTCGGCCACATTAAGCTCCTCCTCCGCCGCAAGACTGCCGCAATCGCCGCCCTCGACGCTGGGCTCTACTCCGAGGCCGCCAGGTACTTCTCCAAGATCGTCGACGGCCGCCGTGGAGCTCCCCAGGCCTTTCTCGCCGAATGCTACCTGCACAGGGCAACCGCTTACAGATCCTCGGGCCGAATCGCCGACTCCATTGCGGACTGTAATCGAGCCTTGGCTTTAGAACCGGCCTGCATTGAGGCCCTCACTACCAGGGCCTCACTCTTCGAAGCCATCCGATGCCTGCCCGATTCGCTTCACGACCTTGAATACTTGAAACTTCTATACAGTTCGATTCTGCGAGATCGGAAACTCCCGGGCCCGGCATGGAAGCAACACAATGTCCAATACAGGGAAGTTCCCGGGAAGCTCTATGCATTGGCAGCAAAGATTCAGGAACTGAAGGAAAGGATCGGCTTAGGGGAAATTGGGAATTTGGATTATTACGCATTGATGGGGTTGAGACGAGGATGCTCGCGATCAGAGTTGGAGAGAGCCCATTTGTTGCTGACCTTGAAGCACAAGCCCGATAAAGCTACTAGCTTTGTGGATCGGTGTGATTTCGCAGACGAGCGAAGTGTTGATTCAGCAAGAGACAGAGGGAGATTGTCGGCATTGTCGCTTTATCGGTGGATTCAGAAGGGTTACTCGAGTGTAATGACGACGATCATGGATGAAGAAGCGGCGGAGAAGCAGAGGAAGAAAGCTCAACAAACCAAACCAGAAGCTGAATTGCCCATGGCAGCAAGTGAATCATCATCGGTGTTTCAAGGTGTGTTTTGCTGGGACATTGCGGCGCCGGTCGGGAGTGGTTTGATGATTCCTCGGGTTGGATTTAACCGTCCGATCCCAGTCAAGTACGAGGCCTTAAGCTGTTGATCATGATGCCTTGCATACCCATCATCTTCAACATCAGGATTCGATCGTGTTCATGCGACGGGAAAGTTTTTGCCATTATGCCTGCAGCTGAGAAAATTTTGCCTCCGATTTTCATATTCTCAGCTCAGGCATGTACAGTGTTTTGTCCAGTGCCTGCAAATTGCCTTATCCTCTTCTGATTCCATCTTCCAGTAGCAACAATTCAACCAATTAAACCCAGTGAATTATACCGCAATAGCTCAGTTCTTTAGAAACAATTAAACAAATATTTTCTCAATTATCTCTTACTGGTTTGCTTGAGAGATGCTTCTAAACCAATGATCTCTTACTGCATTTACTTACATTCGTATTACTTTTTGATAATTTTTACTAACATGCAGGTTTTTACAATTGGGCAAGGGCAACGATATTTTTCACTTTCTTCCTAATAATTATTATAGGGGATGACATTGAGAGGGAGGTGCCCTGATTAATCCACTGATCAGAAAGTGGTGGGTGCATATATATGTATGTGTACATGTATATGAAATGTGAAGCAGAAAGTGGAAGTGGTCATTTGGCTTTCTCTCTCGCGTCTCATCTCTGCACAATAATAATTGATAGGCCGTAACTATTCTCTTCCTCTTCAGGCCGAAAAGCCTGCCATTCCACAAGCTTAATTATGAAGCTTATCCCATTCTGATTGTAATTTGTCTCATTCCATAGGCATGAAAGAAGACAAGAGTTAGCTACTTACTCCTCCTGCTACCGTACTTTTCTCTCCTCCCCAAAATCAGGGAAAAGAAGAAGAAAGCATACATACATACATATATATGTATAGAGAGAGAGAGACAGAGAGATGTCTGATCAGCACTCAATGCAAGAAACCAAGCATAGTAGCATGGCATCTTTGGAGACTGACCATGCAAATAGAAAAAAAAAATGCTTTTTTTATTTTCACTGTCATCATTCATCAGTGTGCTCAGGTAATTAAATGCATTGGACTCCGTGGGCAAGTGTTTTCACAATTTCGGCTTTTGGGTTTGCTGGGCTTCCTCTCTAAATTTTCTGGGCAACTTGACATACAAGCGAAACTAAGACAAAGTACCTTTTGAGGGCTCAGATTGGAAGAGGGGAGAGAGAGAGAGAGAATCTACAGTGACTTTGTACCCTTTTCTTTTCTTTTCTTTTCTTTTTTCTTTTCTCTTTTCTGTATGAATGATGAAAGCTACCCGTTAATGGCTCTTGATCTCGACTGTGCATGAGCTCAAGAATTCAAAGCTAATCATGAAAGGGCTGTGGTCACGATCTTGTTTAGTGTGCTCGAGGTTTTCCTCCTTTCTTTATCATTTTCCCAGTTAACTTAACTTGCTCAGCTCAGCTTTGAACAAAAACACACAAATTAATGACCTGACATTCAGCTAATCTCATTTTCTAAACAATTCATTGCTAATACAAGTTTGTGATTCTTTGCATGAATTTGAATCAGTAATTCACCAATTTTAAGGTTAAGAAATTAGGATACAGCTTTATAACCATGCAAAAAAATATCAATTATTGCTGTATAGTTAGCGTAACAATTCAACCTATTAGTTATATAATATGGTAGCTATCTTTGTAACATGCTGAGTTGAAATTTTTACATTAAGGTGATGATGTCATTAATCAGTAAAATCCTTGGCAACATATATTATTTCCATCAATCACACTAATGGATGATCCACATCCACCACGTGAATCAGCAGTTCCTTTTTAAAATAATTTTATTTTTTTTTAATTCTAAGCATAATTTTAGAAGCAGAGATGACAATAAATCGAATTTAAATTAATAACATAATCCCTTGTCAAATACCCTTTTTCATGTTTATAACACAGATTCTTTAGATACAAATTAATCATGATCAAATTGATCTTAAAACACGTTTATATTTAATCATTTTCTATAAATTCATTAAAGCAATATGCATGATCGCTATAATTAATCTTTATTCATACCCAACCTAATAGTAAAACTAAAAGCAACAGTAAACAATACTAATTAAGCAATGCTTACTTCTTTACCTCTTTTGTGAGGATAATCATTCTGTCCCTTAATTGTTTTGTGTTCCTTGGAATATCTAGATTTTTTCAACGCAATCAATGCTTAAAAGAGTGCACAAAATAAACACAAAGCTCGCAGTAAACAAACTGGGTAGCAAGTTAATCTGGACAAAATGTTGAACATTTAGGACAATTGCTAGGCTTCAGTCTAATCAGTTACAGCTTTACACTTCTCTGCAATTATTCCTCAATAGGATGAGAACAGATTTCTACAGGTTTAGGTGTAGTCAAGCCACATTGAAAAGAATACACATTGAATAAACTTTACTAGCATTGGGTCTAAATAAAGATACAGGAGCTATAGGACAATTACCTAGAAGGCCACTGTCAAGGAAATATTTGCAACCAAATATCATTTGCCCTTAGTGATCCCTTTCTTACGACAATTCACATCATTTCTGGTCTCACTACACTTTGGGCAAAACCAGTCTTCATCTGGGACTTGTTCCAATGGAGGGTTGCAGCAATCAATATGAACACCAACGCCACAACCAGTAGAACCACCCTCGTCACCACAAATTAGCATTACCTCTCCTCTGTCTGCAGATCCACAAACTTGACATTGTAAATCATCATCAACATTTCCTTTACATGTTGTCTGTAACTCAACAACCTCGTGCAACCGAGCCTGAAGGTTAGCAAATGACTTCTCCGCCCAAGCATGAGTGTTGTATTGCACATGTCTTTCAAGTGAAAAACCGGGCTTGCAGACGTATTCCACCAAGTAATCAGCTGTAACACATGGCACCTCATGTCCTAAGAACTCTTGTACCCACATATCAACACGTGGCATGCCGGGACTTACAATGGCAAAATCAACTCCAGAATTAAAGAAGCGGCTGTATGGGGGAGAGGTTGCTAATATTGTCCCATCTCCAGCTTTGATAACACGCTTTAGAGTGTCCTGGTAATATAATAAGAAGTGACGTCAACATATGGAGGCAACAAACTATAATATTAGTAGAGAAGATAATAAAAATGAACCTACACTACTTATTTACCCCACGTGAAGTAAATGAAAACCCAAGTATATATAAACCTACATGAAATGCATTCTACATTAAGATGCCGAAGGTGATTTGGCAAAAAGTCGAAATATACCAAAGGTGGAGCAATGCATTCTCCATATATGACAATTCTCATTCCATAAAAGGCCCCATGACCAGTTCTCTCCCTCAAAAGACGCCATTTTCTTGGGGCCTCCAAGTTGATTGCACCATCTTCACTTAGACCATTCTTGTGCCACTCAAAAGGCTCCTCTCTTAAGAATCTTCCTGCCTGATTACTCTCCGTCAAGTAATCAGTCTTCAGAATCCACCTGCTTTTGAGGTCGAATTAGCATTTCACAAACATGACAATGTAATCGCAGACTCCCACAGGAAAAGGAAATTGAGATTTTAAGGGTAAATGCAAGTTTATAGCTCACCAGCACCCAGTTTGAGTGTTAAGATTTCAGTTTCTTTATTAACTGGTAATTATTAACTATTACATGGAAAAACACAGTTAGTTTGTCGTGAAGCCATACCTTCCAGATGCTGCAGCAGCAAAAAACTTTTCTGTTCTGCGTATAGGATCTGGAACTACAAAGTGTGTAGCCTGGTATGACCACTGATGGGAATCTCTACATAGCCTTCCTTTTAAATGTCTAATAACCCGCTGAAACTCCTTTCTTTGTAGCTTATGGCCACTTAGTATAAACCAAGCAGGCTCAGCTTTCATTTTCAGAACCCTTTCCTCTGGTATTGAATCCTGATCACTCATGCAAGCCTTTGGATCAACCTTAATAGGTGTTCTGCCAGATTTTACAGCCACTTTCCCAACCTGCTGTTCACCAAGATTAACATTTTTATCACCAATATCAGCAGGCCTATTTTCCTTTCCTATTTCCATGGAATCCTTTGACTTACTCAAAAGTTTAGTTCTCTTGATTTTGCCATTTGGATATTTTTCTTGATCATTTGGTACATTCTTATTGTTCTTATTGTTGGATTCCTCCCCTAAAACTTGCTTTGATTTTTTTCTCTTTGTAATGTAAGGAGTAGGCTTTCTCAAAGTTTTACCTACTTTAAAATTTTTCTGTTTGGCTAATTTTCCACCACCCTCACAAGTTGTTGATTCAGCAAGCACATCTTCCCTGCCAGAAGCTTCCTTTTCAACTTCAGCACCATTTTCGTCTCCATTTGAAAGTTCTGTATCATTGTGTGGTCTCAAACTGTTAGCATTAGCTTGCCTTGTTGTCAACTGAGAATCCTCTGATTTGTCTTTCGTCGCCATATTCATCTCATTTGTTGTGTTAACCTCTTTAAGCTTCTCTTCACCACCAGCCCCATCAAACTCATTTTCCTCTTTGTCCTCTGGATTTTCAGTCTCATCATCCATGGATGCCATCTTATTCACAACTTTATCCCCTAACTTTTCTAGGTTTTGTGTCTCCACTAGAACACCCCCATTGTCATTGGCAGTTGGAGGGATATTTTTGGCATTCTCAGGTTCAACAGTCATCCTCCTAGATGTTGTCTCCTGCCCACTACTTAAACAGGTGGCAGCATCAGATCGGAAGGCAGTCTCATTTAGGAAAATAGGGCCTCTGTGACTTGTAGCACTACCAGGACCCACATTTGGTTTACAGCCCAAACTCTTCTTGGCAATCACCTTCCTCCTAACTGGCTTTGAAACTGAGGCAGTATTTATTCCTTTGAACAAATCCATGCTAGGACTGTTGGATTTATCAGTCTCCAATCCTTTAATTTGTGGAGATGGGGCGTGGACATTTTGCATTTCCTCCTGTGGCTTCCCAACTTCACCAATAGGATTCTCTGCTTTATTGAAAACAATTTTAATGCCATCTTCACTGCCTAAGTTCATACTTTTAAATCCAATTGAAGATGTTTGAGGTGCCACCAAGTTTACCTCTTGCTTATTCTCTGAGACGGAACTATTTAAGACAGACTTTTTCAGTGATTTTCTACCATAACTTGAGAAGCTTGTCATTGCAGCATTGATAGGAGAGTCGTGTCCTATACCCAGAGTAGCACTCATGTCAGATGCATCATTTATCAAAACTGTGTGTTCTGAAGCACCTGTTCTGCTAAAAAATAAGGGACTTTCTGAATCACATGGTTTTGGACTGTGACTCGTCTTTTGCAATTTTGAGCTATCATAAGAAACATCCATCTTCCGCTTTTCAATAAAGATGCCACGTTTTCCCTCTTCATTGATTAACCAAGCTTCTTTTGCAGGAGTTTTGGCAGATCCAGTATCAGTTCCCACCTTAGCCTTTTTTACTCCAGACAAAGATATGTCAAAACCCTCAGGCACATTCACCTTATCAATAAGTACCTTACTAGGGATGCTTAAATTGCTCCCCATTCCTCCTGATGACATTGTAAGTGTGTTTCTTCTAGGTGCATTTTTCAAGTAATTTATAGTACTTGGCATGTCTGAATCAGAGTGAGGAGACCTCTCACCACTTCCAGAAGTAAAACCCAAGTCATTTCCGACCTTGACAGGAGCTATGATTCTATCATGTGATTCAAGTGCCAACTCAGATGTCCCACTGCAAGTAACATTTCCTAGTGCGC
The DNA here is from genome assembly GCA_036245055.1 of Diospyros kaki. Taxonomy (NCBI): domain Eukaryota; kingdom Viridiplantae; phylum Streptophyta; class Magnoliopsida; order Ericales; family Ebenaceae; genus Diospyros; species Diospyros kaki. The sequence goes on along the minus strand of BSEG01000002.1, from coordinate 1,045,577 downwards.
TGCTGTCCCGAGAACTAAGCACATCAGGTTGCTTCTTCGAAGTACCTTGCAAATTCAAAGCTGGAAAGGATTTGTCCTTTTCTGCAGTGGCTAATACTGCATCATTCTTATTGTGAGCATTTGGTAAACCTGTGGAAGCACTATTAGCTACCAGGTTCATTGAGATGTTTTTTGATTGGGGAGATGGATCGGTTCTTATCATCCCAACATGCAAATTATGAGGGCTAAGATTGATCTTTCTCTCCCCATTTTGCTTTTTACCAATCTCTTGTGCTTCTTCTTCTTCAGAATCTTTGGCTTCAGCCTCCATCGTTTCCAATTCATAGCCACTGGAGGGAAATCACTAATTAAAAGCTAAATATTTGAGACTAAAATCACGAGTTGCTCTCCAAATGGATTGCAATAAAAAAGCATTGACAGTAACAAAATGCATTGGAAATCCATTTGCAAATCCTTGGCAAATTTTTAAGCTAACTTCTCACTTTCTTTCTTCCCCCCCGGCAGGGGGTTCTGGAGGCAGCTTGGTATGATGCTCAATTCCATGCATGCATGTCTAGAAACCACTTAACCTCACAGGATAGTAGGATACGAGATGAAACTTGCATTCCTATGCAAATTTTCAATACAGATGCGTACGCAGACACAAATTCAAGTCTCACCTTTTATCATAATTACCTTCTGGAAGAATTTCCCAAGCCTTCAAACTGCAATTAAAAAACAAATGGAGGTACTCTAAAAATATAACCTGAATAGAGAGGAAGGAGCCACTGACAATGTGACAAATAATCCTAAAATAGATGCAAGTAATGAGGTCATAGCACTTCACAAGGAAGAAAGAAATTGTAGACATACCAGTCTTCCAACCATCGATGATTAACAAGCTTAATCCTTTTCATTTTCTTTGCAAGCTCAAACTTCTCTCCTATAAATAACAAAGAAAGGTTAATAGAACACCAATTAGAGACTTGGAAGCCTGTTGTGAAAAATATATATGAAACCACTAAATAATCAAGATTCAAGACAACAAATTTGAAGTTAAAACACACACACACACACACAAAAAGCAAATGTCATATGCATCAAAATATGCAAAGATAGTCCAATTTAGATGTACAAAAATCCTATAAGGAAGAAAGGGTCAAACCTTCAAATTTGTAGCATATAAGATGGGTAACTTTGTTTGCTACCAATGGCTTTGAAAAACTTGCCCCCATTAGCCCAACCATTATCTAAGAGAAAAGATCATTAGATAGAATATTCATGTGATGATTATTTGCACAGTTGTTTACGGATTTTACCAATTATATTTAATCAAAGCATACAGAGCACAGCAAGTAAATGAGAAAGTTCTATCACAAACCATAATATCATCTCTATCTTGCCTTTGATACCCAGTCAAGCATACAATTAAAGATTTGGCACCAGGAATTCCATCCAAATCTCTTAATGGTCTGTACATAACCTGTCAAGAAGACGGGAAAAATCCAATCATACTTTCATTCCAAGGTATCAGAAAAATATATACACAGCCTATCATGCATATAGGCAGTTTCCTAATTAGATAGTTTCCTAATCTAGCTTAGGAAATATGTACAAGAAAAGAAACAATTACAAATACAAATACAATCGATCCGAAATATAAATGATACATATCAAACAAATAATATATGCAGATCAGTAATCTTCTCGTTTCTAACATAACCTATAAGAGGACAAACACACATTCCTATAAGCATGAAGGCAACTAGAATGACTAAATAAGTCTGACACCGAATAGTCACAAACTCATAATCATATAAGGTATTGACTAATATCAAGCATCAATGCGCACTACAAAAATCCTCAAGGAGCCATTTAGTTATGGTTGCAACAACTATTTTTGGTCATGGAACTACCTCGATTCAAGAGAATTGGTTTGATCAACTAGCTTTAAGAAACCTTTTCATCAAGTTGATCTCCGACTACACTAGTTTTAACGAACAATATATGTGTTTATATATATATATATATTCTCAATAATTCTAAAATTTTCAGTTCTAAAAATTGCACAAACTAAAAAAGCAAATGCACAAATATCGTAATGAAAGAGGCCCCAAGTTACTACACAGGAACATATGATTGTCCCTGAACAACTTCTTGCAATAATTAAACGTTATAAACAGGACCACAAGCAAATTCAACAGATAGAAAATGTAATAGACACTGCCATCGCCAGATTTGACCTATTTAAGTCATACTTATTCACAAAACCTACAGCAATGTGAATATAAAATTCAAGTCAAATTGAAAGAGTGAAGCCAACATCATGTAAGCCTTTTGTTATTAATTTACCATGTCAGTGGCAGAATAATTGGAAAAAAGTTAAAATCAACGTAGCAAAATTGCTGAAAAAGCTTCCATGTAAAATAGTAAGGTTGCAAATTGCGGCCATAGCAAGCTTCCAAACTTCATATATGCCATAAGTAAAGAAAAATTACATCAATATAAAATAACCTCCCGATTGATGATAGTTTGCAAATAAATTTAACATAAAAAAGAAGCCGAACTATAATCTACCACTGCGATTAGGATATTAAAATTCAGACTCTTCAAAGTTGAAAGCAAACAATCAAACCAGGAAAAAGAAAAATCGATATAAGTAAAACCGTAAAAAACATAAGACACCGAATCCCGGAAACAGAATAATTAAATTGGATCAAACTCACAGATGTAGGGTCAGCAGGCATGCCAATATCGAAACTATGGTCAACCCACAGTCCTGTGACTAAAACCTTCCCATCTCTCCGAGCCAGCACGCATATTGGATCATCCTGTACCATAAAAATGCTCAAAATCTGCGTTAACGCTTCAAAATAACATCAATATCCCCGATTAAGTTGAAAGAATGAGCATAAATAAAGATTGAAAATAAAAATGACCAGCTAAAAGCAGGGGACAATACTTACATAAGCAAGCTTGTCAACGATGACGTGAGTGCAACTAGGACCATACTGACGCACATCAACCCCGCCGCCATTAACAAGCTTGGATCGAACCTATCCATCATTTTTGTTCTCAGAATGAAAGCGAAATCCAAGTAAATACATACATAAACAAATAATTGAAGAAAGAGTAGAGAGAGAGAGAGAGTGACCTTTTGGGAATTGATGGGATCGAATCCATGGAGGACGAAGCGAACGCCGATGAAAGTTTTGGAAGGGTGGTCATAAATTGGTGAATCGCCTTGTTTGGCTGCAAACATTGGAACAAAATTGAACCGAACGAACAATAATGCTGATTCTGTTGCGGCAGTGGAAGGAACGAGGAGAACTTCTCGAGGGTTTGCAGAAGGGGCTTGGACACTACAAGACTCGAAATGGAGGGATTTTTTGGGTTTTGGATTTTGATATCAGTGCAGTGCGCGGGACACTGGCAAATTCATGATTCGACACGCGGCACATGCTCCACGATTCGGATGCGGGTTTCTTCTATGTGGGCCGATTTGACCCGCTTCAAGCTAAAATGGGTCAGTCGTCGGTTCTGCTTTCGTCTAGTCTGGATTTGGGCCATAAAAATGTAGCAAAATTACGTCCACGTTCTTAAATTCTTGTGCACGTTAAAGACAAAAAAAATAATTTTATAATTTGCAAATCATTTTATTAAGATAAAATAATTTAATAATATCTGGACTATTGTAAAAACTGATATTTCTTTTTTGGTAAAATTAACAAACATCCCTTAAAGTTTACTTAAATTTCAGTTATACCGCTGTATTTTTTAAATTAACATATATATCCAATAAATTTTATGATCATGAATTACTTTTCCTTCTACAGTTAATAAATAATTGTTAATTCTTGTTAGATCCACAAAATTCACATTTTCTCTCTTTTAATTTAATTATAAAAAAATAAAAATAAAATAAGATCGGCTACTCAAGCAACACAATTATTTCTTTTGAGTTCAAATCAAATCTTAATCTAATCTTAAAGTTTGATTTGATCCTAAAAATAGTTGAAATCTATGGGTTTCTATTGAAATTAAGGAAATTAAAGCTTGCATTCTCTAAATTTTTTAATTTTTAATTTTGAGTTTTGAATTTATTTTTAATTTTTTATTTTAATAATCTATTTTTAGAAATTAAAAACACGTTATTTTTATCATTTTGAAAAACTATTTCTCAAAACAGAAAATTAGAAAATGCGTTCTCTTTAAAATTTTGAAAATAATTTTTTAATAATATTTTATACAAAAAATTTGATTATTCAGTAAATTATAAATATTTAATGTTAATATATTATTAAAAATATATATATATTTTAAAGTTAATGAATTTTTGTAATATTTTAAAGTTAATAGTAAAATATGAATAAATATATAAATAAATGTGTTTTGAGTTTAGAGTTTGTTTTGATTGAAAACACTCAAAATAATTTTTTGTTATTTTGAATTTTTTTTATAATTTTTTTTGTTATTTTCAATAATGTATTTTTTAAAACAATAAAGAGAACGTATTTTTATTATTTTAAAAAATTAAAAATTAAAAATAATTTAAAAACAACGTAATCTAAAGTTTTTTAATTTGAATTGAAACTCATAAATTTTATGAGTTTATTAGAAAAAAATTAAAAAATATAATATTTTACTATAAACTTGATTATTGAAACTCTATAGTGGATCAAGTTTTATAAAAAAGAAATCTTATTACATGAGAAGATTTATGATAAATAAAAAAATAAAAAATGAGATATACTATTATTGATCTGTCTCCAAACTAGTATTTAAAACTCGTTGCAATTTCGTGATAATATTTTAACAATCAATTCAATAATGGTCAAAATTGTCGAGTCAAGATTATTGTTGAACAAGAAAAAATAAGAGAAATGAGAATAAAATAAAAAATAATGTAAAATAAGAGACAATAAGACCTACTTATAGCAATCATTGATATCAAATAAATCTATCATGTTAATAACTACGATGACAATTATAAATAAGAGAGAAAAAAATGAGAGAGTTTCAATTCTTAAAAAGTTTTATCATGATTGCTGGATATTTTTAATTATTGAGAAAAGAGAAAAAAATAAAAGAGGGAAAAAAAAGAATATACATTTTGTATATAAGGTGTAAAATGATCCATTTTTATAATTTATTAATAATTAGTAATAATAAAATCAACATTATTTTTAAAAAAATATTTGCAATTTAAGCAAAATTTAGCCTGCCTTCTCATCGAGGCGGCCATGGCATTATGGTAAATTCGACTAATTACCCAACAACCAAGGGAACCATTATTGAAGAACAGAACTTAAAGCCGCGAAAATTAGGTGAATCTATTTCCTTCCTTCTGGAAAAATCGGCGTGTGCGTGCTTGCGTGCGTGTGTGTGTGTGTGTGAGAGAGAGAGAGAAGATGGGTTGGCTGAGCCGATTCCTAACGGCGGTGACGTTCTTGGCAATCGGAGTCATATTCTCGCCGGAGACATTTGGGTCGTCATCGGACGGTCAGAAAATCCCGAAGCTCCTGACCTTCCTAAAATTGGCTCATCTCCTCTGCTTCTCCACAGCCTGGGGCGCTGCTCTCTGGGTCACTTTCATCGGCGGCATCATCATGTTCAAGTACGTGATTCTACAATTTTATATGTTTTTATCTTGCCCAATTTCCTCGTAGTCAGTATATCACAACTAAAATGGATGAATTGTTAAAAAAAGATCCTGAATGATTTGACTGTAATTTTAGGCATCTTCCGAGGCATCAGTTTGGGAATCTGCAGAGCAAGATGTTCCCGGCGTACTTTTCGATGGTGGGGACTTGCTGTGCCATATCGGTGGCGTGTTTTGGGTACCTTCATCCATGGAAGTCGTCTTCCCCATCGGAGAAGTACCAGCTTGGCTTCCTTCTCTCTGCCTTCGCTTTTAACCTCTCCAATCTGTTTGTTTTTACGCCCATGACCGTCGAGGTATGTTTCTGATTTCTCATCTTATGCGTTCATCTTTTGGCAATCAAAGCTCCTCTTTCATCATCATTATGCTTCTGCAAGCAATTGCGAGGTTATGTTGTTCTTCTTAGAACAATGAAAGATCAAGAGTAGAGAGTCAATTTTGTGTATGGAACTAATAGAAAAATAAAGCAACCAAGAGAAGAACACACCGATATATACGTGGTTCAACAATTTGCCTACATCCATGGGCAAAACCTCCGCACAAGCTTGTAGATTGTTGCAAACAAGTACCAAGAAGAATGAATTACAATATCTCAAATCCCATCCCTATTATAGGAAAAAAAGGAGATAACAATAAACTCTCCAAGATAGAGATAAGAGGATGTAACACCACAAATATTTTTTTAAAATATTCGGAGACCTAAGGAGATAAATTCAAATTTAATTTAGAGATAATTTGAGATTGTCAATAAGATTTGGGTGAGTGTATGTGAAATCAAATTAAACACATGAATGTGTAAATATATTTTTGAAATTCGGGAGTAATCTAATTGATCAAAGAAGAGATTAAAAAGGATAGGTAAATATACATACATACATATAGAAAAGGGACCTCACAGAAACACACCCCCCCCCCAAAAAAAAAAAAGAAGAAGAAAAACACGGGGAGCAGCTGCCACCAAGGTTAAAGGGGTTGCCTTAGGCAGCCCGTTGCACTAAAGGGGATGGCTTCCAAGCCATGCCGCATTACCACTTTTCCCCTTCTACGTTTCTTTTTTACTCTCTTTTATTGTGTATGTATCTATATATTACATAAAAAAGGGTGGCTTGGAACCCACCCCCTAAAAAATTACCTTTAACCTCTATTTTAAATGGTGAGAGAAAGTTTTTCACCAATTCGAAAAGTTGACTTTTGAAGAAATTGGAAACCTTACTCCAAGAGGTGAAGTGGTGCCCAAGTGTGTTGGGTATAAATAGGGGTCATGAAGGTGGTCTTCCAATCCTTAGAAGAAGAGAGATCCAAGTGTGAGAGAAAGGGGGGAAAAAGGAGGGAGAGAGAGAGAGGAAGAAGAAGCAGCTTCTGCCAAGGCGAGTAAAGAGAGGTTGGAAAGCTAGGAAGAGAAAGCAAGATCTTCACCGAAGAGGCCCCAAGTTGAGATTCTCTCACCCACGAAACCCCTATTCCTTGTTTTTTTTTTTTTTTTTTTGGTGTTGCATGAGAAATTGGTTTTAAAAAATGTACTCTGGTTGGCTTTTCATTTGAATCCATGTATGGCCGTGCTATCTTGCTCTACGCCACTTGGGCTCGAGGTGACGGGGTCGAAGACCTTCCAAGAGGCACTTAGGCAGTTGAGAAAGCTCTTGGACCATGCCGACATTATCACAAGTGGCATCATAGAGTAAAAACTTGCATTCTTTTTCATGCACTCATTTTATATATATATATATATTTTTTTTTTTGGGGGGGGGGGGGATTGCTCACTTGGAAGGTTCATCTTCTAACTTGGGTTTATCCCTTGAAATACTCAACCATTCTAAGTGAGGTAAGTGGCTCAAAGGGAAAGAAAGTTCTTGAAGCATAGTTTTGGAAGCTTCATTATTATTTTTGTGGCATGCCATGTTGTGTAGATGCTATGTGTATTTTAATGTGATGCACTAAAAGCATGTATAAGTTTTATTTTAGTGATATCAAATGTTTCAAGCATGCTAAACTCGTTGTACAAACTAAGTTTTCATTTAAGGCATGTCATTTTATTTTGGTGGGAATAAACGACTTTTATGTTCATATCTTAAGTTGTAGTGATTTAGAATTTATTCTAAGAGTTTCTAAGGATTTTTGGTTGGGACGCCTAAAAAGTTTTTTTCTTTCTTTTAAATTAAATATCTTGAAACGAGTTCAAAATTTGGACTTCTTAATGCGAGTTACGAGTTAAATTAGGTTCAATTAATGAAAATGAGTGCGCACAAAGGACCTTGCCTTGATAACTAAACCAAGCATAAAGGTTTAGGTGGAAAGGCAAGGCCACTAGAGGTAAACTTCCCTAAGTATTGCTTAGGGGAATAATCTCTAGTGAATTTGGAGAAATCAATAATGAAAATGGAAGGGCAAACAAATGAAGGTTTTGAAAGAAAGATGGAATTCGTAAGGATTGGTGAAAGGCTTTAATGGGAATTTTTTTTAAAAAAAAAACAAGGGTTTTTTTTTTTAAAAAAAATCCCCAAATTATGACATGGAGGCATGCTTTAAAGAGGGGTGTTTCAGAGGAGTTCTAGGTTGATTAGATAATGACTCAATTCTACCAAATTTCAGTCACAATCCATTATTGTCTCAATCACATCTTAGTTATCATTATCTCAAAGTGAGTTAGTTGGGAGTATCATCGTGATTATCTTAATCACAATTTAACCACTATTATTCAAAGAGAATAAACGATAATTATCTTCATCATATTTTAACCAATATTAGGGTGTGTTTGATTGGATTACCTAGAATTTAATTCTAGGTAATGATTGTCTAGAAAACAAAAACCACCCCACCCCCTTGGAAAATAAATTTCATGGAAAGAAACTTTAAATGCTTGCACCATACACAACTTTTTCATAGAAAAGTTAAGGGCGTTTGATTATTTTCATAGAAAATATGTGTAATAATTATACATGATTAGATATTTTCTATGGAAAGTATGTGCTATCAAACAGACCCTTATTATAAAAGAATTAGACTCCTTCTAGAATTACAATACGTGACTTCAGATAAATATGGATTAATCTCCTAACAGTTCTGTGCTCAGATTTTACCACTCTTGCTAGTCTAAGTGGTCATACTTTCAAGGAAGTATATAATTTAGCAATATTCTTTTTTTCTTCTTCTTCTTGGTGTGTGCATGTGTGGTAATTTGCATTGTTCTTATGTTACTGTGACTATTATCAATTTTACATTCTCAGCTTTTATAAGATTGTGGAGCTGTACTATGACTTCAAGATTGGGATTTTTTTTTTTTTTTTTTTTGCTTGGGATCAAGAATGGGTATTAGTTGGTATTAACCAGCTTTGATTAAAAACGATATTGGCTTGATAAATTGATATGTTGGTAATGTTTCAGATGGGCTTTTGATGATTGCATGCCACTACGCTACATGAATCATGTCTGTCTATTGTTATGATAATGAACTATCGAGAACCCTCTTCAACAATCTGCTTAGGAGAATGAATTCCTTAAGAAAATCTATTATGCATGATGGATTAGGCTTAGTTGGATATATGCAAGGATGCCAACTGAATAATCTATGATAGTTACTAGTCTTAGTTTTCTATATGGATTTTCATGTGTTCCAGTCTCAAAGAAGTTTCCCAGGTTCCACAAATTATACTCAACTGTGCGTGCATGTAGATATGCAAGTTCACTAACCCAAGGCTCCTTTTCTGTCAACATGTGTATATGCCTACAGAAATAATCTGCAACTTGCTATTGTGGAGTTCTTCATATGTTTTTGTTGAATTGCACAATTTAGTTACCAGTTCCATTCTTCAGTATTGCAAAACTCGTCATTTGTTCTAAGGATGGGCTTCCATATTTCTCTGTATGACCAAGCGAAAACAGATATTGCTGATTTTTGTTCAGTAATGTTAAATAGCAGTCTGTATCCTGATCTTAAGTGCTTCTTTTCCCTGTGTAACAATCATAACCATAAGGGAAGTTTTTGTGGAAACAAATTATTGTAGCCCATTGCTCCAGATGTGGAGGTTTCTAATGTTTCTGCAAGCAGAAGATGTAGACTACTACCCTAATATTGATGGTGTCTGCATTACTTTGTCTGGGCATGCAGGACTAGAATTACTTATGATAAGTATTTTTCTCCTGCTTTTAACATCTGCTGAGGCCATTTCAGGAATTGTTGGCCATGACATCTGCCACATTTTGTTTCACAGACTTCTCCATATGATAAACCCATATTTCTTCAATCTATTCAAAGAAATAAAGATTTTCCATCTCCAACAATATGCCTGATTAAAGGCTGCCCAATTTCCCTTTTAACTCCCAGACTCCCAGTATTTTTCCTGTTCTATTTCCGGGTTTCTCTGACCGTCAACGCTGCACATGCCGTTTCTTTTTGTAGAAAATATGTAGTTATTCAGTTTTGAATATTCCATTTGAGTGTACAGTTTGTTATAATTTTATTTCTAGGATAATTATTTTCCTTGTTTGGGAGTTTCTAAGTCATAATTGACTCCTGTGGAGTAGTTACATCTGTACCATATATATTGTTCTGTAAATTTTGAATGAAAGGAAGTTGATTTTCTGTCAAATTCTACACCTTTTTTGTTGCAATCTTTCACTGTGTTAATGGGTTCAAATCATAAGTGAAATTGTTTCAATCTCTTGGATAGATGATGAAGCAAAGGCACAAAATTGAGAGAGAACATAATATTGGAGAAGAAGTTGGGTGGACAAAGAACAAGGAAGTTGCAAAAGTGAATCCACAGCTTGCAGCCATGAACAAGAAATTTGGGATGATTCACGGGCTTTCTTCTCTAGCTAATATCATGTCTTTTGGTAGCCTTGCCATTCACTCATGGTATTTGGCAGGTAAACTCAGCCTCTAGATTTTGTGATCTATTTCCCTGCCATTCTCACCATGCTTCATGTGTTGGCTCTATCCATGCTAAGCCATTTGTACTCTGAATACAAATACTTGTTTCTTCATGAAATTTAGTTTGTAATTTTCATGGGATTATATGTGGATAATGCTCTATAAAAGTATATTTTCTCGACTGCCAAGGGAATAAGTTTGTTTAATTGCTGCATTTATGATTTTATCTTCTTATTTTAGTAATTCTCCTATTCTTATTTGTCACGGGTCCTGACAGATGCCACCTCTAGGACTCTGTGAGGCCTCTCAAGATGAGGTAAAACAGAGTGCTATCAGGCTACATTAAATTCCAATTTATCAATTTTTTTTCTATATTATTAAGGTTTTGTTAATGAGTGCCCTAGACGCATTTAATGGGTTTTGTTTTCAGCATTCGAGTACTTTTATTAGTTGATGAATCATTTTCAAATATGACGTATTTATTACTAATTAATAGAAGTGTTTAGTGTCAAAAATAAAAAGTATTAAATGCTAAGGCACTTAATCAAGTAGGGAAATTTTATTCCCAGTCGTGTTTTTACTCTTTGCAACTATATTTTAATATACTTAAAAAATATCATCTTTTGAAAACTCATTTTTACCCTCACACTCATTTTCTCCCTCAATTAATTACTCGCCACTCATCCCTTTTAAAACGAAGACAATACAACAAAAAATACTAGATTCGATGTAGTCAAAAATAAAAAAATAAATAAAAATATAACAGCTGAATAACACATATGCATACACAAACATACATACATATATATATATACATTAACAGTTATTACACAAATATAAAAATATGTATATATACATATATATATATATATACAGGAAGGAAGCTCGACGGCCATGATCGTCGAGCTTCAAGAATCATGCCCCCCTAATCCCAGCGTTCATGGGGCTTGAAGGCTCTCAAAGTCTAGGGTTCGGGAGCCTTAATGGTCCCCGAATTCCAGGGTTTGGGGCGCACTAAAGGCCCCAAATGCTGGGGTTCGGATGGGGTTTGGGGAACGTGATTCTTGAAGCTCGACAGCCATGACGGCCAAGCTTTCTTTCTATATAAATATATATATATATATGTGTGCATTGTGAAGCTCGGCACCTCCGACAGCCATGACCACGTATATATGTGTATGTATGTGTCGTGAAGTGCATATATATATATATATGTGCATGTGTCTGTCTTGATTTTATTTGTTGATGTATTTTGAAAGTGTGAGGGTATTTTTGAAAAATTTTAGCTGTGGAGAGTTATCACATGACTCAAAAAAGATTAAAATTTTTAATGACTACGAAAAACAAAAATATGACTGCAAATAGAATTTTCCAATCAAATATCACCTCTCGTGTTATGACTCAAGGTATGGTCTTGCTTGATTTTTGGCTTATACCTTTTAAGTCCACTTCAAAGCTCATGTCTCCATTAACCGGAAAGAAAATTATGATAGCTAGTGACAACTTAACGTAAGAGACACGTTTCGCCTGAAGATCGAGTCACATGGTGCCTTGGCTTTTGGTGGAGTTATTTGTCCTTCGCGGATTAGTTTAACTCCAATTAATATAAAAAAATGAAGGGTGATGTAAGCTATTTAATTTATAGAGGTGTATTTATTATATTTTATTTTTAATATTTAAATAATAAAATTTTTAATTTTTAGATAATTTTATTGGTTGATGATAATTAAATTATATTTTGAATTACTTCATCAATTAATAGAATTTGTTTAGAAACTAAATTAAGATGTATGAATGCACCTTGTTTCCAATAGAATTGTTAAGAGTAAAGTGTAGTAAACACACTTTTTAGTTTTTGATATTGTATCATATTTTTAGATAATATCTAAAATATGATATATTTATTATTAATTAATAAAAATATTATTTAAAAATAAAATATATTTATTACATCTTGGGATAATACGTTATCCTTAAAAAGGTTAAAATGTTGCAAAATATGTTAATTTAAGTATCATTTGTTTGGATGTAAAATATTTTATATTGAAAAATATTTTTAATGTGAAATGTTTTACGCAAATTATTTTTTATCTTATTTTTTGGTATTTGTTTATTTTTTCATAAATTAATGTATATGAATTATGAATTATGAATGTATATGTATGTGTGTGAATTATGAAATATTTTTGAAAAACTTAAAATGATTCATTAAAACGGCGTCGTTTTAATGAGGAGATCAAAACGATGTCGTTTTGATCGCTACTTAAATCGATGTTGCGCTCTCGCCGTGATATCTGCAAACTCGCAGTGGCTCGCCGCCGATGCTTCCCGTCGGCTCGCTGCTGTTTCCTCACCGTCAGATCTGCCGCCTCGCCGTCGATGCTTCCCGTCGCCTCTTTAAAATGCTTCCCGTCGATCTGCAGACTGGTCGGGTCGCCTCACCGCCTGTCCTTCGCCTCGCATTGCTGGTGAATGTCGGTCTGCAGAAGACGGAAGAAAGGAGAAGAAAACGGGAAGAGAAAGGAGCGAGGAGAGGAGCAGATAGCATCAGGAGAGGAAGTGCAGGTCTCCAGTCCGCACCCCTGATCAAAACGACGCCGTTTTGATCCGTCCGGACTGCAGCTTCAATCTGGACTGATTTCAGCTTTTCTGTTTCTAGTAATTTGTATTTTATAATGTATTTCAGGAATCTTCCGAGGCGTCGGTTCGGGGATCTGCAAAGCAAGATGTTCCCGGCGTACTTCGCGATGGAGAACACTTGCTGTGCCGTATCAGTGGCGTGTTTCGGTTACGTTCATCCATGGAAGTCGTCTTCCACCTCGGAGTAGTACCAGCTTGGCTTCCTTCTCTCCACCCTCGCTTTTAACCTCTCCAATCTTCTCGTTTTTACGCCCCTTACCACCGAGGTAATGTTTTTCTGAATTCTGATTCCTCCTCCTTCTCCCCCTCCTCCTCTTGTTCCTCTTTCATTACGATTGCTATGCTTCAGCAATTCCGAGGGTTTATTCTGTTCGTAGCAGCTCGAATTTCAACCAAGATTCAAAACAAAACAAAACCTAAATCCGATCTCTGTTTGATAAGTGAAATTGATTCCATCTTCGCTCGTAGAGCAGGCGGATTATTAAGTTTTAAAAAAGGTGAGATAGGTTCAAGTCGAAAGCTGATTGTGATTAAATGACGTCTCACGTTTCTCGAATTACAAAAAAAAAATTATAAAATATATTAACAAGTAAACTCAATACATTTGTTTATATAGATAATTTATCCAAATATTATAAATATAAGAAAAATAGGGAGAAAACTATAAAAGGGAATGTAGGTGGGTTACATGCGATGGACCTTGCTTGGGAGCACAATCTTCCGAAAGAAAGAGCCTTGGTTCTATAGATATCTTAGGGTTTTCTTTCTTCTTCAAGTGAAATCAGATTTACGGGCATTCCCGGCGCCAAGGAGTTGCATTACTTTCTGTCGATCGTATGATTGCTCGCCTTCCGTCCGTTTGCGTATCTGTATTCATTTATGATCTCTTGGAATTTGCTTCTGCTTGTTAATTCATCAAAAAGCTCCAATTCTCATTGCAACAGATAAAAGCTATTGCGGAGAGGATGAATAACTCATCTGCAGGAGCAGGGGCGGCAGCAGCGGGCCCTTCTTCAAAAGTAAGAGCAGCGCCAGCCCAACCATCGGAAGCAGGCTTTAAGCGCAAGCGAGGAGTTTTCCAGAAAGACTGTATTTTCTTACTTTCTGTTTATATATGAACATTTTGTTGCGTTTTCTTGAAGTATTCTTAACTTGTGCTTTTGTTTAACTTTTCTCCATTTCTGTTTTTGGATGTAACAGTGCAGCATATGATGTATGGTTTTGGAGATGATCCCAATGTATGCATTACTTTCTATCACATTTTTTGTATTATTGATTATTAATTTTGCTTATGAAATAATAAATATGCTTACAGATTTTTGGCGCAACACAGACTTTATAGACTGTTTATCCTGATGGAAGTATGGATACAACAACACAACATGACAAGCCTTAATCCCACTAAATGGGATGAATTATAGCTCGTCAATCATTTTTATCCATGGCAATATCTTTTGTCTAAAATTCATGATGTTTGATTTAATAATATTTATGATGCCTGTTAGCTTCCTAGAGTGACCCTCATGCTTTATCTAGGTTTGGGACCAACTATAACTTGGATAAACACCCTCAACACGCCTACTATTGAGGGGATTTAATCAATCCACAAACAGAGTTCTGAAGGAAGGATTAATAATATAACAAATTCTTCTTTTGGGGTGGCTGTGGGTCAAGTTCTGTTTGAAGGTAGAGGATAAATTATATCACTACTTGTGTGTAACAGTGTGGATTACTCATTTGGTTGCTAGTATGACTCACTTGGCCATGTTTGGAACTTTGATTTGTAGAAGGGGAAAGTGAAAGGAGCAGAAAATAAATTTCATCCTTTATGTTTACCATAAGCCTTTTCTTTCTTCCATTGGTAGCTTGGGTGTTCAAATTGCACTTACGTTGAAGAATACACTACTACTTTGTGTAACTGGGATTATCACCTTAACACGATTTTATCTGTTACTTTCTTGTGCTGTACTTTCAGCCACTTCCAGAAACCATGGCACTGGCGGAGGACATTGTTGTGGAGTATGTGACCGATCTGGTAAGCTGTGCCTGTATGCATCTTCTTTTTTTAGCTAGGCGTTTTCATCTTCCTTTTGAACTGGTAATTCAAACGACGATTTAAAATTCTACCCCTTCACTTTCCCCCACTTCTAAGTTTGGTGGGGGATGTAGCTTTCACATGTGCAAATCTATTTCTTGTTTTATTTATTTGTCTATTTGTTAACTTATTCTACTTGCTGTTGAGGTGGTGAAAATAGAGACACTGTTCGATGGCAAATTAATGAACTGATAGGCTATTAGGCTCACTGGAATTGATGTCCATAATCTTTTCTGCTTTTGCGGGTTGGTAGCATGTTTATTTCATTTTAGAGATATGGGAACATTTAAGAATTACTGTGATTTTCTGCAGGTGCATAAGGCTCAGGAAGTTGCCACAAAAAGGGGAAAGCTCCTAACAGAGGACTTTTTATTCGTAATCCGGAAGGTACTTTCTTTTAATCCTCTGCTTTTTTCCATCCTTGTCGCGAGTCCTTGACTTGTCTTACATCATTGCCTGAAGCAATGTAGCTTTTCAAGACACTTGTAATTGTCCTCTTCCACAGCAGATGAAGGAACGGAGAAAAACTTTTTTGTTAGTTTAGCTTTTCAGGACATTTATAATTGTCCTTTTCTACAGTTAGATGAGTTAAGAGGAATGGAGAAAAAAATTGTGATAGTCTAGCTTCTCAAGACATTAGTAATTGTCCTTTTCTACATCGGATAGAGGAATGGAGAATAACTTTTTGACTAATATAGCTTTTCAAGACACTTGTAATTGTCTTTTACCACAAAGCAGATAGAATGAAGAAAAACTTGTCACTTGAAGTTTCTGGCAGTTATTTGTAGGTGACCTTCCTTTCTGTTTTTTATATTTTTGGTTGTGGGGAGGGGGAAGGAGAAGGGCTACATTTTCCCAGAAGTACATATGTTCTGTTTTTCCTTCTCTAATGTCAGGACCGCGTGCCTGATACAAAGTCCCAAGCGTGAATTCAAGATTCAATGTTGAACATGAGTTCCAGAGAAGTAACCAGAAGCAACAACTTTGATACCAAATTTCTGGGGGCTGGAGAGTCAGTCCTGAAATTTCCCAAACAAAAAACTCCCAACCCATATGAAAAAGATTATCTCATAATGCAATTGATAATTAATTATAATTCAATGCCATTTCTCATAGACCTAGTCACCTCTTTCCCGTGGCCATGCAATCCCCCTGTTAGTCATCCGTCCCTGTCCCCGAAACTGGCACCATGAGATTTTCCAAGCCAAAAGGGAGCCTCAAGCCCTTTCCAAATATTCCAACACATGTTCACAATATGCCGACAAAATGCATTCCAGTGCATAACTAATGTGCCACAACTGAAGCTCAAAATAGGTGTAAACAAGCATGCATGATCTGGCAGCTCTCTACAGTGGGCTGGCTACCAGTGTGTGTGGAAACATGATATAACCATATTGTCGCAGTTAGGATAAGTAACTTTTTTTGAATTCTTGTATTCCAGATTTTCAATTATCTTGCTTCTAAGATTAGGATTTTGATTTTGTTTGATCTCTGCAGTTTGAATTTGAATAGATTTTGTGGTAGGATTAGTTTGAAAGGGGTCCAGGTCAAGCTTTGGTAACGACCATAAGATTACTCCTTCATGAATGAAATGTATGGGGCTTGAGTTTGGAAGTAGCCTCTATGCAAAACAAGGGTAGGCTGTGTGCCAAAATGACCCTCTTCCAATCATCTCGTGCACTAGGTGACCATCTATTAGTTTGAAGGAGTCATAGTTGTTTTAGGATTTTTAGGCTATAAATATAGATTATTGATGTAAACAAAAATGATGATTGATACTGGAATAACATGGATTAAGTGATTTTCTCTTTTCTTTCTTTTCGTCTCCTCTCTGGTCTCTCTCCACTTTCTTCTTCCGGTTCTTCTCTCCCTAGCCTACTTCCCCTTTTGTTCTTCTTATTCTTCTTCTTCCTTTTCTGCACTTTCTTCTTTGTCCCCATCACATACCCACATATGAATTAATGCGGCCTTAAATGGACTGATCTTACCCCCCCCCCCTTTTTTGTGCCTCCATCTCACAGCTCTAATTTCAGCACCTAAGCTGCAAAACAGCTAAAATCTTGTGCACAGTGGGGGCCGAATTTCTTCTTGGTTTGGCCTCTTTCTTCCCTCGATTTCTTCCTTCTCTCATGCCTACTTCTCCCTCTTCCTATTCTCTCTTTCAATTTCTTTTGTTCCTTTTGTACCATGGAAAATGCATACGAAACCTTCAATCCTCTGCAATTATGGCAAAAAATGTGATGTTTATCTAGCCAATACTACCACCTCAGATGAAAGAGAAAACAAATTGCCAACTCATATAGATTTAATAAATATTCTATTTTCATAACCAAAATCCTTCTAGAAACATTCCCCTTCTAGAATATTTATTCATAGATATTAGAGAATTCACGCATTATATACATATACATACATATTGGGTCTTCTCTAAATGGTTTTTCAAGACCAATTATGCACCATAGTCAACATGGCCGGCGAAACTTTTGACCTTAAAGCCCGTCTAATTCGGCCATTGCCTTGCCCATTTGATTGTATATTATTTTTCATCTGATGAATTATAGCTCAATATTGTCTCAATTTATGGCCTCTGCAGGACTTGGCAAAGCTTAACCGCTGCACTGAACTGCTATCCATGAATGAGGAACTGAAGCAAGCGAGGAAAGCTTTTGATACGGATGAAGAAAAGATGGGAGCAATTGAGTGATAGGAAAGGTGGAAAGAACATTCAACCCTTTTCCACTACCCATATAACGTGCCCGAACAAATCACAAAAAGATTTGCAGTATCCTGCATATTGGACCCAGTGAAAAGCTTTGTCTGAGCACAAAATTTGCCGTGTCCAAACCTTATGTTTGCCTTTGCCGAGATCTTCTCTCGAATTCTAAACTCTAATGAAGCCTATAGAAATTTCCCTTTTAGTATGTAACAGCAAATTGTAAGTGCACAAGCGTGTTTGCTATCAAAAATAAGATTTCCTTTTTGGTGTTTCATAATGTCTCTTGCAGTGGGTTAGAGAAATATGCGAATTCTTTATACACACATATAGCCATATCTTGTCCAGGATATAGAAGAGGTAAGAAAGCCACAATTCGTGTGGTCTTCCTTTGATAATTAATTATCGAATGCCCAACACATCCTTGGGCAGCTTCACAACCACCACGGGACACTTGGCATTCTTGGCACAGTAATTGCTCACACTTCCTAAAAGTGCCCTGCAGGTGCAAATGCCAAAATGGTTATAACACACACACACACACACACACACACACACAGAGATATATCTGCACCCACTTTGATGAATTAAATTTTTCATGAGCTTTGCTCACCTCTTGAAGAAACCGTAGTCATGACATCCCATAACCAGGATGTCTGCTCCAAGCCTTTCAGCTGCCGTACATATCACCTCTTTAGCATCCCCTCTTCCAACCTTCTTCTCCACTCTAATCTGCAAAATTCAAGTCACTGCAAATCAATCAACAACTGGAAGAGAGGAAGTGACTGCAGAAAAGGACAGTCCCCAGTGCACGAGACTCCTCCTTTTCTAGGGTCGTGAAAGGGAAGTGACTACAGAAACAAAGCACTTTCTGCGGAGGGACATACGCGGCCATCGGTGTTGAACCCTCTACAGACCTCTTCAGCTCTGCTCATCACTGAATCGGACAACTCCCTCCAATATTTCTCCATGCTTGCAATGACATCACCACCAAACAAGTACCCTGAAAACCCAAAAATAAAGAAATAAATAAATCAAGAAATAAAAAGTAGGGTTTTGAATGGAACCCAACATGTGGGGGGATTTTGAATAAATTAAATTACCCTTGAATTCAAAGGAGGAGGAGTAGAGAGGGGGAGGGGGTTGAACATAGAAGAGGAGAAGAGTCATGTTTTTGTTTGTGTTGTGAGAAAGAAGGTTGGTGAGGCACCAAGACAGTGCATACATGCTCTCCTCACTCTCATCCACTGCAACCATTACCCTCTTCTCCTTGGTCATCTTTATCTCTTCCCCCATTTCTTCTATCAATGGCCGGAGAATCTTTTATTGGCAATTCCTGAGATCCAGTTTCTATGGGGTTCTTTATAGGCTATAGTTGCAGACAGAGTCACAGAGAGAGCAGTGCTGGATAATAGAGTGTCCGGGCTGGCAGTGTTTCTGGTTCCAGCTACATTTCCTTCCATTATTCTACTCTCTGTCTTTGGTCCTTTGGATTGCCACTTAAAAGGTTGGAAATCCCTATCAAATGTCACATTTCCGTTTCAATGGGCGAGCCCAATAATTCATAAGAGTTATTTCATGTGTCCCACTTTTTTATATTTTGACAAATCTTATTCACCCACATGGCAGATGTTCCAATGGGCTCCTCAACTCTTACATATTTTTTCTTAAATGATAATCTAATTAAAAAATTGATATAGATTTAAAAAATTTAATCTTATTATAATTATGATTTTGTACCGATAAATAAACAATTTTAGTCCAATGATTAGTAAACTATTCTCATGTAAACAAAAATATCTAAATTATTGTAGTTATGCGTCTCGCATATTTCATAACTTGAAAATTAAAATCTCAAAGTATGGTAGGACTAATTATATGAAGTTATGATATTAGTAAGATCATGAACGTAATTTATTGAACTGAATCACGTTAATGTTTTGTATCGTTATTTTTTTATTTAATTTTTATATTATTTAGTTTGAATAATTCAATTTTAATAACAAATACTACATTAAAAAATAAAGGGAAAAAAAAAATATAACCGACCCCGAATATGTAATTTCATAGTGCCTAACTTTCAAGAATCAAAAGATGGTCCCTACGGTTCTCTTTTCCTTCCTGATTAAGTAATGTACAGTTTAAATTAATAAGAAATAGGCCGAAAATGACTTCATAGAAAACCTAATGTTTACATTTCTCAGTACGCCAACAAATACGTGGCCATCTTTGTAGACAAAAAAATCAAGGCTTGTTTACATCATCCCCAAGTAGTTTTGCAATAATAACTGGTAGAAGATAAATGCTTGGGCCATCCTTGTCTTGGATCTTCCAGGTGTCTCTCTTAATTTTGTAAATATCACCATCTTTTCAACATCTAAAATCATTTAAAGTCCATATTTTTAGTTTAACTCGCATAATATTTAACTAAGATTGCATACTATATATTATTCATTAGGGTTTTGTAGCTTTAGCAGCAAGTCATGTCTATTCTTGATCAATTTTTAGATAACAAAAACAAATTAAGATGGGTTAATTTTATAATTCAATTCCTTAATCACCAACAAGAAAAGATAAATTTTTGCAGAGTTTTGTGGGATTTACATCGTCAGTTGAATCGGGAGAGAGAAGGCAGTTGGAAGAAGATTTCTCCCCGGCGGCCAAGTTGATGGATGGGGATGGGAGGTCAACGTCGATTTAAAGCTCTTAGCAACAACAAGTGTTGTAATAATGTGGAGGAAGGCACTGTCTTTTCTAAAACCTAATCCACAGCGAATGGTTGGTGGCCCATTCGCCTTTCATCTTCGTCAAACTCTAAACAAATATCTTTTTATCCCGTTCACACTAATTTTCTACAATAATTCATGACAGCTCATCAATAATAATAATAATACCAAGAGGGCGTGAGTTTACAGGGATTGAGTTCCACCTGCTCCACCCCATAAGGGCCCACGCCGTCTCTCAAATTGTTTATGCAAACAAACAAATATTATGTTGCCCCATCATGGTAATACAAAAGGGAATCAAAATCTAGTAACAAATTTGGCAAGCAGTATTTTGAAATCCGCCAGCTTTATTATTATTATTATTATTTTTGGATAACGCGTCATCACTCATGCCCTTCGCTAAACTCGCCCCTAGGTCATCACGAGAGAGGTAAATCGAGAGATATGCTCAAGTGGTCAGGATTTGAGGTTGCGTCCACTAACACTTATCAAGGACCACCTCCAGAAAGAATTGCTTCCATCAAGAATCAATCTCACTCTAACAGCCTTTAGTATGGCTGCATCTTTATAATCCCCTCATTTACCACTTGACTGTGCCCCTGAAAACAGCTTTATTATTAATGGTGGTGGTGGAAGGTTTGGTAGCATGAAAAAATTATTATTATTATTTCTTTACATTTTCATAATTTTATTTAAGCGTTTTAATTTTGATAATAAACGTCTAATTTGGTCAATTAATTACAATTTTAGCCACGACCCGAATTTGATTCGAGAGTCGTGTGTGCCTGTTGATGTGGCACTCCACCGAATGTTTTAAAATATTTTAAGTGGGTTCCACGTTGACACACATAAAAAAAATTAAAAAATAAAATATTAAATATATATATGTGTCGACGTTCAATTTTAGCCGACTGTGATTCGTTTTGGGCCGCAATGAATAATTATGAATCACGGTAAGAAGAAGAAGAGGAACAGAGATTCCAGATACCAGTGAAGAATACCTAACGATTTTCACGTGGTTCGGTCAGAACGATGCTTACTCTACGCCCACACTCTGATTATTCTTTCAGAATGACGGTTTCTGATTATTCCTCATGTCTCCTTCATAATATCTCTGACCCTTATTTATAATCGGGGGGCCTTTACAATTTGGATAACATATAGAAATAAAAAGATGATATAACGAGGGACAAATAGTTCTTATCATCTGTACAAAACCGTAAGTGGGATCTTCATCTCGAGGAACATGGACTGTTGCAGATAAAGTAAATGGACCCTATCTCTGACTTTTCAGCAGCTTTACCTTTTGTGCGAGCTGGAGGTGTTAGGCCAGCGATCTAATGGTCTAGCGAGCTGGGGGTTTTACTGAGAGTTCGTTTAGTCGATCAGCAATAGCTTGCAAGAGGCTTAACCGGAAGCTCGTTTGGGGAGCTCACTTTATGAGCTGCAGGTTTTTGGCGATGTATGGGCTTTCTTTTGTTGAGGTTGCACGAGCCTCTCAGGCTCTGGTCGATTGGGCCGGCCCTTTGGACCGAACTTGGCCCATAAAGAGTGACGCGGGAATTGCCTATAACACAAGCCCCCAGCTCGCAGTGCGACCTTCGCACTGAGGGCTGACATGTGCCAGCTGTTATCCCGCCCCTTCGACGTCTGCCCAATCGATTTAAATCTCGTCGTTCCATGCAGCACGCCTTGTCTGTGGTACATTGTGTGCACGTTCCCCTATTATAGCGAATGATTATGTCCGTAGGATCCACAATGAATAGTTGTGCGACCGTTGGATGTGGGGCATGCGGTAAGTCGTTTCTCGATCCGATGACCAGGACTGATCGAGTTAGAGGTATAAATAGTAGGGGCTGTCTCCCATTTTCCTTCTTTCACGTTGTTTCAAAGTCTTTTCTTGTTGTTGCCTTCTTCTCTCAAGGCTTCCGTGCTCCTAGATGCTGATAAACTCCATCCGGTGCCTGCTTCAACGTTCCATACAGGCGTCAGGCTCAATGTTTGGTAAGCTTTACTGCGACTCTTCTCCGTTTTATCATTTTTAAACCGTCAATTGTCGGTTAATCGTCGATGGACTCTCTAGTCTTCTTGATTCAGTTGGTACTGCTTCCTTTCTCTAGAGAAGTGACCCGAATCGGTTAGTTCGGGATCCACTAAGCCTTCGGGTACAACAACCTTAGGGTTAGTTCCCTGCGGAATACCGGGCTTGCGGTTGCAGCCCCTTCGCCTTAGGCGGCACCCTGTTGCAAAGCGCTCGGCCTAAAAATAGAGGATGTTTTTAGGACTTTTCTTAGCTTTTTGAGGTCTGGTTCGCGACCTGCGGCCTGACTACTTTTTCCTCTTCCTTGTAGATGTTCGATTTTTTTCTAGAAAACTCAGGCCAAAAGCGCTGCAAACACGTCGTAGGAGAAGACGATACTTCGAATTCTAAGGATTGCCTTGTGATGGAGACGCAAAACTTCGAGGAGACGAGTGCGCGATCTAGGGAGATTGTTAGCGTGACTTCTTCCGGTGCCGAGCTGGAGGTCGAGGATCAGGTCGCTAACGAGAGAGTGGGGTGCGAGGTCTTCAAGAGATTTCCCTCTAAAGCTAAGTTCCCAGATATGGGGTCCTGTACTCGAGAGTTTCGCCTTCTAGTGAGCTGTCAAGTATACGTCCCCGCTTTGACTTCTCACGCAGCCTACCCACCGTCCGGTTATATAGCCATTAACCCCCAGCACCTCGAGTTCGGCTTTAGGTTCCCCGTTCCTCCTTACCTTCTAGACCTCTTAAACGATGTCAAACTTGCGCCTTTCTAGCTGACGCTAAATTCATACGCCCAACTTACCTCATTAGCCGTCCTGCTTCTGTCAAATGACCTTCCTCCTCTATCACCAAAATTAGTTAGGTTTCTCTTCTCTTTCAAGAATGCCAAGGAAGGGCTGTACTACTTGGCAGCTCGTCCTTCACAATACAAGTCTGTCCTTCCCCAAGGTAGGGCAAAGGGCAAATCCAACGTGGGTGACTATAAATCCAATTGATTCTTTATCACTTGCTCTTCGCTTTCGTCGCTCAGGAATACTAGCTTCGTGCTTGCTCTAGGTAAGGGGACGCCGGCCTAGGTTATTTCTTTTTGCCTCACGTTTTTAACATTTCTCTTTGCTATGCAGATCTTGCGGGCATGAGGCCACACTTGTCAGCCGAAGAGATCGAGGTTCTGGATAAGCTCGTTGCTAGGGGTTCGGGTTCGGAAGAATTAGAGATCACCGACGAGCTGCTCAGAAACCTCGAGCTCGCGCCCCTTCTTGACGTCAGAGTTATCAAAGGGAACCACATCGGGGTTCTGGGTGCGAAGGTCCTTCCGTCTGCCTTCCAAGTGTCCGCATCGAGCAGCCAAAACGAGGCTATGGTGAACCTCACTCTCGTCGAGCCGAAGAGGCCTGGAGCTAGGTCGGGTCCCACTTTGGCTATCGCTTCATCTTCGCAGGAGGGGAGATCGGAGATGCCGTAACCTCAGCTGCGATCTCAACAACAACAGCCCACTCAACAACATCAGCAGTAACAAAAACCTCATCAACAGCGACAAGAGCAAAGAGCTCCTATTGTTCATAACCAGGGCTCAACTGGAGCTCGGGGAAAGGAGGTTGCCAAAGAGGCCCCCAACCCCCCCCGCTGCTAGGCCAAAGAGAGGACATGAGCAGCAGCAGTGGGAGACTGGTAGGGAGAAGAGGACCAAAGCCTCCGAGGAAGGGGCAAATCGAGAGTCCACACAGGAGCCGATGCCTGGATCGGTCTTCTTCCACACCCTTATGGACGAGATGTCCGAAATTGTGGGCACGTTTGCCAAGTCCTTGGATAAGGACGAGGTGAGGGGGGAGGTGCTTGATAACTACATCGCTCGCCATAGCTTCCTGGTACGCTCGAGCTTCTTCTCCTCAAGTCTTCATTTATTTTCTTCTCTTTCTTTTTTAATCCTCTGTATATTATAGACTTCTCTTGCTGCCATGAAGGCTAAAAAATGTCGACAGGATCTTGAAGGGCAGCTCCAGGCAGCGAAGGTCGCCTATGAAGGCGAAATAAGAAAACTTGAGAAGGAGAAAGAGGCCCAGCGGGCCGAGCTCCTTGCTACCCAAAAGGAGGTTGAGAGTTCGGGGGTGCGCCTGAGGGAGGCGATCTAGAAAAATAAAGAACTTGACGAGGAGCTCGGTCGTGCAAAGGGTCGGTGGGAGTCTGCCAACTCGAAGCTTATTGACGAGCTGAATAAAGCCAAAGAGCGTCTGAGGGAAGCCCAGGACAAGCTGAAATTAGTCGAGGTGGAGTGGAAGCAGGCTGATGAACAAGCTGCCCAGTGTGAGGAGGTCGCAAAAAGGGCCATTGATGATATCAGGGCGGAAATGGAGGCTCGGATAGACTTGGCACGCCAAGAGGTCAAGTCCGACACTTGTTCGGAGTTCCTGTACACTCTATGGCTAAACTATCCCGAGATGGATTTCTCCTTCTTTGGTGTGGAGGCCGATGAAGAGGTGAACCGGTATGCGGCCAAGGCTGCTGAGGATGCCGTAGCTGCCACCCCGCTTGATTCATCGGAGGTCGCAATGCTGATTGTTGAGGTCGAGCTATCTGGGGTTGTTGACGTTCAGATCGGTGGTAATGCCGAGGCACAACCTTTAAAGGCTGCCGAGGTTTGTCCTACCGGGGCTGCCAGTCTTCAACTGGCCGAGACTTGACCCATCGAAGCAAGTGCACTTCCCAACTAGGGCTCTTGCGACCCTTTTTTTTTTTTTGTAACACTAGCATTTATTCAATGAAACGAAGCTTTTTCTGTACCTATGTATCTTGCTTTAGATTTCTTTATGAACTCAAATTCTAATGGAGTCCTCTTATAATAATTCTTGAACCAATGCTCATGACATAACTTTGAAAAGAACTCTAGCGAGCTTCTGTGTAGTAGGATAAGCTCGAAGGATTTAACTTTTAAAAGAAGTTCTTTAAGAATATAATATGAGAATGAATCGTAAGTCTGGATAGACCCAAATTAATCTCAGTTCGCAGATTAAAAATCTTGAAATAAGTCATCAATGATACTCGTAATGGTCAATTTGTCATGTGAGTTGTGAGAAGCTATATTTAAGAAGATTAAGACAACTCTTAGCCAGTATGTCTTTGATAATGAAAACTTCACCGAGATATACTAAGTGACGTACCACATCAGCAAGCACACACGCCTCTCAAATCGAATTCGAGTCATGGCTAAAATTGTAATCAATCGACCAAATCAAGAGTTTATTGTCAAAATTAAAACGTTAGGATAAAATCACAAGAACACAAAAAGATTTTATTTTTTTATGCTATTAGCCCTTTTTTAAATTATTCAAACTTTTTGTTCAATTATATTTTGTATTTCTTAATCAATTTAATTCTTATATTTTAAATTTGTTTCATATAATAACTCTAATTTTTTATTATTTTAGTTAAGTATATATTTATATTTTTAAGTCAATTTAACTATATACTTTGTTATATATAAAAAAAAGATAAATTGATCCATCTCACTTTACTTTTTCTATACATCAAAATATAAAAATTAAATTAATTTAAAATTACAATTATATAGGTGTAATCAAAATAACGAAAAACTCAAGTTATCACACAAAAAAATATTAAAATATAAAAATTAAATTAACTCGAAACTATAAATTCATAAGTATAATTAAAACAATAAAAAATCTGACTAGCCACAAGAAAAAAAACTTACAAGTACATAGCAAAAATATAGGTTTGGCCGCCCACACGCCTGAAACTTTGAAAACTTCATTCCACAACACACACACACACAACAACAACATTCTTTGATTTTCATGCATAACCTCCACACACTCAAATTACACTGAAATTTCAATTCCACTTACTACACTTTCTCAGCCAAAGAAGATGATAAATTGTATAAAGAGAGATGTTCCTATTCTAAGGGCGGGGATGTGTTGAGTGTAAGCGATATCAAAAAGGCAAAATGGATCACAAATACAGCGATCAGATAAAGCAGCTTACTCATTGTGACACAGAATTTGAACATGTCAGGACGAAGCCGGGTTCTCTTCAGAGGTCTTTGACAACTTTGCTTGTATAAGCTTGTCCAAGATCGGGGGTTCCAAGGGAATTGGATCCAGACAGCGTTCAGCAGCAGCAACAATTACCTGCAGCTCCGCCAAATCAGCACATCAGAAGATCATCAAATATGACTCGTAATCCCATCTAAACTTTACCATCAGCTAAAGAAAAAGAAGGAAAAAAAAGAAAAATGAAAAAGAAGCCCTTAATGAAGATGGGTGATTCCGGGACTTCAAAAGCCTTCTTGCTATGTAATTGGGAGCCATTGTTGATACCAGATGTCATTTGCAAACAAATTGGACTCCGGTTTTTTAAGCTTATTTGGGAGAAAAATCACAAACTTTGAATAAACTAATCCGATTACCTCATCAAATAGGAAATCAACAACAGCTTCATCTTCGACTGCGTCCTTCACAACAGTCCTCAAGTACCGAATGTCCAACTGAATTTGCTGGAAGCCACTTCTGTTAAATGTCTGGAGTCGGACAAACTCTTGCAAACTCTTAAGGCACAGTTTTACAATGGTTGTTACCACCGATTCCTGCAATTTACAGGCTTTCTCAGTTTTGTTCTCATAGCAGTACAAAGCATTTCCTATGGGCACAAGTATTGTACCTGTGTATGTTCAATTTTTGTGAAAATTTCCATTTTTTGCTTAAATAATTTTGCTAAATGGGTTTCCAGAAGCTGGCTCCTGGCCCTTTGGGTATTTAATCGGATCATTTTGTCATCTCGTAATGGATTGCTGCGTGATGAGGTGGTGCTTCCATTGCTGTCAGTTCGATGATGCTTACGATGAAGCCCTTGAGGCAAAATCTGCTTGACTTCAGTTCCTATTGAATCCAACTGGCACATGAGATATTTATCTCAGTCTCTAGAGATTATTTCATTTACTAGTGCATCAAATCCATACAAGTAAGCAACATAACTAAATAACAATACTGAATTTTTTTTTTTACTTCCTTTCATAAAAGATTGTTGTGTTTCCATATTGTACTTGTTGGTTTTACTATGTCAACTAAGTGATGGAACACAACTATATCAATTATCTTCATTCACCACCATCTCATGAAACTTCTCTATATGAAGATGGTGTTGAAACTTCATTTCATCATTACTCCGCCAGAGGATATTATCCACTGCCGGTCCCAAGGCCGGATAAAGGAGGAGGGTTGCGTTAGGTAACCGACAGCCAGCGTAAAACCTAGTCGGATCCAAATATGAATTCTAGACAAACTATCTGTTGGGATGTAACCCACATAGAAGTCTAGAATTCATGTAGCCAACCCCACATAGTGGGATAACGGCTGGATATGTTGTTGTTTTTCATAAAAGAATACAAGAAGATACCACCAAGCCTTTATCCCACTATGTGGGTCTGCTATATGAATTCTAACTTTTAATTCATTTCAATCTATGGGCTTATATTCTGTAAAGCCTATATAATTAATATTAAATCTAAGGGGCTCTTAGTTGTAAAGAATATTTTCCAGTTTCTTATCTCCAATTTTCTATAAAATCTCTAGTTTTCACATTCAAAAGAAAATTTGAAAAATGCATTCACATGTTATAGATGCAGAAAACTAACTTCCAATCTAAAACAGTTAGAACATGTGTTCATAAAAGAGAGACACATAGAGATTTTTCTTTTGTCCAATTGTTAGGTATGTTAGAGGAGATCGGGATTATTTGGGAAAATTAGTGAAAAAAAAAGAGTTTTTTCAAATTTCCAAATTAGTAAGGAAAATTTAGAAAACTCATTTTTTAGGAGTTTTCCAAGTTCAGTTCAATTTTGGAGAATCATGTTTTCCAAATCTCCATTTTCTGTTTAGACATTTTTCTTGTTTGAACAAGTATTCTAAATTTTCCAGTTCCCATGGAGTAATTTTCTGGAAAACTGGAGTTGTTTTCCACAACTAAATAGCCCCTAAGTATATCCCACTAAATTTTGCTCAGTCTTTCTCATCTCTTTTGCTACTTTTCATAAAAGAATAAATACCCAAAACCTAATCTCCCCAATCCAACTTCTAGTTGACAAGATCACATTAAAGGAAATGAGGAAAACTTACCTCTTGAAGAAATAAATCAACAAACATATGAACTTCCCTTGGTTCCTTGTGCTGGGAAAAGAAAAGGCACCAGAAAAAACAGCTCAGTAATAGAAGAACTGCATATTAGAAATTGGTAAACGAGGCAACATCAATGGACATGAAATTACTGCCTTAAAGCCATGCTGACCTTGACCCAATTTGGTGTTGTAAACCGCTTCCTTAAGAGAACAGACACTTTCTGAGTTCTCATTTTGACATACTGCAGAAAATAAAGATTAAGATTAACGTTTTTAACCCACTTGGATGTCAAGTATTTACAATAGAGATAACATTTAATGTTCCATCTTTTAGCACAGCAAGTCAACTCAGAGCAACAACAATCTGAGATTCTAATTCTTTCAAAAAGTCAGAGCCTCAACTTCATTAAGTGAAAAAGTTAAAAAGAGTTATACATAAAAAGGAGTCAAGATAAACGAAATCATGACTCAATAGTTTCTTTCATTAACGCTAGGCTGGCATTCTAGACCATGTCAACTCTACTTTGCAAACCAGTCCATACCAATATCACCGATGCCTTATGCCAGTCAAATACAGTGAAAAAAGGATTCATTTGACATGGAAAGGCAAACCTCTGTAATGTTTAATAAACAGAATAACTTTAAGGTTTGGATAAAAACAATATACCATGTAATTCTGATGACTAGAAAGAAAAAGAATGCATAATTTGCTATAGGGGGTCTTATTCTCCCATTTTGCTCCTAATTTACTTCAGATGATATAGGTAGTGACAGAAGAAGTGCCAGAGTTTTCTGGGGGGTGGTACATAAGAGATACCACATTTGTATTAAGCTGCATGGGCTTCAAAGAGATGGGCTAAATATCGACAGATGTGGTGCCAACTGTGTTAGGGAAGAGGCTATGGATAAAGGGTTCTTGTTTGGGTTTACAATTTCCTTTCTAAACAGGAAGCATTAATGTTCACTCTTACTTTTAGAACAGTCAAGTGTTATCTAAATGAATAATAACATGAAATCATTTCAGGGCACCAATTCATGACTTTTCAGTGTCAATAGAACAGGCCTGAAAAGAACAACAAATAAACAGCTAGAGTTGCTGGAGAAACAGGCTTCGTAGAAACCAGAAGAGAAGGTTAGTTGCTTGAAATACATATGAACACTGAGCAATACAAGATTTAATAACGAGATGATTTAGTGCAGAAGAGCATGGGAACATGTAAATGATTATAGGATTTAGCTTAATGAGCATAAAGTGATAAGAACATTTGTAGAAAACTGATTGGTTTTGTCAGATTCTGAACAAATTGATTTCACGACTGCAATACATGCTCAATATGCAGAAAATCAAATTGAAACCTTCGTAATCTATGATTAGCAAACATACAAGGTGCAAAAACTTTTCACCAGCTGACCGATATATGCGACAAATTTCTGCAGGAACGAAAGCAGGTCCATATTCATATCCTCGAACACCGCTACCAGAAAAAGAGGTAGCAATTTCCTGACAAATTTAAGATGGAAGTCAAAATAAGCTTGGAACAATAAGATTGATAGTTGGAAAATAATTCTGGTACTCAGAACAAGATTATGTAAGCAGGGAGCTACTAGCCTCGGTGATTCTTGGGATGGCACTTTGTTCAATGAAAACACAAAGTTGAGCCAGCACAAGAACAAGCCCAAAAAGTGCTTTCTCCTTCTGTATTCCTTCTGTATAACCTTGGTCCTGTCCAGTGAAATTAGTCTTCCCAGAAAGCAAGAGGAAGTGATCATCAAGTTTTCTGAAGAAGTCTTGAAATCCTTCTTGTACCCAGTCAATAATTAACCCTCTCAACTTCACCAGCAATCCCAGGCTGTCATCAAGAAGTTGGCAGAAGTCCTACGATACATAAAGAATATGAGCTTGAAAAAGTGAACTCAAGCTTGTTCAACTCATAATGCATTTGTTTAACATGATTAAAGAGCTATAGGACAAAATAAATCAACATAAACAACTGAAAAGATATTCTAGTCAGCTTTGAGTTTGGAGTTTAAAACCTCAGACATCCAAGGACAACACACTACGTTGTATTATGTTACAACTAATGGTGCCAGAACATGCAATTCATAGATCCTAGATGAACACACTTCTACTGCCTCAGTGTTAGAGTTGCAGGATAAAGTTGAAGACTTAGTCACCTCAAGGGCCTGATTCCATGCATATTTGAAGGATTTGTCATGCTGAGAAATTAGTAATGACCACCCTGATATATCAGTCATGACCTGGGCCTTTATAAGGGAAGTGTACCATGCACATATACCCCATTTTTGTAGACTGCTGTAATACTAGTTTTAATAGCAATAATAATAGTTCACTAACCAAAATAATCCAAAAGTAAGCACTGCAACAAATTATCAAAAAGGAAAAAGAGAGGAAAAAAATGAAAAAGGCAAGGAACTTAGTACCAAAAGGATGTGATAATAAGTGTTTTATGTCAAATAAAATCTAAGTGAATCTGGAACCAATTTGCATGTGACAAGAAGTAATTTTGGGGTGGTACAGATCTGACAATTGCCTTTCATGACTAAACAAAGTTGAGGGTAATCTAAATGACCCCTACATTAACAGTTACAACATTAATGACAACTCAAGTCTTACCTGTAGGACATCCATGCTGCCTTCACTTACTGCTTTCTTGCTGGCTTCCAGGACGGACTGCAAAGAATATTCTGCTTCTCCCTCGTTTGGTCTACATTGGATTTTTCTAAGAGTATCTGCCATTCCAAACTTTATCAACATTGAAGGAACATTCAAACTCATAGAATCAATTATAAGAAGTAAATGTAATTTATATCTTTGAAATTGCATATCATCTTTCCAATATATATAAGGTATTTAAAAGTTATCAATAACTCATATAAAAATATTTAGAAATATGAATGGGTTCAGATTTCTATGATTCTAGATCACCCAAATCAGTATTTATGAGTAGCTGTACAAGTGGCATCTGGGCCACCAAAGCAAGGTTTTGATGAAAGTAAATAAACTTCTAGACTTTAAAAACAACAATATCTGACTAACCTGAGATTTGAAGTAGAAGACGAGAAAAAGTACAATCAATAAACTGTTTGACATTAACACGAGCAGCCTGGAACCATGTAATGGTTATTAAAAAAACAAGCTTCAACAAAATATGACTACACAATATCAAATGAAAGTGAAGGACATGACATCAAAAACCTTTAAATAAAACTCAGACAGACCGGCCTCCGGCAACACTTCATCCATCAATAGTACATCAGTCCAAATCACCCCTGCATGAAGAATAACATCTGATGAAAAGTAGAGAATACGAATGAGTTCCTAACAATCAAGATTATAATCGAAGTTTAGACTTTAGAGATAACTGATTCTTCTACAAATAGTTCAAAAAACAAGAGGAAAATTAACCATTATTTCTGATTATAGGAACAGAAAGTTGAATGGTGTCAAGCATCAAATTTTCATGTGTCATGATGGCAACTAATGTTTTGTTGAGACCAACACTTTTGGAAATTAGCAAACTTTGAGGGTACTCTCCATTCACTGGTTGGCATATTAAGCACCTTCTCAAACAACATTCTTAAGCACAGAATTATAGAATCAATCAATGATATTGTAGGAACCACTTGACATTTCATGGCTGCTTCACATTACGGTGAAGCTGGGGTGTCATCCTTATCAGGCAATTGTTCAACATAAAGAACTACTTACTCAATTCAAAAAGTGTCAACCACTTGGAGAAAAGCCCACCCATGGTAAATAATTAAAATTTAGCATGTATATATAAATACAAAGATTTAATGGCAGAAATGCATTACTTACGGAGCATTCCTAATAGATCTGTTGAACAAATCTGTATTTCAATTTGTTTTTGAGTGGCTTCAAAGTGCCTAAAGAAACAAAAGCCAATGAGATTTTGTAAACAAACATCATTTTCCTTCCATGAATAAAATAGAACAGATATAACAGTAGCAGATAAGAGAAAATGAAGAAAAAATAAACTCATACTTGGTAACTAGGTCTTGTGCAAGTTTGATTAGCTGTTGCTCTGAATCAGGGAATATGACTCGGTAAGCACGGATAGCTTCCATAAATTCGCGAGTAGAAGCCTTAACAGACAAAATGGTTGGATGGAAATTGTAATATGAGCATAAGAACCAAATAAAAGAGAAAAGGAGCACGTGCTTCAGAAAGCAAGAGATCCAGAAAAACCATAGGACCAGCCTGCTCTAGTATTTGCAGCATAGCTAGTTGTTCAATTTTACTAAAATTGCAATTTAAATAGATACAAGTTCATCTTGCTCCAACTGCGTTTTGAACATGGACTGGCTTTCATATTTAGGAAGAAGGGTAAAGATCAAGCAAACAAAAGCTTCCTTAGCATCATGCATCATGGCATTTCCACCAAATGATTTTCTTTCCATTGTAGAGGGTATGGATAAATGTAAAAATCACAAACAATACAAATTTCTCCACAGGGCCATGCATGGATCTAGATAAAGCTATCAGAAAGTTTCAAAGTGCTTCGCAGGAGAAATGGGAAGAAGCAAATGAACTCCTTATTTACTGAACTCAATTGCATCGTTCTGCATAACATATTGACATACAATAAAACATGAATACCATTTTTCAGTTACCTCATGATCAGAGGAAGGAGAGTTTCCTTGTTTGGGAGGTTCATTGGAATCTGCAGCAGCATTGTTTATTTGTCTAGATTCAAGTTGAAGATCATCAAGAAATTGTTCTAACTTTTCAAGGAGTTTTGCCTTCAAGCTGTCAACCTGTCAATGATGATCAAAAGCTGCCATGGTTAACACGTCAATGCATCAGGAAGATGCATGGTATTAACATGCATCCTGCAGAACTTAAGTGAACAAATGGAACTTTATACTCAGCCAACAGTCTATAAAATTTTTAGTAAAGGAAGTTTCATACTTAAAATGCATAACATATTGTTTTCTATATTAATCAGCCAGCAATATCTTTTGTGTAATTCCATGACAGAATCAGGAAGAGCGCTTTAGTTGCAAGAATTAAACAAGGATGAGAAGTAACACATAAGCTCAATCAACAAAAAACACAATAGCGCATACCGGGAAATCCAACTGCTTAAGAAGCATTGCAGCCTCAGCTCTCGACTGTATAGATTCAGAATCTGAAAACAGCTTTCCCTGAAACAAAAAGAATTAAGCATGATTTCTCCCTGTCAGTCTTTTTATGAGCACTGTAACTGTTATAGCATAAAAGAAATCAGAGACTCAGATTTTTTTTTTTTTTTATATACCAAGGAGAGTCTACTCTTTCACCTGCCACCTTTTACAGCTATATCATAAGCCTGAAAAAGCACTACTCAAGCCAGGGACTCTCACCAAATCATAAGAAGATACCCTCTAATCATGGAAATGTATTCTCCTATAATATTGCCTAAGCAAAAAGTCCAAAACAAAAGTCAAACTACAAAGAATGTCATGATTCTTTAAATCACGACAACAAATATGCCTTGAGTTGCATCTCCAAGCAATTCCAATTCATATCAACCATAAAAGCTTATCCACTTTTTTGAGTCACCTTGATCACATCCCAAAGAAAAAGATAAGCAAAAGATCATCATAGTAAACTAAAGTAAAAGATAAGTAACCTGCAAGTTCCTTATAATAATAGCCACGGCTTCATCAGATGCTCTCTTACAATCCAAGAATGAGGAATCCCCATATGCCTAGATAAATATAATAAAAGGACATGCATTGGTCATTTATGGAAGTATACATTTCAAAACAGAAAAGATCAATATTGCATGCTGAGAACAAAGTGAGGAGAACTAGAAAAAAGAAAGGACCCATGAGGGAATCAACCTTAAAAATCGGCATAGCTCCAGTATAAAATTTGACTGCATCAGCATAGGCTTCTGATTTTATGCACTTTCCAAGTCTTGAAGGTAAATCATATATGAACTGCTTTCCATAGAAGATAAAACCTGTGTAACTCAAATGTAGCCAAACACTAAATGTACATGAAGTATAAAATCTCTAATAAGACCGTGTCTATCAAATTGGAAAAAAAAGGGGTGTCCCTACTGCACAAGGCTCCCCACTTTGTGAGGGAAATTGGAAACTAAACTATAAGAAATTCAAACCATAAGCCCATGATAGGAATCCAAGCCCCAGAAAATAGTCTTTTTTTTTTTTTGCTAAACAAAAATAGTCATTTTTAATTATGTACTAATCTATAATTGTTAATCTAGTAAGTACTGTCAGTGGTTTAGGCCACAACTCTCAAAGAGGACCAACTAAAACATGCCTTTTTTTGGCTTTAAGCAAATATGATATGGAATTAAAGAAATTGGCATGCCCTCAACCAAAAGTGTTAGCTAAAATTAATTTTTGTGCTTCTGAAGCCGAGTAGTACACACTGGACTTTTCCCATACAAAGATCAATGTGTGGATTATGAAAAACTCTCCTCCTTTAGCATCCTCTCGGGCTCACAAATTCTCAATTTTATCATTATTCTGACCCATACATCTCAGACCACACCAACAAGATATTAGGCCTGGGTCAACTTCAATATGACTAGTAACACTACAGGCATTCATATAAAAATCCTAGCTAAAGTTAACTTCTTGAATTTTCGAACCAATATTATACCGATGAACACTCCAGTACATTACCTATATTGGGCCAAACATGCAATACAAAAATTCACATTGAAACTGATTGGATTGCACTCCTACAAGGTGATGCAATATCCATTTACGATCTTTCTCCTTGGAAGGGTGGCAAAACTAAGGCTCAGCTATTGTATCATAGAAAAAAGCAATTAAACTAGAGTACTAATCACCGAAATTTTCATGCCTCAATTTACTACCTGAACTTTACGTAGAAGATTACGAGTCCGATGCAATTTCTCTATATGTTCTCTCTTTTCAAAAAGAGAAGTGTTGACCCCATCGCTTCGAGATTGCACAGACATTATCTGCAAAGATGATGGAAAGGATGTGACTTTTTTTTCTTCTAATATGCTTTCTTCCCTTTCTTTTTGTCTTGTCTTCTTACATAAAAGAACTTGTTAACCAATAACCAAAAATCCAACACCTTTTCAAGTAGTTGTTCCATGTTTGATTCCATGCCCACAATATTAGTCTTCATTCTGGGAAAAAAAAGAAGAAGATAATAATATTAAACAAATGTTCTTCATCCAAATTGTACTTAAAGTGCATAAAAAAATAAGGGGAAAACATGTATCTCCAACTAAAACAAAGATTTATATATTATACCATTGCTGCTATCATTGGGATTCATAAGCATTATTGAATTAAATTCATGGCTCTGGATGCTAAAGATTGTAAATACTGTCCCGGATAAATGGAAATTCTATCTAGGGGACAGTGTATGTATGGTAGGGGGAACCAAAGCCAATATTCGTTTGTATTATGTCCAATCTATGGTATCATTTTGTACCTCTTTTGAGATCATATAAAGACTAGCACAACACTTCATTTGCAAAGTGAAACAGAAATATCTACCTTTTGATCGTGTCTGTGGCGCTAATGAACTTGTTATAGTTTTCATATACTAACATTTGCAAGTCAGTGTCAAGATTTTTAATCTCAGCCGCCATCTCAACATGTCTTTGAAGCAAGCCCTCTAAATTTGACTTTTGCACCTACAGATTTAGTATAAAAAAAGTGAGTAACAATCATGGTAACCACATAAGATTGATAACATATTTCAAGAATGCAATCTCAAGTTGTACCATTCATGCAATGCAGCATGCATCATGATCTTAAAAACTTTTCAATCACAAGAAATATTTGCAGCACATCTAGAAAAGAAACTAGGCAACAGATAGATCTATATCTGAAAATGAAATTGCATGTATTGCATTCCTTATAGGACTTGTTTTGTAATAGGACTAAGCAACAACATTAAGTCCAAAGGAGCATAAATTATGAACTCCATTGTAAACTCAAGCAATAAAGCTCCATTGTAACCTCGCAAATGTCACACTCAGTGCATATGTCACATGGATAAACAATTTAGTACAACCCCCTCCTCACCATAAGTAGTTGTAGATTAAGTTTTTGAGCCCAAATCATGAAGACACCATCCAAATGCATAATAATTCAATTTAATGTTACACAAATGAGTGGTCCTCATTGGGTGCAAGGGGTAATATTTATTTCACGTTTCAATATTGATATGATCGTGGAAATTTGTGCATTTCTTTCCCATTTAACTGAATCATAAGAATCTTCCTTTTTCTTTAGGGAGGGTGTTTGGGAAGCTCGGAATCAGGACTAGATTCCCCCTAAATTCGCTATTGTCATATCCGTGACCTCATTCACATAATTCTAGGCAACGGGAAACATCCAAAAGTCTATCAAGTATTTTCTTAAAAACCATTCCTGTACAACGACACACCAAGATCAGCATAAGATCTAACCTGGAAATCAGAGAGACGACTGAAATAACTCTATTCGAGCCACTAAGAAAATCTCCCTAACCAAGGACGAGAAATACCTTGATACTGAATTACCGTGAAAAAAATAAGAATAAGGGATGATTACAATAAATAATTATATAATTTCACATAGAACCACTTCATATTTTAAGATCAGCACGAAATTTTTAAGGAGGAAGGGAAATCAGGTGAGTTCTCTGGGGTCAACAATATGAATTGTCATTGCAAGTGTATAATCTCGAAAAGTGATTGCAGGTAGGTGAAGGGGCGTACGAGAAGATTCATGTACTGGTCGGCGTCGAACATGGCGGTGTTGATGGTGTCGAGCGTGGCGTACTTGGAAGAAGCGTTTGTGGGAATTGAAGAGTGAGGATGGTCTGAGTAGAAGCTCGATAACAGATCTCTCATTCTCTTCGCCTTGTCGTCCATTGGAACATCGTCCACCCCCATCCTCCTATCCTTCTTCTCTCTCCTTATTGCAGATTCTTCCAAAGGATCGATACAAGTTCGGTTTTCTCCGTTCGAAACTGAATCCGAAGCCTCGCCGGGAGGAAGAAGGGGGGCGACTGTGGGCTGGTAAATTGCATATATACCCCTCAAGCTTTTTCCTATTGTCACTTAAAATCTATTTTAATACGAATAATGTGTTTTTTGTCCTGAAAAAGTAAAATGTCTCATTTGCCCCTTCTGCTTCATAGCCTCTACCAAAACACTTGAATTTATTAGGAAAAATGGCCACTAATACAGTGCTTTGTTTTACTGGGCAGGATTATTATGGTTATCACTAAAATTATTTGTAATGATTACTTAATTAATAATATAAAATGAATATTTATTTAAAAAATTAATAATATATATTCATAAATATTAATTAATTTCCAAAATTTATTAACTACTTGATGTAAATATGAATTGTAAAAAATAATTAATAATATATGAAAAAATATTATTATTTTTTAAAAATAATACCGGAATATGGTTTACAGCGACATGAACTCCCGCCCCAAAAGTAGATTCCTCCAGTGAGTGGACAGTGTGACGGATTATCACAGCCAAGGACACAGCCGGCATCAAATACACAATCATCATGCGCCTTCACAAAGTCTATCCCCGCCTCTCTCTCGTCTCCCTCTCCCTCTCTCTCCCTCACCTTCCTCCCCCCTTCCTCTCTCTAAAACCCTCTCCTCCACCGCCACTCTCTGCCTCCATTTTCAAATCCACCAAGTCTGTCATGTCCTTCTCCAGATTTCGCAATCTCGTCCCCATCAACGCTGCCTCAGCCGAGGACGGCGGTGGCTCCAACGGCTCTGTTTCTTCTTCCGCTGCTCCTGCTTCTGCTGCCAATGACGCTGGTAAACCGCACATACGCGTAGCTTCGATCTTTTTCTTTCTTTGACTCGGTTGATTTTGGAATAAAATTTCGATGATTCGGAAGTTTGTAGGTTTGGTCGGTATTTACTGGATGATGCGTTGTTACTGATCAGTACTTGAATCTTTTACTTGTAATTGATTTGCTAATTTCGATGTCATGAAGCCAAGGTGAATGATAGGAAATAGTAGTCGGAGGATGTGTACGGCTTACCGATTTGTTCTGTTCTATTCTATGTTTCTGAATTTCAAAACCGTGAGTGTACTGGATGGCATAAGAGTAATTTTAATTGAGCTAATTGCTGATCAGATTTAGAGTAGTCCGATCATTATGTGGTTATAGGCTTAATTGAGCGGGGATGAACTTGGCTTGTTTCTGCAATGAGTTGAGTTCTATCTTTTATCAGCTAACTGATGGTGAGTCAAGCTCGAATAGATTGGTTTTTTTTGCATAATTACATTCCTTTTAATGTGAAATTTGAATGTATGGGTGCTGATGTCATTCCTCTTCATGATTTGAAATGATAAATCATCATCAGTTTCAATACTCTTCTAAATTGAACCTCGCCCTAATGACGTGGAGGATCCTTCTTTTAGAGATGGAACATGATTCTTTCAGTTTACTAACAAATCCATTAATCTCACATTGATTTAGATTCAGTGTTTGGTGGTGGATATCGTCTCCCTCCACCAGAGATTAAAGACATTGTTGATGCTCCGCCCCTTCCAGCATTGTCATTCTCACCGCAGAGGGACAAAATACTATTTCTTAAAAGGAGATCTTTACCTCCACTATCAGAATTGGCAAGACCAGAAGAAAAGCTTGCTGGTATTCGAATTGACGGAAAATGTAACTCCCGAAGTCGCATGTGAGTAACAGGGAAGCTTTTGTCATACACTATTAATTGTGCATGTCCTATCATATTACAGGTCAATTTTTGCTGTTTGTGAAATAATTAAATCCCAATCATTATCATTACAAGGTTGTCTTGCACATCTAATTCTCCGTAGCCTCTCAAGTCTCGAGCTTCCTTCATTTTTCATTTCCCCTTTTGATTTTCTAAAAGCAGTTCTGCAGTGCTCTAGATATGTATCGACTGAAACAAGGCTGATTAATGCTTCAGTGAAGGCCCACCAACAATATCTATGACATTATGTAGTCTTGTGTGCACGTGCTCTTTGCAAGGCTAGGGTGGATTTAGATGAGGTCATTATGAAGTATTGAAACAATAGGCATATAATAGACTTTTGCTGTTATTTTCATGGTTCCCATCTTGTTTTGGCAGTTTCATTAAATGTATGGCCAAGTCCCTTGTTCAGGGAATGTTTTGATTATTTGATTTCAGGTCATTCTATACTGGCATTGGGATCCACCAATTAATGTCTGATGGTACACTTGGCCCAGAGAAAGAGGTCCATGGTCTTCCGGATGGTGCTAAACTCAATTTTGTTACATGGTAATGCAACCTTTTCAAAGTCATCCTTTCTTATATATGCTTTTCAAGGATTTTTAAGACCTTTTCTTGGGTATAATAGATGCAACTCCTTCTTCGTGTTTTAAAATTTAAAATGTAGAGCCTAGTAATCTTGAAGTTGTTCAAGCTGATGAGATTTTTATACGTCTGAAAGCAAATTAGGATAAAGTTATGCATAACTCTTGATAAATTTTTCTGCTATGTGAACTGGTAAATGAGAACAAACATTAGCAAAGTATATATATTTAACTTTTCTAATAAAAATAATATCTTACAAGTTGAGAATCTTCATCTAATCCCAAATTTAAAGCTTGGAATCAAGCTTGTTCTAATGAATGGTATTTTTAATTTTAAAAGGCTTATTGGAGTATTTCTGCCTTGTGCCTTTTGATTATTTGAAGGACTTAGCTTGATCTTTGATATAAGACTTTCAAATTACTACCTCCATTGAGTTGCAATGCCATTTGTGCTATGATTGAGTTTGACTAAATACAAAATCTGTTCTAATATGCAAAAGAATGTAATCCTCTACCAGCTTTTGCTTGTGTCCGTTTCTTTAGTTCTTATTGAAACCATATTTGTGAAACTAGTGGCAAAAAGAACCAATAAGATATCAGTATGACTTGAAGATATTTGTATCTGAAATATTGTGGAAGATTTGTTTTCTCTTGCTTTCACAATCAAGGTTAGTTTTTGTTCTAAAATTAGTAATCTCATTGAATTTTTTGCTCTAGAATATTTAAAGCATGGGCGGGGGCTTCCAAATCATAATTGTCAGAATATAAAGCAAAAAATGGGAGTTGGAAGTGGAAAACACTGCTAAAAAATTATAGGGGAGACAAGAGAAGAGGAAATAACTAAAAATTGTATCAGAAAATAAAACTTTTATGGAAATCTCTATAATCCCAAATGGTATTTTATGGAATCTTATTGAAGACATACAATAATACTTTGACCAATATTTTGATAGATCATAATGACAGATCTACAAAATGAAGCTTTAAGAAAAATTACATTGAAACAAGTACGTTATGCGTCCGTTCAAATAATTTTTGTAGAGTTCTTTACAGGTTTTCCATGAATTTTCTTGATTGGGGTTTGGGGGGGGGGGGGGGTTCTTTGGTATTCCAAACACCAAACATTTCCAACATTTTTTGTCAAAATTTTCTAAAAACTTCCCCCTCAGGTTTTTTGAAGATTTTCCATAAGGTTTTAATATAGTTTTTAGAATATTTCTACACATAGTTTCATGCTCGTCTCTAAATATCCACCCCTTTCAGGTTTCTATATGTACTTGGGGATTGAATTCCTCTTTGTACTCAATGATTGCATCTTCAATATCAGATTTAAACCCTTAGTTTCAGACCACTTTTCTATGCTATATATACATGCCAAATGGCATGCCTTAATTGGTATAGGATTTGTAATAGAGTTTTTAGAATTATTTTTTAGAATAGGATCTAGTTATAAAATAAGATTTTGGTAAGGAATGAAAAAATAAAATTAAGCTTAATTACTTCCAATAGAAATAGTTACTTCTTTGTTTTAATAATGGAGTGGATTACTAAAAACACAACCAAGAAAAGGTGCCTTGGTATATGCAATTTGTTGATGATATTGTCTTGGTGGATGAGAAAAATAAGGTGTGAATACTAAGCTAGTGATATGGGGGGACACGTTAGAGTCGAAAGCTTTCAGTTGAGCAGATTGAAACCGAATATATGGAATATAAGTACAGTAAAAATGGAAGTGTAGATAATGTTATGGTGACACCTTCAAACTAGTAATTTCAAGAAAAGATTAGTTAAGATATCTTGGATCAATTGTTCAAAAAGATAACAATATCATATCAAGTCTTTATCTCAACATGTGGGTTTTGTTACATGAATTATTGGCTTGTCAATCATTTAGTAAAATACTACTAAATATGAAAGGAAAATGTTACTGGATGACTATGATGAGTGTAAGACCAACACTATTATATGACAGAAAATGTTGGGCAATAAAGCATTAACATGCCCAAAATATGAGTGAGATGGAGATGATGCAGCTTTGGATACGGAATCACGGAAGAAAGGATAGAATTAGAAATGGGGTTATCTGTCATAAGGTTAGGTGGATCGTATTGAAGACAATATGCAAAGAAGCAATTAAGATGATTTGATCATGCGAAAAGAAGACTGAAAAATGTTTCCATAAGAAGAGTGAATGGAATTGAAAGTTTTTAGACAGAGCTAGAGAAAGACTAATAAAAACATAGTAGGAAATTCTTAGGCATGATGTGTTATAATGACTTTACACAAGATATGGTTATGGATAGAGATGATTGAACCAATGTTTTTGCTATGTCTAATGCATTCACATGATACATTTTGCCTCAAATTAGTACTGTTCTTTGTGCTAATTATCTTTTCCTTTTGTTCTCGAACTAGGTCAACCGATGGGCACCATTTATCCTTTAGTGTCCGAGTTGATGAGGTAATGGATCCACTGATTACGAAAAGAGTACTGGTTTAAATAGAAGTTTTGTCCTTTTACTTTGTAAGTTCAAGTCCCAGAATTTTCTCAAAGAGTTGCATTTAGGGTCTCCACTTCTTTCTGCCTGTTTTTGATTCTTGAAGTCATAAAAAAATTTTTTTTGCCCCCTTCATTATTTGGCCAGTCAAAGATCTCCAATATTTATCTGAAGGATACTACTTATCAGAACATAAATGAAAAAAGTAAAAAAAAGAAGAAAAGGAGGATAGAGACAAAGAGAAGGGAATAATTAGTCAGCAGAAAAACCAAATAAATGTTGCTCATTACATATGATATCATCCCATGCCTATTAAATGTTCCACATGCCATCAGTGTGTGTGTGTGTTTCTCTCTGCATATTTGAGGACGAGTCCTGGTAGCATCACTAAGGTTGCTCCTATGTGATTGGAAGTCATGAGTTCAAGTTGTGGAAATAGCTTCCTTGAAAAGCAAGGGTAAGGCCATATATAAAGACACTCTTCCCTGACCCTCACAAAGTGAGGAGCCTTGTGCACTGGTGACACCCTTCTTGCTGTAGATTCCAAATGGCTCAAGTGTACACCTGCAATCTTCTATGGCCATTGGTTGATTTTTGCTCACATTGCCTGTAGCTTACATCTGTTGTGCAGACTTTGAGTTACCTAGAATTGTTCTGATTAGTTAAACTTTTTTTGGCACAGGAGGACAACAGTAGCAGTAAGCTTAGAGTTTGGGTTGCTGATGTAGAGACAGGAAAAGCTAGACCTTTGTTTCAGTCACCAGATATCTATCTAAATGCCGTTTTTGACAAGTGTGTGCTTATTTCTCATGTAAAATCTCATAATGAGCAATATTTGGCTACTTTATTTGGCTGATGCTTATTGTTTCTTGCTTCCAGTTTTGTTTGGGTGAATAACTCAAGTCTAATGGTTTGCACCATCCCCTTATCTCGTGGAGACCCACCTAAGAAACCTTTGGTTCCTTCTGGTCCTAAGGTTCAATCTAATGAGCACAAAAATGTTGTTCAAGTCAGAACCTTCCAAGATCTCCTCAAGGATGAGTATGATGAGGATATGTTCGAGTACTATGCCACTACCCAACTTGTTTTGGCATCCTTAGATGGGACAGTGAAGCCTGTTGGCCCACCAGCCATATATACATCAGTGGACCCTTCCCCAGATGAAAAGTACCTTTTAATTACTTCAATTCACCGTCCATATTCTTTTATTGTACCATGTGGTAGATTTCCAAAGAAAGTTGATGTGTGGACAGCAGAGGGGAAATTTGTTAGAGAACTTTGCAATTTGCCCCTTGCTGAGGATATTCCAATTGCCTTCAATAGTGTAAGAAAGGGGATGCGCTCAATCAACTGGAGGGCAGACAAGCCTTCAATGCTGTACTGGTAAATCCTAGTAGTTTTCTGTCTCCTTGCCAAGGGACGACTGTAGCTAATTTGGATGAACGCAGATTTTTATATAATATGAAATATAATAAAATAAAAAATTTAGTTTGAAAATATGATTTTCTCTCTCTCTCTCTCTCTCACACACACACATGCACGCTCTCCCAGGGACCAGTTGGGAGATTTAAATTGACTTTGAAACTTTTCATTGTTGGAGAAAGTTCAATTAATTTGGAGTTGGGACCAAGTAATGCTTTAAATCAAGTACCAGTGTCCATGAATTGGTACAAACGTTCATGTTCCTGATCCAGATTCTGAAAGCAATTTGCTTTTCTTAAATTTGCTGGTCCTTTTTTGTTTTTGGTAAAAGGAAATTCATTTACTAGTTTATGCTGTATGCGCAAGAGGAATGACATATTTTGCAAAGAATTAAAGAAAACTTTTGTAGAGAAAAGCTGAAACAGACATAGTGATAAAAATAGAAAATTGCTCCACAGAAAATGCTGTCAGTTCTTTTTTATATTTATTTTTATGTTTCTAAAATTTTTAAGATATGGATTCTGTGAAGAGTTAATATCTGCTGGCTGGTGCTGTATACTTGTTGAGATGAGTATCTTCCCATTACTGCATGATTGGTGCTATGTTAAGCCGACTGTTTTTCATTGACTGTCTTTAGGGTGGAGACACAAGATGGTGGTGATGCAAAAGCAGATGTTTCTCCACGTGACATAATCTATACACAATCAGCTGAGCCACTTGAAGGTGAACAACCAAGAATCTTACACAAGCTTGATCTTCGCTATGGGTATGTATATTATATGGATGATCTTTCTATTATTCTAAACCTTTTCAATTACTTATCAGATATTTGCATTCAATTTCAGAGTTCTGAGTGTT
The DNA here is from genome assembly GCA_036245055.1 of Diospyros kaki. Lineage (NCBI taxonomy): Eukaryota > Viridiplantae > Streptophyta > Magnoliopsida > Ericales > Ebenaceae > Diospyros > Diospyros kaki. Next base: position 1,000,622 of record BSEG01000002.1, on the reverse strand, counting down.
TTCTGATAATCATTCTGTCCTTCATGTATTTTATGTTTTTTTTTTGGGGGGGGGGAGGGGGCGCTGGTTCCAAGGTTTGTCAAAGATCTGTTTGAATAATGATGAATGGCTGTATACTGTTATTAGTGCTAGAAAGAAAGCTCACCTGATGATATTTTGAAAGTTCGTGAGTTTAACACTGAAACTTGGGGAAAAAAGTGATAAAAGAAAGGATGGGTGTCCCAACTATTGATGTCAAACCCAAATCTTTGTTGTAGAGTCATCAATTCATACCACATGATAAGCCTACTTCAAGCGTTAAGTTGGCAATTCAGGATCTAAGTAGTAAAGTCCTTTGCATAGGCAATCACTCTGAATTATCTTCCCTGTGGCTAGGTCCTGGAAGAAACAATAGTAAGTATAAAATATAGCTGAACAATTTAATTGAAGAGTAATACAGAGGCAATAGAGAGCAAATTTGCTATATGATTGGGCACATGCGGGACAGAAGATAAAGTAATGAAGGGGTCAATGAAATTGATCCCTTAGCAGACACAGAAGGCAAGGAGCCATGTGCTATACTAGTGGACATGATCTTCTTCCTCTGGCCTCATCACCTTGTTGCTTTCACGTGCCTGGAGGGGAGCTTCTTCTCCTGACCTTCACCCTTCTCTATTTCTATTTTCAGTCAGTGCAGTGCACTCAGGATCAGTAAAGTAACTTTTGCTTGTATACCATGATGAAATGTAATAAGAGAGACACTAAGAGAACTGCACGCATTATTGAATAATTCAACTGATAAGATGGCCTTTTATACAGGTGTAGGTAGCTTAAAAATGAAAAGATCTATCACCTAAAATTAAGGTTTTCTAGAATTAAGGTCCTAGACTTGTGCTACATCATAGCATATGTGATATCTGTGTTTACATATGTTTACACAAGTATTTGTGTGTACAGTTAGATATCCTAGTCATTGAAATGTCCCAAGTTGTTCTTTGGAATAAATTATAAAGTCATATTGCATATTAGATGGGGGGTTTCTTGCTCTGCCTGTACTCTTCATCAGACCATGGCTACGAAATATTAATGTTGCCACAAGCTTATGATAGAAACATTTTTTTCTGCATGGAGGAGTAAAATCCAAGTCCTGCAATGGGCCTATGGTTCACCATGGCTTTGTTGCTTTATCTGCTTGATATCTAATCCAAGACTATTGGCGCATTATTTTTGACCTTATTTTTTTGTCTTTGCAGTGGCATTTCTTGGTGTGATGATTCACTGGCTCTAGTCTATGAATCTTGGTACAAGACACGGAAGATAAGAACCTGGGTAATCTCTCCTGGATCTGAAGACATGAATCCACGCATATTATTTGATAGGTCATCCGAAGATGTGTACTCTGATCCAGGCTCTCCTATGTTGCGGAGAACACCTGCTGGGACTTACGTGATTGCAAAGGTAAAGAAAGGAAATCAAGAAGGAATTTATGTTTTACTTAACGGAGGTGGTGCTACACCTAATGGGAATATCCCCTTCCTGGATTTGTTTGACATGTGAGTGTCTTATAAATTTTTTTGCATTGATTTTTTCTTCTTCTTGGTTATAGTTTTACCATTCTTCTTAGTTTCTTCTCTGTTAACATGGTGGTATGGCATTCTTTTTCAGAAATACAGGCAATAAAGAACGGATATGGGAGAGTGACAAGGAAGAGTACTATGAGACTGTTGTTTCTTTAATGTCTGATGACAATAAAGGGGAATTAGACATCAATCAGTTAAAAATACTGACTTCCAAGGAATCTAAAACTGAAAACACCCAATATTACATACAGAGCTGGCCAGATAAAAAAACATGTAAAATCACAAATTTTCCTCATCCATATCCTCAGCTTGGTTCACTAAAGAAAGAGATGATTAGGTATGAGAGGAAAGATGGAGTTCAGCTTACTGCTACACTGTACCTTCCACCAGGATATGACCCCATGATGGATGGTCCTCTTCCTTGTCTTGTTTGGTCATATCCTGGAGAATTTAAAAGCAAAGATGCTGCTGGACAAGTTCGAGGTTCTCCTAATGAGTTTCCAGGCATTGGTCCAACGTCAGCACTGCTTTGGTTGGCACGGAGGTTTGGGCCTCCTTCTACTGGCTTTAATGCACTTTTTGTCTGATATTTGTGCTTTCTAGAGTTCTCCTATTTCTCTTCTTTATTGGCCTGGCTGGTTTATTATTTATATGGATTTATGATAGTCCATGCTTTTGCAGGTTTGCTATTTTACTTGGACCAACAGTTCCTATCATTGGGGAAGGTGATGAAGAAGCAAATGACAGGTACTTCAGATGTTCCAAAATGCTCATCATCTGTTCCAACTACATATTAAATAAGCCAGCTTATTGGAAATAAGAGCATCATGATATTTCTAAGAGGAACATATTCCCAATATGGACGGTGGTTTATGAAACAAGCATTTGCAAAATGATATTAACGGAGTTGAAAACAAGGCTCTAGACATCAAGCACATGCTCAGGGAAAGGAAGACAATTAGAAACAGAAGGTGTTTGTACTAAGATATTAAATTTTGACAGCATGATCTCAATATTATTAGGAGGCCCCCTCATCCTGCACAAAACACAATCAATCTACTGAGGTATAAGAAACAGTGGAAATATCATATTAAAATGTGATTTGCAGGTGAGACATTTAATATTCCTAAATCATACAAGAGATGCAGCAGAAAGCCAGAAGGCTTCCTCTTTTGCAATTTTTTCCTGTTTTGTTTTGCTGTTAGGTTTTTGATCTCTGTTGGACATTGTGTTCCCCAGATACGTGGAGCAATTGGTTGCAAGTGCTGAAGCTGCAGTCGCAGAAGTTGTCCAACGTGGAGTAAGATTCTTCCTTTTTTTTTTTTTTTTTTTTTTTCTATTATGAGTTATGTTATGGTTCTGATAATAGTTTTGTGACATTGTCTGGTGCTACATTCTTTAAGGTGGCTCACCCTGATAAGATTGCTGTTGGTGGTCACTCCTATGGGGCATTCATGACTGCAAACCTCCTGGCACATGCCCCTCATCTTTTTTGTTGTGGAATTGCTCGCTCCGGTGCTTACAACAGGACACTAACTCCTTTTGGGTTTCAGGTGTTGTACCATGATATTGGCAAAAATTCTTAGGTTCTTGACACGTGTTTTTGTCTGTGCGTGACATGTGCCTTTACTGCTGCTGTTTGTTTAGAATGAGGACAGAACATTATGGGAGGCAACGACTACTTATGTGGAGATGAGCCCTTTCATGTCAGCTAACAAAATAAAAAGGCCCATCTTGCTTATCCATGGAGAAGAAGACAATAATCCAGGAACATTAACTATGCAGGTGCTTCATCCCCTCTCATTCTGTTTTCCTTTTCAGAGACTACAGAATCCATTTGACAGTCACTGTATTAATCAATAGAGTAATAGTATTCTCTCATGATTTCACCACGCATATTATATTTCTAAATATGTGAAATGCAAGTGGTTTACGTTTTTCTTCTTCTTTTGAAGTTCATTGCTGTTTTATTTTCCAAAATAGTTCAATTTGTTTACTCTTGCAATTTTTTCTCCTTTTGTTCCTAACCTAGTCTTCTCTTATTTGCATTAAAAAATAATGCAGTCAGATCGTTTCTTTAATGCCCTTAAAGGTCATGGTTCACCTTGTCGCCTAGTGATTCTTCCCTTTGAGAGCCATGGTTATGCCGCACGAGAAAGCATAATGCATGTCCTTTGGGAGACTGATAGGTGGCTGCAGAAATATTGTGTCCCCAACATCTCTGAAGCAAATGCAGATCTTGATACATGCAAAGACAACATAACTAAAGCTGCTACAGATTCAGAGAGCAAAGTAATTGGTGCCACTGGAGGAGGAGTCTCAGAGCTGGAAGTTCTTGAGTGTGAAATCTTTCGCTCTCTGAAAAAGTCGTCATTATGGTAATTTCTTTATCCATAAAATATAACATACTCAGATCAGATAAATGGAAGGAAGTTTTTGGACTCACTAGTTTTGTACATATATATTAATTTACATGTTTGTGCTTTCTGTCCATGAATGGAAATGAAAATCAAAATATAGGTTCCAGTTTTTACATGGAAGTTATCTTTGCTAAAAATTCTGTTCAAGTGTGTGTTTTCTCTAGACCCGTGTTTAAATGTGACCATGCATTAGAAGCTTTGAAACCTTGTACCCATCATTTTCAGAACTCTTTGGCTCTGGTGTTTAAATAATTTATTTGTATAGGAGAAGAACTTCCAAATTAATAAGAAGGAAGCTTAATCAGAATGGGTTGGAACTTTTCTTCTGTTATTGATGATATAAACATCGACAACTCAGAATTGGATCAGTTTCTCTTCAAGGAAAGGAATTTTTGAAAGATTTTGTATTCATAATGAACATGAGAGTACTCAGACCATTCTCATTCCTTCAAGCTGGTCCCATTCCCACATTTTTAAGGGTTTCCATTTAAACTTGCTCATCTCATTCTATTATATTTAAGATATCAATATTCTAGATTAGGCTTGACCTTCACGTGGCAGAAAATCTCAATGCTTATTCGTAAGAGCTCTAGTTGGTCAATATGCGCCCTCATCCATTATTGAGTGTGATGTCCATGTTTGCAACCATTGTACCATAGATGTCGGACTGAATAATAGCAACTAATACTGTATTTTCTAGTTTGCATTTTCGTAAAAGGTCTCTTTGCTTTTGATTTTATTATATTATGGTGTTCCTATCTTTTCAGTAACCCTTTTATGCAGATTGATCTTTATTGCTGAGCTGCCTAGATTTTGCGGTTGGAGTTTCAGAGTGGAATACCAACAGGTGCAAAAAATAGTATATGGCCTCAAATACTTAAAGAAAGTTTGCTCTGACTCTTAAATTCAGCTGATGTTCAATTGTTATTTCAAAATTTCATTTAGTCAATGAGTTACATATGCTGCAACAAAAAACTGTTTCAGGGTACGCTCGCTCTAGGAGATGTGATGTGGCCGTGTGTAAAGTCTACTTTGGGCTTCCGGGGTTTCATTGTGTGGCATACGGGAAACATTTGCAGTCTGAAGGAGAATGTTTCCAGAGAAACCAGTAAAGAGAGTACAAGTGTTGGAATAATAGAAACATTTATTCTTGAATATTGAGAATTGGGGGAGAAGAAGAAGAAAGTGTAATCTGCAAAATAATGTTTACAGAATGTGCCATAATCGACTAATGTTGTATATGAATTCTGCTAGCGTCCAGCACGTGAAAACTAATGTTGTCAAAAAGCTCTTATATTGGGAAGGTCTAAGTGCTCTTTTACTATGGTTGAATGGGCCTGTGTGTGTGTGTGTGTGTGACATTGGAATATTTAATGTGCCCCACAATAAAGTCACAAGGATTTTTAAGTCCGATAAAGAATATGGTACCAAGTTTAGATAATTTCGAAGTGGCATTTTACTAATCCCAATTGAAGTAGTCTCATATAATCTCAAGATAATCAGTTGAAGCTTCTAATCATTCAAGATGAGGTTGCATATTCAAACACCATAATTGTTGTTCCGAGTTAACACGGCTTCGCTTAGGCGCACAGATAAGAAATGGAGTATGGACGCTCTCACTACTGGTCTTTGATGATCAGTTGAACTTCCAAATGGAAAGCGAGTGAATCGGAGTTCCCTTCCAGCCCACAATTAGGCACTTCCCGTCGCTGCCTAGAGTGCACGAATTTCCACAGGCGAACTGCTTGGTGATCAGATTAGCTTGATACAGAGCCGACTCACTGAGTCCGATCTCCACCATTCCACACCTCGCGAAGAATGCTCGCCACACGTTCAACTTCACGTTCCTGTTAAGCCTTTCCTCCCCTTCGGCAGCCACGGTATTGTTGATTCCATCACCGAAATACACTCCCTCCAGTATGAATCTGTACTGACTGTCTCGGTCTATGCAGTCTTCCAGGCAATCGAAGAAAGCGCTGTAGAAGAAGAGCGCTTCGGTGAAGCGCTTGAAGAAGGAAGGCGAGTTGTGATTGGCTTCGACTTCAACAACTACCATTATACAAGGATTGAGCCTTCTGATCACTCTCATCACATATTCCAGACAATCAGGCCTTGAGATCATGGATCGGAGTATGTTTGGGGAATAAACAACCACGGCCTCGCCAGCTTCTATTTCTAAATGCTCCTTGCTAAGGTCTTTCATGTCTGACAAGAGAACTACATTGAATGAGAATGGCAAGTTCAAGGACCTGGCGAACTCTCCTAGCGTTCTGCCTGTTTCCTCCATCATCTGTCCGTCTATTGTCCCTACAGCAGTTATCTTTAGATGCTCAATTGGGCGCGAAATCCTATCTGCTAGGGCTTGTATCAGGACTGCCCATTGTACTCCACTCCTGATCTGTAAATCAATCAGGTGGATTTTCGTTTTCAGTGCCACGTTTTCTACTATTGCTTGTATTCCTGCAAATACCGTCGCCTGAGCAAATGGAAGTTCTTGGTGGGACTTCAAGAACACAGGGTTAGAACTCATTGCCAGACAAGGCATACTGTATTTTTCTTTTCTCTCCATTCTCCTTGACCTGAAGCTTCCAGTTTCCCTACTAATCCTCTCTCGAAGTGCTTCAGTGAAATAATAAACGATTCTCTGGGTAGGACTGCCTGTGTTTGATGTTATCCGGTGACAGCCATCGAGCAATCTGCTTGCGCGTTCAAATTGCTGGTAGCCCACTTTCTCAGCAGCAGCTAGGAGAAGGTGGGCAAGCTCCACATCTCGTGTCTGTTCTACAGAAAGACCTGAGAAATCAGAACTGTAGGGGTGCATAACCATGAACGGATTATCAACCCTTTGGCTAGAGAATTCTATGTACCTTTCTCCAGCCAACCTCATGATTTCTTCAGTTGATAATTTCCTGCCATCCAAGCTTACGTTGTGACCTTGATTGCTATCTTTTTCTCCCATCGGCTTCTTGAATCCACTTGCATAATTGCTTAGAAGCTCGAAAGATGCTAAACAGGAGGAATGTTCCTCTTCCCTTTGGGTTTCAACAGGAGTTGCAGCTCTGACTTGTTGGATATTCCCAGGCTTTGCTCTTTCCATAATTGGCAGGAAACTGGTGGAGCGCTGGTAATTACCCAATGTATTGGAAAGCCGTGGTCGCTGTGGATCCTGTCCGTGCAGAGGCGGTGGAGCTTCATATCTGGAAAGGTATGCTGTTTTCTCAGATATATTCTCCTGATAAAAACCATATTTAGAGCAAAAAGAATCGATATCTCCCCAATTTTCAAACCCTAATTGATCATGTTTCCTTTTGTTCCATCCATCCTCTTTTTGGTACCCTGTGCAGGAATTATAACCACCTTGAATTTCATGGATATTGAGTGAATCAATATCCATCTTAAAGCAGAAATCAATGACTTGCTTTCAACTGAGAAGATCTATGAGCATAAAGCTAAGGCTTGTCTTGTTCATTTTTTCGTAATTCCTATCATATACGTGTTAAAAGCCATCTAGTTATTTTAAGTTTAATAAATAAATATGCACTTGACAACAAGCAAAGAACTGCAGCTTTTGATAGTGATATATTTCGAATATGAGGATAATTTGGTGATGTTTTCATCGCTTGCAAGAGGAGGTCTTGAATCATAGCAATGACTTAGTCAGCTTTGTAATCTGATCCCAAAAAATATTGATTTGATTTACCGAAGAACCTCAGCCAAGTTATACAAGACAAATGAATGCTAATCATCATGTAGTTAAAGAAAAATTTAAATATGCCAGAGACACTGACAAGTATAGGAGGAGGGAAGGTTATTGCTTGGAGACCCCCGCCGGGGGGGGGGGGGGTGAATTGTTATTATTATTTTTTGGTTTCTTATTTGTTGCATATTTACTTTTATGAATTCTCTTGAAGATAACAGCTAACAAAATAGTATTCAAGTGTTAGTGACTAACAACGCATGGCCAGAATTGTTTGGTGTGGACGATAAATTTCTAATTACCAACTATTTGAAATACGATTGAAATTAAAAAAAAAAATGTATTCCAGCGTATAACTTTAAACTTTGCAGCAATAAGCTTGTTAACTATGCAATCTAGTTTAAAATATTCTTTTGATCAATTTACATAGGAAGTTCAGCCATGTTATACGGGACAAATGGATAAATAAACATCAGATGGTTAAATAAATATGTAAATGAAGAAGGGAGTTTGTGAGGTCATAAGAAGTTAACTAATACTTTTTTTGGAAATGTTATTTGGATACTCAGAAGTAACATTTGGTGTGACATTTTTACATTAGTGTATTGTATTGTGTGTCTAAACAGTATAAATGTATAATACACCAATGCAGTAGTGTCACTCCTGAGGCTAAGTGTTCAAGTAACAATATAAGTGTATTGTGTAGTGCCACCAATGCAGGACTGTTAAAATGAATTATAACAGTTACAGACAATTTAATATTTTTTTTAGTGATTTCTTTTGAAGCTAAGTAACTATTTCGTTGTATCTGTCAACATGGTAGGAATTCTGTGTGTGATTTCTTGTAAAGGTGAGGCCTGCACTTGCTTTGTGTGTGACTAGAATATAATTGAATATGTTGAAGTAAGGAAAAAGTAGTCGAAAGGGTATTGTCACCTGCTTGGATTTGGTTATTCCAATTGGTGGGAAGGAAAAAATTCAAGGAAAAACAAGGGGATGTACATTTCATTTTTCCTCTACTTCCTCATTATCTTTATTTTTGTTTGCTTTGTCACTTAGTTTTCTATTACTCCATAAAAATTAAAGGCAAAAACAAGTTAAGAAACCAATTTTTTTCTTCTTTTCTCCACAATAAAATTTCACTTTGTTTCCCTTCTTCAAATTCCATTCTGAACAGGAAAATGGTTGTCCAAATTGGCATTCTGGTTGAGCTACGCATGCTGGGTGTCTTGGCTTAAAGTGAGCCTCTTGATGCAGAAGCAGTAGACAAGGATAGAATAGGAAAAGATGGGATGTGGTTCGCTGGACTAGAGGTACTGGCCCCTTGGGAATTACTTGTAGCTAATAGTATACTGATAGCTTATTGTCTGATTCTTCTTTCTTGCTTCTAGGTGGGCTGTAGGTCTGAAGCATTATTCATGCTTGCATGGAATGAGTAATAGTCATTTAACAATAATCTGATTTGCTTTGTTTATTTCTTCCTAGTTAGTATATTGTGTTGTGGAAATTATCCATACAACCTGTACGGTGGTGTTTGAGGATCATCAGTACAGGAGTATGCATTAGCCCTATGAGAACTTCCAAGTGGAAAGAGAGAGAAGCGGACTTCCCTTCCACCAAAAAATTAGGCTCTTGCCATTCTTATCTATGGTACAAAGGCTTCCACAAGGACACTGCTTAACGACCAAGCTAGCTTGATACAGTGATGATTCACTAAGTTCAACTTCCACCATTCCAAACCTTGCAAAGATTGGTCTCCAAGCATCAATTCTCATGCTTCGGTTGGTCCATTCATCTCCATCTTTTGCAACCATGTTTAGAATTGCTTCTCTTAGATGAAATCCTTCCAAAATCATTCTATACTTATTGTCACGTTGCACACAATCCTCTAAGCAATCAAAGAATGCACTGAAATGGAGAAGTGCCTCCATAAAGCGCTTTAGAAACAAGGGAGAATTGATTTCTGCTTCTGTTTCATAGACCACCATTATGGCTGGTTTGAGGCTTCTGATTGCTCTTATTAGGCCATCCAAGCAATCGGGCATTGAGATCATTGAACTCAGCATTAATGGGGCATAAACAACAATGGTTTCATCAGGTGCTATGTCAATCAGCTCCGCCACCATCCCTTTCATATCTGATAGAGAAACCACCTTGAATGAAAAAGGCAAGTTAAAGGAATTTGCAAAACTGTGCAACCTTTTGCAACTTTCCTCACAATCCTTCTTATAATCATTTGTTGTCACCGCAGTTATCTTTAGAAGCTCAATGCGGAGTGTATCTCTTTCAGCCAGAGTCTGCATCAAGATTGTCCAGTGAGCTTCGCACCTGATCCGAAGATCGATCACGTGGACCTTGGTTGCTGATGCCACATTTTCTACTATCTGCTGCATTGCTGCAAATTGAATCCCATGAATAAATGGGATTTGTTGGTGGAGCGCCATGAATGGAAGGCTGGTAACCAGTGGCAGACTCGTGCACCTTCCATGTTCCTCTGCCTGCTTGTTCTTGACTCTGGCAGTTTTTCTGTCAATCCTCTCTCGAAGAGCTTCAGCAAAGTAGTATACAATTCTTTGCACTGGATTGACCTTTTCGGATGCCAGATTCTCACACCGAGTGAGCAATCTTCTTGCACGGTCAAAATACTCGTACTCTGTGTTCTCTGCTGCCGACAGAAGAAGCTGGGCAAGATCTAAGTCTTTCTCTTCTTCCTCGGATACCCCCAAAAGACCTGAACTGTAAGGATGCATGAAGACGGAGAAGGAACCGAAGCGGGAAGCCAGCCTGATGATATCCATGGTGGATAGTTTCCTGGCATCAGATTGATGGTTAGTCTCCTTTCTCCCCTCTCTTGCCTTTCTTGAACTGCTTGCATAGCTGCTGAGTAGCTTGAGTGTTGTAACAGGAAATGAATAAGGCTTTTCCTTCTTCGGCTCCCCTGTTTCTTCTGGTCTTTGGTTCTGCTGGCTTTGCTCCTCCTCGTTGTTTGGAGAAATGGTGGTGGGTGGTTGTGGCTCTGGCTGATGATGATCGCTGGACATTTGGCCTATATATTTTCACTAGAAAATAATCAAATCTCTCTCTCTCTCTCAGAATAATGGTGCTTGCTTGCTTGCTTGAGTTGAATGGATGGGTTGACTCTTGTTGACACAACCTTTAAAAAGGGAGATGACCAGCCTGAATATCATCGAAATTGATTGGAGTGGAAGAAAGGGGATCAAAATTGTCAAACAGGGAATAAGCACCCAAGACCTTGTCCAGCCACAGAAGCAGAGCTGGGGTGCCCTTTCTCAATGCATCTTCTTGTCGTTTTACTGTAATAATTCAGAGCAAGGGCTCTTGCAATTATCAACCGGGGACGCTGTCCAGTGCTCTGGACATGCATTCCGATGCCAATCACTCAATTTCGTCGTCTTTTGGTATACCTACCAATATTCAGTATCAAGAACAAGGGCAAGGGCATAATTAAGATGATCGCCACGGCCAAGACACTTCATTTGATGGCTATCAGGGTATCCATTTTTAAATTCACAATTAAGAGGGGCAACGGAAAATTCATACTTGACTGAAGTGCTTGTTTGAAAAGAGATCAAATAGTCATGTAATGGTCAAATTTTTATTTTTATTTTTATGCTTTTATGATCTTTTTGTATGGTTATTTGAATTTTTGGTTGTTTTGATTATATTCTTGAATTTTTATTTTTGAGTTAATTTAATTTTAAAAAAAAATAAAGTAAGATGATAAAGTAAATTAATTTAATCATTTTAATAGTATAATAAAAAATTAAATAATTACACCCGAAAAAAAAAAAAAACATAAACGTACTAGCAAAATCATAGGCTTGCCGTCATAAAATAAAATAAAATAAAAGAGGGGAGATATCCAAGGAAGAATGATCAAATGCAAATGCAAGAGACAGATAAGACAAAATGGCTGGCGGGTTAGGTTGGGCCAGGCCCATATGATCATTGTGGGCCCGATCCAATAATTCTCACGGCACTGAATTTTCTTCTTCTTTTTTTTTTTTTTTCTTAGCAAGGCTACTATATATATATATATGTATTATTAAAAAAAATTGTGTATAAAAAATGTCTAATATTATTTGACAACTAGACAGACGGGGGGGATATATTTATATTCGATGAATTAAAATAAATCCTAATGATCATTCCAATTGTCACAAGTAAAACAACAAGAATTAATTATCAGAATTTAGACCTTGTCTTCATTTCCGAGGGTGGACTCAGATAGCTTTGCTTCTTCTGCCTTCCCACTGTAAAGCAATATCACACCAAACCACATAATGGCCTTCACAATCCTAACCATTCCAATCGTCACAGTTAAATAGTACAACCACCACCCAATAAAATCAGCCACCAAAAGCTCTTTCTTAACCTCAACTACGCCCACCAGCGACTCAACCTCGTCCCTCAATCTCCACCACCACAGCCCACCAAGGGCAGCCGCCATTGCCACCCTCTCCGCCCACCTAATTTCCTCCTTAAGAATACCAAAAACCGTGTCGTCAACCACCGGCTTCACCGCTGTCCTTGATCACCAGAGCATCGTTTCATGCAAGCCCAGAAAGAATACTGCCGAACCTAGAATGCTACTGGTCCCGCCGCTGCCAAAGCCGCCGGAGCCGTAGATTCCGGCGGCTATGCTGCCTTCAATGCCCAGACCGACAAGAACTTGCAGCGTGCATAGAAGAACCCACAACGTTGACTTGCTTGGAAGGACAATAAACCTGCCGGTCAAGGCGTGGATCAGGGTGGCAATGCTAATTAGGGAGACAAGGACGTGGGGGAGAGCGGGATTTATAGAGAGGAAGAGAGAGATTAAGAGAGAGGAAGGGTGTGGTTTATAAGGATGAGGGAGAGAAGTGAAGAGATAATGGGCAGTGGAGAGCCTGGCCAGAAGAAGAAATGACAGGGGGAGGATAAGGCCGAGAAGGGTGGTTGTGAGGAAATGGAATGGCCGCTTCCATCCCTGTTGCCATATCTTCCAACCCATTTCATCCAAAGGCAAAATGACCCAAAAAGAGAGAATGTTTGCAGAACAGCAACAAGGAAGGAACGTTTATGGGAAGTGAACACAATAGAGACTGGAAGAATATATATATTGAATATATTAAGTGGTTGTCACGACCATGAATTAGTTCATAAACGACCATGTCTCATGATGTTTAATTTGTATGCTTTAGTGCTTGATGTCTGTCAAGGGAAACCATCAGATTGTTCAAATTAATTGAAGTTGTTGTTTGCCTGTGCATGGATCAATTCTATCCCATCCGCACCCCAAAGTCAACTATACATTCATGCGTCTTGCGGATTATTTTATAGTTGTATTTCTTACATAAATTATGCATAAAATCACGTTTTTCTTGAATATTAAAATTATTATGTACAGCAGTGGATTAATGTATCAAATGAAACAACATTACCGGGCCACGTCCTAGCTACAACGTCCCTTTATTTTAAAAATAGAATGATGCAGCCTCTGAGATATAGCTCCATTGACAAAGAAAATATATCGTGCAGTGTTGTTTTTTATATTCTCAAGTTATTGTTCGAACCCTAATTAGGAAGAAACTCAGTAGTCAGAACAATCTTAAAAATTGAAAATCGTTTGTCGCCCTTACGTTTATAGCGGGACTAGAGATTAAACTGACTGCTGAGTTCTCTAATTTACATCTCCTACTGATATCGTGAAGCTGAACAGTGAAAAACACTTGTGATAATGTGTTAACTCAGAAAAAAAATAATAATAGAATGATGCATAAAAAATTACATCTCAAGTACCACTATGAATATCTAAATAGCATTGCAATTTAGAAAATTAAAAATTAGTAGTTAAGCCTACAACTACTAGACTCAAGCCTACGTGCTGCCAATTGTACGCAACACGACCTTTCACTAATATATACCATATAGTTGCATATAATATTCCAGGCAAATTAGTGTGTGTGTGTACGTACGGTAGGTTTCACAGCTTATCCACACATAAAATGATATAATAATTAGGTAAAGGGAGACAGTTGAAACGATCTCAATCCCATGTGCTCACATCACAGGTTCTTGGTAAGTAAACCAAATGAGAATTGGCTCATTTTTGTTGGGAATTAGATGGCGAATTCCGTTCCATGCACATGAATATTATATACGAAAGGTTGACATTGGCTAGTTAATTTGTAGATCACTATAAAGGTCTTCATTCTTGAGCTTCATTTTAATTGTACATCCAACATCAGCCCAAGAGTGTCCTAAGATCGACGGTCCAAACGAGTTTGGATCATTGGCATGAATGAACATGTGCAACAGATTACGGGAGTTTAGTTACCGTTGAGATCTGAGAATCAGAAAGTAGAAGCCCCCACATACGGATCTTTACAGCCCAAAACCAAATACCAATGTTACTGTACATCTGTCAAAACCAAATACCATGTAGAGCAGAATTACACGGTTGTTCCGTTCGGTACTGGTACCTTTTCATGAACAGCTTTGTAGCACTGAAGACTGCAAAGTGGAATATTTGACTTAGAATCTCGATACTTGTATGGGTTGGTACAAAATGGGCCAGCACATTTTTCTCGCGGGCCAGGATAACTGCACAAACCAGACAAAAGCTTCACACCATTAGAGCAGGTTAGCATCAGAGATCCATACAATTCCCTTTCCCTTTTCTTTTTCCAGGACCGTATATTTTTCTTGAGCAGGTGATTTAGAGTGGGGACGTTCCAAGATACACAAACAGAGTTATAATAAACAAGTCCAGCAGAAGAAGGATGAAAACCAAAGGAAAGACCTACCTATAAGGTTTCTGGTTAAAAATACTAGGCAAACCCATATCGTTCGGGAATGTCACAACAGTTCCAGAAGGGCCCATGACCCATCTAATGGTGCTTGCCGCAAGTATCAGGGCATTTGCTGCCTTTGCCTGCACGTTGCAATACCAGTAACTAGATAGATCATAAGGGATTAACTATATATAGAATACAAGTAATTATCAATATAACAAATAACACCTGTTCCAATTCTTCCTTGCGCTTCTTTATTTTATCTTCTCGCTTCTTCCGACTAGAATCTTGTCCAAGTATTTTCCTAATCGCCTCGGCCTAAAGAAATCCACTGGACATGCTTAGTTCCACACTCTTGGAAGATCACAATCATATAAAAGGTAAATAACAAGAAAATAGAGCACAAACGAAAGGCAAACCTCTGATTCCCGAGCCACCTTCTCAACTTGTAATCTACGCCGTTGAGCAGCCTCGGCTTTCTTCAGTTGCAGCTCCACTTCTGTTAGCTTTTCCTTTTGCTCTGTGGTGGGCAACCAGACACATTCAATAGCTTATCAGATAATGATACTTACAACGAGTGACAGACGCAGGAGCATTAATAACATAAACATATGGACAAGACACTAACTTCGATGTGTGGCATGTGGTAATCCGTTGGGAAACTCAATTACACTTGCACCAGAAACAGAAGATGGATCTTTGCTGGATAAAAGGGCCCGCTGGCGAGTTGTAAGAGCCAGTTCCCTCTTATGTTCAAATGGAAAGTCATTGCATTCCTTCCTCATCTTCTTCTTCTTGCCTTCAAGCTCATCGTCAGACACCAGTTCCTTCTCATAATCAGTGTCCTCACATCCTCTTTCTGATATGATGCATTTTTTCTTACCATCTTTAATTGAGGATGAGACAAAATTGTCCAAAATGTTGCCCTGCTTAGAATTCTTGGAAGCCATCAAAATTCTTTGTTCATTGATGCTTGATTCTCCATGAAAATGTTTATTTCCAGCAGCAACCTTAGACAATTTGAGTTTCTTGAGGTATCTAATCTCATTGTCATCCTCTTCATCAAATGCCTCATCCAAGACACGCCTCTTAGGCATCCTCTTGCTTTTACGAACTGGCTCCCATTTCTCACCTCCGTTTCCATGTGTAATCTTGTTGAGCACCTTTCCTGCAGAAGTATCCTTCTCCTTTCCAGGACTAGCATTGCCTCTTGGAAAATCCTTCCATGGAATTCCTCGCATTCTGCTGTTCTTATCTAAAGCAGAATTATCAATGGAATTGTCCTGAAATTAAAAAGAAAAAAGATTTTAAACCCAGAAAGATTTCATATACACCAAATGTTACTACGAAACAAAAGAAGATTATTGTTGTTGGTGGCAGAAGTTTCCCTGCCCACCAATTAACTAAAATGTAGGTTGGCCAAAGAGTTCATGGCACAATCTAATCGCAAGGATCATTGATGAAGGAGCAGTTCTTTTGTTATTAGTGTTTTTATTTTATTCTTATTTGTTTAATTCTGCTTAGTATTCAAGTATTAGGTTGTAAATACTTTTTATTTATTAGCTTTAATAAGTAGTCATGTGACTAGCATGTGAATTTTAAACTAGATAGATTCCTAAGATTAGATGGATTCCTTTGTGATCAAGGATTAGGATTTATTATAGATGTAACCAAGTATAAATGGTCTTTTAAGAGACTTTGTAGGCAGCCACTTTTTATTCTCATTCAACTATTGAGGTTTTTTAAAACCTTAGTTTGATATCTTTGTTCCAGATTTGATCTTACACCATTTTCGCATAATTTTTGCTCTTGTTTTTGCTCATCCTTCCTCCCATACTGCATCAATCAGGCAACCACTAAAGGGCCTGTTTGATTTAGTTGTCAATTTCCACGCATTCATTTTTAGTTTAAGTTTTCAAATTATGTGTTCAATTTTTGTTTCCAGCTGAACGAATGAAAACTGAGTATCACTTGAGTTTTTTGTTGCCATCTTCAAAAATCTAAAAGCAAAAACACAAATATCTCACATTTATGTAATTTTTCAGAGAATTACATGGCCAGCTTTAACTTAAACTTCTGTGTCTTTGGAAATCAAAAGATCTCAAATTTCCCTTCTATCATTAACAATTTTTATTTTAACGTGGACAAAGAGGAAACATGAAAATAAGTACGCAATTCCAAGCTACTTGAAATTCAACCTAGACAATTAGCCCAAAAAATAAAATTATCCTAGACATTTGGACCCCAACACATCACAAATCATGACTTATGTGAGAAAGTCAATAGGTTATATTACAAACCAAAAAAAAAAAAAACTAATGCATTACTACCCAATAAATTTAAAGTTGAACAAGGAGTAATAGTTATTAACCTGGAGAATCAGCTTATGTCGTGATTGAGGAGCATCTGAAGTGCTTGTTGTGGAAGGCCCACTACCCAGGACTCCATCTGAGTCCAATTTTGTTTGAATTGTATGCGTGACACCACCAACCTTGAGCTTGACCTTCTTAAACCTTTTCCCATTTCCAATTCCATTCCCAGCAGAGTTTGTAGAACTCTGACTTCCACCATTGCTCCCAACATGAATTCCTACATTCATCGGCTGCAATTTGAAGCCTCCTTTCAAACCGCTCATGCCTTTCCAGTTAACAGGGGCAAGGACGCCTTCACTGCTGCATCTCTGGTTCAACCCACTTCCTCCCTCATCAGGGCCATCTTGGAAACCTCCATTACCATATAACAAGCTTGATGATACATCATCCTTAATAATTTTATGAGTGTATTCACCTGCCCTATTTGCAGAGCCCTTCAAAGTACACTGATTAAGATTTAAGTCCTTCCTCCCAGAATTGATGCCACCCCCTGTATTCTCATCACTAGGGGCCTTACTCACATCATCTGAAGGCAGTGAAGATGTTAAAGGTGACCGATCACGATTTTCATGGAACTGAAGTGACACAGACCTAGGACGCCGAATTGTTTGGCTCCGCTTCTTCCTTATAGCATTTCCTATTCCTTCAAACCAAGTGCCACCAAGCTCTTCCATTGAGGCAAATAACTAAAGCCAACTAATGGAATGTTGTTATTGATAAAATGTTGACGGCAAATGTCATGAAGCCTCACATGCAAGCAAGTTTGAGACTACTTGTCTGTCAAAAGAAAAGGAAAAGTTTGAAAATACTGTACTGACCTAGCAAACAACAAGAAGCTATCAAGAACTTTTGAGAACTCTTTTACAATCCCAACCACAAACTAAACAATGTACTTGTCTCTTTTTTGCTTGTTAACTAAACAATGTAATCACAAATAAAAAAATCCTCCGAAAGAGTTCAACAATGACAAGAACAATCAGAAGACTTAATCCCACTAGGTGGGGTTGGCTACACGAATTCTAGAACTCCAACCATCTCTATTTATGGCCATATCCTCTATGTGGCTACTACATAGTAAAAAAAAGTTACCAGAGAAGTTAAATTTTGGCCAATTTACAACAACAACAATATCACAGAAACAGGGACTCACATAAAAATATAAGATGAATTTACCAAATAGAATTGGGCAGACTGCCTAAAGATACAAAATCATTGAAGCACATGGTCAACACCCAACAACATATCAGCAGTACATTAACGGACACATGAGAAAGAGATAACTAAAAGTTACTAACAAAGGAAACTTAAAAGAAATATATAAAAAAACGTGTAAGTCGTGAATTCAACAAAGAAAGAAAATAGAGAAAATAAAAGGGAAACGCCAAAAAAATGTGACAAAAATAATAAGATCGTCTCCCCCCCCCCCCCCAAAAAAAAAAAAAAGTTACCCGTTCAAGGAAAAGCAAAGAAATCAAAAATCAAAATAAAAGAAGGAATTCTCACCAACCACATTCCAAGTCTCCAAACAAATGTAACAACAAAAAAGAGGGAAAATGCAATTAAGGTAACCGGAGTAATCGCATTGGTTAAAGGAACATGATTCAGACCATCAATCAAAGACGAAATCAACAAACTATCCCATCTCCCTCAAACCCCACTCGTTCTTCAAATAAACTCAATATGCAGAACGGAATCAAGCACTCGATCATCACAGATAAACCGAAAGAGACCAGATACACAGTTTGCGTGCAGACACATCCACACAGTTAGATGCATATCAAACCTCGTTGATGAACGGAAAAATCCAAAGGAACCGGGTCCGTTGAAGGGAATTCGAGAGCCGAGCCGCGAGAAAGAAGAGCAGGAGAGAAAGATGGCAGGGAGGAATAAGAAGAAAAGGAAGAATAAGTACCGAGAGAGAGAAAGAGTCGGCGAGAGACTTGTAGGGTTAGGGTTAGGGTTACGGGTAGAGTTAAGAGTAGAAGTGGAATAGCGGTAAAGGAGACTTGTAGGCATCTGGCCCTTCTCCATGTTTTTCTTTAACACCCAAAAACCCTGCGATTTTTGGATTGGAGCAGATTCGGTAACCTGACTCGTTACTAACCCAGCCACTCAGCCATCTCTCTCTCGACTCGGTCACCTGACTCGTCACTAACCCGGCTACTCAAGCCATCTCCCCCTCTCTCTCTCTCTCTCTCTCTCTACGCCCATTCTAATGCCCTCTCTGTGCCTCCTTGATGTCCTGCAATTGTGTGCGCAGGTTATGGTTCTGTGCATCCGTACGCGTATGTTAGCGGGCTCCGCCGTCCTTCCTCCGCTAAATACACGTGCGATATTGTAGTCTGTCCGTAGGGAAATGTTATTTAAATATTTAAATTTAACAATAATATTTTATATGATTCAAATTATAATTAGAAATGTTAAATTTTAATACCAAATAACATTTTTAATATATTTGTTAATAGAGGTGCCATTAAATTAGTTCGGTTATCAAATCGATTACAATATTGAAATTAAAATAATTTATATAAAAAATTAAACTAAACTAATTAAATAAATACAAAAATTAATAAAAAAAATGAAAAATATGAAAAAAAATTGAACCGAGCTAACCTAAAAATAGAAACTCAAGTATAAATAAGTATTAATTGAGTAAAAAGAATATTACCAGATTAATCTTTATGAGTAAATTTTAGTTTATAAATATTATTTAATTAAAAATATTTGTTATTAGAGTAAAAATAAGTATTAACATTTGTAAAAAAAATTATTACTTAATTAAAAATAAATTTTATTTAATTAAAATTTATAAGTAAAATTCAGTTCATAAACAAAAATGGAAAAAAAATATATTTTTTTAAAAAAAGTAAAAAACAAAATCATGGAAAAAAGCTTAAATAAAAAAAAGATAGCGTTTTTTTTATAAATATATTTTTTAATATATAAAATTATAAATATAAACTTATTTAATTTAAAACTAAACATAAAATATTCTAAAAATAAATTAAAAATTTTAAGTTTGAGATATAATTTTTTTTATCTCCAACCTTTTTTTTATAGAAATGATTTTTTGTTATTTTTTAATATTAGAAAACTGTCTCAAATTTTTTTTAAATTATAGAAATGAGCCCAAAAAATTGAATATTTTTTTGATATTTTAATATAAAAAACGTCAAAATAATACCTCAAAACATTTTTGTTTATCATAAAATATAGATAATCATTCAAATTACATATATTAAACACAAGATAAATGTCGACATCATAAATGATCTCTCTATATATACTAAAATTAAAAGAAAATGAACAAAGAACAATGAAAAGAAACAAATATACCAATCTCATTGTTGTGCTCTTGTTTTTTTAAAATTTTACAAATTTTGTCTAAATCTAACAAAATAAATAATATTCTCAAGGGGTCACAGTGAGACGTCCGTCAAAATTGGGGGACCCGTAATATATATATTTTCATAAATCGCATGTTCCCTTTGTGTGTGTGTCTCGCATTGTGCTGCAATTTGCATCGACCTCTCGTTCTTCCTACGTGTTTATGTAGAGTTTCAAATTAGGGTTTAACCGGAGGCACCTCTGAATGCGAATTTAGGGTTTCGTTCCGAGGAAGAAGAAGAACGCAATCTCAGATGTCAAAGCGGAAGTTCGGATTCGAAGGTTTCGGCATCAGTCGCCAAACAACGTACAATTTCGAGAGGTCTCAAGCGCCGCAGAGACTCTACGTCCCACCATCTTCCCGCTCCGGGGGCCATGACAACTACGAGGACACCGACCTGGATAACATCGACTACGACGACCGAGAGGGTTCTACGAACGACGCCGTCGACAACGACGGCGGCGGCGGCGGCGGCGGCAGTGACGAAATCGACCCGCTCGATGCGTTCATGGAGGGGATTCACGAGGAGATGAAGGCTGCGCCGCCTCCCAAGCCCAGGGAGAAGTTAGAGAAATATAGGGACGACGAGGAGGAGGACGATCCAGTAGAGAGTTTCTTGAAGGCGAAGAAGGATTTAGGGTTGACATTGGCTTCGGAGGCCCTCCACGCCGGGTATGATTCGGATGAAGAGGTTTATGCTGCCGCCAAGGCAGTCGACGCCGGAATGTTGGAGTACGACTCGGATGACAATCCCATTGTGCTTGACAAAAAGAAGATTGAGCCGATTTCACCTTTGGATCATAGCTCGATGGAGTACGAGCCGTTCAATAAGGACTTTTATGAGGAAAAACCTACCATATCAGGTTACCTTATTGAATCCATTGTTTTATTGTTTCTGATTGATGCCAACAGATATTTTAGAGATTTAATTAAATTTAAAGGTTGTCTGGAAGAAACGATTACTCACAGCAGTCACTACTTAAGTTCAATTTCTGTTTCTCTATGTAGACGCCATATCTTTGATCAACATGACAATTGCCTAAACAAGTGAAGTTAATATTTGGTAGAGTGTGTTTGTTCTTATTCTTCTTTTATGCCGTTTTTGTATTTCTGCTGAAAATTGGTGTTGAATCTAGGATCGGTTTCTCACAATAATACACTCTCCCACACCCAAACCCTTACCCGATGGTAATAGAAACAAAAGAAATGCGAACAGAACAAATAACAAGCAATAACAGAAATAAGAAGAAGAAGACTTATCCTGGTTCGGGCAAGAATTTGCCCTACGTCCAGACTGCCAGAAGCTGCCGACAGAATCCATTAGAGAAGAATCAAGAATACAGCACTCCCCACTGATCTCTCTCACTCTCGCACACTTAGACTAATAACCAGTAGTCTCTCTCCCAAGAATACAAGGGCCAAGCAATAGCTCTCTCTCAATTCTCTAACTCTTGTGTGCGAATGAAAGATAATGAATGCTGAGTACCGAAGCAGACCCTATCAGCCTCTATTTATAACTAATAGAGGCGGTTACAAGACAGGGACTAAAAGACAAATAAGAAGAAATATAAGGACTTCCAGAACTAATAAAAAGATATTAGATCCGTTACATTTTAACTCATTAAAACATAAAATACAATCATATTTCTAACTCTTATTTAAAATCTTCAGTAAAACTGATACTAACTACTGCAAATCTAACAATTGGTTTCTAGAAAAACATCGAGTAATTCTGGTAGGTAGATTTTTCTACTAAAAAGTGATAAATATACACTTTCCAATGATATCATAGTTGTTGAGATGGAGTGTGCAAACTCCACCAAGGCAATGGTTAGATTTCATGGCAGGCATTGCATTACCCTGATACATCATTCCATAGCAAGGAAGAGAAGGTGGATGAACAAAGGGGAGGAAAAGAAAGACAAAATGGTGAGAGGAAGGGGAGGGAGGTATTTTCTTGTTCCCCTCACTCCCATTCTCTCTTATTTCTATTGCTCCTCCATAATGGATTAGCTTTTTTAATAGTCCTTTCTTTGTCCATTTAAGGATTCTCTCCCTCTCATTCTCTCTTATTTAGATTAATGTATCACATGTGTAAGAGGTGGAGAATGTTACGCGTTGATATCTCTAAATAGTAGTGTGAGAGCAGTGAACACAGACTTTCAAAGTCAGTTTTATGTCTAGGGGTAGTTGATGTGTGGGAACATGTGTTAGGTAGGTGCTTGGAGAATATAGGTGTGGCAATTCTGTGATTGTTTTTTCTTTGATGACGTTTCTTGAAATGTCAGACTTGGGGGAGGTCGAATTTGCAAAATATGAGTTTAATCAAGATAAGTATGTTGTGTTGGAAGTGAAATCATTCGAAAAAGGACATGCATAAAATGAGATTATTAGAAAAGAATGTCAAAGCTGCTCCTATTGAGGATAAGATGCAGGAGACATGGTTAAGATGATTTTTCATGAAGACCAATAAATGCTTCTACGAGGAAAATTGATGGAATGTAAGAAGTTTCTTGTAAAAGAGGTAGAGGAGGACCAAAGAAAAGTTCGTAGAAAACTCTTAGACGGATATAATGACCTATAGAAGATATGGCCATAGATAGAGATGATTGGTGAATTAGAATTTATGTAGTTCACTGCATCTAGTTGGATCAATGTTTGGTATGTTATTTTTTGTTGGACAATTAGGTTGGAGCTTTTAGGAGTCTGACATGATTGACCAAATTGACCAAATTAAAATTGAAGTTTGGTGTATTCTTGTAAGGTCGTTAGAACTCTGTGAGCAGGGGGTAGTGTTGCCTCCTTTCATGGGAGAAGGCTCAAATGCTTCTATGAGAGGGTCTTAGATGTCGAGTCTATCTCCCCTATTAATAAGTGCTAGTACTTAGTAAATTCTCCAAGGCAGCGATAATATGGTGATGAATGTAAAGATTTCTGTGTAGTTTAAGTCTTTATAATTTGGTTATCTTAGAGTTCGATTATTTTGGAACTTTAGAAGATTAAGAATCTTAAAGTTTTCTATTCTACTTTGGATTCCTAGTTTAGAAAGATTAGTATATTATGTTCTTATTTGGTAGTTTTAATAGGATTCATATTTTGGTCGGGTTATGTGAGTATATTATGGAAAAGTTTCATTTAGTTTTGTATGATTAATTGAATACACAGAATGTCGGCTGTTAATCTCCGCTTTTTTCCTTTATCTTTCTCTCGTGGAAGGGTTCATGTCTTACAAGTGTTGTCGTGCTGGTCCTCACTTGGCTTTATTTCAATTGTAGGAGCACGTCATGTAGATTGGTGTGCCACTACCATGTCATAACATACCATTCATCCTTAGACCTTGGAGCTTAGCAGATGGCTTGTAACACATTGGTTGCTGACACATGTTGCTAGGGTTGCTTGTGCTTGGTGCATTACTTGTTCACTTGCATCAGCATTCCTGTTTTCACTATTTTAGTTAGATCCTTGAAAACTTGGCCACATGAGGGCTGACATATTATACAGCATTGACGGTGGGATGTAGTCAGAATCTTAGGGTCTGTTTGGTATTGTTGTAAAATTTCTGCTATTGTAAGAATCACTTTTTGTGAAAAGTGCTTTTACAAGAATAACTTTTTTAAAAAAGCAGTTTAGGGCTTAGCCAGATCATTTGAAAACACTTTTAATGTTGTTACATTGAAAAATAGTGCTTTTAGGAATCAAATTACCAAAAAGGACATTGGCATTAATGTTTCCATGGTTAATACTTTTTAGATGTAAATGCTTTCAACATTTTTAAATTTTAATGATTAAACATGATTTTTAATGATAAAATAAAATAAAATATTAATTAAAAATATGATATAAAAGTGAACTAAAATGTTAAGTAAAATATGAGATAAAAATAAAATAAAAATTAATTGAAAAGCCAGACATAGATGAGTGAGGACTCTCTAATTGAAATGCATACACACACACTTTGCACAATGAAGTGGTGCTTTCACATCAATCCAAAGAAAAAGAATTGTGTGCATTAATCTGTGATGCTAGGTTATATACATATATATATACCTCATTGATAGAGAGACCCCAGAGAAAGTTTCAGTGATGGAGAAGCTGAAGTTGGATGGAGAAGAAATCAAACGCTCAGACATTCAATGAAGAATATCGAAGTTGAAACTTGCTTTCAGACATTTTCTGAAGAAGATCTATAGGCTTGATGAAGAAATCAAAGTTTCGATGAAGGCGATTGACCAGGCCAAGCTCTGATTTGGGACAAAATCAAAGGGTTTTTCTCTGAGTTGGGGCAAATCCAAATCCCCATTGATAGGAAGGGTAATGGTTGTAGTTATAAATGTTTATTGAGGGTAATTTTGTTAAATAAAAATTTAATTTTCTGCCTTTTTCTTTTGTGATATGGATGCTTTTATTGGAAGGCATTATCAAAAAAGGAAGTCAACAGCAGTGAATCCATAGTGATTGCTTGCCAATTCAAAGTTTATTTTTGATTCCTTTCTTGTTTATTTTGATAGCCAAGATCCTAAATCAGATCCTATAATTTAGGATCTGTTTGTCCTTGGTAATTAGCTGCTTGTTATTTAGGATTTATCTTTCCATTGTTATTAGCTGCCTATATAAAGGGCTTTACTATGGAATAAGAGAATATCGATTCTTTCAAAAGAAATTAGTTTTCTCTTAGGAGGGGGCTCCGTCAAGGACGAGTCTGCCTTCACCAATCCACCATAGCTCCAAAAAGAGATTCTCTCGTATCTAGACTTGTGACTAGATCCTACGCCCAAGGCTCGTATCATTTTGTTGTACATCAGAACCTCAAAATTCCTGCTTTGGTTGTATAACAGGAAAACTACTTTTTGCAGTCATACAAAAGTAGTTTTAAATTTTGGCCAAACACTAGAAAAAAAAAAAGGCGCTTTTCTCCTTTTCCACTGCACAGCCAAACAGGCTCTTAGTTAGTCACTTATAGGACTGTCAATTCTGCATATTCGGAGGACTTGTTAAGGCAAGAAATTAATTGCGGCTAGCCTGATTTGTCATCCCGTGACATTGTGCCTTGCAAAGTATAGACTGTAATATTGAAGTTCAATCTACTTAAAAAGAGTTATAGGAGTAGAGAGCTGGACCATGTCCTCAAGCTTGTGTAGGTTAGGCTTTGGTCTGTTTATTCATAAGTAATACAAGCTTGGCTCTTGATTTGTTGTTCCTTTTCAGTGAGACGGTTAAATGTGAGATTCAGTTTGGCAGGAAATTTGAATATGCTCATGATAGATTGCCATTGGTGCTGAATTATTTTATAGTAGATAGTCATTCATGCCTTTTACATCTATGAAAAAATAAAAGAAGAAAATTGTTCAGATATTTATTTCTCTTTTTCCATTATTCACTGCTAATGAAAAAATAGGATGACTACTGACTAGAACCTTCAAGGTTTTGGTTTACAGGTATGTCTTTGTTGCCAAGTGAAAATCTGCACTTGATATAGCTGTTTGATGATTGGAGCTACTAAAATTATGTGCTAAAAATAATTCAGTCACTGGATATCTTCTTTTTTTATTTTATTTTATGAGTGTTATGTTTTGTTGTTTGTGCGGCCAGAAGAGGGATGCTTTCTCTTGTTTGTCAGGTCAATTTAGGGATACTTGTGCTTGAGTTGATTCTACATTGAACTTAGTTTTTAACGTTTCTTATGCTTATATGTAGGTATGAGTGACCAAGATGTTGTTGAATACAGAAAGAGCCTGGCTATTCGTGTGTCTGGTTTTGATGTTCCAAGGCCGATCAAGACATTTGAAGACTCTGGATTTTCTGTGGAGTTAATGAAAATGATTGCTAAACAAGCTTATGAAAGGCCTACACCAATACAGTGCCAAGCTTTACCCATTGTGCTTTCTGGAAGAGACATCATAGGTATTGCAAAAACTGGTTCAGGAAAAACAGCTGCTTTCGTGCTTCCTATGATTGTCCATATTATGGATCAGCCTGAACTTGGGAAAGAAGAAGGTCCAATTGGAGTGATATGCGCTCCTACAAGAGAATTAGCACATCAAATATATTTGGAGGCAAAGAAATTTGCAAAATCACATGGTGTACGCATCTCTGCAGTCTATGGTGGAATGTCCAAACTTGAGCAGTTCAAAGAGCTCAAGGCGGGATGTGAAATAGTTGTTGCTACTCCTGGCAGATTGATAGACATGCTAAAGATGAAGGCTCTGAAAATGTTTAGGACAACTTACCTGGTACTTGATGAAGCTGATCGGATGTTTGACCTTGGATTTGAGCCACAAATAAGGTCCATTGTTGGTCAGATTAGGCCAGATCGTCAAACTTTACTATTTTCAGCTACAATGCCCCGCAAAGTTGAAAAATTGGCAAGGGAAATCCTTACTGATCCTGTAAGAGTTACTGTTGGGGAGGTTGGAATGGCTAATGAGGATATCACTCAAGTTGTTCAAGTAATTCCGTCTGATGTTGAGAAGATGCATTGGCTTCTTGAGAGGCTACATGGACTTATTGATGATGGCGATGTTCTAGTTTTTGCTTCAAAAAAGGCCACCGTGGATGAAATTGAGTCACAATTGGCTCAGAGGGGATTTAAAGTGGCAGCACTTCATGGTGACAAAGACCAGGCTTCCCGGATGGAGACACTGCAAAAGTTTAAATCTGGAATTTATCATGTGCTTATTGCAACTGATGTTGCTGCTCGTGGTCTTGACATTAAGTCGATTAAATCAGTAGTCAACTTTGACATAGCAAGAGATATGGACATGCATGTCCATCGAATTGGAAGAACAGGCCGTGCTGGTGACAAAGATGGAACTGCATACACTCTTATCACACAGAAAGAGGCAAGGTTTGCAGGTGAACTGGTTAACAGTTTGATTGCTGCTGGTCAGAATGTGTCCATAGAACTGATGGAACTTGCCATGAAGGTAATTTTGCTTGATCTGTTTTCATTCTCTCTGGCGTTTTGCTTATTTTGCTTCTGTTCTCTTTTTAATTTTCAGTACAGTTGGTATTTGTAAATGTCAATGTTACTGTTCATTGCAAACTGCATCACTATGTCTTGTTTGTTGAAATAAACTTTTGGGTGACCAGCAAGAACCATTATCTGTTATTTTTAGGCTTGAACAGTGTGCTCAATGCATGAGGCTCCCAGCCGTGTGAGGGAATTGTGAGGGCTCAATTTGGGGAAATTTTTTTATCCAGTTAGAACCTACCTACATTGTTATCCCATTTGGACTAGCTCTTCTGTCACTTATTATTTCTCTAGTTATTTTTATTGTGACTTTTGAGGACTGACAATGACTATCCTGTTTGGAGGCCGGCGTTCTTCAAAGGTCTTGATGAAGTATTAAACAAAATGTGACCTTAATAACTTTGTCGTGTACTCATGTTCTATTCTTCCTCATGTAATCATGAGCTTTTCTATATGTAAAAGCTGAGGTCTGAAGGCAGGCTTGATTATTTAAGGGTTGACACAAATTCTGGTGTCGATATGTATTCTGAGGCAGGCTTTGTTTGATTGAATATCAAGCCCCTTGACTGCATCTTTTTGGAATATGCAGACTAGTATACATTTGTATGTGGTGTTTTGCTAACTGATTATTAATCCTTACTATTAGTGTCCTCTATTCATAATCTTTCTGGTTCATATTTTCTGTTAATTATTTTTGGAGCCATCTGTTTCCAGTTTCCTCTTTCTTAGTTATTTTTGTCGGGACGACTCAGTTTGTGCACTTTGACTTTCTTCTTAACCTTCAACCACAACCTTAGCAATTCTCTGTCCAGACCATCTATCATTCTAGCAAGGGGCCAAAGTTTCTAGATAGAGTTCTCATCTTGATTGTCATTCTGGTAGTTGGTTCTATCTTGAGCTCCTTATGATTTGTTAATATTATGTTCTATCTTCTTTGCAATCCCTCAACATAAGTTAATTTGAAATTGTAGAAGGAAATACTTATCATTATTTCAATAAATTCCTCATAGTATACCTCATTTCATAGGAGGGACTCCTTTCTTCTCCCAATTGTTCATCTGATTATGCTATATGCTTGTGTCCTGCACTTTCTTTTATATTTCTTGATTCATATTATGAGGCACTTGGTGTGTACGAATTGCAATTTTTGAGTGACATTTACCTTTTAAATCATTAGGATGGGAGATTCAGATCCAAGCGTGATGCAAGAAAAGGAGGTATGGGTTTTCAACTTGGCAATAACATTCTCAATAATAACTCAATATGCTTGTTTTATGCATGCTTGAAAGTCAACTGCAAATCTTTTGTTCAAAAATTTTTACGAGGCTCCATGAATAAAAATACATCACAAATATAAGCTGGAAATGTGAAAAGTTTTTACTTTACATGATGGCTAGACTAGAAGTTAAAACTTTTTTAAGTTCTGATTATCTATCAAGCCCTTTATGAGATGTATAATGGCTTTGCAGGTGGAAAAATGGCTAAAGGAAGGGGGGGTGGCGGCCGGGGCGTGCGTGGTGTGGATTACGGAATGGGCATTGGATATAGTCCTGACTCCAGTAACACATCATCTAGCTCTGTCCCTAGTCGTTCCTCTGTCCCTGGTCGTTCCGCTGCTGTTAGTTCGCTGAGAACCGGAATTATGGCTCAGTTCAAAAATAACTTTGTGGCCGCATCGTCAAATCCTCAAAGTCAGGCCGTAAACAACAGTTCAGGCACCTTTGCCAACAAGAGAATGGCGTTGCCTGGTTTTGTTTCCGGTGGGTCAATCGGAGGTGATATAACTCGGACAAGTACTTCATCAACGCCTGCTCCTATGTCAAACCCCACTAATCACGGCTCCGGGGGAAATGCAAGTCAACAGATTCCAGAAAGGTAGCTTTTCTCATCTGAACTTTTATCTTTTGACTGAATGGTATACTTATCTGCCATATTTAATATGATTCTTTTTTTTAATTTTTTTTTTTTATTTTCATTGATTTGCAATTTTAGGGATAGACCAAGAGAAAGGCGGAGGCCCTCTGGGTGGGACCGTTAGTTTTGCAGTGAATGAAGATTGGCATGTACATGAATGGTATAACCATATCGTTTAGGTTGCTTCAAAACTTATCTTCCATGTAATATCTGTACCATGCACAATAAGTTGCCTCATGTTTTCCGTGTACCAGTTCAAGTATATGATTATAAAATTTTCGCTATCTGAGTATTATCAGATTGTTTTGTGGTCTAGTAATCAATGTGATAATTCCCTTTTAACGGTTTCCTTACAAGTGCTGTATGTGAGTAAGGAGGATGATAGAGATGAATCTAAAATACCCTCATCTATTGTCATCATTCATGTGGCTATTTTGCTTATTGGTTTTCTTTTCTGGCCTTTGTTATTGCTTGTTAACTTTTTAAAGCACTAACGTGCATTGCTGGAATTCTTATGCATGGGAATTATCTATATTCAATAGCAGAATAATAAACTCCCTTTGCGTGTTTTGCACATTTATCTGAATTTCCCTGGGGATTGTATTACAGTAAGCTGGATCTTTAGACACCTGTAATTATTGTATCGTAAAAAGGCTATTTTTCTATCATATCTATCAGCATCTTGCCTGTACTTGAAAGGATGTAATGGCCCACCAGAGTGGCTGCCTCTGTGACTGAACGATGAGGAAGCAGAACTTCAGGCATACGATGTGCACTAGTGTTGGACGCATGTCAATGTTCAGGATGGAACTTTTGCCATATGTATTGCATTTATAGCCAACAAAAGCCATATCTGTAGAGATCATCCCTACCAATCAGCAGAGGCGACAAGAGTTACACATCAAGGTCAGTTGTTGCTATATGTAATTTCTAGAGTGACAAGTAACACCCTTGTTTAGGTACAAACGGAGATGTGCATATCTATCTCCGGCACTTCAAGTCTTGGGACATCGTGGTACGCCCGTGTTATTGGGGAATTCTCTGCGTTGACTGGCATTTGGGCATGCCTCCAAGCAAGGCTCGTTAAGGGAGCTATCATCTTGAGGAGGAGGGAGTCCAAATTTGAACTACCCTCGTTAAAATCACATGGAAATCATCAATGGTGTCAAGTTGTGAATTAATTCTTTAAAGGAAACATAAAAAAGGCAAAAGGAACCTAATTTCTCAGAATTTACCAAATAATTAAGGTGAAATTTATATTTTTATCTCTTTACGTTCATGTTTATTTTTTTATTATTTTAATTATATTGATGTATATATATTTTTAAATTAATTTAATTTTTATATTTTAATTTTTTATGATAAATTAAATTTTTTATTATTTCAATTACACTTATGCATTTATATTTTCAAGTCAATTCAATTTTTATACTTTGATGTGTAATTACATTAAATTATAAAAGTTAAATTGACTAAAAAATGTGAGTATAGATGTGTAATTGAAATAACAAAAAAATTGAATTGTCATATAAAAAAAGATCAAAATACATGAGTTAAATTGATTAGGAAATACATATCTAATAGTGTAATTGAAATAATAAAAAATTAGTATAATTATATATAAAAAAAAGTAAAATACAATTGCAAAAATATGAGTTTGGCCAAATAATTAATATAAAGAATCCTACAAAGACATAGGATAGGATAGCCACAAGGTCGTGCTCAGCCGGGAAGCTGTATGAAAAATTCATGTGAATGATTTCTGCAATAAACCAAAAGATTCATCTTTGGAAGATAATAATTGGATCATTCGGCTATTTCTCATTGACTATCTGGCAAATCTATGTCACAATTAGTATATTTTTCTACACGTGGATTAGAAACGAGAGACAGGGATTGCCACACGATTACAAGAGAGACCCTGCTGAATGTTACATCAATGAATTAGGAAATCTTTGTCCAGGAATAATAACACGGGAATTTTGTGCCCTATTAAAATTGACAAAAAAGGCAGGGGCAAACAAATTTTAATTATGAAAGGTGATTACGTCAGTACAACTGTTGGCATTTGGCACATGTAATGTTGTTGGGGACCATATGAATTATTAATGGGGTGACTCTGATAGTGAAAACTTTACTTTGGGGTGCATCTGTGCGAGCTGTATCATGCCATCTAGTTGTGGAAGTTTTAAGCAATATGTTTATTTCAGTCAAATGATGATCTACAGAATCTGCGTTAAGTTATGCGCATCTTCTGCTCCTATCCCGTGGAGAACTGTCGAATCCAATAACTAGGTAAAGGGTAATCACAGTTTCGATTCATACGAGCTATTTTCATGTTTTCTTTTGGCTTAATTTTTCATGTTTTTCATTAAGTGGTTACAGTAATATTAAAAGGCAAACAATATGGAAATAGTAAGAAAAGAAGGTGAATAGGTGGATAACCCTAAGTTGCTTAGGCTCTACTTCTTGACAAGAGAATGATTTTACCTGGCAGCTATAATCGCTGAAGTTTGGCTCCATCAGCAAAGGAACCCCCATGTAATCTTTGAAGAAAGTCTAAAAAAACCACCACCTTTAGATATTAGAACTGATTTACATGGAAAAGAAAGAATAAAAAAGGTGCCATATCCGTACATGTAAGCTTGTTAAATGTATGTGGAGAAAGGAGGAGATGTAGATAACACAACTGTGTAGCTTGCTAAGTAATTGAAAAATGACTCTTTTGAATATGGTATTTCTAAAAAGTTGAATATGACTGGTGTTATAACTCAACAGTTGTGTCTGCCAAAAAAAAAAACCTTTGATAAGTAGTGCAATTGTACTATCTACATGCATTCGATATTTTCCTTTAATTCGATTAACACAGTTTTCAACAGAAATTCATAGAAATCTTCAGAAGTTATCTAGACTTTTGTGACATTTTTGTTGTAACCTGAAAGTTATTTGCCTTAACCCTGTAGCAAACTTAGCAGTGGCAAACATCACTTTAAAGATGATGGTGTTTCTACATGCCTAAAAGTCAAGTCAAGATTTCCGCACCCACTGTTTTGTTTTTTTATTTCTTCCCTCTTTCTTTTTTTTTGGGAGGGGCCAGGTGGGGGGGGGGGGGGGGGGGGGGCATTGTGGAAGCCTGGAAGGAGTGAAAAATGTATAAGTAGTTCTCTATAGTAACACAGTAATGCTACCCTTCATCAGAGAGAGTCAATGAGTCACTTTCTATGCATCATTAACTCAATTGTGGTAACTCCTGCATTAATAGAAGTCCTAAAATCATAATTTCAAACTTGAAAAAGAATTAGAGAATGCCACTCCTTTTACTACTAATCAATCCTATGGGTACTGCCATTCTGATTCGTACCAATCAATCCCATTGATACTTAGTTTCTGTGAGCAAAATGAGAATATATTGGTCATACTTCTCTACAGACATAATGTTCTAACTTAAGACTTTGATATATGCTGCTGCTTCAGGATATGGATATAGTATTGGAATTTCTATGTTAATTGCAAAATTTGTCCAGAGTTGAGGGTCACACCCGTATAAGAAAAAGAAGGCATAAACTCTTCAGGTTCATAACTACTTTTCCTGCCATCCATAACTTTCCATACATGAATGCCTTAAATTATCAAATTCATTTTTACCGTGGGCAAAAAACTCAGAAGGAGAGGCATTTACTGAATATTTCTATGGATGTAAGTTTGACAAGTGCTGACCTGTGTAGGAAGCTTACAAGTGTTGATACAAATTCCCACACATTTGCTTTCCTCCAAGTACTTGCATCTTTCTACAAACACCTATATTAAGGGGTAGTCAAGTCAATATCAGCTGGAGAAATATGCTATGTGAATCAGACAGCAATACCAGGAGATGAGTTCAAAACCATTACCCCACTTCTCCAAGAGGATCCATCAGAAAGATCCACAGAGTTAACAGCACAAGGGCCCATGAGCCATTGACAAGACAGTGCAGTCACCCTTGCTTCAGGAAAAGAGTATTTTTTTTTATCATTTATTACAAAATTTGAATTGAGATCAAGTACATGCCAGTAAAAACGAAACACAAACCAAGCTACCAGGAACACATGAATAATGAACTCACCAACCATTATTGCAGCAATTTTTCCACCTTGAATAGGTGCTATAAGCATTTTGTAAAGCTCTAACAGGAATGGGGGAAACAGAGATCGTAAAATTCGCACCTATCATAGACGAAAACAACTGCAAAATTAAGGACAACACCATATTCACCCAAAGAAGATTACAGCAAGAAACACAGGTGTAATAGCTGCCTGCCTAAATTCCTCACTTGACACTAATTACTCTATATTGCAATGAATTTGTAGTTACTACAGGAGATGCATTCTCTAGTGTACCGCAGCTTCTCTAGCATCGGAATTGCTTCTTCTGACCATAAGACGGTTTGCAACTTCAATTAGCCCGTCGTATCCAGGCTTCTCTGAATTCCAACCAACTACCTGTTAATAGGCCCTTAAGAGCAACCAAAAAAACAAAAGAAAAAGACATAAAAAAGAAAGAAAGAAAGATCAGCCGTTATCATAAATATTGCTGGTTTGACAACTGAATGATCTTCAAAAATATATGATCGAGCTTGATTATCTTTCTTTTCCTCCGTTTCATCAGCAACCAAACAGAAACGGTTGGAAAGTTGGACGGTGGCGAGCTAAGGCTCACCTGTACCATTTTGTTTCGGAACAATTTAAGGAACAAGTCATCGAAGATCCCAGGCTTGTACTCAGGTCTTGAATCTGTCTCTATCGCTTTTGTCTGCACAGGAAAAAGAAAAAAACACAAAAATAAAAAAGCAACGAGAAGAGAAGCTCGTTGAAGGAATTGCAGGAATGAAATCGACGAAACAGCAATATTGAGGAATCGCACCGACTGTGATGGATTGGATGAACACAATGTGCGAAATTGGAGGGTTTTCAGATGAAATCTAGGCGGAGATAGAGGCGGAGGAGGAAATGTGAGGCCTACGGACTTCATCGCCGCTTGCTGGATATCGCTGTTGGACTGAATGAACGGATTATCACATTTCTTCCAATAAAATGAGGCTCTCGTCGCATGTCATTTAACATTAATTATAAATGGAAAATTTCACGACGGTTAAAAATATAATCATTATTTTTTAATTTTAATAAATTTTTATTATCATTACTTAAAATCTTAATTAGATAAGTTGAAATACTAAAAATATCCTTATATTTAAAAAGCTTATTTTTCTATTCTTTCTCTAAATACGAAATAATCACCGTAATCATTGAAAAATTATTATTTTTCGTACGATTTAAACGTATCTGTTTTTGTTTTTATTTTTATTTTTTGTATTTTCTCTCTCAATTTTTAACACCCAAATTTAAATATAGATAGTTTGATCATACCTTAACAAATAATCTAGGTCTCAATTGGAATTGAACCCATCTGTAGGAGCATCTGGGGATTTTTAGATTCACAATTGAACCCATAAGTTCATTTGGGTTCATGAATTAAATCTGGGGTTTAAATCATGTGGTTTTGATGGTTGAGACAGCTTCTTGTTTATATTTTAAATTTAGATAAGAGAGGAGATAGAAAAAGAGAAAAACAAAGAAGAATAAGAGACAAAATAGTTATTTTGTCTATTTATTTAAGGATAAATGAGATTGTTTTTATTTTTGAAATGTAAATTTCAAAAGTAATTATTACAATTTACCCTTATATTTATATATATAATTTTCAGTTTTATTTGTTACATATGATTTGATATAATGTCTAATATACTTCTTTTGTATTGATTTTGACAATTGTTATAATAATATTAATTAAAATCAATACAAAACCATTTTAGATATTTTGTTGGACAAACCTAATAGGATCAAATATCACTACTTGTTTTAGAATAATATTAGGATGCGTTTAATTAGAAAGGTAAATTTTAGATGAAAAGAAAATAAATTTCAGAGAATTAAATTATTTAGAATTAAATTTTAGAAAAAATATCAATTAAAGCGTTTGATTGACTTAATTTTTTACCTAAAAATAAATCAAATATACTATACAAAATATTTAAAAAACCAAATATATATACACAAAAATACATACACACATCCAGCTTTAGAAAAACAAGAGAAGAGCCAAGAAGAGGAAAAAGGCGACGATGGGAGTGTTGTCTTCAATCGAGCAAATTCCAGCGAAGCAGCACGAGGCCGAGAGCCTAGTGGCGTCAACCGGAGCACTTCTGATGCTTCGGAATGCTTTCACCGTCCTTGCCCTTTCTCTCGCTCAGTCTGTCGCTACTATCACTAGTTGTGGCAGCCATACCTGACCGCCAACCGCACTTCCCTTCCTCGCGACTGTCAACCATGCTTCCCCTCCTCACAACTGCCCACCACGCTTCCCCTCTTCTTTTCCTTCGTGCTTTTGCTCCTCCTCCTTTTCTAAATGTCTGAAATTTCATTTCCAACACCCCCCCCCCAAGAATTGGTTTTCTAACAAAAGTTAGAATTGTGCATCGCATGAGCAAAAGTGAAATTTTAAATTATCTAAAAAATATGATCTATCAAACACCATCAAAATTGAAAAATATGGCCAATCAAACGGCCTTAGGGTTATATGTTGGTACTTCACTGGGAATAGAAGGAAAATAAAAGAGAACTGAGAGAAAACAATCAAAAATTGCATGACGGTACACGTCAAAACGAAAATGTTATTTGTTCACTCGTGATACTTTTATCTTTGACGACACGTCAAAAGTAACTTTGAAGGGCCGGCCAATCGTGGCCAGTAGTCACTAATTCGTGATTTTGTCCCGAGCAACACATCTGGATTTGACGCCCAGTATGAAGCAAAATTTGAATAAAGGACTACGATACGATACAACCTAGGATTGACAAGCAGAAGCTGATAGCTCTTCCGGATATCACAAACGGCTAAGAAAAGCTTTGAACAGTTTCACTCCCAACCATGACCACACCCTTGGAACAGAATCCAAAAGTGCAAATGTTCCCAACTTCCCATCAACTGCTTGCTTTACATGGAAACCATATAATTGAAAGACGCTTTAACTGCTCAGCATTCCATTCCTTATACCTTCTGTTTCAAAGTCACATTGATGATTCCTATTGAAGATTTAGGTCGATAATGTTCATCCGTATCCACCTCTTCGATTTCCTGTTAGCACATTGTAAGACATGGATTCAACATAAACTCCGCGTTGGATTCCTAAACATAAATTTCTTGCATAAATGAAATCAGACTAAACAAGCAATAAAAAGAAGGGAAAAAAAAAAGAGAGAAGAAATTGGGCTAGGGGTTAAAGGCATGGCAGATAATTTGCATGACTACGTTACACCTTCATGTATAAGTGAAAGCATAAAAAATGTGCTGATACAACTAATACTACTACAATTCATTTCACGTACAAACTGACTTCAAAAAACTTCGCTGCCTATACTAACTATTAAGATTGTCTTAAATTCAAAATTGAATGATCCAATACAAAGTAAGGTAGAGATGGGATTTTTATACCAATCCAAAACTCAATGAGCTCAGGATTTATCTTATTCTCTCTATAAATAAAGCTCCATATCTGATTCTCAAAATGTAGCAGAGCGTTAAGTGAATAAATATCAATGAAATTTGTTAGATTGAGTGTATTGGGAATTTGGGATTGAGGGGAGAGTTTCTCTCTTTTGTAAATCTATTATTTACATAGTGAATTTTATGTTAT
This sequence comes from Diospyros kaki, assembly GCA_036245055.1. NCBI lineage: Eukaryota > Viridiplantae > Streptophyta > Magnoliopsida > Ericales > Ebenaceae > Diospyros > Diospyros kaki. The sequence goes on along the minus strand of BSEG01000002.1, from coordinate 963,776 downwards.
TCTTTTTTCTGTGGATGCATGCACATTGCTGAATCACGTTAAATATGTGCGTCTGATTTTGATTTTCTGTGGCTATGACAAAATATATTTGTGCTTGATTTTATCCCTAATAAGTGTTATCAATTTTACCTCACCCTAACCCTAACTATATTAACAATAATTACAAGCATTTTCCCTCTCATTTGGGGGTTGGTGAACCACATGGTAAGGAAAGCCCTCCTGATGCACATCACCACCACTGAAATCAATCAGCAGCATTCATTCTAGATCTTTGGTATACATAAGCACCGTGATATTTTAGTAGCTCAACCACCAAGCACGTTAACAATTCTTTATATATGCACAAACAAATATTTTGTTGTCATAAAATCCATTTAAAATTAAAAGGGAAGTCTTATCGGGTGGCTATACATCCATATTTGTTGTATGACATGGAATGTTGGGCAATTAAGTATCAACAATATGAGTGAAACTGAGATGAGGATGTGGAAGTGCAGCCATACAAAAAAAAAGAAAAAGAAAGAAAGAAGATAAGAGTTAGAAACAAGATTATCCATAATATGGTTGAAGTGGTGCTTATTAAACATAAGATATCGGAGATGCAATTGAGATGGTTTGGACTTGTGATAAAAAAATCAATAGATTCATGTGAAAGGAGTGGATGGAATAAAAGTTGTTGTAGGAAAAGAGGCGGAGAAAGGATAAAGAAAACTTAGTGAAAAATTCCTAGACATAACATGGGATATGATGGCCTTATTGCAGAATTAGAATCCATGTAGCTGATCCCACTAGCGGGATTAAGGCTTGTGATGAGGATATATATATTTTGTAGATAAAACATGCAACACTAAAACTAGGGACCTGAAAGAATTTCGATTTCAATTTCCTTAGCTTAAAAATAAAAATAAGAATAAGATCTAAAGACAGGCAGTTCTTCCTGGAAGATTGATCATGCTTCTATGTCCATTTACCAATGCCACAAACTAAGATATATCAGTATAATCGTTTCCTCAATACTCTTAGAAAAGCACCCATCATATTTTGCTTGAGAGAGAGAGAGAGAGAGTACCTGAACAACATCTTCTCCCTTAATGACCTGTCCAAATACAACCAGCTTCTCATTTAAATCTGGAATTGGGGCAGTTGTAATAAAGAGTTCAAATGCTTCTTTGTCATGTTTTGCCTTTGAAGTACCAAGCATGAATGCCTCATGCTTAACTCTGAAAGAAAAACACAAAGTCAGTAATTAGGGAAGTATACAAATTATTTTCCCCAAATTTGATGGGACCAAAAGAGGACTCCATGGAGTTGGTTGATATTGGGGCAAACCTTGCACCAAGTTGGCTGTCAAGCTTTACATGTGAAGTCCAATCATCTGTAACTCCAGGCTGATCAATTTTACCCCCTTGAATCACAAAGTTCTTTATTACATGGTGGAAAGGCATGCCCTTGAAGTGCCCCCTCTGACTGAAAAAACATTTGAACTTAGATTTTCAATAATTACAAGGTAAGAAGTTATCTTTTTAACTACTGCAAGAGGAAGGGTATACAGCCCATGTATACCACTATGTTGATGTATAGCGTACTTGTGTAAGATGATCCTCGTGTAGCCCTTAACTCAGAGGATTCAATGTCAGTTGCACTACATTAACTTATTAGAGCCTGGGATTAGTTTCTAATTTTGGTACTCCACCAAGGCTAAAACTTTTGGATGCAGAGAGTAATAGTTATCTATTTGATATACTTATCTTAATTATAATATTAGAAAAGCTGACAATCAGGATTAGCAAAGAAAACACAAAAATCTGAGGGTCAAAAGAATGAGCTTTTAACGTTTTAAAGTTGCAAAACTTTTTATGAGCAAGTAAACTAGCATATCATTTGAAATCCTACTGTCAACCAAATTAAGACAATAAAACTCATCAACTCAAAATTTCCAGACATTAAGAGTAACAATATGGCAAACACAACACCAAATCCTCATCACTTTTACATGCCTGAAGGACCACACAAGTGATGGAGCATATATGAGGCAGAAATACCATATAGGAAACAGATAATGGCAACCAATAGCGTTGACTATGCGATAGTGAATTCAAAGAATCCATGCGTTTAGATAAACAATAGATTGGCACCAGCACCCACCACAAGTCAATAAATTCATCAACAATCTCTGGAGATCCTTCCTTGTATAACTCAACAGTTACTTTGCCTTTTGATGTTTTCAGAATCTGTTAAATCAGAAACGTGCAAAAGTAGAATCAATCAAAGAGAAAAGAAAGGGATACAAACACCCACTCTACCCACCGAGAAATTAGGGCCCCCTCCCTAACATAAAACACATGCTTATTCACATTCAAAAGAAATGACAGAATAGAAAAGTGGCAAACAGAAATCTGCAAAAACAACCAAAGAATGTAGTTACTTGAAACCTCATCATCAAAAAAATTGCTTCCTGTTACATATTTGTAAACCAAATCTTTCAGCATTCTCTGATTGCTGATAACTGAAATGTTTTCCAAAAGAAGAAGAAATCCAAAAAGGTATTTCATCTAGCAATGAACTTCCAGATATAGTGAAAGCAGGCTATAATTGCTCAAACTTAAAGAAACTTACAGCATATCTTGGGACATCAGACTTCTTCACATCCATAATAGCATTGTCACCCTGCAGCACATTCACGATGGAGATTGAGAAAAATGAATGGAATGGAAATGGGTCACTTGATGGCACTCCTTTAAACCTCAAAAAGTGTTATGCATAATAGACAAATACTTAAATATGTAGCAAGTGAAAAAAACAAAAGGAAGAGAGAGAGGCTTCACTCATCTTTGATTATCAAATGTTAATTTTGATTATTACTTCAATGGTGAGAAAACATGAAAACATACCTAATCTATCAACTTCCTATTTAATAACAAATGCTCATGCTAGACAAAAATACGAAAATCTTTAGAAAGAAAGTGTCCCGAAACATTTACCTCAAGAACTGATAACTGATCCTCTGTTTGAATTCTTGACCTAAACAAACGTTTGCACGCAGAAGTAAGAATCAGTAACATGCTTTTATTTCTTTCCTTTTGCTTTTTAAGCCATGTAACATGGTTATTTCAGGTGGCTCTATTTAGGTGAAATACCAATTGTAGATTCTACTATAACAGTCTTCCTAAAATATTTGAAAGCACATTCACTAAACAAGTTTTTTAATCACTTCTTCTATGGTTGGTTGCTTAAGGGTTGTTACTTAGTGCAAAATTCAGGAATCTCAAAAAAAAAAAAAGAAAAAAAAAACACATTCCAGAATTCTAAAATTATAAGGTCTTCCATCCAAACGCACAAGATTCATAGTGGAAGAATTAAAAGTCAAAACTAACTATCAGAACTTCATATTTGAGTTAACCAAGCATGTCGTAGTGCAAAGTTTTTACATTTTCTACCAATTACCAACGTGTAACTAAAACCCCAAATTTGGAAATTCTCTCAGGAAAGGAGAAAAAGGAAAGAGAAGGAACAATATACTAGTAACTCGAATTGGGCTAGAAAGCAAGAACTAATACGATTCTGACAAACCTGCGAGACCAATATCTGTAGGTAGAGAACAGGAAAAACACCATCACAACCAGAATTAAGCTGTATAAGGCAACTGCAGTGACACTGATTCGACTAGGACCCTTCTTCTTCTTGCTTTGTTGTAGCAAAGCTTGAGGTTTGATCCTCGCCATGATCCACGCAAAGTCTGGCAGTTGCGAAAATATATAGCATGATTGCAGGAAAATTGACAAATCAACCACACACTCGGGAAATTAAGAGTTCCAAATTTGGATCAAACAATAAATCCAGACTAACAGTTCCACGGATTGTTCATACAGGCAACCAAATGCCTAATTTGGATCTAATCTTAATTTCAATCGGCTTTGAACGACAGAAACAACACCGAATGCTAGAATCCGAGACGATCCAAAGTTTCAGGAACGAAAAAGAATTGGAATCTGGTTATGTCAATTTCAACAAAATAAATGATGAAAATCACCGGAGGAATGGGAATTATGCTTAAAGATCCATCTATTACGATAGACTGCTTACGCACCTGACGCTGTATGCTTTCGAATTGGGTTTTGCACAATCTTCCTCGCCTTTGAGATAAGACGGCTGGTTCGTTCTTTCGCTACCTCAATCTCCGTTTCTATTCAAATTTCGTGGACGATGCCCTTTTCATTTCCAGCTTAATTTGGTTGTCACCAACTGCAAGTCGAGCGAAAATACGCGAGAAAGGCCCCCTAAAACTATGACTCTTAAAGAATCTCTTCCACCAACCTTGCTGTCTTTCCAAATTTCTATTTGTTTGTTGTCTAAATATAATAATAAAATTTTAAATATAAAAGAGTATTTCCATGAGATAACAAGTGACCTATTTGTGGATAACTTGATTGGGAGTGACTTGTCTATAAATAATTTGTAAGGAATAAATTAATTAGGTGTCCGAGTGAATGTCTGTGCAAATTTAATATTTAAGTCAATATTCATATAAGTATAAAATATTAAAAATAAGTAAAATTGTAATAATATTAAAGTTTTGGACCTATTATAATAAAAAAGTGGTTCTCTTATTCATGGAAAGAAAGATACTGAAAAGATCACATCTTTCAGCAAATATCTTAGACACTCATCAGACGTTATCGATGGACATATTAGAGATAAGTTTGACATGTTCTTTTAAATCTTATATTTAGATATTAGGTCTTTTAGGTTCATAGTCTTCTAAGAAGGTTTTTCACATAGTTTGGAGATGGGCTTTTAGGTTTGGACAATCCATGAGAATTTTCAGTATACTTTTTTACAAGAGAGTGACCCATGATGTATTTTGGAAGAATTTTTCGATGGTGTCTTGAGAGAGGCCTCCAAAGGGTCAATCCGCCATATCTATTTGATTAGTCATCTTATTTTTTGATGTTACTCGAGTACTCATTAGTTACTCGATCACTCATTTAAATCTTTACTCAATGACCACATTATCACTTGATGGTATACTTTCATGAATCACCTCACTCAACTACATGGTCTATTGGCCACCACCTCACTCAACCACATGGTCTCTTGGCTATATAGTCTCTTGGTCGAGTATGCTTTAACCGTTCAATCCATTTTCCAGTCATTGATTTGAGTTTTAGAGGCCAAAATACAAAAATCCAACTACCTAGATGACTGATCAACCATGAAGAGTCTGGAGGTCGAAGGGAAAGGCATACATTTCCTAGAGACTTTTGCCCATTGAATGCGTAACAATAAAAGTGTACTTAGGGTCATATGCAACTCAGGGTCATGTGCAATTTACCCTCCTGTGCTTTCGATTGCATCAAAAAACCTCTTTGTACTTTCAAAATGTTGCAATCAGTTATAATTTGTTATTTTTTTTACATAATTTTATGCAATTTATTGGTTGATTAATGTACAATTTTATATTTTTTTATATATTGAAATTATATATGTAGAATTATGTATTTTGTATTTAGATTATTGTATAAAATTATGTAAAACAACAACAAATTATTGTTGATTGCAATATTTTGAAAATGCAAGGGGATTTTTTGATGCAATCGAAAGCACAAGAGAGTAATTTGCACATGACCTTAAGTGCAGAGAAGTTTCATATAATTTACCCTAAATTAAGGTAACATATATAGAATTATATTACTTTTATTTAATTTTATAATAATTTTATCTAAAATTAATAATAAATTTACTTATTATAATAAATTATTCTTAATTTTAGATATAATTATTATATATATATATATATTACATCAAATTTGTGAATATTATTTGTTAAATTTATTCATAGGTATAACATTTCTTCTTTCCACGTAACAATTATGACGGTTTGAGTCATCTATTGTAAAACCCACTTGATACAAAGATCACACTACCATTTAGTATAATATCTCCTTTTTCTTTTAATAATCATGGGTAATACTCTATTAAAAAATGTTCACGAGTAATATTTTAAGTTCATAGATTATTCTTTCTCTATATATATACATGTATCTAACAATAAGTTGAATTATTTTTTTAGGTAACTTAGAATAAGGTATTAAGATCTCTCTAAGATAACATTTGTTAATTAAAATATAGATCGAAAAATGTAAAATATGGAGAGAATTCTGAATAAAAGTATTTTTCATTGTATTTGTTAATTTTTTTTGAAAAAAAACTTACATAACTTCTTATCTTAAACTTTTAAGATAACTTTATTCATTCTCCCATTTGAATAACTTTTTTTAAACTTTACAGATAAATTATCTTTATAAAGTTTTATCTTATTTATTTTAACAAACACTATCTAAGTAAATTAGTAATTTTGTATATCAAATATCAAAGTCATACTAAGAAAACATTATCCCTAGCATTAATGTCTTAAGATAACGTTTGTTAAAATGAGTAAAATAAGATTGTATTAAGATAATATTAGAATAGTTTTTCAGACCAAAATATAGAATGATCAAGATAAGGTAGGGAAATATTTTAATATTTTTATTAAATTATTTGTTAAATTTTTTGAAATGCACTGGAGAATACAAAACGTTATTTTTTCTTATCATAAGTACTAAAATATACTTATTTTGAAGAGGGAGAAATAAACATATTAAGATAAGCATATACGAAAAAATTCATATAAGAAATTATTATGTGACTTTTTTTCTAAAAATTGATAAATTTAACAAATATATTAGAACGATAAAATTTTGAAATGCTTTTTCTATTTTATATATATATTTTTCATGTATATTTTAATTAACAAGTATTACTTGATTAAAGAGAGCTAATAAGGTAAAGGAGTTGGCTATGAATCTTAACCACATATTATAGTGGTGTCTGCTTCATAATCTATTTATCTAGAGGGCGTTTGTTAATCAAAATATGGGGCAAAAAAACCAAGATATGAGATGTATCTCGGACTTCTATATTTTTCAATATGTTTGTTAAACTTATCTGACAATTCTTGAAAAAAACATTAATAACCTCTTATTTTGATCTTTCAAGATATACTTATCTCTCCCCCTCAAGATAAGCATATCTTGATCTTTATAGATAAGAAAAAAAAGACATTTGTGTCATTTGGTGTATTTTAAAAACTTTAACAAACAGCTTGATAAAAATCTTGGAATACTTTCTAATTTTATCTTGATCATTCCATATTTTGATTCAGAATGCATTTTAACCTTATCTTGATGCCTCTTATCTTGTTTATTTTAACAAACGCCCCCTAATGAAAATAGAAAAAAAAGGAAGCAAAACTAATGGGATTCAATGTAATTATTTAATTAAGATATTAGTTTTATAAACGCATTAATTATCAGTGTATATGTATATTATGTAAGTGCCTCAACCCCTTAATTACGTACATGGATTTCAGGGGACAAATTCATAATTAACATAAATGAATATAACAGATTTGTTTTTAGTCACTTCACAGAAAAAAAACGTTTCTGGATTCTTAAACAAACTAATTGCACTATCTAGCCACTTTTATGTACAATACCTAAAATATCCTTAATGAGATTTTAAAATGGAAAGACCACATTACCCTTAGCCTCATTTACCAAAATACCCTTATCTCTTTCACTGACCTTTCTCATCTCTTCAATATTCACGCTCCTACATTCTTCTTTTCATTTTGTCGACTTTCTTCTCCATTGTCGAAACCATGAAACTTAACCATTCTTCCTACATTCAATCTTTTGCTTGTTGGGTCATTTAACTTCTTCATCAATCATCGCAGAGACCTCATTGAAGCCACATTGACGAGAAGTTTTCCTCTCCAAGAAGCATTCAAGGTATTGATTTTGATTTATATTTGTTTGTTTGAAAAAGTACTTTTTGTTTTGATATTGCTTATTTAAGTTGTGTAGAATAGTTGTGGTTGTGAATAAAATATTTTTGGTAGATATTCATTCCAGATCTATGTGAAAAAAAAAAGAATTTCAGAAAAGGCACACAGCCATTGAAATTTTCAGAAATGAGACACAGTCATCGGGCTTAGTTGGGGGCACAAAGCCTGATGAAATCTCCATCGGGCTTTGACCCAAAGCCCGATTACCATCGGGCTTCATTGCCCTATGAAGCCCGATGGATACATCGGGCTTCATCGGGGGGACCGATCGGGCTTCATCTCCGACGAAGCCCGATGGGACTTTCCCCGACGAAGCCCGATGGGAATTGTCCAATCGGGCTTCGTCGGAGATGAAGCCCGATGGGACTGGTCCATACGAAGCCCGATGGAAATTGTCTCATCGGGCTTCGTTGGAGATGAAGCCCGATAGTCCTTTCTTCCATCGGGCTTCATAGCATACGAAGCCCGATGGGACAAGTCCGATGGGACTATGAGATGAAGCCCGATAGGCATCCCCGATGAAGCCCGATAGGCTCCCTCGATGAAGCCCGATAGGCTCACCGAAGCCCGATAGGCTTTCCATTGGCCTCTGCCCCACGAGACTTGATGGGTTGGCAATAAAGCCCGATAGGACTTTTTATCAGGCTTAATTGGCCAATGAAACCCGATAAGAAGCCCTCAGACAGTGATAAAATAATTTTTTAAAAATTATGTTAAAATCCTCCAATATTTTTATAATTTTTTAAATAATTTTCATAAACTAAATATTTTAGTTAATTAGAGAAGATTATAGTAATAAAATTGTTATCTTGTAAGTATAAAAAATCATGTATTTATGTTGTATAAATTCTCTTTAGAATTGGGGAATTTGACATCTCTGGATTAAATAGTCTAACTTTTTACTTTGAATCTTGCAGCAATGGATAAAGTGCCGTTGGTAATTATGTGGAACGGGGAATGGAACGATGATAAGTACACTGGGGGTAATAAAACGTGTATGATGGCCAATAAGAATGCGACTTTTACTCAATTAACTGATATTGTTTACACAGTAACGGGAATTGATAAAACAAGGTACGACATCAACATTCATTTTTTAATGGAACCATCATGCAGTCTTCCAGCCACTAAGCTCCCTATCAAGGACGACTATGGTGTTGAGTTTGTTATGTACGAAGGAAGTAAATATAAGGTGATCTATGTTGATATAATTCGTAGAGATGCTGGAGTTTGTAACATACATAGTGAGCCGCAATACCAATTTCCTTCAAATAGTGGTGGTAATCAGAATTTAGGTGTTGACGTTCCACTTACATCAGCATGTAGTCCATTGCGGAACGATAATTTTGGTACATATGGTACGACTGGTTTGTCAGATGATGCTTCACACACAGATGATGATGGTGATGATGAAACAGATGATAATGGTGATGATAACAGTGGTGATGACAGTGGTGGTGGTGGTGAAGGAGGAGCCAGTCCGGATTATCCAGAAGTAAGATTTTCAGGTTCTCAATTTGAGGACAACCCTTTACATGGAAATTGGGTTGTTCCTGGTGTAGAAAATTATGCAATTGAGGCAACGCGACCCGAAGTGTTGATTCCTTACCAGGGTGATATTTTTTACCAAGGCGCATTATTTAAAAGTAAACAAGAATTGATTTTGGCATTTGGAAAATATTGTGTTGATGTGAAAATAGACTATCGAATCAGACGTTCATGCACGGTTCGATTTGAGGCTGGTTGCAAAGATGTGAATTGCAAGTTTTTGCTTCGCGCAAGATGCAGACCTGGTTGTACGTTTTGGCATGTGGTGAAGTTTATGCCGGGTCACACATGTAGTCCGGACATCTACGATTCACATTTTCGGAGTGTGAAGGCTATTGTCATCGGGAGTTTGTTCTCACAACGAGTGGCAATTAGTGAATATACACCTGGAATGCTAATGGGAGAGCTGCTTGAGCAGCATGGTGTACAGATCATGTACACTAAAGCTTGGAGGTCTTTACAACATGCAAAGAGACTTGCTTATGGCAATGCAGATGAGTCATTTCAGCAACTACCCTTATATTTTCACATGTTGAAAGAAACAAATCCCGGCACTATCACGGCAATAGAGACAGATGAAAATAATCGTTTCTTGTATTCATTTTTTGCTCTTGGAGCTTCACTTCAGGGTTTTCGATCTTACATAAGACCGGTTGTTGCTGTTGATGCCACCCATTTGAAAGGTAAATATAAAGGCGTGATTTTTGTTGCCACTTGCAAAGATGGAGAGGAGATGATTTATCCCATCGCTTTTGGATTTGGGGATGGTGAGTCTGACAGATCATGGATTTGGTTTTTAAGAAAATTGAGAGAAGCTATTAGCGTGCCGGAGGATTTGGTAATTGTATCTGATCGACACCAAAGCATTGCGAACGCGATGAGCCTTGTTTTCCCTCATGTCCCACATGTATTTTGTTTTTTCCATCTTAAGCAAAACCTAAAGAAACGATGTAGACAACGAAAGGATGTGATGGAGACATTCTATCGTGCAGCATACAGCTACACCCAAGTAGAGTGTGATACACACTTGGCAGAAATTCAATTGATGCATCCTCAAGCGCATCTAACATTGGTGGAAGCAGGAATGGAAAGGTGGTCGCGTGCATATTGTCCGAGAAGAAGATATTCCATGATGACCACCAATATTGCCGAGTCTCTCAATAAATGCATGATGAAAGCACGTCGGCTGCCTATAACGAGTGCACATGAATTTTTGAGACATATGCTTCAAAAATGGTTTAGCGACAGACGTGCTACTGCTGACAGGATTGTAACTGAGATTACCTCCGCTGCATTGGCACATGTCAACTTTGCCCATAGCAAAACATTAGATCGAGGATGTAGTGTAGTTCCTATAATACACGGGAACAAGTTCCTCGTGAAACATGCAAAGGAAGGCGATGGGATCGTTAACATTGATGCAAAAACATGCAGTTGTCGTAAATGGGATCTTGATCAATTACCTTGTCTTCATGCAATTGCTGCTGGCAGGTATCATGGTTTTACTTTATTGTTCTTATTACATTCATTGTTTAATGTGATATATTAACACTCTATCTTGCTTTGTTTATCGTACGTGATAGTTTCATGCGGGTGCACTATAATTCGTTTTGTCATCCATATTACACTGCAAGTTGGGTCAAAAAAGCATATGAACTTCCCATCAATCCGGTCCCTAACAAGTCCGCTTGGGTTATTGCTGCACATGTTAGAAGGGTGGTTGTACACCCACCCGTACAAAGAAGACAACCGGGTAGACCAAGAGAGGGTCGGATTCCTTCTAGTGGGGAAGCTCGTCGAAGGAAAAAATGTGGAAAATGCGGTGCACAAGGGCACAACCGTCTATCTTGCCCTAATGAATGGTCTTCTTCCATTGGAGAGTCGAGCACAGCCGCTACTACTATAGAATCAAGAGATGTTGCCGTGGCCACTGCAAGAGCAAGTCGAAAATGCAGCATTTGCAAAGAGACTGGACACACTCGTCGTCGGTGCCCTATACAATTGAGCAATCAATGTGATGATAATTTTGGCAATGATCTAAACAATTAATAGAGATGAACTCATTCAGGAATGATAATGTCGTCACTTATGTTAATTGTTAGATTGTTTGAAGAATAATGTGATTCCTTACTTGCATTTACAGTGTGAATGGATTTATTACTAACCATATCCTTCATGTATCAGTAATGCTCAAAAATCACTTCCACAAGAGAAAAAGGATCACCAAAAGGCTTCTTCTAAGATATCATCAATCAAAACTAGTTTTTGTCACTCTCCACCAGAAATGAATGTTGTGTTTTACATTATTATTTGAATTAAAAATATTATAGCAATTGTAATATTTCAGTTTCCTTAATTTAAACTTGTAATTGATGATTGAAATGTGGTTGTTTGTTGATGGAGAGAGAGACTGAGTCTCTAATGTAGGTTGAATGGCCTGAAAACAAAGGAGATTCTGCCAAAATTTTCTAAAATTCAGTGATTTGGATTAAGTGTTGTTTAAATTGGACCAAAGAGATCTTAGCATATTCTATAAAATAAAATTTGGATTAATGAGTAAGTGATTTACTTGTTTTCAAACTATTCTAGAAAAAACGCACCATTACCAAAAAAAAAAAAAAAAAAAAAAAAAAAACCTATCGGGCTTCGTGCCCCTACAAAGCCCGATAGGGCATTGTTAAAGCCCGATAGGGCATCTTCAAAGCCCGATAGGGTATTTCTTCCCACTTTTTTTTTTTTTTAATTTTTCAATTATATTTAATTTTCAATTACCACTAAAATGAGGACTTCTAAGGTTTTTCGTGTTAATTAAACACAAAATGCACATCAAACAACTCTATACATCACATTGGAACTAAGTGGAATGGATGGATGATCAAGTGTTCTTCCTTCTATCTATCAAGTGTTGTTTAAATTGGACCAAAGAGATCTTAGCATATTCTATAAAATAAAATTTAGATTAATGAGTAAGTGATTTACTTGTTTTCAAACTATTCTAGAAAAAACGCACCATTACCAAAAAAAAAAAAAAAAAAAAAAAAAAAACCTATCGGGCTTCGTGCCCCTACAAAGCCCGATAGGGCATCTTCAAAGCCCGATAGGGTATTTCTTCCCTCTTTTTTTTTTTTTTAATTTTTCAATTATATTTAATTTTCAATTACCACTAAAATGAGGACTTCTAAGGTTTTTCGTGTTAATTAAACACAAAATGCACATCAAACAACTCTATACATCACATTGGAACTAAGTGGAATGGATGGATGATCAAGTGTTCTTCCTTCTATCTATCAAGTGTTGTTTAAATTGGACCAAAGAGATCTTAGCATATTCTATAAAATAAAATTTAGATTAATGAGTAAGTGATTTACTTGTTTTCAAACTATTCTAGAAAAAACGCACCATTACCAAAAAAAAAAAAAAAAAAAAAAAAAAAACCTATCGGGCTTCGTGCCCCTACAAAGCCCGATAGGGCATCTTCAAAGCCCGATAGGGTATTTCTTCCCTCTTTTTTTTTTTTTTAATTTTTCAATTATATTTAATTTTCAATTACCACTAAAATGAGGACTTCTAAGGTTTTTCGTGTTAATTAAACACAAAATGCACATCAAACAACTCTATACATCACATTGGAACTAAGTGGAATGGATGAATGATCAAGTGTTCTTCCTTCTATCTATCAAGTGTTGTTTAAATTGGACCAAAGAGATCTTAGCATATTCTATAAAATAAAATTTAGATTAATGAGTAAGTGATTTACTTGTTTTCAAACTATTCTAGAAAAAACGCACCATTACCAAAAAAAAAAAAAAAAAAAAAAAAAAAACCTATCGGGCTTCGTGCCCCTACAAAGCCCGATAGGGCATTGTTAAAGCCCGATAGGGCATCTTCAAAGCCCGATAGGGTATTTCTTCCCTCTTTTTTTTTTTTTTAATTTTTCAATTATATTTAATTTTCAATTACCACTAAAATGAGGACTTCTAAGGTTTTTCGTGTTAATTAAACACAAAATGCACATCAAACAACTCTATACATCACATTGGAACTAAGTGGAATGGATGAATGATCAAGTGTTCTTCCTTCTATCTATCAAGTGTTGTTTAAATTGGACCAAAGAGATCTTAGCATATTCTATAAAATAAAATTTAGATTAATGAGTAAGTGATTTACTTGTTTTCAAACTATTCTAGAAAAAACGCACCATTACCAAAAAAAAAAAAAAAAAAAAAAAAAAAAACCTATCGGGCTTCGTGCCCCTACAAAGCCCGATAGGGCATTGTTAAAGCCCGATAGGGCATCTTCAAAGCCCGATAGGGTATTTCTTCCCTCTTTTTTTTTTTTTTAATTTTTCAATTATATTTAATTTTCAATTACCACTAAAATGAGGACTTCTAAGGTTTTTCGTGTTAATTAAACACAAAATGCACATCAAACAACTCTATACATCACATTGGAACTAAGTGGAATGGATGGATGATCAAGTGTTCTTCCTTCTATCTATCAAGTGTTGTTTAAATTGGACCAAAGAGATCTTAGCATATTCTATAAAATAAAATTTAGATTAATGAGTAAGTGATTTACTTGTTTTCAAACTATTCTAGAAAAAACGCACCATTACCAAAAAAAAAAAAAAAAAAAAAAAAAAAAACCTATCGGGCTTCGTGCCCCTACAAAGCCCGATAGGGCATTGTTAAAGCCCGATAGGGCATCTTCAAAGCCCGATAGGGTATTTCTTCCCTCTTTTTTTTTTTTTTAATTTTTCAATTATATTTAATTTTCAATTACCACTAAAATGAGGACTTCTAAGGTTTTTCGTGTTAATTAAACACAAAATGCACATCAAACAACTCTATACATCACATTGGAACTAAGTGGAATGGATGGATGATCAAGTGTTCTTCCTTCTATCTATCAAGTGTTGTTTAAATTGGACCAAAGAGATCTTAGCATATTCTATAAAATAAAATTTAGATTAATGAGTAAGTGATTTACTTGTTTTCAAACTATTCTAGAAAAAACGCACCATTACCAAAAAAAAAAAAAAAAAAAAAAAAAAAAACCTATCGGGCTTCGTGCCCCTACAAAGCCCGATAGGGCATCTTCAAAGCCCGATAGGGTATTTCTTCCCTCTTTTTTTTTTTTTTAATTTTTCAATTATATTTAATTTTCAATTACCACTAAAATGAGGACTTCTAAGGTTTTTCGTGTTAATTAAACACAAAATGCACATCAAACAACTCTATACATCACATTGGAACTAAGTGGAATGGATGAATGATCAAGTGTTCTTCCTTCTATCTATCAAGTGTTGTTTAAATTGGACCAAAGAGATCTTAGCATATTCTATAAAATAAAATTTAGATTAATGAGTAAGTGATTTACTTGTTTTCAAACTATTCTAGAAAAAACGCACCATTACCAAAAAAAAAAAAAAAAAAAAAAAAAAAACCTATCGGGCTTCGTGCCCCTACAAAGCCCGATAGGGCATTGTTAAAGCCCGATAGGGCATCTTCAAAGCCCGATAGGGTATTTCTTCCCTCTTTTTTTTTTTTTTAATTTTTCAATTATATTTAATTTTCAATTACCACTAAAATGAGGACTTCTAAGGTTTTTCGTGTTAATTAAACACAAAATGCACATCAAACAACTCTATACATCACATTGGAACTAAGTGGAATGGATGAATGATCAAGTGTTCTTCCTTCTATCTATCAAGTGTTGTTTAAATTGGACCAAAGAGATCTTAGCATATTCTATAAAATAAAATTTAGATTAATGAGTAAGTGATTTACTTGTTTTCAAACTATTCTAGAAAAAACGCACCATTACCAAAAAAAAAAAAAAAAAAAAAAAAAAAAACCTATCGGGCTTCGTGCCCCTACAAAGCCCGATAGGGCATTGTTAAAGCCCGATAGGGCATCTTCAAAGCCCGATAGGGTATTTCTTCCCTCTTTTTTTTTTTTTTAATTTTTCAATTATATTTAATTTTCAATTACCACTAAAATGAGGACTTCTAAGGTTTTTCGTGTTAATTAAACACAAAATGCACATCAAACAACTCTATACATCACATTGGAACTAAGTGGAATGGATGAATGATCAAGTGTTCTTCCTTCTATCTATCAAGTGTTGTTTAAATTGGACCAAAGAGATCTTAGCATATTCTATAAAATAAAATTTAGATTAATGAGTAAGTGATTTACTTGTTTTCAAACTATTCTAGAAAAAACGCACCATTACCAAAAAAAAAAAAAAAAAAAAAACCTATCGGGCTTCGTGCCCCTACAAAGCCCGATAGGGCATTGTCAAAGCCCGATAGGGCATCTTCAAAGCCCGATAGGGTATTTCTTCCCACTTTTTTTTTTTTTTAATTTTTCAATTATATTTAATTTTCAATTACCACTAAAATGAGGACTTCTAAGGTTTTTCGTGTTAATTAAACACAAAATGCACATCAAACAACTCTATACATCACATTGGAACTAAGTGGAATGGATGGATGATCAAGTGTTCTTCCTTCTATCTATCAAGTGTTGTTTAAATTGGACCAAAGAGATCTTAGCATATTCTATAAAATAAAATTTGGATTAATGAGTAAGTAATTTACTTGTTTTCAAACTATTCTAGAAAAAACGAACCATTACCAAAAAAAAAAAAAAAAAAAAAAACCTATCGGGCTTCGTGCCCCTACAAAGCCCGATAGGGCATCTTCAAAGCCCGATAGGGTATTTCTTCCCTCTTTACATTTTATTGTTCTTTACATTTAGTTAATCAAATTTTTTAAAAATTTCGGCAGAATCTCCCCTGTTTTTGGACAATAAACCTGCATTAGAGAAGTCTCCCTGTCCAACAACAAACTACCTCCACAACCACTTATCTCACCAACAACACAAAAACACATATCATCAAGAAAAATAGTCACATCCTAAGTATACACTCACTACTTCTATCTAGTTCAAATCACACCACTTTACAAAATAATACATTGATATATCTATACAACAGTGCTATGTCTATACAAAAAAATTCCTATCTGCCTACGAAGGGTACGAATATCCGGAGTTGGTTGCATCTGCCACTGATCCTCATTATGCGTCAAGATGTCATGGGCGTATTTTAAAATAAGGCACCCACAACTATCCCTGTATTAGACATAATAACCAATATTGAAAAATAATCATATTGAACAATTCAATTGACTCTATAATAAGATTTTAATTAATTAATTTACCCGTCCTGTTGCTGAGGCACCTTCTGAGGATCAATACTCTCCACCTCCCATTCACTATCTGAAGTGGCAGTTTCGATTACTTGGGAGTAATATGCACTGCTCTTCAGCATAATAGGTAGGAGGCTTGCCAATGGTTGTACAGACTCTACTCGAAGCCTCCGGCTGTCTTTGTTAGTGGCATTGGAGTCATATACCACAACTTTTCTATCCTTCAAACAAATCTTGACCAGAAACCAATGATAATTCATGTAATTACACGGGACCAAAACCTGCATTTTTAAATATATGTGTTAGTCATACGGAAATAAATACATCAATGATAACATTATTATTAACACTTACGTAGTCGACCGTCCACCAAGGAAGATTTCCGTCAATGCTCCCATCAACGAAACGTGCCCACTCTTTCGGGACAGTCCCCGTAGAAGGCACGAAAACTGTCCTAGTGTCCCCGTATGTTTTTTTCCAAAAATCTGCTATAGACACCTGCAACAAAACAAAAAGAAAACAGAACAATAACCCGGTCGACACACTAAATTGAAATGCAACAAAACAAAAAATACAAGAGTAATTTAATATGCTTGAAGAGCTCACAAATAGCCCGGTCGACATGATAGCATAATTCCTATCGTATCGTGGATGAGATTGTGCACGTCTTAAGCAACACATGTAACTATCAATGTGTTCCTCCCCCAACCATTCGCTTTCCTTCTCTATGCGCTGGAAGTCGACCGGGGATAGATTGAGTGCGTAACCAGTGTCACGACTACAATAACCAAGAATTATAATTTTCAAAGTTAATAACGTATTGTTGTTGTAAATAGAAAAATAATACAAGTTACTTACTAAATATCTTCTTTGGAGGTTATGAACTCAATGTAGCCTGCAGGGGGGTTAAGACCATCATCCCCAACTTCGTCCCCCACTTGGTCAGGAACTGATGACACTGCCTCCAGGTCTGCCTCATTCGCTAGGACATCTTTCTTTCTCTTCTTCGGTCGGATCGGATCAGTGTAAGGAGATTTTAAAAACTGCGATGGTTGTTTCTCTCGCATAGTACGTTTGCTGACTCGAACCGCTTCATCTTTTAACTGTACGATATGTAAAACATATAAATAACTAGTTATTACATCATGCATTTTTAAAACGATATGTAAAATGTATAAATAAAAGTGAATTAAGAACTTACCACAGATGTAGATGTCTGGCCCTGAAAATCGTGATGATCATGATCTATCTGATCAGCACCCAAGTGCTGCTCATCGCCATCGTCGTTGTGAGATGGGGAATCCTCAATAGACGGGACGCGTAAATGAGTGGATAGTGTTGTAATCTGTTCTCTCATTTGACCCATTTCCTTATCAAATTGTGTCCTCATCTGACTGATTTCTTGTTGCATCCATGTCCTCAAGTGACAGATTTCCTGTTGCATCCATGGCCTCAATTGACAGATTTCCCCATCTATCCTCCGCAGCGTTTCCAACGTTAGATCAAGCCTCTCGGTTAACTACAAACGACAAAAAAAAAAAAAAAATTAAAAAACTTACTACTAACAATTACAAAAAAATAAAAATAAAAAACATTATTATAATAAACATACCCCATCATCATCATACTGTGCGTGATGCGGTCTGTGCGGTCTGTGCTGCCCAAATCTTGGCCTCCTCTCTTCATGTACAACTTCTTCCTCTCTCTCCTCATCTCTATGTATCCTACCCCCCTCCTCCTCATGCACGCCCTCCCTACCTCTACCCTCCTCCTCCTCATGCACGCCTTCCCTACCTCTACCCTCCTCTTCCTCATCCCTGCCCTGCCTACTTCCACCCTCCTCCTCCTCATCCTCGCCTTCCCTATCTCCACCTTCCCTACCTCTACCCTCCTCCTCATCCCCGTCCTGCCTACTTTCACCCTCCTCCTCCTCCTCCTCCTCCCCACTCCCTATTTTGTAGATGTCGACTCCAACCGAGTATCGAGGGTTGTATGACCTCCAAAAATCAGTCTCTCGCTCAGCATCGGTGGGATCTAGTGTCGTAAACGATCCTCGTGCCTACAAAATTGTATTTTTTAGATAGATATTACATAAATAAAAAGAAATGACACATTTTAGGTCACATTTACACTTACATTCATCAAACATTCCTCGTAATTTTTTATTTTTGGCCTTTTATTGCACAACCATTTCCTGCACCTAGGAATGGTGACTGATTCGGGTAATCTGACGGCCCATTTATTTTCAATATATGGGAATGTTTCGATCAACCACCACTGTAAAAAGAGCAAAAAAAATTATAATAAAAAAATATAAAATAAAATAAATTAAACAAACGTTAGTAAATTCAAATTATATACAATGTATAATGTAATGTAATACAATACAAAGAGACCTATTAGTGATTGTACCTGAAATGCCCACACAAAACCATAAAGGTTGATTTTCTTCCCAACCTCACTAGTCAGCTTCTCCTTCTTTGTGGCCAAACGAATGTAATGTAGACTCTGACTATAGATGTACGTCCCCCAAGGGAACGCCTCAAATGCATATAAATCCTCGACCAGAGTCCACATGAAATCCTCAACATATGCGCGTTCATCATGGCCCAACAATAGTATATTGATCATAACGATGTAAATTAGTTTCAGGACATCCTCTGGTTCCAAGTCATTTCTCGTAAGTTGTAGTTTTATGTCGTGCCCAGACACAAATCGCTCTCGTGGAAATAGGCGTGCCCGTAAACTATTTGCCTCACATGGTCGTGCTTTAATGCTTTCTTTATCAATGCGGCCAAACCGAAGTCCACTAATAAGGATAAACTCTTGTCTCCCATACCTGTATGGTGCGCCGCCAATCTCAAACCACATTTCATCGTGGCGGGCACCAAGAAGTGTTACCTCCCTAACCAGAACGTGAAGTAGCAGTTGTGGTGCAGTCATCATTTGTGATAAAGGCATCTGCAAGAAGTGACCTAATGGGCCCTGCACGAATCTATCCAACAATGCATACTGGTTGAGAGCCTCACGAACTGCCACAAGATGCTTGATCCCACAATGAGTAGTGAGTCGCATTCCCTGCGGTATTACTCTGTGAGTGTGAATATAAGTAAATTCTCTAGTCTGTTGATAAGCCATCTGCAGGAAAAAGAAAAAAAAACATAAAAATTAAAATAAATTAACAAAGAATCAAATAAAGAATTTGAAAAAAGCTAAAACTAATATAAGAAAAAAAATAATAAACTAAAACATATGTAAACCAATCATTGATGTCGTTAGTTTTATTAATTATTTGTGGAGATCCTTTTTCAGAATTAGCAAAATAAATTCAAATATTTGTATGACAAGACAAAGAAATTAAAACTTGGAATTAGATTTTTTTCCCGTTATTTTCCTATATTTGTATGACACTTTTTCTTTTGTATTCAAACTTGTATTTGTATTTATTTATTTTTGTATTCTAACATGTATTTTAAATTATTATTTTTTTCCTATTTTTCTTCTGTATTTGTATAATTCTTACAAGTTATTTGTAAATGTATGAATATAATATACAAGTTATCTGTATTTTATCCTATTAATAATTTTTTTTTTAATTTTCTTCTGAATATTAAATTTTTGAAATGCCCTATCGGGCCATTCAATTTGGCCCTATCGGGCTTAATTTAAATGCCCCTATCGGGCCAAATTGAATGGCCCTATCGGGCTTAATTTAAGCCCTATCGGGCCATTCAATTTGGCCCGATAGGGCCATATTTAATGGCCCGATAAGGCTTAATTTAAATGCCCTATCGGGCCATTAAATATGGCCCTATCGGGCCAAATTGAATGGCCCGATAGGGCTCGAAAGCAAGCCCTATCGGGCCTAATTTTATGGCCCGATAGGGCTTAATTTAAATGCCCTATCGGGCCATTAAATATGGCCCGATAGGGCTTAATTAAAATGCCCTATCGGGCCAAATTGAAGGGCCCGATAGGGCTCGAAAGCAAGCCCTATCGGGCTCAAAGCGAAAGGGGGCCCGATAGGGCTCGAAGGCGAGCCCTATCGGGCTCGAAGCCAAGCCCTATCGGGCCTTGTCCAGCGACTTGGCCCGATAGGGTTTGGGGCCGCCACCGTCTTCCTCGTAGAAGATGGTGGCGGCGGTGGCGGGGGCTCGAAGGCGAGCCCTATCGGGCTCGAAGCCAAGCCCTATCGGGCCTTGTCCAGCGACTTGGCCCGATAGGGTTTGGGGCGGAAGCGCCACCGTCTTCCTCGTAGAAGACGGTGGCGGCGGTGGCGGGGCATTGTCGGCCGTGTTCCGTCGGGAGTGACGCCCCGACGGTGGGCTCGCCCGAGGCGAGATGCCCCAACGAAGCCCGACAGTCGGGCTTCATCGCGAACGAAGACCACCGTCGGGCTTCGTCGCGAACGAAGACCACCGTCGGGCTTCGTCGCGAACGAAGCCCACCGTCGGGCTTTGTTCGCGACGAAGCCCGATGACCAGTCTTCGTTGCAGGCACACAGGCGACCGGCGACCATCTCCACCAGCACCGGCGTCAACAAATCTTCACCAAAATCACACAAAAAAGCATACCTTGTTCAGCGATGATGAGGTCGACGTCGTTGGTAACGATGGAGGTCGGTCACGGCGGCGGTAACGGCAGCTTTCAAGGCGGCGGTGAGGTGGCGGTCAGCCGGCTGTAGTGAGAGAGAGGTGAACTGGTTGAGTTGTGAGGGTTGGGTACAGTAAGGGTATTTTAGTATTTGCCAAGTTTTGTGGGTTTAAAATTGTGAGGATATTTTGGTATTTAACTTTTTCTATTTTTTTTTATTTTTTAAAGAGAATTATGGTCAAATCTGGTCAAGTGGCTATATGATGCTATTAGTTTGTTTAAAATATTAAAAAGGTTTTTTTGTAGAAATGTGAATAAAAAGGAACTCGTTATTTGACCGGTTGTTATATTTTGCAATTTCCACTGGATTTCAGTTGCTAGATTAGTGAGGTAATTAATAACATTGCAGTTAAGGTAGAATGAATATATAGAAAAGGTTGTTCAATCATTCCGAAAACGAAAGGGAACAAATGAAATCAATCGTCAGCAGGCCGTCTGGGCCGATGATCAGTCTCGGACAAGCAAGTCCGAAGTCGGTCAACGCCCCTTTGGATTGATGATTTGCGAGAAGATATCGTCAGTGCCATCATCTTCCGAATCCTTGACATCAGGTTCACTCCCTAGACTCAACGTATTCCTGTGCATGGCCAAGAAACTGTGGTGATCCATCTGCTCGTCATCGCCGCCGCGGCTGTCTCCGGAGGCTGGTTTTGCACTGCCATCTGGGTTTTCTTCCCGCTGCAGGCAATACTCGAGATTCCACAACACATCACCGAAGGAAGGGCGGTAAATTCCATGGTCCGCCAAACACTTCTCAGCTGTCTCCGCAAACTTCTGCAAGCACTCGGGGTCGATCTTTCCCTTGAGGTGGGGGTCAATCATGTCGGCGAGAGTCCCTTTCCTCTGGCAATGCAGAGCCCAATCGGCGAGGCTGACTTGTTCTTTTGGTAGGCTTGGATTGAGGGCTGGCCTGGCGCACAACACCTCGAATAGAACGACACCAAAGGAGTAGACATCAGACTTTTCTGTCAACTGTTGGCGTCTGAAATACTCGGGATCCAAGTACCCGAAGCTGCCCTTCACCACAGTGCTTACATGGTCCTGCTGGTTCATTAATTCGGGCCCCGTTTTGGAGAGGCCAAAGTCGGAAACCTTAGCAACCCACTTGTCATCCAGGAGAATGTTGGTGGTCTTGACGTCCCTGTGGATAATCGTGTATTTGGCCCCCGTGTGAAGGTAGTGAAGCCCTCTCGCAGCTCCAATGCAGATTTCCAGCCTCTGCTTCCACGTTAGGGTAATTTTGTTGCCTTTGTAGAGATGCTCCCTCAGAGTCCCGTGTTCCATGTAATCGTAGACCAAGATCATCTCCCCATTGTCTTCGCAGAACCCAATAAGGGAGACCAAGTGCTTGTGCCTTAGCTTCGACAGCATCTCAATTTCTGTCTGGAACTCGAGGACTCCCTGGTCGGAGGACGGGTTGGATCTCTTGATGGCCACCTTCGTGTCACCATCAATCACACCCTTATAGACCTTCCCGAAGCCGCCGACACCGATGACGTTGCAGTCGTCGAAGTTCTTGGCGGCCTTCTTAATCTCCTGTAAGGAGAAATAGCGACAGTTGGCCGCTGCATCAGACGAAATGTTGGTGCCGCCGTGACTCTTGCCGGAGATGGTGGATTTGCTCCCAGAAGTCTGGGAGCTGTAAAGTGGAAGCCAGCTGGATGTGTGGCCGTCGGCACCTCCCCCGACCTTCCTCTTTCGCCTGTAGCCCACGAAAGCCGCGATGAAAGCAAAAGCCAGAGCGCCTCCTGTGGCTCCACCAATTATTGCGGTGGCGTAGCCTTTCCTGGCGGCTTCATCATCCTGAAAGGACTTATTGGCTTCCTCATCCAATTGATTCTGCATCAAATCTGAGAGTTTGGGATTGGGTCCTGCGAGGCTGTTGGAACGGACGTTGCTGACCTTGAACAACTCCAACCCGTTCAGAATCATATCGTAATAGGAAGGTTGATCTTCGGCGTCCGGGGCCAATGCAAGCCAAAGAGTTTCACCGGCCTGAGCAGGAATATAGATGGCAAAATCTTTGTAAATGGGAATCCGTGCCCCACCCGTCCAAGCAACAACATCGGCCTCTTGCATGGCAGTGTAGTTGTTGATGAATATCTTGAAAGCTCTCTCATTCATCTTGGTATAATACGACTCGCAAAAATGGAGCCTGATAAGGTACGTGAAATTAGTATCCACCCGAAAGTTCCATGTGAGATTATAATTCACGGTGATTGCCCCATCCATCCCCATTTGTCTCGAGGTGGCGTACACCTCGAATGGAGCTACAGATTCTGAAAAATTGCTGTACGAAATCGTTTCGTTCTTATCGATCATCATGGGCATCCCATAAGCCGAACCGAATATGTAGGGGGTATCATCGTACCAACTACGACCAAGACCAGAGGAATCATTGGCTGGGGCAATGTACTGACCTCCAACATTTAATCTCACCATCGTCTGGAGATTGGCGGATCCAACATCGAGGGATTGCTCATCAAAGCCCACCATTTTGGCAGAGTCGAACAAGTTGGGCGCTGGTATCACCTCTATGCCATTGACAAATGCAAAAGAACCATTGTCTTCGGATTGCTTAAAGGTGACTTTAAGAACATCCGAATTCAGAGGAGCCAAATAGAACTCTCTCATGATGTAAGCTTGTGTCAGAGCCTGTGCTGCAATGGCAGCGCTAAAATTTTTCAAGAGTGTCAACCCGCCCGCAACAACCGAGAAGTATGATTGGGTGGTGTTGAAGTTTGGGTAGGGAGACGGATAGAAATATAGCCTGAGAAAGTAGTGACTGCTCTTGTTTACCGGGAAGTTATAGGTTCCTTCCGACGTGAAAATTCTCGCATTCATGAAGGGTACATCAGAAGACAGCGAAGAGTCTTGGACCTCAGCGCCAGCCTCCACGGTTTGTTGAGTAGAAACTAGGAAGCCTGAATCGTACTCCCATTTTCTCCCTGACTCGTCATGGCCACCACCTTTCTTTCCACAACTCAATATCAACGGCTTTGGGGCTGAACCCGCAGCATTGAGAGAATTGACAAGAAGGGACCAACAGATGACAGAAAGCAGCAAGACCCGGGTGGTGGCAGTGCTGTCCATGGCAAATGGTCGAAACCTTGGGTAATTGTGGGTCAAGGAGGAGGAGAGTTAATTAGTTTAATTAACTTAATAAATTTAATACGGCGTACAGGAAAACAAGGGGAGGAGGCTTAGGATAAGCCAGGCTATGAGAGGAGAAAAACAAAAGAAGCCTTCCTGTACGCCTCAACAGTGTAAGCTAGCTAGCTAGCTAGCTACTTTTTGATGGGTTCTCTCTTGGGAGGTCGAGGGGTTAAACTTGACCATCTCTCGTCATCCATGGAGGTTCAAAGCTCTGGCAGGCTAACCCAGATTACCCCAGACAGAAAGAAGAGATATTTTGTATTGTTTTAATTCCCATGCATATTGCAAATGCTTTCTCTTCCTCGTCTCTCCCTCCGTTTGCACGCTTACTGTTCCCATGGCACCTGAATGAATGAGAGTGAAAATCGGGCGTTGGCCGGTTCCTGAAGGGTTTCGCATCCGGGTCTTGTGCGTTTTCTCGTCTTCACGTGTATGTCCGTTGAGAGACAATTAAGTAATAAAATTTTTATCCCCACGATTCTATTGGCTTTGGATTATTCAAATTCTAGTTTATTAAATCATATATTTAGAAAGACCGCCAACAGAATTGGGTTCACTACTTGTTAAAGTGTACGGAAAATGGAAATGAGAAATAAAAATAAAAAAATAGTATTTTAAAAAAAGGAAACTGAAACGCCAATTCTCGAAATAAATTTTGAAAAGAATTAAAAATTTTGGTATCTAATCTCTTTGTCGATGAAAACTCGTTTTTAATATTTTTTTAATATTATAAAATAATTTTAAAATATTTTTAAAATTATAAAAGTAACTCAAAAATGTTTTTGATCTTTAAAAAATTGAAATATTTTGAAAAGGCCAAATAGATGAGCTCGACATTTTCGTACTAGATAAATCACACCAAATGTCAAAAAAGTTTGACGTCCTTTTTAATTTGGTTATTAAACTTCAATTCTTTACAAAGTAATAATAAAACTTTAAAATATTTTACAATGCGGTCACTAAAATGATTTTTTGACAGTTTCTAGCCGAAATTACTGACGTGGCGATGATGTGGCGCTAACGTTGTCATTGCCACGTCAACAATTTTGGTGAGAAATTATCCAAAAATTACTTTAGTGACTATATTACAAAATATTTTAAAGTTTGGTTATCACTTTGCAAGGAATTAAAGTTTAGTGATCAAATTAAAAAAATACTAAATTTTTGTGACTTTTGGTGTGATTTATCCGACAGTTCCAATTCGTCTCTTTGTAAATCTCCGATCGATTGTCAGATCCCGAAGACAGGCCCAAGACCAGCCCAGCCCAACCCAACCCAACCCAGCCTAGCCCAAGAGACCCATGTATGTGTGCCCGAATATGATGATGATCTAATAATCTGCGTAGGGTAGGCTAAAAGCGTAAACCCTCGCCCATCACGATCGCATCGTGTCCAACTCCAAGCCAAGCGGGAGCCAACTCCATGGACGAGTTAGGGTGCTAGATCCATCCGTCATATTACACTCTCGTTGAAGTGCCTCCGTCCCGGTCGATCAATCAATGGCGTCCGGTTTCTCGCTCGTTATGCTCTTCTCGCTCGTTATAATCACTACGTCTACTCATGCTACTGCTGATTTGATCCAAGGCTGTGGCGGATTTGTTGAGGTAAATCTAAGAAACTTTCCATTCTACTATTGAAACCGCAATGTTGCTGCATCGCCCCATCTTTTCTGCTTTGTGATCTTCTTCATTTACGACCAGTCGCTGGTCGTTTCTTGATTTCGATCGCTCCGAAATGAAGAAACGACGTTCTGATCTGAGTGGAGGGTCGTATTTGTGACTGCGCAACTTCTTTGCATTGGTTTAGCAGTCAGTTTTCTCGAGTTGTTACGGTTATGTTGAACGGTTATTATGTTTTTTGGCAATTTACATGGGTGTGGATATCTGTGCTGTAGGCGAGTTCGGCTCTGATCAAATCGAGGAAGCCTACTGATGCTAAATTGGATTATTCTCATATAACGGTATTCTTGTTGCCTTTCCAGTGGTCTCTGTAGTAGGTCTTTATTGTATTTTTCCTTTTCCCCATTTCTTGTGCTCTTCCTTGTAGTTTTTTTTATATCTTTTTAATCTTCTTTTCTTCCCTCTGTCCTAAACTTTGTATCCCTATTTTCCTTTTACTGCTACTAAAATTTAAAATTGTTGAAATAATCCCCAGCTTCGAATCACTCAAACACACTCAAATTCACAAGCGAAACACTCCTTGAATCACTCACTCGAAACACGCACAAGATTTGCTATATATCAGAAAACAGATCAACAACTAAACAATCAAGAACACCAAGAATTTTATCCTGGTTCGGTCTTTTGCAAGACCTACATCCAGATTGCCCTAGGCTCTTTTATCTTCACTATCTTGAATGAACTTTGAAAGGATTACATGCACTAACCAAATCCTCCAGCCTTATACACAGACTGTCGAGAGATTTCCCTACCCAAATTACAAAAATATACCCTCAAGTATTCAAGTATAAAACCAGCGCATACTCCTCTCTTCCTTACTACCCAAGATAGAATAAAAGATTGTGCTTAAAGCTAACGCCTGACCTCTATTTATACAACATAGAGGCGGTAACAGAAAGCTATCAAATATATCGTTAGTTACAACTAAATAACTGAATTAACAAGACTGCTAACTAACATTCTAGAAACAAACCTTCTAGAATAAAATACCAAAAGATATAACAAATGCTAACAGAAAGAAAACAACTCTCTCGAGATATACAAGTTAATCTAATACAAGTGATTTATAACAAATTCTCCACCCACTTGATTTGATTTGCTTCCTCAAGAGATCTCCTCCTGCTACCTGACTCTTCACATGTTGCTTTGATTTTGCTGCCAATCTGACGGAATCAATTTTAAAATATTCAAGCAATGCTTTAATTTTGAAACTGAAACAGCCTTTGTGAAAATATCCGCTACATTTTCCTCACCTAAAACTTTGGTTAGAATAACAGTTTTATTTTCATTAACTTGTCTGATAAAATGATATCTTATGTCTATATGCTTTGTTCTTTCATGATGTGCTTGGTTTTTGGATAAGTGGATTGCACTTTGACTATCACACATTAATGTAGTCTTAACATCTACACCTAGAATCTCTCCTACTAATCCTTTTAGCCATAAAGCCTCTTTAAATGCATCTGAAAGGGCTATATATTCTGCTTCGGTAGTTGACAATGCTACCACATGTTGGAGACTTGATTTCCAACTGATAGTAGAATTCCATAACCTAAACACATAGCCTGTTGTGGACCTTCTTTTATCGATATGTGCAACATAATCTGCATCTACATATCCTAGGATTATAGGATGATCTTCTAGACTTTCACCACTATAGGACAAAGCATAATTAATTGATCCTCTAAGATATCTACACATCCATTTTACAGCTAACCAGTGGGGCTTTCCTGGATTAGCCATAAATCGACTTATAACGCTCATTCCGTTAGCCAAGTCGGGTCTTGTGCAAACCATTTCATACATTAAGCTGCCTACAACACTTGAGTATGGGATATTGGCCATCTTCTTCCTATTCTCATCATCCTTTGGGGACTGTTCTGATGATAATTTGAAATGAGATGCAAAAGGCACTTTAACAGCCTTTGCAGTTGACATTCCAAATCTTGATAACAGTTTTGCTAAGTATGTTCTTTGAGATAGATAAATTTTTCCATGTTGCTTATCCCTAGAAATTTCCATCCCTAGAATTTTCTTTGCTTTACCTAATTCCTTCATCTCAAATTCAGCTTTCAGCCTTTGCTTGAGAAGCTAGATTTCTTTAGTGGATTGACTTGCAATAAGCATGTCATCCACATATAGTAATAGATAGATAGAAATACTAGGTGAGACATGTTTAAAATATATGCAACAATCATAGGAACTCCTTAGATAACCTTGATTTATCATAACCGAATCAAATTTTCAGTACCATTGTCTTGGGGACTGTTTAAGTCCATACAATGACTTTCTAAGGAGACACACTTTCTCCACCTCTCCCTTAGCTTCAAACCCCTTAGGTTGGTCCATGAAAATTCTCTCTTCAAGGTCTCCATGAAGGAAGGCAGTTGTAACATCCAACTGCTCTAAATGAAGATTCAATTTAGCTGTGATGGCCAGCAAGATTCTTATAGAAGAGTGCCTTACTATAGGAGAAAAAACTTCATTAAAATCTATTCCTGGGACTTGGGTAAAACCTCTAGCAACTAGCTTAGCTTTGAACCTCGGCTTAGGATTGTCTCCAGCCCCTTCCTTGATTTTAAACAGCCATTTGCAGCCAACTACTCGCTGCCCTTTAGGCCTCTCCACCAGCTTCCAAGTCTGGTTTTTCTTAAGGGAATTTATCTCAGACTGCATAGCTTCTATCCACTTATCAGCATCCTTAGACACTGCTTGCTCATATGACAAAGGTTCTTCACTAGTTATTTCAGATGCACTAATTAGGGCATAGGCTACTAAATCTGAGTAGCCGTATCTTTGAGGTGGTCTACGAGTTCTAGGCTGCCGGTCCCTAGCCACACTATATCTATCCCTATTAGGTTGATCTTCTATGCTAGAGTCTACCTCACTGTCATCTTCATCTCCTTCAAATTGAGATGATTCATGGTTATGGTTATCTTCAAGATCTGCATTAGAGCTAGGATTTAAAGAATCAAACTCAGCTTCTGAGAAATTTTAAGGCAAACCTGGAGAGTTTTCTGAGAGCTCTACTGGAACTGAAACTCTATTTTGACTCTTATCTTGATGAGTTTTATCTTCATTTTCATTCATAGCAGAATTCTCATCAAATGTTACATCCCTAGTTATTATAATCCTTTGACCTTCAAATTCCAAATTCTATAGTTTATAACCTTTTACTCCAGACGGATATCCTATAAACAAGCATTTCTTGGCCCTAGGCTGAAGTTTTTCTTGCTTTACATGGGCATAGGCAAGGCATCTGAACACTCTAAGGTGGTCAAGGTTTGGCTTATGGCCTGACCATCTTTCATAAGGGGTTAAGAAATTTATAGCTGTTGATGGGGATCTATTTATAACATGGGCTGCTGTCGATACAGCTTCTCCCCAAAATTCTTTAGACAATTTTGCATAGTTTAGCATGCATCTAACCCTCTCTAAGAGAGTTCTATTCATCCTTTCTGCAACACCATTTTGCCTAGGATTACCGGGTGCAGTTAGGTGTCTAATAATCCCCCCTTCCTTGCACATTTGATTGAAGTCCTTATTACAAAATTCTAATCCGTTATCGGTTCTTATAACTTTGATTTTCTTGCCTTTTTGGTTTTCCATCATAGCCTTCCATGCCCTAAATGTTTCAAATGTATTATCTTTTGACTTTAGGACATATACCCATAACATCCTAGAAAAATCATCTATTATTGATAGGAAAAATCTTGAGCCACCATGGGATTCAGTTTGAGTTGGACCCCATAAATCTGAGTGGATATAGTCTAGGGGTTCTTTTGATGAGTGTATGGCATTTTTACTGAATTTTATTTTTGCTGCTTTACCATATATACAAGACTCACACTTGCCTATACCTATGGTCTGTCCTAAATTCAATATGCCTTGCTTTGAAAGCTCTTTAAGGCCCTACTCACTGATATGAGCCATCCGTAAGTGCCATAGAGTTTCCTTAGATTTGGCTATAGGACTTATGGCTACGGTTTCCCCACATACTGTGGTAGCCTGCAAAAATAAATTCCATTTCTCAGCTCTGCCTTCATACATACCAAGGACCCTTTAGTTATTTTAACTACTCCTTCTTCACCTTTAAACTTTAAGCCATTTCTATCCAATTCCCCAAGAGAAACCAAGTTTCTCTTTAATTCTGGAATATATCTAACGGCTGTGAGGTTTTTAAGAGAGCCATCATGCAGCTTTAGCCTAATGTCTCCTATCCCTTTTACCTCACATTCATGGTCATTACTTAGTAAAACCTTACCTCCATTAAAGTTCTTAAAGTTTTGTAGCCAGTGACGTTTAGGAGTCATGTGAAAAGAGCAGCCGGAATCTAATACCCATTATTGGCTTTCAGCATTTTCACTTACAACTAAAGCTTCAGAACTATCATAGCCATTATCACAAAAGTTTACCCCTTCTCCTGAACTCTACTTCTCAGCTAAATCCTTTTTCCTTTTGGGATACAGCCTCTTAATATGGCCTTCTTGCTGACAGTAGTAACATTTGATTGGGCCTTTTCCATTCCTAGATTTAGACCTTGACTTTCCCTTATTTTTATGATCCCTTTTAGTGCTTCTTGATCTTACTGTTAAGGCCTCACTAGAGTTAGGTTTACTGTCCATCCTAATTCTTAATTCTTTAGAGTTTAGAGCCCCTATAACATCTTCTAAAGAAAGTTTCTCTCTACCGTGTTGGAGGATATCCACAAAGTTTTCATAGGACTTTGGTAATGAATATAGAAGAACTAGGGCCTTGTCTTCATCATCATATTTCACATCTATGTTTTCTAAATCTAAACATAGTTTGTTAAAGTCATCTAAATGCTCCTGTAATTTTTGATTGTCATGCATTTTAAGATTAAAAAACCTGGCTTTGAGGAATAACCGACTGGATAGAGTCTTCTTGAGGTAGAGATCTTCCAGCTTTTTCCAGATTTCCGCCGCCGACTTTAACTTCGATACCTCCCTTAAAACTTTGTCTCCAAGAGAATCAGAAGGCTGAATGCCTTTTTCTTGATCTCCGCCTGAGCCTCCTTCTGTGCTGTAGTTAGAACTGGTGTCGTGCTTTCAGTTGATGTCTGGATTACCTCTGATTCCAGCGCCCCTTCTAAGCCTTGACTGCAGAGGAAAGCTTCCATCTTGATCCTCCATAGGCCGAAGTCGTTGGTCCCATCGAATTTGTCAATGTCGTATCTTGCTGCAGTTGGTGCCATCGAGTTTTGAGTCTCCGATTCTCCCTCCTGAGGTTTCTTGATGAATCTTGAATGTCACTGAGATTGAAGGCTCTGATACCAAGTTGTTGAAATAATCCCCAGCTTCGAATCACTCAAACACACTCAAATTCACAATCGAAACACTCCCTGAATCACTCACTCGAAACACACACAAGATTTGCTATAAATCAGAAAACAGATCAACAACTAAACAATCAAGAATACCAAGAATTTGAAAGGATTACATGCACTAACCAAATCCTCTAGCCTTATTCACAGACTGTCGAGAGATTTCCCTACCCAAATTACAAAGATATACCCTCTAAGTATTCAAGTATAAAACCAACGCATACTCCTCTCTTCCTTACTACCCAAGACAGAATAAAAGATTGCCCTTAAAGCTAACACCCGACCTCTATTTATACAACATAGAGGCGGTAACAGAAAGTTATCAAATATATCGTTAGTTACAACTAACTAACTGAATTAACAAGACTGCTAACTAACATTCTAGAAACAAACCTTCTAGAATAAAACACCAAGAGATATAACAAATGCTAACAAAAAGAAAACAACTCTCTCGAGATATACAAGCTAATCTAATACAAGTGATTTATAACAAAAATCCCCAGTGGATTTGTTTTTTATGAGTATTATAGATCTTACTCTCTGCCAGTAGTATCTTAGAGTACATCGCTAGAAGTTAGGGAACTTAGCGTTCATACCAGAGATTACAAAATGCCGTGCCTAAAGGGTGTGTTGTTTTCTTTTTCCATTTTTTTTTTCTTCTTTATGTTTTTTGTTTCTTTTTCTCTCACCTTGTTCTTAGTCTTGAAATTAATCTCATTGATTAGTTAGGCTTTGGGTGTCAATGGGCATTATTTTTCCTCTTGCATTGTATGTGCGACTATTGAGTGGCCTATCGGTTCATCTCTAAAGCTCTTTTAGTCACCTACCTCTATTGAATGAAACTGGGTTGTGCCAATCTAACCTTTTTTCGTTTTTTTTGAAACTTTCTTTTTTGCGATAAATACTTTGTTTTCTGGATTTAAGAGATCTGTTGCTATCATCTTCACATGATTAGTGGTAGGAGACTCCATGCATGACAGGTGGCTTAGGAGAAAATAATAACCCTACAAGCTCTATGATGTAGCTGTATGGATATGCTTAATTTTGCTTATGGTATAAAGAAATGTTTGCTCTAGTTCACAAGAACTGCTAGATTAAACCTCATCTCTATGCCGTTGGTACTATGTTTCTCATTATTTCTCTGGAGGCATACTCAGTGATATCTAACCATGGAAAGGACTCCGTTGCCAAACTATAGGTTGAGCTTCTAACCACAGATGGAGCGGTGAAGGACAGAACACAGTGTGCGCCAAATGGTTATTACTTCATTCCTGTTTATGACAAGGTATTTACTGCAACAAACTTGCTGCATGCTTTATGCATTAGCATGTTTCCTCGCATATATAATTGTATTACTGTTCTTGATTGTATTCCATGTATAATTTCTCAATCTGGGCTAGTTTTGGATCCCACAAGAATGGTAGGTACTAGGCTCAATGGGTGGGATATTCTTCTTGGCTCAGTGGAAAATTTTCAATTTTCATTCATTCATGCTCAGTTGTCTGTCATCCTTTTGTTTGCAGTATTTGTGTTGAAACATCTCTTTGTTGCTTACTACAACAAATTGCAGTCACTATCTTTATTGCTTAGGATGGCTGCTTATTTTTCATTCTTATGCTTACTAAAACCTTTCTGAGGGCCTTGTTTCTTGGATGTCATTTTTTTGTCATATGGTTTCTTAGTCAGATAACTCTGCCAAAACTTCAAAGATTGCAAATACCCGTATTTAAGTTTGGTCTTGTCAAATCTGGGAAGGGTTTTGCTTTGATAAGTTTCATCTATTGTAGTTGTTTTCCTAAGCTCAAACCAAAGCTAACTTATCTATGAATTGGCTGATACTTAATTGTTTTTCTTAAGTAACAGCATCATAGAACAACATACTAACCTTAATCCCTCTAGGTCCAGCCAGATACACAGATTCTAGGTTGCCAATCATCTCTATCTATTGTCATATCTTTTTGTAGGGACATTATAATACATATCATGCCTAAGAGTTTCTCACTCAGTTTTTCTTGGTCTTTTCTGTACCTCCTTTGTTAAAAGTTTCTTGCACTCCATCTACTCCTCACTAGGTAATAGCAGAATCTACTGAAAAGATTTGAACCTAGTCTGAGGTAGAATTGCTGGCTTCTTGTTTTTCCATTTTTAATGAGAACAACTTCCAGCTCCATTACCCAGGCAGTTTTTCTTTTTCCTAGGCTTGTTTGACTTTCCCATCATGGAAGAAGGTTCAGTTTTATTTCCCTTGAAATGGTTTCATTCCTAGGAAAATAACTCAAAAGAAAATTGAAATTCCAATATTTCAATTGACTCATTCCAAAACATTAAAAAGAAAAACTCACCAAAACAGTATGATATATCTGAAACGTTTTGTTCTGAAAATGTGAGAAACATTTAAAAAAACTTTGTTTTGGTTAATCCATTTGATTATAAGAATATATTTTGTTACAAAATATATGTTAGAAAGTTCCAAAAATTTAAAATAAGGATAAGCTAGAAGAGAAATTGTTCATCACTTAATCTCTTGTTTTGTTACTAGATGTATATACTTTTGTAAAGGAAATATTATAGAGTTAGATTTTTTCCTCTATATCTTACTGCTATGACTATCTAGCTTCTTTCTAAATTGTACTCTGCAACCAATCATGTAAACTTTTGATTCTAAGTTTTTAGTATTTGTTGTCCTTTGTTAAATTTTGTTCTTAATGTTGGAATATAAAAGAAAATTACCCTGTTTCACTAAGGAAGACCCCCTCATATTGGAAATGCTGTAGCATTTATATTTCTAAATTTTATTTGACTGGAATCTTATGCATATTTAGAAACATTCCTATTTATGGTCAAGATAATTAATTTCTTAGACACTAATTTAATGGGGGTTGAAAATTTAATTGTTTAATTCTAATCTTGTATCATGGATTTGACTTTCTATTTCTGAACATAATTTTCATTTTTATTGTCTGATTTGTGTTTTTGACCGTTTCCATTTGTAACATTGCATTGAAACAAAATTTGGTTCTTGTTTGCCATATAGCTTGTATCATTTAGATCATCTTAACTCCCTTCACCTACAGGGTTCTTTTGTAATTAAAATCAAAGGGCCAGAAGGATGGTCATGGGATCCAGATCAAGTTAAGTATATCTGTTTCATTATTGCATCTCTAAGTTCCATATAGTGGGATTGATGCTTGTGATTGTAGTTGTTGTCTTTTGTCTCTAAGTGTTTTAGGAAAATAAACATTTTGCAGGTTCCTGTTGTTGTTGATCAAACAGGTTGCAATGCCAATGAGGATATAAATTTTAGATTCACCGGGTTTGTCCATTTGATTTATGTGCTTCTTTCTGTTTCTGTATAATGCACTTTGTCAATAAATTGCCTTCTGTGAGTTGCTCTTTCTGAACATATTTGTTTCCTTACTGTTCTGTTTATCACCATTCACAATCCATATATCTGTAGGTTCACTGTGTCTGGACGAGTTGTAGGATCTGTGGGCGGAGATACCTGCTCAAATAAAAATGGAGGTCCATCAAATGTAAATGTTAAGCTTTCATCTGTCACAGATGATCTTATCTCGTCTGTCTTAACATCACGATCAGGGAGCTATTTGTTCAAAAATGTTACCCCAGGTCTGTTGTTCACTTGCTAGTTACCCTAACAGTCAGCTGCTGAACTTATAAGTTATCCATCTGAAACCTCATTTTACTGTTTCTATACAATCTTAATGCATAGATTATCCAAAAGAAAAAAGAAAAAGATGTTATTGGATACTTCTGGCAATAATAAATTAATTGAAAACAGTTAGTTCAAGAATTATGGTGTACAGTTCTTTTTGTAGATCTTTCGCGGTGCTCGTTCCATTTGTGTGGTTATTGTCTGCCAATAGCATAGGCTGATTGACTTTACCTGGTACTGGATGCAGGAAAATACAAACTAAGTGCTTCACATTCCGATCTGAATATTGAAGTTCGTGGTTCCACCGAGGTCAGCCATTTGTTATCTTTTCTGTCTTCTTATTTCCCTGTTCTCCTATTTGTTGAACTGTCTCCTCTGCAAGCTACAACAAAATGACCCAAATACATGCCCGCGGAAAGAGTTGCAGACAATTCTGTACAGTAGCCATATCTTGTGTGGCACAAATTTTGCACACTGATACTACTCAGTACTCACTCCCTCCCAAATGCATGTCAAACACTTGTCAAAATGTGTCTTTATTCTTTCTTAATTTTTATTAATGGAAACTTGAAGAACATTTATGTCTGTTGTTGATTTTACTTTTCTGTCAAGTTAATATTTTAGAACCACATTATGAAATTTAAGTTAAAAAACTTAATAATTAACCTTCTAGTTATATAACAGCAATAAGTTGAGCAGCAAGCATAAAATGGAACAATGTAGATTATGCCTACTCGTCACTCCTTTAAACTTTTAAACTTTAAGAATCTTAAATTCCAAAAGTTTTATGATAAAGAGTTATTTAAAATACTCTTTAGGACTTTCTTATTGTTTAGAATGTGAGTTATTCATGTTCACATATAAGATGCATGATTTATTATTTAACAGGTATCTGCAATGTAGTGTTTTTTTCTTTAATGAAAATGCTGTGTCAGTGGGTCTGTATTGTGTCCCTGTCCTGTGTTTGTATCCATTCTCCAGGTGCGCATCTATGTTTGTTGCATGTTTGCAACTTGAACCTACTACTTCATTTTACTTGTTCTTTGAAATGAGAATATATGCATTGCAGCTGGAATTCGGATTTGGAAATGTTTTGGTTGATGACATTTTTGCTGTCCCTGGTTATGAAATCCGTGGATCTGTAGTTGCTCAGGTAATTCTTATCAGTAACATCACCCTTGCATTACTCCCTTACACTGCTTGCGGCTGATTTATTTTTCTTTAAGCTATAGGCTGGTAATTTGAGAGTTCAGGACATAATAAATTGATACTTTATTTTGTTTGACAAGAATATTAGGGAATAGCTGGATTTGAGGTTGAAGAATGTGATGCTTTGCATATTTTGTCCCACTCCTAGTGGGATTAAGTTTTGATATCTTGTTGATAATTTGTAGCCTGGCCCTTTATTCTCATGTTAATATGAGTTTGTCCCATTAAGATGCAGCCTGGTCCTTCATTTTCATGTTAATATGCATTTGCCTCCCAGTAAGTTTGGCAGAAATTCTCTTTGCAGTTGATGTTCTGGTTGATTTGACAGTGCGTAAGATTACTGTCTTTCAAACATGGCATCCTCTGATTCTAAATTGATTTGTGTCATAATTACTGTTATCCCCCCCGCCAAGGTCTTTTGACAAATAGGAGTCTTGATCAAGACCCACCATATATTTATCTGCCTGTGTTCAAGGATACACGTTCATTGATTAGCAGACACATGCTTATGTACGAGCCCTACATGTTCCTTGTTTATAAGACATATCCATATCCCAGCTCCTTTCTATATGTGTGTGGAAGGAGAGGCAACTCAAACTTTTTTATGCACATTTTATACTTAAAAGTAGTGGTCCACCTGCATGGATTAATTGTTAATGTTGAACAATTAAAACCTAAAAACTTGCATACTTAGATAATGAATCCTCAACTAGTTAAGTTATAGTATAGAGATAAAATTTGCTTTTCTGTATTGTGGCCTTTGGTTAATTCTATCATTTGCTACTTTCCAACCTTGGAAAAAAATGAGAAAAACCTTCAAAGAATGCACTCCTTGCCTGGGAAAGTAGGTTTGCTAGAACTGTGCCCTTTCTGAGTAACTTCTTACAGTAGTAGGATTCACCTTCTTTGCATATATTCCATGCTTGATCTTTAGATAATAAGGTTATGGAGATAGCAGGCCCTGTATGAATTTAAGAACTTTGATGGACTAATAGTCTCATCCTATTATAGATGTGAAAACTTGTTAAATGAACTGGATTTGCTGAATTTTGTCATTTTAAGTGCTTGACAATGTAATTTGCAATTTGTCAAGCTGATATATGATGCATCATATTTTTCCTCTCTGATAGGGAAACCCAATCTTGGGGGTTCATATTTATCTATACTCAAATGATGTCTTGAGTTTGGACTGCCCCCAGGGCTCTGGTAATGCCCCTGGACAAAGAAAAGCTCTCTGTCATGCTGTTTCTGATGCAGAGGGAATTTTTACATTTAAATCGATACCTTGCGGTAATACCTATTTTCTTGTTATGCAAATTTTTTTCATTCTTTTCTTTAGAAAGACAAACCTTTTGTTGCTCTTTGATATCCTGCTTTTGCTAATTTATATAATTTTTCTAATACATGCATAGCTTGCACTTGGAGATAAACAAATCTTTCATGTCCTTGACAATGGTTTTCATATCATTAGCATGGAGCCAATGTTACAAAATTCGATAATGTGGAGTTTCCTGCTAGCATCTGATCCATCTATATTATGGCCTGACAAACTGTCAACTAGATGGCTTGGCTTGTGGCTAGGCGCAAAATTCCAAGACTACAATGTCAACTTTAAATTAAAATATAGTATGCAGTAGCAAGTTCTTAATGGATTTTGCAGAACCACTATCCTGAAGACAAAATGAAAAAGGGAGTCCTGATCTTTACTTGGATGAGTTTTATGTTGGTTGATATCTTGCGATTGAGATTAGTTTCTATACTTTCACCAGGTTAAGATAGATTGACAAATTATCTGCTACTTTTTTCCAGAATGATTGGTTCTTACTTGGTCATCTGAATATTGTTACAGGTGTTTATGAGCTAATACCATATTACAAGGGTGAGAATACTATTTTTGATGTTTCACCTCCTTCCATGCTGGTCTCTGTTGAGCATGATCATGCAACAATTGCCCAGAAGTTTCAGGTTTGATCCTGGCTTATCGCGATATTAAAAACGGATGTTGATATTGTTATCACCCCTTTAATGATAGCATGCACTCATTGATTAAGCTTCTTTAAAATTGCTGTTCAAAGGGTCAATTTGTAAGATTGCTTCAATTGACTTGTCAATCTTGCTTTTCATTTATTGAAGGAAAAAAGGTTCATTTCACTCATGCAATGGATGCAAAAGTATTCCCACAGAACTTGAAAAACTAGAGATTGTCCTTAAACTACAAAAAGCACTCTTCAAAATGTTTGAGCTTGAGAGAGAAAGAAATTCAAATTGTTAAAGATCTTTTCAATGGATGAAATGATAATTCACATTATCCTTTTCCAGGACTATTTAACTAATTTATCAGAAAAAGGTGTAGTTAACCTAAGTTTACCTTAGCATTAATTTCTTGAGATTGATCATGTCTACCTTGTCTGCAACTAGATTTCTACAAAGCATATCCTAGGTTGAGTATAAGGTCAATTTTTTCCTTTTCATGGCTTGAACTCATCACCTTCTTCATCCTCAGTTCTTTTGGCACCTTCAGTACATATTTTCTTGCAGTTCCATGAATGGATTTACATGCACATCCCTGATGCAAAAAGTGTGCCTCATAGTCTCATACTCATTTTTTTGTGCACTTCTATGATCTTATCTATTCCATCCGCATCAGCTGTACTTCTCAACATCTCCTTTTGAGATATAAAAGTGGCCAAAAAAAAAAAAAATCTAAAGAAAAATTAAATGCCATAAATGCCCCCATTTCACAGGAGAGTGCTAAAAGATTGCACACCACCAGAACCTCAACCATAATTCACCACGTCCACTTACACCTGCAGAGCCTGACTCACCTCTGATACTGCTGCAGCCGTCTACTTCACTTAGTTGCTGCTGCTACCGTCTCTTTGATCCTCCTTTATGTCTACATTACCCCCACCGTCCTACCTTTTTTTCTTTGATTTCTCTTATAGTTTAATATAATCTTTACTTTCTTCTACAAATTATTGATACTGATACTGCTGGAGTCTGCATTTACTTCTTTCACTTGAGTTTAGCCACAATTGTTGACTTTATTTTAGGCTGCAGGTATTCATTTCATGCTTCCTCTGTCATTATAATTGGTGTAGGTCACTGGATTTTCTGTTGGAGGTCGCGTAGTTGATGGGAATGGTGTGGGTGTTGATGGTGTAAGAATTATTGTAGATGGTCATGAAAGATCCATTACTGACAAAAAAGGATATTACAAGCTTGACCAGGTAATTTGATCTTTGAGCTCATGCAAAAGAGAGTGCATATATGAGTTGTTATTATGTGTTATTATGCCCTATCTTCTTCCCTCTTATCTACTTACTTTTTAAATTATTACATTAGACTGAATTCTTTATGTGATATTGATTGGGCATTTCATCTTCCTTACATTATATGCTTTTACATCAACCGCATATCATTAAAGCCTTGAGTCTGCATGTGGGGGGGTTGTTGAATTGGAACTATTTGAATCATCTATCTCCTAAGAAGTACAAGCATTTCTTAGGTGGTACCATTCGTTGCATCCAAATTGTCCTGTTATTTTTAATTTTTTCCATACCAGCGCAGTCTCCTGGACTAGAAAGATACATTTCCATCAAATAATACATGTGCAATTATATCTTTTATGAAAATAACTTGGAATTCAATGATAGAAGAAAAACCCTCTCCAATGTTAGTTTTTTAATTGATGGATCTCTCTGGAGATGCTGCAACATTTTACGTGTATTTCTTTTTCCCCAACTTGTAAATAGTATATAGCATGAGTGCTCACTACTTTAATATTATAATCTGTAAGTATGTCTGTAACTTAGGAAAAACAAATTTGGTAACTTTTTTCATGGATATGCATATAAGTACATATTTGTTTGTTTGTGTTCATGTCCTTGTCATTTTAAAATTTGTCATGTTAGTATGTTCATAAAGCATTCTACCCGTTGTCATGTCTGTATCCCCACCTCTCAGTCGCTCTTGCATGAATCTCATCTGATTCTATGGTAATGATTGATGTGATAGTTACTGTCCTTAAGATCTTCATCTGATTGCAATTGAAAGAGAATATTGGCATGCCATGTCATCTGGTATTACATTAATGTCATACTTTTTCCATGTCATGTCATATGGCATCATTTAAATATTGAATGTCTGTAGGTTACCTCTCGTCGGTATACCATAGAAGCGAAGAAGAAGCATTACAAGTTTGACATACTGAAGGACTTTTTGGTAAAGTCATTCAAAGGCTTCCTATTTTTATTTTAATCCATCATGAGATTGATGTATTATTGGGGAACTAAAGAAAGTATTTCATACATTTACTGACAAGTTTCTCATCTGTTTTATTGTTTCTCCTTTCTTCTTTGATGAATGAATTGTCTTTTCCTTTCACATTAAACTGCTAGGTTTTGCCAAACATGGCTTCGGTTGTAGATATTAAAGCGGTCTCTTATGATGTCTGTGGAATTGTTGAGATGGTTGGTTCTGGATTCAGGGCAAAGGTAATTTCAAATTTCTTCTTTAATATTCATGAATTATCATTCAACTTGTTAGGTTGAAATGGATGAATCTTGCCTTTGGTTTTGGCTGTCCTGCATTAGTTCTAGCATCAAGTAGTAATCTGGCAATTCAGAAAAAGGGAAGCGTCTTCTGTGGTTTCAGTCAAAGCTTTTGTGGAAATGTCAGCGAGGACACTTCTGATGAAGGTTGTAATTGTTGCTGTTAGTAGAGGCAGGGAGCTGTTTGCATGCTCTGGTACAATTAGTAATGTTGATCATGGAATTGAAGATGGTGTTTCCAGAACTGAGACAGATTTGATGCAACGGCAGTTGTGTAGAGGTTTTTTTGCCAGAGTGTTTGTGATTCCATGACATGAGGAGATGCTAAGGTTGTTCTATCAGGATAATGTTGGTATACATGGCATGGTGGCAGTACCATAATAATATTGTGGGTGCTTGGCATGGTAGTGATGGAACACAGTTAGGGTTGTGTCTAAACATTCAAGAGCCTGGAACTAGGCAAATTTGGTCCTGCATGTCAAAACCTACCTGAAGTTTTTCCTGTTCTGATTTTGCTTTCAAGATATTCTTTTCTCTTTTTGCTCTTAGAGAAAAAAAAAAATGTTTAGATTATTGTATGGTTCTTTAACTATTTAAATAAGCAACTGATTTGGAACTGACTGGTTTATGTTTCTTCTCTATTTCTTCCTTCCAACTTATTCATTAGTATGACTTCCAGGTAGCCTTGACTCATGGACCAGAGAATGTTAAGCCTCAAGTTAAACATACTGATGAGAGTGGAAATTTCTGCTTTGAGGTATTTTGCACAACACAGGGGTTACTTGATTAGTTTCCAGTTACTGCCGTAGTTTTGCTTTATAGGGCAATTGCATGAAAAATAGCATTTATTAAAAGTAAGCGGCAATACTAATTAAGTTATTATTTTTATATTCCTTAAATATATATACCCTTGTTCGTACAGTTAATCTTTGAAGGAAATACAGTTGAACACCGCATAGCAATTACAGCAGTAAACTTGCATAATAACTATGCATTTTGTAGCATGTGGAATGTAGTTATTAGAAAGCTAGCTCATATTATCTTGTTGGGTAGCTTGCTTTGGTTTTAGACACGCATTGCAGTATTTGATCAGAATATGGAGAAGCCTTTAATCATTTAATGAATGTATCGTGCAAGTCTCAAGAGGGTGCTAGCATACCAACTCATTCAGTTAGAATCTGGTGCAAGATAGTTTTGCATATGCTGTAGGGCTAAGCATGAAGTTTTCCACTAGCATGGGAATATTCTTTAAAACCTGCTGGGGTGTTTAAAATGCTGCTTTGATCTTTTTGGTCATATGGAATCCTTAATTTTACAAATGCAAATATTATTGAACAAAAACAAATATGACCTAAGCTTAATAGCCTTAGGTATGAAGGAGGATGGAATCAATCAAAACTCAAAGTTTGTATTGAATGAAAGTCCTATATATACAGGTGTAAGGCTACGGCTTTTACTCCTAATCCTATGAGATATAGGATACAAATTATAGTTTAAATAAGTTACAGATAAACTAGAATACAAAAGACTTAATCTTCAAGCAAAACTTAACTTCTTCTTCTTTATCTCCTTTACATTTATTAGGCCTATTATTTGGCTTTTTTATCCTTCTTTTATTCAAACACCAACACTCCTTATGCATACCCTTCACCCGGATCTCCAACAACGCCCCCCCCCCCCCCCGGCTTCTCAAGCTGGTGAATAGATATCTCTCATTTCCAACTTGCCAATAAGTGATTCAAATCCAAGTCTTGACATGACCTTT
Source organism: Diospyros kaki (assembly GCA_036245055.1). Classification (NCBI taxonomy): domain Eukaryota; kingdom Viridiplantae; phylum Streptophyta; class Magnoliopsida; order Ericales; family Ebenaceae; genus Diospyros; species Diospyros kaki. The sequence continues at coordinate 921,092 of BSEG01000002.1, read as the reverse complement.
GTAAATATATCTGCCTCTTGACTTGCTGTAGGTAGATATGTTAGTTTTATGCCTCCTTGCTCGATCTCCCTTTGAATAAAATTTCTATCAATCCTAACATGCTTTGTTATCTTGGGAGCACTAGAAACAGATTCTTTAGATGAAATTATAGCTTCTCTCATGTGAGCACACTCACAGATTTATCAAAACAAACCTGAACACAAAACAACAAAATATTGAATTGAAATAGAGATAGAAACAGAAACGCAAACCAACAAGAAACACCAAAATTTATCCTAGTTCAGATTTGTAATGAACGAACTAGGGCAGAAAATAGGACACAAATGAGAAGAAAGAAATGCTCTGAATAATCTCTCAAATGAAGAGGAAAGAAATCAATCCAGAAAAGGTAAGGCTAAGCTGATTATATACTCAGCAAAAGCCTAACCACCCAACCTTTCACACTAGAAGCAATTTCCAGCAAGCTCATATACGCTTGGGAATTCCTTAGGGACACGCCATCTCTACTAGGTTCACCTCACCTAGCTCCACCATGAGACAAGGCCTAGATAGGTCCCCCTAGATCCTAGAAACTGATCTCTAATGGGCTTTTGACATATACAAGGTCTATTTTGGAGACTTCGACATTTGGTAACCTTATCAAACTACGTGGTTCTTATTCCCTTATACATGTAAACTTTTCCCTCCCCTAATATCCCTAGGCCTTAGATACCTTTTCTTAGTCCTTGCTCAATCATGTGAGCTATCCTCAACAAATGACACTGCCTAACTTATCCTAGGCTATCCTTAGTGGCTGCAACTTATCCACATAAAAATGCCAGCCTGCACCACATAAATTTCATTCTTGAGGGTTGCTTCTTTCTCTATAAGAGATCCGTGTACAACTTCTTAGGACTCCAATTCTCCTCTATAGGAGAAAAAAACTTTTCTATCTAATTTTTCCTAAGGACATTAGGCTTTCTTTTACAACTTCTAATATTCTGGAACAGCTCTACCAAGCATCCAATTCTCATATCTCCAATTCCCTTGACCTTAATTATTGCTTAGACAAGCCATTTTCCCCCTCCACCATGTCTCTATGGGTAAATACCCATTTCCTATGAGAAGTACAACCTAAACATAGGACCTATGCTATTTTTACTGCATACCTAGAAAAATCTATAGGACATCCGCACTCTCATAGCCAAAACCACACATGGTGTTTGAACATTCAAGGCTGGTTCTTTCTTGGGATTCTTTCTTCCTATTTGGGTAGTTCTTCTTCATATGCCATATGCCCTTCTTCTGGCAATGAAAGCATTTAACCACTTTCTTGCCACTCCTAGACTTAGACCGAGACCTACCTTTGAACCTAAGGTCTCCTTTTTCTGTTCTAGAGTTCACTGCCAAAGCTTCTATGGCAGATTTATGGGATTCTATTTTGTGCTGCAAATCCTTGGAATTCAAAGCTCCTATCATATCATCTAGGGTCAGCTTATCTCTTCCATATTTCAAGATATCCACAAAGATCTCATAGGACTTAGGAAGAGAGTGCAATAAGACCAAAGTCTTATCCTCATCTTCATACCTAATATTTATATTCTCAAGATCCAAACACAGTTTATTAAAACTGTTCATATGATCTTGCAACCTTTGATTTTCACTCATCTTGAAAGAAAAGAATTTTCTGTTCAAAAACAGCCGGTTTGAGAGAGTTTTAGTCATATAAAGTGCATCTAACCTATTCCAAAGCTCCTCTGCGGTTGTCATCTTTGACACCTCCAGCAAGACTTTGTCTCCTAGGCTTCGAATAAGGGTGTTAAAGGCTCTTTTGTTGGTTTCTTTCCTTCTATCCCTGATTTCCTTTTTTTGGACTTCAGTTAGGGTTTCGGGCATAGGCTTTTCAGCCTCTAAGGCTTCCTCCAGTTCAAGATTTCCCAAAAGAGCTCTCATCTTCCATAGGCCAAAATCATTTTGGCTATCAAATTTCTCAACATCATATTGTGTGGCAGAGGCTATAGAAGCCATTCTTGCTGGTATGTGATGAAATTCTAAGTTCTTGATGGTTCTTGATGAGAGGCCCAACCCTGATACCAATTTGTTATCATTGGGAGCACTGGTAGCCTTTGTTTCTCTCAAGAAACCAATCAAACACCTCCACATCACACTCTCAATCACTCTCAACACACCGGCCAATAAATCACAAAGCAAACATATAATAAAGAACATATATTAATCAAAGAACATAACAGGAAATGAAACACACAAACCACATAAGAAGACAAAATTTTATCCTGGTTCATGCCAATTGAATTGGCACTACATCTAGCCTGAAACCACCATTGAGCAACCTTCTTTATTAATGAAAACAGTACAAGATTTCGCTCTTCTCTCTCTCACGATACAAGCCTTTCCAAAAGTGTACAAGACTACAACTTTCTCACTCTTTAGGCTCTCGCGAAATCAGAAGAGAATATGCGGTATTAGACCCTCAGGCCCCCCTTGCCTTATTTATAAAAAAATAGGGTGATATTTCCTAGGGCCGGTTATGATATTTCTGGTTTTGCTCTCCACTAATAACCAATATTACAAGAGAGCCACCCAACTATCAACTAATCCCATAACTGCATACAAATTTGTATATTAACTTATCATTAACTCTAGACAATCCTTAACCCTTCTCCTTAGTACTGACACCACTGTTTTTCCTAGCATGGTAGGGCCTATTGTAGTGTTGACACCACTGTTTTTCCTTAGGAGGATCTTCATGTTTGGTTGAAATCAGTGCATAACTTGCCCCTGGTTCAACTGCTGCCTGGAGCATCACTTGCTTCCTGCTTTCCTCCTTTCTAACTTCAGCAAACACTTCCTGAAGGGATGGAAGTGGTTTAGTACCAAGTAACCAGCCTTGGACCTCATCTAGATCAGCATTAAGGCCTTGGAGGAAGTCAAAAATCCTCTGTTTCTATAGCATCTTGCTGTACTTTAGGTTGTTTCTAGAACATGCCCAACTTGGATCATAGAAAAGTTCCATCTCTTGCCATAATTCCATCAATGCATTATAAGTATTCAGTAACCCCAAGAGTACCTTGTTTAGTGGTCCTTATGACTAATCTGATCTCAAAACACTGGGCTGTGCTTTCAAGATCAGAATAAATCTCTTGGACAACATCCCATATTTCTTTAACAGTCTTGTAGAATAGATAAGTACGACCAATCTTTGGCTCCATCGAGTTTATAATCCATGCCATGATTATCGAATTTTCTGCCTCCCATCTTTGATATTCAACTGTATCTTTTGGTGGAGGAGAAACAACCCTTGATAGATAGCCAAACTTGCCATTGCCTTTAATTACCAACATAACAGATTGGAACCATTCTCGGAAGTTTCTTCCATTAAATTTGTGTTGTGTGATCTGCAAAGTGTGGCTATCGGTTGATAGAGGGTTAGCTGAAATTGTTGCAGCTGGAACTGCTGCTGGTTGAGGGTTTGGAATGGAGGAGGATTCTGCAGTTGTATGAACTGCATCCTCAGGATTTGAAGAGGCCATAATATCTTGATTCTCAGCTAATAGAAACTGAGCTCTGATACCATGAACAAAAACAAATATAACCTAAGCTTAACAGCCTTAGGTATGAAGGAGGATGGAATTAATCAAAACTCAAAGTTTGTATTGAATGAAAGTCCTATATACACAGGTGTAAGGCTATGGCTTTTACTCCTTATCCTATGAGATATAGGATACAAATTATAGTTTAAATAAGTTACAGATAAACTAGAATACAAAAGACTTAATCTTCAAGCAAAACTTATCTTCTTCTTCTTTATCTCCTTCAGATTTATAAGGCCTATTATTCGGCTGCTTTATCCTTCTTTTATTCAAACACCAACACTCCTTATCCATACCCTTTACCCGGATCTCCAACAATTATCGAGACAAGATGATAGGCAATGCATTTTTGAATATTGAATTCTGTTTTGTGTTGGTTCATCCTATTGTATATGTCTAAGCTACCTGCAGTTAGTTAACTCTATCATGAAATGTCATTGTGTGTTTCAGGTGCCACCAGGTGAATATCGCTTATCTGCTTTGGCAGCCAAACCTGAGAGTGCTCCTGAACTTGTGCTTTTGCCATCTCATCTTGATGTTGTGGTCAACAGTCCAGTACTAGATGCTAAGTTTTATCAGGTGATCTTCCTCAGATATTGATTGTTCGAAATTGTTTCCTCATCTTTAGGCTGCACTTATATCAGAGTTAGATTTACTTCATGCTTCATTTCCTTTTAGACTATTTAAAATTTCATGTCATACTTTTCACAGATAATTCCTTACTCTTCGGCCATCAATCTAGCGATGGCATTCTATCACTGTGGCATGGAGGATTCAAAGAAATTTTACAGATACATTACTAATTTATTGTTAACTCAGTGTTACCTTAAAACCATATTTCTATTAAATTGTGTGAATCAGGAATTTTGACAACCCAGTTGATATTAGCTCTGTACTATTATGAAGCTGGAATAATGCTTTGAAAAGGCTCAAAGTGAGATTATTTCAAGGATGTTACCTAGAATAAAAGGTCATTTACCCAATTGTGTGCTCTTGATGTGAAACTTCTCATTGATCATGTGTTTTTTTCTCAAACTTCAGGCGCAAGTGAATGTTCTTGGGGCAGTAAGCTGCAAGGAGAAATGTGGCACATCAGTTTCTGTAACACTTACAAGGTTGGGCAGCAAAAGGCAAGCAGAGAAAAGGATAGTTTATTTGACTGATGACAGCAGTGAATTTCTGTTTCCCAATGTTTTCCCTGGAAAATACAGGCTGGAGGTACTTCAGTGTTCTCTGTTTATTGTTTTCCTTCCAGAATTTACTTTTGTGTGCATTTGGTGTGTATGTTCTTTGTTTTTACCTGGTCCGTTTGAGTTGCTGAGTTGCCACTATGGAAAGAATTTCTTTACTCTCAATCATATTTCTTTTTCAAAATTTTGTAAATTGTCTGGTCGGTGTTGCATTCAGCTATTTGACTAAAAGCTCTGTTTTGTTTGGATTCTTCACATTGGCAGCTGATATTCAAAATTTTGGCCGTATAGAGGATAGCAGATTTTGATCCATTTCTAACTCACACCTTGATACCCATGAATTTTTTTTTTTTTTTCCTGAATGCTTTTTGGCTTAATAATATGTGGGTCTACAGGTTACAGCTACTAGATTCTGTTCCAATAGTTGTGTTCTTCTTTCTCTAAAACTCTCTACGGCTGTTTCACACACGTGCAGTACCCTGAGCTTGTCATGTCCAATACCATGTACTTAACTGTTTACGTCCTCATGTGAAACTTCAAGGAAGTCATCAAAGGTCTTCGTTTTTTCGATTTCTGTCGCACCCAGAATACATGGCGTAACAATCTTAATTGATCTTGATTTCATTTTGCCCTTCAGTCTGATAAATGTTTGTTTTCTTTTTCAGGTGAAGCATGCTTCCCCTGTAGAGGTGTCAGGGGAAGACAAATGGTGCTGGGAGAGGAGTTCTATTGATGTGGATGTTGCCACAGAAGATGTAAAAGGGATTGCCTTCATACAGAAAGGTTACTGGGTCAATGTAGTTTCTACCCATGATGTGGATGCCTACATGACTCAACCTGATGGTTCCCGAGTAAACATAAAAATCATGGTTAGTTCAGTCCGACAAAATAACTTCTTCCTTTTGAAGTTCACTTACAGTATAGATGCGCTCTCCATGGTGAAATTCATCTTTGGTTTATATTTTTGTGGACTGCAGAAAGGTTCCCAGCAAATATGTGTAGAATCTCCTGGAGTACATGAGCTTCAGTTTGCTAACTCATGTATTTTCTTTGGAAGCTCATCTACAAAAATTGATACGTCAAATGCATCTGTATGAGGCTTATTGCACTATTAAGACCTTTTGGATTCCTTGCCTTTCAATGATTCTATGCTTACACTCTTGTTTGTTCTGCAGCCTATATATCTAAAGGGAGAGAAGTACCTCCTCAGGGGGAAAATCCATATTGATTTTAGCTTACCTAATGGTGGGAAAGAATTACCTGACAATATATTAGTTGACATACTAAATAAGGAGGGTGATCTTCTGGATGGTACTGTTGCCAGACTTGTTCCTAATGGAAATTATCAGTCAAATGGTGTTGTATATGAATATTTAGTGTGGGCTAATCCTGGAGAAAAACTTACTTTCATTCCTCAAGACTCACGGTACTATATCCTATCTCACTTGATGTATTTTCCCTTTTCATTCATCAATTGCTAGTAATTGTAGATATATTTACTATAAGGCTAGGAAAAATTATTGAAAAGGCCAGGGTTTAAATATGTAGTAGGGGGCAATTTAGAGGAAAAGGAAGGCTGAAAAGATGAATTTTTGGGGCTGAAGACAGGTATGGAACATGGTCGCGAAAATAACAATCTGAAATTGTAGATTAGGGAAGAGAGGGGAAAATAGCTTTTATGTGCCACACCTTCACAAAATTCAAAGAAAGCATAAAACCTTAAAGAAAGCTGTGCATAATTGTTCCATTCACTACTAAAAGGAGAGATTACGATGATATTTATTGAGTGCGAGGAATGCTATTCCTACTAGGATTAGGGGAATCCTTTCCCTATTGGAAACTGAACAAAAACTAATACTACTAATAATAAGACTAGGAAAATGCCACAAACAAAACCTAAGCACATATGTAGAATTACCAAAAGATCTTGGGAGATGTTGTGTAGAACAATAAAAAAGCCTTAACACATAAAACTTTGAAAACTAAGTGTAAAGAAGCTCTCGGGAGAGTCCTTAACCCAGAATATCCCAAATTAATGCTTGGGCCTTGGAACCAATTTTAGGATGTGTTGGACGAGATTGGGTGTTCAAGTTTAAAAAAGAAAGATAAGGTAGTTGGATAAGATAAAGATTTAAAAGATAAGGAACCCTAGAAGATAGGATAAAGTTCCAAGATTCAAGGGAGAGATTCAAGCTTAAAACCAGAAGATAAATTCCAGCATATTTGAATATTAGTTACAGTTATCGAAATTTGAATTTGTTCATGTTCTCTAGGAGATAGAGTAGATATTTTGCCTTATATAAATATCTCTACTCGGATTCAATAAATTCTCGAGTAAGCTTTCAAGAATTCAACTTATTTTATGGTATCAGAGCCAAATCCTGGCCACCTAGATCTTGGGGTCTAGGCGGTTTACAAAATCGTGGCCGAAACTCTACCAAATCCAACCATAACTGAAGCCTCAACCACAAGTTCTCCTAATCCTCATTCTTCGCCAAATTTTTCTACAAACTCTATTGATAACCATCCTTCACAGATTATTCAACATAAGTTAAATGGGAATAATTTCAGAGAATGATTTCAATCAGTATTGCTTGTAATCAAGGGGAAAGCAAAAGTTGGATATTTGACAAAAACAATTCCTACTCCAAAGCAGAAAACTCAACTATTATGGCATGGGTTATCAACTTGATGGAGCCAAGGATCGATAGCATCTATCTCTTTCTATAAGACGACGAAAGAGATTTTGGATGCAGTTTAAGAAATGTACTCAGATTTGAAGAATACCTCTCAATGTTTTGAGATCAAGTAAGCTATTTGTACAACCAAACAAGGTAATCTGAATGTTGCAGAATACTATAACGTTTTGATTGAGTTATGGCATCAGATGGATTTATTCTACACTGTTAATTGGGAGTGTCTAACTTATAGCACAAAATACAATAAAATGTTAGAAAGGAATCATGTTTTTGATTTTCTCCATGGTCTTAACTCTAATTTGGATGAAGTTTGTGGAAGATTATTGGGTACTAAACCCTTACCTACAGTTAGAGAAGTGTTTGCTAAGATAAGGAGAGAGAGGAGCAGGCATAAAGTGATGCTTACTTATAGACATACTCCATCTTAAGTCATCAAAACTCTACTTTCGCTATTGTCAAACAGGTGGACACATTGTTAAGAAATCAAGGGAAGGACAAGTAGTGGTGTGACCACTGTAACAAACCCTACCATGCATGGGAAACATGCTAGAAGATTCATGGAAAACCAACAAACTAGAAGCCATGAAATAAAAGGGAAACAACTAGATCAGCCTATGCTGCCGAAGTCTCCACTGAATCTAGGAATAGCTTAAATCTAAACCTATCGGCAGAGCAGGTTCAAACCTTGTACAACCTGCTAAATCAAGGTATAAACTCCTCAAGTCCTCCTACTCCTAAGCCAATAGCATTAATAGCCCTACAAGGTATTCCTCGTTACTCACTAATCTCGTGGAAGCTCCTTAAACATGTTTGGATAGTGGATACTAGTGCATTAGATCATATGTCAAGTTTGGCTAACTTTATGATAGATTATACACCTTGTAACACAACTATTGATATTTCTATGGCTGATGGCACAACCTCTCCTGCCTTGGGGTTTGGAACAATGTGTTTATCAAAACTAAAGTTGAAATCTGTTCTACATGTATCGGGATTGTAATACAATTTACTATCAGTTAGTAAACTTACAAGAAATATGAATTGTAGTGTAACCTTTTTACTGTATATTTTAGGACCAGACTTCGGAATGATGATTGGTAGTGCTAAGACTAGAGATGGCCTTTACCATATGACAAAGGATGTTCCAAGTTTTTCAACCAATAAAGCTATCTTTATTGTAGCAACTAATGCCAATGTTTTGTTATGGCATAAATGTCTAGGACACCCTAGCTTCCCATATTTAAAATCCTTTTATCCTCACCTTTTCATTAATAAAGAACAATCTTTTAAATGTGAGCAGTGTACTCTTGCAAAATAACCCCGTTCTCATTATTCTATACAGCCCTATAAACCATCTAAACCCTTTTACTTGATCCACAATATTATTTGGGGTTCTTCTAAGCATCCCAATATCTTGGGTTCTTGTTAGTTCATAACCTTCATTGATGATCATACTTAAGTTTGTTGGATCTATCTAATGAGAGAAAAATTAGAGGCCAGTAACGTTTTCAAAATGTTTCAAAAACTCATTTTGAATATGTTTCAAACTCCTATTCATGTTCTTCGAACTGATAATGGCTGAGAATAGTTTTTCCATGATTTCACTGACTATCTCTCTGAACGTGACATTTTTCATCAAAACTCATGTCCATACACCCCTCAATAAAATGGGGTGGCTAGGAGAAAAAACAGACACCTGCTTGAGGTGGCTCGAGCATGATGTTCACTATCTACGTTCCTCACTCCTATTGGGGGGAAACTGTTCTTATAGCCTCTTATCTCATTAATCGTCTTCCCTCTAAAGCTCTACAATTTAGAACTCCTCTCAATACTCTTCGTGATCTGTGTCCAAATGTCCATCTCCTTACTTCTCTTTCTCTCAAGGTTTTTAGTTGCACTATGTATGTTCACAACACCAATCCCTCTCAAACCAAACTTTAACCAAAGGCACTTAAGTGTATCTTTGTTGGGTATTCTTCTTTCCAAAATGGATTAAGTGTTATTGTCCCTCTAGAGGAGACTGATAGTACAAAGTGGCCTTGGGCTCCCCTTCTCTCTCTTCCTCTGCTTGATTCTATTCCATCTACACTGCTAGCATGTTCTCAAGGGGGAGCATCAACATTAACTCCTGACAACATACTAGCAGCCCCTAAGCCTCCTAATACTTGTATGCTTGATCCACACCCTCTTGATACCTCTATGTCCGATATTCCTACTCATAAAATAGTCCCTACCACTCACCTTCCAACTCCTGACAATCTTCTTCTGGTTTATTCCAGACGACCTAAAGGCCATCAAAAACCTCAACACAGTCAGCCATCAAGTTTAGAGGTTGGTCCATCTGAGGACAACACTATTATAAGGATGAATGATTTGGATTAGGCTGTTCCTATAGCAGTACGAAAAGGGATAAGGTCATGTGTCAAGTACCCTATTTCTAATCACCTGACTTATACAAAATTGTCTCCTCAATTCAAGGCTTTTGTTGCAAGTATTGACAGTATTGAAATTCCCAAAACCATCTAATATGATTTGAAGAATCCTAAGTGGAACGTTGTTGTTCTGGAAGAAATGAAAGCCTTAGTTGGTAATAATACATGGGATCAGTGTTCTAAAAGGCGCTAGGCACTAGTCGGGGGCCTAGGAAAATTGCTGTTTTTTTTTTTTTTTTTTTTTTTAAACTTTGTGATGTAATTTGATGTTATTTTCAATTAAATCAAAGTTGAAAAGCATTAATAATGCAACACAAACCAATAATACAACAATAATGGAATGACAAGTGAAATATAGAATTAAGCATGAGAAAACAAATTGTTGTTGATCAGTTCTAGGTTCAATAAGACAAAAGCAACAATAATGCAACATAAACCATACTTGAAGAATCTAAGTATCTAACTATCTAATTAGACTTCTACCTCTCCATATTCTTCTAATACATGATCTTCATCAAACTTAAAATCAAATTCATTAAGCTCTTGCTCATCTTCTTCTTCTTCTGATTGGAAATCATCTTCATGAAGCTCTCTCATCCTAGAACTTCTTCGAGGTTGAAGCATCTTGTCTGCTCCAGATACTTCACCAACCACTTCCCAAGTAAGCCTCGTACTAGGATCAATTTCTTCATCATCTCCTCCTTCAACAATCCATCCTTGTGCATTGCTAGCATGACTAGCAAGTAGCACATCAACATTCCTTTTCTTCTCCCTCTTTTGCTTGTTCATCAGTTTTGCATTAAATTAGACATAGACAAGATTGTTCAATCGATGCACATCCAGTTTATTTCTTTTCTTTGTATGTATCTACATAAATAAAATAAAAATAATATCACTTTAAATGATAGGGATAATGAAATTAAAGTATTAAAAACGTTTTAAAGTATACACTAACTCCTTCAAAAGTGCTCTAATTTCTTTCACCATCCGACGAACTACTGGTTAATGAGAGGATCCATCTCGCTATTCGTTGCAAGTTTGGAGTGTGATTTCCATAAGTTATCAACCATTTAACTACATAGGTCAAACAAGTATAAAGTAAATAAATCTATACACAATAGAAACTAAGAAAAGGTTTAAATAAATTTTATACCTGGATTATAATTGTCATCATTTTCTGCACACCCTTGAGTTGCCCACGATTTTTCAAAAGTTCCTTCTTTATGAGTATATTTTGGCAACACAACATTTACAACATGACCTTAATTCACCATCGGTATCATAAAACATCTCCACATAGTTAAAAAATCAATCCATGACTTCATGATCAAGTTTTATATCTAACATATCATACATACATATCCAGCCATTATCCTACTATGTGTGGTTAGCTACATGAATTCTAGACTTTTATGTGGATTACATCCCAACATATAGTTTGTCTAGAATTCATATTTGGATCCGACTAGGTTTTACGCTAGCTGTCGGCTACCTAACGCAACCCTTCTCCTTTATCCGGGCTTGGGACCGACAGTGGATAATATCCCCTGGCGGAGTAATGATGAAATGAAGTTTCAACACCATCTTCATATAGAGAAGTTTCATGAGACGGTGGTGAATGAAGATAATTGATATAGTTGTGTTTCATCACTTAGTTGACATAGTGAAACCAACAAGTACAATATGGAAACACAACTCAAGTTTTATATCTATATCCTTAAAAAAAGTAATAGGGATTCAAAAAGTAAGCCGCAAAATGTAGTGGACTATCTAGCCTATCTTTCACCCTTGCTTCAATAATCTCTATAATAGGCTGGTAGTTCTTCTCAATATTATTTAGGGCCTCCTTAATAACTTTCTTTGGATGCTTAATCTCTCCATATAAAAAGCCCATAGAAGGCTTTTTATCTGCATCAACAATTCGAAGCACCTTCACCAAAGGTGCAAAAACCTAAGGCATAAATTCACTCCATTCCAAAAAGTAATGCTTATCACGTAGCATATGCTGCTTTCCCTTTAACAATCTTTGACCATTTGCACTCCTCTCATTCAAAGCTAGTAAACATTGTCCTCATTTGAGCTTTTTTCTCCATCAAACTTTGCAAAGTAAGGAAAGAAGAAGCGAATCTAGTGGCTCCCGGTCTCACAATATCCCTCTTCTTTGTAAATGTTCTCATTAAGGACAAGGTCTTATGGTGTGCATAAATGTAGATTGTCAAACTCTTGACCTGATTAATGACTTTTTTAAACTTCGGTAGTTTTCCTATACTTTCAAGCATCAGATTGATAGTGTGCATAACACATGATGTCCAAAAGATATTTTGCCTCTTCAATTTCAATAATTTTGCTGCTCCCATATTGTTGGCAGCATTGTCTGTTACTACTTGACTGACACTTTGTGGGCTAACTTGCTCAACGCACTTGTTCACATACTCAAAAATGAGTTCACTTGTATGTAATTCGTCTGAAGACTCTCTAGGAGACAAAAAAACAGTACCTGCATTAGAGTTAACACATAGGTTCATGATGCTCCTCCTTTTTTTGTCTGTCCAAGTATCTGTCATAATGGAGCACCCATTTCGTGCTCACTCTTCTTCATGCTTCTTTAGTAATTCTTTAGTTCTATCCTCTTCTCCCTTTAACAACGGTTCCCTCAATTGGTATTGACTGGGAGGTTTGAAGGCCGGGCCAAATTGAGCAACCGCCTTAACAAACAATTTGAAGCTATCATGATCTATAACATTGAAAGGAATACCGGCTTCATACACCCATCTAGCACAATACTCACGAACAGTCTGTGTTCTTTCTTTAAATAGTGCTTCATTGATATTTTGTTGCCTTTTCGTCAAACAAGTTTCAGGATTGATGGAGGTTGCAAACTTATCTATAAGGCCAAGAGTATGGGGCGTTTTTTTGCTACCTCACTCTTGCAATTCATCTTCATCATCCCCTCCTTCAGAAATATTAACAGAAGATCTCATCAAATCTTCCTCCTCCTTATTCTTCTTCTTACTCTTTGCCTCGGCAATAACATTCTTGCATTTGGCTTTATCGCCTGGATAAGATTTTGGACATGCAGAAACATTTCCAGAAATGTGGCCTATGTGTTCTTTTATTCTGTAAACTCCACCAGACATAATTTTACCACACAATTTACATTTAACTTTATCTCACAATTTACATTTAACTTTATCCATATTCATCGGATCAATTAACATTCCATACTTCCATCCAATATCATTGGACTTCCTTTTAAAAATCGAAGCTGCATCAGACGATACTCTCGTACTCTGAGTCCCATCCAACATTTTTAATTTAATCGAATAAACTTGCAATAGAAACCTATATATAACCAATAACCTCACTTAATATTCAAAATAATAATAACATATCATGTCATAACTACAAAATAATCAAATGATTCAAATTAAAACAATAAAACAACAAAATAATTTATGTTTTACAATATAATGAAAACAGAAGTTATTTTCCAAAATAACCAATAACCTCATATAATTTTCTGTTTTCAATCTTACACATATATTATATAATAATATATCCAAACCACATAGCCACATATCAATAGTGGATAAACAACATTTTAATTTAGTCACACAATCAATACTATAAGCAAGTAGCTAAGTGGATTTCTTGAAAATATTATAGAATATATATAATTAATAATAAAAATTAAATATAAATCTAATAATTATATATAAATAAACAACAACATATCCAGCCGTTATCCCACTATGTGGGGTTGGCTACATGAATTCTAGACTTCTATGTGGGTTACATCCCAACAGATAGTTTGTCTAGAATTCATATTTGGATCCGACTAAGTTTTACGCTGGCTGTCGGCTACCTAACGCAACCCTCCTCCTTTATCCGGGCTTGGGACCGGCAGTGGATAATATCCCCTGGCGGAGTAATGATGAAATGAAGTTTGAACACCATCTTCACATGGAGAAATTTCATGAGATGGTGGTGAATGAAGATAATTGATATAGTTGTGTTCCATATAGAAAAGAAAAATAAAAAATAAAAACAGAAACAAAAACGCAGTAAACGCCCCAATAACCACAGAGAGGGGGAGAGAGAGAGAAAGGTTACCATGGAGATGGAGCTTGCTACGGCGGAGATGGAGCTCGATGACGAGGACGGGGGCGGCGGCGACGACGCTGAGGCAACGAGGACGCAATAGATAGGAGGTGGTGATGATGAAGCTTGGTGGCGAGGATGGAGTTGGACGCAACGACGACGGTGAGCTACTGGCGGGCCGATGAAGCTTGGCGGTGTTGAGGCGACGACAGCGTTGAGGTGAGAAGAGAGTGAGGGGGAGACACTGAGAGGTTCGATTTAATGATTTAGCAAAAAAACCCCTAAAAATGGCTGATATTTAAAGCCAACGAATTGGGCGCCTAGGCGTGCGGGCCGACTAGGAGCTGTCTAGGCATCTAAGTCGGCCAATTACTCGGGCCGGCGCCTAGGAGGCCCGACCAGGGCAATTTCGGGACGGCCCCTTAGGCCGAGTTTTAGAACACTGCATGGGATATAGTAGAATTACCCTCAAATAAGAAGGTAGTCGGATGTAAGTGGATATTTACACTAAAACATTATGTAGATGGGAGTGTTGAAAGATATGAGGCTCAATTGGTTGTCCAAGGGTTCATCCAAACCTATGGGATCAACTATGAAGAGACATTTGATTATGTGGCTAAACTGAATTTTATTAGGGTATTACTACTCTATAGCTATTAATTTAGAGTGGCCTTTATTTCAATTTGATATTAAAAATCCCTTCCTTGATGGAGATTTGGATGAAGATATATATATATATACATATATGCGGGTTCCTCTTGGTTTTGAGCATGAAGGTGACACTGGAAAGGTTTGTAAGCTTAAGAGGGTCTCTATATGGGTTAAAACAATCACCAAGAGCCTAGTTCAAGAAGTTCAACATGACCTTAAATATGTTATGGTATAAATAGGGGCAAACAAACCATACTTTATTCATAAAACACACAACAAATGGAATGAAGGCTATATTAATCTTCTGTGTGGATGATATTATAGTGACAGGAGATGACCTGTCATGAGTAGGACCTTGGTTTATAGTATTTTTAAAAATTTTTACTGTTGTTATTTCTGTTATAGTTAGTTTAGAGCCATGCGCCGCCATGTGCAAGAGGTTAGAGATAGTGGCAAGTTGTTACAACCGTGGAAGGGTGTAGAATCCACCTCAACGGAGGAATCTACTCCTCCAACGCCTTGTATAAATTCCCAATTTCCCTCGTGGATTGGGATATTGAGAAAATTGAAAGAATTGTGTCCTCTCTCCTCAATGCTCTCTCATTTTCTCTCTCTCATTCTAAGTTCTGCTCTTTGTTCTTATTCTCTTTGTTTTGTGCCTTCCTAATTCCTATCGAGTTGGGAAGAAGACCATTGTCAGGCTTAGGCCGTGACAACATTTAAGAAATAGAGAGCTTGAATAAGCAATTGAGAGCTGAATTTGAAGTCAAAGACTTAGGAACAATGAGGTATTTGCTAGGAATAGAAGTGACTCAGAGTAAAGAAGATCTGTTCATCTCACAGAGAAAATATACACTTGATTTATTGAAAGAAACAAGAATGCTAGGGTGTAGACCTTCTGGAACACCCCTAGAAAAGAATTGAAAATCTAGAGAAATCAATGATGATGGCCCTAGTAGAAAAGGGAAGATACCAATGGTTGGTCGGAAAATTAATCTACTTGTCCCTTACAAGGTCAGATATAGCCTATGCAGTGAGTGTAATAAGTCAATATATGCATTCTCTCACTCAAAGACATATGAATGTTGTTTTTCATGTCCTAAGGTATCTAAAAGGGACACTTGAAAAATGATTACTATTTCACAAAACAGAAGAGCGAAATTGAGGGCTTTGTTGATGCGAATTGGGCAGGGCCTATTAAAGATGGATGGTCAACTTCAGGTTATTGTACCAAAGTATGGGGAAATGTGATTACATGGAGAAGTAAGAAGCAATCGGTTGTTGCTTGCAGCAGTGTTGAGGCAGAATTCAGAGCTATAGCTCAAGGAATTTGTGAAGTAATTTGATTAGAAAGGCTGGTGGAAGACTTACATATTCCTTTGTCACAGCAAACAAAGGTGTACAATGATAATAAATCAGCAATTAGTATTGTTAAAAATCTAGTTCAGCATAATTGCATGAAGCATGTGAGAATAGACTGAAGTTTTATAAAGAGGAAAATTGAGGAAGGAGGAATTAATCTATCTTATATTCCTACAAGTCAAGTGGCTGATGTGTTTACAAAAGTCATGGCAAGACCAGGTTTCGAATTGCTAATTGGCAAGCTAAAAATGACTAGTATCTATTCTCCAACTTGAGGGGGAGTGTTGGTCGAAATTGGGTGTTCAAGTTTAAAAAGGAAAGATAAGGTGGTTGAATAAAATAAAGATTTAAAAGATAAGGAAGCCTGGAAGATAGGATAAAGTTCCAAGATTCAAGGGAAAGATTCAAGCTTAAAATCAGAAGATAAATTCCAGCATGTTTTGAATGTTAGTTATTGTTATCAAAATTTGAATTTGTTCATGTTTTTTAGGAGACAGAGTAGATATTTTGCTTTGTATAAATATCTCTACTCGGATTCAATAAATTCCCAAGTAAGCTTTCAAGAATTTAGCTTATTCCAGGATGCCTCTTATAAAATTAAGCCTAACAAAGCTCTCATGGGGGTCCTCCTCCGTCTAAAACATCCCAAATTAATGCTTGAACTTTAGAGCCAGTTTTAGGACACCTCTTATAAAATTAAGCCTAACAAAGCTCCCAGGTGGGTCATTCTTAATCCAAAACACCTCTTATAAAATTAAGCCTAACAAAGCTCCCAGGTGGGTCATTCTTAATCCAAAACATCCCGAATTAATACTTGGGTCATTCTTAATCCTAACAATGCCTCTTATATGTTTCTAGACTGCTGCCAACATCCTCATTCATTTTGATAAATAAGCACCCATGTTTCTGCCTTTACAGTACTGCTTCCAATTGTCCAGAAATGAAAAATACTGCTTCTATTATTTTGTTTTATTCATAGATTATTGGTACATGGTGATCTCTCTCTTCCCCCCCCCACCCCCCCTCTTCAACACTTGGCTCCTAATTATTATCTGTTCCCTTGATGGCTCTTCTTGTGTGTTTCAGCAATAATGGCGAAAAGAAAATTTTGTTTTATCCTACTCAATATGAAGTAAGTGCAACAATCCAATTTCAAAAACCTTTCTGATGTTTATCAAAACATGACTTTCATATATTTTCTGTTACTCTGTTAAGGTCTCAGTGACACAAGATGGCTGCCAAGACCCAATTCCTCCTTTTTCTGGTCGACCAGGGTTATACATGGAAGGATCAGTATCCCCACCCATTTATGGTGTATATATAAGAATTACGGCAGCAGGAGATAGCTCTAATGCCCCACTTAAGAAGGGTGATTTAGCTCTTGAGACTACAACAGGGGCAGATGGTTTATTTGTTGGGGGACCTCTATACGACGATATAAATTACAGCATTGAGGCATCAAAGGTAAAATGTCAATGACATGATATTTTCTGTTCTTGCAATTGAAATTAAGTGATTTACTTTTCATAACTAGCTTTTAAATTACTTTTCATAACTTTTCATATTGTACTTGTTGGTTTCACCATGTCAACTAAGTGATGGAATACATCTATATCAATTATCTTCATTCACCACTATCTCATGACACTTCTCCATATAAAGATGGTGTTAAAACTTCATTTAATCATTACTCCGCCAAGGGATGTTCTCCACTGTCGGTCCCAACCCCAGATAAAGGAGGGTTGCGTTAGGTAGCTGACAATTAGCGTAGAACCTAGTTGGATCCAAATATGAATTCTAGACAAACTATTTGTTGGGGTATAAGCCACATAGAAGTCTAGAATTCATATAGCCGACCCCACGTAGTGGGATAAAGGCTGGATCTGTTGTTGTTGTTCAAAAATGTTGGTGAATGTGTTTTATAATTGCTTGTTCAGTTTCGAGTTTGCAAATACATTAGCAGACATGTGCTTTCAATGGTTATGATGTGTTTTCTGTCTGTGGTTCATGACCGTGTTGCCTGATGTTCCTCTTATTTCTTGCAGCCTGGTTATCATGTGAAACCCGCTGGACCTCATTCCTTTTCTTGTCAGAAGCTTGGTAAGATTTCTGTACATATTTTTTTCAAAGAAGATTCAAAAGAACCTCTCCCTTCTGTCCTCCTGTCCTTGAGTGGTGAAGATGGTTATAGAAACAATACTCTAACTGGTGTTGGTGGAAGTTACCTCTTTGATGACTTGTTCCCTGGGAGTTTCTATCTCCGTCCTCTTCTAAAGGTACTTCTTTTTGTTTCAGCATTTATATGATAATTGCAACAATTGACTATCTATTCTGCATTATCCTTTCCCCCTACTTATTTTCATGCTTGTTTTCCCTCAAATAGTGGTCTTCATATGCTTGCCCTTTTCCTCCCTGGCATTTAAGAATGTTGCTCTTTTAGTCTTAATGTATGCATTCACTGCATCAGCCAAGAATTAATTTTGATCTTGTAGGAGTATTCTTTCTCACCTCCTGCACAAGCAATTGACCTTGGCTCAGGGCAGGTCCAGGAAATCATGTTCCAAGCCACACGTGTTGCTTACAGGTATTTCCATAGTCTGTGCGTGCTTCAATTATTTCATTTATCTATGTTGTGAAAGACATCCAAATGTTCTGCTATTGCCTAGCATAAGTTTGCTTTCACATGCTAATTGATTATCATTATCTCTAGCCCTTCTAAGTGCTTAGTATTATCTGTTTTACATGTCTTTACTGAAGGGAATTGAACAGTTGTTTCCTGCTAGCAGTGTTTTTATCTTTAGCTCCTAAATCCTTTATTTTGAGCAATGACTAGACACTTTTAGTGCTAGAAAGAAAAGGCTTCAATTTTTGTGCCTTGGATATAATCTTGTTTCTTGCTAATCCGAATAACATGTTTCATTTTTACCTTTCTCCAATCTGGCATGAAGCTTGCTGTCTGGTTCCCTACATACTCTGGCTATTTTTTATTTCAAACATGCTGTTCTATCTTGGTTCATCCTTGATTTGAACCACCACACACTTGTATGATGTGATTTGAATGTTCTGGGAGGTTAGGATGCTTTTTCACATGTATTGGTTTCTGCGTGATGTAGCATGGGCTCATGAGACATGTGAATCACAAATTGGCAAATTAAAAGGATTTTTTTTATGATCAAAAGCCAGCATATTTGAAATAAAGTAAAGAAATAATATAGAAGAAAAGAGAAAACATAGAAAAAAGACAGTGGAGGATATGGGTTTTTTTTTTTTTTTTTAGTTGGGGGTGGGGTTTGTACATGCCATGTGGCGAATGAGGGGGAGGGAGGCGGGTTATGACTACAATAGACCAGTCAACTTTGAGATAACTATGTTTTGTTTAGATGCCAATTAATAAATTCCAATAACCACCCCCAACCAAAACACACACACAAGGAGTCAGCTGATTAGCCTCATGAGAACATCAAATGTAAATCAAGGTAACAACAACAACAACATATCCAGCCATTATCCACTATGTGGGGTTGGCTACATGAATTCTAGACTTCTATGTGGGTTACATCCTAACAGATAGTTTGTCTAGAATTCATATTTGGATCCGACTAGGTTTTACGCTGGCTGTCGGCTACCTAACGCAACCCTCCTCCTTTATTTGGGCTTGGGACCGACAGTGGATAATATCCTCTGGCGGAGTAATGATGAAATGAAGTTTGAACACCATCTTCACATGGAGAAATTTCATGAGATGGTGGTGAATGAAGATAATTGATATAGTTGTATTCCATAACTTAGTTGACATGGTAAAATCAACAAGTACAATATGGAAACACAACAAAAATGTAAATCAAGGTGCTTAACTTAATATGCAAGGACAGTGGTTAAATGAACCGTTTGCTTTCTTGGTGTTCAATACATGATGTTGGTATAGTTATGACATTTTGGTTGCCCGGATTGAACTTGTCCTAGTAAAAGTTAAAGAGCCATGCTCAGCTTGTGTCCCCCACTTGTTTGATCTCGGGCTTGGGGCCACAAGAAAGAGATACAGTTTGGGTTGCTGGTTTGTTGGTTGAGCGAGGGATTCTCCATTTAGTATTTACTCTTTTTGTGTAGTTTAGAATTGCTTTATTTCTTTATACTGTTATCCAGGGTGTGCCTCTTTAGGTGTCTTGGTTCTAATTTCTTTTAGTACAAGTTAAGAGGATTAAGAAGGGGATAAGATAGTTAATCTCCATCAAATGTCCAACTTCCATGTATGATTTATCTTCTAAAATTGATTGTGCTGGCACTTACAAGGCCAATTGATAGCTTTGTCAAAGTCCTAATACACTGATGCGTTATCAAACATAGACTGTCGAAAAATAGTAACAAACTGTACTATCAGAATTCTTTAACTCATGTCCAAAACATCCTAATATAGTATATGCAACACGGTTATTAAGAGAATTCTAGTATTTTAGGTTGCGATTAGATAGAAGGATTTCAAATGATGTCATTTGAATACTTGCATTTCAAATCCTTATATTTCCTAGGTCCAGGGTGAATTTAGATCCAAATCCAAATTCTTCCAACAATTATATAACCAGGTGATGGATTTGGAATTTCAAATTCCAAATTTTAAATGATAGGGTCAAATGACCCTGTTCAAATGCAAGTGTAATGGTTATTCACTTGATATTAACTTGGGCGCATTACTATCTGTTGTTGGAAAATCAGATCCCTCACTCTATGGAATTGATTATCAAATCCCAATTATCCCACAATCTGTGGGATTGATTATAATTAATCTTAATTGTTGGGATTTGATTGATGTAAATTAGTAATTAATGTAATTAGGGTTCCTTCTTTTCCTTGTTTATAGGGATTTGATTGATTTCTTTCTCATATATATATTATAATCATTCCTTGTGAAGTTGAAGAGAAATATATACTATGTTTTCATTTTTCTTCTACATGGTATCAGAGCCATCTTCCTTGGGCATTTTTTCGACCTTCATTACGTTCCTTTTCGTCTCCCTTTGTCTCTCCGGCCTTCATTGCCAATTGTTTTTCCTTCATCGTTTGGCGTATTTCTTGTCGGCCTTAATAGCTGCTGCCACGTTCCCTGATTCTACCATCATTGTAGGTCTGTGTACATCCCTTAATTGCAGGCCTCTATTACCAGCACTCCTCCATCCTCGTGCGTTACTCATATTCGGCATCACCTCTATCCTCCATAGCCTTAGTTGTTGCGTACATCCCTGTCTCTCTTGCGTTTGGTTACTGTGTCCCTCGTTAGTTGTTCATCTCTAGCATTACTCCTGTTGGTCATTGTTGCCCCAGAATGAGAAGCTTCTCAGGCCACTGTTTGGTGTTCCTCATTTTGTTGTTCACCTTGACATCTCCAACGAGTGTCCAACAATCGTCGCCAACAACCATTCAGCTCCCTTCATCATTGCAAGCCAAGGGGAACAACATCGTTTGTTGTTGCTTTGCAAGTTTGTTGGCGGCTTTTCTGACGCTAGTCTTGAAGCTGGAAGCAAGCTATTCGTCGCTACTTCTCATCAGAGATAGCTGCAGGTCCTCCTCTACACTGACGAAATCGGCAAGAGCTATCTCTAACCCTAGTAGCATTTTTGTCAGGAGCTAGGTTAGCGAACTGATTAACCTTGCTAGCAGCACGGGGAAGTGTTATAGGTGGGGATCCTTCTTAGATCTGGAAAAACTACTCACAACAAGGTGAGTTTGAGAGAGTTTTTGGATAGATTTTTTCTGCAAAACTAGTTGCTAGCAAAATGGGACCTATAGTTGGACAAGGAAATGTATGTTTGAACCCATCTCTACCGACCTAACAAATACTTTATGTGCCTAGCCTCCCCACCAATCTACTTTCAGTTCACAAGCTTGCCCAAAGCCTTAAATGTTGTGTAATTTTCTCACCTCATGATTGTGTGTTTCAAGACTTAGCAACAGGATAGATGATTGGTGTTGCTAAGGCACTTAATGGGTTGTACTATCTACAAGGAACAGTGAGCTACCTGCAGGAGATTAGCCTAGCTTAAGTCACTCCTCCTCTGCATACTTCCACTTAGTCCAATATATGGTTTCAGCATTTTAGGTTAGGTCATCCTTCTTTCCTTCTGTTAAAATCTATGTTTCCAGACTTGTTTAAAGGGGTAGATATTAGTATGTTTCATTGTGATATGTGGATTGTCCAAACACTATCGGGTACCTTATGCTATCAACAGTAAATTTTCCTTGTCTCTTTTTTCTTTAGTGCATTCTGATGTGTGGGGGCCTTCTAGAGTCTCTAATTATTCTTGGGCCAACTGGTTTGTATCTATTATAGATGACTGAACTAGGATGACATGGGTTTACTTAAGGACAAAGCAACCATCAACAACATTCTACCCTTGTTTCATAGAATGATTCTAACTCAATTTGGGGTTTCTATTAAAAAGATTAGGACTGACAATGTAAGGGACTATTTTAATCATCATCTCAGTCATTTTTTTCTAACAAAAGGGGATTGTTTATGAATCCTCGTGTGAAAACTCCCCAACAGAATGGAGTTGTTGAAAGAAAGATAAGGCATCTCCTAAATGTTGCTAGGGCTCTCTTGCATCATCATTCAGTTCCTAAAACCTTTTGGGGTGAAGCAGTATTGATCGCAACCTATTTAATTAATAGGGTTCCCGCAAGAATGCTAAATCAACTCTCCCCATTTCAATGTGTGTCTACTCATTTTCTAGAAATTGGTTTGCATACTCCTCTCCCTCTTAAGATATTTGGTTGTGTGGCTTTTGTCCATGTATCTAAATATCATAGGGATAAATTTGATGCCCGAGCCCTTAAGTGTGTATTTCTTGACTATTCTCCTACTCAAAAGGAGTACAAGTGCTATCATCTTCCTACCAAAAGGTCCTTGTATCTAAGAATGTAACCTTTGTTGAAAATCAGTCTTTTTTCAAGGTTCCTACTTCTGGTCCTCAGGGGAGAGTGTTTCTATTGATCATGGTCTTCCTATCTTAGAAGAGTCTCAGCCCTATCAGCTTCAATCTTCTTTGGATCCTAACTCTTCTGATTCTCCTATTTTTGGCTAGCTGTTATGGCTGGGAGTTGAAGCAACTAGATGTGGAAAATGCCTTCCTATATGGTGGCTTGGAGGAAAACGTATTTATGGACCCCCCACGTAATTTTTCTAATGAAGTTGCAAGTTATGTTTGCAGATTAAAAAAGGCTTTGTATGGATTAAAGCAATCCCCAAGAGCTTGGTTTGATCGGTTCTCAAAGGCTATGAAGGCAATGGGGTATTGGCAAAGTAGAGGAGATCACACCTTATTCATAAAGCATTCTAAGAAAGGTACTCTTAACAGCCCTACTTGTTTATGTTGATGACATAATTGTTACTAGCACTGATGAGGATGAGAAGAAATTGCTAAAAGGAAATATGGCCCTAGAATTTGACATCAAAGACCTTGGTAGGTTCAAGTATTTCTTGGAAATAGAGGTTGCATACTTAAAGGAGGATATATTTCTTTTCCAAAGAAAATATATCGTGGACTTATTAGAAGAAACCGAATTACTAGGTGGCAAGGTCGCAAATACTCCCTTGGATCCTAACCTGAAATTAGGACTAAGTGACAATCCATTGGTGGATAGGGGGAGATACCAGAGGTTAGTAGGAAGTCAGGGGATACGCTGATGTTGACTATGGTGGTTCGCTTGTGGGTAGGAGGTCCACTATTAGCTACTGCGTTTTTTTTTTTTTTTTGGGAGGGGGGGGGGGAGAGGAATTTAGTGTCATGTAGAAGCAAAAAACAAGGTGTTATGGCCAGATCTAGTGCTGAAGCAGAGTTTAAGGTAATGGCCCTTAGATTGTGTGAGTTACTTTGTCTGAGAATTGTGCTTTAGTGATTTGAAAATACTTGGTCATGGTCCTATGGAATTAATGTGTAACAATCAATCAACATTGCACACAATCCAGTGCAATGTGATCACACTAAGCATGTTGAGATAGATTGCCATTTCATCAAAGAAAAGCTAGATGTTGGGGAAATTTGTTTGTCTTTTGTTCCCTCAGAAAAATAGTTAGTTAATTTGCTCACCAAATGTTTACCTCTCAAGCGGTTTGAAGAACTTGTAAGCAAGGTTGGAATGATCGATATTCATTCATCGGATTGAGGGGGATTATTGTTGGAAAATCAGATTCCTCAATCTATGGGATTGATTATCAATACCAATTATCTCACAATCTATGAGATTGATTATAATTAATCTTAATTGTTGGGATTGATTAATATAAATTAGTAATTAATGTAATTAAGATTCCTTCATTTCCTTAGTTATAGGGATATGATTGATTTCTTTCTCCTATATATATTGTAACCATTCCTCGTGAAGTTGAAGAGAAATATATACTTTGTTTTCAGTTTTCTTCTACACTGTCTTTTGAACTTAATAACTGTAGATGTTGTAGAGCTCATTTGCGTAATCAAAATATTATTGGTATGCAAGTTGAGTTTTGGAGGAGCTTCAATGGTTCCCTTGTGAATTGGTTGGGTTACTCCTTTTTATTTATTTTTTATGGGATTGTTTCCAGATGACGTGGACAAATTTAAAGATGAATCTTGCACCTTTTTATCGTGAAGCACCAAGTACATGGAAACTTTTAAGGATCTCTATTATTTATTCATTGGCAATTCTTCATCTGGAGCTTCCTCTGACATGAAAATAAATGTCAATTTTTAGCGGGCAGATGTTTCTCCACTTCTGTAAAGTGCTTTAAATGATTGGATTGGGGAAGTGTACAACAACAACATATCCAGCCGTTATCCCACTATGTGGGGTTGGCTACATGAATTCTAGACTTCTATGTGGGTTACATCCCAACAGATAGTTTGTCTAGAATTCATATTTGGATCCGACTAGGTTTTACGCTGGCTATCGGCTACCTAACGCAACCCTCCTCCTTTATCCGGGCTTGGGACCGGCAGTGGATAATATCCCCTGGCGGAGTAATGATGAAATGAAGTTTGAACACCATCTTCACATGAAAAAATTTCATGAGATGGTGGTGAATGAAGATAATTGATATAGTTGTGTTCCATAACTTAGTTGACATGGTGAAACTCAGTAATATTAACTACCTGGGTTAGACAGCCTGAATCACTGAATTTATTCAGCTCTCTTGTGTGTAATTTTTATTTCTTGTTCGTTCTAATAGAATGGCCATATTATTAATTAAATGCCCACTTTTTCATGCATGCTATTCTCATTTTCTTCATGTGACATTTCCCACTAGATGCTAAGATGGTTTTAACTTCTCTGCAGTGCTATGGGTACAGTTACTCTCTTGTCTGGCCAGCCAAAAGAAGGCATTTCAGTTGAAGCCCGGTCAGAATCAAAAGGCTTTTATGAGGAAGCAGTAACAGATTCATCAGGAAATTATCGTCTTAGAGGACTCCTTCCTGAAACAACCTATACAGTGAAAGTAGTGGAAAAGGGTGACCTCAAAAACACTAGAATTGAGCGTGCATCTCCTGAGTCTGTCAGTGTAAAGGTGAGTTTTAATTTCCGAAGGTCGCTTTTATCATTCAAGTTTCAACATGGAAATCGAGAGCCTGATACAAAGATTTGTGTCCCACCTCTATTAATGTTTTTAGGTCATTCTTCAAACATCCCGCCCCTTTGGAACACTAGGTATGGTGAGATTTGTTGATGAATATGGGTATTAAAGGTCAACAGTTTTAATGAGACATTTTGCGGACTAATGCCACATGTCCTATGCATGTTATTCTGATTACATGGCATTTCATTTGACCTCTTGAGGGTATATAGTATACACATGTAGGAATATTTAAGAGTTAATGCTTTAAATAAATGAGAGCTTTTGGACTTAAAACGGCTTGAAATGGCAGCCACACGCCATAGATATATACATGATATGTGATTTATGATTTAAGTGAGACCTCCTCTTAATTGTGTTTTACATATTTTATCCTCAATAGGAACTACTTTGATTTTATTATGAATAAATCTCATTTCTAGCTCTGTTCTTTTTTTTTGGTATGGTTTCACATTCACCTTAACACACCTCCATCACATTCATATGTTGCACATGTTGGTGGTTTACTACTAAAAACTTTTCTTTTACCTTTAAAGGCATTTTACAATTGCATAAAACTCTAGAAACACTTTCTCATTTTAATTTTTCTTGCCTTAACTTTGTAAATAGCTTCCTCGATTATCTATGTCTTTTGGACCATTGATCTAAGATAGCTAAACTGATCTTTTCATGAAATCACTTGATTTCCAAGTCTCGCTGCAACATAATTCACACTTCTATTTTTAATAAATTACAGTCCATATTCAATTTTCATTATGTTGATCAATTTAAAGCCTTTGGAATGCCTCTCCATATTTCAAGCTTAGTATTTATAACCTTCTTTGTCTTATCCATTTACAAACAACATATAATAAGGCGCCTCTTCTTTGATGTCCTTTGCAAGTTATTTTATTCCTAGGGCAAAGGGAAAATAGTTCAACAGAAAAAATATATTTATATCTTGTTTGTCCTATATAGCACATGATAATGTTTATTTTGTATTTGTATTATGTTACCAAATTTAGTTTGCTTATTACCAAATTATATATACACACCATATTGTGCTTAAAATAATATTGAGCACTTGTAGGGAAAAAATGGAATAATGTTGCTTATATATTGTTGTGAAGTGCGCTGTTAGGTTAACAACTATAAATTATAACATGGTTATCTAAGAAGTTTAAAAGAGATTTGAAGTCTTAACTTGACGTAACAAAATAAAAATAGTCCCATCCTTGTGCATGACACTAGCTGGTTTGGTGGCTATTCATGTGCTATGTAATGGAACTAAAATTCAAGTCTGGATCTGGAAAATATTAGCATTTTCTGCATGATCATTTTTCAAAGAATCCTGAACATGGCACGAAAGTTCATTTTCATATTTTTGGTTGTTACATATAATTTGAATCATATATAATGATGATAGTGACAATTGTGAAGTACAGTTACCTCAATTTGAAGCAATGGCAGTGACAAATGTGCATGCATGGTCCTAGGGACATAGAGTAGCCACACCATAGAGCATCCCTTTTACTTCATCTGAACATTGTCTTTCAGAAACCCTGCCAACTTCTCATATGTATGATTCTTTCCCCCCCCCCCCCCCCTTTTTTTTTTTTTTTATGTAGGTTGGATATGAGGACATTAAGGGTCTGGACTTTTGGGTATTTGAGCAGCCGGAATTGACAATTTTGAGTGGTCACGTTGAAGGGAAGACAATTAATGAGCTACATTCACATCTTCGAGTAGAAATTAAGTCAGCTAATGATCCATCCAAGATTGAATCCGTCTTCCCTTTGCCTCTTTCAAATTTCTTTCAGGTGAAGGACTTGCCTAGGGGCAAGCACCTTCTGCAGCTTCGGTCTGCTCTTCCATCAAGCACTCACAGATTTGAATCTGAAGTCATTGAGGTCAATCTGGAGCAGCACACTCAAATTCACGTGGGCCCAATCAGATATAGAATTGATGAAAACTACCACAAACAGGTTTGTGCCTTCAAAGATACTCTTTTCAACCCAATCATGCCACCATGAGGTTTGAGATTAACGGAGTCCCTAATCATGTTTGATAAAAGTATAAAATTTAAACACGTTGCTAATTCAGTGAGATTGTCACGTCCCTCACAGCTACCTGAGTTCCAATAATCTGTCATCAAATCTTTTTTAAAATTAAAATAGAATTCCTGTTGCATATAAGGTAAAGTAATATTCTATTTGATGGCATGCAGGAGTTGACTCCAGCTCCAGTATATCCCCTTATTGTTGGAGTTTCAGCGATTGCTCTCTTTATCAGTATGCCTAGGTCGTGGAATACTTCCTCTCATTGTATCTATTGATATTGATCTCCCTTTTACCCAATTGATAGAAGACATGATTATATAATATATATATATATATATATATGTTTAAATGGCTGATTGATGATTGCAGGTTAAAGGACTTGTATCAAGCCACGATGGGTGCATATGGGTCCAGTCACATTGCAAATGGAAAGAAAGAAGTAAGAAAACCAAACATCAGAAAGAAGGCTAATTGAAGGGTAGTTTAGAGGATTACGACCAATACTACACTTCCCAATATCAAATTTAGTCACCACATAGGCTTTTTCAGATGGTAGAGACCTTGTAGGTGGGCCTGGAGTAGCTGCTTGGTCTTGGAAGTGGGACCCAAGATAATGGCAGCAGCTGATTACGTTTACGTTAGGTCACATAGCAAATTTGCTCTTTTTCTTTTCTTTGCTTGTCAGTCTCCTAACATCTTTCTGAGATCTCAGCACGTGGTTGCGCTTGTGCTTAGCTGTCCTGATTAGTTGTGATTCTCATTCAACTTTGTTACGGACCGAATTAGCCAAATTGCTGTTTTGTCACCTGTAATCAATTAAAGAGCAACCATGGGGACATTTTGTTTGGAGGGTATATTGAAGAGATTGCTGTATTTTCGACGCAATGTGCCCTAGTTTTTCCATGTCCTTGTAGAGGGAATGGTTTCTTGTGGTTTGGTGCTCCTTTGAAGAAGAATACATGATTTTACAATCAGAGAAATGGTGGATATGATTGTGCGATTGCCTACTTAAAAGAGAGATGCTAGATAATGCAAAGGTGCTTAATCAGCGTTGGTATTGATCCAGAAAAATTAAATTAACCTAGATCATTAAATCCTTGAAGAATTGATCATTTGTAGTTTGATAATTTTAAAATTTACTTGAAGACTCGTCAAATTGATTATTGCAGACTATTCTTCAGGATAATGTCAAAACGGCTGGGTGACCCATTACCAAATGGGCCCTGTTGAGCCAACGGTCCATCGGGCCAGCACAGCATACAGGCACGGCCTGATAGTCTATTTAAATAAAAATTTATGTATTTATAATTTAGCATATACATTATAATTTTAGTTTATTATTAATAGTTGTACACATTATTTTGAAAATTACGAGTTTGCATGCATTTTAAATTTTATTTTTTGTAAATCTTTTGAAACAAAAATAAGTTGAAGTACAAGAAATTGTTATTAAATTTTTTTTATTCAAAAATAGTAGTCTAAGCAATTGGGTCCAACCCAACCTGTTTATATATATATAATAAAATGACACAGCATTTCAGTCACAAATTGATACAGATGCCAAGGTGAATCCGGGACTGAAAAAAAAAAAAAAAAAACATTTTCATATTGAAAATGTTATAAAAGAGGGATATTGTTAAACAAATTTGCTTTTATGTTTAATTCTTGACAGCTTTTAATCGTTTTTGTTTTATCGAATATGACCCTCCTTGGAAACAAAAGAAAGCTTCCATCATCGACAATATTAATTCTGATTCTAAAAAAGAACAATAATGAGAATACATAAGTAATAGAATCGAACTCTCTCCTGAACCATCATCAAATAATATGCGATGAGAATAGAGTGCAAATAAGTGTATGCAATTTCCGTCAATTTTGTAAGATCCTATCTCCCTCCTCTCCTCTTTTTTCTCATCTTCCCTCTTTTTCTCCGGCCACCCTTTTGTCGCCGCCACCTTGGTGCCACCTCACCACCTCTTGTGCATCAACTACCATTTCATTCTCATCACCTACCATGGAAAAGGAGAATGAGAATATAATGAGGATGCAATGATAAGACAAGGTCAATGATAGGAGAAAGATGGCGGGAGTAATGAAAGGAGAGAGAGAGAGAAATGAAATAAGTTTTTTGAGAAGAGAAACCCTCTCCCCAAATGACTTTTTTGTCTCCAAATTAACAGGGATTTAGTTCACCCCCTAGGTGCACACTCATGGGAATGTTTTCCTTAATAATAGAACCCAGGGGATCAAAAAGACGTCAAACCATGGATAAATCACACTAAAGGTCACAAGAGGTCATTTTCAATTTGATCACTAAATTTTAATTTCTTGCAGAGTGATAACAAAATTTTAAAATATTTTATAATATGATTACTAAAGTAATTTTTAGATAATTTCTCGTCAAAATTATTGACGTGACAATGGCCACATCATCGCCACATCAACACCACATTATCGCCACATCAACAATTTTGACTAAATTCATCAAAAAATCACTTTAGTGACCATATTACAAAATATTTTAAAATTTTGTTACCATTTTGCAAGGAATTGAAGTTTAGTAACCAAAGTAAAAAAGACGCAAAAATTTTGTAACCTTTGGTTTGATTTACCCTCAAACCACCAATAGGCCACTTTTTGGCGTTCTTTACCGAGTTTCCCAGGCATTTAGCATAATTCTAGGACTTGGCATCAGAGTTATGAATACCGTTTTGTCATTAATCTGGTATTCATTTAGAACATATCCTAAATAAATAAATTAACATAACAATATAACAATTACAATTAAATCTGAAATAACACAACTTCCAATACAAACTGCAGAAGTCTACACAGGTAGACCCAAGATAAAGACAACTCTGATTCTTACATCGGGGGAAAAAAAATTTCCTTCTGTAAAGCAATGTTAAGATCATATGATAACTTTTATTAATTACAGCATATAACTGAGAAACGGAAACAACTACAATCAAATAGTATACTTGGCTCGGGAAAATTGGTACATAAAGGATGAACACATAACCAAGATGACAACTAAATGGCAATAACAATCATAAAACAACGAGAATAGAGGATGCATAAGATCATATGAACATCAAGGAATCCCCTGTATTCTTCTTCTATGCTGGTTGTTTTTTCCATCCCAAATAGACAAACAAGAGCACGCTAGCAAAAAGGCACGTGCGTGCACAAGAACCCACAATGGGGTAGAGAACCCACTAGAGTCTTGGCTATGCTAAGGGAGGCTCTGGTAATTTTTATAAAACAATTACATGAAATTTATATGAATGAGATAATATGATATCATTGAGAGATTTTAAATGATTCCATTAGTAACTTCTAACTAAAAAATCATAGTATCATTACCAGGTCTCTTTTTCATCATGCTCTTCAAGTCTTGCCGTATTCATTCAGCTCTGCAAAAGAACTGCTCTTCCATGACTATGGTTGACATAAACCTCAATCTAGTCGAAGCAAGTAGTCAGTTTTGATAACCAAGCCTCATTCCAGTGTCCCAGACTTAATCCTCTATATACGACGAACATGGTACAAACTGCAAACCAATGCATTGCTCAATGCTATTCAAGCATTTTAAGAAGGTAATCCCAAAATGCACTTCCAGGATACAAGTTCAAACAATTCCTATGAATTGTTAGCCTGTTCTACTCAAAACAAAATCTTCTGGATCAGATGAAAGATAAGCAATCTCCAGTAGTAGAAGTCAAAACAACAGGAACAATAGGTTCTTTGTTATGATCTGTGTTTGAACAACAAAACTTGGAAATTTGTGGTCGATCTGTTCCCCCAAGCATCCCGCCAGATACATAGATGAAAAATAGTGTAAGCCCTAAGATCTCATTGATGAGAAATTCTGGCACAGAAATTCACCCGCATTAATAATAGGAGATCTACCACCAACACTCTAGAAGTATTTGCATCACAATAATTCTTATGAGTGCTTTCTTGTAACAGAACTCATTTATTTAGGTTTTTTCCCCCTTGAAACAATAGCATCATTGCAATGGGTTGAAAAGCCTCTAGAATCTCGTGTCTCAGCATTCATGTGCTAAATTCACATATAAGTTACACTGCTGACTTTTTGGTTTTGGTTATTATGTAACTCATCTCAGAATGGCGGTACTACTCCAAGCTATATGTTCAATCCAAACCAAATAAAGTTTGTTTTGAACAGATATGTTGCACTCAACCCCTCTAAAGACATTGTGGATTTTCTTCATCAAACATGGATCCCTGAATGTTGTAGATGAATGACATGCCAACGGCCTTTCTTTTTTTGAATAATAAATATAAAAGGAATTCTAAAGCTGAAGAAGCTGATGAATTTCAGCATTCAGTACATATTGAGTATCAATAGCAAAATTGGGAATCCAATATTTCACTCAGCTTGGCGACATCTAAATCAGATAAAAGCATATGATGACAATATGGGAATATTAGAAGAAAGATATATTCAGAAAGAAAAACCATTACATTCTCCAAATATTTCATGTGGATTCAATTATTCCCAAATTATCAAAAAAGTCTACTGATAGTAATAAACATGCAGACTCATCGGCCAGTATTCATCTAAAGATTTAATCTTGATGACATGATTATGAGGAATATTTTTAAAAAAATAAATAAATAAAGATTGTACAACTTGAACATAACTAATCCAAACATGCAAAATTGAAGAGGTGATTTTCTGAAGGCGGCAAAGAAAGCAAGCCTAAGAGAAGACCCCTAGTCACTAATTAAAGAAGCATCATAAAAGACACGAGAATAGGAAATGAAAATCAAACATGACCTTATATGCATCATATAAGCCTTTGTTATATGTGTATGATCTAGCAGCAGTAAGACCTATATGTTGTAGGAGCTTCAAACAAAGCTTGTACTTCAGGGGTGCGCAGCTGCTTAATGCCCTATAGAAGAGGCTAGCACACAATGGTTTTCTCTGATAGAGGCTCGCTTCTTCAAGGTCCAGTTGCTGCTTTTCATTTTGATAGGAGTAGGGGCGAAGCAGCTCGCTGTCCTCTAAATGAGCCTTCACTGCCCGCCTGGCCCCTATCTTTAATCAAGAGTCAAGTTCAGTCAAATCAATGAAGTGAACAGCCCAACCTCTTTGTTTCCCCTAATTCTGAAACACAAGAATAGACTTGCAACTACAATATAGGAAAAAGCTTCTTTCTGATAGCGGTCACAGGGGAGAAGGATCTGATCGTATATAGAGACATAAACTTATGCGAGGGTAGGGGTGGATGTAGCAAAGTAGATCAAGGCAGTGGAGTGTGAATCCACCACACTCAGGTTCAATCATTTTGTTATATGTGTATGTTCTAGCAGTGGCAAGACCTATATGCAATCCAATGGCTAATTTTGGAATATGTTGAATAATATTTTGATTGAGGGATGAGTTCATATCCAACCCAATAGTATTAATTTGATCACAAGAATCTCAACCTCAGGGTTCAAACAATGGAATTCCAATCCTAAGTGTTTGGCTACGCCCTGATAGGATAAATTCCACATCAAACTATAAACTCAGCTTTGTCTCTGGAGCTTCACAAAATATACATTAGTCTTCTCCATAGATTTAACAGACCTCTAAAAATTATGTCTCATATTTTCATACTGCACTGTGTGTGCGCGCGCTTATTTAATGGAGGATACAAGAGAAACTAAAACTATCTCGACATCTTTGTATAACAGATCCAGTTGTCGTTATTTTCCGTCTCTATATATAAGAATAGTCGTTGAGCAAGAAAGCAACTAATTTCCATTGGATTCCAAGAAAGCCGAGGAAATACGTCGATTCCTATTAACTGCTTAGTTTCCAGATCGACGATCCAGATTACGTATTCTCATTCTTTTTTCCTACACTTTCACAGAAACATAAATAAGTACTAAAATTTAGAGAGCTCAAGAATTGCATCTAAAAAGTAAGAAACACAGAAAGAGGAAGAAAGCCGAGAAAATTACAGAGCTCTTTCGAAAGGAACCAGGAAAAAAGAGTTCCGCGATGGCTTCTTCGAAATCTAACAATTCCTACTCATTTGGAGGCGGCGAAAAGTAATATCACGAGTTTGTGCGTGAATCTAACACAGAAACTTCATCTGATTCAAGAAAACGAAAATGACGGAGGTTGCGCAGCTGGAAGGAGGACCGTCCGTTAGATTCACGCACAAACCTGAAATACGACTCTTCGCGTTCATGCCTAGGGAACTCAATTTGCAGAGGAGGAGAGAAAGAGACGAGGCTGCGCGCACAAGCTTTGGTATTGAGGCGGTGATGTGAGGCCGTCCGCTCAGAAACCTAGATTCTGGCATGATAAGGCTGTGCGATGGGAATTGGATCATAGATACACCTGATGAGTCTTGAGAGGGTATTTATTTACTTTCTTGATTTTTTTCTCTTATCTTAAAGCCCAAGCAAAACGGGAAATAGTGAGGTCGGTGCCATTGGTCAAAAAGGTTAATCAAATCCATTAGTTTCAATTTATTTTTTAATTATTCACTAAATTTGATCTGGGACTAAAATATCTGGTTTTTTCACAAAAATACCATCAAATTTTAAGTTATTTGCAAAATTATTATTGTTATTACCTAAAATTTAATAATAAATTTATAAATTTACAAGAGTATTCGTCTCTAGAATTTAGGTTACGTTTTTTTTTATTTTTTAATTTTTAGTTTTGACTTTTGAATTCAGTTTTACTTTTCTGTTTTGGTATTTTATTTTTAGAAAATTAAAAATGTATCCACTTTATCATTTTAAAAAATTATTTCTCAAAACAAAAAATTAGAAAACGCGTTCTCTTTGAAATTTTGAAAATAATTTTTTAATGATATTTTATTCAATAAATTTAATTATTTAGTAAATTATAAATATTTAATGTTAATATATTATTAAAATATATATATATTTTAAAATTAATGAATTTTGTAATATTTTTTCTCATTACAATAATAAAATATAAATAAATAAATAAATGTGTTTTGAGTTTTGAGTTTATTTTGGATAAAAATACTCAAAACAACTTTTAGTTGTTTTGAATTTTCTTTACAATTTTTTTTTTGTTTTCAAAAATATATTTTTAAAAACAACAAAGAGAATATATTTTCATTATTTTAAAAAATTAAAAATGACTTAAAAACAGTAAAGAGAACATAACTTTAGTTTTTTAAAAATCTATAAAAAAATGTAGAAAAATAAAAAAGAGTGTAGCATAAGTAGAATTTTTATTTATTCTCAATCAAATAATTTATTTCTTATTTATAGAAATTAAACTTCACAGATAAAAAAATATTTACGTCTTTCAGATTATCTGTTTAGAATTTTTTGACAAAGACATTAGATTTTGGAATATCTCCCAGGGTGTACATGGGGAGAGGCATTTAGAAAAGTTTCTGAGAGACAATTTTGTCAAAAAGTCTCCGAACTTTCCTATTTAGATTTCTTTATTTAGAACTTATTTTGGACTTAGACCCACTTTTTTTAACATAATAATTCTTTATTATAAAGGTACCCTATTGGTTGAATTTGTTTTAGTTATATAAGTTTGATTAATTAATTTGAATTAGTTACCAATTCTACTATATTCAACTGAAATAATATAATGTTTGCCTTTTTTCACCAAATGCTTTTGTTTCATATAAATTTGATTAATATAAACTTTGCCCCAATATTTTTTTGTAAAAATAATTTAAAATGTTAAATTGTAATACATACTCCTTGTGGAAAAACCAAAAGAAGGGTTTAATTACCAAAAAAAAATGAATTTTAATCATATTTTTAATTTTAGACTAATTTTTAATTTTTTTAATAGCCACGAATCACTTATTATTTTTTTGTTCTTTAATAATTTTCATTAAATGTGGGTGTAGTAAACTTAAATAGTGTATCTAAAGAACAATATGGCTTGCTACACATCTAATACATGTAATAACAATCGAAATTTTCATAAATGTTAGAATTTTGTAAATATGTACAAAATCGAACTACAAAATCTTAAACCCTAAACTGAAAAATCGAAAGAAGCAACACACATGACGAAGGGAACTTACCATCTTTTTTGTTTAGATAGTCCCTTTACCCTTTAAGTTTAAAACATGTTTGTTTGACAGAAGTTGTTGACGAGATAAATTATAATTTATTTTGTAATTAAATAATAAGTTAGATGTGAATATTAAAAAATTTTGTCTATTTTTTTTTCTAAAAAAATTTTGCTCCAAGGGGGGATTTTGTTGACATCGATTTCTAATCACAATTTTCAAGATACATTTAATCGTTTTACAAATGATTTTTATTATGTTTTGTTAAAAATATTTTTTTTTTATATTTTGACTCTAGAGTTGTTACAATTCACATGATATTCAATTTTAATATAAATAACTTTTATAGAAGTATTTATTATGTAAGTGATATGATACAAAATAAATAATCCTACATATATAGAGTAACAGAGTATTTAAGTTTTTAATTCATTGTATTTTACTTTGGAGCTTTGTATATTAGCATTTTAGTTGTTAGTTTGTATTTTATTTTTTGTTATTTTTTTTGTAGTTGCTCTTGTTGAACAATGGCATTTTTGTAATATTGATGTATTAGTTTTATGACTACTATTTAAAGGCTGAGATCTCAATAATGGATAGATCAGTAAGGCTATTATCCTTTGTTCATCTTTTCTGCTTTGTTATGATATCAAAGCGTTCAAAACCCTAGGCTATTGATTTTGTCTTCGTTGATCATGATTTCTTCTCCGTTGATCTTCGACGAGCCTTAGGTACGCTTCCTCTCTTCAATTGATGTCGTGTATCATAGTTTCAATGTTGTGAATCTCCGTTGTTCGGAGTTTCTTCTTTTCTATGACCACGATCTCTTTTGATCAGAGATCTACAAATCGATCTCTCTCTCAAGCGATCTCCTGCTATTGATTTCTTCTTTTCCTTCCTCAATCGTCCATAGTTGTTATATGGCGACTATATTTCTAGAAATATCTTCTTCGTCAATGAGCAACTCTTCCATTAACGAAGTCTCGAGCCCTTACTATTTGCACCACTCTGACAATCCTAGACTATTGTTGGTGTCGCAACATTTGACGGGAGACAACTACTCGTCTCGGAGTCACGCCATGCTCATTGCACTCTCAGTAAAAAACAAACTAGGGTTTGTAAATGACTTGATTTCTCATCCATCAGGTAAGGATCCGCTTTTCAGTTATTGGATCTGAAACAATAATATCGTGATTTCATGGATATTGAATTCTATCTCTAAGGAAATCTCAACAAGTGTTATTTTTTTTTCTGATTTTGCTTATGGCATATGGAATGACTTAAAAGAAAGATATCAACAAACTAATGATCCTTAAATCTTCCAACTTAGGAGAGAATTGATGAACTTACAACAAGGATAGTTATCGATAAGTGCTTAATTGTGACACCCCGACCCCACTACCAAGTGTCACCGTAACCCGTGGTTACAACCCTGGCCTATCTTGAAGAACGACAATGCCCCGTCAACATTAAGAATTAAAATAATATGGGCACCCTGGGTAGGGTCCAGGCTTCGTCGCCTTCGTCTGTCAAGAATTCGTGTTCAAGAACATAGGCAGCGAAAATTTACTCGACTAGGCCTTTAAAATACAAATCAAATTGATCATCAAGATGCTCAATAAAATACTTTAACAGTTAAGCATAACTGGATTACACTTACTGAGTTACTCATAGTGGGAACCTTAACTTGGTCCAAACAAGTTTTATTTAAATCACAACCATCTTCCATGGCCAAGTACAGAGCTCACATAATTTATATTAAAGAAACATACATGACTCACAATCTCATTGCCCACAATTACTATTAACTGACGACTCTTCCACCACTACCGCTTTCTCTTTCTTAGATCTCGAGCCATCTGTTGGGTTAGTGGGAGTGAAGGGGGTGAGTCCGGGGACTCAGTAAAGGAAATATGCAATGCAGTAAATTAATGAGCATGACATCATAAATAATAATGAAGTGTAGCGTGCATGCAAGCCTGTCCACCATACTTATCTCAGGCTCTAGGTGGCCCCTAGTAGTTTTATCTATGACCCCGTCTTAGGACTCTCACGGTCCGAAACCCACTGCCCCATGCCTAGGCACTTCCTCAACATCTTATGCAAGTCATGACAAAAGAAATTTACACACAAAACATATTAACCCTTACCTTCATTTGTTTGCTGCTCGGTGACCAACTCTATCTCGTTGTATAAACTGGTAGCGTACCTGCAACGCCCTTACCACAATTATACATATACATGAGGCTAAATAATTAATTAATTAGCCACTGTCTAAATTCATTAGTTTAACTAATTTATCAATCCCACTAATTATCTTAACTAATTAACTTACTAAACTAATTAATTAAATTAAACTTCAACTTAACTACTAATTTAATTTAACTAACTAATTAACTAATTAATTAAAATAAACTAATTAATTTAAACATTTACCTCTCTGACGATTTCTCCCTTCTTCAGCTCGCAGGACTTCTCCTTGCTTAATGCTTAACCCCATGGTTGTGTTGCCTATTTATAGGCTCAACCAACCCCCTGATTTTTCCCTCAAACCGTGGTTTAATCCACAGACTTTCAATAAATTAAACGCTTCGGGCACTGCCCCTATACGTGGTTGTGATTTAGCAAGAAATTGAACCCAAATTGAGGCTTAAACAGACAAGTGGTGAGAGAAGCACCAGCGCGCACCACGTGGCGCGGCTGGGCTGCCCAAGGCCAGCACCTGGCCTCCCCAAAACGACGTCGTTTTGGGGTGCATTGGCTAATTAAAATCAGCATTTTTTTCCTCTCAACGTGCACGCCTCCCCGGTGAATCGAACCCGCATCCCATGCCTGGCCTTCCTCGTGCGCGACCGCCCGCTCTACCACTTACCTTCAACCTATATATGCATCCCATTATATTTAAGTATTCTCTCATTCTCCTTCTAAATTTACCCCAGCGCCCCAAAGCTTTCAAAAATTACATATACACCCCCACATCTCATTTCTTCTTATTACACCTATACCCCGAATATTCCAAAAATCCACCAAATTAATTTCATCATTATTTCCATAAATATTCTTAAATAATTTACTTAATTACCTTAATTTCTCATTTTCTCAAAATATCATAAATAAATATTTTCTCCAAAATATCCAAATATTTTGAAATATCCCTAAAAACCAAAATTAATTACTTGTCTGCAAATTTCGAGATGTTACATTATTTTACCAAGTTAAAGGTCATTTGGGATGAACTTAGCAACTATAAGCCAACTTGTTCATGTGAAAAATGTACGTATGGTGGTTTGAAGTCTCTAATTAAATACTATCACACTAAGTATGTCATATATTTTCTCATGAGTTTAAATGATACCTATTCTCAAGTTAGAGGACAATCACTGTTGATGGATCATATCCCACCTATCAATATGGTTTTTGCCCTGATTACAAAAGAAGAGAACCAATGGAACATACATAATGCATTTGTTAATTTTGATTTTGTTACATTATTGGTCAAGAATGACACACATAGGCCTAGTTAAGGTCAAAATCAGAAGAGGAAGAGGTCTCATTGCTGGTTTAGTGGACATACCATAGATAAGTGTTACAAACTCCATGGATATCCTCCCAGGTATAAGCCTAGACAAAGGAGAAATAATTTTGGACAAATGCTCGTTAATAATCATACTAAAAATCATGTTGTGAGTCAGGTGTCAGGATCTATCTATAGCTCATCTCAGACTTAGGAAATAAAAGGATTTATGCAATCCTTGAGTCCACTACAATATCAAAGTCTTTTGAGCATGTTAAGCTCTCACCTCTTGGTTACCAAGCAGACCAATGCTGAATCCACTCCTCCTGATTGCCCTTCTTATTCTGGTCAGGCATCAGGTACCTATCTTTCTATAATTAATATTAGTTCATTGCTTAGTAATTCTAATCATTGGGTGTTGGACTCTAGAGCCACAAGTCATGTGTATTCTAACCATGCATCTTTTGTTGAGTTGAAGCCTATTCAGGATGTTTATGTTACTTTACCTGACCACACATTAATTTTAGTTCAATATATGGGTTGTGTTAAGCTTGCCTCACATATAGTGTTAGACAATGTCCTATATGTGCCTCATTTTAATTTTAACCTCATTTCAGTGAGTGCATTAGTAAGGCAAAATTCCTGAGTCTCAATTTTACCTCTCATGCTTGTACAGTATAGGATACATACATTTTGAAGATGATTGGCAAGGATGAGTTGATTGATGGATTATATGTCTTGGATGTCATTTCTAATGTAGTAGATTTTGGGATTCTTGTAGCCGTAGTAGCTCACGTTAGTAAGACTACTTGGCATAAGAGGCTAGGGCATCTTTATTTCAAAAGATTGGATTTAATTAAGTCTCAACTTCAATTCAATAATACTGATCAGGATTTTTGTTCTATTTATCCCTTAGCTAAACAAAATAGACTGTCTTTTATATCTCATAACCATCTATTACAGAATGCTTTTGATTTGATTCATTGTGACACTTGGGGTCCCTATCATGTACCTATCTATGTTGGATATAAGTATTTCTTAACTTTGGTTGATGACTGCATGAGATACACTTGGGTTTTCCTTATGAGACATAAATCAAAAGGTAAGGACATTATCGCTAAGTTTTTTTCTTTGGTTGAGACTCAATTCAATATGGTCATTGAAAGATTTAGGTTAGATAATGCCCCTGAACTTAAATTTATTGATTATTTTGCCTCTAAAGGAGTTATACACTAGATTTCATGTGTTGAGAGGCCTGAACAAAACTCAATGGTTGAAAGGAAACATCAGCATCTTTTAAATGTGGCACGAGCACTTTTTTTTTTTCAGTCTAAGGTTCTCATTTAATTCTAGGGTGATTGCATTCTTACTGCCATTTTCTTGATAAATAAAACCCTTTCTTCTCTCTTGCATTCAAAAGCACCTTATCAACTGTTATATCAGTCACCAGTTGATTATGTCTCTCTTTGAGTGTTTGATAGCTTTTATTTTGCCTCCACATATTTGGTTATCCTCCAAATATTAAAGGTTACAAACTTTATAATCTTCACACCAAATCCATCTTAATTTCCTAGGATGTGCAATTTCAAGAGCACATTTTCTCTTTTCATTTTATCACTCCTCATGATGAAGTGGTTGACCCCTTTCCTGATTTGGTGCTCCCAATTCCAACTACTGACTTGCCTTTTTCTTATGCTCCATTACCCACTATTTCTTCAGATTTCCCTACAATCGATCCTCTTTTCCTTGTTGCTAGTCCCACTTCTTTGCCTAATCCTGCTCCTGTCATTCCTATTCGCAGGTCTATTAGGCTGGTTAGACCTCCTACATACCTTCAGAATTTTCATTGCAACCTTCTTTCTCTCAAGACACCTCCTTCAACCAACAGTCCTTATCCCTTGTCTCAATATCTTTCTTATTCAAATTTTTCTCCTACTCATAGCTCTTTTATCCATCAAGCATCAGTTGATTTTGAGCCTCAATTCTATCATCAAGCTATTCACCATACCCATTGGAGAGATGCCATGAAAGCTAAGTTAGATGCTATGCATCTCAACCACACTTGGACAATAACTTCTTTGCCTCCTCAGAAGCATGCCATTGGGTGTAAATAGGTTTATAAAACAAAATAAAAATTTGATAGGTCTATAAAGAGACATAAGTCTCACTTGGTTATAAAAGGATATACTCAACAAGAAGGCTTGGATTTTTTGGACACTTTTTCCCCTGTAGCGAAATTGGTTACTATGAAAATTTTGTTGGCTCTTGCTGCTATGAATAGGTGGTCTCTTGTACAATTAGATGTGAACAACGCTTTTCTTAATAAGGATCTTTTTGAAGAAGTGTATATAGAATTGCATATAGGCCTCCAATCCTAGTTTGTTTAAAAAATGATAAATTAGTTTGTGATTACATAAGTCCATTTATGGTTTGAAACAGGTTTCAAGACAATGGTTTTCCAAATTTTCCACTGTCTTCCTTCAATTTGGTTTTGTACAGTCTAAATTTGATTATTCATTGTTTACGAAAGGCACATGCTCTTCTTTTGTGGCTCTTTTGGTAATGTGGATGATATCATCCTTATAGGCTCTAATCTTACAACTATAAATGATTTTAAGTTATTTCTCCACAGCCAATACAAACTTAAGGATCTTGAAAAATTGAGATATTTTCTTATCTTAGAGATTGCTCAATCTGAAAAGGGTATATTCTTTTCTCAACAACATTATACATTGTAATTGTTGAAAGATTTAGGTCTCTTGGCTAGCAAGTTTGTTTCTCTTCCTATGATATCCAATCTGAAACCTAGTGCTTTTGATGGTGATTTGCTTAAGGATCCTTCACTTTATTGTAAATTGATAGGCAGGTTGCTATATCTTACCATTTCATAGTCGGATACTTTTGGTGTTCACAAACTCAGTCAGTTTGTGTCCAACCCTCGAAAATCCCATCTTGATGTTGTTTATCGCCTGCTGCAATACCTTAAGGCTGCCCTTGGCCAGGGTCTTTTTTTTTGGCAACATCGTCTATGCAACTTCGG
The DNA here is from genome assembly GCA_036245055.1 of Diospyros kaki. Lineage (NCBI taxonomy): Eukaryota > Viridiplantae > Streptophyta > Magnoliopsida > Ericales > Ebenaceae > Diospyros > Diospyros kaki. The sequence goes on along the minus strand of BSEG01000002.1, from coordinate 878,819 downwards.
GCTTTCTTATATGCCTACTAGGCTTCTTGTTTAGATACCCGACATTCAATCACAGGTTATTATGTGTTTCTTGGTGATTGTTTGGTATCCTGGCGTTCTAAAAAGCAAGTTACTATATCTCGTTCCCCAGTTGAGGTTGAGTATAGTGCCTTGGCCTCCACTGCTAATGAACTCACTTGGATTACCCAGCTTTTGTTGGATTTCTAGGTTTCTGTTTCTCTTCCTGCTCTTTTATTTTGTGATAATCAAGTTGTGTCCATATTGCTACTAATCCGGTCTTCCATGAACGCACCAAGCATATAAAACTTGAATGTCATTTTGTTCATGACAAGGTCTTAACTAGTCAGGTCAAGCTTCTTCCTATTTGGTCTCATCATCAGTTGGCAAATCTGTTTACTAAGGCTCTGCCTCATAACAGAGTATTTGGGTTTTTAATTCATTGTATTTTTACTTTGGAGCTTTGTATAATAGCATTTTAATTAGTTCTTGTTAATTTGTATTTTGTGTTTTGTTATTTCTTTTCTAGTTGTTTTTTACGAGAGAGAAAGAGAGAGTGAGAGAAAGAAAGACAACATATTAAAATGCCTTATTGACCCTTTTATTCAATATGATCTCAGCTTAAATAATAAACCAAAACTAAAAGTCCAAATTACAAAACTGTCACTAAACAACACAACAACATTTTACAACATAAAACAAACAATACACTAACTAGAACAATACAACAAACTATAGAATCAATAAAACATAAAATCTAATACTCCCTCTCAAGATGGATTGTAAACATCTAAAACAGCCATCTTGTTCATGAGATGAGATAGTTGAGGCGCGGACAAGGGCTTGGTGAACATGTCAACCAATTGATGGTGAGAACGAATAGGTAACAACTGAAAAACCCCTTCCTGCAGTTTATCCCGCACAAAATGGCAATCCAACTCTATATGTTTAGTGCATTCATGAAAAACCAAGTTAGATGCAATAGGAACCGCAACCTAATTATCACAAAATAATAAAGCAAGAGTAATAGGAAAAATCTATAAAAAAGCAAGTAAATGATTCAACCAAACAACTTCACTAACAGTGGAAGCAAGAGCCCTATATTCAGCCTCAGCCTAGGAGCGAGACATTGTGCTCTGCTTCTTAGACTTCCAAGAAATTAGAGAATCCCCTAAGAAAACACAGAATCTCGCGATAGAACGATGAGTATCCAGACAAGAACCCCAATCTGCATCTGAAAAGACACGGCTCTATAAAGAAGAAGATGTAGAAAACAACAATCCTTGGCCAAGATAAGCCTTAAGATATCTCAACAAGTGATGTGATGCATCAAGATGAAGCTACCTAGGATTAGAAACGTATGGACTCAATGGATTGCAAAAGTGATATCTGGATGAGATATGGTCAAATAGAGCAAGCGGTAAATAAGTCGTCTATAAGCAAAAGGATCCTTAAGTAAATCACCATTCGTGGAAGACAATTTCACATTAGGAATCATAGGAACCATAACCAGCTTAGTTGACAAGAACCTTGTATCCTCGAGGAGCTGTAAAGCATAGTGTTTTTGGGAAAGAAAAATACCTTTGTGAGACTGAGCAATCTCAAGTCCAAGAAAATACTATAAACGCCCAAGGTCCTTAAGCTTGAAATGACTATGGAGAAAGACTTTAAGTGAGGCTATAGCAGAATTATCTGAACATGTGATGATGATATCATCAACATATAATAGCAAGTCCACAAAGTTAGAACCAGCACCCTTAGTAAAAAGTGAATAATCAGACTTGGATTAAAGAAAACCATACTAGATTAAGGCAGTAGAAAACTTGGAAAACCACTGTTTTGAGGCTTGTTTCAAGCCATAGATGGACTTATGAAACCGACACACCAATCACTCCCCTTGAGAGGTAACAACTTGAGGTTTATATCCAAGAGAAAGGTCCATATAAACCTTCTCAAACAAATCTCCATTGAGGAATGCGTTATTTACATCAAGCTAGACAAGAGGCCACTTATAGACAGAAGCAAGAGTTAAAAGGACCTTAACTGTAACTAATTTTGCTACAGGGGAAATGTGTTAAAGAAATTCAAACCCTCTTACTGTGTGTATCCCTTAGCCACTAAACGAGTTTTATGTCTCTCTATGGACTCATCTGATTTGTATTTAATCATATACACCCACTTACATCCAATGAAATATTTGTCTTGAGGTAAAGAAGTAACAATCCAAGTATCATTGAGACGCATAGCCTCTAGTTCGGCATCCATGGCATCCCTCCAGCGTGCATAATGCACTGCTTGATGATAAAATTGGGGTTCAAGATTGGAAGAAACATTGAGAATAAACTGTCTATGAGTAGGTGACAAAGCAGAATATGAAATAAAATTGTCCAAGGGATATGAAGAAGATTTAGAAGAAAATGGCATTTGAGTAAGCAAATGACACTGAAAATCTTAAAGATAAGAAGGTGGCTTAGTAATCCTTGTAAATCTATGAAGAGAAATAGTTGGATCACTAGAACAAGGTGTAGGATCAACATCAACCAAAGGTATAGATTCATGTGCAGTTGTAGTAGAAGGATTCATATCAGGAATAGGTATAGGCAAAACCAAATCAATGAAAGGATCTACAACTGCATCTTTAGAAATAATAAAGTGAAAATGAAAAATATCTTCATGAAACACAACATCACAGGAAATGAATAATTTTTGTGAGGCTATGTCATAAAGTTTGTAACCTTTTATATCAGGTGGATGTCCAAGGAAAACACAAGTTGTAGCTCTAGGAGTGAATTTGAATCGATGAGAAGACAAGGTGGAAGCAAAACAAAGTGCACCAAACACCATAAAAGAATTATAATCCACTAGTGTGTGATAAAGGAGTTGATAATGAGACTGATGGTTTAAGACAAGAGCAGGAGTCCTATTTATTAGGAAAGCTGCAGTTAAAAGACAATCACCCCAAAACTTAATAGGTACACGAGATTGGAATAGTAGTGCCCTACCTACACTAAGAAGGTGTTGATGTTTACGTTCAACTACCGAATTTTGTTCAGGCCTTTCTACACACGAAAATTGGTGAACCACTTCTTTAGAAGCAAAGAAATCACAAAACCTTAGTTCAGGTGCATTATCTAACCTAAACTTCTTCACCCATGTGTTAAACTGTGTCTCAACCATAGAAAAGAACTTGGGAACTATATCTCTAGCCTATGATTTTTGTCTCATTAAGAAAATCCAAGTAAATCATGTGCAATCATCAACTAGAGTAAGAAAATACTTATAACTAGCATGAGTAGGAACATGATAAAGGTCCCAAGTATCACAATGAATTAGATCAAATACATGCTTAGAAATATGATTATTAGAGACAAAAGATAATTTACTTTGTTTAGTTAGAGGGCAGATAGTACAAGGAATATCTCTCTCATCTTTATATCTTAATAACGATTTCAATTTGTCCAATTTTTGAAAAGAAATGTGGCCAAGTCTATTGTGCCAAGTTTGTTTACTTACAACATAAGCAACAATGGCATTGGGTTTTGAATTACAGATCAAAGATTCCGCATCAATCACATATAAGCCTTCATGAATTCTACCCCTGCAAATCATCTTCGAAAGATGGACATCCTAAATATCACATGAATGAGGAGAAAAACTAAGACACACTTCATTCTTTCCTACTAGTGCACTCACAAATAGCAAGTTAAACTTGAAACCAGGCACATATAAAACATTTTCTAGCACAAAAAATTGATTAAGTATGACAGTCCCTATACAAGACACAGACACTCGAGATTGATCTGGTAGGGTAACAAAATCATTCTCAACTGGCCTCAATTGATGAAAAGTTGTTTTATCAAAACATACATGACTCATGGCCCCAGATTCTATTATCCAATACCTAGACTGGTTAATAATTGATTTGTCCAAAACAGAGAAACAAATACCTAATGATTGATCTTAAGGAGAATCAGGTTCTATTTTAATTTTTGTTGCATCAAGGTGTGTACTCAGCATGCTTAAAAGCTTTTGGTACTGTGTAGGACTCAAAGAGTGCATAAAATCCCCCATCCCTTGACTGGTAGAAGCAACATGATGACTTTTTGAAACTTGACTCACAATATTTGAGCTTAATTGATTAGAGTTCAGGTGATTAGGATTACTATTGCTAGGATTCCTTTGTTTGACCTTATATCCGGGAGAATAACCATGTAACTTGTAGCATTTTTTAATAGTATGGCCATGAAAACCACAATGAGTACAAATAGGTTTACTCTTCTGAAACCTATTTTGGCTAGCCTTGAGCATGTCATGTTTAACATTGAATAACATAGGATCACCAGAATTAACCACAACATTCCTTTGATTCTCCTCTTGAGAAATTAAAGCAAAGACCTTATTAATTGGAGGAAGATGATCCATTAACAGTAAATGACTCGTTCAATCCCATTAGAAAAGACATGACATACTCCATTTGGTGATGATTTGCCAAAGACGTAATACCACCACAAGAGCAGTTGCTACAACTACAAACAGGTCTAAAATTCTCAAGTTCATCCCAAACAATTTTAAGCTTGGTAAAGTAAGCACTTACAGACAAAGAACCTTGAGTAAGGTTCATTGGATCTCACTTCAACTGAAAAATCCTAGGTCCATTGCTCTGTTGGTACCTCTCTTTGAGATCAATCCATATATCTCAAGCCGAATCAAAATATATGACACTTGCCGAAATTTCCTTGGAAATAGAGTTAAGAATCCACGAAATAACAATATTGTTATTCATAATCCAAGCATTAAGAAGAAATTGATCACCTATTGGACGCTCTATAGATCCATCTATGAACCCTAGATTGTTCTTCACAGACAATGATATCTTCATTGATCGGCTCCAGGAGACATAGTTGTCCCCCGTCAGTAGTTGAGAAACCAACATAAGGCCAGGATTATAGGAATGATGCAAGAAATAAGGATTTGATCCGTCGTCGATGACAGAGTTGCTTATCGACGCAAACGATATATTTGGATTTATAGTCGCCATTAAACAAAATGAATGACAAGAAATATTAACTGAAAATCTTTCAGAGAAAAAGAATCAAAAGCAGAAAGGAAAGAGTTGCCGGAGATGATAATCGATCTCCAAACGGAAGTTCGTACTAGTCACCGGAGAAGGAAATGCGTTGCTGGAATCAATGAAAGGGAACAAAGCAAACAAAAGAAAACCTAGGGCAAGATTCACGATCTTAAAAAAAAAAAAAAATTCCAGATCTTAAATCTTTTCCAAAACAAAAATCATTGATGAAGAAAATACAAAACAAAAATCGAATCTCTAAACAACAAAGAATCACAATGATCTCTGAAACAATAGAGAACTGACTCACGTTGTCAATCAAAAGCACGGCGTTGGAGATGAAGAAAAAGAAGAAGCCCTATGATTTCTCTTTTGCTCTGAAACCATATTATGAGAGAGACACACACACACACACACAACAAATTAAAATGCCTCATTGACCCCTTTATTCAATATGGTCTCACCTTAAATAATAAACCAAAACTAAAAATCCAAATTACAAAACTGCTACTAAACAACACAACATTTTACAATAGAAAACAAACAATACACTAACTAGAACAATACAACAGTACAGCAAACTATAGCATCAATACAACATAAAATCTAATATTGTTGAATAATTGTGTTTTTGTAATATTGATGTATTAGTTTTAGGGCTACTATTTAATGGTCAAGATCTCAATAATGGATAGATGAGTGACGCTTTTTATCTTTGTTCCTTTTCTCTGCTTTGTTATAGAGTTATATTGATTGTCACATGGAATATAATAATTTTGTGTCTAAATAACATTTTTATTTACATAATTCAATAAGGAGCATATTGTACATATGAGAGCAATATACATAGAGTTATTTCTATTTACTACGATACATATTGTACTTAGCAATATATATTTAATATATTGATCAGTTATTCACACAGATGTTTAAGAACCATCCGACCTCTCTGCAATGTGAAGCAATGGTCACATGGATGGCTCTTACGTGTTGTCTTAAATTCCATATACATGTGAGAGAGCATGTTCAATTCATCAACCCTTAATTTGGTGCAAAATTAAATAAGTTGGATGTCGTAATTAATATGAACAGGAACAGCTCACTTGAACAAATGAACCCACCCAGAATCTTTTTGGCTCTGTGTTTGGCTGCCTATATATCTATATATATACCTAGCTAGCTAGCTAGAAGGAGAATAGAATTACTAAGAATTTGAAGCATCGTGCGCTGTGAGCTAGCAGCATCTGAATCTGAATCATCCGAGGGTGGGTTTCATTGAAAATGGTAGGATGCCGGCACATATATACTTCTTGATATTTATGTCTTGGAAGAAGGAAATTGCTTTCAGATACATGCATGCATGATTCATCATTATATATTGCAATGATGATGATGATGACGACGATGATGATAATTAATCATTAAATTTCGAGAAGATAATTAACATGTGGCTCGTGAATGTCACAAAAAAAGATAGTCTTCCTTGCGGTGGAGCTGGCCAATACACATAAGGATCTGAAATTTCCACTTCTGTTGAGACAAACAATGACAAAGAATCTAACACTAGCTTGCTATGCCCTCCATATATATGCTTAATTATAGGCTTCCCTTCTGGAAACATGCATGGAAAATTGAAGTTTACATGTGTATGTATATATATAGCATCGTGTGGGCATGATCAACATGCAGGCGCATGCATATATATATGTTGATTGAGCTGGAATGAGCAAGGAATTGAGGACCCCCAATTCATACGCATTATTGAATTTGGAAAGTGGGAAAGAATAATCCAGCTGGGTGTTTTGATGGAAGAGATTAGCTATAGCTAGCTAGGTAGGGCGGTTTAGCTGCTGGTGATCTGATAATGAATAGGAGGAATCATCATGTGGGGTGCATGAGCATATACATCAACAATTGAACACACACACACACATATGTGTGTGCGCGCTCAAAGCAGCAACAAGGCAAAACAGTAGTAGCTAGCCGCCCGCTACACTTGGCTCTCTCTCATTCACTCAATCATCGCCCTTTCGTTTTGGAAGCCGCCTCCTATCAAATTAATTAACTTTGTCTTGTGGGAGGGTCCTGGCCCATCTGGACACAACTTTTAAATTATGTATATTATCCCCATTGGATACCCAAGTTAACTAATTAATATTCATCCCAACCCCTTGTCTATATATATACGTATAAGCTCACTCATAATTGTGCAGCCGTCAAAGAGCTTCCATATGTATACATAGAAGTGAGAGAGAGAGAGAGAGAGGGCAGTACTACTGCAGGTGGGTTTAATTAATTAATTGTTCGAAAGCGTCCCTTTTGGAACACTGATGGGTGCTTCTGCAGAACCCTCGTCCCTTCTTGCCCACGAGTTGCAGCGCTTGTCAAGAGAAGGGGGAAGAAGCATTTATAATCGGAGCAGAGCAGACACTGCCGCCATGATCACGACGAGACGCAGCAGAAGCGGCATCGTGATGATGGGGAGCAAGAAGAAGTGTGGAAGATTAATCCGGACGACGAAGAGGAGGCGGCGCATGATTAATATGAATGGAATATTAGAGAAAAGGGTGAGAGGATTGAGGACACTTGTTCCAAAGAAGAGGGATGAACATGATGATGATGAGGAGTCGGAGTCGGGGGGGCTTGCCCTTGCAGGGCTGTTTGGAGAGACTGCGGAATACATCATGTGTCTGCAAATGAAAGTGAAGCTCATGCAGGCCATGGTAAACCTACTTTCAAGTTGTGATGGATGATGATGAACATTCATTCTTGTTTCTTATTCATTTGTAAATTAAGGTTGATTCTGTTGTCTGCCTGTCTGTCTGTCTGTCTGTTACTAGAATTATTGTGGGATGATAATAGCTGGACATTAATCCAAAATAAGAATAATTATCCGGCTGTTACCTCTCTTCTCTCTCTCTCTCTCTCTCCAAGGCCAAGTCCAAGCCCACCAGAATGATTCCACGTCGTTTTCTACTAACAAATGGCCGGCAGCAATTCAATTTAAATTGGTTGACTTGATTATTACAGGTACAGCAGCTGAACCAAAGAATTAGAATTAATTAAACGTCTAAATAACATTATCCTTAATTAAATGTCTCATATTTTTAGCTATTATAATTCAAGAATGGATAAAGACTTAATCATCCCAGGCTTTAATCAAACTCATTGCACTTGGGTGGGGTGGCCTACTTGAGAATTAAAAAATAAAAAATAATTTTCCCAATTTGGTTAATGTTAATGTATAGCAACTTGTTTTTTAAATAAAATTGGTTAAATCTATATTTTTATTCTTGAATTTTTACCTTTTTTTTTATGTAACCACTTAAATTTTTTGGTATTTTAATTATACCCATATATCTGTATTTTTTTAGTCAATTTAACTTTTTATATTTTGATGTGTTAAAAAAATAATTTAATTCATTTCGTTTAATAAAAAAAATTAAATTAACTTAAAAATATAAATAAATGAATGTACTCAAAATAATAAAAAAATTTAATTTTTATGTTAAAAAATATTAAAATATTAAAATTAAATTAATTAAAATATATATATTTATGAGTATAATTGAAACAATAGCTAAAAAAAGGTGCAAAAATATGAATTTGGCTAAGCAAATTCAGTGAAGAGTAGTAAACACATGTTTAATTGTAAATTTATCTAATTTTAGATTTAAATTAATGAGAATGTGCGGCAAAGAGAGCGGCGTGAACAGCGGCTCTTCCAAAACAGGTGGAAAACCAGCCAGTCGCCACAAGGGCAGGGCAGGGCAGGGTTCACGCGTATTATTAAACCCCTTATTATTAAAAAGGCCTGAAACTCCGAGGTACGGAGGACAAATCGAATGTTGGCACCGATCTTCGTTTCCGGCGAAGATCTCTCCTAGGGTTCCTTCTTCCAGAAGGGTAAAACTTGATACTTTCTTGTTTCTTTTCTTTGTGGGATTTTAATTTCTTTCTTTGTTTTCTGGCTCCCTTTTTGGTTGTTGTTCTTTGTCCCGATTCCTGGATTTGATTTCCGATGCGTTTTCCCCTATCGTTGCTTGCTTTTCCGGGTTCTCGGTCGTTTTTGACCCATTCATTTCGCTTTCCAGAGTTTATAAAAGGAATGGTTTTATCTTGGATGTGCCTTGCCTTGCCATTTTCTAATTCAGAAGAGGATGAATGGGGTTTTATCTTGGATATGCAGGATTATGTTCAGCGCTTCAAGTTTCGAGGCCGCTTGTGAGTCAAATTTTGTGATTGTTCTCCTCGGTACCTGGTGAATTAGAGAATAATTTGACATGGCAAGGGATTTGCTTAAAAGCGCGACGAGAATGTTAATGGAATAAATTAGGTGGCCATCCGAAGCCCTTTTTGTTGAAATTTTTTCTTCTCTACCCCCCCCCCCCCCCAAAACAATTGAAGTTCAAATATATTTACTCTGTGAAGCTTAAATATTTCTTCACCTGGTCATGGCTAATTGTTCCTTTTTCCGGATTCACATATGCAGGCCAATTTAGGTGGAAGATTGACCCATATTTTAGGAAGAATATTTTGATGCTGTGGTAAACCGAGATTTGCAGAGAGTTGAAAACCTGATGTATGTCTAATAATGAACCGTCTTATCAGAGAAGACAGAGAACTTTCGGTTGATCTTGAAAGCGGTAGAATAGCTAGTGATGAAGGGGGCACTGCTTCAGGCAGTGGACAAGTAATCGGCTTGTTCAGTAGTCTTCTAGGTGGTTCATTAAGTTTTGATGGATCAGTTGGGGGTGAATGTGATGTTAACTCTTACAGCAATTCCAGAGAACCTAGCGAGGCTGCTGCTGGGAATTCAGAACTTCTTATAGGAAATATTTCAGCAGAGGAGGGTGGAGAGCATATTTCCCTTACTGAAAACAAGCATGTGAAAGAGAAATATAAAACAATAAATTACAAAAAAGCTGCCAAGCCTCCAAGGCCTCCCAAGGGTCCATTGTTGGATGCGGCTGACCTGCAGTTGGTAAGGGAGATCTCTGTGCTTGCCATGAAGAGGCGTGCACGTAATGAACGTGCAAAGGCTTTGAGGAAGATGAGGGAGGGTAAATCATCATCGTCATATACCAGCCTATCTGCCATGATCATCACGATTTTCTTCTTTCTCATAATTCTCTTCCAGGGTATAGTTTGGAATTTTGAGTTTGATGGCCTGTTTTCTTCCTATATATTGTTTTTGTACAGTTCTTACTTTCTATGCTTATATTTGCTCAGTGTAGCATCACTTTATAATCTACAACAACAACATATGGCTTAACCCTATGATGTGGAAAGCGGCATAATAATCTATAAAAAGGAAAAGAAACGAAAATGTAGCATATCCCTAATATGTAGGTTGTTGTATGAAGTTCAGAGCCAATTTGATTATTGTTTTACACATTTTCTTGATTGGTCTGTCTAGTTAGTTAAACCACTGGAATCTGCTGTGTTTTTCTTCTTATGTGGTTTCACTTATTTCTATCATCATTGTTATGATCTTATTGTCACGGCACGTCTGTGAATTTAGAACACTTCTAGCCTGGTGTGGATTAGGAGATTATTTCTACCGAACAGAACAGAACAGAGCAAGGGCGGGAGAGAATGAGAGAGAAATTAGAGCAATAGGAGGAAGAATCGGTTCAGATATTCAATTCAGTGATAATCTTCCCAGCAAGCTTGGAAATATTTATACAACTGATCGGTGGGAGGCTGCTACAGCAGATCCCTTCTCCATGCGGTTATAACTGCCTTTTTGTCCTATTCGACCCCCCTCCATGTGGGGAATCTGCCAACCGGGCTAACTAATATCTCTAGTGGAGTTACAGCAGTAAATAGCAAAATTACAGCAACAAGGAAATTACATTAGTAAGCAAAAAACAAACTAATACTTATAACTACTTAAGCTATCAGTTCTGAGTCCTTTCTGTGACAATTCCCCCTCCCTTACACCTTTCTTGTCCTCAAGAAATGCTGAGGAGGCTGGCAACTCTGGGGAATTGTTTGAGTAAATCAGGCAAGTACTCCAAGCATAGTTATGAAAGGCGCGCCTAGGCGCGAGGCGCCTTAAGGCGCAGGTTTTGCGCCTCGCCTCTGCTGAGGCGAGGCGGTTTCTGCAAGGCGAGCGCCTTGCAAGGTGAGGCGCGAGGCGCTGAGGCGCGCCTCATGAAACCTGCGCCCATCATGCCTGCATCATATCTTCCTCTCTTCCCCAGCATCCCCTCTTGCAAGTAAATGTCCACATTTTCTTTTATTTATATTTTACCTTCCATTTACTTTAATACATAAATGTAAATAAGAAAGTACCCCCCATTTGGATTCAATAAAAATATCTAAAAAATCAAAATCCATAACAATAAGAAAATAGAATTTTGATTTTAGTACAAACTCAGAATTTAGCGATTTTACCACCCCAAAATACATACCTACTATTTCTTGAAAAATTCATTAAAAATCATTTTAACAACAATGAATATTAACTATCAAAATACCGGGAGTTAGTTTTTCAAAATGAAAACATTTTTTTATATGTCTCCTTATAATGCCCTAATCTTCCAGACTTAGAAAAAATGCGCTAATCTTCCAGACCTAGAAAAATAGCATTTTTCAAAATGAAAGCATTTTCGTGATTGTGGATTTGTAGTGTTTATTGATTGTGGAGAATACTAAAACTATTCCAAAATGTCCTCCATCAATAAAACAAGAGATTTGAGAGTACATGCAAAAGAAGAAAAATAGCAGGGAATCAGGGATGAGCAAAATATGGCACCGTAAGATGATTTTCAATTTGGTGAAGGGTATGATGTTGATGATGATTAAAACTTCTTTATTGATTGTGGACTTGTAGTGTTTATATGTTCGTTTAGAACTTTGCACGATGGTTGGTATTTGTTTGAGTTTGAGACTTTAAGTTTGAACTTTAATGATGTTTCTAGTTTAGAAATTGTATGATGAATGAATTAACTTTGATGTTGTTAGTTTAGAATTTGAAGATAATGAAGCATTAATGATATGCATGTGTTATTATTGATAATTTGATAGTTTTTTATGATTTTACAAGATTTTTAGTTTTTTTTCTAAAAGGTGCGCCTCGCTTCGCAAAGGCGCGCCTCGCCTCGTGCGCCTCGCGCCTCAGGCTCCAGGACCCTTTGCGCCTCGCTGCGCCTCGCGCCTTTCAGAACTATGACTCCAAGTGTTTCTCCCTGTTGCCCCATCCTGCCACTTCACTAGTACTTGGATGAGTGGAACCCCTTGATTGTGAATTACCTGCCTATCCAAAATGGCCTCCGATTCTTCCCTACTATCCTTCCTTTCGGGAATGGTGGGCATTGCGGGGTTCACTAGCGCAGACCCTATTATTTCCTTTAATAGGAAGACATGGAAAATTAGGTGTAGTCGGCTTCCCTTAGGAAGCTGTAGCCGATAAGCCACCTTCCCTACCCTTTCCAATATGAGGAACCGACCAAAATATTTAGGAACAAGTTTTGAAACCGGCCTTTGAGTAATAGCCTTAAAATGGGGTTTCCTCAATCTTAGGTATACGACCCTACCTCAAATTCCCTGTCACTTATTTTCTTATCTGCAGTTTGCTTCATCCTATTTCAAGTTGTAGCCAATTCTTGTTTGAGTTGTTGCAATACCACCCTTCTCTGCTGCAAGTATTCCTCTACTGAGGCTGCAGTGGGTTGTTCTCCTATAGCCGGTAATAGAGGAGGCTTGTATCCGAAGAGGGCCTCAAAAGGAGACATTTTTAAGGAAGAGTTGTGGTTGGAGTTGTACTACCACTGGGCTAGGAATAGCCATCTATGCCAGCTCTTGGGTTGCAAGATGCAAATACACCTCAAATAACTTTCTAAGCCCTGGTTTACCCGCTCAGTATTACCATCTATTTGGGGATGATAGGCTGAAGACGTATTCAAATTAGTGCCCAACGCCTTCATAAGCTCCTTCCATAGGGTGCTTTGTAAAGGTCTTGTCACGATCGGAGATAATTGTCTTGGGAATCCCATGCAAAGCTGCCACCTGATCTAGAAAGATTCTAGCCACTTCTTGAGCAGTATACAGATGGGCTAATCCTATGAAATGAGCAAATTTTGTGAACCGGTCTACCACAACCATTATACTGTCCTTTCCTTCTGACTTAGGCAGCCCTTCGACGAAATCCATAGACACTAGACCAAGCTTGCTCAAGCATTGGCAAGGGCTGTAGAAGCCCTGGGTAGGTCACATTCTCAGTCTTGCGTCTTCTGCAAATGTCACAGCCCAACACATACCTTTTTACCTATGCTCTCAACCCTGGCTAATGGAAGAGCTATTTAACCTGAATGTTAGTATTTTGGATCCCAGAGTGTTCCCCCAATGGAGATTCATGCAATGACTGCAGGATTCTCTTCTTGAGATCTTCATTATTTCCAATTACAATCCTGCCCTGATGTCTCAACATCCCATCCACCAATACCCTTCGACCCCTTCAGATCCCGTGGCCACCCTTTCCAGTAACTCCCTCACTGTATCATCTCCTTCATATCTTTGCATCACCTGCTGGCACCATTCTGGAATGACAGTAGTAATGGTTGCCACACTCCCCTCCTCATGACGCCTTGAAAGTGCATCAACAACCACATTTTCTTATCCCTTCTTGTATTGTATCGAGTAGTCTAAACCTATTAAGTTGGCCATCCCCTTCCTTTGCAATTGTGTTTGTAGTTTCTACTGTAACAGAAACTTCAAGCTTTCGTGGTCTGTTTTAATTATACACCTCCCCACTTCCAAATAATGTCTCCATTTATCTACAGTCATCAGGACCACGAGAAACTCCTCCTCATATATGCTAAGCCCCACATGTTTTGGGCCCAAAGCTTGGCTTAAGAATGCCAATGGCCTCCCATCTTGCACTAGGATTGCTTACCTATCCCACATGCATCTGTCTCCAAGACAAAGGGCTTACTAAAATCGGGCAGCCCCAATACCGGCACTCCACTCATGGCTTCTTTTAACTTCTCAAAGGCCCCTTCAGTTTCAAGGCCCCAACTGAAATTTTCCGTCTTCAATAATTCTGTTAGTGGTTTGCTAAGGATCCCATAATTTCTTACGAACCGACAGTAGTACCCAGTTAGTCCTAGGAACCCCCCCAAAGATCTCACTGAATTAGGCCTCGGCCAAGACACCATAGGCTCCACTTTCTTTGGATCGATGCTAACCCCTCCCTTGGATATAATATGCCCCAAATATTCCACTTGCCCTTGACCAAATGCACACTTAAATTTCTTAATGAAAAGCTGGTTAGATTTGAGGATGTCCAAGGTGGTCTTAAGGTGAATTAGGTGTTGGCTAAGGGAAGGGTTGTAGACTAAATTGACTAATATGTCATCAAAGAACATAAGGATAAATTTTCGAAGGTAGGGTTCGAATATTCAGTTCATTAAGGATTGGAAGGTGGTCGGGGCATTGATAAGTCCAAATGGCATTACCTTCAAAGTGCCCATGGTGGGTTCTAAAGGCTGTCTTATGTATGTCTTCCGACCTCATTCGAATTTGATGATACGCCGAACGCAAACCAAGCTTTGAAAAGATTTGGGCTTGATGAAGTTCATCTAAGAGGTCTTCCACCAAAGGTATAGGGAATTTGTCCTTAATGGTTATGGCTTTAAGTTGGCAGTAATCCACACAAAATCGTCATGTGCCATCTTTCTTTGTTACTAATAGGACGGGGGAAGCAAAGGAGCTTTGGCTGGGCCTGATAATGGACTGTTAAAGCATTTCCTACCATTCTCTCTATTTCATTCTTTTGAAGTGGGGGGTATCAATAGGATCTCACATTAATGGGTTCGATATTTGGCTTTAGGTGAATGGTGTGATCAAATGATTTGGTGGGAGGTAGGTAATTGGGTTCCATGCAAAGGTCATCCTATTTTGCCAGCAATTCATTAATACAATCTAAGTGATTTACTAGGTCAAGGAGTTCCCCAATCGAGCTGACAGTTAGGTAGGCCTTGTCGTGCCCTCCTGGGAGCTCCTTCGTTGCTACGATGGAGAAGAGATTGGCCAATTGACTCCATTTTCCCTTGAGCACCTTCTGCAACCTCATCCCTGTTATCATTTTGCATGTTCCAGCCTCCTTACCTCCTGTCAATATCATCCTTCTTCCCTCATTTTCAAATGACACCTCCATATGGTTAAAGTCAAAGCTAATTGGGCTTACTTCTTTCATTCAATCCACCCCCAATACTACATCACATCCCCCCCAATTGTAACAATCTTAGGTCTACTTCAAATTTTTCACCCTGCATCTCCCAGCAGAACTCATTGCAAATCGAGGTACTCATCACTCGTTGGCCATTAGCCATGGTCACACTCAAGGGTGGAGTACCCATGAGTTGACATTTCAGCCTCTTGGTCGTGCCTTCATCTAGAAAATTGTGGGTACTCCTACTGTCAATTAAGATCATCAGGCCTTTTCCTTTAATCTGCCCTTCTACCTTTATTATTTTGTTGTTGGTTACCCCTTTAAGGCATGGATTGATATTTCTCCATTGTCCTCCATGGCCCCTTCCTCATCTTTTTCTTCTATTACCTCTTGGTCAAGCTCCTCATCCCCTTCTAGCAGTAGTATTAGCCTCTTACACTGATGCCCCATATAGTACTTCTCTTCACACCGGAAGCACAATCCCGCCAGTCTTCTCTACTCCTTCAGTTGCTCTCCAAAAAGAGTTGGGTTAGGGCCTACATCCCCCCAATTGTAACAATCTTAGGTCTACTTCAAATTTTTCACCCTGCATCTCCCAGCAGAACCCGTTGCAAACAGAGGTACTCATCACTCGTTGGCCATTAGCCACGGTCACTCTCAAGGGTGGAGTACCCATGAGTTGACATTTCAGCCTCTTAGTCGTGCCTTCATCTAGAAAATTATGGGTACTCCCGCTGTCAATTAAAACCATCAGGCCTTTTCCTTTAATCTGCCCTTCTACCTTTATTATTTTGTTGTTGGTTACCCCTTTAAGGCATGGATTGATATTTCTCCATTGTCCTCCGTGGCCCCTTCCTCATCTTTTTCTTCTATTACCTCTTGGTCAAGCTCCTCATCCCCTTCTAGTAGTAGTATCTGCCTCTTACACTGATGCCCCATATAGTACTTCTTTCCACACCGGAAGCACAATCCCGCCAGTCTTCTCTGCTCCTTCAATTGCTCTCCAAAAGGAGTTGGGTTAGGGCCTACCACCCCTCTCACCACGCTACTTCCTTTTATCTGATCCCGGTTGGGGTGTCTTCCAGCAACGTTAGATATGCCTATGACCACTCCCCTCGTTTGCTGCCTCTACTTCCTCATTAAGGCTTCTACCACCAACTCTTGCAGCCTGGCATTCTCTAAGGCTTGCTCCACTGACTGAGGCCTCAACACCTTTACCATTGGTCTAGGCTCGTCATTAAGGCCACTTAGATAACCCGACACAACGTAAGTCTCCTATAGGTGAGGATTATGTTGGATCATGAGAGATCTCAACTCCTTATAGCATTTTTGGTAGCTCTCCACACTACCTGTTTGCCTCTGTTTGTTAAATTCCTCTACAATGTCCACCATGCTCCTTTTCCCAAACCTTCCACACACCCTCTCAGAGAATTCCTCCCAAGTGTAAATCCTCTCCTGTCTAAGGCTTCCTTGGTACCATGCAAACATCCTCCCGCATTTCCTCAACCACCATCTAGAGTGAGAGAGAAATTAGAGCAATAGGAGGAAGAATCGGTTCAGATATTCAATTTAGTGATAATCTTCCCAGCAAGCTTGGGAATATTTATACAACCGATCGGTGGGAGGCTGTTACAGCAGATCCCTTCTCCATGCAGTTTTAACCACCTTTTTGTCCTATTCTACCCCCCTCCACATGGGGAATCTGCCAGCCTGGCTAACTAATATCTCTAGTGGGGTTACAGTAATAAATAGCAAAATTACAGCAGTAAGGAAATTACATTAGTAAGCAAAAACAAACTAATACTTATAACTACTTGAGTTATCAGTTCCAGTTCCTTTCCGTGACACTTATGTTCAGTAGTGTTTGTTCTAGTTGGTTCTACTTACTAAGTGTTAACATTTTGCACAGCATTGTGGCCCTTACTATGTGCTTGTTTAGCTATGCCACGGTACAGCATAAAAACCCTTTTAAATATGTAAAAGTGTTTTTTTGTATTCTTAATTGTGTTTGACTGATGTAAAAAGTGCTTTTGTATATGACAGATTTTTGTGAAGTAGGAAATTGAAGTTTCTTGCAAAAGCACTTTTCATAAGAGTGATTCTGATGATAGCAAAATTTCAAAGCAAAGCCAAATAGGCCCTAAATTTATTGATAACATAAATTCCTGGAATTCATGGTCTAGACCTAGTAAAAGACAACGGCTAGGATGAGGAGTATTATAATAACTTAAGATGTTTCACATTCTATAGATAAGATAGGGTCTCTGGGATTAAAACATCCTAGAGATACTTGCCCTGGTCCAGATAATTGAATCCTTGGTAGTAAGAATTGTTCGTCCTATTAGAAGTCTACTATCAGTTACATATAATGGTTGTATTTCATAAGTAATTGGTGGTCTTTCATTTCATTTTCATTTATGAAACATACTTAATGAGTAACTCTGTCCAAGAGACTCCATCACAATCAAAATTTTGACTGCAATGCAATAAAATGGATTATATTTTTGCATGGGAATATTTAGACATCTGGCCTGGTGGTCTGGCTAAATAGTTACTTCCATCTGTCTGTATGCTTGAGAAATGCAACTGGTTACGCATTTTATAGAATGAGTGTATCATTATGAACTTTTGTGCCAGAATTATTTACTAACAAGTTTGGATGTAGCAAATGGTGTTTGAGTGAGGTCTACTGAAGTTGCTTTTAAGCTAGGGCAATTTCTGGGATAGAAACATTAAAAGTTAACTATTCTCATTTGTTCTGGAAACTCTGATTGCTTGCCTACAGTTTAGAAGGATTCATCATATTGGTGAGCAAGAATAAGGGTTAATATGTCACAATAATATAGACATTCATTAAAGAAAGAGAATTTTGAACAGTAATTTAGGCAAATAGGTTCTTAAAAAAATGCTAGATTTAAGTAATAGTGAGAAATGAAGTGCATCAACTGTAATATCTATGAAAAGGGTACCAGTAAAAACAGAAGTAAGAGGATAAGTATCTTCTGGCATATCCAAACTCTTTATCATTTTTTCTTTTTATTGGAATAAGTTTTAGATTCCATTTATTATCTAGATATCTTATTTTATTGAAAAAAATTGTTGGATATTCTTAATGCATTTTGAAACAACTCATTGTTTCGGATATGTTTTGTAGAGTTTTGGCAAATTTCGGTACATTTCTCCTGAAATACTAGAATTTTATTTTCCACAGTTGTTTAGGAAACAGAAACGTTTCAGCCAGGTCTAGGAAAAATAAATAATATTTTGTTCATTGCATCAAGATGGATTTTGGTAACACCATAAAAGAAAATAGAAAAGCAAGAAAATAAGGAGAAACTGCCCAAGTTTTCTGATGTTCTAATTTCTGCAGGATTTTGTGCCAGAAGTAGTTGCAGTGTGAGTTTTCAGGGGTCTCCTGAGCCAGCAGTAGCTACAAACGGTTTTATTTCAGTACAGTTATATGATAAACTATCTGCAAATGATGGCAGTGGCCTCGGTTCTGTGTCTCCCAGGTGTGTGTTTGTCCTTCTCTGGGGGGTTGTTTCTTGGAAGATTTTCTGTTTTATGCACCATCTCATTTGTGTCGTTGCATTGAAGGCATGTTTTGTGAAAATATCCTAAGTTGGTTGGCATGTCTAGGTGCGCATGCTCACGCACACACATGTATATATATAATGCACAAGCATATGCGTTTCTATATTGATTTTTTTTTTTCAAGCAATTTTAAGTTTTTAGGCATCAACTACAAGTAAGAAATATCTAATGGGTTACTGAAAGAACGTAGGTGGGCAACCATCCATCACTGTTTGTTAATGATAGATGAAATGGCATTAGAGTAATGACGTAGAACCGTTTGACATTGTGATAATGGTGAGGTGTTTATTTATTTTCTTGTCACCGGTGTAGTTCTTGTATTTTGTAATTCAAATCTTTTTGTTCAGCCAGATTCTGTTTGATCCGTAGGAGTTCTTTTACATGTAATTATTGCTTATAGTGGGGGCTTAACTATGGGTTCAGATTATATAGTTAAACCATCATTTGTTTGTACAGTCTGAATTTGTGAGTTTACATTAGAGCATGATTTGCTTCCTTGTACAGGCTGCTGCGCAGGTTCCTCTTTATGCATTTTGGTCGTGTGAACAAATATTAATTTCAGTGCTTTCTTATGTGCAGCTTTGCAGAGCAGGCCTCTGGTTCAAATTTAGAAGGTCGGGATAGGGCAGAGTTTTCATTAAATAGTCATTGAGGACCAAGTTAATGGTAGCTGTTGTATGAAAGCAAGTGCTTCACTTACTATGTTGCCCACCTTTGATCTAATATAGGGACCACTGTATTCAGTTTCTGTACATCCTTGTAACCATAGCCTCGAAATAAAGTTTTTCATTTTTCTTGTAGTGGTATACAGACCAATTCTTTCAGATTATAGATGATGATGATGCCCCTGAGGGAATTTTATTTGTGAGTTGAATGAATGCTGATCTAGTTTGATCCTGGCAGTTGCCAGCAACAAAGGCTTGGCTTCTGCATTCCTGAATTTGTGAGGACAGTTTCATTGTCCCTGAGATTGGAAGGAGTAGGTGAAGCAGCTGTGCGCTTTATGAGAAATATAACTAATTAGAATGTTCATATCACCTCAGTTATATATACAGCAAGATGATGATCTTTCTCCACTTTGTACATCCCCTTTGCCATTTGAATGTAAGCTGCATGCTGCAAGCAATGCACTCCACACGACCAAGTCAGGTTCTGAAGGCATTTCTTCAATCAACCTGACGGCCTTCGCTGGATAACCTGCTCTACCGTATAGACCCACCATGCAAGCATAGTGCTCCATTGCTGCATTGATTCCATACTTGGTTGCCATGGAGTTGAAGTGTTTTTCACCTTCTTCAACCAGACCACCATGCACGCACGCCGACAAAATGTTCACAAATGTAACTTGATCAGGATTGACACCACTCCTTGTCATTCTCTCGAACTCTTCCAAAGCTCTAGATGCAAGGCCATGTCTTGCGTAACCCCCAATGATTGAATTCCACGACACCAAATTCCTCTTTGGAATGGCCTTGAAAACGCGGGATGCCGCGTCAATGTCCCCACATTTTGCGTACATGTCAACAAGAGAAGTCGACAAGATCACATCAAGTGTAACCCCAGATTTCAAGATTTTGGAGTGAAGTTGCTTACCCATGAGGAGCGAGGAGCAACCAGCACAGGCGTCTAAAGCACTCGCAAATGTGAAGTGATTGGGCTGGGATCCCGATTTCAACATCAGTAAAAACAGTTCCAAAGCTTGCACAAGCCAACCATACCGTACATACCCACTTATCATTGCAGTCCACAAGACAACATTCTTTTCACTAATTTCATTAAAAATGGATCGAGCTTCATCAAGTTTCCTATTCTGGATATAGCCATTAACCAAAGTCGTCCAAGAAATAATATTCCTCCCGGGCATCATCTCGAAAGATCTCCGAGCCTCAGCTGTTAAACCCAGATCCATATAGCCCAAAACCAACGCATTCCATGATGTGACGTCCTTGGGCAAAATCTCCTCAAAAACACGCTGTAGAGCTACGCGGCCCTTCAAATCAGTGTAACCTCTCATCAACGCCGACCCAACAAACGCACTCGAATTTAGAGCCAAACAAATTGTGAGGCAGTGGAACTGTGGGATCAAAGAGCTAAATGAAGTGTCCAACAGAGCGCTGATGATTATTGAGAAGGTGAATTCGTTGGGTTTCAATCCATCCCTTCCCATTTGTAGGAAATAATTGTAAATCCTTCCTGGGTCTCTGATCTTCTGTAAACCCGTCAACATGGTGTTCCATGAAACAACGTCTCTTACGGGCATTTCATCGAACATTAGCTGAGCGTGTTGGATTTGGTAGTGTTTCACGTAGCCGGAGATCATTAAATTCCAGGAGACAACATTTCGGGATGAGGGGTTCAGGTCGAAGAGTCTGCGAGCATTAGTTATATGCCCGTTGCGGATGCAGCCGTTAATGGTGTCGTTCAGAGTAGCCGTGGAAACTGTACAAATTTGGTGGTGGGAAGTTCCAAGTACTCTGGCAAACAAGCACATGGCGCGCAGGTCCAGCGGAGGACGGCCCATCTGACCCAACCATGCACAGGCTGTGGTTCTGCGGGCGGGCGCGCGTGTGCATATATATCTTTTATTTTATTATTATTATTACTTTTTATGTAAAAAGTTTTTGTCTTTGACCAAAAATTCAAGTAAATTGGGAGAAAAGGAAGGGAAGTCGTAAAAGTCATTGATTCAGAATAAAGGAGAGCAGCCGAGCAAAACCTCCCATTCATCCCTTCTATTTCCAGTCGAGTCGAGTAGAGTCGAATCGAATCGATGGCGTCCTCCTTAGCAACAACATCAGCGGCAGCTGGGTGGTTGTGCCGAAACCCTTCCCTCTCTTCGCCACAAAAAACCCCCAATAAGCCTCCTCCCAAATCTCCGTCTCAAGTTTTCTTCTCCCCCTCCTCCTCCTCCTCCTCCGGACCCAGATGGGTCTCCCAAAGATGGGCAACTAAAGACTCGTCTTCGTCGTCCAGTGGCCTGTACTCAGCCAAGCAATTCCAACTGACGCCTCAGAATGTGGACCTCGTTCTGGAGGACGTTCGGCCTTACCTCATCGCCGACGGTGGAAACGTTGACGTCGTCGCGGTCGAGGACGGTGTGATCTCGCTCAAACTCCAAGGTTTTTCTTGCTTCGCTCTTCTTCCATATTTGCAGATCGTATAATCTGACAGAGGTTCGCCCTCGCCTTTCCGATTCCATTTGCATATGATACGAAGAACATCGAATTTCTCTCCTCTTCTCTACTCTACTCTCTTTATTTTGAGAATTCTCCACAATTCTTCAATTCAGGATGTTATTTCGTGGGTTGCCTTTGAACAGCCACTGGATGTTATTCTGCAAGTTTCTTGTGTTAATAAAGATCGTTTCCTTCTTTTTTATGCTTCTTCAAACCTCTAGCAATTGTTGCTGTTACCTGTTCGATGTTCTATGTGTATTCTTCTCGTCTTTTGGGCTCTTGCAAATACGTTTTTTTTTTTTTCTTGGGATAACATACATGATGGGTAACAGGGGCGTGTGGAAGCTGCCCTAGCTCAACGACGACCATGAAGATGGGGATTGAGCGTGTACTGAAGGAAAAATTTGGAGACGAAGTTAAGGATATTCGCCAGGTTTATGATGATGAACAAGTTAGCGAGACAACGGTTGAGGTGAGCTTCTTATAAATACCTTGGGTTTATGTTTTTGATTTGAGAGTTTCTGATAGAAAAAAGGCTTGATAATTGATATATGCATTATGCATGCTGTTATGGAAATGCAGGCAGTGAACGGGCATCTGGACATATTAAGACCAGCCATTAAAAACTTTGGTGGGAGCGTGCAAGTATTGTCGATAGAGGGTGGTGGAGATTGCTTTGTAAAGTACGAGGGACCCGAGTCCATAGGGTCAGGAATCAAAGCAGCAATCAAGGAGAGGTTTCCAGACATTACCAATGTTGTCTTTACTTGATTATAAGTGCTGCAAGCAAGCAAGCAAATATCACAGGATTTTGCCCCATCATAAATATGGGCTTCAGCATTCGTGGTGGTGAACAGTAGCCATATGGAGAGAGAGAGAGAGAGAGAGAGAGAGTTTATATAAGCACTTGTACTTTGCACTAATAATAGATCATATCCATCCAACGGATGCGGAGCAACATATTTCATGGTATCTATCTATCCTAAACTTTCAACAGCTCGCCACTTTGCCCGGATCTTGCTAATACAATATTCACTGCTCACTCACCACAAGAACGCGTCGCTGCTCTGCATTGCACTCTGCTGCTCAAAACTCCTGTGTACAGTTGAAACTACTACACACTTCTCCTTACATGGCATACTGACTGGAAGGCAACAACATACACCTTGGATATCAGGAATCTCTCTTTCTCACACACACACACACAGCAAATCCAATAATAATTACAGCTACCACTTCCAACCTGTGCTTCTAGAGGTAGACAGACCATGGGAAAGTTAAAAGCATTAGGTGATATTTACCCTTCTCATTCATCCATCTGAAGCCTTTAACTTCCGAGGCCTTTTAGACTGGGCCAATGGAGTTTCCGACGGCCTTCCAGGTGCCTTCAAACCCAACACATTAAAGTTATAACCCAATTTGAAGAAAAGCCCAAAACAAACATGGAATAAAATGAATTATCTGAAATATAGACCAAAAAATGGTTGAATACCTTCCGCTTATGGTCCCTTTTACCGACCCTTTCCCCTGAAATCTCAAGCAGGCATTGCATAGCATTATATCTCAAGATTCTCAAAAATAAATAAATAAATAATAACAGAAAAAAGAAATTGGAAGAGAATGTAATCAGATTAAGTGTCCATTATCACTTCAACATTACCTCCAAAACTTGGTTCAGGAATGAAGGCACGGTCCTGATCAACACCACGCTGCAAGTGCTGTGAACATAGGAACCAAGTGTTCACACGCACAAAACGCAAACCATAATTTTTCATTGAAACCAAGTGATGAAAAACAATTAAGTGAAGGAAGCAATTTATGTGCCAAGTATCCATATATTATAGTCTACTTCATCGGATTAAAGACAATTCACACACCTTAGGTGTGTTTGGTGTTTCAGCATACGAACTGTCACGATAAGATGAACCTTCTGCCTCCTTATACTGAACCTGATTGCCAAACAGCTAAATGTCAAACATAACTACACTACGAAACAGGTATAACAGTTGTGTTGGAGGAATCTATATGGCATCTACAACAAATTTTCTACTGCTAGCACATGAATGGATCCCTCTTAGCTTTCTTGTATGATTAAAATTCCTTGGGAAGCACACTACTTTCCTAAAAGCAAGACTTATCCACCTGACCATAAGGGTGACAGTTTTTGGACTCTTTTGACTGCAGATGCTGCAGACTGAGTCCAACTCTAGGGGAGAAAATATATTAAGAAGGGGAGGGATTTAAGGGGGGGGCTCTTACATTTGGTGAAAAGTGCCAAACCTAACTCACAGCAATATCATAAAACCAAATGAAAGATTTTGTTATCTTCATGCATATTACTGCATGTCAAAACAATAGATTGTGCCCATGGGATATCAAGCAGGTTGAATTATGCAAACCAGTGTGCAGAAGGAACTGCTGAAGCAGAAATAAAAAGCAATATACAAGCTAAAAGGAAAAACCACCAAGTTATACAATTCCTCAAAATGCAAAAAGATTGTTCACCGCATATGTTAATATAACTCTGGTTGGATTGTATGAATACAAATTGGCAGCTTTACCAGGATAAACAAAACTCAAACCTCAACCATAAAAAAAAGAAAAAAATTGTTGTAAAGAAAATTTTGAACTACAAAAGGAAAAGGCACAATAAATAAAGGTTAAGGATTGCAGCCTTCAATTATTAATTAATAAATCCTACAATTTTTAAACAAGATACAATTGACGACAAATCTTAGACACGAATACCTGTTTCTGAAGATTCAGTAAAGTCAATATTTCTTTTCTAAGCTCCAGATGCTCTGCACATACAGCTTTTGTCGGAACTTTTGGTTTCAAATTTACCTGGAACAGAAAAAGGCATTACAACAGTACTTTGATGTAAAAATAGTGTACAAAGCAAGCTCGTTGTTTAACAAGTTCTGAGACATATATATATGAATACTGCGTTCACCCATAGAAACATAATCATGAACAATTATTTTCCTGAAAATCAAAGTATATGCAAGGATGCAAGTGAACAAAGCCAGAAGGTAAAAGTTGATAGAGGCTATGCAATTGACACCCAATCTCTATGTTTCTTCTCCCTGAAATTCTAGCATGCCGGTCTCTTTGGGCTTATAATGGGGCTATTGATGGTGGTTATGTTATGCAATTAGTTTAGTTTAGTTTATGTTCATTCTTTATTGGCTTTATGATATATTAAATTTTCATTTTTTGGTATTGTTATTACTGCTACAATAAATGGATTCTGAATGTGTTTTATTAAGTGGAAGTAGGGAAAAATATTCAACTTGAAACTACAATTTTTTGAAAGATCCCAAAGATGTTTGTTTGAAGATTATCTATTTTTCCGCAAGACCCCAAAGTTATTTGCTTGAAATTTTTACAAGAATTTGTATTTTAGAGTATTTTAGAGACTTACAGACATTACATGCTTATCTTTCCATGTTAATATACTTATTATTGTTTTAATCAAATTAAGCACCTTGCTTCACACAGGTGTGCACTTTTTTAGGCTGCAGCTAAGGCAATATACTACCATAGCACCTTAGGGGTGCATTTTGCCTCTTGTCACGACTCGACAGTGAAAAATATGCAACCTTCTAATTCAGTACAAATTAGAAGGTCAGAAGGGGGATCTTAGGGAGAGATATAGCAACAAGAAAGAGAGATTCAAGAGCGAGAGAAAGCGAGAGAGAGATAACAAAGAAGGAGAATAATATTCCTCAATTTTTTCATACCCCCTACAGGATGGTTCTAGAGGATATATAACCTCTAGCCTGGGTGCTGTCTCAGCAGATTCCACCCCTCCTAACTAACTATTTTTGTCTCTTCCCAGGCCCCTTTACATGTAGGATATTCCCTTAGACATCCTCTCATCGTACAGCTGCCATCACCCAACGAGTACAATTACATTAAGTAAATGAAAGCATAAAAGCATAGCATAAACGAAAGGAACGTTCGAACAGAAAAATAACCGATGTTGCGCCATGGCCCATGTGTGTGACAATTGCCCCTCCTTCAAAAGATTTCTTGTCCTCAAGAAATGCTGAGGAGACTGGCTGCCATAGGGAATCGCTGAAGGAGGCTTGGCAAATATTCCCAACTGCTACTTCCTTTGTCTTTGCCCTGCCATTTCACCAGCACTTGAATGAAAGGTACCCCTTGGTTATGAATCACCCTTCTATCCAATATTGCTTCGGATTCCTCCACCCTTTCCTTTTCCTTAGGCAAGGGCGGCAGCTCGGGATTGACCTGCTCCTTTCCTGATGACATTTTCAAGAGGGACACATAGAAGATGGGGTGCATTCGAGATCCTTCAGGGAGTTGCAAATGGTAGGCCACCTTTCCCACCTTAGCTAAGATACTGAATGGGCCAAAATACAGGGGGGTTAGTTTAGTAACTGGTCCTTGAATAAGAGACTTTAAATGGGGATGATTCAATCTCAGATAAACCTTCTCCCCAACCTCTAATTCTCTGTCACTCCTTTTTCAATCTGCCTTTTGTTTCATTCTGTTATGGGCCGAGGCTAATTCTTGCTTGAGCTGTCTAAGTACCGTCCTCCTTTGCTGCAAATACTCTTCCATTGAAGCAACCGTAGTCTGTCCTCCTATGGCTGGTAATATTGGGCGTTTGTATCCATAATTGGCTTCAAGGGGAGACATTTTGAGGGTGTTGTGGTGGGTAGAGTTGTACCACTACTGGGCCAAAGCAAGCCATCTGTGCCACTAGTTAAGGTGTAGGATACAAATGCACCTAAGATAGGTTTCTAAACTCTAGTTTACCCTCTTCGTTTGTCCGCCCATTTGAGGGTGATAGGCAGTCGACATGTTGAGTTTTATCCCAATTGCCCTCATCAGTTCCTACCACACGTTGCTGGTGAAGATTCTATCCTTGTCTGATATGATTACACTTGGTACTCCATGCAAGGCCACTATTCTGTCCATGAAGGCTCTGGCCACCTCTTGGGCTGTATTAAGGGTGAGCCAACCCTATAAAATGTGCAAATTTGATGAACCTATCAACCACAACCAGCACACTGTCCTTCCCTTCTGACTTGGGCAATCCGTCAATGAAATCCATGGATACACTAGTCTAAGCCTGGTCGGGTATTGGTAAGAGCTAGAGTAACCCAAGGTAAGCCACATTTTCGTATTTGCACCTCCTAGAAGAATCACAAGCTGATACAAACTTCTTCACATCCGCCTTTAGTCTTGGCCAATGGAATAGCTGCTTAATCCTTAGATAGGTGTTTTGGACTCCCGAATGTCCCCCTAGGGTAGACTCATGCAACAACTATAGTATTTTTTTCCTCAAGTCCCCTTTTTTGCCTATGACCACCCTGCTTTGTAGTCGCAGCAGTCCTTCTTTCAGAGTGTAACCCCCAGTCCCTTGTGGCCTTACCGCCACTTCTTGAATAAGTTCCTACACCTGATCATCTCCTGCATAGCTGTCCACTACCTCCTTGCACCAATCCAGCACTACCATAGTAATAGCTGCCAGTTCTCCGTCTTCATAACATCTTTAGAGGGCGTCCGCTGCCACATTCTCCTTACCCTTTCGATATTGTATGGAATAGTCTAACCCCATTAACTTAGCCATCCCCTTCTTTTGTGGCTGAGTTTGCAATTTTTGTTGTAGCAAGAACTTCAAGCTCCACGGCCATTAGCACAACCAAGAATTCCTTCTCATATATACTGAGGCCCTCATGTCTACCACTTAGGACTCGAATTAAGAAGTCTAGGGGTCTTCCCTTCTGGGATAGTACTGCCCCAATACCACTCTCACAAGCATCTATCTCCACTACAAATGGCTTGCTAAAATCGAGTAGCCCCAAAACTGTCACTTCACTCATTGCTCTCTTCAGTCTTTCAAATGCTATGTCTGCCTCTTGCCCCCATTTGAAGCCCTCATTCTTCAAGAGTTCTGTTAGAGGTTTACTTATAGTCCCATATCCCTTGATAAATTGCCGGTAATACCTGGTTAGTCCAAGGAATCCTCTCAAGGCCCTCACGGTTGTGGGTTTTGACCATGTCAACATGGCTTCCACCTTCTTAGGGTCAGTGCTCACCCCTACTCCAGAAATTAAATGCCCTAGACACTCTACTTGATTCTGCCCAAATGCACACATTGACCTTTTAATGAAAAGTTGGTTTGCTCTAAGGACCTCTAGGGTGGTTTTGAGGTTAAATATGTGTTGGTCCAAGGTGGGGCTATATACCAAGATGTCATCAAAGAATACTAGGACAAATTTCCATAGGTAAGGCTCAAAAATTTGAATCATTAGGGACTGAAATGTTGATGGGGCATTGATGAGCCCGAATGGCATCACCAAAAATTCGAAATGACCGTGGTGTGTCCTAAAAGCAGTTTTGGGGATATCTTTGGGCTTCATTTTAATTTGATGGTAGCCGAACCTAAGGTCCAGCTTTGAAAAGAAATGGGCATCATGCAGTTCATCCATCAAGTCCTCAACGAGGGGTATAGGGAATTTATCTTTGATGGTTAAGGAGTTTAATTTGTGGTAGTCAACACAAAAATGCTAAGATCCATCCTTCTTTTTAACTAGGAGGATTGGCGAGGCAAATGGGCTTTGGCTATGTTTTATGAATGATTGGTTTAACATATCCTTCACCATCTTCTCTATTTCAGTTTTCTGGGTTGGGGAGTACCTATAGGACCTAATATTGATGGGTTCCGTATTAGGCTTCAGGTTTATTGAATGATCTAAGGTTCGGGTTGGAGGTCAGGTTGTGGGTTCAACAAATAAGTCCTTGTAGCTATCCAACAGTTCATCAATTAGGTGTTGGGTGTGCACCTGGTCGAGCTTCCGAGGCTAAGTCGTGACTGATACGTGTGCTTTCCCGGCGATCTTTGTTTCAGGCTCTCCCTCTACTGCCACAAGTGACCCTTCCCCCACAACCATCAGTGAGAACAGTTGGCACCATTTGTTCTTCAACATCTTGTGTAGTTTCCTCCCCGAGATCATCTTGCAAGCTCCCGATTCCCTCTCCCCTGACAATGTCATTTTCCTTCCTTCTTTGTCAAAAGACATCTCCATCCTGTTGAAATCAAAATTGATAGAGCTTACCTCCTTCATCCAGTCCACCCCCAGCACCACATCACACCCTCCTAAATGTAGTAGCCTCAAGTCCGCCTCAAATTTCTCTCCTTGCATCTCCCACGTGAACCCATTGCATGCTGACTTGCAGATTATCCTGCTGCCATTTGCAACTATCACACTTAGGGATTGAGTCCCTTGGAGTGGACATTTTAGCCTCTTAGTTGTCCCTTCATCAAGGAAGCTATGTGTGCTTCCACTGTCGATCAAAATTAGTAGGCCATGATTATTCATACTCCCGGCTACCTTAATGATCTTGTTGTTGGTCACCCCCTTGAGAGCATGCAAGGAAATTTCTCTGTTATTCTCCTCTTCCGATTCACCATTCTCCTCTACTTCCTCCTTGGAACCATTAGCCTCATCCTCTTCTTTCCCTTCCAGCAAGAGAATTTGTCTCTTACATTAGTGCCCGAAGTGGTACTTATCTGCACATCTAAAACAGAGGCCAGCTAACATTCTTTGTTCCCTTAATTGCTCCCCATAAGGCACTGTGTTGGGCCCTATCCCTTGTTTCGTGCCACCTCTGCTCTTGCCGATTTCCCGACTCACATACTTGCCTCCCCCATTGGCTGGTCCCATCGATAACCCCTTGAGTTGTTGTCGTTGCTTTCTCATAAGTGCTTCTACAATCATTTCCTGCAATTTTGCGCTCTCAGCTGCTTGTTCCACTGAATGGGGTCTAATCATCTTTACCATTGGCCTTATGTCCTCACTCAGCCCACTCAAGAAGCTTGACACGAAGTAAGCTTCAATAAGATGTGGGTTCTATTAAGTCATATAGGACCGCAAATCCTCAAACCTCCTTAAGTATACTTCTACTCTCGGTTTGCCTAAGCTTGTTAAACTCTTCAATGGTGTCCATCCTGTTTTTCTCTCCAAACCTTTCACACAATTTGGTCACAAACTCCTCCCAGGTAAATTCATTTTGCACACTTACCCACCCCTGGAACCAAGCATCGACAGCCCCATTAAAATAGGTTACAACGAGTGTTGCTCACTGCCTCATTGGTACATTATTCCATTCTAACACCCTCTCACATTTCTTTATCCACCACCGAGGGTTGACCCCTTCGAAGGTAGGAATCTCCATCCGGGGCATAGTGAACTCTTGGTATTGCACGTTATGCACACCATTCCGATCGTTACCATTCCTGTCGTTACCACTCCTATCGTTACCAACCACTCCTTCCAACATTTCTTCTAGGTCAGCCTCTACTCCCACATTGGCACGACCCCTATTTTCGTCTTCTCTATTCAGTATGGGCTCATTTATATTTCTAAGAGGAAAGTTTTCAGCCATTCTTACCTAGTTTTACCGTGTGAACATTAACATGAATTGTTGCATGTCATCTCATAGTCTAGCCATGGACCCATCCAGCATCTACTCCATACCTTCCAATCTTTGTCCTGTTCCTTCCAAGGCCCCTTCCATCCTACTATCCATAGCTCGAATCGCCTCTCGATTTTTGGGTTCCTCCGGCTTCCATCTGGCCCATCCTATTTTGGAGCTCGATCATTTTCAAGTTAACATGCTACAACTGCGTTTCAAAATTCTTCATGCGGGTTCCATCCGCCATCCTCACTTCTATCGGAATGTCCAGAGTTAGTGCTCTGATACCAGTTTGTCACGACTCGACAGTGACAAATATGCAACCTTCTAATTCGGTACGAATTAAAAGGTCAGAAGGGGGATCTTAGGGAGAGATACAGCAACGTGAAAGAGAAATTCAAGAGAGAGAGAAAGTGAGAGAGAGATAACAAAGAAGGAGAATAATATTCCTCAATTTTTTCATACCCCCTACAAGCTGGTTCTAGAGGATATATAACCTCTAGCTTGGGTGCTACCTCAGCAGATTCCACCCCTCCTAACTAACTATTTTTGTCTCTTCCCAAGCCCCTTTACACGTAGGATATTCCCTTAGACATCCTCTCATCCTACAACTGCCATCACCCAACGAGTACAATTGCATTAAGTAAATGAAAACATAAAAGCATAGCATAAAAGAAAGGAACGTTAAAACAGAAAAATAGCCGATGTCGCGCCATGGCCCATGTATGTGACACCTCTGACTACCTGTTACGACCCTAGGGTTGGACTATTAGAGGAAGAAAGAACAGAAAAGGAGGGAAAGAGAGAAGAGAACAGAAAGAATGGTGGGAGAAGAGAGAAAACCGATAGAAAGGTAGGAGAATTGAGAGAGGGAAATGGAATTCAATTGTTATTCAAATCATACCTTTCTCTAACTATGCCAGCCTCTTTATAGGCTTACAATTGAAGGAAATAACAGAAAATACAACCAACTAACTACTCTAACAGCCTTGCTAATTGTTTATACAAGAGTTAGTTATTCCTGCCTAACCTCTAAACTTCTACAATTAGCTCTACAACTTATACACTATGGATTTCCCCCCAATTACCATCATATCCTCGGGGTCATGACAATACCTTGGAATAGCTTTACATAATGATGATGCAGGTCAAAAATAACATCTCCAACCAAATGGAAAGAATAAAATCACTAGTACCCTATGATAGATAATCCCCACTGCATACAAAGAAACAAAATCGCATTGGTGACATTGTGTTTGATGTAACTCAAGTCATGCTGCCATAACAGAAAAAGCAATGAAGTTAACAGAATAGGTTAAAAACCAACCCCAAGTTCTTGCAATGTCTGTTCAACCCGCTTGATAGTCCTGAGTCCAGCAGATGAGCTTGCAGCTTGCACCATTTGGTCAAGTGCATATGTTCGTGTGTAAACTCGGAGCTGAAAACTTTCCTCAATCAGTAAGGGTAGTAAAATTCTTTTGACAAACAGTTACTATTAGGAAGTGAAATAATGTCAAACAGCCAACCATAAACCATTTAGATCTGCATTAATATAAATATATGGAGATACATCAAAAAAGAAATCAACAAAAAGGATGGCCCAAGGGCAGACCAAATTGAGCCCCCCCCAAAAAAAAAGAAAAAATAAATAAATAAAAAGAAAATGACAGTAGAAGCCACAAATAATTAACAAGGCACAAAGAAAAATCAAGAAGGTGGCCAGGACAGGCCAAATTTGTTTTGAGATGCAAAAACAATTCTCCCTTTTAAACTTCCAAACACTAAAAAGGAAATAGAAAATAATAAAAAAATAATTCCAAAATATGATACATACTGAGCGAAGAGAAGCAGTTTTAGAGGCATTGTCTGCAGTTGATGTTGAAGGAGCAACATTTGCAGAAGCAAACTGAACACTCGAGGAAGGCGATGCAGTGTCAATAGGCACAGTAACCTTTTCAGTGACTTCGGGAGCGACATTTAAGGGCACTGGCAATTCAGACTCTTCAGCAGCCTGAAATAATGAAAATAGAACACATAACTGCAGAGCACATGAAAGCAAGAACTACCCAACAATGCCAGCCAAGAAAAAGAAGAGTCGAAATATGCATAGAGTAAATAAAAAGTAGATTGCATTAGGTTAGAATGAAAGACAATTAATGGAAGCAAATTGCAACAGCTGAAAAACCAGAGAGGGAAGAAAAAAACAGGGATCTGGAATATAGATTGAAGAAGAAGCAGGAAGCGATTTGGAACAACAGAAAAGCAATTACAAAACTTCCTGGAAACAATATGCTCTTATCACTTCATTGATTTTTTCTTTGTTTCTTTTTAGCCATTTAGCTCTCTCTTTAATCTAATTCAGTATCTATCCAAATCAAAATTTACCCAAGTTGCCCCTCCAGAAAAGAGAAACCATGATTTCCATTGAAATGTAAATTTATGATACAGAAAATAGTCAAATGGAAATGTTTACAAAGCCAGTATAATGTTCCCTTTCCAAACTCCAGAAGCTTTCATACCTCTAGTCACAAATATCCTACAATATGTGGACAAGGTGCTTGCCAACATATAATTGACAAAAGCAAGATCAAATAACATATGCAATCCTAGGATGTGGGGTAATGAAATCAGAATAAATATTCATAAGAAAAGACTATATATTTCCTTCCATTTGCAAAGCTACAACACATCATGAGCTGAACTCTAAAAAACCAAAGGCAGGCCTAATCCAGAAGTGAGATTTACCTTCTCAGCAATGCGTGCCTCAGATATTCTCTTGGCCTCAGCAATAACCTGGGGGGTGGGGGGGAATTGACAAGGAACAGAGTTTAGAGGCCTAATTAAGATGAGGCAAGAAGGCCAATGGATATTCTTTACCATAGAGATGCAAAAGTAAATTCAAACCTCAGCATCCTTGCGCTCTTGCTGTTTAGTATGTGAAAGTACCATAGAGAGCGCACGCTTGCGCTCAATCTCTTGAGAAACATTGTAGGGTTCCTACATAAACAGAAATACTAACAGTTAGAACAAACAAAGTTTAAGTGCAGAAAGCTGATCATCTAGAAAGAAATAGCATTACAAGAAAACAGGAAAAGAATCATAATAATGCTGCCAAACCTTAACAAGAGGGTGACCAGAAACATCACCAGGAGATGGAGCCCTAGCAATCAAGATGGTTCGAGACACTACACACATAGAAAACCATACTGATCAAGACAACAATAACCAGTTCCTCAAAAATCAAGTCAAGAATGTCTAATCAAATGGTAGACAAATATTTGACCATTTATATCAAAACATCAAATGAAACAAAGAGTAAGCAACATATATACCATTATAGTAGCGATCCTTTAGTTCCTCAACAGTCTTAGATGATGGAAACCTATCGGAAATCACAACAAAGCGGAGATCAAACCGTTCACATAAGTCAAACAGTTGATCAGTCTCTTCTTTGGTCCACATCTACAAGGCCATAAAAGCGAGAAAAATCTGCCCTCATAAAATTATACAGAGAAGAAGGAAAAAATCGATTAATCAAACAAACTTCAAAATCAAGATTCTTTTTTTTCCTTTTGTGGATGAAAATAAAAAAGTTATAAGGGCCTTGCAAAAGATAAGGCCATAAAGAGAATTGACTGAAACGTTAGAATTTATGTACCTGACACTTGATATGTTTGTTAGATGACACCAAAAAAGAAAAAAAAAAAGAAACTGCCAAAATGTAAAATGACTGGCAGAATGCAAAGAGTTAAGGTGACTTAACAAGATTGTCAAGAAAATGAGAAAAGGAAACCAAAGAAAAGTGGACAGGGCTATTGCTGTGTGTGGGTGTTTTTCCTTTTCTTCTTTTTTTTTTTTTTTTTTGTTGAGGGAGGGGGGCGGGGGGGTCATCTTCCATCCACATAGGATTATTGCAACCCATCCTGATATCTCAATGGAGATTGATGCCAATAAAAGGAGACTAACCACCTTAACTTTTATTCTAGGTCATTGCTGATTCTGGCTAGATTTGATGTCTTTGTCGAACTCTAAAAGCTCACTCCACATGCCACAAATGCCTAGGAACACCAAAAAAAGACACGAGAAATATGGCAGGAGGCCAAGCATGTTCCTTACACTAACCAGATATCAAAAACCCAAAGACAAACAAAACTGAGTTCCTTGTGATAACCACAAGCGAGCAGCACAAACTCCTCTTATCACATCATTTGAGGGAAAGTCGAATAAAAGAGGGAGCTCACCACCTCCACCAAAATTTTCCAAACTCTTACCACTAAATAACAGAAGGGTGCACAATAGAGCCACCTGAAACCACTTGAGCCACCAAAAACCTCCGAAGAAACCTCATTCTATCTTAAGAAATCCACCTCAGCTGCCCTGCCCTCAACATCCAACAAGAGGCAAGTCAAGAGAAGGCTGTCTTTCAAAGCAACAACTCTAAAAGAGAAAACTAAAGGCTTTGTTGAAACAGGTGGAAGCAGTATGTTGACAAATTCCTCCACAACTGTCATGAACCTAGGGTTTAGCCTAGGGTTGGATTGGGAATCGGAAGGATCCGATTGATGTAAGATTAAGAACAGAATAATGGGAGAGGAAAATTGGACAGAAATGAGAAAGAATTTAGAGATAAATGAGGGAGTAATAGTATAGAGAAACAAGAGGGAGATTATAATTCTTAGAGAAAAATCATAAACCTTTGGAGATGAGTTATACCCAAAGGGTTATAACAATGGTATCAGAGCTGGCCCCATGGCTCCAACCTGCCGACATGGCCATGGCCGAGGCTGCGGAGCATGGTGGTATGTTATGGTACATTGCAAGGTATGTGACTTGTCCCACATCGAGAAGTATGGGCTCTTGATGTGGGATTTATAATTTCTTGGACACCCTCCCCTCAACAACTAGCTTTTGGGAGTGAGTTCTACCCAAAGGGTTATAACAACAACAATGCCAATAAGAACCACCCTTGCTCAGCTTTTGCAATACAAATCTAGCAGCACCCATTGTTCACCCAAGACCAAAATGAACTACCATGAAGCCTGAAAAAGAGTTACATTTCCTAATCAAGAACACCTTCCTAATGAAACAAAGATCTTCCCAGACCTAGCTATTCTAGCATCAAATGAAGCCTTAAGAAGAAACCTAGAAACCCACCTCAACCATAGAGCTCTTCCTCATACTGACCTAACAATGCCCCTACTGCCATCCATCAAATTATAGAACACTTGTGACCAACCTAGGAAAAGGCTTATACCAAAGGTTTCTCACTAGCTTGGCAAATGATCTTCTTCCTTGCCATCTCTGGACCAACATGGAGCAAAAGCTTCTCCGTTATCCAAACAAACAATTTAAAAAAAAATATCTTAAATTCAAGAAATTATATTGACAATTAACAAGAAGCAACCATGTTTCATCTCTTATCATATTGAGGTAAGCCGATGTGCACAATTATGGGTTCACGCAATATAATTGGAGGTGTTACATGTGAGATCAAGAGGGCAAGATGTGCTCAATATGTAAGTTTGGAAAGCCCACTTTAAAGGGTATAGAGCATGCTTAAAAAAGATTTTAAGATCAAAAACAAAAGAATAAATTTATTGTAGACAACTTCTGTAAAACCAATTCTATTGTATGGTACAGAAAATTAGATAGTTAAGCACCAACATATGCAAAATATAACTGTAAATTTCTAAAGTTGGAAAGCACCTAGCGAAGATAAAACATATATGGCGCATTTAAGATGACCTAAACATATGAAGAGATGATCAATAGATGCACTCATAAGGGAAATGAACTAAACTAAAGAAATTTGCACCAAAACATAAAGAAAATTTGAAAAAAGGGGGGAAGAAACCCTTAACTATGACATGAAATATAATGGATTTACAAAAAATATGGTCATGGATAGAGATTATTAACCAGCTATAACCCTTTAACTAAACCAATTTAAATGGGATTAATGCAAGTGCAACTTTTGTAGAAAATTATAATACACATTTTTTTGTATTTAATAAATTCACTAGAGGGGCAAGCAAATAACAATATTTCACCAAACATCAAAAGCGTATACCCAATAGCAAGAACCCTAAACACTAGCAGATTGATCTATTGGGTCCTTCTGCTCCAACAACATTAGGCATCAGAATTCAAATGTACTAGCAACACAATTGTTTTAGTACAGCATTAAAAAGAAAACATAAGCTAACACAAATTTGACCCATATCTTCCCTTTATGTTGTTAGTAGTAACATTCTTCCTAACAACTACAGCAGGACCCTCAGAAGCAATTACTCAAGCCCACTCCAGTCAAGGAAAAAAATAAAAAAGCAAGCTTAAGGCGATACTTACAGGATCAGTCAAATACTTATCGTACTCCTCGTCCGTATACTTGACAACATCAACAGACTGCACCACACCAAGTTACACGTAGGATTTGTGAAGCATCAAGTGAAATGATGCTAAATAAATAAGTAGAGAAATTAACAAATATATAAAAAGAAATTCTGAGGATCATATGAAATAAATGAAATGGAACCATAAGTTTGCATACCTTGTTATACTTAGCAAACGAGTAGTCGCCAGTTGGAGGAACACCATTTACAACTCTGACCTAAAAAATACGAGCAACAAAATTTCTCAAACCCTTTGACAAGAAGTCTCCAATGAACATCACATGGACATGAGAAGATACCCAATGATAAAGATGCAAATTATCCTTTCGAGCTGAATTTGTAAAAGGAAGCCATTGCCATGTAACCTAAAGGAGAAGGCCAAGCTTTGTTAGAAAACAATCCAATAAGAGTACAATAGTTATAAAAGATTAATTCCTAGTAAAGAATAGACCAAAACATATTCAGGGGAGAAGGCACAAATTGCACATAGAATGATGTTATCAGGCACACCAAATTGAAAACCAAATGCAATGATACAATCAACACATCGTTTCTCCATTACAAACTTGGTCACCAGCAAGGAAAACTGCTTCAATTTACCCACAATAAAGTTTGACAACTCCAATTTCAATTCATTTCAGTTCAACAACAATGTATCAATTCATTTCAGCTTAAGATAGAAATAGTGCGAAACCTCGTGATTTAGGTAGAACTGTAGAAGCACTACAAGAAAATGGCCAAAGTTAAACAAAGCAGCATTAAGTCTTGTAACACACACATTGAACTTGCACGGTAATTTACAGCACATGGAAAATAGAAAATATTGTTCCTGATTCTAAAACCTAACTTCAAACCTTAAAACTTGTCAGGACACGCACTATATACCAAACTTTTGCAATAATTCAGAAAAACTAATGCATGCTGGATGCTCTTTACAGTCACTGACCTTCTCATTCTCCGATTGAATGCGGCGCTTCAGTTGAGCAACGTCGATGGAAGGCATGAGAGGGGCCAAACCACCCGTAAGCGCGTAAACCTGAAAGCCAGAAGCAACTTGGTAACCGAACTCAAGAAAAATGAAGTCAGAGGAAGAGAGAAACTAAGTACCTCGCGCGAAATACCATCTGGTTTTCTTTGAGAATCTTTCTGGGGCCTGGACTTCTTTTCCTGGGGTAGAGGCAATGGAGTTTTGGGCAAACCCAATATGTCTTTGGCATCCATAATTGAAGTCGCAAAATTATGTTTTCCAAAAGGCTTGTCGTCTTCACAGCAAAGCCGAAGGTTTCATCGCCGAGGAGGAGGAGACACCAAAGCTGAATGATCGAAATTAGGGTTTTTAGTAGAAGGAAGGGGCTTGTCTGAAGCGGCTGCTTTGGGAACAGATTGAGGAGAAGGAAGGAAACCTTCTTGGATTCATCAGTTGCCGGGACGGTATCGGAGACTCTGATTTG
This sequence comes from Diospyros kaki, assembly GCA_036245055.1. Taxonomy (NCBI): domain Eukaryota; kingdom Viridiplantae; phylum Streptophyta; class Magnoliopsida; order Ericales; family Ebenaceae; genus Diospyros; species Diospyros kaki. The sequence continues at coordinate 840,507 of BSEG01000002.1, read as the reverse complement.
CAATTTCCTTCCCCAATTACTACATCAGCATTAGCCTGCCATGGGCTCCGATCCAACTCCCGGGCTCCGTTTCGCAAATTCCCTATTCTTCAGAGCAGTTTTTTAATTTATATTTATATATTTTAAAAAATACGTGAGATTTGGCATAATGTAGCATGTTTCCCTTTAAACAAGGCTAACATATATATTGGATCTGTAACTCAAGTTAAGTGATTGAGTTATAATAAATTAGGATTTTTTTAGTAGGTTAGGGATTCTACTTCTTATCTTATGCAATGAGGTAAAATTTTTATATCTGATTTACTTCATTTGTTAAAATTAAAAGCATGAGTAGTGAGAGACCACACAAAGACGGTAATTTCAAGATATATATTAAATTTTTGTTAATTTTTTATTTAATTTTTTTAAAAAATATATATATATAATACTTTAAAATTGGTTGTAATTATATCCTAATTTACTTTGCCATATATCTTTGATAATGTAGCGAGATGACCTAACACATTGATGTGTATTAAAATTGACTCGTCAAATCAATTTATTCAAAACTTTAAAATAGCACCATTTGAAACACAAAATTAACCCCTTTATTTTGTAAGGAACAACGACATTTTCTAATTACCAATGGTAAGATAAGAACCTTAATTTGCTTTCTTTTCTGTTTGGACAATGAAAAAAAACAGCTCAAGCTTCCAAGGTTCTTTTTCTTCACAAGGTTGCAATGTCATATTTCCCTCTTCATCTTTTTTTGCTTTTTACCCATGTTAACAATAGACCATTCACACCCCCAGAGGCACAGTCAAGTGATAAAAGAGGAGGCGATAAAGAACAGTCATGCAAAAAACTACTAACGCGGGATCAATTATTGAGGGATGCAATTCTTTCTGAAGGTAGTTCTTGGTAAGTGTCAGTGGACGTAGTCTCTAACCCTGGCCACTTGAGCATATCTCGCAGTTTACCTCCCTAGTAATGACCTAGGAATAGGTTCGACAAGGGATATGAGTCATGGTGTGTAATAAAAAAAAAATAATAGATCATTCAGCAACCTAATCCAAAGGAATCTCTTCTTTGTCTTTTTTAGTAGGGTAACTCGAGCTCGAGGTTTGATCAAGAATGGGAGAAAACCTCTCCTCAACCCTTTTGTCTATAAGCTAAAGATTTAAGGTGTGTTATGGTTCATTTTTCATTACAAATAAATATCATTTTTTTTTATTATGCTCCATTATTGGCGTTCTCCGCCACCTCACCCCTAGAGGTACACTGAGGAGATAAATTGAGAGATGTGCCTGAGTGATTAGGGTGGTAGACATTGGCACCACTAATGTCACTCCCAAGATCCTTAGAAAGAAGCATTTTGTTTCCCTTATGAATCAAACCCACACTGGAAGCCCTCAGACAAGCTTTCAACATGCCCCTTTGCCACTCAGCTATGCTCTTGGGGGCAAAAATCATTATGCTTTGCAAAAAATGAGATTGATTTTAGGTTCTAAATGGTGTCATTTTAGACTTTTGAATAAATTATCTTGATAAGTTAACATTAAAACACATCAACATATTAAAATCAATTTTAAAGCATAGACATATGCCAAAGTAAATTATAATACAATTGTAACTAATTTTAAAGCATTATACATAAATTGAAATAATTTAATAACAGGATTAAATTAAAAATTAGTGAAAAGTTAAAGATGAATCAAGTGATTAGGCATTTGTTAAAATTCTGTTAATTTTTCTATATTTTAATAATATCTTCTTAATTTTTTATTGTCTTAATATTTTATTTTTCAAAATAGTTAATATTTTATATTTTATTCATTATCTAATTATATCACTCCATCTAAATGCATTTTTATATGACTCTTGTCTAAAAAATTAAATTTTAACTGTTAAATGTATTTTTTAACGTATATTTGTTACACCCACCCATATTTATAATTGTAAGGACTTTTCTTTTATTTTGAGAAATTATTAAAAAAATTCTCACAAGGTATAAAATTTTATCACTTGGTGCCCTTTCGATAAATAATTTTAATTTTTAAATTAACAACAATATCCTCTTGGCTTAGGCTTTTTTAATATTTTATTAAAATTATAAAACAGTCTTAAAATACTTTTTAAGGTAACGTATATTCAAATGAGTAAGATAAACTTGTATCAAAATAAAGTTGGAATACTTTTCGAATCAAGATATGAAATGATTAAAATAAGTCTAAAAAATATTTCAAAATTTTTATTAACCTATTTGTTAAATTTTTTGAAAAGCCCTGGAGGACATATGTGTCATTTTTTCTTATCTATAAGGTCTAAAATAATTTATCTGAATGGAAGAGTGATAAATTTATCTGAAAAGCCCAAAATAACTTATCTATAATTTTTCTACAGATAAATTTAACAAATATAATGAAAAATACTTTTATTCAAAATACTTTTCATATATCACTTTTTTCAATCTATATCTTAGTTAACAAATATTACTTAAATTGTAAAAATGATCAAGATTTTTTCTTTTTTTTAGTGTTTCTCAACATTTCAATATAAAAAAATGTTCTTAAAACACCAAACACCAAAACGGCACTTTATCCATGCATCATCTATTCTAAAATAGCGTTTGTTAAAATGAGCAAGATAAATAAATATTAAGATAAGTCCAGAATGATTTTCGGACCAAGATATGAAATAGTCAAGATAAAGTTAGGAAGCATTTCAAGATTTTTATCAAACTGTTTATTAAATTCTTTAGAATGCATTAGAGGACACAAAAGTTATTTTTTTCTTATATGTAAGGACCAAAATATGCTTATCTTGAGAGAATTGAGAGATATGCATAGGTTATTAATGATTTTTTCAAAAATAGTTAAATAAACTTAACAACTATATTGAAAATGATAGAAATTCAAGATGCATCTCATATCTTGATTTTTTTCACCTCATATCTTGATTAACAAATGTCTTAAGTTAAGAAATTATAAAAATCTCTTAAGGTGTAAATTAAAATTTGCATCGTTGTATTTAAAATGGCAAAGGTGTGCTTTAAAAACTTCTCTCATTATCTCTCACCTACGTTTTTCTTTCTCTGTCCTCCCTTCATCTCTAGTGATGACAGGTGGAAGGAAGGAAGACGAAGAGCTTGGCGTGGGGAAGAGATTGGCACAATGAACCAGAGCGTTGAAAACAGAATCAGAAGACATTTTGCAATTTTCAAACATCAGGTATAAACAAACTAATTCCAGCAAAAATCTGATCTCTAAACAAGAGTACTAATTCCCGTTAATTATTAGGATGAGGAGGAGGAGGAGGGGGAGTGGGAGTGGGAGTGGCCTTGAAGAGGTGGAGACGGGGATCTCCTAAACGCAGAGAGTAGGCAGCCTTCTTGAATTGAGCCCAAGTGAAGGGCTTGTACTGAATAATGGGGGTGTGCCTGTGCGAGTGCATCTCCGGCAGAGCCGAAATCCATGCATTCAGCGGGGGAGCCCCGAAATACAACATCGACTGTCTGCCCTTGCCCACCACCACTCTATGTCTGGCGCTCACAAACCGCTCGTTTGTCATTGCCTTCATTCATCAACACACCAAACAACTCACAACCAGGAATATATGTGTGTGTGTGTGTGTGAGTTGATTAAGAAGCTTAATTAATTAATTTTGTAGTGGTTGATTACCCACCTGCAAAGCGTCCCCCACAAAGACGCAGAACTGAGTGGGGTCAGAAGGCACAGGGACCCACAAGCCATCGTCCAAACAAATTTGAAGGCCTCCGACGTCGTTGGATCTGAGGAGGGTCAAGATCTGAGGGTCAAAATGCTCCCCAAATCCCGTACGTTCAGGAGGAGTAGCAGTAATATTATTGCGAGGAAGAGGAGGATAGTGATTGAGCTTGAAGCAGGAGTCGCTGTGGACATCTGTGATGAGCCTACTCAACACCCATTTGTCTTCTAACAGTAGTCCTTCACCCACTAGATCAAGAATTTCACTGCCCAGCTGCCTCACCGCTTCTATGTATTCATTCACTGCACAGCTGCATATACAGGTATATATTATGCCAATGAATTCCCTATTTTTCCCAATTAATACTTAATTTCCAACAAACTAATAATATATCTGTGTAACATGTAATACGATCCATATTCAGTACGTACTATTAGCTTTGGCACCCTCTCTTCAACTTGTAATAAATATAATATACTATGATGATAAGGGATATATATATATATATATATTCTCATGCATGATATATATATATGTATATATATGGAATGCTTCAAAACTCAGAATGCATGGGAGAGAAGGAGTAACAAGGGGATTTAATTAATTTCTATATACATATATATATGTACAATTATTATCTTAATTATATATATCATTAAGTTTCATGATTGATAGATCGATAGATACCTGAACTTTGTTGGGTTGGCAGAGATAGCCTAGGACCCCTGGGAGACAGAGTGAGGGTTGGCGTGGAGAAGAAGATACTCGAGCTCGCCCATGTCGCCGTTGAAGCCAATATTTCTGCAGCCATAGCCGAAGGGAGTTGGGGGACGAGCAGCAGCCTGCTGTTTCAGGGAAGCCGATCGGGCAAAGAAATCAGTCGCTTCCCTTTCCATGCTGGCAATGATGTACCGAGGAACGCCATGGTTGACCACCTTGAAGAAGCCAAATTCTTTGTATGCTTCCACGATTTTCTGGGACAAGAGAGAGATCAACTGTGGAAGGAATGTTCCCAACAGCCCTTGTCTTCTTAGTATTCGTCCTTAATATTAACGGACTTGTTGGAGGAGCCACAACCATATTCAAACTCAAACTCTTAAGTGTATATATATAAATGTACCTTAAGAAAGGATCGACTTAAGGTGTAGTCTTGGAAGCTAAATACGCAGAATATATGTGGTTTGGTTTCAACTTTGCAGGGATCATGATCTATCACACGCTAGCTTCAAGAAGTCTTACTATATATATATATATATATATATATGAGTATCTAAATAGCATTTGATATTGAATTTTTAGGCAGAGTTAGCTGCCGTTTGTCCCCCCAATTCTATTTTCTTTAATCTTTCTCTGACAAACCCACATTTCTTTTTCATCTAGCTGCTTGCCTGCTTCCATGTGGGGCGGCTCCCTCGCCTCAATTGATCACCTAGCTAGCGCTTAGCATCTCATTAATTCTTACAAAATTTTGTATACTCAACTCAAGTCAATCAATATTGTTTTGAGAAATTCTATTTGCAATCATATTCTTCGTAACTATTATAATTAAAATATTAAATTTTATTATTCATAGTCATATTTATTACTTTATGCAATCATTTATATTTTAAATATACCTTTCAAACACTCATCCTCAAAAAACACACCTTACGTGCATCAAACCCTATTCTTCCTCTTCTTTTTCAGACCACTTGTCATAGACCACTACCGATCTCTCACCGTCGCCCACTTCGCTTGCCTCGTCCACCCTCTTCGTTGGAGTCCCTCGGAATCGCAAAACCAGGTAATAATTTTATTTAACCCGATCTAATTTGATTTAATGACAAAGATGGTGAAACCGTCTCCTCGGAGTTCCCCAAACTTCCTTACCGCCCGAACCTGGGCATTCAGGGTTAAAGGGTTCCCGAACCCCAGGGTTCGGTGCTGTTTGAGAAATTCCTTACCCCCCGAACAACGAGATTCAGGGGGTAAGGGGTTCCACGAATCTCACCCTTCAAGGGGTAACAAGTTCCTCGCGGTTCGGAGAGCCCCTCACTTTAGTCATCCCCCAAGGGTTTGTCTTTAGTCATCCCCTTGGAGCCTCTTACTTTCTCTCTAGAATTGTATAAACCAGGTAAGTAAATTTGAAGATTTAATTTGATAATGACGAAGGCGTTCAACCATTAGCGTTCAGAGACATCGAAAGCCACATTAATTCAAGAAAAAATGAAACTAAAAAAATTAAAATTAAAAAAATATAAATTGATGATGTTGTGTTTTAATTAGTTAATGAGCATATATTTTACATTTAGAAAAGGGAAAAGAAAGAACGTGGTGATGGTAGTTGTTTATAACTATAATATATAACTAGTTAGTTAATCACCATTTAGTGATTTGAATTTAGATATATAGTAGTTATGATTAATGTAAATGTGACGAATGATGACAAAAACAGGAATGGTGAAATCATTTGTTCACAAATAGCTGCAATGTGGCATATGTGTAGAGAAGGCAGCCATGCATATGCATCAGAAACAAGGAAGAGAATTAATTTGACCCCCAAGATTGCCCGAACCTTGAGGTTCGGGAAAGCTGAATGTGCCTAAAACTTGGAGTTTGGGCAAATTCAAACCCTCCCGAATCTCAGGATTCAGGGGGTTTGGAAAACCCCGAACTTGGGGATTTGAGGCATTTCCAAAATTTCAAATTTCTCAGTTTGGAGGCTCAAGGAGTCCTCAAATTCAATGATTTGGGACATATCAACTCCCCCGAATCCAAGGCTTTAGGGCATGATGATTTCGCCGAACTCGAGGATTTGGGCGACTCAAATGCCTCGTCACTCAACCTGTCTCGCTGGTTGAATCAATGTGATTAGATAAAAAAGAAAAAAAAATCAAATACGTCACACTTCATCTTCAATTGATTTGTGTTGTTTTTTTGCCGGAACATAAATACTTATTATCTTCTTCCTCAAGCTCTAGTGTAAACATTTGCGTATAATAATTTTTCATGACTAACAATAACTAGTAATTGGCAATGGCAATAAGAATTGGGTTGAACAATATTCGATGTTGAATAATAGTGATTGTGTAATACTCGGTGTTGAATAACAGTAGTTGCACGATATTCAATTGTGTGTGAATAGAGTGGCTATAGCGATGATGAATGAGAAAACAGGTGCACGCGTTTAAGAAATAATGGTGGGTAATTGAACATTAAATATTTAAATAAATGATAAATATGAGTTTTTATCTGAAGATATTCTAGAAATATTAAAAATAAGTTGTGAAGAAAAAAAAAATATAATTGCAAATAAAATTTTCCTATTGTTTATTTAATTAAAACTACATGGAAGCAATAGGCAAAGTGTTATCGATGATCGTTCGACGGGAGCACATGCAAGGAGCTCACAAATTGCTGCAAATTAAATGGAAGACCCAACAGTTACATATATATATATATATAATAATAATTAAAGGTACTGGTTAAGTAATAACGTCCTTGTATGTATCTAGGATTTTTAGTATTTAAATATTTTTTATTAACTAATGATAGATATATTGTGTTTGAATTAACTATTTAATAAACTAATAAAATTAATTGTTTGAATTTTGAAAATAAGATATATTAAATATATAAGATCTTATCTAAAAATAAGTATATTAATTTATTATTATTTAGAGAATAATATATTGTTAATTAGGGTTGCCCAATAATTAATAAGTAATAATTGAGACATAGAATTAATTATATTTAATTAGAAATGGAAAGAAATATATATATACGTTTGGTGGGGGCGCATGTCAAACTCCCTGCCGTATAAGATTGTTAATTAAACAATGAATTAGCAGAGCAATTTTAAAATTATAAGCCACCACCACCAGCAGCAGCAGCAGCAAATAAGCACCTTCCAACCCACCAAAAAGCAATTATATATGATTGATTTAGTGATTAAGGTTGTTGATCATTTAATTAATTGCTTTAATATTTATATATGTCTTGCATATATATAATGGTAACAAAGTTGTTAGAAGATGATTTTTGATAATATTTTTCTTATCTAAAAGTATTACAAAGATATTAATTATTTTTCAAAATAAAAACTACTATATATATATTTATTATATTTCATCATCCCTACGAATTGGTGGTGATATATATATTCATGTTATAATTATGTTTTTTTTTATTATTTTTGGTTATGAGGCTTCGTGTGGGTAACTCACACCAAAAATTACAAAATTTTGGTGTTCTTTTTCAATTTGATCACTAAACTTCAATTTCTTGCAAAATAATAACAAAACTTTAAAATATTTTGCAATATGATCACTAAAGTGATTTTTTGATAATTTCTTGCCAAAATTACTAACGTGGCAATGGCCACATCATTGCCTGATCAGCACCACATCATCGCCACGTTAGCAATTTCGAGTAGGAACTATAAAAAAATCATTTTAATAACCACATTGTAAAACATTTTAAAGTTTTATTATCACTTTGTAAAGAATTGAAATTTAGTGACTAAATTGAAAACGACACTAAAATTTTGTGACCTTTGGTATGATTTACCCGATCCCGTGCAATCCAACTTTGTTAATTAAATATTTGTTACGTATTTATAATATTTATAAATATAGTAATATACTTAATTATTAAATAATTTTTATTAATATTACCCTCATAACATTACCCAACATAACGATCCACAGTGTTTAAGAATGAGCCCAAGTATTCCAAATGGCCGACACGGCCCCACTTGTTCGGTAGGCCCATAATGAGCCTACATAGGCCCAAATTATTTAAAAAGTTGTAACTGGGCCCACAGAGCTTAGTGGAAGATCCGACAATGAAGACTCAGTCACTCAGCCACATGTTTTGAGCGAGAGAGAGAGAGAGAGAGAGAGTTTTAGCTAGAAGCGTCTTGACTCCGAAGATTTCAACAGTGTCGAGTCAAATGAAAAGAAAAGATGGATTGACCCGTGAGCTGTGACAAAGCCCAGGTGCGATCACCGAACAGCACCTCCGGAGAGCTTCTAGCGTGTTCCGTGCTTTCTTTATCAAAATCTAGTTTTCTACAAGAACTTTCTAGGAACCCCTCTGTCAGCCGTCAGATCGAATGCCATCAGACACGTGTCGGCACTCAACCCAAAATCACCGGATGATCACACTTCAACTCCATTTCCCCTCTTCAGTCTATATAAACGCCTCTTCGTCTCGCCTTCCTAGTACCCAGGGAGCCCTCTCGACCATCCTCCAATCGTTGCCACTCAAATTGGAGCGCCCCCCCCCCCCCTCTCTGTGTATATTTATATACATACAAAAAGGTTCGCTTGAGGTTTACTATGGCTCCGGAAATGGTTGGCAAATCCCCTGCCTTTGGAAGCAGAGCGTACGTCACGTTCTTGGCTGGGAACGGAGACTACGTGAAAGGGGTAGTTGGGCTGGCGAAGGGACTTAGGAAGGTGAAGACGTCTTACCCCCTTGTTGTGGCGGTTCTGCCGAACGTCCCGGTGGAGCACCGCCGCATGCTGGACAGGGCCGGCCCTGAGATTATAGGGCCCTAAGCAAAATTTTTTATGGGCCCTTTATGATTATATTTAAAAATAAAATTAATATAAATAAAAAAATTATTATATAAAATTCATAATATTTTACTTTAAATTTATTATTTTAGTAGTTTTAGATGAAAAATTAATAATTAAATTATTATAATTATTTTATTTTAACATATCTTTTTCAATAGACATAATCGTCAATCCATTAGTATAAATTCACTAATAAGAGAGAGATCACAAATATTGAAATATAAACACAAAATTAATTAGTAATTTAAGGGTTAATAAAAAAAATCAAAAGACATAACTGATAAATCACACAACGGGATGATGAGGACGAAAATGGAATCACAAAAGAGAATGCATAATTATGAAATCAATTAGATTGAGGACTTGCACCTGCACAAATTGATGGCAGATGCAGTGATAATGGATGGATAAAAAATTAAGGAGTGGAACTGAGGAAGACGATGAGGTCGTGACCACTGCTAGATGCATGGAAATAATTGTGATATAATCATATAAAGTGGAGATTGAGATTAATTAAAAATGCATGGAATAGTTGTGAGGAGATGGGTGCTACTATGAGGCGCATAGGAATGGAATTGATTATTAATAAAGAAATGTGATAAATTGAGATTAATTAAAAATTAAATTGATACTCATGAAATTAATTATTGATAAAAGAAAGATGAGAGATTGAGATTAATTAAAAATTTACAATGATTTAAAATAGACATGCCCCTGACGTCTCTTTTATTTTTAAATTTATTATTTTTAATTAATTTTATTTTGTTAATTAATTTAAAATTTAAAAATTAAAATGGGCATGGGCCCCTCTCCTAGCTGAAAATAGGCATGGGCCCTAGGCTGCTGCCTAGGCAGCCTATGCCCAGGGCCGGCCCTGATGCTGGAGGCCCAGGGCTGCATCGTCAGGGAGATCGAGCCTGTGTACCCGCCAGAGAACCAGACCCAGTTCGCCATGGCCTACTACGTCATCAACTACTCTAAGCTTCGTATCTGGAAGGTACAATCCGAGCCGTAATTTCCTTCCTCTCTCGTCTCACCGTATAATTGCACGTGTCTTCTACGTCTCACATGGCCTACGTTGAAATTGTTACGTTTGATGGGTGTTTTATCATTATTATTACTTCTAAAGATGGACTTCTTTTAGTATTGCTAATCGATCGGAATCTTCCGTTTTTGTTGGTGTGGGAATGCAGTTTGTAGAGTACAGCAAGATGATATACCTGGACGGGGATATCCAAGTTTTTGATAACATTGACCACCTCTTTGACTTGCCGGACGGTTATTTCTACGCCGTGATGGACTGCTTCTGCGAGAAAACGTGGAGCCACACTCCGCAGTACAAGATCGGATACTGCCAACAGCGGCCGGAGAAGGTGAAGTGGCCGGCGGAGATGGGTCAGCCCCCATCTCTCTACTTCAACGCCGGCATGTTCGTGTTCGAACCCAGCCTCTCCGCCTATCACAATCTCTTGGCCACGCTCAAGGCCACGCCGCCTACTCCTTTTGCAGAGCAAGTAATCACCAAATGCCATTTCCATTTCCACAATTAATAGAGTTCATTCATCGATCAGATTACTAATGGGTGATGTGGTGTCATTAATTTTGCAGGACTTTTTGAACATGTATTTCAGAGATATCTACAAGCCCATCCCTCTGATCTACAACCTGGTTCTGGCAATGCTGTGGCGGCATCCGGAGAATGTAGAGCTTGATCAAGTGAAAGTTGTGCACTACTGCGCTGCGGTACGTACGCTTGCTTATGTACATGGTGAATCGATCGATCGATGGATCATCATCATGGTCATCACTTTGGTTGGCAATATACCATTGATTTTGCTTAACTTAAAAAGGAAATGAATATTATTATAAGCAGGGATCGAAGCCATGGAGGTATACAGGGAAGGAAGAGAACATGGAGAGGGAGGACATCAAGATGCTGGTGAAGAAATGGTGGGACATCTACAACGACGACTCCTTGGATTACAAGAAACCTGCTGCAGCTGCTCGTGCGGCGGCCGACGGCGGCGGCCATGCGACGGCGGAGCCTGTGGAGTTGCTGCCGCTGATAGCCGCGGCAATGTCGGAGGCTGGCACAGCTGTCCAATTTGTGACCGCCCCTTCAGCGGCTTGACATTTACTACTACTTTACTACAGTTTAGTTTGTCACTTGTACGAGGGATTATTCATGATCATGGACGTGTCTGTCAAATCTATGGTGTCTCGTACGTCTAAAGTAGTGCTGGCACTTGTGGGCATCAATTAGCCAATACATGAGCGATTCAATGTCAATTCATACCGAAGATCTGATAGTGTCTACCAATTTACATGTATAAAAGCCAAGATCCATAGCTTCATTTGCCAACAAGGAATAAAGTCGCGAATATTGCAATTTCATGAAGAAAAGCGCCCACTTTGGATCTGATTTGATTTGATGTGATTCGATTGTTTCGTAATTTGTTAGTTTGTTCTACAACAACACATTAATTGCCAAAAATAAAACAAGGTAATTTCCCACATTACTAGGTTGTGATAAACCTGCGGTTAGATTTAGGCGGCTAGCTATTATGTTGTTTTTGAAGCAGTGGGAAAAAAAAAAAGAATTTTTAAATGATTAACCATCAGCCTCCTGCTGCTTTCACAAGTGCGAACTGGGTTGTGTTTGTAGGCTGCACCTTTTAAAGGGGAAGTGAGTTATTATGGAAATTGGTTAATAAAAATGAAAGCTTTTATTAATTAACAATATGGTATGGCTGTAAAGGGGTGAAATTAAACTGTCAAAACTGAAGCCCATTTCAAGCTAGGAAATATATAATACCCTGGCCTCTTTGCCTCCGCAACCCACTCATTCACAGACAAAATATTAAAATTACAATGAAACCACCAAACTATATAATATAAGCTAGGAAGAATAAAATATTGACCAAATATTTCTGGGACTACAAGCAAGAATTGATAATGTTTGCACCAGAAAAAAAAAAAAAGAAAAAAAAACCCACAAATGGTAAAGTAGGTGACAAATTGACAATGTTGAATATCACAACACCGAGGAAATATTTTTAACTCTCTATTTAAGTACTACCACGGGATCAACATCCTCCTCCATCCAAGCTGTCTATGCCTGTACATGATGCAAAGCCAAAGAAATTAACAGGGAGCAAATGAAAATCCGCATAAAAAGTGGGAGATAATGTCATAATGTCAGAATTATGCTGTTCATGACTTAAGACCTTATTTGCAATGTTGTTCGAGAGCCAGTCCAGTCCTTCATACAGTCCTTCCCCAGAAGTGGCACACGTGCTCTGTATGTACCTAAAGCATCCAACAAATCATAAAAAAAAAAAGAAAAAGAAAAATGAGGTTTAAACTCAATTTGTCTAAGTTGTCATGCTATCCCAGTTCTTATAACATTACTAACAGGGCAAGGGGCCCAGTCCAAGAAACAGAGATGAAATATTTCATTTACCAGTGACGTTGACGGAGGGAGTGAAGGCCAAGCTTATCAGTTATCTCAGCAGCATTCATGGCATTTGGAAGATCTTGCTTGTTAGCAAATACGAGTAGGACAGCATCCCTCAACTCATCCTACACTTAGCCAACCAGTTTTAATTACCAAAGAGCCAGTGGACAAGTCCCTCCAACTCATTTACAGTGCTAACTTATCTTGCATGCATGCACCAAACCATTGAAATCAGGAACTCTCTCCTACCTCATTTAACATTCTATGCAGTTCATCCCTTGCTTCAACCACACGATCTCGGTCATTGCTATCAACCACAAAGATAAGTCCCTGTGTGTTTTGAAAGTAATGTCTCCACAAAGGCCGGATCTGTAGAAACAATGTTATACAGTCATCCACACAGTTGATTGAGCACCATATAGCTATCTATCAACTTTATATAGAACTCTCAAGTATCTAGATGATGGTCAACCATGAGAAACTACAGATCAGAAAAGTTTCCCTGAGTTTATACATCAATAGAAAATAGATTTTAAAAAGACAGGCACAAGTGGAACAATCTGCACTTGATGGCCCACAAGCATCGCCCGCACCACATGCGGCATTATTTTTTAGGTCACAATAAAGCCTCTTAAGCTATTATATGACTCAGCCAGGAGTGTAGGCATCAGTGTCTGATTTATTTAATATTAAAAGCAGAATGACATTTAGGAAGAGCTTTTCTATGCATAGAATAAGTGACTTGTAAATATTTCATGTAAAAAAAAAAAGTTCCTTACCTGACATACTTGTTAACTTTAAATGTACTGAACATGTCAATGTATGCCCATATCTGGGCCAATGATCAAGTTCTGATACGGGTTTCACAAAGCAATGAAGAGCCCATGCACATAGCTGTAGGGTGTTCGTGCTATACAGCATGAATTTAGACAAGATCATGAAAACTCCAATTTTCAACTCAAAATATCGGCCACCAAGGGGCATTTCCCTATCCCCTAGATAACCAAGGAAGAGTACAAAATTGTTGCTGTGTGTACTTTTAGCATAGTATGTCCACTATATCAAACCATCACCAGGCCAAGTATGTCCACTGTATCAAACCATCACCAGGCCAATGCATCTATTCTTGAGCATAAATTATGCAAGCACAACTAGATGTTTCCATTTCTAACTAAGATGCATAAATTGAGAAAACATGCCTCAATTGTCTAGCAATTTAAAATTCCACCATGTTATAGTTGAAAAGAAGAACATGAAGAAGGAGCATTGGCAGAGGAGCTAAGCCAGTCAATAAGCTAATTTTATCTGTTGTGTTGAGGGCTAATTGACACTAACTGAATCCCCCAAAGTGACATAATAGCAACTGCAGTTTCTTAACAACAAAGTTTCAGTCATTTTTTTCTCATGTTTGGCAGAGTGGTTTCCCCTAGATCAAATTTTAATCTTTCTAGTAATGCGGGATTCAGGTGTGAGATCATAGGAGCAACAGAGCATGCACCCATTATAGTGTGAAACCCACTAAACACTCCTTCCAGAATCAGAGCCTTAAAATGATTGAGCATCTGCTGGGCATTGTCCAATTACCGAATGGAGAGAACTAAAGTGCCCATTAACTACTCATACTTAGACAAGCAAATTTTAACTTGCCATTTACCAGAAACGGTGGCAAACAAGCAGACTCGAAAAAATGCAAAGGAGCCTGAAACTAGAATACCTCATCTAATAATGAGCAAAACTTGTCAACCAGACAAAAAAAGAAGGGAGAACTTGCTTGCAAAAAAACAAGATTTAATATTCTTTAATTTGTTCAAAGAAAAAAAAAAAAAAAGAAGCAGCATGCAACATCATTTTAACAATAAACTGATTTTTATCTATATATTGAACTGGCTTAGACACATTGAACACGACATTTGCAATGGAAGATCAATTAATACACGGTTGGTTGCCTAGCTGCTGAAAGAACAAACTGATACTTCAAATATCAGTTGATGATTCTTTAGTACACATTGAATGGAGTTGAGCTGATACCATTAAAACTACTTCCTATCCTATAAGCTCATTGCAGAAGTGTAATGAAACCTAACTGCAGAATAGCGATCCAAATTAAAGATAAGCTTGGCAACTCACATCAAATTTCTTTGTTAACATCTAAGAACAATTAAACCTACATACCTTGTCCTGGCCACCAACATCCCAAACAGTAAAGCTAATGTTCTTATACTCCACAGTCTCCACGTTAAACCCTGATCAAGTAATAAATTAGTAGGGCAGAGAAGAATTACTCTCCATTAAAGAATTGGCTTTCATAAAATGAAGGACTTAATTGGTGTTGGCATCGCATCAGAGGTAAAACAACAATGACAACCACAAAAAGCCTTAATCCAACTGGGTAGGTTGGCTACATCACATCACAGAAAAAAAATATCTCATTCAAAGCTATGGTTGGCAAAAACAACCTTTGAGTAGGACATAATCAACTCTTTGGCAAAGACAGTTGAATAAGAAAATATGTCATTAGACGAAACAGTTAGCAAGCAGTAAATCTTAACTTCACAAGAACTTACCAATGGTAGGAATTGTGGTGACTATTTCTCCCAGCTTTAGCTTGTAAAGAATAGTCGTCTTACCAGCTGCATCTAGACCCACCATCAGTATGCGCATCTCCTTCTTTGCAAACAGCCGACTGAAAAGCTTGGTGAAAGACAGCCCCATTTTGTTTCTGCAAACTCCAACATCACAAAAGTGTAGGCATAAATTTCAATCAACCACGGTACTTTATCTGAACTGCCAAATGGCCCATAGTCACAAGTTTTCAACCAAAAACGCCCAGCAGTGATCTAGCAGTACTAATTGTATTATTCAGAGAACAAGCAGAGGCTAAATACAAAAGATGGCATTAACTTTTCAGCACTTGAACTTTTGGATGATAAATTACAAAAAGGACTCAATTTTGTAACAAACTTAGAAGTGAAAAGCATAATTGGGCTGAAATGCAGAATGTAAGATTTGATATGATATAAGACCTGAAAATGCTCTACAATAATCATGACAAGATGAAAAGATTAAGGAGCGTATTCGATGCTGCAACAAGTATTGACCTGAAACATTAGAAAAGTAAAAGTTTGACATGTAATTTTGAGGAAGTGTCTCAAAAGTAGGAGCACTATCTAAAGAAATGATCTTTACACGCAATTAGAAAAATAATAATAATATAGAATGAAACAAAAGTCTGAAACCTAAGCGTGATCTAGTTATTCATCTAGCAAGAAATACATTTACAAGAATTAAGAAACACAATGTACCAGGTCCACAATCTTTACCAAACTAAATAGAATAATCATCACAGGTACAAACTCCAACGATTCCAAAAAAAAAAAAGAAGCTGATCCAGGGGTGTGTTTGGGAGAGTGGAAAGTAATGGAATTGGACGGAATGGTGAGGGATGGAAATACTCTCTTTTTTTGGGAAGCCTATTAGTAATGGAATAGAAAGAGATTGGATGGAACCCTTTTCCATCTAATCTCCTCCAAATGAGCATATTTGGTCTCCATTACTTTTCATCCCATCTTTTCCCAAACAAAGTGAAATAATCTTTCATTCCATTTCCTTCATTTCTATCCCATCCATTTGTAATCCATTCCATTCCTAAATCTCTCCCAAACACAGCCGAAATGCCCAGAAGCCAAATGCTGGATCCCATTGAACCAGATCCCAACAGATTATCGAACTAAACCTGCCGACTAACTAAGATCAAAGTATAATGAGGTAAAAATCCAAGCCTACAAACTAGCATACAAACCATAAATGAATTATTCAATATTCTGAATACAAAAGAACAAGAGATCTGAACAAGAAAAAAAAATTTAAATCCAGTCGAGAATAACCATGAGATTTGCAATTTGACTACTATGTATGAAAATCCATATCGTCTTGAATGTCAATCGAACAATTCAATAAAATTTGAATCGATAGGCTCGCAGATCTAAGATGTGGCAACAAAATTCATCGAATGAAGATCCAAAAAGAAAAAAGAAAAAACCCTGCGACGCTGCCCAAAATGATATGGAAAATCAAGTTTGGGTATATTTTGACATCAGAAAACAGAACGGAAAGTCTAGCTAGCGGGCTGAAATTCTAACGAATGAAGATCCAAAAACAAAAGGAAATGCATCTCCGATTACCAGATGAGAGCGAAACCAATCTCAGTTTCTCTCTGCCAAACTCTCCCAAGATGGAAGGGTCCTCCGATTATCAAAAACAAATGAATGAATGGACGGACTGCTGCTTTTTAATAGATGGAGATGGAGACGGAGATGGAGACGGAATATCGAGTTAAACGGGTTTTCACTCGCTCGCTCCTCGTGCAGATGCGTCCGCCAGCTGATGATTTTATTTTGGTTAATTACACCAGACACCTGCAACTATCGCTAGTTTTCACTTTATACTCTTTATTTTGATAAAATAAAATTAATAAATTGATAATATATTCCTTAGAGTTTGAATTTTTAGTCCTCGCATTTTTAAATTTTACTTTTTAGAAATAGTCTTTAAATTTGTTTAAAATAATTATGAGACTGTGTTAAGTAAATTGCCTATGCAACTTCTAAATTTTGGGTTTTTAGATTTAACACCTTTTGATATTTATTCTTTTCAAATAAATCCCTAAACTTTCTTGAAATAACCACTATTTTCTTTTTTACAAAATATGTTAATTAAACTACCCAAAAAAATAAAAAGAGAATAAAATAATTTTATTTGAATGGATAATTAAAATAGGTGAAACATAGATTATATGAAGACAAAAATAGAAAACGAATATAATATGAAATGGAAATAGAGAAACGTTGTTTTTTAAAAAAGAAAAAAACAAAAAACACAAAAATAAATGTAAATAAAAAATATATATATTGACATTTTTATAAATATCATCTTTCATATAAAAAATTAAAAAAATTATTATTGAATAAATTTCATAATATAATCAAACAAATTTTAAAAACAAATTCCAAAAAAAACTACAAATTTTAAGTTAGATATGGAAAAAAATCATTTATACTCATTTTAAAAATACGTTTTCAAATCGAAAATATATTTTTTTAATATTATAAAATGGTCATAAAATTTTTCTAAAATTATAAAAGTAGTCCAAAAACGTTTCTTGTCATTTTGAAAACAAGTTTCAAAAATGTCGAAACGCCACTCCCAAAAATTTTTCTATGTATGTTAGGGTGAAATAATAAAATGGAAAAAAAAAATTGTAAGTATACCTTTTAACTTTAACGTAAACAAACAAACATGAAAATTTAAATTTAATAATAAAGGTAATATACTAAAATAAAAATATTAACAAAACTTTTTTCTTCCACTTCCTATGCCCTAAATTGGGAAGTAAGAAAAATAAAGATATATAAGACATTATGTATAATATTGTTCATTTAATTCAAATGGAATCAAAATTGACTTCTTACAAATTTTAGACTCCTAAACTAAAGACCAAACTAATAAAGGTGAGAGTCTAATCGAAATAATCAAATTTGATCCAAACTAGTGGCGACTAATTTGATATATATTTTTTGAATATAAAATTTAAAAATGTATGCATATATATATATATATCATTCAAACAAAAAAAATCTTAAAAAATTAAAATCTAAATAAGAATTAGCATTCAACTATCAATATGGTGCAACATTTTAAATTAAATCAATTAACATCTAACTTCATGAAACAAATGAAACAATTACCAAATTCAACATTTAATTTAATATCAAACTTAAAAAAAATAAAACAATAACAAAATCTAACATTCAATCATTTTTTGAGCATTTTTCATCATTTTCAGAATATAAAATCCAATTGGTCTAGCTGATTTTTGATATTGGACTAGGCTAGACCGAGTAAACTTTGGCTAAATTGGAGGCCAATCTAAATTTCTAATTCAAATTAAAATTTGAACAATCTAATTACTTTCAGTTTTATTATTAAATTATCAAATAAATAATAAAAATAGATAATGGATAGGGTTTAATATTTAAGTTAGCATTCTATTATTTGTGTCTCTCATGAAATCAAGGCATATTTATATGTATATAGAGAGAGAGATGTGAGTATTCAATCAATTCAATTATTGATTGAATTGCTTAAATTGAATATAGCGAATAATTTTCAATAACTGAACTGAATTGAATAACTGAACTGAATTGATCGATTAGTTGTTAAAATTGAAAAAAAAAAGTTGATAAATAAAAAATAATAAAGTGCAAATAAACAAAAGTAATTAAAAAAATAATTATTACTTAAGTAAGAATAAGTAATGCTCAAATAAAAAAAATATTAATTAATTAAGAATAATTTTTACTTGATTAACTTTTCTAAGCATATTTCAGTATAAAAACAATACACAATTAAAAATATTTAATAAAAATGATATTATTCGATTAAAATTTTTCTCATAATTGATTAATAAATTGAGTATAGAGATTAATACTTTTGTTAAAAAATTATTACTCGATTAAAGTATTTAATTACTTGATTAAGTACGGTGTTACTTGAATAAGAATAATTTCTTAATCAATTAAAAATTTAAGTGTAAAGATTTAGGTCTATTCAATTATTTTAATTTTTTAAATAAGATTAAATTAAATTAAAATAATTAAAAACTCAACCGAATAAAAAATCAAACTGCTAATTTCAATCTGCTCAGGCACTTAGACTGCGTGGACAGAATGTCAGAGAATGAAAGCGGGAGCGCAGGAGAACAATTCGTTTATAGAATCAGTACGGCCGAGGAGTGGCAGGCGCTGCAAAGAGATGGAGCCATGTTCGGCGGCCAACTTGACAAGTCCACCGGCTGTATTCATCTCAGCATGCTCCATCAGGTATCGCTTATTTTTTCTATTTTCCTCACCTTAAAAAATTTCTGGAAAACTAATATCTTTATCTTCTTCGTTTCTGATTTTAGGGTTGAATTGATGTGTTGTCACGCTGATCAATTGCATCTTTATTTCGCACAAATATTTATTGATTTATGACTGTCAAGTTAATCTGAAGCACAAGTTTTCTGACTAGGAAGAATCTTATTAACTGGAGATTGGACTTAAGGCTTTTGTCTCTCTAACTGAAGCTTGTTGTAGCTCTCGTCGTTCGTTGCTTGTGTTCTGTGCATTTTTATTCATGATAAAAGCACAGGCGCAAATTTGATCGCCTCCCTTCAAGGTGGGCGTTGGAGGACGGGGAGTCCTGATTAGGGGAATTCCAATGTAATCCATGAGATGATTCAAATTGGAATCTAACCTATAACTTGAGAGATGTTCGGAGAGATTTGAGAAAATCACCAGCAGTCAAACTATCGGAGAGGAATAAGAGTGGGGGAGCCTTGAGCAGTTTAGTGGGGAGGGAGTGGCAAGAGTAATTAGAGAATAGAGTACTTGTTTCTTCTATTGGGCAATTGGCCTCTTTCATGTGTGCTATTGGCGAAGGACAAATTATATAGCCAAGTGACTTGTCATTTAGCCAATAGGCTCCTTGTAACTCATGGGAGAATGACCAGCTAGCAACAACGTGATCTAGAATGTGCTTGTGATCACAAGTACTTTTAGATGTGATGGTTCTCTCTGTGGCATCTCTAAATGGAAGTCAATCACTACTGGCTGGTTGGGAGCATTTTGAGTATCCTAATACCACATTGAGTTCCACCTGCCCATTCCAAGTGGCAAACCACCATGGCTTCTGCTGAGGCCATGGTGGGAGCTTGTTAATGGAGATTTGGTGAGATAAGGTTAAGAGATCCATTCGAAGAGATTGGCAACCCAAAATTAGGAGTTTCAATGGAGGAGATTAGGTGAGACAAAGTTAGGAGGTCGTTTGAGAGAGATTATGTGAGCTAGAGTTGGGAGACTTGGCTTGAGCATACAACTTCTTGTGTAGAGAAGAAAAATAGAATATAATGTTTGTGTGAGATTTATCTATTTAATTTTTTTCATATTTGTAAATTCAAAACTCCACTTGTGAGTGGAGTAAGACCTTCAACAATTGGACTCTTCCTTATCACATTCAACCTAAGCTTGAAAAAAGAGGATACTTGTATTAGGTAACCAGGATGGTCTAATATTCAAGTTGAATTCTAAACCAAGATTAGAGCGCTACAATTCATATAGTTGACCCCACCTAGTTGGATTGGGCATTATATGATGATGATATTTTAAAATTCAAATTAAGAAATCAGGACTCCCACAATACAGTTAAATCAAGAACACTAGTACCAATCTGTCATGACCCCAAAGGCATTAGTAGTAATTGTTCTTTTGCTTGTATTTTCCCTTAGTTGTACCTTAGGCTGTGTAGTGTGTACTTCAGTTTTGTTAATAACTGTATGGATGTAACAACCTATAAATAGGCTGTAGAATAGAGAATAGGCAGCTAATGAATGACATTTGAATTTTGTTTCTCTCTCTCTTGTTTCTTTAAATTCTTCCTCCATTCTTCTGAAATCCTTCCTCCTCCTTTTGATTTCTCCCTCCCTTCCCATTCTCTCACTTCCATTCCCTCCAAATTCCATTCTCAACCCTAGGTAAACCCTAGGAGTTGTTGGTTCCTAATGATGGCAAACATATCCCAAGAGGGGGGGGGGGTGAATTGGGATTTGTATAAATTTTCGATAATTTAAAACTTTGATTGTTAGCAGAAAACTAAGTTTCAAAATAATCCTTTCTATTAAGTAGGTTTCAAAACCTACTATATATGTTTCGAAATATACCTCACTGTTTTGCTAGTTTCAAAATATAGATTGTATGTTTCGAAATATACTTTTATGTTTTGCTTGATTCGAAATCTTTTAACTTGTATTTCAAACTAATGATCTTTGACAAGAATGATTTACATAAATAAGAGTATACCAAAGGAGTTTGTATATCAAAGATGTGTTCATATGTATGTATACGATTAGGCTCAAGAAAACTTTGTTTTAGACTTTGAAGGCAATTCTTTTGAAAGCATGTGCAATAAGCAATAATGATAAGCTAAAGCTAAAGAACACTTGCACACAAGATATATAGTAGTTCGGCACTCCGCCTAGTCTACTACCTTCAAACTTACCCAGTTGAAGGATTTTTTAATACCAATCACTTTTTATTAATGATCAACCACAACAAGGGTTTTACAACGGTTCACCCTAAAACCTTACAAAGTGGGTTTTTACGGACTCAAGTCAAACCTAACACCAAGTGAGTTTTTATGGGCTTAACTCAAACCTTACACCAAATGAGTTTTAAGGCTAAACTCAAACCTTTGACACAATGAGTTTTAGGCTCAACTCAAACCTTACAACATTAACAAGATAATAAAGTTTTATCTATTACAACCCAATGAGCAATAAGTGCCTTATCGGTGGATGTACAAACCTTTGTACCGGCTTAAGATGAGGAGAGCTAGAGAGGATATGACCTCTTGTTTTAGCTTACTTCTCCTTCTCACTTTCAATGCACAAGAGTAAGATGAGTGTGAATCTTCTTTTGAAAGCTCAATCAAACATTTTGATCACCACTTGTGTTTGAGTGTGTGTCTCTAGTGTGTGCTCACTTGTTCTTGCTTGATCAATCTCTTCTTGTCTTCAAATACCTGCTATTTATACCAAGAGATAGAAATCTGGTCGTTTATAGTCGTTAGAGACAAGACAAAAAAGTAGGTTTCGAAACATGTATAATGGGTTTCGAAACATTACAATTTTACACATAAGTTTCGAAACGTAGACAACATGTTTCAAAACATACAACCTTTTACAGCTGGACAAGCACTTCGAGACCACAACGAGTGGGAGACAAAAACTTATGCCCACTTTGAATATTTTAAAAGCACTCACATTCAAATTTGAATTTGAATCTCATAGCATGGAGAATGCATTAATAAAATGATTGAGAAGCTTTTAGACAAATAAAGAAATGCAAAGCAAAAACATATCCGTTTTGAATGATATGCTGACAGAATGTCAGAGATTTTGAAACATGATATGTATATGTTTCGAAACATACCTATCTGAAAATGAGGTTTCGAAACATAGTCCAAAAGCTGATTTTAAAACACATGCATTGCATAGATGTTTCGAAATAGCATACACATAAAACATTGAAAACCTTTTCAAAGGGGTTTCGAAACATGCATAGAAACATGACAGATTTTCATAAACATTTGCATGATAAAACAATCCACAACATGCATACATCACAGCATATTTATATTTATTTAGTTTAAGTAAATGGAAGGTAAAATATAAATAAAAGAAAATGTGGACATGTAAATAAAGAAGTACCCCCTATTTGGATTCAATAAAAATATCTAGAAAATTAAAATCAATAATAATAAGAAAATAGAATTTGAGTTTTAGTACAAACTCAAGATTTAACAATATTACACCCTCCAAAATATATACTTTCTATTTAATGAAAAATTCATTAAAAATCGTTTTATCACCGATGAATGTTAGCTATTGAAATACCGAGAGATAGTTTTCCAAAAAGAAAACATTTTCTTATATGTCTCCTTATAAGGTACTAACCTTCCAGACTTAGTCAAAATAGGGTTTTGAAATTTTAATACTTGAAATTCATTTGGTTTTCATTTTCACAAAGTAATACTTGATATTGAAATTAATATATGTTGAAAACCATATACTTGACTCATGACTTGGGGATTAAACCAATATATGTTTTTCATCATCAAAACTAATATACAAAAATGTGCAACAGGAGTGTGTCACAATATATGTTTTTGATGTAATTGCGGAGGTCGTGATCATCTTTGCATAGAATGAACCGGTCCACCCGGAGGTAACGTGAGCATGGCGTCGCCAATAGCTTTATTCATGGACAACCGGACTAGGAACGACCATATTTTCCTTGGCACTTACCTGAACTTTTTGATTCAAGGTTGTCTCGTGCCGGCCGAGATACAGACGCAAGGGTGGAACACGGTAGTTCAACGCAGCTTAGATGATATTAAATAGCTAAAGCGAGCGATTGTAGCTGGGGGCCGTTGACCTGGAGGGAGTCCAAGAACGGTCCACCTTCTTTCGATAGTAGCTCGCGATTGGAAAGCACGTATGCATTCGACCTCCTGTGCCAGATTGATCTCCACGGTGATGTACGAGTAACGCCCGCCCCAGCACGAGAGAGAATCAGGTTTCGAAAAGTTGGCTTCTAAAACCAGCTCTTGGGAATTTTCGCAAGGACGGGCCGATTTCCGGAAGGGCAATCCATGAGAGCTAGATAAAATAGTGGATCTCGACTTTTGGAGAGTGGAAAAGAGGCTTTTGACAGTTTGGACCGAAGAGTCGTAATTGACTTTTAAAAGCGTAGAAACGTGGAGTGTTTCTTTATCACATGGTGCCGTAGCTGGCTTCATTTGGATTTGCATGCAAACTAGCCTCATCTCTTCCATGGCATCTAGTCAGATGCACGTCAGCGGACTACCTAATTGCCCTTTAAAAGTCATATTTTGTAGAATAACGCTCAACCTCCAAGCAACAATTAAAAAAAGTTGCTAGGCGAAGTCCAAGTGCGATTTGCAAATGGCTAACTTCCCAACCGTGGGCGTTATTGGATGCGGCAGTTATGGACTGACGTTCGCTCTAGATTACAACCGGCGAACACGCCAGTTGGCTAAGGTGTACGCAGCTCCCTATCATCGCAGGATCTTCGATAAGGCTTGTCAGCAGCCTGACATTGAGGCCACTGAGGCGATGGTCGGCCGCTACCACGCAGACTTTGAAGAAGATTTGGGCAACCTCTGTGTTTTCGCCCAATACATCTTAGTTTCCGTGCCATCCAACGCTCATGACAACATCGTAGACCGCCTTAAGCCATATGAGGAAAAGTTATGCCGGTCGAAGTTAGTTTTCATCAGTGGCAATGGCATTGCTCCAATAGCGCATCGCGCACTAAATGCCAACACATTTGAGAGTTCCAGAGCGTCATACACTTGCCGTGTAGAGGAATCAAAAAATGGAGAGGTGAAATGCCGCATGAATGGTTTCAAGGTTCGAATGATCCTTGCTAGCTATCTCAAGGTGGACAGTGCATCCATCGATGCGTTGCAACACATTTTTGGAATGCCAGCAGAGCTATATCACGACTTACTTCAACTTCTTATGGTCAACAACCACGACATCGTTCATCCACCACCGTTGCTGCGAGGAAGGTTTGTGATTGATCGGAAGGCAAAAATGTTCCCTTACCGGGGCCTCATGGGCGCACCGTTTGTTGCAATAGAGATTTTGGCTGCTAACGACCAACTGAAGAAGCTTGCTGAAGCGTCAGGTGTCGAAAAACGGGAGACTGTTTTGGAAACGTTGAACAGAGACTATGGCACCGAATATCCTGATTTTCAGACGCTTGTCCAAAACTCCCAACCTCTCAATATGAGGCTAGTGCTGCCAACGAGCATGAATAGCCGGATGATCACACAGGACATTGGTATATTAGCCGTCTTTTATGCTTCTCTTGGCAAAGCACTAGATGTTGATATGTCAGTTTTTGAGGCATGGATCAAAGAAGCCAGTTGGGTCAATGAGACAGATTATTGGAAGACCGGTCAAACATTGAAAGCGTATGGGCTTTCAGAGAAAGCGTCGCGAGAGGATATTTGGAAAACATTCAATGTGACGAAGCGGCTTCCGACGTCTACTTAAGCTAAGATCCCATGCATTCTTCAAGAGTTTGTTGGCGCCTCTTCCGCCCAATGGATCAGGACCAAAATGGACAATACCAAATCCAAAAAACTATCCGAGGATAATGTATACGTATAATCAAGTTTATAATTTGTTAGTACAATGCTATGAATTATTAACATTCGCATTAATAATATCTATAGTTTTACATTATTGCTTAATTGTATTAATTTTCACTTTACTTAACAGTATCTTATATTGGCTGCACATCAACAAACCATAATGAATATCACATTGAATTATCTCAGATCTAAATAGTACTATTGCTTTGTAGAGATTATTTGTACATTGGATATCGATCTGAAATAGCTACAAAATCACTTTATTTTCAATCTCTATTATAGGCCACCAAACCTCGCTCGCTTTAGCTATTTGATATCATCTAAGCTGTGTTGAACTACCGTGTTTCACCCTTGCGTTTGCATCTCGGCCGGCACGAGACAACCTTGAATCAAAAAGTTCGGGTAAGTGCCAAGGAAAATATGGTTGTTCCTAGTCCGGCTGTCCACGAATAAAGCTATTGGCGATGCCATGCTCACGCTACCTTCGGGCATGGAAAAGGTGTTGTAAATCAAGTGGTATTTCAAATGGTCTATAGAGTCTTTCTCCCATATTGGTAGGATAGAAAACTTTCCTCATCGTTTTATATACATCGAGTCTACTTGGGCTTATGAAAGTTGCTAGAGAGTTAGGCCTCACGCGCATGAGATCAGGCTAATCCAAGGCAAGATCGACGATTCCCCCTCCCCCTAGGCGCGAGTTAGGTCTCACATTGCAACTTTTTGTTCGATTTTCTTTTTCTTTTTCTGGCCTTACCCAAAACCATAGTTATCAAAGGCGCGCCTGGGCGCAAGGCGCCAGTTTGGCGCCTCGCCTGGGCCGAGGCGAGGCGGTTTTGGAGAGGCCCTTGCCTTGCACGTCTAGGCGCTGGGGTGTGAGGCGCGCCTCATGAAACTGCTTTTAATTTAAAACTTGGGCAGCTCAATTCCTCCCCTCTTCTTGGTTCCAGCATGTATACATTACAACCTACAACTTATTTACATTTCTTTAGTTTAAGTAAATGTCCACATTTTCTTTTATTTATATTTTACCTTCCATTTACTTTAATACATAAATGTAAATAAGATAGTACCCCCCATTTGGATTCAATAAAAATATCTAAAAAATCAAAATCCATAACAATAAGAAAATAGAATTTTGGTTTTAGTACAAACTCAGGATTTAGCAATTTTACCACCCCCAAAATACATACCTACTATTTCTTGAAAAATTCATTAAAAATCATTTTAATAACAATGAATATTAGCTATCAAATTACCGGGAGATAGTTTTTCAAAATGAAAACATTTTCTTATATGTCTCCTTATAATTTGCTAATCTTCCAGACTTGGAAAAAATGCGTTAATCTTCCAGACTTGGAAAAATAGCATTTTTCAAAATGAAAACATTTTCTTGATTGTGGACTTATAGTGTTTATTGATTGTGGAGACTACTAAAGCTTGTCCAAAATGTTCTCTATCAGTAAAATAAGAGATTGAAGAGTACATGCAAAAGAAAAAAAATAACAGGGATGAGCAAAATATGACACCGAAAGATGATGATTTTCAATTTGGTGAAGGGTATGATGATGATAATGATTAAAACTTCTTTATTGATTGCGGACTTGTAGTGTTTATATGTTTGTTTAGAACTTTGCATGATGATTGGTACTTGTTTGAGTTTAAGACTTTAAGTTTGAACTTTGATGATGTTTATAGTTTAGAAATTGCATGATAAATGAATCAACTTTGATGTTGTTAGTTTAGTATTTGAAGATAATGAATCATTAATGATATGCATATGTTATTATTGATTATTTGATAGTTTTTTATGATTTTACAAGATTTTGAGTTTTTTTTCTAAAAGGCGCACCTCGCTTTGCAAAGGCGCGCGAGGCGCGCCTCGCACCTCAGGCTCCAGGACCTATTGCGTCTCACTACGCTTCGCGCCTTTCAGAACTATGCCCAAAACTACTTTGAATTGGTCTTTAACAGTTGAGAGAGAAATTGGGTCTCTGTTGACCAATTATTTTCGTCTTATCTTTTATCCTTCTGCTAACCACCTTATCTTATCTTCTTCTTATACAGGTTGTCTCTAGCTGCCGATTGTCTCTCCCAACGTTCACATTTCTTCACCTATTAAAAGTAGCCCCTTCCTGCACTTGTGAGTCACTAGATCCATTGCCCTTCCTCTCTGTTCATTCCCCTTGTTGGGTTCATGCACTGTCTATTGCTCTCTTTTTGTTCCCAAATCCCATGAGTGCACACGTGTTTCGAAGAGCTTGTTGTATCTTGTGGGATAGCCACCTGAGCCTTTACATTGTTTATTGAGGGGTGGAAATTATCCTTAAGGTCAGCAACGTTTGCTGTCACGCCTCGACCTTCATACACTTGTTGCCCGCCTCTGTCCATTTTCTTCCAACAAAAGAACAAGATGAAATTAAGTTTGAGTGAAAATTCAAAGCTTGCCCACAATCAGTCCATTACTTATGATTAAATCTAAATTCACAATTAGATTAAGCCCCTAAAAGATAGTGAGGGAAGGCCATGGAACCACTTAAACATCATGTAAGTGACTGAAAGAAAGAGAAAAGTCTTTCGAAGAGAAACTGCAAAGCCTAATGATGAGTTTTCAACACAAATTGGCCTATCATCCCATAAAAGCTAAGCACCTTCAGCATTTTTTTCTTCTTTTGTATTTGGACCATAATTGAGAAATATAGCAGTAGAGATGGGGGAGGGGAGAGGGGGGGGGGCTTTGGATGGAAAATAACAAGGAAACTTACATAATTAAGAAAAATGTGCTGGTAGTATGCGCAAGTGGGATGATGTTGATGGCAATAGTATATGATGGTGATGTGGATATATGGTAGCAAAGTCTGTCAGAGTTAGCAGAAAATTATAGATACAGTTTGTTGGTGCAATGTTCTGTATTTGCCCCTTTCTGCTATTAATGTTGGTCTGTCTGTCGTGTTCCATTAAGTTGTTTTGATTTGCCAAAATCAATGCGCTGATGCTAGCAACGTTTGACATTGATTGATAGGAAGTATGCTGCAGAACTATGGTAGTTGTGAAGATGCCTGCAGAACTATAACAGTTCTAGAGTTTGAACAAGATGTGGACATATGTGTAACATCTCTGACATTTTTGCCACCTTAGTTAAGGAGGTTAATTGTCCATATATTTGTAATTTAGTCATTTTATGAGGAAATGTTTCGTATGAAAAAAAATTTAGGGAGACACCAAGCAGTGTCCTTTCTTTGCATATTTTTTTAAATATAATATGCAATCCCAATTTTTGATGTTATTGGAAGCTCTGTTAAGTTTTTGAATTCCCAAAAAGGCCTTCATCCTACTTGCTCAAGAGGTTAAAAATTTCTGTTCTAATTTTAGTTTTTTTCTTTTTTTATTTGCACCCACAATCTTATCAGTTAACACACAAGCTTCCCCCCAGCTGAATTTTTGGAGCTTCTGCCAATTTTTTGCTTTGCCAAGACTCTCTCCCTCTCTTCTTGGTTTTTCCATTTAATTTAATTTCGTTTCATTAAGAATGAGCTTTTGCGTAATCACAGATAAAGGATAAGTATGTAAATCACTTGCAGGATCCATTTTCTACTCAAAATATCTGAAAGATGTTCTGTTATCTAATCTCTTTGCCTGTTAAGCATTGGTTAATCCTCAGAGGATTATCATGGGTAGTTTTCTGTAACATTTGCCAATTTTTCAGAAAAACTACATTGGCTAAAAGCTTTCCAGCTTATGAACTTTGAATGTACATATCAAGCTGGATTTCTTTTTTCTGTGAGTTGTATGCAATAAAGGATTGGTACATAATACTTGAATTGATAGAGAATCGGTTTCTTTGTTTTTATCATCTTCTTGGTTTTTTCTAGGTTTATTATCATCTAGCTTCAATCTGGTTTCATTATTTCCTGGCTGATTCCATATTTTCTTAAAGATCCATCACTTCTTTTTGTGTTGAATCCAAAAGTTATATTTGAATTGAGTCCTTGCAGTGCAATTAATTCTGGTTGCAGTGATATGGAAGGCAGACATATTCATGCGTGTTTGCTTTGCATTTGAATTTTTACCTCCCAGGGAGTGCATTTCACTCACCATATTTAAGTTACAATTATTTTTGTCTTTTTCTTAGTCCGTGTCCCATAATCTCAAGTTCACTGCTAAATATCAATTCAGCAATTATTGTTTTTCTCTATTTATGTTTTCTTCTAATGCATAAGATCAATTGCTCTCTATTTATTTAATTTCTTGAATTCTTCTCATAACTCTCGACAACATCTAATTAGAGAGCACATGTAATCCATTTGCAAGCAAAACTTTAGAAAATTAAAGCAGGTAAAAATGATTTGTTAATTTTTTTGTGCCTTGATGGCAACAATGAAGTTGCCTCTTTGTAACTAGAAGGTCATTTGGGGTGGGGGGAGGGGGGGGGGTGTTTGGTTTCAAGTTGGGCAGGCATGGCCTATGCAGATGACTAGTTAGTATGCATTGTAACTCATGGATGGAAGAACTTGGGATTAAAGCTTGTTGTATCTGCTAAAGAACGAAAACAAGGAGCAGAGAAGATTGAACCCTTTTTGTTGTGAGACTATTCATTTGTCAAACTCCGCCTGGGGATGTTATCCACTGCCAGTTCCAACTCTGGATAAAGGAGGAGGGTTGTGTTAAGTAGCCTACAACCAACGTAATACTTAGTCGGATCCAAAACATGAACTCTAGACAAATTATGAAAAATCGTTTGGGCGTGGGCGTAACCTTTCATAGCGACGCGCTACACTGCCTGCGTGTAGTGTCAAGTGAGATAGGGCCGCTGCATTGGCGCCCAGATGTAGTGACAAATGAGCAAGGGTTCTCGTATTTGCTTGGACGGATGTGGGTAAATAAGTTAGTCCAAAATCAAAACCAAAACCAAAAACAAAATAAAAATAAAAAACAAAATCAAATTCAAAGTCAAAGCCAAAAGCAAAATCATAGATTAAGGATTGGGTCATGGAACATAGGAACATTAACAGGCAAAGCTATGGAAGTAGTAGATGTGATGATTAGGAGAAAGATTAATATTATGTGCCTTCAAGAGACGAGATGGGCAGAGAAAAAAGCAAAAACTTTGCCAGAAAATGGATATAAAATATGGTACACAGGAAATGATTGAGCAAAAAATGGAGTGGGGATTATTATGGATAAAAGCTTAGTAGATGAGGTAGTGGATGTAAAGAGAATAGGGGATAGGATTATTATGGTGAAGGTTATTCTAGGAAGAATGACTATGAATATCTTTAGTACATATGCACCACAAGCGGGGTTAGGTGAGGAGATAAAAGCAAAATTCTGGGAGAACCTAGAGGGACTCATACAAATGATAACAAGAGAAGATAAAGTGATTATAGGAGGTGACTTAAATGGTCATGTGGGTAGAGACGGAAACGGCTATAGAGAGGTTCATGGAGGGTATGGATTCGGGGAAATTAATAATGAGGGTAAGTCTATTCTAGATTTTGCAATGGCTTATGGGCTCATCATAACCAATACTAGGTTCAAAAAACGGGACGAATACTTAATCACATATAAAAATGTCACATCAAGCACCCAAATAGATTATTTTCTCATGAGACAAGAGGACTGGGGTATGTTGTAAGGATTGTAAGGTGATACCGGGAGAGTGTTTGACTACTCAACATAGACTGCTAGTACTTGACGTCCAAGTAAGAAATTGGAAGAGAAAAAATCACATAAAACAAAATCTAAGAATCAAGTGGTGGGATTTAAAAGGGGAGAAACAACTAATCTTCAAAGAAAAATTAAGGGGTAGAAGAGAATGGAATGGAGAAAGACAGACAAACCAAATGTGGAGAAAAATGTCTAATACCCTGAGAAGTACAACAAAGGTAGTGCTTGGAGAGACAAATGGTAGAGCTCCTAACCTTAAGAAGTCTTGGTGGTGGAATGAAGAAGTACAATTGAAAATTAAAAATAAGAAAAATTGCTATAAGACTGTATATCAGTGCAACAATGAAGAAAATCAAAAAAATTATAAAGAATAAAAAAAGACAGCAAAAAAAGCTGTTAGTGAAGCAAGGTCAAAAGCATACGAGAATCTATATAAACGACTTGATACAAAAGATGGAGAAAATGATATATGTAAATTAGCTAAAGCAAGAGAAAGAAAAATAAGGGATTTAAATCAAGTGAAATGCATAAAAGATGAAAATCAAAATGTATTAGTGAATGAGGGAGCGATTAAAGAGAGATGGAAGGAGTATTTCACAAAATTATTTAATGATGATGGCGACACAAGAGTTAGGTTGGGACATCTTAGTAACTTTGAAGGAAACGTGAGCTATACATTTTATTGACACATAAGTCCAAATGAAATAAAACAAGCATTAAAAAAGATAAAAAATCATAAGGCAGTGGGACCGGGTAATATATCAATAGAAGCATGGAAATGCATGGGACAAGAGGGCATCTCCTGGCTAACGAATTTATTTAATGCGATTCTTAAATCAAAAAAGATGCCAGGTGAGTGGAGGAAGAGTACTTTGGTCCCTATATATAAGAATAAAGGAGATGTTCAAAACTGTGAAAATTGCAGAGGAATTAAGTTAATGAGTCATACCATGAAACTCTGGGAGAGAGTAATAGAGCAGAGGCTTAGAATAGAAACAGAGGTCTCGAAAAATCAGTTTGGTTTCATGTCTGGTAGGTCAACAATGGAAGCTATATACCTACTAAGACGCCTAATGGAAAGGTATCGGGATCATCAGAAGGACCTACATATGGTGTTTATAGATCTAGAAAATGCCTATGATAGGGTCCCTAGAGAAGTATTATGGAGGGTTTTAGAGAAGAAAGGAGTCTGAATAACTTATATACAAGCTCTTAAGGACATGCATCATGGTGCAGAAACAAGGGTTAGAACATGCGAAAGAGATACTGAACCGTTTAAAATTACAATAGGATTGCATCAATGTTCTGCACTAAGTCCATATTTATTTGCTTTAGTAATGGATGAACTCACTAAAGATATTCAGACAGAGGTGCCATGGTGTATGCTATTTGCAGACGACATAATGTTGATGGATGAAACAAAAGGAGGAGTGAACACTAAGCTTGAATTATGGAGAAACAATTTAGAATCTAAGGGATTTAAATTAAGCAGAAAGAAAACAGAATATATGGAATGTAAATTTAGTAAGAATGCAAGAGTGGAGGATGTTATAATAAAATTGGAAGATCAAGTCTTACAAAGAAAAGACCATTTTCGATATTTGGGATCAGTGATTCAAAAAGATGGAGAAATTCACGAGGATATCACACATAGAATTAAGGTAGGTTGGCTAAAATGGAAAAATGCATCGGGGGTGTTATGTGATGGTAAAATCCCATTAAAACTGAAAGGAAAATTCTATAGGACAACTATAAGACCAGTTTTGTCGTACGGCTCAAAATGTTGGACAGTCAAATACTAACATGAGCAAAAGACGAGCGTAGCGGAGATGAGAATGTTAAGATGGATGTGCGGCCATACAAGAAAAGATAAAATTAGAAATGAAGTTATTCGTAATAAGCTAGGGGTAGTGCCAATAGAGGAGAAGATGAGAGAGACTAGACTAAGATGGTTTAGTCATGTGAGAAGGAGATCAAGAGACGCTCCTGTAAGGAGAGTTGATGAAATAGAACAATTAGTCAAAAAAATAGATAGAGGCAGGCCTAAGAAGACTTTGGGAGAGACATTAAAGTTTGATATGAAGTGTATGGACCTCAATGAAGATATGACAAAAGACAGAAATACATGAAAGTCTAGAATTCATGTAGCCAACCCCACATAGTGAGATAAAGGCTGGATATGTTGTTATTGTACTATTCATTTGTCAACTATGCCTTGTCAACTATGCCTTTGTTCTTAATTGATTGTGCTAGGAGAGTGCCTTCAGATCTCTATTTAACATGGTAAACTGTTACCATTGTCTGCAGGTACAGTCAACATTGCAGAACTTCTTTCTGAACAGTAGCAAGGACCTTTACCTCCTCCAAATTGATTCTAAAAAGGTACAACTCCCAATGATTCATCATTGTGTTTTTGCTTGTTTGACCAACAAATAGTTTGCATGAGAGGAGCATATGTTTCACGCAAGCTTGAAAGAATCTTGTGACGTCTGTAATGACTGGAGCCTGTTATCTGGGGCCTGCGTCCAATATTTAGGTTCAGCAAGTTCTAGGGATACAGCTAGAAAGCTCATGGTACATGCTGAATTTTTGATGTTTTTCCTAATTATCAACTTCACAATACATTGGTGCTGAAGCTATAGAAGAGTGTTCTATTCCTTACCTTCGTGAATACCATGCCTAGGTTGTGATTCAATAAATATCTGCCCACCCCATGAGAGCTCAAATTATTTCATGTTTATGCACTAGTATCCTGCAATTAGTTTTCCTCTTTGCTTGACAAAACTCTTCTTGGCATGTATTTTATGGCAGCTTGGAGAAGGGTTAGTATATGAAGC
Source organism: Diospyros kaki (assembly GCA_036245055.1). NCBI lineage: Eukaryota > Viridiplantae > Streptophyta > Magnoliopsida > Ericales > Ebenaceae > Diospyros > Diospyros kaki. Next base: position 806,500 of record BSEG01000002.1, on the reverse strand, counting down.
TGTAGATGACTCAAATGTCTTTCCCCATTACTATGGTCCATCTCGGAGTTTCAGTCCTCTCCCGCTGCATGCAGTTTGCAAAGCTGAGAAGATAACTTCATCAGGTGGCCAATTCAGTTGTAGTTTGCTAAGCTGAGTGTGGTACGTACCAGCTTTTGATTTGGCTTTGTGCCTCCATGTTCCATCTGATTTGGCATTGCTTTAGTTTGTTTTACTGCACATGAAGAGATTTCTATGTGCTTGTTACTAGTTTCTGCCAGAGAGACCAAGGTTCTACTCACAGTTGATCATATAGTTGTTATCATTCTCCTAGTTCTAAGGCTAGGAATTGTTATCATTCTCCTAGTTCTAAACCTAGTTCTAGGGTTTGTGTTTTGTTGTCAATGCATTTTATTTATTTATACGCTTTAAATGTTATTTGCAGCAGCCAGCAGGTGATATGGTTCCTGGTATTGTCTGCCTTCTTGCGCTATGAGACAGTTAATGTTTAAAAATGCTTCGAAAGACATATAATTACAGATCTCTCTCTCTCTCTCTCTCTCTCTCTCTCTCTCTCTCTATGTGGAACTTCACGATGATACTCTAGGTGTGAACTAATCTGATTACCCCATTTCTTTTGTTCGTCTTAGTTTTGACTCATTGTGCTTGTGTTGAGTTGGGTTTGGTGCTTCGGCCGTTGGCGAGGGCTCTACAAAGCTAATCAATTGGCTTGGTTAGAAGTACTTTTGGCATCAGTTTGTGACTGAATAGGGGTTGTCTGGCCAATATTGATTTGATCATCTTGGTTGGTGTGTGGGTTGAGGGCTTTCCAATTGCCCTATTCATTATGTGAAACAGCACTTGACACTAAAGAATGACTGCTCTCGCCTGCAGTGTTTCTGTCCCAATTTTGGCTTTTTTATTTTTTGATGGATTGTGCTCAAACCAGTTCCCATTATTGTTTTATAAATAGTTAACACATTTGAATCTCTATTATATGACGGGTTGAATATAATCACTTCTTACAGATCTCCAATCTAATAAATGATAATTTCTGTCCTTTCCAATAAAGGCCAGCCAGATCATCAATGATCAAAGAGAGGGGGCGCGCCAGCACCACATAGTCAGTTAATGGTTGGCTTGGGATGGATCGAAGGTGACAGATTGTGAACAGTTGTTCAATAGTTTAGGAGCATATATTAAATAAACAGTGGGAGAGGAAAGTGTCGTGCCAGACAGAATGATTAGAATGCAACTTCCAAAAGTCTCCAAAAATATGAGAGTGAACTGGGACAGGGAATTAGGGATGGTAGCAACCCACATTCCTTTTTTACTTTCTTTAGTGTAAAACAAAATGGTGGAAGGAAAGGAACCGTCCCTTCCTTATCACCACCCTCCACCCTCCAATTCAAGCCACTCACTTCAGTCTCATCTTTTTTACTTTCTTTTGTGGTATTTTTTTTTTTTTTCACTTTTTAGACTAAAACTAAACTATACTAGCTAGCATTATTATATATAGTTTATAATATATCAAGATTTTTATACCTTTGTATGATTATATTATTCACAATTATAGTTTTTTGATGATAATTATATTAATGGTGTTACTATTAAATCATAATTACACATTCACATTCACATTCACGTTCGCAGGTAACCCAAAAAGTAGGATACTTCACTGATTCTTCAAGGAAAAATGGTAAGAGGGTATCACTGATTCTTTAATGTCATCAGTAATGTGGCACCCCATCAATTGAGGAGGTGGCGGCGTAGTGATGGCCCCTAGCATTGCTCCTCTTCAAGTGTTACTTTTTCTTTTTTCTTTTTTTTTTTTTTTTTTCCCTTCTTCCTGAATGTGGGCTTGTGTGGATGTATCTTAAAATAAATATTCAAAAGTCAAAACCCACTCATTCCATACAACACATGCAGTGGTATCATTTTTGTCATTACGTAATCAAATAAATACTTTATGTTTGGAATTTAAATAAATATAATCGACCTCTCTCCCCCGCAATTATTTTAATTTTTTTAATAATTATGGAGCCTTATCAAAAGTTTTAGTTGAGATCAAAATCAAAATCGAATAATAAAAAGTATTTAAAGTTGTAATAATTAAAATATGTTTGATATGTCTAATTAATTAATAGCCAATCCAAAAGGTCAACAAATTAAGAGAATCTCATTCTTTATAACATATAATACTCCACAGTTGCAACTTAAGCAAATTATTTTATAACTGCATGCTGTATTCTTATTTTATATATTTAATGAAACCTTAATTAATTGATTAGGGACCAGCAGTATTGCATGTGCCCTCACAACTAGTTAAACCCAGCTAGCCCATCTTTTTTTTTGTCTCAAAAGATGAAACTTGACCTGACAAAATATGAAGGGGTTAATCATGATGACTCAGCTAAGCACAAATGTTAGATCAGTGCTCACTGCGCACAAGGAGTCTCCCTCATTTTTGAAAAATTACTCCTACACTGCCGCTGACAAAACTCGATCCTTGATCCTTGTCTTAAACTTCACTTTTTACGATCAGTTGAGTTGTTCATGCGAGCTAGCCCACCCTTCCCTTAATTAGGATGGGGATGAGAATGGGAAGAGTCCTGCAACCCGTAAAACATAATAAAAAAGATTATCTTAATTATTATTGTCTTGTAACATACGTTTACTGTTGCTTAATACCTTGATGTTTATTTCTTGCTACTTTGATTAGCAAAGCAGCAGCAAGTGGGCATATATATATATATATATATATGGGTAATTGGATTGATCATGAATATATATTAATACAAAATATCACTATAAATACGTACGAACCTAAATAACATTTTTGGGTTCTAATTAATGTTCAATTGCAATTAATTATATATGTTGTGTGCTAGCTAGCCAAGGCTTCACGGTATTTAATAATAATATATTGATAGATAGACAGATAGATGTGGACAAACTGACATATGAAAGGAACTTTGTTGTTAATTAAGTGCCTTTAAATTAGATGACCTGGAAGGGATTCCCCCGGCCTTAATTGTAACCCCAATTCATTAATTAATTGCTATTTGCAACTTGCAAGTGATGATGGATGGGTCTATTTTTCTTTTTTTGTGTTATTTTTTTCTAACTTGTTTTTATATTTACATATTTATATGTGTGTTATCACATCAATATAAATGTATAACATATTAATAACAAAGTATTTAACTAATATTTTTACAATAAATATGTATCTTGAATTCTTTTTTTATAAAATTTGATGAAAGATCTAAAATTATATAACAACGATACAAAATACAACATGAAATAAGAGCAGTTGCAAATTGGCTAAATTCATATTTTTGTTTATTTTTTTTTACGTTTTTTTCTTGTACTTAGTTGAACTTTTCATTATTTGATTACACTTATGAAAATGATTTTCGAATTAATTTAACCTTTGTATTTTTATTTTTTTTGTATAACAATCCAAAATTTGTTAGTTTCTATTATACCATGCACCTACATTTTTAAGTTAATTTAACTATGTATTTTTATGTATATATAAAAAAAGAAGATAAAGTGCAATGACAAAATACATGTTACATTTTGTTCACGTCAAAATATATAAATTAAATTGACTTGAAAAGATAAGTCTAAATATGTAATCGAAATAACAAAAAATTTAAGTTGACACATGAAAAAAAGTAAAATACATGAGTTAAATTGACTTAAAAATATAAGTTTAGATATATAATTGAGATGATAAAAAATTTGAGTGGTTACACTAAAAAATTGTGAAAGTACGGCAAAAAAATAGGTTTGAGTATCGCAAATCCCTAGGAAAAAAGAAAAAAAAAAGGGGGGGAAAGAGCACTTGCAAATTTAATTTCTTGGAAAAGGAAAAGCAAAGGGTTTTTTTTTTCTTTGTGTTTTTTTGTTGTTTTTTTGACTTTTGTTATATATGGAGCTGGAAAGCTTGATTAATTAATTAATTAAGAAGGGAATGGTGTTTAAATTTTGAGGTTATTAAACACTACAATCATTATTAGTGTTATATTCTATTTAAACTGTCCAATCACATGATACCATTGTGAAAGCTAAAGTATATTCTCATCCTTGAATATTATGTTAATCACATCATGTACGTCTCTGCCATTATGAAAGCTAATTAAAGTGTGTTTTCCTCCTCCTCGAATCTTTTGGTAAGTCCCTTAATTAGAACAAACCTGGGAAGAGTGAAGGCTTTGATCACAACTTATAAAGAGCTAGCTAGCATTGGTTAATTAGGTTATATATATTACCACTTAATTAGGGGTTAATTATATATATATATATATATGAGTTGGCTGGCAAGCAATAGTTAATTAAACTTGTTACATTTATAAAAATCAAACTTCATTATATAATTAATTAATGCATATATAGAACAAAATTTAGAATTTTTTTGTTGTTGATAATTTAAGCACTATAAATTAGAACCCATACCTTTCACTTAGATCTAAAGTTTGACACTTTCAATCATTGTGAGTCCTTTCATTCATTACATCCAATAGAATTATTTAGTTTTTTATTATTTATATATAAAACAAATTAAAGGAACTTGAAAAAGCTCAATAATAATATATTTCATCTTGATGCTCACCCTCCAATAATTTCTACTGGTCAGCACCAAGCAAGTCGCAAATTATTACGATCACTTGGTGACTTAATTAAACTATTAGAGTCCCACAAAGCAATTACTTGTATCGTTAATTAAGGGTGGAGGGGCCTTCTGTATTGCTTAAGTTAATAAAAGAAACTGTGTATATTGTAGGAATGTAGACTATATATATATATATTCGAATAAACATTATATCTTACAGTTCTTCATCCCACATATTCATCATTGTGGATTATGCTATATATTGTTATAATTAACCCAAAAGGTGTAAATAATTAAATTTTAGCATTTAAGAATAAGAAAGATGTGATTTTTATTGTTTTTTTTTTTGTATAATTTGACAAACTACGTACTTTCTGATATATTAATGATTTTAGGTTATCTGATGACATTGAATGGGTTTTAATAATGTTTGGGAAAGGAAGGAGCAAAATATAGAAAGATAATTAAAAATATGATTATACTTTTGTTTGAGTTAATTAACATTCTAAGCAAGCAGTTTACTTTATTCTTAAGCAGTTCTTAGTAATATATATAATTATTCTTGTATGTATGTATCCCATGATCGATATATACGATACGATCATGTTAAAGATCGCGTACGTACATGGCAAAATATTTAATAACAAAGTACAGGAGAGGTTGTGAGCAGTGTGACAGCGAAGTCCAATTCATTCCCTTTTGACCCGCATTGCTCTCTCGCTGTCTGTTCACTGCAACAAATCTATCTTTTTCTATCCTTATTTATTTGCGCCATCACCTTTACATTGTTGGCAGTCGCAAGGTTTGGTTGATCATCATACTCTCTCTGAAATTCGATTGCCTTTTGTTCTTTTTTTGACTCTCCTCTCTTGGAACTAGATCATGTAGTATTTCCTGTTCAAGTCTCGAAACATTGTTTCGAACATCGCATCTGTCTGCTTGCTTCTATTCATTCATCATCTCTGGGTATTCCACATTTTCTTTCTTGAATGCTCTCACCGTCGATCTTGACTTTTAAGTGCCAAGATGCAGCCCCATATTTTTGTTCTTCCCGAGCTGCAACCCTTTTTTAGAGTACCAAATCATGCAATTTCCTTGGGAAATCTGCTCCAGTAAAAGCTCTCTAGTCTTTCTTTATTTCAATGCAAATGCCATTTGTTGCCAACAAAGGCCAATGGCTTTGCTAACCCTATTCCTGATGAGTGTTTGATCATCTTAATTTGTTTCTTCCCGAGAGCCCTCCCGCCCGCCCTCCCATTCAAGAATAAAGAACACAGTAATATTGCCCGGGCCAGTTGTCAATCATGGAAGAGACATTTGTGCCTTTTCGAGGAATCAGAACTGACATCAAAGGAAGGTTGCTTTGTTACAAGCAAGACTGGACTGGAGGCTTCAGAGCAGGCTTCAGGTATGCGCGCGCGCGTATATATGTGTGTGTATGCTGAAATCTGTTTTAGCACCAAAAGTTTTTCTTTCGTTTTTCACCCTTGTTCTACTCCTTGCTATTGATCTGGGTAAATTTCATAATAGTTGGCGGTGGCACAATTTTATGTTTTCAGGATCTTGGCTCCTACCACATACATATTCTTTGCCTCAGCAATCCCTGTCATTTCATTTGGGGAGCAACTTGAGAGAAATACTGGTACGTACCAAGAATAAACTTGACACTTCTCATTGCTAATTATCTGCCATAATTAGTTCTTCTCTATCTTTTGGGTAGATGTCAAAAGCTTCAAAGATGGGTGGGTCACAGCTGTTAATATTTAATGAACGTTACATATATATATATATATATATATATATATAAAAGAAGTCGTCAACGAGGAGAATAAAAGAACAAAATACAATAATACATGATAATATCAATACCAGATTAAATTGCTACAAACTAGGAGGTTTTACTTGATATGTTCCACCACCTGGGCCTGGCTCTTGCAGATGGAGTTTTAACAGCTGTTCAAACCTTAGCATCCACGGCAGTTTGTGGGATTATTCACTCCATCATTGGAGGTCAACCCTTGCTGATCTTAGGAGTTGCAGAGCCCACCGTGATAATGTACACATTCATGTTCAACTTTGCCAAAGAGAGAGCAGATTTGGGTCGCAATCTGTTTCTTGCATGGACTGGATGGTCAGCTTTCTCTTCTATTTTCCAATTATCAGTTGATAGTGCTTTGTTTACTAGCAATTTTTTTCTGTAAGCTTGTGTTGACTACTTAATAAATTTGGACAACATGATTATTTGATCTTCCAGGGTGTGTGTATGGACTTCAATCTTGCTGTTCTTATTGGCCATCCTAGGGGCTTGTTCCATTATCAACAGATTTACACGTCTGGCAGGAGAACTATTTGGTTTGCTCATCGCCATGCTGTTCATGCAGCAAGCAATAAAGGTACATAGGAACAATTCGAGCAATAACGTACCTTTTCTAACCTTTATATTATGAATGCTAATCTTGAACCTCATGACAAACATACCTAGCTATATGGGAAAGGCATGGCTTAAAATTTTCAGCTCATGAATATATAGTTGATTGTCTCTGGATATCTCGACATGTTAACTATATTCAACTATTAGCACTACTTCTAAACCCCAAATTTTATTTCCAACAATTTATTTTTTCTCTTCTGGATTTGGTCTAGGGACTCGTGGAGGAGTTTCGCATACCAAAACGAGAAAACCCAAAATCAATTGAGTTCATACCTTCATGGAGATTTGCTAATGGGATGTTCGCTTTGGTTCTTTCGTTTGGTCTTCTGCTAACTGCATTAAGAAGCCGAAAGGCAAGGTCATGGCGTTATGGTTCTGGTAAGTATGTCGAAACAAAATTTCAGGTTTGCTGAATGAATATAGAACACAGGCTTAATTGTCCTTCAATTAAATTGTAAGCATATCTCCACTGCAGGTTGGCTTAGAAGCCTCACAGCAGACTACGGTGTGCCTCTTATGGTTCTAGTCTGGACTGCCGTTTCTTATATTCCAGATGGAAGTGTTCCTAAAGGAATCCCACGGCGTCTCATGAGCCCAAATCCATGGTCACCTGGTGCATACGAGAATTGGACGGTTATTAAGGCATGTTAAATTGTCTTTTCACCCCAGAAGTGGCTTGTTTTCTTTAGGCAGTGTGTAGTTTATTAGTAAGTAAATTGATGATTAGTTTTAACTTAAATTGGCAGGACATGCTCGATGTTCCCATTCTGTATATTCTTGGGGCTTTTATTCCTGCAACGATGATTGCCGTACTCTACTACTTTGACCACAGCGTGGCGTCTCAACTTGCTCAGCAGAAGGAATTCAATCTGAGAAAGCCGCCTTCTTTCCATTATGACTTACTTCTTTTGGGTTTCTTGGTATGCAAATCCTTGCTTTCTAACATTAATTTATTAACTAATATTATGAGTGTTGTTATCTTAGAATGAAACATTAAAATTCCTGCTCTTCGATTGCAGACTTTGATGTGTGGCCTGATCGGAATCCCTCCATCGAATGGTGTGATCCCGCAATCTCCCATGCACACAAAGAGTCTAGCCACTCTTAAACATCAGGTAATTAGCCCAAAATCTGTCGGTGAAGCATGTAATTTCATTATCAAATAGTTTGTGCATAGCTGTGGAAAAGCTTCATTTACTTAATCCAATTATGATTCACTGAGAATAACACCTCATTGTGCAGTTGCTTCGTAATCGATTGGTTGCCACAGCACGCCAAAGTATGGGAAAGAACTCGAGCTTGGGACAACTGTATGGGAATATGCAAGAAGCCTATCAACAAATGCAGACCCCTCTCATCTATCAGCAGTCTTCAGCTCGAGTATGTTTGCAAACATAATTATTCTTATGTGCATTGTACATTGATGCTGCCATTAGCTGGAAAACAGGGGGAATTGTGCATTAACATAATAGAAAAATAAAAAATAAAGAATAAAAAAGAATCGTGTGAGTATTCTTGCTGTAGTTTGAAATGGCCCGACGTGTTGTATATAGATGAATGAATGGTCATTCCCAGCTCTACTAATTATGGGTTTAGCCCAAGCATGCAAGATCTGAACTCGGTGACAATCTTTGAGCAGGGGCTAAATGAATTAAAAGAGTCAACAGTTCAAGCGGCTTCAAGCATGGGGAACATCAATGCTCCGGTTGATGAGACAGTTTTCGACGTCGAAAAGGAGATTGATGATCTATTGCCGGTTGAGGTCAAGGAACAACGTCTCAGTAACTTGCTTCAGGCTGCAATGGTTGGAGGATGTGTTGCTGCAATGCCTGTCCTAAAAATGATTCCAACATCAGTCCTCTGGGGGTATTTTGCGTTTATGGCAATCGAAAGCTTACCGGGCAACCAGTTCTGGGAGAGGATACTGTTACTGTTTACTGCTCCGAGTAGAAGATACAAGTAATGCCGCCGCTTTTGACTTGCAGTTGTGTTTTTAATGTTCTACTTCCACACCCTCAACTCATTAACTAATTATAACTGGGTGCAGGGTTCTTGAGGAGTACCATGCCACCTTTGTGGAAACCGTGCCATTCAAGGCGATTGCAATGTTTACAATGTTCCAGACGACCTACTTGCTCATCTGTTTTGGGATCACGTGGGTTCCTATAGCGGGGCTTCTGTTCCCCCTGATGATTATGCTTTTGGTCCCCGTAAGGCAATACTTTATGCCCATGTTTTTCAAAGGAGCATTCCTTCAGGATTTAGATGCAGCAGAGTATGAAGAGGCCCCGGCTTTGCCGTTCAGCCTTGCTACTGTAAGACTCTTAATTTCTTATCCAAATCTATGGAAATTTAAGTTAAAACACAATAAAATGAAGAAGTTTATATAACTTTGGAGGGGATTGAATTGAAGCAGGAGGCCGAACTAGGCACGAGAGCGTCCTTTGCAGAGGATGGAGAGATTTTAGACGAAATGATTACGAGAAGCCGGGGTGAGATAAGGCGTATTTGCAGCCCAAAGGTGACAAGCTCGAGTGCTGAAACGCCGGTGAGAGATCCCAAGACCTTGCAGAGCCCACGCTTCTCGTCATCAGATAGAGCGTATACCAGTCCTCGCATAAGTGAATTGAGAGGGGAGGCAAGCCCTCGGTCGATGAGAAGAGAGCAGCATGTCAGCCCAACTCCAAGGCATTCTAACCTGGGGACAAGCCCCCCGGCCGGCCGGTAAAAGAGACGCATGAATATGAAAGATATCCGCTTTGTTCGATTTCAAATTATATATTTATGTGTGTGTGTGTGTGTGATGGATCAAAATTGTAATGTAATTTGTGCAATAAACTAGTTTTGAGTTGACTTGTATTATATATATATGTCGTCTGGGTTGGGCAGTAGCGGTAGTGATGTAAAAAACTCATCTTCCGTCGCAGCATAGTACTGGGTTGTTCTTGTATCATAAACAGTAGCCTTAGCTTGATGGATGAACGTTGTTATTTGCAGAGTAAATTATCATTGCTTACTTGTTGAACGTCAGGAGCAAGAAGACTTTGCCTTGGCCTCAGGGTGGGTGGGTAAGAGAGGCCATCGCATAGGAGTTACTGCTGGTTACTTGAAAACAATGGCCGTCTGTACTCTGATGTTAAGTATTACTCTTTTAAGATTAAGATTATATAATGAATACTTCCATCAATTCCATCTCTCTACAAGTAAAGTAACTTTGGTTCATCTACGATGGAGATGGAGATAGAGATAGAGATGGAGATGATAGCGTGCACCCTTTGAATTACACACCAAGTAAACTAAGAAAAAAAACAGAATAAGAATAAGAAGTGATTGAATCAATCATTCTCTCCCTCTTTCTTTTAGTCTCAGTCTCTGGTTGTCGTCTTGTCTCTCATCAATCTAAATAGAAGAATTGAGTGTCCCACTAGCTATTGCTATCTTGACAAATCTTGACTCTTTTTCTTTACTCCAACTTGTGATCTATGATGGATTCACCATTCCCTTTTATTTTTGCTTTTATTGATGACTCACAAGTTGTTACCAATCCACTTGTTCCCTTTTTCGATTGGAGACTTGCAATCAATCCATCATTTCTTATTCTCTTTACTCTAACGAGCGACCTACAATCTATATATATAAGTGCGTACATATATATATATATATATATAAGTGTGTATATGTATGTAAGTATCAATTTGTGTATATATGTGTTTTGATTTTTTTGATCGAATATTTAGTCATTGTTCACATCTATTACATATTCAATACTGATTAGATAATTAATTAATCAAGAGATATAAATTATAAAATTTAAATATTTAATAGGTTAAATTTAAAATTGATGATAGATTTTTGGTGAGAGAATATGGTTTTGGCTTTAATAAATATTAATAAAGAAGTAAAGTTTGATTGATGATTGTGATTTGTGAGGAGGGTGGATGCATACCATCATTAACGTAAAAAGACGATCATAAATGTAAAAATTAAATGATAGTTTTAGAAAAGTAAAAAGAAATAGGAAATTAGTGGCCACAAATTAAATGGAGAAAGCATTGACCTTTGGTTCGGGCCCTGCCATGATGATGGGGTGATAATGGCGCAGGGCGAGAGGCAGGAGGCCAAGATGAAAGAAGAACCAGAAGAAGAAGAAGAGGCTGGAGTGCCTCCTCACTCCTCGCCCACCCGTCCCTTCTTCCTTTAATCATTACAGCATACAGTTGCAATACTATTAGAAATTAAATTAAATGTGGTTGCTACTTGCTTGCTACCATTTATTCATATTCATGCACGGATGAACATTTACCTATGTCTGTCATTGTTGCTTTTTTTATTTGATTTGATTTGATTTGATTCTCACCACCACCGCCACCACCACCAACAACACCACCACCACCACCGATCAATCAGTGAGTGACTGAGTCGTCTTCATCTGCAGCAGCCCAACAAACCAAAACACATTAAGGACCTCCCCTCCACTCCACTCCACACAATAATTAATATTCTTTTCCAAATTAACATTGAGCCACCCAAAAGGAAATTAACAGAGGAAAGTATATGGAAAGTAGTGTTTAAATGACAATTAATGTCCCCTAACTAAAAAAATATATAGAAAATTAAAATAAGATGATCACATAAGAGTTCTCAGATAAAAAGAATAAAAAAGAAATTGATTTGATATGCTCTTTTTATGAGAGTTAAAAAAGACTTGGGAGCAGTTCATTCGAGCTTATTGGATCCATCCGTCAAAATCCATATTGATGGATGACCCAATTAAAGAGATACGGAGGTGAGCCAGAAACCCAAACTAATAATAGAATTGGGATCTGTTATTTCTTAACCCATCTCCAAACTAAATTAAAAAGATATGGACCACTGCGCGCAGTGCAGTCATGCTGGGCAGTGGGAAGTTGGCCCAAGAAGCTGAAATTGAATATTGCTTTTATGACTAGCAAAGTTGTGCATTTTTATTTTCTATGAAGAAATTGAAAATGTATTGTATTGGTATGCGGCGCCTTGTCCTTGTCCCAGTCCCAGCCTCGCTCGCTCTCTCTCTCTCTCTCGCTCCATACTGAAATTTAGAAATTCTGTGTATATATATATATATATATATATATATTTATATTGTTATGAATGTGTTTGGCCTAATGCCTGGAACAAGCTCCATCCACAATCCCTTCCCTGACCTGAATTCAATTTGAATTGGCATGATGGGTTTATGTAATGGATAATGCTACATGAATAAAAGGTTTGACAATCCTTAATGAAATTACAAATTCACCCTATGTATAAATTACAAAATAGCTCTCCATCAAATCAATCCTTACTCTGACTCGCTCTCTATTAGAACAACCATCACTCTCCGACTCTCTCCCACACTCACTCTCTCTTTCACTCTCACTGTTTTTGTCGCCCACCAAATCTCAGATTCATGGAGATCTCGCTTTTCACTAGCTCGCTCTCTTTTACTCTCTCCCACACTCTCACTCTCGTTGCCCTCTACCCCATTTCCACTACCTTCTATTAAGTCTTCTTTCTCATTTTCTTTCTCTCACTTACTTAGATGGCAAAGCCTTTTTTATCGTCGGTATATTTTTTCTCTCTCGTTCTTATTCTTATCTGTAGCTAGTTGAACCTCCATTGCGCAATGCGTGACCGAACCTCCATCATTGTAGTTGCCACCGTTCACCACCCACGCAGCTCTCATCATCGTCATCGTTAAAGCTGCCTCCATCTCCTTCATACTTTGAGTTAAAATATATTCTTATGTTATTATTTATTTCTTATCTATTTATATTGCTTGCATAAACTTGAAATATGATATTATGATTTTGTTTAATTTTTAACTTTTGTGAAATATAATATTAAGATTTTGTATAACTTTACATATAGTTTTTGATGTTTCAATTCAAGTAATATAAATAAATAATAACATAAAAATATGCATAATTATTTATAGATAAAATAATTACAAAATACATAAAATTTTATATTTTGTATGAATGATAAAGAGAAGAAATATAATTGTATTGTGTTGGATATATGAATATATCTTTTATTAAAAATAAATATTATAATATTATAGTTTATAATTTAATTTTTATTTTATAATTTAAAAAATAGAACAAATTAAACTACAAAATAATTATTTAAAAATAGCAACCCGAACTATATTCTTAAAAGTTACAACACGTTATAAGCCAAAAATTTTAAAAGTAATAAAATAAGTTTAATTTGGTCTAGATAGATAATTTTGTACAATATGTTTTTAGTTTATAATTATATTTAAATAACATATTTGTATATATTTATATATATGTAGATCTTTTGTCTAATATATATACTTAATTTGTATATATTTATACATATATAAATCTTTTGTGTAATATATATATTTAGTTAGTGTATATTTATATTTAGATAGCAGTGGAGGTGGACGGCGGAGTAGTCGCCGGCAGAGAGAAAGAGAATGAGTGTAACACCCCGCCCCGTCGAAGGGCGTGTCACTATGCTGGGGTTCATCATATACATACATAATCCCTTACCTTATACATCAAATATCGTATTTCAAAGGGAAACCCCAACAAATCATTAACAATGCGGAAGCGTTAATCGAAACCTGATACGGTACATACTTGAATTCAACTTATATATATATCATAAAGAATTCGTACCATATGTTACCATCATATCCTCAATTACATAAATACATTTCTCTCGAAATAACATCTAACACCCTAGGTGCAATCATATGAAACCTCGAATACATACATCATCATTTTACAATAAATAAAATATTGAAATCTCCTGCTGCACTCATCGGTCACGCCATCACGTGCCGTCATATCTCAACCTGCTCCTTGCCCTAACTGCAAGTCTCAACTGGAACGTTGAATGTTCCAGGGGCATAACCCATTAGAAGATGAAACTTCTAGTGAGGGTCCAAAAACATTTATATGATGTATGATGCAAATACATGAACAACATATACCCATAATGTAACTTCCCAGGCATCCCCAGCCCGGCTAGGAATCCTCGGCAAATCCCGAACGTCTACGGGAAAAGCCAAACGTTATTCCTTCAACGCCCGAGGGGAATTACGGCTACACTCTAAGGGTATCATCCCATCCCCATGCACAAGTTTCAATATGACAATAATATCGTGCAATGGAAATATCACGACTTTCAATGCAATATGACAAATGAATATTGCAATCATAATAACATGCATATACAACAAATATATCATGAATATAACTTCTTGTGAGAATACCACTCACCTTTGCCCAAAGTCAAAGACATCTCGAAAAGCGTGCATCGCCTCGATATGCGTGCCCCACCTCGATTCTCGTGCCAACTCTCAAAAGTTGCACCAATCTCATCATCTCGATCTCCTCAAACATAAAATAATATTTAATCACTAAATATCCTCAATATTCTATTTATTTCCTATTTCCTTTCATTTTCCTTCATTTTTCCTTCTAAAAATCCTAATAATTATATCAAGACTATTTCCTCAAATCTATCTTCACAACAATCCATTATAAGCTATGAACTTTCAAGGAAAAATACTGAACTTACCCGGATATTGCGTTTTCACGCAAAACGAGGCACTTTGGTGCAGAAACCGAGACATCGGGAATCCCAACTTCAAATATTTTTGCACAAACCTCCATAAAATATTTTTCTGGATTTTTCCATAATTTTTCCCGATTTTTCCTCATCCCCACGCGCCCGCACGCGCCCGCACGCGCCTAGGGCGAGTGGTGGCGCGTGGAAGCCAGCGCGTGACCGGCACGCGCCGGTCGTCTTCTCCGGCGAGATTTTTCCGGCGAACTCCGATGGCTCCACCACTTGAAAGCCCTTCATCACTCGATCACCATGGCGTACTTTGGAGCTCGAAAGGAGGCCGGGAAGGCCTCCGATTTGTCGGCCAAAGGCTCGGCCAGGGCGTCCGCCACCGTTTTCCGGCGACCCTCGAACAGCCTTCAAATTGCATCCAAAATGCTCCAAATTCTCCAGATCTCTTCTATCTCTCATGGGCTTCAAAAGCCCTATGCTTTTAGCCTCCAATTCGTTCGATAAGGCGGCCGATTTGAAGTTTCAAAACCCTAATTTTCGGTCATCACCAATCTTCTATTTATAGGCATCCTCGATGCCTCTAATGCCTCAAATCGGATAGCCCACGAGTCTTAGAGCACAAACCTTCCCCAGATCGACCTTGAGGCACCCTTATCCGACCAAAATCGCAAGTTGCAGGGCCATCATCGCGCGACCAGTTTTTGATCGACTTTTCCCTTCAAATTCCGACCACTCGAGTGGTCTTTGCCGGCCATGCCTTTACAAAAGTTGGTCCTCGACAAGCCCTCGTGCCATCCCTACGGTTGGATCGGCCGAAATCGACGACCGGAGACCCCATGGTCGAATCCCATTGGCCAAACTTTGCTGAAATTGCACTTTGGCCCCTTGACTTTTGGCTATTACATTTTAGCCCATTTCACTAAACCCCTCAACTTTTCCTTTATTGCATTTAGGCCCAAAAAGTCCTAAAACATCATTTTGACCCTTGAGAATTCCAAAACAACCTTGTTTCGGCCTCCCACTAGCAATTTCTAAAAACTGCACTTAGGCCCGAATCTTCGTTTTGGCCCTAAACCCATTCGTTTCTTCCTGAAACCTCTGAAGGGTTGTTCCTCATGAAAAATCGAAGCTCCCTCAAGCTTCCATTGACTTCCAAAAAGTCGTCTATGACAATTCGGTATTGCAGCCTAACTGGCAGCTACCTTTTTAGTTGTACCGAAAACTGTTCCCGTTCTCATTTCTTTCTGCACCATAAATCCTATCTCGGGGTGCTCATTAATGCCATATCATTTTCCTTTGGCATCTCGGCTCCAGGGTACTCCCGGCAGTTGATTCAATCATCTATATGGTAATAAATTACCGTTTTACCCTTCATTTATCCTTAAATTCCAATTTTGCCCCGAGATAAATTACCCTTGAGTCCTTTAGAATTTCTCGGGTATTATATTCACCCCTCCTTAAAGAAATTTCGTCCTCGAAATTTTCATCTGACAGTCAGGTAACTAAGACATAACATAGCTCATTACCTGAAGACCTCAAATCAAACATCTATTTGATCCTTTGGCAAACACCTCTCGGTTTGCATTCCTTACACGAGCAATGCTTACAAGCATATCGTGTTCATTCACATCATTTCCTTTTGTAGCTCTTTTCAGACAACCACATATCTTTCATCATTCTAGGCACGCACATCCTACCCCAAATCTTTTGAGAATGCCCTCTCGCATTTCAAAAATCATAACTCTTGGACTGGTCATAATCATCAATCATAGACAAGAACACTTGTCAACCACTCATGCCTTCGTATCTCGTTCATCAGATCCAGCTAAACAACCAGGCTAGCCATAAAAATAGACGATCCATTCGGCACTACCATCATAGTCAGCAGGCTTAACTAGCCTCTAACTTCATCTGACACTCACAGCTATCCACCAGGTCCTGCGTTGAGCACCTCTCTGCCACGCGCCTGATGATACGAAGTAGTGCAGTCGTAGTCCTTAAGGAACTCTATCAAACGTTGCTACCTCTCGTTTAGCTCCTTCTGCGAGAACTCATACTTCAGGCTCCTCGTGGTTTGTGAGCACATCAATGCCCCATCATTCTGGTAGTGTCTCATAATCTCGAGAGCACATACCTCATTTGCCAGTTCCAAGTCACACATCGGGTAGTCCTTTCTGTGCCTTGGCATGATCCACACGCCATCATTCATTCCTGTTGCACTATCATGCAACTCGATCATTTGAACTATCACAAGCTCTTACTGCATCCTGCAGTTCATTCTCATTTGACTCTCTCACGAGTCCTATCATGGACACAACTATTTCAGAGTGTTCCCTCTCGAACCCCTGACAACAGTTTGTCAACCTCAAAAATTTTCCATCAATTCATAGACAGGTAGGGATCTTATCACATTGCTCCGGTCCATTGGAACTTGGATCCTAGTCAAACCATAACAGTCACGGTGGTACCTAAACTTTGGAATCTGACCGTCTCCTTGGCAGTACGCTAAGCAACTTAGACCCTGAGTCACCTGACTCATACCGCGAGACAGCTACCTAGCTTCCCCGGTACGTTGATCATAAGCTCTTTACTAGCCTTCATACCTTGGTCCTTGGGCTCAGATCCGCTGTTACAGGCCACACACCCATGGTGCTATTGTCTTTCTAGAGCCTCCTTGTCCCGTCTCCGAGAGTTGTAATTGACCCGACTCCCGTCACTTCTGATACTTTTCAATACCAGTCTAAATCTCCAAATCTTACAGATCCTCGATCATATTCAGAGTTACATTCACTTAGGTTTCCAACCTTTTCTCGAACCAACCTCTGTTCGTGTCCCGATATCTATCAGGACATCTTACCTTCCAGAAACTTCTGATCCTCATGGTGCTTATGACAATCAATTCTGATTTCACGTTCACCATCATAGAGCCTTATGCTCACATCAATTCTTTCATAATCTGCTTACTACCTAGCAAGCCAATTTCATTCATAACATCTATCGTGATGTTCCTTAACATTATCCTCAATGTTTCTCGTGCGTCTCTCTATCCAAGGAGTATACCATCACATCATTAATTCTGAGATCCTCAATGTTCCTCACGTGTCTCCCTATCCGAGGAGTACACCATCATATCATCAATAGACACAATTACCAACGCGACTTCAATGCGAAAGGTACATTGGTCAAATCATCAAATCACGACTCCATTTGTCGTTTTCCGGAATGCCTCATTCCCTTATCTTAACTTCGATCACACATCAATCATCTATATCCCAGCCTCTTGCGGTTGTTTCATCTTTCATCAATTTCAAGGTAAAAGATATCAATTCTATTTTATCACCTCTTTCAAAGTCTGATAATTTATATCCTCAGTCAAGCCACTCACGGCTAATCATCCTATAACCTCAAGCTATCATTGGCAATCATTATTAAGAAATAATCCCGTTAAATCTTCCGAGAATATATCTTATCATCTTCCATTTCTTACGGCTTTTCACTGACTGCAAGTGCCCGTACCATATCTCGACAGGCTCCTTATTCCCATAACTTGCTGACATCACTCAGCGATACATTTCTCAATCTGCCACTAAGGCTACCTAGACTAACTGTCTAGCCATACGAGAGTTTCAATCTCCAAAATCGAAAATCTCGGATCCTCAATCAATTTGGGTCTGCAGCTTCTCTTACTGCGACCAACATCTTGGCACATCTGCCATCATTTGATCATTTCCATCACGTCCAAGATTTGCACAATTTTCAAGACGACAATCATAACCTTACTACCAACTAGAGCAGGCAGGTACTTATGTCACCTACGATACTCTCATCCTTACTGGATTTCTTCCTTTCAAAACTCTAAAGTTCCAATTACGAACCTCTAGATCCTCAATCATTTTTTTCAGGGAAATTCCTCAAGATTCACAAACCGATCAATTCTCGTAAATCCTGAATCAGATCACACTATCTTGTTCCATTTATCTTCCAAGAACTCGATTTTCTTTGCCTTCATGGCTTTCTATCCATCATTCATCATGGTGCTTGCAAGCTCTCTTTGCCGGGTTGACCCCGACAACTTTACCTGACTCCTCAGGTTCGTTTAACATACTGAACCGTAGTCACGACCTCTGTCGATACGACCCATTAAGCACCTCTTTCATTTTTAGTACTCGAACTCTACCTTGAGTCGAGACTACCATTTCACTATTCATCGGTCAAGCCTTTGGACCGGTCATGCTCCACTACCTGAAATTTCATTTACCGAGAATCTACTGACTCTCGCCTTTCGTTCTTCAGATCCAGTTGACTATCGGCACACGACCATTAAATTAATTCTTCCGAGGCACTACTCTTTCCGTTAGCCAGCACACAGCTGTCATCATCACCCCCATCATATGGTAGGCTTACTCCTACATCATACGTCGACCCTCACTCGGGTACATTCCGGGTGAAAACTGCACGGTCTTGTCGTAGTCCTCTAAGAACTATCATTCGTCGTCGCTGCCCTGAGTCTAACTCCTTCTGTAAGAACCTTTATTCTAGGCCCTTATCATGGCCTGGTGATTCCATCACCTCATAGGTAGCGCCTACACGGCTTACGAGCATGCATCTTTCCTTTCCATTTCATACGTTAGGTAGCATTCCTTTACCCAACACGACCATCTCATGATCTCATTGCAATCTTTAAATAGGACACACAGTCCACATTTAATCCATTTCATTTCGGGCTGATTCCTTAGGCTTCATGCCTCGATCAACCATAGCTAGTGGTACACCTCGCACCCATTGGGACTGAGATCTCCCCTACAAGGTACAAACCCTACTGTGTTGCCCCAGATATTCAGCATCTGATCGTCTCCTCGGCAGTACACTAAGCAACTTAGATCTTGAGTCCTCGACTCATACCGCGAGACAGCTAACTAGCTTCCCCGGTACGTTGATCGTAAGCTCATCACAAGCCTTCTGCTAGGTCCCTAGATCCAGATCTGTCACTGCGAACACCGACCAATAGTCCTGTCACCCTGCCAGGGTTCCCTTATCCCGTCTCTGCGAGTCTCGTTGGTTGCACCACTTTCGCCTCATCGATTTACGCACTCACGCGCCATCATTTGGCCATCTTTGGCCTCTCGTTTGTCCCAATCTGTGGGATCCCATATCTTATTTTCGGAGCTACTAAATGAACCTCGAAAATACTTATCCTTTTATCCTAACTTATCAGCTAGGCTCTGACACATCAGACTAATCATTCCTAATCCGATCATCTTCGATAACTACCTGTTATCCAATCTTTCCTTACAATGATTTTGACTAATGTCCTCAAATCAATTGTCTGCAAAATCTCTCGGATCCAATATCATGGTTACCGAGTCATCCTTACATTCGAATCACATCATTGGATCCTTATTCCAATAGCTGGATCATTCTTCCAGAACTACCTTCTATTAGGCATTCTACTATTCACCGGGAATAGTAGTCGTCTACTGAAATAGTGTCTGCCGTGAAGAGTACACCAGGTAAGTTCCCAGGAAAGAGTGGTGGGTCACAAAGGACGCACTTAAGTACCAAGTCTTTCCTTAGCCAGAACTAGCCTAGACATGCACTTCCACAACAACGCACTTATCCAGTAACCGTCAATACCCAAATCTTACGGTGGCTTTACTTATCTAGCCACACGCGACCTTTTTCCTTAGGTTCGCTCTAATATCATCTATACTAGAGTTAGACATTTCCTATGTCTTTACCAATTCCGCTCTGATACCAACTGTAACACCCCGCCCCGTCGAAGGGCGTGTCACTATGCTGGGGTTCATCATATACATACATAATCCCTTACCTTATACATCAAATATCGTATTTCAAAGGGAAACCCCAACAAATCATTAACAATGCGGAAGCGTTAATCGAAACCTGATACGGTACATACTTGAATTCAACTTATATATATATCATAAAGAATTCGTACCATATGTTACCATCATATCCTCAATTACATAAATACATTTCTCTCGAAATAACATCTAACACCCTAGGTGCAATCATATGAAACCTCGAATACATACATCATCATTTTACAATAAATAAAATATTGAAATCTCCTGCTGCACTCATCGGTCACGCCATCACGTGCCGTCATATCTCAACCTGCTCCTTGCCCTAACTGCAAGTCTCAACTGGAACGTTGAATGTTCCAGGGGCATAACCCATTAGAAGATGAAACTTCTAGTGAGGGTCCAAAAACATTTATATGATGTATGATGCAAATACATGAACAACATATACCCATAATGTAACTTCCCAGGCATCCCCAGCCCGGCTAGGAATCCTCGGCAAATCCCGAACGTCTACGGGAAAAGCCAAACGTTATTCCTTCAACGCCCGAGGGGAATTACGGCTACACTCTAAGGGTATCATCCCATCCCCATGCACAAGTTTCAATATGACAATAATATCGTGCAATGGAAATATCACGACTTTCAATGCAATATGACAAATGAATATTGCAATCATAATAACATGCATATACAACAAATATATCATGAATATAACTTCTTGTGAGAATACCACTCACCTTTGCCCAAAGTCAAAGACATCTCGAAAAGCGTGCATCGCCTCGATATGCGTGCCCCACCTCGATTCTCGTGCCAACTCTCAAAAGTTGCACCAATCTCATCATCTCGATCTCCTCAAACATAAAATAATATTTAATCACTAAATATCCTCAATATTCTATTTATTTCCTATTTCCTTTCATTTTCCTTCATTTTTCCTTCTAAAAATCCTAATAATTATATCAAGACTATTTCCTCAAATCTATCTTCACAACAATCCATTATAAGCTATGAACTTTCAAGGAAAAATACTGAACTTACCCGGATATTGCGTTTTCACGCAAAACGAGGCACTTTGGTGCAGAAACCGAGACATCGGGAATCCCAACTTCAAATATTTTTGCACAAACCTCCATAAAATATTTTTCTGGATTTTTCCATAATTTTTCCCGATTTTTCCTCATCCCCACGCGCCCGCACGCGCCCGCACGCGCCTAGGGCGAGTGGTGGCGCGTGGAAGCCAGCGCGTGACCGGCACGCGCCGGTCGTCTTCTCCGGCGAGATTTTTCCGGCGAACTCCGATGGCTCCACCACTTGAAAGCCCTTCATCACTCGATCACCATGGCGTACTTTGGAGCTCGAAAGGAGGCCGGGAAGGCCTCCGATTTGTCGGCCAAAGGCTCGGCCAGGGCGTCCGCCACCGTTTTCCGGCGACCCTCGAACAGCCTTCAAATTGCATCCAAAATGCTCCAAATTCTCCAGATCTCTTCTATCTCTCATGGGCTTCAAAAGCCCTATGCTTTTAGCCTCCAATTCGTTCGATAAGGCGGCCGATTTGAAGTTTCAAAACCCTAATTTTCGGTCATCACCAATCTTCTATTTATAGGCATCCTCGATGCCTCTAATGCCTCAAATCGGATAGCCCACGAGTCTTAGAGCACAAACCTTCCCCAGATCGACCTTGAGGCACCCTTATCCGACCAAAATCGCAAGTTGCAGGGCCATCATCGCGCGACCAGTTTTTGGTCGACTTTTCCCTTCAAATTCCGACCACTCGAGTGGTCTTTGCCGGCCATGCCTTTACAAAAGTTGGTCCTCGACAAGCCCTCGTGCCATCCCTACGGTTGGATCGGCCGAAATCGACGACCGGAGACCCCATGGTCGAATCCCATTGGCCAAACTTTGCTGAAATTGCACTTTGGCCCCTTGACTTTTGGCTATTACATTTTAGCCCATTTCACTAAACCCCTCAACTTTTCCTTTATTGCATTTAGGCCCAAAAAGTCCTAAAACATCATTTTGACCCTTGAGAATTCCAAAACAACCTTGTTTCGGCCTCCCACTAGCAATTTCTAAAAACTGCACTTAGGCCCGAATCTTCGTTTTGGCCCTAAACCCATTCGTTTCTTCCTGAAACCTCTGAAGGGTTGTTCCTCATGAAAAATCGAAGCTCCCTCAAGCTTCCATTGACTTCCAAAAAGTCGTCTATGACAATTCGGTATTGCAGCCTAACTGGCAGCTACCTTTTTAGTTGTACCGAAAACTGTTCCCGTTCTCATTTCTTTCTGCACCATAAATCCTATCTCGGGGTGCTCATTAATGCCATATCATTTTCCTTTGGCATCTCGGCTCCAGGGTACTCCCGGCAGTCGATTCAATCATCTATATGGTAATAAATTACCGTTTTACCCTTCATTTATCCTTAAATTCCAATTTTGCCCCGAGATAAATTACCCTTGAGTCCTTTAGAATTTCTCGGGTATTATAATGAGGCATTGAGCATCGAGCACCAACCACCGGCCACCAACATAGACGAGTTTGTCGGCGACTGATTTCCTTCATCTTCGAGCTCGTCGGTGACTCCTTCGTCTTTGAGCTCACTAGCGACGTAGACGACGACGATTAGAGATGGAGTAAATGCATGTTGACGCCACTGCTAGTAAAGGCCCGATGACTGAATGTGGAGAAGATGCAGTGGAGAGAGAGATGGAGACGCAATGGAGAGAGAAACACCCAATCATGTCGGTGGTGGATGTGATTGGGTGGAGGCGTGGTGGGTGCGATTGGGTGGGGGCGTGGTGGTTGCTCAAGATGGGGGAGGGGGCGATGGTGGTCTATGGCCGGTGGTGGGGGTGAGGGGTGCGATGCTCGTGGCGATGGGGGGCGACAGCAGTGCTTGGGGGGAGGGGGGTGACAACGAACGGTGCTTGCTGCAGTGATGGGTTTGAGAGGGAGAATGTGAAAGAGATAATCAAAAAGAGGAGAAAGAGAGAGTAAAATAATTTAATTTTTTAAATTTAATTTATCATAATATTTTAATTATCAAAATATAAGGATAAATTAAGATTCTCAAACAAATTGTATAATAGAGTTGTTCATATAGCATTGTCCTTGTGTAATAATCAATGCAATTAATTGCAAATTGAATCAAGATCCACCCACCCAACCCCCTCTTTCTCTCTCTCTCTCTCTCATTCTCTTTCTCTTTCTGTTTCTAGTCATACACTCCAACCCATCTCACCCACCTCTTATAATAATAATTGTAATAATTATTAATTCAAGCACTCATACATACTCGTGATTGCAGAATGTACCTAATTAATTAATTAATTAATTTACAAGATCAAATTAAATTTGAATAACAAATTCGTATATATATATATACATATATATAAATAAATAAATAAAACACGATGCAATTGCTTCTCTGTTTTTTGTGATTCAAATCTATAGAAACAACAACTAGGTAGGGAGGAGGTAGGTAGCTACAAGGTGAGATTAAGGTCCAAGCCGCTTTGATTGTGCTCCCGCTCGTCATCATCTACATCATCTTTGGAATTGGAGCGGTGGCTTGATGATCCGATATTAATGAAGGGACCGTCCATGATCCTCTGATTCTGATTCTGACTCTGACGATAAGGAGGAACAGGAACAGGAACAGGATCAGGATCAGCAGGAGCATTCGGAGTCGGAGGCGACCTTGTGAAATGGAGCTGCTGCTGCGGCGCCGCTTGACTGAAATCTTCCCATTCAAACCTGGGAACCCAAGCGGGGTAGGAATTAATGTTGGACTGTTGTATGCGAGGAGGAGGAGGAGGATGCAGATCTGCTTTTCTCTTCCTTGTCTTCTTCCTCTTCTCATTCTTCATCATCTCCTCCAACTCTTCTTGCTGCTGCACTTCCTCCCTGCGGCGGTCTCGGGCCTCCCTATAGCTTCTGATGAGGGCAAAGAACTTGTCCACCTTTTCTTCTTCTTCTTCTTCCTCCATCCGCTGCTGCTGCTGCTGATGATGATGATGATGATGATCACCTCTCTCCCCCGCCCTACCATTCTCCATCTTAATTTTTTTTACTTACTTTGCCCGAATTCCGAATCAGATGAATGCTCCCACCGCCCACCTTATGTATATATAGATAGATAGATAGATAGATACGTGTGTGTGTCAACTTAATACTACTGCGTAGAAAACGTGGGCACGCGCAACGGTGTCTGTCTGTCTGGAATGTTTGTGGCGCCCACGGGGATGAACCGGCAACAATAATTAATATATATTTATGAATGTAGAAAGAGGGTGGTTTCAAAAGACACAAATATCCTTGGGGCCTGGGGGTGTTTCCGTCATTTCATCTCCCCCTCTCTCACTATCCATACATAAATATATATATATACATATACGCTGACGTTACGTTTTAGGTTTTGAGGTTTGGGATTTGGAGCGGCGGCGGCACTTTCACCGCTTGCAAACTTTCAATTCAACTCAACAACTCGTTGTGGTTGTAATATCTTTTATTGTTGTGGTCGGTGGCTTAAGGTTGCGGTCATGCCTCCCGCGTGAGTGAGTGCGTGCGTGCGTGCGTGTGCTCTGCGTTGGCGCTGACGTTCCACGCGGACGTCATCTGCAGTTTCCATGCCTTACGACTACTGACAAACCACCGGCGGTGACCTCCCCTTCAGTTATTTGTAACCCCCAAAGTACTGGGAGTTACGTTCACCCTCGTTAAAGAAGATAAACAATATCGCACTCCAAACCATCGTCCCTGCACCCACGTACGTAACCAAACCAAAGCAATGATTTTTAGTTTTAGTCGTAAATTTAATTATTACGTCTTTATTATTTTCGTAAAATATTATTCTATCTTACTCTTTGTCCTTAACATTTCACTTTTTTCCTATTTTAAAAAGACTAGAAAAAACAAAAAAATTGAAGAAATCTTGGGTCAGATAAAATTACGAAAATATCAATTTTGAAGTTTTAAAATGTAACACGCATTTTAAAATATTTAAATTTGGGTATGGCTTAATTCGATTTAACCAAACTCATCTTAATATAAAGTTAAATTTTTATTTGCCATGAGTTATTTATGACTCTCTTTTATCTCCTAATAATCTCTATAGAGATGTTGCAAAATTTAAAAGATATGTATATATATATTTTTATTATTATGTATTGAGTTTACTTTTACTCCACTTTATATAATAAAAGTGACATAAATATCAACAAAAGAAATATATATACCAAAAGTGAAACCACCCCACCAGCATTTATGGATGGAGAAGCTTGGAACACACTCCAAATCAAAACGAATTATCAAACTTTACTCGCCTGACTTAAAAACCAAATATGATTTGAGTATGCAGGACCACTATGAAACAAACTAATGAGGGGCCAGGCGAGGCGAGATGATATTAACACTAATATTAATAGAAGGTAGGGGTGGTTTGATAGATTATTATGTTTGTGATGATGGTTTTGGAATCGATCACCACCTGCCATCTTGACAATCACGTTTCGGGACTATCGACCTCAAATTTAGTGATGTTCGACCTTGAGAATGTAACTTACAAAACAATGAAGTGGTGAGCTAGGGTCTCTTGGGGTAGACTCTGACACTCAAGTCAGTAGAATAAATACAAGTAATAAAAAATGTAAGAGTTGGAGAGTCTAGTCATACTTGGTGAGGACTTCTATTTTTTATAAGCAGACCCGTTATGGAGTACTCGAGATGGGCAGACACGACTCTCGAGATGGGCAGTCAAGTGGGAACAGGTCTTACAATTCGGCCCGAATTTTTCGAGCTCCGTTTCGAATTATTAACTTGTTATGTGTCAGTCTCTCAAATAATATACGTGACGAGTGAAACTATTGGTGCGTAAGAATATTTTGATAATTTTAAGTATCACCACGTCAGTTTGAAAATTAAGGATTACATTTCGACGTTTGACATGTTACCTCCTGAGTCCGCCACCATGACGATACGAGGAGTCCTAATTGTTGATAGATTCAAAAGTCAAAAAACTAATAATAATAATAATAATCGTTAACAAACCCAGCACACTGGCCCTCCCCCTGGTTTTTGCCTTCTTTGTCCATGTGGGCTTTAACCGTTGACCCATTGCTTGGGGTATTTTCATTTTTGGCCCTCTTCTTAGAAATCAGGCCCATCCCATTTCGGCCTTTTGTTGGGAAGGAAAGCATTTAATTTAATTTAATTTTAAACCCAAGTCAAGCCCATTTTCCTTCTAACCCTAAACAGCATGACTAAAAAACCCAAGTCTCCCATCAAGTGTAAACATTTTCCACAGTAATATATACGTGAGAGTTAATTAATCGTCCTTACCTATCTACCTTCTTAAAACGGCATACCAAGCTTTTTTTTTTTGTAATTATTTTTGAAGTCAAACACCAAGCTTTTGGTTGTTGCTTAGTCTTCCACACCTAAAATTGACGCAGCAAGCAAAGCACCAGATAACATATGTAAATGTCCCCAATTAATTAATTAATTAACCCAGCCCTACACATATATATATATATATATATGCTTGCTTGTTTTGATAAGTTTTTAGATGGGCTTTGTATTTATATCTCTTTTTTTTTTTGTACTTGTTTTCATTTTAAATTTAAATGGAGTTAATTAATTAGGAAATACAGACAGTTAGGGGTCACTTTACATACCTAAGATACCAAAAGCAAGTTGCAAAAGACAAATAGTTTTGGGAGTGGTTGCCTCTTGAGTCTTGCCTCACCTCCCGTGGGCTCATCATCCCACATTATTATTTGGAAGCAACTAACAAGAATAATCAAAATAATTAGAACTGTTTGATTGGTCATATTTTATCTAAATTCTAGTTTTTGAGGTATTTGATTGACAATATTTTTCAAGAAATACAAGTTCTAACTTTTAATCACGTGATGAATTTTTCTCATTTTTGCTGGAAAATCAATTCTCAGGGGAGGGAAGAGAATTCATTTTCCAGGCAATTCACTAACTTCCTCATCACTCTCAACGCTCCTTCAACATTAACTTTCTCTTGAAATCGACGAGAGGGTTTTGGTGGCAATTTTGCGATGGATGACTTTGTAGAAGGTCTTGGAAAGCTTGTTCTTGGTTAGAGCCAATGTGGGTATCAGAGAATCCATCAATGACGGAGACTGCAATAACGTGGAATCAGAGGGTCATGAAAATGGTGGGGTTTTGGAGTGAAAGGGAATTGGGCGATGGTTGGGCAAGCATAAAGATAAAAAATAATATGTAATATATAAAAAATGACTATTTTTATAAAAAATAATGGTAATCAAATATAAAAAATTAAAAAAATATAACAATTTCTAGGTATAAAATTAAGTCAATCAAACACTTTTAATTGATATTTTTCATATAATTTAATTATGGACAATTCAATTGACTAGAAAATATTTTTTTTCCACCCAAATTCCATACTTGCAATCAAACGCCCCCTTATATTATTAAACTTAACAACAATAATAATCATATTAATTGTACGTATAAAACTAAAAACTGTACAAAGGGTTGGGTAAATTAATTATTACTAATTGTGAGTCCATTTCTTAATTATCCCCAAAATCTGGTAAGAAAAATACCAATTTAATTCTATAGTTCAGTATCAAATATTACAATTAGTAAGTTATGTGTATATTGACTACTTTGATATTAGATCACGAAAGTCATCCATCTGTGTTTGGTTTAAAATAGGAAGGAAGCATATAATTAGAGTAGTCCTGATCTCGTGTCGAACAGTTCTTATCTTGTCTAACGTAAACGTGTCAGCAATCCCCATGAGGATGGGTGAGTTGTAATTAATTAATTATTGGACCATTATATATAATTAATCTGTCAAATGTTATATAGACTCTGCGAATTCATCATGAGGATTCAAGAATTTAATGGATTCGCCATTAGATAATTAATTACAACAATCGGATCAATTAAGCAAATACGTATGTACATGCTGCAATAGTACATACATACGTACATATATATATATATGCTTCGTACGTGGAGATGCAATTGCAAATAATTAATACTGGACCGATCAACCAGATATATAATTAGAGGGAGAGCTTAAGATCTAAAGCGTCTTTGGGATGATGATGATGATGATGATCGGCTAATTTATTATCGCCGTTTGGTTGTTTGACCATCATAAGAGGAGGAGGAGGAGAAGCAACAGCAGCGGCAGCAGCGGCAGCAGGAGGAGGAGGCCTTGTCGTCATGATCATGCTCATGTCCCCGCGCGGGCTTCTGGTTGATCTGCAGGGAGCGGACTGAATATTCTTATCGTCGCCGTCGACTTTGATGAAATCTTCGTGCTGGAACGAGGGTTGCCAAGCTGCGGCGGCGGCAGCAGCAGCAGCTGCTGCTTTATGATGATAATTGATAATATTAGCCGGCGCCTTGTACATGTTATTGCAGGAGTCTGGGCCGACGTCGACCGCCGTCTTGATCTTCTTGTTATTGGGGGCCGCCGCCCAGTGGCTTTGGATCAGAAGTTGTGGAGAGGAGCCGCCATTAACATTAATATTGTTAATATTGTTGAGTATATGATCGCGAGTGCTACTAATAAGGGCACAGAAAATTTCCATCTTCTTCTCCTCATCAACATCATCGTCATCGTCGACATGATCATAACCTGCAGTAGGGCGGCCGTGACAAATCTTTCTCTTGCTGCTGCCCGCAGCATCCCCGCTAGCTTCCATAGCGTGTTGGTGAGAGAGAGCCAGAGCCAGAGCCAGAGCCAGATCCAGGGAGGAAGGAAAGAGCACCGCAGCTTCTTAAATTTCGTAGCTTTTACCCCACCCGGCCCATCCCCGTACATGGATTAAAACAAAGGAAAATATATGTATTGATACAAGCTGCAAGCGCCAAGCAGACACTATATATATATATACATGTGCATAATTCATTTTCATTTTTGTTTGATATGATTGGTGGCAATTTATATATGTATTTATATTGACCCAAGAGAAGACCATATAATAATAAGCATAAAGTAGGGGTAGGGGACCAGGGGTAGGTCAGTCTGTTCCACGTTATTACCATGCCAAGCGCCTCTCTCTCTCTCTCTCTCTTTGCTATTCGCAAGTCCGTCGTCCTTTTTTTTTTTCATTTTTATTATCCGTATAATATGTATATTGTTCTGATTCGTACCCGACCCATGCGCATCGCGTTGATCATTGCTTGGAAACTTCGTCGACCAATTAAACCCCATTTTGACAAAGACGCCCCCTTTCTCTATCTATCTATCTTAATTACTTTCTTTTTCCGATGGAAACAAGTTATTATTAGTACAAAACTAATTTAGTTTTAATAATGACTACTAGTATTCACGTCTCACACACACGTGTTTTCATAATTAATCAAATATTATTAGCACCCACCCAGAGGCGGAGCCGGAGAATATTTTCAGTGAAGGCGAAATTTATTTACAAAAATAAATAATAAATAATATAAATATATTAAAAATTAATATAATTTATTTAATTGTGAAGGGCAGGACGCAGAAGAGTGGGCACGACTGAGGGCGGGCGCTTGAATGAAAGAGAAAATGAAGATGGGACATGGGAGGGTTTGCAGATTTTGGGCAGTCTCAGTGTGGGTCAAATTAATGGAGGGCGAATTTGTAGATTTTGGGCAATCTCAGTGTGGACCAAATTAATGGAGGGCCAAAGCCCAGTGAGGGCCATGGCCTGTACTGGGCCTATGCTGGCTCCGCCCCTGCACCCACCTAACCCAACCCAACTCTTATATATAAAGATAATATTATTGGTACATCTTTGTGTACATTTTAAATTATATAAAGGTGTGTCAATGACAAAAAAATCTCATAAGGCGCATAAAAGCGCTTGAGGCGCAGGACATTTTAGTCATTATACCTTTTATGTAGTTCATAATGTACAAAATTATTGTACATCTAGCATGATCTTATATATAACGCACCAAATCAAAAATTCAAAGCCAATGCATTTCATTTGTTAATATTTAATTGTTTAATTTGAGGGGGATAAGTTTTAAATCAAATAAAAGGGTATAATATATATATATATAACCAATAAAAGCTGAGGATATTTATTTATTGTGTGTTGAGAATCTCAAGTTTGGTTAGGTAGGAAGCAGCGGCATGAAGCATGAGGTGATGGTGTGACGAAAGCAGGGTGACGTAAGACGTGAGACCCCAGCGTCCGTTGAGTCACGTGACTTGCAACTGGAGTCCGGATGACACGTGGTCAGTTGGCTTGTCCCCTCCCGGAAGTTTCCACGTAACAACCAACTCTTTTTTCAAATCAATCACCTTTTCATACTATTAGGGACATTTCATACGGAAGGAATTTTTAAAGTTTTAGCATTTATATTTTTATATTTAGTATAATTTTTTTATTTACCAAAAAAAAATTTATGGGAGTTAGAAATATTAAATTTCTACGAGTGAAAAATTTTTAACAGATAAAAAGATTAAAACACCTCTTATCGACTTATAATTTCATAATCTTTTTAAGATTATTTTTGTCATAACTTCTTTTTTGTTGTACTTCTCACACAGTGCAGCCCTTGCAACTTCATTCGTTGTTGCTCACGAGAAGGACTTCAAGTCTAGAGTTGAATGCTTTGTATATAAAATTCTTCAGAAATAATTAAAGTGCATATTCATACAAACATATATATTATGTGTGTATATATATACACACATATATATATATAATGCATAAAAAAATGACGTCTTTTGACTTTCTATAGAGGTTGTGTGTCTTAATATTTTATATAATAGAAGAAATTTATCATTTTTAAACAAAGAATCAAACAAAGAATCAAACAAAGGTAATTTGAAAAAAATAACATGGAATCTAAAGAATGTTGCATTTAAAGTAAGGGAAATTCTATTTACACCCACTTTTTTTACTCTCTACAACTTCCTCTACAGTTGCAACTACTATTTTTCAAAAATACCCTTTAGTGTACATAGTCATCTCACATCCTTCGCACACACCATCATTGCATGCAGCCACGATATTCTTGAGATTATTTAAACCAAATAAATGAATATAAGATTTTTAGAAAAGAATACTCAACATTCTTGAGATTATTTAAAGTTAAGTAAACATAAAATTGCATAAATATTGAGAATTAAATATTTTTAAGACTATTCTCATGAATCATAAATTACAGGAATTTAAAAATTTTTTATGTACCAAACATCCCATGATAGTATTATTAACACGAATGCTAATAATAGCATAGCATAATCCTCTCAAATCTTTTGACTGAAAAATATAAAATATTTATAATAGGGGTGAACAAGAGTTCAAATAAACTGAACTAACCAAATCAAATCGGCTAAACTTGTTAATATGGTTTGGTTTTTCACCAGTAGCAGTTTGGTTCGGTTATTTCTCTAAATATTTTTTATTATTCAATTTGGTTCAATTATTAGGTTCGGTTATTTTATCCAAGAATTTTGATTATTTGATTTGATTTTTTTTTATATTATTAATCAAAAAATCGAACTGAATCAACAATCCGACTCTCTTTTATTAGGTTTGGTTCAATTTTGTTTTATAAAAATTTTGATTCAGTTACAATGACTCAAAATTCAATTAATTCAATTCTAGTTAATTTACATGACTCTATTACTTCGATTATAACCAATTGCATGCCCTCAATTTTTAATACAAAAGTCAATCTTACATTATTCTGTCCTTCTGTATCAAACAACTCATGGTCAATTTTATATAATTCCTTCCTCCTGTATCAACAACTCATGGTTAAAGGGTGTTTTTCACTCTGATTTGACCACTTTTAAATTGTTAATTGAGTTTAAATATTATATAATTTATTTAGTTATATATTAATTAAAAATTTAAATGTTGTCAAACTTAAATATTATTTGACAGTATTTTAGAAAAAATTTCCCCTAACTTTTTTCAAAACATTACTCATACCTTATTTAGTTGACTAACTACTTTACAATTTTGCTCTCAAATAACTATTATATTTTCAATCTTATCACTCTCGTTCATTCATCTGCCTCTTATATATCGTCACCTTCTTCTAGCCTCACTCTATCATTGCCGCCTCCATCTCTTTTATGACGGCCACCACCTTTAGCCTCATACCCATCACCTTCATCTCTATTCATCGCCTCTTTTATCTCTGTTTGTCGTCGTCACCTCCATAGTTGTTTCCTCTATCTCTGTCTGTTGTCATCACCTCCATCTCTCTCTCTCTATATATATAACATATATATTTAACTTATTTTTTTAATAATTGTACATAATTTATCAATATCTAATAGTAAAAATGTTATCATTTGAATATCAATTTAAAATTTATTTTTATTAAAAATTAATATTTTTATGAATTTTATTTGTATTATTCAACAACATGTTCATTTGAATCTTTTTGTTAAGTTTTAATAACTTATTAGTTTTTTCAAATTAAACGGATAACTACATAAATAACAATTTAAAATATATTTATCCAAACACATAAATGTTAGATAGATTTAAACTTTTACACAATTTTTAAGTAAAAAAACTTAAAAGCCATCTTAGAAAAGGACAAGCCAAACAACCTCTTAATTAATTCCCTTAAGGTGTGTTTGATTGGAAAAAGATGAAAAAAAAATATTTTTAATTTCATGAAAAATAATTCCTACCTCCTCCAGTTGTAATTTTTTATGAAAAGTTGGTCAAAATATGCGTTAATGTCTTGTACCATAAAAATTTTCTATTAAAAATGTTAAACAATCGAACACGCAAGTATGGAAAATTTTTTATTGATGTGACAATTTTTTATTGATGTGACATTTTTTATAGAAAATAATTTCAATAAAAAACATATTTTTATGTGTAATTATTACATATTTTTTATAAAAAATAATGTGTTTGATTACATTATCTAAAATTTAATTGTAGGTAATGATTGTCTAGAAAACAAAAACCGCCCCACCTTCTTAAAAAATGAATTTCATGAAAGAAACTTTAAATACTTGTATTATACATAATTTTTTTATAAAAAAATTAAAATTATTTAATTATTTTTATAGAAAATATGTACTATCAAACAAGTCATAAGTTTTGACTGTGTGGGAGAGAAAAGCCGCCACTGATAGTGGGTAATGAAATGATGATGCTATTTTACTTGTATAATAATAATAATAATATAAAATTAAAACAAAAATATTACAAAAGCGTGACACATAAATGTGTAAAATGTATAATTATTAATAACCTCAGTTGCTCTCAGCTTCAAAAAAGCTTGCATTTAGATGGCACATCAAACAAAGCCCAAACAAAGCAAGAAATTTAATTAAATCCAGTGTAATTTTTTCTCAAAACCAAAACCCAAACCCATTCATCTTCGACCTCTGTGGGCCGGCCGGCCGGCCCAAAAACCAAATTCCAAAATAATAATAATAATAATAATAATAATAATAATAATAATAATAAATCAGATTATATATTTTATTAGATAACCAAATTCACAAAATCATTGTGTTTTCATTTTTAAAATAATTATTTTATATATAATATTTTTAGAAATATTTTACACATGCAAAACACAGGCCGGCTATTCCTCCATATTATATAAGAAAATCCACTAAAATCAAACATTTTAAGTTACGTTCTCTTTACTTTTCAATTTTTAGTTATGAGTTTTAAATTTATTTTCAATTTTCTATTTTAATAGTCTGTTTTTAGAAAATTAAACACGTTCTCTTTGTCATTTTAAAAAATTAATTTTGAAAACAGAAAATCAGAAAACAAGTTCTCTTTGAAATTTTGAAAATAATTTTTTAATAATATTTTATACAAAAAAAATTGATTATTCAGTAAATTAAAAATATTTAATATTAATATATTATTAAAAATATATATATATTTTAAAGTTAATGAATTTTGTAATATTTTTCATTACAATAATAAAATATGAATAAATACATGAATAAATATGTTTTGAATTTAGAATTTATTTTGAATGAAAACAATCAAAATAATTTTTTGTTGTTTTGAGTTTTATTTATATTTTTTTTATTTTTAAAAATATATTTTTAAAATTAATAAAGAGAACGCGTTTTCATTATTTTAAAAAATTAAAAATAACTTGAAAACAATAAAAAAAATACAACCTTATTATTTCAAAAATGCATGCACCAAATACAAGATAGCTAGTGGGCCGGGTTAAATTGCTGCTGGTACCTGGTAGGGTTACATCAAGGGCCAGCCCAGAATGCGTCAAAAGGAATGGGCCGACAGCCTGCCAAGGGAAGGCAGGGCAGGCAAGAATCAGTGGTCCAAAGTAACAAGAAAACAAGGAATTGGGCCAACTGGCACTGGCTGGCAGGCAACAGTAAATGGAGGAGGAGAGGTAACGCATCGCACACAAATCGACGAGATAAGAATGAAGAGATTAATTAATAAATCAATTATTGTTCATCATCCATTTGAGTGGTCCATTTGGGGTGGCTGAGATGAGACGAGACTGGCCGGGATTGGATGGGCTCGGTGACCGTTTGGTGTATGACGGTTTCGTGAATGCATTTATAGCAATATTATATTGTGGGGTGCATATCATCCATCGATGACTTTCATCAAATAAGGATAACGTCAGTACCTGCCCAAACATAGCGACAGCTGGGACGGACCCGACAACCCGCGCGCGCACAGCGCAATAAGGAAAAGCCCAACCCCAACCCCTCCATATCCGCTTTCCAAACTCAAAACTGACGACGAGTGAGAGGATATCATGGAGGACGAGGAGAAGCCCATCAAAGGAACAATCATATTCGCAACCCTCGGCGCATTACAATATGGATTCGACATATTCTCCCTCAAAATCCCCTCTTCTTCTCATCATCATCTCTACCAAGGCGACGACTACGACGAGCACCGCCTCACCGACGGAGTTTCCATCAACTTCAACGGTCAGTTTGTAGCCGGCGACGACGACGACTTCCCAGCCATTGTCTATGTATCTGAGAGAAGCGGTTCACCCCGTATCTACTTATCTCGCCGTGCAACTGCGACTGGATTCGCCGAATCCCAATTGCAACTGCCGTCTCCCCCTCAAAGCCTATTCCTCGACCGTCCCCTCCTTAAAAACGGCCGACTTTATTTCATTTCCGCCCACGAACCTCCCGACAAACCCTTCAAATCCTGGTGTGCTCTTTACGCAGCCCCCCTTCTTCACGACAACGAGGAACCCCCCGTCGTCCGGCTTACGCCTTACGGTTGCGTTGATTACTCTCCGGCTATTTCTCCATCCGGCAAGCTAATCGCCGTCGCATCTTACGGATCTCGTACTTGGGGTGGTGAATTTCGTGATCTTCTCACCGATATCGTCGTCTTCCCAGACTCCGACCCCGCTAAGCGCACGATCGTCTGTCAGCACGGCGGTTGGCCCACTTGGTCCGGAGACTCCACCATTTACTTCCACCGCCAAGCTGACGACGGATGGTGGAGCGTTTTCCGTGTCGATCTCCCGGAAGATCTCGGAATCTCCGGCACCATGCCAACTGCCCCTACCCGAGTCACCCCGCCGGGTCTCCACTGTTTCACCCCCGCGGCGATGCACGACGGATCCCGAATTGCCGTAGCCACCCGCCGGCGAGATAAGAAATTCCGTCACATTGAGATTTATGATTTGCAGTCCCAGAAGTTCTGGCCAGTGACGGAGTTACTAAACCCAAACTTGCATCACTATAATCCCTTCGTTTCGTCGGATTCAGGTTTCCTTGGCTATCACAGATTCCGAGGCGAGTCGGCCCCAGGCTATTCCACAATTCCGCACATCAGCTACGTGATGTCGCCCATAAAACAACTCCGAATGGTGAGGCTCAACGGGGCTTTCCCCTGCTTCTCTCCAAATGGTGATCTGGTGGCGTTCAATCAGGACTTCGACTCGAATTCTGGCCTGAGAATCGTCAAATCGGATGGTTCAAAGAGATGGACGCTGCTCAAAGAGCGAATAGCTTTTTGCAATTCCTGGAGCCCCACAGAGGAAAACGTGATTTTCACCTCGCTCGGGCCGATCTTCGACTCGATTAAAGCTTCGGTCCAAATCGGGCGGATATCATTCGAACCCAGTGACCTCTCCGACGATCGGGAGGATATCCCGGTCGACGTAAAGATCCTCACCAGAGAAGACACGGGTAACAACGCATTCCCTTCGTGCTCGCCCGATGGAAAGTATATCGTATTCAGGTCGGGACGTTCGGGGCACAAGAACCTGTACATAATTGACGCCGTGAATGGGGAATTTGAGAAGAGTGGGGGGATGATCCGTCAGTTGACGGAGGGGCCATGGATTGACACCATGCCTAGCTGGTCTCCGGACGGGAAGCTGATCGCATTTTCTTCGAACAGGCACAACCCAGACAACATTGAGGCGTTCAGCATATATGTGATCCATCCGGAAACGGGGGGCGTCCGGAGAATTGAAGCGGCGGGATGGGAGTCCGGCGAATTGAATAGGGAGAGGATCAACCATGTGTGCTTCAGTCCAGACGGGGAGTGGCTTCTGTTGACGGCCAACATTGGGGGAGTGACATCGGAGCCAGTGGCGATGCCGAATCAGTTCCAGCCATTCGGGGACTTGTACGCGGTGAGATTGGATGGGAGTGGGCTGCGGAGGCTGACTTGCAATGGGTACGAGAACGGCTCACCAGCTTGGCACAAGCCCCAGGAGCAGAGGGGAGAAGGAGCTGCTGCAGGCGACAAGCTCAGGGGTGAATTTGACGAGCCGCTCTGGATACGTTGCGACTTCTGATTATTAGCACCAACGGCCGGCGGCACCCCCCCCCCCCCCTTCTGTAATATTGTGGATCAAATGAATAATAAAACGCGAGCTTCTTATTAAACACTTGTTCATTCTAAATTGGCAGCTGCAATATCCCCTTTCCCTCGCCCACGGTAGTTAAGTTACCTCGCCTATCCCAACTGAATTATTAAAGCATCAAATGAAAAATAAAAATAGCCAATGTGCATCTATTTTTTGCGGATCATTTCCCATCTCTGACAAATTTACAAGGTAGACGATATATAAATACACACCAGTCAATTCAGCTTACACACACGCATATACTCCACAAACACATTAGATCAGACCGAAGGCAAATGGAAAGTATTTACAAAGGATCACCAATCGGCACGGCCAAATGTTTTCTCACTGCTGTAGCACATGTAAAGGAACCCATCCTCATCCTTGAAGGATTCATAAACAGATTCCATCAGACTTGCTGCAGGTCAGTGTGCAAAATAAATACATTACCATATGATCTTGCCAAAAATACAAAACTTAGAACAAGATGCCAAGGGATATAGGGGTGAATTTACATGTTTGTGGTAAAGTGTTCTTCACAAAAACAAAGAGAGCTTTTCCAGGAGCTAGACGAAGCCTGCCACTCAGGATGTGGACGAATTGCCCAACAGACATGTCTCGGGGTACCAGGTATCTATAGGCAATAGAGAATCCATAAACAAATACAAAGACTGATCAACCTCCATAAAAACGAGAAATGACTGAATAAAGAAATGTTTTTTGAGTTTAAGTCGGTCAAGCCTATGCTATTTGTTTCCCCGTTGACACCAGAAGGGGGCGGGGAGAGAAGAAAAATATGGAGTTACGAAACAATATGTGAGTGGAACTACCAGAGATTCGAATGCTCAAACTAAATGATTTAAGATGAAAAATGTGTTAGTGTTGTATAGCTAACTATTATGCTGTCAAAACTCTCAAAATGAACACAAAATAGAAGGTACAAGTAATATTAGCCAGTTATCGATGAAATTATGCAAATAGTAATATGGGGATAAACCTGTTATTTGAACAAAGGGCGGGGAAAGATAGATCACAGGGGAGAAAAAAATAAGATCATATAATTCACAAAAGTGATACTATTTCAATTGATTGACAACAAATAATAATCCAAACCGTGTAAGACGAAACTTTCTTCTTCCCCTACATAAATTGATCATTGTTTGTGTCCTGAAGCACCAATAAGTTCCCAAGGCAACAAATAAAAAATGTTTGAAATAAGGGCAAATATGCAATATGATTAAGTCAATGAACCTAGCCTAATGCAAAAAAACACCCATCTTTCTTGGAAAATATACGTGTATTCAAAAATTTAACTAGCTGGCTAAATGAGAAATCAAAATTGCTAGAAGAAAAGGTTGCTTATTTAGAGCAACTGTTGTGGAAAAATGGCATGATAGTGAAACAAGATTGATAAAACAGACAAAGTGAAGCTGAGAACGCCAAAAGCAATAGGAACGAAAAGCAAAAGAAACACATATAAACAGAGTTAGTAGGTGCGACAACCACACTCCTTCAAGAGCACATTCATAGAGAAGCCAAGTGAATGCAGGACTTACTTTTTCTTCTCCATGGCAGGAAGTTCAGTCTTCGAATACCTTTCAACCACCACCTGAAATGCGGTAACGCTGTCAAATATCATTTCACAAATTCGTAGATGGTACATGTTCAAGCAAAAGCTCGGTAGGTTCTTTGCATTGCTTTCTATAGGGACATTAAGGTGCCAAAAGCAAAACGCAATTGCTTCATAATCATGACCTGAGTAACAGATTCCATGAATAATTTCACGGATTATTCCCATAGAACCAATGCTTCCCAGATCAAAGGACGAGTAGAAGATGATTAACTTTAACAATAGTCAAACTTGCGGTGAATTTGATTCCAGGAGCAAAGAAAACACCATTTTGGGGACAAACAGTAGAAGCCAGGAGCCAAAAAGGTACAGAGACGGAAGGAAATCAGATGGTCAAACCCAAGAATAATGGGAAAATGAAAAGAGCACAAGAGGGGGGAAACGGAGATGTGACTTACTGGGATTCGATCTGGATATTTGGCAATGATATCTCGCGATTCGCCTAATCGTTCCTCTGCATAAATTTTGGTCAACAATTTTGGTCAAGATTGAAATATAAGAAAAAGAGGAGAGGAACGTAGGAGCTTGAATTTCAGGAAGCAACGTCGGTCGGAGAACAAAGAGAAGAGAGAGAGATTGCAGAAACAAACCGAAGGTGAACTCTTCTTTGAAAGATGTCGTTTTGCCCATTTTTGTGCTTTTTTGCGTCTGTCGATGATGGCTTCCTTCAACGACGAGTGGATAGAAGCCCTAAATCAGAGCCAGGTGGAGAGAGAGAGCGAGAGAGAGAGAGAGAGAGAGGAAATTGATCAGGGGAAAGGAAAGGAAAGGAAAGGAGTTTGTTTATTGATTAAAGGGAAGGCACAGCCTTTACGCCACAATTTATTCATAAACAAATCGATCCTCCACTGCTACAGCTCATCCCTCTTTCCTTTCTATTTTAAAATGAAATATAAGATATATCTACCAATAACTTTTATAAATTGATATAACACTTAAAATTTAATTTTAAATAAAATTATTATATATTTTATCAACTTATAAATATTATTTATTGAATTTATTTGCAAGTATGACAGAAAGATGTAGTGCATTTTCGAATATTATTTTACAAAATTTATTAAATTCCGATCTAAGATAAAATATTTTTATTATAAATTTATTCTTACGATAGAGGAGACCTCCTAATTTTAACACCAAAATATGGAAAACTAAACAAATAATTAAATAGATTAATACATATCTATATACATGTATATAATTATGTATTTTTAAGTTTGAACGACATATTTTTTGACTTAATTTAAAATTCTCTCGATTCTTTTGAGTTAAAATCTATCATTGGATTAGGACCCAAAATCAAATCATTTTTACAAAATTGTGTTTAAACATTAGATTTGAGATTTCACACCCAAATCACAAATGAATAGCTCAAAGGAACTCGTCCAAACATAGCCTACAAGAATCAAGAACAAAACT
This sequence comes from Diospyros kaki, assembly GCA_036245055.1. NCBI lineage: Eukaryota > Viridiplantae > Streptophyta > Magnoliopsida > Ericales > Ebenaceae > Diospyros > Diospyros kaki. Next base: position 766,184 of record BSEG01000002.1, on the reverse strand, counting down.
AAAAACAAATTAAAATTATTAAAGGACATATCAGATTTTCATTCATTTATAGGAAAATTAAAAGTGAACAAAAATAAAACAAAAACTGAAAAATAGAAAATTAAAAGCTATTTAAAACCTGCATTTGGGGCATAAAATATTAAACAGGGCATGTAATTCATTATAGTGCAAGGCATTCTGAATGTCAATAGTAACATTTCTATTAAAGATACGAGGAACACATTCTCATGCAAAAGCATGGCTTGTCACCATCTCCTACAAACTAAACTAGCCATTCCACATTCTAATCTGAAACCAAGGTGAACTAGTTCTCCACATACTCAAGTATAAGAGAGTTTCTCAATGCATTATCAGAATTATCATTCCATTTAAGTGCCACTGAATGGATTTTGCCACTTGGGCTTATTCCTTGTTTTCTTAGCTGGAAAAAATACAGTTGTTTGTGTGTTCATCCATTGGGGAATCAGGACTATTCCCTGTATAAAATAAATCATGCCCCGAATCACTGCAGCATTGATGGTTTTCTCTTCACAATCCATCGCAACAAGCAATAAATATCCAATGTAAAACGGATATACAGGAAATACAGCCTCAAAACGTTATAAAAAAAATTATATATATATAAAATCTAAATAATGGAAACATAGGAGGAGTGCACACCAATCACCATCTACAGAAGCTGCTATGTTGTCTAAAACAGTTCCCTAGTTGTGCTCATGCAAGAGCAAGGTCCTTCACCAGCAAGAAAGAAGTGAACCAAAAAGGTGCTCAGGTTTGGCCAGGCTCACCAGAAGGTCCCGGCCTAGTGTGTAGAAGCGGCTGCAGGGCCTTCACCACAATGCTCATGTTTGGCCGGAAATCAGCCTCATACTGTACACACAATGCAGCAACAGCAGCCATCTGTATCCAAGATGAAGAGAAATGGCTCAGTAAAAAAAAAAAAAAGCAACCTATTAGCTTTATAGCCTAGCTAGGTATCAAAAAGGGTAAATTACCAAAAATATATATATATATATATTCAACTTTCACCTTGATTTAAAAAATAGACCCGACTTTTAATATAGGCTCTTCTAATTTTATTAATTGAGGTATCCAATTCTCAATTTCACTTCAATTATAAAGACTTATCATTAAGGTCCGTCAATTTTTACTGTTGTTTAATGACATGGCAAACTCCTCTCTCTCTCTCTCTCACTGGAAACACCAACGCTAGAGAAATATGAGCGTCAGCCCCATCAGCAAAGAAGCCCCACAACCACGTTGGGGGATTTCTACAATAGGAAGAGGGAAGACATCAACGGGGGCCTTGGAGGTTCTTGCCCGGCAGGATGCCTAGATCCCTCATTCAATCTTTCTAGCCTTTTGACGCAACCCATTATTTTCCCTGCCATGCCCCTTCCCCTACCTTGTTTTAAACTCTTCTCACTACATGCCTTCTCTTTCCCTTTCTCTCCCACTTCAATTTCCACTCTTAATCCTTATTTCACCAGATATGGCGTTCCTCATGTTCATCACAATTTAATAAAGGTACATTTTTTTCATTTGGGTTGAACTCTTGTTGTATTTAATCTTTAGTTACACTTTTTAGGCTTCCGATCCTTTGATCAGCTGTATTTGATGTTCAAAGTTTAAATCTTTCTCCATTTAAACAATGGATGCTGTGTGATCCTCCATTGAAATTGCGGCTCCACCGCCTGATTTTGAGTTTGCACTGTTATTTCCTTCATTATTTCCTGCCTCTCTAACTTCCCCTCTTCTTTTAGACCTGTAGGCTAACCTTGAATTGGTCCCTCCTTTTAACTTTGTTTCAAGAAAAGGTGTTCTTTTTACTCGAGACAACAGTGCATTTATGTTCTGCGGAATAGAAGAATTTGTTTTGACGGCAGTCAGTTTCACATGGTGGGGGGTTTTTGCAGCAGAACCCCCATAGCTGTGGGGGTTTCAGCAGTGGCAGGGGGGCCATAACCCACTTCTTTAGCGCTGGTGTTTTTGGCACCCGAGAGAGAGAGAGAGAGATCTCAGTGGTAATATAAAAATTTCAAGTCTGCCTACCATGTCATCAGCTAACTATAAAAATTGACAGATCTTAGTGGTGATATCTACAGTTGAAGTGAAATTTGAGTGTCCTAATTGATAAAATTAGAAGTTTGAGTCTAGATTTAAAAACAAGATGAAAGTAGGGTGTTCTTTTAGGTAATTTATCTTATCAAAAACAATGTTCTTGTTTTAAGCCTTTCACATGTCCTATATCTTGCAATGCAGGCGGGAAATCTGCCAAATCTGCAACTTAGTTACCTTAAGTTTTTGTATTCCTCTTAACATGGAAATAAAGTAGAAAGTGCTCTACCACTTTACCAAAATGCTCTACCAAGAACCAACAAAATAAGCGTAGAATTAAATGCATAGAATATAAATAGTAGCAGCATGTGCTTTCCAATACCTTTGCCACTGCTTTTGGAGGGTAATCTCCCCCAAGTCTTGCATCAACACATTGCCTGACTTTGTCCTCACTAAGTTTTGGTGTAGCCTAGAAAAGAGAAGCTACACTAATCAGCCTGGGCATAAAGAAAAATATCTCCGTATCATAATAAAAAAAATGAAATAATAACCCAAGGCAGAAAAACACTAAAATTAGAGTTTTTTCCCCCCATATGCAGGCAATTAAAAATCAAGATTCCCAAGCCTAGGCAGAATAGAACATATTTACCAAAATTGAGTCATTTTTAAAGCCACGTTTTGTAGGCATAACTTCAATTTGGATTTCAAGATTAGAGTAGAATGGATACTAGATGCATAACTTGAAAGAAGACTTGCATAAAATGCAACCAAACCACACCCAGCAGTCTTTTCCACAAACCAAACCATCTGGCTCTCTCTATCTCTCTCTCTCAACCCAGATTTCAAATTTTAACCGAAGTTTTCTAACCCTTCTCCAATCCACAAAAGACAAAATCTGATCACACCCTCCTTGAGCCCCTCAATCAGATCTGATGGTTCAGAGCTAAAACCGCAAAGGTAGTCATCTCAACTGGGAATGCAATAAAGCTTTCATCAAAGGCAGAGGAAGAGTCAACTGCAGAGGCACCAAAGACCAGGCAGCTAGAGGAAAGCATCCCTAGTCTGATAAGTTAGTAGCGAGTGGTGGGATCATCATTTACACATTCAATAAGTACTGAGAAAACACTGTTTTTGGTGGCAATTTTGAGCTTCCGCAAAGCTGGCATAAAACACAGAAGTTGTGTGATGTAATCACAACTTTGGGATTGAAGTTGTGATTGCAAAACACAAGGTGGCTTTGGTAAATATGTTTTATTTTACCTGGATTTGAGAATATTGATTTTTTCTATGCCTGCCTATGGTAAAGAACATGGAAAAATCAGTACCCATGTCACTAGACTCTGCTGTCCACGTGGTAATGTATGATCCACGGGTTTGCGCCCCGTTAGGAGCTCCAGAAGGACAACACCAAAGCTGTATACATCACTTTTTGCATTAAGCTGTCCAGTCATTGCATATCTGCCAAAAAACAAAACATTGAATCTTACATAAAATATTTTAAAGCAGAGTATTTGCAATCATGACTGACATGATAAATGATAAATGCACATACCATGTCATCTAGCAACAACTGAAATTTCACATTTAGGTTTTAAGGTTTAAATGGCCATCTTGTATTTTTTTTCCCGCAAAAAACAAATGAAACGTTGCCTACCCTAACCTTCCCACACTCAGTGCAGCGATACTCATTCTGATAAGCCTTAAACAGCCATCTTGGCAGTACCCTTGGTGTATGCACAAATAAGCCTAAAATCGAAACCATCTACAAGCAAAGAGAGCTTACTCAGGAGCATGATAACCAAACGTTCCAAGAACACGAGTAGAATGAAGACGAGCTGCCATGTCAGGTGCCTGATTTGATAAATCGAAATCAGCAATCTTAGCTACATCATCATCAAAAAGTAGAACATTGCTTGATTTGATGTCTCGATGGATGATGTGCGGATCAGCCTTTTCATGCAAGTATTCAAGCCCTTTGGCAGCCCCCACAGCAATTTTAACTCGCTGTGCCCATGAAAGAACAGGACCTGGTTGTGCTCCTTTAACTCCTTTCCTTCCTTCATTAAGAAAAGACAAAAACTGTAAGCTTACTCTCAGGCAAAAGATGAAGCCCAAAGATTGCACATCATAAAGAACACATCACTAGTTCTGCACCAGTGTTCTGCACTGTCACGACAATACTTCTTAGTAGCATGAATTTTAATTTTTTGCATTATGCTGTAATTCGTAGTATTACTTTTATTGCTTGTATTTCTTATTTACTGCTGTAACTTCTAGAATAGTTTGTTAGCCAATGATTGCCGACGTGTAAAAGGCTAGAATAGGACAAAAGATGTTACAGCCGTTGGGGAGAATTGATTGTCTGTGGCAGCGACCATCCTACCCGAGTATATCACCTTCCAAGTCTCTCTTGGAAGGGCAACAACGATCAATAGAATTTTTTATATTCCTTCTCTCTTTCTCTCTTCATTCTCTCTGTTTTCTCTACTAAACCGATTGTATCTTCCTAATTCAATCTGAATTAGGAGTGTGATCATATTGTGTCACTTCACGATTCCTTGTAAGCACATTCCCAATTACAATATACCAATGACTAGTAAAAGAAAAAAATACTTAACAAAAGGGGAAATACAAAGATTAAGGAAACATATACAGCTAGGTGCTAAAAACTTAATATTTAAATCAAAATGGGATGAATATTCTAGGAAGATATGAACATTTTGAACTGTTTCAGAACCCAAGTTATAGAACAAAGACCAGGTAACATTCTAGCTTAAGTTGAATATTTCTAGCCAAGAAGTACACCAATTGAGAACATAAAATGAATAGATCTTTCTAAAATGTTATCAACAAGTAATTACATACCATGGAGAATATCATGAAGAGATCCATTAGATGCAAATTCATAAGCAAGCACACGTTGGTTCCCATCAACACAATAACCGAGTAATTCAACAAAATTTTCATGTTTCAGCCTTGAAACCATAGAAACCTACATATTTGCAAGTAAGAGAATGATTAGTTCTAAATAACAACATATGTCTAATCACATGACAAAAACAATTAAGAATGTCATATCAACCTGCGCTAAAAATTCATCATCTGGTTGCTTGCTGGAGTCCAACTTTTTAATAGCAGCAGCCCTTTCATTTTTTAGAACTCCATAATACACTCTCCCATAGGAGCCCTCCCCAATTAATGAATTAGTCCCAAAGTTCTCTGTAACTTCCTTCAGTTCATCTAGAGATATGGCAGGCACAGCAATAGGTTGGACTTTCACAGTTTGAGCACCCTTTGATGCAGCCTCTGTGACATGATAACCTCCAGTGTTTCCTGAATGATAAACTACCACTTATCAGTAAATAAACAAAAGTAAATTCAGAATCAAACCCAAGGAAACAAAGATAAACTTTGCATAATATTTGACCAAAGGACAAACAGATATAAGGTTCTCTACAATAGGAGCAAATTGACTTTCACAACTTGCAATATTATTGATGATATATATGATAGAGCAACATAATAAGTATAGATGTATCAAATCCAAAGCCTAAATACTCACTCTGCCTTTACTAGTCGCTGATATGGAAATAACCATAAAAAGCACCAGAAAAGAAGTACAAGAATAAGAAGAAGAAATGCAGCAACAAGGAGAAAGAAAAAAGAAAGAAGAGCATCCACTCTCAAATAAATAAAACACAAGTTTCAATATTTTCAAGTCAGGTACAACTTTTCTACAGATTAGTCAAAAGAAACCAGAACCACATCAACTCAAGCATGAGTATAGAAATTCCGTACAACTTGGTCAGGAAGCTGCTGCATCTAGTCTGTTTGAGGCTAGCAAAAAGAGTCACTTTATAATTAATATTACGTGTGCAAATGTAATATAAGAGCTCTATCAATTTATCAAAGGAAAAAATATAGCAGGCCCATTAAATTACCAGCTGAACTTTTTGCCATGTATGAGCCTCCCGCATCGGTAGGTCTATTGACATCATCATCATCACAACAGCTGAAACAGCTCATGATTCTTCCTGTTAGAATTTGTTGTTGGCATCAGTGAGAAGTTGCACCCATCAGCATGACGGTAAGCATATATATTGAAATTATGCACATGTGCACATTAGGAAAGAGAAAGAGCAGCAAGGATAAGGACTATGTTCCCTGGAGGAGTGAATCCAAATACAAACAAGCGCATTCAAAAAGAAAATCCATCATTTACAAATAAGCCATGATGATGAAGTAATATGCTAAGGTTTTCCATGCAGCAAATCATCAACCTTGGATAATTTCAGAGAAAATGGTTCTCTTATGGGCATTAAAAATCCTCAAACTCAACCCAACACATGCAGGACAGCTGTCCAAACAAGTCCTATAATTCTGTTAAATCTTCTCAAAAGCAGACACACTTTGGGCATTTGGAGGAAAGCTATTAATCACTTAAGACTCCATGGAACACATCGAAGATTTCAAGAAATAACTAGAAAAATCATTGAATAAATGGATGAAAAAAAATTAATTCCTCGAGTTTTTAAACTTAAGAACCAAAAGTATAACCTCTCCAATTTAATAGGAAATATCAACCTGTGAAATAATATTAAATGTTTGCACTTAATTCCGTAGCATAGAGAGTGCAGAAAATAATTTCTCACTATTTTGATACATAAGATAAAACTTGTAACATGCAACCCAGAATTCATCAGTTGTTTGCTACAAAATATTCCACATCATGTGACTCTGACTATCATATCAATGTCTCATATCATGCAACTTGGCACAGCCACACAGGTATCAGGAAATTAGTTTATTCTGTTTGCAAATTTGATTATTATTCTCACAGTTTATAAGTTCAACCATTCCATGTAAGAAGCAAGTTCATTCAATGTTGACAGCTCTAGGGAATGATTGATTATAATCACTGATTGATTGATTCCAGAATTAGATTGATTGATTCTAGTTTCCTAAACAGAAGATGTATCTTTTAGATTGCTGTATATTTATGTTATTGTAATCTTTCCAATAGGAGTTGTATTGTATATTCTGTACAAAGTTTCCAAAACCATATTTGGAAACTTCCCTAGGAAATAACTTCCTTATTCAGCAAGGAAGTCTGTATATATTTTGTAATTGGCCCATTCCAAAGAAGAAGAACGATTGAATCCTTTTATTTCCAAGTCCCTTTCTTGACATTCAACAATAGTAGTATTTAGTAGAAATTAGACACATGGACAAGACTATTGAAAATGAGAAATTGCACGTTAGAAAATCTCAAAATGGTCATTTGCCAGGACAGAGGAGATTGATTGGGCATTTAAATGAGGCAGAAGTTCACACAAGTAATTGGCCATATAAGAAGGCTTTGGGAGTAATCTTTATGAACTATTCTCAGCCACTGAAGCGCAATGGAGGCAAGATGTTTCCACGGCATTTGTCTGGACAGAGGTGCTTGATTGGGGGATTTAGAACAGGTGGAATTTCACACAAGTAATTAGGCACCATGTTATCTGTGTGCCTGCAACTTGGCACATGCAGTAGACTTGTTGAGATGGAGGGGAGTTATTGGCATACGAATATTCTGTGAATGTTGCACAAATCATATAAGTATGCTGTCAGTATTGTGCAGATCAGAGTACTCATATGTCAATCGGAATGAAGTATTGCATAGTCCATCCAAGAGTTTGGGATCTAGGTTGTTGGCTCGAATGAAGAATATATATGGGTTAAATTATGCACTAAACAGATCCGACATAGTACAGTAAAGTGTGCAGGCCTTTTGGTTACGCAGCAGAAACGGGCAATTGAATAACGGTCGTATTCTAGCCAGATCGAGTAAATCAAAGTAGAAACGCATCACACCAAGGAGGAACGAAAGAAGGAAAACGAATCAACAGGCAAAACTAGCATTACCAGCAATGATCAAAGAACACAGAGCAAAGTATTGACATATGAATATCACGCAAAATTCAAAAAAGCATACGTAGAATATTTCAGGTAATAGTGATATGCCAATAGAAAGGCGCAATTAACTAAAGCAAGCATGATATCGAATGGCAGATCGATTACCAGATCGCACGACATAGCAATCTCAAATCATCAATTTGCAATTAAACAAAGATAAAGCCCAGAGAATTCGACAGTGAGGTCGATGAATCCGAGGAATCCCATCAGACGGATGAATTGGATAACGCCTATCGGGAGTGATCACCGATCGCATCGCATATTAAAATAAAACGCAGTTAAAAACAAAACAGGAAATGGGAAGCATTTAGTAGAGAGTTGGAAAAGATCGATGGGGAAGCTGAAAACAGACAATAAGAATCTTACGGAGGAGACGACAACTACTGTGATCGACTTGCTACTGTGGTCCGCTCCGCTTTCAACTCCTCGGATCCGGTGCTCTGCGGTGGTCTTCTACTACTTACTACACGCGAAAGCCAAAAATAGGACCGAGGAAGATGGGATCACTGGGCTGGGCAGGGAGACAAAAAGGGAGGCAGAGGCGATAGAGATGTACGAATCCCTAAAGTCCGGGTCGGCGATGGGGATGCGCAGGATAAGCCCCTGGTTGGGCGTAGGATTATTCGTCGATCAATAATAATATCATTATATATTAAAAATAAATAAAAGCGCGTTTAGGATAGCAAGCCAAGCGAGAATTTTTCGTACCAATCTCAGTCTACGGGCTGCCCGGGGAACCAATTTTGGTCTCCGACCATCTGCCTAATCTTTTGAATATTATTTAGTCTTAATATATATTTTATATTTATATTATATTAATTTAAAATAAATAATTCTATTCATTTTAGTAAAAATTCGAATTACTTTTATCACTATAACTTAAAATATGAATTTTTATAATTATTTTAATTTTAAATAAATAAATAAAAACTTATCTATTTATACTATTCCTACAATTTGTTTAAAAATTTCCCCTTAATAAATGCATTGAGAGGAATTATAACAGCTCATGTGACGACTAAATTACAGGAAACCAAACCCTTTCTCCTACTTATTGGCTTCGTTTCATTCTTATTATTGTGGTGAGTATTGAAACTTATATTTGTTATTGCTTATATGTAATGATAAATTGATTTGCATTTATAGAATGTCTAAGGGGCAGTGTTTGGAGACATGCTAAGAAATAAACCAAGTAAAAGGGTGAGTGATCTCTCTTGTGCACTTTTCGACATGGTAAGATTATGAGAGTGTAAAATGTATAAAATAAATAGCGCTATAGTCTGAGTATAATTTGTCAGTATATATTTATGATAAGAAAAGTCTCTGAATATAATTTGTCAGCATATATTTATTAGAAGAAAGGTCTCTAATTTATAGAGATAAAAAACTAATAGACGGAGAGAGAGCCACAATTCTTGATGGACATTTCGATCTCTCTTTTAAATTTGTAGACAATAATATTAGAGATATGATTGATGTTTTTCATAGTCTCGTGTGAATACTGTTTAGAGATAAAGTCTTTCAGGGTTTATATGTAACACCCCGCTTTCTCAGGATATGTTAGTATTTTGGGGCTTGACATAAAAATATACATTCTTTTTTTTTCACGATACATTTCTTAATATCTCAAGTACCATATTTTAAAAAAAAACTCCTAATATATCATTATAAATACGGAAGCAACAATCGAAACATAATATGATACATAATTGAATTCACTTTAATCATAACATAAGAATTCATATTATAGTAATACTTCAAAATTAAATACATGGAGACTTATTTCTTAGAGATAACAACTAAATACCTTAGATACAATCAAATGATACCTCAAATAACATTAAATGCAATGGTATTACATCATCGACTCTCGAACATCATTTGCAATACGTAATATTATTACATTTAACAAGACTGGTCATCAATGAAACATAAATTTCTCAACATGACTAAAACATAACCTGAATCATTATAAAGAAACAAATACTGTAATAACTCGCCAAATTCATTGGACACGTTATTAAGTGCCATCACATCTCAACCATTTTCTTGCCTCTGCTGCAAGTTCTAACTGGAACGTTTGAATGTTTCAGAGGTATAACTCAATTAAAAAATGAATTTTCCAGTGAGTGTTTAAATACAAATACATAAATGCATGATGCAACGTTATGAACAAACATATGCCTTAATGTAATTTATCTGACAAACCAGTCCCGCACGGAACCTTAAGCAATAATCCTGACATGCTTTCGAGTACTCCTAACGTTGTTCTAACAATACCCTTGGGGCATTACAACTACACTATTAGGGCAAAATTCCATCCCGACACCAATATCGATATGCCAACAATATTATGCCAAGGAAAAATCACGACTACTGATGCAATAATATATGTATAGATATGATGAGATGTCCATAAATTACATATGATTTAGCAACCATCATGTTCAACTTAGACAAAACATAACATGAAATCACTCACCTTAACTTATCCTATAAAGCTTTATCGGTATGCGTGCCTTGCATCGATTTTCGTGACAAGCCTTAATAATCGCACAAATACCCAATGTTGTGCCTTAATAATCCCTAGATATCATATTTATACAAAGAATATATTAACACTTATTTTTCCACAATTTTTTTTTTATTTTTCTCCCATTGTCTTCACTAATATTCTAAAATAAATATCTCTTTAAATATTTTTTCAAATATTTTTTCACAAAAGTTTATAAAATATTTTTCTAAAAAATTTTAAAAATTTCTAGCACTTACCCCAAGGCCACATGTTCTCACGTACCAGGCACGTGGGCTGCGCGCGATGACTAGCGCGTTCAACCTGCGCACTGGTCATCTTCTATAGCGCCGGCACACCAGCGATGCTAGTTTTTCCATCCACATTGACCTCCTCATCCAATCGATTCTAATGGCATGCTTTGAGGTTTGAAAGGAATACCAAAAGGCCATCAACTAGCCGTTTAAAGACTCGGCTTTGGTCATCGTCTCATTTTCCTTCCAAGCTTCAAATTAGCTTAAAACTTATACCAAAATGCACGAAAACCTCTAGAAACCTTCATCTCGACTTAGGAAACAAAAGCCTCTTACCCTCATCCTTTAATTCGTCGAAAAACGTGAGAAATTGGAAGCTCAAATTTTTGAAAACCCTCGGTCAACCCTTCTCAATTTATAGTTAATTTCGAGTCTCAAAATGCCTATGTATGTCCAATCCAATGCCTTTAGTGCTTCCACTTTCTCTAGATCGACCCAAAACACTAACATCCGACCCCTAAAACCTAGATTACAGAGCATTAGAATTCCGACCAAGATACGACTAAAATTCTCGTAAAATCAACCACCCCTATGGCTAATATCGGCTTTGCCTTACTTTTGGGGGCCTCTCTGACCACTTTCCTCAAATCCCTCATGGTCGAAAGTAGCGGTCGGCGACTGACAAGGTGGCTGGTAGACCATGATAGTGTCCTCATTGCACTTTGACCCCAATTTATTTTTAATTTGCACTTTGGTCATTTTCTTGAAGCCCATAAGCTTTTCAATAGTTCCATTACGACCCTCAATGTCTAAACCTTTCATTTTATCCCCGAAAATTCGAGAATAACGTTCTTTCAACCTCCCATGAGAAAAATTAAGAACTTGTACTTAGGCCTGAATGTGCATTTTGACCTTAAACCCTTTTGTTTCATCCCGAAACTATTTAAAGGTTGTTCCTTATGAAAAATATGAACCTTCTTGGGATTTCGTTGACTTTATAAAAATCTCTTACAACAATTCAATTTTTCAACTTGAAACACAATTGTACCGAAAACTGTATTTGATCCTACTTATTTCGACACCATAAATCTTGCATCGAAATGTTCGTCAGTATCATATCATTTTCCTTAGATATCTCGGCTTTATGACACTCCATGCAGTCGATTTAGTCACTCATAACTATGAGAAATTACACTAAAATCCTCAAAACTTCTAAACATTTCATTTTCGCCCCAAGATAAATTACTTTTGAATCATTTGAAAATTCTCGAATATTACATTATAAGCTTCCATAAGGATTTATCGTGCAATTGGAAAAAAGACTTTCGAGTTTGTGTGACCTACAAGAGTATCTTGAATTGAAGTAGACAAATAATTTGTGTATTTTTGAGAGGGTCTCTAAAGGGAAAGCAAGAGACTCTCATGTGAGGTCATTTAAACTTGGTCACCCTACTAAAGTCTCTCAGTCATTTAATGACTTCATCCACATGTAACTTATTTTCGTAAATCTCTTATTCCAACTGGCCTTTGAACCTCTTTCTTTAGATTTCAATTCATATTTTTTGAAAGAAGAAAATCTCTTATTTATTTTACTAATTATAATAATAAGTTTTTAGAAGTTAAAAGGAAAAATAATCATTATGCTCTTATCTAGTTAAGTTTTGACCCCCGATGATCAAATATGAAAAAACAATAATTATATATATATATTAATAATATTTACATAATTTTATGTAAGGTTATTATAAACTACTGTTAAACATTTTCTATTTGTATGTTGCCCATATATAACGTATTATATTTTGTGTTACATTAATACAAATATATAACTTATTAATATACGAGTATTGTTAAAAATATTACAAGTATTTAAATAATATTTTTAAAAAAATTATAAAACGGAAAATCAAAGGGGCGAATAAAAAGTTTGGCCCGCCGCCCACCGATTATAAGTTATCCAAAACGAGTGGTCAAAATGGAAAGGCCCGCTGGCCCAAAAGAGATGGACAGTTCTTGGGTTCTTGAGGCCCAAGAGAAAACTAGACCTGGAAGTGGAAGCCCATTAACCCTGCTCAATAATAATAACTCCCAAAGACCTTAAGTTTGGGGTTAAGAAAAGATTAGCCAATAATAAATAAGATTAGTCACAGGTATCAAAATGCATATTGAGCTCCTTTGGGCAACCTATGGTTAAAATTCAAATATGAAAATACTATTATAGTGTCTAATCCTGATAGATTATAATTATTAATTATTGAATATTTTGATTATTTCTTCAGCCTCACGAACCATTGAAATCCGAATGGGCAACAGAAATTGGCCATTTTTAATTCCAATCAAATCCTGAAGGTGCAAGGGCTTGGACTCTCTCTCTCTCTCTCTCTCTCTCTCTCTCCCCTTCTTGCTCTTCGTCGCGCCCATCTCTGTATGTCTCGGCTTCCTCTACCATTTCCATTTGTTAGGGTTTCAACGTACAGCAGGGATAGCTAGCTTTCTCTTTTTCAGAGCAACGGTGGACTAGATGTTATTGCGTCTTGGCTTGAAGCTTTAAGACAAGTGTTTCAGAGATCCTCATTGCTTGCCGCCAAAGATCAGTGGGACAGTTGCACCTCTTGATGCCAAGTCACACTCCAATCCTCAGACAACTACAGTGATATGGTTGAAGCCAACTACCAAGGTACCCGCTCTATCTTCCTTGTACAAGAGAATGCCTAAATGCCCAAGATTATGCCAAGAACATGTGTGAAACTGTGTGTTTGTAGAAGAATTTATTGAGAATTACTAGCGGCATGGAAGAGATCTGGCGCTTCTCGTGTTTTTTTCTCTCTTGCATGTTAGTGTGATACGTACACAGAAAAGATCTCGACATTGTGAAATCCCATGACCTTGCTTGAGCTAGTATTTTGTTTTGTGTTACCCGGTTCTTTCTAGATGCATGGCGGGATGGGAACTAGGGAGGGCTTGTTGGAAGAGCGGGAACTTGTAAATTCGTTTGCACAAGTCAAATCTTGTTAGGACAATCCCCAAAAAAGAGTAAATTCAGAGATTGTAGAGTAAAACGAATGTAAAACCATCAAGAAGCAGTATGGGCAAGCATTTTTAATTCCGCATTTCATTATTTTGTTCTCCTTACCCTGTTGCTTTTCTTTGTCATTATTGATCTCATACTACCTTATTTTAAGATTTTTACAACTTTACAATTAGAAATTTCTTTTGCAAGTAAAATCAAATGCATATTTTTTCTGGTCAAATAATTATTTTAATAGTTAACTCTTAACTGCAATAATAAAGTGAAAGGTGAAATCACATGTTCTGCCAATTAAGGTGAAATCACATGTTCTACTTTATTTTTCCCCAGGTTGGTAACAATGTCAATGCTGGTATTACTATGGCACGGTTTGCATTTGTGTTTGCGTTTGGCTACTGAATCTTGTGGCGAGGAATGCCTGCTCCTGGATTAGATAAAAGCTTCTTTTATCTGGATAAACTTTTCTGGTATAGTACGTCTCTGATTTCCTGCAGCAAGCTTGATTTCGAGTAAGCTTGGAAAGCTGTTAATTGCCAACAGCAGTGGTGCAACTGAAAGAAAAGCAAAAAACATGATCAACAGACAGCTAGTGTTAACGTATCTATACCTTCTAGTTTATATATTGCTTTCTTCAGGAGTTATATTGTACAACAAGGTAAAGATCATGAACTACTCTTCTGCTATTGCGAGGTTTGGTTTTGTTACTTCTGGTGTACAATTGTATAATCTAAAATTCTTAAGTTAAAGACATTTTTTTAATATATATGTATAGATATATTTGTTGGGAAGTTGATAGAACATTGCTAACTTTTGAAATTTTGTTGAGAATACTTTCAATGTGACTAAATCTGCCAACATTGCACTCGTACTTCTAATCCAAGGTGGGTGTTAACGAGTTTAAATTTTTCATGTAGTTATGCATTATTTTATATTATGTTTTATGCAAATAGTTATGTGGTTGTATTTTTAAAAGGGAGATTATCTGCTGCATTCGTCATAAATGTACAGCAGTGAGAATTTTCCTTGTCCTGAAATCTCTCTCTCTCTCTCTACATATATATATATATATATCTCCTTCCCCTGGACTTCTCTTTCTTATCTTACTCACAATCCTGAATGAGGGTGGTCTACAACATTGAGCTTGTTGAGGCCTGTCCTAAACAAAATAGGAACTGGCTTCCTACTGATTGTCAAATCAATCTAGAAAGAACAATTGTCATCTGCTTTCTCTCAATCCAATCTCGCACTTGATCGTACTATTGAAGGGGCGAACCTCTTAATGCTTGCCTGGGAGTGAAAATAGAGATGAACTCCCTTCTGCCTGGGCTCCAAGGGCTTGACGACTTTCCAACCCGAGCCCACACAACTGGTGAAATTTGGCCTCTAATTGAAGGAGTGAAAAAACCCCAAAGAATGAGTGATTGCGGCAGTTGTAGTTGAGTTCTAGTAGTTTATAGGCTGTCCCAAATCACATTTCCATGCTTCTGTTGGATATTATCTGCTCCAATTGCTTTACCATTCTTCATCTATTTTTATGGCTTACTTCATTTGTTATGAATAAATACATTTTAGAACATATTTCTATCTTTTTCAAAATTAATGAGATGTCCTAATGTAATAGTTGTTTCATCACATTCATTGAATAATTTTGAGAAATACTTCTTCCATCTTCCTTTTGATTGCCTCCTCATTACTAATATGTTGTTGTTTATACAGTTTACTTGATTCAAATTCCTTGTTCTTCTTTCTCTTGCTTTAGCTAACTTATATATATATATATAAGTTATATATATATATATATAACTTTGTGTCATGTATTTAGGCCTTTCATATATATATATATGTGTGTGTGTGTGTTCAATGAATTTATTGTTCCACATGACTAATTCCTGTGTCCACCATTATTCATCATCTTTTGAGAGGCTATTGATTTGTACTACTTGATGTGCCCTGACCTGAGGTTGTAGGAGATACTCTTATATTATTTGGTGAATTCTTGAAACCCCTCGAGAAGCTATTCCAACTATGTGGTGAGTCATGCCTTGTTTTCATGTGGAATCTGGAATGTAAAGCAGTTAACTTCTGTTGAATGGTTAGAGCCTGGAGATGAGTGGGAGGTTGCAATGCTGCTAATCATGATGTGGACACCTGCCAGAGATGATGGGAGTGGAGGGAGACTTTAAGTGCCAACATTGCTTGGTCTGTCTATTTGTCATGGACTGAGTGGGTACTTATGCTAGCGAAGTTCCCCGCTTGACGATGTACTTCTGTTTGAGTTATGGATCTATGTTCTTCCAAGGCCTTCATCACGTCAAATTTTCTCGTTGCTTTCTCCCATAATAAACCTTCATGTATTATGCAAAATCGTTATATCTGGGTCAAAGCAGTTGCTTGCTCTGAAAATGAAACTATTGTTTCTTTTCACGAAGACAGACATGAAATGGAAGCTTCCAAGTCGTAACCTTGGAAACTGAAGTCATAATAAGATGAAACGGTGAAGCCATATTTGTTAGAGAATGGTGAAAGGAGGAATGCAACAGGCACTCTGGTTAAAAGTTGGATATGCATTATTCGTCATGAAGTGCAGAATGCTCTTCCATCTATCATTGAACCACACAAATTAATAATTACTTTAAAAGTGAGTAAAATATAACAAGATACAATAGAAGTTCCCATCCTTTCTGTCCTCTCATCCATTGCAGAGCTATGATGTTCCCGTACTATTCTTTTACTGATCAAGATTTACTGCCAGCCAGGCACCAAAAGCTCTTGCCACTAACCCCCACAAACATGATGCTCAAGTTGCCAACTGACACAGCCTCTCATTACCAACCATCTCAAGCACTGGTAAACATCCTTGGAAACCTCTATCTACTACTTGCAAGTAACCACCAACAACCACCTCAGACTTCTCCAACCTTCTTTTTCCTACAACCTATTTCTGCACACATCAGAGGTGGCTTGCAAGTTGATGAGCAGCAATGTAGTCAAAGGAGAGAGAGGTACTTGCCTAGGTGCCCAGGCAATGTAAGGTGTCTTGGAGGTGCCTTGCATATTGCCAGGCAAGGCTCCTTTACTTAGGCGTAGCTAGGCAAGCACCTTGTTAGAGGCATTGAGGCCCTCATGTGCTTGTCTGGGCTGTAAAAAAAGAAAAAAAAAAGAAAAAGAAAAAATTTAAGATAAAAGATCATTGTCTCTGAAAATCAGAGAGGGCATGCGAATTTCCTTGAGAATCTAATAGGAAGAGGAAAAATAAGAAATCAAGCAGAGAAAAGCAAACTCAAACTCGTTTATCTACTGCTACATTTTATGTCTTTGCTTGAAACATATTAAAAGAACTTGTATTTAGGAATGTTGTAGACGTTTTATATTTTATGCATTATTTGATCATCTTTTTTATATTATATATATATATATATTAATTTAGCGCCTGGCTTTGCTTGGGCAAACACTTTTTTGTGCCTAGCATCTTAGGCAATATGAACATTATAGTGCCTTAGGGGCACCTTTTTCCCTTGACTACCTTGATGAGCAGTATCTTCTCTTACATTGACCACCGAGCACTCTACGACAAATCACTGTTGTCTCATCTAGCTGCTGATCTTATAAGAGCTTGAAGGATTGGGGTTTTCACTTTCGTGTGTGTGACTCTTCCTTTGAATCTAACTATGGCTTTGATTTCAGCATTTAACTCATGAGCCAATTTAAGGTCTATATATGTATTACAAGGGATCAATATGTCATCCATTCCCATTGTAATGTATTGTAGAAGAATGGGATTAGTATCCATTCATTTCTAAATTATGTTATTGTTCTAACATGATCTTTAGTATATAGCTTGAACCTTGCATCTTTAACATATGGTTGGTCTTTTCTCCTGCCAATAATCACTGTCCATGTTCAAAAAATGCAAGCTTGACCTCTACCCCTGGCCTCTGTTTTTTCTGGATGAACAGGAGGCTGATTTTTCATTATGAAAAAAGAGCAAAGGTTAATTTGTCAAATTTTGCTTTCTGATTAAGAAAAAATGCAAGGGGTTAATTAACCTGTTTTTTGCTCAGTAAAGTCAAGTCTTGTTTTGCTTTCAATGGTCTCTATAACTTCTGGTATTTGAATACCATACATTTTTTTTTTCATGTCCTTCTACATAATTTGTTGTGGTGTTTTATGGTTTCTATTGTGTAAACATTTGTTTTAGTAGATATTAATTTTTTGTTTGGGGTCTCATTTGCAGTGGGTCCTGTCTCCCAAGTACTTTAATTTTCCGTTTCCAATAACACTCACTATGATTCACATGGGATTTTCTGGCTTCGTGGCATTTCTTCTAGTCCGGGTTTTGAAGGTATGACCAGATTGGTTCTTGCAATCCTTATTAGCAGTAATTGATTCTATTTGCACATTCCCTTGATTTCTTCTTGCAGAAAATGTAGAAAAAATAGTGAGCTAAAACTTGAATAATTTTGATGTGACTTAGAACACAAAATTTAAGATCAAAGATAAATGAGCTCCATTGTTGGTGAGATTATATTACAACAACAACAACATATCCAGCCGTTATCCCACTATGTGGGGTTGGCTACATGAATTCTAGACTTCTATGTGGGTTCCCAACAGATAGTTTGTCTAGAATTCATATTTGGATCCGACTAGGTTTTACGCTGGCTGTTGGCTACCTAACGCAACCCTGCTCCTTTATCCGGACTTGGGACCGGCAGTGGATAATATCCCCTGGCGGAGTAATGATGAAATGAAGTTTGAACACCATCTTCACATGGAGAAATTTCATGAGATGGTGGTGAATGAAGATAATTGATATAGTTGTGTTCCATAACTTAGTTGACATGGTGAAACCAACAAGTACAATATGGAAACACAACAGTTGGTGAGATTATATTAAGGTGGAGAAATGTGGGGGATTTTAGATCTTTATAGTTTATATAATGTTTACCGGTGTACCTACAAAACAAAAGAATCCACTGAGTTAGAAGTACCTTTTCTTAATGGTAGTGGGATTTTTTATGTTGAAATGTTATGGTTCAAATGTTTAAATGACGTTCTTCTGTGCATGCCAAAGGTTATGAGAAATTAAAAGTTTGTATTTTGCTTATTTTATGCTTGCAATATGAGAATTAAATCTTTTTATGATGTTTTTGTTAAATGCAGAAATTTCTTGTTTCTCTATGTTTCATGAAGTGCATAATAAGATTACTGTATACTTTTACCCTCTAGTGGCTTCAAAGATATTTTATTCTCTTATACGATTTCTTATACCGGGGAAGAAAGAATTGAGTTTTAAGCATTTCTATCTTGAAGAGTATGGACAAGGTGTTGAGCGAACAGATGTTCTGTAATCTCATGATATTTTGTGTCAATTAATGTGTATTAGATGGGCTTGGCTTATGATCATTTTATTCTCATATAACAGTATTGGAGAGGTCATATTGGGACCAGCAAACTGCAAAAACAGCTATTGCTTGGATATAACCTGTCACCAAAAATTTTAGTCATATGATTCTTTTGATAACTTATTTTGGTTAAATAATTTTATATTTTACTTGTTTAGAGAAATAGAATCATCTATTGTTGTTCTGAAAGAATGGTCCATTTTTCATATATGCATACTGATCCTCACCTCCTTGTCAAGCACTAGTGAGAAGAGCTTATGGAAATGGAAACAAAAAAAATATGCTATCTTGGATCAATCATCCAAAAAGATGGAGATATTAGTGCTGATGTGTCCCTAGAACTAAGGTAGGATGGTTAATTAGAGAAATGCATTTTAGGATGTTATGCAATAGTAAAAGCTTATTAAATCTAAAAGAAAAATTTTGTTGGACAACTATAAGATCAGCTTTATTGTATGGCATGAACTGTTCGGCAGTAAATCACTAACACGTGCAAAATATGTTCGTAATGGAGATGGGGATGTTATGGTGTATTTGCAGCCATATAAGTAATGATAAACTAAAAATGAGGCTATTTGTAATAAGGTTTGGACTGGCTCCTATTAAAGGTAAGATGTGTAAGACACAATTAAGATGGTTTGGTCTTATTCTAAAAAAGACTGATAGAGGCTCCTATGGGGAGAGTGGATGAAATTGAAGAAATTTTTAACAAAAGAGGTAAAGGAAGATTGAAAAAAAGAACCTAGTGGAAAACTCTTAGGCATGATATCCATTACATTAACCTTTATATAAAACATGGCTTGAGGTAGACATGATTGATGAGCTAAAATTCATGCAGCTGATACCAAGGTTTGATATGTTGTAATGTCAATTTTTCATCAATTTGAAAGTTTATTTCTGATAACTTTATGCTTGCAAGTGTGATGTAGAAATACTTTTCAATGAGTAAGCTAAATAAAGTTTGATTAATCGGAGTACCTTGTCAACCAGCAGCCTAAAGTTGCTACTGAGTCTGTCTCACTGCTTACTTTTGAAGTCTTTTCTTATTTGTCAGTTTGCTGCTTTCATGTTATTGTTAGTCATAACATTATTGATACTTTCTTCTCAGCAGAAATTGTGCCCCTCATGAACAAAAAAGATAGGCAAATAGAGGAAAACATGTTCACAGCGATAAATCAATTCTATATTCCACATTCTTCGTGCTTCCTTGAGTTGGTGCATCTGTACCCTAAAGGCACAACCCAATGTGACTTAAAGTTCTTATGTTTTGTTGTGTGCATGCACATAATACTTAGATTCATGCTTGAGTTTATTGCATTGGCCCTTCCAAAATAGCAAGATCTGTGCTGCCTTTTATATATGTTAAATCTTTCCTGGGAACAGATTTTCTGTTTTGTTTATTTTTCTCACTGTTCTTCTCTGAAAGGATTTTGGTTATGTTTTCTCTTGGTTATCTTTATTTTTGATGTCTTGCCCTTAGTTTAACTTATTTTTTATATCAATCAATGTTTGCAGGTTGTTTCACCTGTCAACATGACATTTGAAATGTAAGGCATCTGTAAACATATCTATTTTTATTTCTTCTTATGTTTCCTTTCTTGAGAATTTATTCTTTCCTTTTTGTGTGGGAGGTGTGTTTTTGCAGATACGCATCATGCGTGATTCCTATAAGTGCCTTCTTTGCATCAAGCCTGTGGTAAGCTCTTGATATAATAGAATAAGCTTACATTTTGGCCCCTGATATTGTGTTTAATCTCATAGTGGATATTTTCTCTGAGAGAGTTTTATACAACCCAATAATGATTTATGGGTTGGCTGCTATAATGTGTTCTCTCTGTGGGAGAAATGCACTTGCTCACCAATCCAACTATGAAGATGTTTTCTATGCAACCCTGTAAATCTAAAATTGGCATTTGCATAAAATTTTTGTTAATTACTTTCAATGTATTTCCTCATGTTTTGTGAACCTTGAAACTTGGAATGGTTTATGCAAGTTTTTGCTTGCATATTCTTTGTTGTCCTTTTTTACCAAGCACCTGGAACCTTCATATTTCTGTTGTCCTCCAGCTTTGCCTAACACCTGCCTCTGCTTTCTTTTAGAATACATGATAGATAATAATCTTAAAGGGAATACATTTGCTAGCAGATCAAATTATTTGGATATGAAAATATGTAATTGCATGTCATTGTGGTTTTTGAACATATGTAATTTCATGTCACTATGGAGTTTCTGGAGGAGGATGTTTATCTGTCTCAGTTTGCACTGACTCAGAGTTCATTTGGTGTTATCATGTTGGTGTACTTTTTCAAAGAACTAAAAGTTTTCGTCATTAACAGGTTTGGCAACACAGCATACTTGTTCATTTCTGTGGCCTTCATCCAGATGCTTAAAGCTCTAAGTACGTTTAAACTACTGCTTCCTTTGAAACATAGAGCTTCAAACTAATAACATATATTAACTAATTGCTGCATGTCCTGGGCTTTTCAGTGCCAGTGGCAACATTTCTCATGGCTGTTATTTGTGGCACCGACAAATTAAGGTGTGATATTTTCTTGAACATGGTGCTGGTCAGTATTGGAGTAGTGATTTCCTCATATGGGGAAATTCACTTCAATGTCGTGGGTACGGTCTATCAAGTCACTGGAATATTTGCTGAAGCTCTTAGGCTGGTTTTAACTCAAGTGCTTCTTCAGAAAAAGGGCTTAGCACTTAATCCTATCACCAGCTTATATTATATAGCACCATGCAGGTATTCTATTGCAACTTCTATATGTCTAGATCCTATTCATCTGTACACCCATGCTTGCTAAAACATCTGGCATGAATATCAGGAAAAACTTAAAGGAAAGAATTGTATGCTTATGTGTTAATAGTATCCCTGTCAGTTTTTTCCATCAAAGTGTGTGTGTATATATATTAACCAAGATAATTGGGATACCCAGATGCCCTTCATCAAAAAGAAGGTTGGACATGCAGTTAAAGTGTGATACTGTAAATGACAGTTTTACCTGCTGTCAAGTGCATATGATCTTCCATATTTATTTATTTAAAATGGTGTCCCTTTAATGGTTTATTGGCGTCAAGAAACCTCAGGTGGATATTGCCAGGGGTAAAGATGGCTGGAAGTCTATAGTTTATGTTGCTGACCCCACTTAGTGGGGATTAAGGCTTGTGATTGTTGTTGGCATCAAGAAACCTCTTGTTCTTAATATAATTGTTAACAACGCAAACAGTATGAGATGTACAAATTATAAAGGATACTATGTGAATTATGTGGAAAAATTTGTAGACTTATTTTTTCTCCTCTTCCAACTGCTTAATGTCCAAATATCTGAAGAAAAGACCAAAATTTATGAGTGGATTGAACTCTATCATGATGCATACACTCAGACATACAGATCAAACTATTAGACACAGATGTGTATAAAACTGTATGGTAGAGACAATGGCCATGATTTCACAGGATAGACTCACTGAGATGAGGACAGCATCTTCTTGGGAAGTAGGAAATCTGCCTCACCTGTTGTGTTCTTGTAAAGCTGGAGGAGGGAGGACAAGTCAAATGTTGCCAAATTGCCAGCAACTTGTTTTGTTGACCCCGACTTGTGTTTTACTCTTCCACACATTGCCTACCACAATCATTTACTACCCAACTTGTCCCATTAGGTGCAGGGTGACGCTCAGATGGAGGGAAATTTGATTCTGTAAGCAGTGTGTGTGTTATATTGGTACTAGTTAAGAGTGAATTGTCTAGATCTTCAATCAGTTTGCAGAACTATAGTAGTGGTCTAAAAATGGAATTTGTACGATATCTACCAACTTATCCAACCAATCAAGTTAGGGGTGGGGTGGGGGAGCATGGCTGCATTGTGAATAATGAATTAATCAATTATATTAACTCAACTATATTGTGGCTGCCCCATCTATAGGATTAGGGCTTTTAATGATGATGATGCATTAAGTTGTTGGCTGCCAAACTTGAAAACATTTGGCCTGAGTACAGATGTGCTATTAATGCTAGGTGTTAATTATCTTCCTAGTTCACCTGCCCCAACAGTTTGTTTTGTTGTGGATATGCTGTGCAACATAGTTCTTTTTTCCTTTTTCTTCCATTCTTTATGCTATAGATGAGGGGGAGGATCATAACTGTATTCTGGATCAAAATCAGCTGGTAAATCCTCTTGCCCGCCCTAACTTGATTTTTTCAGAAAAATAGATTTTGATGTAATGACTGCTGCTCATATACCTTATTGATGTGTGTGCGTTTCCCTTTGTCCTTCTGAAAAGTCTCAAAGAAAGCATTTAGCAGTTATCTTTTACATCATTTGCATCCTTTCGTATCTCAATTGTGACCATCATGTGTTGTTTGCACAGCTCAAATGATATGGTGCTCTTATTCTGGATAGTCATGATTTATCTGCTTAGTACAGATTCTCATTTTTTCATGGTTTGCTGCAGCTTTTTGTTTCTGTTTGTTCCATGGTATCTACTAGAGAAGCCTGGGATGGAAATATCGCAAATCCAGTTTAATTTCTGGATATTTTTCTCCAACACCCTTTGTGCTCTGGCATTGAATTTCTCAATTTTCTTAGTAATTGGTAGAACAGGAGCAGTAACCCTACGAGTTGCTGGTGTTTTGAAGGATTGGATATTAATTGCACTTTCAACTATCATATTCCCTGAGTCAACCATTACAGGGCTTAATATCATTGGCTATGCAATTGGTACATTTTTCACATTAATCTGTAAGCTTCAAACTAAAAACATCAGTGCATACTCAGGTTAATTATTTCTTTTCACAGCTTTATGTGGTGTTGTCATGTACAACTACTTGAAGGTCAAGGACGTCCGTTCCTCGCAATCTCCTGTAGATAGTATCCCTGAAAGGGCAGGTAAGGTCAATCTGCTAAATGCCTTGTTTAAGTTTTTGTTAGTTTATGCTGGAGAGGTTATCTGTTGATTGGTTTGTGTGCTTTTAGAATCTCCTTTTCTTTTGTTTGCCCCAAAATTGTATGCCTCTTGCAATTTTATGATTTGATGCACTGCTAGCCCTTCTTTTAGCTGATATGTTTACATGGTGGTTACTGCTACTGCTACCCATACTTAAATAATTCCATGTTTGAAAGAACCTTTTATTCTCTCCTCTCATTTATAAAATGCTATATATGCAGAAGCACTACTTTGCTCTACCATTATGATCTTATTTTAAAACATGAGAAATTAATTGTGTTCATCTTGCATGAGTATTTGGAAACCCAGTAGGATGACTTCCTCAGTTCACTACCAAAAAAGACTTCCTGAGTTCACTATACAGGATATGGCGTCATAGGCATATCATAGTGGTATTAGTAGACCTTGTTTTGATTGTTCAAAGTCCTAGATTGAGGTTATTGAAATGAGAAAAGACAGAGCCTATTTGGTATTGCTGTGCTTTTAAAGCACATCATTTAAAAAAAAAAACGTTTTACAAAAGCAATGTTTGGTAAAACACAATTTTGCTTTTAAATCACATCTTCTTTTCTAAAAAAGTAGGTTTTAAGCTGCTTAAAAGCAAAAGCAAGCGACCCCTTACTTTTTATAAAAAGCAAAGCAGCTTTAAGTGGGAGCTACATTTATTACTTTTGACATTAATAAGCATGACATCATACTCAGTTACCAAACACTACTTTCACAACCCACCCAACACAGAACAACAAATAGCAATCATGCCCATATACTATGATGACATGTTTTTAGATACAAATTACCACTTCCGGAGTAGTTCACCAATTAAGACATTTTGCAAGGTTCTATTTTAGTTAATTGACAAAGTATATCCTATCATTCACGATGGCCCATACCATTGGACTTGTAGATTGTGCTTTCTGAATTCTTGCCATGAACTTGAATGCCACTCTGCTAGAAGAATGACCAGGTCCTAAGTGGTCTCCTTGTAATTCATATTTGTGAGTCCCCTTTCAAAGGTTTGGGAAGTCAAAACATATTGACTCTGGAAGTACTCTTCTGGTTATTACAATGCAGGACTTGAGGATAGAGAAGAAGGCGACCGATTTATACGTGCCCGACAGTAGTAATAACAGGCATCAATGAAGGGAAGAACGAATAAAGTTTTTCTTTTTCTGATGTTACTGCAGATGAAGAGGCACCCCTAATTCCTCCTCCAAGATTGTCTCATCTTGGTTAAAAGCCACCTTGGCAGTCACTAAGATGGATGATCTGATACTTCAAAGATAATCTTTTACCTGCATTCACTTACAGGTACTTATTTCTATTTATCAGAAGCAAAGAGGTAGCTGAACTGAAATGACAAATGAACCGTACGAAGCATACAACCTTCTTTTTTTCTTTTTGAAGAATTATCATTCTTTATAGAAAATCTTGTTAAATCATATTTGTATTGTGATTCATTGTAAAAACCTTATGACAGTTAAGAGTAAGCCGCCATGAAGTATCAGTTGCTTATTATATGCCCTCTTTTGCTTTGTTTTCTTTTTTAATTTTATCAAGAACTGTGCCGTTGCAAAGTAATCTACACGGATGCTACATAAAGTCAACCAATTCATTAGCTCTCAAAGCAGGGGCTTCTGAGTTCTGAATTTCTTGGGGCTGCCATGAGTGAAATGGGTGACATAGGAATATTTTAAACAATCCTTCTGTTCTGCCATGTTTGTAGAGAAGCCTCAATGAGATTGTTAGATATTTGTTTATTCTGACAGAGGGGAGATTATTTTCCGTTTTGTTTCAATAAGCCAACAACCTCTTTTGGAGTTTGAACGCTTTCCTGTTTGGGTTTGTGTTGTAATTGCTCACTCGTTTGCCTCTTTGATTTCTGTGTTTGCTAGAAGGGTGAAGAAATGAGGATAAAGCCGGTCTACACAGCCAATTTGGCAATTTTATTTGGACAGTATTTGTTAATCAAGATATAAGTGAGAAAAAATAGAATATGTTCAGATAACAGTGATTTTTATTGTGTTTGTTAAATTTATTCGATAATTCTTAAATAAATTTATTTTAAATTTTATAACTAAAAAATATTTTTTCTATTTTTTAATGTATTTTAAATAATTTAATAAAAATTTTAGAATGCTCTAATTTTATTTTATTCATTTTATATTTTGATTTGAAAAATATTTTAATTTTATTTTGATATAATTTTATCTTATTAATTTTAATAAACATTACCACTTTAGTGGATATGTTGTAAACACACAATGTGTGCGTCACATTTGTGAACTTTGAATTGCTACGTACGGCTAGCTGGTGATGTGCCCGTGGATTTGGCTGTGGGTGAAAATGAATGTCAAACGGAAAAGGCGCGCGGATCAGATGTGAAGAAGAGGGACCAAGTCCAAGCTTCCTCGTAATTAATTAATTTTTTCGAACAACAGATGATCCAGATCGATGATGATTGATGTTTGATGGGCTATTATATATATATGGTAGGTTCTAATAATAACAATAATACTAATAATAAGAAGAAGGGATAGAGTCAACAACGGATCGATTCATTAAGATCCACTAGTGTATTCCTAAAGTTGCGCAGAGAGAGAGAGAGAGAGATGGCTTGTGCTGCATGCATGCATGTATAAAAGGGGAACCCCCCTGCCCTTCCCCGATCGAAGACCCTGCAGCAGCAGCAGCAACCCTTCCATTATTAGAGTAATTAATAACTCATTATTCGTTGATCGATCAGAGAGGAGTGATCCGGAGTCCGCTTAATTAATTGGTTAATTAATTGGTGTGCCTCCCCCTCCTCCTCCTCCTCCTCCTCCTCCTACAGCTAGCTATATATCGATCATGGAGAAACCGGCCGCCGCAGCAGCCCTGCTCGTCAGCATGATCCTATCTCTCTTGTTTTTCAAGGAGGCGGAGGCGGCGCTGGACCCGGCTATCAAGAAAGTATGCGCCGCCACCTCCAACCCGGAGATCTGCGAGACATCCGTGGTCCCATTCCTCAACGGGAAGACGGACCCCAAGTCGGTGCTGGGCATGCAAATCAACGCCGGCATTCGGGCCACCCAGACTGCCATCATGCACGCCCAGAAGATCAAGTCGTCGCCGGCCACCTCCCAGGAAGTCTCAGGCTGCGTTGACGTCTGCCTTGAGAATTACGATTTGGCCGTCGACTCCGCCAAGAACGCCCTCGAAGCCCTCCGCTCCAACAAGCCTTTCGATCTGGCCAACCATCTCACCGCCGTCTCCTCCATGGTCTCCACTTGCGACGACGCTTTCAGCGATTTCGGTCCTGAAGTCGCCAACAGCTCCCCTCTCTCTAAGATCGATACCAGGCTCCTCAAGATAGCCAGCAATGGCCTCAGCCTCCAACAGTCCGTCTTCCATTAAATCCATCCATCCATATACATGTTCCTTCGTGATCATGAGCGACAGCCAACGAATTATTACGACTACGTACGGATCGGAGGAGCTAGCTAGCAGGGAGGCAATTCGATCATTAATATTCATTCGCTAATTTGATCGATCAAAGTCCGTCCGGATGACCGAAATGTGATAATTAATATTCATTCGCTAATTTGATCGCTAATTTGATCATTAATATTCATTCGCTAATTTAGTAAGAGAGGTATAATATATATACATATATGCAGGGTGGTTATATATCGTGCATGCATGTTTCCATAACACTTCTCTTACTAAATGTCCATATCCCTAAAACTTTGGGGGATTTTTTTTTTTTTTTAATTTTGCAAGTCGAGAGTAGGCCTATAATTAATTGGGTAGCGCTATTCGTGCAGAAGGAGTTCACAAAACCCCTTTATAGATGTGATATATTGTGAGATTTTTACATCAAAAATCACGATATATCGAGATTTGTTCACCCCTTCCTCTTTCCCCGCCAGCCTTGTCCTCGTCTGCAAACTCGTTGTCGCCTCACCTCCTATTGCAGCTGCAACCTAGTCACCTCACTGCCTTCTCTCACCACTGCAACCTCCAGTAACCGACGACCACCCAAACCAAACGAGTTGCAATGGGCGGCGGCGATCAGCAAGCGATAAGAGCGAGAGTGAGATAAGAGAGAGAGAGGAGAGAGAGAGAGAGACAAAGGAGAGGAGAGGCGAGGCGCGAGAGAGAGACATAGGAGAGAGAGTGTTGGGTTGAACAAATCATTGGTAATTTTGTCATTTCATGATTCTGTAAAGCTATCTATACACCCCATTCTGTATAAATAGCTTTATCCAAATTAATTATGTCAAACCTCACTCATGGCTCAGCCCTCGACGGTGGTTAATATATATATATATATATATATATTACTCTTTTAAGTTTTCTATTAATATTAGAAACTCCAAAAAAGTGGGTCCTTCTCAAAGTTTTAAAAATATATATGGGTCTCTTTGAAAATTTTAAAAGTGAAAAAGAAACCAACTTCATTATATAGCAACAGCCAACAGGTGTATATGGTTGTAAGTAAGTTGATTTTGTAAAGGTGAAGTAGCATTATTAATTAATGGAGGTTAAATTACCCTACTTACTTCATTTTATATTTCATACAAATTAATTATTATTGCACTAAATTTTATAATTTAGTTTTTTTAATGTTGTTAATTATAATATTAAGTAATTTTTAAATTTATATATGAATGTATATATGGATATAGTTAATTTTTTATGAATAAAATCTAATGTAAAATAATTAAAAGAAAAACCGAATGACACTAAATTAGGAAAATATATATCTTTAAACTTATTAGGGTTTAATCCATTTTGTTTGTAATGATGAAAAGAGCTGACTGTTTTTATGGTTATGAAAACCCGACCCGAATGGGAAGCATATAATAAATATGGGTAATCAATCAAATAGACGACAGCAACTACCTAGTTTCTTATTATTATGTCATGTCGTACGTCTACTATCAAGGAAAGGAATAAATGCTTATTCGATCGCTCGATCGGTCCTTGCTTGTCACGTACGACTCACCCAGGAGGATTAATTAGAAATATATATATGCGGCCGGGATGCCGGATTCTGATGAGAATGCTACAAGAATAATGCGGTATATATGTATCTGTGTGTGTGTGTGTGTGTAAGCAAGCAAGCAAATGGCATGCAAAGAGTGGGCCGAATAGCATTATCCTAATTAATTTGTCCCCACACCACTGTGATTGTAACAAAAAACTAAGAATATTACGATTCGGAGGTAGGTAGGTAGGCATGTTGTGGGCATTGCATTGGATCAGCAAAGCAAGAAATAGTCTTAAATTTATTTATATTTTTGGAGCTTTCAACCACTAGAAAAACGACCCATATATAACAGAGACAGAAAGGCTCGCAATTGCAGGATATCCATAACCAAATGCAAATAATATTATTATGCTTTATGGTTTATGCTTTATGCTCTGTACTTGTTGGCTGGCTACGTGGCCGCCACCGCCATCAGAAACAGAAAGTACTGCCACCACCACCACCACCACCACCACCACCATTGGAGAAACAAATTAAAACATGATACATCATCATGGTATATGAAACATGAAACATGATACCCCCACACCCACCTCCATATTAATATTCGGCCCGATCCATCCTGCAACATATCATTTCATATCTACTATTATTCAGCTTAATTTTCTAGCTAGCTAGCTAGCTGCCCAATTAATTCTTCATGTATAAATGGGCCATTCAACCCTCACTCATGGATCATCCGTCTCTTCTTGCAGCAGCAGCTTGTTTGAACCCTTCTCCCTTCCACGATCACCCATCTCATTCTCGGGTACGTATTTAACTCCATTTTCATTTATCATTCCCCTTATATATATATGCGCGTCCAGGTTAATTGCTTCGTTCATGTCGATCGCTGTTTCAAAACATGCTTATATATATGAATATATGAAAATGTAACTGAAATTGGATTTTCTTTTTAGTTTGGGTTGTCAGGTTTACTGATCTCGACGATGGATGCTGGTAGAAGGTCTAGCAGAGCCAAGTATGAGTGCTTGCTCTTTGGTACGTCCTACAGATATATATATATATATATATATATATATAAATTTTCACTTTTGATCTGTTGATGTTCATATAATTATGCACCAGAAGAACAGCTTCATCCAATTAATTAATTCTGGTCTTCCCTAGTATTAGCTTGCTAGTCCATCCATCATCAATCTACCGTAATTAAGTTCTTTAATTAAAGACAAATTAAACAGCTAATTAAGTAAGAGGAAATTAATAGTTTCCTATATAAGTGACTGACTGACACATGATACAGATGCAGCTAATTAATATTAATTGTTAAATTTTTCTGATAATTTGTCAGATTTGGACGATACTTTATACCCCATGAGCTCAGGCCTCAACTTGGCTTGTCGCAACAACATTGAAGGTAAGTGTGTGCATGGTTGCGTCACATATTCACTTGCACTACTCCTATTACTACTACTAGTAGTGGCTACCACCAAATAATTAAATTTTAATTGCTTATATATATATGCAGAGTTCATGTTGCGACACTTGTATATTGAGGAAAATGAAGTCTCTCGGATGTGCTTGGACTTGTATAGGGAATACGGCACCACAATGGCTGGTCTAAAGGTGAGACATTTTTAAATGCTAATTAATTAAATATATATCCATATGCAATTGCAGTAGCTAGCAAGCGCTAGCTGTGAGGTTATATATTCACAGTATATATATTTCAGGCTGTGGGTTATGAATTTGATGACGATGAGTTTCATGCGGTTGCTCATGGTAAATTACCCTACGCCGAGGCTTTGAAACCAGATCCACTGCTAAGGAACCTTCTGCTTTCTATGCCTCAGCGCAAATTAGTACGTTATAATTAATATATTCACGGACTACTTAATTATTAATTAATTAATTAATTGAATCCCATATCCTCACTCACTTGATGTATATATATATATGTTTCAGATCTTCACCAACTCCAACAGAGAGCATGCGGCAGAAGTGGTGAAGAGGCTGGGTCTGGAAGATTGCTTTGAAGGTGTAATATGCTTTGAAACTCTGAATCCCCCTCCTCCTGCTTTTGCTGCTGCTGATGATGATATTGATCGTCAAGTGGTGGTGGCCGGCAGCTCATCCTCATCCTTGTCCACCACCTCCCCAATACTCTGCAAACCCTCCCTCCAAGCAATGCAAGCTGCCATCCGCATTGCAAATATTGACCCAAGCAAAACAGTCAGTGTACATGCATACTATTAATTATACATATATGCGTGTTGTGTTAGTATATATGTTAATTAATTGATGATGGAGTGTGTATATATGTGCTATGTAATGGGTTGAGAGATATTGCTAATTAAATAGTTAATTTTCCTCAGCTTTTCTTCGATGATAGCGCACGAAACATCGCAAGTGCAAAGGCAGCAGGACTTCACACCGTCATTGTACGTAATTACTTGTAATCCTAGCCTTAACTGTAACAAAACTAATTATTAATTAGTAATAATGTACTGATCATTTACGTGAATATTAATTATTAATGATTAGCATATATACGTGTCGTACGTGTGGCTTGTGCAGGTGGGAAGGTCGACGGTGGTGGAAGGAGCAGACCATGCCCTGAGTAGCATCCACAATATCAAAGAAGCACTCCCAGAAATATGGCAAGCTGAAGAAGAAGAAGAAGAAGAAGAAGAAGAAGAAGAAGAAGAAACCGCCGCAGCCGCCACCACCCACGGAGACCAAGTCATCATTCAATCTAATGCTGCTACCGCCGCCGCTGCCGCCGTTCAAACTACAGTCGTCGCCTAATTATTAACTGTTTTCCATTTTCATATATAGATATAGATACCCTAGCTAGCTCCCATTCACACACTATTGCTGCACTATACATTTTTAATAAATCAGGTATGCTATTTCTGGCTAGCACAGCAAAGAGTATGTATCTATGAATATGTTTACACCCACCACCCCAATTATATAATTAATATTCATGTGTTTATTACTCTACTATTTGGAATTAAATATTGCAGTTCTTGATTAGCACCAGGAAGTTAATGGCAAAAGTGCTATGCTATGCTCTCTTGGCTAGTTGGCTTGGCTACACCCTCACCAGCTATATATATATATATATATATATATATATTATTTCTACATAACAAATTAAAAGATCACCCCCACCAATATACAAGTATACCATAATATATAAATACATCAGGGATAATTCATTATACATACACATATTAATAATGACTATATATATATATATATCAATTTTAGGAATCAAAAGCATTTCAATTTGGATGAATTACACTTATCACCTCTAATGTTAAGTATAAATATAAAAAGCTTTATTTAATTTTTAGA
Source organism: Diospyros kaki (assembly GCA_036245055.1). Lineage (NCBI taxonomy): Eukaryota > Viridiplantae > Streptophyta > Magnoliopsida > Ericales > Ebenaceae > Diospyros > Diospyros kaki. The sequence continues at coordinate 733,683 of BSEG01000002.1, read as the reverse complement.
AATTATATATTGATTAGAAATTTAGTGATGATAATTATAGCTTATCATCACTAAGTCTATCTAAAGTTGAGTGCGTGAATTTGTTCAATATCTACTTCACTTTCACTTACAAATAGGGGCGAATCTAGCAATTTAGGTGGGGTGGGGTGGGGTGGGCTGAGCTGAGTTGGGGGTGGGCTAAATTGAATTTGGGTTGGACTTTTACCTTATAAATTTAATTTTTGTTGTGGGCTGTCTAGGATAACTCACGTTTAAATTTGCCCCTGCTTACAAAAAGAATGAGATTCAGTTTTTCAATATAATTTTTGACGATCAAGTTAATATCAATGTCAATTGTAGAGTATAGTAATGATATCTAATAAATAACATATTTACCTATTAAAATTAATGTTTTTATACAAACGTATTATAAAGTCAGTAAGGAATCATAATAATGTCACATAAACGATCAAATTTCAACTTATGAACCAATTTTAATAAGTGAGAATATGGATCTAAATCAAGGTCGATCTAGTTATTTGAAGCAAATCTTTTTTCTGAATCTAATATAATCTCAAAGTTAGATCTTGACTTAGATCCAAGCTTTGTCTCGTCGCTTAATACTATTTTCATTTCTCTTCTTAAATTGGGACTTGGGATGCAATTGCAAAGCCGTGTGAAATTTATTGGAATCGGAGGCCACTGCGCGGGAATTAGCGGACTACTTCAACTTAGCACCTCAGCTCTGGCTAGGGTTTGAATTTGGAGCACTCTTCTACTCCTGGATTCACAAACGAAGTTCCTTCGTCTTTCCCGAAGCCATAATAATTTTTCTTCTCTACAGGTCTCTCCTTCTCCCCCTTCCTTCTCCTTTTGAATGCAGTACGTCGCTTTACATTCATATACGGCGTAGGTATTTTGTAATCGGTTCCGTGCTTCTATTCATGCATATCCATCGACTCTCTCTCTCTGAGTTTAAAATTTGAGGTTGGAATCGTGTCGGTATTACCAAAAGAGTTAACTAGATCTAACAATTGTTTATTTCCGCCTTCATGATTTCTGGTTTTGAAACTTGAATATCAATGCGCCTTAATGCGGTTGCTACTAGTTATTGAGTTCTGCATGTATATATAGTCCTGCGTCAAGCGATCACGATTCACGAATTCAAAATTTTCTCTCTGTTGTTTGGATAATATTTAGTTCTGAAGCAGTTCTAGGGGACTAACAAAGAAAGTTTCAATTGGGTGAAGAACATGTATAGTTCTGAAAAACAAGAAAATAAAACAAAATTTGACAATGTTTCATTCTGTTTTATTTCACTTCATTGATCAGTTGTTCTCTGTACTCCTGATTGATTATATTTCGCAAGGTTTTGTTTTGTTTAATTCAGCCATTTCTCTGTATATATTCCTACGTGTATTGCCGTTGAATGAATCACTCTCCTTTTATCTTTTGTTTCTCAATTCATTTTTAGAATGGATTAAATACATCGTTTATCTTGATCCACCGATCTGATATCTATAAGCATTTTCAGATAAAAATTTCTTAATTGACAATAGAACCGGTAGACTATTTTATATATCTTCATAAGTTGAAACAGAGTGGAAGCGTAAAGGCTAGCACTGTTATATCTACATTGGCAGGATGAACTGATCTGATCTTGATTTTAATATCGGTTAAATCTCTAAATGCACTTCATCGTGGTTAAGACTAGTTAAGCTCACTGACTAGCAAGCAACGCATTGTTCAGAGAGAAATTTCTTAGTTGGTATTGCATATACTTTCATAGCAACACTCAACCTCTGCACACAAATAATATGTAAAATACATTGTTTTAAAGTATATGTTACATACTCAAATGCGAAACTAGCATTTGTATGGATCATGAAAGAAATTGGAGGCAGCATATTGGGATGATGATTTAGGAACCTAATATGAAGCATAGAATTCTGGGTTCATCCTCATACTTCAGCACCAACATTCACAAGTGTTTCCTCTCAGAATTAATTAACTGTCTCAGAATTAATTAACTGTTTTTTTTTTGTACTGGTAATGACTTTCCTATTGACATCCTACATATATGATATCACTTCTCCAGCGTTAATGAACACTATCCGAATGGGAAGCGAAGGCGCCGAAATCATGAGGAAACGTGTCAAGCCAACTGTATGTTTATTCGTACTTCTCTGTCCTTCCATTCAAAGAACAAAGAGAGAGAGAGAGAGAGAGAGAGAGAGAGAGAAACAAAGAATTGCTACCCGGTGTTTGGCATGCATGAACATCTGATTGATTATAGTTATTAGATGGAACAGAAAGAACCAACACTGGGAGATAGTGCTGCTGTTGAGATTGTTGAAGAAAAAACTGAAAGCAATCCTGTGGCATCTGAACAGATGGAGCTTCACATCACTCGCATTCTTGAGAAGATCGATCACTTTACTCTGCTGGTAACTAACTATGCTGTTCTACAATTTAGATCTCAACATTGTCTCAAATAATTAAGGCCATACATGCATATCTCAAGCTTGAGGTTTTGCCATGTTTAGTACCAACTACTACGTGTTCCTTTTCGACATAGTTATCAGTACTTACTAATACAAGCTCAGCTAGTTTAATTTATGCCGATGAGAATCAACTTGCGTAGGTGTCCGAGTTACTGGAATCTGGGAAGTCACTCCTCCACGAACTAAGTAACGAATTCGAAGAGCGAGTGATTTCGTGAGTATATTAAATGAAATCCAGAATAATATCATCCAACGTTAAGGATTTAATTACAGAGTTTTGAGCTTCTCTCCTTGCAGAATACACAAGGAACAGGTAGAAAAATGGCAAGAAGAGATCGAAGAACTGCGGATGCTTGATGCCTCGAATGAGGATTTTAACGCTCTTCTGCAGAATGCTGGGTATCTACTACAGAATGTTCACACCGATTCCTGAGAGGAACTTGCTAGAAATGTACCATTTTAATAAACGTGAGCGTTCACGTAGTCGCCTGGTTAGCTATATCATGATAGGTCCGTCCAATCACCTTTAGCTCAGGATACGGACTCTCTGTGCTCATGTGGACAGGTTTTTACCATTTTAAAGATGCAATTATAAAGATCCATGTTACCATTTGTTAGTTCATGCACCTTGGGATGTGTCAACTGCCATTATATGTTAATTTCACTTTCACATTGCGCACAATCAAGCATCAGCATTTGGGGTCTTCAATCATGACTTATCCTACAATTAATCTCCCTCGTTTCCATCATGACAACAATCTCTCTTGAACTAAGGTGAGGTGCCCAGTACCCTGCACCGATGCATGTGTCGCTGGATTTCCAGGCTTCCTCTCCCTGTGTTTCTGGAGGAATTTCACCTGTTCTAATGCCAATCTGGCTGACAGGATTGGTTTTCAATTCATAGTTAGTTGCATGTCATTAAAAATGTCCTAACTAAATATTTAAATACCATTTACGCAAACAAAATTACTATTTAAGCATCCACTTATAACACTTGTTGTATATTTAAGTATTGTTTTCTATATCACATCAATATACATATATAACACATTAATACATAAATATCATTAAAAGTATCACAACTGGGCATATCTCAAAAGTATGAAACCCTGTATACAACATGGCAAGAGGGATAGGAAAGAAAATCCAGACCTACTTTCTTCGTCGTGAGCCATCCTTTTCTGGAACTTGGTCTTCAATTTTGTCTTCTATATATGTTTCTTTTCCCATTCGTCAGACAGTTACAATTATAATTTTGTCCCTAAAATATTAAACTCTCTCATCTATACACACACACACACACACACACACTGGAGGGGCAACAAATTCTGCAGTTTGTCTTCTTCAACGACGTGGTGATGGCGGCTGGTGATTCCTCCATGCCTGTCACAGCAGCAAGACGTGGAGGGAGGGCGTCCTTAGACCGGAGAGCTCAGCAGCAGCAACAAGACTCGTTCACGTGAAGACTAGTTGAAGAATTAATGTTGGCTATGGCTATGGGCTGCGCCTGCGATGCCAGGGGGAGGAGGAAGGGACGGAATAGTGAAACGGCGACATCAGATGATCAGGTGAGAAACAGACACTACGTGATGAAAGAGGAACAGAGTGTTGATATTGGAGAGCGAGGGACCAGAAAATTAAAAAAAATGTGCATATCATACAAAAGAAGGATGACATTTTTCCTCGTCTTGTTCATGTGTTTACCAGACAAGGTAGGGACAACATCCCTGCATTCAAGGCACACAATTACACCTAGCTTACAAGAACAAAGAAGCATGTCATCTTGATTGTCAACAAAATGTTCTTCAGGAATAAGCATATACTTACATGAAGTGATTCAAGCCGTTAGAGATTTGGATTTTCAAGATTTACTTTTTGTGCTTCCGCCCTAACGCTTGCGAGGTTCAATTTTATCTCTCTGCAAAGCCTAGCTTCAACAAGTTGAACTGGCAACCACATCTTTGGCTCCACATCAACAACATACGAAAGAGTTAAATGAAATTTTTGTCCTGCCAAGGAATCACCGTCTTCAAATCTTTCTGCGTTGTACTGCACCACTCAACCTCTGAAAAATTGTTAGCTCTTCTACAGAGTCCACAAGTTTATCAAATTAAGCATCAAGCTTGCATTTCAAAATGTGCCATATTTTGCATTTATTTGAATGCAGAACACAACCACACGGTCCACATCTAGGCCAGAGAGAGAGTGAGAGTTATTGAAACATCATTGTTATTATTGTCTTGCATAGACAACTTAATACGACCTCTAGTAACATAGCAAGAAAAAGAAAAGACTTCAGTAAATGCAGCCCAACTCAAAAAGACTCCAAGTAGCAAGTTAATGTTCCATGTCTATTGTTTTCTGCTCATGAACAGGCTGCTGTCAACGGATCAAGTCCAAGGGTGATTAGCTAAATCTGCAGCTAATCCCTCCAAAGACTTCTGTCCTTGCTGACCTATGTTGAAGCTAGGGTTCATTAGAGAGAATCCTTCAATCTCTTGAACACAAGCATGCGGAAAAAAGTTATTTATTATTCTGATTGCCTTGATTCACTTGCAAGAGAAAATTTATAGGCAATCCCTAGAAGACTCCTACTAGGACACTGCTAGTAACGAATTTTAAGTCCCTTAAAATACAAGGGCTCCTAGTAGTAATGAAAAACTAACAAAATAGGAATAAGAATAACTTTAAACCTGAATCAAAACCGAATTAGGAATAAGCCTATTTAGTTTTGGGTTTAGTGGTCATACATTTATAAATTTTATGAATTCGAGGTCTAGGAGTCTCGGCTATAACATCACCCCCTGCTTCAGAAATAGACTTTGTCCCCAAGCTCAAAAGAAGGAAAATTGGCCTTAAGAACTGTTTCCTGATCCCAAGAAGTTTCAATTGAAGACAAATCAACCTAATGAATGAGAAATTTCCTTATACCATTATGGATACACGAACCTAACACCGTCTTCAGACGAAAGCTGGGTGGTGCTTCACATGGTGAATTGTAGGTGGCATGGTAGGTAAGCCGCCATGAAAGCGCTTCAAGCACGAAACATGGAAGACAGGATGCGCCTAATTGTCTGCTGGCAAGGAGAGAGTTCGCATGTGATGCTGCTGATGTGACGGAGCACTCAAAAAGGTCCATAGAAATGTGGGAATAACTTCCGATTGGCAAGAGAAGTTATCGAAGTCTATTGGAAAGATTGTAACCAAAGTAACACCCAATCCCCTATAGCAAACTGGAGATCCCGACATCGCTATGTCATGTTCCCAAGGGTATAGCTCGCAGTTGTACCTAGAAAGCAGCAGCCCTCAGTTATACTTTGTTTGAATATTTGGCAGCCCTATTGGCGCCAAATCACTGCATAATTCATAGGCATGAATGAATAGATTTGAGATATTTCTGATTTCTCTCCTCCAAATTCTCTCCATCTCTCTCTCCCTCACTTTCTGTTCTTCTGATTCTTCCTACATTTCTACTACATTTCCCCCTCATTCTTACCAATTGGTGAGAGAACCCTATCAGATCTGACACGTTGGTTAGCTTGTTTCTTCATGGAGCTTGACCTTGTATCAAACGTTCCTTTAAGGACTTGAGAACTGTACCCCACTGCTGCAAGGCATAATCCACAACCTCCAACCGAGCGATACCTGAATCATAGGAGAGCAACGCGCCTATAGACCACCTCAAATGGTGTGGACTAGAAGGCGGAGTGAACCCTGTGTTATAGCAATATTTAGTCCAAGGTAGCCAATACAACTAGTCTCGAGGTTAATCCCCCACAAAGCATTGCAAATACATCTCGATAATCTTATTGACCATCTAATTGAGGGCGGTAGGCGAAGCTAAAATTGAGAGTAGTGCCAAACAATCCACAAAAAGGCCAAGTGCCATCATGCTTTTAAACCAAGAGTACGGGAGATAAGAAATGTGACTAGTTGGGTTGAACAATCCCTTGTTTCAACATGAGCTCACACTGTTGTTTAATTTCGTCCTTTTGCAGATACAAATATCGGTATGGTCGCATGACCACTAACTTCATTCTAAGGAGTAAGTTGATGCCGTAATCACATATTCGAGGTGGTGGTAACCCGTCAAGTTTAGCAAAAAGGTCAATCAACTCTTGTCAGGTTTAGCAACAAGGTCAGTAAACTCCAACAGTAATTTGTCAACATTATCTTCCAATTCAAGGGACCTATGATCACTGCATCAACTTACTCCCTAGAATGAAGCTGATGGTCATGTGACTGTACCGATATCCGTATATGCAAGAGGACACAATTGAGCAACAATGTGAGCTCATGTTGAAACAAGGGATTATTTGGCCTAGCCAGTCACAGTTCTCATATCTCGTACTATTGGTTAAAAAGCATGATGACACTTGGCATTTTTCTAGATTATTTGGCACTACTCTCAATTTTAGGTCCGCTTACCACCCCCAATTGGACGATCAAATGAAAGTAGTCAAAAGGACTATTGAGATGTATTTGTGATGCTTTATGGGGGATCAACCTTGGGACTAGTTGTATTAGCAGCCTTGGGTTGAATATTGTTATAACATGGGGTTTCACTCCGCATTACAGTCCACACCCTTTGAGGTGGTCTATGGGTAAGCTCTTCCCTAGCTGTTTTCCTATGATTTGGGTATCGTTGGATTAAAGGCTATGAATTATGCCTTGCAGCAACAAGATACAATTCTCAAGTCCTTAAGGGATTGTTTGATACAAGCTCAAACTACCATGAAGAAACAAGCTGACCAACGACGTCAGAATCTCTAGTTTGCTGTAGGGGATTGGGTGTTATTGCAGCTGTAACCTTCTTGACAAACTTCAATAACTTCTCGTGCCAATCAAAAGTTATCCTCACATTTCTATGGACCCTTTTCCCGCCGTGTTGGCAGTGTCGTGTATGAAATCTCCTTGCTAGCAGACAGTAAGGTGCATCTTGTCTTCCATGTTTTGTGTGTGAAGCACTTTTATGGCGGCTTACCTGCTGTGCCACCTATTCTGCTATGTGAGGCACCACTCAGCTTTCGTTTGAAGACAGTGTTGGGTTCGCCTATCCAACAAGGCACCAAGATATTTCTCATTCACTAGGTTGATTTGTCCCCCAATTGAAGTTTCTTGGGAGTAGGAAGCAATTCTTAAGGCCAATTTTCCTTCTTTTCAGCTTGAGGATAAGCTTATTTCTAAAGCAGGGGATGATGTTACGGTCAAGACTCCTAGACCTCCAATTCATAAAATTTAAAAGTGTAGGACCTCTAAACTCAAAACTGAAAAGGTTTATTCCTGTTTTGGTTTTGATTAAGGTTTAAAGTTATTCTTATTCCTATTTTTTTAATTTTTCATTACTATGTCTAATCCTTAGATCTAGCAAGGGTTTTTTTAGGTAGAATTGGGAATTAGAGAGAATTTGGAGGCAGAGTTAGACTGAAAGAGAGGGAAAACAACAAAGAGGAGGGAGAACAAAAGGTTCAAGAGAGAGGGAAAACAGAGAATTGGAGGGAAAGGATTCAATTCATATCACATGATAATCCCCCATCCTTTAGTTGTGGCTTATTTATAGCCTTTCAACCTCAGCAATACAACTAATTCAAAATGTACAACCGGTGATGCACAACCGATTCTATAGCTAAGTACAAACATCAAGCATAAGAGAAAACACAACTATTGTCCTACCCTTAGGAACGTGATAGTTACACCTTCCCATGAAATAGTTCTTGTCCCTAAGAACTTGTAGCATCTAGCTTACAGTTCAACCAATCCTTGCTTTCACTATCTAATTTATCCTTCTCTCTTTCGTTCTCCTTTGCTTTTCCTCATTGAGGAGTTGAAGTGTAGCAGTGTTTGCAACCTTTGAATGTTCTTTCTCCACCTTAGTCCTTTCTTCAAACTCAACAGCCTGTATAGAGTACAACTATGACTCTTGAGCCCCTTTCTATAATAATTTCTGCAACTTCTTCCTGGTAATCACCTTGCACTCACCGGTTTCTTCTTGGAGAACAACCTCTTCTTCTTATTCTTCTTTTTCTTCATATAATCCTTCCATGCTCAGTAATAGTCTCCTGCATTGGTGGCCTGGACAAAATTTGTCTCCACATTTTATAACACAATCCTTGCTGCCTCCTCTACTCTAGTGTCGAATTTTTTATTGTATTAAGGTTAGCGTAAACTCGGGGATATCCTTGGTTCATTCCTACTATTGTAGTCCTAGGATTGCCTTCCAACTGTTGGCGGGTGGGAGGGTTATTTCTTGGTAGGATTTCATGCTTTTTGAAGATGGATTCTAGAGCAAGCTCCTGTAACCTTGCTTTCTCTATAGCTTGTTTGATAGTGGCTGGTTGCATCATCTTAACCGTCGGTTTTAGCTCATCATTCAAGCCATTGATGAAACTAGACACAAAATAAGGTTCATCCAGGGTCGTATGAGAGAGGATTAACAACGATTCAACTCTTCAAACTTGATTTGATAATCATCTATTGAACCTTCTTGCTTTACCTTGTTGAACTCCTCTATTACATCCTCCATCATTGTTCTTTCCCCAAAACGAGCACATAAATCTTCTATGAATTTGTGCCAATTTAGTTTTATTCTCCTCTTGCTCCAGCCTTGGAACCACACGTTCGCAACATCATTAAGAGATGCGGCAACCAAATTCACCTTCTGGCCTTCAACCACTCGATAATGGTGGAAGAACTGCTCACAATGTTGAGTCCACCATTGCGGCTTGCCACCTTCGAATGCTGGAATTTCCAGCCTTGGCATTGGAGTATTATATTGATTCGTATAAGCTTTTCTGGTTGATGTCATTGGCACAAACTTCGATCGCTCCTCTATCTCTAGAGGATTCAAAGCACGATGTCGAGTCCTTGCTCCAGCTAGAATTGGAGCTATGGTGGACCTTGGAGGGAAATCTATCGGCAAACTTGCATTTGGCATCCTAGAGAACATACTCAGGACAGTGCTCAATTGCTGGCCAAAATAGGAGAATTCTTCTCTGAGGCTAGATATGTCTTTTCGAACGCTGGTGATCTCTACCTTGACATTCTTCTCCTATGCTAGCATTGCCTCTCGGTTACGACTCGTCTCCTCCTGAGTCTGGTAGAGTCCAAGCTCCATCGTCTCAAATTTGATCTCTAACTACTCCTTAGTTTGACAAAGCTCGGTCTCCATCGTATCCAATCTGGCCTCCAACTGTTTCATTCTAGTTCCTTTTACCATCTACTCAATCCACCTGATCTGCACTAAATTACCTTGATTAACTCTTATTGGAGATTTGATCACGATCACAATAAGTTCCGATCGCTCGACTTTACTCTTGATCGATGATCTAACCTCCACTGATTGGCCGAGGATCTCCTTACTTTGATACCAATTGTCAGATCCTCAAATTTGGCAAGGGTTGTTTTAGATAGAATTGGGAATTAGAAAGAACTTGGAGGGCGAGTTAGACTGAAAGGGAGGGAAAACAACAAGATGAGGAGGGAGAATATAAGTTTCAAGAGAGAGGAAAAATAGAGAATTGAAGGGAAAGGATTCAATTCATATCACATGATAATCCCCATCCTCTAGCTATGGCTTATTTATAACCTTTCAGCCTTAACAATACAACTAATTCAAAATGTACAACTGGTGATGCACAACCGATTCTACAGCTAAGTATAAACATCAAGCATAAGAGAAAACACAATTATTATCCTAGGAACGTGACATGCTACTAGGAGTCCTTGTATTTCAAGAGACTTCAAATTCATTACTAGCAGTGTACTAGTAGGAGTATTCTAGGGATTACCCATAAATATTCTCTTGTAAGTGAATGAAGGGCAACTAGAATAATAAATAACATTTTTATGCATACTTGTGCGCAAGAGATAGAAGGGTTTTTTTGAATGAGTCCTCACTTCAACATAGGTCGGAAAAGACAAAAATAATTGAAGGGATTAGCTGTAGATTTAGCTAATCGCCCATGGACTCGATCCGTTAACAGCATCAGGTTACAATATTTATGGAAAGGAGGTTAAAGTAAGAGGACATGCATCTTTACATACACCCAAACCCTTTCTCTCTATCTCCCCTCTAATTTGTTTCTAGTTATTTATTTTTAACGAAAAACTATAAATAGAAATAAATGTTGTTGGGTATTTGTCACAAACCGAAATGTGACAATGTAATCCGCCCTCTAATTCAATATGAATTGGAGAGGTCAATTGGGGATCTTAGAAGAAGACGAAGCATGTGAGAGAGAGAGAGAGATTAGAAAGGGAGGACGAGAGAGAGAGAGAGAGAGAAAACAAAGAGAAGATAACAGAGAAATGATAGAATTCGTTTGTGATATTTCATGCTGTTACAAGCTAAATCTAGGGGTATATAAACCTCTAGCATGGGTGCTGTCACAACAGATCCCACCCCCAATAACTAACTCTTTTGTCTTTTTCCCCAGGCCCCTTTACGCTTGGACCTCCCCTTAAGATATCCTACCCCTTACAGCTGTAATATCCAAACTAATACCAATGCATAAAGTAAATAAAACATAACAATATAACATAAAGGAAATGACTAAGAAGACAGTTCAAATTTGTCAATAAACGGTCGATGTCGCGCCAAGACCATAATGTGTGACAGTATCTCTAACCATTGTCAAAATGCATCATTATTTCAGAAGAGTTTTGCAGAATTTCAAGTCTAACAGTTTTGGCAAATTTCATTGCATTTCTTTAGACATACTGAAATTTCATTTTAACACTATTGTTTTGTGTGAATGTGTCAGTCGACTAGGAAATGAAAATGTATTGGTCATTTCAGCAGAAAAGATATGATATTTGTTCCTTGGGCCAAAGTACTGTATCACAAGCACAAGGCCCAGAAACGACAAAGATGACCTCACCTGTTCAATAGACCATTTTCCTTGGAAGAGCTTAAAGTCTCCTTCAATCATCTGAAATTCAATATCACGCCTTTGACCAAAGGGAAGATATTCAAGTTCTCTCTCATAGCAATCAACAATTCCTTTGGCATTGAAGTTTAGCCCAAAAGCCAATTTCTGCTGTCCAATCTGCAAGACAAGGGAGAAAAGAGGTATTAGCAATATTCATAGGTGCAAGTCGTGAATCCATGCTGAAAGGGTTTTTTTTTTTTTTTTTTTTTGTGCTTAGAGTATTGGTTGGTTTCAAAATATCAACTATGTAATGGAACACAATTCATTCACTGTCATTTCATAAAACTTTCCATATGAGGATGGTGTGGGAACTTAATCTCATCATTCCCTCCCTAAAGAGCTGCAATAAGAAGCGCATCTAACATAAAATTTTGCCACGTACTTATTTTGCACAGATTTGTGTTTTGTTAATGTAACTTTCAGAAGTCAATTGACATTATGAATGTCGAGCCACCTATCCTAATTCAGTTAGGACAATATGCAGTCGACGATCATTATATTTAGGTGCAATGAGACTGAATTTCAATTCCTGCAAAGAAACTAAGTGAAGCTAACTTTTACTCCAAGCTAAAAAGTATAATCTAAATAAATAAAAGGATCTTGAAGTGGTATTCATCAGAAATTTCTGATGCAAGGTGCATATCAGTGCAGTCAGAAGTTATACAATCCCAAAGGTTCAAGTGCAGTACCACTAAAAGCACTAAAAGGGTTGTCAACCTTTTCCTTTTTTCCATCTCGAAATCCAAAATAATTCTAACATGAGAATTAGATTGTAACAACTACAAGTAATCTCTTACCAGCATTTCCCTAGCCAAAGAAGTAACTTGATTTGTTCAAGATATCCAAGACATAAAATTCTGGACTTCTAGTGTTAAGTATATTTGTTTAGAAACCTGATGTGAAAAATGCATTGCTCCGGCAACTGTGTAAAAGGATACATAATCAGAGAAGGAAGATAATACATAATGTTGGTGTATACATCACAGGCACCATGCATGATGCATTAATCTCCAACATGCCATGAGTGTTCACCACTCAACAAGAAGTAAGCCATCTATTAGCCTCGTGAAGACACGCATAGGTCAAATATGTGTTGCAAGCTCAAAGTCACACATGCTGCACCCTTCCCTCAAGTTTGCGTGCAATAAGATGTGGCACTGGGAACTCTCCCTACTAAGCTAGAGAGAGAGAACTCTACAGACGAGTGAGTTGCCCTTGTCTAGAGCAACTGAGACTCCAGCTCACGCACTCACAAGTTGAACGGCCCCTTGCTTGAGCTCACATCCTTGCTAAGGATTACAATTACCAGTATCTCCATCAATTGCCTCTCCCTCAAGTGCTGGAACTCCTTTAAGCTGACAGGCAAGGCAGCTCCATTGCTTAATATTGCAGAATACTATTAGCAACCCAAATTACAGGTAAAACCTAGGTACTAACACAAGGACCCTTTTAAGGACTTGTAATTTGGGGATAGAGTTCAAAACTTGAAAAGCTCCTATGTCTCTCTCCTCCCTGGACCTGAAGGTTCTGCAGGGTCAGCCACTTTGGTTGAACGGCGAGAAAGAGAATAATCGCATAGCATGCTTTCCAATGTGCACAACCCAAAGGGAATTATTATTACTAGAGAAGAGGTTTCTAAATTCTACCTGGAGAAGTCGGGCAAAGTTAGGTCTCTTTTCAAGCAATTTGCTGACAGCGAGGCCAGGGATAAAGTCAGCCAAGCTCTCGTAGCTGGTTAAAATTGCCCAAACTGTTTGAAGACTGGCGTCAATATCAATCCTGGAACGAATCCTGCGGGAGTTGCTTCCTGTCTTTTCTATCTCAATGTCGATGCCTCCAGCTCCAGAAAGGTCGTCGTAACAATCATCATGATCATCAACGTCGCCTGAGGAGGCATCATTATTGTTGCCGTCTCTGCCGGAAAAAAGAGCATTACGAGAAGAAGAAGATGATGATGTGGAAGTAGAAGGGTTGTTGATTCTTGGGGATGGCAAAAACGGAAAACGTGGATGAATGATGGCGACACCGGGGCTGGGAGTCCGGATAAACGGCGACCGTCGGGGATTGAGATGATTCCCCCCAATCATCTCCGAGCAGAGAGGGAGGGCCTGCACGTGCTGCATCTGACTGACTCACAGAATTTCTTTAATTCGTCGCCACTGAATATAATAGTTAATTTGTATGTACCCATGGGCCGGCCCAACGGACCGGGCCCGCAAGCCAGTTGGGCCTTTTTTTAAAAAAAAAATTCAGCGAGAGTGCTCTGGAGTCTGCATACGTCGTACGCACCCAGATCAAGTACAAGCTCGTTGTATTTTTAAATTTATTTTAGTATAATGCTATTCAAATTTATTTTCTTACAAATAAATTGGCTGATTTGGTTGGTTGGATTGTAATTGAATTAAGTATAGTTAAGTTTTGTTAAGTTTAAAATTGACTCACCAAGTCAATTTGAACTCGAGTTTTAAAACTTAACTCGTCAACAATCTTATTTTAAATTTAAGTTCGTTAGAATTTATTTATGTGGGTGACAATAAATTTTTAAAAAATATATCAAGGTTGGATTTAAAAGGTAGGCACGGACAGGCATGGACTGACAGCTCTACCTAGATTCAACCCTCTCTCAGATCTGTAAGATAAATTTGATTCATTTAAAATGAGAACGACTGAAATATTCATAAATTTGAGGACTAACTCTTCTCTAGATCTGCTCTTAGATTCGTCCCTCAATTAAAGATGGTAGAGCAGCAAAAAAATGACGTATTATTAACAGCAAAACACAAATGAATTTTTATTAAACTAAATATTGAACCGCTTTTTATTAAACTAAATATTGAACCGCTTCTAAATGACTCGATTTATTTGAAATTCAGCGGCTCAAAAAAGAAAAGTAAAGAAAATAAAATTTAATAAATTGCGGCAAGCAATTGGTGTGCGTGGGTAGACGACCCGCCAGAAGAAGCCGACCCCGACCAGAAGAAGAAGAAGAAGAAGAGTATATAAAATCATCTCTCCTCCTCCTCCACCTCCTCCTGTTTTGTTGGATTGATTATACCAAAGCGCTTTGCTGCTCATGATCATCCTCTTCCTCACAATCATCTCATTCTCTCCGTCTTCGATCGGCTTCTCGTTGCCTAGCTGTACAAGCCCAAGCAGTAGTAGAAGAAGAAGAAGAAGAAGAACAATACCCTGATAAGCAGTGGAAGGAAGGAATGGCGAAGGAGCTTGGCAGGATTACGGATGGCCTTTCCCTAATTGGCAAGGAGGTCCTGAAACGCTCTCTGACACTTCCTAATTCCGATTTCCAATCCCTATTCAAGAAGGCTATCCTCTCCGTCACCGACCTCTCCGGTCTCACCAGTGGCACCCTCCGCCAGTTCCCCGGGGAGGACAAGGACCTCAACAGGAGACGCCGCGCCCTTCCTCAACATCAACCGGCCCCCCACATTTCGTCATCGTCGTCCCCATCTCCACACTCCAATTCCAATACCAAATCCTCGGATGGTCAGGAAATTCCCCTTCCCCACCACATACCCACACCGCCCTCTTCTGATACAAATACTTCAACGGAAGCAGCTTCTCTCGTGGTCGTGGGTTCCATAAACCAGGCCAATCTTACTTCTAGTCATACTAGTGCTGCTCGTGATCCAAACAACGCCATCGAAGATGCAAATATTGGCGTCGTGAAAAATGAAGAGAAGCCTATGGCGACGACGCCGACTCCGACGCCTAAAAGACCGAGCCCGAGGAGGCCCAGAGAGCGCAGAGTTCCTTCTACGCCTTTTTCTAGAGCCATTGGGTAAGTTTTGCCAATCCAAACCCAATCGCTGACCCACAAGTAAAAGATCAGAAGTCAATAATGAATCCATCTCTCGCCCTGCTCACTCATCCACTTGCTCCCATCGATGGAGATGACTCTTTTTTTCTATGCATTCCATGTGGGTTAGTTAACAATGCACTTACTTGTATCACTTTAAATGTTTCCCTT
Source organism: Diospyros kaki (assembly GCA_036245055.1). Lineage (NCBI taxonomy): Eukaryota > Viridiplantae > Streptophyta > Magnoliopsida > Ericales > Ebenaceae > Diospyros > Diospyros kaki. The sequence continues at coordinate 718,282 of BSEG01000002.1, read as the reverse complement.
ATGGCTCAATGCTCTCCAATTAACCCTTTTTCTTCTCGTGTATAACTGCCAACAACTTCTAAGAACCTAAGCGAGTAGAGTTTTGTCAGAATCATGCGAAGTGCTCTGTTCTCAGTCAGCTTTTTTAGGGATATAGCTTTCCCCCATCCTTGCAGTCCCTTTCGACCTTACTCCTAACACTTTTTTCTTCCTGGTGCAGTTCTGGGTCCTCATTGCGCACAACCAACCAGGACATTACCGACTTCACTGACTTTTGTGTTTCCTCAAATTTGATGCTCCGTTACTCTCATTTTTTATTACTTTTTATATACACAATCACAAAGCTTTGTCCCATTAGGTGGCTGTTATTATTATTACTGTTTTTTCAAAAGTGTAATGCCTCTTAACTAACTGTCGTGCTTTACTAGAGTTCTCCATTTTGTATTTTCACCAAGTGCCTTATCCATCCCGTTGTCCTTGCCATTTGTTCTGAATACTTTACTGCCTTATTCTACATAATGAAGAATTGCTGGTGTTAAGATTCTTGCCTTTATTTTTATTTATTTATTTATTTTTGGTGTGTGAAAAACAATTTGTAGCCATAATTGTCAGAGACATGCTTTTCCCCTACCCCAAGTGTTTGTTGCGACGATCCAAAGTTCAATTCATCTCAAATATTCTAAATTAGAGCCTATCATTGGGACAAGATTAGTGTTGACTCATCATTTGTTCTTATGATTTTTTTTCCCGGTCATATATTTAAACATAAACTCTTAACTTATTTTGAAGGTTTGCTGGCCTAGGAGCTGGTCTGGCATGGGGGACAATCCAGGAATCTTCCAGGAGGCTTGTCTTTGGTATGCCTATCTCATCAGACAAGCAATCTGCTCTTTCACCATTCTTATCACAAAAGAATGCAGAACGTTTGGCTCTTGCATTATGCAGAATGCGCGGAGCTGCACTTAAATTAGGCCAGATGCTGAGTATTCAGGATGAATCTGTTATACCTGCTCCAGTATTTTCTTGAACCTTCAATGTCATTTCATTTTTGTTTGATATATGTTTGCGCACATGTGTGTATGTTCACTAATAATATATCTTATGATAATTGGTTGATGTGCATCTAATTTGAGTTCATAATATTTACTGTCAAAGGAATTCCTATACACGCTTCTTTCTGTTTTCCTATTTTTCTACTCCAGAGCACTCACTTCCTTTTATCTGTTCTTTTTTGTACAGTTACTTTATTTGTCTGAAGGATTGTTGTCTAAATGGGTGTTGGGTTTAACAACCTCAATGTGGCACAATTTTTGGTGGTTGAATGAGTTAAGAATTTATATAGGCTCTCTTTGTGAAAGAACATATTTCCTGAGTTGCTGCTTAAAGTTGTTGTTTATCATTTAATTAATTGTGCTGTTATTGTTGTAATTTGCTTTTATGCTTATGCTGTTGTGTAGTTAGGCGGTGGCTTAGGCTTGCTGAGTATATATATAATCAGCATTGCCTTCATTTTATGTATCTTGATTTTCATTTTTGTTCATTCGGTTTCTCTAAGTAAAATCCGAGCATTCCTTTCTCTCTGTTGTGCCCTAGTTTCATCTATTTCATGGTTTCAGAGCCAACAACCAAAGTCTATGGCGTCTAACCGCAATCATAGTGTCTTTTCTTCCTTTTCACCTCATTCCTCTTCCTTGTTCTCCTTTGCCTCACGGTCAGACTTTACCGCGAAGGCGAAAGCCTTCAATTATATACGGGTCAGGTTGGATCAGAATAACTATATCTTTTGGAAGGCACAAGTTTTTTTGGGTACGATCAAAGCTTTTAATCTCCAGTCCTTTCTCAACAAGATGTCACCTCCACCAAAATATGTGATAGATTCGATAGTTGGTGACACTGGAACTTCTATGGTGAATCCAAAGTATTTGAGCTAGATGCGATCTGATTAGCTGTTGCTAGGCTGGCTTTTCTCCACAATTGATAAGGAAGTCTTGGCGCAGGTGATTTATTGTGAATCATCTGCCGAGATATGGTCGTCCCTTGAAAATTTGTATTCTTGCTAGACTATTGCCAAGTCTTTTCAATTAAAGCAGCAACTTAGATCTATTAAGAAGGATTTTCTATCTATAAATGACTATATTCTCAAGATAAAAACGATAGGCCATTCACTTGCTGCTATAGGAGAGCCTCTAAGTGACAAAGGATTTGCTTCTTGCAATCCTTAATGGACTTGATCATGAATATAAGACGGTTGTTAGTCGTATTACCTACCAAATGGATGATATTGATATTGAAAAAGTTTAATATTTGTTGTTGATGCATGAGTAAAGATTAACTTTTAAGAATTTGTCGCATTCATTTGTTAATATTGAGTCTATTGTGCCTTCCTCAATGCATATTATTATGGCTGCATATACATAGAGAGGTGCTAGAAATTCTATGAACTATAGAGGTGGTTTTGCACAAAATAGAGGTGGTTATGGAAATTGGGGGGGAAGAGGTCAGGGTAGACAATACATACAACAACATATCCAGCCGTTGTCCCACTATGTGGGGTTGGCTACATGAATTCTAGACTTCTATGTGGGTTACATCACAACAGATAGTTTGTCTAGAATTCATATTTGGATCCGACTAGGTTTTACGCTGGCTGTCGGCTACCTAACGCAACCCTCCTCCTTTATCCGGGCTTGGGACCGGCAGTGGATAATATCCCCTGGCGGAGTAATGATGAAATGAAGTTTGAACACCATCTTCACATAGAGAAATTTCATGAGATGGTGGTGAATGAGGATAATTGATATAGTTGTGTTCCATAACTTAGTTGACATGGTGAAACCAACAAGTACAATATGGAAACACAACATAGGTCAGGGTAGACAATATGGCAGAAAAATTTATTGTCAACTATGTGGCAAGCCATGGCATTTTGCTGATAGATGTTACTATTGGTTTGATAAAAATTTTCAGAGGAATTTTGCTCCTATGTCTAGTTAGAATTTTGGTCGTCCTCCATCAGATTCTAAAGCATTTATGGCCTTCCTTAGTGATTCTAGCGAGGCCTACATGAGTGATAGGTTTTGTTCAAGGGGCTCATTATAGTCATTTTTCTCAGCAGCCTCTAGATAATACCTTACAGTCCTCTTTGCCAGATCCTTCTTGGTTTGTTGACTTTGGAGCCACAAATCATATAACCTCTAATCTCAATGATCTCTCCTTGCATGCTCCTTACAGCAGAAGTGATAAAGTCTCCGTTGATAATTGTAAGCAACTTTTATCTCTAATGTTGGTCTTAGACAGTTGCATACTCAAACTAACCATATCTCTACTATTCCATTATCAAATGTTCTACATGTCCTTAACATGAAAAATAATCTGATTAGTGTCTCTCAACTCACAAGAGACCATAACCTTGTTGTTGAATTTATCTTCTATTCTTATTTGATTAAGGACAAGAATTTCGGGCAGGTGCTACTCAAAGAATGTCTTAAGGATGGACTTTACCAGTTGAGATCGACACTTGGTCATGTAGTCATGCTGCTTCTAGTGCTTCTTCCCAACCTGTTGAGTCTAGTTCGTTTGTTGGCAGTACATTTTTGTCAAATTGTAATGCTTTTCCTTTAAACAAGTGTAAAAGACAACATCCAATTGGTCATGGATTGTCACCCAGTGTTCATGTTGCCCACAATGATAAGATGTGTTGACAATGGCATGCAAAGTTAGGGCATTCATCATTCAATGTATTGCGTTTGGTTCTTAATAAAATTCACATTCCTTGTTCTTCTTCGATTCCTTATTTTTGTGATTCATGTAAAATTGTAAAACTCCATCAACTTCCATTTGTTGATTGTCCAATTACAACAAAGAAACCACTTAAATTGATTTACTTAGATTTGTGGGGTCCCTCTCCTACTTTGTCTATTGAAGGTTATCGATATTATGTTGTTTTTGTGGATGCCTATACAAGATATACATGGCTATACCCTTTGAAGTTCAAGTTTGATGCCCTATCCACTTTTATAACCTTTAATAAACTTGCTGAAACTCAATTTCAAACCAAAATTAAGGCCTTACAAACTGATAACCGGGGGGGAGGAGTTCAAGGCATTCTTGTCTTATCTTCATAACAATGGCATACAACCTAGATTTACTTGCCCCTATACCCATCAACAAAACGGTGTAGCTAAGAGAAAACACAGGCACATAGCAGAAATGGGGCTCACTCACTCTTTTATCTCATGCTAATATGCCACTTAAGTTTTGGGTTGAACCTTTCCAAACCGCGGTTCATACCATAAATTTGCTTCCTTCCTCTCCTCTAAAATTTAAGATACCATTTGAACTTTTATATCATAAGTAGCCTAATTACCTAATGCTACAGCCCTTTGGATGTGCTTGTTTTCCTTATCTTCGGCCTTATAACAAGTACAAGTTTGATTTCCATTTAACCAAATGTGTTTTCATTGGGTATAGTCATGTACAAGCAGGTTACAAGTGTCTGCATCCTTCTGGTCGGGTTTATATCTCACGACATCTGCAATTTAATCCATATGACTTTCCCTTTTCTTGTTTGTTTTCCTCTTCCTCTACTACATCTTAGTCATGTTCTAATGGGTTTTCCTCTCTATTCTTTCAGTCTCTTTCTTCTTCTTCCTTCCTCTAAAGTAGCACAACCCTTAAATTCCTCCTTGTCAAACATTGATTCCTCAGCTTCCTCTGCCATTGGCTCATCTCCTGCTGCTGCCATTTCACAGTCTCATTCTAGACCTGCAACTCGTGTCCTTAAATACACAGCTGCACTAGCACCTTCCACTCATCCTATGCATACAAGGTCCAAGGCCAAACAACTTCAACCTACCTCTCCTCATGCCCTAGTGGGTTCCCTAGAGCCTAGTTCTGTTCATGAGGCATTTTTAAACTTACAATGGGTTAAGGCTATGGAGGAAGAGGTCGCAGCCTTGCAACGCAATAATACTTGGGATTTAGTTCCATTTTCTGAGGATATGAACTCATTGGCTGCAAGTGGGCTTTTAGAGTTAAATATAATCCTCAGGGGACAGTGCTCAAGCACAAGACTCGACTGGTAGTAAAGGGTTTTCTTCAAACATCGGGAGTTGATTATGCTAAGACCTTTAGCCTTGTTGTTAAGGCCCCTACTATTTGAGTTTTCTTCACCTTACCTGTTACTTTTGGTTGGGACATTCAATAGGTGGATGTAAACAATACCTTTTTGAATTGTGATCTTACTGAGGATGTGTTTATGTCTCAACCAGAAGGGTTTGTTGATGCTCGATATCCTTCTCATGTGTGTAAGCTAAGGAAATCTCTTTAGGGCCTTAAGCAAGCTCCTCGAACATGGTACACAAAGTTGAGAGTTGCTTTATAGTTGTGGGGTTTTATATAGGCTGTGTCTGATGCTTCATTGTTCGTTAAGCGAGCTCCTCAATCTATGTTGTTTGTATTGGCTTATGTAGATGATATTTTAGTCACAGGATCTGATCCAACAGCCCTTAGAGCATTTACTCAAGATTTGGACACTAATTTTGCTCTTAAAACTCTAAGATTGTTACATATTAGGAGGGCAATTAAGTAAAATGTAATAATGCAAGTGGAAGAGTAGTAGAAAGTAAATAACAGAAGGTAGTTAGGCTATTTGTAATTAGCCTTGGGCAGGAAAGACCACTTATACGTGGGGCATGGGTATAAATTGAAATCCACCCCACAGCAAGAAGTATCCAGATATTGAATACACAATTCTCTACATTTCTCTCCAACTTTCTGCTCTCTCTCTCATCTTTTTGATCTCTCTCTCAATCTGATTGTTCTCACTTTTTGGGGAATTCTCTCAAATTTCCAATTCTTGTTGTCAATTTGAGAGGATCTCCGAATTGATCATTGTCAGATCCTTGAGGATCTGACAGTTTTGGTATCAGAGCAGTGCTTGGGCTGCGGGAGTTGGAAGTAATTAACGATGGCCGAAGGAATGAGAATGAAGAGCTTGGAGGCTCAGGTGCAACAGATTGGATCCACGACGAGCAATCTCCAGAATCTAGTGGATCAGTTGGAATTGAGGACCAACCGGACTCATGAGGCCATTCTGGCAGTTGATCGGAAATTAAAGGTAGCGTTTGCACAGATCCATGATGATTTGGGAGTCCAGCTAAGGGAGCAAATGCAGACATTCGTAGTGATGTTTGTGAGGCAGAACTAGATGAACCTCTCGCCTGAGTTTCCCCCAAGGGAAAGAGTGGATCCCATATTGCTCGGACGAATGGGACCGATAACGCAAGAACAAGGAGTGAATTAGAGGTTGCAAGAAACCTTTGAAGGTGACGAGGAAAGTGCTGAATTGGGATGGAGAAGGCGACCAAAGAATCAGGTTGGTCATAACCAACCAGGTATGCCCCTGCCATGGTTGGAAATTTCGCTATTCGATGGCCTCAGCCCTCATTGGTGGATCAAAAAGGTGTAAACGGGTGTTTGAATGGTATGGAGTAGCTGAGAGGCAGAAGGTGACTGTGGTGGTAGCGTACCTTAATGACACTAGTGACGCATGGTACCAGGGGTGGTCCAAAGTCAGAGAAGAGTGTAGGTTGGAGGAATTCGCGGAGGAGCTGTGCGAGAGGTTTGGGGATTGAGGCCTATCTGATGTGGTAGAGGAGTTCAATAAGCTCAAACAGGTAGGGTCGGTGATGGACTACCAACTACGGTTTGAGGAACGCAATGCCTTAATGCTCAATCACAACCCATACTTGATGGAGGCTTACTTCGTTTCAAGCTTCCTAAATGGCTTGAACGAGGAGTTAAGGCCAATGGTGAAGGTACTCCGTCCTATAACTCTAAAACACGTTGCTAATAGCACTAGGCTCCATGAGCAAATGGTGGAGGCGCTGATGAGGAAACAAAGGATAATGGTGAAGGGAGTTGCTCAAGGAAGCTTGCCTCTAGGGAGGAATTATGGTAAGGAGATGGGTAGAGGATCACCAGGGGGAAAGAATTTGGCACTGCCAACACTGACTAACCAATATGGGAGGACCATAGAACAAAAGAGACAAGCCAATTTGTGCTTCAAGTGTGGGGAGAAGTACTTTCCTGGCCACCAATGTCAGAAGCAACTCCTACTGTTGGAAGGAGAAGAGGAGACAGTAGAGGAAGAAGAGGTACCACCCCTCTAGCAAGGAGAAGAGGAAGAGGGAAGAGGAGATATATCCTTACATGCCTTAAAGGGCTTGACTAACAGTAAGATCATCAAGGTTGAAGGGAATGTGGATGACAGTAAGCTAATGATCCTTATTGATAGTGGGAGCACCCACAATTTTTTGGATGAGGGAACAGCTCGAAGATTGAAATGTCCCTTGATTACAACACAGCCACTGTTAGTGAATGGAAGCAAAGTCTTAAGCAAATCAGCATGTGTTGGGTTCTATTGGGAGATGCAAGGAGAAGGGTTTGAGGCTAATTTGAGACTTTTAAAATTGGGAGGGTGTGATGTGGTGTTATGCGTGGATTGGATGAAGCAAGTCAACCCAATTTTCTTTGATTTTAACAAGATGGAGGTGAAGTTTGAGAAAAAAGGTAAATCGATGGCCTTAGCTGGGAGCAAGGAATGGGCAACCTGTAAGATGATAATAGGGAGAAGGCTGCAGAAAATGCTCAAACAGAAGCTGAATCAGGTGGGTCAATTATTTTCAGTCCAGGCTATGGAAAAGGGGGATGATGAATTGGAGGAGGAGGGAGAATTCCTAATAACAGTCAGTACAACTCCTCAAGCTAACCTTGAGGTACATCAAATTGACCTCCTTAATATGCTACTTATTGAGTTTGAAAATCTGTTTGTAGAACCAGTAGCCCTACCCCCAACCAGACCTATTGACCACAAGATCCACCTTAAACCTAACATCAACCCAATTAACATTCGTGCCTATAGATACCCTCCTAACTAGAAAATCGTTATAGAGAATCTGGTTTGAGAGATGCTCCAAAAATCTTTTATTAGGCCTAGCCACAACCCCTTTGCTTCCCCTGTGTTGCTAGTAAAGAAAAAAGATGGAACATGGTGGTTTTACATCGATTATCGCCAACTAAATGAAGCCACCATCAAAGACAAATTTCCAATCTCTCTTATTGAGGATTTATTAGACGAATTGAGCCATGCTGTCATTTTTACTAAACTTAACCTAAGATTCGGTTATCATCAAATTTGGATGAATTCCCTTGATATACCTAAGACTACTTTCCACACTCATCAAGGCCACTACAAATTTCTTGTAATGCCCTTTGGTTTAACCAATGCCCTAACCACCTTCCAATCCCTCATGGACCAAATCTTTGAACCCCACATTCGAGACTTCATACTCGTATTTTTTTATGACATTTTGGTATATAGCCCCACCTTTGACTTTCACTTAAAACACCTAAGGACTACATTCGAGATTTTAAAACTCAATAGGTTGTATATCAAGAGGTCAAAATGTGCCTTTGCACAAACTCTAGTGGAATATTTGGGGTATATAATATCTGGACAGGGAGTGAGCACCGACCCTGACAAGGTGGCAGCTATGACCGGTTGGCCGAGGCCTACATCACTTAAGGCCTTGAGGGGATTCTTAGGGTTGATGGGCTACTATAGAAGGTTTGTGAAGGGATATGGAACCATTAGTAAACAGCTGACTGATTTGCTAAAAAGGGACAATTTTGTATGGGGTCCAAAGGCACATAACGCTTTTGAGTTGTTGAAGAAAAAAATGAGTGAAGCTCTAGTGTTAGGTATGTCGGATTTTGACAAGACTTTTGTAGTTGAAACAGATGCAAGTGGGGCAGGAATAGGGGTTGTCTTGATACAGGAAGGGAGACCCCTTGCCTTTATAAGCTAAGCCTTGGCTCCAAGGCATGCAGGCTTAGGTATCTATGAAAAAGAATTGTTGGCAGTGATATTTGCCATGGATAAGTGGCGGCATTACTTGGAGGGTAGAAGGTTCATCATAAAGATCGACCACGAGAGCCTAAAATTCTTTCTGCAACAAAAGCTCCACACCCATTTACAGAAGAAGGGGATGACCAAGCTTATGGGCTTGGACTATGTAATTCAGTACAAAAAGGGTAAGGAGAATGTGGCAGCAGATGCCCTATCTAGATGTATGGAGGAAGGGATGGTAGCCTCTATTACAATTGTGATACCCATTTGGTGCCAGGAAATAGCAAAGAGTTATGAAGAAGATGAATAGGTAAAAAGTCTCTGGGAGCAATTGATTGTAGACCCCAGGAGTAAACAAGGGTACACCTATGAAAATGGGGTGATCAGGTGTAAAGGAAGACTTGTGATAGGAGGCAATGAAGAATTGAAGAGAAAAATTCTCCAAGCTCTACATGAATCCCCAATGGGGGGACATTCGGGCGTCCAGAACACCTATCATAAGGTGAAACAATTGTTTTATTGGCCAAAGCTCAAGGAAGAAGTGATGCAGTATGTGCTAACTTGTTCTTAGAAATAATCAAAGAGAATTTGTCTTAGTTGATTACAATGAGCAAGAGCAACATCCTCTTTTAAGGGGAGGATTATAAACAAAAAATGAAGAAAATAAACTAAATATTAACAACATCCTAATCTACATCCTTGACTTACTATATTTACATAATATTTACATAAAACTTAAATCCTAGAATATGCTAGGATCAAGGACAAATCTTCCTTAATTTGAGCATATTTCCAGCACTCCCCCTCAATCTGGCTTGTAGATGTCTTCCATAGCTAGCTTGCCAATAAGTTTATCAAATTTCTTCTTGTGAAGACCCTTAGTTAGAACATCAACAATTTGATCAATTGTTGGAAGATATGGCATGCATATTATTCTAGCATCGAGCTTCTCCTTGATGAAATGTTTGTCCACTTCTATATGTTTTGTACGATCATGCAACACCGGATTATGAGCAATAGAGATGGCAGCCTTGTTGTCACAATAGGCTTTTATAGGTTTTGATTGAGAAAATTTTAGCTCTTCAAGTATCCTTTTTATCCACATTCCCTCGCAGATTCCATGAGTAACAACTCTGAACTCTGCTTCTGCACTACTTCTAGCCACCACATTTTGGTTTTTGCTTCGCCAGGTGACTAGGTTTCCCCTAACAAAAGAACAGTAGCTTGAAGTAGATCTCTTATCATTAACACTTTCTGCCCAATCTGCATCAGTGTAGATCTCAACTTGTAGGTGACCATGTTTCTTGAACAGTAAGCCTCTTTCAGGAGTCCCTTTCAGATATCTTAGGATTCTTTAAACCGCTTCAAAGTGCTCTGGCCTTGGTGAGTGCATAAATTGACTCACCATACTCACTACAAAAGCAATGTCAGATCGCGTATGAGACAAGTAGATTAATTTACCCACAAGTCTCTGATATTATTCCCTGTCTTTTACTTCTTCAGCTTTGGCAGCATATAATTTCATATTAGGCTCAATGGGAGTTTCTGACACCTTGCAGCCACTCATCCTGTTTCTCCAAGAAGGTCGAGAACATATTTTCTCTGATTGACAAAGATGTCTTCTTTGGATCTTGCAAACTCCATTCCAAGGAAGTATTTTAGGATCCCTAGGTCCTTGATTTGGAACTCCTTTGTAAGTTTCTACTTGAGAACTGCTAACTCTGTCTCATTATTACCAGTTAAAATAATGTCGTTAACATAAACAATCAAAATTGTAACTTTACCATCCTTTGAATGTTTATAAAATATAGTGTGATCTGCCTGACTTTGAAGGAAGCCATAACTGGTAACTGCCTTTCCAAATCATTTGAACCATGCTCTTGGGGATTGTTTGAGACTATAAAAGGATTTCTTCAGTCTACATACTTTGTCACTCCCAAGTTTATTTTCGAATCCTCGTGGCAAACTCATAAAGACCTTCTTTTCAAGATTACCATTAAGAAACACATTTTTGACATCAAGTTGGTGTAGAGGCCAATCTGAATTTACTGCAAGAGACAATGAGACTCTGATAGAGTTTATTTTTGCCACAGGAGTAAAGGTCTCTTGATAATCAATCCCATAAGTCTGGGTGAAGCCTTTAACCACTAGTCTGGCTTTGTACTTATCAATACTCCCGTCAGCTTTACATTTTATTTTAAACACCCATTTACACCCTACTATTTTTTTTTGTCTCTAAGCAAGTTAACTATCTCCCAAGTGCCACTTCTCCTTAGAGCATTCATCTTCTCTGTAATTGCTAATTTCCAGTTTGGATCATCCAAAGCTTCCTGTATATTCCTTTGCACAAACAAGTGTGAAATCCTAGATGTGAAAGCCTTATGATTCTTAGATAGTCTGTGGTAGGAGAGGTATTTAGCAATAGGATATTTAGTGCAACTTTTGACACCTTTCCTAATTGCTATAGGAATATCAAGATCAGAAATAGTAGGTAAATGATTGGAAATAGTTGAAGAATCAATTTGGGAACTATTAGGTAAAGTAGAAGGAGGTGGACTAGAAGTTGAAGTGGGATTTCTTGAACTTACAGTGCCATTTCTCAGGTTTTCAGACTAATTTTGTGCAAAATTGACATTCAAGTCTTTGTTCTTTTGATGAAATCTCTTCCTGGTATAAACCTGAAGCTCAAAATTTAGATCATGATGATTAGTTTGTAGTAATTCTCCTCCTGCCCGAGAAACTCCTTTACTTGGCATCAAAGAACCAGAATCTCCTAAGTGACCATTATCAGAAACATGTGGTTCCTGAGTAGGACATATTGCATTTGGAAGGGGGACAGAAATATCCCAAAAATTGTTTTCAACTTCATGTTTCTCCCCCTGAAGTTGAAAACAATTTTTGAAAACATGAAGTTGAAAACAGACCCTATTTCAACTTCATGTTTTCAACAAAGGAGACATCCATACTCACGTGAATCTTTTTTATGAGAGGATCATAACACTTATAACCTTTTTTATGAGAGGTATAACCCAAGAAAACACACTTGATAGCCCGAGGATCAAGTTTTGACTGAAATTGAGTAGGTATATCGTATATGAACATACACAGTACATCCAAAAACTTTGATGGGAAGGTCTGAGTGTAATCTGGTGTTGGGAAAAATGTCTTTTAGGCACTCTAAGGGGTGTTTGGTACTTTAATAGGCATCCTATTTATCAAATAAGACGCCGTCAAAATAGCTTCGCCCCATAAATATTTTGGAACATGCATAGAAAACATGATGGCATGTGCTACTTCGAGTAAATGTTGATTTTTACGTTCAGCAATGCCATTTTGTTGAGGAGTATGCCGACAAGTTAATTGGTGGTGAATACTTTTGGTTTTCAAAAATCCCCCAAGTGCTCATTGAAATACTCAGTGCCATTGTCAGAGTGTAAAATGTCAATTTTGGTTTGAAATTGGTTTTCAATCATAGTGTAAATGTTTTTGAATAAATATTCCACTTCAAATTTTTTGTGCATCAAATAAACCCAACACAAACGAGTATGATCGTCTATAAAGATAACATACCATTTTTTTCCAGATAGAGTAGAAATTTTAGATGGACCCCAAACATCACTATGAATTATATAAAAATGTTTGGATGCTTGATAGGGTTTTGATAAATATGTAGAACGATGATTTTTTGCCAAGATGCAACTTTCACATTGAAAAGAAGAACAATCAATTCCTTTAAATAATTCAGGAAATAAATGTTTCATATAGGCAAAAGTAGGATGTCCTAGTCTAAAATACCATAGCATAATTGTGTCTTGAACAGGAATTGAACTAGTACTACTAAAGCCTTGAATTTTTTTATTACCAGAAGAAATTTCATCAAAGTAGTAAAGACCTTCAATCATCCTAGCACGCCCAATCATCGTCCCCAAGTTTTGGTCCTGAAATTCACAATGGGATTCAAAGAACGTAACATGACAGTTAGAATATTTGCAAAGTTTACTAATAGACAAAAGATTGCAGGCTAAGTTAGGAACATGAAGAACAGAATGAAGATTAATTTTTTGCGGTTAGTTTAATAAGACCTTTTTTTGCAATAGATGAAAAACTACCATCGACGATTCTAATTTTTTCATTTCTAGAGCTAGGAGAATAGGTATTAAATAAATAAGGAGAATTAGTCATATGATCGGAAGCTTCGAAATCAATAACCCATGGAGCGGAATGTAGACAAGAAAGAGCTTTAGGTTTTCTACCTGTGTGCCAAGGAAACACTAGGAATACCAAATGAGGAATTGGATTGTAACGGCTTCAAGAGTTGATCAATCTGCTCTTTGTTGAAGGGACCTGTGTCAACCTCATTCACAGTAGGGACCCCACGGTTACTGCTCTTGTCTCCTTGCTTGTTGCTCTTCCAGTTGGCAGGTTTGCCATAAATTTTCCAGCAAGTCTCACAAGTATGGTGTGGCTTGTTGCAATGGTCACGTCAGACCTGAGGCTGCTCATTGCTCCTATGCTGGTAATTTGCAACCTTGTAAGCAGCAATATTAGTAAACAAGGCATAATTTTCAATTGACTCAACAACAACAACAACAACAACATATCCAGCCGTTATCCCACTATGTGGGGTTGGCTACATGAATTCTAGACTTCTATGTGGGTTACATCCCAACAGATAGTTTGTCTAGAATTCATATTTGGATCCGACTAGGTTTTACGCTGGCTGTCGGCTACCTAACGCAACCCTCCTCCTTTATCCGGGCTTGGGACCGGCAGTGGATAATATCCCCTGGCGGAGTAATGATGAAATGAAGTTTGAACACCATCTTCACATGGAGAAATTTCATGAGATGGTGGTGAATGAAGATAATTGATATAGTTGTGTTCCATAACTTAGTTGACATGGTGAAACCAACAAGTATAATATGGAAACACAAGTAGTTTTTCAATTGACTCACCAGTAGTTTTTTTTGCTGAGCATGACACTCCTTCGACTTTCTTCCCTTCTAACCTCAACAAATACTTCACCCATAGGAGGAAGAGGAGATCGGCCAATAATCCTCCCTCGCACCTCATCGAACTCAATATTAAGGCCAACAAGAAACTTGTAAATACGACCATCTTCAACCATTTTCTTGTGGTGGTTGCAATCTTCAGTAGATTTCCACTCATAAGTGTTGAAGAGGTCAAGATCTTGCCACAGTCTCTTCAATGAATGGAAGTATTTAGTAACGGAATCATCTCCTTGCCGAATCTCTCCCAGCTTTAGAGTTAACTCAAAAACCTGAGATTGGTTACCTAGGTCAGAGTACATCTGATTTACATTATCCCACAATTCCTTTGTAGTAGGATAACACATATAATTGGAACTGATATATTCATCCATGGAATTGACCAGCTATGTCATGACCATAGAGTTTTCAGCATCCCAAACGGAGTGTGCTGGGTCATCCACTGCATGTTCCTTCTTGTCTCCAGTAATGTAGCCAATTTTTCCTTGTCCGCGGATATACATTCAGACAGATTGAGACCAACGAAGAAAATTATCACCATTTAAATGAATGGGGGTGATTTGGACAGAATGGGTGCTAGAATGGTTTGGCTGGATCACTGGATGTTTTGTTTGGATGGCAGCGATAGGGTTTAAGGTGGTTTCAGAAGTGACTTCTGACATAACTTATCACGTTGGGAGTGGAAAAAACACAAGAAGGAAAGGTAGCAAGCAGGGTTACCAAGATCTGGAAGGTGGTTGCAAATTGGTTGCTGTCGATGGAAGACGCCAACAAGCAGTAGGCGGTCAAGGCAGAGAGGCCATGAGCAATCAGCAGTGGCTAAAGCAAACACAGTCGACCTAATCGGAGTGGGCGTCACCATCCTGAATGGTGAACTTGCATTCGTCCAATGGAAACTTGCACTTGCAGGAGGTAGAAAGCGACCTGGCGGTTAACAATGGAGGAAGCGACAAAGAAGACAACTTTGGATGGCCGCGACCAATAGATCCGAGCTCGACGACAGTTGGGAAGAGCCGAAAGTTGCCGGATCCGAGTGTCAGCGGCCAATCGAGAGGCCAATAGAGAAGGCGCAGGCGATCGCGAGAAGGGCCTCACACGAAATGGATGGCTGTGATTTAATCCAGCTCTGATACCGTCTTAGAAATAATCAAAGACAATTTGTCTTAATTGATTACAATGAGCAAGAACAACATCCTCTTTTAAGGGGAGGATTATAAACAAAAAAGGAAGAAAATAAGCTAAATATTGACAGCATCCTAATCTACATCCTTGACTTACTATATTTACATAAAACTTTAATCCTAGAATATTCTAGGATTAAGGACAAATCTTCCTTAATTTAGCATATTTCCAGCACTTGTGAAGTGTGTAAAAGGTGCAAACACGAGACTGTAACTTACCCAGGGCTACTACAACCACTGTCCATCCCAAGCCAGGCATGGGAGAGTATGTCGATGGATTTTGTAGAAGGTTTACCGAAATCAGAAGGGAAGAACTACATCCTTGTTGTGGTAGACTGATTCACGAAGTTTGGCCACTTCTTAAGCCTCACTCACCCCTACACTGCCCAAGAAGTGGCCCACATTCTGCTAGATCAGGTGGTGAAGATGCATTGAGTCCCTAAAACGATTGTATCAGACATGGACAAAATATTCACCAGCCTTGTGTGGTAGGCCTTGTGGAAAGCCTTGGGATCGAAGTTGAACCTTTCCACTGCCTATCATCCTCAAATAGATGGGCAAACGGAAATAGTCAACCAATGCTTGGAAACTTACCTTCATTGTCTATGTTTTGAGAACCCAAAACGCTGGCACAAATGGCTCTCAGTAGTATAGTGGTGGTACAATTCCAACCACCACAATGCTATTAGGAGGTCCCCTTTTGAGGCTCTCTTTGGCTACAAGCCCCCACTGCTACTAGCCATCCCAGGACCCAGAAGCGTAGCAGCAGTAGACAAGCACTTGCAACAGCGACAACGGGTCCTACAACAACTCAAGAAAAACCTAGCTGTGGCTCAGAACTGTATGAAACAACTGGTAGATAAGGGAAGAAGTGAGAGAGAATTTGAGGTAGGGGAAAAAGTGTACTTGAAGCTAAGAGGTCCTCACCTAAGGTCCTTGACTACAAGCCCCATTTCTAAACTAAGCCTGACATACTTCGGCCCCTTCCTAATTGTAGCCAAGATTGGCAAGGTGGCCTATAAACTACAGCTTCCGGAGGAAACATAGATACATCATGTCTTCCATGTGTCCTTGTTAAAGAAAGCAGTGGGAGAACAGCGGGTGAGTTCCCAACTATCATTAAAAGTGCAAGAAGCCCTTGGCACTCCAGAACCAGTAGCCATAGTGGATAGGCAGGTGATCTATCGCCATAGTGCACCCATTGTGCAAGTGTTAGTGAGGTGGTCCAACAGACATGGGACGATAACACCTGAGAGTACTTACTGGATTTGCTTAACTAGTTTCCGTGAGCAGCCAGCTTGCTGACCATTTCTTGAGGATAAGAAATGCCTCAAGAGAGGGGTATTGTTACATACTAGGAGGGCACTTAAGTAAAATATAATAATGCAAGTGGAAGAGTAGTAGAAAGTAAATAATAGAAGGTAGTTAGGCTATTTGTAATTAGCCTTGGGTGGGAAAGACCACTTGTATGCGGGGCATGGGTATAAATTGAAACCCATCCCACAGTGAGAAGTATCCAAATATTAAATACACAATTCTCTACATTTCTCTCCAACTCTCTTCTCTCTCTCTCTCTCTCTCTTTCTCTTTCTCTCATCTTTCTGATCTCTCTCTCAATCTGATCGTTCTCACTTTTCGGGGAATTCTCTCGAATTTCTAGTTCTCGTTGTCAATTCGGGAGGATCTCCAAATTAATCATTGCTAGATCCTTGAGGATCTGACAAATCTGTTCATTATTTCATAGGATTTATCTCGCACGGTCTAAATATACCTTGGATTTATTGAGGAAGGCAGATATGCAAGACTGTAAACCATGTGATACTCCCATGAATTCAACTATCTCCGATGAGGGTGATTCTTTCTTAAATCCATCTCTATATCGAACCATTATTGGGTCCTTGCAATATTTGACCTACACTAGACCGGACATATCATTTGTAGTCAATAAACTAAGTTAGTTTTTGTCCTCTCCTAAGCAGCAACACTAGATGGCCTGTAAGAGACTGCTTAGATATCTCAAGGGTACTTTTGGCTTGGGCTTACTATTCTCACCAACACCTACTGATTTACCCTTAGTGGTTTATATTGATGTGGATCATGTCGGTTGTAGGGTCACCGGGAGATCAACTAGTGGTGTTTGTGTATTTCTTGAGAATAATCTGATAGTATGGAGTTCTCAGAAGCAATCAGTTGTTGCTCGGTCTGTTGGAGAGGCTGAATATAGGGCCATTGCTCAAGGGGTAACTAAGATATTGTGGTTGAAGCCAATGTTTGTAGAGTTAGGATATTAGTGTGTTCATACACCGATTGTATGGAGTGACAATATGGCTGCCAAGAGTATTGCTGCCAATTCGGTGTTTCATTCTCGCACTAAACACATTGAGATTGATGTGCATTTTGTGCAAGAAAAGGTGGAAAATGGTGAAGTAGAGATCTGTTATGTTCCTACTTCTCATCAGCTAGCTGATATATTCACTAAGGGTTTACCAAGGAGCAGATTTCAGTGTTTGCATGATAAACTTAGTCTAAAGTTGTCACCTGTCTAGGCAGCAGTCTCTCAAGAATTTTCAGAGAAGCAACCGGTCAAGAGGAAGTCTAGTTTGAGGGGGAATGTGAAAGAACATATTACCTGAGTTGCTGCATAAAGTTGTTGTTGATCATTTAATTAATTGTGTTGTTATTGTTGTAATTTGCTTGTATGCTTATGCTGTTGTGTAGTTAGGTGGTGGCTTAGGCTTGCTGAGTATATATAATCAGCATTGCCTTCATTTTATGTATCTTGATTTTCATTTTTGTTCATTCGGTTTCTCTAAGTAAAATCTGAGCATTCTGTTCTCTCTGTTGTGCCCTAGTTTCATCTGTTTCACTCTTAACTGCACCATGGAGAAAGAATGACAGAGCTCAAGTCAAAAATGCTTGATTAGGTGAAATGACCTGAGGATGCTAATTAATTTAATTTAGAAAGACATAATGGTGTACCCGAGAACATATACTAGTTGATGCCCTTGCTAAATAATCTTGATCTTGAAACACACTAAAACAGATATAAAAACTACTTAAAATCATGTCATTTATAAATAGTGGTTATTTCAAAGCTCTTCTGCGTGTCTAGGAAAGCAATATTAGTGTATGACCAATCTTGGAAATTTCATGTGACTTATATTGTCTCTTTGATGCACTTTCATTCTGCATTATTAATGCATTAACTTAAATCAACCCAACTAGGGGTTCTCATGGAAAGAAGGCAGAACCACAGAAGCATAATAACATCAATTATTGACGGGGACGCTGAGGATATGGAGGCTTGGGAGCAGGAGAACCACTATTTGTGATCAGGGTGGCTCTGATCAGGCTGAGGAAGTAAGGAATCAGTCTCATGACGGGGTTCCTATGGATCCCCATGCAAATGCGGTGGAAACTCTGAACTTGGGAAAAGCCTTGGGGCTTCAAGCTAATGGCAATGAGGAAGAATTGATTCAGGCGTTGGTGACTTGGGACGCTGAGGATATGGAGGCTTGGGAGCAGGAGAAGGGGAGGGAAGCTGTCCAATGAAGATTCTGTCATGGAATATTCAGGGATTGAGGGCGGACCTGAAAAAACGGTCAGTCCTTAGGCTTGTTCGAAGGAGGGGCATTGAGTTTGTTGCGATTTTGGAGTGCAAGTTGGCTTCAGTTTCAGAGGGGGAGGTGAAGAAGATGTCCGGTTTCTCAGATTTTGGGTGGTGTCTTGCTGAGGCAGTGAATTTGTCGGGGGGTATCTTGGTTATTTGGAATAAAGATGGGATAGATGTCCATCAACAGTGGAAGTTTGGGGCATGGGTTGCTGTTGAATGTTCTTGGAGGTGCTTGGGGGTTAGATGCATGTTGGTGGTGGTCTATGCTCCCACGGATGTTGGGGCTCGGGGAGTTGTTTGGTCCCAAATTATGGGGTTTTTGCAGAACTGTAGCTTGCCCTTGTGTATTCTCGGGGATTTTAATGAAGTGCTTAGAAGAGAAGAGAGGTTAAGTGGGCTGGTCTCGGTAAGGGGTATGAGTGATTTTATTGGCTTTGTTGACGGTGCTGCTCTCATAGAAGTTCCTCTGGAGGGGAGGCTGTTTACTTGGGCAAACAGTATCAGTGCTAGCAAAATCGATAGATGCTTCATATCTTCGGAGTGGCTGATGGCTTTCCCGGATTATAGGCTATGGGGGCTGCCGAGGGGCTTGTTTGATCATTGCCCGTTGGTTCTTGAGGCTGGTTCAGTGAATTGGGGTCCTAGGCCCTTTAGATTCTTTGACTATTGGCTTATGGTCCCAGGGTTTGGGAAGATGGTGGAGGCCTGGTGGTCCTCATGGGCTTCTAAGTTTGTGGGCTCCTGTTGTTTTGTGAATAAGTTGGAGGCTCTGCGTTGTGCTTTGAAGCAATGGAATAAGTCCTCAGGGGGTAATCTTCCGAAGCAAATTGAAGCGATTGAGATTGACATTGATAAGGTTGACCTGGAGCTGGAATCAGATCCTTTCAATATAAGCCTAAAAAGTAGGAGGCGGTTTTTACAAGCTGAGCTTTGTAGATCCTCTAGGCTCAATGAGTCTTACTGGCGGCAACAGTCCAGAATCACTTGGCTTCGCGAAGGGGATAAGAACACTAAATTCTTTCACTTGTCAGCCTCGGTTAGGCGTAGGCGAAATTATATTGGGGCTCTCAGAATTAGGGGGGCCATGGTTTTAGACCCGAAGTTGATTAAGGAGGGCATCGTGGATGGCTTGGCAGGTCAGTTTAAGGACTCGGGCTTAAAACGTCTAGAAGTCTCCGGATTGGGCTTTAGGAGGCTGTCAGCTGAGGTGGCTTCATCGTTAGAATCCCCTTTCTCATGCGAGGAGGTTAAGAGGGTGGTTTGGCAATGTGAAGGGAGTAAGGCGCCTGGTTCTGACGGATTCAACTTTAACTTCATCAAGAAATTTTGGCATGTTTTGGCTCCAGATTTTATGAGATTGGTTCAGTACTTTTATGGCTTTGGCCTTATTCCAAGGAAGGCTCAAGGCTCGTTGCTTACGTTAGTCCCAAAGTCTGACACCCCCCAAAGCTTAGGTGATTTCCGGCCTATCAGTATGGTGGGTTGCGTTCAGAAGGTTATATCCAAGCTGCTTGCTATCAGGCTAGGTTCGGTGATTCATTCCTTGATTGGTGACTGCCAAAGTGCCTTCATTAAGGGCCGTCAGATCTTAGATGGAGTGCTTATTGCTAGTGAGATGGTGGAAGCCGTGAAGAAGGATAAGCATAAGGCTGCTTTCCTTAAGCTAGATTTTTGTAAGGCTTTTGACAGTGTGGATTGGGGGTACCTCACGAGGGTTATGGAAGCTATGGGGTTTGGGCCTAAATGGATAGGATGGATAAGAAACAGTGTTTTAAAGCAGCAGATATCGGTGTTAGTGAATGGATCTATAGCGGGAGAGTTTGATATGGAGCGTGGTCTTCGCCAAGGGGATCCGTTATCCCCGCTCTTGTTCTTATTGGCAGCTGAGGGTCTTAATAGGTTGTTCTCTCAAGCCGTGGATCTGGATTTGTTTACGTGTATCCCGGTGGGGTCTCCTCCTATGCGAATCCCCCTTCTCCAGTTTGCAGATGACGCATTGATTTTTTGCCCAGCTGAGCTTGGATGTATGCGTGCCCTCAAACGGATTCTTAGATGCTTTGAGCTGATGTCTGGCCTGCGTATTAGTTTTAAAAAATCCAGCCTCTCTGCAATTAATGTTAGCCAAGATTGGTTGATGGAGGCTGCTACTCTCTTGAGGTGTAAACCTGCTTCTTTCCCAATCCCATACCTGGGTTTCCAGCTGGGAATTAATCCTAAGAGGGTTGTGGCTTGGAAGTCTGTTGTGGACAGGATTAAGAGTCGGCTGGCTTCTTGGAAGGCTGGGATTCTATCTATGGTTGGTCGGTTAGCTCTGATAAAATCAGTTCTGAACCATTTGCCTATTTACTTCATGTCCCTTTTCAGAATTCCTATTAGGGTGGCGAAGCAGATTGCTAAGCTGCAGAGAAAGTTCCTATGGTCTGGGAATGAGGACGTGGCTAAAATGGCTCTTGCTAGATGGGAATTGGTTGAGTTGCCTAAGAAGCTGGGAGGTCTAGGGGTGGGGTCCTTGTTGGCCAAAAACAAAGCCTTGCTCTTTAAATGGCTTTGGAGGATGATTAGTGGGAGAGATCAGCTTTGGTGTAAAGTCATTGCGGCTAGGCACAATGGTATCTTCGTTGGAATCAATGATGTGGAGGTTAAGCGGAGCTTTAGTTCTTGGTGGAGGGGCATTGTTGAATCTTATTCCAGCAGTAATGAGGTTCGGTCTGTGGCCTTGGAAGGGGTTAAAATCCGACTAGGTAAGGGCGATTTGGTTCGGTTTTGGGAAGACTCTTGGGTGGGTATCTCTTCCCTGTCAGTCTTGTTCCCTCGGTTGTATTCAGTGTCCCTGGATAAAGGGAAGAGAGTGGCTGATTTGGGGTTTTGGGTGAATAACGAATGGTTTTGGAGCCTTAGCTGGAGAAGGCCGTTGCTTGACAGAGAAGAGGCTACCCGGGTTGATCTGTTCAGGCTTATCTCCCAAGCTCATTTGGTGAGAGGGAGGAGGGATATGGTTTTTTGGTCGCTTGAAGCGACTGGTTCCTTCTCATCCCACTCTTTTAATGAGAGGCTTTGCTCCCTAATGTTTGGTTCCAATACTCCTCTCATTAATTCAGTGGCAGCTCGTGTTTGGGGTAGCCTAGCTCCTCCAAAAGTAGAGTTGTTTGTGTGGCTGGTCATTTGGGGTAAAATTAACACGAAGGACAATCTGGGTAGGAAAGGTATTTTGCAAGGGGATGACCTGCTTTGTGTCTTCTGTGGCTCTACTCCGGAGTCTGCGGATCACCTATTTGTCCATTGTGAGGCTGTTTGGTGCTTGTGGCAGCAAATCTTTAGTTGGTGGGGCTATGTGTGGGTCTGTCCGAGAACAGTTGGGGGCCTTTTTGATCAATGGGATTTCTTTGCTAGGGGTAAAGGTCAAAGGAAGGTATGGAAGTCTCTCTTTTATTCAGCGCTATGGACAATGTGGCTGGAGCGGAATAGGCTTATTTTCAAAGACCGAGGGGCAGGTGCAGTTGATATCTTTAACTTGGTGCTTGCTAGGTTAGTTGCTTGGGTGAGGGCTGTGGAGCCATCATTCCCCTACTCTTTGGATCAAGTTATCATGTCAGCCTCTGCCTTGGGCCGCTAGGTTCTTCTCCCTCTTCTAGGCTTGATGGCTTTAATGCCAGTTTTGGGTTGTTGTTCCCCCCTAACGGCTTGTGTTGGGGGTGGGGGGGGGGGGGGGCTGTTTTGGTCGGTTTAGTTTTATTTGGAACTCTCTTGTTCCGGGTCTCTTATGTACATCTTCTACCTTACATTAATATAATTGCGCTTTTTTAAAAAAAAAAACATCAATTATTGACAAATACAAAGTAGTAAAAAAATTGCCAGCACCAAGAAACCAACCAAAAACAATGGCAGAACACTATTCTAGCACTAAATGAAGTCCATACGGATTGAGAAACCAAATCAATACTCACAACAGCACTATATTGATTACTTAATTTTAAAGATTGCCAAACCAAATGTAATATCATCATGTAGTTCTAGCATCAAAAGAAGTTCTGGTAGTTTCAGGGGTAGCACATACCGCTAGAATGAAGAGCAGGCATTTTCAAACCTAATCATATTGAAGATATAATATATATATATATATATATATAATAACACACAACTAAGGATGATAGAAAATTGGAGAAATTTGGATCTCAATTTTTCTTGTAGAAATGAGAAAGAAGTTGTTGCTCGACCTTGAGGCTTTGTGATGTCTGAGAAATGATCATATCTCCAAAATCTGAGAGTGAGATCTTCAAAACCAAGATCAAGATCTGTGAAGAGAGGCTGAGGGAGAAGGGTAAGGATGAGGGTGAGATTGAGAGCCAGTAGTGTTGTGAGTCTGCAATGTTGCAAGGGCTGAGTGTATAGGAGAAGGGTAGAGCTGGAAGGGGAGAGCTCGGTGTGGGAGAAATTAGAGTGAGATCAACAAGAATGGTTTTGTGCTCCAATGGAGAAGACATGAGATATATGTGAGTGAGAAAGAAAAGCCAGACTGCCTGACTTGTGAGTGAGATAACGATGAGAACGAAGATCGTGCTGCAAACAAGAAGAGTACTCTGAGGGAGAAGATTGAGTGTGACAGGTGTGAGAGAGATGGTGACTTAAGGGAGATCGAGTGAGGGTTCATGCTCGGTTCTGTGATGTGGAGATGAGGTCATGTTAGACGAGCTGAGGGAGATTGAGGTGAGGGGTGCCATGCTGCTCTCAGCTCTTGCCTCTGTGAGGGAGATGGATGAGTGAGATGAGAAACAGCGAAGGGATTTGACTGAACTGAGAGTGATGGAAAACATAGTCAAAATCAAACCAAATTCAAATGCTAATGTCGCAAATATCTAATATTATAGTATGGATTAGGCTTCTATTTCTTTACTGTAAGTTGTCTTTTACCAAAATTTAGAAACCATACCAAACTATATTTTGGAAATCTGAATTCGACCAAATTAAGTGGTTTGATCTAGCTTAATGGCTTGCACAAAATAATGAACACCCCCTACTCAAATTCGCTTTAGCTTGCCATCCCCAAACTGATGGGCTATCTGAAATCCTCCCCTAGAGTTTGGAGGATTATCTCAGATCCTTTATAGGGGCAATGCCACACAATGGTTTTCATTTGTACCCCAGGTTGAATTTCTTTAACACACAACCCATCAGTCTGCCATAAGCTTGGCCCCCTTTTGTAGTCCTTTATGGAAGAGCCCCACCCTTCTTTTCAGATTATGTCCAAGGACCTACTTCTGTTCAAGCTGCAGATTGTATCCTCACTAACATAATTCAGAATTCAGACTAAGTTCACCTTCAGAAGCTAAAACTCAGCCTGCAAAGGGTGCAATTCACAATGAAGGCATGGGAAGATCAACATAAGATCAGAAAGGGTGTTAGCTCCATGGGGTTGGGTTCAGGTCAAGCTTCAACCATACAGGCAATCACTGGCTAACAGGGTGAACAAGAAGTTAAGCAAAATGGATTGTGCTCCCTGCAAGGTTATTCAACAGATTGGGTGTTGAACTAAAAGCTGGAGCTTCCATCTTTGAGAAGGTCTGCGAGGTTAGTAAAGGCTCAAGCTTGAACTCACTAGGGAATAATTCTAGAAGAGATTGTTTTGTTAAGGGCAACTAACTAGCAGCTGAAGGTGGGAGGTTAGAGCTGTTGGAATCAGTTTCTTAAATTGTTAGAGCAATTTTTAGCTGTTGGAAGTGTTGGTTGGGGATGCAGTTTCTTGGTGCCTGTTGTGGCTTGAGTTCTTTCTTTGTGTTAACGCCTCCATTAGATTCAATTTTCAGTTAACTTGGATGGCAAACATGGGTATCTTAATTGTTAACATATGACAGTTTCATAGATTTTTGATGATATTGATTTCGTTCATCCATCCATTTTAATAATATTGATGGGTTAAAATTCTTAACATAAAATTTGTATTGGCAAATAACAAAAGGTTATGATGAGACAAAACACAGCCAGTTTGGCTCCTGATTGGAAGGATAAATCAACCCAAGCTATATGATTGCCCCCTATCTGTATTCATTAAAAAAAAATGATGTTTTACTCCACAATAATTATGTGACTAAATTTTACTTGCTTGAAAATGCTGTCATATTTTGGACCTGGTGCATGTTGACACAGCTCTTATCCTTTTGTAGATATTGGCTGCATTGGATATTGTCCGTCAAGGTGCAGATACAATGCCAAGGAGCCAGCTGAATCAAGTTTTGGATGCTGAATTAGGTCCTCATTGGTCATCCAAGTTGATTAGTTTTGATTATGAACCAATGGCAGCTGCAAGTATAGGCCAGGTGATGTAGGCATCTAGACTAATCAACTTATTTCATTTTTCATTTATTGGGATCCTTGCTATATGCTAGTTGAACTTGATTATTTCATGGTGATGGTGTTGTGGAGCTGTTTTTACTTTGGAACTGTTCTTGACAATAGATATTTCATTATTTTAGTTGTAAATAGTACCCATTCCTTTATATATCTGAAGGAGGTGTGCTATTACATTTGAGGAATAAATATAATAGAAACGGTAAATTGCAATATTGTGTATATAAATATTTCAATGAGATATTTTAGCTATATACCAACATCACAATTTTCTTTAATCATATTAAAAATTTAATAGAAAATTTGGGTAATTCTCAAGAAATTTTGTTATTTTTGGGTGTGTGTACTTGTGCGTGATTGTAAAAGAAAACATTGGAAATAAACTGTTGATTTGACTAGAAATTTGCTACACATGAACAATTGATGATGCCTTGCAATTTCCTTCACATTCCCATTAAGTTTTCTTTGGTTTTGTTTTAATATTTTTGTTTTTATTCCCTCCAGAATTCTGTTGCCTCTTCGCAGTACTTGGGTGTGATGATGGGGTTCCTGAGTTTGATTGCATGACATGCATTTAAATTTGCATTTTTTGCTTCAGTGTTTTATTAATGATGCTCCCTGCTTTTCACATTATAATCCTTTGTGGGAATTCCTGGGCTCAAACTTCTAAGATTGCCTACAGGTGCACCGAGCTGTTACAGAGGGTGGTATGCACGTTGCAGTGAAAATTCAGTATCCTGGTGTTGCTGATAGCATTGCAAGTGACATTGAAAATGTGAAACTGCTATTAGACTACACAAATCTGATTCCAGAAAAGCTTTTTATTGATAGAGCTATGAAGGTAAGGAACATAGAGCATAGACAAAGTCCTGAGGTTTGACATTGTGCTTTTAGTGCAAAGAATCATGTCCTTTTTGTAGTGTCTTTTGGAAGGTGTGGGGAGGGGAAAATAATACTCTGTAAGGAGTCTTGACATGGAACTCAATGAGATCACTTTTTACTTCCTATCAACTCTGAAAAAAGTAACACTGGGGTGATAGGTGATGGTTCGGCTTTGTTACTGCAATTGGGGTCAGTGATGTCTGTTGCTTGGACTGGGTTGGGCCCTTGCTAATGTTCATGTTGTAAAGTTGAGTTTTGAGATTTGAACTAAACCGAGTGCTGGTTTTACCTTCACTCAGGGTCTAGCTCTACTTAATCTTGTTAGACATGCATATTATGTATAGTCAGTTGCATATTCTAGAGTTTGCCTGGTGATGTATGTAGTGCTTCACATTTAACCTAATTTGATTGAGATTGGTGGATACAAAGCTTTTTAATTGGGTGGCAGCTCATATATTTAAGTGCTTGTTTTGACATATAATTGTGAAAATTTTGGTTGGGAGGAGGAATGGGCCATCTGCAGTCGGTTTTTTCTTGGAAGCCGTAATGGTTGGGCAGATTGTGACTTGTTCAGGACTTACCTTAAGCTTCCTGTTGTAGAATGAAATAAGTAGTTTCCAAAGTGATTCAAACTCATGAATATTAACTCTTATCTTCTCAAGGATGCTAATGTGTACATCTATTTACCATTTGTGATATTATTTTCAGTGTTATCTTGTTTTCTATTTGTGAAATTTGCAAGAAAGATCATACTTGAATTTAAGAAAGTATTAAAAAATTATTCATGCTTCCATGTGCGTGTTAAAGGTTGACCAAAATTAATAAAATTTTGAATTTCTTACACCTGTCATATAAACTGGCCAACATATCCCCTACATTTTATTTTATGCAGTTTTGTGCTTTACAACTCAAGCTTTACTGTTGTCCCAGAAGTGGTACCCAGTATTAGAATATATGTATATGCATGCATATTATGTTTGGTTCATTATGTTACATATGCATAAGTACCTAGTTTTCCATATCTGTTAAGGTGTAAACTTGTCCAATAAATTACTTATACTGCCAAGCCTCCCTGCATGTTTGGAGTCCTATTCAGGTGGCAAAGGAAGAATTGTCTCGTGAATGTGACTATGAGTTGGAGGCTCAAAATCAGAAAAGATTTCGTGATCTGCTATCCAACACAGATGGTTTTTATGTTCCGAGGGTCATGGATGATATTTCAAGTAAAAGAGTTTTAACTACAGAACTTGTTCCTGGTAATGCCCCATGTATTGCATTATATTTGTGTGCTATTTAATCTGATGTGAATGTTTTGCCAGCATATATATTTGATTTAAAAGTATGGACATTCTTTGGAGTTCAATAAATCTATATCTGCCATTGCTTCACAGCAAACTTTTTATAGATCAAACCTTCACATATGTGATTCATTACCCTTCCACACTGTTGTGTAAGCTCCAGTTTATTTTTTCTGATGATAACCTTTGATGCAGTTTGATTAAAAAAAATCATGAATCTGCCTGTGGTGTGCAGAGCAGCCAATGTGACTGTGATACTGATAGGCCTCCGGTGTAGCGGACCTACCAGAGAGCAGCCAATGTGACTGTGATACTGATAGGCCTCCGGTGTAGCGGACCTACCAGAGACGCTTCAAGAACCATGGGCAGAATAGTAACACAGCTGAGCTTACATAACAGCCAGCATGTGCACCTAGGGTAGAATAAAAAAAATAGCTGGTACCAAGGGTAGAATAGAAATATAGCTGGCTTGCGTAACAACCAGCATGTGTGTAACAACCTACAAATAGGAGGAAAGGAGAGAGAGAGGTAGGCAGAAATTGAGTAGAAATCAAGGAGAGTATGGGCCTCTCGAATGCCCTGTTGTTTTCTTTCTTTCGTTCAATTTCAATACAATTGTAGTTTTAATCCATACTCAATCAGTGTTCACCTATATACAATCGACAGGTCAATCAGATTTCGGTGAACCTGCCATTTTTGGTATCAGAGCCCAACGATCTGAATGGTGAATCTAATGGACAGGGTTGTGGAATTGGAGGTGAAGATGGAGGGAATGCAGAAAGGAGTCGAAGCCATGAGAGGGGAGGTGCAGATGATGGAAAAGAATGTTGCGATCATGCTAGACCAGCTCACATACATGAGAAGTCGATGGGAGGAACAAGAACGGGAGAAGAAGAACAGAGGGAAAGAGGCGGAGGGACCTTTGGATTTCTCCCAGAATTTCAATGTGTCACCGGGAATCAGAGTGAGTAGGGAGTTTGAGGGCAGACCCAAAGGAAATTGGTGGCTGGAAGTTCATGGTAGAAGGCTAGAGATGCCGATATTTGAGGGGGAGAATCCTAATGATTTGATTTTTTGAGCCAAGCGGTATTTTGTTGTAAATCAGCTGTCGAATGGGGAGAAGGTTGAGACAATTGCTTTGTGTTTCAAAGTAGGAGCACTAGCGTGGTTCCAGTGGGAGACGAGGCGAAGGGGGGTTCGGATCTAAGACGAACTCAAATAGAGGATCCAAAATAGATTTCGTTCCACCCAAGAAGGAACGTTGCAGGAGCAGTTTTTGGCTCTCCGGTAAGAAGGGTTTGTTAGAGATTACTGCCTACTATTTGAGACATTAGCTATGCCCGTTACGGAAGTATTGGACACCTTTCTGGAAGGCCATTTCATTAACAGTCTCAAACCCGAGATACAAGCTAAGATCCGGGTACTATAGCCCCGAGGGTTGGAGCAGATCATGACAATGGCCCAACACATTGAAGATAAGAATGCAACACTCCAAAATCGTTTTGTCTTGTCCAACACAACTAAGGGTAAGTATTCCCACTTCTCTTCTTCAAACCCAACCTGACTCTCCACGGTTCCGACTATGAGCCCAAATTTCTCCCCTAGAACCTCGTCTCCACCAAGACTTAGGCCTTCGGCCACCGGAGGTGTTAAGCTGCTTAGTGAAGCCAAATGGAGAGCCAAGCACGAGAAGGGCCTATATTTTCGCTGCGATGAAAGGTATTCAATAAGTCACAGGTGTAAAAACAGAGAACTCCAAATAATGATGATCTATGATGAAGAGGTACGAGAAGTAGGGGTTGAGGAGGAAACATTGGTGGCGGAAGAAGGGGAGTTGGTGCATGGAGGTGAGGTCATTGAACTCTCAATGAACTTCCTCATTGGGTTGACTACACCACAAACAATGAAGCTAAAAAGGGACATACAGGGGCAGCCAGTAGTGGTTCTTATTGATGGAGGGGCAACACAATTTCATAGCAACCAAGCTGGTGCAGCAATTGGGTTTACCAAGGAGGGAAACAACAGGATATGGGGTGATAATGGGGATGGGAATGGCAGTGCAAGGGGCTGGTATTTGCAAAGAGGTGAAGCTTACCCTCCAAAATCTGTAAGTTTTGGAAGATTTCCTACCCGTTGAGTTGGGTAGTTCGGATGTAATACTTGGAATGAAGTGGCTAGTTGTTGTCGGAAAGATGAATGTAGATTTGAAGACATTAACTATGAAATTTCAGGTGGGAGGGATGGATGTAACATTACAGGGAGACCCTAGCCTGAGCAAGACCTTGGTCTCCTTGAAGGCTATGATGAAGGCCTTTTAAGGAAAATAGAGAGAGGATGCTGCTGGAATTAGGAATGATGGCTGCGGAATTCAATGAACTCTAGGTGGAAACTCCATTGTTCCTTAAAGGGGTGTTAGCTAAATTTGAGGGGGTGTTTGCAAATTTGGAGGGGCTACCTCCTTTCAGAAAAAGGGACCACGCTACCCTTACCTCTAAAAGAATGAAATTAAGAAAATGGTATGTGAAATGTTAGCAACATGGATTATACAACCGAGCTCTAGCGCTTTCTCTAGTCTGATGTTGCTAGTTAAGAAGAAGGATAGGGGATGGCGGTTTTGTGTGGACTACAGGGCTTTGAACAAGGTGACCATACCCAATAAATTCCCAATTCCGATATTCGAAGAGTTGCTTGATGAGTTACATGGGGCCACGGTTTTCTCCAAATTCGATCTAAAATTGGGTTATCATCAGATTCGGGTCAAAGCAGAAGATGTCCCAAAAATAGCTTTCAGGACGCATGAGGGCCATTATGAATTTCTCGTCATGCCTTTCTAGTTGATGAATGTGCCAGCCATTTTCCAATCGCTGATGAATGACATATTTAGAGAGTAATTGAGGTGTTTTGTGTTGGTATTTTTTGACAACATATTGGTTTTTAGCAGAAATTTTGAGCAACATGCACAACATCTGCGCTGTGTTTTGAAAGTATTGGCAAAAAATCAATTCTTCGCTAACAGGAAGAAGTGTTTATTTGGGTAGCTAGAAGTTGAGTATTTGGACCACATCATATCCCAGCATGGTGCATCCGCTGATTGCAACAAAGTGCAAGCAATGCTGGATTGGCCAACCCCTACAACGTTGAAGGAGTTGAGGGGATTTTTAGGGCTCACGGGGTATTATAGGAGATTTGTAAAAGACTATGGTAAATTGGCATGGCCTTTCACGAAGAGACTACGAAATAATAATTTTTTCTGGGATGATGCAGCAGAGCAAGCCTGCCAATGTCTTAAGGCTGCAATGGTGTCTCTATCCGTTTTAGCCTTGCCTAACTTTGGCAAGACATTTGTGGTGGAATCAGATGCGTTGGGGCAAGGTATGGGAGTGGTATTAATGCAGGAGCACAAACCTATTTGCATATTTCAACTATGCTTTTAATCAATTGGGCAGGAGAAAATCTGTTTATGAAAGATAGATGATGGCCATTGTGTTTGCGGTACAAAAAGAGAGACATTACTTTTGGATAGGAAATTTGTGGTACAAACCGATCAAAAGAGTCTCAATTTTTTTATGGAGCAACGGCTAGTGAGCCCAGAATATCAGAAATAGATGCTGAAATTAATGGGGTTTCAATTTGAGATCTATTACTGGTCGAGATTGGAAAATAAAGTGGTAGATGGCCTTTCCAAAATCAGCCACTCCATAGCCCTATTAGCCATAATCGTTCCTAAAATGATTCAACTTGATCAATTCACCCACAAAGTGGAAGCAGGTGAACAATTGCAAAGGGTTGTCAGGGACCTTCAACGTGACCCTTCCTTCCGACCTGGCTTTCAAATGGTGAACAACCAGCTCCTTTACATAGGGCAGTTGTTCTTACCAACGGGTTCTTCTCTCATTCCTCTACTATTTCATGATGGCCACGATGGGAGTGTGGGCAGGCACTCAGGATTTTTGAAAACTTATAAAAGGATTGCAGCTAATGTCTATCGACCTGAAATGAAACGTGACATCCACTGATATGTGAGTGATTGTGGTGTTTGTCAACAAAACAAGTACTTGGCCCTAACACCGGGAGGACTTTTTCAGCACCTTCCTATCCCAAATCAAATTTGGGACAACATTGCTATGGATTTCATTGAAGGCTTACCAAGGTCAGGCAATATGTACTCAATCTTGGTGGTGGTGGACATACTCAATAAGTATGGACATTTTGTTGGGCTTAAACATCTTTTTACAGCAGGAGGGGTGGTAGGGATCTTTATTAAAGAAGTTGTGAGGCTTCAAGGCATGCCTCATTCCATTGTCTTGGATAGAGATAAGATCTTTATGAGCGGATTTTGGGAGGAAATGTTTTGCCTCCATGGCACAAACGGAGGTTCTTAATAGAACCTTGGAAACATTCCTACGCTGTTTTGCTTCCTCCAAACCTAAAGCATGGTACACGTGGCTGCCTTGGGTTGAATTGTGGTACAACACTTCCTACCACACGGCTTCGAGGCTAACTCCATTTCAGGCAGTGTATGGGTGGGAACCACCAGCGTTATTGAGGTTTGAAAAGGGATCTACCCTCGTTTCGGCAATTGAACAACAACTAATTGAAAGGGATCAGATTTTGGAAGAACTTAAAGCATAGTTGTTAAAGGGCACAAGCTGCTATGAAGAAGGGGCAGACAAGAAAAGAAGAGGTGTGAAGTTCGAGGTTGGGGACTTAGTCTATCTAAAGCTAAGGCCTTATCACTGAAAGACATTGGCTACCTGTCTGAACGAGAAATTGGCTCCTAGATTCTATGGACCATTCACAATTGAATAGAAGATTGGGCCCGTAGCCTACAAATTAACATTGCCGTCACATTGCAATATCCACCCTGTTTTTCATGTGTCACAGCTACGTGAGGCCAAAGGGGAATTGAAGGCCAGTGTGGACATTCCCAATTAGCTTAACACTGACTTGAAGATGCTGGTTGAACCGGAGGCTGTGCTGCGAGTTCGCCTGAGAATGAGTAATAACCTACATGGTTTGGATGTTCTAATCCAATTGAGAGGTTTACCCCCATTGGAAGCGACTTGGGAACCCTACAAAAGTATTCAACAGCAATTTCCCACTTTTCACCTTGAGGACGAGGTGAAAGTTGGGGAGGGGAGTGATGAGAGGCCTCCGGTGCAGTGGACCTACCAGAGATGCTTCAAGAACCATGGGCAGAATAGTGACACAGCTGAGCTTGCATAACAGCCAGCATGTGCACCAAGGGTAGAATAGAAAAAAAGCTGGTACCAAGGGTAGAATAGAAATATAGCTGGCTTGCGTAACAGCCAGCATGTGTGTAACAACCTATAAACAGGAGGAAAAGGAGAGAGAGAGAGAGAGGTAGGAAGAAATTGAGTAGAAATGAAGGGGAGTCTGTTCCTCTCGAATGTCCTGTTGTTTTCTTTCTTTCGTTCAATTTCAATACAATTGTAGTTCTAATCCATACTCAATCACTGTTCATCTATATACAATCGGTGGGTCAATCAGATTTCAGTGAGCCTACCAGATACCTTTTCTTCTTCATTTTGATGAATAAAATGGGACTATTTATGGAGGGCATGAAAACTTCTTGAAGAAAATTCCTGTATTTCTTAAATTAGCTGCAATTTTTATTTGAATTTCCATTTGGGTACATTGAGATTCTGGGTATGGCACAATTCAGTTTGATGGCACAGTTTTTGCCCAAAGTTTAATCTTCTTACATCTGTCATATCTTGTAGTACATTTTAACTAGTCTGAATGGCTTCTATATGTTTGCCAGTCTCACTTGAACTAAACATGTGATGTCTTTTTTTTTTTTTTCCTCAGGTTTATATGTATCTTCTTTATAAGTATGGTGATATGTTATATGCATAGATGTAAAATGGTGTTCGTGTTTCTCCATTTTTATTCTGTGCTTTCCTCTATTTCTTTAGGCATGGAATTGTATTGATCGTTCTGTGCAAGATTATTTCTTTACATATATGCCATCCTAACTCCTAAGGAGTTCATGCTGTAGTTGTTAAGTGAGACAATTTCTCCTCATCTGTGCTAATGTTAAAGCAGGCATTGTTGTCTCACATGATTTTCCTTGCTACAGGAATTCCAATTGATAAGGTGGCACTACTAACCCAAGAGACCCGTAATTATGTTGGAAAAAAGTTGCTTGAGCTCACTTTGATGGAGCTCTTTGTTTTCCATTTTATGCAGGCATGTGCCCAACCCCAAGTTTCTTCATTTCTTTTTGCGGTCCTCCTCTAGTATCATGTTCTGTTCCTATCTTATAATTCCTTAACTTCTGTATCAGTAAACCATTTAACTTCTTGTTCTTGTATCTTAAATTCTTAATAGATATTTATTTCTGAGATACATGGTTTTTTTATGAAGAAGTAATCTGCTTATAACATCTGTCCTGCTTCTTATGGAGTTCATTTCTTTTGATTGTTAATTTGTTGTTGCTTTTAATTTGTGAACATTGTTTTTCAAATTGATAATTGTCAACCTTGTGGTCTTATATTGGTTTCGCTTAATCTGTTGCAGACTGATCCTAATTGGAGTAACTTTTTGTATGACGAGGGAACAAGAACCATTAATCTCATCGACTTTGGAGCTGCTCGTGACTACCCTAAAAGTTTTGTTGATGATTACTTAAGAATGGTGAACTCTTTTTGAATTACTTTAAATCTACTCCTCATTTCTGGGTTTATACTCAACACTCTTAATTATGAACAATCTTTTTGAATTTTGCAAGGTCTAAACTAAAACATAAAAAAATTAACCTTGAGGAGTTAGGGTCATTCTATTCAAGTCCATTTGATTATAAACCGTGTAGATGTTACCATGCTCTCCTGAGGGAGTGAATATACCACTGACAGATCATCATCTGGTGCATGTGCCTGGCCTTTATGCAGTGATGAGGTGATGGGGACACTTGTAACCTGATCCTATCTCTTAACAAAGGCAGGGACATAATCTTATTGAATAGGTCTTTTCAGCTACATCTTGGAATTATCTTATTTATTGAGGAGGGGAATTTGAAACATAAGCTTTCTTTGAACTTGAGTTATGAACTGACAAATTCAGAGATGATTATTACCCTTCCAAAAAATGCGGGTCTGCTGAATATGCAAAAACATTTTCTTGCGAGGTTCTGAATTGCTAGTGGATAATTTTATTGAATGCTAGTGACTTACTATATGTGTATTGAAATGACCACAATTATCTACTATATTTACAAATGAAATGTTAGTTTTATTACATGGTATCTCGTGGCTCTATAACAGACTAACTGCTTCCAGGTCTTTATAGATATAGATCCATGCTCCATGTAACATGTTAGTGGCACAAATGAGCTGTCCAGAAATGCATATAATTAGTATTTATTGCTGGAAAAATTCCCAATACCTTGTTGACCATGTAATTTTCCTTTCCCTGAAACTTGCATGAATTATTTGATCAGGTTCTTGCATGTGCAAATAGTGATAGAGAAGCAGTGATAGAGATGTCACGAAGGCTGGGGTTCCTAACAGGAATGGAGTCAGAGATTATGTTAGAGGCTCATGTTCAGGCTGCTTTTGTTGTGGGATTGCCGTTCTCACGGTCAGGTGGTTACGACTTCCGTTCTACTAATATAACTGAAAGCATTTCTAATCTAGGTGCAACAATGCTGAGGCACAGGCTGACACCACCTCCTGATGAGGCGTACAGTCTTCACCGGAAGCTTTCTGGTGCTTTCCTTGCATGCATCAAGCTGGGGGCTGTTGTCCCATGCAGAGAAATTCTACTGGAGGTGTATGAACATTACTGCTTTGGGGAAGAAGTTGGTGAGATCTTCTCCAGTGGGTCAGTTAGATGAGATAGTAGAGGTCCATTTATAGGCTTTCGTATTAAATTGATTTGATTCACCCAATAATTTTGGGAAGTAAATTTTCACACCTAGCCTAGTGTGTCTTCATTATTGATTTCGGCTTGTAGCCTTGTGTCAGTTAATTGCCTTGAGAGCGTATTTGCACACTTAGTGGTGTTCTGTGTTGTGTGTTAGGTTCTCATTGTCTGGTGCAGTGTTTCTTACATACGGTCCCCTTAGGCCTTATGTTGGTTGCTGTTGCAAGGGGGAGATCAATCTCTTTCTAAACGCAAGTAGCTAGATGATCCATTATTATATTTACAGTAATATTTAACGTTTAAATAACATGTTTGACGGTATAATATACATTATAATCAGAGTCTAATAACAAACTGTTATTTTCCATGTCAACTGTCTTATATATACAAATCATTGAGGCGAGGTATATATAAACATAAATAACACTAAAATTCTGAAGTATCTGACCTCCTTAACATTTGGAGAATTTTCTAAGGACAAAACAATGAATTTGAGGAGAGAGCCTTGATTGATTTGTTACATAATAATAATATTTGATAAATGTTCATTATGAACGTAATTTATCAAGTTAACATCATAGATAGGGGGTTCTTTTAGGAGTGTGTTTAAAATACTAAATATGAAGATGTACGTTATTTTTTAAATTTTTTTAAAATATCTTATGATTGGACCTAGGGTTGGTCCCTCCCTTGCATTTTCAACCCCATTCACTATTAAACTTAAGGATCTAATCGCCCTTTATTAGAGCACATTGAATTGAATAAAGTAAATATTGTATTCATTAATTGTTTTTTTATTTGAGTCTTACTACAGAATTAGACGCATTTATTGAGCATTTTACAGAAAGAGGACAAAAAAATAAAATTGTCTTCTCAAATTTTGCAAATTTGCAAAACATTGCCTCTACTCTCCTCGCTTGCCTCCCATGGCTGCACTTTCGCTGCCTTCTCCTATTCGCGATGCCTTGTCCAACAATGGTCGATGAGACGAGAAAAAGCGATGATGGCAGCGAAGCAACGAAGGTGAGGCTATGACAGTGAAGTGATGGCCCTGAGGCGATGAGGCGCCACAGAGAGAAGACAGCGAAGGCACAGCCATAGAAGGCGAGCGAGGAGAGAGTAAGGGCAATACTTTGCAAATTTGTAAAATTTGAAGGGATAATTTTATCTTTTTATCCCCTTCTTATAAGATTTTCGATAATCCTCGGAGTCTCTCAAATCTTCTTATTTTATTTTATGCAGTTGATTTTTATCAGTCCCTCCCCCGGGGTGGTGGGGGCCGCACGCACGAGGAATGAAAAAGGAAGAGAAAAATAGGTTCTTTTGGTCAGAAATAAAGAAAGCAAAATCGAAGGCTTAAGAAACCTCAATCAAGTTCAACCAAAATATACAAAGAAAGATGCCACTCTATAAAGTACATATACAAGACGCAGAGTCGTTAAAGAAAAAGAAAATTTAAGGATTTGTTGCAGAGCAAGTGTGTGTGTGTGTGTGTGTATCATGCATCTCATCTCATATGTATATATGATACATATATGTACAAGGAATTAGTTGGTCTAGCATGCAGATGCCGGTACGTAGGGCATAGGTTGCAGCTACTAGCGGCGGGGAGACGTAGCAGATGCGAGCGCCACTGCCTGCGCCCATTGTTTGAGTCGAGCTTTGACATCCCTCGGATCATCACCTGCATGCATGCACCAAATACATATCATTAGCAAATGAATATTGGTGAAGAATCCCATTCGAGGAGTCTGTCTCTCGTTGTGGAGAGAAGCGCAATATTATACATAAATATATATGTACCTAAATGAATTAGTACGTAGAAGATTAGTAAAATTAAGTAGATGGAATGGGACGGGCAGGATGGCTGACCGACCGGGGCTAGAAACGCGCCAATAATAATATTGGGGGATGATGGTGGGGGAGTCGCTTCCACTACTGGCGGCGGAGCGAAGCTGATGATGATGGTGATGGTGTTTCAGCTCCAGCTCCAGCTCCAACTCAAAACCCAAGTCCCTGCAGGCCTTCACTTCTTCCATGTCCATACTGTACGGCCTACTCCTCACTGATCCCTTTGCCTTTTCCCTCATCACTGCCATCAATCCTCCTCCTCCACCTCCTCCTCCATTATAACTGTAATTTCCCTCCTCCTCCTCCTCCTCCTCCTCATCATCATCATCATCATCCCCAAAACCCAAATCACTGCCATGCCCATGCCCAGCAGCTTCTTCTGTACTTACCCTAAACCCAAATCTTTGGCGATCCCTTTTGCTTGTCTTCCTCCTCCTCCTCCTCCTCCCATGGAAATGGAAATGGAAATGGGAATGGGAATTCTCCTCCTCTTCCGTTTTCTTGGGAGCTTCCACTTCGTCCTCCGATGGAAATAGGAGCTTCCCTCCGGGACTAATCTGATGATCATGACGGTTCCTGATCCGTTGCATCTCCTGTCGTGGCTCGATAATAATATCGGAGGAGGAGGAGGAGGACAAACCGCAGCGCGCCCGCCACGTTATCTGCTTTCCGGCGTCCTCCTTTTGATCGGAACATACTTCATAGGCATCGGCATCCGCATCAGCAACACGATGATTACGATTGCCGCCGTGATCAAGAAAGCTGCCGAGACCACTTGAAAACTTTGACATGAGCATACAGTGGTCGGTCACTCTCATGAATCCTTCTGGTTTATTAACTACTGGGTTCCGACTATATATTCGTTCGTTCGTTCATCTGTTCTCACTAACATATATATATACATACATAATGAATATTAAAAAGTGGAGAGATATATCACACAACTGCTCCTACTTCCTCCTTGCTAGTCTTACGACTCTTACCCAACCCAACCCAGCCCCCTTCTATTTATTTATAAACCATATATCCCATGCCTGTTAGTCAAATATTTAATTTAAACTCACTTAATTTGTAACGACCGCTAGTTTGTTTTTTGATGAATTTAATGATGATGGTTGCCGACTTTAGCATTGGACAGTGCGAGGAGGAAAAACCTAGGCGAAACACGTGCATTTGGACAGTAGTTAATAGGGTGTGATGGGCCAGCCAAAAGTAAATATGAACGCGAGACAAGACCGACACACGCGTCCGTGTCCGGTGCAGAGAGGAGAGGGGCGGTAGTACGTGGCGATTGGCAGCTGGCGGCATGGGCCCACCTAGCTACGAGTTTTGACACCTCAACATTCAACAACACGCTTCTCACACGCTTTTATCTTTCACATTGTCATTTATTTATTTCCCTCCCCACCAAACCATCAGACCAAAGCTTATATTATTTGGTTACACACCGACCAGTAGTAACCACACCGAATAATGCTATCCATCACGACTGGTGATAGTCGTGATGGATAGCTGGCAGCACACCATTGGGTGTGCTGTGCCTCACATAAGAGGCGCCAGGCTGGGCTAGATAGAGTAGACGGATAAATCACACTAAAAGTCATAAAATTTTTATGTCTTTTTTAGTTTAGTTACTAAATTTTATTTTTTTATAAAGTAATCATAAACTTTTAAAATATTTTGTAATGTGGTCATTAAAGTGATTTTTTAATGATTCTTAGCTAAAATTGTTGATGTAGCGATGATGTGGTGCTGACGTGGTGATGATATGACTATTGTCATGTCAGTAATTTTGATCAAAAATTGTTCAAAAATTATTTTAATAATCATATTATAAAATATTTTAAAGTTTTATGATCACTTTGCAAGGAATTGAAGTTTAATGATCAAATTGAAAAAGAGACCAAAATTTTATGACCTTTAGTGTGATTTACCCTAGAGTAGACCGACCACTCGTGCTTCAGCTTCAGTATCACTTTAAAATAATATATATATATATTTTTTAAAAAATGATCTGGTCCGGCAACCGCCCCCAACGGAATTTCTTAAGGAATATATACATATATATATATATATAAGAAGATGATAAATAGTTAATTATTAAGATATATGTGAAAGGGGTAAATCATACCAAAGGTCACAAAATTTTGGTGTCTTTTTCAGTTTGGTCACTAAACTTTAATTCATTGCAAAGTGATCACAAAATTTTAAAATATTTTGCAATGTGGTCACTAAAATAATTTTTTTGATGGTTCTTAGTCAAAATCGCTGAGGTGGCACTGACGTGGCCATTGCCACGTCAGCAATTTTGACAAAAAATTGTTCAAAAATAATTTTAGTGATCATATTACAAAATATTTTAAAGTTTTGTGATCATTTTGTAAGAAATTGAAGTTTAGTGATTAAATTAAAAAAAAGGCCAAAATTTTGTGATCTTTAGTGTAATTTACGCTATGTGGAAGTCCAAATGCCAAATTTATTATTAGGATTTAATTAATATTTTATTATAAATTAATGAGACACTTTGAAGAATTGAGGTTATGGATTGTGGGCTGTGGGCTGGGCCGTGCCTCGACCAATAAGCAGATAGATTCTATAAATATATATATATTTAATTTACTTATTCTATCCATACATATTATGACACGATTCCGCTTCCTAGCTACTACTTGCACGTGGCAGCTGTGCAGCCGATGTCAAGCTAATTAATCAAATTTATTAATTAATTAATTAATTAATGTATAATATATAAAGATAAGATAATAAATGTAGCTGAGGCTGACCGGTCAATGATGTGATGTAATAGCTGCCACGTTATGGTATGACTGCTACAGTTTGCTTCCTCGTTAAGGAAAACAACCTGCGTGTGTATGTGTTAGGCTATTTCTAGTCAGTTTCCTTATTTTATTTTCTATTATATATTATTATATTATAGATAATTTATTTTTTTTATTTTATTTTAAAAAGTATATCTTTCCAACAACATTCCATATTATCTTCCCTATTTGACTCTTTATTTCATTTCTTTATTAATAAACTTTAATTTTATTTATTCTACCTTATATATGTCTTTAACTACTATAAAATTTTATTATTTATTTTGTAATTTAATAATAAATATTATGATATTAAATATTAATAATATTTAATATATTTTTAAATCAATTTACTAATTTTCTAAAAAACAATTATTTAACAAAGTACAATTTAATAACAAAATTAAGATTTTAATATGATAAAATTAAAATTCCAACAACGATCATATTCCAATAGTTATATTCCAACGATTATATTCCAATGAATATATTCCAACAGCCATATTCTAACAGTTTATAAATAAATGATCCATTTGGTTAAAAAATTTACAGCTCACAAATCTAAAACATCAACTCACATTAGCCATCATGTCCAACATCAACCGTATGTTCTTTCGAATGATCCATGAAAAAGTACAAGATGATGAAGAGGAAGAGGCTCTTATTACAGTATTAGTTAAACACCATATTCAATTTGGCGATTACGGCTCTGTATCATGTCATCAATTGCAATAGAGTTTAAGGTTATGAGAGGTTTTATTGTGATTATTTTGATGATTCTCCTACATATCCACCACATTTATTTTATAGAAGATTTCGTATGCGTCAATCATTATTTCTATGAATTCAAGTAGCAATTGAATTACATGATTCATATTTTGTTCAAAGATATAATGTTGCAAGAGTTCCTGGATTATCATCACTCCAAAAAAATATAGCTACATTAAGGATACTTGCATATGGATCACTTGCAGATGTTGTGAATGAATATGTTAGGATTGACGAAAGTACAGTAATAGAGAGTTTGAAAAAGTTCGTGAAAAGTAGTGGTTGAAATATTTGGCGAGCAATATTTGAGGCGACCAAATAATATTGATATTGCAAGGTTGATGATCATAGCTACGCAACGCGGGTTTTCAGGAATGTTGGGCAACATCAATTGTATGCATTGGAAGTGGACCAATTGTCCAACTATATGGCATGGAATGTATATAGGTAATGCCCGTGAACCAACCATTATTCTGAAAGCAATAGCTTCATATGATCTATGGATATGACATGTTTTTTTTTGGATTATCGGGATTATTAAACAATATTAATGTGTTAGACAAATCTCATGTATTCTTAGAATTGGCAGAAGGTCGTGGTCCTAAAGTAAAATACACCAATGGACATGAATATACTATGGAATATTATCTTGTTGATGGTATATATCCATTGTGGTTTATTTTTATTAAAACCATTCCATCTTCTCCAAGGAATAAGGTGAAATTTTTTGCTGCACAACAAGAGTCTGCTAGAAAAGATGTCAAAAGAGCACTTGGAGTTCTACAATCACAATTTGCAATAGTACGTGGACCGAGACGTTTTTTAGATGTTCAAACACTCAAAGATATAATGACAACCTGTATAATCTTGCATAATATGATAGTTGAAGATGAATGTAATACAATTCATGAAAGTGTGGATTTCGAGTATGATACAATTGCTATCACTCTAACAATTGAATTATCTCTCAATCGCACAAATGAAATTATGGAGTTTATACAGGTTCACCATCAAATTTGAGACAGCTAGGCTCATATGCAACTTAGAAATGATCTTGTGGAGCATTTGTGGGAACTTTATGATAAACAATTGAATTAAATAAATTGATATACTTGTTTTCTATTGTATTAGTAAAAAATTATCAGTTCCAAGTCAACATCTATGAGAAATAGCCACCAACTTAGATGTTCTTAAGTTCACCTAATCCCAACTACATACATTAATAAAAGGAAACAATACATACATTAATCCCTACTCCATTTAGAAATATGAGAACCTTAAATTAATAAAAGGAAAAGATATATACATTAATCCAACTCCAATTACAAATTTAGGTCCAGCCTTGCATTTCGCTTTTTCTTAATAATTTCGATTTTGAGAGTTTTGTAATATTCTGCTTGAAGTTTATCCATATTACTAGTATCAATTCCAATAATTCTTTGTTCATAAAACTGTTGCTCGCGTTCTTCTCTTTTTCTTTCTAGTTCAACCCTATCTCTTTCCAACTTTAACATCTCATTCGTTTGTTCAATTAATAACATTTGGGATTGTGTTCTCTTTTCAATAATTTCCCTCAACATGTTTGCTAATTCCCCAGTAAAAGAGTCTGTTACCTTGGATTTATTTTTTCACTCACGTTTTTTTATAGCATCTCTTCCTATTGGCCGTTCCAATGAAGGCTCGCTGTGTCGGACATCAATATCATCCAGGTTCATGGAATTGAAAGTAGATGGCGATGATGTTGTTGGACTTGCATGTCGAGAACTTTTAGATTTTTTCTTCGATGAACTCGAAGAAAATTTTGGTGCATGTCGCAACTCATGCCAGCAATGTAAAAATGTGAAAGTAGACTTTTGTAAGCTCTTGTACATCTCTATTGTTTGAGAAATCTAATAAGTTAAAAATAATATCAATAACTATGACTATCAACATGATCTTAATAATTAGCAATAAAAGAATAATGATGGAGGTTACCTTATCTTGTTATGTTATTCCACTTTGATTTCTATCATCTATTTGGTTATAATATTCTTGAAATTTACTCACAGCAAGTTGGATTGTAGACCAACGATGTATCAGCGAATTGAAATTTCGATCAGATTCAAACTCTTTATATTAATAGAAATAGGCATGAACCTTTTTCCAATACCTTTGTTCCGTTTGACTGTTACCATGTGCAGTGTTCGTACTAATATTTAGCCATGCCGACACGAGCATCCAATCCTCTTGCGTTGAGAAATTTTTTATTCATACCTTTCTTTGAGTGTTGACTTCGGATGAATCAGGTAGAGATAGAGTGGTTGCCACATTTGTATATTCGTCTACAATATTCTGGTCATGGTCGAGTAAATTTATGTAGTAATTTTCATTATTATCCCTTTTCATGACAAACAAAATGCAATTGGTCAACCTGAGACAAAAATTAATATTTAAGGAATTCAATTAGATAACACAAGGTATCATGGCCTAGAAAAGGAACAGAAGAAGGTTTGCTAGGAAATAACATTGAAGCATCTAGAAGGAAGGTTCTTGAAGAAGAGATCAAACACACACATATTAAAATTGGGCATTGATTAAAATTCATTAACAGTTTCCAGTTTACAAGCTCATAATTCTCTTGCAACTACTCTCTGTTTTCATTGAAATGAATAGCAGTGCTTTTGAAGGGAAGCCCATTATAACCAAAAAGAAAGTTGGAATAATTGAAGTAGAATTATGAGGTTGTCTCCTTTGGCTTATCATGCATCCAAGCTCCACTAATCATTAAAATTAGAAGATAAGATTATGCCCAAAGTAGGTAGTAATTCATTTTCTCTTTCAGCGTGGTTTATATAACACTCACCTCCAACAACTGATGCTTCATATTAATTTCAAAATATCCTTCTGAATTATTTTTTACTTCTTCCTCCAAATGTTGCTCTCCAAAGGATTTTCTCTTTCATCTGTCTATTCCTTTATAGTTAAATGCAGTTCCTTTTGCAAGAATATCTTTTTAAATCATAAATTCTCTAATGATACTTTCTCACTAAATTTACACTCACTGCTTGTCAAGGATGTGGCCATGTCATGTCATTTTTTTTTGCTTTTTAGACGTTAAGATCATCCCATTCATCTCATTCCAGGATGCCACACTTTCACTATGATGGAGAAAAATCTTTGTTCATAATGTGATGAGAATGCACTAATTGTGTTGGATGAAGGGAAGAAGACCATAGCCTTTTCAATCTAGAACATGCTGAAGCACTTTTGTGATTCAAGAAAAGGGGTCAGTCTTCCACTAAGCTATCTCCAGCAAGCCTCATTGATTATTATTTTTGAATACTTTATATATAAAATAAATAATCAAATATACAAATTAATCAGATGTACATATACACATAATCAATAATCAAATACATAACTCAATAATCAAATAAAT
This sequence comes from Diospyros kaki, assembly GCA_036245055.1. Classification (NCBI taxonomy): domain Eukaryota; kingdom Viridiplantae; phylum Streptophyta; class Magnoliopsida; order Ericales; family Ebenaceae; genus Diospyros; species Diospyros kaki. Next base: position 674,327 of record BSEG01000002.1, on the reverse strand, counting down.
AATATAAAATATTAATCACATAAAACAAAAAAAATACAAAATATACAAAAATATCACAAACCATCAAGAAGACATTGAAGAAGACTCACTGAGGGAAGATATTGCTGCTACTCGTTGCTGCTGCTGTTTGTGGCCACTGCCACCAAATTAGGTGTGTGTGTCACCGGATCTACTGCTGTCGCCGCTGCCCTACAACTCTTCTTCACCTTTCTCGCGTCTGGTTATCTTTTTTCGTCTTGAACAGTTGGGGGGTGAGGGAGAGATAGCAAGAATAATTCAGTTGCCAACATTGACGAGACATTTCAAGGTTCTAAAAAATTTAGAGAGCAAAAATAGCGATAGCAAACTCTATTGGAACTAATTTTCTGGAACATTCTCGCTACAAATAGTTTTGGCAAGCTGAAAAAAACTCTGATGAAGATAGCCTTAGTGTTATGGTGGTTTAGTAACTATCAAAAAATAATTATATAATAATAATAATAATTTACGTTATTATTATTCTGATTCATTGTGGATTGTCCCTCAAATATTGCCTGCCTGCCTACCTCTGATAGAGTGCGATTTTGTTCACCCCTTTTAACGGGGTGAACTTCACCCTCACAGTTTTTGTGAGGGTGAATAAAGTAACGGAACAACAATCAACATTAATTGACATTCCGTTGCCTTTTTCACCCTCACAATTTTTGTGAGGGTGAAGTTCACCCCGTTAAAGGGGGTGAACAAAATTGCACTCCCTCTGATGGCATGTGAACTATTTTGCCTTTTCATCAATTCAATTGGAGTTTTAAGTGATTAAATTTGTAAACAAAATGGAATTAGTATTATTGAGTTTAGTTTTGATTTTTAATTAATGAATTGCAAACAAAATCAACAAACCTCAAAAGGATTGGATTTACAAAATTCTTGGTTCAATAGTAAAGGAAGAAAGTATTTTTAGGTGTTTCATAGTAATCTCTTTTGTGTTTTTTTTTATGTTTATTAAAATTATTAGCCACATCTTCAACCATAACATATATACAATTAAACTAACTAACATATGTGAAAAAAAAAAACCCAAATTCACAACAAAATTGTAAAACACACAAATGGGACCGTTGAGAAATCCCCAATTTGATTATTAGGGTATGTATGTTGGGATACGAGAGCGCCAAATCAAGAGATGATTTTGAACCCAACGTGCTGCTGATTGGAATGAATGAGCATGAGAAAGGGAGAGAGTATTATATAACGGTCGGAAAAAGGGAGGGAGGGAGGGAGTTGTTTGCGTGCAACGTGTTATATGCATATGGGCTGTTGTAGGAGGTGAACAAGCATATAATTGAACAAAGAAAAAAGGTGAAAAATGGCGGATGACATGTCATCGTCGTCGGCGATTCTGTCGCGGAGAGTTGGGGAATTTATAAGGAAGGAGGTGGCTGATTGGGACGATGTGGTGATGGCCACTGCAAGATTCAAGGCGTTTAGTGGACAGAGGTCCGATTGGGAGCCCAGGTACACTTTCTGGAGAGATTTGATCCTTAAGGTCGCCACCCACCTCGGCATCTTCCGCCTTCATCCTTCCCAGGTTTACCCTTACTACACCCAACTATCTCACTCTTTCTGTTTTGTCATCTATTTCTTAGTTCAGACCTTTCGCTAAATCTGGTTGGTGGGTTGTTTTCTTCTCCCCCCTGAAGATAAGAAACATTTGGTTCAATCGAGGAGGCCTCGCTCCTTTATGCCTTGACCGCGTCTTGGTGAGTTTCTCTTGATTCAATGCCAAATTGTTGGATACAACCCAGAATTCAAACTTCTTACTACTTCCAAGTAATGCCGCTGTCAAAAAGGGATTGATAACAATTCATTTGCCTATTTGTCATTACATTGAGATACCTCTGGCCATCCAGAAGACATAATTACTTCCTACCTTGGATTCTCTTTCTATTTTGTCAAATAAAATATTTACTGAGACGACACTGCTTACTGATTTGCCTGATCAAAATAAACAAGAACCGGTTTTAAAGAAGATGATATATGTATCAAGACAACAAATGTTCAGATTCGAATTCTCCAAAAATTCTTCATTGTAGCTCATTGTATTCCAGGTCCTTCATATAATTAGATCACCATTGGCTATTGTTGCTCATATGCATGCTAGTCTGCATTTGCATAAGATTCCTCATTGGGTTGTGAATGGCTTAAAACTTGTGCTAATCTTGTGTTGACCTGTTATATTTGCAGTTTCTGATAAGGGTATCCTTATAGCTTGTTGATGCTTATAAAGTTGTTTTTGTTTATCTAGGCAAAAACCCTGTAAGTTACAAAATGATGTCCCAAGATGCAGCCAAATATTTCTATGGACCCAAACTGTGCATACTTTCCTAAACCAGATTTTTGTTTTCTCCTCCTGGAAGCGCTGGCCACAATAAATTAGGCTAAACTCATTTAAGGGCGCCCATCTATCCTTTGGCATTTAAAGGCTACTGGTATGAAGTTGATGAGCAGGACATGTTTATGCTAAACAAAATCTAGTTTCCAATATATGAATAATTTCACCACCATTATCATTGTCATCCAAATCTTAAGTGTAGTTTTTTGGTTAAATGCATTGAACATCTAAACTACTTCTATACTAGCAAACATTTCATGTCCTCAACATTTTGAAAGTCCCCCCCCCCCTCTCCCCAATTTTCAGGAAAAAAAGAAAGGAAAAAAGGACAAAGAAAAAAAAAAACATAGATAAGAAAAGGAACTTGTGTTTTACTAGATTATTATGCTTTTTGAACTTAAATGGAAAACCCTCACAACACACACATACAGACACAATCAGAGATATTTTCCCTTATTTGTCAAACTCTTGTCTGATTAGAGTCAGTTAAATTTCTTGGCTTATCCACACTATCTTGTTAATGTAGGACAGTACCATTCTGTTTGCATAAATTTGTCTTGACATGTTATGTGTTTTCTTTTAATCTTCAGCTTGAAATGTATAATGCCGGTGATATTCTAAAAAGAAGTGATTTTTCTGATCCAACAAGTGGACGACTCTTCCAAATTTTCAAAAGGGCAGTGCATCTAGTGGGTCTATCCAGATCATCAAGTCAAATAGACATCATGGACGACCATCTCATTCTCTTGCCGCTATTGAAGGTTTGTTATATAATTTTGTCTATTAGAAATAGGAGCCAAAGTAATGTGGAATATTTCTAATTTTCTAGAATGGAAGTCATGCCCACTTAATGTTATCCTTAAATCAAAGAGGGTGCTCGTTGAGTGGAGAAAGAGCACTCTACCTTCTATTGATGAAAATAAAGGAGACGTTTAAAGTTGTGGAAATTATAGTTATCAAGCTAATGAGCCATACCATGAAACTTTGGGAATGGATGATTGAGTAAAGGTTAAGAAGAGAAACTGGGGTCTCAGAAGACCAATATGCTTTTATGCTTATAGTGGTGTCTAATGGAAAGATCTAGAGATAACAAAAAAAAAAAAAAGTCTATGTGTGGTGTTTATATACTTGAAAAAAAAAATGACAAAAGTTCTCGTATCTATCTTTTAGAGGTGTTTTAAAGAAGAAAGGAGTGTCAAGTACTGATATATGGGTTACTAAAGGCATGAATCATCAAGTAGAAATGCGTGTTAGGACTTGTAAGTGAGATACTAAGTCTTTTCCAGCATAATTAGATTATGTCAAAGATTTGTATTAAACCTTTACTCCTTGCTCTTGTGATGGATGAACTCGGAAAGCACATGCAAGAAGAGGTACATCAGTGTATGTTATTTGCTATTGATACTGTCTTGGTGGATGAGACAAAAGAAGGTGTGGATACTAAGCTTGTGGAAAAACACATTAGAATAAGAAGATTTTATGTTGACTAGGTTGAAAATCAATATGTATGGTTTAAAAATTTAGTAAAAATAAAAATGTGGATAATATTGTGGGGAGACTTGGAAATCAAGTTATTCCTTAAAAATATTAGTTTAGATGTTTTGAATGGTTATAAGACCATCTTTCTTGTATCGACATGTGTTGTGTAATTGAAATGAGGATGTTATGGCAGTGTGTAGTCATATATGAAAAAAAAACTAAAATGAGATTTTTCGTAATAATGTCAAAGTGTTGCCTATTAAAGATAAGATGCATGAGATATAATCCAAATATTTTGGACATGCAAGAAAAAAATAAATAAGATGCTGCACCTGTGAGGTGAGTGGATGAAAGGAAGAAGTTTGCAACCAAAGAGGTAGAGGAAATCTAAGAAAAGTTGGTGGGAAATGCTTAGACATACAAGGATATAATTTCCTTACATAAATGTTGACAATGAATAGAGATGATTGGAGGGCTATTAATTCATGTAGCCAATTCCACCGAGTGGGAGTAAGACTTTTGATGAAAATGAGGAGTCATGCCCCTACAAGTACTTAATCAGATACATGCCATGAACTTAATAAGTTGTTTTGATAATTTGGTGCTTAACTTCACATTTTTTCATTAATTTCAAATACAGGTCAGAAACATTGACTGCTGACATATGGAACATGTCATGAAATCTTTGGTGCTGTATTTTCCCGTCAATATTTAGATTTTATGACAAGAAAAGAAGTTCTAATATTGATGGTAATAGATTCCGGGACCCATTATTAGTTGAGTTAATTTTTTTCTGAAGTCTGCTTTTTGCATTTGATGAAGATTTTAGTTTTATAGGAAATTTAGGAAAAAATGGCATTTAAAGAGTGTTTCTTGTCCTTGCTAGAGCAATAGCCTTTTTTTTTTCTTTGTTTTTGTTTAGTTTTGTTTTTTTACGAGGGTGGGGTTTGTTGTTTTGCTATCCTTGTCTCTATCAAGTCCATTCCCTCTTATGTTAATGCCTATGCTTTAGAAGCATGTTCAATTGTTTTATGCCTCCTTTTTTTTATGCATTTGAATTTTTGGAGGAAAGGATACCTATGAGACCCATGGACTGCTTTATGTGGTTTCCACGTACATTATACATGCAATATTTAACATATCAAGAAATTTTAGGAGTCCTTTTAACTTACTTAACACGCTCATTGGTTTAGTATTATTCCTAGATTACCTTCTTGCTTCTTTTGCTTAGTAGTGTGCCTGAGCAAAAGGAATGAAGTAATTAGTGCAAGAGTTCTAGTCCTGATTTTTTCTTTTTGTTTTTATTTTTATGAATAATATTATTCTAAAAGTCTTTCTTTCTTGCTATCTATGTAGGCTAAAGCTGCTGAAGTTGTCAAACTTATATCTGAAACTCAATGGACTTCTTCATGCATCATTACAATGAAGAAGTTCCAAGAAATTTGTGGAGGTTCTGAGGAAGCATCTGTCATTTTGAGTTACTTGTCAAGATCCAAAAAAATGCAGTATCTTGCAATCAACAAGAGTGAATTGTTGGAGGTATTGTCCTTGATAATTTTGCTTCTAAGTATGATTCCCTTGGGAGCTGATTTACCAATTTCAAAGTGAAAGTCATGGTAAACTTGCACTTCATCGACACCTATAGTAGATTATTCTTGTATTTTTAAGGAAATAATGTCACGGATAAAGATTATTTCCCTGTTAATTATCTTAAGATATGCCACACAGGCCATGACATGTGAGTTACTTGGAAAATCAAATGATATAGCGAAGCCCAACATGTTAGTTGGGGAGATACGTTCGAGATGACTGTGATGACACATGTTTGAGTTGACTGATAGTGATGTGTCTTCTTGAACCAAACATCAGCGTGATTCTTGGTTCAATCCCTCAATAACAGACATGTTAGTGAAAGGATGAAGGGAATACCATTTTGCTCTGAATGAACTAGCTTTCACCTTCTGGGACTAGATTTTAGCTAACCTCTAGAGTTAGGGCTAGAATTCCAAAGTTATCTAGAAAGAACACAATCTGGGGTTCAGCCACCTTGTGACTTTAAGATGAACGTGGAACTATAGCACTACCAACCAAAGGTTTAATGCCTTCAATATCTGGCTTAACGAGGAGGACCTGACCACGCTGTTATCCATAGAAATTCTTGTCCTATGAGGTATTCATTCCATGAGATAAGGTTTATTTTTGGAAAATTTTAATCTTCAAGATTTCTATTTTATCCTTCATATTCTTAGGTAGTGTTTGTTAAAATGAGCAAGATAAGAGAGTATCAAGATAAGATCGGAATGCTTTTCGGACCAAGATATGGAATAATCAAGATAAAGTTGGGAAGCATTCCAAGATTTTTATCAAGCTGTTTGTTAAATTTTTGAAAATGCACTAGATGACACAATTGTCATTTTTTTCTTATCTATAAAGACCAAGATATGCTTATCTTGAAGGGAGGGGGGGGGGAGATAAGCATATCTTGAACAATCAAGATAAGAAGTCATTAATGACGTTTTCAAGAATTGTTAGATAAATTTAACAAACATGTTGAAAATGATTAAAGTCCGGGATACATCCCATATCTTGACTTTTTCATCTCATATCTTGATTAACAAATGCCCCCTTAATAGAGAAACATCCAACAACTCTACTCTTGACTACAGCTATGGTTTTGACAACTTGCAAAACTTATTTAGCACTATTGGCACATTGTTCCTTGACTTTTTCATATCTCACTCTTTGTCTAGGTTGCACCATCCTTATCCTAATCTACATCATTTTTTAGGTGCCACATTGAAAGAGCTCCTTGACAACCCAAGTATAGAGGGATGACTAATTCTGAAGATCGGACTGGATGCACCAGATGGACTGATTTAATCAGCAGTCAGTTGTCAAACCAATCTAGGTTTCTAGAAACTGGTCTGTTCACCAGTGAGCTTGCCAATTCCACTTATTTATCATTTCCTTTTGTTTTTCTTTTGTAGTTTTTTTTATCTAAGTTATAATTATTTTATATTTATTTAATTAATTATTTTGAAATCCAATTTTATCCTATTTCTTCCAAGTTCAAACATTGACCAAGGACCCTTTTCCATTCCAATTCAATATCCCCATCCAGTTTTCAAAACATTGGGGATCACCTACATTTTGTTTTTGGTGGTCTTTGTTAGAGTAGTTTTTTTTTGGGGGCTTCTGGATGATTAGTTGCTTCTAGGAGGGATTATCTGTAAAATAGGTTTCCAGACACTTCACCCCCACTTCTCAGCTTTATCTTGAAAGGCTTGGGGTTTGAGGTAACCCCACAATGCCTACTGGTCCCTCCACTGCTGCCTTAGGCATGAGAGGCTAGCAATAAATTTGTTATTACTGCTTGTTCTATATTTGAAATAGTCCTAGATTCAGGTATTTGGTTAAGATCCACCTTGGTTTAAAGTATCCTCTCTTTTCTATCTTAAGACAAAGGTTCTATAGCTTACGTTGGGCTTTCCTTTCTGGTTTTTAAATCCCCGCAAGTGGTAGTAATTTCTTTCTGCACTTTTAGGGGTCCCAAGTTGTTACTGAGTTGTGGAAGTTTGTTATTTGTTGTCCCACTGTGTCAACACCACATCTTTGTTGTTTTCTCTGTTTACCTGTTTCTATTTGCATCAGGTGTATTTAATTATTATTTTTATATTTTTGGTAAATTAATAGTAGTGAATTCTATTTAGTTGATTTGTAATAGGATTATACTTTTTGGTATAAATTGGAATAGATTGATTCTTTTACTTCTATCAGTATCTCTCTTCTCCTTTTCTGTTTCCTCTTAGATTTCTTCCCTTATCGTTCTTGTTAGCCCTACGTCAATTTGGTGCCAGAGCCAAGATCACAACTTCATCATGTAGCCTATTATTAGATTTGCATTGCTATCATCATTAGGCTCTTGGAGTTCTTGCATGGTAGGTGGAGTTTACATTTTCCATTCACATGACTAAGCCTTGATTTGGGATTTGCCTCAATCAAATAGCACCAAAGAAGTAACAAGAATTGTTATGGGAGCTTAGTGACACACTAAGGGTGTGTTTGATAGCATGGAAAATACATAGAAAATGTCACATCCAAGGAATTGAATTCCATCTTTGGTATTTGACACACTATATTTTCCATGGAATTGAATTCCATGGTACAACCATTAAAGCATGTTTTTGCCTCTTTTTCATGGAAAATTCCATTTAGGGGGGAGATGGGTTTTGTTTTCCATGCAAGTTGGAAAATGTTTTCCTTTCCAACTAAATGCTATCAAACACACCCTAAGATTTTGAGGGTTAATTTACATGCAGGCAGCAAGCAGGCATGACAAGGATATGTTTCACAACCCAAATTTTAGGGACCATGACGGTCACTACTCCTTAATGGGCTATAGACATCGCTGAGAGTAGTAAGCCTCACATTTATAATATAGTTTAAATCATTTCATTTTAATGTTCAATAACATCATCTCTTAATGGGAAATACATCAATCTTCAACGTCTCCTTACAATTGAGAAAAATAAAGTTAAATTAAACAATAGTCATTCCAAACCATAGTGAACATTCTTTGTCCAAATGCATGAGTGTGCTTGTACGTTGGAGTGTGACTACGGTAATGCTTACGAGGGGATCCCATACCATGATCTTGGTAGTGGCACTGATATCTGGACTTACAACTACAAAATGTGGTGGGGTGAGTCAAGGTCAACGGACTTAGTAAGTGTGGAAGAGTATTATGATGGGGGAAATAAAAGTTCGTCTAATAAATCCTACTATTAAGCATAACATGATAATTAATAGAAACAAGAAATAAGGGGTACCATATAATCACAATATTTAAACATGATGACAAGAACATGAAGGTTAGTGGGAGTATGCAAGTAGAACTAGCAACTGTTTATCCATGAACATTAAATGAGTACATCGGCAGAACAACTCTCGCCCGATCAAAGCTTAGTGGCACAACAACTCTCGCCCATTTAATTACATGGTGCACCACGGCTAACCAAGTTATGTTGTTAGCAAACAATGTTCTATTTAGTTACTCCCTATGCCATGAATGCATATTAACAATAATAGTTATTCTTATGTTCAAACTTATATAAGCCCAACATGCCGTACTAATATTATATCGTGATATCACATATCATGCAACATTGATACCCAATCAAGATGACCAATAAATATGAACTCCTATTCCCCCTTTTTATATAGTTAAAATGAATCAAATGACTTTGATATTTTAATAATGATGGAGTAAGAGACAATAGACATTAAATACAAGCATTTGTAAAAAAAATCATAATACAATCCTTGCTTAGTGATTTAGTAGAATATACTTGCTCAATTGCCTGTTGCTTGGGGAGTGCCAAAATCACCTGCAACTTGGCAACTTATCGCACACACAATACAACATAGAGAGAGAAGAAAATGAGAGAGAGAGAGAGAGAGAGAGGCATGAGAATTAGAGAATATAAGACCCCCTCTCCCCCAAGAGAAAACCCTTGTGAAGATCGGAACCAAAAAGGAAAGAGATGATCGATTACAGGATTTTATGGTGATTGATCACGGATGGAATGCGGGACAGAGATCTGATTGAGATGGGGTGAGGAGAGATGGGAGCTGGCAGAAAAGAAGAATGGGGATGATGGTGGCTCAGCAGGGAGATTAAATCTCTCTTGCTGAGTGGAGCCCTAATGGGCCATTAGTGGTGCCCCCCCCAAGTCTTATTATAAGGCCCAAGATTGTGGGCCTTGCAGTATGAGACAGATGGTTGCATGGTAGGTTCATTGGGATAATGGGACGTGCAAGACCAAAGATTTTGTGAACTACATGCAGGCACTATGCAAGCATAGACTGATGATTGGTTGAGCGGCATGGCAAGTCTGAAATACTCTAGAAGGTTCTAGAATGTTCTATATCATTCTAGGTTACTCTAGTATATTTTATAATATGAAAGGTAAGGTCTAATTATATGTAAGGCCGATGGCCACATGCATGAAGGCTCATCTTTTATAGGCTGTTGGGTCGATGTGATCTTGGCCATAGGTTTAGGAGGTAAGACCTATATAAAGCTTTCCACCGTCATTTGTAATCCTCCAAACCACTTCTCTCTATTATAAGCCTAATTGATAATCTCTCTCTAGAGTGGTGCCTGGGAGTTTATCCAAGAGTGGTCATCTTGAGCCTAGCTAGCTTCCAAGTCATTCAAAGGCATGACACAGGTGGGGGTGATTCCCATCTGCACAAACGAGGGTCTGAAGGGCTAGCTTAGGGCTAGGGAAGGCCTTGGTTCAAGCTAAGTGCCTCTTAATCGGCTAGGGGGAGTGTCAAGCCATTACAAGTGGTATAAAAGCCTAGTTCAAGATAAGAATTTATGCCATGTAAAATAACATGTGACATGCAAGCAATAGAACAGGTGTGAACAAGTGCTATTGAACACGTTAGAATTATTGTTGGGGCCATCTAATCACAGCACTATCACAAAATGCGTGTTTAGTGGGGGCCCACCTTGGATGTGTCTGACATTCCTATAACCACAATATAATCATGTTAGAATTATTGTTAAAACCATGCCATATGACTTAATCTAGATTGTCTATTGCTCCTAGCGGTGTCTTAAACATAAATCCTAATGCTAGCAACTCATCCTTATGACTTCTGGTAAAGGTTGGACTGAACCCATATAGAAAATGGGTCAAATTGGATGAAAATGGATTATGGTAAAAAGGTCAATGAACCTAGTCTGTGGTCTCTGAGTCTGATCAATTGGGTATGTTAATGGGTCAGATCAGGCTTGGTCTGGATTGGGCTTTGGGTCAAATCAGTCCTGGTCTAAATTTCTGATTGGGCCTCAAGTCAAATCGTACTGGTCATTTCAAGTGTTGGATTTTCCCTTGGGAGGTTATCACTTGGCCCTCTACCCCTTTTTTTATATCAAACATGATTTGAGGAACACCACAATTTGAATCAAAAATTGTAAACTAATTAGAGAAACACAAGTCTGTACAGCTCCACCCCATTATATATATATATATATTTGTTTTATTTTCCTTATTTTACAGCATTAAAAATAGGACATGGTAGCTATTTATGCTTTGAAGTAGAGTACCTGTGAAGTGCCGAGATACCTAAGGAGAACAACAGGTTGAAAGTCAAGCAAAGTTGCCTCATCCTTGCCAAACAACAGAGCAGACCAAAGTCATTTGACTCATGCCAAGCTGCCAACCACTCATTCAAGCTTGGTGTCAGTGGTTCTGCTGTGAAATATAGCTCTTTTCAAGTGATGGAAACTGCCACCTATGTTGATCGAAGACTCTTTTTTCCTTCAATCAATGCCTCCATTTGAGTGAAGAGGTCTAGTTGATATTGTCAGTTGACTGTCATAGAGCTTGTTTGCAGTCGATGTCTAAGCTTACACAAAGAGGTCGGTCAATGCTATCAGTCAACTACTTCCCTTGCATGAGGAGGTCAATCATTGCTAGCAGTCTACTACTCTTGTCAGCTTTTACCTATTCTCTAGTCTCCTGTTTCTTCACTCTGATGCCAAGATGAACACAGGAAGAGAGAGCATCTCATAATTTATTTCATTGATTAATCAGGCATTCACTCCTTTTGGATAGGAACAGTAGGAACAAAAAACGAAAAGAGATTTGTGTTAGCCAGTAATCATGCCAATCACAATCCCTCAGATTGAGGCTGTCAATCCATATTTGTCAAATGGTTCTCTGCCTCTTCTCTCCCCAGCTAGATTACTTTCTCTTTACCCAATTCGCAGCAGATCTTCTGGTGGTAGTTATCAATTGACCAGCTCTCTAACAACCTACATATATAGCCTCATGTATAACCTATGAAAGAAAAGATTATGTAATAAGAACTTGTAAGATGAGCCTGTGGGGTCAGCACTTGCTGAGGCTTGTCACAAATTTAGTTTGATTTTTAAGCATGCCTTGTTTCATTTGTCACATCTGGGTTTGTACTAGTTTGTGAGATCATGTCAAATACAGCGAATATAGATCTTCTATCTCTTAGAAGACTAAAATTCTCGCCTTTGATTCAACTGTACCCTTTGCTTATCTAAAACATGTCTTTGCCTTTCGCAGGGTGTGAAAGTCTCTCTCTCACCAGAAGCAGTTTTTAGAATCACAAGTCTGGATTATGATGTTCTGCATTTGATTTCTACAGCAGAAAAACTTAAACTACAGCTTGATGTGGTCAACAAACGTTGGGAAATGTAATGATATCCAACTCTTGGTACTTTTCTTTTACCAACATAGTCTAACAGAATATGAGCAGATCGACACATTCCATCTGAATTAGTACAGAGCCATTATCATGCAGATCCACAGTGTTGCAAATGGCATGCAAAGTGAGTATATTATGAAGGCAACCTATTCTTGTGATTCACCAGGATAATTTTCTGGTTGGAAATGCAGATATTTTATCTATGAATCCCTTCCTGCCACTATGGCAGCTGGTTAAGAAATTTTTACTTTTAGAACATTTGGAGCCTAAAGCCGTCAACTAGGAGAGAACCCATTGACAATTCCAGTAGCGAGCATATGATTCAACTTTAAGATTTTCTCAGTATGTAAATGTTAAGCTATATATATGAGCTCACCAGTCGCATTTAGTTTTGATTCTCATATAATATATTGGTTCTGTTCACAGGTCAAGAAAATTAGCTTTAGCTTCTCTACAATCTGAGAACAGAAAAATTGCTTTGAAACATGCAAGGGAATTAAAGTTAGCCTCTGAAAGTAGAGAAAAATGCACTGCACTCCTGAACCGAGTGGAGGAAGTCCTCAGAATCCTTGAGGACGCTGAATCTTCAAAAAAGGTACATCTGATAGAACCTTTTAGATAAGCTTCAGCTGCGCCTTTATTGTGCTTTTGTAGTGTAGTGTAATGAGTTGTATGAACTGCTGAGTCACTTTCTTTAGATTCTGGTCTGCAAAGTATCTGGAATCTATCATCTGTCACCTACTGATGACAGGTGTCTGAAGCCATCAAAATTGGTGCACAAGCAATGAAGGAAAACAGGATCAATGTGGAAGAGATTCATCACTGTCTGGAAGACCTTGAGGAGAGCATTGAATCGCAGAGGCTAGTCGAGAATGCCTTAGGTATTTTCTTGCTTTAACTAATTTGAAATGACATTCTTTGAAAATCTTATAATAAATTTAATTGCATAGTTTGCATTAAAAGAGTACCACTTGCTGAGACCAGTCGCTGCAATCTTCCTCATCAATTACATTGGATTAATGAGGTCAAATACTTGAGGGATTAGAGAAGCCCATAACTGTTGAGCTCAGTCCTCAAGGCGACAATTACGTAATTGGACTAATCAAATAAATGTCTTCTACTGAGAAAATAAATAAGTGAATTAATTTTTTCATCTACTCTATTGCCTTTACCTGGCAATTGCCAGTGGCAGTTAAATTTGCAATTAAATATAACATGCTCTAATTTGCAATTGCATTGCCAGTGTTATGTTTTTGTACGCTCTAACATGCTCCTGTGCTGGAGCTGCAGAATCAACTTCGTTATACACAGGAGTGGAAGATGAAGAGGCAGAAGATGAGTTAAATAAGCTGGAGTTGGAAGTGGGGAGTGTTTCCTCCACATCCGAAGTTGCGGCCAATGGTGCAAGGAGGGTTGAAGAAACAGAGGATCAGGAGATTGCAGGATCAATACTAAATGATGCCTTGTCCAATCTTAGTATTGTGGATGATGATTCTGTGGACCCTACCAGAAGTAATTTATCAAAAAGTGTTCAACTTGAAGCCCAGTAGCCGGTAGCCAGATGATACTTTCGGTTTTAGAAAACCCATGAATCAGACCCTATCAGATTTGGTAACAGTTCGACTTTAGAACTATATGTGTTTATTATGACAAGAAGAAAAACAACATATATAGGAAACAGAGCAATTTGTCATTCCTAATGTAAAAAATGTTGTGTGTGTGTATATTTTGACAGTATTTGCCTCATATTTCTAATTTGAATACAGAAAGCTAATATATGGTTAAAAGATTTATTTTTATGTGAAAAGTACCCATATGATGTTAGTTTTAAGATTTACTTTCTAAATAAAGATAAATTAGTATTTAGATAATATTTTCATTTAAAATAATTATCAACAAATATTTAATTTTTCCCTCCAAAACATATCTGTTGTTTTTATTTTCAGAACAAGTCTTCTTTAGGGTATGCTTACGTATATTCATTTTAAATAATTTTTGAACGAGAGTAAAATTTAAGGAAGAGATGTCATGGAGGATGACAGTAATGATTACACTTTTTTATTAGTGAATTTTTTTAATTAAAAAATTAATCAAAAGAATTTTCCCATTAATCTTGAATTAACAAAAAGAATAAAAGTCTTTCTCAATAATTAAAACTAGTTTAAGAAGTTTTATGTTACCTATAAACCAAAATTGAATCACATTTTAAATTCAGTATGTTGAATAGAGCCAAAGGCATTGAATTTGGTATAGACATAAATACATTTGTCAATTATAACATTCATAGGAAATTTAATTTTATGTTAATGTAACTATTACAAATCTCTCAATTTCCTCAACAATTTTTTGAATTCAAAGTTATTTAAATCTTTTTGTTATATATTTTTAACTTTGTAAATAACTATTATAAATGTTAATCCATTTTTCTTACAATTAGTTAGCTTTCTCTTTTTTAAATTTTATTATTTCTATCACGATGTATATACATGTATACTAACTTAAACTTAATCAATAAATTTACGATTACTTTATTCAACTCATCAAATCTTTTAAATATATTATTCACATAACAATAACATCTTTTACTTTTATATGTAAGAATTAGTTCAATAACAAAATAAAAATCTCATAACCCTTAAATTCTAAGTGCTATTCACACCGATTGTAAAATTATATTTAACATATTTTAAATAATCATTTATACTCAATGGTGTAGCTAGTATATAATAAATTGATAATTAAAATACACTTCATCCTTGTTAAGAGAAACACTAACATCTTTAGGCAACGCTCAACCCATCATCCTGTGCTGTCAATTGAATTTATGATTTTTACAATCTCGTCTCGTCACTACTCACTAGACAAGAGCAAAAGGGCAGCTAACAAACAGGCCACTTTGAAAGAATTCACACCCTTACAAACAGGCAGACCACAAGGACAACTGAAAAATGACGTCATCCTTCCTTTCTAGTAAGAATGAACATACGATTACGGGGGATTAGATTTGAAAATTGCGTAATGTATTCCACAGCAGAAGTGATCTCAAGGCCGCTTTGTTGCATACAAAATTGAGCAGTAGAATTACATTCATTCACAACCTAGCCCTCCGTACAGGCGGGTAATCTTCAGGACTTCGTCTAAGTGTGCATTATTTCTCCAGTAGAAATGAAATTATGTCAACAGAGAGTACCTTCCTTTAAACACTCATCTACGACATACTTCAATTGAAGCATCTTCTCCCTTGCCAACTGCAATGAATGAGACAAATTACATGGCCATTGTCCTAGATATGCTGCCCCAATAATATGTATAATGCTTTCAGATGCTATGGAGTTAAAAGTTTCCTCAATAATATAATATGCAAGTGACATATGAGCAACAAATGTCCAAAGGATCATTGGTAACTGAAGGATCTCTCAGGTTTAAGGAGGATTTCAGATCCTGGCAGCAAGTGGCAGGAAGACGAAAAAGGGGTTCATTAACTCTTAAGCTTATATCATAAGATCAACACAATGAACGAAGACACAATATCTGATAGGTGTAACCTGCGGACAGCAGAAATATCAAACGACCTAGATACCATAACTGATACACATTTTGCTCAGTCTGGTGTTCTCTGGGACTTCTAACAAACCAAGACATACTCCAATTCAAATAATATGAAAAAGGAACTTGCCTTATGGACAGCAGTTATTCTTTTTTCAGCATCAGTAAGTTGGGTGTCTATTGCTTCTTCTGCTTGCTTGAGAAGCTTTTTCTGAGATGCTTCTGACCAGATAAATGAATCAAAAGAAACATCAGAATCAACTTATTTCTTCGTGTGAACAGAAATGCTTAAGTGCACACTACCAGTGGCAGAATAGCCTACGATCTTAAGGTCGTTCTCCTGCTAAATACAGAATAAATAGAGCAGGAAAAGACAAGTGTAGAGGCATTGTAGTATTGTATTTCTTCATTTGTAAAGCATCTATGAAATGGGAAGAATCATTAAATGAAAAAATTAACCCACAACTGAATTTAGGAGCATATGGACATTGTTAATATGAAAGAATAGTACAACACATCAAGCTTTAATCCTACCATGTGGGGTCTGCTACTAAAATGAAAGAATAATATTTAAGTCAAATATAAATATATGATGGTGTTGAAAACCAAACTTGTTTATTCAGTTATGAACAGCATTTAAATGTGACAAATAACCCTGAAACTTTTTGGTCAAAAAACTTGCTTATGCCTTACAACCAAATCACGTAGTTGGTCAACATAGAGTTGATGTGTAAGGTACCTCGCAAAATATTGAGGTGTGTTACTGTTAATAATGAATGCACATCCAGGACCTTGCCTAACTATGAAACGTGAGAAACACTTTTAAGACCTCATAACCTTGAGACACTCTAAGCAAGTTAAGAACTGCTTACATGATTAAGGTTGCTTTACCATCAAATATAAGTGGTCATGTAACAGGAGCTTATATTAAATAAATCAGAAATGATGATCATACACACTGTCCTCCATGGATATCAAATGACCTGACTCTGTTTAAAATAACATTGCTACTTCTTAAATTTATTACCATTAAGGGCATGTTAAGATTTCAAACATAAGGTGCATCACTTTGTTTCCGTAAACAAAGGGAATGTTCAATTTTTGTGCAGGACATCTAACCCGTTCCTAGTTTGGATGACCACATATTCCGAAAAATGTCCCCCATAAGCTTCTTTACATATTTGCTATCAGTAGAAGACAGACGAATATGTGGTACTGGTGTCCCATGTATGTTGGAGCACAAGCATGAATTCAACCCACATTAGCCTTCCAGATGCCACATTTATATATTTATTGTGGAGATTAAGAGGGATGGCAACTAACACCATGGACCAAGATATGACTTCTAATTTCATGACCTTACAAGTAACAGCTCCTCAACTACCTATATTATTAAGAAAATCAAATAGCGTCCAGATAAAGATAAATGCATGTCGTACTTTGCTTCTCTACAGATCCTTTAAGCTCTATCCTCTGTGCTTCCAGCCCTTCAACTGTGTGCCTGTATTCCTGGAGAAGTTGATTAATTTCTGTTTTGAACTTTGAATGTAAGAGTTTCAGTTGTTCTTGTTGCGCTGCATAATAAAATTCACCCATTTGAGTTTTCAGAAGTAAAAGTGGAAAAAGCGTACACCATTGTGCCAGTCTGAGTTGAAACACGACATTGCAACAGCCATATAGGCATTCAAGAGTAAAGTCATAGAAGGTTTGCAAAGGGTATGAGTAATCTATAACACCCTATTACACAAATAGAAGAATTGCTGAAATTGTAAGAACAGAGTATGTGGCTGAAGAGCCAAGAACTACGGATAGACATGAGAGACAAAATGTGGTTAGGATAGATGACGTCAGAAATGATGCTAGAAAGATTACTGTATCACCAGAAGTACTGGTTTAAACTTTGAAGTAGTAACTCGGTGAGATTATATGAAATACAATGTGTGTATGTACATAAATGCTGACAATTTATAATTATAGTGTCGTGCATTTACTTCTAGAAACTTTGGTGATAGAATTCAATTACTTGTCCATTTCTTAGTAATAAACATCTTTGAATATGAACTTTGAAGCCAATTTTCTGTTCTAGACGTGATAAAGTCATGGTTCTCTAACAACAGAAACATAAGTTGGCCAGCTATAAATTAAGACAAGTGAATTCTGATATACAAAAACTTAGAAGCAAGATCTTCAATTAATATAGGATACTTTTGCATCTATCAATAAAACAAAATGGACTTATACATGTTGATTTTTCCTTTTTTTTTTCGTTTTGAATTTTAAGAATTCATGTAGCCAACCCCGCTTAGTGGAATTAAGGCTTGTGATGATGGTTGTTATTAGGTTGTAATTTTAAGAATTCTAGTAATTAACTTCCACAAATTGATACAAAAGACTTTTTTTGTTCACACTCCTATAAAATGAAGAATTTGTCGGCACATTCATGCATACATAGAAAATATATAATTTTTTTTTCCACATCTTTTCTCTTTTTTATTTTTTTTTTTGGGGGGGGGGGTGGGGGGTGGGGTGTCAATTACCATGTTTGTGTGCCCATCCCATCTCATATGCTCGTGTTTTTCAATTTTATGTGGAGCATAATTATGGAAGCAAGGGGTTTAATGAGGTCTAGATAATCTAGCCATAAAGAATTCAAAAATAGATATAATTGTTAACTTCCATCATGACATGACACGTATTTCTTCATGACAGAATAAATTATGAAGATCTGGTGCTGTTAGGGAAACATATTTTAGTTATGGCAACATATGATCAATTCAGTAAAGTACTAGACCAAAATTGAAGTAAATCACAGTGCCATAAAGAAGATTACCTTCAAATTCAGCTTCTAAACGTTTTCTTTTTGATTTGCTAACCCCTGTTAGCTTCCCCCTGAACCATGATAAAAATTGTAGTATTGAGAAGCTAATTCCTTGCATTTGTAAACCACTCATTTCAGGATACGTACATATCACTTTGAATCTGAGATTCAGTACTCTGAAGCTGCAAATATATTCCCTCAGCAGCAGATGTTAGAACTTCAGCAGATTTCTTTATAGTCACTGACTTGATTTTGCTTTTAATTCGTTGTAAAGCCAAAGCAATTAGAGTGATGGCTCTGGGACATTGAGAAGAGAAACATAAACAGGCGAATGTTGAAACAAAATTAGTATACATTCCTTTAGGTATTAAAAAAAAAAAACTTTCATTCCTTTCTTGTACATGAAATATGTGTGTGTGCGTGCGTGCACGAGCATGCGTGTGTATTATATATACTTGGCCATTTCATCGTCTTGATTCTGGCACAAAGGTTCCTGGAGATCATTATTGTCCTCAGTCCCTGTCCATATGATACCACCAAATAAGAAGCCAGAAGCAACAAGAAATAATAGATGAACACAAAAAAGAGAGAGAAGAACAAGAACAGAAAATGATGATGGGGAAACCAGGACATATAGAATTTAGTGGAGGAGTGCCTTTTGGGGAGGCTGGGATGGGACTGAACTCAGTGAAGTTGATATCTTCTTGTCTCCAAAGCCTTATAGTCCTATCAATGAAAATTTTTGGCTCCCCAGCATCACCAATTTCTGGAGACAGCACTTCTGTTCTCCTGCCTGCAAATGTTCCTTATGATCAATAAGGCAAATTTTGAAGAGCAGAGAAAAAGATAAAGAAGGAAACTATTGAGAAAAAGCTAAAAGAGAAACGTATTATGGTGTACAGAGCAACAAGGTCCACCATGGTTGCAAACCTAAGCTTAAATTGAAACCATAAGCTAAATTTGGCATCCTATAGGGCAGGAGGAATCCACACTATCTCTTCACATTGCTAAGGCCGCTATACATTAACTGATGCAATTAAAAGGAATACCTAATGGATGAGACTTTTAGCTTTGCAAGGGTTGAATTTGTACGCAGCCTTTCCTTTGCTTTTTGTAAAGAGACTGTTTATACGACTTGTATCGATGACCTTTTGAAACCAACTAATGCAGTTAACACTAAATATCTTAATATGAATCTCTGCATCAGTGCACTCATTCTAAGCAAGCTCATGCATGCAAAGAAGGTTTCTAGATGCTCAACTTCTTTATCCTGTGTCATATAAGACAAGTCTCTAGTGTGTAAAACTAGATTATATGATCACTCTTCTGCCGGTCATAATTTCTAACAAAGGCCAAATACCTGAAGATCTGTGCTCTGTTTGGATAATCCATTGAGATAGGAATTGGAAGAATATAATTAAAGTGGAAGTCTATATTACTTTGACAAAATCACATGAAACAATGTTTAACAACAGTTACTATATTGTGGAAGTCCATTTATGACTTTGACATATCAAATCATGTGGAAGGTATAATAAAAGTTGTTCCCTTAGGAACCATAAAATTTCCAATTGGAACTAACTGATCGTAATACGTCCTCTTCTGTTTATCAAAAGAACACTTGAGCCGGAAACTGATCAAGGTCCTTTCACCAACAAAGACATGTTAACCCCCAGCAGTCATTTAAACACATTTGCTTAATGTTCAAGCTTTTCCAAAACTGATTAAGCATTTCCATTACTGCAAATTTCAAAGTAATCATTTTAATCTAAAGGGAATAAGTGCTACAGATATTCCTTGAATCGTTGTTAAGACCAACTACAGCCCAAATTAGCCAATGTTAGAGCAAAGAAATAGACAGACACCAAACGCTAGCTCAGCTGATATTTTGAATTGCAGTAGCATGTGTCAAAACACAGGAGTGGACCTCCCAAAGAGAACATCTCAAAATTTGTTGCAGACCACAGATAATAATTTTCCGAATGAAAGAAGCACCCATGGTTCTGATGGTCTATTTCTCCACATTAAAATCCTTGGTTGCTCATTTATTTGATCTAATTGATAACTGAGGTTTCTGATATATTTGAGCACAAACGCTACAGTTCTTTGTCATTCCCATTGTGGGCATGACAAACTTTTTAAATTTAATATATTCACTCATTGTT
This sequence comes from Diospyros kaki, assembly GCA_036245055.1. Lineage (NCBI taxonomy): Eukaryota > Viridiplantae > Streptophyta > Magnoliopsida > Ericales > Ebenaceae > Diospyros > Diospyros kaki. Next base: position 653,698 of record BSEG01000002.1, on the reverse strand, counting down.
CAGGAGGTAGAGTTGGAGTACACAAGGGGGATACAGCTATTAGTTCAAAGCATTATGGAGTTATTTTGGTTTTGCATCTTGGAACATGGAGCCATGGAGATGGAGGTGAGATAACGCAAAAGAGTGATAAATTTTGCTTGTGACATTCACATTCCGTGATTGTAGTGAAAAATAACCAAGATCATTTCATTAAGAATTATAAATGAACCTAAGTTGCATCCTTGTTGAAATTGGTTTGCAAAAAGGAACATAAGCCCATCTATTATGGTTTTAAAACTGGATAAACTTGAGAAAACTTGTTTGAATTGATTTTACAATCTATTTTCCGAGAATTTCTCAAAACACCTCAGTTTCAAGAAACAACAAAAATGTTTCAATCAATGTCAAGAGTCATTTTCATGTGAAATAAAAATTATATTAAACCAATGGAATTTCAAATTTCCATTGCTTTTGGCTCAGAAAACAATAAAAATGTATAAAACAGACAAAACCAACAGCCTTCAGATGCCAGGAAATAATACAATTCCAAGATAACTGAAAAGGGCATAATATCTTCCCCACCAAGGACCAATGAGCAACTAATATGGTCATACCCCTGTGGGAATAAGAACTGAGGTGCACCATGCCTCAACATGACAACCAATGAGAATAGAGAAAACAAAAACATAGAAACCATAACTATACAGACATTCAGAAGGTTTCTTATTTGGTCACACCCGCACATTTCAATGAATAATAATATTTGAGGAATATGTTCAGAATAATGGAGCATGCCTTTATAACCTTCAATAATAGGTGAATCTTCTTTAGAGCTCTTGGAATCCCTTTCTTCTGAAGACAAATTAGACAGACTGTTTTCTGCATCTTTCCTTTCCATTTCAGGCTCTGATCTCATGAAAGGAGAATCTTCTTCTGCATTATCCTGTAAGCTAAATTAAGGATGGCAAAAGGCAAAAGGAACTAGATCAGATTGGAAACAGAATATAACTGAAAGTATCAAAACTGGGACCCTCATGACAATAAGGATACAAAAGATTCCATCCCCATATTTGTCCTACAACAATCTAGTTTTGCGGTTAACAAGCTATTGAAGTTACAATGTCCAGGACTTTGATCATTCAGATTTTTGCCATTCATTGTTGCTGGGAAGCTAGGAGAATGGCTTTTGGAAGGTGTTCTAATCTCAAATGTTGGGCTCTGGATGCCCAAGTCTGAGTCCACAGTGTTCTTTAGAGGTGAATTAGCCAAATCATCTTGCTTGCCCCAATTTTCTTGGAATGATGAATTCTTAACCTTATCCGGTGGATCTGTCATTTTTGTTGCTGGTGAGAGAAGGGGATCTTTTTTCTTGATTTGATTATCTGGATTAACAAACTCATTGCTGTTCTCAGCAGGGAAACTATGAAAACTTCCCATTCTATTGACAAGTGACAATTGCCTCCTAGCTGGCATGGTCTTTTTACTTGTATCAGTTGTCTTCTCAATCTCATCTCCACAGTCCTTACGAGGAACGTACATCCTATGTGCCTCAATTGTGAAAACCTTTCTCTCACTTTTCTTTTTACAGGACTTTGGATTAGGAACTGATCTTTTAGAAAATCCTTCTTCAAAAGAGAAAATATTCTTATCAGGGTGCTTCAATGTGTAAGTAGAAGATGGTACATTCCCAATTTTGTTTCTCTGCAATTTATTTGAGGATCTTTTCCTGGTCAAAGAACGAGTAACTGGTCGTCTAAGAGAATGATCAAGACTTTTGGAATCAGTCTCTATGGTGTCAGAATTCTGCCGCAGCTTGACAACAAGTTTACTTTCTTTATTGTGGCTTTGCTCCAGGTTTAAGTCTTTTAAGCCTAACTGAGGAGCCTGAGAAATTTTCTTGTTTGGCGAAGAAACCGACCCCAGTATATCCCAAAGTTTCATTCTCAAAGCTTCCCTCCTGTCATTTGGTACAGTTGTTTTACCTACCACCTCTTCTTTTTTGGGCACAAGTGTTTCCTGCACAGTTGAAGGCAAACATTTGTCCTCCCTCTCTTTGATTTCTTCCTTGCCTCCACTTCTCAATGAGAACCGATCAAAATTCTTTTGATTGTCATCACCATACTGTAAAACTGCCATTTGGTTTCCAAAAGACTGAAGAGAATATTTTCTTGCTGCTGCATTTACGCCATTAGATGTATTGGGCATGCTGCCATCAGTTGGCAAGTTCATAGTTAGTTTTGCAAAACGAACGGTATCTGAAGTTGGGCTTCTCTGGTGGAAGGATCTTGTAGAGACCCATGGGGATGTCCCATGCTCTGGAGCCTCAGCTTGTTTTCCAATAATAGTAGCATCGTTCCCTCCCGCATTATTTCCCACATCAATGGAGTTTGCCTTGATAAAGACCTCTTCTGCAATTGGTACTCCAGCCTCATCTGCCTTCGTAGTTTTGGGTCGTGTTTTCATTGAGGAGTCTGCGATGACTCCTATTGACATTTTTCTGGATTGGCTATACGGATGACAGTTGCTGCCAAAACTTCGAGAATCATTACGGGGACCCTGAAATTCATATTATATACATTCTTAATCTGAATTTATCCATTTTGATATACACTAATAATATGTGTGGGTGTGTACTATATAGAATAAAAAGGTAGTTAATGGCATTCTAGCATTCGATTTGTTAAAGAAGAATCCTGAGAGAAGATACTGGCACCATAAGTCATCAGAGCATGGATATAACATGCAAACTTGCGTGAATATTACCTTTTAAATTTTAAAATAATTACAGACAAAGTTAAGCAAATGTGTCAAGAGTTCCAATAAAGAACCACTGGGAAATTGTTGGAGTAATATTATAGCGAACTCACAGAATATTTTTGCAACCACTTACATCTTGTGAGTTCCTTAATCGATCAGTCTCCATTCTCGCAAATTTAGCTGAGTGAACAGGACACCAATACAACAGCAGCTAGGACCTGAAATTAACCAAAGCCGGGGATACAGCATTTGAGGGAAAATAAGTATGTAAGTAGCAGCTTAGAATCAGCATCAGAAACGATTAAGCCCATGGTTGTGCGTATGGGCAAATTAGATCACTGAGAAATTGTTCACGTCCTGGTCGTGTCTTCTAGTGTCACGCGCAGTGTTTTCCAAGTTTAGCAACTCCAGAAAATTGCAAGTCTGAAACCTTTAAAATCGTTACAAAAATTGATTTCCGCGCATTCAGAAGTTTCCAGAAATTTGTAGGTTTTTCAATTTTGGATCTAGCATACATAGATGAGTTTGATTATACTAATCCACAAAAACTTTCGAAGATTTGAGAATCGACAAGACGAAGCTAGAACTGCATTAAGGACACAGTTTAAACACGTGGTTTGATTCCAAAAAGAAACATAACACCCGAAATCACAAAGTAATCATCAAATCTAAGAAACAATTTAAGAATAAACAAATAGGATAAACAGGTTGAATTAGGACGGACGATTAACCTGAAATGCTGTGAGGGGCGATGACGGATCAACCTGAATAATAATATCCCAATTTTGCTGAATCGAAGCTTTCAGAAACAATGGAGAGGAGTTTCGTGGCGAGGAAGATTTGCAGAAATGAATAGGCGGGAAAAAGGAAAAGAAGCACAAACAAATAAGGCCAGCCCCACAAATTTCAATTACGACTACTTAACTTATATACAACGGGCCATTCCAAGGAGCTCGCCGAGCCGAGTGTTGTCAAAGACGATTTTGCCCTTCAGCTTAACTTATTGGTATATTGCGCGTATGCATGTATGTATGGGTGGCCTGCCCTGTCATTTATTTGTAACACTTTTTTGATTGAATAATATTATTGGTATACTTTTATATATATTTTTTACTATAAAAAAGTATATTAATGACAAAAAAATCTCTCATGAGGCGCATAGAAGCGCATGAGGTGCATAAAGACGAAACTAAGAAAAAATCTAGAAAACCTAACGGGGTTACCGAAAAAAGGTAAAAATACGATTTTGCCCTCATGCTCTACTCTCTCCTTCTCTATCCATGGATTTGCCCTGCCCTTAGTGTTCTCACCTCCCTTGTCATGGCTACTTGATTGTCGGCCAGGCGAGTCGAGGGGCGATGGCAGAGAGGTGATGGAGACGATGTGCGACAGTGAGGCTGTAATACCCCATGTTCGTATAACGTTGCCACGTAATTTTAATAAGTTTAGAACACCGAAAATTGATTTTTATAGCAATTTTAAGTACCGAATCAACTACAGGAAATGCCTAAGAGTGGAATTGTCCAAGGAAAATTATATGGTATCGACAAGCGTATCGAAATAGGATTTATGGTGTCGAAAGAAATCGAATTCGGAACAGTTTTCGGTACAACAAAAATACAGCTATCATTTAAACTATAAAACCGAGTCATTGCAAGAGTCTCCTGAAAAATCAACGGAACCCTAGGGGGGCTTCGATTTTGCGTAACGAGCAACCCTTCAGTGGTTTTAGGACGAAACAATAGCCCGATAAGGACACTGGGGCGAATCGTCATCTTCAACTAAGCTTTAAAATTATTAATTTTGTGTTTTCAATATCGAAATATCAATTAATTCAGTGTTTGAGGATATTATTATAATTAGAGAATTATTCTAATAAATCAAGGTCGAAATTAGGGTTAATACGTAATTTTTATATATATTAAATATAATATACAAAATATAGTATATATATATATGTATGTAATTGTGGCTGTGTGCGTAAGCTGGCTTCGGGAAGCATTAATGGCCGCGAAATTTGGGCTGCAAATTGAGATTTTGGCCACGTGAACTCCGGCTAAGTGGCGTATGAATCTTGGAGCAATTAATGTGCATTTAATATAGAGATTTTCGCATTAAATGTCATGCGTAGTGGGCAAGCATGAAACAGTGTATATATATATAGATATGCATGTGCGCGAGCAATGGCCAGCTCTGTGAAGCTTTAAATGGCCGAAAGTTCAGCTGTAAAATGAAAGATGTTGGCAGCGTGAAGTGAGGAAAATTAATGAGCAATTAATGTGGAGATCGTGGCAGCGAAGCAGCTGAATTAATGGAACAATTAATGTATAGATACATATTCACGCAATGGCTGCCTATAAATTGGCAGCCATCTTGGCCGATTGAGAAGCAGCGAGGGAGGGAGATCGGCTGAAAGCAATGGCCGAGAAAGAGATCGAGGAAGCTCGCGAGAGAGAGAGAGAGAGAGAAAGCATTTGAAGCAAGGCCGAATTCAGCCATGGCAGTGAGCTGAATCGGCCATGGTCGCGACCTGCAAGTCGCGTGGAAGAGGAAGGCCAGCGAGCAGGGGCGGAGCAGCAACGCGGAAGCGACCGATGGAGTCGGAGACAGCTGACAACGGCCAGAAATGGCCAAGCCGCGGCCATGGCAGCCATGGCCGCGAGCTGGCCGACCAGGCACGATGCAGGGGAGGCGGTCGCGACGAAGGAAGGCTGGCCGGTTGCGGAGGCTGTTCAGGCGGCGGCTTCGGGGTCCCGCGATGACGAGGCAGTGGCTCGTAGAGGCCGACGAGGCAGCCAGGCGGCGGGGGGATGCGGCTGGTTTCAGCCATGGCAGCGCGCAAGTGCTGGTCCGCACGCAGGAAGGAGAAGAAGAAAGGGAAGAAGAAGAAGAAGAAGAAGAAGAAGAAGAAGAAAAGAAGAAGAAAAGAAGAAGAAAGAAGAAGAAGAAAGGAAGAAGGAAAAAGAAGAAGTTGCAGGCGGCGCTGGAACAGGGGAAGGAAGAGGAAGAAGAAGGAGGAAGAAGAAGAAGAGAGGAGAGAGAAAAAGAAAAAGAAAAAGAAAAAAGAAAAGAAAGAAAAGAAAGAAAAAAAGAAGAAAAATAGAGGAAATAAGGGGAAAATTCTAGAAAAAATCCCGAAAGATAGGAAATTATGTTTCGGTGATATCCCAGAGATTTTGGTGAGAAAAACGGCTCGGGCACGCTTTTCGGGAATATTGCACGCAAATCGAGGAAATCGGAGATGCTAAGCCAAGGTGAGTAAAATTCTCTAAAAAATTTCAAAAATTCCAAAATATTATTTTATGAATTTTCGTAGTGAAATATTTGAGAAAATATTCCTAGAAATATTTAATTTGGAATTATTGAGGAAAATAGGAAGAAATAGAGAGAAAATTATAGAAAATGCCAAAAATTATGGAAAAATAGGTTTTAATGTTTATTTAAATACCTATGATGATTAGGATGCTTTGAGGTCAAAGATGAGGTGTTTGACGCGAATTTTGAGGTTGGCACGCAAATCGAGGCAAGGCACGGATTACGAGGTAGCCCGATAAGCTCTAAAAGGTAAGTGGTACTTCCTCGAAAATGTTTTCATCATATTGACATGCTCTGATATGTATCTATCACGTAGAATGCATACATGATTATGAAATGCATGATTACACGTTGATGTCATTGATCACACGCATATGAGGCCGTAGGGAGTACGAACTGGCACCGCTGCCTTACCAAGGGTGCACCCATACACCCCGGCTTCGAAAGAGGTGGCCGCTAAAATGGTGGGTAGCATGAGGGTGCAGTTGACACCTACGAGGAAAGACATTGCATACACTCATGACATAGCATTACGTACCCTTACTTAGATGGTTCATCATCTAACTTGGGTTCGCCCCTGGAACATTCAAACGTTCCAGATGGAGACTGTAGCAGGTACGAAGATGAATGAGGCATGAAATGACACTTAGCTAAGTGCATGATAAATGAACGATAAGATGAATGAATGTGATGTAGCCCATGTGTTTAAGTCTTGCTACTACGAAGTCTGAACGCTTTGAAAATTCATGATGTAAGATATGATGATGTGATATGAATAGTTAAGGATTATGTACATTTGTTTTACTTTTCGAAGGTTATGTCACAACATTTGTAATACGTACTTGTCTAGTTATTCATGTATATATTGCCATGAACAGGTTCGATTCAGCTTCCGCTTTGTAAATTGAATTTATCTCTAGTGTGTAAATTAAACACTAGATAGGCCTTAGGGAATTTCGGGATAATGTAATGATTTAAAAAAAAAAATTTAAACCAAATTTCCTAAGGTATAACACGCCCGAGAAAGCGGGCTGTTACAGAGGCGACAACAGCGGCCATGACAAGGGAGACAGTAAGGCGGGGGCAGTGGCCCACTTTACAAAATTGCAAAGCAGGTGGGGGCAAAATCATCACTTTACCCTTTTTTTGTGAGTCGTTCAATAGGTTCGTCAGGCCCATTAAAACGACTCGTTAACTAATCTTCAGACTAAATAAAATAAATAGCATCACTACTCTTAAAAGCCGTCCATTGCGGCTGGACCTCAAGTACACAATTTCCATCCAGTTCAGTTGCTACGTAGATGCCTGCCCACCAGCGCCAATACATTGCCAGAATCTGCACCGCCAGTCCACACCAATCTCTCAATTTTGCCGCATTGAAAGAGACCGTTGGGCCATACAAGAAAAGGAAACAGTAGACACCAACCTGAAACATTATATGATAATAATTCTAACATATTTTTTGAGAGGAGTAATTTTTTTTTTATTTCACCAAAAAAAAAAAAAGAACCAGCTGGTTACATGTACTTCTCTCAACATACACTTACGGATGCCTGATGAAAAGTACTTGTTCTTTGGGGCCTAGCTAATTGGCTTCTACCTAAAATTAACTCCTTCAAGTCAAAGTGGCCCTAAACTAGCAGCTACTAATTAAACAACGTTGTTAAATCATCATCAGCGTGTGTTTGAATTGAATTTTATGTGGTTAGTGGAGTCAGAATAACGTCGAAATCACTCAGCACCCATTCAGCCTCCTCAACTTTGTTACTAACATATATCTCAGTTCCCACATCTAGCGATGTCCATCTTCTTTTTGCGGGTTTGGTCCCTGGATCCTGCAAAAGAAAGAAATTAAGCCATTGTCGATATATGCATCATCTATATTATATATTGCATACTTGTACACAGAGGTTATACTGCAAATTTAGAATCACATCACTTGTTTACCTGATAGAAGTAGAGTCTACTAGAAAGGCCACCAACATCAAGCTCCCAAGTTCTAGGATCCCCAACCCAACCGTCTCCCTTTTTCGTGGGATACCCATATTCGGCCCATATTGGATGAGGCAGCAACTGAACCAGCTCCTGTGCCTGAGGATTGCTGTAAGGATCACAAATTCTGTATGGTTCCTCCAAGTATTTGGCATTCCCGGGAGCACAGTAATAGTGATAAGCAGCGTAAGGGAAGTTTGCAGTATCGTTCCTGTAAATTTTTGTGTTGTTGGGCGTAATGTGGAATGGCGGACACTTGCCCAGAACCGAAGGGCTGCACGTAGCTGGAGTTTCAGGGTTGATGATCATCTCACTGTACCTGGTTACATCAGTGAGCACATTTCCATCACAGGGTTTACCATTGTTCTTCCAGCAGCTACCAATATCTATTAGGTAGAACTGGCTCTTAGGTCCACCTCCTTGCTTCACATCTAAAGTCATTCTGACCTTGAAATTAGGTGACTCAGGAAGCTGAAACAAACTCAATTGTGTTACTTAATCCTTTTGACCAATTTAAAATTAAGGATCACAACAAAAAAGTGGTTTGAGCACCAAATGAGGGAGTTGCTTCACATCAATGTCAAACGAATAGTTATAGAATGAAGTTTGACAAAGTTTGATGAGATCATAAAAACAACCATTGTCCAGGGCCAAACTTATGCTTCATATTGAAAAACACGCTTTTATGAAAAAAAAAAATGGACATGTATACTTGACATTTTAGTCCTTTTTAGTTGTTTATCCAAAAGAAGATATCAAAGAATGGTCTAAATCATGACATGAAAATTGCGATCTTAATTATCTAACAACTAAGTATGCATGCACCGGCAAGCATCCGGGGGTTGCATTATCCTATCTTCTTTGTCAAGTAAAGTCATATGGCTGGTAACCTACCCCAGATTAATTGTTTCCCCTCTCTAGACTTGGCATCAACATATTTTTTTCCTCTCTGTAGACTTGATACCAATTAAAGCACAGCAAGTACAGAGTTGAAATAACAAAATAAGAATGATAAGGGGTATCTCTTTACATTTTGTTAACTATTTGTACTTCTCTCTTTAGAACTAGTAAGCACAAGTTTAGTAGCAATAATAAGATTGCTCCTTTATGACCTGAAGGTCATGTGCTTGAGTTGTAGAAGCAGTCCCTTTGTAAAGTAAGGGAAAAACTACATATAAAAATGACCCTCCTCCCAACTCATGCAGGGAAGGGAGCCTGGTACACTAAGAACACCCTTTTAGAAAGCTTGAATCAGCAATCTATGTATTGAGGCATAAAAGTAACAGGTTTTTTTTTTTTACAACCCTATAATAGAATATAAATTTGAAATAATGCTAGTTAATTCGTAAGACACATTTGCCTTGGATATTCGGACAAGGGGTTATTTCTCTACTTCATCAACAGATCAATTACTGTATCAAGTGAGGTTACCAAGCTTCTGCATGCACATCTCAAATTGCATCATCTTAAATAGAGCCCAAAAGTAGAAAAATGATGCATTTTCAGCTTCAAATTAACCATATATATGAATTGAGTAAATTCCAAAACGTTGGCAAGGGAAAAAAAAAAAAAAAAAGAGTTTGTGCTTACAATTTTGAGCATTCCTCTGGTGTCATAGTGGTAGCCTCCAGAGAAACCCTTGGTCGCATCAGCTCTAAGGTACAACATCAGCCACGGGTACAATTTTGAGGTCTTGAGTTTATGACTAAAAGCCCAACTGCCTGCACCAACTTTCTTGTGCCAAACCACCTCAAAGTAAGAAATGTTGTGGATCCCACATTTAATGCCAGAAGCAAAATCATAGGTACCGTTAAAACCACCTCTCATTGTACCATCACTTGATAAGCTTGTGGGTTGATGAAACAATAGGGGTTGATTCATACACCCCTTTCCAAAACAAGGGAATCTTCCAGGAGGGAATGGAGGTAACTTTTTCCCATTTTCGGGACACAACCCAGACCTTGTATCGTAGTTGCCATTTTTCAACATAATCATCCAAAATTGCCATGGTTTGGGTCTGCCTGCAACTTGGCATAAAGAACCCAGGTACAGCTCCTTCTCCACCGCATAAAGGTCTGGATCATTTAGGGCTTCTGGACTTATTCCAGGGAAGGGCATTCCTACTCCAAGCTTGTTATCTTCTTCCGACACTTTGTGTTTGAGAGAAAAATTCCCAGCCCCTTTACAATGCAATGCTTCTACTTGATAGAAAATAGAGAGAGAGAGAGAGAGAGAGAGAGTTGTTAGAAGATGAAAAGGGAAACTCTGGAAAATGCAATGCTTCTACTTGATAGAAAATAGATTTCAGCCGCGTTAGGAGCATTCCTCAGATGACAAATGCTAATGATAGACGGAATTACACACCAATACATTAGTGGGTTGCTTAAGTGAAATTATCATAAGGAAATTAATGATCGATGAATTTGTCAATGATAGGCAAGGAGGAGAGACAAAAAAAAGAAAAAAAAGAGAAGAAAAGAACAAACAAATGAAAGAAAGAGAAAAGAAGAGAAGCAGTAGTGGAGGTAGTGGTTGTTGTTCGTGCGGATTGATTGGGTTGAGACTTACTGGAGAGATCAAAACAATCGGCGGCTCTGGGGCTACCCATGCGGGGAGCTTCTTTGCCAACTTCATTGCAAAAATTCCAAGCTTCTATGGCAACTCTCAGTGCGTCTCTTTTCATCCCTGGGTCTCCCACCGCCGACAACACGCCACCACAGTGTTTAATCTTCGAAGTCACAGAAGACGATGAAACTAACAATATGAGTGGCATATTAATTATTAGCATCAAAGGAAGAAGAAGCAATTGGTTTTCCATTGCCCTTCGCCTCAAGTCTCAGAGCAGCTGATGTTGATTTGGCCTTTCCGCTGTACCTTTATACTTGTTCCGTGCTCATGGAAGTCATCCAGACGTTTATTTTAATTACAAAATATAAATTACCAAACTTCATTTTGGCAACAAACTAAAATAATTAATCATGTACAAAAATTAAAAAAATATATATAATTTTCAATGGATAAGCACTTGAAAAGGTGGTGAAAATATATATACTTCTTTTGTTAACTTTTTATTCTCACTTTTGCTCTTCTTTTTCTCTCTCACTTGAAGCTTAAATAGTCTTTGTTTACCTTTACCTAATTAAGTTAAAGAAGAGGTCTAACTAAATAAGTTAAAATAAATGACAAATGTTACACATTTAATCATTTATTTTTAAAATTTGGTTAACAATAAGTTGACTTAGTTTCAGATTTTGAAAGGAGATAAGGCTGAATAAGGAGTCAAACAATCCCTAAATAGCCTTCATATTTATCTAAAAAATATAGATAAAACTTTTTATTCTTCTTTTTGTCTCTTAGTTGAAGCCTTAGTAGTCGTCCAACATTAGATCTCTTTGTTTACTTTTACACAATTAAGCAAAAGAATATATGTAACTAAATAAACTAAAATAGATCCTCTATGATAAATGTTACATATTTAATAATTTATTTTTAAAATTTGATTAATAATAAGTTGACTTAGTCTTCAAATTTCAAAATGAGATAAAATTGAATAAGAGGTCAAACAATCCCTAAATATCCTCCACTTTTATCTAGAAAAATAGATAATACAAAATAAAATAAAAATCAGCGACATTTCAACGGACATAAAATTTTTGAGAGAACTCAATATTTATGAAAAGGTGGTGGAGAAAACATATGCATATTTTATTGACATTTTATTTTCACTTTTACTTTCTCGCTTGAAGCCTTAGTTGTCTTGTCATATTAGAAGAAAGAAAATTCTCTTTGTTTACTTTTACCCCATTAAGTAAAAGAAAATGTCTAACTAAATAAGCTAAAATAGTTATTTTGTGTCATGACAAATGTTACATATTTAATCATTTATTTTTAAAATTTGGTTAACAATAAGTTGACTTAGTCTTCAAATTTTGAAATGAGATAAGGCTAAATAAGAGGTCAAACAATCCCTAAATAAGCTCCACATTTATCTAAAATAAATAAATAAAACAAAATGAAATAAAAATCAACATCATCCCAATGTACATAAAACATGGTGGGAGAATTCAATATTTATGAAAAGGTGGTATAAAAAATATATACATCTTTTGTTAACTTTTTATTCTCACTTTTATTCTTCTCTCTCTCTCTCACTTGAAGCCTTAGTAGTTGTGCAACATTAGAAAAAGGAAAATCAATTTATTTCCTCTCTTTGTTTACTTTTACCCAATTAAGCAAAAGAAGAGGTCTAGCTACGTAAGGTAAAATAAATCTTCTTGGCTGTGACAAATGTTACATATTTAATCACTTAAAGGACGTTTGTTAAAATGAGTAAGATAAGGTGGTATCAAGATAAAATTAGGATATTTTCTGGACCAAGATATGAAATAGTCAAGATAAGACCAAAAAACATTCCAAGATTTCTATCAGACTGTTTGTTAAATTTTATAAAATCTAATAGTAACTGTATTTTTTCTTTCCATGTGTTTGTTAATATATATGATAAACATCAAGATAAGGGTTTTTTTACCAAAATATCTCTATTATTAAATTTATAATTAAAATAGTATTTTATGATTAATATGAATTGTCAAAAAAAATTAAGATTAAAATTAAAAATAATATTTTATTTTCTAAATTCATGTTCAAAAATATATTTAAAATGAATTGAAAAGTATAAATAATAATTGTTAGAATTACAATAATTCCACCTAAATAATTAAAAATGGCCAAAACATATTTTTATAATAGATAATAAAATATAAAATTAAACAAAATAATTTAAAAATTGATGGAAGAAATTATATTAGTTAATAATATATATATATATATAGAGAGAGAGAAATTTATATTTTAAAAATCAATGAAATGAATAATATCATTTAAATTTTAAAAATGTATTAAATGGCATTAACTATTTTACAAAGAGCAGATAAGTAATTGAATCTTATCTTAAAAGAGTCAGATAAATTTATCCGAGGAAGGATGTCGGATAAATTTATCCTCAAAGAGGGAGATAAGAAGTCAAATGAGGCCATTTACGGTAATGGTCAGATAATCTTAACAAACACGTTAGAAAGACCAAACATTCAGAATGCTTCTCATATCTAACATTTTTTCCCTCTTATCTTGATTAACAAACACCTCATTATAAAGTAAAGATAAAAGTGTGCGTTGATCATAAATTCTCGTAATTTGCGTTACTTATTTATTAAAGTAAAGATCTTAATTAATTTGACATTTTGAGGATGTGGATTATAAACTATCATGGCCTTAGCCAACAAGTACAAGTTTATCTTAAAGAGTCACCATGAATTCATGCATGCATGCCTTATGAAAGGCCAATCACCAACAACAACTCGCCCAATAAAAACAATCGAGTTATGACGTATGATCATGTCAGTTACTGTTAAAGACCCTCCGATACCCCAAATAATAATTTATTAATGGAAGCACTGTTTGATCATCATCAAACAGATTAAATCGAAGAAAATTCTAATTATTATTGACAATTCCTCCATCACGAGAGAATGGGACGTCCCCATGCCATGCACCCTAACAACTACTCAAACGTTCTGAAATTAAGCAAGGATATATTATATATATAGCGGTCGAATATCGATAATAAATAATGACAAGAAGCTGAAATTAATCAGTGGACGTCCCCATGCAAACGTTCTTGTTGGATGGATGGATGCCTTTTTTGTTGTTTGTATACGCAAAGTCGCATTCCCCATGATTCTTGCTTGCTTGCTTTGGCCTTCCTTCCTTGTGAATGAATGGACATCCATCATAAGCGGCCTACATATCCATTAAGTCTGGTCACAAATCACAATCACCATGCCAGCCGCAAACGGCAGAGTGGTGAAGTCTTTTGCTTAATTTCTTTTTCTCAAAAGAAAAAGAAAGAAACCCGCTCAATTCTTTGCAAGAATATACCATACTGTATCTTTAACAATAAACTGTTACCTGCTGGCTGCTGATCAGGAACATGCAGCCTCACCAGTCGCGTCCGCAAGATTTTACTAGTTATTTGTTCGGGAAGCACTCGCCATCTTTGAAATTTCGGACTACAATGGATTGTTTGCCAGTGTTCTCATTGCTAATACATGGACTCTTTTCTTCTTTTTTTTTAATTTCATGGGCAGGGTGGTAAAGTCGACCAAAAGGTTAACATGAGATTTGTTATTTCAACAAGGGTAAGGGGATCAGATTTGTTTTTTGATTTCAAAGAGTCACAACAATGCCAGCAAAACTCAACCATAAACTTGACAGAATGGCTCAAAAATCTGGGGTAACTCATAACTCTCAGAGAAAACTACCTCCAAACTAAGAGACCAAGTAAATTAACAAAAAACTCAATCCAAAATATGCGACTGACCTGTCTAGTCATCATCACTTTCATCACTGTACGAAACTAAACCAGTGTTAGCAACAATATGGTACTGACCATCACCACCGTCATGTGTCTTTTCCACATCCAAAGGTTTTTGGGTACTACCAACATGTGGTGATTTTTCTGCAGCCGAAGTATCTTCCCTCGTCCCCATATCTGTCTTTGCTTTCTTTGTTTGTGGCCTCACTATTATATTCACACCTGAAGGACGAGTTGCTGTATTCTTCCTCCCAACTAATTTGTCTTCCTGTAATGGGATATGTGGTTTAAGGTTGAGAACAGCCTAATATTAGTAATAGGACTAGCAAACCCCAAAAAATAATAATAATGATAATAATAATAACTTTTCCTCCCAAGAGGGTAGACTAACCTGCAGATTCCAGCCATAGCAGAAGAAAATATGCAACAATCAGGTTAGTTCATGTTTTCTTGCCAACATATGATATGCATGACAACTCATTCGTAGAAAACAAAGTAGTTGTCTAAGCATCATCTGATCGCTAATCACTTCCAATGCTATTGTAGCCCTGGACCCCAAGAAGTGATCTTAAACTATGTAGATCCAAGATGCTCTAGCTAAGCTTAACTAAATCATCATACCAGAACCTCACTATCAGATTTTCATATAGCTTCGGAGCATGGACAAGAACAAAAATGTATGCAAATAACATGTACAGATAGCACCACAAAAGGGAATAGATTAAAAAACTAGACAATTATGAAATAGATAGGAATCTAACCTGGACTTTAGGAATCGGAGGTTCTTCCTTAAGGTCGTGTAAAACAGCTGACTGGGCTGCTACCGCTGCCTGAGAAGAAACCAAAACAATAGCCTGGGTGAAGCAGTTTAAGGAAACAATGGATCAAGTATAACCTACACTGGATGTATGTATATGACATCAGATGCATGAGGTGTAAATTGATTATCAAAAATGCAAGAGAAAAAAAAATGCAGGGTTTGCAGTCTAGTGAACTCCGGTTGACAAAGGAATCTGGAGTAAGGGGAGTCTCTGGAAATCGTTGGTCGACCAAAGTCCAGAGCTAGGTCAATCCAAGTCACCCAGTACATTCCTGTCAAACTTTAGTCAACCTAAGGCGGGGCTTGGTAACCAAATTTCACCAGCATCGAGAAATAATCCATTCTGACTCCATGCTCGAGCTAGTGGCCCCTTTCCTATCATTTGAAAACTTGGACTTATTGCTTATTTAATTGATTTATCTAACATTGAATAACAAACATTATGAAGTTATATCGATTAAATTAAGGGATTCTAGGTTCCTAATGTATAGGTATTCGATGTATAGATAGTTTTTCCTTATTAGTTAGCTTCCTAATGTACAGGTTTCCATAGGAGACAGGCTTCTTTAGTAGTTAGTTTTCTTACGGGTTAGTTTCCTAGTTTCCTTATGAAGGTTTCGGGATCCACCTTAAATACCAATGTAAATTGATTATGCGAATATATGAGATTACCAAAAAATCTTCATGGTATTAGAGCCTCTTTTCTAGGGCATCTTTTTCTCTTTTTTTGCCCTTCATTGCTTTTCTGGCCTTCATTGCTGCCACTACATATCTACAGTTCTGCCTTCATTGCAGTTCTCTTATTCGTTCTTCCCTCTCCTTCACAATATGTCAATTGTTTCTAATGATATTTCTTCAGCAGGTATGAGTGAATCGTTGGCCACACCGACGACTTTCACCACTACAGGAACTGGAAGTGATTTCTAGAATATGAACCCACTTTACCGCCTGGATGGAACTATCTACATAGAGTCAGGTGGTTTGCACGTTTCTTAATGGACATGAAAAGATAGGTCATCTCATAGATACCAGCCTGAAAGAGAAGGATCTAGAATTCCATGAAACCAGAAACTAGTAAGAATCTAATCTAATGTTTCTTACTACTGCAAAAGGCTATACGGGAAAATCTACAACAAACATACTCCAAGAAGAATGATGCAGCATTGATCTATGAGTTGAAGGTTCAAGTCAGTTCTACCAAACAAAGGAGCATGACTGCTACTGTTTATTACAATTGACTGACAAGACTTTGGCTGGAAATTGACCACAATTGTGATCTGCAATTAGAGTGCAGCCATGACATTCGAGTCGTTCAAGAACTTCTTGAAAATGATCGGGTATTTGAATTCCTCGCAGGACTGAATGCAGAATATGACCAGATAAGAGTTTAGATTCCTAGTAAGGTTCCTACAACTCTTCGTGAGAGTTTTTCAATTGTTCATGTTGAAGAAAGCCGATGAGGTGTCATTGTACACAAGAGGCTTCAACAATGATTTCTCGTAGACCTGGAGGAGGAAATAAATGGAATAATAATCCAAGGCCTGATGAATCAAGGAAACCATCCAGTAAAGATGGACTAGGTGCACCTACCATAACAAGCTGCATCACACTCGGGAGGACTTCTTTAAGCTGCATGGCAAGGCACAAGTTTTGGCACGAATTCGAGGTTTCAAAGGCCACACGCACAGCCAGGCTAATGTGGCCAATAAAAAAAAACCACTAACACCACACAGTCAAACAAGGAAGAGTTTACAGCATTCAACAAAGAGGACATAGGAAGACTAAGACATCTTCTTGACTCCCTTGACAAGTCTTCAAGTTCTTGTTCTCTTGCCAGAAGTTGTATGTGTCTCATGACTCATTCTTTTAAAGCATCGAATACTAAACAATTGGGTAGATGGGTTGTACATTCAGGGACAACAGATCATATGACCCACAATGTCACTTTCTTTGATTCATATAAACCCATTCTAAAAAAGACAATTGCCGTAGCTGATGGTGCACCTACTGACATTGATGGGTAAGGAACCCTTAATCTTACTCCTGCAATATCCCTTAAAAATGTCCTTCATATCCCAAATCTTTGAACCAATCTTACTTCTATTCACAAAATTACTAAAGAACTCCATTGCAAAATAATGTTCTTTGACTCTCATTATGTTTTTCAGGATTGAATCATGGGGAAGATGATTAGATTTGCTAGAGAATGTGATGAGTTGTACTATACCTCGAGGATCTTGGACGTGGTCAAATAAAGGGAAACCAATCCACTCTCTCTCAAGCCTTCATTAGTCATGTCAAATAAGCATAAAATTTAAGCACATCATCCTTGACTCAGTCATCCACATTTTTCTCTCTTAAAACACATGTTTCCTTCTTTCTTCAAGGATATGGTTGTTTCAAATTTTCACTGCGAGGTTTGTCAATTTGTAAAACATTGTTGTACTTCATTTCCTATAAATTCAGAAAAACGCAACCAACCTTTTTCTTTGATACATTTCGATATTTGGGCGGCTAGCAAAAATTCCCGATATTCATAGGGCAAGATGGTTTGTTATTTTATTGATGACTACATTAGGACTACTTAGTTGTTTTCAATAAAAGATAAATTTGAAGTTAGCTAATGCTTCCCCAATTCCAAAAAATGATTTTTACTCAATTCGGGGCAAAAATAAAAGCGTTTCGATCAGATAATGCCAAAGATTATTTCAATCAGAGTCTCTCTTCCATTTTCACAAGGGAGGGTATTATTCATGAGTTCTCATGTGTCGAAACCCCACAACAAAACAGAGTGGTAGGATAGAAAAATTGTCATCTCCTAGAAGTCACTTTGTGCTCTTCTATTTTGGTCAAATGCTCCAATGTTCCTATGGGGGCAAACTATTCTAACAGCTACTTGTCTCATAAATCGCCTTCCTTCTAGAGTCTTATCATAGTCCTATAAATACATTGTCCAAACACTCTCTAGACATTGTGTCTACTCGTAATCTGTCCCCAAAAGTGCATTGCTTTCTTACATATCCATAAAAATCAAAGATCTAAATTGGAACCCTGAGCAAAAAGGTGCATCTTTGTTGGCTAGTCTTTTACACAAAAGGGTTACAATTGTATGATCCTTCAAGTAGACACACCTTTGTCTCTCTTGATGTCACATTCCAAGAGTCTCAATCTTTCTATAAATCCCCACTTATCTTCTGGAGGAGCAGTTCAGAGACGAAGATGTGTGCTCAAGTTCCATCTCTTTTCTAGAACTACATACATACCTACTTGATAAACCATCATCCTCACCCTCCCAAACCTTCACCAATGTTATCACCCCAGAAACCATTGAACAGGTCGCAGATATCACTGCCAACGATGCCAATGATGTTGCCAGCATCACTGCCAATGATGCTGAGATTGAGCTTAACACTGCCAGTGCAACTGAACCTGCCAATGCCACTGAACCTACTGAAACTCAAAACCAAACCACCTAAAGCTGCTGAAATAGTATTCCAAAAGAGTACAACCCTCACAACCTCTCAAGCAAGTCCAAGAGCCAACTCCAAGCTTAGGTAATGCACTTTGAGTTTGCCCAGTTCTGAAACTAACAGTATTATTTCTTGTGATGACCATCCAAATTGTGATCTTGACCTTCCCATTGCCTTGAGAAAAGGAACACAAAAGTGTACCCAACATTCCATAACGAACTTCATCTCCTCACATAGATTATTATCCTCTCAGCATAAAAGTTTCCTCTCTACCTTGAACTCAATCGAAATACCCAAAACAGTATATGATGCTTTAAAGGTCAAGAATTGGACATATGCAATGGAGGAGGAGAAGAGAGCTTTGGAGAAGAATGAAACATGGGAGATTGTTGTGCGTCCCAAGGAAAAGAAAGTAGTTGGCTACAAATGGGTCTATACCGTAAAATTCAACGCAAATGGAACAATTGAAAGGTACAAGGCGAGGTTCGTTGCAAAGGGTACATACAAACCTATGGGGTGGATTACCAAGAGACCTTTGCACTGGTAACAAAGATGAATACAATGAGAATTCTCTTATCTCTAGGAATGCATTTTGAATGGGAAATCCAGCAATATGACGTAAAAAATGCATTTCTTCATGGAGATTAAGAAGAAGAGGTGTACATGGAGCCACTACCAGGGTTTGATGACAGGTATGGCCCCGTTAAAGTTCACAAACTTAATAAAGCCTTATATGGATTAAAACAATCACTGAGAGCTTGGTTTGGGAGGTTCAAATAAGGCTATGATGAAGTTTGGCTATAAGCAGAATCATAGTGACTATACTTTATTTGTAAAACACTCAGGTAAGGGAAAGACCATAGTCTTACTGGTATATGTAGATGATATCGAGGTTACTGGAAGTGATGAGGAAGAAAAAATAAGACTAAGAACACAATTGGCTTGAGAATTTGAAATGAAAGAGCTAGGTAGACTAAAATACTTCTTTGGGATTGAAGTGGCATACTCCAAACAAGGGATATTTATATCCCCATGAAAGTACATCCTCAATCTGCTCAAGGAAACAAGTACTCTTAGGTGCAAACCATTGAGTACTCCTATTGATCAAAGTCATAGAATGGGCCAAGAAAGTAAAAAAGGAACAACTATTGATAAAAGACGCTATCAAAGGTTAGTAGAGAGACTGATTTATCTATCAAACACCAGATCTAACATTACTTATGTTGTGGGTGTAGTTAATCAATTCATGCATGATCCTAAGGAAGAACATCTTCAAGCAATTCAAAGGATTCTCCGGTACTTGAAAGCAAGTCCAGGAAAAGAAATTTTGTTTAAAAAGAGAAGTGACTTGACAATAGAAGCATACATTAAAGTTGACCGTGCTGGATCTCTTACAAACAGGAGATCAACTATATGCTATTGCACTTTCATAAGAGGAAATTTGGTTACTTGGAGGAGCAAGAAGCAGAATCTTATAGCCAGATCCAGTGTAGAAGCAAAATTTCGTAATATGGCTATTGGTGTTTGTGAACTTCTTTGAATCAAAATAATTCTAAAGGATTTAATGATCGAAAGAAGTGGATCAATAAAGCTATATTGTAATAACAAATCAGCTATTAGTATAACACACAACTCGGTTCAACATGATTGAATGAAGCACGTGGAAGTGGATAGACACTTCATCAAAAAAAAAATTGACAATGTACTCATCACTATTCCTCACGTGACATCAGGAAACTAATTGACTGATGTTCTAACCCAACGGCTTACCTACTTCAAGGTTTCAAGAGATTGTTGGTAAGTTGGGAATGGAAGATATCCACTCACCAACTTGACGGGAGTGTTGAATAACGAAGATTATGGAGTTTGAAGAAATCCTTGAAGGAATGGGATTTCTAAGTTTTCTATAATGGTAGAAAACTTTACAAACGGATTTAATACTTCTGTAAATATAACATGTCTTTAAATACAAGAGAATTCTATCATCTATCTCCTAAAAACTAAGAATTTGAAATACAAAATACAACAGATTAAGTTGGAGAATTTTTCTCTAAAATCTTCTCCTAAAAATTAGGAGATAATGCAGCTAGGTCCTTTCCTATTTTTTAGAACTTGCTTTTGCTGGTCCTTTATCTTCTTTTAAATCTTTTTTTTCTAGCACTCCCCCTCAAACTGGTGAATGAATATTGATCATTCCCAGCTTGCATACTAGATCTTCAAATCTTCTAGCTGTCAATCCTTTTGTCAATAAATCTGCCACCTATTTTTCAAAAGGAACATAAGGTATTTGGATTATACCTTTTTTAAGTTTTTCCTTTATAAAGTGTCGATCAATCTCTATGTGTTTAGTCCTGTCATGTTGCATAGGATTATGAGCAATGCTTATGGCAGATTGGTTATCACAGAATAACTTCATTGGCTCATTGATTGAAATCTTCAAGTCTTCTAAAACAATTCTGATCCATAGCAACTCACATAAACCTAGTGTCATAGCCCTGAACTCTGTCTCTGCACTTGACCTTGCCACTATACTCTGCTTTTTGCTTCGCCACAAAATCAAATTTTCACCTAAAAACATGCAATAGTCGGTGGTAGACCTTCTATCTATAAGTGACCCAGCATAGTCCGCATCTGTATATCCTTGTACTTCCAATGAATCATCTCTTGTCTTGAATAGAACTCCTTTGCTTGGGGTTGTTTTCAAATAGCACAGTATTCTTCTTACAACCTACATATGACTTTCAATAGGGCAATGCATGAATTGACTTACCAAACTCACTGCATAAGTTATATCCGGCTTAGTGTGTGACAAATAAATTAATCTCCCTACCAATCTTTGATACTTGCCCCTGTCTACTGGAGGACTATCATTATCTTCACTTAACCTTGCATTAGGTTCTACTGGAGTATATACTCCTTTTCCGCCCAACAATCATGTTTCTTTTAAGAGATCTAGTATGTATTTGTGTTGAGATAAGAAGATACATTCTTTAGAATAGGCTATTCCCAATAAGTATTTGAGTGATCCCAGGTCCTTAATTTCAAAATTTTGAGCCAAATTGCCTTTCAATGCCTGTTGTTCCTCCAAGTCATTTCCTGTTATAATAATATCATCCACATATACCAATAATACAGTCAGTTTTCCATTCTTAAGAGTATTTGAAGAAGAGTGTGTGATCTTCCCTACTCCGTTGATATCCCATGAGCTTCATAGCCTTAGAGAACCTATCAAATCATGTCCTTGGAGATTGTTCGAGACTATAAAGAGCCTTTTTAAGTTTACATACCTCACCCTTGTGTCCTTCTTCGAATCCTGGTGGTTGTTCCATAAAGACCTATTCTTCTAAGTCACCGTGAAGAAATGCATTCTTCACATCTAATTGATGCAATTGCCATCCATAAAAGGCTGCCAAAGATAGCAAAATTCTAACTGTGGTCATCTTGGCAACCGAAGCAAAAGTCTCTAAATAATTTATCCCATATGTTTGAGTATAGTTCTTAGCAATCGATCGAGCCTTGTACCTTTCCAAAGATCCATTTGCATTATATTTCAAGTTGTACACCCATCTACAGCCCACTAGGTTTACTCCCTTTGGCCTAGGCACCAACTCCCATGTATCATTTTTCTTTAGGGTTTTCATTTCCTCTTCCATGGCTAGCTTCCATTTCTGATCCTTTAAGGCCTCTTCAACCATTTTAGGAATAATAATGGAGTCTAGAGAGGTCAGAAAGCTAGAATGTTTGGGGGATAACCTGTGGTAAGATAGATAATTGGCTAGAGGATGCTAAAAATTAGGAGATAATACCTTGCATTATCAATCCTAAACATTTGAATAGAGGATCCAAATTGAGTTAAGATCATTGAATAAAATTGAGGCAAGATCATGCCAACAACCGCTTTAACTTTTAAAATAAAGATCTAAGTCATTCGAGTGCAATCATCTATAAAAGAGATGAACTACCTAGCTCCCGAACAATTAGGAGTCCTAGATGGCCCCCAAACATCGGAATGAACTAAAGCAAAAGGGTGTGAAGACCTTGAATTACTAATAGGATATGAAACTTGATGGAGTTTGGAAATTTCACAAACATCACAATGCAAAGTACTAAGATCTACTTGTTGAAATAACTAAGGAAACATTGTTTTCAACAAAGAAAATGGTGCATGGCCCAGCCGATAATGGTGAAACTAGATTTCAGCATAAAATGGATGAGATTGAGATGTGCAAGCTAGGGTGAGTAATAAGGTCCTTCACCTTCAGTTTAGAACATACAATCCATTCTTCTCCTCAGCTGCACCAATCATCTTCCCCGTTGCCAAGTCCTGAAATTCACAAGAATGAGGAGAGAAAATAACACGGCAATTTAGATCTTTAGTAAGTTGATGGATAGAAAGCAGGTTGGTTGACAAATTCAGAACATAAAGGACTTGGTTGACAGAAAAATTAGGGTTCGTCATAGCCCAAGGGTTGATATGTAATTAGCTGGTTCGTAGGAGGGTATGGGCGGCTATTGCAGCTGTTATAACTGTAAATAACCCACTTGGCATGGCAGCCTAGTTGGCACATGGCCACTTGGAGATTCTAGAGAGTTAGTTAGAAAGAGCCTCTATTGTAACCAACTCCTATAAATGAGAAGCTACTCATGAGGATGGGGATATGTGAAGATTATTCCACAAGTCCTTTCCCTCCAATTAAATCTCAATTCTCTAAATCTCCCTCGTTCTTTCTCTCCCTATTGCTCACATTTCCCTTTCCCGCCATCTTCTTCTCTCAAACGCACAACCCTATTCTCGGTCAGATCTCTAGATCTGACAGGGTTAAGAGTCACTTTACCTTGTCCTTTGATGGGAATGGATGTGCCATTGGCAATAACAATTTGTTTAGAAGTCAGAAGGGATTTGTAGGAATCAAAGACAGTAATATTATGGAATATATGGTCTGTTGCACCTGAGTCTAGAATCCATGTATCATCCCTAATGATTTTAGAGGCTGTTAAAGAATAGAAATTGAAACAATCACCTGGTTTAATATCTGATTGAGTAGTGGAACACGATCCATCCTGGATTGTTTGTAAAAACTGCTTAAGCTTGTCGATTTCATCAGCATTTAGTTGATTTTGTTCCATTCCATTTGTTGTGTCAGTCTTTTCGACTCTCTCTTCCTGTTTGTTTGAAAGATAGGCCCGATTTCGAGCAGGCATATTTCAAAATCCCCCTATCTTTTGAAGGACTACTTCCTTCCCATGTAACTTAAAAACAAGTTTCACGGGTATGCCTTGGTTTTTTACAGTAAGTGCACCATAAATTCTCCTTCTACTGTGGCCGAGACTATCCATCAACTTTTCCTCCTTGTTTAAACTCTGTGGCCCTTCTTCATCAGCTCTTCCCAGTTGCGGTTTGGACTGCATCCTCTCTCCTCTATTGGTCAGCATTGCAGATCCTTCAGAGTGGATCTCCCCCAGCATTGCAACTCTCCTATTTTCTTCACTGCGGACAACAGCAAAAACCTCATTAAGAGATGACAACCTTTCCCTTCCAAGTATCTAAACCCTTACTTGGTCATATTAAGGGTTAAGTCCTCCCAAGAATTCCACAACTCTTATCCCTTTCGAGAATCGAGTGTAGAGTTTTTTTATCTTTTCCACAAACCATCTTAATGTCTTGATAATGATCAAGTTCCAGCCATAAACCGTTCATCTTGTTGTAATACTCAGTAACCGTTAGTGATCCTTGTTTAGTGCTACTCAATTTCATCTTAATCTCAAAGATAACCGAAGCATCCTGAACTTTTGAATATGTACGCCTAATAGTCTCCCATACATCCTTAGCATTAGACAAAAACATGTAATTTCTACTAATTTCAGGCTGCAGAGCATTCCACAACCATGACATGATCATGAAATCCTCAATATTCCATGATGTAAAGCCTGGATCGAAGCCTTTAGGACTTGGATCGGTTAGGTGATGCAGCTTCCCTTTACCCTTCAGGAAGGTTTTCATCAATTGAGCCCACTATAGGTAGTTGCGCCCATCCAACTGATAAGATTGGTGCAGCCTTGGTAAGTCCCCAGTGACCAAACTTCCTATCGGAGTATCGCCCATATTGGGCCCTTCTAGAGATAACAAGCCTTTCTCAGATGTTTCAGACATGGTTGGAGGAAGAGATGAAAAGGATTATTGCAATCAAGGCAGGAACCGAACGGAATGGTTGAAGCAACAGTGTAGCCGCAACTTAAAAATAAATCGGAAGAGCTAGAACAACAATGAAGGCTGAGCAAATGAAGCCTTAGAAGAGATTTAGAGACATGGCTCTGATACCATGAAGAAATCCTTGAAGGAATGGGATTTCTAAGTTTTCTATAATGGTAAAAAACTTTACAAATGAATTTAATACTTTTATGAATACAACATGCCTTTAAATACAAGAGAATTTTTCTCTGAAATACAACAGATTAAGCTGGAGAATTTTACTCTGAAATCTTCTCCTAAAAATTAGGAGATAATGCAACTAGATCATTTCCTATTTTTTAGGACTTGCTTCAGCTGGTCCTTTATCTTCTTTTAAATCTTTTTCAGCCAACAGAGTTGTATTGATTAAATTAAGGGATTCTAGTTTCCTAATGTATAGGTATTCAATGTATAGATAGTTTTTCCTTATTAGTTAGCTTCCTAAAATTCAAGTTTCCTTAGGTGACAAATTTCCTTAGTAGTTAATTTCCTTATGAAGGTTAGTTTTTCCTTATTAGTTAGCGTCCTAATATTCAAGTTTGCTTAGGAGACAGATTTCCTTAGTAGTTAGTTTCCTTATTGGTTAGTTTTCTGGTTTCCTTATGAAGGTTTCGGGATCCACCTTAAATACCAATGTAAATTGGTTCTATGAATATATGAGATTACCAGAAAATCTTCATCTAATAATATACAAACTTTCAATGTGGAAGATTTAACTCATTACTCCGCCAGAGGATATTATCCACTGTCGGTCCCAAACCCGGATAAAGGAGGAGGGTTGCGTTAGGTAACCGACAGCCAGCGTAAAACCTAATCGGATCCAAATATGAATTCTAGACAAACTATCTGTTGGGATGTAACCCACATAGAAGTCTAGAATTCATGTGGCCAACCCCACATAGTGGGATAACAGCTGGATATGTTGTTGTTGAGGCACATTTGAGCCTCCTCTCTTGCCTACTAGTGTTCCTGCAAGCCATAGGTTCCTTGTATCCCTCACATACCACAACAAAAAGATGTGATTGATGTTGTGCTTAACAAAGAGATTGTGGCTTCTTCTTGTGGTGGTGATTATAGACAATTTCTTGTCAAAACGAAAAATCAACCAGATTTAAATAATACTTGGATTATTGAAGAGGATTTTCGAGTCCTGTATACTAAACTCTTGGAGTGGTATCTATAGTCCAACTCGCCAGAGCTAAATTCTTTTTAACCAAGGGAGAATGATGAAGATCATAAAAACAAATATTTTGGAAAACAATATTTAGGCGTAAAAATTAAAATTAATATTATTTTATTAGTTCATTCATTTTTAATTTGTTTCCTAGTTTCTTTTGATTTCTTTTATTTTCGATAATCCTAATTAGATTAGGATTATCTTTATAATCTTAATTAGATTGGGTCAAGAAATCCTAGTTAGAGTAGATTTTTACCTATTAGTTGTCTACAAGCAATCCTTTATTATAGGTTAGACTTTGATAATATTGATTAATGATATTTGGTTTGAACAACCGAGATTACTCTTGTTTCTTTGGTTCAGATTTTACATCAAGATGTGTCACGGGATCGAATCTCGGATAGGGCCTGACACAAATAGTCAACACTCCATTAAAGTTGGATTTAGTGGTATACTTGGCATAGCTCAAATTGCAAGAGGAATGCACTATTGTCTTCCACATATGGGGCTTTCATTCTAAGAAAGACATGAATGAATAATCCAGCATCCATAGCACTGATACAACCATATTTTGCCTACTATACCTTGTCTCTTGTCCTTTTTTAGTCTTGCTGCTCCATCTTTCATCCCTCTTTGCACACTCAATTCTTGAGTGCTCTATTCAATTACAGCACCAATTTCATGTACACAAATGGCCAAGCCTGAACATCAATTTTAAGGTGTCTTGCTTGCTAACCCTAGTGCACAAAGCTGAGGAGTTTAACCAGAGTTCAACAGTCTTTCCCTGCAAACAGAGGCCATTTTAATGGTTTGAACTCATCACCACTGGGTTGCAAGGAAGCAACCTCTACACTAATCCAAGGCTACCCTTTGAGGTTTAAACACCCACCTAAAAGGCTGGTTGAAAAATCTCAAGTTTCCTTAAGAGAAAAAAAAAGTTCAAGTTCCAATAAGCAGAAGAAACATCCACATGAATAAGACAGACAAGGTACCTTGGGTAATTTCAAGTAGCAGGCAGTTACTATGGCTACCTCATTACATTATTTATAGTATTTCATCCTAATTATGTAATCCCTTCCATATTGTAAATCACTTGTTAAAGTAAACTTTTCTATTGCCAACCTCCATTCTAACTTGATAAACATAATCTCAAAACAGCAGCATGTTTCAACTTATTACTATCACCTCGTGAGAGAGAAGAAAATCAACTAGATCAAATATACTCTTGACACATGCTGCATAATGAAGTAATGCTGAGCGACTTACTTGGAAACTCCGCAGCTGCTGGGCTTCTTCATCTGCCATTTGCCGTTCATATTCTCTCCTTGACTAAATCAACAATCAGAATTTCAGAAAATAAGAAATGTAATATCAAGCAAAGGCACCAATACCTTAGACAGTGAAATGGCATATTGATTCAGATTGTTCAAATCCCTAAATTCATCTGAATTTTTAAGCATGCACCTATAAAAGCATATGATCCTTTGCAAGTTTGATTGAAAAAGGTTATGACCATTTGAACTAAGAGTTCTTATTAAACGTGCTTCAGATGATGGGTTTTGGTTTAGAGATCTTGGCAGTCCTGGGTTCTTCACTGTACATCTTCCATGAAGTTCTCAGTGATAGTGATTGGGATCCCTAAGGTTTTTTTTTTTTTTTTTTTCATATTTCTAAAAGGCTGAGGCAGGGAGAACTCTTCATGTTACGAAGTAAGGCTGTTAGTTTTAGGTTAAATTAACAGCTTTCAGGTTAGTGACAGGACGATTCGTAACAGAGTTACATGCTAGAGCATGGCGTTTCAGACAGTAAATGGAGAATTTGACCAGGTCCCCACATTTTGGACATTACAACTGACCTATCTGTGAAATATGGGAAGAGGTGCAAACAGTTCAGATCTTTCGACCAAAATAAACAGGCAAATCTACAGTTGTAAACAAAGTCTCACCATCTCTAGTTTGTCAAGAAACTCAGTTTCATCTTCATCCAAAGCTTTAGGTGGTCCTGCAATTAAAGAAGATTAATACTTTTGTCCCCCTTAAGTGCATGCTGAAAAGCAGTAATTTATGACATGCAACTCATCTAAGCAACCTAACCAATTTTCTTATACAAACAGCAACTAACCACCAGAATATATGTGGACAGAAGGGAGGGCATATAGAGCTTAAGTTATCAAATTGATGTACTAGTAATTTAAAAATAAAGTTCCCAGAAGATAAAATTGTGCAAAAGTCAAGTCCTTCTCACAGATGATCCCATTCAGTATTTCAACATATGTCATCTCAAAGCTCATAATTGACTAAGATAACTATTAGTACCTGTCAGGAATCAGAAGATTAGGAAAGGAATTAGGATATAAACAGAGCAGTTGTGAGTAGGGAGTTGTTATTTTTTACAGTTGCATAGAAGTAGAGTGTTATTTTTTACAGTTGTGTAGTAGTGGCTATAATATAGTCAGATAATTGCTGTGTAAATGACAAAACTGCCTAGTAACTGCTGTAACTGACTGCTGAGATTGCCATATATAAAGCTATGCCAGAGTGTGCCAAGATTATCAAGGAATTATATTGAAGTTCTCTAATTTTTTCTCTATCTATTCTATGTTTCCCTCTACTCTTCCTTTTATTTTCTCCCTAAATTCTCCCGGTTTTTCTCCCCCCTCTCTCTATTTTCTCTCCATTTCTTTCTTCTATTCTTCCTTCTCAATTCTATTCTAAAAATCCTAGATTCAAAACTAGGGTCTTGAAAATTGGTATTAGAGCAGTCGATTCTTGGATAGCAATTCACAACAACGCGCATCTACAAGTTTTGGAACTATGGTGGATGGTTCTCAAATGAAGCAATTGGAAGCACAGGTCAACTAGATTAACTCCTAGGTCAACCATAGGTTATCTCCCTGGTGACTAATCTGCAAACCCTAATGGAGACCTTGGAAGAAGGATCGACTAAGCATCATGAAGCAATTCAATCATTTGGAGAACAAGTTAGATGCTTCAATAGATGGACTGGCTAAAAGACTTGATGGGTTCTTGCAGATGTTTTCTAGAATTCCGCAAATCAACTTGCTGGGGGACTTCCCGCCAAAGGAGAATGCCGATCCAATTCTGGAAGGGAATGGTCCTAATCCTAGACCATCTAAGATTGTCAGGGTTAAAGATTGATAAAATCTGTGAGCAGATAATTTGACAGATCAAGTGGTTGATAGGAGATTGGAAAATAATTCCTTTAGCACTCCAAATGTTCACAACAATGTTCCTATGTAAAACTAGAAATTCCTTTGTTTGATGGAAAAAAACCCTAGGTGGTGGATAGGAAGATGCCAAAAGTTATTTCAATTTTATAATATACAAAATTCCAGAAGGTCAATTTGGCTTCCGCTTATCTGAATGATTCTGCTGATGCCTCATATAAGTATCAAGGATGGGCAAGACTTAGGGTTGAATGCGTGGAAAGATTTTGTGGACGAATTCTATGAAAGGTTTGGGGATAAAAATATGACCAATGTTATAGAGAAATTTAATAAATTGAAGCAAGTTGGGTCGATACTTGAATATGAAACAAAATTTGAGGAGCTAAAGTCCTTAATGGTCATTACTAACCGTACCTTATCTTAAGCCTATTTTGTTTCTAGTTTCATTAGTGGCCTAAGTGAAGAGTTGAGATTGACAGTTAAATGCTGCAACCTACAACAATCAAACAAGTGGTAGAAAAGGCAAAATTACAAGAATTGTCAGTGGAAGCTCTATTTAAGAAAAATGGGATTTCGTTTATAGGAATTGGGCCTAGCAATAGCCAGACTTCAACCTATATCGGAAATGTAAGAGGCAATTGCTACAACTGGAAGGTAGAAATAAAGTTAATGAGGAAATTACTGAAGAAATTGAAGTAGCTGATAAAAATTTCCTTCAAGATGCATTCAGATAACAATACTTGGGAATTTCTGACGGATTTGCTAGCTCAATTTCCCCAACTTGCTCAGTTTCTTTGATTTTTTTGAGGACAAGAAAATTTTGAAGGGAAGGGAAATGTCGGGAATCAAAGGATTAGGAGATAAACATAACAATTGTGTGTAGTGGAGTTAGTCTTTTTTATAGTTGTGTAAATGACAAAACTGCCTAGTGACTGCTGTAAATAACTGCTGGGATAACCATATATAAAGTTATGCCACAATGTACCAAGATTATTAAGGAATTATATTGAAGTTCTCTCATTTTCTCTCTATCTATTCTTTGTTTTCCCTCTATTCTTCTCTCTATTTTCTCCCTAAATTCTCCTTATTTTCCTCCACTTTCTCTCTATTCTCTCTTCGTTTCTTTCTTCTATTCTTCCTTCTCAATTCTATTCTAAAAATCCTAAATTCAAGACTAGGGTCTTGACAGTACCTTCATCAACAAAAGTGATGTAAGGCCCAAGATTTGGGTCTTATAAAAATATAAATAAGCCTACTTCCATTTCAAATCTCTCTCTCTCAATTAACTCTCTTTCTCAGGGGCAGAGCCAGGATTTTGATTCAGTAGGAGCGAATTTAAATATAAAAAATATAATTTTAAAAATAAGATAATAATAATAATAATATTAAAATGAAAAAAAAATACAATTGTTCCTTACGGCTTTTCATACTTGAAATTGCAATTGTTCAAGAAAATTACCTTGATTATTTGAATCTTTAAACTCGTCATGACCACGAAAGGCTAGTTCTTGTCGTAGAATAAGTCGAACACAATCAATTGATGTATTCAAATGAATTCGATAATCACACAATGTTTGTTCTAACTGTCTGAAGAAAACTATCTCAATATTTTGCTCTTAATTCATTAAGATTTCACAGTTGTTTCGAGCTTAATTGTGTGCACTATTAGCATCTCCAACATGAACTTAAAGTCTTATCTTTTTTTTTTTTTAAATTACTGAACCCTTCTTTCACAAAAGAATCATCAACTTGTTCCCCATTATTTGTTTTAAAAAAATAACAGTATAAGCAAAATGCGACATCTTTGCTTACACTACATTCCAACCAATCACCAAATTCATTGAACCAAGCTAGAATGAATTGTCTTGATTTCAAAGTTGACACAAACCTCTTTGCAAGTAGGTTCTTCTAATTTGATCTCGAAAATTAACATTGTAATCCATTATTGTAGTTCTTAGCTAGAGATTCATAGGAAGTTGCACAACATCAATTTGCTCAATACTTGCTTTGTTAATTTGTTCATTTTCTTCAATATAAATTTCTTCCATTTTTGCTTTCTTTGCTTCACAATTTTCTTCAATATTTAGCTTTATTTGCATCATCATTGTAAAAAAATAAAATTATGAGCAAATTATAAAAAATGCTGTGATGGTTACTACTGGACCATTATATACTTGCTTTCTTCAATACTTACTTCTTTTTTTTTTTATTTCTAGTAGTAAAATAAAATATAATTTTTTTATTTCTAATAGTAAATTATTGTAAAAAACAAAAATTCAAAAAAAAAAAAAAATCTAGCCCAGTGGGGGCAACTGCGCCCCCCCCATTGGGCCTCACGTGGCTCCGCCCTTGCTCTTTCTCTCTCTCATTTCAAATATATCCTAGTTATTTCCCCGTCTCTCTCTCAATCAGATCTACCCCTTCCACCTTCATCCTCCTTTAATCACTCCAACATTAACATGGCTAAAGAGTTATAGGTATATATATTCCTCCCCCCCCCCCCCCAAAAAAAAAAAACCCCTACTCCCTCTCTCTCTTTCTCGCATAATCAACCTGTCTCTCTTTCTCACAATCTCAATCCCTCATTCCTTTGTGTCAACATGTGCTCTATCAAGTCGCCGAGATTGCAAGTAAGATGTGTTTTCGTTGTTCCTTCTTTTCAATTTTTTTTCCTAGTTTTGGGGGAGATGATTGAGACCATATTCATTATCGTTGTAGTTTGCATTAAGTTTAAGCCCTAGAAGAAACTAGTGAAGTCCATAGTATCAAGCGGCAGATTATTCTAAGTACAATTATGTACTTATGTATGGGGGTTATAATAGGAAATGTGTAGTCTTTTATCTCCTTTGTAACATCCATCCATAATGTCTATAAATAAAAGGCATAGGGCAGCCGTTTGGGGGCAATCATTCATTTTGGTGTGGGAGTGCAGTGTGTGAGAGAAAAGCTAGAAGAAAGATAGACTTTGTTATCTCCAAGATTGATTGTACTCGTGTGTATGTGTGTGAGGGACTCTTGTGTACTGGTTTCATTCATTTTAGTGGATTGCTCTTGGATCGAAGAGGCTGGATGTAGGGTTGCTTTCAAGCAATCCGAACCAAGATAACTTGCACGTGTTTACTTGTGTGGTTTGGTTGTTTCTATCTCATTTAAATACTGTTCTTGCATTTCAGTTTCTTATTTCAGCTGTTGTTTCTGATTTTGACTAAGAGTGAGAGAGATTGGCATTGAATTGAGAGGATCCTAGTGCTCCTAATTTTAAGAATTATATTTGGTTCTTGATCTCTTGATTCCCTAGGTTCAATTTGCATTTGAGGTGCTGCTACTATTCATCTCTTTCCTCCTTGTGACAAATGCTAGTTTCATGTTTCCCTTTCTGATTTATTTGAATCTCCCTCTTTCAATCCCAATCTTTATTTCCCTTATAGCAAAAATGGCCTCAACAAAGAGGCTCACAGTCTCACAATGATCGTGATGCCATCCTTGGCAAGGTCAACATCCACTTCAAGCATCACCAACACACATAGTCATATATGGGTGTGGCAACAGAGGGTGGAGCCCTAAAATCAAATTTAGGGTTTCTTTCTCATTGCTTGGCTACTAGGCTAATCCTATCCTTTCTTTGGCTTCCAGAATATCCCATTCCAATTTCAAGCCATATTAATATAATAGATTTACATTATCATGTGTTAACAACTTCCAATCTGCTACAACCCTAGGGTTTACTAGGGTTTGAATAAGAAATTTATAAGAAGAAAGAACATAATTGGAGGGAGAAAGGAACAGATAGAGTGAGGAAAGGAAGAAAGAGAGAACGAGAGAGAGAAGAAGAAATGAGAGAAAAGAATTCTTTATTATTCTCCAATGATACCTGTTAGCAATTAAGGGTTCTGGTCTTGTTTCCAATCTCGAACAAGACTCAATCGATATTGATTGATTGATTAATTGATGGTTGATTGATTGGCTGTATATATTTTCTAAAATTAGAATTGTATCTTCTAGATCTATATTAGTATATCTCTAGTTGATTTGTTGTATCCTAAAGTTGTATAGTTTCCTAATCTAGGTTTAGAAATTTTTCCTAAACTAGTTTTTAGCAACTTCCTCAGGAGGTAGCTCGGGTATTCTTGGATCCGGTGGCCAAGATACATGGAATTCCCAAGTCCATTGTATCAGACCAAGATAAGGTTTTTACTAGCAATTTTTGGCAAGAGTTGTTCAGGAATTTGGGGGTGGGGTTGCACATGTCCACCACATATCACCTCGAGACCGATGGATAGATTGAGAGAGTCAACCAATGCCTAGAATCCTATTTGAGGTGCATGTGTTTTGCCAAGCCAAAGAGCTAGAATAGATGGCTATCCCTAGCCCAGTGGTGGTAGTATCAAGAGGGCCCCATTCGAAGCACTATTTGGATACAAAACCCCCTTACTACCCACGGTGATAGATTCCCCATAATCCAAGACAACAACAAAAGAATATTTGCAAAATAGGCAAGAGATCCTCACACTACTTAAAAGGGAGTTGATCACAACTCAGAACAAAATAAAGCAGATTGCAGATAGAAAAAGAAGTGATAGAAATTTTAACGTGGGGGATTTAGTGTTTTTAAAGGTGACAACACTCATTCTTTGCAAGCCCTCCATCAAAACTAAGTCCAAAGTAATTTGGACCATTCCTTATAGTGGCCAAGGTGGGTAAGGTGGTCTACAAGTTACAACTACCAGTAGGGGTCATAAGTCACTCTGTATTATATGGGTCTCTATTAAAGAAGTCAGTGGAGCCTAATGTAGCCATTAGTCCTAACCTACCCCCAATGGATGAAGACGTTGAAGTCGAAGTGGAACCACAAGCAATTGTGGACAAGAGGGTAATTCATCAGGGCACCCTACCCCTCACCCAAGTTCTGGTGTAGTGTACCCACTTGCATCCTAATAACACTACTTGGGAGTACCTACCAAAATTGCTAAAGCAATTCTCACAGGTTGCCCAGCTATTGACCTTTCTTAGGAATAAGAAAGGCTCCAAAGGGAGGGGATTGTCACGACTCTGAGGGTATTTTTTTAAAATAGACAATGGATGAATAAGCCTATTGTACTTAAGCAATTACAGCTAAAGCCACTTGTACCTATTTAGTTATGTTATAATAACCGAGGGAAGAAGCCTATAAAAGGCCACGTGCAAGAGGATGGGGACCATGAATGATAAGACTGATTCTTTCCCTCTTAACTTATTTTCCCCCTCTTTCTCTCTCTCTCCCCCTAATTCTCCCTCCTCCTTTCAAATTCTCCCTCCAAACTCTCTATTTGTTCTATAATTCCATAATTGGCCTAACCACAAATCTGAGGGTTGACAGTTAAGAATGGGTGAGAGTTTGTTTCACCACTATGTTATGAAAGGGCGAGAGTATGTTCTCCCCCTAATTCTCCCTCCTCCTTTCAAATTCTCCCTCCAAACTCTCTATTTGTTCTATAATTCCATAATTGGCCTAACCACAAATCTGAGGGTTGAGAGTTAAGAATGGGTGAGAGTTTGTTTCGCCACTATGTTATGAAAAGGCGAGAGTATGTTTTGCCACCATGAGTATTTTGGATGAGAGATTGTTCCACCATTATGTTATTTGTTTAAATGCATACGAATGATTAGATGTTAGTTTAGTTCTACTAGTTTACTCCCATCATTACACATGTTTTATTCATCATGATTATTATTGTTCTTACATCATATCTAATTATCTCCAGTTACTATATTAAATGTCATGGCATGTTTAGTAGCAGACCTTGTTGCATTAACTCTTATTTCCCCCATCATAACGCTTTTCCACCCTCACTAAGTCCATTGACCTTTCACTCACCCCACTATAGTTTCTAGTTGTAGGTCTAGACGCCAGTGCTATTTCAAGGATCATAATATGAGGTCCTAGCTACATTCTCATCATAGTCAAGCTCCGAGAATACAAAACACCACATGCAAAGAGAGAGCGAGCATATTGATCTTTTATTAAATTGTCTTGTAAATTTCAGATGCATTGAGGTATTGATTTGTACTGAGAACAGTGGTATTTGATAATGTTGGCATATGATCATGATATGGGAATTCATTATTAAATCTTGATATTTGAAGTGAAACACAAATTATGAAGCATGAGGCTTACTACTCTCACTAGGATTCACGGCCATTAGAGGGTAAAGAAATTATGGCCCCCCCTGAAAATTGGGTTGTGACAAGCAGCCTAATTAATTTGGAGAAAATTAAAACCAGAAGTAGAATTCAGCCTTACTATGCTTGAACCTCTCATTAAATTCTGCATCTTGCTTGTCCTTGTTCTCCTTTAAGATCTGCAGTTAACAGACAAATATCACAATTAGTCTGCCACCATAAGTGAAAAAGAAGAACTTCAAAACATCAATTGTACTCCATAAGGTAGGGCTTCAGAACATAAGTAAAGAGGTCAGCACCTTAATGCAATATGGGGAGCATCTATTTTGAACCAAAATGCAATATGATGTAGGATGGAAGAAAAACAGAGGAGGAAAAAAATACAAATATATGCACACATATACACAACACATCTTGTATGAACCTCAAGTGAAAACATTACTGAACATCCAAATCACATGGATTTAATCAAAAAAGTAAAAAATCATATGGATATTTAGAAGTTTTAGTATATATGTGCTTTTGAAGCAATCTACTTTCCAACACACACACGTAGGGGCATCCACAATGCAAAAAGCTCCATGCTGTCTGAAGATTAGAGGAGGGTTGTCTTTAAACACAGTCTTACCCTTACTTTGCAAAGAGGTTGTTTTCACAACTAAAACTTATGACCTTCCAATCACCTAAAAAAAAGAGAAAAAAAAAACTTACCATTGCCACCAAAGATAAACAAAATTAATTCAAACAGCAGAAAATAACACAAAACAGCATTCAATGGCAATAGGTTTGACAAATAAATAATAGCATTCACTCGGAATAAGAATATTGAGCACTAATGAAAAGCTTCAACCAGGTGTTAGTCCAAGTTTTTCGAAATCCATAAGCTTCATTTATATCTCTATACCCATTCCCTTTTCTATTCATATGACCATTTAAGTCACCTCCTATAATGATCTTCTCTTGTCTAGGTATCTCTTGTACCAATCTATCTAAATCTTTTCAAAATTTTGCCTTCATCATTCTTAATCCAACATGTGGTACATATGTACTAGCAATGTCACAGTTTCTTCTCCCAGATCAAGTTTAGCTAATAAGAAAACCTAGATATCCAGCTCTATGAAGATCAGTCATTTTGGGCTTTAAGTAAATAACAAAAATTCTAAAGTTTGTTTATAAGCCATGGAGTCGCCATCCTCTTCCAAATCTAAACACATTCCATTGGGAAATATTGATCTCGAAATACTAGAATTCGACATTGGAACACCAAGAATTCATCCAAAATACTAAGAACACCAAGCGACCAGCCACTACGATAAAATTTTAGAATAAATTGCGTACTTTAAGGAAATGGACCATTTCTTCAACTTGTGTTTAACAATTGGGAGTTTTGATGGTCCAATTCCAAATACTAAAAAGCGACAAAAAGACACAATGGTTTTTCTCCCGCGTGAAGAGAAACACCGTTCAGGAAAGGAGGAAAACTGGAAAAGAAACAAAAGAAACCAAACACAGAGATCGGGAAAGAGGACGAAACAAGGGAGTAACCTCGTATAGGGATCTATCTCTCTGGGCAGTGCCATCCTCAACTCGAGAGCCCCTTGTTCTCCTCGCTTCAGCCAACTGTGAAACCAAACCAAACCAAAACCAACCCAACCAAACCACGAGAAAATTTTCGAACTTTAAAAAATGAATGTAAAAATTATAATCATATATGAGAAATTGGAGTTGACGCGATATTAGGGTTCAGGAATTGAGAGATCAAATTCAAACCTGTTCTTCGGACACAAAATTCATAAGCCTCGTCGGAGGAGTAGCAGTACCATCCTCGTCGGCCGCCATCTCCAACCGTGCCTCTTCGCCTGCCTTGGACGTAAAACCCCGTCTGTCAGTACTCGGCGAAAAAAGAAAAAATTAAACCCTTCTAAAGCACCTAAACTCTCGTCATATATAAATCAATCCGTGCAACGGGCTGATTTTTTTTTATTTTTTGACCGTTCAGTTGACCGTATCCTGGTCAATTGACCTGACGTTGTGTTTGGGAGATATGTATTAACGGTAAAGGATCTGAATGAATTACAAATAAGTGAAACGTAACGAAAATATGATAAAACGTAATAATGTAATTAAATGAAAATAATAGATAAGTGAGTTTTATTTTTATTTTTTTAGATAAGATAAAAAAATTATTTTAAAATGATTAAATAAAAAATATTCTATTCAATTTTTTATCTCATTATTAATAAAAAATATTATTTATACTCCTTAGAGAGGGTGACGGACAAGAACAAAATTATTAATTAAATTTATATATAATAAAAATAAATTAAATTAAAATTTTATAAAAATAGATTTTGAAATAAGGAAATTAATTGGACTAAATAAATTTTATTCAAAACAACGAACAAATGTTAAAGAAAATTGAATACATTTTAGTAGCAGCAAGCAAATGAATATAAATTATTTTATCACAATACTAATTTCATAAATAACTTGAAAATTTTAGTAATATTTTTATCAAAGAATTGTATATTTCTGTCATTTGATTTGAGTTAAAAATCAGAATATAATCATGGAAAATGTTAAAAAGCCCGACAGGTTTACCAAAAGAGGGTAAAAAGACGATTTTACCCCCACGCCTTGCTATCTCTCTTCCCCTCTTATGGATTCCCCTGTGCTTTGCGCGTCTCCCTTGCCATGGCTGTCACCTCGCCTCTCCGTCGCGCCTCGCTGCTTTCGCCACGCCTTACCCACAGTCGCTGCATTGATTGTTGGCGAGGCGAGACGACGATAGCAAAGAGGCGACGCTGCATTGATTGTCGGCGAGGCAAGACGACGATGGCAGAGAAGCGAGGCAAAGCGACAACAACGAGACACGACAAAGAGACGAGACGACAACCATGACAAGAGAGACATGCAGAGCAGGGGGGTAGTGCCCCACTTTGCAAAATTGCAAAGTGGCTGAGGGCAAAATAGTCTTTTTGCTTCCTTTTTGTGAGCTACTCGATAGGTTTGTCGGATCCTATAGAACGATTCTATAATCAAACTGGAAACCAAAATGGGGTCAAATCAAATTTACTCAATTGAAATCAAATCAAACGAAATTAATCAATTCAGTACAAATTCGAGCTAACCCGCGTATATGGTAAACCCTAGTTTTTGTTCTCTCTTTTTTTTGTTTTTTTGGGTTAGTTTTTGCTGAAGTTGAACTCATCCGCCCTCGTCTTCACTATGTCGTGATTTTGACGATGAATGATGGTGATGATGGTACGTCCTTTTAAGCTTCCATGGTTCTCCATTTCACTTCTTTTCCGGTTTCCTTTATTTGGTAATTCGATTCTCTTTTAATCCCAGTCCCAGGGAGGGGAGGGTACCAGAATCAAAACCCTTCCTCCGTATCACTGGAAGGGAAAGCTCTGACCTTTCTTAAATATGTGGTGGTGTTCTGTAGGGCGAAAAATCAGGGATTTCTTTCCGACGGCTGGGGATATTTGATCGATTGCTTTGTGCTGAACCTCGTCAACTAATTGAACTGAACAGAACAGAAACCAATTCTTGGTTCTTGCCTGGGTCCGATCTATCTAACACTTAGATCAAGATCCGTATTGTTAATGAGCGTCAGAATTGCGTAGGAGCTGCTGTTATATCGTTTTTATTATTGCTTGCTTTGTACGGGACTCGGAGATCTCTCGAAGACAGCCTCTCCCCCCTCCCCCCAGATCGAAAGGCTTCAACCTTTTTTTTTTTATTATTATTATTATTACTATCAGAGTTGACTGTAGAGCTCGCACTGCGTTCTTGGAGTTTCTTTCAGAATTGGAAGGCCTGAAAGTGGGTTTCTTGGTTCTTGGCCAAACTGACCAAATTCCCCGATGGCTAACTCCCCACAGCCCTCAGCTCGGTATTCGGTTACCATCACCCCCCCACACCAGGACGCGCCTACACCTCACCCCGACACAAAGTTGAACCAACTGCCTCATCCGTTTCCTTCTCATGCAGGTTCTCGATTGCCTCCTCCCCCAATTCTACAATCGGATCAGATTCCTTCCCCTTCCATTAAGACAACCCCAACTTTGCTGTCACCGGCGAATGGGATGAGAACTGGCAGCCACATTTCTCATTTGAGCACTCCTCCTGGCCCTCCCGTGTTCTCTTCGCCACTCCAACCAGCTGCTGTTCCTTTTCGAACTTCTCCAGCCACTCCGCCGCCTGTTGCTTTTTCTTCTGGTTCCTCTTTGCCCACCTCCTCGCCTCCCCAGTTTTCAAACGGGTCCACGGAATTGCAGCATGGAGTTTCTGATGCCGCAGAGCAGCCTGTACCTGTTGTGGAATTGCCATACGTTCTGTTCTCAGCTCACAAGGTTCTCTCTATGTCTCTCACAAGTGTTTAACAACAAGACATTACTTTCTGTTCTCAGAAACAAATGATCTTTGCATTTCATTGTTACTTTCGTTTTCAAGAACTTGTTTTATGCTTTTTCTTAAGGCTGTTCTCCTTCTTGTTTCAATGTAGTTGTTGAAAGGGTGATTAACTTTGTCAATATGGTAAAAAAGGAGACATTGATTTTTCAGAATTGCTACCAAATGACTTTCCCCGGTGAGGAGTTATCTTTCAAGCCATTGGAAGATTTAAAAATTATAATTCATTAGGTTTTGTGTCCATCTCGTTCTTTAATTTGGTGGAGAGGGAGAGAGATGTGGCCCACATCACGTGCCTCCCCTTCCATGTCTTGTAGATGTTGATTTTAGTCTTTCCAGAATGGTAGCAACAATATGTGATCGCCTTTTGTTGTGCCTTCCTTTTTTGGCCTTGGACCATTACTCCTATCTTCTCACAGCTTATAGGCCTTAGTTTTGGCATTATGCCTGTTTGTTTTAAGGATTTGTAGTTGAGCAAGGAGAGAACTATGGAGATGATGACAGTTGGCAGATGTGGTATTTAATGAGTGGCTGTCCTTGATTTTTGCTTGCTGGCAAGTTAAACATCCTTAAGGGCCATAAGAAAAGGGAATAAATAGGCGCTTGTTGGGTAAAGATTGATAGGTCTTTGATGATATTAAGTTGTCAGATGAGAAAGAGGGTAGAGACGTGTTAGGATCTGAAAAGGTTGCAAGATATCATAAGATGAAGGAATCTAATATTTGATATCGTCAATTGAAGTAGAAGTCATGGATGTTGTGCATTAAAGAATGAGGTAGGACTGCTAGATTTTCTATTACATGGCTAACCCACATAGGACGTACAATCACATCCGTACATTAGTGATTTTCTATGGAGGGCACTTAACTATTTGCGGGGAGGGGGATGTCACATCCCTAGGGTTAGTTAGGGTTGTGATAGGAATTGGGGAAGAAATCAGAATTGAAGAAATGAAGGAGGGGGAAGAAATCAGCATAAAAGGGAGGGAGAATTAGAGAAGAAACGAGAGAGGGATAGTGAGAATTAAGAAGCTAGAATTTTCATTTCATTACACACGATATCCATCCTCTTACAATTGGCCTTTTTATAGGCATAGCTAGCTACTTAACTAATTTCTAACAACACCCATGTCCTCCTAACAAATTACAAAATATCTCTAACAAATTATTATATCCTATTACAATAATGCTCCTCTATTGCTCCTAGGGTCATGACAGAGGAGATATCTAATGGAATCATGGAATTCTACAACAAGCTTTATATGGAGGAAGCGACATGAAGACCTTTGTCATGTTTGGATTTTAAAGCAAGAGAAAGAATAATAAAGGATTTGAGCTAAGTGAAATGCAGACGAAAATCAAAATGTACTAGTAAATGAAGGGGCGACCAAGGAGAGATGGAAGGAGCATTACTTGAAGCTATTCAATGGAGGTGGAGAAACAAGTGTTATGTTGGGGCATCTTAATAACTCTAAAGAAGATAAGACATGTTCTATAGACATACTTGTTTGAATGAAATAAAGCAAAGCATTGAAAAGAATTTTGAATAATAAAGTAGCTAGACCAGATAATATCTTTGCAAAAGCATGGGAGAATTGGGCATTTTTTGGTCAAAAAAATTATTTAATGTAATTTTTAAATAAAAATAGATGTCAGACAAGTAGAGAAAGAGCACTTAGTGCCAATTTATAAGAATAAATAAGATGTTCAAAGTTGTGAAAATTATATAGGGATCAAACTAATGAGCCACATGATGAAACTTTAGAAGCGCGTTATTAAGTCCTCATCTCTTTGCTCTTATTGTGGATGAACTCATAAAACACATCCAAAAAGTTCATTGGTGCATGTTATTTTCCAATGATATTATCTTGACAGATAATAGATGAGACAACAGAAGGTGCAAATAATAAATTTGAATTATCAATTATGTAAAAACACCTTTGAATTCAAAGGTTTTAAATTAAGTAGGTTGAAAACTAAGCATGTGGAATGCAAGTTCAGTAAAAATAAGAGTATGGATGATATTATGAAAGATATTACTCGTAAAATTAAGACGAGATGGTCAAAGTTGAGATGCGCATCTAGCATTTTATGTGATCTTAAGATTCCATTAAAGCTAAAGGGAAATTTTATTAGACATCCACAAGAATATCTTTGCTATATGGCTCAGAATGTTGGGCAACTAAGTTTCAACACGTGGAAAATATGATGTAGCTAAGATGAGAATGTCATAATGGATGTGACATCATACAAGAAAATACAAAATAAGAAATGAAATGAGATCGTTTGTAATAAGGTGAGAGTGTTACATATTGATATGAGATGAGAAAGGCATGATTAAGATAATTTAGACACGTGAGAAGAAGACCAACATAAGTAGATGTGAGGTGAGTGGATGAAATGGAAGAAATTTGTAGCAAAAGTGGGAGAGGAAGACCAAAGAAAACATGGTGAGAATGGATAGGATATAATGGCCTTACGAAGGATATGGCTATCGATAAAGGTGATTACAGATCTAAAATTCATATAGCTAACCCCATCTAGTGAGACTAAGGCTTGTGGTTGTTGTTGTTGTTTAATGGTTGTCAATTTTGTTTTGTGTTCTATTATTTTGCTTTATCAATTTAGTTTCATGAATATAATGTTTTTCTTAGTTCTAAATGGTGAAAATGCCATGAACATGATTATTTTCAAGTAATGGACTAAGTAATACTCTAAAAGCTACCATGATCTAAAATGGTGAACCAATTAAGCATACTATTCTTATACCATAAAATGAGCTAAACGACGTACATACTTCATTCCTACAACCATACCATGACCTGAAATGCACATCGTTCCAAGTAACTATGATTGGACAGTTGGGGTGGGGCATGGCTATTGTCTTGCTTGCATTGGCCTCTAGGTGCATTATTTTAAACCTAGAACATTCTTGGATGGGGTTGTGGAAATATTTGAGAAGTGGCTCACTTCTTGGAAGGGGAAATATTTGTCTAAGGAAGTTAAGGTTATGATTAGTAAGACTACTCTATTGAGTTTTCCCACTATGCTATGTCTACTACATAGTATCTAACTCGATGTACTAGGTTAGACAAGTTCTAGAGGGATTTCTTGTGGGTTGATGTTTAAGACAAGTATCATTTTTGGTGGAATAAAGTTTGCATCCCTATGACAAAGATGGTGGTTTGGGCATTCGAAGGGTGGGCCTTTTGAATGAAGCCCTCCTAGGCAAGTATTCTGGTGCTTTTCTTCACGGAGGATTGGTTGTGGAAGAAGTTTATGGTAAGTGTGTATTGTATTGAACGGGGAGGATGAACTACTAGGAGGATAAGAGCCCTTGATATATAGTTGGATTTTGTCTAGACAACTAGTTCAACCATAAATCAGGTTTAACTTTGAAGATTGATATGCTCATTCCATGACAGATTTGTATGCCCTTTCACAATTACCTCTTTCTTAATAGAGGGAGGACCTCTAGGTTTGGTGCCTATCATGAGCAAGGAGGCTCTCTGTTTATGATATTAGGTGTCATGTATGCAAGAAAGATCACACAATCACCCACATGATTTGTATGTGCTAAAAAACATATAGCATTCTTTCATATTGGTCATTTGTATGTTCTAGAGCTTTTGTTTTCTCATTTCTATATTTTGTTTGCTCTTTCAAGTGGCTTCTGATTGCCTATCTTCTTTTACATGTTTTTGCTTATCAATTTTTTAGTTTATTTCTTTTCACAAATTTACTATAAATGAAAACAAGTAGGACCATTATATTTTGATCTAAAAAGTATGGACACTCTTTTGCAGGTGTGATGTCACATTAGACACTAACTCGTTGGATAGTTCAAATGTGTCTTGGATACTTGTCCAAATATGTTTTCTTTTTTAATACTTTATTGTCACTTGGAGGATAGTGTTGTTCTTTATGGGATCCTGCGTGCCTATTGGTTA
The DNA here is from genome assembly GCA_036245055.1 of Diospyros kaki. NCBI lineage: Eukaryota > Viridiplantae > Streptophyta > Magnoliopsida > Ericales > Ebenaceae > Diospyros > Diospyros kaki. Next base: position 609,875 of record BSEG01000002.1, on the reverse strand, counting down.
AGTTTTGAGAAATAAGTTAATAATCCGTTGTTAAATCCTTGAATCTGACAGGAAGTTCTCACTGAATTGGTGAGAATCCGGTTAAGAAATGAGAAGGAAATGGATAGAAAGATAGGAGGGAAATCCAAGAGAGAGAGAGAGAAGAGAGATTGAGAGGGAAATCAAAAGTTTTTGATTAATTTCTTTTTTTTGTTTTTACACTAAATGCAATCAGTAATTATATACTGATTGTAGCTAACTTTTGGCGCCAAAAGGGCCATACTTTTCAAAATTACAACTTTCAAAATATTGCAACTATCTAACTTCCTTCTAGAAGAATGACCTTTCATCTGCCCATTCCTTCTACTCGAGAATGTATCCCCCCTTTAGTTATTAGGAACATGACAATTCCCCCCCCCCCCTAACTTTTCTTGTCCTCAAGAAATCTAGAGAACTTTGGAGTAGGTTTTGCAAGTATTCCCATGTGTTGCTATCCGGCTATAGGGTTAACTATTGACTCCTCTTCCTCTTCTACTACTTCTTCTTCTCCTTCTAGCCAAAGTAGTTGCTTTCTGCATTAATGCCCATGAGTGTATTTGTCTCCACGATGGAAACACTGCCTTGCCTGCCTCCTTTGTTCTGTAGTCCTTTCTCCTTGTGCTGAAGCTGGATTATTAGTGGATGTTGCTGTAACCCTTCGACTCTGGGCTGAATTTGATTTCCTCCTTGCCATATCCCTTGTTTCCTTACTGGAAGGCCCCTGAACTTGTCCCTTTTTCTTGCAGTCGTTGTTTCTTTATTAAAGCCTCAACTATCATTTCCTGTAACCTAGCATTTTCTGTTGCTTCCTTTATAGTTCTTAGCCTCAACATTTTGACTGTGGCCCTTAGTTCTTTGGTCAAGCCGCTGATGAAGCTTGAGACGAAGTATGCTTCAGCTAGATGAGGGTGAAGGTTCAACATAAGTGATTTTTAATTCCTCAAACTTTGATTGATACACCCGTACCGATTCTTCCTGTTTCAACTTGTTAAATTTTTCGACAACATCCATCAAACCTCTGTCTCTGAATCTTTCGCCTAGGTTTTCTGCAAATTCTATCCATTGGCAGCTGTCCCTGTAATGAATCCAACCTTAAAACCAGGTGTCTCCTACGTCATTAAGGTAAGCAGAGGCCAATGTGACTCTATGTTGTTCCGAAATGTTGTACACACTAAGCATTCTCCCGCACCTTCTCACCCACCCCCTAGTTTTTTCTTCATAAAATACTGGGATTTTCATTTTAGGTAGGGGCATACACGGCTGGAATTGGGTAGCATGCACCCCTTGTCTTCTTCCTTCAAAAGTTTCTCTGCCAGCTAGTTCTTATGTTTTTGAAGTCCCAGTAGGCTCGTGAGAGAATTCGGGAGATAGACTTACCTGGTTTTGTCTTGCAAACATTAGCATGAACTGTTGTATTTGTTCCCACATTTGGTTATTTTGTTCCCGCATCTGGCTTTCAATTTCGTCCTTCAACCTTTCAACTGCACTGTCCAACTTCTTTTCCACCTTTGATTCTATGGATCCCTCCATGGATCCCATCCGACTCGATAGTTCTGCCATCGTTGTAGCCACCTGCTGCAATTGCAACTCCATTTGCTTCATTCTAGTGCCTTCTGCCATTTGAAGGGAAGATTCTTGCGAGATTGTCTGCCTAGGACTTGCTCTAATATCAAATTGTCAGATCCTTGAATTTGACAGGAAGTTGTCACTAAATTGGTGAGAATCCGGTTATGAAATTAGAAGGAAATGAGAAGAATTCCAAAGGGAGAGGGAAGACAGAAATGAGGGAAATCCAAGAGAGAGAGAGAGAGAGAAATCAAAAGTTTTTGATTAATTTATTTTCTTGTTTTTACAATGAATGCAATCAGTAATTATGTACTAATTGTAGCTAGCTTTTTGTGCCAAAAGGGCTGCCACTTTTCAAAGTTACAGCTTTCAAAATATTGCAACTGTATAACTTCCTTCTAGAAGAATGACCTTTCACCTGCCCATTCCTCTACCCGAGAGTGTATCCCCCCTTAGTTATTGGGATCATGACATCCGTTATGAAATAAAAATAATGTCGATTTACATTTATTGGTGTCATCATGTTTCCATGTTATACAGTTTGATTTCACAATATCAACAATGTGATGGAACACAATCATTATCAAATAGCTTTATTCACTACCACCTCATCAAACTTTTCCATGTGAACATGGTGTTGGAACTTTTTCTCTTCATTCCCTCACTACAGGGTCTCATCAAAAAGGGCATCTGGCATAAAATTTTGTGACATTATTCTTTTGCATGGATTTGTATTGTCAATGTGACTTTTAAAAGTCAATTGACATTATGAATGTTGTGTCACTAACCCTAACTTGTTTAGAATAATATGCTGTAACTGCTGTTGATGAAGATGATGATTACATTTATTGGTACCTCCCACACTTAAACCTTTTTAGTTATAAAAGCATAAATCCAAAACACTTTATGATGAGAGTTCCTAAAATTAATGTGCAAAATTATGAATCACATTGGTTTATCCATGTTTTTGTGCCTGTAATCATATCCATGCTGCTTAGTTTTCTCAAAACCTTCATGTTATGGAAGAAGTGCACATTTTTCTCTTATGACGATTGGTTAATTTTTGGAATTTCATCTTGCTTGTTATTAGTTCCAACTTGGCCTTTCTATCTAAATTCCTGTACTCTCCTTCCTCCTCTTAAAGATAGTATCTTGATGACAAATTATGTATGGTCTTTTGACCCTTCTCATGATATATAATTGAACTTCTTTTTGGTATTCTGTTATAGGTATTGAAGCAAAAGAAACTGGCAAATGTTCCTAGTTTGGGATTTGGGGCACTTGTTTCTCCCGGGAGAGAGATCTCACCAGGTCCTCAAGTAATACAACGTGATCCCCATCGCTGCCAAAATTGTGGAGCTTATGCAAACCTCTATTGTAACATCTTACCTGGATCGGGCCAGTGGCAGTGCGTAATTTGCCGAAATCTGAATGGAAGTGAAGGTGAATATATAGCTTCCAGCAAAGAAGAGCTTCGTAATTTCCCCGAACTGTCATCTCCTTTGGTTGATTATGTCCAAACTGGGAGTAAGAGACCTGGATTTATTCCTGTATCTGATTCGAGAATGTCAGCACCCATTGTCCTTGTAATAGATGAGTGTTTGGATGAACCACACCTCCAGCATTTACAGAGTTCCTTGCATGCTTTTGTGGATTCACTGCCCCCAACAACAAGAATTGGAATTGTGTTGTATAGTCGCACTGTATCAGTATATGACTTCTCAGAGGAATCAGTGGCATCTGCTGATGTACTACCTGGTAAGAAATCACCAACACAGGAGTCCTTGAAGGCATTGATTTATGGGACAGGCATATACTTGGCACCAATTCATGCTTCACTACCTGTGGCACACTCCATATTTTCATCTTTGAGTGCTTACAAACTGAATATTCCTGAAGCTTCAAGAGACCGTTGCCTGGGTACAGCAGTGGAGGTTGCTCTGGCAATAATTAAAGGGCCATCAGCTGAAATCTCTCGGGGGGTGGTTAAAAGAACTGGAGGTAATTGCAGAATTATTGTATGTGCTGGAGGGCCAAATACATATGGTCCAGGATCTGTCCCTCATTCTTTTAATCATCCAAATTATCCCCATATGGAGAAAACAGCGCTGAAGTGGATGGAAAATCTGGGTCATGAGGCTCATCGACATAATACAGTGGTTGATATTCTTTGTGCTGGGACATGCCCAGTTAGAGCTCCTGTTTTGCAACCTCTAGCAAAAGCTTCTGGTGGCGTTTTGATTCTTCATGATGACTTTGGAGAGGCATTCGGTGTGAACTTGCAGAGGGCATCTACTAGGGCTGAAGGCTCACATGGTTTGTTAGAATTGCGATGTTCTGATAACATTCTCATTACACAGGTTATAGGTCCTGGTGAGAAGGCACATACAGACAGTCTTGAAACCTTTAAGAATGATACCTCTTTCTCCATACAAATGCTAAGTGTTGAAGAAACACAGAGTTTTTCAGTATCAATGGAAACCAAAGGAGATATCAAGAGTGATTATGTGTTTTTCCAGTTTGTGATTCAATATTCAAATGCCTACCAAGCTGATATCTCTAGAGTGATTACTGTCAGATTACCAACCGTAGATAGTGTTTCGGCTTATCTTGAGAGTGTTCAAGATGATGTGGCTGCCGTTCTAATTGCTAAGAGGACTCTCTTGTGGGCCAAAACCTCTGGTGATGCAATTGATATGCGAGCAACAGTAGATGAGAGGGTAAAAGATATTGCTTCTAAATTTGGGTCTCAAATGCCCAAGTCAAAGCTTTATAGGTTCCCCAAGGAACTACCTTTATTGCCAGAGCTCTTGTTCCATCTTAGAAGGGGCCCATTACTGGGAAGCATCGTAGGCCATGAAGATGAGAGGTCTGTGTTGCGGTATTTGTTTTTGAATGCATCCTTTGATCTTTCTCTTCGTATGGTTGCACCTCGTTGTCTAATGCATCGTGAAGGGGGAACGTTTGAGGAACTACCAGCTCATGATCTTGCCATGCAATCTGACGCAGCAGTTGTTCTTGACCATGGTACAGATGTCTTCATTTGGTTGGTATGTCTTCAGCTTAACTTATTTGCATATTTAGCATGTTATGTTTTGTTGAATCATCTTGGTTTTGTATTCTTCTCTTCTTTTATATAGATACATATATGTTATACAAATTCCTTACGTTTCATCATGATCTCAGCTCGCCCTGTCTTGTTCATAATCCTCTGCATGTTTTCAACAGTGCCTGAGTTGCATTTGATAGCATTGCCTGCTTTAATTTTTGCTTCCTAGTTCCTTATAGTTGGTAATGAAATGCATGAAGCGAATTTCAATTGTAAGAATGACTATGCTATCATCTTCATACTTGCACCTGAATTACATGGTTGACACTTAGCTCCAGGCACTGGTCAGGAGTTATGGAGCTACATGATGAGGGAGCTGCCTTTGGTTCACTGCCTGGAACATCAATTTTCAATATAATTTTCTTTTTCCTTTTATAAGATTTTGATCACCGTTACTCACATTTGATGTAGAATTTCCAAGCATTGTTGTATCTTTGGTTTATGAACAAACTTTCATTAAGATAGTATGCTCCTCTTCCTATGGTTGTATTTTGGGTTTTAAACACAGACAGAGCCAAGATTTTGATTCAGTGGGGACAAACTTAAATACAAAAAATATAATTTTAAAAATAAGATAATAATGATAATATTAAAATATTTTTTTTTTTTTTACAATTGTTCCTTGCTACTTTTCATACTAGAAATTGCAATTGTTCAAGAGAATTACATTGATTATTTGAATCTTTAGACTCGTCATGACCACGAAAGGCTAGTTTTTGCCGTAGAAAAAGTCGAACGCAATCAATTGATACATTTAGACGAATTCGATAATCACACAGTGTTTGTTCTAACTGCCTAAAGAAAACTATCTCAATATTTTGCTCTTGATTCATTAAGTTTTCACAATTGTTTCAAGCTTAATTGTGTGCACTATTAGCATCTCCAACATGAACTTAAAGTCTATCTTTTTTTTTCTTTTTAAATTATTGAACCCTTCTTTCATAAAAGAATCACCATCTCCTTGTTCCCCATTATTTGTTTTAAAAAGATAACAGTATAAGCAAAATGCGACATCTTTGCTTGTACTATATTCCAATCAATCACCAAATTCATTGAACCAAGTTAGAATGAATCGTCTTGATTTTGAGGCTGACACAGACCTCTTTGCAAGTAGTCTCTCCTAATTTGATCTTGAAAATTAACATTATAATCCATTATTGTAGTTCTTAGCCTAGGATCCATAGAAAGTTGTGCAACATCAATTTGCTCAATATTTGGTTTGTTAATTTGTTCATTTTCTTCAATATAAATTTTATCCATGTTTGCTTTCTTTGCTTCACGATTTTCTTGAACACTTAGTTTTATTTGCATCATCATTGTAAAAAAATATAATTATGAGCAAATTGTAAAAAATGTTGTGATGGTTACTACTAGGCCATTATATACTTACTTTCTTCAATACTTATTTTTTTTATTTCTAGTAGTAAAATATAATATATATATTTTTTTATTTTTAATAGTAAATCATTATAAAAAATAAAATTAAAAAAAAAAAATCTGGCCCAGTGGTGGTAACTGCCCCCACTGGGCCTCAGGTGGCTCCGCCCCTTAGGTTTTTGCTTTTGTTGATTTCTTTCTTTGTTCATATCTGCCTTGAAAGGACCAGATTTGTTGAATACTTATGAAATTGGTAAAAGCTGCCGTTCCTACTTGGAAAAGCAAGAAATAAGCTGTAACAGCTAGATTGAGTTATGAGGTGGACACAAAGTCATGGCTCATGGTGTTTTTGAAATTTGATGTTGTGTGGATGTCATGAAAAACTTGGAGATAATTAATGCTAGACTTTTCAGCCTATAAATATTAAGACTGTGATTAACATTACAAAAATTCTCATTCTTTGTGATAGAGCAAAGTTTATTGAGATAGGCAAACAGATAATACTGACATATTTACTAAAGAGTCTCAATTGTAAATTCTTTCATTCTATTATATACAAGATGAGCATGAGAGATATCTATGCACCATCTTGAGAGGGAATGTTGATAGCTATAATCTTATGCCAGGGATAGCTATAATCTTGTGGTGATTGATAGCTAAATTATTTTGTAGTCTTTCTAGAGGTGTGCATAATTTGGTCCAAATTGTTAAACCAAATGAAACTGGTTAATTTGGTTTAAGATTTTTCACAAAGACGGTTTGGTTTGAATTTTTTAAGAAAAATGGTTTATGGTTTGGTTTCAGTTTGTGTCACAAAAATAACCACAAATTGTTTTATATAATATATTAAAGTTATCTTATACGAAAAACTATTTTAATGTCAAAATGTTTAGCCAAATTTTGTTTACTTTCAAAATTTGTATATAACTTTTATATAAATAAATTATACAAATAATTTTTATTTTGACTTTTCATAAAAAATTATCTAAAAGATTAATCTAAGGGAAGCAACAGCCTATGACTAAAGAGTAAAAATCTTAGAACTGAAACTAATTTAAGATCAAAAGGCAAAGCAAAAGAGTAAAACGATAGAGTAAAAAATATAAACTAATTAAAAAGAGTAAATAAAAGGTAAAGCAGCACGAAGAGTAAAAAATCTAAACTAATTAAAGATCAAACTAATTGAAGTTGCTTCCAAATGCTTATCAAAACCTTGCTGTTTTCCATACAAACTATGTTGCTTCCAAATGCTTTTGCACAGTTTAAAAGAAAAAACTTTTAAGATTATTATTTATAAAATACAGTGGTTTGAACCAAACCAAACTGCAATTTTATGGTTTGTTTTGGCTTAGTGTCACCACTTTAAATGGTTTGGTTTGGTTGGGAAATTTCTTCAAACCATAATTTATGGTTTCATTTCAACATTCTTTCTAACTGGACCAAACCAGACTGTGCACAACTGTAGTCTTTCTGTATAATCTTTGTAGAATCCTGGTGTAATGTTTCCTTTTTTAGCTAGTAAATATAATAATTATTTGATGAGGTGGAGATGTCAAACAGGCCAAACACCTTTGGGTCTTTAATTTGTCTAAAAAGTTAAAAAAATTATTTTTTTAGTTGAAAACAATGTTATAATGTGTTCCCTAGGCTGCCTCCTGGGGAACCAGGTTGCAATGCTGCATCAACATGCAGCCTGATTTTTAACATGTTTGAGCTGGTTTAGCCTATTTTTTAACATTCTTTTTTTATATACTGCTGTCCAATCGGATTATGGAGCCTAACTGCCCGCACAAACAGAACGGTGTCTAAAGCTTTGCTCCGTGACTAAGACTTGCCTGCTATTCATAACTGAATTTGTTGTAGTTATGGTTACAAAGGTAGATATGGGAAGATATCTGCATGTGTTGATATACGTGTTAATGTTTTATTGATTTAATATTGAACTTGATACATTGATACACCTTGTTGAAACTGAGAGGTCCATTCTCTCTGAAAGTTGATGATTTCTGAGTTACTTGTTTTATAGAGGTTAGGGATGAAGTTATTGTCTCCATATCCTTCTATCTAGGTTACTTTAATGTGGCAATTCCTATTTGGTGGTGTCACGCAGGGTGGTGAACTTGCTTCTCAGGAAGGAAAAAGTGCTGCAGCTTTAGCAGCTTGCAGAACATTGGCTGAGGAGTTGACGGACATGCGGTTCCCAGCCCCAAGGATCCTGGCATTCAAGGTCCATTATTTCCTGTTTCCTTTCTGCGTATTATTGTTTGATGATCCACAAGAATTTAAGAAGGAAAATATTACAAAAATTGTGATTTGTGACAGGAGGGGAGCTCTCAAGCACGCTATTTTGTTTCCCGGCTGATACCAGCACACAGGGATCCCCCATATGAGCAGGTAAGCGTGCCTCAATTAATTTCTTTTGTTGTAGTAATTACTATGGTAAAATATTAACACAGCTCCACAAGTTGGAATTTGTAATCAGAAATACTAAAGTTGGTTGTATGAATGATTTCAGGAGGCAAGATTCCCACAGCTTCGGACATTAACCACAGAACAGAGGACGAGGCTGAAAAGCAGTTTTATTCACTTCGACGATCCTAGCTTCTGTGAGTGGATGCGTAGCTTGAAAGTGCTGCCACCCGAACCAAGCTAACCTCTTGAATATGTTGTGGCAAAATGCATGTATTTACATTTCTTCTTCCCCTTTTAATTAAGTGATCCGTCTAGGTAAGCATATATTGATAGGAAAATGGACAAATCTTGCTTTGCCTTTTATCTTTTTGTGTTCCTCTCCGATCATTTTACTTTTACTTACAATTATGCTGAGTTTAGCTCAAATTCAAAAGCTTTTATTCTGTCGCATTTTGTTTCTGATTTGAAATGTCAAGGCAGAGAAATAAAGGTTTATGCCTTTGTTGCAATCATGCAAGTATTTGTTTATTTAAAATTGTCATGTTCTGTTCTGTTCTGTTCCTGCTGCTTCTGGTTCTGGATTGTTAGCTTTCTGTGTGTGCGCGCGTGCGTGTTTGTATATTCTGGTGTATGTTTGGCAAGTTCATTTTGAAGAGAGGATATTTAAAGCAAGCAGTTGATAAAAAAATAAATGGAGAATAGAGAAAGATAAAGCAAAATAATTAAAGGGGTGAAAATTTTTTATTAGAATGCGAGGTTCATAAAAAAATATAATAAATACGAGTTAAAATTTATGTAATCGATATTATATTGATTGAAAATAACATTGTAGTAACAACTTGTATGAATAAAAAAGAAAAATATAAAAATTAAATGATCAATTTAATTAAATAATGATTATATCTTGCGATTATGCGAGAGATGAGTTGGATTATCGTGTCTAATTTTTATTATTATCTTTACATGTTCGTGTAAAAAATATTATTTTTTTAAATATCTATAAAATTTATTATCATCTTTTATAAATTAAGATGATGTAACTATCTATTTTTTTTTTTTTAGAGGAAATCAGTACTAACCATCAAAATTAAAGGATTATTTTGTATAATGTACAATTGAAGTCTTCTACAAAAATACCACAATCCCATGGATCAGGGAATCTCCTCCTCCCATGGTCCTATTAAAAAGCCTAAAGAGAGATTGATTATAAGCTGGTGTTGACCAGCTTAAACGGGGAGCCAAACAGGCCAAAGCAGCTCATTCAAATTTGAAATGTAGAAGCTGTAATGACGATAAAATCGACCGTTGGGGGGGCACGTTGAGTTCGTGTTTGCTTTCTCTCTCTCGATTAGAAAACAAGTCCCCACTGAGAAAGAAGAAGAAGAAGTAGAAGATGATGATGATGATGACGAGACGCCATGGCTGGCAACGGCCCCTTCACCCATTACAGGTCTTCTCTCTATTCCCTTTCATCCCTCACCGGAGACGTGGTTCTTTTTACTTTCCGTTTTCTGTCTAGAATCTGCTACGTACAACCCACTACTTTCTGAACTATCAACAAAACAACGGCATAGTTCTCTTGGGTTGCAGCTATAACAATTTCAGCATCCGAATCTTAATTCCATCTTCTTTGAAAAGCTACAGTTTGACCAATTTGTCATCAACGTGGTTTAACCTGATTTTCGGGGTTTGCAGATAGTGGGAATGGCAATTTATGGTGCATTGGTTGTGGCTTTTTATTGGTTCCTAGGGCTTTTCCTTGGAAACAGAATTGCGGAAATCGTTGTCACTACAATATTCTCCATTGCGGTAATCTTAATGATTGTATATTCTAGTAACCTGTCTGTGACCAGTACTTGGTGAAACTTATCCCTCTCTGTTTGTTTTCTCAATCAAAAAAAATTCAGGCATTTTCGGGGATGTTTCTGTTTATACGGTGTGCAGCAATTGACCCATCTGACAAAACCCGTTTTAGAAAGAAGAGGAGGAGGAGATCTAAATCAAATGGGTTTCTAAAGCTTAACTACGGCTTCGTCTTGGGTCAGATTGTTAGAAGGTTTTTCAGAAGATTGGAGCGCGAGATCCTTAGGGCTTTCATAAGAAGGAAATACTTGGATTCTGGGCTGACCAGTGGCCAAGTGGAGTCGACCTGGCTTCCGCTCCCCTTCCCTCTCGTCATGAAAGATGATGATGCAATTGCACCTTATCCATATCCCAAAGAGGACGACGTCTCCTTTTGCTCGCTTTGTGATTTTGAGGTTGGAAATCTTACATAACTGTCTAAAAAGGACCTTTTCATCTAATTTTGCAACCAAGGAAATTAGTTATAACTCGCAAATTTGTTTTTATAAAAAAAGAAAAGAAAAATACGAGTTCATTGCTTATTAGCCCCTCTGAAATCTCTCTGACACCTCCCCCCCGGGGGTACAGGTTAAAAAGCACAGCAAGCACTGTAGGACATGCAATAGATGCGTTGAAGGTTTTGATCACCACTGCAGGGTAATAAGCAGGGTCGTTTTCTCATTTTTCTCTACTTTTTATACTTCTATGTCCACTATGTTTTAACAGAACGTTTTTCGTTTCTGTTATTCCAGTGGTTGAACAACTGTGTTGGGAAAAAGAATTACACAATCTTCATTCTTCTAATGATTTTTGTCTTGTTAATGGTCAGTTACTTTAGCCTTCAATCTCAGATTCTCAGGCTCTCTGACTCTTGTTTTATGTTTTGTTTCCCTTTATTTCAAAGAAAATGAAAGCACAATAAGTTGTTTCTGAAGATCATTTTTGACAGGCTCCCTTATTCATGAACTTGTTGCTTTTTATGGTTTATGAAAGCTAACCAGATCCCTAGTCATACAGCTTATAATAGAAGGGGGAACTGCTATTGCCATATTTATTAGATGCTTTGTAGACAAAAGGGGAATTGAGAGAGAGCTGGAAAGGAAACTTGCTACAAGGTTCCCAAGAGGAGTCCTTGCAACAATATCTGTAATATTCCTACTGTTCCCCTGTTCTCTTCACGTCCTTGAACGTTTTGTTTATCTCTGATTTTACATGTTGATATATTACAGGTCGTGTTAGTTTTAATAACAGCATACAGTTCAGTAGCTTTGGGGCAACTTTTCCTGTTTCATGTGGTTCTAATCCGGAAGGTATTATAAAACAACTGAATAATTAGCATCATGTTGCTATATGGAACCCCACATTACAGTGATTACATATGCCAATATCTAGTTTCTTATTTTGAGGCAAACCACATTGAAGAAATTCTTGAAGTTTTTCATCTAGAGCACATATATACTTCACGTTGCCTATTAGGCTGGTAGCAGTAGACCTATATATTTATTCCCCTATGTAATTGTTGTTTGCATGCACCAGACAGGTGGTTGAAATCACTGCTGTTTCTTAGACAAATGATTAACACTACCAAGTGATAGGAGAAATCTGCCAACAGCATCTTCTATCGACACAAAATAGGCTTGTGTACTGAAGTTGGAAGATTGGTAGCACCTGGTGAAACGAGATGTGATACTCACCCATATAACAAATGTTATAGTCAGATTGCACACACCACATAGAAATCAAGAGAAACAGAACACAGAAAATTTAACATGGTTTGATCTCAATGCCCAAGCCCATGATCCCAACACAATGGGACAATCCACTATCAGTAGTTTTGCACTGAGAAACTACCAACTCCCTCACAACACAGTTTTTGCACAGACAAAAATTGGAAACCATCCCAAATCTCATGGCTTCAGATAATTAGCTGCACACACTCTGGGGGCTTTGGTTACTGAACCGTGGCACACACTTGGGAAGCTCCTCAGAGAAGCTTTCTTGCTAGTCCTTTCATTTTCACAAGGCTGCTACAAAATTGACTCGGTTTTAAGATGTAGATTTATGTTGAATCACTGTTTAGCAGTAATATAGTTGAACTCTCACATTGATCTTTGATTAATGCCTGTTGGACATGGGATGGCAAGCCTCTTTTTTTCTTTTTGATTGGACTGCTTTCTAATAATACTTTAACGAGTTAATATTAAGACCTCAGGCTAACAGCGATCATTGCTCGTGCTTGCAGGGAATGAGAACATATGACTATATATTAGCAATGAGAGAGGAGAATCAGTCTGTGGAACAAGAATCATTTGAAGATTTGGATTTCTCTTCAGATGAGAGCATCGACTTTGATTCTCCTGAAAAGCCAACATTTGTTTCTCGGTTGATATGCAAAGAACAAAGTAAAGATCAGGTAATATGTAAACTGTCAGCCTTACTTTTGAATTCGTTAGTACTTCGCACAATCCTTACTAGAACTTGCGTATGGAACTTTCAGAACCAACCAAGATTGTCCATAAGAATTGATCGAGAACCCGAGCCTCCCACCACATCTAAGAAGCAAGGTTTCCATGCAGCCATTGACCCCTGGAAACTCATAAAAATGAGTAGGGAGAAAGCATTATTAGCAGTCGAGAAGGCCAGAGAAAGGTTTATCAAACATGAGCCTGTAGTAGGACACAGTTCAGTGAAGCCACTTCCATTGGAGACAAAAAGTGGGCCATTATCTATCCCAAATAGAGGTTTGGCAATTGTAGGGTCTGGTTTGACACCTCTTATCTCAAAAGGAGCCCGCCTTCCAGTTTCACCTGGTTGGTTCTCTAGCCCAAGACGGCGATTTTCCAGTTCACCGACTATGTTACCTGGTTCTGCAAGGGCGCCAAAGACCAAGTATAAAAGCAATTTTGATTTGAAGTTAACAGAGGTGTCTAGGGAGCTCGAGACGTATATTTCAAGGCAGATTGTATGCTCTGTCTTGAAGAAGGGAAGTGAAGCATCCCCAAGATAGAGCTTTACATTTATGACTTATAAAGTCTCAGCCTTTGAGAAAATTTGTTTTTTTCCAACTTTTATCTTAATATGCATATTCTTGACAACATTTATCTCAATATACCACTCGAATTTCTTGACAACTTTTACACAAAAAAAAAATATTCAAATTGAAAATTATAGTTATTTATTATACTGAGTTGAATCTCAATATGTATTGACATATCATATAATACAAGATAAATTTTAATTATAGAAAATATTTTATGACATGTCAATTATATATTCCATTATGTAGGGTTGACTAGATGAATACTAAATTTTTGTACACATTTTTTTTTTTTTAATAAGACCTCTTACTCATATGCTTAATATTTAAAATAAGTGTCTTTCCTCAAGTTTTTTTTAATTTTTTTGGTGACGTCGTCTATCTTTTTTATTAGATAATTACTTATTTTGTACTAACTCTTTTATAAAAGTTCCATTAATCATTTTCTTATTCGATTTTTTTACATCTTATCTTTGATATGAGTTACTTTAATCTTATTTGAATAATTTTATATCTAACTTTATCTCTTATTTGTCTAACCATACATTCATTTAGTGAATATTCTCATATTGGTAATGCTCATAATCCACATATGTTGGTATTTCACTTTTAGTGCACTTTAGTTGGACCTTAATAAAAAAATATAAATTCATTTAAAAATATTTAAACTCATTTTTTAAAAAATATTTTGTAAGACACATGTTCTAATATTTGCTTATCTTGTATAATATATATCTTTATAATAATTATGTATAAGAAATTTAGACTCATTTTTTTGAAAAATATTTTGAGAGACATAAATTCATCTAAAAATTATGTTTATTCTTAATTTAACAAGTTTAATGTTAATATAATATAACATGACCGTTCTCCGTCATCTAATATGCGACCAACAGGAAAAATTTAGTGGCAAGGTTAATTAAAATAATGTTTTTAATTACAAAAAATATAACTCTAAACTAAATTGTACATTTTTAAAATATAAACACAAACTTATACACATAAGATTTGCCCAACCGAGGGGGATATTATTGTTAAAATCGCAAGTTAACTCATATGATCTTACAAGTTTACGAGTCAAGAGACATAAAACGAGTCAACTTGCTTGTAGGATCGGGTTTTATAGAATTGGACCCGAGTCTACGAGTTTACCAATCCGAATTTACAAGTTTACTGGGTCAGAGTTTACTAAGTTTAGTCTTGCCCACAATTTTGAGGTTAGAAATAAAAATATTTGCATCCCTAACCAACATATATATATATATATATACAATCGTTGTTAACCTCCTATTTTGGTTATTCTACAAACCTTAAACGACGTTGTGTTTGTGTGTTTGTTGCATTTGTTTGTTGTGTCTTTCTGAAAACCCTAATCGTTGTTGATCTTATTTTGGGATTTTTTCTTCATTTGTTCACCTTGAAAGTTCAAAGAATTAAACCCAATCCAAGTATGTGAGTGAGAGTGACTATGTTTTGCCAAGTCTGGTAATCAAATGTCGTGTGTGCGCTGTGTTGAGCTCTGTGTTGCATCCAATTGATGTGATGAGTAATTGTGCTGTGCAGCTGTGCTTGTGTGTATATATTCTCATTTGTGATGTTGTTATTTACATGTATAAGTAAGTACAAATTTAATGAATTAATCTTAAATATGTCACAATCAAATCATGGATGGGTCTAATTTTATATTAAAATTGATGATTAGCAAGAAACAAATATACCTCTTTAGTATTGATAACTTAATTAGTGTAATGACATAATATAAAAGTTTAATAATATTTGTTATTTTTATAAATTAGTATTTTTAGTTATTTTTAACACTGCTTGTTGATGATGATGATAATATTTGTTGTTTGAAATTTTGATCATGGATGGATGAAAGATGAATTTAATATTTAAAAATTTTATATTATTTAGTATTTTTAAAATTGATAAATTAAGTAATTTTGAAATAAATATACTTATTTTAATTATAATAAAAAATATATCATTATAAACATACATTTACATAAATTACAAAATATTTTTAATTTTCTATTAAATCTTATAATTTTACCGTTAGATTTTATACACTCATTCCACTTAAAGCTCACATAACAATCCCCCCACCTACCCACTTGAAGCCCACATAACAATCCCCCATATACATATATATGTATATATAAATCAAAGAAATAACCTTTTTTTGTTGGTACATTAAGGTCGAAGTGAACCCATCGGCGGCGGAGGCGGGGGTGGAGGCGGCTGCAGGAGCAGCAACATCAGCAATAATATTAGGATGGGAAGAAGTAAGAGGAAGCGGAAGCCTATCGATGCCTACAGTTGCCCTTCCAATCATGCTCATCCTCCTCCAGTGTAAATAAACGAGAATCCCTTGATATGCAATAATATGTATTGTTTTAGCTAATTAGGTAATTAATGTGGATGATGCATGTGCATGTATATGTAAATAATGAATGAATAGTTGCTATGAAGGTGAAGGTCTCGCTCGTCTCCTCGAATCCATCCTCAGGTGACCAGCCCTAAACTACCTTTTCCTTCCTGTTAATTAGTTGTTTAATAAAAATTGGTTGGATTTGTGATGAACGACGAGATTTCTTACTTTACTCAATGCGGGGTTTTGGTTTTCGTTTTTCTCGAGCATTAACAGGGAGCTGCAATCCGCAAGACAAGCCGACACAGCTTTGCCTTATAGAATATGGATCAAGGTTCTTTCATTTTTTTCTTTCTTTTCCACTTACCGACTGATTTTTCTTTTTGTTAATCATTTACTATTCTTGGTATTCATGTCCTTATATCGTATTATCTTTCCTTACTATTAGCAACAATTTTCAATTGGGGTTAATGATGTCACACGTATCCTCCAACGCATGCCCCAAATTTCTGTCAAGAGAAGCAGCAACAGCAGCTCTCCTCCTGTCACCCGCAGTTTTGAACCTAGTAAAGGAATAGCAGCTGCTCCCCATGTTCAGCTTCAGGTTACTTTCCTTCATATTTGTGAACCTAGTAAAGCAAAATCTTAATATGTTCACTTATTGCTTCATACCTATTGGTTAACGAAATTATTTAATGTGATTCTTAAATAAAGGAAGATGTCAACCAAGTGGAGAAACAGTAGTTTATCCAAACCAAGTTAGGGTTAATGACATGACATTCATAATGTCAATTGACTTCTAAATGTGACACTGAGAATGCAAATCCATGTAAAAGAACAATGTGACAAAATTTTACACTAGATGTCTTTCCTAACACAACCCTTTAGCAAGGGAATGATGAGATAAAGTTTCAACACTATTTTCGTATAGATAAGTTAAATGAGATGGCAGTGAATGAAGATAAATTTAAAATGCCCTCTAGCAAGAGTACTTTACTGCCTATTTATAAAAATAAAAGAATGCCCAAAGTTGTGCAATTATAAAAAAGATCAATCAAATATCCATTGTGAAACTTTAGGAGAGGGTAATTGAGTGAAGGTTAAGGAGAGAAACTGAGGTATCTGAAAACCAATTTATTTTTATGTCTGATAGGTCAACAACGGAAATTATCTACTTATCAAGACATCTAATTGAAAAGTTTAGAGATAAACAAAAAGATTTGCATACGGTTTATAGACTTGAAAAAATCTATAATATAGTCTCTAGGAAAGTCTTGTAGAAGGTGTTAGAGGAGAAAGGAGTTTGGATTGCTTGAGTACTTTTTGTTAAGGACATGCATTATCAAATAGAGACATGTTAGGATTTGCATATTGTATGTATAAAGGCTTTTCCAGTTAACTGGATTACATCAAAGATCTTCATTTAGTCCTCTCTTTGCTTATGTGATAAATAAACACACAAAACACATCCAAAAGGAAGAAGTGTCTTGGTGTCAGTGGTAAAGCCATATATTCTTGAGGAGGGGCAATTTGCCCCCCTCAAGTTTGGGAAAATGCATTTTAGGTGTAAGATTTATATAACATTTCAAAATTGCCCCACGCACCCAAAATAAAGTTTGAAAAAAGAAAGCATATAAACTATAATATTTATTGATTTTTTTTTAAAGGTAATTGACCCTTTAAATATATAAGATATGGGTCAATAGTAAAAAAAAAAAAAAAAAGTCATGAGGAACTAAACATAGAAAACTTAGTTAAATAGTGTTTATGTTGTTTAGAACTAAATCTTTTGAATAAATAATTTTAACTACTATTTATTATAATACTAACTATATGAATTATATTAGTAATTAATTGATAGTTTTAAAATTATACAGATTTTTAACCCAAAAAAATATTTTTAATAGGTTATATTTATGGACAAGTTTCTGAAGAGGAAGGCAGGGATAAATCATCAATAATCTGTTTAAAAATATGGTGGTCAAGATGATAAAAGAAGTTTTCAAAAATATAAGAGTTAAGATGAACACTTAAAAGATCTTCTTATTAATTTTTTTTATTAAAGACTGAAATTTTAAATTATTATCCTAATAAGTAAAATTATACTTGTAAAACATACTTTAAACGAGACTGTCTTTTCTGATAATTAAAAAAGCATTAATAAAATAAAAAAGTACAGCAATAGGTTCAAAGGACCCTAACTGGGGCATACACCAGGCACAAGAGACCCAATAAGGCCACAGCCCCAAGAACAGAAAGATAATCTAATAAAGCCCATAGAAAACATTAAAGAACCAAAAGCATAAAACTAAGCCTGAAGACATGAATCAGATGCCTTCACTTGAATACCAAGGCCACATACTCTGACTAGTGCACTTAAAGGTAGTCGGGAACAAACAAGTGCAGACCAAATCCATAATAATACTAGAAAGAATTTCAGTGTTCTTGACCTGATTGAAAGCCTTGGACATTATTCTCCCTCCACATGCGGTATACCATAGAGCCCATATAATCTGCCTATCCCAAGGCCACATTGGCCAACAAAAGATGTTACATCTAAGAATAGATACTACTTTCCAAGTGTAAGAGCAAGAAGCAAATAGATGTGTATGAGTTTCAGCTGTCCTACCACAAAGACACACCAATTAGGCTGGGGGATAAACTTTTGAAGTCAATCCACCATGGAGAGTTGTTCTTTAATTGCTAGCCAAATGATAAAAGAACATGCTGGAACACGATTAGTAAGCCACACCAACTTACACCAAACCACCGTGCCTTCAACTTGTACTAGTAGGAGTAGGCGTACTGGATGAGAATATACCGTTACTAGAATCCATCCATTGGACCACATCTTTAACATTCTGGTTGGGATGGTAATTCAGCATATGACCCCACAACTCATCGAACTCCTTGTATGCATGCTAGGCAATCTCCATTCATTCTGATTCACTGTAGAGTCACTCTAGCATCAATCTATAGTAACATAAGAGCAAAAAACATCAGCAAGAACCCCTAAGGGGTGCCATAAGTCAGTACACGTGAAAACATTGCTGCCATCTCCAACACGTCGTTTAACAAACTTCCTAAAGTGAGGATGCAAAGCTATGATCTTGTGCCAATTCCATGGGCACTGGTGATGGACCTTGCATGTCCATATACATCGATTCTTGATACTATAGGTATGGACCCATTTGATCCATAGGGAATCCGAGTTTGATTGAACCAAATGCCACAAAAGTTTTGCTATTAGGGCTTTATTCCAAGGCTGGATTTGCTTGATGTATGCTATTTGTAGATGATATTGTCTTGACGGATGCAACAAAAGAATGTGTGAATAAGAAATTTGAATTATGAAAAATGTCCTCAGATCCAAAGGTTTTAAGTTGAGTAGGTCAAAAACTGAATATATGGAATGTAAGCTCAATAAAATAAAAGTCTGAATGGTATCATGTGAAACTTGATGGATGAGATAAAAAAAGGCATGAATAATACACTTGCATTATGGAGAAACGTCTTAGAATCCAAATGTTTTTAAGTTGAGTAGGTCAAAAACTGAATATATGGAATATAAGTTCAATAAAATAGAACTATGGATGATGTTATTGTGAGACTTGGAGATCAACTTATCCCAAAAAAGATCAATTTAAATATCTTGGATTAATTGTTTGAAAAGCAAGGCAAATTATGGGCAGATGTTCCTCATAGAATCAATGTAAGATGTTTAAAGTAGAGAAATGTGTCCAAACATTTATGAGATTATAAAATTCCTTTGAAGTTAGAAGGAAAATTTTATTAGACAGCTCTAAAAGACTAAAACCATGTTTCTTGTATAGCTCAAAATGTTAGGCAATTAAGTACCAAAATGTGCAAAATATCATAAGGACGATGAAGATGCTATGGTGGATGCATGGTCATATAAAAAAAGACAAAATGAAAAATAAAATTATATTTAATAAGGTTGGAGTGGCATCTATTTAAGATAAGATGCAAGAGATATGATTAAGATGATTTGGATATATGAGAAGAAATTGATAGATGCACCGGTGAGGTGACTAGATGAAATGAGGGAAGGTTGTCTCAAAAGATGATGAAGCTGAGTATCAATGTAGGCTCTGAAACCTTAGATCTTGATCATAAATGGATGAAAGATGCAGGCACTCCAAGTCCAAGGTAGCATGTGGAGCTGAGTTGAGGTATCTTATTCTTTTTTTTTTTTTTTTTTCTTTTGTGCAGCTTGAATAGAGTCCTCAAGCCATGTTATGGAAATAAGTACTCAACTCCTATCTTGGTCGAAGTGCATTGCATACTGGACTTACTGTAATCCTCGCACTCGAGGAGCTTGTTATCCTTGCTGATGTATCATCTTCTTTTGGTTGAGTTTTGTGGGTGGCATTCCTCTTTCGTCTTTTTCTTTTTTACTTACTGCTTGGGTTAATATTTTGACACGAAGGGTTAATTTATAATGTTCATATTATTGTATGGGTTATTCCTTTGACAATTAGGCTTACTATTAGTAAACTGAGAATTAGTGTCTGATTGTTTTGAGGATGCAGGCCATACTGGTAGCTTCTGATTGTAGCCCACGATGGTTGACAAGGCATTTACCAAGCATGGCCTCCTCAAGAAAGGTGCCTCTGATCTTTGTTAAGGATGATAAAAGAGGTTCTCTAAGATTAGGTGAACTGGTCAAGTTGAAAACCGCAATTGCTATTGGAGTTAAGGTGAGGAATTCTTCACTTAGAGAATTAGATCTCTATTTATCATGGCTGGCTGAGTGACTTTAGGTTATTATATGATTTTTTTTTTGCTAGATAAAATATTATTATATGCTGTTTTTATTCCATTTTTATAATTGTCTTATGGTATTTACTTCCAAACTTTTGCACGTAACCATTCTATTCTTCTATGTATGTATTTCAGAAATTTGAATTTCACATATTATACATCCTTATGCCTAATCATTTACTTCATTTAGGCTAAAGGTAATACCATCAATCGGCTTATTGAGGAGATTCTTCATGGCAGTGAAATCAATCTTGGATAAGACAGCGAGAATCAATTCGAGATGCCTGGCTTACCGTGTCCATTATCATCTTTCATACAGGAGACAAGGATTAGCGGTATAACCAAGCAATAGATTTGTGCAGCACTTATCATATCATAGTCCGACTGTAGGCCTTCTTAAAGATATTATTCTCACATGTTGTAAAGAGGGGACTGTCATGCACTGGGATGCCCTACTATTTAGGCAAATGCTCAATTAAGGGGTTAGGGACAAATTTAGTGCTCATATGGGCTTCTGTTTAGGCAAACGCTCACTTGTGAGTTGTTTGTTTTGTTAAATATATAATTTCTCAAAAATTATTATTCTAGAACCAAACGCCATTTTGAGATGGCTGAAAGTGCAATGTGGATTCACCATATTTTTTTGCCCGACAGAATTTTTGCCATTTAAGAGGTCGGGTCAAGAGTTTATTGGCTCCTTAAAATTATAACTCTTAAATAAGGTAATGCGTGGTAAGAAGATTAGACAATCAATTTGCATGCAATAGAACACTACACTAAGTTTGCAAATCAAGGTGCACGCGTTAAAAATTGGCGAACGGAACGTTTTGTCTTCTTTCTTGTTTAAGAGATCCCGAAGTTACATAATGTTCAATCATTATTGAACCCATGGAGTATTCTCCAGCCACAAGGTAATCTGGGCAATGGGAGCTGGCGTTGGTTGGTTAGGCGGTCAAAATGGTGGTAGGATAACCATTGGAGAATATGGACTCAACCCGGTGCTCGTGGTGGTGTGGTGCATTCCAAGCTGCCACTACCTCAAAGGACCCTATTCGGAACCCAAAACCCTAAAATTGGACTGCATAGTATTATCCTACCTCAAATGGTTTTGGCTATTCGCTTTTGGCATTTAGTTTGCCGACAAGAGTACCGGGAAGAAGTGGCCTCATTCAAGATGCTCGTGGCCAAAGGTTCAATGAAGAGTATTCCTTAGACTTTCTAATTTCTTTACATTCAATCCTGTGGTTCTACTTAACAATGCCAATTTACAAACAAGTAAAGCTCTAGTATGGCATAAAGAGGAAAAAAATAATAAATGGTCTTTATAGCAATCCTTCGCCCTTCGAGTTTCCACATAACTTATCCTCTCAAGTGCGGCGGGTTTCAGGCACTGGCCTGGCGCTGGCAGCTGTTGAAGAGGAATCAACACCCACAGGATCCTTGCTATCACCCGTACCTCTTCCATTTGCAACTGAGTCACCTGATTTCTCTTTTGGTTGTCGCTTTTCTTGATCCTTCACCAACACTGGTTGAAACTGAGATGAGAAAACATGGCATTTGAGACAAGAAGAGCATCGACAACTGCCAGGATACAGACTAATACTTATCTCCCTCTTTCTAGTAAGCAGATATAAATGAAACAACCCGGTTCCAGTAACCACAAACCTGGTATATAGAATATATGACATTTCTTCTTATCTGTGCCATCATCTCTATAAAAAGGTTGTAGCCTTCTAGCTTATACTCAATTAGTGGATCCCTCTGAGCATATCCTCGTAAACCTACAGCTTGCTGAACAAATTTGAGTGCTTGCAAGTGTTCTTTCCATAAGCGATCAATGTTACTCAAAATCAGGAACCTCTCAGCTTCCTTCATCAAGCCTGGTGCTTGTTTCTCCACGATATCCTGAAAAATTATTTTGTAAATAAAGTATAATTTTAGTATTTCAAAAATAAATAATCAGGGGTTGAGTTGCTGGTGTTTGAGCATGGAATCAACCACAGAGTTTGCAAGGGTCTGCAGGTCTGGGAAGGGTTGTCTTTATCTGTAGCCCCTATTTTGGAAAGAAGTTGTTTCCACAAGTCAAAACACCCAAGTTACAGAGGAGTAACCGCACCATAAGCCCTCAAGGCTCACACTCATTACTAACAAAAAATATAATTAAAAGTTCTGAACATCAGCCAAAATATGCAAAAAGAGTAAAGAGAGCAAAAACAATTTAAGGAAATCAGCAGTTATTCTTGGTCGGTCAGTCAGTAACCTACAAAATGAAAGGCCATAGAGTCCTTGGTTCAATATCATTTAGTTGATTTGCCGAGTAGTTACCCTAAACAAAAGTAACATCTTCGACTTATCCAGGCTATCATTTATATCAATAGTAGTTTGATTGCAAATGTATCCTATGTGGAAACACGTTTGTATGCATTAAAAGTTGTTTGCCCACATTCAATGGCCCTCCTATAATATAATGATAGTTATATTTCATTTTTCTTGTTTACATTGTTGTGGCCTCACAGATGAGGCCAGATGATACGGCCCTGGATAGAGAAGTATGTAGGTCTAGAATTCATGTAGCTGACCCCACCTAGTGAAATTAAGACTTGAGATTGTTGTTTTCAGTATTGTGGCTGTTGTCCATCTATAGCCCTCTCAGCTGTATGCTATAAAAACATAGGCCCTACATAAGTTTGATGTGTAGAACTGCAAGGAGAAGAATCTCTAGACAATGAGACCAAAATGTACCAACCTTTTTCTGCAAATATGCATCACGACCACGAAAACGAAGGAAATCCCTCAGCTCCTCATAATCTGAGCATTTGCTCACCAGTGAATCCACTGTCAAATCATTCAACAAGTAGCAATACCTACAGACAATACAGAGAAGCATCAACATAGTTTCATGTGCACACTGCAACTGTTAGAACAATGCTGGAGATACAAGAAGCATCAGGCAGCCCATAATAATTATTAAAAAAAAAGTAGTGCATACATGTAAATAAAGCAGAACAAATTCTTATAGAGTTGGCCAAAAGCAGGGGTTAAAACATACACATGTATTTGCATACGCTGATTAATTTCTTAAACATCCACATTAAGAATTGCTGTGAAAGAACTATACAAATATCTTATGCTACTACAAACTCTTATTTTCATTATCTTTTTAATCTACATTTGTCCTCTATTCGTAAGCTGAAAAGTGCACAACAAAGCATTTGAATGTAGCAACTAACACGCATGCATTTTTTGCAGTTTCCTTTTATTTGTTCTTTTCCATTTTTAAGCTATCAGGAAAAGTGGGGCAATTCCCCAAAACTACCCTCAGGAAATAGGATGGCCCTTACTGTTGGAGTTTTGCAATTAGCTTTTTGAGATCCCAGTTTTCCCTTGGAGCATCAGGACCAATATTTGCCTGTCCATATTATTAAAAGTCAGTATGACAAGTTGACAACAGGTTAGATAAAATGATATAGAAGACAATTTAGAGTACTAAGATATTTTAAAATGATATAGCAGTGAATTTAGAGTATCAAGTCATTACATTCTGTCAATTTACCTCTAGGATGTCATCCATTGTCAGTTCAGCATACTCAATAAGAAGAGATTGAAGATTGTCAGATTCAAGAGCTCGCCTTCTCTCTGTATATACACGATCTCTTTGGCTGTTCAAAACCTCATCATATTCAAATAGCTGCTTCCTAATATCAAAAAAGTAATTCTCCACTTTCCTTTGAGCTTCATCAAGTGCTTTGGTCAGCATCTTGGATTCAATTGGTAGATCTTCAACTCTAAAAGCTCTCATCAAACCCTACAAGTTGCAAGTTAAGATTTAAATAAAAACCATATCTTGAAGTCACATGAACAAGTAGACTCATCCAGAGATGAAACCTGAATCCTATCACCCCCGAAAATCCGAAAGATATTATCTTCAAGACTGAGGAAGAAGCGAGAACTTCCAGGGTCCCCTTGCCTGCCACTTCGACCACGCAGCTGTACAAGTACAGTTGGATGTTATTCCAAGTTCTCTTGGTGAAACATTATTCCAATAAAAAGACAGCCGAGCAGGCCATGAAACCGAACTGGGGAGGGAGGAGGGGGGGGAGGGGAAGGAGATAGAGAGAGAGGGTTCCATTAATATTTGGATTTGAATTGCCATTTATAGATCAAAATATGGAAATTAAACCTGATTATCAATTCGACGTGACTCATGACGTTCCGTCCCCACCACATGAAGTCCACCAGCCAAGACCACCTGAATCGACAAATATTGTAGTTATTACAAAAAAAAAAAAAAAATACATTTACATTGTTCTAGTAATGGAGTTCAAACATTCTTTCTCTTCATTTTTCCAAATAAAAATGGTCAGCTGACCCATCTAGTGGTATTAAGACTTGACACGTCATTTCCTGAATAAAAAAGGTAGTAGGGGACCAACTCGTGCTGTAGTAAATTTTATATTCAATGAACTTTGATCAAAATTTATTGGACAGATTGTAGATCAAAGTGATCCCATAATTCCAATGACAGAATGCTTAATTAACACCGTTAACTACAAGCCAAAAAATGTTTTATCAGGGAAGTACATAACTATGAACTACACAAATTTGATCATAAGAAGGGCATAACCACCATTTGTATGACTTGGGCATGCATGAACAATGTTAACTATTTTCTAAAACAAAGACACAAAATTCAAATTTTCCCCTTACATTTAACTCTTTTCTTTGACATAAAACCTCTGGACCATACACCAATGAACAATAATTCAATAGGATAAAAATAAAGAGCAGATTTACCTTCTTCCTCTCCACCTCAGTGTAGACCTTATATTCTTTAGCAATTTCTAGAAAGGCACCACGCAGCTTCGCTATGACTTCATCCTGAGCAGGTCCCTACAAATTCATAATATGTTAAGCAATCTTATTAATGTTGCTAATATCAATAACCAAATAAACAAAGCCTAAACGGCTGAAACACTATATTTTTCTTCCACACACCTGTTACATGTGTCCAGCAAGAGGCCAAAGAAGTGAAATATACAAATTATTAGGCAGAAAGCAACATTTGAAAATAGGATCTTTTTATGCTCTGACACCAAGATGAATGCTTAACAATCAATAATCTAATACCTTCCCTCACATGCAACCCTATCTAGCACATAGGGAGGAATATGGACACAAGCATGATAGACTAAGATATACAGGCATACACAGCATATCGCACACAATAAAGAACTTAAAGTGGAATATACACAATATGAGGCTCAAATTTATAACCTATTAGAACTAGAAGTTTAAGCAGTTTGGGAATAAGCCAACAATATAATTCTATTTAACACCCTTCTTCATGCACATAAACAGTCAAAACTGCAAACTAGAGAGCACAAAAGCACAGTGAGGAGCAACTTAACTGGTTCATAAATTCAACACCATCTGCTTGAGCCGTTAGGTTGCATAAACTGAACCAAACACAAGTATTGTTATAATTTTTGGACAATAGGGCTCGCAGGAATTTGCATGCTTTGCTTAATCTATTCCATGGAGGCATGACTTGATTATTTATATCCTTCACAAAAAAGCAAATGATAAACAACATAACTAAATCTATTAACTCTAATCATGTGTACACTTGATTGTATAATTTGATATAATTTTTACTCATGACCAAGGAACATATCATTTCATGTCATGTAGATTTCTTTTTTCAAGTCAACAGTCACATTTTATACATATATAAATGAGTGTACAACAACAACAATCACAAGACTGAATCTCACTGGTGATGTTGGCAGTGGCTCCAAGAAGATTGCAACAGAGCCAGGGTTCTGCGGCCACATCGGTGATTGGGTGATTTGATTCTAGGCAATTTTTGGCTGAACCTCGGAATTTGATTCCACGGCCAAGGAGGAAACCGTGCTAGCAGGATCGGCTTGAAGAGGAACAACACTTGCAATTCGCGACTCCTAGAATCAGAGTTGGAGGCAAGTTAGGTTGCTGAATGCAACTTTGAAGGACCGAGGGAATCCTAGGAAGTTGATTCTTAGCGGATTGATTGCCGACTGTTGTTATAACGTTCTATCCAGGAAGTCGTGACTGGTGTAGGAGTTCTAAGCGAATGCGAACGGCCAGGAGGTCGCGATTTGGACTTGGGAGTGTTGTGATGCAGTGGGTTGGACTCGAGGGGTGTCTCGATACAACGGGTGTTCCGATTTGGACTCGGGGGTGGGTGTAGCTATTGAACTAACAGTGAGTTCTGGTGATTTTGGAATGAGAGGCGATCGCAATTGGGCTGGGAGCCTTGGACGGTGATTGGGTTGAGAAGAACCGCCATTAATTTCTGGAAGGCGCAATAGGCACTCCTGTTCCGAGTCTTGAAGAGGAAGGCGGATAGCTAAGGTCGAAAGAAGAGGCGCGGTTAGAAAGATCGCTGAACCATTTCAGTTCCAGCGAGCAATGAAGGCGTGAAGAAGACCTAGATCCGGGTGATCTGGAAGCTATAGCTATCACGAGTAGATACAAATTCTGTGACCGCAACAGCTCTCTGCTATGTTCCCGTGATCAAATTCCTGCTGGAATTCGGAATTGGATTCCGACACACTAGGAGGTGAGTGTCGACTAATACTTTGGGCTTGGAAATTTGAAGGTGGCTGGGCCAATTGGTTTCGACGGTGCTTTCGAAGACACCTAGAGCAGTTCCGATTGATCAGAACTTGCAGGCGAATACACTCCTTTATTCCGACGGAGGAATTCTTGGCTAATTGGCCTTGAGGCACTTGATCATTCAACTGTTGTGATGTCGATTGTGTTTTTAGGCTGAGAGTCAGACGCTCTAGGAGACTCTAGGAGACCAATCAAGTTGGAACTGTGCAACTTCTTCCGCGGCTACAATAGACTTGACCTTGAAGCAGAACAATGGCTGCAATTTGCCACTTCTTGGATCAACTTCAGGGTGACTGTTGAGAGATACATACTGAAGAGAAGTGAGGGATTTAGGATATACAAAGCTCATGTTTATTGGCCTTCGAGTTGTCCTACTCGTGAAGCTAGGGGTGACAGTGCATACATGAAGCAGAATGCTTCATTTTCAGCTGGAATGGAGCCTCAATGGCAGCCAAGGGAGGCTGCATTTTCAGTTGGTAGCAACAAGGACAAAGGAACAAGCAACGGGATACATGATACATGCAAGGAATTTGGTCTTATGATACGCAAGAAGCTGCAAGAGTTTGCGATGATACTTATTAAGAAGTATCATTACAACTTTCCGGTAGAATACTTTGAAGATTATCACGGAAGTTTTAACAAGGAGGAATTCCTTGGAGTGGAGTGGAAGAAGGATATTGGTTTCGGTGGAATTGACAAGGATGGTGGCTGTCAGGACAGTGCTTGCAGCAATAACAGAAAGTCTGAGGGCTTGGCTCAAAGTGTTTGGATAAAAGAAGAATTAAAGGAGTACTCTAATTCCTTTGGAAAGGAGGTTGTTGATGAGGATGATCCAGATGATAATAGCGGAAGTCCAAAACAAGAGATGCTTGAGGCATGCAATCAGTTGTCAGGAATGACAGGAGACACCAAAGAATCTCTAGAATCGGAGAGTGATTCAGCTGCAGTGATTGAGTTAGAAGAAGAAATAATACCTCAGGAAGTACCTACTGAAAGGCTGGAAGAGGAAAGTGGAGAAGATAAGTATGGTGTGTACGACAATGATCAGGAAACAACTCTGGGAAAGGAGTTTCCTGCTGTTGCCATTGTTCAAATTCCGATTGATGAGTTGCAATATCAGGGCTAGTTTTGGTTGGCAAGGAAGATTGAGTCCCTTACTGTCACTGGAAATGGCATGATTGAGCATGTATCTCCGGTGGAAACATCTTCGAACGTTGTGAAGATGTGTGGATTAGGTAAGGAATTTCAGGGACAGCTGATAATTGGTGGGAAGCTGAGAGAGATAACTAAAGAAGTCAAAAGTTTGGTAGTAAGGGATGGAACTATAGCTACTCTAGTGGTTCTTGCTCCAGCGGTAAAATTCATGTTTCTATCTACTGTATTGACAAAGGAACCGACTACTGGAATTGGGGTTGTGGCAGCACCTAGTTCTAAAGCTCACAAGCAAGCCTCATCTAAGTATCTAAGGCAAGTCAGCAATTTTCCATTGCTACATTTCCAGGATATTGCTGGTAACTTTACAATAAAACATGGCAGTGGGTTGGATGGAAATGCAATAACTGCAACTAGGGATACATGCTTAACTTACTTACTTGTACAGGATGGGGATGGACTATCCAAGGAAGCCATGGGTACAGTTAACTCTTCCTTTAGACTCCAAGTTCCAACTACTAACTATATCAGGCTAGGTATGGCTGATCATGCTTTCCAACGGAAGACCGAAATTGATTGGACAGCTATAGGGAGAGGTGGTTGTATGGGGCTTGCATCAGATAAAGTTTCTCCTATGGAAGTGGGGCAACTTAGGCTTGGAGTTGATCTTGGACACTTCAGAACGAGGAAGAAGAAGAGGTCTAAAAGGAGAAAGAAAGAAATAAAGATAGACCAAATAGCAAAGGAGGGAATTGGATGAAACAATGGCTGCTTGCTACAAGTTCTTGAGGACAAGAACTTTCTCAAGGAGGGGGAAATTGTCATGACCCTAAGAATTACCCAAGGATATATTAGTAAATATAATAGTAGGAGTTGGCATACAATATACAATAATTGTAATTTCTTTTCTTTCTTTCTGTTATAGTGTTTTGTCCTATTCTATAGGCAGTTAGACTAGTTGTTATATTGCACATGGGAGTATGTGGGAGGATGTTAGGCTATATATAAGCCTCAACTATGGTTAGATGGATATGCTTAATTTGAATGAATTCTTAATTCTCATTTCTCTCTACGACTCTCTCCAATCTCCCTCAAGTTCTCCCCCTTTCTCTCAATATCTCTCCCTCTTTCTACTGATTTTCCCCCTCCTACAATTCTGATTTCTTCTCCCAATTCCTATCACAACCTTAACTAACCCTAGGGTTGTGACACATGAATTCTAGATCTCCAACCATGCACAAATATACAAGTATATATATGCACACACACACACACACACACACACACACACACACATATATATTCATCACATTTGCTGAGAAGAACCAGTATCTTTAATGAATTGTACCTTTTCACAAGAATAAGATAGTCGTTCCTCTGCTTCAAGCTCTGTTAGTGATCTCTGACCCCATGTTTTCACGGCTAGCTGTACAGCTTCCTCAGCAAAGTTGGTATTCTCTTTGGAAAGTGTGCAGGGGAATAAGTTTTCATTTACCTGAAAAATAAAATTATAGTGTGAAGTAAGGTTTACAAACTGAAAGAGAAAACTGAAACTGAAAAATGAACCAACTGAAGTGGAACCAATTTTACAAACACCAAAATCAAATTAAAATAAAAGGAAAACCTTCCATGTCTTCTTTAGAGGTGATCTCTTGACAGAAACAAGAACTCCATCAGCAGGTTTAACAATTCTGCAAAGAATTATCATTGTAGAGACATTGTTATGACTGCCTTGAGGTGTAAAATGTTGTCTGAACTTGCAGGTTATTTCTTCATAAAGCCTTTTTAATTTCAGAGGTGTAAGAAGCACCATGATGCTATGAATTGTACTAATGATATATTCTTTTTATTGATTGATTAGGACACACTCCTTCAGTTAAATTCTAAAAGTCCTATATACAAAGACAGTTTAAGCTTTGATGTCACGTTGGTTGGAAAGGCCACAGCAACTTCCAGTAGTTGGTTGCCACCCATTGGATTTGGGCTGACAACATAAACGATTAACATAAACTTGAATGGTATTGCATTGAGGAAAGCACGATAAGGAATATAAGGCATCTTAAATAAATTTCTAACTAGTAGAGAACTCTCAGTTAAGAGCTCAGATGATACCTTGGCATTAGCATCTCACGTAGCTTCAACCTTGCCATAAATTCGGCATTGCCACCAAGGATTATATCTGTTCCACGACCAGCCATATTGGTAGCTATAGTAACTGCCCCAAGACGACCACTCTGAGCCACAATTTCAGCTTCTCTCTCCACATTTTCTGGTTTGGCATTTAGTACCTTCACAGGCAGTAACAATTGCAATATTTGTGAATCTTAAAGGCTTGATACAGATATTGTAAATATTTACTAAAAAAAAAAAAATACTATCGAAACAGTCATTGGATAGAATATACATCAATGTTTGTTCCACAGCATAATTGAATGCTTAAATCTTCCCCAAACAATATAATTAAGGCTTATGGAAATTGTTTAAACTTCACCTCATGAGGGATGCCTGCTTCATGCAACTGTTCTGATAATGCATCACTCTGTTCAACGCTTGTAGTGCCAACAAGCACTGGCTGACCTGTCTTGTGCATTCTAGAAATCTCCACCACAACTGCCCGCCACTTTCCTGTAGTTGCCCTGAACACCACGTCAGACTCATCCTGAGAGAGAAGGTAAAGAAATACAATCTGATAAGCATGAAACACTTAAGTTCTTATGCATTCACATATTATGTCAGCTCTGAATCATTAGAAATATAGATCTCTTAACAGAGGCGTTCTCATTTGATTCATTACAAAGACTTAATCCCACTAGGGAGATTTGACTACATGGCTTCTAACTCACCAATGATCTCTCAACATATATACTCAGCCAACGAAAAAAAGAACCAAAAAAAAAAAAATCATCTAAATGCAATTCCACATGTTCCCTTCAGCACAGGCTCAAGAGATAAAGTGCAAGAGGTGAAGTATCGGTTGAAACATTGCAAATAAGTTGCACAATCAAACAAACCTTTCTTATCATGGGCTTGTTTGTAGGCACTATTGTAACTTTGAGCTTGTATATACTCTCAAATTCTGCACTCTCAGTTGCTGCAGTGCCAGTCATGCCACAAAGTTTTGGGAACTACAACAGACCATTGAAGCAAAACGTTAGGACAGGGGGACCCCGGGGGCGGGGGGAAGTGTATTTAAAATGCCATCCAATAGGCTGGAGGCTTTCCTACCTGCAGAAAGAAGTTCTGATAGCTAATTGAAGCCAGTGTCACTGTTTCATTTTGAATGGGCAAGCCTTCTTTTGCTTCAACTGCCTGATGAAGTCCATCACTCCAACGCCTTCCCTAACACCACATAACCAATCATAAACATTATGTGCTTGAAAAACCTACTTCACTTTCTCCTATTTATCAGCAGAAGTTGGTGCATACACCTGTGTGTGATCACATCATGCATCGGAGTAAGATGTGAATGGATTAATGATGTCAATGTAGAAGAGGATAAACCTATGTTCTTTCTACCATTTTTCCAAAAAAATACACTACCCAAATTTTAACTGGACAACCAGGACATGGCTTGACTAATGGCACAAGGACTCCAATTTAATGTAATCTAATAAATAGATCCAATCAAATTCATGTTTAAATACACAGAGAAGTGATGAAGTGATCCTTACGTGTATTCTTGTGGATAACTAGATTAGTGAGGCATGATTGTGCATGGAAGGATGGAATTAAGTAAATTGAGGCTAAACTATATTGTTGGCCACTTATGGAGGCGTGTAATGGTGATATTATTGATTTACAGGATTAAAGATCCAATTAAATTGCAAGCCAAACCAACAGCTTGAAAGAAACTCAGTAGGTCTAGTAGGTTCTTTGCAAGGGGATATCATAGTCATTTTGAAGGCCCTTGGTGTGCTTATTATAGGCATGGACGTTAATGTATAATTGATGTACATGCTGGAGATAAAAGGAAGATAGGCTTGTACATTATATTCTGAAGCCCTGGAATTTATATGCTTCATTTGTTGATTTGTGGTTGCTATGATATAGGGCCATTCTGCTTGTGCATGGTCGATTGAGATTGAATGTGGGAGGCATGATATTGAATAATCCAGTGATGCCCTAAAATAGAGAACAAGGCATGCCAAATGTGAGATAAATAGATTTCAAAATGATAATATGGACTAAACTAAATAAAGTCATGAGAGGCAGGAGTAGGCAAAGATGAGTAAACCACTGAACAACAGAACAGGACGACCAAAGTGAAAAGTCAATTGGGGGTTGACTGGGCTTGTCCAGAAAGCTGAGAAGCTTGACTAATGGGGGAACCTTCTGGCATGCGCAAGGACCAAGGACGAAAAAGTGAACTTTCCCCCTCAATGGATAATAAACAACCCAACCTCACAGGAGCCAGGTAGTGTTCAACCTCTCACGAGCCAGGTAGTGTCTGGCCTTGCAGGGTTGAGGAACAGCTTCAACCACACAAGGATTGGGGAACGACTACATTTGGGCGAAGGCCAGGGAATGCACCAAGACACAAAGAACAAGTGGAGGTATCCTACTAAGACCTAGCATCGCATAATACCCCAATAAAGACCAATAATTAGTTCATCCTTGTCTCGGGTATGCATCGACATCTGGACAGCTGGAACTGCAGGTTCCTAGCAACGCATTCCATTCAGTCAACATCGGAAGATGATAATCAGCCCAGATAGGGTAATTAAATACAAGGTTCAAGGAATGTTTGAAATTAGAGTCAAATAAAAGAGAAATTTTTACCCGCACAATTTTGTAAGAATTAATTAATCAGAAATTTCAGAACACCTTACAAGACGTATTTTAAATAAGTTTTATGTTTATTAAATGTAATCCTGAACAAGTTCATTTTACTCTGTTCTTCAAAATATTCACATTTATGATCAGACAAGTGCTCAACGGATTGCCATAACATCTGTAAGACTAGACATTAGTAAAGACATCTGATAGTCCTGTATTCTAAACATATCACATCATTAGTGCTGCCCAAGAACATATATTTGCAGTGCTAGAAATGCAGTGAGATTGTAGGTGATATAGTTAGTTCTCAACCTAATAGTTGGGACTTCATTAGAATTTGGAGGTAAGGTTAAGCAGCAAAAATGAAAATAGAGAAGAAATTCCAGTGGATAAGGGTAGGTCCTCTATAAGTCATCAACTTCTTGTACTGAAGTAACTCATCATGTAAGACTAGAGAGTGGTTTTAGAACACAGACAGTCAATGGATCACGTTCAACAAGGTCATACAGAATATTCTTTTCAACTCAAGCACAGAAAAAGAAAAGGCAAACACAATCACCTGCATGACTCGACCTGTAAACTCGTCCACAATGAGTACCTCCGTCCCACGAATAATATAGTTCACATCTCTAAGGAAAAGTTCTTTTGCTTTTATTGCATTCAGGACATAGGAGGCCCATTGTTCACGGGGATCGTACAAATCTTTGACATCTAGAATTTCCTCAGCATCAGCATAACCCTGTTCTGTGAGTAGAATGGTTTTCTGCTTCTCATCAACCTGCAACAACCATCCTACTAAGGAAAAGCATATAAAGAATCTTCTGTTTGCAGACCACAAGAAATCTGACAAGAATCTTTGCCAGTGAAAGAAATAAAATTAAATATCTTAAGCTTTGCACCAATTGGTTTCCAACAACTTTGGATTTATTCCAGAAACATATACAACTCCAAGCTTCCAGTCTGGCTTTGATCCACAGGCATCAACAATTGTTAGCTCCCAACAAGAGCAGTGGTCAAACCCTCAACAGATTTGCACTCAATAAACTACCTAATAGAAAATGATACAGGCTAAACAGGTTGGTAAATTTGAACTGCTTAGAGGCTAAAGTTAGGGTAAAGAATAGAAATATATGCAGATGACTTCCATTATGTAGCAGGAACCAAATACCTGAATTCTTTCTGTAGCATGCTAACTAAATCTAACAAGACAACTACATTAAACATGTAAATCTTTCTGAAAGGCAGCAGCTATCTTGTTTAATTTTCTTACTGTGTAATGTATATCTTGCTCAAAGGCAGCAGCTATCTTAGCCGCTTTATAGTACCGGTCACTTGGTTTTTCAGCAGGCCCAGATATGATAAGAGGAGTCCTTGCTTCATCAATAAGGATGGAGTCAACCTCATCAATTACACAGTAATTGAAACCTCTCAGGACAAGCTCATCAACAGTCTGTAGACCAGAATTATAGTCAGGCAGGATGTCAGACAAAATCAAGCAAGCACTTATAAGATAAAATACAACACTGAGGACAATACAAAGTGCTAGTTTAAAAAGAAAAATCAAATGGCTAAAAAATTACTTTCCGTGGCAAGATTATCTCTCAAATAGTCAAATCCGAGCTCACTATTAGTCACATATGTGATGTCGCACAAGTAATTTTCCCTCCTTTGTTCACTTGTCATATTCTCTGTCAACCAAAGCAACCAACAAACTGTTAAGAGTACAATAGTAATCAAAACACAGAAGCCCCCATCTAGATTCAGAATTACTGGCTTAGGGGAAAAAAATTCCAACAACAATCTATGACAAGTACGTTCTATGCAGAGTTTTCATCAAAATACAAGTAAACCAAGATCAGTATTCATTGGAAAAAGGGCAGAAAAGGGACCATAATGACAAAAGATAATATACATTCAGAGTTTAATATAAAGGTCGTGAGAAAAAGTGATTATATTGCAAGTAGACAACATAGAAGGCCTCTTAGTCCATTAGATAGAGGATTAACTTTATCTTTCATGTTATCTTTTTTACTCTCAACAAAAAGAACTGCTATATTGTACAAAGAGCATCTTGTCGAAGGGTAATAATAGCCTTTTTAATAGTTCATAGAGCCAAAATCCCAAGCAAATGTAAATTATTAAAAAAATATATTGATAACATTACAAAACCATAAATCCTCTGCAGGAGATAAATGAAAAGCTGATTGATTGTTAAACTTCTACCTTGAATGTGTGTTGCAGATTTTAGTGAAAACAAAGTAACAAGATCATAGAGGGTGGGTTTTCAAATTGAAGTCATTTGAGGAATGAACAATGCTACAAGCATAAATGATCAATATTCAAGCCACTAGGAGTGACTATAAATCCATCTGCAACAACAACAAAAAACAGAAGAAGAAGAAGAAGAAGAAGAAGAAGAAGAAGAAGAAGGAAATGAATAAAAGAAGGATGAGACATACGTTGGATTAGCCCAACCTTCAATCCAAGAAACCGAGGTACTTGGCCAACCCATTCACAGTCTCGCCGAGCTAGATAATCATTGACAGTGACAACATGAACTCCTTTCCCAGTTAATGCATTGAGATAAGCTGGCAAAATAGCAACCAGTGTCTTTCCTTCTCCAGTTCTCATTTCAGCTATTTCTCCCTTGTGAAGGACCATCCCACCTAAATGACCAAAATTTCAAGAAATAATAGTTTAAGATATGAATAATGCTTTCAACTAGCTGAATAAAAAGGGAAGGGGTATTGCAAGGCACAAAATAAGATAGATTGGCATTAACCTGTTTTCTAATTGGTGCTGAGCTTCAATTGAAGTATGAGAATATGACCACAAACATAACCATTCTAGATTCAGCTAAAATAACCATGCAAACCATTTGTGTAACCTTGAAAATGAAATTATTTCAAATACATGGTAGAATATAATTAAAAATTGAAAAATGTTATTAGTACATCATTGTGTACACCTTGAGCTACACAATGATGCTAAAATGTCTAAAATACCCCTCACCCAAGGCAGTGAGGCGGCGTGAGGCAGTGAGGCACATGATTAAAATATCCCTCATCCAAGGTGGTGAGGCACAGTGAGGCGATGGGGGTATTTTCGTCATTTGTGATGCATTGTGTAGCCTAAGGTGTACACAATGATGTACCTATAGTATGGTCCTTAAAAATTAATAGTAGGTTCAGGGCATTCAAAGTTAAATATGAAATAAAGAAATATTCATTGCCAAACATTGGGGAAAATAATTTCAGTCAAGAGTATCCAGCAATTATAGATTCAAAACATGCAATGTTTTATAACTTAAAATTGCTACTAGCATCTTTTCCCTTGTCTTTTGGCAAATGTTAAAACGCAAGAGAGCAAGTCCAAAGGCGTTCTCCAGGTTTAGGGAAGAAGACAATTACAAAGAAATATAACACAACTCAACAAAATAATCAACCTATCAAAAGAAAACAATATATAATTTAATAGAAATTTACCTATCAATTGAACATCAAATGGTCGAAGGCCAAGAACCCTTTTTGAAGCCTCTCTCACAACAGCAAATGCTTCCTAAAATGTAATAAACAAAGCCATTATTGAATTTAAAAGGCATGCCTTACGTGAGATTGATTTTGCAATATTTTGTCAGAATATTGGTTTTTCACATATTTCTTTCCAGTGCTGCAAACATATAATGTTCTAGTAACAAAGTGACAGTGAAAACTCTAATGAAAAGTTTGAAAAAGGAAATGGTTTGAAATACTAATCAACAATATCCATTACTTTTCATTAATAATGGGAGACAGCATAAGACACAAGATCTGAATTCTGAAACTATTTGTGAGTATCACTAGCTCTCAGACTTGTTTGGCCAACAGATCAAGCATTAACTCCAGATGTTATTGAGAATGAGGAAGTTGAAAAATAGTAACCTAAAGCAAGGCCAGAAAGCAAACATGTAGTGGAAGAATAGTTTCAGAATTCAGATCTTATCCAGAAAGTATTTGATTTCACGGTAAACATGTAGAAAAGGAAAAAGAAACCCACATGACATGTAATACACGGTACCTTTTTAATTGTAAATTGAGGAAGTATTAGTTCCAGAATTTATCTTATGGAATTTCCAAGTGAGATTGTTATTTTAGGAAAGGGAAAAGTTAGAGAAAAACACAACATCATCAATTAGCAGGCCAGGAGTCAGCTGTCAAGTTGGTTGCCATCACGGTCGACCGCTAACATGGCAGCATGGGCAGTAACAGTTGAGGTTGCGATCGACTGTGGGAGTTCCGAGGTGGCAAGGGACGTCACAGTCAACTATCAGATCAACTGCCAGCCAGAGAATTTTGAATACTAGGAATTTGACCCCCAGGTTATGGCTAGTCATTATCACAAATATTTATGGTTGATTCTTTGTATAATTGAGAATTCAATGACATCAACAGTAATGGATTCCAGATAAAAATACAGACAAACTTGCAAAACAAGTCAGAAATTATATATAGTGGCCATGATGAGGGTAAATGAATAATGAATGATTAAAGCATAGCTTGAGCAATGGCTTGAAAAACTTGAAGGGTGAAATGACTCAAGTAGTTGGTTTTACCAGTTTATGATAGTCCATGTAAGTGCGAAAGCATGGGTAAGGTAAGGCTTGTAACTTCTAAGGTGAAAAGGAATGAGAGAGAGAGAGAGAGAAGGGAGAGGACGGATAAATATCTCCCATATATATATAGAGAGAGAGAGAGTAAGGGTTGGCCAACTAGCCATTATGCCCAAGGTATGAACTAGTATAAGTGGAGAACTTAACTCACACTTCTCCCAGTTTGCATGACCTAGACACATGAGAGAAAGATTGAGAGGGAGAGATGTTGGCCAAGAAGAAAGAAAAAGAAAAAGAAAAGAGAATGGAAATGGAAAAGAGGGAAGATCTAAGCACTTTTCAAGCATTTCTTCACCAAGGTAATAGTTCATTTGAATTTCTAAGTACTGACATGAAAATTAATCTTGATTTTTAAGTTTGAGTTACATGAAATACATTTAAAGTTTGATATTTACATTACATGAAACCATGGCCGTATCTAATTTGGGTTTTTGGGAGCTTTGTTCCCTGAGGTTGATGGACTTCAAACCCTTATTCAACTTCATAGCTCATGTCACACATTCATAGTGTTTAGACAATGAGGCCAAACCTTCAAGGGCATGGAGAAGGTAGAAGCTTGAAGAAAATTAGATCATTTTGTAAAAGAATTCTCTTGAAATTTTGGTTTCTAAATGAACTAAGTTTGAAATAATCTTTTGGTCATGCTATAGTTGTTCATTATTACGGAAGTTGCCATGCAATGAACTAGTATAGCATGAAGATGTTGTATTTTGGAATTTATATATGTAGTGCAAGGATCATGTTGCAATCGTGTACATTTTAGAGAATATAATGTTAATGATCGGTTTTGGGTTATATGGTTATGTGAGTCGAAATGATAATATTTAAACTTGGAAATGATTTGCAAGTACTTGTGGAAGATGTGCAATGAGAAAATAACATTGAAATGGGCTTAAAGTTGGAGCAAAGGACCTCTCAAAGCCTCAGAAGTAAAGGGATCAGTCAGCCATGGGATCGGTTTTGTGCAGTCAGTAATAACTAGATTATTTATAAAGAATAGTATATAGAAACTACGCTTGTAAGGAGTACTGGTAAAAGCAAGAAATATAGGCTTGGCGCCTGCCTGCCATCCACACCAGAATAAATAGTTGAAAATTCGTTCGAGAGTCAAATTAATTCGCTCGGACCCTCCACCGACCGAAACACTTAAGACTTAAGAGGAGCTCCAATATCAAATTAATTGAATATAAAAATCACTTTAATAAATAATCCGAGAGTACTCTCCTGGAGGGTCCGAGGGTAAGACGGTAATCGTCAATCTGAGTAAAATAAGAAGAAGAAGAAGAAGAAGAAGAAGAAGAAGAAGAAGAAGAAGACGTACGGGTAAAAGAGACTCCAAAGAATCGCCCTGGCGAACACGCTCCATCAAGACGGATGTCTTTTCCCTCAATTGGGAATCGGAAAGAGTAGACATCTGAGCTTCAAAGTTGTTGATGAGTGTTACAGTAGGAGCGTAGAGCTGCCTAGTGGACTCCCCTATGTCGTTACCCCTAAATATCCCACCCAAGAGCCCTCCCAATGATGTCATTGCCATCGGACGACGCCCTCTGAATCTGACTCTACTCAGTGACCTCGGGGTTACAGTTGTGTTGCTGCTGCTGCTATTATCGATCCCGATCCCAAAAAAACCACCGCGCATCAAAGGGGTGCCGGAAGTTGGAAGAAGAAAGGGTTTGGATGCTCTTCTGCCGGAAGAACCAGCTGTGGGTTTCCGATGAGCATAATTTTCTTGGCGGGACGGGAGGACAGTCAAGCTGGAAGAGAAGCAACAAAATTGCTTCGTCAAATTCAATTTCACAGGATACTCTAATGGAGAAGCCATTGCTCCCGACATTTTGCAATGGCCACTCAAGAAAGAAAGAGTAGTAGTGAACTGCCGATATTAATATTTATTTGCGAATAAAAAGACGAACAGGACTGTGGAAAGTGGTATGCCCCCACAACCAGCAACCGGAGAAGAAGCCGGACGTTTCTGTTTCTGCGGATGCTTCTGCCTGTGCGGAGAGGGAGAGAGATAGAGAGAGAGAGATAGGGAAGAGAGGGAAAGAGAGAGTATGCTTGGAGATAAGATTTTATTAGACAAAAGTTCCTTCAATTCTAATACGTGACGTCGGAATACGAGTATATCTGTATGACTGTATATATGTGTAATTTTTTGATATTTTTAAACTTCTTTCATAGATAATAGTAAATCATTAAAATTGACTATTATGTAATAATGTATCATTTCGGATTTATTGAACACTTTTTACAAGTAAATTAATAATTAATTCTAGAAAAAAAAATTAAATGATACTTGTGCTGATAGCTTAATAAGACGTTCCAAGTTTTTTGGGAAAAAAAATTAAGCATAAATGTGGATTTAAATTATAATTATAAATTAAAATAAGAATATATATTACATACTATTAAAAATTTAACAAACATTTAATAAACTAAATCTTTGTATCTTCGAATGAACCATACACCATTAGAAATTTTGCTTGGTGGGTTACAATGTGTACAAAATTTAGGGAATTTTATTATGACTTAATTGCTTCAAACTTAACACAAAAATTGGATATTTTAGTATATTAATTATTTCTTGTAATATTACTTAATTGATCGTATATTTTTTCATAAACCTAAGATTGTGGTCAAATAAATTTTTTTAAAAATTAAATTTTTAATAATATCATACATAATTTTTTCACATTTATATACTTCCTTCACGGATGGTAAGAAATGATTAAAATGAATTATTATTATTATGTAAAAATGTGTCATTCCAATATTCTTAAATAATTTTTACAAGGAAATTTATCATTAATGCTAGAAAAGTTATTTATAGTTGATTTTTGGGTTCGGAGTTCGATAAGACATTTTAAAAAAGTCATTTTTAGTTGATTTTGTGCCAATAGTTTTAGTTTTTTGAAAAAAAAAATTCTTGCATAAATGTAAATCAAAGTCCCATTTATGACTCAAAAATAGAAAATTGTGAAAAAAATTCACAAAGTTTGAGTGTACAAAGTTTTTCCCATGTTGTGATGTACTTTTTTGAATAAAGGAATTATTCTTCTCTCATATTCAACTGAATGCAACCTTTATAAATATATATACACGAAATTAGGGAACCCTTCTAGGAAATTTACAATAGAAAAAAGGAAATATACAATTATAAAGGAAGTAAAAGAAGAGATGGATAAAAAAACAAAATAATAAATCTCCTAAAAATATAAATCTTTAGGAGATGTGGGATTCAACACTTCCTTTCAAATAGGGTTATATATGTCAATCAAACCTATCTTAGACTTCCAAATTCCAAATGCATTTAAAGGAAAAAGCCTTTGTTAAAATGTTAGCATTCTAAATAATAGTTGGTGTATAAATCAGTTTGACAACACCTCCTTCAACCTTTTATTTTATGAAGTATCAATTCAATTCTATGTGTTTGGTT
Source organism: Diospyros kaki (assembly GCA_036245055.1). Lineage (NCBI taxonomy): Eukaryota > Viridiplantae > Streptophyta > Magnoliopsida > Ericales > Ebenaceae > Diospyros > Diospyros kaki. Next base: position 568,689 of record BSEG01000002.1, on the reverse strand, counting down.
CGATCATAATGAATAGGATTATTGACAATGCTTATGGTGGTCTCGTTGTTATAGAGGTTCTAGCTTGAACCTTCAACTCTCCAAGTAATCTCATAAGCCAAATACTTTTACAAGTTTTATGAAACATAGTACAAAACTCTATTTCGTCTCTACTTCTAGCGACCACTATTTATTTTTTATTTATTCATGTAACAAAATTTTTCCAAATGTGGGAATTATACCCTATAATTAATCTTCTATCTATTATGAACCTGACCAAGTCTGCATCAATGTCTTTCTACATCTCTATTTGTGGTCTTCTTGAAGTAAAGACCTTTATTTGAGTTTTTTTTCAAATACCAAATGATGCAAAGAAAAGATTTAATGTGAAATTTGATAGAATTAATCATATTACTGCTTATCATACCTACTGCAAACTCGATATTAAATCTTGTGGGGACAAGTCCCTACTCATTTGATTTCACCTATTTTGTTTGTTGAGTCCATTGTTGTGTTTTTGGGTTTACATTTATTCATTTTAGTTTCTCTTAGTAAGTATAGGGCATACTTATGTTGAGAAATATATATTCTCTTTCTTGAACGAGCTACTTCCATCCCAATGAAGTATTTGAGAAACCCCGAGTCCTTTACTTCAAATTCTTTAGCTAGGAGTTTTTTACATTACGAATGTATTCACTATAATCCCTTGTCATGATGGTAACATTCACATATACAATGATGAAAACCCTATTATTTTTTCTCAAAAACTTCACAAGCAAGGTATGGTCAGATTAACATTGCAAAAATTTATACCTTTTTAGCACCTTGGTTAGACAATTAAGCTATGCTCCGAAAGATTGTTTGAGCCTATATAGATATTTCCGAAACTTGTAGGCTTTTCCACTACTACTTTGATTTACTTTGATTTTCAAATCTTATAAGGATTGACATATAAACATCATATTTTAAGTCATCATTAAAGAAGACATTATTGATGTTGGATTAGTGAAGAGGCCAATCTAAGTTTGTTGCCAAAGTTAGTAGGACTTTAATTGAGTTTAGTTTGACTAAAGGTGCAAATGTCTCCTCGTAGTCTATGTCATAGAACTGATGATTCGCCAAATGGTTAAGGAACCGAAAAAGGCCCATATTCAATAGCCTAGAATCCACCAAGCCAACCACCTCCATGCTATGATCAGATATCTCTGCCTGTAAGAATAATGTCTTATTTATTGGGAACTTTGAAAGCTAACCATCATTCACCAAGGCTCTATTAAGCTTCTAAAATATACACTCATTTCCAGGTCTCTTATTGTTCCACATCAACAAGGGGTCGCAATACGCCAAATCCTAAAGCGAAAAAACATAAACAAAATTTGCAAATTGTCTCATACCTAAAGAAATAGAAGTATTTCCCCCTGCATCTTCAAGACATGCCTACAAACATTAAAATCCCCCATAAAAACTCAAGGGTCATCAAAAACTAACAAACGTACTCTCCGAATGGAACATCATAACCTCTCCTAATGCACATCCTCATTCATAACATAAACATCAGTCAAAAAGAAATGGGAAGGAAAACTATCACCCGATACACGAAAATGGAAAAACTAATCGGATTTATCTAAGCACACAAAATTGACAACTGTGGGGGTCATATGTAATCCAAATACACCCAATCTCACAACAATCATAGTCAAACATCCAATCCCATAATGGCATAATGAGATGCGAGACATCACGCGTTTGCTTCTTCTAAACTCTAGTCTCCAATAGCGCCACTACGAATAACTTATAACGAGCAATGAGATAACGAACCTCCCATTGCTTCAAGGTCTAATTCAGACCTTTAACATTTTATGATGCAATCTACATCATGGATCATTCCCAAGCTGTTTACTCCCTGGACCCTCCCCCAAAAGGCCCTGCTTCTTTTTCCTTTTATCCATTTTTCTTTTTCTCTCCTTCTTAGATTTGGACTTAGATTTCGACTTTTGAATTTCCTCATTAACACTAGAACTCTCAGGGTCAAACATCTCCCCATCCTTACTCACCTCAATGCTCTCCTAATCTATATCTCAATCCATAGAATCATCCCTATGCACCTTGTTGAAACAATTAGCTTAAGAATATGGGTGAATTAAGGTTTTTTACCTTTTTAAAAAATTTGAAAAACAGAAACAATTTAAAAATGCAGCACAAATGATTTAGAGTGGTTCAGCTTTAAAAGCATAATTCACTATCTCGGTTCCTCACTGAGGATTTTGACAAACACAATTTTACCTATGTAGCTTTTGAGTAGACTTATGTACTAACCTTTACAATATTGATTTTTAACACTTGATTCAGCCACAACTAATGTTTTTTTACATGTTTAGGCTTAACATTTACAAATTTCACAAATAATGTGAAAATGATTTTTGAAGAGAAAAATAAGGATAATACAATATTACATAATTTTATCTTAAATGAAATAAAGATACATAATAAAAGAAATTTGATGCACTATCTCTTTTAAAATCTCACATATGATAGACTTTGAAAGCAAGAGAAAGGAGAATCAGAAAGCTCTTGTGTATTTCAAAGTTGTGTTCTAACTCTTGTAAACTGAGAACCTTATTTGGCATGCTTTATCTCCTATTTATAGATTTTTTGTATTGAATGTTGTTGACAAGTCATTAAACAAATTGAATGTTTGTTTTGTCTCGCAACTATCATTTTTTTGTCTATACAATCCTCGAACAAACGACTAGTAATTAAAAAAATATGTACAAGTTCTATGAAGAGTATTTAATGCACTAAAAAATATAGACAATTTTCATTAAATGCAATATAATAATTATATTTTTCAAAATCTAACAAGCATTACTCGACTAAGTATAATCCTTACTTGACTATGTCTATTATGTAATCGATTATTTTTTATGCTTACTCAAGTATAAAGATTTTGTTACTCGATTATTTTTAAGCCACAAAAAAATGCATTATCTACTCAATTACAAACAATGTTTACTCGATTAAACATGATCCTTAGTCAAATACAAATGATTATTACTCAAGTAAATCTTAAAGTTAGAGACTTACCTTATTTTCAACTGATGTTTACTCAATTACTAAGGATATATACTCGAGTATAAAAAAATTATTACTCAATTATAGAATTCATTCACTTTAGTAAAAAGATGCTCGTAAATTTTAAATGAGGATTACTTGATTACAAAATATATTCACTCGAGTACAAACTGATTATTACTCGATTACAAAAATACCTTACTCGATTAATTTGAAGATAACAGATAAATGTATTACATACTCGAGCACAAGGGTTTAGATAGTTGAATACTTCTTATCTTTACTCGATTACTCCTTTATTTATAATTGATCATTTTTTAAATACATTGAGTATTACTCAAGTATGGTCATGGCTTACTCAATTAATGGAAATATTGCTTAAGCCTATAAAATCATTCACATACTTGATTCTTCCAAACTTGTTACTCGATTATTTTGGCTCGGTTACTCTTGAATAAAATTTTTGCCAAACTCAATTTTTTCAATTGTTTTTGTCGTCATCCGTGAACCTGTAACAACCCGCATTTCCAAGGTGTATCACTATTCCGGGATTTTTTTTTCTCGCAATACCATCTCAAAATATCATATTTAAAAATCCCTAAACATAAATATTTATCATTCCAAATGATAAACTAATGAATGGTAAATTAAATACTTGCGGAAGCAGAAGTAGAAACCGAAATCCTATGAGATATTATAATTGCAAATGAAACAAACCGTACAATATTATTTTTAATAATCATAAAAATGTCAATATCCGATAGACAAAATAACATACAAATAACTATAACATGCCACTTATTATCAAGATTCTCATAACTTGTCATAACACTAGTGTATGACCTTTACATAACTACCAGTACAATCATATCTCAACAACCTATTTTTCTTTTTTACTGCTCGGCTCACTTGGAAAGTTAAAGATTTCTTGAACAAAGTCTAAATTAGAAGATAAATCTTCTAAATGAGGGTCTAAAATAATTTTTCATGAATGTATGATGCATGGACACGAATCAACTGATGCCCTAGGGTAACCTTTGTTAGCATTATAGCCCCGACACTGAATCCTCAACAGTCATCCCAACAATCACTCACGACACAAGATACTTCTACGGCTATTCCGACAAAACTTACTCGGGGAAATATAGGTCACTCTACTTAGGACAACACCCCATCCTACCATGGTCAACATGGATGACACAATTTATCGATATGCCAATAATTTCATATCAAACGCAATATCACAATTATTGAGGCAATATAACACACACATATATGACAAGATGCACATAAATCACATATATATTGACAACCCTCGTGAAATTAGAGCTCAATTTAGTTAATTATTTCACGTGTAGATTTTCAGGATAAATCACTCATCTTGATCTAATTGTTTAACCTTTCTCGAAACTCATGCCCTGCCTCAAAACACGTGTCCATGGTATTTTCCTGACCAAATTTTAGGAAAATTAATAAAATTAAATTCCCTAATTGTTTAGAATTTTACCATAATTTTCCTATTTTTTATGTTTTCTTTATTTTTTCTATTTTTCTTTTACCTCATGCGCCCATACAGGCCTGCACCCACGTGCATTCTCTAGTCATCTAATTCCATTGCCCTCTCGTCTCTGGCCGTTGGTTTTTACTTCAAATATCTTGTTTTCTTCTTCATTCTCACTTTATTCTTCTTTTCAAACACAATGGAATCACTTGTAGTTCAGAAAATTGGCCAAAACACCCTCGTTTTGGTCAATTAACCTTCGACTCCAACGATACTCGATTTTTCGACGAGGCTTCAAAACCACTTAAAATCATCACCAAAATCTTTCAAACTCTCCAAAAATCTTCTCCCTCACATGGAGAACAAAAGCTCTCGATCCATTTTTTGCCAATTTTTTCCCAAATGCTCGAATTTGTGGTTGAAAACTTTGTGAAACCCTCGGTTAAGAACCCCTTATTTATAGTCGATTCTAGCTGACCCATCGGCCAATCAGGTTGTCTTCTTGCACCAATGACCTTACCTTAGGCCATAATGACCCTAAACCCTATCCCTGGATGTCGATTAGACGTTAGTCACAGTGTCGTTGTCAGCTTGCTTGCAGTGTTCACACTGCATATTGCTATTTGGTCCCTCAACTTTTGTCTTCTTTCATTTTAGCCCTTTGCCCTCAAGTCTTTAATTTTTAAAAAAATATACTTAGTCCTCATAACTTTGAAAAATTATACTTTTAACTCAATAACTTTAAAAAATTACACTTTTATCCCAATAAAAAATACACCTAAATACAAAAATTTGCGGGTATTACAAAACCAAATTATTGGTTTATATCTTACTATTTATTGCTTAAAATTGAAAATAATTTGTGAATTTAGAGAGTTGGGAGCCTTTTCGTCTAAATAATATCTCAATATTTATTGTTTAATATTGAAAAATGATACGTAGACTTGAAGAGTTGGGGAATCTCTTCATTTTAATAATACCTCACTATTTATTTCTTAACATTAAAAAATGATCTATAAATTTAGAGAGTTGGGGGGGCTTCTTGTTCAAATAGAATAACAAAATAAATAGAATATGAATTTGAACAAAAAAGTGTCATGAAATAAAATCAGTGATTTTATATTTAAAAAAATAAAAAAAATAAATTTTAAATAATTAAATATCAAAATTAATAATTTTGGACCCGAAATATAAGCATTACTCATCTGTGTCTTAAGTCCCGCTGATATACACATATATACGTATCTATATAAATATACAAATATATATATGCAAGTAAATTTTTATATATCTATATATTTACATGTACATATACCTATATATATACTTGCATATATGTAAGTATGTATCATAAATATAAATATATATAAGCATATATGCAATTATATCGTAAGGATCCAACAAAATAAAGTAAAATAAAATAATAATAATAAATATGAAATATATAAAATGATATATATATATTTATATATATTATAATAAAAGAAAAAAATGGACAAGTGGATTCAATCGGATCTGACCACTGAGAAATAAGGGCCGACCTATTTGGAAACAAGCCGGCCATATGGGAAGGGGGAGAGAGTGGTCAGAAGGACTCCCTCATCAATTATGCTCTCTCTCTCTATCAATTATGCTCTTAAATTTTTTTTAGGGGACGTTTGGTACCTGAAAAATTTTTAAATTCTTGCAATTTATGATTCATGAGGATGTTTTTTGAAATCTTTGATTTCTAAGATTTATATAATTTTATATTTGGTTAACTTTAAATATTTTCAGGAATATTGAGTATTATTTTCTAAAAATCTTAGGCTGCGTTCTCTTTAATTTTTAATTTTCAATTTTGAGTTTTGAATTTATTTTCAGTTTTCTATTTTGATAGTCTGCTTTCAGAAAATTGAAAACGCATTCTCTTAGTCATTTTGAAAAACTATTTCTCAAAACAGAAAATTAAAAAACGCGTTCTATTTGAAATTTTGAAAATAAATTTTTAATATTATTTTATTTAATAAATTTGATTATCCAGTAAATTAGAAATATTTAATGTTAATATATTATTAAAAAAATATATACATTTTAAAGATAATAAATTTTGTAATATTTTTTCATTATAATAATAAAATATGAATAAATAAATATGTTTTGAGTTTAAAGTTTGTTTTGGATGAAAATATTCAAAATATTTTTTTATTATTTTATTTTTCTTTACAATTTTTTTTAAAAATAATAAAGAGAACAGGTTTTTACTATTTTAGAAAATCGAAAACTAAAAATAATTTGAAAACAGCAAAGAGAATGCATATTTACATTTCTATATTTTGTTTAAATGCAAGATTTTTTAGAATTTATGATCTTTTTTTAAAATGACCCTTATTTGATTTTTTGTTTAAGAATAATAAATTTCTTCTACTATAAAAAATATATTAGGACTCACAACATCTTTAGAAATAAAAAAAATATTATTTTTTTTACACATTATGTAAATATATGCGTGTGTGTATATATATAATATATATATTTTCATGAATATCTATTTTAATATATATAATATTTTATAATAAATAATATAAATATATTACATATATATAATATGTTTGTATAAGATTATAAAAGGATAAGGGATGCTTTAATATTTTTTTTTGTTAAAAATATTTTCAAGTCCATGAGAAGGTTGGACTCCCAATTCAAATCTTTTTATGGGAAATTTGATTAAAAATTATTTTTAAAAATTCTATTTTTCAGAATTCTTTTATAAAAAAATCATATTAAATATAGGAATATAAAAAAATCATATCGCCCAAGACGTGGCTCCACTCGACCCAATTCACGTACTACTTTAAGGCGCGTTACCCCTCCTCTCTCCCTTTTCTGTAAAACCCTATCTCGCTCTCTCTCTCTCCCCATCAATATCTTTCTCTCTCCGGTCTCCGATCCATATGTCCAGCGCGGTGGAGAGATAAAAGGACTGAATCTTTTTGCTCCCTTCTCCTCCTTAGGCATGCATTTCGATACTTCTCTTTCTCTGTATATATGTGTGCTCACCATGTATATTCAAGATGAACAATGTTGTCTTAAATCGCCGTATTATGTGTCTTTAATTCTTGGAAAATCTTAATTCGATGGAAGTTAGGGCTTATTCGATGTTGATTCTGATTTGGAACATATTTCCTGGAGTGTGTATGTATATGTCGTTTCCCTCTTTACTTTAATCAAATTGTCGGAATCGTGTAAAGATTGCAGTTTCTTCGCTGGAAATGACGTTCTCATATATTTACTGCTATTGGATAATCAAATTCTTGTAAAGATTGGATCTTCGCAGTGAACCCATTTTGATCTTTGACTCTTTATGCGTGGCAGACTTTAGTTCTTGTTGAGATTCTGTAGCAGAAGCAACGTTTCTTGGATTGTTGCAATGAGGAATAGCGAGCGCTTTGCTAATATTGCCCTAGCAGGTATGCTACTTCTTTGCATTTCGATGATAATTGTGAAAAATTTGGAGGCAGATACTTGGTTTTCTTTGATAACTGCTCCTTGTTTAAAGGTCTCTAGCTGAAAAAAAAATGCTGTTACAGGCATTTGCATGACTGTATGAACTGGGAGTTCATGAGATTCGTTCCCTTTAAATAATGTGTACAAATACATATTTACTGTCATTTGAGTGATTCCTCAGCCATATTATGCTTTTCTTACGGAGCCTGTCTTCATGTAGTTCTATGTGGTCTTGTTTTATAGTTTCTAATTTTGGTAATTATATATTTTAACTTTTTTCTTTTGTTCTGGAGAGGAAAGGAGGCATAAATTCTGGACTAAAAAATATGATGTGCAGTAAAGGTGGTCCATTCCAAATTGTGATTTATTTTTGTTTTCTTTTCATGTTATTGAAGAAAATCATGTTAGAGTCGTGTGGCTCTGTTGGGATTCTGATGACGGGGCAAGGTCTGGTTGTCAATTTGAACTTTGTTGTTAAATGGTTAAAAGCATTTTCTGTTTTATAGATATTGTTTCTAAGATTCCCCCTTAGAAGATTTTCATTTTTTGTTGGAGGAAAATGGATCTTGTTTGTGATATAGTACTTCGGAATTCCAATAAATTGACATGTTTTATGCTGGATTATTTGGATCTTTTATTTTGGTTCTGTATTACTGTCTTGATTGAAGATTATGATTTGTCTAGTGGGTTGTCAAATAAGCTGTTTCTCAAATAGTACTACAGGAGCTTTTGTTGCCCAGGTCTGAATTGAAGGAGTCTGAAAATATCAGACATGTTTGAGTGATGATTGGTCATTGGGTCACTTAGAAATTTCGAGAATGTAGAAAGAAAGGTGTTCCTTGAGATACTTTGATCTATCTGACTGCATTAGCCACCCCTTTCAGTAGGTATTTATCATTTAGAACTTGTGTGTTTGCTAACTATTGTGTTGTACTGTTCCTTTAGTTCCTATTTTTCTTTTGTTAGTGTGTCTGTAGCCCCCCCCCCTCTCGCTCTCTCTCTCTCTCTCTCTCTCTCTCTCTCTCGTGTGTGTGTGTGTTTTCTTCCTTTCCTTCTTGAATGCTTTACGTCTCTTATGGTAATGCCGAAACTCCTTGACATGAGAGAAGTACAAAGAGTTTGAGGTATAACCAATCGTGAATAATCCTAAATAGTTTTTAATCCTTGAATGCCTGGAATAGTTGTCACTCTTGTGCTATTAATTCCAAAACTCAAAACTACCATACCCCTTCATGGATGGTGCTTTTTAAAGTAACAATAACAGTTACTTTTTTTGTTCACTTTTTTTCCTAGTAAGTATGTATGTTTCCTTGTGTTGTCTCTTATGGCTGTTAGATTCAGCTCATGCACCTTCTCTCTCTTTTTAAGCATCTTGCCATTTATTTTTAGAAGTGCCATTAAATTTGTGTTAGTATCAATACTTTTTTGCGTACTATTTTCTAGAATTTTGATAATAACATCCTACTCCTAATAGTAGTTCTTACCCAAATAAGAAAAATTACACCCATGAAAAATTCACTTAAAAAATTATGTGGTGTTTATCTATGACACTGTAATGGGATTGAGGAAGTAATCATTTTAAAAGGGTTTTAATGGTTGCATTTGCAAAAACCATTTTCAATTTCTTGATATAAAAATATTTGACGTCTTAGTTGTGATTAAGGATGAAGAGGAAGAGTGTATGTGATAGGGATCTAGGAATGAAGATATATTTTGAGAGAAGGAAGAATAGCAAGAATCCGAAAAAGATTAGGAATAGTTTTAATGTTTTATTTTATATCTAAAAAAGAGTAAGATTAGTTTTGTTATATGTTATTTTTAATTTCTAGTTGGAATATGTTCTTAAAAATTTCAAAGCAGGTTGGACCAAATGCATATGTTATTGATGTACCATTTAACTTTGGTTTTAGCTATGTATGTTCAGGACCTTGTTACAAACAAAGACCATGTGTTAGCACCTTAGAGCTAACAAGGGTGGTTTAGGATTCTTATAGGAGAATTTTGAGAGAATTCGAGGAAGGGGAGATAGAGAGAGAGAGAGAGTCAGATTCTTTCATTCCATGATTTGGGGCTAATGCTCAATACATATATATATAATTGTCAGCTGTATCTTTTGGAATATACTCCAGGAGATGCCTAGTTGATAAAAGCCTTGGTACACCCCCTAATAGCTTACAAATATTATATGGACTATTCTACTCTTAGGAATGTGACAATACCCCTTCCCTTTCACGACATTTCTTCTATTCTGTAGTGGTAAAAGAAACGTTCACAATGTTGGGTCCACCATCGGGGTTTATCCCCTTCAAACATTGGGATTTCTAGCCTTGACATCAGAGGATTAGTTTGGTTCACCTAGGAAACCCGAAGGGAGTTTTTGAAAGGGAATGCCAACTCTTGGTGTATTAATGCTAGGGTTCTACCGTTTTTAAAACTTTTTAAAAAATATAAATAAGAACACAATGGAAGTAAGTTCAAGACCACCTTGCAAGACTCGGTTTCCCATGACCATATGCAATACAAAATCAAACCATGCCATAGTGGGTTTAGCATATATACCTCATGGTGGTTTGAAGTCTGGTGTAGAGGCTGAAATCTCTTGTGAGGCGCAACGGTTGCATACCAACAGCTCCCAAACAAATAACCAGTTAGACCGAACCGTCCATTGAAAGCAGAAGGGCCCTACTTAGTCCACGCTTCGGGAATCCTACAACTTAGCTTATGTGTTAGCCAAGTTAAATGTAGGAGATGGACGATAACTAGATTTCAAAAACCAATAGACTGTATTAGGTTGGACTTGCTACACTAGCAACAATGGAATCAGGAGCAAAATGGGAGTAATGACTAAGAGAATTCTAACTAGAATGAGAAGGAAGAGAGCTTATGGCCAAGAGAAGATGTAGCAACAACTTGCAAATGGCCAAATGTTTCTCACACTCTTCCAATTCTCTCCATGATCACCTATTTATATAGGAGGAGATGGCCATTTTATTTTCAATATAATATATCACATATTATATATAGTGAAAGTGCATTTTTCTTTTCAATATAATGTATCATATATATTATTTGAAGTGCTCTTTCCTTTTCAATAGTATCTCATATATATTTGAAGTGCTCTTTTATTTTTAATATAATATATTATATATTATATATAATGGAAGTGCATTTTTCTTTTCAATAATATATCATATATATTATTTTGAAGTACTCTTTTCTTTTCAATATAATATATTATATATTATATAGAATGGAAGTGCATTTTTCTTTTCAATAATATATCATATATATTATTTGAAGTGCTATTTTCTCTTTCCATATAATATATATGAATATATATTATATATATATAATGAAAATGCTATTTTCTTTTTCATATAATATATCATATATATTATATAGATAATGGAAATTCTCTTTTAATTTCCATATATTGCATTTAAATTAATTCTCTCAATATAATATAATACATGTATAACTGTTATACAAAAATTAATTACCTAATGAGAACCATTCTCATTATTAATATCTTAGTAAAAATCATTAACTCTTAATGAAGATTACAGCTTTCATCGCTTACTCAACACTACACTCGGATATGCATGTGACCTTTTAGGTTCACTACTAAGTAGCAATCGAGACACGTCAAACTCTTTTATATCAACCAAACACTTTGGTTTACAATGAGGATCTCTCCATCTTTCCGATGTACCTCGAAAGACTCTGAGTGACAACTAGTATTATGTCAGCGTGATCCTACCAGTAATGAAGCCATACTTCTTGAGAACCTATTTGGGCTTTCAATTCTCGTGTACCATATTCCTTCCATCGATTAACATCTTGATCGAGTGAGAGTCATGAATTGATCAAACTCACTAACTCGATAGTTATGCCAAGATCTAGCGTGGTGTGATCGAGATGACACACTGAAACACCTTTTCAATCATGTGTATCCTAGCCAGGGGTTTATATAACCACAACAACCACTGATCGCATAGGATGTTTACCTCACGCTGGAGGTTGATGGATCCCATTAGCAATCATCTGCCTCTATACGCTAATGCACAGGAACCATACAGTGCATCTCCCACCCGGTAATCAGATGGTTCTTAGCAACGGCAAATCTCTGGCACTAACATACAAGACAATTGTGTTGCCTTCGGTCTAAGGACTAGTAACACAATCAAAGGCAGTGACAGATCATAGATTCTCTCAGTCATGTGATCTATCACCTGTGTCACATTCAGTTTATGTTCAACTAACACTTATCCACATGTTTACTGTATCTATCTCATGGATTATGGTATGCGACTCACTATCCTTTATCATTAGTATCTCATACTAATCAAATGTAGTAACTCATGTGGTAGTCTATAATTGATTAATCATAGCCCTCTATTGAGAATTCTAAGGACTGAGAATACTTTTATGAAATCTTTAATCCGAAAGTCTTTGTCATATATTCTTAACACTTAAGAATAAGAATATCATCTGGAAATCGAAGGGTTTATTCATATAATTGATTGGAGAGGTATGAATGAAAGTATAACCTTAAAATATGAAATTATATTTTATTATATTTGCAAGAATTATATGATTAGTCCCATAATTACAATTTTCATATGTCATCTAAATCTAGCATTAGGGCACTAACACTAACAATTTACTGCAACATACTCCATCTGTTTTTTTGCCTCCAATATACCTCTCGATCTTGTGATGATGGGTGTTGCTGTGGAACGTGGAGGGAAGTCCATCGACAGACTCGCACTAGGCTGCTGGGAAAACATAGTAAGTGCAGCACTCAACTGTTGCTCAAACTTGAGAATTCTTCTCTAAGGTGCGAGAAGTCTCCTCGCAAGTTTCTCTCAATCATCGATACGTCTACCCGGATGTGACTAACTTCCCCCTGAGTGTGCAGGATTGCCACTTCTATTGTCTCTAGTCTCTTGTCTACATGTTCATGGTTCTGTCGGATGCCTAGCTGTAGAGGATCCAGCTTCAACTCCAGTTGTTTCATTCGGGTGCCTTCCGCCATCCTCCTTGTTGATACCCACAACTGTTTCCTACTTTGTTCATCGGAACCACCTGGCCAGGATGTCCAATCACTGTCTCTCCTACTCTACCGTCCTTCACTTGTTTAATCATGCTCGACTCGATCGGTCAATAGTTTTGATCGGGGTGGCGCCTAGCTTCGATTGCTCGGATTGTGTGGTTCACCAAAAGGGCCTCCTCAGGCCAATGATTGCCTGGCTCTGATACCAATTGTCAGCACCTTAGAGTTGACAGGGTGGTTTAGGATTTTGATAGGAGAATTCTTAGAGAATTCGGGGAAGAAGAAGTGAGAGAGAGAGAGAGGGATTCTTTCATTCCATGATTTGGGGCTCAATACATATATATAACCGTCAGCTGTATCTTCTAGAATGTACTCTAGGAGATGCCTAGTTGATAACTGCCTTGGTTCACTCCCTAACAGCTTACAAAAATTATATGGACTATTCTACCCTTAGGAATGTGACACCATGTTAGTCTCTTTAGTGTTTTTATTTTCTTGTTTGTCTAGTTTATGGTTAGTATTTATACTATTAACATTAATAAGTAGTCATTTGACTAGCACGTGACTTTTCAATATGGATGGATGGCTAAGGTTAGGAGTATTCCTTTTGTGATGAATGACTATGATTTATTGCTCCTATAAATCTAGTATAAATAGTCTTTTAAAACACCTTGTAAGCTTTCATATTGTCATTTTTGTTATTTTTTTGGGGGTAAGAATATAATCTAAACATTCCTTGAATAAGATGATTGTATTGTCTTATGAAAAGAGTTACATAAATAAATGAATTATAATTTATCTTGTTTGAAGCGAAAAAAACATCATATTATGCTTTTTGTGGATTTCTTGCCTTCTAAGCCAAAAAAAAAAAAAAAAAAAAGGAAAAAAGAAAGAAAAGAAAAAGAGCAACCAAATGCCTTTCGCTTTTATAAGCAAAAAAATAATGAAGCTGCGAAAAAAGATGGTGCGAAAAAAGATGGTGCCAAACAAATCTATTGTCCGTTAAAGATTTGCTCTATTGCAAGCATGGACAAACCACATGCAACGAAACTTGTATGGCTGGCTTTGGCTAGGGGGACCTTGGTTTACTATACAGATACGTACTGATCATCATTTTGACAATGTTTTACCATGTATGGGGGTTCACTTACTCTGTTATTGGTCTTTTGAACTTTTTACCAATCTCATTTACTTACTATGGTCATCTTTCCTTCTGTCACCTCCTCCCCTGTGCGTGCATGTAGGAATTCCATGTTCTTTCAGAAGAAAGTTTTTGGAAAATGACTAATGTTAAGAATATAAAAAAATAAAGAGTGCGTCTTCCTGTTTTGGTGAATTTGAATGGTAAGTGATGAGGGAAATGCCTTCGGGTTCATAATTACCCCAATACCCCCCCCCCATATCAGCCAATGATAGCAAGGACACGTGTCTGCCAGAGTGCGAAGCCAACGTTGCCATTTAGCCCAAATTTGAGAGGGACGCGTGGGAGACCCGTCTCAACAGGGTGACTAGCAATCCTAACCTTTACTCAACGAGGACTTCCCGGCATCCTCAGCCTCAACCATCATTCCGAAGTTTATGGAGGTGGGGATTATCTCGGGCTTTTTGGAAAATCGATCACTGTATCCATTCCACCGAAGATCATGGCTCTGCTAGAAACGAAATCCTTATCTTGAAAGTTCAAAAGGTGGTTTTTCCTCTGACGCACAGGGGAGATCGCTAATTCAAAAGGAGAGGTCTTATCTTAACAAGAGGGAGGAATCACCTTATTAAGGGAAGCGACTAGGATAGGTACGGTGGGATCTTTTTCTTCTAGTTTCTACTAAATACTTCAGTTTTTATAACTATGTGGACTGACTTGAGCGTCGGAGTAATCAAGGGGGAGTGAGTCCCCGACTCTTTTTGCCGGTACTTGGTCCAAGACAGAAGAGGGTGATTGGCTATGCAACATCAGTAAGAGAGTATTTATAATATTGATAGTCTATTATATACATCCTATGGTGGATGGAAAGTTTGGGGATGGCCCTGGTTCCTCCCAAAATTCCCTCTGGCCCCAAGTTTCCCAAAATATGAACAACATTCCCTGCTGCAAGAATCCTGAAGAATGTGGAAAGCATGGTAATATTTTGCTTCCTTCTAAAATTAATTGCTGTAGATCTCTACTCCAATTCTTTGGGTACTATTTATATTGCATTTGTTGATGATTAATATTTGTTTGTTTATGATTTATCTTGTCAATATGTGTGTTTCATTATTTGATTGTATGTAATATTTTACTTTTCTGTTTCTGTATTTTCGTATTATGCAGTTGACAGTATCTTGCTTGTAATATGCAGAATGATATTTTTTTCTTTACACATTTCTTCCACAGCTTTGGAGGTTGAGTTCACAAGGTCTCAGATTGTTGCAGCAATCCCTGGAACTTTTTTCTATGCCTGGTATGCTTCATGGAAGCTTTGGCTGGCGAACAATATACTGGGCCTCTCATTCTGCATTCAGGTCTGATAATATCATTTCTTTAAGAATTCATCACTTATAGTGTGCCAATTATTTCTTATTCTCTTTTGAGATTTATCACTTAAAGAACCACAAAACCTTGTAAAATGTAGCCAATATGGTTGCCTATTAGAACTTCACTCAATCTTTAAAGACCAGTGGAACTCATACAGAAATGGAAAAGTAGGTAATGTTATGTAATCAATTCCTGCTATTAATCAATAAATTTTTACTTTTAGTCTCCTGCACCAAGTTGGGCGCACTATAGCATGTAACAAAGTCTAGTTGGTTGTGAAGAGTTCGAAGTAGTTCTGGAAACAATTATGTTTATGAATAATAGTTCATATGGCTTCTCTTTTGAGTTTTTCCAACATTTGTGCACGTTTAGTGAAGTTTCTAGAAAGAGTTTTGTTTTCTCAAATTCTAAATAATGGGGACATGGTGGAAGTTTGTTTTATTTATTCTTCTTTGATTTGAATAAGAAACTCAACTTCTGAAACCACTCATTGAATTGTATCATAACAGATAGGTGTAACCCCTGCCCCACTAAAACACGTGCGTGCACACACATGCACATTAACACACACATCTTAATTGTGCCTCGTATAAGTACACAGCCTACCTGTCCTAGTATGGAATTATCTTTTCTTGGTCCTGATTGAAGTTCTTTAATGTGAATTTCACCATTCATTCCATTCCATCGCTATTGGACTGGGTGTGGCCTAAGATGACAACAGGAAAGCCGACCAAGGTCTGATATCCAACATTACAAAGCAAGAAAACAGTAGGTTCACTGCTAACTACTCAACTCAAGTTAACAAGTCTAAAGCAAACTTATTTGGATTAGCTGCATAGATCATACCTGTAATTGTGTCTAAAACTGTATCGTCCTTTCTCTCCGGACTTTTGTTTTCTTATTCTTCCTTTTTCTTTTGTTAAGTGATGAAAATTGAAATCAAAAGAAAATGAGTAATCATCAAAGGCTTTTACTACTACATAGCATGTCAATTGTCATTGACCTAGCAAAAAAAAAAAAAAAAAAAAAAGCATGTCATTATCAATCTTCTCCATCCTGTGGTTTGATTCCTTGTCTAATATTTTTGACCTGAGTGTCTTCTATGTTTTGAGCTTTTTGTGCAAGGTTTCTAATGTTGTTTTTATTGGATGTTACACTTGCACCTTTCTTCATCGTTGATCACTATATTTTGTGTCATGATCCTAGGGCTTAACCTAGGATCAGTTTGGAAATCGGAAGAATCCGATTCAGCTAAAGCGAAGAACAGAAGAGATTAAGAAGGAAATTGGAAGAATGAGGGAGAGATTAGAAGAAGTGTTAGGGGGATTAGGAGAACAGAAACGAGGGAGATGAAGATCAAGAAAGGGGAGAGAATTTGGAAGAGGTGGAAAACAGATTTTCAATTCATTAATTTCTTGGATAACAAAACAAACCATTACAGCAATCTTTTATAGGCATATTTGCCTTCTAACAGCCTAGCACATGTTCCCATGTGCTTCTAACCACTTGCTAAAATATCCCTAACAAACTATTTTATCCTATTACAATAATACCCTTTTATTGTTCATAGGGTCATGACATTTTGCACTCTTATTTAGTGGCTCAATTTTAGCATTTAAGTATTCAATGAACATGATTGCTGCTCATTTTGGGCTCAATATTGGTACACATCACATGCAAAGCAAAAATGGGACAAAAAGAAAGGATTTTGGTGCATAATAGGAGTGGAAATAAAACTTGAAGGCATGGTTAGCTATCAACTCGAAATGAGGTGGAGAAAGTGAAAGTGAAACAAGGGCGAAAAGTGGAAGGCGAAGAAGAAAGAGGCCAAGGAAGAAATATAGTGGCC
This sequence comes from Diospyros kaki, assembly GCA_036245055.1. NCBI lineage: Eukaryota > Viridiplantae > Streptophyta > Magnoliopsida > Ericales > Ebenaceae > Diospyros > Diospyros kaki. The sequence goes on along the minus strand of BSEG01000002.1, from coordinate 551,234 downwards.
TACAGCGGAATGCATACTGCTGTAGGACCACTGTAAGATTTTGTTTCTGGAACTCACGGTCTTACAGCGGAATGCATACCGCTGTAAGACCGCTTTAGGAATTGCTATCTAAAACTCATGGGTCTACAACAACAAGCATACCGCGATAGGACCGCAGTAGCGTTTTGAATTTCAATTCAAAGCTCGATTTCGGCCCGTCTCTATTCGAATCAATGGGAAACGAGAGTTTTCACTGTGCACGACTTTAATAACATAAAAAGCTCTATATAAAGACTCATTCTTGAGGGATTTGGGGAGTTTTTGGATGGAAGAGAAGCAGACGAAAGAGTGAAGACTGTACTCTTGGGTTGTACTTTTCTTTTCTTTCTCAATTCTTTGCTATGGATTCCAACTCTTTTCTTTTTCTTTTGATTGCAAGAATGCATTGCTAAGTGTTTATAGCTAGGGTGAATGATAAAACCTCGACTTCTAATGGTTTGATTTAAAGTTATTGGGTTTGTTATTTCCTTGTTCATTCAGGTTGATTGTTTGTTATGTTCATAATATTGTTTTGATGCTTGATCACTATTGAAACATATTTGTGATTTGTGTTGCTTTCGAGAGATTCAATACGGATTAGACATGGTAGCAAACAACGTAGGGTCTTATAATAGGTATAGATACCATTATGCCCTATGAAATCATTTTATGATGATCTTCATGATTGAATACATGTTTATACATTTGAAGGTTGACTAGTGATAGTTAATCTCATATGTATACATAGAACTGAATGACCATCGAGAGGCGCTTTTGATTGTATTTGGATCATCGATTTTCAACCTAAGATAAGGAATAACAAAATCTGAGTAATGAATAATTGAATCATATAAGGCAGACGGTGGATTTAGAAATCCTAGTGCCTTATCCTTGTGAGTTTTTGAATTAAAGAAATTGTTTTAGTTGCATCTTTTATTAGTAAATTAGTTTTCATTACACTTGAAGTCATTGTTAATGTGTGTGTTAGGTTAGGGTTAAATTAGTTAAGAGTAAACGTCAAAAGTTAGTCCTCGTGGGTATGACACTCTATTCATCACTATATTACTTGTCACGATCCGCCCACTTGCGGGATAGAATAGGTAGGACAATCGTGTTCCCTAGTGATACCTGGAACTGAATTTTACAGTAAGTACCTAGGCTACTGATGGCAGTTCTAGCAATCACTCATCTTCTGTGTATGTGAATGAGATTGTCTTTGGGGCGAGAAGATTGCTATCTATTTGTAGAGGGAAGTTTAATCATTTGAACTTCCAGAGGCAAAGGATAGCTGTTGTTTGAGCAAAGAATTCTGAATTTGGTTGAAGCAAGCTGTTGATATCTTTTATATATCTAGGTACTCAAGGAAACAACATAATTAAGTAGTACTATGTAACTTGCTGTATTGAGGAAGGGGTAGAGGTGGGTGGGTAGTGTTACCTTACCTGGCTGCCATATTGATTATGATGCTAGCTTTTCTTCTTGAACATGCCCCTATAGTGCTTCAATCCTTCAGGAGACCCTTCTTAAATGTGGTTCTGGAGAACATGAATTTACTTGTAATGCTTCACTATAGGGACATTTTCCTCTCTTGGGTTTTGGTCATTTTGGTCTTAATATTCAAAAAACATTGAATGACTGAAATTTTGGTTTCAATATAGTTCTATCATTTTAATTAAACAAATTCCGCCCCCCCCAAAAAAAAAAAAATTTGAAGTGGACCCCTAAGAAGGTGCTGTATTGTGTCCAGTGTTCAAAAACACGCTAGGCGCTAGTCGAGCGCCAGGCTAGGGCCTAGCGCCTAGGTGGGGCTTAGGTGGCGACTAGGAAAAATGATATTTTTTTTCTAAAAACCTTTTGATGTAATTTGATATTATTTTTAGGTAAATCAAAGTTGAAAAGACAAGTGAAATAATGGAATTAAGACTCAGAAAATAAACTATTATATTAGTTATAAGTTCAAGAAGGTAGAAGCAACAATAATACAACATAAACCATATCCGAAGAATCTAAGTCTAACTATCTAATTGGTCTTCTTCCTCTGCATATTCTTTCAATACACGATCTTCATCGGACTCAAAATCAAATTCATCGATTTCTTGCTCATCTTTTTCTTTTGATTGAAAATCATCTTCATGAAGCTCTCTCATCCTAGAACTTCTTCGTGCTTGAAGCGTCTCTTATGCTCCCGATGCTTCTCCTACCACTTCCCAAGTGCATCTCTTATGCTCCCGATGCTTCTCCTACCACTTCCCAAGTGAACCCCGTACCAGACTCAACTTCTTCATCATCTTCTCCATCAACGATCCATCCTTGTGCATTACTAGCATCACTAGCAAGTAGCACATCAACATTCCTTTCCTTCTCCCTTTTGTGCTTGTTCATCAATTTCGCATTAAATTGAACATAGACTAGATTGTTCAATCGATTCACGTCTAGTCTATTTTTTTTCTTCGTATGTATCTACATAAATAAAATAAATGCAATATCAATATAAATGATAACTGAATAAGGATAACTAATTGATAGTAAATAAATATAATTCATATATACACTAATCCCTTCAAAAGTGCTCCAATTTCTTTCACAACCGGATGAACTAGTGGTTAACGAGAGAATCTTTCTCGCCATTTGTTGCAAGTTTGGAGTTTGATTTCCATAAGTCATCCACCATGTAACTACATAGGTCAAACAAGTATAAAGTAAACAAATTTAATTTATACACTAATACACAATAGAAAGGATTAAAGGAATTTTATACTTGGATTATAATTGTCATCATTTTTCACACACCTTTGTGTTGCCCACGATTTTTCAAAAGCTCCATCTTTACGAGTATACTTTGGCAACTCAACATTTATAACATGGCCTTGCAATTCACCATCATAATGATAAAACATCTCCACACAGTTAAAAAGCCCATCCATCACTTCATTATCAAGTTTTATATCCATATCCTTGAAAAGTAGTAGGGATTCAAAAGGTAAGCTGCAAAATGTAGTGGACTATCTTGCTTGTCTTTCACCCTTGCTTCAATAATCTCCATAATAGGCTTATAGTTCTTTTGAAGTTTATTTAAGGCCTCCTTAATATCTTCCTTTGCTTGCTTAATCTCTCCACATAAAAAGCCCATAGAAGGTTTTTTATCCGCATCAACAATTCGAAGCACCTTCACCAAAGGTGCAAAAACCTTAAGGCATACAGTCACACCATTCCAAAAAGTAATGCTCATCACAGTAGCATAGGCTGCTTTCCCTTTAATAATCTTCGACCATTTGCACTCCTCCCATTCAGAGCTGGTAAACATTGCCCTCAGTTGAGCCTTTTTCTTCATCAAATTCTACAAAGTCAAGAAAGCAGAAGCGAATCTAGTGACTCCTGGTCTCACTGTATCCCTCTTCTTCGTAAATGACCTCATTAAGGACAAGGTTTTATGGTGTGCATAAATGAAGATTGTGAAACTCTTGGCCTAATCAATGACTTTCTTATACTTCAGCAATTTTCCAATACTTTCAAGCATCAAATTGATGGTGTGAGTAGGACATGAGGTCCAAAAGATATTTGGCCTCTTCACCTTCAATAATTTTGCTGCTCCTATATTATTGGCAGCATTGTCGGTTACTACTTGGATGACATTTTGTGGCCCAACTTGCTCAATGCACTTATCCACATACTCAAAGATAAGTTCACTTGTATGTGCTTTATTTGAAGACTCTCTCGAAGAAAGGAAAGCAGTACCTGCATTAGAATTAACACATAGGTTCATGATGCTCCTCCTTTTTCTATCTGTCCAAGCATCTGTCATAATGGAGCACCCAGTTTGTGCCCACTCTTCTTCATGCTTCTTCAATAACTCTTTTATTCTGTCAACTTCCCCCTTTAATAGCGGTTCCTTCAATTAGTATTGACTAGGAGGTTTGAAGCCTTGCCCAAATTGACCAACCGTCTCAACAAACAATTTGAAGCTATCATTGTCAATAGCATTGAAAGGTATACCAGCTTCATACACCCATCTAGCACAGTATTCATGAACAGACTATGTTCTCTCTTTAAATAGTGCTTCATTAATAGTTTGTTGCCTTTTGGTCATTCTCGCACTCAAACAAGTTTTAGGGCTGATAGAGCTAGCAAACTTATCCATAGGGCCAAGAGTACGGGACGTTTTTCTGCTACCTAACTCTTGCAATTCATCTTCATCATCCCTTTTCACTATTTCAGAGATATTAATAGTTGATCTCATCAAATCTTCCTCCTCCTCCTTATTTTTCCTCTTATTCTTTGCCTCGGCAATAACATTCTTACATTTGGCTTGATCAGTCGAAGAAGATTTTGGACATGCAGAAACATTTCCAGAAATGTGGCCAATGTGTTCTTTTACTCTGTAAACACCTCCAGACATAATTTTATCACACAACTTACATTTAATTTTATCCATATTCTTTGGATTAATTAACATTCTATACTCCCATCCGACATTATTTGACTTCCTTTTAAGAATCGAGGAGGCCTTGGACAATGCTCCCGTACTTCCAGTCCTATTCGAATCATTCATTTCGCTTCCTGTTTTCTTTTTTTTTCCCTGAGTATTGAATAATTGACATTGAAATTTAATTAAAAGTCATCTAACGAAATCAACAGTTGCTGCAGCAACGCAAGCTTGTTGCTTGTTGAAGCAAGCAAGCAGCAACCGAGCAGCTTTGCGTTGCTGCTTGCTGCTGCAACAAACAGCAACGCAAGCTTGCGTTGGCGGAGGAAGATGGATGCATACCGCAACAAGACGAGATTAGCGATGAGAGATGACAACCAACATATGAGATTGGTGGTGACGAGAGAGAACGATCAACAGGTGAGGTCGGCGGCAACGAGAGAGCAGGGCCAAGAGAAGAGATCAATGGCGGCGGCGAACGACCAAGAGGAGATCGAAGGCGAGAGAGAGAGAGAGAGGAGCCGCGATGAACCAGAGAGAGAAAGGGAAAGGGGAAATAGAGAAAGGAAGGGGGAAATAAGGTTGGCCTAAGACGCGCACGACCTAGGTGGCCCAGGCCGCGCGCAACCCAGGCAGCCGCCCAGGCGGTTAGGCGTTGCCTGGTCTGCCTAGGCGTCGCCGCGGCCCGATTAGTCGGGCATGGTGCATAGGGCTGCCAAGCAGCCCTAAATCGCCGTGGCCAGTGGCCGCTCAATGCCTAGGCGGCCACCTAGGCCGAATTTTTGAACACTGATTGTGTCAAGCTCTCACATTGGATATGGACACTTGCTAGACACTTTCAAACGCCTGTTGGTGACTGGTCCAAACAATTTATTTTATTTCTTAGTTGTTTTACCATCAATCACTTTACAAACACTCGGGGTTACTGAACCAAATTTTGTTTCATTTCATCAAAACAATCGAAACTACAATTTCTTAAGAAGATGACATGGGAGACCAAGATTATGATATTTCCACCGAAACTTGCTAAAATAGACCAAAACATGTTGAGATACTGCCACTCATTCCCAAAAATTACTTGTTTTGACTATATAATGAATATCCAAGGGGGAGTCCGTTCTTATTTATCTATCAAGTAAATTACTTATGAACACCCCATGGTTTGTCAATATTACATCTGCCTCCATGTGGTTTAAAAGATCACAAATATTTTTTCTTGGTGTTAGTAAGATAATAGAGTAAATAATTAATAATAAGGCAATTTTTACCATTATGTGCCCATCAAATTTTCTTTTCAGTGCCATTAGTCAAACCTTTATATTCTATAACATGTGTGTATAACACTATGTAATCCCACCTTCACCACAATCCCATTTTCTCCATTTTTTGCCTTCTCACTCCCCATTAGAGACAAATTAAATTCTCTCTCTCTCTCTCTATCTCTCTCCCTCTCCTTGTGAAAAAAAATTCCCGCATACATCCACAAAGCACACACCCTTGAATATACTACGCCATCCCCGTCTACTTTATTTCTCTCTCTCTTCCTTTTTTAATAAACCTTAACCACCATGATCCAAGAACCCCCTCACTCTAAAAATTCAAACCCCTCCATCTCAAGCTTACCTCTAATTTTCCACACCCAAACCCGATAAATGAGCTCCATTAACCTCTCACTACCACCATTTTTGACTGGCCATCACATTTATGATTACTTGATGAACCCACAATGATGTTCAATTGAGGCATGACGGGGTTTCGTTTGTGATGATGGGTTTAATTTTCATTTTATCTAGCCATGTTATGTTGTCACTTGGTGGATAGATTTTGTCACATGGTTATTGCTTTGGGTATAGAGTGAGATAGAGAGAGGCTAGTTTTTGTGATTGGAGGTGATTATGGGTGCTAAAAATAAGTGGGGGGGTCTAAGACATGGTGATATATTTTTTAGAGTATGTGATGGAAAAATAATGATAGTAAATCAAATGGTGACAAAGTGTTAGCCATTTGATTTGGAAATTGAACCTAAGGAGTCTGGATGGTGGTTGGAGGTGGTTCAGGCTATGAGTATGGTAGTGGATTGTGTGTGTATATATATGCATATAAAGTGTGATTTATAACAAGCATGGAAATATAGAAAGGAGTAGTGTGTGTAGAGTTTACTAAGCGTTTTTTTTACAGGCAGTAAATGGTTGATTGCTCAAGGGGTAATTTGGTACGGAATGTTTGAAATAATAGAGAGGTGTCTGTAATTTCTCATTCCACCTGCTAGGGGATATGTATGTTATTAAAAAACCTCAACTGATACGCAATAACTTGCTCTTATTCTTTCTGTTGTATGAATCATATACCATATTAGAAAACTTGATTAGAAGTTAAATATACATGGTAGAAAGTATAAAAGAGGAATAAATTAAAGACATTGATACACTTCTTCTTCTCTCTCTCTCTCTCAACATTCTTTCTTTTCTAGAAGCTTGTTGATGCTAGGTAGTTGCTCTTAAATTTTCTTAGAATAATACTGTAAAAAGATTTGCCTAGGATTAATCTTGAGACTCGGGAGAGGAAAGAATCAGAGAAGGCTACGGGTATTAGCAGGCTTCTAGAAGTCGGTTAGTTACATATTGTAACGGTAATTGCCACGTGTATAAGGCGGCTATCGATTCTGTTTAAATCCTTGAAACTCCCGCCCTCTATGGTTTATAAATAAAGGGACTCGGGGGGGGGGGGTCATGTCAACTACTGATTTTCATTCTATCTCAAGAGAAAGAGTATGTGCTGTGTATGCTTGAGAGAAGTTTGTGTTTTAGCTTTGTAATCTCTGGTTAGGACAGCTTGTGTATAGGGTTGTGAGAGAGTACAATGCATGTAATCTGTTTTTCTGATTTCATGATGGTGAAGCCAAGACCCTCAGCAGTCTGGAGGTAGGATCTCTCAAAAGGAGATTCGAACCAAGATAAATCTTCTTGTGTCACGTGTGTGTTTGAGTTCTGTGTTGTTTTCTTATATCTTAAAATTCTGTCCTCTTTCGTGTGAGTGTAATCCTTGAGGGATATCCTAGAGTGTGTGAAAGCGGGAATTGTGACAATAAATACCTTAACAAACTTGTGACTTCTAAGTTCTAACTGTAGCTATGTTTCTTTTCTCAATTTTTTTCTTTATAAAAATTCTTTGTTTGGTTAAGGAGTTATCTATTCACTTAGATTTATGTGCAAATTTCGTGTCTGATGCCATGAAAATTTAATTGATGTCTTTTACTATAAAAGAAAACACAATAATTCAATTGATGCTCTTTATCTATCAAGGAAAAGGAAAAGAAGAAGAGAAGCAAATCTCATTGGTGTTCTATTTTCTTCTATCATGTGGAAAGTGTCTTGTGTCTTAATGTTTACCTGTTTATCTGAGATAGCAATATGTTGAGGTCTCTGAAATGTTTGCTTTGCCTTTTCAATGTTCTGGAATTTGAAGGGAATTGAAATGCTATCACTTGGATCGTTCAAGACTGGTGCCATCCTTCGGGTAAGAAATAAATCCATGTTTTCCTGATAATGTATTCAACACATCTGAATTTTCATGCATGCCTGTTGTACTTGTCAGCTGACAGCATCAAAACTGTTGAAAAACCCTTCTTACTCTATTCTTTTCAACTTATATGTTGACCATTAAAAGTGGAATAATATGATGCAAGTGAACAACCCAAGATTCAAACAGTTCGTTTCCAAGGGATGTCCATGGGGTAATTGTTGGCACATAGTCCACGCCATGGTAGAACTCACTGGTTGTTGCCATTTTGAATGGCTGGGAGGACTCTATGCCTCTGCACCTTATTAGGTCTCTTGGGCTTGAGCACGGCTGAGGATGCTCCCTCTCTGCAGGAGATTGGTTTCTTATTCGGGGTCACCGGTGTGGTTAGATTTTTTTCAGGGAGAATGGAAAAAAATTCTTTTTGTATAATAATATGTTTTAGAATATGAAATTCAAATACATTAAAGAAGTTTTATCCTTGTTTTGCTTGATGTATTTTGTGGTTGTATTATAGGAGATTTACTAAAAAAACACCCAAACTGTTATTACCTTGGTTTTGTGGTTTACATCAATGCCATTTTTTATGAACTGGTGAAAACTATGGTTATGGAATTGAAGACTCTTTTATCCCATAATGAGAGGTACTTTTCACAGTATCTCTGGATGAGAACTCTGTTATTACCTTGGTTTTGTACTTTTCACAGCATTTCTACGTTTTGTCGCCCCTATTTTTTTATTATATCTTCCCTCCCTCTTCTTAGTTTGAGGTGTTAGGGTTTATAGGGTACTTCAGTAAAACCAATAGCATGGAAACTCGTCATATGATTGCAACAAACAGATTTTGTAGGTTAGATTTTATTTTAAATTGGCTCAACCTGGGCACGTTCTTCATTACTGTACCCAGTCACTGGTTCCACCTTTCAACTGATTCCTTGTTTTGGTGAAATAAATTGCAGGCTGGACTTTTTGTATATGATATTTTCTGGGTTTTCTTTACCCCAGTGATGGTTAGTGTTGCCAAGTCTTTTGATGCTCCTATAAAGGTCAGTATGTCAAGCTAATTGAAATTATTTGTATTTTAAATTATTTCTGAAATCACTAGGTTTGTAGCTGTACTATTCTGATTGCAATAACATAAACTCTGCAGCTTTTATTCCTAACAGCAAATGCTACACGCCCATATTCGATGCTTGGACTTGGGGACATAGTTATCCCAGGTATGATATTGATGTTGAACTTGAAAATCTATCTTTCTGAAGGTTGGCCATGTGTATATCTGTTTCTGCTATGATATTGGAGTCTGTTATCAGGCTGCATATTTTGCAGGTCACCTTTAATTAGTCTTTGATTCTTCTCAACAAACTTGATTACCGTTGCCTATCAATCTGCTCCTAATATGGTTGCACCTATTTATCATTCACATATTGGCAAAGTTTTGCATTCTGCACAATATATAATTGGAGTTTGACCTTTATCATTACATTCCCCGAGTCTTTAACTGTTAAATCCCATGGAGTTAGAAGTTTGGAAGTGTCCTAATCCAGCTGATCTGTTTTTTGGAGATTTCTAAATTCTGTTTTTGGAGATTTCTAAATTCAGGTTTTGGGAACTTTCCTATTCTTGTTTAGGAAACTTCCTAATGTATATAGTCAACACTTTCCTTTGTTTTTGTTGTTTTCTATGTTGTAGAATCCTCATCTCTATAAGAGGACTTGTAAAGTTTCATACGTGAAGATGAATGAAAGTAAAAACATTCTGTTTCTACATGGTATCAGAGCCATAGGCAGTCGGTCCTTTTTTCATTCTCTCTATTATCGTGTGCCTTCATTGCCATAGTTGTGTTAGAGTCTGATTCCAGTATCTCATCCATTTTTTTCCTCGTTTCTACCATGTCAGAAATTTCAGAAACCCCTACTCCAATGACAAAAGGAGATGGTGTCCCGTTTGATCCGCCTATGGGGAACACTTTAACTAGTGAACTACCGGGGATGCATCATTTCTATCGACTTGATGGGAAGAACTATCTATAATGGCCTCAACTTGTGTGGATGTTCTTGAAGGGACGGGGGAAGATAGCTCATTTAACTGAGCTAGTTCCACGTTATAGATCCTGGCTTTTCTGCATGAGATGTTGAGGACTCTATGATAATGTCCTGAATTTGGAGTTCAATGCACCCCAAGGTGAGTAAAATTTATATGTTCTTATCTACTGCTAAGGAGATTTGGGACACTATAAAGCACACTTACTCTAAGGTGCAAGATTCATCTGTGATTTTTGACATTAAAATGAAGATAAATAGTACAGGGTAGGGTTCTTTGACAGTCACTAAGTACCAAGATATTAGGATGAAATGTAGTGAGGATGCAACCACCCTGATTGCAATATTTGAAAGGGATAGAGTTGTGGAGTTTTTAGCCGGTCTTAATTTTGAATTTGATTAAGTAAGAGTGCAGGTCCTTGGAAGGGAAAAACTTCCCTCACTCAATGAAGTATTTTCTATCGTTCGTAGGGAGGAGTTTAGAAGAATAACCATGCTAAATGAAGTGAATCCCGAGGGATCTGCAATGATGACTAATAAGATGGATGGTACTAGATTCAAGTCACAGCAAGGCAGGAATGAGTATGCTTCTAAATCACAAAATCGGGATGGTTTGTGGTGTTCTTTTTGCAAAAAACCTAGGCATACTAGAGAAACTTGTTTTAAGTTGTGTGGAAAAGAAGTAGTGCTAAACAAGATGGGAGGTTTAAAGAATATACAATCTAGAACTCAAGCACAAGCCTATAATGCAACTAATGAAGAAGAAACCATTCCTGAAAAGGCAGATCTAGTCATCATGGCTAATCAACTGAATGCTGAGGAGATCAATAAGCTAAAAATCTTCTTGAAAACCATTCAAGATGGCACTTGTTCCATGGCTCAAGCCAGTATTTGTTTGAATTCTAAATCCCTTACTGCCTCGCATACTATTAGGAATAATTTATGGATTCTAGACTGAGGAGGCACCGACTATATGACTTTTGATTTAAATATGTTTGAATCTTATAAACCAATGACTAGCTCCAAGAAGATAACAGTAGCCAATGGTGATGCAGTCCCTATAGCTAGTCATGGTAATGTTATTCTTAATTCCTCATTACGTATTCAATATGTTCTTCATGTTCCTAACCTCTTTAACAACCTGATATTTATTCACCAATTTACCAAAGACCTAAATTATCGTGTTGTGTTTTCTCTTATTAAGACACGGGAAAGATGATTGGTGTTACTGAGGAATGGAATGGGCTGTACTTCTTGAAGACAAACAGTACTTTCACTAAAAGGAAGCAATTGCTTGTTCATCCCAGCCTACATCTATGATTGAAATTTGGCTCTAGCACTGTCGTTTAGGACACCTTCCTCTTTAGTTTAATGCAATCTATGTTTCCTACTTTGCTTAGTGGTATAAGTGTTTCTAATCTTCACTATCATGTGTGTGAGTTTTCCAAACATCATAGAGTTTCTTATCCTATGAGTAATAAATTGTCCTCAATTCCATTTACTTTGATTCATTCGGATGTGTGGGGACCATCTAGAATCCTTAATTGTTTTGGCGCTAGATGGTTCATATTTTTTATTGATGATTGTACAAGGATGACTTGGGTGTATCTCTTAAAGGATAAGGCAACTATTGGTACTATTACGGGTATTTCCCGCACTACTCCTTATGGGTTGGACTCGACCCAGCTGGCCGGCCTAATTGCCTAAAGAAGCCCAGTAGGCCCTAGCTGAGCTCGTCGGTGCAAGCTCGCACGTCGCGGGAGCCCGAGCTCAGATTGCCAGACCAAACGAGCTCCTAGCGATACTTTCAGCGAACTCCCGGTGATGCTTACGGTAATGCCTCTAGTGAGCTCCCAGCGTCTTTCCTAGCTCGCTCGCCTAATTGGTCAGCTCACCTAATTGTTCGGATGCCTTGCCTATGCCCATGTAAAACAAGGAAAACTAGAGCCTAGAGCAAAGAAATGCTTGTTTATAGGATACCTATATGGAGTAAAAGGTTATAAATTATGGAATTTGGAATCTGAAGGACCAAGGATTATAATAACCAGGGATGTAACATTCGATGAGTATTCTGCTATGAATGATAGTAAAGATAAAACTCATTTAGATGTAAATCAAAATAGAGAATCAGTTCCGGTGGAGTTCTCAGAAAACTCCCCAGATTTGCCTCGAAACTTCTTTGAAGTTGAGTTTGATTCTTCTAATTCTAGCCCAAGTCCAGATCCTGAAGATAACTATAACCATGAATCATCTCAATTTGAAGGAGATGAGGATGACAGTGAGGTAAGACTCAAGCATAGCAGATTTACCAAACCCAGATAGGTATAGTGTGGTTAGGGACCGGCAGCTTCGTAGGCCACCTCAAAGATATGGCTACTCAGATTTTGTAGCCTATGCCCTAATTAGTGCATCTGAAATAGCAAGTGAAGAACCTTTGTCATATGAGCAAGTAGTGTCTTCTATGGATATTGATAAGTGGATAGAAGCTATGCAGTCTGAGATAAATTCCCTTAAGAAAAACCAGACTTGGAAGCTGGTGGAGAGGCCTAAAGGGCAGCGTGTAGTTGGCTGCAAATGGCTGTTTAAAATCAAGGAAGGGGTTGGAGATAATACTAAGCCTAGGTACAAAGATAGGCTAGTTGTTAGAGGCTTTACCCAAGTCCCAGGAGTAGATTTTAATGAGGTTTTTTTCCCTTGTAGTAAGACATTCTTCTATAAGGGCATTGCTAGCCATCACAGCTAAATTGAACCTTCATTTAGAGCAGTTGGAGGTTACAACTGCTTTCCTTCATAGAGACCTTGAAGAGAGGATTTATATGGATCAACCTAAGGGATTTGAAGCTAAGGGAGAGGTGGAGAAAGTGTGCCTCCTTAGAAAGTTATTGTATGGACTTAAACAATCCCAAAGACAATGGTATCGAAAATTTGATTCGGTTATGATAAATCAAGGTTATCTAAGGAGTTCCCATGATTGTTGTATATATTTTAAACATGTCACTCCTAGTATTTCTATCTACCTATTGTTATATGTGGATGACATGTTTATTGCAAGTCAATCCACTATAGAAATCCAACTTCTCAAGCAACGGCTGAAAGCTGAATTTGAGATGAAGGAATTAGGAGAGGCAAAGAAAATCCTAGGGTTGGAGATTTCTAGGGATAAGCATCATAGAAAAATATATCTATCTCAAAGAACATACTTAGCAAAACTATTATCAAGATTTGGAATGTCAACTGCAAAGGTTGTTAGAGTGCCTTTTGCATCACATACATTGTCTTCAGATTAGTCCCCAAAGAATGAGGAAAGTAGGAAGGAGATGGCTAATATTCCATACTCAAGTGCAATAGGCAGCTTAATGTATGGAATGGTCTGCACTAGGCCCGACTTGGCACATGGAATGAGTGTCATAAGTCGGTTCATGGGTAATCCAGGAAAGCCTCATTGGTTAGCTGTTAAATGGATGTGTAGATATCTTAGAGGATCAATTGATTATGTTTTGTCCTATAGTGGTGAAAGTCTAGAAGATCAACCTATAATCCTAGGGTATGTTGATGCAGATTATGCTGCTGATATTGATAGGAGAAGGTCCACAACAGGTTATGTGTTTAGGTATGGAACTCTATTATTAGTTGGAAATCAAGTCTTCAACATGCGGTACCATTATCAACTATCGAAGCATAATACATTGCCCTTTCGGATGTATTTAAAGAGGCTTTGTGGTTAGAAGGATTAGTAGGAGAGATTCTAGGTGTAAATGTTAAGACTACTTTGATGTGTGATAGTCAAAGTGCAATCCATTTGCCTAAAAACCAAGCCCATCATGAAAGAACAAAGCATATAGACATAAGATATCATTTTATCAGACAAGTTATTGAAAATAAAACTGTTATACTAACCAAAGTTTCAGGTGAGGAAAATGCTGAAGATATTTTTACAAAGGCTGTTCCAATTTCAAAGCTAAAGCACTACTTGGATATTTTGAAATTAATTCTGTTAGATTGGCAGCAGAATCAAAACAACATGTGAAGATTTAGGTAGTAGAAGAAGAACTCGAGGAAGCAAATCAAATCAAGTGGGTGGAGAATTTGTAGGATTCACTTGTATTAGATTAGCCTGTGTTATCTCGGGAGAGTTTCTTAGCTGTTAGCATTTGTATATCATTTGTTTTTATTCTAGAATGATTGTTTCTAGAATGGTTAGTTAGCAGGTTTGTTAATTCGGTTAGTTGTTTGTAACTTCCGGTATTTTCTAGATAACTTTTTGTTACCGCCTCTATGCTGTATAAATAGAAGTCGAATATGAGTCTTTAGGTAAGGGCTTTATTCTGTCTTGGGATGAGAGGGAGAGAGGAGTATGTGCAGGTTCTACTTGAGCACTAAGAGGGTATATCTTTGTATTTTGGGTAGGGAAACTCTCAGTAGTTCTGGGTATAAGGCTAGAGAGATTATTGAGTGCATGTAATCCTTCAAGTTTCATTCAAGATAGTGAATATAAAGTGCCTAGAATAGTCTGGATGTAGGTTTTGTTAAAAGACCGAACCAGGATAAATTTCTTGGTGTTCTTGCTTCTTGTTTTGTGATTGTTTCATCAATCTTGTGTGTCATCGAGGTGAGTAAATTCTGAGAGAGGTTTTTGTTGTGAGGAGTGTTAATGAGAGTTAGAAAGCTGGGAGATTATTCCATGTTGAAAGTTTTTGACAGAAACAAAGAGCAAAACAGCAAAGCAACGAGAGGGTCTTCAAATGCAAAAGTCATTCAATATTTTATTCAATCATAAACTTCAATTTATACAGCAAAAATGTAAGTTGAAATCAAAAACAACTTTCTAATATTAAGCTATAATCAAAACAGAAAATATTTCCTAAAGACTTGGTCTGTTGACCTATTATTTAGCAACTTCCTAACTGAAGCACTAAGGCACATTGCCAACAGCTCCTCCTTGCCTTAGTTGCTGCAAATGCAAATTTTAATTTTTGCATGTCTTAGATATAGGCATATGGGCATTTCACGGTTTATGGTTACGAGGCATAAATATGGTTATGGGGCATAGGCATTTTTGGGGCATAAGTATGGATGTGATTTTGACTAGAGTTAAAATAACTCCTCCTCTTCTGGTTGGCTATTCATTTAATCGTTGGCTTCATTTTGTTGATTTTTTTGCATAAAACTTTTCCATCAGACTTGGGGCTCTGCTCTTTGGCCTTGTTGCTGTTTGCTGGAGTTTTTGCCACCGCAGGGTGGGGAGTAGTTGTGCGTCCACCACCGCCCTTCTTACCTTCTGTCTTCTGAGGTGTATCTATTTTTGCTTTCTTACGTGTCTCTTCATCTTCTGAGTCATCTTCATCCAACCTTTTTATCAGCTTCTCCTCCATCACTCACTTTTCCTATTTTGGGTTGTATTTTGGCTCACTCAATGTCACTGGTCTCTCAAGAAGAAGGGCTCTGATACCATGTTGAAAGTTTTTGACAGAAACAAAGAGCAAAACAACAAAGCAATGAGAGGGTCTTCAAATGCAAAAGTCATTCAATATTTTATTCAATCATAAACTTCAATTTATACGGCAAAAATGTAAGTTGAAATCAAAAACAACTTCCTAATATTAAGCTATAATCAAAACAGAAATATTTCCTAAAGACTTGGTTTGTTGACCTATTATTTAGCAACTTCCTAACTGAAGCACTAAGGCATATTGCCAACATTCCAACACAGTTGGTTCTTCGTTTCTTGCCCTTTGCTTTCGTCACTCAGAAGTCTTAGTTTCACATTGACCCCTGGTAAGGGCGTATCAGCTCGCATAGGCTCTTTTTATTTTTTATGTCTGTGCCTTGACATCCCTACTTTGTTGTGCAGATTTCGGAAGTGGAAGGCCAAGTTTGTCAGTTGACGAGCTTGACGTCCTCAACAACCTTGTTGCTGCGGGGTCTGGCTCAAAAGATCTGGAGTTGACTGACGAACTGCTCAGAGAACACCAGCTTGCGCCCCTCCTTAACGCTAAGACTATAAAGGGAAATCACATTGGGGTTCTAAGTGCGAGGCTCATCCCATCTGCATTCCAAGTCCTTGAGGCGAGCAGCAGCAGGGGGGAAAAGGACCAAGCCGAAGAAATGGTGAACCTCAACATCGTCATGCCGAAGAAACCTGGGGCCAGGTCGGGTGCTGCTTCGCCCGCTGCCTCGAGTTCGAGCTCGCGGGGCGGGAGGTCGGAGCAACCACAACCATGGCCACGACCTCCACAACACCAACAACACCAACAACGACAACCCCACACAACAACAGCCACAAGAACAACGGTCTCAATCACGGCAGCAATCTTCAGAATTTGAGGTATCGTCTTCTTCTGTGATATGGTTGCAACGCTTTTGACCCGAGATCTTGCGAGCAATATCGGACATCTACAGAGGAAGAAAAGAACAGTTAGGCTGCAGCTTGCGGACCAAACCTCGAAGAACTGGAAAAACCCTAAATGTGCTCCCTACTTAACGGGTCACACGCTTTGCAATAGGGTGTTGCCTAAGGCGAAGGGGCTTCAGCTACAAGCTTGGTATTCCATAGAAAGCTAATCCTAAGGTCATTGGGCCCGAAGGCTTGGTGGATGCTTAATAAACCGATTCAAATCGGTGCACCAGAAAATGGGAAGCACCATCGATAGAATCAGGGAGACCAAAGGACCATCGACGGTTAGCCGACGATGGACGGTCTAATAAAAGGAAAAGACTAAAGATGGAAAGGGCTTATCGCTCGGCGAACTTCTTGCTGGTGCAGTAGCCTAGAACAAGCTTCGGACAGTAGTGGGCTCCTGAGCAACTGTGGTTGGAAAAGCTTCGTCGCAGAGGGTGCTTTGGAGGTGAAGGCAAGAGCGAAAAAATTCCAAAGTTGCATGAAGAGGGAAACAGTAAGGCCTCTCTGTTATTTATACTTTTAGCTCGAATGATCTTGGCCGTCGAATCAAAACGACTTATGGCATGCTCTGCGTCCATCGGCTACATGGTGGCTCGTGGGCCCCACGGCGTAATCATGAGCTGTAATAGGGGAACGTGCTGAATAAATACGCCCAAGACAAGATGTGAGGTAGTAGACGACGTGATTTGAAGCGATTGGGCAGAAGTTCGAAAGGTGAATTAACAGCTAGAGTAACAGGCGAAGCATTAGCTCCCAGTCCGAAAATCGCATAGCGAGTTGGGGGGCTTGTGTTACAGGTATTTCCCGTACTACTCTTTATGGGTTGGACTCAACCCAGCAGGCCGACCCAATTGCCTAAAGAAGCCCAGTAGGCCCTAGTTGAGCCCGTCGGTGCAAGCTCGCACGTCGGTGCAAGCAAGTGGATTCGATCGGATTCGGCCACGAAGAAAAAAGGGTCGACCTATTTGGAAACGAGGTGGCCATAATAGGAAAGTGGGGAGTGGGGAGTGGGGAGTGGGGAGGGGGAGGGAGTGGGCAGAAGGGCTCCCTCACCAGTTATGCTCTCTCTCTACCAGTTATGCTCTTAAATTTTTCTTAGGGGATGTTTGGTATGGAAGAAGTTTTTAAATTCTTGGAATTCATGATTTCTGAGAATGTTCTTGGAAATATTTGATTTTCAGAATTTATGTAATTCTATATTTAGTTAGATTTAAACATTCTTAGAAATATTGAGTATTCTTTTATGAAAATATTATATTTTTATATTTGGTTTAAATGCAACATTCTTGAGAATTTATGTTTTTTTTTTCAAAATTACCCTTATTTGATTTTTTGTTTAAAAATGATAAATTTCTTTTACTATATAAAATATATTGGGACCCATAACATCTTTAAGAAGTCAAAAAAATATCATCTTTTTTACACATTATATATATGCGTGTGTGTATATATATAATATATATACATATCATATATGTTTGTATGAATATCTACTTTAATATATATATAATATTTTATAATAAATAATATAAATATATTTAATATATAATATATATACATATATGTATAATATTTAATATAAATATATTACATATATATAATATGCTTGTATGGGATTATAAAAGGGTAAGGGGTGTTTTAATCTTTTTATTTGTTAAAAACATTCTCAAGTCCATGGGAAACTTGAATTTCCAATCCCCCATGACAATATTTTTATAGGAAAGTTGCTAAAAAATTATTTCCGAAAATTCTATTTCTCAGAATTCTTTTTATGAAAAAATTATACCAAATATAGGAATATAAATTTTCAATTTAATATTTTCAGGAATATTAAAATTTCTCTTGAGTGCCCCTTAAATAAAGTTATTGATTTTATAAAATTTAACTGTTCAATCTTCAATTGATTAGCATTTTTAGCATGAAATTGGCCTCAATCTAAAAATAACTAAGTCTTAGTTTAATCGATAATTTTTTCAATACCGATCCATTATATATACATTTATGCGTGCGGTTTGAGTGTTTGGCCAGAGATTAAAACTTAGATTTACGAATTTTATTTTTATCGGCCGATTTGATTGAATGCGGATGGACTGTCCGAAAGATATTTTTGCATGATGACGTGGTGATTCCTGATTGGTCATCAGGTCACCCAAGACGTGGCTCCACTCGACCCAATTCACGTACTACTTTAAGGAGCGTTACCCCCCTCTCCCTTTTCTATAAAACCCTCTCTCTCTCTCTCTCTCTCCCCATCAATATCTTCTCTCTCTGGTCTCCGATCCATATGTCCAGCGCAGCGGAGAGATAAAAAGACTGAATCTTTAGGCATGCATTTCTATACTTCTCTTTCGCTGTATATATGTGTGCTCACCATGTATATTCAAGATGAACAGTGTTGTCTTAAATCTCCGTATTATGTGGCTTTAATTCTTGGAAAATCTTAATTCGATGGAAGTTAGGGCTTATTCGATGTTGATTCTGATTTGGAACATATTTCCTGGAGTGTATGTATATGTCGTTTCCATCTTTACTTTAATCAAATTGTCGGAATCGTGTAAAGATTGCAGTTTCTTCGCTGGAAATGACGTTCTCATATATTTACTGCTATTGGATAATCAAATTCTTGTAAAGATTGGATCTTCGCAGTGAACCCATTTTGATCTTTGACTCTTTATGCGTGGCAGACTTTAGTTCTTGTTGAGATTCTGTAGCAGAAGCAACGTTTCTTGGATTGTTGCAATGAGGAATAGCGAGCGCTTTGCTAATATTGCCCTAGCAGGTATGCTACTTCTTTGCATTTCGATGATAATTGTGAAAAATTTGGAGGCAGATACTTGGTTTTCTTTGATAACTGCTCCTTGTTTAAAGGTCTCTAGCTGAAAAAAAAAATGCTGTTACAGGCATTTGCATGACTGTATGAACTGGGAGTTCATGAGATTCGTTCCCTTTAAATAATGTGTACAAATACATATTTACTGTCATTTGAGTGATTCCTCAGCCATATTATGCTTTTCTTACGGAGCCTGTCCTCATGTAGTTCTATGTGGTCTTGTTTTATGGTTTCTAATTTTGGTAATTATATATTTTAACTTTTTTCTTTTGTTCTGGAGAGGAAAGGAGGCATAAATTCTGGACTAAAAAATATGATGTGCAGTAAAGGTGGTCCATTCCAAATTGTGATTTATTTTTGTTTTCTTTTCGTGTTATTGAAGAAAATCATGTTAGAGTCGTGTGGCTCTGTTGGGATTCTGATGACGGGGCAAGGTCTGGTTGTCAATTTGAACTTTGTTGTTAAATGGTTAAAAGCATTTTCTGTTTTATAGATATTGTTTCTAAGATTCCCCCTTAGAAGATTTTCATTTTTTGTTGGAGGAAAATGGATCTTGTTTGTGATATAGTACTTCGGAATTCCAATAAATTGACATGTTTTATGCTGGATTATTTGGATCTTTTATTTTGGTTCTGTATTACTGTCTTGATTGAAGATTATGATTTGTCTAGTGGGTTGTCAAATAAGCTGTTTCTCAAATAGTACTACAGGAGCTTTTGTTGCCCAGGTCTGAATTGAAGGAGTCTGAAAATATCAGACATGTTTGAGTGATGATTGGTCATTGGGTCACTTAGAAATTTCGAGAATGTAGAAAGAAAGGTGTTCCTTGAGATACTTTGATCTATCTGACTGCATTAGCCACCCCTTTCAGTAGGTATTTATTCATTTAGAACTTGTGCGTTTGCTAACTATTGTGTTGTACTGTTCCTTTAGTTCCTATTTTTCTTTTGTTAGTGTCTGTAGCCCCCCCTTCTCTGTCTGTCTCTCTCTCTCTCTCTCCCTCTCGTGTGTGTGTGTGTGTGTGTGTGTTTTCTTCCTTTCCTTCTTGAATGCTTTAAGTCTCTTATGTTAATGCTGAAACTCCTTGACATGAGAGAATGTCACGACTTCTGGCTCGGATAGGCTACTGGTTTAGTGCTAAGTAATGTCAGAATTAGTAGCTGGGAAGGAAGAAGGAAGTATCAAGGGGGAAATAGACGAATACAGAAGGGAGAGAGTGATCTGAAATGGATTGATGATTTTCGTTAAAGGACCCAAAAGGGCTAAGAAGGATATATAGGCCTCAGCATGCAGCGATCCAGAGGATTCCTTCTCCAAAACGGTTATAACAACCTATTTTGTCCTATTCAAGCACTTTACACATAGGCAGCTTTTGGAATATTCCTCCTAACAAACTAATACAGCTGGAATTTAAAACAAACAGTAAAATCTAGAGAAAGCAATAACAGAATGCAATGAAGGAAAATTAGGAAAAGTATGGCCGTGTGTGACAATTCCCTCCCCCTTAAATCATTTCTTGTCCTCAAGAAATGTTCAGTAGGCTGGTGGCCGTGGGAAACTGCTGAAGAAGGCTTGGTAGATACTCCCACGTGTTGCTTTCGTGTTCTCCATGTTGCCACTTAACTAACACCTGGATGAGGGGTGCTCCCTGTCGGTAGATGACCCTTTTGTCAATAATGGCCTTTGGCTTCTTTGGAACTTTCTTCTCCTTTGGATTGGTGGGTAGTGCAGTATCCACCGGCGCAGCCCCGGCTGATTTCTTCAATAAGGAAACGTGGAAAACCGGGTGAATGTGGGTTCCTTGCGGAAGTTGCAGTCGGTAAGCCACCTTCCCAACCCGAGCCAAAATGGGGTAGGGATCAAAGTATTTGGGGCTCAATTTGGACACCGGTCCCTGGGTAAGGGCCTTCAGGTGAGGATACTTCAAACGTAGATATACTCTCTCTCCCACTTCGAACTCCCTTTCACTTCTTTTCTTGTCCGCATACTGCTTCATCCTATTTTGGGTTGCAGCGAGTTCCTGCTTCAGCTGTTGCAAAACCATCCTTCTTTGCTGCATGTACTCTTCCACAGCAGTTGCAGTTTCCTGTCCTTGTAACGCGGGTAGAATTGGAGGTTTGTAACCATAGTTGGCCTCGAAAGGAGACATTTTCAAGGCCATGTGGTAATTAGAGTTATACCACCATTGGGCCAATGCTAGCCACCGATGCTAGCTCTTAGATTGTTGGATACATATACACCGCAGGTAGGCTTCCAAGCTTTGATTGACCCTCTCCGTCTGGCCATCCGATTGCGGGTGATATGCTGTCGACATGTTAAGTCTGACTCCCATGGACTTCATCAGTCCTTGCCATAACTCACTTGTGAAGATCTTATCCCTATCCGAAATGATAGTACTTGGAACTCCATGCAGTGCCACTACCCTGTCCAGAAAAGACCTTGCTGCCTCTTGTGCTGTAAAAGGGTGGGATAACCCTATGAAATGGGCGAATTTGGTCAGCCTATCTACGACCACCAGTACACTATCCTTTCCTTCAGATTTAGGTAACCCTTCTACAAAATCCATGGAGACACTAGTCCAAGCTTGGTCCGGAATAGGCAGTGGTTGAAGAAGACCAAGATAGGGTACATTTTCATGTTTGCATTTCCTGCAAGTGTCACAGGCCAGGACAAATTTCTTGACATCCGTCTTTAACTTGGGCCATTGGAACAACCACTTTACTCTAAGGTAGGTAACTCCTGAATGTCCCCCCAAAGGTGATTCATGCAAGGACTGCATGATCTTTTGTTTGAGATTCCCCTTATTGCCAATAACAATCTTGCCATTAAACCTGATCAGCCCTTCCTGTAGAGTGTAGCCTTCAGCATCAATGACTCCCATTGCTAGCTTCTCCAATCTTCCCTTCACCTGTTCATCTGCTTCATAGCTGTCGATCACCTCTTGGTACCATGCTGGAACTATGGTAGTGATTGCATTCAGGCTTACTTCTTCTTGGCACCTGGAAAGGGCATCAGCAGCTACATTCTCCTTGCCCTTTCTATACTGAATTATGTAATCCAACCCCATCAATCTTGCTATTCCTTTTCTCTGCAGCTGTGTTTGCAATTTTTGTTGTAACAAATGCTTTAAACTCTCATGATCGGTCCTGATTATAAACTTCCCATTCTCCAAATAATGCTGCCACTTTTCTACTGCCATAAGCACCGCCAGGAATTCCTTTTCATAGATGCTTAATCCCGCATTCTTTGGGCTTAATGCTTGGCTTAGAAATGCCAAGGGCCTTCCTCCTTGTGACAACACAGCCCTAATACCCCCTTCGCTGGCGTCTGTCTCTAACATGAAAGGCTTAGAAAAGTCGGGCAGGCCCAAAGTAGGTACCCTACTCATCTCCATCTTCAGCTTCTTGAAGGCTTCCTCAGCCTCTTTTCCCCAGCTGAATGAGCCCTTCTTTAGCAAGTTGGTCAGGGGTTTGCTCACTATTCCATACCCTCTCACAAACCGGCGGTCGCAACCGGTAAGGCCAAGAAATCCCCTTAGAGCTCTTACCGTTTTGGGACGTGGCCAAGCCAGCATGGCTTCCACCTTGTTGGGATCAGTTCTAACTCCTCCTTTTGATATCAAGTGGCCCAAATACTCAACTTGATCCTGCCGAAAGGAACACTTCGACCTTTTGATGAATAGCTGGTTAGACCTAAGGACTTCTAGGGTGGTTTTGAGGTGTTGTAAGTGCTGGTTAAGGCTCGGGCTATAGACAAGGATATCATCAAAAAAAACTAATATGAATTTTCTTAAATATGGTTCGAAAATTTGGTTCATTAGGGCTTGAAAGGTGGCTGGGGCATTGGTGAGCCCAAATGGCATCACCAAGAATTCAAAATGTCCATGATGGGTTCTAAAGGCTGTTTTATGGTCATCATCAGGTTTCATTCTTATTTGGTGGTATCCCGAGCGAAGATCCAGCTTTGAAAAAATTTTTGCATTGTGTAGCTCATCCATTAGGTCTTCTATCAAGAGTATAGGGTACTTGTCCTTGATAATTGAGGCATTTAATTGTCGGTAATCCACACAAAAACGCCAAGATCCATCCTTCTTTTTAACAAGGAGGACTGGTGATGCGAAAGGGCTTTGGCTGGGTTTTATGAAGGATTGTTTTAACATTTCCTTCACCATTCTCTCAATTTCTGTCTTCTGGATGGGAGAATAACGGTAGGATCTGATGTTTATAGGTTCGATATTTGGCTTTAGGTGGATGGAATGGTCCAAAGCTCGGGCTGGAGGTAGAGTCTTTGGTTCAGTAAATAAGTCCTTAAAGTCTAGTAGCAATTCATCAATGGGGGTTCGGAAGTGTACCTGGTCAAGTTCACATTGCTGGCTGTTGATAGTCAAGCATAACTCCCCATACAGCTTCTGCTCGCCCCCTTCTTCCATTGCTGTAATGGAAAATAGTTGAGCCAGTTGGTTCCACTTACTCCTGAACACCCGGTGAAGCCGCTTCCTTGTTATCATTCGGCAGGTCCCAAACTCTCTTCCACCCGTGAGGGTCATTCTTCTCCCTCCTTTGTCAAAGGATACCTCTATCCTATTGAAATCAAAGCTTATGGGGCTCACTTCTTTCATCCAGTCGACCCCTAGAACCACATCGCAGCCTCCTAATTGTAACAGCCTCAGGTCCGCTTCAAACTTCTCCCCTTGCATCTCCCAGTTAAACCCCTGGCATACTGATTCACTGATCACCCTGTTCCCATTGGCCACCGTCACACTGAGAGGTTGAGTTTCTTTGGAGGAACACCTCAATCTTTTTGCAGATCCTTCGTCCAGGAAGCTATGCGTGCTTCCACTGTCAATTAAGATCAACAGGTTGTCATCCTTCACCTTCCCTTCCACCTTAATGATTTTATTATTGGTCACCCCCTTCAACGCATGGAGTGAAATCTCACCTGTGTCTGCTTCATCGTCCTCCTCTCCTTCCTCTTCCTCTACTTCTGGACCCTCCTTCGGTTCCCCTTCTAATAACAAAAGCTGCCGCTTACATTGATGTTCGGGGTAGTATTTATCCCCGCACCTGAAGCACACCCCCGGCTGCCTTCTCAGGTCATTATACCTTCCTCCAACACTAGGCCCCCCTGCATTTCTAACACCTTGGTCGCCTCTACCCCAATCTCGGTTATGTCCCTTATCTCCTGAGTGGGCTCAGTTTCCCGTGATCGCCCGGTGTTGTTGTCTCTGCTTTCTCATTCTAGCTTCGACCACCATTTCCTGCAGCCTAGCGCTTTCAGCCGCTTGCTCAACTGTTCGAGGCCGAATCATTTTGACCATAGGCCTCAATTCATTGCTGAGCCCACTCAAGAAACTAGAGACGAAGTAGGCTTTTGAGAGATGGGGATCGTTGTTGATCATCAATGATCTCAGCTCTTCAAACCTCCTCAGGTAGGCATTCACTTCTCCCACCTGCTTTAATTTGTTGAATTCTTCAATAACGTCCGACATACTCTTTTCTCCAAACCTCTCGCAAAGCCTTCCTGTGAACTCCACCCAGGTTGGGTTGTTCCTGATCCTTATCCACCCCTGATACCACGCGTCTACCAGGTCATCAAAGTAGGCTGAAGCCAAGGTTACTCGCCTTTCCTCGGGTACATTGTACCAATCGAACATGCACTCACATTTTCTCACCCACCACCGGGGGTTATTCCCATCAAACACTGGGATCTCCAACCTGGGTGTCGGATACCCTGGTTGCTGTGGGCGGTTCTGTCCTTCATATCCACCTTCCACCACATTCCACATATCTCCCTCTGGTTCCACCCCAGCCCTCTCATCACCTGCTACTCTGTCTCTCCTGGCATTGGGTATCAATGGCTCTATTCTATCTCTAGGAGGGAACTCGGGGGCCAATCTCATAGCATTTTGGCGGGTGAACATAACCATAAACTGTTGGAGTTGGGCTCCCAGCTCTGCTCTCATTTGTGCATTATCCTCCCGCATCTGAGACAGAGCCCCGTCGAGCCTTCTCTCCAGGTCTCCTATTGAATTCTCCATTCGGCGATCCAGTGTTAAAATCGCCTCGTGATTACGCTCCGATCCCCGCTCTAATTGGTCTATGTGACCCTAGAAGTCAGTCACTGTCGAGCCGAGCTGTTGCAGCTGCGCCTCGAAGCTCTTCATGCGGGTACCGTCTGCCATGGGTGAATGCTCCGCTAATCCAGCCAAGACCGAGGCTCTGATACCAAATGTCACGACTTCTGGCTCGGATAGGCTATTGGTTTAGTGCTAAGTAATGTCAGAATTAGTAGCTGGGAAGGAAGAAGGAAGTATCAAGGGGGAAATAGACGAATACAGAAGGGAGAGAGTGATCTGAAATGGATTGATGATTTTCGTTAAAGGACCCAAAAGGTCTAAGAAGGATATATAGGCCTCTGCATGCAGCGATCCAGAGGATTCCTTCTCCAAAACGGTTATAACAACCTATTTTGTCCTATTCAAGCCCTTTACACATACGCAGCTTTTGGAATATTCCTCCTAGCAAACTAATACAGCTGGAATTTAAAACAAACAGTAAAATCTAGAGAAAGCAATAACAGAATGCAATGAAGGAAAATTAGGAAAAGTATGGCCGTGTGTGACAGAGAAGTACAAAGAGTTTGAGGTATAACCAGTCATGAATAATCCTAAATAGTTTTTAATCCTTGAATGCCTCGAATAGTTGTCACTCTTGCGCTATTGTAGGAGATATGCCAATGTCAAGAGGAGATCCTTCTGAGCCTTGAATTTAATTTTTTTCTGCTTATCTCTATTGCTGTTGGTTATTAATTGTTGCTGTTATTCCGTAGCAGAGTAGCTTACTTTCTGTTAGGCCTTCTAGAAGGAAAAAATGGTTCAGCCAGGTAGGGAATCCCGAGTTTGTTATGGGAGTAGACCCCACCTGGCAGGGAATCTTACCCCAGCGTGTGCATATATTCGCCTACCCTCAACAAGAGGGGGCATGAATGAACATCAGAATTTCTATTGTTTCCTCCTCCAAATTCTCTCACTCTCTCTATTCTTATTCTCTCTGTTCTTCTTTTTGGATTGCTCTCTCTCTCCCTCTCTCTCTTTCTCACTGATTACTGCTCCTTGAGCGAGCACCAAGCTCTCCTAATTCGCATTGGAATTAGGACAAGGCGTATTGTCTGGCCAAGCCGTGATAGCCACCTTGTGCTTAAATACATTTAGGAGTCTATGCATGTCAAGCGCAATTAATAGGTGTAACTGAAATTCTTTGGTTCTCATTTTGTTATGGGACCACACTTTTTCTGGGGCAATAGGCTCTGTGATTTACTGTGCATTGTAAACCACTGCAGGTTTGACTTTGGTACCGCTGGTTATAAAGGTAGATCCAAACTTAAATGTAATTTTGACCGCATGCTTAACGGTTTATGTGGGTTGCTACCGCTCAGTAAAGCCAACTCCTCCTTCAGTAAGTAGAACTGGCTATCCATGTTGTGACCTATCTTTATCTGTACAATTATCTTTCTTTCAATCTAAATGAAACTCACTTAAAATTGACTTCTGTAATCTGCAGGAAACAATGTCTAATGAACATGCTATGCATTTCCCTTTAGTTGGGAGTGCGATGCTCCTGTCGCTATTCTTACTGTTTAAGTTTCTGTCTGTCCAAGGATTTGGTTAATGCCGTTTTGACATGCTACTTATTTGTACTCGGCATTGTTGCTCTCTCGTATGTTCTTGCCATTCTTCTACACTTAACATATTTCGCAAGCTTTCATTCGGTGTGATTTGTCTTCATCATTACCTCAATCCCCCCCCCCACCCCCCCCCAAAAAAAAAAAAAAAAAAAAAAATCCACTTTCCACAAGGCAACACTGTTTCCTGCAATCAGAAGTTTCTTGCCAAAGCATTGGAATGAAGACTCCATTGTTTGGCGTTTCCCCTGTCTCTGTTGTATGTGCCAACCTCGACTCTTGTTTTGCATGTTTATTTTAAATGCTTTTATTTGATGTTTTATTATGGTCATTTGCAATAGTGATCTTGCATTTTGCACAACAATCAATGTTAATCCTTTCAATCATATGGATATTTTCTAATTGTAGTGTCACTTTGAGGTTTTATTTGTTAATCAATGTGTAGATTACACATCAAAAAATGAAAAAAATAAATTGTGTGCGCAGAAATTTATTTCTATTTGACCTTGGAGTCATGAATCCTTTTCATGAATGGAGCTTTGTCTAAATTTCAATGTGTTACGTCTTTGGTGGATGCTATGCTGGGTATCAAAGATTGTTACACACACACACAATGTTGCACATCAGCTGGGACTCACTCCCAAACACATGGTGACGCCTGTCCAAGCATGTTTGATTACTTTTTGATTTTCCTGAACTAAGCACCAATTTGGATTCTGGTAGGACACAACACCCCCCCCCCCCAAAATTGGGGGACATGCATATTTAAAAATAAATTATTGAGCAATAACTATTAATTCCGAAACTAAAAGCTACCATACCCCGTTATGGATGGTGCTTTTTAAAGTAACAATAACAATTACTTTTTTTGTTCACTTTTTTTCCTAGTAAGTATGTATGTTTCCTTGTGTTGTCTCTTATGGCTGTTAGATTCAGCTCATGCACCTTCTGTCTCATTTTAAGAATCTTGCCATTTATTTTTAGAAGTGCCATTAAATTTGTGTTAGTATCAATACTTTTTTGCGTACTATTTTTTAGAATTTTGATAATAACATCCTACTCCTAATAGTAGTTCTTACCCAAATAAGAAAAATTACACCCTTGAAAAATTCACTTAAAAAATTATGTGGTGTTTATCTATAACACTGTAATGGGATTGAGGAAGTAATCATTTTAAAAGGGTTTTAATGGTTGCATTTGCAAAAACCATTTTCAATTTCTTGATATAAAAATATTTGACGTCTTAGTTGTGATTAAAGGTTGGAGAGGAAGAGTGTATGTGATAGGGATCTAGGAATGAAGATATATTTTGAGAGAAAAGGAAGAATAGCAAGTATCCGAAAAAGATTAGGAATAGTTTTATGTTCTATCTAAAAAAGAGTAAGATTAGGTTTGTTATATGTTATTTTTAATTTCTAGTTGGAATATATTCTTAAAAATTTCAAAGCAGGTTGGACTAGAGATGGCAAACGAGCCGGGCCTGGCCGGCCCAACCCGCTACCAAGTGGCCCGCGGGCCAAGCGGGTCGGGCCAAATCGGCCCGCTTAAAAACGGGCTAGCAAATTACTGGCCCTAGCCCGACCCTACACGGGCCAAGCGGGCTAAACGGGCCCGCCCAGCAAAGATGAGCAGCAGGCAGTGAGCGAGAGAGGGCGAGGGGCGAGACTGAGAGCGAGGGCGCGGGCGACAGAGGGCGAGGGCGCGGGCGACAAAGGGCGAGTGAGGGGCGAGACTGAGAGAGAGGGTGAGGGGCGCGGGCGAGGGCGAGAGCGAGGGGCGCGGGTAAGGGCGAGAGGCGCGGGCGAGGGCGAGGGCGAGGGCGGGTGAGGGCAAGGGCGAGAGGTGAGGCTGGGGGCGGCCGATTGGCCCGCCGGGCCAGCCCAGCCCGCCACCATTTGGCCCGCCGGGCCAAATCGGCCCGGCCTTAAATGGGCTAGCAAAATGCTGGCCCTAGCCCGGTGCCGGGCCGGGCCCCAATGGGCCAGCCCGTCAGGCCGAGCCCATTTTTCCATCTCTAGGTTGGACCAAATGTATATGCTATTGATGTACCATTTAACTTTGGTTTTAGCTATGTATGTTCAGGACCTTGTTACATACAAAGACCATGTGTTAGCACCTTAGAGCTAACAAGGGTGGTTTAGGATTCTGATAGGAGAATTTTGAGAGAATTCGAGGAAGGGGAGATAGAGAGAGAGAGAGTCAGATTCTTTCTGATTTGGGGCTAATGCTCAATACATATATATAATTGTCAGCTATATCTTTTGGAATATACTCCAAGAGATGCCTAGTTGATAAAAGCCTTGGTACACCCCTAATAGCTTACAAATATTATATGGACTATTCTACTCTTAGGAATGTGACAATACCCCTTCCCTTTCACGACATTTCTTCTATTCTGTAGTGGTAAAAGAAGCGTTCACAATATTGGGTCCACCACTGGGGTTTATCCCCTTAAAACATTGGGATTTCTAGCCTCGACATCAGAGGATTAGTTTGGTTCACCTAGGAAACCCGAAGGGAGTTTTTGAAAGAGAACGCCAACTCTTGGTGTATTAATGCTAGGGTTTTATCGTTTTTAAAACTTTTTCAAAAATATAAATAAGAAGACAACGGAACTAAGTTCAAGACCACTTTGCAAGACTCGGTTTCCTATGACCATATGCAATACAAAATCAAATCATGCCATAGTGGGTTTAGCATATATACCTCATGGTGGTTTGAAGTCTGGTGTAGAGGCTGGAATCTCTTGTGAGGCGCAACGGTTGCATACCAACAGCTCCCAAACAAATAACCAGTTAGACCGAACCGTCCATTGAAAGCACAAGGGGCCTACTTAGTCCACGCTTCGGGAATCCTACAACTTAGCTTATGTGTTAGCCAAGCTAAATGTAGGAGATGGAAGATAAATAGATTTCAAAAACCAATAGACTGTATTAGGTTGGACTTGCTACACTAGCAACAATGGAATCAGGAGCAAAATGAGAGTAATGACTAAGAGAATTCCAACTAGAATGAGAAGGAAGAAAGCTTATGGCCAAGAGAAGATGTAGCAACAACTTGCAAATGGCCAAATGTTTCTCACACACTTCCAATTCTCTCCATGATCACCTATTTATATAGGAAGAGATGACCATTTTATTTTCAATATAATATATCACATATTATATATAATGAAAGTACATTTTTCTTTTCAATATAATATATCATATATATTATTTGAAGTGCTCTTTCCTTTTCATTAATATCTCATATATATTTGAAGTGCTCTTTTATTTTTAATATAATATATTATATATTATATATAATGGAAGTGCATTTTTCTTTTCAATAATATATCATATATATTATTTTGAAGTACTCTTTTCTTTTCAATAATATATCATATATATTATTTGAAGTGCTCTTTTCTTTTTCCATATAATATATCATATATATTATATAGATAATGGAAATTCTCTTTTAATTTCCATATATTGCATTTAAATTAATTCTCTCAATATAATATAATGCATGTATAACTGTTATACAAAAAATAATTATTTAATGAGAACCATTCTCATTTTTAATATCTTAGTAAAAATCATTAACTCTTAATGAAGATTACAGCTTTCATCGCTTAATCAACCACTACACTCGGATATGTATGTGTCCTTTTAGCTTCACCACTAAGTATCAATCGAGACACGTCAAACTTTTTGATGTCAACCAAACACTTTGGTTTACAATGAGGATCTCTCAATCTTCCCGATTTACCTCGAAAGACTCTGAGTGACAACTAGTATTATGTCAGGGTGATCCTACCAGTAATGAAGTCATACTTCTTGAGAACTTATTTGGGCTTTCAATTCTTGTGTACCATAATCCTTCCATCGATTAAGATCCTGATCGAGTGAGAGTTATGGATTGATCAAACTCACTAACTCGATAGTTATGCCAAGATCTAGTGTGGTGTGATCGAGATGACACACTGAAACACCTTTCGACATTAGAAACACCTTTTCAGTCATGTTTTCCCTAGCCAGGGGTTTATATAACCACAACAACCACTGATTGCATAGGATGTTCACCTCACACTAGAGGTTGATGGATTCCATTAACAATCACTTGCCTCTATACGCTAATGCACAGGAACCATACAGTGCATCTCCCGCCCGGTAATCGGATGGTTCTTAGCAACGGCAAATCCCTGGCACTAACATACAAGACAATTGTGTTGCTTTCGGTCTAAGGACTAGTAACGCAATCAAAGGTAGTGACAGATCATAGATTCTCTCAGTCATGTGATCTATCACCTGTGTCACATTCAGTATATGTTCAACTAACACTTATCCACATGTTTACTGTATCTATCTCATGGATTATGGTATGCTACTCACTATCCTTTATCATTAGTATCTCATACTAATCAAATGTAGTAACTCATGTGGCAGTTTGTAATTGATTAATCATAGGCCTCTACTGAGAAATCTAAGGACTGAGAATACTTTTAAGAAATCCTTAATCCGAAAGTATTTGTCATATATTCTTAACATTTAGGAATAAGAATATCATCTGGAAATCGAAGGGTTTATTCATATAATTGATTGGAGAGGTATGAATGAAGATATAACCTTAAAATATGAAATTATATTTTATTATTGTTGTTGCCAAAATACAACAATTAAAATTTATGAGGTGGGGTCCACTTGAGCTCGGTGTCGGGTGAAGTTGGGTTGCCGTAAGAGATGTTGTCTCAAGGGAGATCGCCGTTAGGATGCTCGCCGCGAGGATTCGCCACAAGCCTTCGCTACAAGCTCTTGCCACTAGCTTTTGCCACAAGCTCTTGGCACAAGCTCTCGCCACTAGCTCTAGCCACAAGCTCTCGCCACAAACTCTTGCCACTAGCTCTGGCCACAAGCTCTCGCCACAAGGCCACTAGCTCTTGCCACAAGCTCTTGCCACTAGGTTTCGCCACAAGCTTTAGCTCTCGCCGCAAGGATTTGGCCCTATTGATGCTTAGAAAATGGGTTAGATGGCTCGCGAGAATCTTTCCCCCCAAAGACCCTCCGATGCCAAAGTTAGTCTCGAATCCCAATGACTATTCGTGAAAATGGTAAAAGTGTACTCAAAGTGTCTAAATTTTTACCGAGGTTGGAAGTCCCCATTAATGTCTTGTAGCTGAGTATTTATAGTTCACGATTCTCAATGGTGGCTGGTGTTGACACGTGGCAGTTGCTGAATGGGTCAAAGCCAAGCCAAAAAAGTGGGGGAGGTTGCTACAAGGCCACCGCGAGGCAGTTGGGCCTCGTGGCAAACACTGTCGCGATGTAGTTGTGCCTCGCGACATGCAGCCGCGAGCTTACTTCTTGTGACATGTGTCCGCGAGGCTGGTTCTTCGTTTCCTGCCCTTCACTTTCGTCACTCAGAAGTCTTAGTTTCACACTGACCCCTGGTAAGGGCGTATCAGCTCGCATAGGCTCTTTTTATCTTTTATGTTTGTGCCTTGACATGCCTACTTTGTTGTGCAGATTTCAGAAGTGGAAGGCCAAGTTTGTCAGCTGACGAGCTCGACATCCTCAACAACCTTGTTGCCGCGGGGTCTGGCTCAGAAGATCTCGAGCTGACTGACGAACTGCTCAGAGAACACCAGCTTGCACCCCTCCTTAACGCTGATACTATAAAGGGAAATCACGGCGGGGTTCTAAGTGCGAGGCTCATCCCATCCGCATTCCAAGTCCCTGAGGCGAGTAGCAGCAGGGGGGAAAAGGACTAAGCCGAAGAAATGGTGAACCTCAATATCGTCATGTCGAAGAAACTTGGGGCCAGGTCGGGTGCTGCTTCGCTTGCTGCCTCGAGTTCGAGCTCGTGGGGCGGGAGGTCGGAGCAACCACAACTGCGGCCACGACCTCCACAACACCAACAACAACGACCCCACACAGCAACAACAAGAACAGCCACAAGAACAAGGGTCTCAATCACGGCAGCAATCTTCAGAATTTGAGGTATCGTCTTCTTCTGTGATATGGTTGTAGTGCTTTTGACCCGAGATCTCGTGAGCAATATCGGACATCTATGGAGGAAGAAAAGAACAGTTAGGTTGCAGCTTGCGGACCAAACCTCGAAGAATTGAAAAAACCCTAAATGTGCTCCCCACTTAATGGGTCACGCTCTTTGCAATAGGGTGCCGCCTAAGGCGAAGGGGCTTCGGCTACAAGCTTGATATTCCATAGAAAGCTAATCCTAAGGTTATTGGGCCCGAAGGCTCGGTGGACGCCTAATAAACTGATTCAAATCGGTGCACTAGAAAATGGGAAGCACCATCGATAGAATCAGGGAGACCAAAGGACCATCGACGGTTAGCTGACGATGGACGGTCTAATAAAAGGAAAAGACAAAAGATGGAAAGGGCTTACCTATCGGCGAACTTCTTGCTGGTGCAGTAGCCTAGAACAAGCTTCGGATAGTAGTGGGCTCCTGAGCAACTGTGGTTGGAAAAGCTTCGTCTCAGAGGGTGCTTCGGAGGTGAAGAAGGCAAGAGCGAAAATATTCCAAAGTTGCGTGAAGAGGGAAACAGTAAGGCCTCTCTGTTATTTATACTTTCAGCTCGAATGATCTTAGCCGTCGAATCAAAACGACTTATGGCATGCTTCATGTCCATCGGCTACACGGTGGCTTGTGGGCCCCATAGTGTAATCATGCATTGTAATAGGGGAACGTGCGCAATATATACACCCAAGACAAGACGTGCGGTAGGAAACGATGTGATTTGAAGCGATTGGGCAGAAGTTGGAAAGTTGGATTGACAGCTAGAGTATGAGGCAAAGCATTAGCTCCCAGTCTGAAGATCGCACAGCGAGCTGGGGGGCTTGTGTTATAGGTATTTCCCGCACCACTCATTATGGGTTGGACTCAACCCAGCAGGCTGGCCCAATTGCCTAAAGAAGCCCAGTAGGCCTTAGTTGAGCCTGTCGATGCAAGCTCGCACGTTGCGGGAGCCTGAGCTCAGATTGCCAGACTAAACGAGCTCCCGGCGATACTTTCAGTGAGCTCTCGGTGAAGCTTGCGATAATGCCTCTAGCGAGCTCCCAGCTCCTTTCCCAACTCGCTAGCCTAATTGGTTAGCTCGCGTACCAAGAAGACCACAGAGTAACCAGAGAATAGCTGTGGACTAGAGGATATTCTGGTTGGGCTACCCAAGCCCAATCTGGCCCACCTTCTTGGCCTATGCCAGTCACATCCTGGCCTTGTACCCGCTTGTAACAACATCATTGCGGCCACTTATGGGTTTCCGTGCGCCCGCCTCAGATCCCATCCTCATTAATCGCGGATTCCATCCACATTAATGAGGGTCCCATCGGCACCATGTTGCCGTCTGAGCGCCTCCGCGGGCATTGGATATTCTGTCCCATCACCTGCAGATGTACAGTGCATGCAGGAGGATATCTCCTCCTATGTATCAGCCAACTCTCTTCAGAGCCATGATATGCTCTCTCTGCCAACTTACTGATACTCTGCATAATTTTTCACTCGCTTACTTACTTGAGCGTTAGAGTATTTGTAGGGGCTAACCGGCCGGCGGAGCAACAAACCAAATCACCCCACACTTCTTTCTCCTTTTCGGATTCATTACATTAGTTAGGGCCAACGGATCATGGTCGATCAATTCTAAACGTTGACAGGTACTATCTTGTTTATATTTTATAAGATGATCTCTATTCAATTTAGATCCCATATTAAAAAGTTCCGAACTGATAATGCAAGGGATTACTTCAATCGTCACTTGCATAATTTTTTCCAGTAAGAAGGGATTATCCTTGAGTCATCATGTGTAGATACCCCACAACAGAATGGAGTGGCAGAGAGGAAAATGAGGTATTTACTCAATGTCACTAGGGCTGTTCTCCTTCACCATTTTGTTCCTAAAGGATTTTGGGGTGAAGCGGTTTTAACTACTACATACTTGATCAATCGAGTCCCTTCTAAACTCCTAAACCATCAAAGTCCAGTTCAATGTTTGTTTTCCTATTTCCCAAAGGCTGGTTTCCATACTCCTCTTCCTTTAAGAGTCTTCTCCTTCACTTTTGTTGAAACTCAATCATTCGTTGGCTCTCCTAGCATTGATTACCAAGGGAAAGGTGTTCCTAGTATTGATTCAAGTGTTGGACTCCCTATTTTGGACCTACCACTTGAGTAGAATCATGAGATCCATTACTCATCCAATTCTCCCTTGGATGAGCAGAATCAACAAGAATCCCAAGAAGAACAGCCTCTGTCAATGTTGCCATCTCCTCTAATTAGATTCAAAGGGTCTCCTTGTGTCTTCAAGAGGACACAACCTATTCTAGAACCTCCTCTCGCATCGACACTATCTCCAAGTTTAGGTACTTAAGACACTTATCTCTCTCATTCTTCATCTTCTAATGATGTTTCTAATGACTTGGACCTATCTATTGCTCTTAGAAAAGGCATCAGGAGTTGTACCCAACACCCATTGGCCAATTATCTTTCTTACCATCATTTGTCCCCAAAACATAGAGGTTTCTTAACCTCTTTGGATTCCATCTCTATTCCTAAGACAGTTGATAAGGATTTCAAGGATCAGAATTGGGTTCAAGCAATGCATGGATTTTTAACCTAAAGTTTAATGCAGATGGAACCTTGGAAAGGTATAAGGCTAGTCTAGTTGCTAAAGTATATACTCAAACTTATGGTATTGACCACCTAGAAACTTTTGCACCTGTGGCAAAAATAACAATAGTTAGAATCCTATTAGCTCTAGCAGCACATTATGGCTCACAGTTGCTACAATTTGATGTGAAAAATGTTTTTTTGCATGGTAATGTAGAGGAAGAAGTGTTTATGGAACCACCTCCTGGTTTTGATGAAGGAGTTTCAAGAAGGGTATGCAAACTAAAGAAAGCCCTCTATGGGCTTAAACAGTCGCCCCGTGCATGGTTTAATGAGTTCTCTAAAGCTATGAGGCATATGGGCTATCTTCAAAGTAAAGGTGATCATACTCTATTCTTTAAACATTCAATGAAAGGAAGGATGACAACACTGCTAGTATATGTTGATGACATTATTGTAATTGGGGATGATTTAGAATAACATAAACAGCTGAAGGAGAACCTTCCTAAGGCATTTGAGATCAAGGATCTTGGTGTATTGAGGTATTTTCTGGGAATTGAAGTGGCATATTCTAAAGCTAGGATTTTCTTGTCACAAAGAAAGTATATTTTTGTAGAAATCAATGAGCAGAAAGGAAGTTTAGAATCAAAATCGTGTATTGAACAATAGGATACATTCCCTATTAATAGGGAAGAGGATACACTATAAGAAAGTTCTATGAAAGGAAAGATATGGTACACAATAAACACGAAACCATATATACAACTTTACAGATTTAGGAAACTATTTTGAACTATGATCACATTCCTAATCTTTGGAGAGAATCGAATATATTCTTGGAAAGGCTGCTTGCAATCTTTCTCTCCAAATTATGTGTAATCCCATGATTCATTCAACACTCCCCCTTAAGCTGGTGAATGAATTTCTATCATTCTTAGCTTACTTATAAGCTCTTCAAATCTCTTAATAGGTAGGCCTTTTGTTAACACATTCGCAATCTGATTTGCTGAAGTAACACAGGGCATGCATACCTCCTTGGATTCCAACTTCTCTTTAATAAAATGATGATCAATCTTAACATGTTTGGTCCTATCATGTTGCACTGGGTTGTGTGCAATGCTGATAGCGGATTGATTGTCACAACACAACTTCATAGGTCCATTGCTAGGAATTTTCAGATCTTCCAACACTATCCTTAGCCATAGTGACTCACATAGACCGAGAGCCATTACTCTAAACTCAGCCTCCGCACTAGATTGAGCCACCACATTTTGTTTTTTGCTTCTCCAGGACACTAGGTTTCCTCCAAGAAAGACACATTATTTTGTAGTTGACCTCCTATCCACCAATGAGCCCTCATAATCAGTATCTATATATCCTACTACTTCCATTTCCTTCCATGGTCTGAATAACAAGCCTTTTCCTGGAGTTGTCTTAAGATAGCATAGGATTCTTCTCACTGCTTGCATTTGCTCTTCAGTGGGATTATGCATGAACTGACTCACCAAGTTAACAACAAATGCAATGTCAGGTCTAGTGTGAGATAAGTAAATCTTTGATACCTTCCTTTCTCCACAATCGGGTTATTAGAATCTCTCGGCTTTAGATTAGGCTCTAAAGGAGTGTTTGCTGTCCTGCCATCGAGCATCCCTGTTTCCTCTAGCAATTCTATGGTATATTTTCTTTGGGAGAGAAAAATGCCATCCTTAGAGTAGACCACTTCTATCCCCAAGAAGTACCTAAGCTTACCAAGATCCTTGATGTCAAATTTACAAGCTAGATCATTCTTTAGTTGCTGTTGCTCTTCAATATCATCCCCTGTAACAATGATATCATCTACATATACCAATAAAGCTGTTAGACGGCCTTTCTATGAGTGTTTGATAAAGAGGGTATGGTCCCCCTTACTTTGCCAATACCCCATGGATTTCATATCCTTTGAAAATCTGTCAAACCAAGCCCTTGGAGACTGTTTTAGTCCATAAAGAGCTTTCCTTAGCCTGCAAACCTGCCCTGCAACACCATTATTAAAACCTAGAGGTGATTCCATAAAGACTTCTTCTTCTAGATCACCATGTAAGAAAGTATTTTTAACATCTAATTCCATCAATTGCCAACCATAACAACTGGCTAAGAATAGAAAGATTCTTACAGTTTTCATTTTTGCTACTGGTGCATAAGATTCTTAC
Organism: Diospyros kaki; assembly: GCA_036245055.1. Lineage (NCBI taxonomy): Eukaryota > Viridiplantae > Streptophyta > Magnoliopsida > Ericales > Ebenaceae > Diospyros > Diospyros kaki. The sequence goes on along the minus strand of BSEG01000002.1, from coordinate 513,526 downwards.
AGTGTTCATTTTTGTTGTTAGCTTGGTAAGTCAGTTTATGCATTGTCCCACAAAAGAACATATGCAAGCTGTAAGGATAATTCTATGCTATTTAAAAACTACACCTGACAAAGGGATCTTGCTCAGACCAATGAATGAATTGGATGTTATTGGATACATTGATGCAGATTGTGGAGGGTCTTTGACTAATAGATGCTCCACAATTGGTTATTGTGTATTTCTTGGGGGGAACTTGGTGTCATGGAGAACCAAGAAGCAAGAAACAAGGCATGGTAGCTAGATTTAGTGCTGAGGCTGAATTCCAGGCAATGGCACTTGCCACTAGGATTATGTGAGTTGTTATGATTAAGAATCATTTTGGAAGACCTAAGAGTTACTAGCAGTTGGCCAATCAAATTTTGTTGTGATAATAAGTCAGTCATAAGCATTGCACATAATCTTGTGCAACATGATAGAATCAAGCATGTGGAGATAGATAGACATTTCATAAAGGAGAAGCTAGAGGCTGGCTTAATTTGCATTCCCTATGCCATCCGAATAGTAGCTAGCTGACCTTTTGACAAAAGGGTTGCCCACTAACTGATTTGAAGAATTGGTATGCAAGCTGGGAATGGTTGATTTCCATTCACTAGTTTGAGGGGGAGTGTTAAATCCCGTGGAGTTAGAAGCTTGGAAGTGTTCTAATTCAATTGATCTGTTTTTGGAGATTTCTAAATTCTATTTTTGGAGATTTCTAAATTCAGGTTTAGGGAACTTTCCTATTTTTGTTTAGGAAACTTCCTAATTGTATATAGTCAATTCTTTCCTTTGTTTTTGTTGTTTCCTATGTTGTATAATACTCATTTCTATTGGAGCACTTGTAAAGTTTTGTACGTGAATATGAATGAAAGTAAAATCATTCTGTTTCTACACTAACCCTTGATTTTTTTAGACATGTGAAACATATACATTTATGATTTGGATTTTGCACAACTATGCAGCAGTTGAAAAATAAAAAGAAAAAGACCTGGTGTGTCTGGCCCATCAGACGCACTGGGCCCGGCCAACATGCTGTGTTGGACTGACACCCCTTAGGGATCACCATGGCAGAGTCTGGCCCGCAGAGTGCAGGCCGTCAGTTTGACAAAGCAGTTGTGCTAGAAAAGTTTTGCTGTCTTGAGAATTACTTTTTTGAAAATCACACTTGTGCAACTAGAAGTCTTTCTTTTCTTCTTATCTTCCGTAGAAAAATATATTTTTTTGTCATCTAAAAGCAGTTTTCTATCTTGACCAAACAATATTAAAGATATACAACAAAAATTGCTGTTAATAGATTACCTGCAGGTGGTTCTAGTTAAATGTTTGCGGTCCTAGCTTTTAATAATTACACTCGTTTGTTTTCTTTTGGTTGTTTTTAGTGTTCCCTTACACCCTTTCATGTCAGGCATTTTTGTAGCTTTGGCATTGCGTTTTGATGTCTCCAGGGAAAAAGCAAGCCAGTATTTCTAGAGTGCTTTTCTTGGATACACAGTTGGTTTGGTCCTTACCATTATAGTCATGAATTGGTTCCAAGCTGCACAGGTACTACTGGTTCTATTTTGCTTTGTTGTCATGACAAATACTAACAAGCGCACACACATTTACATATTATACGAATATCTGGTCATTGCCTTTTCCATTTAAGGTTTAATTTTTTTATTTTACTCTGTAGTCGGATCATTTCTATTCCTTTTTTCCCCAACTGTCCTGAGGCTTATATATATTTTATTTACGTGTTCTTCCAGCATTAATATATATAGTACCGGCTGTTATTGGATTTTTGACAGCTCATTGCATGTGGAATGGTGATGTCAAACCGGTTTGTTCACGCCTGATTCTGTGATTTTTGTTCTGTTTTTCCATTTCTGTTGGGCTGAAATTCTTCTTCTTCTTTTTTTTTTTTTTTTCTTTTTTTTCCTGTGTGAATCACTGCATTAGTATTGCAAGGTAGCATATTTGTTTTTTAATACATACGGGTTTAATAGGTGTAATTAGAGCTTCCTGATATCAAACACCATCAATCTCCTTTAGTGAAACATGGAACGGTATCTATGTGGTAAGTCAAGATTGATTATGGTATTTATGTGCTTGTAAAGCCACCCCCCAAAGCGTGTTGCTACTGTGGATAGACAACTATTTAGAACTCATAGTCAGTCACTCCATCATAGGGGGGGATAAAGTTTTGTTCAAAATTGGAGAGTACAAGATCCTAGGGGTTTCTACTTTTAGTAGGTTTCCTTAAAAAGGGAGATCCCAAGGTCTTTAGTTCACCTTCCAAGGACAAAGGAATGCCTTAAAAGTAAACGCTGAATGTTCACTTGATTTTAGTGGGATAACGGCTGGATATGTTGTTGTTGTTGTTGGTGTGTTAAACCATGGCTGCATGAAGCATAGTTGCTTATGATGTTTTTGTATTTGAAATGGGATTGCTAATATTCAGGTGGTTGGATGAACTATAATTTCTGATGGCAGAGTGGTTATTATTTATTTTTGTAGTTGTCGGAGTTTGACGAATCGAAGACTAGTGGTGGTTCGTCACAAGCATGAATTCTGGGTTGCCATCGTTTGAGCCAGCTCAAACGCTGTGGTTTGAACAATTCAATATAACCTTGAAGATGAGGCGTACCTTGTTCGCTTCTTTCTAGTTGATAACACAAGTATCTAACATCTTTCGGAATGTTAGAATGAACAAGAGGAACTTCTTCAGTATTGTTAATAGTAAAGACATAGCGTCTCATCTTTGACATCTTTTCAAAGAAGGAAAGCATACATCTTTATTTATAACATGTAGGATAGATCTCAGTTGTCTACAATAAGGGACACGTGGAGGGTTGAGATGCTGGGACATGTAAAGCCCCGCGTAATACTATATGTGCGGGGCTGTCCCAAGGGGCAAACTTGGAAATAAAAATATAGATAATGTGAACACATGACCCCAAGCGCAAGGATGACACTTTGCCTGACGGCCTGAAGAAACAACGTAGCCTACTAGTGTGGTCCATCTAAGTCGACTAAATGAATTCTATCCTATGATATTTTCGTATAATCAGGATAAACATTAACCATTACTATAAAATGAATAGGAGTTAAATGCATATGACTCATATTTTTGATTAAATAAAACTCCATCCTTAAAATGCTCAATAATATTGTATCTGATATCTTGACACCTGGCAGCATCTAAGATCACAATTTTCTGATAATCGTATGCAAATATAATATCTTCATTTCTCCCGCCATTGAACATAAAGGCGCTGCATTTGGCGACCAAATGCTTTGCAAACATAGACTTTCCTTGGCCTCCAAGCAAAGGGGGGACCCAGAACACCGTCCTATCATCAGCTTCTTCCTGAAGCTTCAACAACCACTGTTGTTGCCAAGGCAACAATTCAAGATTTGCGTACCTATCATTAAATTTTTTTTGATGAAATATAGATCTGGCCTTCTTTAAATCTCCTTTGTGTCTTGAATAACTTTCTGGATCATCGAATATGATCGCATGCAATGAATCTCCATTCATTGCTCTCTTTCATTGATTCTTCAAGAGCAGGATGACACTTTGCCTGACGGCTTGAAGAAACAACGTAGCCTACTAGTGGGGTCCATCTAAGTCAACTAAATGAATTCTATCCTCTGATATTTTCGTATAATTAGGATAAACATTAGCCATTACTATAAAACAAATGAGTTAAATACATAATATAACTCATAGTTTTGATTAAATAAAACTCCATCCTTAAAATGCTCAATAATATCGTATCTGATACCTTGACACCTGGCAGCATCTAAGATCACAATTTTCTGATAATCGTATGCAAATATAATATCTTCATTTCTCCCGTCATTGAACATAAAGACGCCACATTTGGCGACCAAATTCTTTGCAAAAGTAGACTTTCCTTGGCCTCCAAGCGAAGAGTGGACCTAGAACACCGTCCTATCATCAGCTTCTTCCTAAAGCTTCAACAACCACTGTTGTTGCCAAGGCAACAATTCAAGATCTGCGTGCCTGTCATTAAATTTTTTTTTTTATGAAATATAGATCTGGCCTTCTTCAAAGCTCCTTTGTTTCTTGAATAACTTTCTGGATCATCGAACATGATCGCATCCAATGAATCTCCATTCATTGCTCTCTTCATTAATTCTACAAGAGCAGGCTTGCCTGCATCTCTCTCAATCCATACACCAAACTCCCAGGGTCCATCGACCCTGAATCCTTCCTTCATCACATACGCTCTACAACCATTCCTTTCTCCTCGCATAGCTTCGGCATGAATTCCGGGTTGCCATCATTTGAGCCAGGTCAAACGTTGTGGTTTGAACAATTCAATATAACCTTGAAGATGAGGCGTACCTTGTTCGCCTCTTTCTAGTTGATAACACAGGTATCTAACATCTTTTGGAATGTTAGAATGAACAAGAGGAACTTCTTCAGGATTGTTAATAGTAAAGACACAGCGTCTCATCTTTGACATCTTTTGAAAGAAGGAAAGCATACATCTTTATTTATAACATGTAGGATAGATTTCACCCCTTTACAATAAGGGACACGTGGATGGCTGAGATGCTAGGACATGTAACACCCCCGCGTAATACTATACATATTACTATTTTGGTGTTTTATTTGAGAAATGTGTTCATTTATGAAAATAAAGTCAAAAAGTTCTCAAGAGTGTATAATTGCTCTCTAATTACTAAGTAGAAAATAAAAGAATAGGCAGGACCAACCCTAAACCCTAGAAGGACCAGACATCTGAAGCTGGATAAGATCCAATAAAGGTGAATCATACAATGATGGCTAGGCCCAACCACATCAACAATGATATCAGAAACACGAGCCATAATAGGAATTTCCAGCTGCTGAGGGAGTTGACAAGAGAAACGCTCGACCAAAACCCCAAGTGGCTGCCACTTATTATACCACAGGAAGAAATGACTACCATTCCCCACTCTTCAACCAAACCTATCTCTCACCACATGATGGATAGATAAAAGTTTCCTCTAGTACTATGGGCAAGAATTAGGCACTGAAAGAATCCAGAAACACTTGTCCTTGATCTAGAAAGTATGTACCCATTTAACCCACTAAGACTCACTATCACCCGACAACAGTCTCCAAATCAACTTTATCACCAAAGCTTGATTCCAAACATATAGAGGCTTCAACCCAAGACCCCCCTACTTGTTTGGACAACGCACATCCTGCCATGCCACCTTAGCTTTTATCCCCATCTGTCCTACTCCAGAGGAAATTTCTAATAATGCCCTCTAATTCCTTAATCACTCGCTTGGGCAATAGAAAGATAGGCACCCAATACAAATAGATTGTAGGTAGAACTAAATGTGTTAGCTGAAGTCTACCCTGAAAAGATAGTGACCGACTATGCCATGAAGACACTCGACACCTAACCTTATCCAAAATGGGCTTACAATCCCCACAGGCTAATTTCGTCAATAACAATGGGACATCCAAATATCTCATAAGAAGCTGACCCTAACCGAAGCTTGAAGCTAGAAACAGTTCATCTTCAAGACTTCATCCTGGCGAGAAACAAAACAATCACTCTTCGTGGTGTTAGGACAAAGTCCAGACAATGGAGCAAATTTCTCCAAACACTCCTTTAGGATTCTTATTGATGCAACATCTCTATGAGAGAACAATAAAGATCATACGCAAACATGAGAATCACCATCCTTTATTGCTCACATCTCCAATGGAACTTGAATTCGGGAGATTGAGTGCACCAGTTAACCATACCCTGCAACACTTGTATAACCAGAACAAACAAATAGGGTGATAGCAAGTTTCCCTGCCTCAATCCCCTACCTCTCGGAAAAAACCCATGCAATTGTCCATTTATCTTAATTGAAAATCGAGGAGTGGTGACAGACTCCTTAATCTAACCACAAAATCAAGGAGGGAAATTCATCAACTGAAGAATCACTAGAAGAAAATCTCACTCCACCGAATCATAAGCCTTTGCAAGATCAACTTTAATGGCACAACATGATAGACCCCTATAAAGATGGTATTGATACACTAACTCTTGAGCCAACAAAACATTATCTCTTATAGATTAGCTTGGCACAAAAGCTGCTTAGGACTCATCTACCAAACTTGAAAGCACTACCTTTAGCCTATTAGTCAATATCTTTGTAATGATCTTATACACAACAATACAACACGAAATCGTCTTAAATTGGGTAGGAGAATCTAGATGGGAAACCTTGGGAACTAAATTGATCACCGTAGCATTGATCTTTCCCAATAAACGACTAATACCAAAGAAACTCCTAATAGCTTCCACCATATCTGATCCCACCACTCCCTAGGCCCTCCTAATGAACTTTATCGTGAAACCATCAGGCTCGGGCACTTTATTATCTCCCATCTGCATAGAGCCTGCCTAACTTCTTCCGGAGTCAAAAGAGCCATAAGCCCCTCCCACTTATCACTAGTCACTTGTCTGTCCACATAAGGGGCAATATCGCTCAAATGAAAACTCGACACGTGAACACTTCTACCCAAAAGATTCTTATAATAATCCACTAATGTCCCGACCACCTCATCACTAGAGTCCAAAGTGGAACTATCCTCCCTTTGCAGACTCTGAATCTACCTATGGTTACGACGAGTCATCATAGACTAGAAGAAATACTGAGAACTTCGGTCTCCCTCCTTTGACCAATGCACTTGTGCTCGCACCTGAAAGAAATCCGACTCTTGGGCTAATGCAACCAACAAATCCCTATTTAATTCAAGCTCCCATTGATGGAGAACATAATCACTAGGACTATCAATGAGATTCTGCTGAACCTAGGATAACTTAGCCTAAAGATCCATCACTCTCTTAGTAATATGACCATGAGAACTATTAAGCTTACAAACCAAGCGATACATCAGATATCCCCGAACCACCAAACCCCAACTCTCCCTCACCTTGTCAAGCAATAAAGGGTGATATATTAAATGAGTAAGAAATTGAAATGGGCCTTCCTTAGGCCAAGTAGACTCCGACAAGCTAACCGCCGCAAGACCCTCGCCTATAAGGAAACAACCTTACTATGTAGAAACCTACTAAACCATCCATTATTAACAAGAATTCTATCAAGGTTCTGAAAGATACAATCCTTTCTTGAGTGCTTATTATTCATTAACGTGGGGCTACTGTAAACCAAGTCCTGTAATGGAAACCCCGAAATAAAATTATTAAACCGTCGCATGCCTAGAGAGACACCAATGTTATCATTGCGCATCTTCCAACGATAACGATAGACATTAAAATCACCCATGAGGACCCAAGGATCATTAGAAACAACCCCACCCACTCTTCAAAGGGAACACCATAATCTCTCCTGATCCACCTACTCATTCCTAGCATAAATACCACTCAAGAAGAGGGGAAATAAAACTATCACCAGAAACACGAAAATGGAAAACTTATCGGATTTTTCCAAGCACATGAAATTGACAACCGTAGGATCATGTCCAATCCAAATTTTCCAATTCTTACAACAATCATAATCAAACACCCAATCCTAAAATGGCATTATGTGATGTGAGATGTCACATGCCTGATTCTCCCGAACTCGAGTCTTCACGAGCACCACTACATACAACTTATACTGAGCAATGAGAGAATGGACCTCTCATTTCTTCGGGGCCTGATTCAGACTCCTAACATTCCATGATGCAGATTGCATCATGGATCATCTTGATATAATTGTATAGTAATGGTACTAATACCCAAGAAGGGGTGAACTGAGTTGTTTAAAAAATTGATTGAATTTGAAAATCTTTTTGATAAAAAATGAGATTTTAGTGCAAGTGAGGATGATTGAAATGCTTGGAACAGTAAATGAAACAAAGAGAACAAACAAATGAGGGACACAACAATATATAGTGGTTCATCTTAAACTAAGCTTAATCCATTACCTTAGTTTCTCAATAAGGATTTTTTAAACAATTCACTATAATCCTCTTATCACTTTGGATATGCCCTCTAGCAACAAGTTAGGAATATACAATCTCTTGCTTAAAGAAACAAGCATTCTAGCAACAAGTTAGGAAAAACAATTCTCCTACAAGCAATGTAGGTCCTCTAGCAAAACAAGTTAGGAAAAATAAACCTCATACTCAAACACAAATAGGTCCTCTAGCTAGATGAGCTAGGAACATGAGATTGATACAAGAAGAGAGGATCTAAGAGTATACACTCTTAGTTATAATTTCCCTCAAGAATGAATGCAAGACTTGAAATTAAAATTATACAAAGTGAATACAAAGTCTTGGAGAGAAAAATGAATAAGCAATGAAGCACAAAAATGAAGGAGTACTTGAGAGCTTGTAATGAGATCACTTGGACCTCTTGAATCATTCATCTAGTCTCTATTTATAATGCATGACGAGATCTTGTGAGAATATAATCGTTGGAAGTGGGAAGAACACTTTGGATGAGTGGACGAATTAGCCGTTGGAGATCTTGGAACAGAAACGATCAACAACTTGAAGGAAATGATTGACATATTAGTTTGAAAAATCAAACTGCTGTCAACAGTTTTGAAGAACTGTCGACATTTATTGATGTAGGGGCTATCAACATTTAGAAATCGAGAGCAATCATTTTTTCTGTTATAAAAGCCTACTGACAGTTTATGCCAAAAACCATTAAAACAGTCGACATATCAGATGAATTTGTCAACATTTTGGACCAAACCATAGAAATAATCAACATGTTCTTTGGAACTGTCGACATTTTGGTTTTAGTATTCAAAAGAACTTTGGCTTAAATGCTCCATTTTTTTCACTTATTAAAAACCAATTTTGATGAATTTCAATTGATTCAAATGATAGTTTATGGTTTAGAGAAATTATTTTGATTCTTATAGAGCTTTAGATTGATTTTTTCAAAAAACTTATATCAGCTTATGCCACATATAGTTAATCTGTTTTTTATCATCAAAACCAAAACGAAGAGCAAAATATCATATCCATGTGTTGCTCATTCCCTGGACCTTCTTTCGTAGGTTCCAGCTTCTTCTTCCCTTTGTCTTGTTTCCTCTTTCTCTCTTACTTAGCTTTGGACTTTGATTTCAACCTTCAATTTCCCTTACTAGCACTAGAACTCTCTGTCCTATCAGGATCAACCATCTTCCCATCCTTACTACCTCATCGCTCCCCTAATCTGTCTCCCAATCCATAGCATCTTCTTCAAACACCTCAACAAGCATACCACTCTCACCCTGAGAAGGAATATTATCATCCTCTGTAGCTGATGGACATAACCTATTAGCTATAGATGTGTCAATCTCTATAGGATTATAAGGCACTGTCTTTGTGACACTATTTAAAATATCTATTGCAGGAAGGGGAACCGTATCACGCCTAACCAATTCTGCAATCCTAGACATATCATTTCCTTTTTGAGTTCCACTAGTAGCTCTATAATTAGCATAAACCCTTCCCTTGTTAGACTCCCGAGAAACCTCCTTTCCCCCTCTAGGAACTCTCGCATCATTCCCAACATCCTCCTTAGGCTTACGAGGACAATTAGTCGTCGAATGACCAAATACCACGCAATGGTTACACACAGAAGGCATCCACTAGTACTCTACAGGCATACATAGTACCTTCAGCTCACATGTGATCTCATCCAATCCTTGGTAAAGCTCAACCACCTTAGGAAATCTTGATGAAGCATGGATCTCAACGCATATTCTAACAAACCCTAGTCGAGACCTATCCTCTATCTTAGGATCTACATGAATAAGATGCCTTAGCGCACTTGCTAAAGTAAAAAGACCCTTTCTATTCCACCCATTTGGAAAGGTGTTTGATGCGGGCCCTTACCATATTGCGGTGTTTGGGGTTGGGGGTTTGGTTTCGGGTTTCAAGGGTCTAGGGTTTTTGGGTGTTGGCTTTAGGGTTTGGGATTTGGGGTTTTGGGTTAGGGTTTAGGGTTTTTAGGGATTTGGGGATTAGGGTTTTGGGCTTTTAGAAATTTTGTGTTTTGGGTTTTTAGGGGTTTAAGGTTTAGGGTTTTTAGGGGTTTGGGGTTGAGGGTTTTGTTTTTTTGGTTTTGGGGTTTTAGGTTTAGGGGTTTAAGATTTAGGATTTTTTTTTTTTAAAGTAAAAAAGATATGTATAGATAGTGAAAACGTTTGCACATAACCCAAACCAGGGCATACCCCGGTGTACAATAACACAAGAACACTCGAGATTCACACACAAACGCGGGATGAAAGCAACACAGAAGAAACAAAGGAGCAACACGAAAGAAATGTTAAGTAACAACTCCAGATCAAAATGTCAGCTCTTGAACCAAAAGCACTCTTGACACGTCTTATGAATCAAAAAAGCCTTGTGAAAACCATGATCATGTAGCGAAATGTGAAGGTAGCCACAGATAGAGCCACTAAACTAACAATCTGTACAAAGTGACAAACTATGATTAGAGGAATGGATCAGTAAGAGTCACCAAAGATCGCTGCTAAGCAACCAACCTTGGGACACATACTAGACCAAACACTCAGGGCCACAACCATCAATTCGAGTCCCACTCAGGAACTACTGTTTTACTATGGAGACGCATAGGGGCTCAATCGGGTTTAGGGTTTAAGGTGTAAGGTTTGGGTTTTGAATTTAGGGTTTAGAGTTTAAGGTGTAAGGTTTGGGTTTTGAATTTAGAGTTTGGGGTTTAGGATTTTTTTTTAGGTTTAAAGTTTTAGGGTCTAGGGTTTTTTTAATTAAAAAAGATATGTATAGATAGAGAAAAACTTCTGTACAGAACTCAAACCCGGGCATACCCCAGTGTATAATAACATAGAAAACAAGATAACAAGAACACTTAAGATACAGACACAAACGGGATCAAAACACCATAGAGTAAGTAAATGAGCAACATGAAAGAAATGCTATGAAACACCTCCAGATCAAACTGTCAGCTCCAAAACAACATCAGTCTAAACATGTCCTTCGAGACAATGAGGACATGAAGGCAACCACATACAAAGCCACAAAACTGACAATGTGTACAAAGTGACAAACTAGGACTAGAGGGATGAACCAGTAGGAGTCACCAAAGTTTGCTGTTGTGCAACCAACCTTGAGACACGTATTGAAACAAACACTTGGGGCCTCAACTGTTAATTCGAGTTCCACTTAGGAGTTATCATTTTACTATGGAGGCACAAAGGGGCTCTGCTTGCTCCAAGTTACTACGTAGGCTGACATATCGTTTGACTATGAAGACGCATAGGGGATCTGCCCGCTCCAAGTTACTAAGTAGGCGACAAACCTAAGCAGGTGAGATCAAGTGGAAGTAAAGCCACTCTACATGACATCATGTACAAAGTAAGAGCTATGATCTAAGGAAAGTGCTAGTTTTGGTCATAGAATTTTGCAACTCCATGATACTTAGTGATGCAATCGTATAGATCCAACACCATCAATTCATAGATAGCTTTAGGAGCTTTCTACAGTTTGACTATGGAGACGCATAGGGGGTTTGCCCACTCCAAGTTATTAAGCATAATGGCCTACCTAGACCTAGAGGGCTGGTTAGTTGGAAGCTGCCAGAAATGTCGTATGCACGACTTTGAAACGAAGGGGGAAAGGGGATGGTGACCAACCATGTCCACACGACACATTGTACCTAATGGGCGAGTTGGTCAGAAGACCGCTCGATTCCTCGCAAGCACCGGTTATTGCGCTCACACCACAAAAAGTAGACTATTGTCTGTAAAATCAATTGGTTATAAATATGCCATGGGCTCTTACCCTTCCACTGAGCTGCCACCCATATAACTCCAATCTCCCATCGTCGCCAAGGCCATCAAATTTTTTTTTGAATGTTGAAAGAAGACCAACACCTGCTTAGAATAGGAAAACTCAAAAAACATATGACTGTGTTGCTTAGAATCTACCATGCAAAGAAAACATCTATTGGGGAAAGGTAAAAATAGGTAAACACGGTCAAGAGTATATAATCGCTCTCTAATTGCTAACTATAAAATAAACAAATGGGCAGGAACTCCATACCCAAACCAAACCAACCGATGCCATAGAACTCGATCTCGTTGCTCAAACAAACCTAATCGAGAAGGCACTATCTAAAATCGGAGTCTAACTCAGCACATCATGAATCCCAGCCCTCAAAATTTACTTTACAACTAGACATCCTAAGAATAGTGAACATCTCCAAACAGCCTTCCATTCTAGAAATATCATGATTTGGAGAAATTGACCAAATGTTTTCTTGTACATTGGAAAATGTTGAAAAACACCATTCATCAAAAAATATTTCAACTTCGTACCTATCTGTGACCATACATCCAATTTTCATCATGACCTCTATTTAAATTATAATATCACTTTCCCACAAAAACTATGTGATAATTGAACACAAAAGGTGCATAATTGACCCCTATTCTAGTTCTCATGATTGAACACAAAAGGTGCATAATAAACACTGACATAACAACCTCTCAGCACCATTTTTGCAACTTTTGCACTCTCTCACAAAGGATAATTGTATAGCAAATGGCATCACATGCAAAGTCAGATTAACCAGAAAAGAGAAACTGATAGCCAGAAAGAACGATTAGAGAGAATTGGGAGAGGGGGTGGGGGGACACTAAGTAAGCATCACAATATCAACTTGAATTGATTCCATTCACGAACCTGAAATCTAGAGGTCCAGATGTTAAAGTACGGCGGCGCCTCAAAGATTTAAGGTTAATCGGTAACATCAAATTGGTCACAGAATTTCAGTTGTTGCTTTTAGACAGGTCCACGAATATGGCTAAGAAAACATAACTAACTACATAAAGTACTAGTGCCAACAAGAAATCAAGGAACTAGAGGCACCGCTTGTGTGTGGATGTGAATGGAAGTGCTTCCCCCTAGTGCTACTTCCTTCTGTAAGGCTGTTTATCAGGAGCTAGCGGCGATTAGAATGACTACCATGAGAGGCACCGCTTCAAGGATCCACGACCGAATCGATGCCGCCGTCTATTGCTGCAGATTGGCCATCTTCACTTTTGCAAAACCCAGATGTTGAGTGAGTGAGATAACTAAGTAGGGTTGAATAAAATTCTCCAAAACCAGTCAGGGTTCACGCCCGAATCGAATTTAATTCTTCTACACAAGCATGATTATAATTTAATTATTGATATGGTAACAATCTCTCTAATCAAAATTACAAGAAACAAATACATATAGACTGACTCGCATATCTTGGTTTGTTCTTCTTGTCACAAGTGTTAGGATTTTGATCTGATTTCTTCAATTTGGGTGCTTTTATTATTATCAATTTTGACAATTTGATAATATGAAAATTAAACATAAAGGTATTCTGTCGTACCCACAAGATCACTTTGGCAATACAGTCAGGCATTTTGTTTGCTTCAACTAATTCTATAGTATCTTCGTTGATTATGGAGCCGCTAAAGGGAAGACCCAAACCATGTCAAATAAGAAGGTAACTCCATTTAATTACATTACATTTATTTAAGAGTAAGATACGTAACGTGGCACCTAATAAACTTTTAAAAAAAATTAAATAAGATATATGGCATCTAATTATAATTGAGAGGAAGACATGTGGCAACCTAATAAATAAATTTTTAAAGAACCTAAAAAAAGACAATACGTGTCACTTAATAAATTTTCAAAGAATTTAAAGAAGACCTGTGGCACTCAAGACTCCATTATTTAATTACATCAAATTAAGAGTAAGACATATATATATGGCTGGCATTTAAGAGGAATCCTATTTTTCATTAATCTCGTACGTACAAAGCATGCATATAATTGAGTTGGATCTTCTTCATCTTTTAAGAGATTTAATTCAAAATCAGCAACTTGATATTCGATATGTCGTTTCTTCTTCTGCTCAAACTGCATGGATGATGCAGACATATTTACCAAAGCCTTTAATTAGCATTTCCCAGGTTTCAACTTCTTTCCTTTAAATTGATTGATTGTTGATCGATCCAGCTCAGTTTCATTTGAGGGAGGGAGGGGGAGTCAGTCCTCAAATGTTGTTGTTAATATATGCTACTTACTGATGCTCATTCTTCTAATGTTACTGTTGTTAATGGTCATCTTTTTTTTTTTTCCAAATTAGCCTTCAAACTCACTGATCTAGACCAGTATAGTATGGATTGACTTGAGGGGGAGTACTATTAAGGTGAAAAAATGATCACAAATGTTTGGACTTGAGAGTTTAATTTGTATAAGGCTTGTGTGTGTTTGGTGTATTAAAAGCAAGCCCAATTTACGTAAGGCCCAGGTTGCTCTTGATGATATATGATTGGTTCATACCTGCCTGCCATGTCAGCTTAAGTAGCTAGTCACTATTAGTTGTATCAGGCGCTTAATGAAATTTCAAACTGGGTATATATACTTGAGTCAATGCCTGTATTCCTAAATTATGTATTTGTCATGACTTGAGGGTATGTGACGATCTGTCCAGTAGGCCGGGAAATTAACCGCGGTAAGGTCAGGTATGTAGATTTCCTTAATTTATTAGCACCTAGCAATTTACGTAAATTGTCAAGTAGTTGGAGGCGATAAACTTTGGGATAGATTAAGCATAGTGAAAGTTGTTAAAGCTAAACTCTAAGTTAAGTGTTCATGTGGCTTGGAAAAAAAGTCAAAATTTGGAAGGTGGAGATAGGAACCATGGCATTCTCGGTTAGCAATTGAGAGAGAGGGGAGTGGCCTCTAGAAGCTTAAGTAAGAGAGGTTTAAGGTGTAAATCATGGTTAGGTAAGTGAGGTGTGACTGAAACTTGTTGTGGAGGAGAATTACTTAAGTAAAAATCTAAGGAATTAAGAAGAAAATAAGGGGAAGAAATTCCAAGCTCTTCTCGTAGGTCTCTCCTCTCTCCAAAATCCACTCTTCTTCTTTAAACTCCAAGCTCAATCCCAACCTGCAAGAAGCTTCAATCCTATTAGTCATCAAAGGGAAGCAAGAATTAAGGCAAGTTCCCTCCCTATTCTCTCATTTTGAGCATTTATTTCTCTTGGAAGGTTAAGTTTGGGGTTCATGGGATTTTTCTCAAATCCATAAATTTAAAGCCTTAAAATGAAGAGATGAGGGTTGTGTAAGATGTGAATATCATGGGAGTGATGTGGGTATTGTTATGTGAGAGAAATCTAGTTTATTTCAAAGGAGGGTTTTTGGGGTTTTAATTTGGTTAAATCTTGATGTCTTGGATTTAAACTCCCTTGAAGTTGTTGTGTGCCATGTGGGGCTTGTTTTCTTGCAATTTCTGTGGAATGGTTGCTTTATGGATTGGATAGCATGGAGAGAATTGGCCTCTCTCCCTGCTCTGCTTTCTGCCTTATTTCCAGCTCTCGTAGTGAAATAAGTCAGACTTATTTCAAGAAAAGTCGACTTAAGGCTTTTCGAGTCGACTTAATTCCAATCCAGTCGACTTAAAAAATAAGTCGGCTTAATTTATTTTAAGTCAACTTAGCTTACGTCTACTCGCCAGAAATAGCCTCTCGGTTAAGTCGACTTATTTTCAATCAGCCAAAAATCCTGCTCTCGGTCGAGTCGACTTATTTTCCATTAAGTTGACTTAATTTAGATCAAGTCGACTTACCCAAAACTTAAGTCGACTTATCTTCCCAAAAATTGCCAAAAAGGTCCAGCTTGCCCAAAAAGCTCAAATACCTTATATTTCATGCCCCAAATGAAGTTTCAGAGGCTTCAAGGCTGTAAAATAAGTGATTCTGTTGTTAGAACTGTGTATAATTATCATTTGCATAGCATGGCCTGAAAGTGATTGACATGGTCTGGGGTGATCATATGATATCATAATACATGTGCATGCGTGAGCACAAGCATGACTTATTAATGCTGCATGTGCATTGGTATGTGACCACCTAACGTGTTGCATGTACATTGAAAAGAAATGGAAAAGAAAAATAGCGCGCATTACGATTGTGTACTGCCGTGATATATCTCCCAACAACCGGTGGACCTAAGTATGCCCGACCGGAGTTACCCTCCTGCGATGACGACGATTGAGGGGCGCGTCCATTTTTGACGACCATGGTCGAGGTTATAAGTATATAGGAATATGGCTATAGCCAGTATATGAATTAGGACCTATGCTGCCCATGAGATTACAGCTTCTTTGGTTACAGGTATTAGCCACAGGTGAATATGTATTATTATGATGTATTTCTTATTATTATGTGGGCCACTGGCCATTTACTTGTTTACAGGGGCGGATGTAGAGAGGGTACTGGGGCTGGGCTGTGCCTAGGCTTTTTATATATTTATATATATATATATTAGTATTTAATATATATATTTTTACTGTTTAATTGGGGCTGGCACGGGCTGAAGCCCGTGCCAGCCCCCCTACATCCGCCCCTGCTTGTTTACCAGCTTACATGTGTGCATTGCATGGCATAGAGTATCATGGGTGGGTGTGTGAGATATTATAATATACTCCCTTGTTCAATTTCTACCACACCCGTCTTATGTCATAATAATTTAATTTATGCCATGCTTTCTTTGTTGTTCTTTATGAAGCATAAAGCCTTGTGACTCACTTTGTATTTCTCACCATTCCAGGTAAAGGGAAAGAAATGGCCGAAAGGGGATTGAGCAGGGTAGATGGGTAGCTTCCTGTGTGCATCAGGGTGCCCTCAAATCAAGATCTTTGGAGTTTTGTCTGGTTCATGTATTTATTTCTGGGCAAGACCCAAATGTAACTTAAAGGATGCACTCAAAGCTTTTGTAAATCTTAAACATGTATGAAGTAGTGTGATGTAAAAATGTCATATGTTGTGTTGCGATTCGGATGTCTTGTTATGTGTTATGTGAGAGTGTTGATGGCATTTTCTTGCTCTGTAGCCTCTTTTCGTCAGGATTACCCAAGGATTCGGGTGGTCAGGGGGAGGGGGTGTTGCATAGCTGCTTCGAAGTTGAGGCTCAGCCATTTCGCTCCTCTTGTGGATAAAATTTTTTATTGCACTAAGGCATGGAATGTGGTCCCTCTTTCATATGTGTCGAGTTGAGCTTATTAGAGCTATCTTTCAGGGAGTTCAAAGTTTCTAGATGTCTATTATGGCCATTCCACCTACTGTTATTGAAAAAAATAATAGATTATGCGGGCTCTTCTTATGGAGTTCTAAGTCTCCTTGAGTTTCTTGGAGAGACATCTGCATGGCGAGGAATGAGATGGGCCTTGGCCTTAAAGACCTTAAAAGCTGGAACTTGGGCCTCTTTTCTAAAGTGCTTTGGAATGTTCACATTAAGAAGGATTCGCTTTGGGTCAAATGAGTGCACCATCATTATCTCTCCTCATCTAACTTATGGGAACGACTGGCAAAGAAAGATGGCTCTACCCTCTTTAAAAGGCTACTGGATATTAGGGACATGATTTGTCATCATCAAGGGACAATTGATGCTGTCATTTCCTTGCTCGCTAGTTGGGTTCATGGGACGAATGTGCACGTACCAACATCGTATGATTTTTTCAGGCCGAAGGGACAAGTAAAGCCATGGGTTTCGATCATATGGAGCTCGTGTTTGGTGCCTAAGTAGGCATTCATTCTTTGGCTATGTGCTAAATCTTCTCTCCTGACAAGGGATAAGATTACGATTACTTTCATTGATATTGATCGGACATGCCTTATTTGCAATAGAGTTGAAGAATCTGTCCACCACATTTTCTTCCAATGTCCCTTCAATTCTATTGTTTGGGGCAACTTGATCTTTCAAGATCCATGTCTACGATTCCAAGTGCTCTTAAGTGACTCATGAAATAAGCTCGGGGTACATCTTGACTGAGTAAGGCTAAAAGAATTGCCTTTGCAACCATGACTTATTTCATTTGGGATGCTCCTAACTGGCTCATTTTCGAAGACATTAGGCCCATTGAAGAGGTCATCATTTGAAGGATTAAAATATATGTATACAAAGTAATGTTTAGCATGTATTCTTATGTTTTGGTCCATTATGAGTCCCTTGTTTTGGGATCCATGTAATTGGCTTCATGCCATGTTTTGCCCGGGTATGCTTAATGTATTCATGTATAATTTTTTATCATTTTATTCATATTTATCTTTTGGATAAAAAAAATGTAAAATATGTCGTGGGTGCATATATGGGTGGTTTTTCATATGATTAATTATGGTTAATTCTCTAGTTGATTCAGTATTGTTATTTAGCTCATATTTTTTTTATTATACTTGTTGGGTGTTATGCCTCACCTTACTTTAATATCATTTCAGAAATGTGTGAATTCGACTGAAATTCTTTTGGTAGCTGCATGTACGAGATCCTCCCGACCTAAAAGATCTTAGGGGTGTTGTAGGTGTGTAGGCATTTGTATTTATTTTATATTTTGCTTTCATTGTTTAAAAAAAAATAGTGATATTGCATTTCAATGGAGACTTGTGAAATTTATTGGGAATGAAAAGTCAATCATTTTATTAAGATATCAGCATTATTTAATTATGTTTTGAGGATTGAAATTTCCAGTATGTTGATTTATATTATGATGGAGGAATTTAAATTTTGGCGTCGTTCCATAATATATGTATATTATATATATTATGAAAATAATAATATTATTATTATAATTAAGGTTAAAAGTGGCTGAGAATATATATTTAATAATATTATTTATAAAAATATAAATAAATTTATTAATATATTTATAAACGAATTAATCTCAAACTTTTAATTAAACTTAGTTTTTAATTGAGTCAGTTCACAAGTTAAATTTTTTTAATTTAAGTTCATTTTATTTTCAAATTAAATTTTAAAATTAAGTTTAACTTTAACTTATTTATCTCAATAAATAAATTTGAATAAATTTTTATTAAATTAAATATAAAATTGTTGATGAATGAATCTGTCTCATTTACAGTTTTAAAGAAGGGTCAGTTAAAAAACTGTTAAAGATTAAAAACAAAAGAAAAAATAATTTCAAAATATTTTGAATTTTTATTTCGCTTAAGCTAAAGTGCACTTTCCTAAATCTATAATCATGGATGGCAGGGAGTTGAATTTTTTTTTTTTTTAATAAATCTCATTTCTTTAATGTTTTACCCTTTGATTGAAGAGTTTAGATAGATGCATATGATTTAAAAGTAATGTCTAGAGAAAGTACATAATTTTTAATATGCTCTTCATATATGATTATTTTTTATATATTTAAATAAAAATTTATAAACAACATCAACCATGTCCCCAACTGTGGGAATTTTGAACTAAAAACTCCACGGCGACAAGATTCAACCAACTATTGTAATTCACTACAAATATAAATATTAATAAGTCATATGAATAATGTTAGTTGTTTCCTATTTATCATTAACTAATAAAATTATTTCGATATAAGTTTGTATTGTAAAAATAATGTAGTAAATTGTAATTGTTTTATATAGTAAGATTTGATATTAAAACAAATGTAAATTTTGTGATTTCCCCTCTTGCATTAATAATTTATATTTAATACTTATTACATTAATAATTTATATTTTGTAATTTGTATTAATAATTTAAAATTTTTAATTACTTTGAAATAATAAATACTAATTATTATAAAATTAGTAATAAATTTTAAATACATGAGTTCTTTTAAACTAATCATTGTTTTTCAATACATTATTATGTGAATATTAAATATTAATTATTAATTATTTTTTAACATAATAAATGACGATGAATTAAAAGTGTTTTTCGTTAGCATATTAAATAGTAAATAATTAATTAAACTTAAATTTTAATAAAAAATTATGTATTAAAAGAAAAAAATTATAATTATTAATTCTGTTAGAATTATTTAAAATAACTAGTTTAATATTTTATTTTTAAATTAAACTCTCCCATGGTTTACCACTAGTTAATTTAAAATGTTTAAAAATTATATAATTATTGTATTTTACCTATAAAATAAAATATATTAATATAACTCAAGTTTTTGAGGAGGAATTTAAATTGTCAAAAATTTTGGCGCCGTTACATAATATATGTATATTATATATATTATTAAAATAATAATATTATTGTTAATCCATATATCGATCCTTTACAATCCTAACAAAGACTTTAAAAATAAGGCTGGCTAATTAATTAAACACTGATCTGATGAACGGAATTGCAGCAGAAAGAAAAGCAGGAACTAACAACACAACGTCCAAACATACTAATTAATCTCCACAATTAACTAAATTACTTGTAATCCACTGCATGCCCACCTCCTCCTACCCACCACTTCGCATCATTCTGATTTTTATTGATTTGTTTCTTTAAGTTAACCCCATTCAATAATAACCCGGTCCTCCGCGTGCCCACCTCCTTCCGTTAGGACAGAGGATTCCCCTACCACCAAATGACTCTGGAAAATAATGTAGGTCAGAAAATAATCTGTGTTTTGGACCACGGTAGATGATGTCCAGGGGTTCTCCTTCGCCTGCCTTGTGCTCAAAGCGATAGCCATAGTGACGGGGCGGTCTTTTTCTCAATACAACATCTCGGATCCATTCAATTAACCCAAACTCAACACGATCACTTTGTTGGATACTTGCATCTGGATTTGGCCATTCTTCACCATTCTCATATGCCATATGAACAGTAGTGGTTTTTACTGAGGCAAACATTTCAGGACTATAGCTAACATAAAAGATGATATCAGTCCAAGTTTTCCAATCATTCACGCCCCCCTCTGGACAAAAATGATCAAGTGCCATGTAATCCAAAAGTAAGTGATCAGACTGAATTCGGCGCTCAAACTTAAAGACGAAATCCGTGGCATAGACTACATCATTGCGCATCCCGTAACATTCCACACAAACATGCTCATGAAGACGCCAAAGGTCAATTGAAATGTAAGGTGAAAAAGCCTCCGAAGTAGCCTTTGCTTCAAAAACAACACATGCAACAAAACCCTTGAGGTTCTTATGCCAATCTGGCATCAACTGCATTCGAACACAAGGCCCCTTAATATTTTGATAGCTGAAATACTTTGGAATCTTTCTTCCAGGAAGAAAAGTAGTGCATTCTCGTGTAAGATAATGATCATTCTACAACAAATAAACACATGTGAGATTGAGAGAGATGGACCTTTAGATAATATTTAGATAAATTTTTAAGAGAGAGAGAGAGATGGACCTGAGAGAGAGGGGCCTTAAGACAATTTCTCAAAACTTCAATGGGGAGACTGGGTCTATTCTTTTCTAGTGAAGGACAATTAGTTAAATCGACCATCATAAGCTCTCGAGGCAGGGGATCCGGTAATGTTTCTAATGATGTGCATCCACTTGCCTCAATGCAGCAGATATTTGTCGGGAGATTGAGCATCATCTTAAGCATCTTGCAATTGCTCAAATTAAGAAATGTAAGCTTCTCAAGACCTCTAATGCTATCTGGCAAACTAATAATGTTGCTACCACTAAGGTGTAAAAACTTCAACGAGGATAAAGAGCCTAGGTCATTTGGAAGACCTCCTTGTAAGAGGTTGCAGTAACGGAGATTTAGTTTCTCCAATGACAATAAGCCTGATAGAAGAGGTAGATCAAGACCCATAGGATCTTGACCTTTTTTTGGAAATAGACATGGTGGGAGTAATGACTTCCTTGGTGTTGATGTTACGCTTCCCCCGCATCCCTCTAATGACAAAAACCGAAGTTTCTTCAAGTGTATAATTGAGGATGGTAGTTGCTCAATAGTAGTAAAATCAACACAAAGTTCCACCAAGCTTTCCAATTCTCCAATGCACTCGGGCAACTCGCTAAGTTTTGAGCAGCCATAAACAATCAAATATGCAAGTCGTTTCAACCCACAAATGCCATTTGGAAGACTTGTAAGCTTTTTGCAATCCTTTAGGAAAATAACTTGAAGATTTCTCAAATGTTCAACTGGCAATTCCTTTACACAAGTCTCATCCAAATAAAGTTCAATTAAGCATTTCGTAAACTTTAAAACTTCAGAAACATTTTTAAGCTTTGAGCAACCAGAAAGAACAAGTTGTTCAAGGGATCTAAGCCAACTGCCTGTAGGAAGAAACTCAAGATATTTGCAGCCCCCCATATTTAAGATCGTAAGACTTTTGATGGCTTCAATGGACGAGTCAATCTTATCCAAGTGCATACAACCATCAAGAATCAATTCTTTAAGATTTGTTACCCGCATAAAATATGAGATCTTGGTTATGTATAGTGAATCACTGAGATCAACGTATTTTAACTTGTCTAGGCACTGCCATAAATATTAATAAACAAAGTTAATATAAGATAAATAGAAGTTCAGTAACACGAGCATGTATAATTTAAAACAAAATAAAAAACAACAGGATTTATTTTACTCATACCATTGTTCCATTCCAAGGTTGTCTTAGGCAACTATCTGGCATTTTTAGTTTGACAAGCCAGTCCGGTTGAAAATTTGCTGGTAGGAATTTTAAAGGGTATTGGGGCCATTCAAGCAGGCGTAATTTATTGGAGAGGTTGTCGACGGCACCATCAAGAAGCTTAACACCTTGGAGGCTAAGCAGTCGCAAGTTGCTCATGTTTGAAAATGCATCACAACACAAGGATATCTTTTTTGTTCCACAATAATCCATAACTATGGCCTCCACTGGTAGTTCTGTCCCCTAACAAACAAACAGTCAAAATAAAAAATCAAATCTTAATGAAAGAGAAGCGCATCTTTTACACTTAAACAAACAAAGTGAATGCTTTGTTAAATAATTTATTTAAATATGTTCTATCCTATTGGGAGCAAAAAAGAATATTATACAAGTTTTAAGTTCTGCTATGACATCTCATGATTCATAATTTTTGTTGATCCAACTAACATAATGAAATTTAGCCAAGCATGCATGAGAGGATACTCTTGAGAGTAAAAATAAAAATATAAAAAATAAAAATACACCTCAATGGACAAACCTAGGCTCTTAGATGATAAGATAATTAACAAATTCAACACATTCTTAGTTAAGGGCACTTGCACTTACTTTTTTTTGTGTGAGTACATCATAGACGTCTTCATATTTCCACAACCTGCTTCTTTTACCGGGCTCTTTTCTATGTTCTTCATAAACAATATGTCGTCCCAACTCTCGTATCAGATCATGCATATCTATCATATTGTCACTTATCTTTACAAGTGCCTTGTTTTGTAGATTCCTTATTCCAATAAGAGCCTTGAAATCACAAGCATTTAGTATTTCTATTACAAAATCTTTGCTCTTCCATTTGAAGAAGCACGCAATGTCAAGAAAAATCTCCTTATCCTCTGGCTCCAAACTTTCATAGCTTAATTTGAGCACTGAATGAATTTTTTCATGGGGCTGTTCCCTTAATCTATCAAATGCACTTTGCCATTCATTTATGCTTAGACCACGGAGAATAGGGACCAAAACTTCGAGAACTAATGGAACTCCTCCAGCGTGATGAAGAAAATTGTTTGTGAGCCTCTCATAACCCTCTGTTGGTTGGTTTTTCCCAAATACTTTCTGACAAAATAGCTCTAAAGCTTCTTTGTACTCTAGTTCCTTGACATCATACTTATGCTTCACTTCAAGCAAATCAAGTACACGAGGGTATCTTGTTATTATTATAATTCTGCTTCCTAAACCCAAACAATATTCAGGGTTACCAATAAGTGCTTTGAGATCCTCTGCATCATCCACATCGTCAAAGACTACAAGAACCCTCATATGCCGTGCCCTCCTCATTATTATACTACGCTGATCAACTTCATTTTTTATATCAACATTATGTGAGAAGATATTAGAGATGAGCAATTTTTGCAATGAAGCACAATGGTTTTCCTCACGATGAGCTTTTCTAACATTTTTAACGTAGCTGCTAGCATCAAACTGGGAACGAATTTGGTCATAAACAGCCTTGGCAACAGTAGTTTTTCCTATACCACCCATTCCAAGTATCCCCACTATACGTGAATCATTCAATCCTATACCCAACAGTGATTTCACTTCTTCTACACGAGTATCTAATCCAACAACGTAATCAAGAATGCTTGAATCCTCATCCTCCAGTTTACTTTGCACGACTTTGACGATTTCTTGGACAAGTTTTGCTTCAAGCCTGTCCATTAGATGAAAAAAATAAAAATTCAAGATAAGTTTTAAGAACCCAACCACGTCTTATAAGAATATAGCTACGTGATGAAGAAGTGATCTTGGTCTTCTCTAGCAGCATATGCATGGGACGTTTTGACGAGGAAAAGCAAGCTTTATAACGGCATTAACTAGAAAATATAAGATCACTTTTTCATCACAAACATACAAGAAGCGTTGCAGGTGACAGCGAAAACATATTAACTGAGCTAATATATTATATATACCTAGATATTCAATCGTTTTATCAATTTTGTCTTTATTTATGCTCTTCTTTCTTTTCCCTTTTCAAAGCGCTAACATAAAATAAATTAGGAAAATGTCCAAATATCAGCAATTAGGAAAGAAGTACTAAAGAAATGATAAAGCAGGACATAGTCCTCATCTGTCAAGGAATTGAAGCCAAACCTACGATGCCCCAAAAATAACTGAAGTATCTTGAAAAAACAATCACATCAAATTCGTGTTTTTGGCTAACCAAACAAATAAAAGAAGAGTTACCCGTGGGTTGTGCCATTATCTAAATCCCACCCAGAAATATCGGCCGCTTCCATTAGAGCATTTCTCCATTTCTTCACGTTCTCTTCGCTAGAATCTCGCTCGTGTATGGCGAATGCTTCTCCAACGCTTCTTGTTTCTTTCCGTAAGTCTGAGGGAACTACTTTATAAAACACCGGAAAAATGGTGAGTCCCTTTGTCTTCTTGCACTGGAGGATCTTAACGAGTTCAGCCAAGCACCACTTGGAAGAAGCATAGTTCTCGGATAAAATAACGATGGCAAACCTCGACTCTTCGATGGCTTTTGGAAGCGCATCTCGAATGTATTCGCCTCTCTCAAGCGTCACGTCATCCTTGAACACGACAATGCCCTTCTGACGCAGAGCAGTAAAGAGATGGTCAACGAAGCCTTTGCGGGTGTCACTGCCTGCGAAACTCAAGAAGACATCGAATTTCCAGGAACTAGACCCAGAAGAGAGAGAAGCTCCATCATGCAATTGGGTGCTGGTGGAACCCATTGTTCTCCGTTGGGGGTCTTGATGTTATAAGAAGCTATAGCAGCAGAGCTTCAATGGCGGAGGGCGAAATACAAAGTGAAGACGGGATATTGAGGAACGGAACCGCAGCATATAAATATAAATATACATATATATATAGAAATGATTTGAGAGAGAGAGAGAGAGAGGACGACAGTCATTGCGTTTCGAGCAATTTACGAGTGAAATTTCCGAGGTAAAATTTGCATCTCAGAAATTTGGAGGATATTTTCATTCATTCTCCGTTGCGTGCAATGTACGCGTGAAATTTCCATAGTGGAGATTTCGATTCATTCAAAAATATTTAAATTGATAAATAATATTAATTTATGTAAATAGAAAAAGTTATAAAATCCAAATTACAATCATAATCCTTTTACCAAACCGCAACACACTGTCAATAAGCGCATATATATTTGTTATATTAATTTTTATTCAATTTTAAAAAATATATAAATTAAATATATCACTGTCAATAAATTAAAATTAAGTACTGTTGTTGAATTTTTTAAATTTAAAAACTCACTTTTTATTTTTTATTTAAAACATAATGAACTTAGAATATAAAATAAATATATATTTTTAATTCAAAAAATATTTTAAAAATATATAAACTATTCCATAAAAACAAGAATAGAGAATTACATGTGGTCGGTTATGAGGTTGATTGTAATTGTAAAAAATATTTTTTACATTTGAAAAGATGTAAAAAAAAATGTGTTTAAAATTTATATTATGTTATAATTTTTTCCATGATGTTGATTAATCCTTTTACCAAACAGCAACACACTGTGAATAAGTGCATATATTTTATTATATTAATTTTTATTCAATTTTAAAATTTTTCTACTACTAAAATGTCATCCACAATAATATTCTCTTTAATATTTTTAATCAAGAAAAATTCTCAAAAAGTGGGAAAGCTTGAAATTTGAGGAGAGGGGGAATAAAATTATTGCATTACAAAAAGTGGGAAAGCCTAGAATTATTGCATTACAGAAAATGGGAAGGAAAAGATAGGGATGTTGCAACGTGAAAGAAGGGAAGCTACCAACCTTTCAAGGGGAATACAATTATTGCATTACAAAAAGTGGGAAAGCGTTTAAATTTGAGGAAAAGGGGCAGATGTTGCAACGTAAATGGGGGAAACTACCAACCTTTGAAGGGGGAATACAATTATTGCATTATACAAAAAGCTTAGAATTATTGCATTATAGAAAGTGAGTAGGAAAAGGGACTAATGTTGCAACGTGAATGGGGGGAAGCTACCAACATTTGAGCAATGATCAAGATAAGACTGAAAAATATTTTAAGAATTTTATCAAAGTGTTTGTTAAATTTTTTAGAATTCACTAATAATTATATATATATTTTTTATATGTTTATTAATATATATGATAAGTATCAAGATAAGATTTTTTTTTATCAAAATATCCCTATTACAAAATTTATGATTAAAATAGTATTTTATGATTAATATGAATTGTCAAAAAAATTAAGATTAAAATTAAAAATAATATTTTATTTTCTACATTAATGTTCAAAAATAAATTTAAAAAGAGTTGAAAAGTATAAATAATTATTGTTAGAATTACAATAATTCTACCTAGATTATTAAAAATAGCCAAAATATATTTTCAATATAAAATTAAATAAAATAATTTAAAAATTGAACGAAATTGCAGCAGAAAGAAAAGTAGGAACTAACAACACAACGTCCAAACATGCTAAGCTCAACAATTAACTAATCCACTACATGCCACGTCCTCCGCGTGCCCACCTCTTCCGTCAAGACAGTGGGTTCTCCCACCCGCAAATGACTGTGGATATGCATGTAGGAAAGAAAAGAATCTGTCTCTTGGACCATGGTAGATGATGTCCAGGGGTTCTCTTCTGCCTGCCTTGTGCTCAAAGCCATAGGCAATGATATGGGGCCGTCTTTTTCTGAATACAACACCTCGGATCCATTCAATTAACCCAACCTCAACACGATCACTTTGTTGGATACTTGCATTTGGATTTGGCCATTCTTCACCATTCTCATATGCCATATGAACAGTAGTGGTTTTTACTGAGGCAAACGCTTCAGGATCATAGCTAACATAAAAGATGATATCGGTCCAAGTTTTCCAATCATTCACACCCACCTCTGGACAAATAAGATCAAGTGCCATGAAATCCAAAAGTAAGTGATCAGACCGAATTCCGCGATTAAAAGAAAAGACGAAATCCGTTGGATAGACTACATCATTGCGCATCCCGTAACATTCCACACGAACATGCTGAACACCGAGAAGGCCAAATCCAAGGTAAGGTGAAAAAGCCTCCGAAGTAGCCTTTGCTTCAAGAACAACACATGCAACAAAACCCTTGAGGTTCTTATGCCAATCTGGCATCAACTGCATTCGAACACAAGGCCCCTCAATATTTTGATAGCTGAAACATTTTGGAATCTTTCTTCCAGGAAGAAAAGTAGTGCATTGTCATGCATCATCATTCTACAACAAATAAACACAAGTGAGATAGAGACAAATGGACCTTTATAATATTTAGATAAATTTTTCACAGAGAGAGAGAGAGAGAGAGAAAGATGGACCTTAAGATAATTTCTCAAAAGTTCAATGGGGAGACTGGGTCTATTCTTTTCTAGTGAATGACAATTAGTTCAATCGACCATCGTAAGCTTTCGAGGCAGAGGATCCGGTAATGTTTTTAATGATGTGCATCCACTTGCAACAATGCACCAAATATTTGTCGAGAGATTAAGCATCGTCTTAAGCATCTTGCAATCGCTCAAATTAAGAAATGTAAGCTTTTCAAGACCTCTAATGCTATATGGCAAACAAATAATGTTGCTACCACTAAGGTATAAAAAATGCAACGAGGATAAAGAGCCTAGGACATTTGGAAGAACTTCTTGCAAGAGGGTGCAATCAAGGAGATTTAATTTCTCCAATGACAATCAGGCCCGTACCTATAGCCAATTTCAAGAGCCCATTGTCTCAGGGCCCGTGATTTTGCCATATTTAGGGGCCATAAATTTGAAAGAAAATTACTATTTTGCCTCTTTGTCAAAATGACAATTTTGCCCCTATATAAATTTCTCTCCAACCCCTCCCTAAAAAAAATCTGTTGAACGCAGATACGAAAATCTCTGGCAAACTCTCTCTCCTTTCTTTCACTCTTTCGAACAACTTGATTATGTAAATTTGATTAATATTTTTACTTCCAAAACTGTAAGGAGAATAGTTTTTAGTTGATCAATTATAAAATTTTTAATTTTATTCTGATATAGTATGAATATTTTTTTTTATATTTTATTATAAAAAATAAAATTTGAATATACACCATGATTTGGGGGCCCATTTTTTACATTTCGAGTCAGGGCCCCAAAATCTCAAGTACGGCATTGATGACAATAAGCCTGATAGAAGAGGTAGATCAAGACCCATGGGATCTTGACCTTTTTTGGGAAATAGACATGGTGGGAGCAATGAATTCCTTGGTGTTGATGTTACTCTTCCCCCACATCCCCGTAATGACAAAAATCGAAGTTTCTTCAAGTGTATAATCGAGGATGGTAGTTGCTTAATAGCAGTGAAGTAAAATCAGCGCGAAGTTCCACTAAGCTTTCCAATTCTCCTATGCGCTCGGGCAACTCACTAAGTTTTGAGCAGCCATAAACAATCAAATATGCAAGTCGTTTCAACCCACAAATGTCACTTAGAAGACTGGTAAGCTTTTTGCAATCCCTTAGCAAAATAACTTGAAGATTGCTCAAATGTTTAACTGGCAATTCCTTTGCACAAGTCTCATCCAAATAAAGTCCAATTAAGTATTTCGTAAACTCTAAAACTTCAGAAACATTTTTAAGTTTTGAGCAACCAGAAAGAACAAGATGTGTAAGGGATTTAAGCCAACTGCCTGTAACAAGAAACTCAAGATATTTGCAGCCCCCAAATTTAAGGTCCTAAGACTTTTGATGGCTTCAATGGACGGGTCAATCTTAACCAAGCGCATACAACCATCAAGAATCAATGCTTTAAGATTTGTTATCGACGTAAAATATGAGATCTTGGTTATGCTTCGCAAATAACTGAGGTCAACGTATTTTAACTTGTCTAGGCACTACCATAAATATCAACAAACAAAGTTAATATAAGAAAAATAGAAATTCAATAATACGAACATGTATAATTTAAGAAAAATAAAAAGCAACAGGATTTATTTTACTCATACCATTGTTCCATTTCGAGGTTGTTATAAGAGACTACGTGACATTTTTAGTTTGACAAGCATGCCCGGTTGAAAATTTGCTGATAGAAATTTTAAAAGGTATTGGGACTATCCAAGAAGGAGTAATTTATTGGAGAGGTTGTCGACGACACCATCAAGAAGCTCAACACCTTGGAGGCTAAGCAGTCGCAAGTTGCTCATGTTTGAAAATGCATCACGACTAAGGATATCTTTTTTCTTTCACAAGAATCCATAACTATGGCCTCCACTTGTTTTGTTCCCTAACAAACAAGCAGTCAAAATAAAAAATTGAATCTTAACGAAAGAGAAGCGCAGCTTTTATATTTAAACAAACAAAGTGAATGCTTTGTTAAATAATCTATTTAAATATGTTCTATCTTATTGGGAGCAAAAAAGAATATTATACAAGTTTTAAGTTCTGCTATGACATCATGATTTATAATTTTTGTTGATCCAACTAACATAATGAAATTTAGCCAAGCATGCATGAGAGGATACTCTCGAGAGTAAAAATAAAAAAATAAAAAATAAAAATACACCTCAATAGACAAATCTAGGCTCTTAGATGATAAGATAACAAACAAATTCAACACATTCTCAGTTGAGAGCATTTGCACATAAATTTTTTTTGTGTGAGTGCATCATAGATGCCTTTAATTTGTATTTCCATTGCTTGCTTTTTTTTCTAGGCTCTTTTCGATGTTCTTCATAAATAATATATCGTCCCATCTCTTGTATCAGATCATGCATATATATCCTTTTGTTATTTATCTTTACAAGCGCCTTGTTTTGTAGATTCATTATTCCAGTAAGAGCGTTGAAATCACAAGCATTCAGTATTTCTATTACAAAATCTTTGCTCTTCCGTTTGAAGCAAGCAATGTCAAGAAAAATCTCATTTTCCTCTGCTCCCTCCACTTCTCATATTATAGCTTATTTTTTGCTCTTTTATATTCATGTTTCATGTCCATTCTTTATGTCCTTTGCTTTATTTACATGACTTATCTATTCTATTTTCTTCTTTTCTTATATCATCACTTTTTTTTTTCTTCTATATTCACGTCACTTGTTTGTTGTCGACTGTATTAGTTGTCTTACTCAGAAGGATTAAAATTTTTATATAAAAAATGATGTTGATATTGTACCATTATGTTTTAATTCAATATGAATTATTAGGTGGTATGGGGCCACTAATTTGATTCTCTTTCTTTGTATTTCTAGCGATGTCATGTCCATACATTTTTTGATCCATACATTTTATCATTTCCGATCAAAAAAAGAGTTAACTTTATCTGTGCAAAGGACAATGGGAAAGCTGTCTTCTGCAAAGGACAATGGGAAAGCTGTCTTCCGCGTTTTGCAACAGTGAAGATGCGCGTGAGTGAATGCAATGATGCGGCTGACATGCAGTAATTGCAATGATGTGGTGGAAATGTAAACTTTTGGCGTTGGCAGTAGTAAAGACGTGTCTGGGGATGTGGAATAGAGATTCTTTCTCATTTCTTAAAATATTTTTTTTATTTACTTAATTAAAAATGATTTGAGAGAGAGAGAGAGGACGGAACTGCAGCATATATACAAAGTGAAGTCATTGCGTTGCGAGCAATTTACGAGTAAAATTTCCATCTCGGAAATTTGGAGGATATTTTCATTCATTCTCCGTTGCGTGCAATGTACGCGTGAAATTTCCATAGTGGAGATTTCGATTCATTCAAAAATATTTAAATTGATAAATAATATTAATTTATGTAAATAGAAAAAGTTATAAAATCCAAATTACAGTCATAATCCTTTTACCAAACCGCAACACACTGTCAATAAGCGCATATATATTTATTATATTAATTTTTATTCAATTTTAAAAAATATATAAATTAAATATATCACTGTCAATAAGTTAAAATTAACTATTGTTGTTGAATTTTTTAAATTTAAAAACTCACTTTTTTTTTATTTAAAACGTCATGAACTTAGAATATAAAATAAATATATATTTTTAATTCAAAAAATATTTTAAAAATATATAAACTATTCCATAAAAACAAGAATAAAGAATTACATGTGGTTGGTTATGAGGTTGAGCGTAATTATAAAAAATATTTTTTACATTTGAAAAGATGTAAAAGAAAAATAATGTATTTAAAATTTAATATTATGTTGTAATTTTTTTCATGATCCTGATTAATTATTATTATATTTTATTAAAAATTTAAAATATCTTTATATTTAAATTTATTATCATCTTTTCTCTCTCTTGTATATATCCTATATTATTTTCGTTGTCTGTTTGAAGCGAAGTAGAAGAACAATGATAAGATGGAAACGATGATGAACACAAATAACAACAATGACAATATATTTTTATGATAATACTAGCGACAATGAAGGTAAAACCATGCTCTTTGTTTTTTACTCTTTCTCTCTCTCTCTCTTTGACTTTTCTTTACCATTTCTCTCTCTTTTTTTCTCTTTGTCTAAACCCAAACATGAGTTCTAGTCTTCTAGATAAAGGGTATTATTTTCTCTTTGATTTCTTTTTTTTTTTTTCAGTCACATTAGAGATAATCAATTCTAATTATTGTCGTAAAGCTACTTAAAATTACATTAGAGATAAAATTAAATTTATAATATTTAAAGAATTATAAATAATATTTTAAAATTCTTCTACTATTAAAATGTCATCTGCAATAATATGTTCTTTAATATTTTTAATCAAAAAAATTACTCAAAAAGTGGGAAAGCGTTGAAATTTGAGGAAAAGGAAGGGATGTTGCAAAGTGAATGGGGGAAGCTACCAACCTTTGAAATGGAATACAATTATTGCATTATAGAAAGTGGGAAAGCTTAGAATTATTGCATTAAAGAAAGTGGGAAGGAAAAGGGAGGAATGTTGCAATGTAAATGGAGGGAAGCTATCAACCTTTGAAGGGGAATACAATTAGAATGTGTTTGATTGTACATATTTTTTATGAAAAATATATAATCATTACACATTTTCTATGGAAAATAATCAAATACTTTTAATTTTTTTATGAAAAAATATGTAAAGTACAAGCATTTAAAACTTTTTTTCATAGAATTTATTTTCCAAAGGGGTGAGATGGTTTTTGTTTTCTAGCCAATATTATCTAGAATTAAATTCTAAGTAATGCAATCAAACACACTCTTAGAAAATATATTCTAAGAGTGTGTTTGATTGCACACATTTTCTATAGAAAATATATAATCATACATTTTTTTTATAGAAAATATATAATCATTACATATTTTTTATGGAAAACAATAAAACACTTTTAACTTTTCTATGGAAAAATGTATATGGTACAACCATTTAAAGTTTTTTTCCATGGAATTTATTTTCTAAGGAGGTGGGATGGTTTTTGTTTTCTAGCTAATATTACCTAGAATTAAATTATAGATAATGCAATTAAACACACCTTTATTGCATTACATAAAGTAGGAAAGCCAAGAATTATTGCATTACAAAAAGTGGGAAGGAAAATGGAGGGATGTTGCAACGTAAATGGGAGGAAGTTACCAACCTTTGAAGGGGAATACAATTATTGCATTATATAAAGTGAGAAAGCCTAGAATTATTGCATTACCAAAAGTGGGAAGGAAAAGGGAGGGATGTTGCAACGTAAATGTGGGAAAGCTACCAACCTTTGAAGGGGAATACAATTATTGCATTACATAAAGTGAAAAAGCCTAGAATTATTGCATTACAGAAAGTGGGAAAATGTTTAAATTTGAGGAAAGGGGGCGGATGTTGCAACGTAAATGGGAAGAAGCTACCAACCTTTGAAGGGGAATAGAATTAGAGTAATGTTATTCATCTCCACTGGAGATGAACAACAGTGACATGGAAAGTCACCTTTAGGTATAGTTGGCAGACACAACACCCATTTCTCTCCCTCTTCTATGATCTCTCTCTCCCTCTCCTCCACAATCGCCCAACCTCACCCATTATCTCTCTCTCTCTCTCTCATAGCTGCCCAAACTTCATTTGCTGTTGTTACATTTATTTTGCAATTAAATGTAATAACAGTAATCATATATTACTATGATTACATTTAATTATAAAATAATAAAAAAATATTATTGTTATATTTAATCATAAAGTAATAAAAAAATATTTCTAATTATATTAAATTTGATCTTTGAAATTTTAATTTTATCCCAGTCTTATTTTACACTGATTTTTAACTCTATCAAAAGTCATCACACAAGCCAATAATAAATTTAACAAATGTTAAAATTTCATAAGTAAATGGTTTAATTATGAACAAATGGGCCAAAATTTGATCTCTCATAGCAAAAATTGAGGCCATATCAATTTACGCGAGCTAAACGAAAGTGAAGACAACATATAAATAGCAAAACCTCAAATTTTAACATCTCAAAATTACAGTTAGATAAAATAACAAACTTTATTGGCTTTATAATATAATTATTAAGCAGTTGGGGGGGGGGGAGGGACAAACAACAGTCAAGGCGACCGTAGTTGGTGCAGGCGACAGTGGAGAGTTTTTGTGACTGACGGGTTGAGGTGATGACGGGGTAGGGGGCGATTGTGTGGTCTGTGACCGGTGGTTCGGGGCAATGATTATGCGAGCGATGAAAGGAGAGACGACAGTGATGCGAAGGGGGTGACGGCGGGCGATGCTCGTGGCTTTGGCGGGGGAGTAAATTTAAAATTGGGATAAAATTAAAATTTCTAAGATCAAATTTAATATAATTAGATATATTTTTTTATTATTTTATGATCAAATATAACAATAATATATTTTTTTATTATTTTACAATTAAATGTAACAATAGTAATATATGATTGCTTTTATTACATTTAATTGCAAAACAAATGTAACAACAGCAAATGAAGTTTGGGTGGCTATGAGAGAGAGAGAGAATGGGTGAGGTTGGGCGACTATTGGGAAGGGAGAGAGAGAGATGGGGGGAGAGAGAGATAGTGGAAGAGGGAGAGAAATGGGTGATGTGTTTGCCAGTTATCCCTAAAGGTGACTTTCCATGTCACTGCTGTTTATCTCCAGTGGAGATGAATAACATTACTTATAGAATTATTGCATTACAGCCTGAAAAGCCACCAACTTTGGCTTTTCAACAATATTTTTATTTTTTAAGCTCTCGTGTTACTTGTACGTACGTAAGAGCATCTCTAATGTTGGACACCAAATTAGACGACAATTTGGTGTTCAACAGTGATTTACGCCAATTTGATGTCCACCATTTTAGTGTTCTCTCCAATGTGTAACGCCAAATTGGTGTAAAAGAAAATCTTTAAATTTTTTTTTTCTATTTTCATCATGTATTTTTAATTTAAGTTAATGGAAATGTTATTACTTTTTATTATATTATTAATTTTTTACATTAAAAATATTTTCTTTCTAGTAAGTAATTATTAAAATAAAAAATTCTTATACATAAACAAAAATAGTTCATTTTATATTAACATAGTATTTATAAAATATATTAAATATTTTAAAATATATTCAATATTATACTCATTTTATAGATCTTAATAAAATATTTCCATTGGTATATTTTTTATAATAATTTAATTTATATTTCTAATTATTAATCAAAATATATAAATATAATAAAAGTGATAAAGGATACAAAGAGAATAAATTATTTTGAAGTTATATAAAGAGGGATAAAATTGAAAATAACATGAAAATAAAAATTTGGTGTTGATGAATAGTATAACACCAAATTTGGTGTTACACTATTCACTCAACACCAAATTTAATGGTTGAAAATTGTGCCCAACACCATTTTGGTGTATTCATTGGAGACCTTTCTGCGCCAAAATGCAATTGGCGCATTCATTGGAGATGCCCTAAGGGGTTGATAGAATTACTTGACGTAACAAATAGAATTACGAAAATACCCTTGATGCTCGCCTAGATTTTCAGCTCAAATTTAGGCATCTTCCTCACCTTCTCTCTTTATCTATCTCTGTGTGCAAAATTTAAAATTTTTAGCATCTTTACACAACCCCCCCTCTCTCTCTCTTGTCGGCATCATTCCCCCCATTTGTTGCTGTCGCCGCTATCGTTCTTCCACCTCCTAGATCTAATGTCGCCGTCATGCCTCTTATCCACCTTCTGGATCTATTGTCGTTGACTTCTCAGCCTCCTGGGTTTGGATTTGTCGCCGCTATCTTTCTATTACCCCATTTGTTGCCACAGTCGACGTCTCTTCTCCTTGTTGGCGTTATTGTCTCCATCACTCGTCGTTGTCGCCGATGTTTCTCACCAACTCGAATCAAACACCTTTGTTGCCGTCGGATCTGTTATGAGATTTTTGTTTTTTTTTTTGTTTTCCTTTTCTGTTATTTTTAATTTTAATTATTCCTTTTATTTTTTAAAATAATCATTATAAACACAAAAAATATATCTCTAATGTTAATAATGAGATTATATTTATTAATAATTTTATTACAAGGTGCTTGCTTTGTGGCGCTTTTAAAATAAATTCTTAATCCATTTGAGAATTGTTTGTAATGAATAATAATTAATGCAGTGGTATATTAAAGTTCTTGGTAGAGTTTTTTAAGAAGTAATTGATGGCTTCAATTTGTTTAAGTTTAACAAATCTGTTTGAATCATAACTAATTATGAAACAAATAGCCATAATTTCTTTAGAAATTATAAGTATTCTCTTGTATCAACCATTGGAGTCTCCATCCATTATAATTTGATTTATTATGTGAGTGAATGTAATGATGTGGTGCAAGGCGTGGCAATGTAAACTTTCGGCGTTGGGAGTAGTAAAGACGTGTCTGGGGATGTAGAATAGAGATTCTTTCTCATTTCTTAAAATACTTTTTTTATTTATTTAATTAGTATTTTCTGGTGTTCAAAGATTGCAAACATAGCAACTGCGTCAAAGACTAGCAACCAAAATACTTTTTTATTTATTAGAACTACTAGTTTTCTTTATATTTTATTATTAATGTAATAAAGTGTTAATAATAATAATATAAAAATAGATAAAAATTTTGAACTAAAGAGCGAGAGAGATCCACGCTTGAAATTTCCTATTGTATTGTATTCAAATAGAAATGTGTTTTTATAAACTAAAATAAATATATATCAATTACAATTATGATATAAAAATTTTAAAAATACGTTATGTACCCAATCTTCAGCAGCGGCGCACCCAGCGACTCCTCTTCAAATTGGGTTTGTGATTAATATTATGTTTTTTATATAAATTTTGTATATATTTGGGTTTTAATTATATTTTTGATTATTTTATATATTTAATTATATATTTCATTATATACAAATATTTAATTATTTAATGTATTTAATTATACATTTGCTTGTATGTAAATATTTGATTATACATTTCATTATATACAAATATTTGTGAAATTTCCATAGTGGAGATTTTGATTCATTCAAAAATATTTAAATTGATAAATATTAATTTATATACAAGTATTTAAACAATATTTCCATATTGGCGACGGCTGGTGGAAGGAGGCATTGGCGGGTGGCCGCTCTGGGTAAGAAGGAGAAGAAAGAAAAAAAAAAAGAAAGAAAAAATAAAAAAAAATATGAGAAAAATAAAAAGAAATTGAGATTATTTTGGTATGGAAAATGATCAGGTACGTAGATAAAAATTAGTAGAAGCATAATATGTTTAAATTATAAATTTTATATGGTTAGATTTAATTAATTTATATTATATTTTTTATAAAATACGTTATGTACCCAATCTTCAGCAGCGGTGCACCCAGCGACTCCTCTTCAAATTGGGTTTGTGATTTATATTATGTTTTTTATATAAATTTTGTATATATTTGGGTTTTAATTATATTTTTGATTATTTTGTATATTTAATTATACATTTCATTATATACAAATATTTACTAATTTTATGTATTTAATTATACATTTCATTATATACAAATATTTGATTATACATTTCATTATATACAAATATTTGTGAAATTTTCATAGTGGCGATTTCGATTCATTCAAAAATATTTAATTTGATAAATATTAATTTATATAAATAGAAAAAGTTATAAAATTCAAATTACAATCATAATCCTTTTACCATACAGCAACACACTGTGAATAAGAGCATATATATATTTATTATATTAATTTTTATTCAATTTTCAAAAAATATATAAATTAAATATATCACTGTCAATAAGTTAAAATTAACTATTGTTGTTGAATTTTTTAAATTTAAAAACTCACTTTTTTTTTATTTAAAACATAATGAACTTAGAATATAAAATAAATATATTTTTTTAATTCAAAAAATATTTTAAAAATATATAAACTATTCCATAAAAACAAGAATAGAGAATTACATGTGGTGGGTTATGAGGTTGATTGTAATTGTAAAAAATATTTTTTGCATTTGAAAAGATGTAAAAAAAAATGTATTTAAAATTTAATATTATGTTATAATTTTTTCCATGATGTTGATTAATTATTATTATATTTTATGAAAAATTTAAAATATATTTATATTTAAATTTATTATCATCTTTTCATATCTTTTCTCACTCTTATATATATCCTATATTATTTTCTCTGTCTATTTGAAGTGGAAGAACAATGAAAGTATAACCATCTTCTTTCTTTTTTACTTTTTCTCTCTCTCTGACTTTTTCTTTTTTTTTTCTTATATCTCTCACCTTATTTTTTTTTTTAATTTTGAGTCACATTAGAGAGAATCAATTCTAACTATTGTGTAAAGCTACTTAAAATCATATTAGAGATAAAATTAAATTTATAACATTTAAATACTTATAAATAATATTTTAAAATTCTTTTACTATTAAAATGTCATCTATAATAATATTCTCTTTAATGTTTTTAATCAAGAAAATACTCAAAAAATAGGAAAGCGTTTAAATTTGAGGAAAAGGGAGGGATGTTGCAACGTGAATAGGGGGAAGCTACCAACCTTTGAAGGGGAATACAATTATTGCATTACAGCCTGGAAAGCCACGAGCTTTGACTTTCCACTAGTACTTTTATTTTTAAGCTCTCGCTACCTGTACGTAAAGAGTTGACAGAATTATTGCATTATAGAAAGTGGGAAGGAAAAGGGATAGATGTTGCAACGTGAATGGAAGGAAGCTACCAACCTTTGAAGGAAAATAGAATTATTGCATTACAGCCTGGAAAGTCACCAGCTTTGGCTTTCCAACAATATTTTTATTTTTAGAGTTATGCTACTTGTACGCACAGGTTTGACGCATAGCGAGAAATGACGAAAATACCCTGAAACTGCCACTGAAATTACTTTGAATTGCCACTCAAATTAATTGCTTCTTCCTCACTTTTCTCTCCCTTCTCTCTCTCTCTCTCTCTCAGGTTGACGCACAGGAGAGTTTTGCCCATTCCTTTTCTGTTACATTTGATCAAATTTTGTTATTTACGAGTATGTAAATTTTGTTAATAATTTAGTATGTAAGTTTTGTTTCTTTCATCATAACTATAAGGCTCAGAGCCTCTATTACCAAAATAAACAGAAAAAACAAATAAATAAGATAATGTAATACTGACAGTGTCTGAGTCCTCTAAATTAAGGAGCTACTCTTAATTAATGGTATATCATGAATGAGATAACCCAAGATACAACAAGAAATGC
The DNA here is from genome assembly GCA_036245055.1 of Diospyros kaki. NCBI lineage: Eukaryota > Viridiplantae > Streptophyta > Magnoliopsida > Ericales > Ebenaceae > Diospyros > Diospyros kaki. Next base: position 474,447 of record BSEG01000002.1, on the reverse strand, counting down.
ACAATTAATCAAATCGTTATCATCTTCTTAATCAAAATTCATACATCCATAATTAAATTGAAATCTCTAATCCAAAGAAAGCAATTAACACCACTCTCTACTCTCTTCTCTAAAGAGCTGTCCGTTTTAACCCAACAAGATAATAAAGCCACATAAAAAAATTATTTGTGCCATTTACAGAAAAAAAAAATTTATTTGTGCCAGTAGAGTAGAGAAGCAGCACAAAACTGAATGAAACATCAAGACATTGTTGTACATCCATCAAACAATTATATACATCCTTAAAAAATATATGTATAAAATCAAAATTACAATCATAATCCTTTTACCAAACAGCAACACACTGTGAATAAGCGCATAATAAATATATATATTTATTATAGTAATTTTTATTCAGTTTTAAAATTCTTCTACTACTAAAATGTCATCTGCAATAATATTCTCTTTAATATTTTTAATCAAGAAAAATACTCCTAAAGTGGGAAAGCTTGAAATTTGAGGAAAAGGAGAAGCTACCAACCTTTGAAGGGGAATAGAATTATTGCTTTACAGAAAGTGGGAAAGAAAAGCAAGGGATGTTGCAATGTGAATGGGGGAAAGCTACCAACTTTTGAAAGGAAATAGAATTATTGCATTATAGAAAGTGGGAAAGCCTAGAATTATTGTATTATAGAAAGTGGGGAGGAAAAGGGACGGATGTTGCAACGTAAATGAGGGAAGCTACCAACCTTTGAAGGGGAATACAATTATTGCATTATAGAAAGTGGGAAAGCCTAGAATTATTGCATTACAGAAAGTGGGAAGGAAAATAGATGGATGTTGCAACGTGAATGGGGGAAGCTACCAACATTTGAGCAATGATTAAGGCAGAAAAATATTTTAAGATTTTTATGATAGTGTTTGTTAAATTTTTTAGAATTCACTAATAATTATATATATATATATATATTTTTATGTGTTTGTTAATGTATATGATAAGCAACAAGATAAAAGTTTTTTTTATCAAAATATCTCTATTACCAAATTTATGATTAAAATAGTATTTTATGATTAATATGATTTGTCAAAAAAATTAAGATTAAAATTAAAAATAATATTTTATTTTCTAAATTAATGTTCAAAAATAAATTTAAAAAGAGTTGAAAAGTATAAATAATTATTGTTAGAATTACAATAATTCCACTTAGATAATTAAAAATAGCCAAAACATATTTTCATAATAGATAATAAAATACAAAATTAAAAAAAATAATTTAAAAATTGATGAAAGGAATTATATTAGTTAATAAATTATATATATAGGGAGAGAAATTTAAATTTTAAAAATCAATGAAATGAATAATATCATTTAAATTTTAAAAATTATCAAAAAATATAATAATTTAAAAATATATTAAATAATATTAATTATAAAACTTAAGTAAATAAGTTTTTCTAATAAATTTAAATATTTAAAATACATTAAATGGCATTAACTATTCTACAAGGAACATATAAGTAATTAAAACTTATCTTGAAAGAGTCTAATAAATTTATCCGATGAGTGAGGTCGGATAAATTTATCTTAAAAGTGGAAGATAAGAGATCATGTGAAGCCTTTTCAAAAAATGATCAGATAAACTTAATAAATACATTAATTAGAAAGCCTAAACATTTAGAATACTTTTTATATCTGACTTTTTCTCAGACATCTTGATTAACATACATAACCTTAATCAAAGAAAATACTCAAAAAGTGGGAAAGTGTTTAAATTTGAGATAAAGAAAGGGATGTTGCAATGTGAATGGGGAGAAGCTACCAACCTTTAAAGGAGAATAAAATTATTGCATTAGAGAAGTTGGGAAGGAAAAGGGATGGATGTTGCAATGTCAATGGGGAAAGCTACCAACGTTTGAGGAAAAATAGAATTATTGCATTATAACTGGAAAGTCCCCAGCTTTGGCTTTCCAACAATTCTTTTATTTTTAGAGTTATGCTAATTATACGCACAGGTTTGACACATAGCGATAAATGACGGAAATACCCTGAAACTGCCACTGAAATTACTTGGAATTGCCACTCAAATTAATTGCTTCTTCCTCACCTCTCTCTCTCAGGTTGACGCACAGGAGAGTTTTACCCATTCCTTTTTTGTTACATTTGATCAAATTTTGTTATTTAGTATGTAAATTTTGTTAATAATTTAATATGTAAATTTTGTTTCTTTCATCATAACTATAAGGCTCAGAGCCTCTATTACCAAAATAAACAGAAAAAAAAAAGGATAATGTAATACTAACTGTGTGTGAGCCTCTAAATTAAGGAGCTACTCTTAAATGGTATATCATGAATAAGATAACCCAAGATACAACAAGAAGTGCACAATTCAAATCGTTATCATCTTCTTAATCAAAATTCACACATCCATAATTAAATTGAAATCTCTAATCCAAAGAAAGCAATTAACACCACTCTCTACTCTCTTCTCTAAAGAGCAGTCGGTTTTAACCCAAGATAATAAAGCCACATAAAAAAATTATTTGTGCCAGTAAAGTAGAGAAGCAGCACAAAACTGAATGAAACATCAAGACATTGTTATAAATCCATCAAACAATTATACACATCCATAAAAAATATATAAATATATATGTATATACAGAACTGATATGTTGCCCGCATCAGGCAACCTTATGTTGCCCGACGCGGGCCCCACCCACCACCAAAGTCCCTCCCCCGTGCAGGCAACCCCCACCACCACAATATATATAATAATTTTATATATTTTTTAAAATATTATTATAAATTATTATTTAAATATATTATTAATTTTTTTATATTTTTATACTTATTTTATATTTTTTAATCATATCTATCAATATAGGTATAACTGAATTAATCAAATATCTAAATAATTTGATTGATTCAGTTATATATTTATTTAACAAATACGATTAACGATTTTATGTCTGGGTTACTCAGATATTAAATTATTTATTATCCGACATTGATGTAATTCAAACAATAACAGATTTTAAACTTCCCTTCAATTAAACCATCCATTTTATCACCTTAATTAATTGATGTAACCCAAACACTGATGTAATATAAATTTTATTATGATTATTGTCTGGATTACATAAGTGTCGAATAATATAAACGGTTTAATATCTGAGTAACCTAGACATTAAACCATTAATCGTGTCTGTCAAATAAAAGTATAAATGAATCTATCAAATTACTTAGATATTTGATCGATTTAGTTATACTTCTATTGATAGATATAATTAAAAAATATAAAATAAGTATAAATTTTATTATGATTAAATAAATAAATTATTATGATTATAATTATAACTATAATTTTATGATTATAATTATTATGATTATGATTATAACTATAATTAATAATGTATTTAAATAATAATTTATAGTAATATTTTTTTAAAAATATAAAATTATTATATATATTGTGGTGGGGTGTCTGGGAGCTTTTGGGGGGAGGGGGGGTTGCCTGCATGGCAGCATGGGTGGGGTTAGGGAATTTGGTGGTGGGTGGGGCCCGCGTCGGGCAACATATCAATTCTGTATGTATATATCCACACACAAATATACATATATCTTTTTCTCCAAACAATCGTCGAAAACAACAACCGCCCGTCCTCTAGGTTCACCAAAAACAGAATTGCGGTGGCCGCGAGTTTCAGATCCGGCGACCCCTCGTCTTCCCCGCTACTAGTAGTGGTTAAACCACAGCGAGTTGCAGATCCAGCGACAACGGTGGCGAAACTTGGTTGGCTTATGTGACAGGCAGCTACGTAACCACCTTTCTCCCACACTCAGCGACAGTCACTCACCGCGTCTTCTCCCTTCTTGGCTCTCGACGATGACGGTGACAGGAACAGGCGACGATGGAGGCAAGAGGAAGCCGACAGCTTCTGGAGAAGGCGACGCGACTACGAAGGCAAGAAGGAGCCGATGGTTGCTGAAGAAGACGATGCAGCGACAGCGGCGAGAGGGATCCGACGATTGTTGGAGACGCGGCGGCAGCAGCGAGAGGGATTCGGCTATTGTTAGAGACCCGAGGGAGAGAGAGAGAGAGAGAGAGAGAGAGAGGCGGGGGGAGGGGAAATGGGGAGATTTTCAACCTTCAAAATAATGAAAATATCGCGATATTTTAGTTGTCAATTTCTCGCGATTTCTCCTATGCGTCAACTTGTCCGTCATTAGAGTGCGTACAAGTAGTATAACTCTTATTTTTAAGCTCTCATTGCCTGTACTTAAGGGGTTGACAAAATTACTTAACGTAACGAATAGAATGACGAAAATACCTTTGATGCCTGCCCAGATTTTTAGCTAAAATTTAGGCATCTTCCTCACCTTATCTCTTTATCTCTCTCTGTAAAATTTAAAATTTTTCGCGTCTTTACACAAACCCCCCTCTCTTTCTCTCGTCGGCATCGTTCCCCCCATTTGCTGTTGTCGTCGCTGTCGTTCTTCTACCTCCTAGATCTAACGTTGTCGTCGTGCCTCTTATCCACCTTCTGGATCTACTGTCCCGACTTCTCAGCCTCCTGGGTCTGGATCTGTCGTCGCTGTCTTTCTCCTACCCCATTTGTTGCCACCGCCGACTTCTCCCCTCTTTGTTGCCACCATTGTCTCCTTCACCCGTCGCTGTCGTCGGCATCTCACACCAACTCGAACCAAACAACTTCGCTAATATCAAATCTGTTATGAGATTTTTTTTTGTTTTCCTTTTCTGTTATTTTTAATTTTAATTATTCCTTTTATTTTTTAAAATAGTCATTATAAACACAAAAAATATGTCTCTGATGTTAATAATGAGATTATATTTATTAATAATTTTATTGCAAGGTGCTTGCTTTGTGGCGCTTTTGAAATAAATTCTTGATCCATTTGAGAATTGTTTGTAATGAATAATAATTAGTGCAGTGGTATATTAAAATTCTTGGTAGAGTTTTTTTAGAAGTAATTGATGGCTTCAATTTGGTTAAGTTTAACAAATCTGTTTGAATCATAACTAATTATGAAACAAATAGCCATAATTTCTTTAGAAATTATAAGTATTCTCTTGTATCAACCATTGGAGTCTCCATCCATTATAATTTGATTTATAACTATTTGTTTTGAAAACAATTTCATCAATGGCTTGGCTCCAAATTATAATGTTTGATTTCATAAGCGTAAGTCTTGCATGGTGTGTTGGTTATACCAGGTAACTTTTTTTTTTTAAATTTAAGATCGGATCGTCAAAAGTAAGACCGGAGAATATGATAACTTCTATTAATTTGGGTGTTTTACCCAAGTAAAAGAGTTGGAGCTCCCTATACTACCTTGGGCTAGGGATGAGGTGTTACATTAATACGATTGTATGTTTTTTAATTATCCGTTGTATTAATGTGTCTATGCTTGATTTTGGTTATTCATTTGGCAATCACAAGTCATGATTTATCCACCTGTTGTCACTTGTCTTATTTTGTATCCTTTCTAGTTTGATAATGATAAAAAGGGAAGAAAAAATTGTATTTCTATGAATTGATGAATAGTTTATAAGTTATGTTTAGTGATGATGAGTTATATCAGATTGTGGAAAATGTTTCATAACGAATATTGACTGGAAATTCACTCACTTATTTCAATCTTGAAATATCATTGAAGCAACACTTGTTAAAATTTTATGTTTAGATTTACATAATCAAAACATGGACAAAATCAAACCCACAAATGCGACTGGAAAGAAGTAAATAATGTGACTATATTATTCTTATAAGATCTTATAATTGAAATAAAAGGTTAAAATTAATGAAACAAGTAATTAATTTTCGTTTCTATATTTTACTCTACAAAATAAATAAAATTAAGTTGTAAACTACCATATTATAAAAAATGAAACTTAGGTTCTATCTGTTTCAATATAAAATATCAGACTAAAAAAAATATTTTATCTTAATGAGATGCAAGAGAACCGGGTCAACTCTCAAATGTAAAATTTCATATGCAAAGACTTCAACTAAGAATTAAAAGAAATATAATCCCCACAATAGTTGACAATTGATTAATTTGTTTTGCCAAACAAATTTTATCACTAAGTTAAAATTTGGAAGGTGGAGATAGGAAGCATGGCATTCTCAGTTAACAATTAAGAGAGAGGGGTGGTCAGTGGGAAGAGGTGTTACATAGCTACTTCGAAGATAAGGGTCAGCCACTTCACTCCTCTTGTGGATAAAATTTTTGATTGTACTAAGGCATGGAATGTGGCCCCTCTTTCATATGCTGGCCTAGTTGAGTTTATTAGAGCTGTCCTTCAAGGAATTCAAAGTTTCTGGCTGTCTATTGTGCCCATTCCAGTTACTATTATTGAAAAAATTAACAGATTATGCAGGCTATTCTTATGGAGTTCTAAGTCTCCTTGAGTCGCTTAGAGGGACATCTGCATACTAAGTAATAAGGGGTCCCTGGCCTTAAAGACCTCAAAAGCTAGAACTTGGGCCTCATTTCTAAAGTGCTCTGGAATGTTCACATTCAGAAGGATTCGCTTTGGGTCAAATGGGTACACCATCATTATCTCTCCTCATCTAACATATGGGAGCTGCCGGCAAAGAAGAAAGACTCTACCCTCTTTAAAAGGCTGTTGGACATTAGGGACATGATTTGCCATCGTTAAGTGACAGTTGATGTTGTCATTTCCTTGCTCGCTATAGCTGGGTTCATGGGACGGATGTGCAGTTACCAACAACGTATGATTTTTTCAGGCTGAGGGGATAAGTAAAGCCATGGGCTTCGATCATATGGAGCTCATGTTTGGTGCCTAAGCAGGCGTTCATTCTTTGGCTATGTGCCAAATCTTCTTACTTGACAAGGGACAAGATTAATTTCATTGATATTAATTGGACATGTCCTATTTGCAATGGAGTTGAAGAATCTATTCGACACATTTTCTACCAGTGTCCCTTCAGTTCTGTTGTTTGGGGCAGCATTAGGGAATGGCTCGGTCTTCCAAGATCCATCTCTACGATTCCAAGTGAGTGCCTTCAATTGGCTCAAGAAAGAAGCTCGGGGTACATCTTGGCCGAGTAAGGTTAAAAGAATTGCCTTTGTAGCCATGACTCATTTCATTTGGGAAGTTCATAACTGGCTCATTTTCAAAGACATTACGCTATTGAAGAGATCATCATTCGAAGGATTAAAATATATGTATACAAAGTAATGTTTAGCATGTATATATCTCTATGTTTTAGTCCATTATGAGTCTTTTGTTTTGGGGTCCATGTAATTGGCTTCATGCCATGTTTTACCTGGGTATGCTCAGTGTATTCATGTACAGTTTTTGATCATTTTATTCATATTTACCTTTTCACTAAGAAAAAATAATGTAAAATATGTCGTGAGTATGTATATGGGTGGTCTTCATATGATTAATTGTGGTTAATTCTCTGGTTGATTCAGTATTGCTATTCAGCTCATATCATTTTTATTATACTTGTTGAACCTTGTAGTTCACCTTACTTTAACATCATTCCAGAAGTGTGTGGATTCGACTAAAATTCTTTTGGTAGCTAAAAGATCCTCCCAACCTAAAAGATCTTAGGGGTGCTGTAGGTGTGTAGGCATTTGTATTTATTTTATATTTTGCTTCTATAGTTGAAAAAAAAAAAAATAATGATATTGCATTGCAATGGACACTTGTGAAATTTATTAGGAATGAAAGGTTGAACATTTTATTAAGGTATCAGAGCTATTTAATTGTGTTTTGAGGATTGAAATTTCCACTGTGTTGATTTATATTATGATGGAGGAATTTAAATTGTCAAAAATTTTGGTGCCGTTACATAATATATGTGTACTAGGGCTAACTCGTGCCTAAAGGTACAGTGCAACTAAAAAAAATCTAACATTAAATTTGAATGCAAAATAATCAAACACTGAACTCGGATACGTACTAAACTAAAAGCCTAAATTCGCCATATATCATGTGTCTGAAGAGAATGTATATAGTTTTTAAACAGAAAATAATCAAACAATGAATATAAACATGCATTAAACTGAAAATCGTTTGAACAGTTTTAATGTCATGACTTTAGTGAAATAAAAAGGGTGAAAATGTAGATACTTTGTCAAAAATTTGGTTGGGTATCCTCCGAAAATATGATACAACAAATATATCAACCTGTCTGCAAAACTTATATATTTCATAATCATAATCAAATCATGTCATATGTACACTAAAATCTAACTATGTACTAATTACCACAACACCGTTCTTCCTACACAAACAACTATATCAATACTTGATTATCTATATAATAAGGCTCTATAAAACTTAAATAATAACACAAACATATAAGATTTATAATGTTTACTAATATTACAAATCATATAAGAGTAGGTAAAAAAAAATTGTAAACATTGAACAAAAAATAGAAATTAAAGTTATTGTATACTTGTTAAAGTTTTATAATAAAAAGAAAAAAAGTACTAGTCTGTATTCTACATATTAGTTTGTGTTATAATAAATTTTAATATAATAAAACAACATATATTCTACATATCTGTCCGTATTCTATAATTTCAACTTGTATTCTACTATTAAATACCAGTCTATATATGCAATTCCAAACAAATCAAATATAAAAAAAATAAATCTATTAAATACCAGTCTATATTGTATAACAGCCAGTACTCTACAATGTAAAAGAAATTAAAATTAAAATACACATTAGTTAGTGCTAAAGACATTAAATTATAATTATATAAGAAAAACAAATATTATATTATTATCCACCAAAAGAGTGGGTTAAAAGAAAGGAACTTAAATTTATATGAAGAAGAAAAAAAATTTACTTGACAAAAAATAGTGATATTGTCCATAACTGTTATACTTCAATCTAAAAATGTTTAATTATATAATTTGAGACACTAAGAAATAAAAAATTAACAATACTAAAAGTTAACATGGATTTCATTGGCAGTGAAACATTATTTTCAAATCAATTACTATTAAATCGAATAATAAAATTAAAATATTTATTTAAATAAATAATTGCTATGGATAGAAAATACTTAACAAGTTACAATCAAGAGGAAAAGAAATAAAAATATAAACATCTAAGAGAATAGATATATTTTAACAATCACAACAATTATCCAAATTTGAACTCTTATATTTCCTAACTGACTTCAATTTTATAGAAATTAAATTAAAACCAAAATCAAAACTTGTTATAATCATAAATATTCTGAAGTTCACAATTTATCACTTGGAAAGTTCAAATATAAATTTATGCTAAAAAAAAATTAATAGATAACAAAGTCATTTTATAAGCAATAATTATACTCCCTTAAAAACGTGCAAAAAAAAAAAAATCACTTTTTTTTAAGAATCATATAACAAATATATTACATTTGAATGATATAATTTTTTTATAATAAAATATTAAATACATTTTTTTGTTGCAGGAAGATCAACTAAACAAATCACCATCACTTTCTCTTTAAATAGTTTCAAATAAATAATTTCAATGTATTTAAACTTTTATTTTCTTTTTAAATAGCTTTGTAACAAATCAGCTACCCAAAAAAAGCATTGAAAAAAAAAAACATAACAATCTATAAAGAGACATAGAGAAAAAAATATTAATCAATAAGATAAATTAATCAATTTTACATTTGTTTAAGTATTAAAGATAAAAATATTAAATTTTAAATTAAACTTCCTACTTTGATATCATTATTTGAATAAAGATTTAAAAAAAAGATTATTTTTTTATTTTAAAATTGAATCATCCATGATTTAAAAAAAATTCTAAATTATTTAAAAGAATTTACACTATTGGTGTTAAATTCTAAAGAGGTTTTTTTTTTAATACGCTAGTATTTAAAAAAATTGCTTCGTTAGTGTTAATATTTAAAACAATTCTAAATTATACATATTTAAAAAAATTAAAAAGTTATAGGTTTTTTATTTAAAAAAATTCAAATGTTGTATTGATATTTAGAATATTTAAAAATTAAGTACTAATTTTTAAAAAAATTAAGTATTGATATTTAACAAATTTTTTTAAAAAAATTAGAGAGGCCCCGACAACGACGAATTGGGGGCCCTTGAAGCCTCCGACCGTCGCCAGTTGGGGGCTTCAAAGGGCCCCGATAGCGGCCGATCAGGGGCTCGAGGAGCCCTTGAACCCCCCATCATTGCCGATAGAGGGTGATGGATTGGGCGATCAACGACGAGTGTATATATCCGTAGCTAAAGGGTAGACAACGAGAAATGTGTCTGAGAGTGTATAGATCCGTAGCTATGTGTGTTTGAGCATATATCCGTGCCTTTAGCTATGTGTGTCTGACGATGTATATTGTGTGCGTATATGCGCATATATATATATGTGCTTGTGTATATATAGAAGCAAAAACAGAGAGAAATGGTAGACAATTTATACGTATATGTGCAGATATATATATATATGTGCTTGTGTGTATATAAAAGCAAAATCAGAGAGAAGGGTAGACAACATATATGTGCAGATGTATATATGTGCCTGTATATATATAGAAGCAAAAATAGAGAAAAAGACAGCTTGTGCGTATATGTGCAAATATATATGTGCCTGTGTATATATAGAAGCAAAAACAGAGGAAAAGGGTAGACAACTTGGGCATTCCCAAACACAATCTTCTTGCGTTGTGAAATAATATTAAGATTAAAATGTAATTATAATTTATATGTGTTATGTTGAAATTTGTGAAAAATTTATAATAATTTTGCTTGTATTAAACACTCTACAAAACTCAAATAATAAGCAAACATATAAGATTTAAATTTATATAATAAATCACATCAGTAAGTGTTCTATAATTTGAATAAATTAAATTAAAAATTAAATATTAAAAAATACATACCAACTTGTATTCTACAATTCCAAACAAATAAATATATTAGAAGAATTATAATATATTTACACACCTTCTTTGTTGTGTTGCATTCAATGGCTTGACTAATTCTAGTAGAATTATTCTTAGTCTACCAACTGAATCCGGCATTAAAGATGATTTACTGGTTTGGTACAAACGCGTGCATACATACATCAACAACTGAGTTGGGAATGTCCATGCACTTGACATTCATTCTAATGTGCAGAATGATACGGGAGGAAGAGAAGTACTACGGCGTCCATATACCGATCATAGCATTAATTGCACATACAACACTTGATCAGTTGAGGAAACAATGAGGATAAGGCAGGCTGGGATGGATTTCCAATTGGCTAAGCCACTGGACCAAGGTCAGCTTATGGAAGCTATTGTATACATCAATAATAGCAAATTAGCAATCAAATAACATACATTGATACTTGATCGTGTTTCTCTCTCGTGTTCCCCCTACCAACCTTGTGCACTTCCTTATGTGCATCTATTAGATGCACTTTATTTTTTTTTAACTATATATTTGGATACCATTTGATCATTTGAACATCTTCCTCATAGCAATAATCATATATATGATCAGACTCAAACATCAAAGTAACCAAAAGGAAAAAGAACGCTATGCTATTTCTGTAAGCCAGTTTCAAATACAAAGATAGCTTCCGCACACGTTCCTGGATTTCAATTTAAGCTAATAGCATATAAAAAGCTACTTCCTCTGCTTCTTTGGCTTCACTGGATCCTTTATTTAAGTATCAAAGATTCAACAATAAAAATATTAAATTTTAAATTAAGTTTCTTACTTTGATATTATTATTTGAATAAAGTTTTATACTAAAAATAACATTTGATCATCATAAAAAAGAGGTTTTTATTTCTTTTGAAATTGAATCATCCATGATTTAAAAAAAAAAAATTCTAAACAGAGATGTCATGGCCCAAACATAGCCATCAGCAAACATAGAGGGAAAGCAGGAGTGACAAAAGCAAGTTTAGAGTTCGAGTCTACCAAACTTAAGCAACACTTGACCCAAAAAATCACACAGCAGAAAAAAAATGCCCACATGCAACATAATTGAAGGGGAAAGATAGGAAAATAGCAATAATAGACACCCATATCAAAAACTCAGTAAAAGAAATCATAACCCAGCCAAGATCAAAGAAACCCAGAACACTAAAACCACAAATTCATAGAAAACTACTGTTCATCAGTACATATGTGAATGTGAGTGTAAGCTAGAAGATGCAGGGAGCAAACCTGCCTGTGGCCGAGCCCATGCACATATTTCCGTGATTCGTGTGCTATTTCACGTCCTCGGTGAATTTACTCAGTGAATACCCAAAGAGTAATAGCTGCGAGATTCTCACAGTAAAAAAAAAAAAAAAAAAAAACAAAGTAAAAAAGAAAAAGAGCAGAGCATCCATGGAAGCTTACAGGGAAAGTAGAGTTTATTCTGGGGATCCAGACTAAGCCTGAGATCATCTGGGTTTCCGATGACGTCGCCTTCCTCAGATCTGTCCTCTTTCTCGCCTATGTCCCCTCTCTCAAGAACAGATTGAATTTTGGGAGGAATAAGAAAGTGAAAAGAATCAAAATGTGTGTGTGTGTGTGTATACTACAAAGATCAAGAACAGATTAAAACTTCAAACAATACCCACCCCCACCTAAGAAAAGAATCAAAGAATGGAAACAAAATACTGAAACCCACCAGTTGTCGCTTGGGAGCCGGCAACTCGACGGCTGACGGCGGAGGCGACAGTGGGTCGAACTTGTCCATGGCGGCGCTGCCCTTGATGCTGATCGGGGCGACATCGTGGGTCAGGGGTGGGGAAGGTGCCGAGCCAAATCCGGGCGCGGGGTCGTGGGAAGAAGAAGAGACCGAAGTGATGAAGGCAACAGTGAGAGTGGTTTCTGATGAAGGAGAGAGGAAAGAAAAGCTGAGATAGGGTGAGAGATAGAGATGGAGAGGGAAGGTGGGGGGACAGAGGTGATGGGCGGGAACAAAAATTCATCTAAGCCATTGATCTCAGCCAAATTGATCTCAGCCGTTAAAATATCTATACATTTTAGACATTTCAAAAACTGCCTTGCTTTATTAATATAATAATTATAATTAAGGTTAAAAGTGGCCGAGAGTATATATTTATAAAAGAATTAGTCTCGAAACTTTTAATTAGACCTATTTATTAATTTTTAATTGAGTCAATTCACAAATTAATAAGTTAAATTTTTTTAATTCAAGTTCATTTTATTTATAAATTAAAATTTAAAATTAAGCTTAACTTTAACTTATTTATCTTAATATATAAATTTAAGTAATTTTTTATTAAATTAAATATAGAGTTGTTGATGAATGAATTATCTCATTTACAGATCTAAATAAGCGGCCAATTAAAAAATATTGAAAATTAGAGAGAAGGGAAAAGAGAAAAATTAATTTCAAAATATTTTAAATCTTCATTTCACATAAGCTGAAATGCACTTTCCTACATCTATAATCATGGAAGGGAGGGAGTTGAATGAATGAATTTAATTTTTTTGTTGCTCTCTTCAGTATGATTGTCGCAAAATTGGTTAATTGTTCATTCATTTTCAGTTAGGTTGGAAGATAAGAAGAAAATGAATTTATGAACTTTGTTAGAAGAAACAAGGGCAGCTAATCAAAATTCAACTCAAATTAATCTTAATCCTTCCAATCTAAATCCCTAAGATTTCATTTAACAAATTTGTTTGCTTCCGAGAATTTGCTTTGGAAGGAGGAGGATTGTCTGCGGAGGTGATAAAGAGGGCGTTTGATGCCACTGAAGAGGAGTTTATTCCCTTGGTGAAGCGGTCATGGATGGCTTGGCCACAAACATACTTTGGATGCTTTTGTTTTTTACTTGAAAACATACTTTGGTTCAAATGAGGCCTGTTTGAGGATCCAGTTGGAGAGTTCTTGACAGCTTGTTGATCTTTTCTATTGCCTTGGATAATGCATACCAGTGGCAACATAATGATGGCTTTTCAATTTGCTTGTTTGTATGAGATCATTGAGCTTGTTAGATGCAAGGCTTCTTTAATTTTGAGTTTATCCCAAAGCTAAATAATGATCATTCTTCTTCAAAATGTCAAGAGCAACCCAAAAATTTGACAGTTTGTCCTGTTTTTTGTTTGTCTCAGAATATAGATTTACTAATTTTAATTTATAATGCACATACATTTATCTCAAATGAATAGATGTAGTAATTTTAATTTACATATATTTGTCTCAGTGAATAGATTTACTAATTTTAATTTATGATGCACATATATGTAATTTAATTTATTATTAATTGTAATTCAAGTGGATCAAAGAAAATAAGTTTGTTAGGGGTTTAATAGTGTTAGGATTGAGTTATTTTCTATTGATTTTATGGTTTATGAAAAAAAAAAGTAGTACATTTAAGTATTTGGCTTTAATGTAATCAGTGTATAAACAATTATTATCCTTTGCTTAATCTATAATGCAAGGTATATTTTCATGATTTTGAATTATATTTGGGTGCTGTCAAATACCAACGAACCTGCAGAACTTCAATGATTTTGTACTTCTGAGTTTCATTTTCTTTGTGATGGGGTTGAACGTGGCCCGCAAGAGATATTGTTTAGAGTTGAATGTTGTTTGTTTTGTTTCAACACATGCTCGGCAACAATCTGCCTTCATCTCACAACAATCTGTTTTCAAAGTGGTGCCAGGCGAGCCTTGGGCACATGAAACACAATCTAAAATAATACGACAGATTTCAATTTTCTTAGCTCTATTAACCATGCAATTTCAAATGGTTCGCCATTGTTACTAGGATTAATTTTATTTGGCTTTTACTATAAAGATATGAAATTTTCAATTAAAACTTCCATTTCATTAACAAAATTAGGCATAAGTAGCAGATTCCAATGACAGGTTTCAAGTGTTTGTCTCAAAGAAAGGTAGTGATGCTATAGTTATGAAATGTTACTAAAACCAATTAAATTGCGGCTCCAGAACCAGCTTTGCCTCTTTCTTAACAGGCTGCTAATATTATCAGTAGGTTGTAGCCATGCACAACATAAAGAAACTGCAGGTTGAGGTATGACGTTGAGAATGAATCCATAGCATGCAAATAGATACAACACACACAAAATGATGTTACACTAACCTAATTCATTGTCAAATGGCAAAAAGAAAAGAAAATCTATCATAGAGACATGCAAATATGTGATCTTCACATGGCTTAGCTAGTGAAGCATTGTTAATTTACATGCAAATCAATAAAACCTATGTGTATTATCTACCCACCATTGATTCTCATCTACAGCCACCTGCAATGCAACACACAGGACAACTTCTAACCAACACAATGATAAAGTTGTATACAAAAACAACTTCTATGAATGGTTTTTTTTCTGTGTGCTCAGGAACTGTTGATGCATGTTCCAGAAATCAAAGGACCCAAACGCCCAAGCAGCAGCTGAACAAAAATCTATGACTCACAACGTATTTCGTACCACCATGAAGCTTAAACATACATAATCCAACCATTTAACAAAACTCAATCAACCCTAGCTACCAATTGTCTTCCTCAACAACAGAAAGGGGGAAAGAGAATGAAAGAAACATCAAGATAAGTTCTCATCGCAGACAGCATAGGCATAAAAGCGTTAGTAGAATGGCACAATGTTCATAGCAAACAAGACATCAGCGCAACCCTTCTTGCTTCTCTCTCTGACTTAAGTAGGGTCTGCACATCACCTTCCCTTACTGGGCCCTTAACTTTCACCACAAGGGCATGCTTGATTTGAGAATCCATTCTAAACAACAAACCTAGGAAATAGCAATATAAGAATCTAATCAGGGTCAGCACATCACCTTCCCTTACTGGGCCCTTAACTTTCACCACAAGGCATGCTTGATTTGAGAATCCATTCTAAACAACAAACCTAGGAAATAGCAATATAAGAATCTAATCAAGAATTTATGCATCTGCCACAATAAACAATTTATGCATTTGCATCAAGCCAAATAAATGTATCAAAGCAAGAAAATAGATGCATGAAAGAGTAAACAGTAAATATCACAATTTGAAATAGCAAACTAACCACAGCAAATGTAAACAGTAAATATCACAACAAAAATACGTTAAAATAAAAATAATTTCACTCAGAGCAATCTGTTAACATTTCGTTAAATGCTTCATTTGCTAGCTGTTAGCTATTCTAATTTTTATTTAACATCACTCATGTTAGCTAACATCACTAAATTTTAATTTTAACAATTGTTAAATAAAAAAAATTAAATTTCATGAAAGAAATTATATTGTGCGTGAGAGAGCTGACTATACTACAAGAAGGAATACTAACAGCTGAATGAACTAAGAGAGAGAGAGAGAGAGGGGGGGTTACTCCTGTTGGATATTGGCTTTTCTCCCATCCCACATCGGCTGGGCAGTGGGTTTAGGGGGGTCATTTTCATTATAAAAGGCACCCTCCCCCTTTGTTATAGTGCATCCTCTCAAGTTGGTTTTGTTGCACTTGATTCCTCATTTGTGTGTGTATTTCTCATTTACACACTTTGTATTTTCTCTCTTTGATATTAGTGAAGATTTGATGGTGTTCGAGGACGTAGGCCATATTGGTCGAACTTCGTTAATTTTTTGGTGTTCTGTTTATTTTATATTCAATAGTTTTGTCAGGTATTATTTTTGATATATTTCATTTTGGGGAAAATTACCCGATTTTCCTAACAACTGGTATCAGAACCCAAGGTTCTTAGTATGCTCTGTGGTTGCATTTAATTCTGATCTTCCACATCAGAAAAGATCTTTTTTGTTGGCCAAGTTTTTCTTAGTATGCTTTGTGGTTGCAGCTGTGACTGATCTTCCACATCAGAAAAGATTTTCTTGGATTGTTCTGCTTTAATAACTATTGAATATAGAAGATGACCGAGAAGGCAGAGATGATAGGCGAAAAGAGTTCAGAACAATCCACATCGAGAGCTTCTTCTTTGTCCACTTGGGCGAGGAATCTGACGAATACAAGAATTGCAGTGGAGGTGTTTAACGGCTCAAGTCATTTCGGCATGTGGCAATGCAAGGTTCTAGATGCTCTCTTCCAGCAAGGTCTAGACATTGCCATTGAAGAAAAGAAACCAGAAGATGTTGAAGAAAAATATTGGAAGACCATCAATCGATTGGCGTGTGGTACAATTCGGTCATGTTTATCCAGAGAGCAGAAGTATGCATTTTCGAAGGAAAATTCTACCGGCATACTATGGAAGGCATTGGAGGAGAAATTTTTGAAGAAAAGTGGTCAGAATAAGCCCTACATGAAAAAGACATTATTTCGCTTTACTTATGTTCTTGGTACCACGATAAATGATCATATCACTACCTTTAATCAGTTGGTAGCTGATTTGATGAATTTGGATGAAACATTCAAAGATGAGGATTTGGCTTTGATGTTGTTGGGATTCCTTCCCGAGGAGTTTGAATTTCTTGAGACGACTCTGCTTCACGGGAAGGTCCAGGTGTCTCTTAGTGAAGTTTGTGTTGCTTTGTATAACTATGAGTTAAGAAGGAAAGATAAAAAGGAAACAACGCATGGCGCAACAGAAGCATTGATTGTAAGAGGTTGTTCACAAAGCCAGAAGAAAGGAAGGAGAGGGAGATCCAGTTTGAAACCCAGATCGAACAAAGATGAGTGTGCCTTTTGTCGGGAGAAAGGCCACTGGAAGAAAGACTGCCCAAAGTTAAAAGCTAAAGGCAGATCTGACAAAGGGAAAGTTGTTTCAAATGTTGCTGAACTTAACGATGAGAGTTCAGATATTTCCCTAGTTCTTACGTCTTTGACAAGCTATTCTGGTGCTTGGCTTTTGGATTCGGGTTGTAGCTACCATATGTGTCCCAATCGGGACTGGTTCTTTGACTTTCAAGAACTTGATGGAGGAGTTGTTTACACAACAAACGACACACCTTGTGAAACAACTGGAGTTGGCACAATCCATTTGAGGAATCATGATGGATCGACCAGAATGCTAACAGATGTGAGATATGTGCTGAGTTTGACAAAGAATCTCATTTCTGTGGGAACATTGGAGTCCAAGGGATTGAAGGTAACTGCAGAAAATAAAGTTATGAAGGTGTTCTCTGGCGTACTTATAATGTTGAAAGGTATACAAAAGAAGAATAATTTATATTACTATCAGGGTAATGCAGTTATTGGGACAACAACAACAGTAGCTTCCGATGATGACAGGGATACAAAAGTAACCAAACTGTGGCATATGCGTTTGGGACATGCAGATGAAAAATCTTTGCGAATTTTAACCAAGCAAGGATTATTGGAAAGTCTCAAGACCTGCAAATTAGACTTTTGTGAGTACTGTGTTAAGGGGAAGCAAACGAGAGTGAAGTTTGGTACTGTAATCCATGATACCAAGGGTATTCTGGATTATGTTCACTCAGATGTGTGGGGACCATCCAAGACAACATCTATGGGAGGTAAACACTACTATGTAACATTTGTTGATGATTATTCCCGAAGAGTATGGGTGTATTCTTTGAAGAAAAAGGATGAAGTGTTGGGATGTTTCCTTAAATGGAAAAATATGGTGGAAACTTAGACTGACAGAAGGATCAAACGACTCAAAACAGATAATGGTGGTGAGTATAGAAATGATCCATTTGATAAGGTCTGTCAAGATGAAGGTATTGTTCGACACTTTATAGTTAGAGATACATCACAACAAAATGGGGTGGCAGAAAGCATGAACCGAATGTTGCTGGAGAAAGTTCGGTGTATGTTGTCCACTGCTGGGTTGGGCAAACAATTTTGGGCTGAGGCTGTGACATATGCGAGTCATCTCATTAACTGGTTGCCATCAACTGCTATTTGTGGAAAAACACCTTTCGAGGTATGGTCTGGAAAACCTGCTAATGATTATAATTCCTTACATGTTTTTGGTTCCACTGTATACTATCATGTTAAGGAATCCAAGTTGGATCCAAGAGCAAAGAAAGCATTGTTCATGGGGATCACTTCTGGAATAAAGGGCTATCGGCTCTGGTGTCCGGAATCAAAGAAGATAATCTTTAGTAGGGATGTTATCTTTGATGAATTGTCCATGTTGGAAAAGGTAACAAATGAAGTTGTGAAGCAGCTTGATGATGCTCCACAGCAGGTGGAGACTACTCCAAAACATGTGGAGTTTGAAAGAATGATTGACCCAGTAGTGAGTATCAAATCAGGTGGAGACACTCCTGTGGCAGAGGAGTCGTCAGATGAATAAGAGGTTACGACCCAAGAACCTCCACAGCAACAAGAATCAATAGCAACAGGAAGGCCACGATGAGAGATTCGAAAACCTGCTCGTTTTGTTGATTTGGTGGCCTATGCATCTCCAATTGTAAATGATGATGTTCCTACCACTTACAATGAAACTGTCCAAAGTTTAGAAAATGAAAAGTGGAGGAAAGCAAAAATGAAGAAATGCAGTCCCTTTAGAAGAATATGATGTTGTATGTGAAGCTTCAGACGACACCGTTTCTGGTAGGAGAAGGAGGGCATTTTCGGCAACCATTGAGTAGCTCAAAATGCTGCCGTTTTGAGCTCTCAATTGGAGGGCCAAAAACGGCAACCTCTCCTGCCGTTTCACTAGGCGTGCTGGTCTTTTGTCCTTATCTCCATCTGCCCCTTCACCTCTCCCGATCGTCGATGCTCTGCAACTCTCTTTATACGACTCAATCTCCACCGCTTGAGTCTACTTTAAATCAGCTACAGTTGCCTCGAGATCAGCGGGAAGACGGCCTCCGATATCGTTGCTGCAAAGGGTTTGTTTTGATTACTGCTCTCGTTTTTCCCTTTAATGTTCTGTGTATCCGTTGTGTCGAGTGTAAGCCTCTGACCTTGAGTCTGTGGTTATGGGGCTGAGATAGATCATTGAGGGTTGTTGTTTTCTTTTGTTTATGTACAAAGAGTATAGAGAGCTGTTCTATTGATTCTTTGTCGGTGTATTTTTCGGTAGCTGTAAAAACGTTATCCCTATAGTGCAGTGATCTCCCTTCGTTGGAGCTCAACCTGGACGTAGCCTGTTTTATGGGTGAACCACGGTAAAATCTTCCTGTGTTGATATTGTTTACATATGATCTGTGTTTATGCTTGTTCTTCGGCTATTTCATTTTAATCCCTGTTAGGTTTCTGTCCTGTCACTCAGTTGTGTTTTATAAAGGCTGTATTCTAGGGTTAAAGCATTAGCTTATCCCAACAGTGGTATCAGAGCCTTTTAAACTCAAGAGTACCCTTAGCAGAGATACGTCTCAGCTAGGGTTCACTTTTGTGGTGTCGCTGTGTTCTATTATTTTTCTGCCTTTGTTTCCTAGGGTTTACTGTAAGCCCCACTTCAGCCTATTTGTTTGCTGAGTGAGTCTAGTCAGTGTCTAGGGTCTTAGGGTATCTTCATGCAAAGCGAAGATGACATCAACCCGATTTGAAATCGGAACATTTGATGGTAAGAGTGATTTCGGTAGTTGGAAGAAAAAGATGAGAGTCCTACTCTCTCATCACAAAGTGCTTATTGCACTTGAATCCAACGAAGAAAAATGGACAACAGATCAGCTCACAAGAGCTGCCGAGGTAAGGGAAGAAGCATTCAATCTTATTTTCTTACATCTTGGTGATAGTGTAATTCGTAAAGTAGATGGCATGAATACTCCTCTTGAACTGTGGAATAAACTTGATTCATTATACTCTGTTTTATCTGCTCTGAATTTAGTTTATCTAAAGGGGATGCTATTTAATTTCAAGATGAATGTTTCTAAATCTATGGATGAAAACATAGATGAGTTTACAAAACTTAGTTTACTTTTAAGAGGAACAGATCAAGCCCTTGGTGATACCAGTGAGGCTATGATCCTTTTAAATTCTTTGCCAGATGAATATAATGTAGTTAAACATGCCCTACAATACACTGGTATTGTACCTACATTAGACCTTGTCATCTCAGGGATTAAGGCAAGAGAATTAGAATTAAATTCATCTAAAAAACCAGCTAACAGTTTGTTTGTTAAGGGCAAGCCTGATAAAAGAAATGTCATAAGCCATAGTAATCAAACAATAGGTTCAGGGTTTAAGGGCAAGGGTAAAAAGGGTAAGCAAAAGCCCAAATGGAAATGCTACCATTGTGGGAAGGAGGGTCACATAAAGAAGTATTGTTATGATTTGTTAAAGAAACAAAAACAAGGGGGTGAAACATCAGGAGCCGCAAGCAGCTCCAATAACCTAGCTGAAGTTCTTACTGTTTCTAGTTCTACTGTGGCTAATGAGTGGATAATGGACTCTGGTTGTTCATTCCACATGTGTCCAAACATTAATTGGTTTCAAAATTTTAGTAACAAAGAAACAGGAACTGTTTATATGGGCAACAACCAAACCTGTTGCATTCGAGGCATAGGTGACATATCTTTGAAAATGTACAATAACCAGACCAAGATACTAAGAAATGTTAGATATGTGCCTGAATTAAAAAGGAACCTAATATCTCTTGGAACCTTAGACGAATTAGGTTACTCATATAAAGCTAAAAATGGAAATATTCATGTCTTTAAGGATAATCACCTAATTCTTACTGGCACTAAAAAGCATGGTTTATATGTCTTAAATGGTTATTCATTATCCCCTGTCAATGTTTCAACTACATGTGTTGCAAAAGCTGATAAGGCAGATATCTGGCACTTGAGACTTGGTCACATGAGCCAGAAAGGTCTGAAGGCTCTTTCAAATCAAGGTTATCTTGGTTTAGTACCTTCAGACCCTCTTAACTTCTGTGAGTCATGCATTCTAAGCAAGCAACACAGGATGAGCTTCCACAAAGGAACTCACCTGGCGAAGGTATGCTTAGAGTATGTGCATGCAGATCTGTGGGGTCCCTCGCAAAAGCCCACTCTTGGTGGAAATAGATACTTTCTATCCATTGTGGATGATCTTACCAGAAAGGTTTGGGTTTTTCCTCTTAGAACTAAGGATCAAACTTTAGAAAAATTTAAAGTGTGGAAAACCATGGTAGAAAATCAATTTGATAAGAAAGTTAAAACTCTAAGAACTGATAATGGCTTAGAATTTTGTAACAAAGACTTTGATGAGTTTTGTGACTCTCATGGTATCGTTAGGCACAGAACTGTAAGAAACACACCCCAACAAAATGGGGTGGCTGAGAGAATGAATAGAACTTTACTTGAAAAGGTTAGATGTCTTCTGTTCACTGCTGGCCTACCTAAAACCTTCTGGGGAGAAGCTCTCTCCACTGCTGCTTACTTAATAAACCGTAGCCCTTCCACTGTGTTGAGTCTAAAGTGCCCTGAAGAATTATGGACAGGTAGGAAGTTAAATTTTAATTACCTAAAGGTCTTTGGCTGTGAGGCTTATGCCCACCAATCAGTAGGAAAACTGGATCCAAGATCCATTAAGTGTGTTTTTGTGGGATATCAAGATGGAACAAAAGGGTACAGACTGTGGGATAGGAGTTCAGGTGGAGTTAAGATTATAATCAGTAGGGATGTTATATTCAACGAATCTAACTTCCCTTGTAGATCAGAAAACTTAGAAAGATATCCCACACCTCGTAACTCAGAAGAATTCCCTATAATTGGTAATACCCAAAATGAGGTGGAGCAACCAGCAGAGGTCCCTAATCTGCCGGCTACTCCTTCTTCAGGTGTGTCAAATCCTGAAAATGATACATCATCTGATCATGAAAGTGATCATGAGGAGCCATCAGTAGATCTTGAAGGTGAGGAAGAGCAATATGTCTCTCCACACCAAAACCTAAGGGACTACCAGTTGGCAAGGGACAGGGGCAGGAGGACTATAAGACCTCCTGCAAGGTACTCTTATCTGGACTTGGTATACTGTGCCTTAGTGGCAGGTTTGGAGATAAGAGATAATGAGCCCACATCCTATGAAGAGGCTGTTAGCTCTCATGACAGTTTGAAATGGCAACAAGCCATGGACGAAGAGATGAACTCTTTGATTGCCAACAACACCTGGGAACTGGTCCCAAGACCACAGAAACAGAAGCTGATAAAATGTAAGTGGCTGTTCAAAATTAAAGAAGGTATGACACCCTCTGATCCCTTAAGGTTCAAAGCTAGACTTGTAGCAAAAGGTTTTACTCAAAGGGAAGGAATTGATTATACTGAAATATTTTCTCCTGTTGTTAAATTCAAAACTATTAGAATGATGCTTGCAATAGTTGTTCAGTATAATTTAGAATTAGAACAACTAGATGTTAAAGCAGCTTTCTTACATGGGGACTTAGAAGAATTGATTTATATGGATCAGCCAGTAGGGTATGTTAACAAAAAACATCCTGATCATGTTTGTTTATTAAAGAAGTCATTGTATGGGTTAAAACAATCACCACGTCAATGGTATAAAAAGTTTGACAATTTTGCAACTGGGATTGGTTTTAACAGAAGTGAATATGATAACTGTTTCTATTTCATGCTATCTGACATTCCTGTGTATTTGCTTTTGTATGTTGATGACATCTTATTAATTAGCAAGTCTAAGTCTAAAATCAGTGAGTTAAAATCACTTTTAAATCAAAATTTTGATATGAAAGACTTAGGACCTGCTAGAAGAATTTTAGGAATGATCATTGAAAGAGATAGAAACAAGTCTTGTCTAAAAATTCACCAACATGATTATTTATTGAAAGCTGTTCGAAAGTTTGGCATGACTGGCTGTAAATCGGTAAATGTTCCCTTAGCTGGTCACTTTACCTTGTCAAAAAATCAATGTCCTGCATCTGACTCTGAAATTCTTTCAATGGAAAAAAACCCTTATGCAAATGTCATTGGAACCATAATGTACTCCATGATTAGTACCAGGCCTGACTTAGCTTTTTCAATTTCACTACTCAGTAGATTCATGTCTAACCCTGGTAAAATTCACTGGGAAGCTCTAAAATATGTGTTAAGGTACATAAATGGTTCAGCTAATACTGGATTAATCTATAAAATGAGTAATGATGCATTTGATCTTGTTGGATATGTGGACTCTGACTTTGCTGGTGACAGGGATTCTCGAAAGTCTACTACTTCTTTCTTCTTTACCTTAGGAGGAAACTGCATCAGTTGGAAGTCTCAGTTGCAGCCTTTGGTTGCACTGTCTTCCACTGAGGCAGAATATGTGGCAGTCACTGATGCCTTCAAAGAAGCTATCTGGCTCCAAGGTTTGTTGAAAGAAATTCATTTATTACAAGGTAAGGTTATTGTATTTTCTGATAGTCAGAGTGCTATACATCTATGTAAGAATCCTGTATATCATGAGAGAACAAAACACATAGATGTAAAGTTTCATTTTGTAAGGGACCAAGTAGCTAAAGAAAATGTTCTTATCAAAAAGGTCCCAACAGAAAACAACCCCGCTGACATGGGGACAAAAATTGTGACTGCAGCTAAGTTCAAACATTGTTTGGACCTGCTGCATGTCACAGCTGGTTGAAAAACCAAACATTTTTGAGTGATGATGACTTAGGTTGTAGCTTACTGCACTATTAGTGGATTGTCCCTTTAAAGATTGAAGCTTCAAGGTGGAGATTGTTGTATGTGAAGCTTCAGACGACACCGTTTCTGGTAGGAGATGGAGGGCATTTTCGGCAACCATTGAGTAGCTCAAAACGCTGCCGTTTTGAGCTCTCAATTGGAGGGCCAAAAACGGCAACCTCTCCTGCCGTTTCACTAGGCGTGCTGGTCTTTTGTCCTTATCTCCATCTGCCCCTTCACCTCTCCCGATCGTCGATGCTCTGCAACTCTCTTTATACGACTCAATCTCCACCGCTTGAGTCTACTTTAAATCAGCTACAGTTGCCTCGAGATCAGTGGGAAGACGGCCTCAGATATCGTTGCTGCAAAGGGTTTGTTTTGATTACTGCTCTCGTTTTTCCCTTTAATGTTCTGTGTATCCGTTGTGTCGAGTGTAAGCCTCTGACCTTGAGTCTGTGGTTATGGGGCTGAGATAGATCATTGAGGGTTGTTGTTTTCTTTTGTTTATGTACAAAGAGTATAGAGAGCTGTTCTATTGATTCTTTGTCGGTGTATTTTTCGGTGGCTGTAAAAACGTTATCCCTATAGTGCAGTGATCTCCCTTCGTTGGAGCTCAACCTGGACGTAGCCTGTTTTATGGGTGAACCACGGTAAAATCTTCCTGTGTTGATATTGTTTACATATGATCTGTGTTTATGCTTGTTCTTCGGCTATTTCATTTTAATCCCTGTTAGGTTTCTGTCCTGTCACTCAGTTGTGTTTTATAAAGGCTGTATTCTAGGGTTAAAGCATTAGCTTATCCCAACATATGACATGGAGGCTGGCCAGCTTACCGAAGGGAAAGAAGATAATTGGATGCAAATGGGTATACGCAAAGAAAGATGGATTTCCTGACAAGAATGATATTCGCTTCAAGGCAAGATTGGTGGCTAAAGGCTACTCTCAGAATGAAGGTATTGATTATAATGAAGTGTTTTCTTCAGTTGTGAAACATTCCTCTATTAGAATTATGTTGGCCTTGGTAGCGCAATTGAATTTAGAACTAGTTCAAATGGATGTGAAAATCGCGTTTCTACACGGTGACTTGGAAGATGAAATCTATATGACTAGCCAGAAGGATTCAGAGTTGCTGGTAAGGAAAATTGAGTTTGTAAACTAAACAAATCGTTTTACAGATTGAAGCAATCTTCGAGACAGTGGTACAAGCGATTTGACAAGTCTATATTGGGGCAGAGGTACACAAGAAGCAAATATGATCACTGTGTGTATTTACGCAAGCTACAAGATGGATATTTCATTTATCTTCTTCTGCATGTTGATGATATGTTGATAGTCTCCAAGAATAGTGGAGAAATTGAAAAATTGAAGGCTCAGTTGAATAAGGAGTTTGAAATGAAAGATTTAGGTGAAACCAAGAAGATTTTTGACATGGAGATAATCAGAGACAGAAATAGATGAAGGCTTTGTTTGACTCATAGAACATATCTGAAGAAAGTACTACAACGTTTCGGCACGAATGAAAAGTCAAAACCTGTGAGTACCCCATTAGCTCCTCATTTCAAACTTAGTGCATCTTTATCTCCGAAGAGTGCTGCAGAACAGGAGTATATGTCAAAGGTTCTGTATGCAAAAGCTGTTGGTAGCTTGATGTATGCTATGGTGTGTACAAGGCCTGATATTTCACAGGCAGTTAGAATTGTGAGCAGGTATATGCATGATCCTGGAAAGGAACATTGGCAAGCTGTGAAATGGATTTTACGGTATATTCTGAACACCGTAGATGTTGGCTTAGTATTTGAACGGATGAAAAAGTGGGTAATTACATAATTGTTTATTGTGATTCCGACTATGTTGGTGATATAGATAAACGCCGATTTACGACTGGTTATGTGTTCACTTTATCAAAGACACCAGTCAGTTGAAAGTCTACCTTACAGTCTACAGTTGCTCTGTCTACCACAGAAGCAGAGTACATGGCAGTTACAAAGGCTGTGAAGGAAGTAATTTGGCTTTATGAATTGCTTGATGAATTGGGAATTGGTCAGAAGTACATTAAGGTACATTGTGACAGTCAGAGTGCTATTCACTTAGCAAAGAACCAAGTTTATCACGCAAGGACGAAGCACATCTACGTATAGATATCACTTTGTATGGGAAATTTTGGAAGAAGGAGAGATACAAATTCAGAAGGTTCCAACCATCGAAAATCCTGCTGATATGATGTCTAAGGTTGTGACAGCAGTCAAGTTCCAACATTGTTTGGATTTGATTTATATCCTTAGTATTTGAAGTTGGCGCTCATAGCGCATTTGAAGACACTACTGATGATTGATTCTTTGAAGAGATTGTTGAGGTTTTCTTTGGATGGGATTTGGGAGATTCGCCAAGGTGGAGATTTGTTGGATATTGGCTTTTCTCTTTTCTCCCATCCCACATAGGCTGGGCAGTGGGTTTGGGAGGGTTATTTTCATTATAAAAGGCACCCTCCCCCTTTGTTATAGTGCATCCTCTCAAGTTGGCTTTATTGCACTTGATCTCTCATTTGTGTGTGTATTTCTCATTTACACACTTTGTATTTTCTCTCTTTGATATTAGTAAAGATTTGGTGGTGTTCGAGGAAGTAGGCCATATTGGTTGAACTTCGTTAATTTTTTGGTGTTCTGTTTATTTTATATTCAATAGTTTTTTCGGGTATTATTTTTGGTGCATTTGATTTTGGGGAAAATTGCCCGATTTTCCCAACAACTCCTACTTATAGTGGGAACGACCGACGGTGAGGGGAGAGGGAAGGACAGGCGACGACTTGATCTTCTCAACTACTAATCGATGGAGAAGCGAGCTAACCACGACCAAATCTGGCAAAAACAATATCATAATGAAGGAGATCTATTCGAAAATGGGGTCCTCCAAGAGAGAGAGAAAGAGAGAATGCATACCTTGTAGATGCCGGCAACAACGGTGGAGCGGCATCTCAGCTTGGTTTTTGGGTGCACAGAGAGAGAGAATGACGATGAAGATGAAGGTGTGGGAGAGAGAGAGAGAGCGATAGAGAGAGAGAGAGATAGAGAGAGAGTGCAACTTGTAAATGCCGGCGGCAATGAGAACCCAACAAAATGAAGATGAAGATGAAGGCGCGTTTGTATTTTCACGTTCACAAAGAACCCAGCAAGGGATTTTTGGGTACACAAGAGAATGGGTCAGAAGATAAAGATGAAGGCGCGCCTGTATTTGCTTAATGTTAACAGGGGTATACTTGTAATTGTCTTAAGGGTTATATGTGTAATTTTATATTAGATTGTCAAGTAAGTTATCGGCCAAATTAGCCTTCTATTCGCAGTTAGAAGATAAAGATGAAGGCGCGTCTGTATTTTGTATACTTTTATTCACAGTCACGATTTTACTCTTTGCAGTCATTTTCTAATATATCTAAAATAGCCTTAAGTAAAAAATCAATTTTACCCTTCATCTTCAATACTTAACCACTCACATTTCACAACCACCTGACTTCTCATTTTCTTTCACCGGCCAAACTCTGTAATTTCTTCTCACCTTTCGTCGTAATTATTTATCATTTCATACCCGTCATCCAAAAGTTATTTTCTCCTAAGGTTTCTCATTCTCCTGGGTTTACACCTACACTCATACTCATCCATTTTTTCTCAAAATATCAACGAGTTAGCCATTTTCTTATCGAAATTAGTTATGGATTACTACACTCAAATATTGACAACGAACTGGGAAGAGTTTGACGAAAAAGATAACAACTATTCAGAAAAATATCATGCACAAATAAGTAAATCTGTATGTATTGTTAGTGTGTGTTTGTAATAATGTTGGGGATTGAAAATAGTGTGGTTCGAGAATCTCAATGTATTCCCGAATCGTAGGATTCGAGAAGTTGGTTCTTCCCGAACCCTGGGATTTGGGAAACACCAGCTTTCTCGAATCCTAGCATTAGGGAAGCGTGGCCTTTCTCGAACCCTGGGATTCGAGAAAGGCCACGCTTCCCGAACTTTAGGATTCGGGAAGCATGGTGTTTTCCGAACCCTCTACTTCGGGAAACATGGAAGCATGTTGTTTCCTGAATCTTAGCATTCACGAAATCCTTAAATTTAGTTTGGTGTTTTATTTTTTTTTTATAGCAAGAAACCAATCATTTGATCTTAGAGACAATATAATATATTGAAAAGAAGTGATACTTCTTTTGTTCTTCCAACACGTTCTTCCATCTCTCTGAATTTAGTGTATCGATCTTTACCGAATAATTCTTCTTGATTTAGGTGAAATGTTGCAAATGGGTTTGTAATGCAGAGGAGATAAAATTAATAATGTTATCAAGATTGTGCATTTATATAAGTTTGCTAATTGACTAACTCACATATATATACATACATACATATATCTAAATGGAAGTTGACATTTATTTAAATAAAGCTCGGTGGACGGAGTAGAAAGAATCCCAGCAATGGATGATCAAAAGCAAAATTTTCTTATATTTCCTTCGAAAATAATTAAGGAGGTTTAATTAATTTCGTTGATTAATAATACAACAGCTCATTAAGTTCTTCAACATTTTGTGCATAATGATTGGCTTGACTGGAACAGGCTGAATGAAGCAAGGGGTTCCATTTCCTTAATCTCGGTTCTAGATGCTCGTCGGCTCTTTAGCCATGTCTTCCTTAGATTCCCACGCTAGACCCACAAGCAGAGGCCTTCAATTTCGATCTCTGCTCCGCGATTCAAACCCTTTTGTCATGTCATGGAATGGCAGGATTGCACGTACGTAAACATTCTTTCGGAGGCGCTGGCTGCCTCCAAACTCCAGAGTTCAGAGGCACCCACCGCCTCCGAAACCTAGGTTTCAGAGGCACCCAATTTTCAACCAAAAGAGTGGATTTTCTCTTTCATTTTTGTTTCTACTTCCCCCATCTTTTCAACCACCAATTCTTAGTCTTTGCCCCTTTAATGATACATACGTACATACATACATATATATTCTCTTTCCTTTTCTTGCCATTGAATCTTTACTTTTGCCCATCCTTTTCCTTACGTTCTCCTCATCCTCTGGAATTTCACTTCATCAGGTATATGGGTCTGTAAATTTTGGTTCAAATCGAAAAATTAGTTCAGACCCAAAATTATATTGAATCATTTCGATTCAATATTGGGTCTGAAAAAAATAGTAATTTTTTTATTTCTAATACAGTTTAGATTGAAAATCGAGCATATATATATATATACACACACAAATATTTAAATTTATATTAAATAGGAATAAAATTAATTTGTTTTACCAATTTGAACTATATTAGATTGTACTGAATTGTGTTAGCTTAAGGGGAAAACAAAAATTCGGTTTAACCGAACTTATCAAACCAAACCGACCGAACTTGTCAGTTTGATTTGATTCGATTATATTTTCTAGGAAGCTTGATTTTCTTTGTTGGAATAATCAAATTAATCGAATTAAGTAAAATATAAAACGACGCTTTTTAAAATTTTTTCTTGAGTTGGTGTTTGAAATTTACAATTATTTTTTGATTTTTTTTGGTCAATCAATTAATTTGGTTTCTTCACTTTATTAGAAAGTTTTATTTTTTTTTCAATTTTTTATATTAATTTGATCTTCAATTTTCAATTGGATTTATACAGTTTATATTCTGTTAGTTTGATTATTAATTAATTGATTTAATTCAATTAATTCGAATAACTAATTTTAATCGATTGAGTTCGGTTAGTACACCCCTAATCGGCCTGATCCTATATCTTCAAATTAAAATCTTTCTAGTGCCAATCAAGTCTAGATCCTTAAATAGCAAATAATACACGAATTATTCCATTTTTTATTAAAAATATTAAATTTGCATATTTTTCAAACATTCAGATTAATTTGTGTATTTTAAACTTAAGAAGTATAATACACGTATCAGTCGAATTTTTAAAAATTCGGTTGAAAAATTCGGCCAGCTCCATGTGCAGCAAATTGACAATAAATTTTTTTTATTATTATTATGACTATAGCCCATAATAATTTTATTATTTAATATATTTATAATCACCACTAAAGAAACATTTCTCCTTATTGTTTTTAGTTTTCCACTTTTCAATTCCACCCACATGTCCTTTAGTTATTTTTAAATATTAATAAATATTATTATTCATTCCTCCCATATATATTTCTCCTTTAATTATTATTCATTTCTCCCATATATGTCTCTATCATGTCTTAACAATTATTATTTTGTAATATTGATACAACTATAGAATTATATTTTTATGTTTAATGAGTTGTTTTTTTATTTATTGGGAATATAT
Organism: Diospyros kaki; assembly: GCA_036245055.1. Classification (NCBI taxonomy): domain Eukaryota; kingdom Viridiplantae; phylum Streptophyta; class Magnoliopsida; order Ericales; family Ebenaceae; genus Diospyros; species Diospyros kaki. The sequence goes on along the minus strand of BSEG01000002.1, from coordinate 443,675 downwards.
TTGTGTATATATATAATATGCCGAATTTTATTACTGAATTTATTCAGTTGAAACGTTTTAAACACGAATTAAGTCTTTATCGAATATTTTCCGAATGACGAATATTTGACCGTATTTAAAATATATCAAGCCGAATAATACTCATACTTTTACCGTTCCGAATTTTTCTCGTTTGCCAAATTGCTAACAAGGGTCTAGATTGGTTGCGTGCTTGTACCCATGCACGTTCATTTTGCAGTCCCATAACAATGAAGTCACGGGTGGTAACTAATATCTCATTGCAAACATAAAATTGTGAGTTCTCATCTTCTCACCCTTCTTGATAGGATAAATAACACTAATCGTTTGAACATTAGTAATAGTTAAACTTTGAATCTTATTATAATTTAGTCTTCTGTTAAAAATTTTGTCAAAAAATTAAGATGTGATAGATATATAAAATAAAAAATAAAAAACACAAAAGTAATAGAGTTTGGAGGCAGCCAGTGCCTCCGAACCCTGGGTTTCAAAGGCGATGGGTGCCTCCGAACTCTAGGGTTCGGAGGCAGCTAGCTCCTCCGAACCTTGGGTTTTGGAAACAGCTTGCGCCTCTGAACTCCAGGGTTCAAAGGCGACTATCACCACCAAACCCTAGGGTTCAGAGGCAATGATTCCTCCGAGTTCGGTGGCAGTGACCGATCCGAACCCAGGGTTTGAAGGTCGCCACCACCGCCATTGCCTCTGAACCCAGGCGACCACTGCCTTTGCCCTTAGAACTCCCTTACTCGGAGGTGGACTCTCCGCTTCCGACCGCCAAGTTTAAACCTTCCAACCAAAATATAATTCAAAAATTACCTGTAAACTTGGTGAGATGAGATAACTCCGGCGAAAAACAGACCCGGGGCAAATGAGAGAAGGCAACGGTAATAGAGAAAGAGACGGCGACTGTGTGTGTGCACGTGATGTATAAGATATATGGAGAGGGTAATTTTGAAATGTAAGTGGCTACAGAAGAGTAATAATAGTGGCTATGAAGAGTAATTATTAAATTTATTTTAATTATGGTTGCGAAGAGTAAAAATATGGCTATGAATAAAATTTCCCTTATCCACATCCAAGGGGGAGTCCATTTTTATTTATCTATCAACTAAATTACTTACGAACACCCTAAGGTTTGTCAATATTACATCTGCCTCCATGTGGTTTAAAAGATCACAAATATATTTTCTTGGTGTTAGTAAGATAATAGAGTAAATAATTAATAATAAGGCAATTTTTACCATTATGTGCCCATGAAATTTTCTTTTCAATGCCATTAGTCAAACCTTTTTATTCTATAACATGTGTGTATAACATTATGTAATCCCACTTTCACCACTCAATCTCGTTTTCTCCATTTTTTGCCTTCTTACTCTCCATTAGAGACACAAATTAAATTCTCTCTCTCTCTCTCTCTCTCCCTCTCCTTGTGAAAAAATTCCCGCATAAATCTCGAATATACTATGCCATCCTCATCTGCTTTATTTTTCTCTCACTCTCACTCTTTTAATAAACCTTAACCACCATGATCCAAGAACCCCCTTACTCTAAAAATTCAAACCCCTCAATCTCAAGCTTACCTATAATTTTCCACATGCACACCCAAACCCGATAAATGAGCTCCATCAACCTCCTCCTACCACCATTTTTGACTAGCCACCACATTTATGATTACTTGATGAACCCACAATGATGTTCAATTGAGGCATGGCAGGGTTTCATTGGTGATGATGGGTTTAATTTGCATTTTATCTGACCATGTTATGTTGTCACTTGGTGGATAGATTTTATCACATGGTTATTGCATTGGGTATAGAGTGAGAAAGAGAGAGGATAGTTTTTGTGATTGGAGGTGATTATGGCTGCTAAAAATAAGTTGGGGGGGGTCTAAGACATGGTGATATATTTTTTAGACTATGTGATGGAAAAATAATGATAGTAATGATAAAATGGTGACAAAGTGTTAGCCATTTGATTTGGAAATTGAACCTAAGGAGTCTAGATGGTGGTTGGAGGTGGTTCAGGCTATGAGTATGGAAGTGGATTGTGTGTGTGTATATATCCATATAAAGTGTGATTTATAACAAGCATGGAAATATAGAAAGGATTAGTGTGTGTAGAGTTTACTAAGCATTTTTTTTTTCCAGACAATAAATGGTTGATTGCTCAAGGGGTGATCTGGTACAGAATGTTTAAAATAATAGAGAGGTGTCTGTAATTTCTCATACCACCTGCTACGAGGGGATATGTATGTTATTAAAAAACCTCAAGTGATATGCAATAACTTGCTCTTATTCTTTATGTTGTATGAATCATATACCATATTAGAAAACTTGATTAGAAGTTAAATATATATGGTAGAAAGTATAGAAGAAAGGAATAAATTAAAGACATTGATACACTTCTTCTTCTTCTTCTTCTTCTTCTCTCTCTCTCTCTCAACATTCTTTCTTTTTTGGAAGCTTGTTGATGCTAGGTAGTTGCTCTTAAATTTTCTTAGAATAATACTATAAAAAGATTTGCCTAGGATTAATCTTGAGACTCGGGAGAGGAAAGAATCAGAGAAGGCTATGGATATTAGCAGGCTTTTAGAAGTCGGTTAGTTACATATTATAACGGTAACCACCACATGTATAAGGCGACTATCGATTTTGTTTAAATCCTTGAAACTCCCACCATCTATGGTTTATAAATAAAGGGACGGGAAGTTATGTCAACTACTAATTTTCATTCTATCTCGAGAGAAAGAGTATGTGCTATGTATGCTAAAGAGAAGTTTGTGTTATAGCTTTGTAATCTCTAGTTAGGACAGTTTGTGTATAGGGTTGTGAGAGAGTGTTGTTGCGGAAAATCTCTACAAAACAGTAAAGTTAGTGCAATAACATCGAACCAGATTTAAACGTATGTAAAGAACGATACACAAAGTATCGATAACAACAATAAGAAGATAAACACGAAGTACAAACTCCCTATTTAAACACGTTCAAGGCTTAGATTTGAAGTGTCCGTTCACCACTTTGGTAACGCCAACGAATAGGCACCACAAGCCATGATAAAGCCCTCAAACCAACCCACAAACCGAAAACCCAGAAAGCCCCAACACCTCTTGGCCGAACTCAATTGAAGCCTTCTCTCACCCAAATGATCAAAGCCACACATAATGGGTTACCACAGAAGGTAGATCGGTCACAAAGATGGAGGGTAGAAAGCATAAAGGTAAGAGAAAGACTTACCGAGAATGGATGATCGAAACCCCCTAAATAGGGCATGCGACACCAACAAATCGAACAAGATCAACAAGGATAAATGCTGTCTCTCAACATGGAAAGAAGCATCGGACCGACATGAAAACAGAGCCATTGAAGATCAGCCGCAAAAGAAAACCACGAAGGAAGCAATCGGCTAAGCAAGGAAATGCTAGAGAGAGAGAGAGAGACTAGGGTTCAACCGAAGGAAAGAAACAACAGGAAATGAGCAGCACAAAAGGGCCTTTTATATGTGGGCTTAGGGCTTAGGAGATAATGGACTTTTGGGCTCAGAACAGTGGGCTTCCCCCCACTTGAGCAAATGGGCTAAGACCCATTTCTCCTCTAAAGTGGGAATAGGGCTTGTGGCTTGGCTTCTAAAATGGGCTGCCTAAAAGTGGTGAAGGACTTGGGTTCTTCAATCCCGGGCCACAACCTATGAAGATAAAATCCACCCGAAAAATCGTCACAGCCTTTGGCCTCATTAGAAAACACAAAACCAACAAGTGCAGTGCATGTAATTTATTTTTCTGATTTCAAGATGGTGAAGCCAAGACCCTCAGCAGTCTGGACGTAGGATCTCTCAAAAGGAGATTCGAACCAAGATAAATCTTCATGTGTCACGTGTGTGTTTGAGTTCTGTGTTGTTTTCTTGTATCTTAAAATTCTGTCTTCCTTTGTGTGAGTGAGTGTGTAATCCTTGAGGGATATCCTAGAGTGTGTGAAAGCAAGAATTGTGACAATAAATACCTTAACAAACATGTGACTTCTAAGTTCTATCTGTAGCTATGTTTCTTTTCCCAATTTTTTTCTTTATAAAAAATTCTTTGTTTGGTTAAGGAGTTATCTATTCACTTAGATTTATGTGCAAACTTCGTGTCTGATGCCATGAAAATTTAATTGATGTCTTTTACTATAAAAGAAGACACAATAATTCAATTGATGCTCTTTATCTATCAAGAAAAAGGAAAAGAAGAAGAGAAGCAAATCTCATTGGTGTTCTATTTTCTTCTATCATGTGGAAAGTGTCTTTTGTCTTAATGTTTACTTGTTTGTCTAAGATAACAATATGTTGAGGTCTCTGAAATGTTTGCTTTGCCTTTTCAATGTTCTGGAATTTGAAGGGAATTGAAATGCTATCACTTGGATCGTTCAAGACTGGTTCCATCCTTCTGGTAAGAAATAAATCCATGTTTTCCTGATAACGTATTCAGCACATCTGATTTTTCATGCATGCCTGTTATACTTGTCAGCTAACAGCATCAAAACTATTGAAAAACCCTTCTTACTCTATGCTTTTCAACTTATATGTTGACCATTAAAAGTGGAATAATATGATGCAAGTGAACAACCCTACTTGAGATTCAAATAGTTCATTTCTAAGGGATGTCCATGGAGTAATTGTTGTCACATAGACATAGTCCACGCCATGGTAGAACTCACTAGTTGTTGCCATTTTGAATGGCTGTTGGGACTCTATGCCTCTGCATCTTATTAGGTCTCATGGGCTTGAGCACGACTGAGGATGCTCCCTCTCTGCAGGAGATTGGTTTCTTATTCAGGGGTCACCGGTGTGGTTAGAGTTTTTTCAGGGAGAATGGAAAAAAATTCTTTTTGTATAATAATTTGTTTTAGAGTCAGAACATGCGGAGGGGATACTGAACCATTTACAACTACAATAGGACTGCATCAAGGTTTTGCACTAAGTCCATACTTATTTGCCTTAGTAATGGATGAACTCACTAAAGATATTCAAACAGATGTGCCATGGTGTATGCTATTTGCAGACGACATAGTGTTGGTGGATGAAACAAAAGAAGGAGTGAACACTAAGCTTGAGTTGTGGAGAAACAATTTAGAATCTAAGGGATTTAAATTAAGTAGAAAGAAAACAGAATATATGGAATGCAAATTTAGTAAAAATGCAAGAGTGGATGATGTTATAATAAAATTAGAAGACCAAATCTTACAAAGAAAAGACCATTTTCGATATTTGGGATCAGTGATTCAAAAAGATGGAGAAATTCACGAGGATGTCGCACATAGAATTAAGGCAGGTTGGCTGAAATGGAGAAATGCATCGGGAGTGTTATGTGATGGTAAAATCCCATTAAAATTGAAAGGAAAATTTTATAGGAGAGCTATAAGACCAGTTTTGCTGTATGGCTCAGAATGTTGGGCAGTCAAATACCAGCATGAGCAAAAGACGAGTGTAGCGGAGATGAGGATGTTAAGATGGATGTGCGGACATACAAGAAAGGATAAAATTAGAAATGAAGTTATTCGTAATAAGGTAGGAGTAGTGCCAATCGAGGAGAAGATGAGAGAGACTAGACTAAGATGGTTTGGTCATGTGAGAAGGAGACTAAGAGACGCTCCTGTGAGGAGAGTTGATGAAATGGAACAATTAGTCACAAAAAGAGGTAGAGGTAGACCCAAGAAGACTTTGGGAGAGACATTAAAGTTCGATATGAAGTATATGGATCTAAATGAAGATATGACAAACGATAGAAATACATGGAAGTCTAGAATTCATGTAGCCGACCCCACATAGTGGGATAAAGGCTGGATATGTTGTTGTTGTTGTTGTTATAATAATTTGTTTTAGAATATGAAATTCAAATACATTAAAGAAGTTTTATCCTTGTTTTGCTTGATGTATTTTGTGGTTGTATTATAGGAGATTTACTAAAAAAACACCCAAACTATTATTACCTTGGTTTTGTGGTTTACATCAATGCCATTTTTTATAAGCTGGATGAGAACTATGGTTATGGAATTGAAGACTCTTTTATCCCATAATGAGAGGTACTTTTCACAGTATCTCTTAATATGAAGTTCATGACCAGATAAAACTAAAGTTCCATTAAAGTGTGTTCCCACATGCAGAAGTCAAGAGATCGCAATTGCATTATAGAATTGTAATTGCTGATTGAGCAAAGTGTTAATTTATGTAATTTAAGTAGCTCTATTCAACTCAACTTGATTAAGCTTTACCCCAACTTGTAGGGGTTGCTACCCATATCCATTTTATCTATTATGCTTTGTCAAGGGCCATGTTTTTTGTTAACTGACAGAATATCTCATCTCTTTATCTATGATCTCAACCCAACTTAATTTTGGGACCCCCATTGCACCTAACATTATCCTCAATATTAAATAATCTTCTACAAATAATTGTCCTGATGATATTGGGATGACTTTTAAATCAAAAGGGTTTGTTTCTGATGGGATTGCAACAACTCTGTTGCCATAGTTATTGTCCTCATATTTAAGTATTTCTACATTTTGTCGCCCCTACTTTTTTATTGATTTGATGACAACAATCGATCATTCGTGTGCGCGTGCCTTTTTTTTTTTTAAAATTTCTTTTTTTATCATCTTCCTTCCATATGCCAAACGGATCAGAACACCCAGTTTACAATGTAATGACGATACATCCTGTTTGATTTTCCAGCCAGTCTTTGGTAAAACTCAAATCTATCGGCAAATCATGTGTGTATAACGTTCTCATTACACATATTATGGGTGAGAAGTGTCTTCTGAATTTTAATGTTGGGATGGGTCTGTTTGTTTTATCTAATCATTTTTAATGTATATGTTGCCCATTTGTGTGCTCAATTTCGTTCACTTGAACAAACAAAAACTAAAATAAAAATAAATAAAAATGTTAGCTTAATTGTTGCGTTCGTCTTCAAAATCTAAAATTAAATTATCAAAAACTAAAAATAAAAAAAATGTTTGATTGAGTTTTTGTAAGTTGTAGTGAGTGGTTTTTTTTTGGCTTAATAATTGTTAGTATTTTTGAAAAATACAAAAAATATAATTTTGAAGAGTTGATAAAGATTAAAACGAACGTAATATTGATATATTACTATTTTGGTGTTTTATTTGAGAATTGTGTTCATTTATGAAAATAAAGTCAAAAAATTGAAAATAACAATGAAATAAAATGGGCAAGCGGGGCTTAGGCTTCATGTGTAAAGAGTTACTTTTGAGTTGATTTTTAAATTAAAAAAAAAAACATAGATTTTAGGAATTTAATTATTATTTTTTATGATTTAGAATTTTGGGTTTAGAGTTTTGGTTTGAAGATTTAGAGTTTTGGTTTCAGGGTTTTGTGTTTAGAGTCCGTGGCCCAACGTCTGGGGTTGAGGTTTAAGATTTAGGATTTATGATTTTTTTTTCTGTAAATAAAATTTGTATTAAAAGAGAAAAATATGCCAAAAGCATCTACAGGAACAAACTAGGGCATGCCTTAGTGCATATCGACATCAAGGAAATTGATAATACTCAGGATCCCAACAAATTTGAGATGGGATCAAAACATGAAATAAAATATTGAACAACAAACCACAACTAAATTTGGCTAAAAAAGTCTCATGGAGAGAAAAATATTGCTCCAATCACATTTTTTGAGCAACTGAAAGACCAAAAATGATGGATCAAGCACTCAGAAAAGAGGAGGCTAAGGATAGAGCCATTAGAAAACAACTGTATGTACTTAATAAAATCTAAGATTAGAGGAATGAAACCAGTCGTAATCTCCAAAGTTTACTATAGTGCAACCAACCCTAAAATATTCATTGGGACAAACACTAAGGGCCAAATCTACCAATTCATAATGCACTCAAGAGTCATCTACTATTTTACTATAAAGACGTAGAGGGGTTTTGCCCTGCAAGAAAAACATCTATTGGAAAAAGGTAAAAACAAGTTAATACGATCAAGAGTATATAATCACTCTCTAATCACTAACCAGAGAATAAAAGAATGGGTAGGAACTCCATACCAAACAATGCTAATGAACACGATCTCGCTGCTCCAACAAACTTTGCAAAATAGACCTGACGGAAAATACACCATCTGAAGCCGAAATCCATCTCAGTTCATCTTGTTGCCCAACGCTAGAAGGACCAGGCATCTGAAGCTGGATAAGTTCCAATAAAGGAGAATCATATTACGACGTTTAGGCCCAACCACCATCAACAATGATATTAGAAACACGAGCCGTAATAGGAAATCCCAGTCACGGAGGGAGTTAACAAGAGAAATGCTTGACCAAAACCCCAAGCGGCTGCCACTTATCATACCATAGGAAGACACGACTACCATCCCCTACTCTTCAACTAAACCTATCTCTCACCACATGCTAGACAGATAAAAATTTCCTCTAGTACCAGGGGCAAGAATGAGGCACTGAAAGAATCCAGAAACACCTGTCCCTGATTTGGAAAATATGTACCCGTTTAACCCATAAAGACTCACTATCACCCGACATTAGTCTCCAAATCAACTTTGTTACCAAATCTTGATTCCAAACATATAGGGGCTTTAACCCAAGACCCCCTACTCATTTAGACAACACACATCCCGCCACGCCACCTTAGCTTTATGGGAATCCCCATCCGTCTTACTCCAGAGGAAATTTCTAATAATGCCCTCTAATAATGCCTCATCCGTCTGTCTAACTCCAGAAAGACAAACGCTTAATACAAATAGATTGTAGGTAAAACTAAATGTGATAGCTAAAGCCTACCTTGAAAAGATAGTGACCGATTACTCCATGAACACACTTGACTCCTAACCTTATCCAAAATGGGCTTACAATCCCCTTAGGCTAATTTCATCGATAATAATGAGACACCCAAATTTCTCATAGGAAGTTGACCCTGGCGAAACCCCGAAGCTAGAAACAACTTATCTTCAAGAGTTCATCCTGGCAAGAAACAAAACAATCACTCTTCGTGGGGTTAGGACAAGGACCAGACAATAGAGCAAATTTCTCCAAACATTCCTTCAGGATTCTTATCAATGCAACATCTCCATGAGAGAACAATAAAAGATCATTCGCAAACATGAGAATCACCATCCTTTACTGCTCACATCTCCAATGGAACTTGAAGTCGGGAGGCTGAGTGCACCGGTTAACCATACCTTGCAACACTTGTATAACCAGAACAAACAAATAGGGTGAGAGGGGTACTCTTTGCCTTAATACCCTACCTCCCAAAAAAAACCCATGCAACTGCCCATTTATCTTAACTGAAAATCGAGGAGTGGTGACACACTCCCTAATCGAACCACAAAATTGCGGAGGGAAATTCATCAACTAAAGAATCGCTAGAAGAAAATCTCATTCCACCAAATCATAAGGTCAACTTTCATGGCACAACATGACAGACCCCTATAAAGTTAGTATTGATGCACTAACTCTTGAGCCGACAAAACATTATCTCCTATAGATTGGCCTGGCACAAAAGTTACCTAGGACTCATCTACCAAACCTAGAAGCACTACCTTTAGCCTATTAGCCAATATCTTTGTAATGATTTTATACACAACAATACAACACGAAATCGGCCTAAACTAGGTAGGAGAATTTGGATGGCCAACCTTGGTAACTAAACTGACTAGGGTAGCATTAACCTTTCCCAATAAACAACTAGTACCAAAGAAACTCCAAACAACTTCCACCACATCTGATTCCACCATTCCCTAATTCCTCCTAAAGAACTTTATTGTGAAACCATCAGGCCTAGATGCTTTATTATCTCCCATGTTGCATAGAGTCTGCCTAACTTTTTTCGGAGTCACAAGAGCCATAAGCCCCTCCCATTTATCACTAGTCACTTTCCTGCTCCACATAAGGGGCAATATCGCTCAGATGAAATCCCAACACCTGAGTACTTTTACCCAAAAGATTCTTACAATAATCCACTAATGTCCCAACCACCTCATCACTGGAGTCCATAGTTGGAACCATCCTCCCTTTGCAGATTAGGAATCTGCCTATGGTTACGACTAGCCATCATAGACTGGAAGAAATACTGAGAACTTTGGTCTCCCTCCTCTAACCAATGCACTCGTGCTTACACCCAAAAGAAATCCAACTCATAGGCTAATGCAACCAACAAATCCCTATTTAATTCAAGCTTCCGCTAACGGAGAACATAATCACTAGGACTATCAATGAGATTCTGTTGAACCTGGGATAACTTAGCCCGAAGATCCATCACTCTCTTAGTAATATGACCATGAGAACTATTAAGGGACTTCGTGGCCATTTTTACTACCCTAAGCTTAAGAAACCAAGCGATACATCGGATATCCCCGAACCACCAAACCCTAACTCTCCCCCGCCTTGTCAAGCAATAAAGGGTGAAATACTAAATGTTTAAGAAATCTAAATGGGCCTCCCCTAGGCCGGGCAGAGTCCGACAAGCTAACCACCGTAAGGAAACAACCTTACTATGTGGAAACCTAGTAAGCCATCCATAATTAATAAGAACTTTATCAAGCTTTGGAAAGATACAATCTTCTCCCGAGTGCTTATTATTCCGCATTAACGTGGGGCCATTATAAACCAAGTCCTACAGATGTTTTTATCCTGCATTGGTTGAACTTGAAAATGTTTTTAATAAAAAATGAGATTTTAGTGCAAGTAAGGATGATTGAAATGTTTGGAACAGTAAATAAAACAAAGAGCATAAGCAAATGAGGACACACCAATATATAGTGGTTTAACTTAAACGAAGCTTAATCCACTACCTTACCTCATCAATAAGGATTTTTCAAGCAATTCACTATAATCTGCCGGTCACTTCAGATAAACCCTATAGCAACAAATTAGGAATATACAAGTTCTTGCTTACAGAAGCAAGCCTTCTAGTAATAAGCTAGGAAAAACAATCCTCCTACAAGCAATGTAGGACCTATAATAAAACAAGTAAAGAAAAACAAACCTCTTACTCAAACACAAGTAGGTCTTCTAGCTGGATGACCTGGGAACACGAGATTGATACAAGAAGAGATGATCTAAGAGTATAAGCTCTTAGTTACAATTTCCCTCAAGAATGAATCCAAGACTTGAAATTAAAATTATACAAAGTGAATACAAAGTCTTGGAGAGAAAAATGAATAAGCAATGAAGCACAAAAATGAATGAGCACTTGAGAGCTTGTAATGAGATCACTTGGACCTCTTGAATCATCCATCTACCTTCTATTTATAGTGCATGACGAGATCTTATGAGAATATAGTCGTTGGAAGTGGGAAGAACACTTTGGATGAGTGGACGAACTAGCCGTTGGAGATCCTAGAACAGAAACAATCGACAACTTCAAGGAAACGGTTGACAGATTAGTTTGAAAAATCAAACTGCTGTCGATAGTTTCATAAAGGCTGTTGACAATTTTGAAAAACTATTAACATTTCTTGATGTAGAGACTATTAACATAGAGAATTATCATACTCTACCACAAAGAGTATTAACACTTAAAATAAATCAATTATAAGAATTTCACTCTGGCCCATATATGTTTAACAAACTTACTGAAAAGTTATAGTTTAACTTTCAAGTTTGCCTTTCTTAGAAGTTCAATAGTTCCATCAATTTTCACCACACACCCTACATCAATGTCAAACCAATGTTTGTGCGCAAATTTGTGGACCCGCTAATATTATCACATCCTTTCTCATGGAAACCTTGGAGATTAGCGGCATATGCCATAAGGATGTACATGTGCTTCTCAAAGGACAAACCCATAATCTCTAATAGCATTAGAGATAGCTTATTATTAGTGTCGGTATCTGGCTTGGAGCCACTTGCTGAAATTGCTCCTTTATTTTGGCAATTTTTTTTTAACGTATCCATATTGCCTACACCCCCCAACAGGCTTCATTCTTCTCCATGGAGTTCTTCTTTTTCATTCAGATGTAAGCTACCTATGCTACAATTAATATTCACATATGGAAAATTGTTTACACCTTTTAGCCTCATTTCTTCATAAAAAAGCTTTCCTATAACTTCTAAAAGAACCACATTTTCTTTCCCATAAATCAATATAGATTTCATGTACTCAAAAGAAGATGGAATCAACCAGATGAGATGTAAAGCTTGTAATGCTTGATTATTATCATCAATTTTAGCTCCAATAGTCTCCAATTTAGAGACAAGCCCATTGAGAACACTCAATCAGATAATCTGAGATTGTTGTACCTTCATTCATTTGCAATGTATGAAACTGCTCTTTCAAGCACACTCGATTTTAGATCACGTCTTTGTTTGATACAATTCTTACGCTTTTTCCAAATCTCCTTTGCTGTAGATACTCCATGCATATTAGAAAGGAAAATTTTCTTTTCCAGACAAAACCATATCGCGTTAATTGTAGCTTTCAAATCCGAAGCATCCCATTCTTTGTCACTTTTTCCTGATTAACTATAATCACTATTGGAAACCAACACATCCTTGACTTGTACTTGGCACAAGCTAAAATTGATTCTCCGATCAAATTTCTCTATATCAAATTTAACACTTGACATTTATGCTCTATATCCACAAATAATAATCATATAAAATAATATCATACAAATGAACTGTAATGTACACACTGAATAGGGTTTGTAGTCGTGAACAATGCATTATGTAAGTTCTCAAAAAAGAGAGATAGATTATAAATGGACATACTTAATTACCAGTCTTTCCTAACCAGATATTTTCTAGACGTATGCCTCCACATTACCACATCTAATTCCATCAATGAAGTGTTCAACTAAAAGTTTTGATACCATGAGCACACCAAAGGACTTTAGCATTGATGGCACTTAGCAATTTGAAAATCTCAAGTGACTTTAGAAAAATTCAAATTCACTGCTCCAAGATCTACCTTTTTACAGGAATATCAGCAAAATAGATATATAAAATAAATACAAAAATTTACATTCAAAACTCCAAATAATAGGAAAAAAAAACCACAACCGTACGTTGTCTAAAATATAAACAACATGCATCGTTTATGGCCCAGGACAAGGCCCAGATTTTACACTAACGTACGTGCAGCTATTTATCCTGAAAAGGAAACTAAAAGGCTATTTATGAAGAAGAAGAAGAAGCAGCTCTAAGGGCATAGTTTGGATGGTAAAAGACAAGTTATGATATGTTGGTGTCATCTTGGTGGATCGTGTATTTGAACTCTGGCCTTCTTAAGACACATCTTGTGATTTATGTCTCTTTACGAAATCAAGGACATGAAGACAGAGAACCATGTAAGGGCCATAATCCCAAGCATGCAGACCCAAAACTGGCCCAACACAACACGCATCATTCTAACATATGCTGGTAGTTTAATGTCGGCAGTAGATAAAACTTTTGTTGTTAATAGATTCTACTTATTAATTTGATTTTGAAAAACTTATCATATATACGTGGTCGCGGTGGTTAATTAAAAGAGTACTTTTGGAGCTAAATTAACTCAGTCTCACCCTCTGAACACAATATATAGATCGAAATGTAATTTCAGTATTTTGAATATAATAAGATGATGAATTGTATCATTAATTATATAGACAGCTACTGGAGAAGGATGGCATAAAAAAGCAAAGTACTGGAGCAGGAGAACATTAATAGAGCACATAATCATGAGAAAAACCAAGACATATCCGAATATGTAGTGTTCATCAACATCGATGGTTACACTACAACTCTATAGCTTCAATATTGTTATAATTAATTAATTCAATCTTTAGTTAAATTATGTAACTTGAATATATATATATATACTTGACCTATCAAATAGATATTGGATCAAGAATAATAACCAAAACATAACTTTATTTATTTATATTTAATTACTGTGTCCGTGGGTGGACGGACACCAATACTGCTTTAGCTGCACTTATTTAAGTAAATTATTACAACTTCACGATAGATAGATAGATAGATAGATAGATAGATAGATAGATGTAGTTCTATTGTGATTTTTTTGGCAACTAATTAAGTAATCTTACAAGTGAAAAATTCTGTAGCGAGCATCTATAGTCTGCAAGAAAATGTTTCAGGACAACTTTTTTGTATCGATATGAATTCACTTATTGAAATTTGACTTTCATGAATGAATTTATAACGATACTAATTCTGTTGTCTTGAAATTTTTTCCTGCATATATTATTCACGCTAGAGAACCTTCCATCTCGATCGGTGGGGCATGTTACTCCTGTGAGTTACCACCGACTTCTCTGTTCTTGAGGATTATGAAAGTGAAAGAGGTGTTGCTCAGAACAAGGCGTCCACCATACTCATAACTGATCCCAACATCACTGCACAGAGCTGCACTGTTTCTGCTAGGGCAGTGAACCAACTTATAGAAAGGATAATCACAGGTGCCACCAACCTTCTTGATGTAGAACCAGTTAGGGTAGGTTTCCGGTCCGAACTCTCCTTCGATGCCGTCGGTGGTTATGAACCACTTCCCTGCCCATGGTTGGTAGTCACCGACCTTCCAGACGGTCCTCTGGTTGCAGCCGAAGAGAGGTCCTTCGGTGAACTTGATGTTGAGATTGGTGTCGGTATTGACGACGCCATTTATGTCGGTTACAGGCGAAAATCTTACTGGAATTCCTCTGAAGAAGAGTCCAGTTCCCCAGGCGACGTCAACGGGACATGTGCTGTTTAGACCAGGAAGTGCCAAGACTCCTCCCTCGCCTGCACCCCAAGTAAGAGATCTGATGAAGTAATCCTGGCCGACGAGGACCTTGTCGCCATTGCCATCTCGCAAAGCAATAGGCAAAGAGACTAGTGGTTTTGCAGTGAAAGCAAGGAGAAAGAAGAGGGCTATTAGTGCTGATGATGGACTCTTCATGATCGGAAGGAGAGTGCTGGTATTATTATTTTATTAGCTTTGGTTGATGTGGGGAAATTGAATGGAGAAGAACTTGAATTTATAGAGATTCGAGGTGAGGTCCACTGTGCTATAACTTCATCCCATCATTCACCATTAAGCATTAATGCTGGCGTTCACCTTTTGTAAATGTAATGTATACTTTCCGCCCCAGCGCAGCCGTCAGGGGTGAACACACAAGGGGACTTTTTGCCCTCACATTTGTGGTGTGGCTGTGTTTGATTCCTGGCTGTTGTGGTTTCTAAATTAAATTTTTTCACCATATTAAGGGGTCGGTTGGTGGAGGTGTCTGAGTTGGAGCGTTATAAAAAAAATATATATATTTTTTTTGATTAAAAAAAAAGTTAAAAATCAATCAATGTACACTATAAAGTTTAAAAGATAATATATAACGTATAATGATAGAAATTCCACTTTAGAGTTTTACTAAAACTGTGAACTTTTTAGTGGGCTTTGGGTCTTAATTAGTGCTTTATTGTTTTGTAGGACTCAGTTTCAGTAGATGCAGATTCAATGTCGGATCTTTAATAAAAAGGAAATAGCGGAGCTAGATACTTTAGGATGGAGGACTGATCTATTTATATAGAAAAATTTAATGGGCCAAAGTATAATTACTATAAAAATTTGGGATAAATAGATAAAATTTAAAATATCATTGAAATTACATTCAATCATATATAATTATCACCTGACATCATCCATTAGTTTATTTTCAAAGGCAATTATTATTTTAGTCCTTATGTTCCGAGACAGTCAAATTTTTTAACTATATTTGGTGGATAAAACAAAAGAAGGAGTGAACACTAAACTTAAGTTGTGGAGAAATAATTTAGAATTTAAGGGATTTAAATTAAGTAGAAAGAAAACATAATATATAGAATGTAAATTTAGTAAGAATGCAAGAGTAAAGATTGTTATAATAAAATTGGAAGATCAAATCTTATAAAGAAAAGACCATTTTCGATATTTGGGATCAATGATTCAAAAAGTTGGAGAAATTCACGAGGATGTCACACATATAATTAAAACAGATTGGCTAAAATAAAGAAATACATCGGGAGTGTTATGTGATGGTAAAATTCCATTAACACTGAAAGGAAAATTCTATAGGACAAGTATAAGATCAGTCTTGTTGTATGGGTCAAAATGTTGGGTAGTCAAATACCAGTATGGGTAAAAGACGAGCCTAGTGGAGATGGGGATGTTAAGATAGATGTGCGGCCATACAAGAAGATAAAATTAGAAATGAAATTATTCGTAATAAGGTAGGAGTAATGCCAATCGAGGAGAAGATGAGAGAGACTAGACTAAGATGGTTTAGTCATGTGAGAAGGAGACCAAGAGACGTTTCTGTGAGGAGAATTGATGAAATGGAACAATTAATCAAAAAAAGAGGTAGAGGTAGATCTAAGAAAACTTTGGGAGAGACATTAAAGTTTGATATGAAGTGTATGGACCTAAATGAAGATATGACAAAAGACAGAAATACATAGAAGTCTAGAATTCATGTAGTTGACCCCCACAGTGGGATAAAAGTTGTATATGTTGTTGTTGTTGTTGTTTGGTGAAAGATAAAAATAATCCCTAAAGTTTAAAACTCGAATCAAATTAGTCCCTACATTCAATCAACTGACAACCAAACCTAACAGAAAACACATATGATGGACAGGGGTAAATTTGTCATTTCAAATTGCAACATATATAGGATGTAAACATGTGTAAGTGTTTGATAAATTCAAAAATGATTAAATTTAAAAACAAAAATAAACAAAAAAAGATCAGTAAATTTGTTAATGCTAAAATGCTTGTGTTTAATTTCAAATCTTTTGATTAGTGTTGTTGCCAAATACAACAATGGAATTTATAATACATGTGGGGAATACAACTTGACGTCCATACAATAATCTCAAACTACAAAATAATACAAAGACCAAAGAATAACTGAATAGTCTTGAGGCTGGAGTAGAATCGATTGACAATGGAAAAGGTCCAGGGTGACGCCAACAAGGCCTTGATGGACATGGATCGAGCTGGATAGAGGCAGGAATCCAATGGGGCACAGGCCTGGAATGGTCTATGGTCTTATGTGCGAAGTGGTTTGGATAGTCCTCGAATAGCGTGTAATGTGAGGGCCTCCAAGCGAGATCTTCAATAGATCGGGCCTCCAAGCACTAGGGGTGAGCAATCTAGGACTTGGCCTGCGGACACAGAAACAATTAAGAGGCCATGCAGGGACTCCCCACGCAAGCCCTCCGACGGCCAAGTCAGGTGATGTTTTGACAAATATATTTCATGCATGTTGGAGACAATATGCATGGCATTGTCGATGCATGCATTGATGCTCATGCTGATGTATGATGTTTGCTAATGAATAGTGACTCCTTAGTGAATAAAACTATAGCAATAACTGACACTATAGAAATTGTGACTAGTGAATAGTATTAGTGAATAATCATAACTGATTGGCCATAAATAATTGATTGGCCAAAAATAACCGATTGCCCCTTAAAGTGATAATTAACGAATGGCCTTGAGATAACCGACTGCCTCATTCTGAACCGATTGGTTTTGAGAAAGAATAGAGTTTTCTTCCTAGAGTTTGAGCTCAGTATTTATAAAAGAGGAATGGGGAGAACACATGGCAGCAATCCCAGGCTTCTCGAGGACACGTGGAGGCCATCCAAAGGCTAGGCCTTAGGGAGTCGATTTTCTTGGAAAGATATTTTAAGAGGGAAGAGAGAGAAAATGAGAGAAATATGCGGGGATTCGGTATGGCCGAGTCTCCTAATTAGGGAAGGAGGCATTTAGTTCAACCAAATGCTCCAAAAGTGATGGGGGACTTGGTTTTGGCCAAGTCCCCTTGAAGATGGAGAGGAGACACTACAAAAAAACTGACATTTAGCGGCGGTTTCCAAAATCGTCGCAGATACAGTCGTCGCGCAGCATTTAACGACGATTTTTAGCAACCGCTGGTATAACCGCCGCTAAGTGATATTTTTAGCGGCGGTTTATAACCACCGCTAAAATTAACTGAATTTAATATTAAATTAGCGGCGATTTGAAAACCGTCACTAATAGCGGCGATTTTTAAAATTTAGCGGCGGTTTCAAACCGCTGCTAAAATTAATTGTATTTAATGTTAAATTAGCGATTTTTAAAATTTAATGTTAATTCAGTTTTAATATACTTTTTCCCATTAAAAAAATATAATTCATTACTAACTTCTTTTTTAAAATATGAAAGCGCCCCTTTCTCTCTCTCCTCTCTTTTTTTTCATTTTGTATATATTTAATGACTATTACAAATAGTTAATTATTATACATTTAATATATATTTTAATTTATAAATTTTTATATAAATTAGTTTACATGTATATATATTTTATTTTATATTTTACAAATTAATATTTTAAAATTTTACATTTTATAAATTTGAGAGGGAAAAAAATTAATTGATAAATTAACTGATAAATTTACATTTTATATATTATTTAATTGATAAATTTAAAATAAATAAATTATTTAATTTAAATTGATTAAAAAATTAAAAAATTTAGATTATATTGCAAATTTTAATTTTAAATTATTAATTTTTTTAAAATTTATTTTTTGATTTTTTTAATTTTTGAATTTGGCAGCGGTTTTTGACCAAACCGCCGCTAAATTTAATTTTTTATTTTTTAATTTCTAAATTTTGCTGCGGTTTTAACAAAACCGTCGCTAAAATTAATTTTTTTGAATTTTTTTATTAATGAATTTTGAGGCGGTTTTGTCAAAATCGTCGCTAAATTTAATTTTTTATTTTTTAATTTCTAATTTTTGCGGCTGTTATTTAAAATCGCCACAAATTTTATTTTTCAATTTTATTATTAACTAATTTAGCGACGGTTTTGTTAAAACCGCCGCTAAATTCAATTTTTTTGAATTTTTTTATTAATGAATTTGGCGGCGGTTTTGTTAAAATCGCCGCTAAATTTAATTTTTTATTTTTTAATTTCTAAATTTTGGGGCCGTTTTAATAAAATCGTCGCTAAAATTAAATTTTTTTGAATTTTTGTATTAATGAATTTGGCGGCGGTTTTGTCAAAATCGCAGCTAAATTTAATTTTTTATTTTTTAATTTCTAATTTTTGTGGCGGTTATTTAAAATCGCAGCTAAATTCAATTTTTTTGAATTTTTTTATTAAGGAATTTGGCGGCGGTTTTGTTAAAACCGCCGCTAAATTTAATTTTTTATTTTTTAATTTCTAAATTTTGCGGCGGTTATTGAAAACCGCCGAAAAATTTATTTTTCAATTTTATTATTAACAAATTTAGCGCAAAACTGTCGCTAAATTCAATTTTTTTGAATTTTTTATTAATGAATTTGGCGGCGGTTTTGACAAAACCGCCGCTAAATTTAATTTTTTATTTTAAATTAATTAATTTGGCGACGATTTTTCAAAACCGCAGCAAAATGTTAGATAAACCGCCGCAAAAAAACCTATTTTGCGGCGGTTGAAAAACCGCCGCAAAATTCTATGTTTTGCGGCGGTTTTGAAAATTGCCGCAAAAAAACCGCCGCAATAAACCGGTTTTTTTGTAATGAGAGTCGGTTCTAATCGACTCCCCAAGCCCTGGTCACACGCGCGTGCTCGCTGCCCTTATGGAGGGCAATTGGGGAACCGAATGGCCCCCCACCAATTGGTTCCCTTTGCTCGGGGAGAACGGATTGGCCTCCAACTAACTCTTTCCCCCCCTTTTTTGTTAATTTTATTTTATTTTCTTTAAGTTTCCTTGATTCACTACAAAAAATAGAATTTTAGTAGCGATTTTTTTGTCATTTTGCGGCGGTTTTCAAAACCGTCGCAAATACAATCGTCACAAAGTATTTTGCGACGATTTTTAGCAATTGCCGCAAAGTTATATTTTTTGCAACGATTGATAACATTTAGCAATGGTTTGAAAATCGTCACTAAATTTCAATCTAAATTAATAGTGATTTTAGCTGCAATTTCAAAACTGCCGTTAAACTTCAATGATTTTAGGGTCGGTAACCGCCACAAAATTTCCCTATTTTGTAGTAATTTTTGGCTATTTTGTTGTTTATTTTTTACCTTTTTTTGTATTTCCAACTTTATAGAGATTTCTAAAATTTGCGGGCATATCAATTGCTTTCTACTTTTCTGGTCGAGAATCCTAGGCAGGAGAATACCATGTGCCTCGCAAATTTCGCGAACGATTTTTGTCTATTTTATAATTCTTTTCAACTTCAATAGTCGTTGTATTTTGGGGATTTTTTCCATGCACTCTTTTATATATTTTTTGTTTTCTCACGCCTTGACAAATAGGTGAGACAATGAGCTGACTATGTTGTTGGGCTTCTATGCAGGACAACACACATATGAATGTTTTATTTTTGTGGATTGGCGTTACTCTACATCCATGATTCTGGGGAATGATTATATTTTATTCACGCATGTAGTTTTTCTGTTTGTTGTCAAGTTATGAACAGGGTAACGATAATTTAGATCAGTTTGTGTCAGGCTATGAGTGGGACAACAAGTTATTTTTTTCTTTATTGTCAGCCATATGCATGACAATGGATTTTGGTGCTCCCGGTGTTGGGTCATGATTTTTTGTTTTGTTGCAGGCAATAGGCGGGGTAATGGATATTTTATTCATCGTGCATCTGGCCTTGTGCAGGATGTGGCCCGAGATTTTTCACCTCATTGTCGGGCGTTAGGCAGGGCAACAGATTTTTATTTACCCCACGTTAGGCTTTGAGCGGGATGGGGGTTGTGATTTTCCACCTGGTCGTCGGGTGTTAGGTAGGACAACGAGTTGATTGTTTTAATGATTAAGGCATTGTGTGGATCGCATTATCGAGCCATTAGGCAGGACAATGGACCTTTTGTTTTGATGATAAAAGATTGTGTGGACCATGTTGCTGGGCCAACAAGCGGGACAACAGGCCAATCAAGTTTACCTTGTCAAGCTTTGATTGGGACAATGAGACTCTTATTTTTATGAAATGGTTGTGCAAACCACGTTGTTAGGTCAATAGGCGGGACAACAAGTGTAGCGATCCGTAAATCGTAATTTAATTTAATTATTAGTTTATTATGTTAATTTAATTTAAAGAGAATATTAATATATCTTGTTGATATTAATAATAATAATAAGTATAAGAATAATTTTATTATCAAATATCATAATAATAAATTATTGTGTGAGTAAGGAAATGGAGGATGAAAGTGGCGTGAAGTTACATCATAATAACCAATTATTATATGAGTAGGAATTGGAGGATGAAATGGCATGAGGTTCTGAAGCTGTTCAATTCCATAATAGCCTTGAGTAGCTTTTAAAATTAAGTGATGCGCACATGTAATGGAGGGGGCTGTTCGTTGTTGCTGTATTGCTGGAATTAATTTCCAGCCATTGGAGGACACTAAAACGGCGCCGTATGGGGGAAGGTGGCGGCAGCAACGTGGCTACTCCTCCACCAAGTCTAATCCCTTTTAAATTAAAGCAACAAATCCAGCCAAAAATTCAGCCTTGAATGCTTGCTCTGCAGTCTCAATTAATGCCCAATTTGAAGCAAATTTGAAGCAAACAGAGAAGAAATTGGGCAGCAACAGAAACAGCGGCGCGCTCGCGAGCAGCGGGGAATAGAGAGAAAATTAGGATTTTTTTTAAAAAAAATCACTTTTAATTGCAATTCGAGGATATCAGATAATTTAGAGAGCCGAGTACTACATTCTGTATGGTTGGAATTTTATTTAAAGATTAATTTTATTAATTTTGACAAATTATATGATATTGCAGTTTGTATAATTTTTACCGCTTTGGGACAGAACAAGCCTAAGGATATCTTCATTAAGGAAAGTTCTTTATTCCTTCTGCGACGTTCCTTTTGTTGTCAATTTATTTAGCCTCTCTTCGTCTGTTTCGGCCGTTAATTACTTATGGAATTTTAAGTGGTTTGATTTAAATTTAATTTATTAAACCGGCATCGAGGATTTTATTTGTCGATGGCCCACGGGAGTTTGTGCCACCCCCATGCCTGTGCGAATGATGCCGTACTCACTCGGGTATTAAGGTTCTTAGATATTCGGGTGTAATTATAGACTCTTGGCTGTTAGAGGCTAGAGTTGTTGGGCAATAAGGGCAGGGGTCGGCTGTTCAGTGACATGAGAGTCTACTGTATGGTCTTGCTTAGACCATTGGCTGGACACTCCTAGTCACTAACCGTTGACCGGTGCTAGGCACTCCCGACAAGCTTCGCCGTTATGTGGTTACTGCATAACTTGTTATATTTATTTCATGTTGCATGGTTTGGTATACATATGGGTATGGGCTGCATGTTGGGGTTTCCATGTTCTGTTGATGCTTGGACACGGACATCCTAGAATTGTTAGTTGCATCTGGCACGGGCACATGCATCGCGTGTGGTTTGCTATGTGGGTGGAGCATGACCTAATGCCTTGATGTATGGGCGCCAGTGTATCACGTTGATGCTCACTACGCCTTGTATTTTATATGAGCATTGCATGGTTACTATTTGTTTAGCAGTCTCGGATGGGAGTACCGTTCCGAGGGAGCCTAGGGCTCGGTTATTCAGGGGCTTGGGTGTCGGGAGTACCGACCCGAGGAATGCGCACAGGTTTGTTAAAGACTTGTGTTGCCTTACAGGGTAGCGACAGGTTTGTATGAGACTTGGGTGTTGGGTGTCTTGTGTGGGCCCCAAGGATCGGTATGTGTTTTTGTTATGTTTTGCTGATGCATTGTAGTGTCTCATGGCTTGTGTGTATGTGTGGGACTATGCGTGGAGAGCTTTCTTCTTCTATTTAATTTATGGCATTCATTTTCTTATAAACTTGCTAAGTCTTGCGACTCATCTTGCTTTCCATCATTCCAGGTAAGGGTAAAGCGAAAATCGAGGGTGAGGATCGCACCACCTAGCAGCCAATCGTGCCGGTATGGTGTATAGTTAGCTTGCCCACATTGTCTCTGATGTTTGGCAGGATTTTTGTCTCTTATTTTTGACTGTGTTGGGTTGTTTCTTATATCTTCTATTTGTTGGCACAGGTGTCTGTATATATTTTTATACTCTGTGACCGTTGTTCTAGCGGGGTACTCGTGGGCATGCATATGTATAACCTTGCTTCCACTATTTTATTTCTTAAATATGCATGCCGGGGTAATTTTTGTCTTATGTTTCATTCTTTTTCCCTTCCGTAAGCGCTCTTATTCGGGTAGTCCGAGTGATTGGGATATCCGGGCAGAGGTGCTTACAATAAGCTAATCATATTCATCGCGTCGTCGAGCTATAAGGGGGACAACGGGTTTTTTGTTTTAATAAAGTGATTGTCTAACCACGTTGTTGGGTCGTTATGCGGGACAACGGGCTAATCATATTTACAACGTCACTAGACTATAAGCGGGATTCTAGGTTTTTTGTTTTGATGAAGCGATTGTCTAACCACGTTGTCGGGTCGTTAGGCGGGACAACTATCTTTCATTTTGATGTGGGGATTGTACAAACTGTGTTGCTGAGCTGTTAGGTGGGATAACGGGCCAATCATAGAGAATAGCCATATCCGCGAATCGTGTTGCATTGCTAAGCTGTTAGTGGTTCGACATGGACCTACATTCGCGATCAAGAGGATGATTGTATTTTGTTTATGTAGTTCGGTGTGACCCTAAGTTAGCATTTGATGAAGATACTCGTATTTTGTTTATGCAGTTCGACATAGGCTTACGTTCGCGATTGAAAGATATAAATATTTTGTTCACGGGGTTTAGTTCATAACCTTACTTCCTCGTTTGTGGGGGAAGTTCATATTTTGCTCACTCAGTTCGGGACGTAACCCTACAGCCACGTTCCCATAGAATGATCATGCATGTTTTGTTTACGCGGTTTGACATAGGCTTACATCCGCGCTTCTAGTTGAGAAGTTCATATTTTGTTTACGTGGTTCGGTATAGGCCTACGTTCATGTTTGAATAGAATATATTTTGTTCACGTGATTTGGGCCGTAACCTTACGTTCACGATTGATGAAGAAATAATTGTATTTTTTGTTTACGCAGTTCAGGGTGTAACCCTGCGTCCAAGTCTAGAAAGAATAAACATGTTTTGTTTACGCGGTTCGACATAGGTCTATATCCATGACTGAAAAGATTGTTAATATTTTTTTCTCACGGTTTGGTGTGACCCTACGTTCGTGTTTTAAAAGAATAATTTTGTTCACGTGGTTCGGTGTAGGCCTACGTCCACGATCGAGAAGAATGTCAATATTTTGTTTAAGTGGTTCGGCATAGGCCTTCGTCTGCAATTATAAAGAATGAACATATTTTGTTCATGCGATTCGGTGTGACCCTACATCTGTGATTGAGAAGAATGTTGATATTTTATTTACGCGGTTCAACATGGGCTTATGTCCACGTGTGGCTTTTCCCCTAGTGCGACATGTCGGCATCTTGGAGAGCATATAAAACTTTGTAAAAAGGTTACATAAAAACTTTTATCGCTCACGCTACATTTTTCCCTTGGAAAAGAAAAGAGGGAGTACACTCGTTTCCTAGTTCTTTATTGGACAAGCATACATGCTTTCATATCTTCAATTTTTAAATGTCACGCACTTCGAGACTTTGGTTATCAAACCATTATTGTGCCTTTTCCTATCACTTGTTGGAGTCTTCTGAGCCTTCCCAATTTTTTCCTTTCTACTCCCAATCTCTACTTGCTCCTATTGTTTTCAACACTTCAGTGTGGAGTACATATCTATTGGCTCGAACAAACAAATTGGCCAAGGTTTGCAGAGGGTCCAACGACAATGATTCTTGGAATGATATCAGTCGTGCCTTTTGTATCATGGCAGATACATCCACTTCGACCGGCAGGTCTTGCATTTCGAGCTTGGTGTTCTAAAATCTATTCACATATCGCCTTAGGATTTTTTTAGGCCCTTGTCGAATGTTGAGAAGATGCGTCGTGCTCTTCCTTTTCTGACCTTTGATAGCAAAAGCTTTAGTGAATTTTGCTCTTAATTGTTTGAATGATTAAATTGAGGCCTCGGGTAATCTGTTGAACCGCGATCTCGCATGTCCTGCTAAAGTCAGTGGGAATGCCAGACACATGACTTCGTAATTTCATCCATGAAGCGTCATCAACGACTCATAGTTCTGAAGATGCTCTTTAGGATCATCCTTGCCCTCATAAGGTGCAATTTCTGGAATCTTAAATTTTAGCAGTAGGGCTTTTCCAAATATGTTTTCAATGAACGAGGACTTCTTCCTCGGTTGTTCCTCAATGGTTGGGACCAACCTCCTCTGTTTGAGCATATCTTCTATCACATTCTCCACATCATTTCGCGTGCACGTTGCGGTGCTATTACCAGTTCCTCTATTCTTTGGTGTCAAATTTCTGGAAGGGCCTTATCCCCTCTTCGTAGGCGTTCTTGCCACAGCTCCATGATGTCTTCTCCTTTAGGGGCTCCTATTGTCTCCTCGATAATGTTGCTCCCACTCTCGGTTTCTTAATAGAGAGGTCTCGACTCCTCTCGATGCGAGTTTTGGTTGACTTTTTCTTTGAGGAGAGGAGTAAAGGTGAGAGCCAGATGGAATCCTTCAGTTTGTTGAGCTTCTACGAGCGGTGTTGCTTCGGGCAAAAATCTTCTTACTGTTGGTAGCAATATTGAGTCAGGCATTAGATTTTGAAGTGTTTCCGCCATTTCCCACAAGGCCTATATTTCTTCGATATGTTGTTGTCGTACTACTTCATACTCCGCCCAAGGGAGAGTGGTTGGAGTTTGTTGTAAAAGATCAGACTCATCATGTATTTCACGCTGATTTACTGGGTGTCTAAAGTCTAGCAGAGGTAGTGTGGTCCCTACTTGTTGCTACGGATCAAAAGAAATTAATTGAAGACTCCATTGTATTTGAGGATTGGGTGGAGGCTAATGCGTCTCCCTTGAATTCTGTATGTCTTGTAAAGGAGGGCGAATTTCAATGTCCCTAGAAAAAGTCCGTTGTTTTCCTCATTTGTCTGCCATTGATCATGATTTTACTTTTTGTCACATTTCTCTCAAACGACGCCAATTGTTGTTGCCAAATACAACAATGAAATTTATAATACATGTGGGGAATACACCTTGATGTTCGTACAATAATCTAGGAGTACAAAATAATACAAAGACTAAAGAATAATTGAATAGTCTTGAGGCCATAATAGAATTGGTTGACAATGGCAGGGGTCCAGGGTGATGCTAGCAAGGCCTCAACGGATGTTGATCAGGCTAGAGTGAAGCAGGAATCCAATAGGGCGCAGGCCTGGAATGGCTTTCAGGGGTCTTATGTATGAAGTGCTTGGGATAGTCCTCGAACGACATGTAACATGGGGGCCTCCAAGTGGGATCTCCAATAGATCAAGCCTTTGAGCACCAGGTGCGACAGATTCAAGACTTGGCATGTGGGCACAGAAACAATTAGGAGGGCACGCGGGGGACTCCCCCATGCAGGCCCTCCAAAGGCCAAGTTAGCTGATGTTCTGACAAATATATACCATGCATGTTGGAGACGGTATGCATGGCATTGTTGATGCATGCATGGATGCTCATGCTGATGTATGATGTTTGCTGATGAATAGTGTTCGGTGAATAGCGACTCCTTGGTGAATAATGTTGTAGCAATAACCGACATTGTAGAAATAATGATAACTAGCACTATAGAAATAGTAATAACTGATACTATTGAAATAATGATCGATGAATAGTGCTAATGAATAGTAATAATTGATTGGCCAGAAATAATTGACTGCCCCCTAAAGTGACGAATGGCCTTGACATAACCGATTGCCCCTTCTTGAACTGATTGGTTTTGAGAGAGAATAAAGTTTTCTTCCTGGGGTTCGATCTCTAAATGAAGAGATGAGATTTGTATTTATAAAAGATGAAGGAGGAGGACATGTGGCAGCAATCTTGGGCTTTCCAGGCACACGTGGCGGCCATCTAAAGGCCTTAGAGAGTTGATTTTCTTAGAGAGATTGAGAGGGAAGAGAGAGAAAATGAGAGAAATAGGTAGGGATTCGACATGGTCGAGTCTCCTAATTAGGGGATGAGGCATTCGGTTCAACCGAATGCCCCAAAAAAGAGAGGGGACTTGGTTTTGGCTGAGTCCCCTTGAAGAACCAACTCCCAAAGCCCTGGCCGCATGCGTCCATTGCCTTTATGGGGGCTAGTCGGTTCCTCTTGCTTGGGGAGAACTAGTTGGCCTCCAACCAACTCCTTTGCCCTTTTTTGCTATTTTTATTTTATTTTATTTTATTTTTCTTGATTTTTTACTATTTTGTTGTTTATTTTTGACCCTCGCTCATATTTCCAACTTTATGGAGATTTCTAAAATTTGCGGGCATATCAATTAGTAATAAAAGACTACATCCCATCAACTTAATTATATCCCTAGAAAAATGATCTAACATTCAAGGGTACCTAGTACCTATAGAAATATTGGAAGGAATATATATGTTCATATATATCATTTTTTTTAGAATTATCGCCCTTGCGCGGTCCCCTACTACTTGTGTTCTTTATTTCGACAAATGAGGTAAATCACATGTAAGGTTTTGTCTCACTGCACAGGGTAAGTAATCGAAGCCACGACCTACTGATATAAATATCAACTTATCGTGGACCAAACACTTGATTTGTGCCCTGGGGGCAACTTTTCTTGAATATATGATAAATTGTTAAGGGACTATTATTAATAAATAAATAAATAAGTAATTTTAAAAGAATAAATAAATAAATATAATGGGAAAATATATGGCAAATAATATTAGAAGAAATAAATAAATAATATGGGAAATTTGTAACTTCACCATATATGTACAACCCCCACTGTCAGAAAAAAAAATATTAAATTAAATAATTTTAAAATTAAAAAAAATAACTAAATAATTTAAGAATAACATAAGGGTAAAAAAAATTGTAATATTTACCTATGGATAAGGGGAAAAGAGTCTGTACCGGCTGGCCCATGCGTACATACATTCATGTTAAATTAATATGAACATCAATGCATTAAAAATTTTGCGATAAAAGCATTTTTTTATATAATGAATAATCAATATTATGATTTGAATTCGAAACTTCAAATTATGAGTATGAGATCGAGGTTTATTATTGCGTTATTCTCATTTTGTTGTGATATTTTAATTCTTTCCTGAGGAATTCATAGTTAATTTTAATTTGTAAATATCGTGATCAGATCCAATCAATTTTACTGAATTTTAATATGATTATTATTTTTTAAATAAAAAATTCAACGAAAAATGTGTGAAAAATTCAGAGTTTTGGCACTATTACTTTCTTTCCTCAATTTTCTAATTTGTAAGCCTTTTTTAATGCTTGATTTTTGAAAAACAAAATCAGAAAAAAATAGTTGCACTGTTCAAAAACGTTAGAATTTTGTGCACGTGTCTTTTCATTAAACTTTTGATTCACAAAAAAAAAAAAATCATATCAAATTCATTGATAATCCATTGAATTTCATATATATATATATATATGAAGATTGTCACGGAAATTACATTAAGTCACTGTATAATACATACATGCATACATATATATATATATAGTACTCTTTCACATCAGTACCATCATAATATAATTTTATTAATGCATCAACTATCAACCGTTAGATTGAAATACTTTAATTCAGTCAATATTCATATATGTTCAATCAATGACTCACAAACAATATACTTAATAGAATTAATAAGGTGCTTATATAATAATTGTTATTAGATAGTGCTTATTATAATACAATAAGGGGGGCCGGTACTGATATGAAAATTATTATATATATATAGTAGTATTCATATATATGAACACCCCTTTAATCCTTCTATTTATAACTCTTGCATTATTAATCCAATGGTTAAGATTTAAGGGTGTTTATTATAATACAACAAGGGGCCGGCGTTAATATGAAAATTATTATATATATATATATATAATTTAGAGGATATAAATATATGTTTCATAGGATAAGGCATGCATGGCAATGGCATGAACTTTGTACGTGGTTGTGGGCCTTGTGGCATGTAAAATGAGTTTTTAGACGAAAAATATTTCTGCCAAGTCTTCTATATATATATATATATATCATCGACTTTATATATATATATATTAATATCTTCTATTATAATGATTTCTTGTTTGATGTCTTGGATTTTATACACGTTAGGATGGTCCAAAATTCTGACAGCAGAAGTATTTTTGTCTTTGCATGAGAACATGTTAAATCATGCACTTTTTTATTATTATTTTTTATATATATCTATATGAAGTTTGTAGTGTGTAAAATAAGAATTTGATGGATGGCATATATACTTTGATTTGAAGGTAGCTCTATACGAGTTGTAGACACAAATTTTAATTATTAATTTGATCATCAACATATAATATAACAATAATGCTACATATATAGGATCAGTTGATAAATTTGTAAGATTTGGATCATCTATTGATCTTTTACACAGGTTTTTAAAGATCAGATGTAATTATGTTATCACTAAAAATGGTCTATCAGAATATCTTAATTAGACCACCTGCATGCATGCCTTTAAATTTGGATAAAAGTCCTTGAAACTCCATTTGAAAATCTGATAACTTAGACATGTGAAAAGTCTTTGAAACTATTGATGTATATTTGGACCACATACATCATTTGATTATTTTGTCATATGTATATTATTGTACGTTTAATTGGACCACTCTATAACTATTTTTCTTACAAATTTATATATAAAGAATTATCATACACATTTTACATATTAATTAATATATTATTTATGAACTATTTAGGTACATTGAATTTAGTACCACACGCTTTAGACATTGATGTCCTATCATTTTTTTTCTTCCTTCATAAATTGAAAAAGTGAGCAATGTAATGGTAGAGTAGTCCAAAGGCAATATTGGAATATCCATTTCATGAACAGCTAGCCAGAGAAAGAAAAAAAAAAACAAATAACAATATTGCATATTTATTCATAAATCACGTGAAAGTTGATGCATCCTATATTATTATTTTGTCTTTATATGTATAATGACAAAAGAAATTATATCATATCAATAAAGAAAGTCTTCAAAATTAAACCATATATATGGTTTTGTCATTTCATGTTCTAAGGTCCACTAAATTCTTTCTCGATATAGCTAAAAAGGGTATTAGCTTAAAATGCTTGTAGTGTGCACAAGGTTTGTAATATATAGAATAATGGATTGGGTACTTAAAATTATCTGAATAAAAATATGCTTTCAATTTGAATTGTTACAAATTTGGTGTTGAGGAAGGAGGACATGACTACTCGTGGACAGGGGCGGGCGGGGGTTATATATATTGAATTTTTAAATGAAAAACATTAAATTTATTTGGCTCACAAAAACATGAAAAAACTAAATTTCTATTTAGTATACTTTTATTTTATATTATTAAATATTTACCTTACATAAATGAAATATCAATTATGTGTTAATTAGAGTTTCCTCTTTTAATCAAAATCAAATATATTTGTATACGATTTCTTATACATGCCTTGGCCCCTCAACTTTAACCCTCTTGTTTTGCCCCTGTACGTATACTGTTGGAGAATTGGATCTAAATCTAGGTCTAGGATCGGGGTCGTATCGCCCATAAAGGGTTTTGGATTCAAATAACCAGATCCATTTGTGCGTCTAACGATAATTGCAGAAAACTGCCCACTTCCTCCATATGTGGAGAAAAGGGAATAACGACAGTTACTCTCATTTACCTGCATATAAAAGGTTTTCTCTCACATTTGTGAGATACGAACGTTGGAGTTGGTTCGCAGAGTTCTTCTTTTCAGATTTCTTCTAAAGATTTTTAGGCTGACTTAAAGGTGATTTCCATTTTTAATGATTTCACTTGTGACCAGTAATACAACTATTGTGATTAATCTTTCGCTGTGCAAGTAACAAGTATGTTATTGTTATGATCATTTTTCCTTTTTTCCATCATATACATATGTATATATGCATATTCTCTGATGTATATTTATTAAAGCATAAACAAATGGAATTTCTTGCAAGCAAGTATGAAGCATGATGACAAGAAATATATATAGAAATTTTGGTTTGAATAAAAACAAATACCAAATGATGATGAGCAGACAAAAGTCATTCTTATCATTTTAAGTGCATTCTGATATTTGAAACTGATTTCTTTCAGTCAAGAATTCTGGAAATAAAACACAGGAAATATTAAAACCCAACTAATCATTTATTAAATGTTGATCAACTTTCTTGGTTCCTTCCTCCAAACAAAAAAAAAAGGGGGGGTTTTCTTCGTTTCTTAGAACTATTTCCTTCATTACTAGAGGTTGAACCTGATTAGAAGAAGAAAATAAAATAAAATAAAATATGGGAAAAATAATTGAACCTCAATAAAGTGATGAACTATAAATTGTTTGTTGACAGGTGTTAAACCATCTCAAGCTCAAAGAAGCTCCCAAATTCAATATGCATCTCAAGGAACCGGAACGCATAGCCTGTAACCATTTATATGCCATATATGTATGCACCAATAGAGATACAATATTTGTAATTCTTTTAGATGAGCAATATTGCTTCTAATTTCTCTATTTTCTGGGTTTCATCTTCAATCTTATTCAAGCTTTCAATAGGTAGGCCGACATTACGTGGTTGATATAAAATATAGGTATAAGTCAATCTCTATCAAAAGCTTATATTTTTTCTCTTAGTCACGTCATTATCATAGTTTAGGTGATTTGAGGACATATATTCTAGGTATATGCTGGGACCAGTGAATGTATAGCAATTGTCCCCCCCCCCCCCCCCCAGCTGTCCATGAAATGGATCAATGTGTAAATCGTGGATGGTTGTCCTATATATATAAATTAAATAAAAAATAATTATAGGTTGGTCCAAAGTACGTTAATTAATATATGACAATAATCAAATGGTCACGTGGTCGAATATGCAATTGTTTCGAATATTTTTGTACAAATTTAAATGTAGGTGGTCCAATGAATATAAGGATGCCAACTAATATTTTGACAGTTTTAATTGAAAAACTGAATATTTTTTTATGAGTGGGCATATACTGAAACTTTAACAATTATTGAGTAGAGTACCAAGAATTGTTCCACAATTTTATCCTTTTTGGAAGAAGTTTATGGTTATTATACATCAACGTTTATAATCGAATTTCGGTTATACACGTTGATGTATGATATGACAGATTAGTGAATTTGTTCACTTGATGAATGGACGAATATCTCGCCATGTTGTTGCTGAGCCAATCATTGTATCCATTGATCCAACCAAGTCTGTAGGGGGAGTAGAGATAGGTAATGAATTTGTTGAAATTAGTATTCAGAAAGTGTTGAAGCCTTTATATCCATTGTCTCGACAATTTTTTGGGATGCGTGTTTTGAGGGATGCTAATAACAGTAAAATTACGATACCATGGAGGGTTTCTGATGTAAGTGTTTTTGTATATAGTTGTTATGCAATTTCATAGTTAATGTACATACTTATAGATCTATTGTTTTTCAATGCAGATCGAAAAAATATGATATGCAATTTTGGTTGGAGTAGCATGGTAGTGTAATCAAGGGAACTAAGGTCACTTGGACATGTTTTAGTTTAGGGTTGATTTGAATGGTATTGTGTAATGAGACAGACAAGATTGATCTTTTAAAATTGTAAGGTATCAAATTTTTTGTATTTAAATAGATCTATTGTATACAATTATTATACAATTGTGTGTAGTGGGTGAATCTTTTAAAATTGTTGGTGGTTTTTTGTTATACAGGTTTTGATTGCATTTGATCATTTTTATACAGGGGGTAAAAATCTCTGTTTTAGTATTGCCGGCGATTTTGGGTTTTTTGTGGCGGTTCACCTTTGCTGGCGGTTTAAAAACCGCCGGTAAATTTTGCGGCATTTTTGCCGACGGTTTTTGTAAAATCCGCCGGGAAATTTATGAAATTGTCGGCGGTTATTGAAACCGTCGGTAAAATAGAATTATCGGCAGTTTTTAGTAACTGCCGGAAATTTCTGGCAGTTTACAAAAACCGTCGGGAATACTTATTTTTACCGACGGTTTTAAGAAACCGTCGGTAAATTTTTTTTCCCGGCAGTTAAAAACCACTGGTAATATTTTTCGATGGAGATATTTCCGACAAAAATAATTATTGTCGGTAAAAGTTTTACCGGCGATTTTTTTACTTTTTTCGACAATTTTTTAACCGTCGGAAAAAATCAAACCTCTTGTAGTGAAAGTATATATAATTATAATGAGGTGACTAAGGACGTAGCTGGTCTTTAATTAGACAGAATTACAAATACTGTATTCCTCTTGCTGCTTACATGCCATATAACATGGTTACGTACACTGATGCGTTTTCAGTTCCAACTTATACGCACATAAATTTAAGCCGTATAAATCACATATATACTCATATTAATTAGAAAGTCTTCCACAATTAATAATGTATATATTGGACCACGCAGCCCATGTAAGTATCTTCTCTTGTATATAAAATGACTGAGGAAACTAAATTATATATGTAAAGAAAATCTTCAAGTGCATAAACATGAAAAATTGATAATCTTGAAATAATCCCAACTTTCATAGGGTCCAGATGTATGTATATATATTTATTGATGCATAAACATACAGAATTTCTAACAGGCAAGCATTAAGCATGATATATGTATCTAAGTATATTTAGATTGATGCCTCAAACTTGAACCAATTTTGTAGGGTTTGAGGTCCTAAATTTTTTACGCTATCTATATGTCGGGGGCCAGTGGATGTTAGGATTTATTTTAAATTATCAATATTGGTTACATTTGTGGACTTAGAAGCATATCCTTTCTTATGTGTTTTTGTTTCCCTTTGATTTTCTTCTCTGTCTATCTAGGTCCTGTTTCTTATTATTAATCTGTCCACATGATCAGCTTTTGATTTTTCAACACATATATTGCTCATAACTTGATGACGTAGGATGTTAAAAAAACACGTGCATGGCATACTATGTGAGCAAGAGGGTGACCCCAATCATCAAATTGCTGGAGTAGATTTCTTGTTTTCTTAAAGTTTTTTTTTTAACACATATTGGGTGGTCCAAACTCCAAACTGGCAAATTCAATCCATCCATGGAGAATTAATGTTCTTGATTGTTGGGTCGAGGCAACTCTCGACCACTTCTCAAAACAATAAACAAAATAGAGTCAAAAACCATTTACAGAGGCTTCGATATCTCAAGCATGCAAATAACAAGAAAGCAACAATAAACATAAACAAAATGTAAGTAATTTTTACCATGGTTCATCCGTTAATGAGGGTTACGTCCACGTTAAGCTCCGACAAAAAGAGTTCACTTCACTATCAGGAAAAATTTGATTATAATCTCAATATACATAAACTCACTCTCTAAATCTCACTGTACAAACAACTCTCAAATCAAATCGGCCCCATAATCACCAAATTATAGATTAGAGGCACAAACCCTAGAGAGAAAACATTTGGACCAACTATACAGAGAGAGAAAGCAAAACATAGAGAGTGAATCAAAACCCTAATTGAGGAAATAAGATCGGAGGCTGTGCGTTGATGATCTCAAGGCGACTGTAGATGATATAAAGGGGAAAGCAGCGGTGAGGATTGCATCGTATAAATGCAGCATCAACGATCGGGGATAAGGAAGGCTAAAAGACAAGAAAAAGCACGCCACATTAAACAGTAGGGGCGGTTGCCGTTTTGGCCATCCGATTTAAGGGCCCAAAACGAAAGTGTTTTGGGCAGCCTTGAGGGTTGCCAAAAGACCTTCCCGCCCTTCATTGAAACGGTGTCATTTGAAGCTTTACATAAATACAATAATCTCCACCTTGAAGCTTCAACCATCAAGGGACAATTCTGCAACAATAGTGTAACATGCTACAACCTTTGCCATCATTGCTCATGTTGGTTGTTCCTTCAACCACCTTCAACATGCAGCAAGCCCAAACAATGTTTGAGCTTGGCTATAGTCACAATTTTCATTCCCATATTTGCTAGGTTGTTTTCTGTAGGGACCTTTTGAATATTTACATTTCCTTTGGCCACTTAGTCCCTTACATAGTGGTATTCAACATACATGTTTTGTTTTTTCATGGTATACAGGGTTCTTACACAAGTGATTAGCACTTTGGCTATCAGAAAAAACCATAACCTTACCTTGTAGCATCTAAATTTCTTTCAAGAGTCCTTGAAGTCAAATGGCTTCCTTAAATGCATCTGTCATAGCCACATACTTAGCCTCAGTGGAAGACAGTGCAACCAGAGGCTGCAACTATGACTTCTAGCTGATATAATTACCACTTAGGGTAAAGTAATAGGCTGTAGTGGATTTTCTTAAGTCTCGGTCTCCTGTAAAATCAGAATCTACAAACTCTACCAAATCAAGTGCATCAGATCTTTTCATGTAATTTAAACCAACATTCAAAGAGCCATTAATACATCTTAACAAAAATTTTAAGGCTTCTCGATGAGGTTTCCTAGGGTTAGACATAAATCTGCTAAGCAAAGAAATTGAAAATGATCTAGCCTGGTATTAATCATAGAATACATGATTGTTCCAATTACATTAGCATAAGGAATAGTTTGCATTTTCATTTTTTCAGAATCTGATGATGGGCATTGGGATTTAGACAAGATAAAATGACCTCTTAAAGGTGTATTTACTGGTTTACAATTTGACATACCAAATTTTTGTATAGCCTTTAGCAAATAGTCATGTTGGTGAATTTGTAAACAATTTTTACTTCTATTTCTCTCAATTACCATCCTTAAAACCTTCATAGGAGGACCTAAGTCTTTCATATCAAAGTTTGTGTTCAACATTGATTTTAATTCATTTATCTTTGACTTAGATTTGCCAATCAACAAAATGTCATCAACATAAAACAACAAATATACAGGGATATCTGAGAGAATAAAGTAAAGACAATTGTCATATTCACTCCTAACAAAGCCAATCTCAGTTATAAAATTATCAAGTTTCCTATACTATTGTCTTGAGGATTGCTTCAGACCATACAAAGCCTTTTTTAATAAACAAACATTATCAGGATGATGTTTATTAATATAACTAACAGGTTGCTCCATATAAATGATTTCATCTAAGTCACCGTGTAAGAAGGTAGTCTTAACATCAAGTTGTTATAATTCTAAGTCATACTGAATAACTATGGCAAGCATCATACGAATAGTTTTGAATTTAACAACAGGAGAAAAAATCTCTGCATAATCTATGCCCTCCCTCTAAGTAAACCCTTTAGCTACTAATCTAGCTTTAAATCTATTGTTGCTAAAATACAACAATCTATTTCTTATTTGCGGACGGACGCAAGAGTCTCGGGAGTCGTGCCTTCACTGATGAAGATCTGGACGAGGAATTGGATCTGATGGAGTTCCAAATCTGATAGACCGACAGAGCTGATGGTTTGATGAACTAATGATCTTGAGGGCTGATGACCTGGTGGGCTGATGACCTGGTGGGCTGACGATCTGGTGGCCTCAAATGTGACGAGAGGCCTTGTTGATGATGAGAGGCCTTGCTGATGGCGAGAGGCCTTGCTGATGACGAGAGGCCTCCGAGTGACAAGAGGCCTTGCTGGTGACGAGAGGCCTTGCTGATGACGAGAGGCCTTGTTGATGACGAGAGGCTTCGGAGTGACGAGAGGCCTCGGAGTGACGAGAGGCTTTGCTGATGACAAGAGGCCTTGCTGATGACGAGAGGCCTCGGAGTGACGAGAGGCCTTGCTGATGACAAGAGGCCTTGCTGATGACGAGAGGCCTCGGAGTGACGAGAGGCCTTACTGATGACGAGAGACCTTGCTGATGACGAGAGGCCTCGGAGTGACGAGAGGCCTTGCTGATGACGAGAGACCTTGCTGATGACGAGAGGCCTCAGAGTGACGAGAGGTCTTGCTGATGACGAGAGGCCTCGGAGTGACGAGAGACCTATAAAACGAGAACATCGTCAGGGCGCAGGTGGGGATCCCCGTGTAAACCCTCCAATGCTTAAATTAGATCTCGAGAGAAAATGGAAAATCGTACTTCAATTGCTCAAAATCGCGTACCTTGTGTTGGAAGCCGGGTCTTATATCTATAGTGGAGGAGAGAGAGAGAGATCTCACGATATTTTCGGCAGGAATCTCGGGGCCCATGGGCTGAGTCTTCCATCACGAAGGGTCATCTGGCAGGGTGTCGGTGACCCCCCACTCGGGGCCCATAGGCTGCCGAGTGGCCTTGGCCACTCGGTCAGGTCGAGTGGCTAGGCCACTCGGCCATGCCAAGTTCGAGTGGCCTTGGCCACTGGGTTAAGCCGAGTGGCCAGGCCACTCGGCCATGCCGAGTGACTCCCCCCTTAACTGGGCCAAGGGGGTCTTTTTTGTTTCCTTGCTATCGTTTTGCCTGCCTCGTCTTTCCGGATACATCAATTGCTCCCTGCTCTTTTAGTCGAGAGGTCGGGTAAAAGAGTATAAGTTTCCCAGAAATTGTGACGTGATTTTTTGCCTTCTTTACTTTTCTTTGGTAAACCCTTTATGCGCTTTTATTCCTCGTTTTCTGTATCTTTTTGGAAGCTTCGGTGTTTTTCACTTTTTGAGTCCTATAAATAGGGGTTCAAATCTTCATTCAATTCTCAAGCGCGTCACTTTCAAACTCGAATTCTCTCAGGTCTCGGCGCGTTTTCTGGGCCACGTCTCGTTTTTATCAACGGAAGGGTGTGATTGGAGGCCACTCGGTCATGACCGAGTGGCCGTATGTGCGACAGGGGGCCACTCGGTCATGACCGAGTGGCCCTGGTAGGTGACGAGTGGCCACTCGATCATGACCGAGTGGCCTTGTTTTCGGCCAAGGCGACGAGTGCCCACTCGGTCATAACCGAGTGGCCTTGTTTTTGGCCGAGGCCACTCGGTCATGACCGAGTGGTCCTCCACTCGGTTGTAGCCGAGTGATTCCGGCCTTTTCTCGTCCTTTTATGCCTTTAATCACTTGATTTTCCTTCGTTTGCTTCTTTCTTCTGCCTTGTACTGATGTTCTTTGTCTTTTGTGCAGGTGTTTTGTTTGCTGTGATCTTCCGTCTTTCCTGTTTGTAACAAGGTAACAGCCTTTGAATCTCTCTAATATGTCGAGGAGAAGACAGGCATCACCCCCTGGTCCCGCGCACATCCCTAACACTTCAAGTTCTCGACTTCGATATGATGCTTATGAGAAGATTTATAATGCCACACCTTTTGGTTTTATAGTGAGGTATCCTCGCCTCGACGAGCCAGATCCTTCTCAAGTAGATGAGGGCTTTCTGGGCATCCATTTTGCTTCATTTGAGGTGGGGCTCCGTTTTCCTCTTCCACCTTTCGCCATGGCATGGCTACGCCATTACCAAATTGTTCCTGCCCAGCTTCACCCTAACGGTTGGGCCCAGATGGTAGGTTTTTCTATGCTTTGCCAACAGAGGGATGTACCTCCTTCCTTGATACTCTTCAGTTGTTTTTATCGGTTGCGAAGAGCTAGCAAGAACCGTGCCCTTTATACGCTTCAGAAGGTTTTGGGCTCTGAGCTGTTTGACGCTCTTTCAAATAAGATCAATCGGTTTGAAGAGCGATGGGTAGTGATTGAACCTCCGCCTAGCTGGGATGCACCTCTATACTAGAACCATCAGGATGCCAACCAAGGGTTCCCTCCTTGCAAGGATGTTCGGGGTGTATATCGTCGTCTTGTAGAGATGCTGACAACATAAGGCCCCGTCGATTTGATGAGCCTCTTGACGATGGAGAATTTTAGAATCGCGGGCTGGGGGGTCGTAATGCCATCTACTCTTCCTCAGTCTTCTACGCTATCCAACCAGGAAATGGAAGGAGTCGAGGAGGAGGAGATGGGAATGCTTGAATCGTCTTTGCATCCTCTTTTCGATCCTCAGGAGGAAAACACTCCTGGGGGTAGCATATCTTTTTGACATTGCCTTCCTTTCTTCTTTATTGTATTTATTTTTCCCATATTGAAGGTTTTGCTTCGTGTTAATTTTTGCAGAGATGGCTGGATTGAGTAGGTTGAGGGAGCTGCGTAGACTCCACCGTGAAGAGGAGGCGCGTGCTGCAATGACGTCCGGGGTTCCTCCCCCAAGTACCGAGGGAGCTACAAGGTCTCGTCCTCCTTGATCACGTAGGCCTTCTGGCGTTTCTCCTACAGGGGTGGAAAGGCGGCGTCGCCCGAGAAGTGACCCCTCGAGTGCTGAGATTCCTTCTCATATGAAAAGTCCTCCATCGATTCCTCTTTCTCACGAAGAAGCAGTCAATATCCCCTCTCCCGCTCCTAATTCTCGAGGGGGGCGAAGTTCGTCCTCTCGGTTTGCTGGTGATATGGCTCGAGTGGAGGAAGAATGTCACCATCCTATAATTCCTAATAGGAAAGATCGTCGTCGTCTTGAAGGCGAGAAGTCATTGAGGCCACCTCCTATACTTCCCCCTCCAGGGGATATGAGACATACTATAATTCTTGGAGATGGTAGGAAACTCACTGGTCGGGACTTTGAAGTTTCTCCGGGCGTATTAGAGACAGACTCCGTCACTGAATCAGGAATTGGTGCTCGTCTCATTTATTCTACCATTCTCCCTCTAGAAGAACGACTGTTTATTGGTGGCAACTATGCCCAAACCAGAGATGAGGTAGAGTAGCTTCTGGTGCAAGGGGTCCAGGGGATGGTCGCTTCCAATGCCAGGGACAGGGCCTATCGTGAGCAGGTGGAGGCCCAAATGTCAGATTGGAGGCGACGCCAAACTGACTGGAATGAGGAGCGTCAAGTGCTAAAGGGTCGTGCTCGTCGGGCGGAGCTTGGGAAGAAGAATGCGGAGGAAGAGATTGGGCGTATGAGTGATCAACTGTCCGAGGCTTCCGTTGGTACTTCGAACCTCCACAGGGAGATTAGCGATTTACGCTCTAAGCTTGGAGCTGAAGAGCAAAAGAATGTGGAGTTAATGGCGCGTCACGAAGCGCTTGTGCAGGAACACTCCTTACGCCTGTCCGAACTGAAGATAAGCCGTAAGGATGCCCAGGATATTCGCGCTCAAGCAGTGAAGGAATATCGTCTCTCGAAAGATTGTCAGGATAGGAAGGGAAGATATGCTTCAGGCTTCCTGAAATATGAGTTTTATCTGGCTCGCGCCCATCTGGAGTCTCAGCTCCCAGGAGAGAGTTTTCCTGAACTTTTTCTTACCCCCGAGGTTGAAGAGTCTCATGAGGTGGATTGGCGTCAATATGAACCAAATGAGCCCCTGGGCCCTTCTTCTTACTTGGATTCTTACTTGGTGGATGATTTGAAAAATTTGAGGGGCCCCTTGGTTCTGTTTCTTTTTAAGCGTGGGGAAGGAAGCACGTCGGCCGATCCCGAAGCCATTGAAGAGGCTTCTGGCATAGTTGTTGAAGACCTCCCTCATACGACCGAGGCTGAGGAAGGGGAACTTCCCATAGTGTCTCCTGAGGTTCCTGTTGCATCCTTTGGGTCTACTCGGCGTTCGTCCCGCAAATCTCGCTCCCGCGAGTAAGTCCCCATTGTAGTTCGCTTTTTGCTGTTGATGGCCCTTACTTCTTCTTTTTTTCTTTTTTTTCTTTTTTTTTTGTGGGAGAACTATTATCAATGAAATATTTTCTTCTTGGTTTTATCCAACGTGCATTGTTCTTTTACTGCTTGATTTACTCCTTCGTTTTTGAATTATGAACTATGTGGCGATCTTGAACATATTTTTCCCTCGTTGCCGGGTCGTAAACGGGGCAACGGGTTTGATCGATTTTACCTCGTTGTCAGGCCATAGGCAGGACAACGGGCTCGATTGCGTTTTACCTCGTTGCCGGGCCGTAGGCGGGGCAACGAGTTTGATCGAATTTTACCTCGTTGCCGGGCCATAGGCGGGGCAACGGGCTCGATCGCGTTTTACCTCGTTGTCGGGCTGTAGGCGGGGTAACGGACTTGATCGAATTTTACCTCGTTGTCGGGCCATAGGTAGGACAACGGGCTCGATCGCGTTTTACCTCGTTGTCGGGCCGTAGGCGGGGCAACGGGCTTGATCGAATTTTACCTCGTTGCCGGGCCATAGGCGGGACAACGGTCTCGATCGTGTTTTAACTCGTTGCTGGGCTGTAGGCGGGGTAACGGGCTTGATCGAATTTTACCTCGTTGTCGGGCCATAGGCAGGACAACGGGCTCGATTGCGTTTTACCTCGTTGTCGGGCCGTAGGCGGGGCAACGAGTTTGATCGAATTTTACCTCGTTGTCGGGCCATAGGCGGGGCAACGGGCTTGATCGCGTTTTACCTCGTTGCTGGGTCGTAGGCGGGGCAACGGGCTTGATCGAATTTTACCTCGTTGCCGGGCCATAGGCGGGACAACAAGCTCGATAGCGTTTCTTTAAGATGGCAATCATACACACACAAGCATTTTTACGTGGTTCGGCAAACTGTGTCTACGTCCACGGTCCTGTTTAGGACTTATATTATTGCAGATAGTTGTTCAGGTACATCGTTTATATACAACTTCAGATAATTCAGATTCCATGTTTTTCCTACGGTGTCTCCTATAAGAGTTCGTAAAATGCAAGTGTTGGGTCCGATCAGCTTTAGGATACGATATGGTCCTTCCCAATTGGCTCGTAGCTTTCCATCTTCTCTTAGCGCGTTGGTTACAACAGATTTTTGAAGTGCTAAATCTCCTTCTTTCATGGGTCTACTCTTAACCCGAGAATAGAAATAACTGGCTATTCTTCTCTGATATGCGGCTATCTTCATGGCAGCGTTATCTCTCTGCTCTTCAATCAGATCCAAATTTTCCCGCAATGCTTCAGAATTCCTCGCACCATCCTTCTCTTCATATGCCATTAACCTTGGGGACTTCGCTGAAATTTCTATGGGGATTAAGGCCTCTGTCTCATATACAAGATTGAATGGAGTTTCTCCAGTAACGACTCGACTAATCGTCCGATAAGCCCATAAAATGGTGGGTAGCTCATCTGCCCATGTGCCTCTGGCTCCTTCAAGTTGAGTTTTTAAGCCATGTAATGGTTCGGTTACTGACCTCAGCCTGTCCATTGGCTTGGGGGTACGCCACTGAGGCGAATCTTAGTTGAATCCCTAGATTG
The DNA here is from genome assembly GCA_036245055.1 of Diospyros kaki. Lineage (NCBI taxonomy): Eukaryota > Viridiplantae > Streptophyta > Magnoliopsida > Ericales > Ebenaceae > Diospyros > Diospyros kaki. Next base: position 401,519 of record BSEG01000002.1, on the reverse strand, counting down.
TCACAAAATTTTCTAAAAGAGTCACAATCGAATTGTTTCCCATGATCCGTAACGATGATTCTGGGTATTCCAAATCGGCAAACAATGTCCTTCCATACCATCGCTTCTACTTTTCGTGCTGTAATAGTGGCCAACGGTTCAGCTTCCATCCATTTGGTGAAATAGTCAGTAGCTACTATTAAAAATTTTCTTTGCCCGGGCGCTTGAGGGAAAGGTCCCAAAATATCTAAGCCCCACTGAGCGAAGGGTATAGGTTGGAACGCAAGCTGTAGCTGGGATATCGGGGCAGATTGGACTGGAGCATGTCGTTGGCATTTGTCACATGACTTGACTTTCTTTAACGCGTCTGACCTTAGTGTGGGCCAAAAGAAACCAGCTCTTAATATTTTGGTCGCCAGAGCTCTTGCTCCCAGATGTTCCCCACACATTCCACTATGAGCTTCTGCTAGGATATATTCGGCCTCTTAAGGGCCTATGCATTTGAGAAGAGGTGTAGTGTAAGCTCTCTTATATAACATCCCATCTATGATAGTGAATCTTGAAGCCCGCATCTTAAGCCTTCTCGTTTCTTGTGGATCGTCTGGCAATTCATTGTTAGTGAGATAACGATAGAAGGACGATCTCCAGTCTGTCCTCGTCTCAATGCACAATACTTTTTTTTCTTCAATACTTGGATGGTGTATCATTTCCACAAATACTGCTCTTCCTGTTATTTCTCTGGTGGATGCTAATTTAGATAAAACATCAACGTGCCCATTAAGAGATCTGTTTATTTGTGTTAATTCGAAGCTTTGGAATGTTTGGGCCAGGTCTTTGACTTTACGCAAGTATTGAGCCATTATTTGTTCCCTGGTTTCGAATTGTCCCTGAAATTGCTGCACAATTAATTGAGAATCACTATGGGCAACTAATCGTGTTACCTCCAATTTCTTTGTTATCCTCATTCCGGCGATTAAGGCTTCATACTCAGCCACATTGTTGGTACTTGAAAAAACAAATCGCAGAGAATATTCCAACGTTTCTCCTTCAAGGGATACTAGTACTATTCCCGCTCCGCTTCCTTGTGAACCAGATGCTCCATCAACAAACAACAACCGTGCTGCCTGCTCATTTTCTCCTACTTTGCTAGAGTGAGTGCATTCCACAATAAAGTCAGCCAGCGCCTGTCCCTTTATAGCCTGTCGAGATTGATATTGGATATCATATTCGCTTAACTCAATGGACCATTTGGTAAGGTGACTAGAACATTCGGGTTTTTGTAAAATACTTCGTAAAGGCTGATCTGTAAGTACGATAATCAAATGGGCTTGGAAATATGGCCTCAATTTCCTGGATGCATTTAGCAGGGCCAATGCCATCTTCTCTGGTACGGGATAACGTGTCTCGGGGCCTTGTAATACCTTGCTGACATAATATACTGGTCGATCCACCTGTCCTTCTTTCCTGATTAATACTGCACTGATGGCCTCATCACTGACCCCCAAGTATAAGTATAACGTCTCTCCAGTTTCTGGTCATGTTAATAGGGGAACTCCTTTCAAATATTCTTTTAACGCTTCAAATGATTTCTGACACTGCTCTGTCCACTCAAACTTTTTCCCTGCTCTTAATGTTCGCAAGAAGGGCAACTCCCTTTCGGCTGACTTGGAGAGAAAACGTCCCAGAGCTGCCATTCGCCCTGTCAATCGCTAAACTTCTTTGGTTGACGCGGGTGATTCCATATCCAATATTGCTTGAATTTTTTCTAGGTTAGCTTCGATTCCTCTTTGTGTGATCATGTATCCCAAGAATTTTCCCGACTGTACTCCAAATGCACACTTTGCTGGATTTAATCGCATGTTGTATTGTCTAAAGACCCCAAGCACCCATGTTAGCTTTTCTACATGAGATTTGTTCTCTTGACTTTTCACTATCATGTCATCAACATAGGCTTCCATTGTGTCACCCAACAGTTTTTTAAAGACCTTATTCACCATGCGCTGATAAGTGGCTCCAGCGTTCTCAAGTCCAAAAGGCATGACTTGGTAGCAGTATGTCCCCTTTTCAGTGATGAATGACGTCTTTTCTTAGTCTGGAGGGTACATCCTTATTTGATGGTAGTCTGAGAATGCATCCAAAAAGCTTAAAACTGGTATCCGGATGTTTCGTCCACGAGGCGGTCGATCCGTGGTAGCAGGTAGGAGTCTTTGGGGCACGCCTTATTGAGATTGGTGAAATCTACACAAACACGCCATTTTCCATTAGATTTTGGGACCATAACAACATTGGCCAACCATTCTGGATACAATACTTCTCGAATGAAACCTGCTTTTAGTAATTTGTCAACTTCCTCTTCTAGCGCGTGTAGTCTATCAGGGGCAATGTTTTGCTTCTTTTTTCGGACTGGTTTGAAGTGGGGATCCACATTCAAGTGATGGCATATTACTTCGGGACTGATCCCTGGCATATATTTCGGTTTCCAAGCAAACACGTCTGAATTTTCTCGCAGGCATCTGGTAATTTCTTCTTTCACACGTTCCGAAAGTTGGGATCCCACATACGCCACTTTCTCAGAATCTGATTCACTCAGGTGTATTACTTCTAATTCTTCAACAGGTTGAGGTTTACGTGCAGCTCCTTCCTCCAAGGATTTATGTATAGCTTTCTCGGCTATGGATAAGGTTTATTCAGCTCTTTTTCCTTTTGTAGAGGACACATAGCAAGTTCGTGCCTTCTTTTGATCTCCCCCAACTTGTCCGACCCCAGCGGGTGTGGGAAATTTCATCAATAGATAGCATGAGGATACCACGGCCCTTAAATCGTTGAGTAATAGGCGTCCCAAGATCATATTGTAAGCCGCCGAGGAAGTTTTAACCACCATAAAATTCGCTTGTCGAGTTACAAGTTGGGGGTCTTCACCTAACGTGATAGGTAGTTGAATGGATCCCGCAACTGGTACCGCTTCTCCAGTAAAGCTATACAGAGGTGAGGATACATTCTTCAATCGATCATGGGATAAATGCATTTGTTCAAAGCAGTTCCAGTAAATCAGATTGATAGAACTGCTACTATCCACTAAAATTCTGCTAATGGGGTGTTTGGCCACGACTGCTAAGATAACCATGAGATCATCATGTGGGAGTATTATATTGCCTCGATCAGTTGGGGTAAAGGTGATTGGCTCTTCATCATCTCTTACTTCCATCACTGAGTTAACTTGGTAGGCTTGACGTGCGTACGCCTTTCGGGAGGCCGATGTGTCTCCACCTAGGGTTTTCCCCCTGAAATAACGTGAATGGCATGTTGAGTCGGCTCATTGTCTACATGAGTATCTTGTCGATGATCTCTTCCTCTCTCTTGTTGCCTTGGGTTTGGCCTTTCATGCCCATCACACCTGTCTTCCCTTTGTCGGGGCTCCCTGTTTTCTTCTTCTTCCTCATTTCTCACATATCTTTGCAAGTGCCCTTCACGGATGAGCATCTCAATCTGGTTCTTCAATTCTCGACAATGATCAGTGGAATGTCCCCGAATTCGGTGATATCTGCAATACTCTCCTTGATTCTTCCCCATAGGTCGGTCAACTCTGCGGGGTAGTTTAAGGAGTCCTTCTCCCTCGACTGCAGCTAATATAGTTGATCGAGGCTATAAAAGTTGAGTATAATGATTAAAGTGAGGTTTAAGTACATCCGGACGTCTGACTCTTTCTTGTCGTCGGATAGACTCTTCTTCCCCTTCTCGTTCCTTCCTCTTCTTTTCTTTGTCTTCATTCCCCGCCACATTCCTCATAATTTCAGTGTGGAGGATATACCTGTTTGCTCTGACAAATAGATCGGCCAGGGATGTTGGGGGGTCTAAAGAAAGTGATTCTTGGAGTGAGGCGAGGCGCGTCCCTTGGAACATAGCAGACACTGCCACTTGAGCCGGCAAGTCGGGGACTTCAAGGGTGGCATTACGAAATCTATCCACAAATTGACGTAAAGATTCCTTATTCCCTTGTCGTATGCTGAGCAAATATGTGGCATCTTTTTTCCTTCGACTGTTAATCACAAAAGCTTTGGTAAATTCTGTCCTAAGATGCCCAAATGAGGAAATGGAGGCTTCTGGAAGGCTGTTAAACCATGTTCGAGCATGTCCTGACAGTGTTAAGGAAAATGCTCGGCATATTATATCGTCATCCCATCCATGTAATATCATCAGTGACTCATAATTCTGAACATGATCATATGGATCGTCTTTCCCTGAGTAGAGGGTGATTTGTGGCATTTTAAATTTTCGAGGTAGTGGTCTCTCCAATATATCTGTCGTAAAAGGACTTTTTCTTCGTTGGTGCTCTTCTGTTGCTGGGATTAACTTTTTCCGTTCAAGCACCTCTTCTACTACTCTTTTCATATCGTCCCTCATTGTAGCTGTTGTCTGATTGTCATGTCTTGTTGGCGTACTGGCCACTGTTTCATGATATCTCCGTCTTTGAGGGCTTCTGGTTCTGTTTTCCATTCTGGGGTTTTCATTTCTGCGAGGTACGGAATGAGGGTTCTTTCTTGGGGGTGGTGACCTAGGCCTACCCTCTCGTCTAGGCGTAGATCGAGAATGAGAATCGGGAGTAGCTTCTTGGTAGGAATCGGCCCCTACCTCGAGTTGAGGTTCTGGGGATGGCATAAACTTTTTCAGAGTATCGAGCAATGTCCCTACTGGCATCATACCTTGGAGGATACCAGCCATGTCTCAAAGTGCTTGCATGCCCTCAACGTGTTGTTGTCTCAATGCTTCATACTCCTCCCACGGGACGGTGCGTGGTGGCTGTCGTGAAGTCCCAGCTTGGTCAGAAGGCGGCGGCCTTGAGCCGATAAGTAGTGGTGGTGGGACTGATTGGTTCCCCACCTGCGGGCTGGGGGAAATAGAACGATCACCTCCTTCGGGTTGTTCATTATGAGGGGGAGGAGGTGCTCCCTGTTGCTAGGAGTTCCGTGGTGGTAGGCGTGTTTCTACACCTTAAGAGAGAGTTCGTCGGTGTCCACGGGTGTTTGCCATTCTTCAGTTGACTTTTTGTCTTGCGTTTCCCACAGACGGTGCCAATTGTTGTTGCCAAAATACAACAATCTATTTCTTATTTGCGGACGGACGCAAGAGTCTCGGGAGTCGTGCCTTCACTGATGAAGATCTGGACGAGGAATTGGATCTGATGGAGTTCCAAATCTGATAGACCGACAGAGCTGATGGTTTGATGACCTGATGATCTTGAGGGCTAATGACCTGGTGGGCTGACGATCTGGTGGCCTCAAATGTGACGAGAGGCCTCGGAATGACGAGAGGCCTTGTTGATGACGAGAGGCCTTGTTGATGGCGAGAGGCCTTGCTGATGATGAGAGGCCTCGGAGTGACGAGAGGCATTGCTGGTGACGAGAGGCCTCAGAGTGACAAGAGGTCTTGCTGATGACGAGAGGCCTCGGAGTGACGAGAGACCTATAAAATGAGAACTCCGTCAGAGCGCGGGTGGGGATCCCCGCGCAAACCCTCCGATGCTTAAATTAGATCTCGAGAGAAAATGAAAAATCGTACTTCAATTGCTTAAAATCGCGTACCTTGTGTTAGAAGCCGGGTCTTATATTTATAGTGGAGGAGAGAGAGAGATCTCGCGATATTTTTGACGGGAATCTCTGGGTCCGTTTCAGAATTCTCGGGGCCCATGGGCTGAGTCTTCCATCACGAAGGGTCATCTGGCAAGGTGTCGGGTGACCCCCCTACTCGGGTGGGGGGTCTCTTGGTAGGCTGTCGAGTGGCCTCGGCCACTCGGTCAGGTCGAGTGGCTAGGCCAGTAGGCCATGCCGAGTCCGAGTGGCCAGGCCCGCTCAGCCATGCCAAGTGACTCCCCCCTTGGCTGGGCCAAGGGGGTCTTTTTTGTTTCCTTGCTGTCGTTTTGCCTGCCTCGTCTTTCCGAATACATGAAAATCTTAAGGGATCAGTGCGTAACCTACCTTCTTTAAGTTTGAACAGCCACTTGCACCTCACCAGCTTTTGTTTCTGAGGTCTTGGGACCAATTCTCAGGTGTTGTTGGTCATTAAAGAGGCTATTTCTTCCTCCATTGCACACTTTCATTTTGAGCAGTCTCGAGAGCTAACAGCCTCCTCATAATAGGAAGGCTCACTGCCTCTCAATTCCATTCCTGCCACTAAGGCACAATAAACAAGGTCTGAATATGCATACTTAGCAGGGGGTCTAACAATCCTCCTGCTTCTATCACGAGCTAACTGATAATCCCTTAAGTTTTGTTGAGGAGAGTCATGATGCTCCACCTCAGCCATAGGAATATCAGTTGACTCCTCATGATCACTTTCATGACCAGAGGATGAATCACTATCTGGGCTAGGATTATCAAGGACTAGGGCAGCTGGCAAGTCAGGTATACCTACTGGCTCCTCCACCTGAAACTGGGTATTACTGGTTATCACAAAATCTTCTGGGACACTAGGTTTAGGGTCTGCTTCTAAGTTTTCTAATCTATAAGGGAAAATATTTTCATTAAATATAACATCCATGCTTATGATTATTTTGACTCCTCTAGAACTCCTATCCCATAATATGTAGTCTTTAGTTCCATCTCGGTACCTTACAAATACATATTTTATGGACCTATGGTCTAATTTTCCCATAGATTGATGAACATAGGCTTGACACCCAAAGACTTTTAAATGATTTAAGTTCATTTTCCTGCCTAACCATTTTTCTTCAGGGCACATCAAATTTAAAACAGTGGAGGGGCTTCTATTTATCAGATAGGCAGCAGTAGAGAGGGCTTTCCCCCAAAATGTTTTAGGTATACCGGATGTGAACAATAAACATCTAACCTTTTTTAGGAGAGTCCTGTTCATTCTTTTAGCAACCCCATTTTGTTGGGATATGTTCCTAATAGTCTTGTGCCTAGTAATGCCTTGTGAGTTGCAGAATTCATCAAAATCTCTATTACAGAATTCTAATCCATTGTCTGTTCTCAAAAATTTAATCTTCTTATCAATCTGGTTTTCGACTAAGGCCTTCAATATTTTAAATTTTTCTAATGTTTGGTCTTTAGTCCTAAGAGAGAACACCCACACTTTCCTAGTAAAGTCATCAACAATGGATAAGAAATACCCGTTGCCACCAAGGGTTGGTGTTTGAGAGGGACCCCATAAGTCTGCATGCAAGTATTCTAGGCATGTCTTCACCAGGTGAGTTCCTTTATGGAAACTCAACCTGTGTTGCTTGTTTAGAGTGCAAGGCTCACAGAAGTTTAGGGAATCTGCAGTCACTGAATCAAGATAACCTTGAGTTGACAGTGCTTGCAGATCTTTCTAGCTAATGTGACTAAGTCTCAAATGCCAGAGATCTGTCTTATCAATTTTAACTATGTATGCAGAAGAAATAGGGGAAAGAGAACAATCATTCAACACATATAAACCATGCCTTTTAGTACCAGTCAGAATTACGTCATTATTTTTAAAGACATACGTGAAGCCATTTTCAGCAGTATATGAATAGCCTAACTCATAAAGAGTACCAAGAGAAATTAAATTTCGTTTCAGTCTAGGCACATATCTAACATTGGTGAGCATTCTGAGTTTATTATCATGCATTTTAAAAGTTGTCACATATTCCTTTCACACTACATGATTGGTTGTTACCCATATACACAGTATCAGATTCTTTGTTACTAAAGTTTTGAAACCATGCAATATTAGGACACATATGGAATGAACATCGAAAGTCCATTATCCACTCATTAGTAACAAATTCACTAGAAACAGTAAGAAATTCAGCTAATGTGTTAGAGTTATTGGCAGCTATGGTTACATTACCCCATTGTTTCTGTTTCCTTAAAAGATCATAGCAATATTTTTTAATATGTCCCTCTTTTCCACAATGATAACACTTCCACTTAGGTTTTTGTTTGCCCTTTTTTTTCCTTGTTTTTACCCTTATTCCCAAAACTTCCAGATTGATCTCCATTTCCCATGTTGTTTTTCTTTTCAAACTTACCTTTCACAAATAAGTTATTAGCAGGTTTTTAGATGCGTTTAACTCTAGCTCCCTAGCTTTAATTCCATATATGACCAAGTCTAAGCTAGGTACAATTCCTATATAATGCAGAGCATGCTTAACTATATTAAATTCATCAGGTGATGAGTTTAAAAGGATCATAGCCTCACTGGTATCACCCAGAGCTTGGTCAATTCCTCTTAACAGTAAAGCAAGTCTAGTAAACTCATCTATGTTTTCATCCATAGATTTAGAAACATTTATTTTAAAGTTGAATAACATGCCCTTTAAATAAACTAAATTAGGAGCAGATAAAACAAAATATAATGATTCAAGTTTGTTCCACAGTTCAATAGGGGTATTCATGCCAACAACTTTAAGAATAACACTATCACCGAGATGTAAGAAAATAAGATTATATGTTTTTTTCCCTTACTTCATCAGTTCTAGCCAACTGATTTACCGACCATTTTTTGTCGTCGGGCTCAAGTGCGATGAGCACTTTGTGATGAGAGAGCAGGACTTTCATCTTTTTTTTTTTAACTACAGAAATCACTTTTTTCGTCAAGTGTACCAATTTCAAATCAGGTTGATGTCATCTTTGCTTTGCACGAAGGTACCCTAAAACCCTAGACGCTGACAGAGACTCACTCAAGAAACCCTCAACTAACAAAGAATCACAGCAAAACCTAGTGAATCAGACCAACACAAGCAAAGCAAAAAATATGACTTCGTAGTTGAAAATAGCACAGGCTCCAAAAACCCTAGACTGTGAATACTAGAGAAATGGCTCTGATACCACTGTTGGGTCTAGACAACTCTCAGACACTTCTCAAAATAGTAAACGAAATAGAGCCAAAAACCATTCATAGAGGCTTCGATATCTCAAGCATGCAAATAAACAAGAAAGAAACAATAAATAAAAACAAAACGCAAGCGATTTTTATTGTGGTTCACCCATTAATGAAGGCTACATCCACGTTGAGCTCCGAAAAAGAGAGCTCACTACACTATTGGGAAAAATTTGATTACAGCCTCAATATACATAAACTCACTCTCTAAATCTCACTGTACAAACAACTCTCAAATCAAATCGGCCCCATAATCACCAAACTACAGATTAAAGGCACAAACCTTAGAGAGAAAACATTCATATCAACTATAAAGAGAGAGAAAGAAAAACATAGAGAGTGAATCAAAACCCTAACCGAGGCAATAAGATCGGAGGCTATGCGTTGATGATCTTAAGGCGACTATAGATGATATAAAGGGGAAAGCAGCGGTGAGGATTGCATCATATAAAGGCAGCATCAATGATCAGGGATAAGGAAGGCTAAAAGACAAGAGAAAGCACGCCACATTAAACGGTAGGGGCAGTTGCCGTTTTGGCCATTTGACTCAAGGGCCCAAAACGACAGCGTTTTAAGCAGCCACGAGGGTTGCCAAACGACCTTCATGCCCTTCATTGAAACGGTGCCATTTGAAGCTTCACATAAATACAACATTGATAAATCATATTTTGTTTTTGTTGAAAATTTGGCTAGTAAAGAGAACCAAAGTGAAACCCATGTGAATAAAGTGTCCTTAGAAAATAGCCTGTGAATGTGGTGTGTGGAGAACCTTTATAGAGTGCATTAGATAAACCATTAGTCAATATGTTATTATCTATATATCTGTATGCATTTGTAACAATAATTTGATTGAAATTGGAAAAATAGGTAGCAAGTCCATTATTTTATTACGAGCTTTATTTATGCTCTATAAGGATATCAAACTGATATCCTTATAATTTATTTCTAACAGCAAGGACAACTCGGATAAACTATCTAGATAAATAGTTGGCACTAAACCATACTAGCAATCCTTGCCTTGTTGAGTCTTGCTTCTTTAACTTGGCGAGCATTTGAAGCTTTGACAATCTTCAACCTCAAGGATGGGACACTAATAAGAGTTGTGTGTCTCTCTGCCTCAGAAATGACCCCAACGTAGCTCTTAGGTAATCCTAGTGCAGTCGGAAGATCGAAAAGAATCTTGTACACATTATCATTGCAGACTTTCTCAAACTTAAAACCATATGGCCTTGTGTTTCCTATAGTCCCATATGCTGTAACGATCCATGCACCCACTATGTTATCAAAATAACTAACAGTCCACGCATTTGGGAATTTCCTACAAGCTTAACCACTAAAATAGATGTCCAAAGTAGATGAATCGTGGAAAACAGTACCGCTTACATAGGTGTAGTTGGCAGGATAGAATAGTACTGCAGACCCAACGATGAGTCTAAATTTTCTTGGAAGATTTCTCCCGGACAAATTGATGGTCTGGCATATAAACCACCACTGTGTGTTGGAGAGATTTTCAAAAGAATGGTTGCAACCTTTCACTTGTTTGGGAAGAGATCCAAGTCAAGGAATTAGAGGTTGCAACTTTTCAAATTCTATTTGCATACATGAATGGTTGTAACCTTTAGTAAAGGATTGTGCCTCTTCTATTTTAAATTTAATTTAAGTCGTTATAACCTTTAGTGAAGGGGTGTACCTTTGGTAAAGGGTTGTAACACACAAGAATTAGTTATATCTTTTTATGAAGGATTGAAATACATATGAATGGTTGTACCTTTGGTGAAGGGTTGTAACATTATCTATAAATAGATTGGTGTGTTGCTGGATAAAAACACTTTAAGAATTCATATGGTTTCTCCCTCCTTATTCTTCTCCGACATTCTTACATAAAACTTTATAATTTTTGTGCATACAGAAACTTATTCTTTGTATTCTTTTATTGTAGAATTAGAATACAAAGTTTCTTATGTTTGTTATTAATTTCGTGTGTTCGATTTTGTTTTTAGAAATTTCACATTCGTCAACAAACATTATTCTTGATTCCACTGTATCTTGGGAGGCTTGTTTTGATCCCTTGTGCATTGTATTTTGGGACAAACAAAGTCTTAAGGAAAGCGAGTTTTTTTACCTTGGAATCTTTGAGTTATTACAATGTATTTATTACTATACAACTACAATTTTTCAATAATCTTAAGACTTTGTTTCTTGAAGTTGTGATGGCTCTACCAACTTCTTCTCTACGAGACTTTGCTGTTGATTTTATGAAATTAAAGAGATTTGAAGGATCTAATTTCCGTTGTTGACAAAATAAACTACATTTTCTCCTTACCACACTTAATGTGGTATATGTGCTTACAACACCAAGATCGGAGGAAATCGAAGAAGAAAGTTTGGCAAATGCAAGGACAAGGAAAAAATGGGATCAAGATGACTACATTTGCAATGCTATGTTAGATGCTCTATTTGACCAATACCATAGCAAGAAGAGTGTAAAGGAGATTTGGGATGCTTTGGAGGCTAAGTACATGTCCGAGGATGCCACGAGTAAAAATTTATAGCCTCTAAATTTCATTAATATCGTATGGTGGACAATAGAAAGGTAATTGAACAATTTCATGAAATAGTTCACATTTATAACCAATTTCAACAACATGACATCAAAATGGATGAATCCTTTGATGCATCATTCATCATTGATAAACATCCTCCTGGTTGGAAAGATTATAAAAAGAATCTCAAGCATAGAAAATATGATCTTTCCCTTGAGGAGTTGGGCCAACATCTTCGAATAGAAAAGGACTTTAGAGTGAATAACTCTGATGAAAACAATGGCTAATGTTCTAATGTTCATGTGGTGGAGGACAGAAAAGGTACCAATAAGAGGAAGGGGGGAAAACAAAACTCTTCAAAGAATAGCAAGAAGAGAAAATTTGACTCCAAATACAAGGACTCAAAGAAGAAAAAGAGGTCAAGTTACAATTAAGGTAAGATGGGCCACATCAAAAAGGAATGCCACCTTTTGAAGAAGCAAAAGCAAGATGGAAACTCAAACTTCATGGCTATGATAAGTGAGGTGTTCGTGGTGGAGAATGAAATGAGTGGTGGATCGATTTGGGTGCCACTAGGCATGTATGTAAAAATCGAAACCTGTTCGCCACTTACGAATCTATTGAAGATGGAAAAACCCTCTACATGGGAAATTCCACCACCGTAGTCGTGCTTGGAAAAAGTAACATCAAATTGGAATTTACTTCTGGGAAGACTCTCACTATTAACGATGTTTACCATGTGCCGGAAGTTAGAAATAATCTTGTGTCCAGTGGTCTTCTTAATAAGTTTAGTTTCAAACTTGTATTTGAATCAAATAAGTCTGTGTTGTCTAAGGGAGGTTTCTTTGTTTGGAAAGGATTCTATTGTGATGGAATGTTCAAACTCAATACTATAAATAAAACTATAAATTCTGTTTACATTGTTGTTGATTCTTTATCTTTATGGCATTCACGTTTAGGACATGTTAACAATAGAAGGTTATATGATATGAGTGTACTCGAATTAATTCCTAATTGCAAACATGACACGGAAGGGAAATGCAAAGTATGTGCACAAACAAAAATCACAAAAACACCATTTCCTAAAATTGAAAGAAAAATCTCTTTACTTGAACTTGTGCATAGTGATGTATGTGATTTACATAGTACACCTAGTAGAGGAGGGAAACTTTATTTTGTGACTTTTATTGATAATTTTTCTAAGTTTTATTATGTGTATCTTATGCATACTAAAGATGAAGTATTAGAAAAATTCAAGATATATTAAGCTAAAGTAGAAAACTTGTGCAATACTAAAATTAAATGCCTTAGAAGTGATAGGGGTGCTGAGTATCATTTCCCTAAATTTTGTGAAAATGTAGGAATTATACATGAGACTTCGATTGCTTATACCCCTCAACAAAATGGTGTAGCAGAAAGGAAAAATAGGACTTTAATGGAAATGGTTAATGCTATGCTTAGTAACTCAGGTTTAAGTAAAGGATGCTGGGGAGAAGCATTGCTAATGGCTTGTCATATTCTTAACTGAGTACCTAGTAAAGGAAATAAAGTTACACTATATGAACTTTGGAAGAATAGAAAACCTAACTCGTCTTATCTATGTGTTTAGGGTTGTAGAGCTATTGTTAGGTTACCCGATCCAAAGATTAAGAAGTTGGGTGTAAAAAGAATAAAATGCATATTCTTAGGATATGCAGAACATAGTAAAGGGTATAGGTTTCTAGTTATAGAACCTCATAATTCGGTTAAAGTTAATGTCGTGATAGAATTTAGAGATGTTATATTCTATGAGAATAACTTTACTACTATTCCTAAACCTACAAATTCAAATGTTGTTGTATCGGTAGTAAGAAAGGATAGTAAAAGAAACACTAATGAAGAACCTCTAGAGTTGAGGAGTAAAAGGACTAGAAAAGAGAAAACTTTTGGACCCGATTTTGTTATGCATCTAGTAGAAGGTACTAGGGACTCACACATAAATAAAACTACAATTACGCAATCAATTGAGTCTGATCCTCTCACATATGAAGAGGCAATGAAATCTAATTATTCCTCCTTTTGGAAAGAAGCAATAGATGAAGAAATGTCATCCATTATGAATAACAAGACTTGAAAGTTAGTAGATCTTCCTCTGGGTTCTAGACCTATTGGTTGTATGTGGATCTTCAAGAAGAAGATGAAAGTAGATGGAAGGAACCTTAGATAAGTTCAAAGCAAGGTTAATAGATAAAAGCTTCACTCAAAAGGAGGCCTTGATTACTTTAATACCTACTCATCGGTTGCTAGGACGGCTACTATAAGAACATTGATTGCTTTGGCATCCATATATAAGTTTGAAATGCATCAAATGGAACAACTTTCCTAAATGGAGAGTTAGATGAGGAAATATATATAGAGCAGCTGGAAGGGTTTATCTTTCCGGGACAAGAAAGAAAGGTGTGTAAGTTGATTAAGTCATTGTATGGACTTAAACAGACACCTAAGCAATGGCATGAGTAGTTTGACAAAATTGTTGTTCCCAATGGATTTAAAATCCATGAAGCAGACAAATGTGTGTATAACAAGTTTAATGGGCACAAGGGTATTATCATTTGTATGTATGTGGATGATATGTTAATATTCGGAACGAACTTAGATGTCATAAAAACTACTAAGTCATTGTTATAATCTAATTTTGATATAAAATATATGGGACTTGCGGATGTGATTTTGGGAATTAAAATCATAAGAAAAGATATCGGGATCATACTTAGTCAATCACACTATATCGAAAAAGTGTTGAAAAAGTTTGATCATTTTGATTGCAAGTCTGTATCTACTCCATTTGATCCAAATGTTAGAATGTATTCTAATACCAATAGAGCGGTATCTCAATTAGAGTATGATCGTGTTATTGGATGTCTTATGTATACTATGACATCTATAAGATTGGATATTGCTTTCGCTATTGGAAAAATGAGCCGGTATACGAGCAATCCAAGCCTATTACATTGGCAAGGAGTCTATAGAATTTTGAAATATTTAAAATGAACTATGAATTATGGCATACATTACTCCCGATTATCCTTTAGTTTTAGAAGGATTCATAGATACTAGTTGGATCATTGATCGAGAAGATCATGCATCAACAAGTGGATGGATTTTCACACTTGGTGGAGGTGCTATATCATGGGGTTCAAAGAAACAAACTTATATAGTGAATTCCACCATGGCCGCGGAATTTATAGCATCAGCTTCATCTAGTAAAGAAGCGGAATGGCTAAGGAATTTATTGATTGAAATTCCTATTTGGCCTAAACCTATGCCTCCAGTTTCTATCCATTGTGATAGTGAGGCTACGTTGTCTAGAGCATATTTCCAAATATATAATGGCAAGTCTAGACACGTTGGGTTAAGACATAGTATGGTTAGACAATTGATCTCAGATGGAGTCATTACCGTGGACTATGTGAAGTAAAGTCAAAACTTGGCAGATCCTTTGACTAAAGGCCTTGCAAGGGATTTAGTTTCTAAAACGTCAAAAGGAATGGGATTGTGGCCAATTCATAATCATCAATGATGAAAACTCGACCTAACACTTGAAACATCAAGATCTTAGGTTCAAAGAGTAAAGTACATCATATGAGTGATTGCAAACATTTAAGTTAGTCCCATGGTAGAAATGTTTGGGAACATATCAATAATGGGAGGTTGAGCTAATTTGCTCTTAATAAGCTTATATAGATATGTATAAAATTCTTTAGATACGTTGGCATTTTCGATAAGCCTACCTATATGAATATCGAGGATGGTGCTATCTCCAAAATGGTTTGGAAAACCACTCAAGATATTCGTGAAAGGAAAACCAAGATATGGGACACATGGTCTATTCACGTGTTGATAGTTATGAACACAATAAGGACATTCAAACGAGTGCGTGAGATATTTTCAATTAATCAGATAGGGGTCGCTGGTTCAAAGCTTGTCTACCATGCCACCTTGGTTGACATTTGAAATACTTTCACTTTGTGAAGGTTCAAGTCCCAAATACACCTTCATTTATGCATAAGTTTTGCTAACTTACACGAGTTTTTCAAAACTTCATTCATTTTGAAAATGGTGGAGGATTGTTGGAGAGATTTTCAAAAGAATGGTTGCAACCTTTCACTTGTTTGGGAAGAGATCCAAGTCAAGAAACTAGAGATTGTAACTTTTCAAATTCTATTTACACACATGAATGGTTGTAACCTTTAGTAAATGATTGAACCTCATTTATTTTAAATTTAATTTAAGTGGTTATAACCTTTGGTGAAGGGGTGTACCTTTTGTAAAGGGTTGTAATACACAAGAATTAGTTATATCCTTTTGTGAATGATTGTAATACATATGAATGGTTGTACCTTTGGTGAAGGGTTGTAACATTATCTATAAATAGATTGGTGTGTTGTTGAATAAAAACACTTTGAGAATTCATATGGTTTCTCTTTCCTTATTCTTTTCCTACATTCTTACATAAAACTTTATAATTTTTTTGCATACAAAAACCTATTCTTTGTATTCTTTTACTGCAGAATTAGAATACAAAACTTTTTGTATTTGTTAATAATTCTGTGTGTTCGGGTTTTTTTTTCGGAAATTGTACATTTCTCAACAAACATTATTCTTAATTCCATTGTATCTTAGAGACTTGTTTGGATCCCTTATGCATTGTATTTTGGGACAAATAAAGTCTTAAGGAAAGCGAGTTTTCGTTCCTTTGAATCTTTGAGTTATTGCAATATATTTATTACTATACAACCACAATTTTTCAACACCGTGTCCACTGAACGCAGGCATTAGATAGTATCGGGTGCCTGTGACAACTTTGTCACTACAGGAGTCATACAAAAGCTCAGGATTATCAGAGGTTTAGGAGCGAGAAAAGGAGAAGGAAGGAGAGTAGTAGTAGCACCGATGAGCTTTTCATTTTGTTGATTTTTTTTATTTTTTTTTACGGGTAAAAAAGCAAAGCTGAGTAGCTTGAATTTATAGAGACGAAAAATGAGAAAAAAATAAAATTATGATCGGATTTATTGTGGAGAAGACTATATTTGAGGAAATGTCATTGTCGGGGACCAAGGGAAAGTAGCATTTATTTCTCTATCATCAATTTTCACTTGACTTAGGTTCATGATGTATATGTACTATTTATGCATTATGCTTGTTTGTTTTTTTCCTTTTCTAAGTCTAATTTAACCTTTTATTTTTGTTGAAAATTTGCCTCACAAAGACAGATCATCTAAAGTGAAAAAGGATGTTTGAATGAGGTGTCATTAGGAGCTGGCCGGTGTGTTATACTACAAGAATCAAGACACAGAATGGGTTAAGAATGTGGCTTGTGGATATATATATGTAGCTTTCTTTCTTTTTTAAAAAAAAATTAAAAAAATGATGTAGCTTGCATTTTTAGAGTTTGTATTGGATTCTCTCAATTTTATCCTTTTAAATTAAGCATTATTTATTGAGTTAATGAGTCAAAATGAAAATAAGTGAAACTCAATTAAATGTTTTATTTTAATAAAATGGTTCCTTTAATTATTTCTCATTTTGTCCTTACAGCTGGCCGGGAAACTGAATTAATGCAGTGTAACCAACTGTGTGTCTATCGTTAATTTCTTTGCTGTCTCTGTAAATATCAATATCAATTATAATAGTGTATTTTATAATAATAATAATAATAATAATAATAATAATAATAATAATAATAATAATAATAATAATAATAATAATAATAATAATAGTGTAACAACAGCAAAGGAAGATGAGAGTGACTTCATTAATTGTTGATTGGTGCATATTTTTTAATTGTCTTTATAATTCACGGTTATGCCTTGTGCCATGACACCAATCACATGTCATCATTACTGATACAATTGAAGATATTTCTAATTATTAAATTTCTTTAATATTCGTTGAGATTTTAAATTAAAATAATTTGGACTTTGTGTCCTGTCTGTTAATTTTGTGAGGAGGCTAAGAAAAGGAGAGTGCTAAGGATTGTGTTTATGCTCTTCGTTGTATTTTAAGTTGATTAAAGGTGTCTGGATACAAATCAAAACTGAGTAGTTTGAATTTATAGAGCTAATTAAAATCCTAGAAATAGAGATCGTCTCAGTCTGATTCCAAACCAAAATCATGGTCACTAAGATCGGATCAGAATCTGATTTTTTCATTGTAGTCAGAAACCAAATCTCAACATCAAACCAGTCAAAAGCAGTCGGTTTAAAAACCGACGGTTTAAGATCGATTTATATTTAAAATATATGTTTTTTCTGTGATTTATTTATAATTTTAAATTTATTTTTTTTAAATATTCAAATTTAATTCGAAATCAGACCATATAACCAGCCTTTGAACCGAGATCAACTTGAACAAAATCGGTTTCCAATTCAAATTCTGGTTTGGGCCCAATAGTGGTCACCTCTACTTGGAAGATGATGTGTCTAGGGATGGTCATTTCACCCACGGACTCGTGAACTCGCGAACATCAACCCGCGGTGGATCGGATTTAAAATTTTTAAATGGGTTTGTGGATCAGGTTTGTATCTCAATTTTTCAACCCGAGACGGTTTCGGGTTGAGATCGAGTGCAACTGTTGAACACAAACCCGATAACCCATTCATGGTTTCACGGGTTCATCATGGGTTCATAATTTGCATGTTTGCGGGTTTTTCACAGGTTCACGAAGTGGGTTCAAGTTTGGTATAAACTTGTGGGTTTAGACCCGAAACCAATAATTTTTACAGATTCGAATTTTACAAAATCCAATCCGACACATGACCATTATGGGTCACTATGTTAAATACAAGCATGCAAAAAAATATTTTTATCAAATTTATTCTCTTCTTAGTTATTGTTCACTTGGCATGTGGGGATGAAGGAATCTTATCCGTACGTTTTTTTTTTCCTCCACGTCTGGATCATGTTAATTTTTTGGCTACAAGGACAACCATTCAAAAGCTAAAGTGGTGCACTAAAGTTGACACCATTTTGGTGTAAATAAAAAAACTACACTAAATTTTTTTATTAATTTTTTTTTTTACATTTCATTGTATTCAACACCAAATTACTGTAAAAAAATATAAGAATATTTTATAAAGAATTCTTTAAAAAAATATTCATTAATTTATTTGATATAAAATATTATTCGCATATAATTAATCAAAATATATATATTCAACATTATACTCATTTTAAAGATGTCAACAAAATACTTTTAATAATATATTATTTTATTAATTAAATTGTATAAATGTGTTAAATTGTTTAAAGAACACAAGGGGGGAAAAATTATTATAGTTAAATGTAGAGAGTTAAAATGAAAATTTGAAAAATCTGTGTAATTTAGTGTTAGCTACAGTACGTAGAACACCAAATTCTGTTGCTGAACACCAAAAATAATTTTTTGGATTTAAAAAATGATGCTCATACACCAATTTGGTGTAGAACAGTAAAATTGTGATTTTTATCGGAGTTGGACTGAGAACGGGACTTGCCAAATGGAAGGCATGATTTGTCAAGAGATAATCTTACAAACAAACAGTGGACGTGTGGTAAATTGTCCATATTATATATTTGCTTTCCATAACTAATGGATGATAATGATATGTCACGTTGGGACAGACCGGCATAAGAATTAATTAATTTGTCTTCCTGAAAAAGACTGGAACATGGACATGCATGCCTCTGTATCTGTATGTTCTCCGCATATCTTTGTGATGATTTTCACATAACCCCCAACTTTTGATATAATATTTGATATAATAATTAATTAATTGTCGATGCGTGCGTGGATGCTCATGCTGATGTATGATGTTTGCTGATAAATAGTATTTGATAAATAGTGACTCTTTGGTGAATAATACTTTAGCAATAATCGACACTGTAAAAATAGTGATAATCGTCACTATTAAAATAGTGGCAGGTGAATAGTAATAATCAATTGGCTAAGAATAATCGACTGCCCCCAAAGTGAGGAATGGCCTTGAAATAATCGGTTGCCTCCTTTTGAATCGATTGATTTTGAGAAAGTAGAGTTTTCTTTTCAGAATTTGATCTCTGAATAAAGAGACAAGCTCGCTATTGATAAAAGAGGAAGGAAAAGGACATGTGACAGCAATTCTGGTCTTCTCAGGCACATATGGCGCCCATCCAAAGGCCTTGGGGTGTTGATTTTCTTGGAAATATTACAAAAGAAAAGAGAGAAAAAGAGAGAAATAAGCAAGGATTCAGCATGGCCAAGTCTCCTAATTAGGGGATGAGGCATTCGATTCAACTGAATGCCTCAAAGAAAATGGGGGACTCGGTTTTGGGCAAGTCCCCTTGAAGAAGAAGGGGGGAGTCTATTCAAACCAACTCTCCAAGCCCTGGCCGCACGCGCCAACTGCCTTTATGGGGGGCAGTCAGTTCCTCTTGCTCAGGAAGAACTAGTTGGCCTCCAACCAACTCCTTTGCCTTTTTATTTTATTTTTTTTAATTTTTCTTAATTTTTGATTCTTTTGTTTTTTATTTTTGACCCTCGCTCGTAATTTCAACTTGATAGAGATTTCTAAAATTTGTGGGCATATCAATTAGTAATAAGAGACTAAATCGCATGAGCTTAATTATACCCCTAAAAAAATGATCTAACATTCAATGATGAAGTGGTGATCATGGTACCTACATAAATATTGGAAGGAATATATATGTTCATATATATCACTTTTCTTGATTATATGATAAACTGTTAAGGGACTATAATTAATAAATAAATAAATAGAATGAGAAAATATATGACAAATAATATTAGAAGAAATAAATAAATAATATGGCAAATTTGTAACTTCACCATATATATGTACAACCCTCACTATCGGTTGTCAGAAGAAAGTATATTAAATTAAATAATAAAAAATAATTAAATAATTTAAAAATAACATAAGGGTAAAAAAAATTTATAATATTTGCCTATGGATAAGGGTAAAACGGTCTATTGAAACTGAGACCAAGAGGTAAAATAGAGAAATTATATCCGTAGTCTGTGAAATTACTCTTCACAGCCCACACCATGCAAAATTTTACACTAATTTTAAAATACCCATTTTAGCTCCACAAGCCACTATCTCCTCCAACCACCATCGATCACCGCTTCACCTTTCTCTTTCTCTCCCGCACCATATTCGCACATACACACACAAACACATACGTATATATATACACATGGCTAGTAGCCATGGCTGCCGACCCGCCACCATTAGCCCCCCCTCCACACATACTCTCGTTCTTTCTCTCTCTCTGTACAATGGCCGCTAGCCACAAAAGAGATAAGAGAGAAAAAAAGTGGGTCGGCTGCCATGACCGATCCACACGCACACATATATATACATACATACACACAGAGCATAGCCACGGCTATGGAACCCAGCCTAGCACACACACCTATATATATACATTAACACACACAAAAGCATGGTCGTGACCATGGAATCTAACCATGGTAGCAATTGGGGAACCCAGCATTCCTTGACTCGGGGTGGAAAAACCTCCGCCCCGACCCTTCTCTCACCCCGGCAACCATGGCAGCATTGCTTCCTTCGTCAGCCGCGATAGTGGCGGTGGCGATGCTGCCATCATCACCCCGAGTTGGGGAACGTTAGGTTCCCCGATTATTGCCATGGTTGCGACCATGCGCATGCATGTGTCTATATATGTGTGTTTGTGTGTGTGTGGGTCGGTCATGGCCGACCCTCTCTCTCTCTCTCTCTTTCTTTCTTTACGACGGTCGCCAGGTGAGTCGGATTCCATGGTCGCGCCCATAAAATCATGTGTGTGTACATATATATATATATATATGTATGTGTGTGTAAGTGTGTATATATATATATGTGTGTGTGTGTGGGTCATCTATGGCAGCAGACCCATTCTCTCTCTCTCTTCTCTCTGCTATGGCAGTAGGGTTAAAATAAGAATTTTAAAGTTAGTGACGCATTTTGCATGGGTTATGAAGAGCAATTTCACGGATTGTAGATAGAATTTTTTGATAAAATATCTTTTCATATTCTCTGTTAGGTTTAAACGTCAATTGATGGAAGAGAAGGACTATTTTGATCCCTTTTTGTAAAATTTTCAGATTATTTTTATCTTTAATCAAATGTAGTTAAAAAGTTGACTATTTTTCAAAATATAGGGACCAAAATGATAATTGCCCTATTTTCGAAACAAATAAAAATTATGAAGCCAAAACAATACCCATAAAAATATATAATTGTAAAAAAACAAAATTATAATAAAGTAAATTCTAAGGTAAAGATTGAGTACTCTTTGAATAGGACATGCATTAATTAAAGATAAAAAAAATATTATATTTATTCTTTTTTATTGTTTTATTTATTTAGTTTAGGATGACCACATTAAAAAGGTTTTTATAAAAAAAAATTATATATATAATCACAATAAATTTTTACATGGTACCAAATATAAGTTATTTAATATTTTTCAAAAAATATAAAACTATTACTTTATTCATTTAAAGATATCAAACTATTGATGAAAAGATAAATAAGGAGACAAAATTTCAAATTATATATAGTCATATATTAACAATTATGATGTAATAAAGTTAATTTAGAATTTTTGAATTAGATAGTTTAATTAGTGTAGGTATAATAAAACATATTATAATTTTATATTTATATAATGAAAATAAAATTAAAAATAAGCATGCTGGTACTAGAATTTCAAACGAGAGAAGTGTGTGAATTAGGATTCATTTCATGCAACAGAAAAAATAAAAATAAAAAGCTCTATATAAATATTGTTTAATTAGGAATTGACAATTAAGTTTGTAAAGTTAATAAAACTTGAAACAAATTTTCAATAATTGTGGGGTACTACCAGAGATGGCAAACGGGTCGGGCCAAGCCAAATCGACCCGCTTAAAAATGGGCCAGCAAATTGCTAGCCCTAGCCCGGCCCTACACGGGCCAAGCGGGCCAAACGGGCCCGCCCAGGCAAAGAGCGAGAGAGGGCGAGGGGCGAGACTGAGAACGAGGGCGCGGGCGACAGAGGGCGAGCGAGGAATACTAAGGGGCGAGGGGCGCGGGCGAGGGCGAGACAGAGGACGGGTGAGGGCGAGGGTGAGAGCGAGGGCGAGGGCGAGAGCAAGGGGCGCGGGCGAGGGCGAGGGCGAGGGGCACGGGCGACAGAAGGCGAGCGAGGGTGGCTGAGGGGCGAGGGTGGCGAGAGAGGGTGAGGGGCGCGGGTGAGGGCGAGGGTGAGGGCGAGGGCGAGGGCGAGACAGAGGGTGAGCGAGGGCGAGACAGAGGGCAAGAGCGAGACATAGGGCGAGCGAGGGTGAGAGCGAGGGGCGCGAGCGAGGGCGAGGGCGAGACATAGGGCGAGCGAGGGCGCGGGCGAGGGCGAGGGTGAGGACGAGGGTGAGGGCGAGGGCGACGGCGAGAACGAGGGGCGCGGGCGAGGGCGACGGTGATGGCGAGGGCGACAGAGGGCGAGGGCGAGACAGAAGGTGAGAGCGAGGGTGGGGTAGAGGGCGAGGGCAAGAGGTGAGGTTGAGGGGGGGTTGTGTGGGCGATTGGCGGGCTAAACGGGCCGGGCCAAATCGGCCCGGCCTTAAACGGGCCAGCAAAATACTGTCCCTAGCCCGGTGCCGGGTCGGGTCTATTTTGCCATCTCTAGGTACTACACTCCACTACACTACCCCACCTGAACTGGAATCACAAATGATGGGACAAGTACCCACCACCTAATCTAGGCACGCATGCATGTTAAATATGAACTTCCAGGCGGCATTAAAGAAAAGACTTTGAGATAAAACTATTTTTTTTTGTTTATACTGTACCCGCGGCTGGCCCATTCGTACACTCATGTTAACGGGATGTTTATTAATCAAAATATAGAATAAAAAAATTAAGATATGAGATATATGTTAGATTTTTACATTATTTTTAATATATTTGTTAAGTTTATTTGAAATTTTTTGAAAAAATCATTAATAGTCCATTATCTTGATCTTTCAAAATATGTTTATTTCTCCTCCCCTCAAGATAAGCATATCTTGATATTTATAAATAAGAAAAAAATATTTGTGTTCTTTAGTGCATTTGAAAAAATTTAACAAACACCTTGATAAAAATTTTGGAATGTTTTTTAGTCTTATCTTGATCATTCCATATCATGATCCGAAATGCATTCTAACTTTATTTTGATGGCTCTTATCTTGCTTATTTTAACAAACACTATCTAAATATGAACATCTATCAATGCATCGATCAGTACCATTCTAATATAAAAATTGTCTAGCAGAGACTGACGGGTGGCTTAGATTTTCAAGTTCGAATTCATTTATTGTCCAATTACTCTAGATCGGATTTAGATTTACCTCTTATACTAAAAATTATAAGATCGAGCGACATAACTCGTAAAAAAGGGCATTACAAGTACTATCCTAATATAATTTTATTAATTAATGCATTAACTATATATCAACCGTTAGATTGAAATACTTTAATTCAGTCAATATTAATTCATATATGTTCAATGAATGTCGACTCACAAACAATATACTAATAGTATTATATAATTAAGACATTATTATTAAGATGATAATCTCTGTATATATATAATATTTTTTATATAAGCACCTTAATTTTGTAAATGTTGTTTGGAAACTAATTAAAACAGACAAGGAGAGAAAAATAAAAGTGAAGAAAAGAGTTGAGATTTGAACTGTTATTGTATTATTTTTTGAGTACATGAAAATGGATTTTCTATTTATTTATACCAGACAACTGCTCTCTCTCTCTCTCTCTCTCTACAGCCTTCACTAAACAAACTTATCCAGCTAGCAAAATAACTATGTTTTTCCTCGCCAGTTCTATATATATCACTAAACTTATATAATCTACAGCTGCTCCATTATATTGTACAATGAATCATGTTCGTGAACCCAACTTTCCATGATTCCATCATCTGATGCTCAACATCAGGTAAGACCTTAACACCTTTTACTTCATTATAATTATAACCAACTATTGGATCAATTTTACGGTTATTAATAAAATTTCCAACCATGGATGCAGGCTCTTTTATTCACAACCCTTGGATTGATCCAATAATTGTTAGTAGATAGTGCTTATATATTATAATACAATAAGGGGGGCCGGTACTGATATGAAAATTATTATTATTATTATATAGTAGTTTCCATATATATGAACACCCCTTTAATCCTTCTATTTATAAGTGATCTTGCATTAAACAAATGGTTAAGATTTAAGGATTGTTATATGTATTTTCTATACCACTTCTTATGGGTTAGGCCCAATATAGCAAGTCAACCCAATCACTTAAGGCTTAGGAGGCCCTAACGAGCTCACGAAGGCAAACTCATAGATAGCTTAAATCCGAGCTCGTATCGCGGAACCATACAAGCTTCTAGCAAGTTCCCAGCAAGGCTTCTAGCAAGCTTCTAGCAATCGATTCAACAAACTCCCAATAAAGCCCCTAGTTCGCTGGCTCACCCATTTAGCTCGCTGGTCTAAATCCTCCAACTCGCATAGACAAAAAGCTGCTGAACAGGCAGAGGCAGGAACCCACTTACTTTATTTGAGGCGAATCATACTTCTCGTAATGAGGATCTCACTCCCAATTTTATGCAGATGATAAGGACTGTTTGTCTCCCGTTATATTATCTTTATATTTTTATATCTTATGCAATTGTAAAGGCCCTCATGATAAATAAGGGTCAGAAATATCATTGAAGGACAACAACAAGAAGAATAATCAAACGTTGTTACTCTAAAAAAATAATTAGAGTACAATCGTGGAGTAGACATCGTTTTGCCCGAACCACGTGAAAATTCCTTGTGTTCATTCCTATTTGTTTCTTCCTCTTGGTATTTTGGATTCATTCACTCATTGCGGCTCAAAACGAATCACGGTCGGCTAGAATTGAACGTCGACATTTTGGCGCTAATGGAAGGGGTTTAGGGTTCCGATTCTCAATCCCACATTAGGTTGCCCAGAGGGCAACCATTGAGGGGCTCATAAGTGCAGTGGTGCTCGTGGCCATTGAAGGGTGAGAGCTAAGAGTTGACTGGCAGATGTGGGGCCCATGATGATGACACGATATGTGTAATACCCCAAGAGCCCAGAGAATGGTAGTATATATCGAGAATAAGTAAGAAAGAAAATAACATTAGCTGGATACCTTTTGGGCTGAATGTAGGCAAAGAACTCCAGAGTTAAGCGTGCTTGACCTGGGAAATCCCAATGATGGGTGACCCCCTGGGAAGTTCACGTAGCTCCATCAGGGTAAGTTGTCTCGATCCTTTCCATCGCTCGATATGAGGTGTTACAAAAATATGTGTCAACAAGGGTGTTTGTAAACACCCCCGCCCGAATATCCTTGTTGAGTGTAGATTTTGATGATTGATGATTGGCATGTGTGAATGTGAATGTGCATTTATATTTTATGTACTAACAAAGCATAAAGCCTTCATAAGGCTTACAAAGCTATTCTTTAGTGATTTCATGGCACATGCTATATATGGAAACTTCTTATATATATAGAGATTTCATTATATATGGAAACTTCTTATATATATATAGAGATTTTAGAGAGCTTTCTAGAAATTTGAGTATTTGAGCTATGTATGGAAAGTTCTTCTTGGAATGGAAAGTCTAGAAGATATATATATTGAATCCTTGTTCATATATGGGAAGTTCAAAAGATCTATATGGAAGTTTTTGAGGAGATTGAATTAGTCCACTATATGGAGTTGCCATATATGTAACTTGGCGACATGGCATTGTTAACGTGGCATTTTGATGACATGGCAGCCATGTGGAGCACACTCATCAAGGCTACATCATCTCGTTGGTCTAAATATGGTAAGAGTATCATGGAGTAAATTTAAAGGTTCCTAAAAGCTCATCTACTCAGTTAAATATGGAAGAATTTTTTGAATTGCATTCAAATGGAGAAGTTAAAGATTCAGCATTATTGTTCAACATTAATGGAGGAAATTAAGATTTGAAAATTAAACCTTGATAGATATTTTTTTTCCTTTATTGCTGATTCTCTCTCATTAAAAGGATATGGAGATTCAAATCATAGAATCAAGTATCATACTCATTATGGCTAATTGATATCTTCATTATGGGAGAATATTATAAGGATATCTTGCATATATTCAGCTACACAAATTGATTCTCTTCTTGTTGTCAACATTTTTAGTATGGAAACTTGATCAATTAAAGGTTTTTGAAGTTATGATTGATATCTTCATTGTTGGATAAATTTGCTTCATTATTTGAGAATATTTGGATGGATTTTACACCATTTGGAGGTTTAAATTCAAATTTCAAATTAGTTATGCTTGTTATGGAAGCTAAGGGGCCAATTGCACAATCAAAGGTGATTGAAGATCAACTAGAAGTCATAATTGATCATTTCTGATTTATGGACGATTTTGCAAGAATTATGAAGGATTTTGATGATATTTTAATCCTTAAAATCAGTCATGCATTATTGGAATTGATTTGCTCATTCAAGGTTGATTGGAGATCAACAAAAGTCAAAGATCTTGATGATCAATCAAGTTAGTTGATTATGGAAGGTAAATCAAGAATTCAAATGAAGGGCTGAGATTGGCTTGAAGACTTGACACATGGAGGGCTGAGATTGATCAAGGAAAGCCTACTCTAGCACTATATAAAAGGGTCTCTTGAAGGCTTTGGAACAACTTTTGGAAGCCCTATGATTTTCTACATCATTGGCAAAGATTTTCATTCTCTCTAAGTCTTTCTTTTCCTCTATCTTCTTGAGAGAAAACTAAGAGAGTTCTCTACACTTCATTGTATTATTTTTTAGAGAACTTTATTTCTCAATCTCTACTATTCTTGTATCTTGTAAAGAGCGTACAAAATCCAAACTAGTGAGTGTGAGACTCTAGAAATAGTTTGGTGGTGGTGAAGCCAAGTGAAGGCTTTGGTGGTTGTAAGAAAAGTTTCATATAGTGGATTTGATTGAAAATCCTAAGGAAGGGAATCCTTAGGTAGTGGATGTAAGCCATAAGGGCCGAACCACTATAAATCGTTGTGTTCTTCTTCTCTTTACTCTTACTTATTATTGTTTGATTATACTTGTTTGTTTTGATCTTGTGCTATCTAAAGTGGCCGAATTCTAAGGCCTACATTCTTGGTGGTTATTTTGATTATATTCTAATTTGCTGTAATTGATCATTCTTTGTACTAATTCAATATTCCATTTGTTTGTTTAAAGGCTTGTTATTGTGTGCATTCAAATAACTTGTTTTCACCAAGTTGTAATTTGAAGAGTATATTGGATCAAAGCACATACTAGCACAGCTGGCGGATATCATATTATCCATCTAGTATTTAAGTACTCCCGTGCTCTCAACTACAATTTTGGTTTATATTAAATTTGTTTTCTCATATATATACGTGCATAAGTTTTTCTTAGAATTATAAAAAGGTGTCAA
The DNA here is from genome assembly GCA_036245055.1 of Diospyros kaki. Lineage (NCBI taxonomy): Eukaryota > Viridiplantae > Streptophyta > Magnoliopsida > Ericales > Ebenaceae > Diospyros > Diospyros kaki. Next base: position 373,615 of record BSEG01000002.1, on the reverse strand, counting down.
TTCACCCCCTCTTGACTAGGTTAGAACTCAACAATCCCAACCACCTGAACTACCCGAATAGGAGCACCTACGAAAGGAGAAAGAATGAAACACAAGACAAAAACTAGCCTGGCATGCATACACAATAATTAAAACAGCAGAAACTAAGCTATACACAAGCATGTGTTACGGGTACTCCGCTAGCACAGCAGTCACATAATAAATAAATGCACACAGACTCTTGTGCCGATATACATGAGACACGAGGAATGACCTGGCACAGTAAAAAATAAGAGAGTCAATCCCTCTCAAACATCAGAGTCAACTAGGGCTGACGAGGGACTGACGAGGATTAACAGAGCTACTAGTACACCATACCGACTCCACCGTTAGAAGCTGACTCCCTTGCTCTTGACCCACGCTGCCACTACCTGGAATGATGGAAACCAAAGTGAGTCGAGAGAGAGACTCATCAAGCATAAGGAAAGGAAAGGTTGTAGGCTAAACATATCCAATAAACTCTCCCCAGAACACCAACCCCCAAGCACACACAAGTTATGAGACGCCCAACACAGTATAATTGCGTAAATAAAAGCATGTATTGGTCCTTGGGCCCCTGACAAGACACACAGCACCCAAGTCCCATACCAACTTGCCGCTAGTGTTGAAGGCAACATATATCTCCAACAAACCTGTGCGGGCTGTCCCAGGTCGATGTTCCCGTCACCCGAATGCTTGTATCGGTCCTCCCGACACCCGAGCTGTAGAATAACCGAGCCGTAGGCTCATTCAGAACGATCCTCCTGTCCAAAACCAGTGAATTGTCAGTAACCATGCAATGCACATAACAATGCAATGGCGTAGTAAATATCAACGTGATACACTAGCGCCCATACATCCAGGCATCAGGCCATGCTCCGCCACATAGTAAACCACACGCGATGCATATGCCCGTGCTAGATGCAATCTAACCATGCTAGAATGTCCATGTCCAAGCAAACTCAATAAATGAATATCCTAACATGCATCCCGTACCCATGTGCATATCAAACCATGAACGGTAATATAACATATTGAATCATGCAGCAAGACACATAATGGCAGAGTTAGTCAGTAGTGTCTGGCAGCAGTCAACTGTCAGTGACTAGGAGTGTTCGCCTGATGGTCCACTTCAAGGTCGTATGATAGTCTACTCCAATGTCACCAAACAACCGACCCCTACCCAACTACTCGATAGCTCTAACTGTCCATACCCGAGAAATCCATAAATAAACCCGTACCTCTAAGAAACTAGTCCCCAAGTTGGGTTCAGCATCATTCCAAAGGGAATAGGGGCAGTACAAAAGCCCCCGTAGGCACACAACAAATAAAATCCCAACGAGTCTCATATTTAATTTAAATTAAATTATGCCAATAACATCCTCGATTTGTATAATTAATACACGAAACCAAAACGAATTAAGGAAAGGCGTGGGGTTCATAAAATGAAAGGAACTTGCAAAGGTAGAAGGGAGCTTGCCTCTATTTACCTGTTTCCAGCATTTTTACGCTTGCACACCCCCAAATTAATATACGCTGCAAATTCACATAAACTTCCAAAATTAATAAAATCAGACCCAAAATTAAATTCTAACCGTATAGAATGATTAATACACATTTTTCTACTCACTTAGCTAATTAAATCTCAATTAAACCGCGTTTAATCTTTAATTTCTTCTCCAAGTTTTGCTTCTGCGCGCTGCTCTTTCTTCCCCAAATTTCCTTGTTGTTTCTACTGCTTGGAGACGCCCAATTTGGGCTTAAAATAGGTGCAAAAAGAATGGTTGGGGAGGAGCCACGTGATAGCAGCGGAGGTAGCCAGTGGAAGGCATCACTGCCTCACATGAAACGGCACTGTTTTGGCCGCCCCTTGTTGCCCAAAATAATTTCCTTCTTCCTAGCGCATGGAGCCCCCAGCAAATTGAACCCGCATCCGCACCTGCCTCCTCGCGCCTGCTTTCTCATGCTTGCGTACCACCCGCGCCAGCCGCTTTTTCATTATATATATACACATTATTAAATTTAAAATGAATCATGGCCACTTTCGCAAATCACATTTTAACCCCCACAATATCCTTTAATTACACATGCACCCGAACTTCCATTTCCACTTATTACACTTGTACCCTGAACATTCCTAAAAATTTACCTAATTAATTCCATCATTAATTCTATAAATATTCTCAAATATTTAATTAATTATCCTTAATTTTTTATTTTCTCAAAACATAAATTATTATTTTTCCTAAAATCTCAAATACCCAATAATGACCTCAACACTTATATTTATAATTATTATCTATTTTCAAATTTTGGGGTGTTATAGTGCTAATTTATTATAATACAACAATTAAGGGGCCGGTGTTATAATATGAAAACACCGGGAGCTTTGCCGGAAGCTCGCAAGGAGCTTGCTTTATGAGCTTCGGATTTCGGTGATGTATGAGCTTTCTTTTGATGAAGTTACCTGGACCTTCTAGGCTTCCGGCGATTGGGCCGGCCCATTGGACTGAGTCTGGCCCATAAAGAGTGGTGCGTGAAATACATACAACACAAGCCCCCTGGCTTGCAGTGCGATCTTCGAACTGGGAGTTGACGTGTGCCAGCTGTTAACCCACTTTTCTGACTTCTGCCCAATTGCTTCAAATCTCGTCGTTCCACGCAGCACGCCTTGTTTGCAACGTATTTAGTGCACACGTTCCCCTATTATTGCGCATGATTACATCTATGGGATCCATAAGCTATCGTGCGACCGCTGGGTGCAGAGCATGCCATAAGTCTTTTTTTATTCGATGGCCAGGATCGATCGGGGAGGTATAAATAGTAGGGGGTATCTCCCTTTTCTCTCTTTCACGCTATTTTGAAATCCTCTCTTGCTTTCACCCTTTTTTCTCGAGACCTCCATCGCTACCGTTCTTCCAGACGCTGACCATCTCTGTCCGGGGCTTGTTCCAAGCTCTCACGCAAACGTCAGGCTCAGTGATTGGTAAGGTTGTCATGGCTTTCTTCATTTTCTTTCGTAAGGCCGTCCATCGTCGGTAAGCTGTTGATGGTTCCTCTATTCTTCCCAATTCTGTTGGTGTCGCTTCCATTTTCAGGGGAAGCAACTTGAATCGATTTGTTTGGCATCTATCGATCCTTTGGGTACGATGACCTTAGGATTAGTCTTCTATGGAATACTGGGCTCGCGGTTGTAGCCCCTCCGCCTTAGGTGGCACCGTGTTGCAAAGCGCGTGGCCTAAAAAATATGGGATATTTTTAGGGTTTTTCTTAGTTGTTTTTTTTTTTTTTTTTTTTTTTGAGGTTGCGACGTATGACCTGACTGTTCTTTCTTTCCCTTTGTAGATGTCCGACCATATCCGTGAAAATTCAGGTCAAAAGCGCTGCAACCATATCATAGGAGAAAACGATACCTCAAACTTTGAAAATTGCCTTGTGATGGAGGGTCAACATTTTGAGGGCACGAGCTTGCGATCTCAAGAGGTCGTTGATGTGACTTTTTCAAAAGCTGACCTGGAGGTCCAAGATCTGGTCGCTGAAGGAAGTACGGGGTGCAAGGTTTTCAAAAGATTTCCATCCAAAGCCAAACATCACGAGGTGGCGTCTTGTATTCGGGAGTTTCGTCTCTCCAGGAACTGCCTTGTATATATCCCTACTTCGAGCTCTCACGCAGCCTATCCACCATCTAACTTCATAGCCATTAGCCCCAAGTACCTTGAGTCTGGCTTTAGGTTCCCTGTAGCTCCATACCTTCTTGCCCTTCTGAATGATGTCAAACTCGCACCTTTTCAATTGACACTGAATTCATATACCCAACTCACTTCGTTAACTTCATAGCCATATGCCCTTCTGAACGATGTCAACTCACTTCTTGGGAACGGTCTTCCCCCTCCATCACCAATATTAGTTAGATTTCTCTTTTCTTTTAAGAATGCCAAGGACGGGTTGTATTACTTGGTAGCTCGTCCTTCGCAATACAAATTCGTTATTTCTCAAGGTAGGGTAAAGGGGAAATCCAACGTGGGCGACTATAAGTCCAGTTGGTTCTTTGTCTCCTGCCCTTCGCTTTCGTTACTCAAAAACTTTAGCTTCGTGCTTACTCTAGGTAAAGGCACGCTAGTTGGACTAGGTCGCTTTGTTTTGCCTTATGTTTCTAACATTTAGGTTTTCCATGCAGACCGTGGAGGCGAGAAACCACTCCTACCAGCCGAAGAGACCGATGTTCTGGACAAGCTCGTTGCTGCGGGCTTGGGCTCGGAGAATTTCGAGATAATCGACGAGCTACTCAGGAATCACGAGTATGCTCCACCCCTTGACATCGAGGTTATAAAGGGGAACCACATCGGGGTCCTAGGCGCAAAGGTCCTCCCGTCCGCCTTCCAAGTGCCTAAGCGCAGTAGCCAAGCTGGAGGTATGGTGGATCTCGAGCTTGTCGAACCGAAAAGGTCTAGGGCTAGATTTGGTGCCACTTCGTTCGCTACCCTAAGCTCAAGTTTGCAGGGTGGGAGATCGGAGCAGTCGTGACCACAGTCGCAGTCTTAACAACAACAACACTCACAACAACACCAGCAATAAAAACATAGCCAACAACAGTGAGAATAAAGGCAACACCTCCATCTTTCGTAGACGCAACAATAGTGCCCCCCCACAACATTCAGGGCAGCAAGCTTCCATCTCTCAAGATCGTGGTCTGAGCGGAGCTCGCGAGAAGGAGGTCACAAGGAAGGTTTAGAAGGTCCCTACTGCAGGCTTGAAAAGAAGACCCGATCAGCCATCGCAGTAGGAGGAAAAAGGCTAGGGTTCCCGAAGGGGAGCCAGCCTTGGAAGCCCAACCAGGAGGGACCTTCGTCGGCCCCCTCTTGGACTCCAAACCTACCCTCCTAGGTGCGGTTCCGAAGCCCCTGGATGATGTGAAGCTCAAAGGGGTCGCTCTTTACGATTACATGGCTTGCCACAACTTAGTGGTAAGTTACTCTTTTTTGTATTTCAATTTCCTAGCTCGCTCTTTTCTTAAGCTAACTCTTCTTCTTTCACAGCTTTCTCTTTCCTCCATGAAGCTCAAACAACAGCACCTGGATTTTGACGCGTAGTTAGACACGGTGAACACATCTTTCCAGGCTGATCTCGCAAAGCTCGAGGGGAAGAAGAAAGCTCTAGAGGCTGAGCTCCTTTTCATCCAGAAGGAGGTCGAGGGCTCCAAGACGCACCTGAGGGAGGCGATGTAGAGAAATAAAGACCTCGACGAGAAGCTCTGCCGATCGAAGAATATGTGGGAGTCTACCAACTCAAGGCTCACCGGCGAGCTGAATAAAGCCAAGAAAGGTTTACGAGAAACCTAAGACAAGCTAAAAACTACTGAGGTAGAGCGAAAACAGGCCGACGATCGAGTTGTCCGGTGTGAGGAGATCACAAAAAGGACTATTGATGATATCAAGGCGGAGATGGGAGCTCGAATGGACTCAGTACGCAAAGAAGTCATGTCTGACACTTGTTCGGCGTTCCTATACACTCTCTAGCCAAACCATCATGAGATGGATTTCTCTTTCTTCGATGCGCAGGCCATCGAGGAGGTGAGACAATATGCGGCTGAGGCCGCTGAGGACGCCGAGGCTGCCACCCCGCTTGATTCATCAGAGGTCGCTACACCAACTGTTGACAACTAGGTCCAACCGTTTGAAACTATCGAGGTTCAGCCTGTGGAAGCTACCGAGGCCCATCCTGTCGAGCTTCGGCCTGTCAAGGCTACTGCTCCCGCTCCTTCTAGCTAGGCTTTGCTTTCTTTTGTTTTGTAATTCAAACACACTTTTCCAATTTTGTAATAGAAGTACCTGTTTAATGAAATTCAGTGTTTTTCCGCGCATATAACTTGATATGAGTCTTCAAAAAAAAACTTCTGCATATCAGAGTAGGCCTGAAAATATAACTTTGGAAGAAGCCTTCAAGAATATTACTTCGAAATGACAAGTCTAGGTTTAAAGAATTTTAGCTCGCTTATTAGCGAGCTTAAGTATAGGTCATTGGTCACATAGACGTAATAACCATCAATGTGTGTCCAGATACATGCCTTTAAGTAGATCAGTTAAGTTGTAACGAAAGGTTTGCTAGGATACATGTCCAAGTAGGTCGTCCCGCGACCTCAGTTGATGTATCATGGCTTTATAATTTTAAGAAGGTAAGATGGAACATCTGGGAGGGTCACGAGACGTGACTTGAGTGAAGATGAAGAGACCCCAGCTAATGAATCCTCGCCTTAAATAATGAGAGTGGTTGCTCAGTAGGTACCAAATCGTGACTTTAAGTCAAGAGGAAGATGGTTCTCAGCTTACAACTTCAATAAAAATAATTTATTTGGGGAGGAAACACTCAGGTAAGTCACAGATACTCATCAAGATGAAAGGACCCCAGCTGGTGAACCTTCGACTCAAGATTTATTTAATGGAAGTGGCTTGCTTAGTAGGTCCCAAACCGTGACTTTAAGTTAAGAGGAATGGTTCTCAGCTTGTAAACCACAACCTGAGTGGGGTACCAAGATGGATGCTCAGTCAAACCGCAAACCATAGCACAGTGGCTAAGTTGAATGGGTTCCAGTTCGCAAACCATGGTTTTACGACCCCTCATTTTAGAGACATTCCGTTTAATAACGCGTGATGCATAAAAATTTATAAACTCCAATCAGAATCATGCACGTAAATCGCGATGAGGAAAATTTGGAGCATAGGTTAGAACAATTATATCTATTGAAAGTAAGGACAAAGATGTTTCGCATTCCAAGCTCGTGGGAGAAGAATCCCATATATATTTGCTAGATGATATGCTCCGTTTCCCAGATTCTCTTTGATGATAAATGAACCTTCCTAGTTAGGGCCTAGGGTGCCATCACTTGTCGTGCGAGCTCCTGGGAGTATCAGGCGCAATACCAGACCTTTGACGTTGTATTGTCGGATTTGAACCTTTTTGTTGTAGTACCATACCATCCTTTGTTGATAGACGACGATCCTTATGCGAGCTACATCCCTCGCTTCCTCAAGCAAATCGAGGTTTGTTGCCAATAGCTCATCATTGTCCTTGGAATCGAAGGTGGCCCTCCGGTGGCAGGTCAGATCATTCTCTACTGGTATCATGGCCTCAGATCCGTACATCATTGAGAATGGGGTTTCTCCTGTGCTATTTCGAGCTATTGTTCGATAAACCCAGAGCATTGTTCACAATTCATCTATCCAAGTCCACTTTCTAGCTTCAAGCTTTGTTTTCAGGATCCGCTTGATTATTTTGTTGACAGTTTCAACCTGTCCATTAGCTTGGGGGTGGTCCACGGTGGTGAAACTTTTTCGAATCCCCATTGATTTGCAAATTGGATGAATTGCTCGCTGGTGAATTGGGTCCCGTTGTCCGTTATTATTTGTTGTGAAACTTCAAACCTGCAGACGATATTTTCCCATGTAAATGTTTGTACCTTTAAGCTGGTGATCTGTGCGAGCTCTTTAGCTTCTGCCCATTTGGTGAAGTAGTCAACTGCCACTATGGCATACTTGCATCCTCCGCGGGCTGTTGGGAGTGGCCCGATTAGATCCATGCCCTAAATAGCAAAGGGTCATGGGCTTCTCATCTGCTGCAGGTAGGCTGGCGGAGCTCGCAGAATCTTGGAAAATCTTTGGCATTTCTCGCATTTTTTGACTATCTCTGCGACATCTTACTTTATGGTGGGCCAAGAGAACCCTTGTTGGAGTGCCTTTTATGCCAGTGAAAGTGCCCCGGCATGATTACCACAGTGGCCCACGTGAATCTCCCCCAGCACGGTCTGACAGTCGGTGCCGCCAATGCACCTCAAGAGTATGGCTAAGAACTCCCTCTTGTACAATCTATCATCATAGATGCAATATCGATCTGCTTGAGCTCACAACCGACGTGCTTCCAATTTGTTTTCCGGTAATTTTTCGTCTTGTAGATAACCCAGAATGGGAATCATCCACGAGTTTTGGGACACTGTGGTCGCCATTTTTTCAGCTCATTGTTCTGTGCTAGGGGTGGCTAAGAAATCCACAACTATGACTCCTAAGAAATTCACATCCCGGGTAGTTGCTAGGCGAGCTAATGCGTTAGTATGAGAGTTTTGGGAGCGAGGGATCTGGCGCATTTCATATTTTTCTAAAGTGGCTAAGAGTTCACATACCTTTTGTAAGTAGGCCACCATCTATGTATCTCTGGCCTGGTATTCTCCCCGTATTTGATTAACAATCAGTTGAGAGTCACTGAAGATTTCTAGAGATTCAGCTTGTACCTCTTTTACCAAGCGAAGCCCCACTAATAGGGCCTTGTACTCGGCTTCATTATTAGTGGCCAAAAATTCGAATCTTAGGGCGTAGAGGATTTTATGACCTTCGGGGCTTATTAACATAACTCCAGCCCCAATTCCTTGTTCACTTGATGATCCATCCACGTATAACTCCCAGGATGGCCTTTCAAGTTCTCTTCTTCTTCGTCAATTGGTACAATGAACTCGATAATGAAATCTGCCAATGCTTGACCCTTTATCATCGTCCTTGGTTTGTACTTTATATCGAACTGAGCAAGCTCGATAGACCATTTTAGTAAGCAACCCGAGGTGTTCGACTTTTGCAAGATTTGCTTCTGCGGGTACTTGGTTAGGATTTCGATCTCATGAGCTTGGAAATAAGGTCGTACCTTCCTTGATGCCATTACTAAACAGTAAGCCAATTTTTCAATTGGTGTGTACCTTGTTTCTGCATCGATCAAGCTTTTACAGACGTAATATATGGGGTGCTACACCTTTTCTTTCCCCTGGACCAGGGCCGCACTGAGAGCCTATTGGGATACTCCTAAATATAAGGTCAACTTTTCTCCCTCCTTGGGTTTGGCAAGCAGTGGGGCTCGTCCCATATATTCCTTCAGCTGCTAGAACGCGAACTCGAATTCTTCTGTCCATTTGAAGTCTTGCGCCTTTTTTAGAAGCTCAAGGAACGGGGCACACTTATCAGTTGCCTTAGAAATGAAATGGCTCAGGGCTGCGACATGTCCATTGAGGCTTTGTACCTCTTTTTTCTTTACGGGTGACCTCCTATCGAGCAAAGCCCTTATTTTGTCCAGATTGGCTTCGATGCCTCCGTTATTTACCATAAACTTGAAAAAATTTTTAGAGCCTACTCCAAAGGCGCACTTGAGTGGATTGAGCTTCATCTAATAGCTCCTGAGGACTCCAAACATTTCTCTCAGATCGAAAACATGGTCCATTACTCACTCAGACTTTACTAGCATGTTGTCGACGTATACTTCCATGATTCTGCCGATCAGCGCTTCAAACATCATATTGACTAGCCTCTGGTAGGTCGCTCTAGCATTCTTTAACCCAAAAGGCATGATTTTATAACAATAAAGCCCCTGGTCGGTAATGAATGAGGTGTGCTCTTTGTCGGTGGGGTTCATGGGGATCTAATTGTAACCCAAATAGGCGTCCATGAAACTGAGAAGCTGGTGACCAGCTGTTGCATCCATGAGCTTATTGATTCTTGGGAGAGGAAAGCTATCCTTAGGGAAAACCTTATTCAGGTTAGTGAAGTCGACGTAGGTCCTCCACTTCTCATTTTTCTTTTTCACCGGGACCAGGTTAGCCACCCAGACCGGGTAGTGAGCCTCTTTAATGAACTTGTTTGCCAAGAGCTTGTCCACTTCTTCCTTAATAGCGGCGTAACGCTCAGGAGTCATTGGTGTAACACCCTGCTTTTCTCTTACCGAGTGTGTCATTAAGCTGGGGCCCAAAATATACATAAATTAGTTTTTCTTTCTTTCTCAGTACATAACTTAACCTTAAGTACCGAATTCCAAACAAAACCCCCAACAAATCATAAAAAAAATGCAGAAGCGATAATCGAAACCTGATATGGTATATAATCAAATCACTTTATTTATAACATAAGAATTTGTACCATAGTTAACATCATATCTTTGTCATGACCCCAAGGAATCCCAAGGATATATTAGTAATACATGTCTTGTGTTTTTCCTTATTAGTTGCATTAGTTGCATTTTATGTTGTTGCAGTTAGCATCTTGAATTGTAAGCCTATAAATAGGCTTGAGTAGTTAGAGGAAGTAGTTAATGAATGAATGAATGATTTGAATCTCAATTCCCTCTCTCAATATTCTCCCATAGCTTCCTCTCTCTCTCTCCCTCAATTTTGTTCGGTACTTATTTTCCCTCATTTTCTACTCTTCCTTCCTCTTAATTCTTATCCAAATTCCTTCCTAAACCCTAGCTAAACCCTAGGGTTATGACATTTGGTATCAGAGCCAATCATTCCTCGACTGTGATTGTGGAGACTTAATAGCCGAATTTAGCAACACAAGGCCACGAAATTGATTGAGCGGGGATCAGGAAGTTCTTGGCAGTTAGCTAGGAAATTTAAGCTTCCGGTTGAATCTCAGAATTTGATTCCGACGCATGAGAAGGTGAAGAAGGCCGATCAATCCTTTTCTATGAGTTTCCACCGATACAATCGAACTTTCAAGGAGCTTCAACGGATTAGATCAGCCAACATTTCCGATTCGATTCCGAAGGAACCAAGGGCCGATTGTAATCAAGCGAGCCAACAACTATCGGTCGATCTTGGAAGGCGAAGCAAGAGGAGGACGTTAGGCCGCATGTTGATTGGTTTAATTGAAGCTCAGCAGAAGGTGTTTGGAATGGCGGAAGGCGATCGATGAATCACTTCGAGTCTGGTGATGATTTGAAATTGAACGATTGTTGTTCTAGTGATTCAGAAATTGAGGCAGACGTTGTTCGGATGATACGGAACTTGAAAGCGTACTGGAAGGACTCTTGACAACAAGGAACGTGACTAGAAGAGACAAGGCGCTAGAAGCAGAGCCGAGCAAGCTCTGACTGTCACAACTTCAAACGAAATAAATCGGTAATTTCAATTGTGATTCCAGATCTGGTCGTTGCATGTGACCAGGTCGAGAAGGAAGGCACAACTGAAGTAGACTAAGGCGTCAAAGAGAAGCAGCTTGGAGCGATCAGAGGTTACAGCGATCGCGATTGAGTCCGAGCAATCTTGAATCTGCTGTTAACCGAACGCGGAACAGGAGGACCGTGTTCTGCATGCGGCCATAGGTTATTGTTCTCAGTGACGAAATCAAATCAGGTAAGGAGGAGTTGCGCAGCGGAAGTGGCTTCAAAAGTAAGACGTTGGATGGTGATTAGGTGCCGACTTCGCTGGGGCTTGCCTTAAATCAGTTTGATTCCAGCAAACTCGCTGCATGTGATCGAGTTGTGAAGGAAGGGGCGATTGGAAACGGTCCAGAGGAGAATTCTGTGAGCAATTTTATGGGCTACAATAGAATCGACAGGCATAGGAGGTAAATTGCAGCTGAACCAGGTTCAGTAATAGTAAGTGGAGCAGATTTCGTAATCTGATCCAACTTCAATTTTGGAGGTGACATTTCTCGGAGAGGAATCTAATGCACCTAATCTTGATCCGAACTGCAATCTGGAAGTAGGGATAGACTCAAGGATTGCATATCAAATTAGATTGGTTCCTTTAAAGCAAAGTTGCGTGATTTTAAGCCAAGACAGAGAAGGAATTCCGGGAATTACGGAGACAATGGTCGATTCAAGAATTCAGGGAAATCCTAAGCAGCGGTCGGTGAATGTGTGAGATGGAGGTGATTCTTGAATCACCTTGATTTTGGCAAACTTGCTACATGTGGTTGAGGCTTGGAATTGGATGGAGAATGCACGAAATGATTGCAGCAAGTAGTGCGAGAGGTACTATTCAAGTTGATTCCTCAAAGGACTACAACGGAGCAACTCCGTAACTTCCGACCTCTCTTATCCTAATCGTAAGAGGTTCCTAATTGAAGGCGAGGGCTAGGTCTATCACCAAACAATTCATTTCGATCAGAAATTAGAGGCTGGTGGCTTCCACTTTGGTGAGGTGAATCTAATTGGGCAACCTGGTAATCGGCCATGGTAGAGGGGATGGGAATGAAACGATTGGAAACCAAGATAGACAATCTGGTAATTGGTGTCAATCAGCTTCAAGTGGAGGCAAGTTGTTACCGGTTGGAGTGTGCGGCCCTTTTGGATCGAGCCTTTAGCGGACTCCAGGAGGAAATTGCTGAATTAAGCCAGCAATTTAGCCAGCAGTTGCATGTCCCCTTGAGCAGGTTAGTTCAACAACCTAATGCCAGCCTTCCGACGAATTTATATCCCAAGGCTTCATCGACACCAATTCTAATGACATCAAGATCTCAGCAAGGGCCTAATGATTCTATGGAATCAGGGGAGTGGTTGGAGGTAAAGGAGGAAGATGTGGTCAGAAGAGTTAGAGGAAGCCCTTCCACATCTCCAGCACCGCAGATGGCGATTCCGGCGTTTGAAAGAGATAGACCTAAATGGTGGATTAGGAGGTGTGAGAGGGTGTTCTACCAATACCAAGTAGCTGAAAAGGAGAAAGTGAAAATGGCTGCAGCTTATTTGGAGGGTGTTGCAGATGCTTGGTTCCAAAATTGGAGCTGGGAAAGGGTAGAATGGAGCTGGCCACAATTTGTAAATGCCTTGTGTACTCGGTTTGGAGAAATGCCCAAAACTCATGTTGTCATAGGAGTTCCTAAGGCTGTTCGTCATGTATTGCAGGGGGATGATGAAGTAGCAGTGGAAAAGGAAGAGGGTGTACATACAGCTGATGCAAAGTATGAGACTAAGTTGCTACAGGAAGAAATACTTGCTGAAAGTGTGCCTATGGTATACTCTAGCAATTAGCAAGTAGGAGGTTGGGGCAAACCTCCAGCTGAGGAATATGATAGTCCGCTTGATGGTGATGTTTTTGGAATTCTGCAACAAGACCAGCCCAACTATGAGGAAGAACCAGTTAATAAGACTAAACATTGGGGTGATCTGGAGGTAGAAGAGGAGGAGGAAGAAGAGAGGATTGTATCAGAAAATTTGCTTGGAACATCTCATACGAATGTCATTGGCATGGGCACACAAGACAAGACAAAGGTAACGTTGCAGCCAGAATAATTGGGAGTATTGTACAGATTTTTATCTATAGAGAGGTTTGCAATTATTTCTATGATTGGAAAGGATATGGTTGCAACTATAACGGATCAATTGGAACCATTCTTAATGGAAATCAGAATGAGGGGGATGGCTGGACTTGCTGTTGTAACAAGTCATAGTACTAATGTTTTTGAAGAAAAAGAGACGAAAAGGCAAAAGGAAAAGAAGACACGAGATAAGCACAAGAAAAGGCGAAGAAGAAACCAGATTGCTAGGACTGGAATCGGATGAGGAATGGGGCCAACAACTATCAATTCTTGGGGATAAGAATTGTTTGAAGGGGTGGGGATTGTCATGACCCCAAGGAATCCCAAGGATATATTAGTAATACATGTCTTGTGTTTTTCCTTATTAGTTGCATTAGTTGCATTTTATGTTATTGTAGTTAGCATCTTGAATTGTAAGCCTATAAATAGGCTTGAGTAGTTAGAGGAAGTAGTTAATGAATGAATGAATGATTTGAATCTCAATTCCCTCTCTCAATATTCTCCCACAGCTTCCTCTCTCTCTCCCTCAATTCTATTCGGTACTTATTTTCCCTCATTTTCTGCTCTTCCTTCCTCTTAATTCTTATCCAAATTCCTTCCTAAACCCTAGGGTCATGACAATCTTCAATATTGAAATACATAAATACATGGAGATTCCATAATATTCTAACAAGCCTAATCATCAATAAAGCATCAGCTAAAACATATCCAAGTCAGCTCGCTGAATCCATCGGCCATGCCATCACGTGTCGTCATATCTCAACTTGCTCATTGCCTAAGCTGCAAGTCCAAACTGGAACGTGGAATATTCTAGGGACATAACCCATTAGAAGATGAAACTTCTAGTGAGGGTCCAAAACATATATATACGAATGCATGATGCAATAACATGAATAACATTTGCCTTTAATGTAACTTCCCAGGCCTACCAGCCGGCACGAAATCTTAGGCAAATCCCGAACGTCTGCAAGATAAACCTAACGTATTCCATCATTGCCCCAGGAGAATTACAGCTACACTCTAGGGGTGACATCCCATTCCCATGCACAAATATTAATATGACAATAATATCGTGCTATGCAAATATCACGACTTTCAATGCAATATGACAAAATGAACATTGCATTCATAAATAGCATGCATATAAACAAGCATATTATAAATATAAGTTATTGTGAGAAAACCACTCACACAACCATAGTTAGGATAGGAAAAAGTCACATTTGCCCAAAGATTTAAGACATCTCGAAAAGCGTGCATCGACTCGATATGCATGCCCGATCTCGATTCTCGTGCCAACTCTCAAAAGTTTCACCAATCACATCATCTTGATTACCTCAATCATAAAATAATATTTAATCACTAAATATCCTCAATATTCCATTTATTTCATTTTTCCTTCATTTTCTTTCCTTTTTCCTTTTCGAAAATTTTAATAAATACCTCGGGACTATTTTCTCAAATCTAATTTCACCACAATTCATTATAGGTTATAAACTTCAAGGGAAAAATATTGAACTTACTCGGATGTTGCATTTTCATGCAAAACGAGGTTCTTTGATGTTAAAATTGAGACATCGGGAATCCCAACTTCAAATCTTTTTGCACTAACCTCCATAAAACATTTTTCTAGATTTTTAAGCATTTTTCCCATATTTTTCCAGCCACCCACGTGCCCCCACGCTCGGGCGGGTGGGCTACGCGTGCTGACCAGTGCTTGTTGCCCACGCGCCGATCATCTTCTCCGGCGTCGGCCATGCTGGTTTCTGATGCCATCTTCTTCTCCTCTTCCAGTCGATCCTCATGGCCAAGTTTGAGCCTCAAATGAGCACCGGAAGACCTCCCATCGGGGCCTCGAACGTTCGGCCAGGCAGATCGCCTCCCAACTCCGGCGAGGCCTCGAAACCCCTTCAAATCTCAATGAAAATGCTTGATTTTCTCCATATATCATCTTTAGGCTATGGGCAATATAAAACCCTTTATTTTGGAGCTCCAATTCATTCAATATCATGGCCAATTTGAAGCTCTTCTCTTCCTCATTTTTGGCCAAACCTTAACCCTATTTATAGGCAAAATCGAGCTTCCAAAAGCCCTTGCTCGGCCAACCCATTGCCTTAGGAAGGTTTACCTACCCTAGATAGACCTTGAGGCACCCTTATCCGACCAAAAAAAGTGAGTTGCAGATGCTCAATTGTGCGGCCACTTTTGGTCGCTTTTCTTCATTTTCTGGCCACTTTTGTGGTCGTTATGGGCCAAGCCCTTTACCAAAGTTGGTCCCACAACCACCCTCGTGCTAGCCCAGTGTTTTAGATGGCCAAAATCGGCCATGGTCGACCGGCCATGTGATGGTCATTGGCCAACTTTTGGTTTTTTGCATTTTAGCCGCTTAACTTTTGGCCTTTACCTTTTTGACCCTTTTTACTTAGCCCCTAAACTTTCTAATATTTCATTTAGAACCCTTAAGTCCTAAAAAATCATTTTGACCCCTGAGAATTCTGAAAAAATATCGTTTCAGCCTCCCTCTAACAATTTCAAAAAACTGCACTTAGGCTCGAGTCTTCGTTTTGGCCCTAAACCCATTGTTTCTTGGTGAAACCACTAAAGGGTTGTTCCTTATAAAAAAAAGAAGCCCCCTAAAGCTTCCTTTGACTTCCTGGAACTCATATATAACAATTTGATATTGTAGCCTAATTGGTAGTTGCATTTTACTGTACCAAAAATTGTTCCCAATCTTATTTCTTTCGATGCTATAAATCATATCTTGGTGTGCTCGTTAATGCCACATCATTTTTCTTTGGCATCTCGGCTCTAGGGCACTCCCAGCAGTCGATTCGATCATCCATACGGTAATAAATTACCGTTATATCATCAATTTATCCTTAAATTTCATTTCGTCCCAAGATAAATTACCCTTAAGTCCTTTAGAATTTCTCGAGTATTACAATTGGCCTCCTCTTCTGTCGTACTGGCTTGTAGCTGGGATCTACATTAAGCTTGTGTGACGTGACTTCTGGGGCTATTCCCACCATGTCCTCATGGTTCCATGTGAATACGTCGAGGTTAGCTTTAAGGAAATAGGTAAGTTCGGATTTTACCTCAAGGGCTAGACTTTTTCCTAGCTTAAGGCTTCTTTCCTCGCACGTCCTGCCGACCGAAATATCTTTGAGCTCCTCAACCGGACCAGTGGGTCTATCACAGTCTACCTCGTGGGGGTCCAGATCGTGGCATACTCGAGACTTTAAATCTTTGAGAGAGGGGTTTGAGCTTGACTTCTCTGATGAGTGGTGTCCTGTCCCCATGACCATTGTTCTGGCTGCAGACTCCTTGTTGTACTTCTAGCTGCCGAACTTTTTGATATAGTTCCTCCACGGTTGAGTCCGAGCCTGCTGATGGCTGGGCTTGCGATCGCCTACTTCTTTCTTGATCCGGAGAATGGTGATTTTGGAATTGATAGTTATCTTCGATATCCTCTTCTGTAGGCGGAGGTTTCTCATCTCGTAGTTGGCGGATCCTTCGAGGCGAAGCCGATGGATCATAGAAAGCCCGCGCTTGAATTTGGGCCAGAATTTTGATCGCGTCAGCAAGTTGTATCATTGTATTCTCTAACGCCTCCTAGTGTTGCTGCTAGTCCCGGATCGCCCCTATCTTGGCGGTTTGGGCAGTAGGTTGGACAAGAAATCGCGGTGGTATGTCCCCGACGTTTCCAATCGATGGTGGCAAAGGGATATCCGCTATCGTAGCAACGGGCCCTCCATTTGGTGGACAATCTCGCGTTTGATCGCGGTGATTTTCTAGTGGGTCGATCGCCGTCTTGAAACTTCGAGTATTCCTTCCTCTTGCCATGGCTATTGGTCAAAGCGGCCCCTCCTTTTAGCACCAAAATGTCGACGTTCAATTTCAGCCGACCTTGATTCGTTTTGGGCCGCAGTGAGTTAATCCGAAATGCCAAGAAGAAGAAAACAAAGATCCCAAATATGAGTGAACACCAGCAATTTTCACGTGATTCGGCCAGAACGATGCTTACTCCACGACTGCACTCTGATTATTTTCCTTGCCCCCCTTATGATGTAAGACTCCTATTTATAATGAGGGGTCTTTACAATTTGGATAAAATATAGAAATATAAAGATGATATAATGGGGGACAAACAATCCTTATCATCTACATAAAACCAGGAGTGGGATTCTCATTTCGAGGAGTATGGTCTGTTTCAGATAAAGTAGGTGGGCCACGCTTCCGGCTGTTCAACAGCTTTGTCATCTATGCGAGCTGGGTGTTTTTAGGCCAGTGATCTAACCGATCCAGCGAATTGGGGGTTTTATTGAGAGCTCGCTAGGAGCTTTGCCGGAAGCTCGCAAGGAGCTCACTTTATGAGATTCGGATTTCAGTGATGTATGAGCTTTCTTTTGACAAAGTTACTTGGACTTTCTAGGCTCCGAGCGATTGGGCCGACCTATTAGACTGAGTCTGGCCCATAGGGAGTGGTGCGTGAAATACATATAGCATTATGCATGTTTACATGTGTATCTTTTCTCATTACAAGAATTTGAGGAATTTATCCATATACATAAATATGGATAAAAATTACATTGTGTCAACTATAACTTTTCCTCACACATAATGCAAATGTCAATATGTGTGGATAAAGAGAGGTTAGAAAATAACTTTTACCCACACATATTTATGTGTGGGTAAAGCTTAATATATTACTTGCACATATATGTGCAGGTAAATGTTTCTGTATGTGTAGATATTTTTATGTCAAGAAGTTGTAATTGTGACGTGCCTGATGATGTGGCTTTAATTAGATGATAATGTGAGATGACACGTGTATTTGTTTATGTGTAGGTAAAGTTAAGATTATATGTGGGTAATAATATAAAAATAATTTTTATATGAGTGGGTAAAAACGTTATATATGGGTAAAAACAATATTATGTATGGGTAATAATATAATTTTTTTTAAATATGTGTGGGTAAAAAAAAATATAATGTGGGTAACAAACATATTATTTGTGGGCAATAATATAAAAAATAATTTCCGTAAGGATAATTTCCATATATGTGGCTAAAAAACATATTATGTGTGGAAAAAACTAAAATTTTATATTTAAAATTTCAATTGTTGCAACATCTATTACAATATAGTTCAAACATATATGCACCTCAAAAGTCATAAAGTCACAAAATAAGCATAAAATCATTAAGTTACCTAAAAAGTTCAATGATATATGAAAAAAAAGTATAAAATAAATTATTAAATCTCATCGTCAAACTTTTGTTTAGTAGAATGGAAGAAAGGGCTGAAGCTAGATGGGTCGAGGCGGGATGGGCTGAGACGGGATCGTCTTGAACTATGATTCGATGGTATAACCAGTATTTGGTAACATCTATATCAGCACACAACACAACAAATTAAGTAGCAAAATTCACACACTTTTGGTTAATTACCAAATAGAGAGAGAGGCTATATTTGACATTGACACTGCATTTAAACTAAAAGATATAATACAACCTAAAATACTATAATATTCTAACCTTAGTTTACACATTAATTATCAATTATCAATGTAGCTTTTTACAAACTTTTTTGGTAACTAATAAAAAAACATAGTCAATTAAGGACAAATACTTAAAAAACACCATCTAAATTTCATTTTGGTATAATAACAGCTCTAGAAAGCAAGTATGCATCATTTAGATACACACTTATCAGATCTTAAGTTTGAAGAGAATGACAGGGGAGCATGTGACTATAATCAAAATAATATGGAATTATAACTATTAATTTCTTTCTTTACTAATTATTTCTTTCTACATTTTTTTCCATGTTACTAAGTCTAAACACCTAAGTTCCTAATTTGTTAATGGACAGAGAATTTTGAAAAACATATATTAAGTCTAGAAGTCTACACTTCTTTTCTAATGTACTATATAGTGAAAACTTCATATTTTTCACATTAATTGTTCTTAGATAGTTTTATCCTTAAAGAGCTCCATTAGTGACATTAGTTTCTTATATTTGGACTAAAAGACTGGCTTTCTCTCATGGCAAATATTCCAGGAGTGTAGTTCTCATTAAGCTAAATTTGACAACATTATATGTACTCTAACTCCTTTAACTTAGAAAAATAATAATATATTTACATATTTAACCTCTAACTCTGGAGGTGACCAACCATGGTCGGAATGCCAATGTTAAAGATGCTAAGTCTCAATATGTCCTGTCGGGACATCCAAGTCAGCTCCACGAATAACGTGATATATTGTATTGTTTTTAATATGTTCATAATTTTTAATATATTGTATTATCAATAAGTAATTAATTCTTAATTATAATAGCTTAATAATTATATTCAAGCATTTACAGAATTATATTAGGAATTACTCATAATAATGTTAGTTAAATCTTAATAATTTTTTTCTGGTTAGAATTAACGAAAATAAATTCAATAAGAAAAAATTGTAAATATAACCCCAAACACAAAAATACTAAAGATAAGAGAAAGAAGATAAGATAAGAGATAAGATGAGATGAGATCATAAACAACGTTAAAAGAGATCGAGATAGACCTGAAAATTAACCGGTATGAGAAACGTTGCAAAGCACGAGAAAAGGTGCAGAGCTTCGCAACTTTGTCCCTATTCCTATAGAAACTTTTTATGAGGTTAATGGTATTTGTTAAAATTTTAGAGATTTTAGAAATGAGCAGATGAGTAAAAGAGCTTGACGAGCAAAAGAGATATTTTAGAAATTAGAAATTAGAAACTAGGTAGGAATTTAATTTTAAGGAAGGCACAATTTTAGTGTAGAGATTTTGTTTTAGGTTTATTATTTGTATTTGTAAAATATATATATATAATTATTTTAAATTATAAAAATTAAAACAATGTAGTTTTGTAATTTAAGTATAAAATCATAGATACGTGGACATCCACACATATATAACATTTGTAATTATGTGTGAGTAAGTTTATAAATAATTACCCACTTATACGTAATATTTATTAATATGTGTGGGCAATATAATCCAAAAGATTGCCACATCAGCTAATGTGTGGGTACCTACACATATATAACATTTATAATTATGTGTGGGTAAATTTATAAATAATTACCCACACATGCATAACATTTATTAATATGTGTGGATAATATAATCTAAAATAAATGTTACATCAACTAACATTTTACTCGGAAATATCTTATCAATCTCTGAAAGTGGAGAGAATTTTTTTCGTCAAAATAAGTGTGGGTATATTAAATGTGGATAATGCAATGAATTTGCCTAATTTAATTACTCACACATATTATCATTATGAATGGGTAAATACCCACGTATAATATGTGTGGGTAAAACATTCAAATTCTTGTAGTATCTGTATATATATATATATATATATGAAGTTTGTAGTGTGTAAAATAAGAATTTGATGGATGGCATATATACATTGATTTGAAGGTAGCTCGATACGAGTTGTAGTCGACACAAATTTTATTAATTTGATCATCCACATATAATATCACAATAATGCTACATATATAGGAGTGGATATATTTGTAAAATTTGGATCATGTATTGATCTTTTACACAGTTTTTTAAGATCAGATGTTATATGACTACTAAAAGATGGCTGATTATAATTTACTTTTTCTATTTTGTAGGAAAATCACCAAATAAGTTCAGAACCTTTTTTTTTTTTTATAATTCTAAATAGTTTGTGTCATTTTCATTTTTTTTATCAAATTAATCCTCTTATCGTTTGTTTAAAGTACCAAATATATTGGTTTCTTCTCTTACAAAGTTTTGATGATTAATGTTCACTATTTTAAGGGTTAAATTATATTTTAATTAATATATATTACAATATCATCTGTGACGCCCTGGCCCCACTGCTAGGTGTCATCGTAACCTGTGGTTACAATCCTGGCCTATCTCGAAGGACGACTATGCCCTATTAATCATAAAGAATTAAAATAATATGGGCGCCCTGGGTGGGGTCCAGGCTTCGTCGCCCCCGACTATCGAGTATTCCGGTTCAATAACATAGGCAACGAAAATTTACCCGACTAGGCCTTTAATATACAAATCAAGTTGATTATCATCATAGTAAAATACTTTTAACAGTTAAACATAACTACATTACACTCACTGAGTTACTCATAGTGGGAACCTTAACTTGGTCCAAAACAAGTTTTATTTAAATCACAACTGTAAGCACCCCCGCCCGGATATCCCAACCGCCCGGACAACCGGAACGGGAGCACTTACAGAAGGGAAAAATAATGAAATACATGACAAGAACCACCCTGGCGTGCATACTCAAAAATGAGAGCAACGGAAGCGAAACAAAACACATGCATGCACTACGGGTACCCCGCTAGCACAGCGGTCATAAGGTAAGTAAAAGAATACAAACTCCTGTGCCGACATACAAAAGACTCGAGAAATGACCTGGCACAGTAAAAATAATAGAGTAAACCCTATTCTACCATCATAGTTGATAGAGATTGATGGGACTGCCTGTACACCATACCGACTCGGCCGCTAAACGCTAACTCCCTTGCTCGGACCCACGCTGGCACTACCTGGAATGATGGAAAGCAAAGTGAGTCGAGAGACTAAGCAAGCATAGAGAAAAGAAGGGCTGAAGGCTGAACATAACTAGAAAACTCACCCCAAAATAAACCCCCAGGTACACACAAAGCATGAGACGCTACAACACAGTAGAATAGCATAATAAAACACATACCGGTCCTTAGGGCCCACACAAGACACACGGCACCCAAGTCTCATACCAACCTGCCGCTGCCCTGAAAGGAAACAAATATCTCCTCAAGCCTGCGCGCGTGATCCCGAGCCGGTACTCCCGTCGCCCGTCTCCGTCAGTACTCCCGACAACCGAACCATAGGCTCCCTCGGAACGGTACTCCCGTCCGAGAACTAAATACTACCAGTATCCATGCAATCCACATAAAAATACAATGGTGTAGTGAGCATCAACGTGATACACTGGTGCCCATACATCCAGGCATCAGGCCATGGTCCGCCCACATAGTAAACCACACGCTATGCATATGCTCGCGCTGGATGCAACCTAACCAGGCTAGAATGTCCGTGTCCAAGCATACTCAATAAATGGATATCCCAACATACATCCCATACCCATGTGCATATCAAATCATGAACAGTAATACAATGCATCTACTCATGCAGTAAATCACATACCGGCAGAACTAGTCAGTAGTGCCCAGCACCGGTCAACGGTCAGTGACTAGGAGTGTCCGCTTGACGATCCAGTTCAGGGCCGTACAATAGTCTACCCCAACGTCACCAAACAGTCGACCCCTACCCCACTGCTCAATACTCTAACCAAATCATAAGTAAATCCGAGAAAAACCGTAAATAAAACCCGCACAACTAGGAACCTAGTTCCCCAAACTGGGTTCAGTATCATTCCGAAAGGAATGGGGGCGGTACAAACCCCTGTAGGCTCACAATGAATGAAATTATAAAAGCCTCAGA
This sequence comes from Diospyros kaki, assembly GCA_036245055.1. Classification (NCBI taxonomy): domain Eukaryota; kingdom Viridiplantae; phylum Streptophyta; class Magnoliopsida; order Ericales; family Ebenaceae; genus Diospyros; species Diospyros kaki. Next base: position 351,006 of record BSEG01000002.1, on the reverse strand, counting down.
TTTAATTTAAATTAAAACAAATGAATAGTAATTTAACAAATAAGGTTAAATACCGAATTCGAGTAAGGGAGATGATAAAATACAGGAAATTACGGGATCTTTCGCAGGAATTAAAGATCAGGAAGAAAGGGTTGGGAGCTTGCCTTTACATGGCCGTTCCCTGCTTTTCTTGCACACTCGCTACGAAGTAAAACGTTCGCTGGCAATAAATAAAATCGCAGCTTTAATTAAATAAATCTACTGTGTAATATTAATAACTTAATCGTCTAAAATTCCTCGTAAGCGCACCACAATAAAATCCCAATAAGTCTCATATTTATTTTAAATTAAATCACGCTAATAAAATCCTCAAAGCCATCTTAATAGATTAAATTTAAATTAAACAACTCAGAATTTCAAAATTAATTAACGGGCTGAAACAGATAAAGGGAGGGTATAAAATACGAGAAATCACAGGGTTTCTCATGGGAATTAAGGAATACGAGGAAAGGAATTGGAACTTGTCTGAAACCAGTTGATTCCGACCTCTCTCGAGCTCCCGAGGCAAATTAAATCATTTTCTGGCAAATAGCACAACCGGGACTCAAATTAATCGCATAAAATTTATAATTTAAACACATAATGCTTCTACTAATTTTTACCCACATACCTGGTCACTTCCCATGTCGAAAAATCCCAAAAATCCTATTATTTTTCTTTATTTTTCTTTTCTTCCATTTCTTCTTCTTCTTCTTCTTCTTCTTCTTCTTCTTCCCGCACCCCTGCTCTTGCGCGCTGCTCTTCTTCTTCTTCTTCCTTTCTTCCTCTCCTTCTTCTTCTTCTTCCCCGCGCTACCTCCCCTGCGCCTTCTTCCTCGCCCGAACCAGCACCGCCGTGGCCTCCTTCCTCCAGCCGCCTCCGCCTCTGGCCAGTGGCACCGCCGGCCAGCCCCGCCTCCAGCGCCGCCACCCTCGGTCGCGCATGCCACCGTGGCCCATTGCTGCCCCGCGTCGCTGCCGCTGCTGCCGCATCGCTGCCATGGCCGAGCTTTGCTCGGCCAGCCTCCCATGGCAGCCACCTCTCTCTCTCCCTCTCTCGGTCTCTCATTCTCTCTTTCCCGCGAGCTCTTTCTCTCCTTTGCGATCTCTCTCTCGGCCGATCTCTCCATCTCCCTCACTCTCTGCTCGCTCCCTCTATCTCTCACTCTCTGTGTTTAGATTTTTTGGAGAAGGTCACTGTGGCAATCTTGGCCTCCAAGCCATTCACGGGCACCACAGCCACAAATTAAACAAATTAATTTAGTTTAATTAATTTAATTTAATTTATTTTTTTATTTTATTATATATATATATTTTTTGGGATATTACAACAACCATATTCCGTAGCTAAGTACGGAGCACACATAATTTACATTAAAGACACGTACATGACTCACATTCTCATTGCCCACAATTACTGTTAACCGGCGACTCTTCCACCACTACCGCTTTTCCTTTCTTAGACCCCAAGCCATTTGTTGAGTTAGTGGGAGTGAAGGGGGTGAGTCCGGGGACTCAGTGAAGGCAATATGCAATGCAGTAAATTAATAACCATGACATCATAGATAAAAATGAAGTGCAGCTTGCATGAAAGCCTGTCCACCGCACCTATCTCAGGCTCTAGGTGGCCCCTAGTGGTTTCATCTATGACCCCGTCCTAGAACTCTCACGGTCCGAAACCCACTGCCCCATGCCTAGGCACTTCCTCAATATCTTATGCAAGCCATGGAAAAATTAATTTATAATTAAAGCATATTAAACCCTTACCTTAATTTATTTGCTGCTCGGTGACCAACTCTATCTCGTTGCACTAACTGGTAGTGTACTCGCAACACCCTTACCACAATTATACATATACATGAGGCTAGGTAATTAATTAATTAGCCACTGACTAAATTTAATAATTTAAGCAATTAATTACCAATCCCACTGATTACCTTAACTAATTGACTTACTAAACTAATTAATTAAAATAAACTTCAACTTAACTACTAATTTATTTTAACTAACCAACTAACAATCTAGTTACTTTAATTAACCTAATAAATTAACTAAGTAATTAAAATAAACTAATTAAATATAAACACTAACCTCTCTGACGAACTCTTCTTCTTCACGAATTGATCACCAACTTATGCCTTCTTCCCATGGCCGAGTTGCCTATTTATAGGCTTGGCCACCCCCTGATTTGCCCCTTAAACCATGGTCTTAATTCACTGATTTAAGCCTCGGCCACTTTACATTTTTATGGCTGAAATTTGGCAAAATTGCAAGCCAAATTGAAGCTAAATCGGACATGTGGTGAGGGGAAACACTAGCGCGCGCCACGTGGCGCGACTGGGCTACACAAGGCCAGCACCTGGCCCTCCCAAAATGGTGCCGTTTTGGGCGCCCCTTTTGCTGGAAAAATTATCCCTGCGCATGCTGTCCCTTGGATTTGATCCCTGCTCTCCTGTGTGTGCACGTGCACAAGGAACCAGCTGACCTGCATGACCCTTTATTATATTATTTGCAACTATTATTCTTAAGCTAACATTCTGGTGGTTGCCTTACTTGAAAAAGGAATTTACTGCGTTGCACCCACCAAGCCTTGATCTCTTGACCTCCTCCATACACTTGAACACTCAACCACTAGGCTGCCACCACTCATACCATATATTAACATAACATTTAATTTTATTCTAGGCAACTATCCCAACTCCCAACTATCCCTTTACACCTCCTAAAATACCATAAACATTCAACAATTAAATAATTAATTGTTCATCCCTTCAAAATAAAATTATTTTTTATTATTATTATTATTATCAAATTTTGGGATGTTACAGTCTCCCCTCCTTAATAAATTTCGTCCTAAAAATTTGAATACATTACTATATTAATCGTGCCCTTCAAACAAATAAATATATCTTTCTCACATTTCTTCTTCCATCTCCCAAGTTGCCTCTCGTTCCGAGTGCTGACTCTACTGCATTTTTACCATAGGTAGAGTTCTATGTCTTAGCTGACGATCTTGACGTTCCAGTACTCGTAATGGTTGCACTTCAAAGGTCATATCAGGTTGAAGTTCAATGTCCTCAACATGCACTTCTATGTCTGGATCATATATATGCTTCCGTAATTGAGAAACATGGAATACATCATGCAATCCGGCTAACGCTTTTGGAAATTCTAGACGGTAGGCAATTGTTCCAACTCAGCCCTTAATTCGATATGGCCCCAAATATCGGGGTCCCAATTTTTCCTTTCGTTGATGTCTAAATATTGGACGTATTGGTGTAGCCCGAAGATACACTATGTCCCCAACTGCAAATTCCAAAGGTCGAGTCCGACGGTCTGCATACTTCTTCTGCCGATCTTGAGCTGCTTTCATGTTTTTACGAGCTATCTCTATCTACTGTGTTACCTTATCTATAAGATCCGTTCGAGCAAGTTGTTTCTCTTTCACCTCAAGCCAGCACACCGGTGATCGACACCGCCGTCTATACAGTGCTTCATATGATGCCATTCCTATGCTTGCTTGATAGCTGTTGTTATAGGAAAACTCAGCCAAACATAAATATTCATCCCAGCTACCACCAAAATCCCGCACACATGCCCTAAGCATGTCTTCTAAAATTTGGTTAACTCGTTCGGTTTGCCCATCTGTTTGAGGATGATAGGCTGTACTAAAGTTTAATTGGGTTCCCAATTCCTCCTGTACAGCTTTTCAAAATTTAGACACAAATCTACTGTATCTGTCTGACACAATACTCACTGGGATTCCGTGCAATCGGACAATCTCTTGAATATAAAGTCGGGTAAGATGCTTTGCGCCTATAGTACTTTTGATAGGTAGAAAATGTGTTGACTTTGTTAATCGATCCACAACTATCCAAATGGCGTCGACCTTCCTTAGCGTTCGGGGTAGTCCTACGATAAAATCTGTTGTCACATGCACCCACTTCCACTCAGGAACTTCTAATGGTCGTAAGCTTCCTGACGGCCTCTGATGTTCCGCTTTCACCCGCTAGCAAGTGTCGCATTTACTCACGAACTCAACTATGTCCTTTTTCATTCCAGGCCACCAATACACTTCCCGCAGATCATGATACATCTTGGTAGCTGCGGGGTGTATCGTGTACCGGGTCCGATGTGCCTCGTTCAGAATTTTCTGTCGTAGCTTCCCAAAGGCCGACACATACACCCGCCCATTCATTCGGAGTATTCCGTTACGATACTCGAACTCTGGCTGCTTGGGTTGTCCATTCGCGTCTATCCATTGATCCAAATTTCCTTCCTGAGCCGTAGCCTGTTTAATTTCATCCCATAGGCTTACTTGTAACTACATCTGTGCTACCATTGCTACTTCATCATATGGCTCCGCATTGAGAGTTAATCCTGCAAATTCCTCGGTCAAGTTTTGTAGATGAACTGCCTAACAAGCTCTCAACATAAAACTCTTCCGACTTAGTGCATCAGCCACCACATTTGCTCGCCCAGGCTGATATTGAATGGTACAATCATAATCCTTTAGGAGCTCCATCCATCGACGCTAACGAATGTTCAAATCCCGTTGGGAGAAAATATATTTTAAACTTTGATGATCCACATATATAACAAATTTCTCCCCATATAGATAATGTCGCCACAGTTTCAGAGCATGTACCACAGCTGCTAACTCCAAGTCATGCATTGGGTAATTCTTTTCATGAGGACGTAATTGTCGAGACCCATATGCAATCACCTTTCCGTGTTGCATTAATAAGCATCCCAAGCCTATTCCTGAGGCATCTATATACACTTCATATCCTCCAGAACCATCAGGTATCCCTAAAATTGGTGCTGTTGTCAGTCTGGACTTAAGTTCTTGGAAGCTCTTTTCACAATGCTCATTCCAGACCAACTTAACCTCTTTCCAAGTCAATTGTGTTAGCGAAGCCGCAATGCTCAAGAACTTTTCTATGAACTTACGATAGTACCCTGCCAATCCAAGAAAACTTCTTACTTCAAAGACAGTAGTGGGTTGTGGCCATTCTTTTACTGCCTTTACCTTTGCAGGATCCACTACTATGCCTTGCCCAGAAATTATATGCCCTAGAAAGGCAACTTGTCTCAACTAGAAATCACATTTACTAAATTTGGCATATAACTTATGATCCCTTAATGTGGACAAGCTAATTCTCAGATGTTCACAATGAGCTTCCTCACTTGGTGAGTATATTAATATATCATCAATGAATACAATGATAAATTTGTCTAGGTACGGTCGAAATGTCCGATTCATCAAATCCATGAATGCTGCAGGCGCATTAGTTAAACCAAATAGCATAACTAGATACTCATAGTGACCGTACCGTGATCGAAATGCTGTTTTAGGGATGTCTTCTTCTTTTATCTTCAATTGGTAGTATCCTGATCGTAAATCAATCTTGGAGAACACCCGAGCTCCTTGTAGCTGGTCGAACAAGTCATCTATCCTAGGTAACAGATACTTGTTCTTAATGGTCACCTTATTAATTGCACGATAATCAATACACATTCTCAAACTCCCATCCTTTTTGCGTACAAACAACATTGGCGCCCCCCAAGGTGACACACTAGGGCGGATAAAGCCCTTGTCCAGCAAATCCTGAAGTTAGGTCTTAAGTTCCCGTAACTCGGCTGGGGCCATTCTATAAGGCGGTATAGATATTGGGTTCATTTGAGCCCCATGGGCCAAGTCAATGGTAAACTCAATTTCCCTGTCTGGGGAATACGTCTGGGTATTCTTTTACAATTTCCACAGTCTCTACTTTCTTCTGAGGTTTTTCATTGGCCACCACTTGCACCGCATACCCTAGGGCTCCTTTGTCCAAATATTTTCTAGCTCCCAAGGCGGATATAATTTTCAGAGGTTGACCTACTTGAGCTCCAACAAACCTTCTAACCTGTCCATCAAACCCTGTCAACTTAACTATTCGCTTCCCACAGTCCAATCGAGCTTGATATCGGAACAAGAAGTCTATGCCTAGTATGACATCGAAATCCCAGATTTCTAATAAATTCAAATCTACTAGAAACATGGCTCCATCTATCAAAATTTGGCACTCTGGCACTACCCGGTGTGAACGAGACCAAGTCCCCATCGGGGTTTGCACGCTCATAGGCACACATGACTCCTTGGTACTTAAATTTGCCGAATCTACGGCAACATATGATATAAAAGAGTGTGTAGCCCCTGAGTCTATCAATGCATGTATGCATGTGTTTTGGACCAGGAGCATACCTTCAATTACTTGCGGATCAATGGCCGCGTCAGTCTTGGTGAGGTTGAACACCCTTCCAGTAGTCACTGGTTCCTTTCCTCCAGTTTGCCTCACTTACTCGGCCTTGTCACGTTGTGGGCATCGAGAAGCGATATGCCCGGGCGTATTGCAGTTGAAGCATACAATCGGCCTTCTCTGGGTGTTACTGATTGGTGGAGTAGGCGTGACCATAGTCATTTCTGCCCCTTTTGGGCAATTTCTTGCAATGTGTCCCATTTCACCACAACGATAACATCCCTTTGTAGTCCTGACAGCCTTACATGAAGAGTTCCATTGGTGAGATTTGTGGCAGTATGGGCATACTTTTGTTTCTTTTTTAAATTTACCTGCCTCTGGACGACTGAATTGATACCCCCGTCTCGTTGTGGCTTTCTTTTGTCCATCCTCAGTTGCTTCTTTTCCTCGAGTAATTTCTCCATAACTCATTAGCTTCTTCTCAATATCTATCGCTTTCATGACTGCATTCCAAAAAGTGTTCGTTTCTACATAACTCATCCCCCATCGCACCTCAGGGCGTAAGCCTTGGATAAACCGTTCTATTTTGTCAGCCTCTGTTAACATGTAAGTTGGCATATACTTTAATAATTTCACAAATTCGTCCTCATACTGTGACATTGTCAAATGAGACGACTGCTTTAATTCCATAAAGTCTCGTTTCTTTTGGAGCTGCCAGTCATGCGGATAATATTTCTCTTTGAAGGCTTCTGTGAATTGCTCCCAATCAACTACAAGTGGTTGTTCCCTGGGCCCCGCCAATCGAATGTTCTGTTCCCTTAACATCTCAACCGTAGACCGCCACCATAGTCTGGCCTGCTCAGTTAACATGAAAGTGGCACATCTCACCCACTGCCTTTTTGGGCAGTCCATGAATTCTAATAACTGGCGAATGTCTTCCAACCAATATTCGGCCACACTCGGGTCAGTTTCAAGCTGCCCCTTGAATGTCGGAGGCCGCAAGTCCATGAACGCTTTTAACCAGGTTGCTCCCTCCATGTCCACTTGTCGATCAGTGGGTGCTTCTACCCCCACACGGTGACTCTGAGCTTCTTTAGAGTGTTCTGGCACTTCTGCCGAGGGTCTTCGTGTAGCATTTCTCGATTGGGAGGTGTTTGACATGTGAGCACTTCGTCGTGTCATAGGTGCCATCTGCACACCGCCACCATTTTCTTTTTAATTTCACATTACCAAGGTATAGCAACACAAATGTAAGAACAACTTATTATTTATTATATGTTCAAGATGTACATCACATTAGTTAAGTCAACTACATATACCACATTAAACCCCGTTACTATACAACTTTATACAATTCAAAATTAGGTGCTATGCCTAATTTCTATTGTCGACTAGGCTGCACTTGCATTATCTCCCATCGCTCGTGAGGTTGCCTCATCGGCCAGGTAAGTCAAGTCCCCGTTACTTTCCTTGCTGGAATGAGTTCCTGGTGGCACCTCTTCCTTAGGCCCCCACACCTTTGCCTCGGCTGGCAATGCAGTAGGAAATGCCCCAATCCCTGTCACATCATAGAGCGCTAAACTAGGGTCCCATTCGTTTGCTTGTCGTTCGATGGCTCGGATGAAATTGCCATAGTTAAACAGAAAGTTCACGTCCCAAACATAATTATCAAGTAGCTGTCTCCAAGCCTCGTTCATATATTTTTTTGCAAATAAGACCTGTTTTTCGGCCATCCCTCATATATCGATTCGTATTGTATTTCAAAAAATTTGGTTTATGCGCCATATATAGCTAATCACTCCTTTATCCTCATGCTGCCCACCTCCCATATGAGTGAGCAACTCGTACTCCCATTGCTTAAATAAAAGGTCCAAGAGTGGCAGAGAGGGTTCAGGGTCGGGTATGATATAGCTCGGTCCTCCAAATTCCATGAGAGTAATCTGCATACACAAAGTCAGGGATCAGGTCCATAACTCAAACAAATTACCTTTCCCCACACAAAGGCTCAAAAATCAAGACACACATCTCATTGCCTGCTATCCCGGAAACACTTTTCCCTAAGCAAGCCTATATCATATCACATGCCTTTACTGGGAAAGTATTTTATTTTCAGTTACGACCTACCTTACTCAAGGTATGCATCCACAGCTTCCAAATTTATTGACCCAACATCCCTTCCCTAACCCGGCTCTAATACCACCTTATGACGCCCTGACCCGACTACCAGGTGTCACCGTAACCCATGGTTACAATCCTGGCTAATCTCGAAGGATGACTATGCCCTATTAATCATAAAGAATTAAAATAATATGGGCACCCTGGGTGGGGTCCAAGCTTCGTCGCCCCCGACTATCGAGTATTCGGGTTTAATAACATAGGCAACGAAAATTTACCCGACTAGGCCTTTAATATACAAATCAAGTTGATTATCATCATAATAAAATACTTTTAACAGTTAAACATAACTACATTACACTCACTGAGTTACTCATAGTGGGAACCTTAACTTGGTCCAAAACAAGTTTTTTTTTAAATCACGACCATATTTCGTGGCTAAGTACGGAGCACACATAATTTACATTAAAGACACGTACATGACTCACATTCTCATTGCCCGCAATTACTGTTAATCGGCGACTCTTCCACCACTACCGCTTTTCCTTTCTTAGACCCTGAGTCATCTATTGGGTTAGTGGGAGTGAAGGTGGTGAGTCCAGGGACTCAGTAAAGGCAATATGCAATGCAGTAAATTAATAACCATGACATCATAGATAAAAATGAAGTGCAACGTGCATGCAAGCCTGTCCACCGCACCTATCTCAGGCTCTAGGTGGCCCCTAGTGGTTTCATCTATGACCCCGTCCTAGAACTCTCACGGTCCGAAACCCACTGCCCCATGCCTAGGCACTTCCTCAATATCTTATGCAAGCCATGACAAAATTAATTTACAATTAAAGCATATTAAACCCTTACCTTAATTTATTTGCTGCTCGGTGACCAACTCTATCTCGTTGCACTAACTGGTAGCGTACCCGCAACACCTTTACCACAATTATACATATACATGAGGCTAGGTAATTAATTAATTAGCCACTGACTAAATTTAATAATTTAAGTAATTAATTTACCAATCCCACTGATTACCTTAACTAATTAACTTACTAAACTAATTAATTAAAATAAACTTCAACTTAACTACTAATTTATTTTAACTAGCCAACTAACAATCTAATTACTTTAATTAACCTAATAAATTAACTAAGTAATTAAAATAAACTAATTAAATATAAACACTAACCTCTCTGACGAACTCTTCTTCTTCATGAATTGATCACCAACTTATGCCTTCTTCCCATGGCCGAGTTGCCTATTTATAGGTTTGGCCACCCCCTGATTTGCCCCTTAAACCATGGTCTTAATTCACAGATTTAAGCCTCGGCCACTGCACATTTGAAGCTAAATTGGACATGTGGTGAGGGGAAACACCAGAGCACGCCACGTGGCATGGCTAGGCTGCACATGGCCCTCCCAAAATGGCGCCGTTTTGGGCACCCCTTTTGCTGGAAAAATTATCCCTCGCATGCTGTCCCTTGGATTTGATCCCTGCTCTCCTGTGTGTGCACGTGCGCAAGGAACTAGTTGACCTGCATGACCCTTTATTATATTATTTACAACTATTATTCTTAAGCTAACATTCTGGTGGCTGCCTTACTTGAGAAAGGAATTTACCGTGTTGCACCCACCAAGCCTTGATCCCTTGACCTCCTCCATACATTTGAACACTCAACCACTAGTCTGCCACCACTCATACTATATATTAACATAACATTTAATTTTATTTTAGGCAACTATCCCAACTCCCAACTATCTCTTTACACCTCCTAAAATACCATAAACATTCAACAATTAAATAATTAATTATTCATCCCTTCAAAATAAAATTATTTATTTATTATTATTATTATTATCATTATTATTATTATTATTATTTTCATATTTTGGGATGTTACATCATCAACATGTGTGTAGCGTTCGCGATTGTAAAAAAAAACTATTAAAAATAATAATTATAAATTTATATATAATTATCAATGATTTAATTGCAAAAGGGTCCAATTTGATCACATTTTAAAACATCAAAAAATGATTTGGTATTTGTTAAAAATATAATATTCAGTCTTTGGGTTAAATTTGTCAAAAACAATTTTGGCATCCTTAATTATCAATTTCTCTTTTTTTTTATTAACACACCATCACAAGCACTCCTCGCAACTCGGCCCCATGATTCTTGTAAGAGATGTAAATCAGGGTACCCAATAGCCAGTTCAACTCCTAGCCTTTCTCCACAAATGTGAGGAGAAAGGCATCACCTTATCTTAATTGGACCACTTGTACGCATGTGTTTAAATTTGGATAGAAATCCTTAAAACTCTATTTGAAAATCATGATAACTTAGGTATGTAAAAGTCTTTCAAACTATTATTGTATATTGGACCACATACATCATTTGAATATTTTGTCATATATATATATATATTATTGTACGTTTAATTGGACCACTCTGTAACTATTTTTCTTGCAAAATTATATATAGAGAACACCACTTTAATCCTTCTATTTATAACTGATCTTGCATTAATCTAATGGTTAAGATTGAAGGGTGTTAATTTATTATAAAAACAAATTAATAATCCTTTTTATGCATGTTTATATATGTATGTTCTCTCTTCATATGTATATATATATATATATATGAAGTTTGTAGTGTGTAAAATAAGAATTTGATGGATGGCATATATACATTTATTTTAGCTCTATACGAGTTGTAGTGGACACAAATTTTATTAATATGATCATTCACATATAATATCACAATAATGCTATACATATAAGAGTGGATATATTTGTAAGATTTGAATCATCTATTGATGTTTTACACAGATTTTAAAGATTGAATGTTATGTGATCACAAAAAGATGGTCGATCAAAATTTACTTTCTCTATTTTGTAGGAAAATCACCAAATAAGTTCAGATTTTTTTTTTATAATTTTAAATAGTTTGCTTCTTTTTCATTTTTTTTTATCAAATTAACCCCTCTTATTGTTTGTTTAAAGTGACAAATATATTGGTTTCGCTTTCCTATTTTTGATGATTAATGTTCACTATTTTAAGGGTTAAATTATATTTTAAGTAATATAATTACAATATCATCAACATGTGTGTATAGCGTTCAATATTGTAAAAAAAAAAAAAATTATTAAAAATAATAGTTATAAATTTATATATAATTATCAATGATTTAATTGCAAAAGGGTTCAATTTGATCACATTTTAAAACATCAAACAATGATTTGGTATTTGTTAAAAATATAATATTCAGTCTTTGGGTTAAATTTGTCAAAAAAATTTTTGGCATCCTTAATTATCAGCTTATCTTTTTTTTGGTTAATGTACCATCATAAGCACCCTATGCAACTCGGCCCCACGATTCTTGCGAGAGATATAAATCAGGGTACCCAACAGTCAGTTCAAACTCTAGTCTTTCTCCGCAAACGTGAGGAGAAAGGCATCATCTTATCTTAATTGGACCACCTGCATGCATGCGTTTAAATTTGGATAGGAATTCTAGAAACTCCATTTGAAAATCTGATAACTTAGGTGTGTGGAAGTCTTTGAAATTATTATTACATATTATTGTACATATTATCGTACATTTAATTATGAACTATTTAGGTACATTGAATTTAGTAAGACACATTTTAAACATTGATGTCCTATCATTTTTTTTATTCCTTCATAAATTGAAAAAGTGAGCATCGGTAGAGTAGTCCAAAGGCAATATTGGAATATCCATTTCATGAACAGTTAGAGAAAGCAAAAAACCAAATAACAATATTGCATATGGATCCATAAATCACGTGAAATTAAAGTTGATGCATCCCGTATTATTAATTATTTTGTCTTTATATGTATAATGACAAAATAAATTATATCATATCAATAAAGAAAGTTTTCAAAATTAAATCATATATATGGTTTTGTCATTTCATGTTTTAAGCTCCACTAAATTCTTTCTTGATGCAGCTAAAAAGGGTATTAGCTTAAGGTTTGTAATATATAGAATAATGGATTGGGTACTTAAAATTATCTGAATAAAAATATGCTTTCAATTTGAATTATTATTAGTATTATTATTATTATTAATGAATTATTACAAATTTGGTGTTGAGGAAGGAGGACATGATTACTCGTGGACAGGGACCGGCAGGGGGACCCTGCCCCCCTAGAAATTTTGGAAAAATTATATATATATATATATTAAATAAAATTAATATTTCATTCTATCTTTAGTTAGATAAATAAAAATAAATAATACATATTTGTCTTTATAAAAACTATTTATTTGAATAGTAAGATCAATTTTTTAATCTCATCTTCTAACAATTTAGAACAACACATACACCTAAAAATTTGTTTCCACTCATGATAAAGACCCCTACATCTCTTTGTACTAACAAATAAACAATTAAATTAATCAAATCCCCTAAACTTAATTTTTTAGCACTTTTAAGGTCATTATTCCTCTCATTTTGTTTCAATTTAGTTTTTTTTTATTTTAATTTATTTTTACATTTCTCTTTTCTGGATGTTGGTTTTTTATGGATAATTTATATTGAATTTTTAAATGAAAAAATTAAATTTATTTGGCTCACAAAAACATGAAAAAACTAAATTTCTATTTGGTATACTTTTATTTTATATTATTTACCTTACATAAATGAAATATCAATTATGTGTTAATTAAAGTTTCCTCTTTTAATCAAAATCAAATATATTTGTATACGATTTCCGATTCAATTACAAAATATAACAAACAGGAAATATTAGAACCCAACTAATCATTTATTAAATGTTGATCAACTTTCTTGCTTCGTTCCTCCAAATAAAAAAAAGAAAAGAAAGGGTTTTTCTTCGTTTCTTAGAACTATTTTCTTCATTACTAGAGGTTGAACTTGATTAGATGAAGAAAATAAAATAAAATAAAATATAGGGACAAATAATTAAACCTCATTAATAAAGTGATGAACTATAAATTGTTGATAGGTGTTAAACTATCTCAATTTCTGTATTTTTAATTCTTTTAGAGGAGCAATATTGCTTCCAATTTCTCTATTTTTTGGTTTCATCTTTAATCTTATTCAAGCTTTCAATAGGTAGGCCGACAATACGTGATTGGTATAAAACATAGGTATAAGTCAATCTCTATCAAAACCTTATATTTTCTCTCTTAGTCACGTCATTATCATAGTTTAGGTGATTAGAGGACATATATTCTAGGTATATGCCGGGACTAGTGAATGTAGCAATTGGTCCCTCCCCCTGGCTGTCCATGAAATGGATCAATGTGTAAATCGTGGATGGTTGTCCTATATATATAAATTAAAAAAAAAATAATTATAGGTTGGTCCAAAGTACGTTAATTAAGATATGACAAAAATCAAGTGGTCCAATATGCAATCGTTTCAAATATTTTTGTACAAATTTAAACGCAGGTGGTCCAATGAATATAAGGATGCCAACTAATCTTTTGACAATTTTAATTGAAAAACTGAATATTTTTTTATGAGTTGGCATGTACTGAAACTTTAACAATTATTGTGTAGAGTACCAAGAGTTGTTCGATAATTTTATCCATTTTCTGGAGAAGAAGTTTATGGTAATTATAACCGAAAGTATATATAATTATAATGAGGTGACTAAGGACGTAGTTGGTCTTTAATTAAACAGAATTACAAATACTGTATTCCTCTTTCTGCTCACATGCCATATAACATGGTTACGCACACTGATGCGTTTCCAGTTCCAACTTATATGCACATAAATTTAAGCCATATAAATCACATATAAAGTCATATTAATTAGAAAGTCCTCCACAATATTGTATATGTTGGACCACGCAACCCATGTAAGTGTCTTCTCTTATATATAAAATGACTGAGGAAACTAAATTATATATGTAAAGAAAATCTTCAAGTGCATAAACATGAAAAATTGATAATCTTGAAAAAATCCCAACTTTCATAGGGTCCAGATGTATGTATATATTGATGCATAAACATACAGAATTTCTAGTAGGCAAGTATTAAGCATGATATATGTATATATAAGTACATTTAGATTGATGCCTCAAACTTGAACCAATTTTGTAGGGTTTGACGTCCTAAGTTTTTTACGCTAGCTATATGTCCGGGCCAGTGGTTGTTAGGATTTATTTTAAAATTATCAATATTGGTTACATTTGTGGACTTGGAAGCATATCCTTTCTTATGTTTTTTTGTTTCCCTTTGATTTTCTTCCGTCTATCTTGGTCCTGTTTCTTGTTATTAATCTGTCCACATGATCAGCTTTTGATTTTTCAACACGGATATATTGCTCATAACTTGATAACACAGGATGTTAAAATAGCACGTGAATGGCATACTATGAGCAAGAGGGTGAATTCAATCATCAAATTGCTGGAGTGGATTTCTTGTTTTCTTAAAGTCATTTTAACACATATTGGGTGGTCCAAACTCCAAACTGGCAAATTCAATCCATCCATGGAGAATTAATGTTCTTGATAAATCATATTTTGTTTTTGTTGAAAATTTGGCTAGCAAAGAGAGCCAAAGTGAAACCCATTTGAATAAAGTGTCCTTAGAAGCTAGCCTGCGAAAGTAGTGAGTGGAGAACCTTTATGGAGTGCATTAGATAAACCATTGGTCAATATGTTATTATCTATATATCTGTATGCATTTGTAACAATTTGATTGAAATTGGAAAAATAGATAGCAAGTCCATTATTTTATTACGAGTTTTATTTATGCTCTATAAGGATCTCAAACTGATATCCTTATAATTTATTTCTAACAACAAAAAGGACTCGAACAAACTATCTAGATAAATAGTTGGCACTAAGCCACAATAGCAATATCCTTGTTGAGTCTTGCTTCTTTAACTTGGTGAGCATCTGAAGCTTTGACAATCTTCAACCTCAAGGGTGGGACACTAATTTAGAGCCGTACACCTCTCAGACCCAGAAGTGATACCAACATAGCTCTTAGGTAATTCTCATATAGCCAGAGGATCAAAAAGAATCACGTATACATTGTCGTTGCAAACTTTTCAAATTTGAACAAACTTGTTGGTGCGTTTCCTACAGATCCATATGCTGTGATGATCTATGATTCCACTGTGTTATCATAGTGACTGATAGTCCAAGCATTTGAGGATTTTCAACAACGTTGACCACCAAAATGGATGTTCAAATTAGTGGACTCGTAGACAACAGTGTGTTGGGTTTGTGTTTCCTAATAAAGCTCAAGGCGGTGATAATGTTTTGGGCGAGTATAATCTTCATAGGTTTTGGTTCGCGATTGAAGTATTAATCCATATCATCACTTATTGGCAGCCCAATTAGAAGTTGGGCCATAACCCCATTTACCATCTCTTTGGAGGAGAAATGGGCCTTAGCCCATTTGCTCAAGAGATGGAGAAGCCCAACCTATTGCTTTGTGCAAACCCATTCATTGCGTAAGCCCATTTTGTTGAGATGGCCCATCTACTTTGAGAGGCCCATTTGTTGGATACCCTAGTTGCCTCATATAAATACCTTGTTTTCTCTTTTGTAGACTCAAGTTTCTTTCTCTATCTCTTCTCTTATCGGCAGCGATGTCTCCTCCTCATTCACCGACTTTCCTTGCCGTTTCGTGCAACATCTCCTTGCTGATTTGTTTCCTTGATGATGTATGCGGTGATCTCCTTGCCATTTTCTGGACTGCGCCTCATCAATTTTCTTCTCTATATATTCAGTATGGCCTAATCTTAGGAGGTAAGCTTTTACGATTGATTCATTCTTGCTTCTCACCCTATCTTCGTGATTCTTGTTCCTTTATGGATCTACTTCGTGTAGAGCATTCTATTGGCAAGGGGGTTTTGGTTTTGGCCAAGAGAGAGCGGTAATTTGGTTGGTTCGGGGCTTGGTTTTTCGTTGGGGCTTGGTGGCTCTATTCTTGGTGTTGCCTAAGTGGTGGTTCTATAGCCCAGATCTGAGCCTTGATCCATTGTCTTCGTGACTGCTATTCGCTGGCCGAAACAGGAAGTTTACTTCGTGTTCTTCTAGTTGCTATTATTAGTTTACTTTTTTTGGTTTTAGTTTTGTGCACTAACTTTGTTTTGTAGGTGCTTCCGCTATCAACAATTGGTATCAAAGCGTGGGTTGCCTCTTGGGTAGTCTCGATTCAAGCTAAGATTTGGAAAACCCCTTGGTTTTCCTGATCGATTTCGTGGCAAGGGTTTCGTTTAAAATCTGGTTCTGTGTTCCTTCGATTGCTTTGTGCCGAGTTCGATTTGGGGTGATCCAACCCCATAGCTGAGATTGACTTTCGGAGAAGGTCCGTCTTGACTGGCTCGTGCAAGCCCACTCGCCGGCCAGCGGCGATGCGTGTAGTTACACGCGACAGCACATGGAGGCTGGGAGGTCAGCTATTTTGCTCCAGATTTGTTCATGCTCTGACCCATGTTCGTATGAGATCTCATATTTGAGATCTAGCCTAGTAAATCAATATTAGCTGTGTTTGATATTTTTTCTACAGTTTCTGTTCTGTATTGTTCTGTGAAATTCCTTTCTGTGCCTATATAATTTGTTGTGTGCAATTTATTCAGATAATCTGTTGTGTGATATTTGTTATTCTGTGCCTATATAGCTTGTTGTGGGCAATCAGTTTCAGAATACTATTTTTGTTAATAAAATCAGTTTATCTGTATTTGTTTAACCCTACTCTTATTTTGATTTGTTATCCCTTTGTGAATCTGCTGCCTTAGTTAAATTTAAACTATGTGTGCATTAAGTTAATTAGGCTGCATGTTAAGAAATTCACCCTTAATAAGCTTTATTTACTTGAAAGTTTCTTTAGTTTTAACATTGACCCCCTCTAGAGACCTAGATGACAACTTAGATGTCTTTAACAAGTTGGTTCAAGATATTATAAATTAACACATGAAATTATCATAGATTCTCTTAGGAGTAAGGAAATGGAATTAAGGAGTGAGCGAAATTATGGTGAGGTTCACACGATGAAGGATAAACCTCAATTTAAGAATCAAGAGGAAGGTAGTAAGAAAGGGAAAGGTATGTCAAAATCCAAAACCCAAGGGAAGGGTAAGAAGTGTTGCAGTTGTGGGAAAGACGGACACTTCATTAAGGATTGTTATGCTGAGAAAGGCCAAAAAAAAAAAAAATTGAGAGAGATCATGAAGAGGCAAATGTGATTACCTCTTATGATCCAAGTGAGGTATATTAAAGAAGGATTAGAGAGACCCTCGGCTTAAGTAGGAGGATGAGTCAATGGATAAGGATTGTGTGTCCATCATTCTGTTTTAGAGAAGGGTCGAGTATCCTTATTTCCACCATCTCGAGCAAGGTGGAGAGTCAATCCTAACCTAAGTGGTAAGATGAGGTAGATCCTAGCCTAAGTAGGAAGATGAGAGAAATCTTAGCCTAAGTGGGGGGATGAGAGAGATCTTACCCTAAGTGGGAAGATTAGTGAAATCCTAACCTAAGTGGGATGGAGAGAGAGCTAGCTTAAGTTTATGCATTTGTTGCATGTTTATATGAATCTATTTCCTGTGTGGATGAATGCATTTGTTGCAAGATTTTGCATTTGTTACATGTGTTAGTTTCTTATTGCTTGTGTGTGTTGGCCTCATTAGAAATCAAAGTGGAGATTGTTGGGTTTGTGTTTTCAAATGAGGCCCAAGGTAGTAACGATGTTTCAAGCAGGTATAATCTTCATAGGCTTTGACCGGTGATTGAAGCATTAAACCATATTATCACTTATTGGCAACCCAATTAGAAGTCAGGCAATAAGCCCATTTACCATCTCTTTGGAGGAGAACTGGGCCTTAGTCCATTTGCTCGAGAGATAGAAAAGCCTAGCCTATTGCTTTGTGCAAGCCCATTTGTTGTGTAAGCCCATTTTGTTGAGATGACCCATCTTCTTTGAGAGGCCCATTTGTTGGATGCCTTAGTTGCCTCATATAAATACCTTGTTTTTTCTTTTGGAGACTTAAGTTTCTCTCTCCCTGTCTCCTCTTATTGGCAGTGGTGTCTCTTCCTCATTCACCGGCTTTCCTTGCCTCTTCGTGTGACATCTCCTTGTTGATTTGTTTCCTTGATGATGTATGCGGTGATCTCCTTGCCATTTCCTAGACCATGCCTCATCAATTTTCTTCTCTATATATTCGGTATGACCGAATCTTGGGAGGTAAGCTTTTACGATTGATTCATTCTTGCTTCTCACCCCATCTTTGTGATTCTTGTTCCTTTGTGGACTCTACTTCGTGTAGAGCATTCTGTTGACAAGGGGGTTTCGGTTTTGGCCGAGAGAGAGTGGCAATTTGGGTGGTTCGAGGCTGGGTTTTTCGTTAGGGCTTGGTGCCTCTATTCTCGATGTTACCTAAGTGGTGGTTCTATAGCTCAGATCTTTGCCTTGATCCACCGTCTTCGTGACTGTCATTCGTTGGCCGAAACAGAGAGTTTACTTCATGTTCTTCTTGTTACTATTATCGGTTCACTTTTTTTAGTTTTGATTTTTTGCACTAACCTTGTTTTGTAGGTGCTTCTACTATCAACACAATGCCTACTTCATAGTTGTAGTCGGTAGGATGGAATAGCATTTGCTGACCCAGTGATGAATCCGTTTAGCATATAGGCCACCACCGTGTGTCCAGTGAAGGCTGGTACAAGATAGTATTCGATTCCAGTGACAAAGGGGTTGCAAGGAAGGAAAAGAGAAGGAAAAAGAATACGAGTACTAGTGAGCTTTTCATTTTGTCGATGTTTTTCATTGTTTTTTTTTTTTTTTTGGATTGGTAGAAAATTAACGCTTAGTGGCTTGAATTTATAGAGATAGAAGATGAGTTGAAATCTAATTATATATTATCAGAACAATTTATTATCCGAGGTACCAGCGAAAGTAGCATCTATTATGTTTTTATTTTTATGTTTTTCACTTGTCTGGCTGCCCATGGGATGGATCAATGGGTAAAATGTGTATGGCAGTTCTATATAATATAAATTAAATAAAAAAAGTTATAAGATGGTCACAAAGTACATTAATTTATATACGACAAAATGATCAAATAGGAAGATGCCAATTTCCATTGAAGTTTAATTGTTCGGGTAGAAATTAAAGCTGAGTGGCTTGAATTTATAGAGCTTGAAGAAGTGTCACGGTGTGTATGTATATTCATGCATGCAAAATATATATATTTATATATATAATATCAATTTTGCTTTGTTTTCTTGGAGGCCATTATTTTTGTCAGCTAGCTATAGAAGGTTATCAATATTGTTGTCTTGTTGACATTCGTGGATTTGAAATTATATACTTTCTTATGATTTTTGTTTTCCGTTTGATTTCTTGTCTGTCCACATTAGGACCACATCCTTGATCAACTTTTGATTTTTCTTTACGGATATACTATAACTTTGTTATTATTCTCAGCTTTTGATTTTTATGTCATTATTTTTGTCAGCTTTGGCTGTCGGTCATGCAGGGCCGGCTCAAGGCATAGGCCACTGAGGCCTATGCCTAGGGCCCCCCAAAATTTGGGGCCCCAAACAGCCCCCTAGCGCCCCCCCCCACACAGACAGAGAACTTGGGCCCAAAAAAAAAATCTCCCCCCACACACACAGAATTTGGGGCCCCCAAAAAATCCCCCCCACACAGAACAAATCACCTCTCCTCTTAAAAAAAAATAAATAAATTAGGACCTCCAAAAAATATAAAAAAAAAAATTCGCCTAGGGCCTCACTGGCCCTTGGGCCGGCCCTGCGGTCATGGCAAAAGTTAAAGCCATGGCCATTCGGAGATGGCCAAGTAATCGAAAAGCCACGGTCAGAGGGACTGAAATCGGCGACGATGACAGAGGATGAAAACAAGAGACTCATAGTGGCCATGCTTGATGACCCAAAATGGGCGGCAACCCATGGTAACCAGCGACATGAATGGCCGCGACATACGCGGCCGCCGGCGACGTTTCAGCTTGTCTCAAACAAAGTAATAAACATATCAAAATTTTGTAGAAAATAACAATATATTTCCTCAATCAAAAATCATTATACAATGATATTTTCAATAAATAAGGCAGAGATACAATAGGATAACTATATTGAAGTTGATTCAGGAAAAGAAAACCATAAATATCCCCCAAATGATATCGCAACAGGATGAACTTTGAATGCCCAGGCAGAGCAAGGTGCCTTCAAAATCAAACTGCACTGAAACTTCTGACAGCACATGTAATGAAAACAATCAAAATTTGACATCCCAGACCATCTAAGTTCAACCATACGATAATGAAAATGTAATAAATTGAGACCCAACATTGTTTGTATGAAAAAATAAATAAAAATAAAACGCACTTACCTCCTGCCATTATTTGTATGAAAAATCTGTATTGAAGTTGATTAGGATACTTACAAGCATTCAGCCAAATGCACAACGATGGTATATTTTTACTGTCTGTATAACTGTGTTATTTTTTTAATAGAGGAACCCTCTATTTATAGACTGCTAAATGTCTATCTTCATTCAAACTAATCCCATCAAATTAGTTTGATTCAATTTGAAAGACAATTATCACTCTTTATCTAGTGGATAAATATTAGGAGATAATTACTTAATGGTTTAAATAATATTTCTTAGATAAATAGGACCATCTAATGATAATTATTCTAATAAATAATTACAATTAATCTAATAGATAATTACACGATCAGCTTTTGATTTTTCTTAACGGATATACTGCTCATAACTTTGTTATTATTCTTTTGGTTATTGCACCATCACGGGCGCTCCTGCTGTTCAGTCCCACGATTTCAGCAAGAGAGGTAAATTAGGGAACCCTGAAGGTAGATTTTGACCCCTAACACAACCGTAAATGTAAGGACGGCAAACATTTTTCATTTTTAGGGTCGTTCTTTGCCTATTGAACTATCTCTTAAATAGAATTCGAACACAAAATCTAAGAGCTCATAAAGCAACACCTCAACAATTCTTCCTTTGACAATCTAGGGCAACTTTGTTATTATTCTTTATCTTGATAAGATGTTGTGATAATATAATATGTGGCATACTGTGAGTTAAAAATAAAAAAAAATAAAAAAACTTCAATCATTGATTTATTGTGGAGGAGACTATATTCGAGGAGATGTCAGGGACGAAGTGAAAGCGGCATTTATTTGTCTATCATCAATTTTCACGTGACTTAAGTTCATGATGTCCATGTACTATTTATGCATTATGCTTGTTTTTTTTCCTTGTCTGACTATATATCCATGAAATGGATTATTAATTATTCTTCCAATGTTGCCTATGATTATCCTACCGATATACTGTTCAAAATTTGAATTTATTACATTAATGTGTAAAACATGTATTGATAAATTGTTTGTAAAATTAGTACATTAATGTGTAAAACGTGTATGGTAGTTCTGTATATATAAACTAAATACAAAATAATTATAAGATGATCCAACGTACATTAATTTATATAAGATAAAATAATCAAATGGCCAAAATTTCTTGAGCTGCAGAATGAATTTGCAAAGTTTAGTATGAGCTAAACTGAGCTTTAGATGGTTTAACACTTGTCAACAACTTATAGTTCATTTTATTGAGGTTCAATTATTTATCCTCATATTTTACTCTTTTTTTTCTCTTTTTCTAATGAAGAAATTTTTGAGGAAGAAAGGGATAAAGTTGATCAACAATTTAATAAATGTTTAGCTGGATTTTTCTTTATATATATATATATATATATATCTTTTGTAATTGAATCCAAAACTAGATATTTCAAAATTCTAAATTTAGATAAACAAGTTTCAATCATCATAATACATTTAAAATCATAACAATGACTTTTGTCTACTAATCAGCAGTTATTTATTTATTTAAGTAAATATTCTATCTTCCTTTTACTCATTTGTTAGAAATTCTATCTTTTTATGTATTAATCAACATACATCGGGTCATTACGATAAAATTATTTAGTTTAGTTGTCACTATTTTTGTAAGCTAGATTACAATTCATAAATTTGAATATTTTTTTCCTTGTCTGACTGTCCATGAAATGGATTATTAATTTAACCTTTTGTTTTTGTTGAAAATTTGGCTCACAAAGACAGATCATCTAAAGTGAAAAAGGATGTTTGAATGAGGTGTCATTAGGAGCTGGCCGGTGTGTTATACTACAAGAATCATGATAGAGGGTGGGTTAAGAATGTGGCTTGTGGATATATATATATATATATATATATATATATATATGTGTAGCTTTTTTTTTTAAAAAAAAAAAGAAAAAAAATGATGTAGCTTGCATTTTTAGAGGTTGTATTGGATTCTTTCAATTTTATCTTTTTAAATTAAACATTATTTATTGAGTTAATGGGTCAAAATGAAAATAAGTGCGACTCAATTAAATGTTTTATTTTAATAAAATAATTCCTTTAATTATTTCTCATTTCGTCCCTACAGCTAGTCAGTAAAATTGAATTAATGCACATGTAATCAGTTGTGTGTCTATTGTTAATTTCTTTATTCTCTCTGTATATATCAATATCAATTATAATAGTGTATTTCAAAATAATAATAATAATAATAATAATAATAATAGTGGAACTACAGCAATTAAATGAAGATTAGGGTGACTTCATTAATGGTTGATTGGTGCATATTTTTTAATTGTCGTTATAATTCACCGTCATTACTGATACAATTGATGATATTTCTAATTATTAAATTCCTAGAATATTCGTTGAGATTTTAAATTAAAATAATTTGGACTTTGTGGCCTGTCTGTTAATTTTGTGCCGTTTTTGTGAGGAAGGGTGAGAAAAGGAGAGTGCTAACGATTGTGTTTATGCTCTTCGTTGTATTTTAAGATGATTAGAGGTGTCTAGTAGTTTGAATTTATAGAGCTAAACAATAATAGTAGTTTGCGGGTATTTCACAGGTTCACAGAGTGGGTTCAAGTTTGGTATAAACTTGTGGGTTTAAACACAAAATCAATAATTTTTACAAATTCGAATTTTAAAAAATGCAATCCAACCCATGACCGTTATGGGTCACTCCATGTTAAATACAAGCATGCAAAAAAATATTTTTATCAAATTTGTTCTCTTTTCAGTTATTGTTCACTTGGCATGTGGGGATGAAGGAAGCTTATCCGTACGATTTTTTCTTTTTCTTTTTTTTTTTTTTTCGTTTTTCCACGTTCAAATTATGTCAATTACTTGGCTTATTTAAATATAGGCAAATGAGCTAGTCATTCACGGATGGCTATGAAATGCTTTAACGTGAAAGATGTGTACAATAAAATGAGTATGCTATTATCTTGATATCGTAAATTTAAATTATTATATTAGATAAAAAAAAATTACTTATTATGTACACCCTTAATAGCTTACAAATATATATATATATATAACTAAAGAATATCTGTTAAATTCAAAAATATAAATTTGTAACTAAAAAAGAGAAGCTTATTGAACCTATATATGTCGATGAGATCATTGTAGACTTTTAAGAGTTACTTCCTCATCTCACAACCCTGATATTTAGAATAATTAAATAATAAAATTAATCATTTCATTAGAAAATAAAATAATAATTCAGTTTGATCAAATTGAAAGCAACGGTACCAAGTCCATTATTTAATTATGGGTTTACAATTTATGCACTACAAGGATCTCAAAAGTGATATCCTTATAATTTATTTCCAACAACAAGAAAGACTTGGATAAAATATTTAGATAAATAGTGGGCACTAAACCACACTAGCAATCCTTCCCTTGTTGAGTCTTGCTTCTTTAACTTGGTGAGCATCTGACGCTTTGACAATCTTCAACCGCAAGGGTGGGACGCTAATGAGAGCCGTGCGCCTCTCGGCCTCAGAAGTGACCCCAACGTAGCTCTTAGGTAATCCTAGTGCAGTCGGAGGATCGAAAAGAATCTGGTACACATTATCGTTGCAGACTTTCTCAAACTTGAAACCATATGGGCCTGGGTTTCCTACGAACCCATATGCTGTAACGATCCATGCACCAACTGCGTCATCAAAATAACTTACAGTCCATGCATTTGGGGCTTTCCTACAAGCTTGACCAGTGAAATGGATGTCCAAAGCAGAGGACTCGTGGACAACAGTACCACTTATATAGGTGTAGTTGGCAGGATATAATAGTACTGCCTGACCCAACAATGAGTCTGAATTTTCTTGGAAGATTTCTCCTGGACAAATTGATGGTTTGGCATATAGACCACCACCGTGTCCACTGAACGCAGGCACGAGATAGTATCGGGTGCCTGTGACGACTTTATCGCCGGAGGAGTCGTACAAGGGCTCAAGATTATCAGCCATAAGAAGATTTGGGAGCGAGGAAAGGAGAAGGAAGGAGAGTAGTAGCAGCAGTGAGCTCTTCATTTTGTTGATGTTTTCCAAGATTTTCTTCTTTTTTTTGTGGGCAGAAAAGCAAAGCTGAGTAGCTTGAATTTATAGAGACGGAAGATGAGAAAAAAATTAAATTATGATCAGATCAATTTATTGTGAAGAAGACTATAGTTGAGGAGATGTCGGGACCAAGTGAAAGCAACATTTATTTCTCTATCATCAATTTTCGTGTGACTTAGGTTCAGGATGTATATGTACTGTTTATGCATTATGCATTATGCTTGTTTTTGTTTTTTTCCTTGTCTGGCTGTCCATGAAATGGATTATTAATTATTCTTCCAATATTGTCTTTGATTATCCTTCTGATATATATATATATATATATTGCTTACAATTTTAATTTATTATACATGATTGTATGTAAAATAGTTAAATAAAAAATCAATGTGTATAACGTGTAAGGTAGTTCAGTATATATAAATTAAATGCAAAATAATTATAGAATGTCAACGTACATTAATTTATGTAGGATAAAACAATCAAATGGTTATAGTTTCCTGAGTTGCAGATTGAATTTACGAGGTTTAGAGAGTTTGGGAACAAGGAAAGGAGAAGGCTTGTGAGCTCTTCATTTTGTTGATGTTTTTCAAGGGTTTTTTTTTTTAAAAAAAAAAAAAATCAAAACTGAGTGGAAATGAAAGCTGAGGTTCACGATGTAGAATAATTTATTACATTATGGTTTTTTTTTTTTTTCCTTATTTGACTGTCCACGAAATGGATTATTAATTATTCTTCCAATGTAACCTATGATTATCCTACTGATATACTGTTCAAAATTTGAATTTATTACATTAATGTGTAAAACATGTATTGGAAAATTGTATGTAAAATAGTTAAATAGTACACCAATGTATAAAACGTATCTGGTAGTTTTGTATATATAAACTAAATACAAAATAATTATAAGGTGGTTCAACGTCCATTAATTTATGTAGAACAAAATAATCAAATAGTTAGAGTTTCATAAGCTGCAGAATGAATTTACAAGATTTAGTTTGAGTTAGACTGAGCTGGAGATGATTTAACACTTGTTAACAATTTATGGTTCACTTTATTGAGGTTTAATTATTTGTCCTCATATTTTACTCTCTTTTTTTTCTTTTTCTAATGAAGAAAATAGGTCCACCAAAGGAAGGAAGAAATTTTCGAGGAAGGAAGGGATAAAGTTGATCAATAATTTAATAAATGTTTAGCTGGATTTTCTTTATATATATATATATATATATATATCTTTTGTAATTGAATCCAAGATTAGATATTTCAAAATTTTAGATTTAGATAAATAAGTTTCAATGATCAGAATTAG
Organism: Diospyros kaki; assembly: GCA_036245055.1. Lineage (NCBI taxonomy): Eukaryota > Viridiplantae > Streptophyta > Magnoliopsida > Ericales > Ebenaceae > Diospyros > Diospyros kaki. The sequence continues at coordinate 324,885 of BSEG01000002.1, read as the reverse complement.
GGGTGTCCAATCAGTTATAACTGAACCGAACCGCCCAAAAATTACTAACCGAACCGAACTGAATTGTCCCTAATAACTGAACCGAACCGACCGATAATTCTAGTATAACTGAACTAACCGAAACCGAAATAACCGAACAACCAAATGTGATGACCGAACCGAACCGACAATAGGCAGAGAGTTTCCAATCCCCAATCAGAATTGATCATCCTAGTATAACTGAACATAAAACCAAAACGATTTTCCAATCCCCAATCAGTTTCCAAAACAAATGAACAAAAATCGAAAATATCCAGAGTTTCCCAATCGGAATTTTCCAGAAGAAGAATCACTGAATCATAAATAGTGTACCTTTGAGTCTTTGACGCAAGACGGACGTCGGGGATCTTGTAGCGATTGAGAAGAAAAAGGGCCTGGTCGATGAGCTTCGAAGGGCGCGTCGTCGTCGCGGATTGCCCCTCCGCCACTTCTGTAGCCGCCACTACTAGCGCCGCCGCCATGGCCCAAATCTTGGAATAGCCCTCGTCGATCGTTCAAGCACAAGGAAAAGAAGAAACGAATGCGAGGGATGGTGGGGGTGAGAGTTAGGGTTCGATTCGATTGAGTGTGGGTTAGGGTTTGATTCGAATGAAGGCGAGGGTTAGGGTTCGATTCGATCGCCTGCAAGAGAGAGAGAGAGAGAGAGAGAGAGAGAGAGAGAGAGAGAATAGGGGTACGGTTATCCCTCAGCACACGAACTCACAGGCAAGGGTAGGGGGAGATAGCGAGAGAGAGAGAGAGAGAGGGGGGAATGTGAGTGTCTGTGTCGGTTCCGTTTGGGAGGGGTGGTGTTGACACAGTTAACCGGTTAACCGATTAGTTAGGTTTAACCGAAAATTAAATTATTGCAAACCGAACCGAACTGTTTCATATAAAAAATCGAACCGAATTAACCGAATTAAATTATTTTATCAAAAAAACCAAACTGAACCGACCAATTTGGTCGGTTCGGCTCGATTAATTCGGTTTAACCGAACCGTTGCTCACCCCTAATCAGAATACAATTAAAATTATAACAATGACTTTTGTCTACTAATCAAAAGTTATTTATTTATTTAAGTAAAAATTCTACAATTCTACTCATTTGTTAGAAATTCTATCTTTTTATGCATTAATCAAGACATATCAAATTATTACAATAAAATCATTTAGTTTGACTGTCGTTATTTTTGTAAGCTAGTTATACATTTAGGACATGTGAAAATTATATGATTTTGTTTATAGATATGATTTAGTTTCCCTGATCATTTTACATATAAGGAAAATAATTATATGGGGTGCTTGGTCCAACATATACAATAAATTTCTAATTGATGAGATTTTATATGTTATCTGTATATAAATTTGCACGTAGATGATTCGATATTAAGATAAGTCTAACATTCTGCATTGAGCGATGGGAAAGATCGGAATAACTTACCTTGATGAATCTACACGAATTTCTCAGGGGAGTCACCCATCCTTAAGCTTCCCCAGCTCAAGCACGCTTAACCTGAGAGTTCTTTGCCTGCATTCAGCCCAAAATGTATCAATGTGGTGTTGTTTTCTTTCTTACGCTAGCCTCGATATATACTAACTTCTCTGGGCTCTCGAGGTATTACATTCTCCCCCCATTGAGTACATGACGTCCTCGTCATGCAACCTTACAAACGATCCCAGATGTCCCCCATTTGTATGGCCGATGTGGAATTCGCCTAAGGTGCCTACACACACCCCTCTTAGGGACTCAACATCCTCGCTGAGGTTTGCCTCACCACCGCGCTTAGAGGTTTTGGGGTTAGTTTTGATACCATCTGTAACATCCCGCATCGAGCGATAGGAATGACCGGAATAACTTACTCTGATGAGCCTACGCGAACTTCTCAGGGGGAATCACTCATATTTGAGCTTCCCCAGCTCAAGCACACTTAACCTAAGAGTTCTTTGCCTGCATTTAACCCAAAAGGTATCCAGCCGGTGTTATTTCCTTTTTTACACTATCCTCGATATATACTAATTTCTTTGGGCTCTCGGGGTATTATAATAAGGACGCTAAGTAATTGAGCAACTTAGTAATCAAACCAATAGCTCAAGTAACTCTTACAAAAATTGTCAGAATTTGTTTACATATAATTCGATTGTTCTAAGAGAATGGGAATTTGTTTACATATAATTCAATTGATCTCAGAGAATGGTTGTAGTTAACCTCCTTTTCCTTTTCTTCCATAGAAGATATTATAAATTTATATGTCGTTGCTTATGTTGTGTGCAATTTATGATTTGATTAAATAAAAAAGTATAAATAAAAATTTGATTGCAAAGAGAAGTAAAGTCACAAAGAACAATAGAATAACCCTACAAGAAATTCGAGATTTAGTAAAATTTTCTTTGTTATTTTGTGATGGAACAATGACAGAATCGCAACGGAATACGACAAAAGAATTTCATAAAATTAGGGTCGGATTAGCGACGGAACAATATTTCGTTGCTAACGTAATTAAAAAAAATAAAAACAAATAAATTTTTAATTTTTTAGTGACGAAAATAATAATTCGTCACTAAAATTGGAGATGAACAAGTGTTTATGTTGCCAAGTTTTAATAATAAAAAAATTAAAATTAAATTTTTGTCTAGTGACAGAATGAATTTTCAATCTCTAATTTTAGCAACGAATAATTATTTCTGTTGCTAAAATTAAAAGTAAAAAAATTAATTTTAATATTTTTTTAAATAACAAAAAAATAAAAAATTAATTTTTGCAATGGAATATTCAATCCGTGGCTAGTTTTAATTTTTTTCTTTTATAAATATATTTTGATCATTATAAAAATATTTTTAATTTATTTTAGCGATGAACAAGAAGCTCGTCGCTAATTTGAATTTTCAATTTTATTTTTTTGATTTTTAGTCAATTAATTTATAAACATTTAAACTTGATATGAATATTTAAATATATAAATATTTAAATTTTATAAAAAATTAAATGTATTAATGTATAAATATATTTAAAAATTAAATATACATTTAAACATGAGATGAATATAAAAGATATAATTTATAAAATTTAAAATTTTTAATTTTTAATTTAAATAAATATATTAAGTTAAGATGAATTGAAAATGTTAATTTATAAATATTTAAATTTTTATTTATAAATATATAAATATATAAAATAAATATATTTATTTAAATTCTAAATATATCAATTAATATATTTTATGTGTATTGTTGACGTTCAAAATTAGCCGATCGTGATTCGTAGGCTCGCAATGAGAAAATACGCCAAAATGCAAAGAGGAGAAATAAAATAAAACGTACTCAGGAAGTTTTTATGTGGTTCAACCAGAATGATGCCTACTCCACGACAGTTTTCTGGTTATTCCGGCAGAGTCATAGTATATTATTACGGTTGACCTCTCTCTTTACAATGATTTTCGTCCATATTTATAGTGAGGGGTGTTTACAATTTATATAAAATCCAAAATAATAGGATAATATTATGGAGACAAGATGTAATTATCAATTCCATAAAACTGGGACTAGGCTCCATATTACCAGGAATCTGGTTTGCATTAAACAAAGTAGGTGGGTCCCTACCTTCAGTTATCCAGCGGCAATGTTGTTATGTGAGCTGAACGGATAGGTCAGCGAGCTGTAGGTATTGCTGAGAGCTCGCTGTAAGCATCACTGGGAGCATTATTGAGAGCTTGCTAGGAGCTCGCTTGCTTCCGCTATCCGAGCTTGAGTTTCAGCGACATGCGAGCTTGTTTTGACTAGCTCAGCCTAGGCTTATTGGGCTTTAAGTGATTGGGCCAGCCTGCTGGATCGAGTCCAACTCATAAGGAGTAGTCTAGGAGATACCTATAACACAAGCCTCCTAGCTCGCGGTGCGATCTTCGGATTGGGAGCTGATGGATGCCAATTATTCTAGCTGTTAATTTGCCTTTCAGACTTCTACCCAATCGCTTCAAATCATGTTGTTTTATGCCACACGTCTTGTCTAAGACGCATTTAGTGTGCACATTTTCCCATTACTTTGCGTGATCATAACCGTGGACCCATGAGTAATCATGCAACTAGTTAACGCGGAGCATGCCATAAGTCATTTTGATCCGACAGCTAAGATCATTCGATCTGAAGGTATAAATAGCAGAGAAATCCTTCATTTTTCCCTTTTCATGTTATTTTGAAAATCCTTGCTTTAGCTTTCTGCTCTCAAGACTTCAACTACGACCAAGTTCTTCTAATTGGAATCGTTCAGGCACCAACCACCACTCGAGGCTTGCTTCGGACTTTCATACCGGCAAGAAGTCCACTGTTTGGTGAGTTCTTCGTGATTTCTATCTCTTTCTTGAGGTTTTTTCGTTTGGGCCATTCATCGTCATTTTTTCGTCGTTGGCCCTTTGGCCTTTCTGATTCTGTTAGTGGCGCTTCCCTTTTTTTGGTGCACCGATTTGAATTAGTTTATTAGGCATCTTCAAAGCCTTCAGGCTTAAAGACCTTAGGATTAGTCTTTCATGGAGTACCGGGCTTGTAGTCGTAGCCCCTCTACCTTAGGCGGCACCCTGTTGCAAAGTACATGACCTTTCAAATAGGGAGTACTTTTAGGGTTTTTTGCAATTCTTTGAGGTCTGGTCCGCTACCTGCGACCTGACTGTTCTTTCTTTTCTGTAGATGTCTGATTTTGTTTAAGATAACTCGGGTCAAAAAAGCTGCAACCACATCATAGGAGAAGACGATACGTCAAACTCTGAAGACTGCCTCGTGATAGAGATGGATAACATCGGAGGAATGAGCTCGCGAGCTAGGGAGGTTGCATAAGTGACAAGTTCTGAGACTGATCCAGATGTCAACGAGCATGTCGCTGAAGAAGGCCAAGGATAAGAGGTCTTTAGGCAACTCCCTTCTAAGGTCAAGTTCCACGAGGTGGGCACTTACACCCGGGAGTTCCATCTCCTGAAGGATTGCCGAGTGTATATATAATGACCCGAATTTATTTATTTATTTATTTATTTTAGCTTGCTATTCGTGCTTCGACAATCAGACGTGTTGCTCTTGTGTTAGAGGGTTTAATTACGTTTTATATGCGTTCTAGTTTTTCTATTATTATTAGTATTGGTAATATTAATTTTGTTATTAATAGTATCAGTATTATTATTATGATTATCATTGTTATTCTTACTATTAATATTTTATTATTATTGTTAATATCATTGTTGCTATTATGATTATTAGTATTCATATTATTATTATTACTATCATAGTAATAGTGTTTTATCATTATCACTACTATTATTATTCTTATTATCATGTTTACTGTTATACTCTTATTATTATTATTATTATTAGCTAGTATCTATAGTTATTATAATATTATATGTATTGTGTAAGAGCTTTAAACAAAGAGGCAGTGTGTGTTCGCATGTGCATGTCCGAAGCTCCCCAAGCGTGGCCGAATGCATCATCTGCCTCCATGTTCCCAGGCCGCATTATTAGATTTATCGAGAAGACAGCAGTGGTGGAGCGCCCACTAGCTATTGTCTCAACCTTCATATCAGTGAGAGTTAGAGAGAGAGTGGGAGAGAGAGAATTGAACGCCTAGCAGCAAGCGAAGAAGAAGAAGCAGTGAGGAGCAGGGGAAGAAGGCGTTACAGAACAAGGGAAAACTCGGATGTTGCTGCTTTGCTTCTGTTTCGGCTTCCTACATAATCGATCAGGCAAGCCTCTCTTCCCTCTTTTCTTCCCTTTGGGTCTCGGATGTCAGATTGTGAGTGTGTGCTTTGAGTAGTCCAAGTGGGTTACTGTGTGTTTATATATATAACGGAGATATATATATATATATATGAAGTGGCAGTGGGTTTCGGTGGCCACATCTATATGCATATCCGATTTTTACAGTCTTCTTGCATGTGATCGTGAGGGGTACTGAGGTGTTTAAAGGTTGGGAATGAAAGTTTTGATAGGTTCAAGTGGCTGCTATCGCGTGTAGTGATATATATATATATTGAGCTAAGTGAGTTCACTGTGTGCGCGCGCGCGTGTGTTCACTGGGGAAGCTTAAGATAATTGATAGGTGTATTCATTAGGTGTGTTCATTGGGTGTGTTCATGAGGGGAGAAATTGGAGTGATATATATATATATATATAATGTTGAAGTATGAAATTGGAGGCAGTAGCACGTCCTTGTGCACTTGAAGCTTGAAGTGCTTAGATATATATATATATATATATATACGTTTATGTAAATGTTGCTTAAAGATTATAAGCATAATTTGAGTTTTCTAAATAAACAGTAATAGGTAATATTAGTAAAGATTATTTTTATTATTATATTTCTTTCTTAAAAATAATAATAGAAATAATAAATACTGTGTCATAATTCATTAAATTATATATATATATATTATAATATATTTTTAATAGTTATGTAATATATGTAATAACTCATTGAGTTATTATAAAAAAATAAAGGTATAGTTTAATAAAACCATAAAGGTTGTAAATGTACCTAGCGTGTCTTGACTGCATTTCTAAAGAGCTTGTTCACTCTCTACTTCCTAAGCGGAATGAAGCTAGGTTATCCTCGGGGTAATATCCAACCTAGGGCCGAGTTTGGTTTCAGGGTTAGCCAAGTCTCTAGGTGTGGTCTTGTTCTCCCTCCAAGAGGGCGATCTATTATGGTGACGAGTGTTAAGCTACTGGTTCTTGACCGCTGCGTCCTGGTAGATGATGGTTGGTGATATAGGCCCAACTATCGACTATCATGACTAGCCACAGACCATCCAGGGCAGCTAATACTATCAGTCACCCCCCTTTTTGACATCTTTCATATCAGGGTATTGTGTGCCGGGATTTGGGCTACATCCATTGGGGGACTCATGTGACTGAATGTTTGGCCATGTGCATACATTGCTGTTTATTTTATCCAATAGTTAGCTAGTCATGAGCACTACATTGAGTGTATTTGCTTATGTGGGTGCGCATGACTTGATGCTTGGTTTTATGGGGACCTTGTATCAGGTTTCTGCCCATGTACCACTACATTTTATATGTGTGCATTTACTGGTTGTTTGATGTCGGCTTTTGGTTGAGATTGGGACCACAGTTGTGACAGTGTCGGGTACATCGCGCTGGTTATATTTCCACACACGGGAGTTCTTTTGGGTTAGCGTGTTGTGACTCGGTGAGGTCGCTCCCACTTGAGGTTTTCTTTACAAGTTGCAGGTTCAGTCTACATTGGCTCACTCTGGTATATATCATGGGTTTGGGCGCCATTGTTTTCTTTTGTGGGCCCCAAGACCCTGTATGTGAGCATTTCTTTTATGCACGAGATACCTAGCATTTGTTTGTTGACATGGACATGCTTTGCATGGATATTGCATATTAGGTGCAGGGTACTCTGTAGTGCTTACTCTTGTTGTCTGGTTCTTTTGTATAAGCTTGTTGAATCTTGTGACTCACTCCTTTGCTTCTCTTCATTCCAGGTAAGGGCAGGGGCAAGACTGGGGATGGTCCCAGTGAAGTCTAACTTCTCTGTAGATGGTGTACAAGACAGGTCAAGTTAGCTTTATCTTATGGCTTTTTGTACTTTGAGACTTTGGGGATTACGACGTCTTCTGTGGCGGGTTGTGGTTTGTTTTGTGGTTTGGATTTGTCTTTGGCCAGGGATTGTAAATGTAACCTTGTTTGGCTTGTGGTGTTTTGTTATGCATGTGGTGTTTTGGATTTTGTTTCAGATTTTTTTCAGATTCATGATCAGGTATATTCAAATGTGAGATGCATGCATGACAGGTTTTGTATTCGTTATTCAGGACATCTGCTCGGGTTCTATGGCTGGTTTGGGGAACCTGGGTCGGGGTCCTACAGTATATCCCCTCTCCGAGCTTCCATGCAGCTTATCCCCCAACTGGCTTCATAGCCATTAGCCCCCAGCAACTCGAGTCTGGTTTTAGGTTTCCTCTTGCACCATATCTTCTTAACCTTCTGAATGTGCTCAAGCTCGCACCCTTTCAACTGACCCCAAATTCATATACCCAACTCAATTCTTTAACCATTTTATTGCTTAGGAATAAACTTTCTCCCCCATCTCCGAAACTCATCAAATTCATTTTTTCTTTCAAGAGTGCCAAGGACGGGCTGTACTATTTGGCAGCTCGTTCTTCACCTCACAAAGTCGTTCTTCCCCATGGCAGGGCAAAGGGGAAGTCCAACGTGGGTGACTACAAGTCTAGTTGGTTCTTCGTTTCTTACCCTTCGCTCTTGTCACTAAAAAACTTTAGCTTTGCACTGACCCTGGGTAAGGGCATATTTCCTTGCACAGATCGTTTTGTTTTACTTAGTTATATTTGACATCTTCATACTGTTGTGCAGATTTCGGAAGCAGAAGGCCAAATTTATCAGTTGAAGAAATTAAGGTACTTGACCTTCTCATTACTGCGGGGTCAGGCTTAGAAGATCTTCAGCTCTTGGACAAGCTACTTAAGGAGCATCAGCTCGCACCCCCTCTTGACGTTAAGACCATAAATGGGGAGTTTATCAAAGTTCAAGAAACAGGACCCGTTCTATCCGCTTTCGAACTCTCTAAAGCGAGTAGCAGCAGAGGCAGAGAAGGTCCAGCCACAGAGATGGTGAATCTGAACCTAGAAATGCCGAAGAAGTTCGAGGCCAGATCAGATGTTGCTCCATCCCTGACCCCGAGCTCCAGCTCACCGAGAGGGAGGTTAGAACAGCCACAACCGTGGCCACGACCTCAACAACACCAACAACAGCATCAATGGCCCTACTCATAGCAACAACAACAGCAGCCACGATAACAGCAACGACAATAAGCCCCCGTCTTTGCAAGATAACGAGAGGCTAGCCAAGCTCGCAGAAAAGAGGTTGCGAAGGAGGCTTCAAATGCTCCTGTTGTTGGGTCAAAGAGAGGGCCAGATCAACAGCAGTAGTGGGAGGATGATAGGAACAAAAGGGCCAGAGTCCTGGAGACAAAGGCAACTCTTGAGACGATGGCTGGAGCAGCCTACTTCAACGCCCTCCTGGATGAGATGCCCACACTCATGGGCACGTCCGCCAGGCCTCTAGAGCCGGAGAAGATGAAGGGAACAACGTTCTATGACTATATAGCTCACCATAGCTTCCTGTTAAGTTCCTTTATTTCTTAGCCCCTTTGCTTTGTTCTTTTCACAAGCTAACCCTTTTTATCTTGCAGACCTCCCTTGCTGCCATGAAAGCTAAGAAGCTACAGGTGGATTTTGAGGGACAGCTCTAGGCAGCGAACATCTCCTTCAAGGGCGAAGTAAAGAAGCTCGAGAAGGAAAAGAAGTCTCAGCTTGCCGAGCTCCTTGAAGCCTAGAAGAACGTCGAGGGCTTCGAGATGCAGCTGAGAGAGGTGTATTAAAGAAATAAAAATCTCGATGAGAAGCTCCACTGGGAGAAGAACATGTGGGAGTCTGCCAACTCCATGCTCACCAGCGAGCTAAATAAAGCCAAAGAGGAGCTGTAGAAGGCCGAAAATGAGCTAAAGCTAGCCAAGGCTTGAGCTAACGAATGTGAGTGGATGGCAGCCGGAGCCATCGATGAGATCAAGGCGGGTGTGGAAGCCTGGATAAACCAAGCACGCGAAGAAGCCGTATCCAACACCTACTCGAGATTCCTCTACACCTTATGGTTGAAGCATCCAGAAATGGACTTCTCCTTCTTCGGTGAAGAGGTTGTCAAGGAGGTGAAACGGTATGCGGCTGAAGCTGCTAAAGATGCTAGGCATCCACCTTGCTAGATCCATCTGAGGTCGTCTCGCCAATCGCCGATGCCAAGGTCCAGCCAACTAAAGCAACAACTCCTCCTAGTTAAGGCTTCTTTTTTGTTTTCTTTTTTTTTTTCGTAACACAAGCATTTTCATCAATGAAATTGAATATTTTCTAAACTTGTCTCTTTCGCTACAATTCTGCTTCAAACTCAAGCCAATTAGACTCAAAGTTTAAATAAGACTTGATGAGACAATCTTGATAATATAACTTGAGCCGATCTTTGTGACTTGACTTTAAAATGAGCTTCAAGAAGTTTTCTTATATCAGGATAATCTCAAAGGTATAACTTGGAAGAAGTCTTTAAGAATATAAATTGAGAATGAATCTTCCGAATATAAGTTAAGTTAAACCCATAGAATTCCCAGCTCGCATCTTAGCAAACTTGAAATAGCTCATCAATGATAAACGTGATAATCAATAATCAATATGTGTCCGATAAGTCGCGAACAACCATACTTGGACAAACCAAGGCAACCCTTAGTTAACACGTCTTAACAACATAATATTCGAATCATAGTGAAAACCTTGCCAAGATATACGTCTATGTAGATCGCCTTGCGATCTCACTAACGTACCATGGCTGAATAACTCATGATTGATGAACATGATAATTGATAATCAGGATACGTGTTTGGTAGGTCGCGAATAGCCTTACTTAGGCAAGCTAAGATGAACCTCAACTAACACGTTCTGACGAAATAACATATAGGTCATAATGAAAACCTTGCTAAGATATATGTCCGAGTAGATCGTACTGCGATCTTAGCTAACACACCATGACTTTTATTTTAATTCACTTGCATTGCCAGATTATATGGGAGGCAGATCGCATTGCGACCTCAATTAACATACCGTGGCTTTTTACAAGTCTTAAATGAGATGAGAGGAAACATCCAGGTAGGTCGCAGACCATGACTTGAGTCAAGATGAAAGGACCTCAGCTAGTGAACCTTAGCTTGAAATTTTTAATAGAAGTGGTTGCTCGGTAGATTCCAAACCATGACATTAAGTCAAGATGAATGGTTCTCAGCTTGAAACTTTAAAGACATTCAATCGAATATCAATTAGAATAATCAATCGAGTAGGAACACTCAGATAAGTCGCAGACCATGACTTGAGTCAAGATGAAATGACCCAGTTAGTGAACCATAGCTCGAAATTTTTAATGGAAGTGGTCGCTCAGTAGGATCCAAATCATGACATTAAGTCAAGAGAGAAATGGTTCTCAGCTGGCAAACCACGACCAGAGGGGGTACTAAGATTAATGCTTAGTTAATCCACAAACCATAGCACAATGGCTAAGTTGGACAGGCCCCAACTCGTAAACCATGGTTTCTCAACCCCTCATTTTAGACATATTCAATTGAATACCGATAAGGATAAAGTGTAATGGATGGAAAGTCATAAATTCCAATCAGAATTATGAAAAATAATTGTAATAAAAAACAGAGCATAGGCAAGAACAATTACATTCATTGGAAGTAAGGGCGGAGGTGCTCTACATTCCAAGCACATGGGAGAATAACTCCATCCATATTTTCCAAATGATATGCTCCGTTTCCCAAATTTTCCTTGATGATAAAGGGTCCTTTCCAGTTAGGACCTAATGGGCCGTCACTGGCCTTGCAAGCTCTGGGAAGTATTATGTGCAAAACTAGGTCCCCAACATTATAGTATCAAATCTAGACCTTTCTGTTGAAGTACCGCACCATCCTTTGTTGATAGATGGCGACCCTCATGCGAGTTGTGTCTCTCGCTTCCTCGTGTAGGTCCAGGCTTGCTACCAACAGCTCATCATTGTCACTTTGATTAAAGGTGGCCCTCCGGTGGCTGGTCACCTCACTATCTCCTAGGATCATAGCCTTGGACCTATACACCATTGAGAATGGGGTCTCCCTTGTGCTGCTTTGAGCTATTGTTCATAGGCCCAGAGCATTGTTTGCAGTTCGTCTACCCAAGCCCCCTTTCTAGCCTCAAGTTTCGTCTTTAAGATTTGTTTGATTATTTTGTTGATAGCCTCGACCTGTCTGTTAGCTTGGCTGTGGTCCACGGCCATGAAACTCTTCTGGATCCCCAGTGATTCGCAAAATTGGATGAATTGGTAGCTGGTGAATTGGGTTCCATTGTCCATGACTATTTGCCGTAAAACTCCGAACCTACAAATAATATTATCCCATATGAATATTTGTACCTTTAAACTGGAGATCTGTGCAAGCTCTTTGGCTTCTGTCCACTTGGCGAAGTAGTCAACTACCACTATGGTGTACTTGTACCCTTCGTGGGCTATTGAAAACGGCCCAATTAGATCCATTCCCCAAATAGCAAATGGCCATGGGCTGTTCATTTGTTGTAGGTAGGCTGGCGGAGCTTGCGGGACTTTAGCAAATCTCTAGCACTTGTCACATTTCTTGACCAGCATGTAAAATCCCTACTGAAATGCCTTATGTGCCAATGAAAGTGCTCCAGCATGATTACCATAGTAGCCCACATGAATCTCTTTCAACAAAATTTGGTAGTCAGTACCATCAATGCACCTGAAAAGTGGGGTTGAAAACTCTCTCTTGTATAGCTTATCATTATAGACACAATAGCGAGTTGCTCAAGCTCGCAGCCGACGTGCATCCAACTTTTCTTCCGGCAGTTTCCTATTCTACAGATAATCCAGAATGGGATTCATCCATGATCCTTAGGGTGCATCCATCATCAACATTTTAGTTGCTAATTTGTGGTCGGAGAAGCTAAGAACTCTACTGGTATGACCCTAAAAAATTTCATATCTTGGGCAGTCGCCAAGCGGGCCAGTGCATTTGCATGAGAGTTCTGAGAACGGGGAATCTGGCGTACCTCATACTTCTCGAAGGTAGCTAGGAGTTTGCGTACCTTCTACAAGTACGTTGCCGTATTCATGCCTTTGGCTTGATATTCTTCTCGTATTTGGTTAACGATGAGCTGAGAGTCGCTGAAAACTACCAAGGTCTCAGCTTGCACCTCCCTTGCTAAGCGAAGTCCTGCCAACAGCGCCTTACACTTAGCTTCATTATTGGTGGTTGGGAAATCGAATCTCAGGGCACAGAGGATCCTGTGGCCCTCAGGGCTTATCAACAAGACCCCAGCTCCAGCTCCCTATTCACTTGAAGATCCGTTCACGTATAACTCCCAAGACGGTCATTTCAAGTACTCAATTTCCTCTTTAATTGGTCTAGTGAACTCAGCAATGAAGTCCTCCAACGCTTGCCTTTTTATAGCAGTTCTCAGCTTATACTCTATATTGAACTGAGCGAGCTCGATAGCCCACTTTAGTAAGCGACCCGAGATGTCCGGCTTTTGTAAGATTTGCCTCAATGAGTACTTGGTCAGAACTTCAACCTAATGAGCCTGAAAATAAGGCTGCAGCTTCCTTGATGCCATTACTAGACAATAGGTAAGCTTTTCCATCGGCATGTACCTTGTCTTCGCATCCACCAAGCTATTGCTGACATAATACATGAGGTGTTGCACCCCTTTATCCCCTTGAACAAGAGTTGCGTTGAGGGTATGTTGAGACACTCCCAAGTATATAATCAACTTTTCTCTATCTTTGGGCTTGGCGAGAAGTAGAACTCGTCCCATATACTCTTTCAACTATAGGAAGACAGACTCACATTCTTCTATCCATTAGAAATCTCGTGCCTTTTTAAGTAGCTCGAAGAATGTGGCGTATTTGTCAGTCGCCTTAGAAATAAATTGACTTAGAGCCGCAACCTGGCCGTTGAGGCTTTGTACGTCTTTTTTTTTACATGGGCAACCTTATGTTGAATAAGGCCCTTATCTTTTTCGGATTGGCCTCAATGCCTCTATTATTCACCATAAAACCTAGGAATTTTCTTGAGGCCATTCCAAAAACACACTTAAGTTGGTTAAGCTTTATTTGATAGCTTTTAAGGACCTTGAACATCTCTCCCAAATCAGAAACATGATTGGTTATGCGTTCTAACTTGACCAGCATGTCGTCAACATAGACCTCCATGGTTTTTTAGATTAGTGCCTCAAACATCATGTTCACCAGTTTCTGATAGGTCGCCCCAGCATGCTTTAACCCAAAGGGCATCACCTTGTAGTAATACAGCCCCCGGTCAGTGATAAAAGAGGTGTGGTCTTCATCGATGGGATTCATGGGGATCTGATTGTAGGCCGAATAAGCATCCATAAAGCTGAGGAGCCGGTGGCCAGCCGTTGCATCCACGAGCTGATCGATCCTGAGGAGAGGAAAGTTATTCTTCAGGCAAGCTTTATTCAGGTCGGTGAAGTCGACACAAGTCCTCCACTTCCCATTCTTCTTCTTCACCAAAATTGGGTTAGTTACCCAGGTCGGGTAGTGGGCTTCTCTAATGAACTTGTTCACTAGGAGCTTGTTCACTTCTTCTTTAAGAGCATCATAGTGCTCAAGAGTCATTAGCCTCCTCTTCTGACGCACTGACTTGTAGCCAGGGTCTACATTGAGCCTATGTGACATGACGTCTGGGGATATCCCTACCATATCCTCATGATTCCATGCAAACACATCGAGGTTAGTTTTGAGAAAATTGGTGAGTTGGGACTTTACCTCGAGAGCCAGATTCTTCCCCAACTTGAGGCATCTTTCTTCATCTACTTCACTGACCGAGATGTCCTCGAGCTCTTCCACTGGACCGATAGGTTTGTCACAATCCACCTCGCGTGGGTGTAGATCATAGCTAACACTCCTCTAGTTGGCAGGTCACGGATCGTTTCTTGCAATGACATTCACTTTCTTCCTTTTGGCCACCATTTTTATAGCATCTTCGTAGCAATTCCTTACAAGGTGTTGCTCACCTCGTATGCACTCCACTCCATTGGAGGTCAAGAACTTGATTGTCAATGACTTAGTCGAGGTAACTAGATCTAGATCGTTCACTATCAGCCTCCGGAGCACGACATTGTATGTTGAAGAGCAGTCTACTATAATAAGGAATTCTGTCAATGTGGTGGCCTAGCGATCTGCATCTCCAATGGTGAAAGAGAGACTGATCTGTCCAATGGGGACAACCACATCACCTATGAACCCATAGAGTGGCTCTGGGAATACGCTCAATTGCTTCTGTCCCAACCCCATCTGATCAAAGCAAGCTTTGTACATCACGTTCATCGAGCTGCCCGTATCCATCATTATTGTTTAGACTTCCACATTGTCGATCTGTGCACGAATGACAAGGGCATCATTGTGTGGCTAGCGTACATCTTTGGTGTCTTCCTCTGAGAAAATGATCTCTCCTGCCATTTCCCTAGCTCGTTTCGTGGGTCTGTCTTACTTGTTTGATCCTGCCAGCAAGACATGATTGGTCTCTCGCACGTACCTTTCATGGGACCTATGGGAAGTCCTATCAAGGTGAGGTCCACCATGACTTGTGTAGATTGTTCACACCTCTGACGCACGTTTATCATTAGGAAGAGGTGATTATTATGTTGGTTGCTGGGTTGGCTGATTAGTTCGCCACACCACGTAGTTCCCTTAGCCTACCTCTTCTGACCAGGTCCTTAATAACGTCCCTCAAAGCCCAGCATTCATAGGTATTATGACCTGTCTCGTTATAGTATGCACATAATTTCTCATTGTTTCTGAATTTATTGGGAGTCCTTATTGGGTTGGGCTTCCCAAACTCCTCTCTGTTTCTCCCCATAGCGAAGATTCTTTCTTGGGGGTCTGACAGGGCACTGTAACTGTCAAAGCAACTTGATCACGGAGGTCACTCTTCCATCTTTGCCTTGTGAACTCGCTTGGAGACCTAGTTGTTTGAGTTATCTCCTTAAGCTTCCCTTCCATTGTTCCTTTTCTTGTTCTGGCTGGAGCCCTCAGCCTCTTCTTTTTGTCCGACGAGCTTCTTGGAGCCAAAAACCTCTTCCCACCGAATCTCCTTGGTGACTCATTTATAGAACTCCCCCAAATCTTTAACAAGGGTCTTGTAGATGCTCTCATAAGGCTTTTCGTCTTTACGAAAACCTGCAGAGATTGCAGTCAAGACATTTTCATTAGAGGAATCTTCAATATTGCTCACCTCGCTCCTGAACCTGGCAATGTAGTCCTTCAGAGATTCATTCTCCCTCTAAAACACCGTGGAGAGGTGGTATGGTGGGGCAAACTGTCTTCTCAATGCCCTATATTGATTGAGAAACCTTCGCTAACACTCCTCCCAACTATTGATGCTACGAGGTGGAAGGCTCCTGAACCAAGCATAGGGAATATCACCCAAGGTCACTGGGAAGACATGACACTTGACTAGCGAGTTGGTTGTCTGCAAGTCCATCTGGACATTGAACGCGTCCAGGTGATCACAGGGGTCACTATCCCCGTTGTATTGCAGCATACTTGAGACTTTGAATCTGCGAGGGAGAGGTTCAAGCTCAACTTCCTTAGTGAATGGCGTCCTATCTCCACGGCCATTTTTCTGGCTGTGAACTCCTTGTTGCGCCTCCAATTGTAGGACTTTTTGGAATAACTCCTCAATGGTAGAGTCCGGGTTCGCAGATTGCTAGACCTACGATCACCTACTTCTCTCCTGCTCTAGGAATGACGATTTGGGGGCGGATAATTATCTCCGATATCCTCCTCGCTGGGTGGAGGTCTCTCATCCAGCGGCAGGTGAATCCTCCGGGGTGAGCCAAGTGAATTGTGGATAACCTATGCTTGAGCTTGGGTTAAGGCCCTGACTGCATCAGCGAGCTATAAAATTGTATTCTCTAACACCTTTTGGCATTGTTGTCAAGCCTAGATCGTCTCCATCCCTGGTCAGAGCAGCAGGTGGAACTGGAGCCCATGGGGGCATGCTGACGGTAGCTCCAACCGGCGGTGGAATAGGGGCACCTGCTGCCAAAACTACGTGTCCTTCGACCGACGGAACATCCAGCGGTTGACCATGGTGATTTTCTAGAAAATTAGCCATTGCATCAGAGCTTCGTGTCTTCCTTCTTCTTGCCATGGCTAGCGATCAGAGCAACCCCTTCCTCTAGCGCCAAAATGTCGACGTTCAGAATTAGCCGATAGTGATTCGTAGGCCCACAATGAGAAAATACGCCAAAATGCAAGGAGGAGAAACAAAATAAAACGTACTCAGGAAGTTTTTACGTGGTTCGACCAGAATGATACCTACTCCACGACTGTTTTATAGTTATTCCAGCATAGTCACAATATATTATTATGATTGACCTCTCTCTTTACAATGATTTTCGTCCCCTATTTATAGTGAGGGGTGTTTATAATTTACATAAAATCTAAAATAATACGATAATATTATGGAGACGAGATGTCATTATCAATTCCATAAAACCAAGAGTGGGCTCCGTATTACCAGGGATCTAGTTTGCATTAGATAAAGTAGGTGGGTCCCTACCTCCAATTATCCAACGACAATGTTGTTATGTGAGCTAAATGGATAGGTCGACGAGCTGTAGGTATTGTTTAGAGCTCGCTTGAAGCATCGCTGGGAGCATTGCTAAGAGTTTTCTAGGAGCTCGTTTGATTCAACGATCCGAGCTAGAGTTTCAGCGATGTGCGAGTTTGTTTTGACGAGCTCGGCCTGGACCTATTGGGCTTTAGGCAATTGGGCCAGCCTACTGGATTGAGTCTAGCCCATAAGGAATCATGCGGGAGATACCTATAACATGCATAAAATAAAAAATATATGAAATGTATAATAATTAACTATTGGTAATATTTATTAAATGTGTAAAAAGTGTAAACAAGCACTACATTTAAAAAATAAATAAAACGTTTAAAAACTATAATATATATTGTTAAAGTTTTTATTATTTTAAATTTTAGAAATCACAAAAATAAAATAATATCGAGAGATTGTATTATATAGAAAGGAGTCCAGGGGCTATCTTGTCCGTCTCTTTCTCTCTATAAATAGGTGAACTTTCCATTAAGTTAAGATATACTCATAATCTTAGTGAAATTATAATTTCACTTTGCACACAAGACTGACTTATGCATCAAAAGGTTTGTAGATGATTTCATTCGTGACTTAAACTTATTTTTCTCTTTGCAAGCCTCTTGGAGATGCTAAGAGACACTCATGCATCTTTATTGACACATTCTCTTGCATAAAAGAAAATTCATTATTATATCTTGACAATAATAGTGTAAATTCAACATATAATAATGATTCTTAAAACTTAAGTCGAACATACAATTTTTATTAGAAAGTGTCGATGTTCAGATTCAGTCGACTGTAATTCATTGACTCATAATGAGAGAATGAGCACAAAATGTCAAGAGGAGAAATGAATAGAACGAATAATAAATTGCATGCAGGGAAGTTTTTATGTGGTTCGACCAGAATGGTGCCTAATCCATGACTGTTCTCTAGTTATTCCGACAGAGTAACAGTATATTATTATTGTCTATCCTTCTTTTATAATGGTTTTCAACCCCTATTTATAGTGTGGGGTGTTTACAATTTACATAGGATCTAAAAGTAGAAGGATAATATTATGAGGGACAATGTGTTTTTATCAACTCCATAAAATCGGGAGTGGATTCCACGTTACCAGGGATCTGATTTGCCTCAGATAAGGTAGGTAGGTCCCGCATTCGTTTATTTAGTGGTCTTTTTGTTATGCAAGCTAAATGGTTTGACCAGTGAGCTAAAAGTATCGCTGGGAGCTCGCTTGATTCCGTGGTCTGAGCTCGGGTTTTAGCGACGTGCGACCTTGTTCTGTCGATCTTGGTCTTGGGCCCGTTGAGCTTTGGGAGGTTGGGCCGGCCTGCTGGGTCGAACCCGACCCATAAGAAATATGGTCCGAAAAATACCCATAATAGAAAGAAATTATTTTTAAAATAAATTCACGAAATGTCGCTTTATTTTTTATGGAAGTATTATCAAAACCAATTCTAAACTCTCTCAATGCTCGTCTTCATGCGTCGGGCTCTTCGTTGTTTTGTTGATCATCGCTTGATCTAAGAATAACTGAATAATCTTGAGGTCGGAGTAGAATCGACTGACAATGGCAGGGGTCCAGGGTGACACTAGTAAGGCCTCAATGAATGTGGATCAGGCTGGAGTGAAGTAGGAATGCAATGGGGCCGGTCTCAAGACCGGAATGGTCTTCAGGGGTTTTATGTGCAAAGTGCTTGGGATAGTCCTCAAACGGCGTGCAACGTGGGGGCCTCTAAGCGGGATCTTTAATAGATCGGGCCTCTGAGCACCAGGCGCAAGCGATTTGAGACTTGGCCTGCAAGCACATAAACAATTAGGAGGCCACGCGGGGGACTTCCTTACGTGAGCCCTTCGAAGGCAAAGTTAGATGATGTTTTGACAAATATATACCATGCATGTCGAAGACGGTATGCATAGCATTGTCCATGCGTGCATGGATGCTCATGTTGATGTATGATGTTTGTTGATGAATAGAGTGAGGTGAATAGTGACTCATTGGTGACTAATATTGTAGTAATAACTAACACTATAGAAATAGTGATAACTAGGACCATATAAATAGTAATAACTGACATTGTTGAAATTGTGATTGGTAAATAGTAATAATTGATTTGCCAGAAATAATTGACTGGACAGAAATAACCGACTTCCCCTCAAAGTGACGAATGGCCTTGAGATAACCGACTGCCCCCTTTTGAACCGATTGGTTTTGAGAGACAATAGATTTTTCTTCCCAGGGTCAGATCTCTGAATGAAAAGGCGAGCTTGGTATTTATGGAAGAGGAAGAGGGAGGACACATGGCAACAAACCCGGGCTTCCCGGGCACATGTGGCGGCCATCCAAAGGCCTTGGGGAGTTGGCTTTCTTGGAGAGATTGAGAAGGAAGAAAGAGAAAATGAGAGAAATAGGCGGAGATTCAACATGGTGGTGTCTCCTAATTAGGGAAAAAGGCATTCAGTTCAATCGAATGCCCAAAAGAGAGGGAGGACTCGGTTTTGGCCAAGTCCCCTTGAAGAGGGAGGGGGGAGTCAGCTCAAACCAATTCCCCAAGCCTTGGCCACGCGCACCCACTACCCTTATAGGGGGCAATCGGTTCCCCTTGTTAAAGGAGAATTGGTTGGCCTCTAACTAATTCCTTTGCCCCTTTTTGCTATTTTTCTTAATTTTTGATTATTTTGTTGTTTATTTTTAACCTCGCTCATATTTCCAACTTTATAGAGATTTCTAAAATTTGCGAGCATATCGATTAGTAATAAGAGACTAAATCGCATGAACTTAATTATATCTCTAGTAAAATGATCTAATATTCAATGGTGAAGTGGTGATCATGGTACTTACAGAAATATTGGAAGGAATATATATGTTCATATATATCACTTTTCTTGATTATATGATAAACTGTTAAGGGATTCTAATAAATAAATAAATAATTTTAAAAAAATAAATAAATAAATAGAATGGGAAAATATATGAAAAATAATATTTAAAGAAATAAATAAATAATATGGCAAATTTGTAACTTCACCATATATGTACAACCCCGACTACCCGTTGTCAGAAAAAAAAACATATTAAATAAAATAATTTAAAAAAGAAAAAAATAATTAAATAATTTCAAAAATAACATAAGGGTAAAAAAAAATTGTAATATTTACCTATGGGTAAGGGTAAAATGGTCAGTTGAACTTGAAACTGAGACCAAGGGTAAAATATCTTTTCACATTTTCTGTTAAGTTTTTTAATTTTTAAAATTTTTAGATTATTTTTATATTTAACCAAATATAGTTAAAAAGTTGTCTCCTTTACAAAATATAGGGACCAAAATGATAATTGCCCTATTTTCAAAAAAAATAAAAATCATGAAGCCAGAACAATACTCATAAAAATATATAATTATAAAAAAATTATAATAAACTAAATTTTAATTAAAGATAAAAAAATCTCATATTTTTTTGTTGTTGTTTTATTTATTTAGTTTAGGATGTACAAATTAAAAAGGTTTTTATAAAAAAAATTATATATAATCACAATAAATTTTTACACGGTACCAAATATAAGTTATTTAATATTTTTGAAAAAATATAAAACTATCACTTTATTGATTTAATTAAAGATATCAAACTATTGATGCAAAGATAAATAAGGAGACAAAATTTTGAAATTACTCATATATTAACAATTATGATGTAATAAAATTAATTTATAATTTTTTAATTCATTGATTAGTTAGTTTAATTAGTGTAGGTGTAATAAAACATATTAAAATTTTATATTTATAAAATAATGAAAATAAAAATAAAAATAAGCATGCTGGTACTAGAATGAATATATCCTAATTCACACACTTCTCTCGTTTGAAATTCTAGTACCAGCATGCTTATATTCATGAAACAGAAAAAATAAAAATAAAAAACTCAATAGATAGATATTGTTTAATTAGGAAATGACAATTAAGTTTGTAAAGTTAATAAAACTTGAAACAAATTTTCAATAATTGTGGGGTACTACGCTACGCTACACTACACTACACTACCCCACCTGGACTGGAATCACAAATGATGGGACCGGTACCCACACCTAGGCATGCATGCATATTAAATATGAACTTCGAGGCGGCATTAAAAAAGAAATATTTTGAGATAAATACATTTTTTTTATTTATACTGTACCCGCGGCTGGCCCATGCGTCTACATGCATTCACGTTAAATACAGTGGTCGAGCTGAGAAATATTTTTAGTTTGGGTCAAATTATAATTTTAATTCTGATCAAATTATAAAAATTATAATTATTTATAATAATATATATAAAAAATTAAAAAAATAAAAAAATCAGCTGGGGCCTCAGCTGGCCATAAGGTTGCTCCCCACTGGTTAAATATGAATATCGATTCATTAAAAATTTTGCAATAAATGCATTTTTTAATATAATGAATAATCAATATTAATAAAATTTCCAACCATTGATGCAGGCTCTTTTATTCACAACCCTTGATCGATACAATAATTGTTATTAGATAGTGCTTATTATAATACAATAAGGGGGCCGGTGCTGATATGAAAATTATTATTATTATTATTATTATTATTATTATTATTATTATTATTATTATTATTATTATTATTATTATTATTATTATTATATAGTAGTTTTCATATATATGAACACCCCTTTAATCCTTCTATTTATAACTGATCTTGCATTAATCCAATGGTTAAGATTTAAGGGTGTTAATTTATTATAATACAACAATTAAGGGGCTGGTGTTAATATGAAAATTATTATTATATATATATAATTTAGAGGATAAATATATATATGTTTCATATATAGGATAAGGCATGCCTGGCATGAACTTTGTACGTGGTTGTGGGCCTTGTGGCATGTAAAATGAGTTTTTAGAAGAAAAATATTTTATTATAACATCTTCTATTATAATGATTTCTTGTTTGATGTCTTGGATTTTATACACGTTAGGATGGTCCAAAATTCTGACAGCAGAAGTATTTTTGTCTTTGCATGAGAACATGTAAATCATGCACTTTTTTATTATTATTATTTTTTTTTTTTGCGCCTTTTTGAAGTAATCACATTTTAGATTTTAATTACTTTAATTAGATGGTTGGTTTGGATGGAGGACGTTTCCTCCTTATTGTAATCGGAATTTCATTGTAGGATTATTCTCTTGATAGTTTGTAATCTTCTTTTATTATTATTATTTTTTTCTCATTTTTTGTGTTTAATGATTATGTGTAGAACAATACTATAACGTACGTAGGTCTCAAATTAAAACATCTTCTTGATTTAAAAACAAATTAATAATCCTTTTTACGCATATATATGAAGTTTGTAGTGTGTTTACTTTCTCTATTTTGTAGGAAAATCACCAAATAAGTTCAGAATTTTTTTTATAATTCTAAATAGTTTGCTTCTTTTTCATTTTTTTTATCAAATTGATCCTCCTATTTTTTGTTTAAAGTGCCAAATATATTGGTTTCGCTTACCTATTTTTTATGATTAATGTTCACTATTTTAAGGGTTAAATTATATTTTAATTAATATATATTACAATATCATCAACATGTGTGTATAGCGTTTGATATTGTAAAAAAATAAATAAATAAAACTATTAAAAATATTAGTTATAAATTTATAATTATCAATGATTTAATTGCAAAAGGGTTCAATTTGATCACATTTTAAACATCAAACAATGATTTGGCATTTGTTAAAAATATAAGGATCAGTTTAGTAAAAATAATGAAAAAGTCACAGACTACTTAAAATTATAAAAAAAGTCCTACATTTATTCAGTAATTACTCAAACTTTTTATCTTTTTTTTTTTTTTCTCATAAACTTAAAACAACATTGTTTTTCTTAAAACACATTGTTAATTTACTCTTCGGTATATATATATCCAACAAAACCAACCTCAAATCTTAATTTCTTGAAGGCTATTGCTTCTCTAGCTAGCTCACATCTGCAATCTCTTACTATCCATTATTGTTGAGAGCCTTCTACACAATAATGATTTGTTTTGTTAACAACTTAATTTTCAATGGATTTTGTTTATAAAAATTAAATATTGAACAGTACTCCAGAAAGAGTCGTCATTGAAAAGCTTTACTTAATTTACTCAAAAGTAAATAAAAGAAAAAATTGAAAGCCATCCGTGGTCCATACAATCAAAAGTTAAGAGAGTAAATATTCATTTATTGGTTTAAATTCATTCACTGCTCGATCGGACTATAATAAATAAATAGTAGTTTTGGACTCAAGCCATTCATCGATCATTCAAGAATTCAAAAATCAGAAGCATCCATTTTAAAAAATTAATTTGTAAACTTAAAAATAAATATTCAGTTTTTGGGTTAAATTTGTCAAAAATTTTGTTGGCATCCATAATTATCAGCTTATCCTAATTGGACCACCTGCATGCAGACGTTTAAATTTGGATAAAATTAAGTCCTTCAAACTCCATTTGAAAATCTGATAGATAGTGTTTGAAACTATGATTGTATATTGGACCACATACATCATTTGAATATTTTGTCGTGTATATATATATATATTATTGTACGTTTAATTGGACCATTCTATAACTATTTTTCTTGCAAAATTATATATAGAGAACACCTTTCTAATCCTTCTATTTATAATTAACTGATCTTGCATTAATCCAATGGTTAAGATTTAAGGGTGTTAATTTATTATAAAAAAAATTAATAATCCTTTTTATGCATGTTTACATATGTATGTTCTCTCTTCATTTATATATATATATATATATGAATTTTGTAGAGTGTAAAATAAGAATTTGATGGATGGCATATATACATTGATTTGAAAGTAGCTCTATATGAGTTGTAGTCGACACAAATTTTATTAATTTGATCATCCACATATAATGTCACAATAATGATATATATGAGAGTGGATATATTTGTAAGGTTTGAATCACCTATTGATCTTTTACACAGATTTTAAAGATTGAATATTATGTGACCACTAAAAGATGGTTGATTAGAATTTACTTTCTCTATTTTGTAGGAAAATCACCAAATAAGTTCAGATTTTTTTTTTTATAATTCCAAATAGTTTGCTTCTTTTTCATTTTTTTTTTGGTCAAATTAATCCTCTTATTGTTTGTTTAAAGTGCCAAATATATTGGTTTCGCTTACCTATTTTTGATGATTAATGTTCACTATTTTAAGGGTTAAATTATATTTTAATTAATATATATTACAATATCATCAATATGTGTGTATAGCGTTCGGTATTGTAAAAAAAAAATAAAAATATTAAAAATAATAGTTATAAATTTATATATAATTATCAATGATTTAATTGCAAAAGGGTCCAATTTGATCACAATTTAAAACATCAAACAATGATTTGGTATTTGTTAAAAATATAATATTCAGTCTTTGGGTTAAATTTGTCAAAAAAAAAAAAATTAACATCCTTAATTATTAGCTTTTTTTTTTTTTATTAACGCACAATCACGAGCACCCCCCGCAACTCAGCCCTACGATTCTTACGGGAGATATAAATCAGGATACTCAGTAGTCAGTTTAACCCCTAGCCTTTCTCCGCAAACGTGAGGAAAAAGGCATCAGCTTATCTTAATTGGACCACTTGCATGCATGCGTTTAAATTTGGATAGAAATCCTTGAAACTCCATTTGAAAATCTGATAACTTAGGTATGAGAAAGTCTTTGAAACTATCATTGTATATTGGACCACATACATCATTTGATTATTTTGTCGTGTATATATATATATATATTATTGTACGTTTAATTGGACCACTCTATAATTATTTTTCTTACAAAATTATTTTGTCGTATTTACATATTATTGTACATTTAATTGGACCACTCTATAACTATTTTTCTTGCAAAATTATATATAAAGAACTACCACATACCTTTTACATATTAATTGATATATTATTTTTGAACTATTTAGGTACATTGAATTTAGTAACACACATGTTAAACATTGATGTCCTATCATTTTTTTTCTTTCTTCATAAATTGAAAAAGTGAGCAATGTATCGGTGGAGTAGTCCAAAGGCAATATTGGAATATCCATTTCATGAACAGCCAGAGAAAGAAAAAAATAATAATAACAATATTGGATATGGGTCCATAAATAACGCGAAATTAAATTTGATGCATCCCGTATCATTAATTATTTTGTCTTTATATGTATAATGACAAAAGAAATTATATCATATCAATAAAGAAAGTCTTCAAAATTAAACCATATATATGGTTTTGTCATTTCATGTTCTAAGCTCACTAAATTCTTTCTCGATGCAACTAAAAAGGGTATTGGCTTAAAATGCTTGTAGTGTGCATAAGGTTTATAATAGAATAATGGATTGGGTACTTAAAATTATCTCAATAAAAATTTGCTTTCAATTTGAATTATTATTTTTATTATTATTATTATTATTAATGAATTATTACAAATTTAGTGTTGAGGAAGGAGGACTTGACTACTCGTGGACAGAGGCGGGCCCCGGGGGGGGGACCCTGGCCCCCTAGAAATTTTGGAAAAATTATATACATATATTAAATAAAATGAATATTTTATTCTATCTTCAGTTAGATAAATAAAAATAAATAATACATATTTTTCTTTATAAAAACTATTTATTTGAATAGTAAGATCAATTTTTTAATCTCATCTTCAAACAATTTAGAACAACAAATACACCTAAAAATTTGTTTCCACTCATGATAAAGACCCCTACATCTCTTTGTACTAACAAATAAACAATTAAATTAATCAAATCTCCTAAACTTAATTTTTTAGCACTTTTAAGGTCATTATTCCTCTCATTTTGTTTCAATTTAGTTTTTTATTTTAATTTATTTTTTAAATTTCTCTTTTCTGGATGTTGGTTTTTTATGAATAATTTATATTGAATTTTTAAATGAAAAAATTAAATTTATTTGGCTCACAAAAACATCAAAAAACTAAATTTCTATTTGGTATACTTTTATTTTGTATTATTCACCTTACATAAATGAAATATCAATTATGTGTTAATTAGAGTTTCCTCTTTTAATCAAAATCAAATATATTTGTATACGATTTTTGATTCAATTACAAAAGATAAAACACAGGAAATATTAGAACCCAACTAATTGTTTATTAAATGTTGATCAACTTTCTTGCTTTGTTCCTCCAAACAAAAAACAAAAAAAAAAAAGGATTTTTCTTCGTTTCTTAGAACTATTTTCTTCATTACTAGAGGTTGAACCTGATTAGAAGAAGAAAATAAAATAAAATATAGAAACAAATAATTGAACTTAATAAAGTGATGAACTATAAATTGTTGATAGGTGTTAAACCATCTCACTGTCAAGCTCAAAGAAGCTCTTAAATTCAATATGCATCTCAAGGAACCGGAACGCCTAACCTGTAACCATTATATGCCGTATATGTATGCACCAATAGAGATACAGTATTTGTAATTCTTTTAGAGGAGCAACATTGCTTCTAATTTCTCTGTTTTCTGGTTTCATCTTCAATCTTATTCAAGCTTTCAATAGGTAGGCCAACACTACGTGGTTGGTATAAAATATAGGTATAAGTCAATCTCTATCAAAAGCTTATATTTTCTCTCTTAGTCACGTCATTATCATAGTTTAGGTGATTGGAGGACATATATTCTAGGTATATGCTGGGATCAGTGAATGTGGCAATTGTCCCCCTCGGTTGTCCATGAAGTGGATCAATGTGTAAATCATGGATGGTTGTCCTATATATATAAATTAAATAAAAAATACTTATAGGTTGGTCCAAAGTACGTTAATTAATATATGACAATAATCAAATGGTCACGTGGTCCAATATGCAATCGTTTCGAATATTTTTGTACAAATTTAAACGCAGGTGGTCCAATGAATATAAGGATGCCAACTAATATTTTGACAGTTTTAATTGAAAAACTGAATATTTTTTTTTGAGTGGGCATATACTGAAACTTTAACAATTATTGAGTAGATACCAAGAGTTGTACGACAATTTTATCCTTTTTAGAAGAAGTTTATGGTTATTATACATCAACGTGTATAACCGAAAGTATATATAATTATAATGAGGTGAATAAGGGCGTAGCTGGTCTTTAATTAGACAAAATTACAAATACTGTACTCCTCTTGCTGCTTACATGCCATATAACATGGTTACGTAGACTGATGCGTTTCTAGTTCCAACTTATATGCACATAAATTTAAGCCGTATAAATCACATATAAACTCATATTAATCAGAAAGTCTTCCACAATTAATATTGTATATCTTGGACCACGCAACCCATGTAAGTATCTTCTCTTATATATAAAATGACTGAGGAAACTAAATTATATATGTAAAGAAAATCTTCAACTGCATAAACATGAAAAATTTATAATCTTGAAATAATCCCAACTTTCATAGGTCCAGATCTATGTATATATATATTGATGCATAAACATACAGAATTTCTAACAGGCAAGCATTAAGCATGATATATATATATAAGTATATTTAGATTGATGCCTCAAACTTGAACCAATTTTGTAGGGTTTGAGGTCCTAAATTTTTTACGCTAGCTATATGTCCGGGGCCAGTGGATGTTAGGATTTATTTTAAAATTATCAATATTGGTTACATTTGTGGACTTGGAAGCATATCCTTTCTTATGTTTTTTGTTTCCCTTTGATTTTCTTCTGTCTATCTAGGTCCTGTTTCTTATTATTAATCTGTCCACATGATCAGCTTTTGATTTTTCAACACGGTTATATTGCTCATAGCTTGATAACGTAGGATGTTAAAATAACACGTGCATGGCATACTATATGAGCAAGAGGGTGAACTCAATCATCAAATTGCTGGAGTAGATTTCTTGTTTTCTTAGAGGATTTTTTAACACATATTGGGTGGTCCAAACTCCAAACTGGCAAATTCAATCCATCCATGGAGAATTAATGTTCTTGATGGTTGGGTTGAGGCAACTCTCGACCACTTCTAAAAATAATAAACGAAATAGAGTCAAAAACCATTTACAGAGGCTTCGATATCTCAAGCATGCAAATAAACAAGAAAGCAGTAATAAACATAAACAGAACGCAAATGATTTTTACCATGGTTCACCCGTTAATGAGGGCTACATCCACGTTGAGCTCTTACAAAGAAAGCTCACTACACTATCGGGAAAAATTTGATTACAGTCTTAATATACATAAACTCACTCTCTAAATCTCATTGTACAAACAACTCTCAAATCAAATCGGCCCCATAATCACCAAATTACAGATTAGAGGCACAAACCCTAGAGAGAAAACATTCGTATCAACTATACAAAGAGAGAAAGCAAAACATAGAGAGTGAATCAAAACCCTAACCGAGGCAATAAGATCGGAGGTTGTGCACTGATGATCTCGAGGCGACTGTAGATGATATAAAGGGGAAAGCAGCGGTGAGGATTGCATCGTATAAAGGCAACATCAACGATAGAGGATAAGGTAGGCTAAAAGACAAGGGAAAGCACACCACATTAAACAATAGGGGCGGTTGCTGTTTTGGCCATTCAACTCAAGGGCCCAAAACGACAGCATTTTGGATAGTCATAAGGGTTGCCAAAAGACCTTCATGCCCTTCATTGAAACAGTGTCGTTTGAAGCTTCACATAAATACAACATTGATAAATCATATTTTGTTTTTGTTGAAAATTTGGCTAGCAAAGAGAACCAAAGTGAAACCCATGTGAATAAAGTGTCCTTAGAAACTAGCCTACGAATGTGGTGTGTGGAGAACCTTTATAGAGTGCATTAGATAAACCATTAGTCAATATGTTATTATCTATATATCTGTATGCATTTGTAACAATAATTTGATTGAAATTGGAAAAATAGATAACAAGTCATTATTTTATTACGAGCTTTATTTATGCTCTATAAGGATATCAAACTGATATCCTTATAATTTATTTCTAACAACAAGGATGACTCGGATAAACTATCTAGATAAATAGTTGGCACTAAACCACACTAGCAATTCTTGCCTTGTTGAGTCTTGCTTCTTTAACTTGGCGTGCATCTGAAGCTTTGACAATCTTCAACCTCAAGGGTGGGACACTAATGAGAGTCGTATGTCTCTCGGTCTTAGAAGTGACCCAAAGGTAGCTCTTAGGTAATCCTAGTGCAGTCGGAAGATCGAAAAAAATCTGGTACACATTATCGTTGCAGACTTTAACAACTTGAAACCAGAGGGCCCTGCGTTTCCTATGGTCCCATATGTTGTAACGATCCATGCACCCATTGCGTTATCAAAATAACTGACAGTCCACGCATTTGGGGATTTCCTACAAGCTTGACCACTAAAATGGATGTCCAAAGCAGAGGACTCGTGGAAAACAGTACCACTTACATAGGTGTAGTTGGCATGATAGAATAGTACTGCTAGACCCAATGACGAGTTTGGCTTTTCTTGGAAGATTTCTCCTAGAAAAGTTAATCGTCTGCCATATAAACCACCATCGTTTTGGAGAGATTTTCAAAAGAATGCTTGCAACCTTTCACTTGTTTGGGAAGAGATCTAAGTCAAGGAACTAGAGGTTGTAATTTTTCAAATACTATTTACACACATGAATGGTTGTAACCTTTAGTAAAGGATTGTGCCTCATTAGTTTAAAATTTAATTTAAGTAGTTATAACCTTTGGTGAAGGGATATACCTTTGGTAAAAGGTTGTAACACACAAGAATTAGTTATATCCTTTTGTTAAAGATTGTAATACATATAAATGGTTGTACCTTTGGTGAAGAGTTGTAACATTATCTATAAATAGATTGGTGTATATTGGATAAAAACACTTTGAGAATTCATATGGTTTCTCTCTCCTTATTCTTCTCCTACATTCTTACATAAAACTTTATAATTTTTGTGCATACAAAAACCTATTCTTTGTATTCTTTTACTGCAGAATTAGAATGCAAAGCTTCTTGAGTTTGTTATTAATTACGTGTGTTTGAGTTTGTTTTCGAAAATTGCACATTCGTCAACAAATATATATTCTTGATTCCATTGTATCTTGCACTACAAGAAATACGCTATTTAGCGACGGGACAAAATCCGTCACTAATTAGCGACGCACTAGTGACGAAATTCCGTCGCTAATTTTTTAAAATATTTTTTTTATTTAGCGACAGATGTACCCGTCACTAATTTTTTTTTAATAAATTTTAAAATTTAGCGACAGAAAATCTATCGCTAAAGAAAGGAAAAAATTTAAAAAAAATTAAAAGTTTAGTAACGGGAATGCATCCATGGAAAAAAAATAAAAATTAAATTAAAAATAAAAAATTCAACGACCAAAGTTCACCCGTAACTAAAATGAAAAAAAATAATAATTTAGAAATTAAAAATTTAGAGAAAAGACTACCCGCAACTAAAAAAAGGGAAAAACTAATTTTAAAATTAAAAATTTAGCGACAAGGCCTCCTGACTCGCAAAAAAATAAAAAATTTAGCGACAGGGATATCCTATCCCAAAAAAAGAAAAAAAATAAATTTAAAATACAAAATTTGATAAAAAAAGAAATAAAATAAATAAAAATAACAAGTTTTAGCGACGGGTTCTTGCCCGTGGCTAATACACGGAAAAATAATAATTTTAAAAGTAAATATTTAGAGACAGGCTTCTCCGTCGCAAAAAAGAAAAAAATAAATATAAAATATAAAAGTTGCTAAAAAAAGAAATAAAATAAATAAAAATAACAAGTTTTAGCGACGGGTTCTTGCCCGTGGCTAAAACACGGAAAAATAATAATTTTAAAAGTAAATATTTAGAGACGGGCTTCTCCATCGCAAAAAAGAAAAAAATAAATATAAAATATAAAAGTTGCTAAAAAAGAAATAAAATAAATAAAAATAACAAGTTTTAGTGACAGGGTCAGCGACACAAAAAAAAGAGAAAAAATAAATTTAAAATTATAATTTTAGCAATTGGTATATACTCGTCACTAAAAAGGAAAGTTATATTATATTTAAAATTTAAAAAATTTAAATTAAAAATTTTTAATTTAGCCAGGGGATATGCCCTGACAAAAAAATTAAATTAAAATTAATATTCATAATTCCCAAAAATTAATAAAATATGACATTACAAATTAAAATCAAAATAAGAACAAAATTTTTCGCTACTAATATAATAATTTATAAATTTCTTTTTAAATTAGTAATGAAATAAAATTAATAAATATTAAAATTAAAAATAATATTTATTTCCCTCTACTAACATTAATATTAAAATTAATATTCATTAAATAAGTTTTGTAAATTTTGAAGTATAAATATAATTCTTGAAAGTTTGAAAGAAAATGTTATAAACATAATTTATGTACTTTAATAACTAAAGAGGCATTTGAATCGGTTGATTTGCGCGTTTGTATAAAGGTTTTTGATGCTTGAAGGTTAGCGGTTCGATTCCAAGGTGCATCACTTGGAGTTATTACTAGGATTAATATCCCAACGCTATCAGCGATGTGCACATGAGGGGAGGGCGGGGGCCAGGGGCCGATCCAAGTGTGAGCTGCCCTGGGCTGAAGCCCAGGGCAACCCACAGCAAAAATTAAATTGCTAGAGTAAATTTTCTGATTATTTAGTCTTAGCCCAACCCAGCCCATCCTAATTTTTCCCAGCCCAGCCCACTTTGCCTGCAAACCCTTCTCATCTTTTTCCTCTGTCGAACTCGTTCTCACTCACGGCTCACCCTTCGCTGCCTCTCGCTCTCTGCCTCCTCTTCTCGTGCTCGTCTGCTCGTGCTTAGCCTCGCTCTCTGGCTCTCTCTTACTCTCGTTGGGGCTCGACCTCGGCCCCTCTTGCTCTCGCTTGCCCTTGTTGCCTCTTGCCCTTGCTCTCTGCCTCTCTTGCTTTCGCTCAGCCTCGGCCCTTCTCGCTGCCTCTCACTTTCTTTTTCTGCCTCTCTTGCTCTTGCTCGCCCTCCGGCTCTCGCTGCCTTTCTCTTGCTCTCGCCCTTGCTGCCTCTCGCCCTCGTTCTCTACCTGACTGCCTCTCTCTTGCTCTCGCTCGCCCTCTCCCCCACACTCGCTCGACCATTCGGGTTCACCCTCTTGCTCGCTGCCCTCTGATTCAGGTCTTCGTTCCCCCCTCCCCAAACCCAGATTTGCTTCATTCGAGCCCAAGTATGTTTTCTCTATTTTAGTTCTTTGATTCTCTCGATTGACAGATAAATCTAGATAGTTTTTCTATTTTTTGCCCATATTTTTTTTCCTTGTTTGTGCTTGATTTGTTGTTGAAATCTCATCATTTTTTCAGCATATTTTAAGTGATTTTCTGCTAATTTTGTGTATGCTTGCCTATTTTACTACAACATTTAGTTAGGAACTTAGGAATGGGCGTGGCTGGAAGCCTGAAATTTGAATTTGTTATTGTGAATCTGTTATTGAATATTTGAATTGACCATATTTTTGTCTTCTCTTGTTTAAACACTAGAAATGCAGTTGTTGTATTGCCTTGCATTTGCCTCAAATTTTGAGTTAAATATTTTAATTGTTCATTGTTGAATTGTGCTATTTTTTGTTTATGTATCTTAGAATTTAGGACAAAACAACAACTTTCTACGAAGAAAGGAAAAATATTGTTATCTTTTTTCAGAAAAAAAGATCATCACACTAGTAAAAGTACTTCAATTCATAATGAGCAAAATTAATCTAGCACAAGTTTAATGAATTTTTTGTTTCAAAATTTTGTCGAGCACAAGTTTAGTGAAAATTTATTGTACTGATTTTTTGGTTACATAAAATTTTTATTACATTAATTTTTTAAATTTCAGCCCCCCCAACCTAAATTCCTGGATCGACCCCTGGCGGGGGTTGGTGCGGGTTTAATTTTTGGACATGCGTTGAATTTAGCATCGAAATTCGTCGCTAAAAAATAGAAAAAAAAAAAAACTATAGTGACGGAATAAATCCGTCGCCTAAGAAATATAAAAATTAAGAACTTTGGCAATGGACTAAATCTCTTGCAACAAAAAAGGAAAAATAAATTAAAAAAAAATTAGTTTCAAACCTTAATTTTTACACTTTAAAAAATGTGTAAAAATTTGGAAAATATTTATAAAATGTGAAATTCAAACTTTAATTTCACATTTTAGTAATTAAATTTATATTTTTTACTTAATTTTATCAAATATACTTTTTTTAATTGTGATAACTGAAATTTTTCGTTATTTTTATTACATCTATGTACTTGTATTTATCTTCTTTTTTTTTTTTTTTTTTGTACACATTACAGTAAAGTGGTTAAATTAAATTAAAAATACATATATAAAAATAAATTTAACTTAAAAATATAAATAAATAAGTGTAATTAAAAAATAAATAATTCAAATGATTGTATAAAAAAAAACGTAATAGTACATAAATATAAATCTAGATGTGCCCCATATACTCATACATTTTTTAAAGATATTGATCTTCATTATTGAGTAATATGTTATCTTTTTGCAGATACCCATATTCTTAAATGAATAATATGCAAATAGAATAAAAATAATATGCACGATGTTCAGATGATACGTTTTACTTGTTTTAAATTTCATCATTAACTATATGATGTCACACTATATAATTCAAGAACTTAGTAATGTTGCTGAAATTAACCTTTAACAAAACATAATAAAATTTTATTGTTAAATTAATAAAATATTTAATTTAAATTTAAAAATTTATTTGAAAATGAAAATTTTAATAGTTAAATATATAATTTATAAAAATTTCAATTAAATTCAAAATTAGTGAGAGAATACTCCATTCTTAAGTTGTAAATTAATAAAACATGAAATTACTAAAAATTATATATTTAATTAGGTAACTATATTTTTGACTATGCTACACTCCATTTAATTGTATAATTGAGATGAATAATAATTTTTGATAATATTTTCAGTATTTTTAGTGAAAAATATAAAAGCAAGACTACAAATTTTTTTTTGCTACTATATTATATTCTATATTGTTTTACTCATTTGAACAAAAATATAAAATTTTATTCTTTAATCAATGAAATGAAATTTAACTTTATTTCAAAGATAGCACTTTTAAATAGATGATTTTTTTTTTTCTCTTAAGAGACTTTTCATATTCACAAGATAGATATTCTAGCAATAATGCTAAATGATACAACCTCTTACAATACTTGTAGGGCCTAAAACACTTGTTATTGCTAAGTAATACATAAAAAATTGTTTCAATCAAAAGAGATAATATGAGAATTAAATTTTTTAGTTACAATATTTCTCAATTGATACAAGGCTTAATAAATAAATAATAATAATGAATGCAATAATAGCATGAGAAAAATTTTGTCAATTTAAAGAATGAGAGATAAAATATAAGAACTAGTAAATTAAAGCATTTGAACACTTGTAATGAATGTTCTTAACCCCATAATTAATATTGCATCATCCAAGTATTTATAGTTGATGGTTGAGCCATTGAAAACGGTTGAGCTATATTAAATGCACTTGTTAAAAATAATTTTTAGTTTAAATAATATATATAATTTAAAACTAAAATTTAATTAGTCAAATAATTTATATAATTATTATTATTTATAACATAAAACTATTGAACATTTAATAAATAAAAGATTAATCTTGACCTCCCATTTTAAAATTAAGAATAAACTTGCATACTATTAAAAAATATTTTAATTAAGAAATAATTTATTTCCTTCTTCAGTCATTGTTCTTTAAGTGCCTTTTAGTGTTTTATTTCTATTACTTTTTTTTCCTTATTCCTTTATCTATTTTACTTATTTCTTTAATTAATGTAAAGTCGTAAAATCAAATATCTATACAAGAATTATATTAATTTTATTAGTTAAAAAATATATTAATTTTAAAAAATATATATTAATTTTTAAAAGTTTTTTATTCACTGACGAACAGTCACCTGACACTAATTCTCCATCTGCGATGGGTGACTATCTGTCGTAGATAAATGTTGATTTTACTTCTTTTTTCAAAGACTACTTCTTTTTCGTAGATAAATATTTCTTCTTTTTCGTAGATAAATGTTGATTTGACACTAAATATTTCGTAGACTATCTGTCACCTGACACTACTTTTTCGTAGATAAATATTTAGTTTACAAAATATATGTAATTTAAAATTATAAATTAATTAGTAAAGTATTTTATAAAATTATTATTATTTATAACATAAACATAATTAATCATTTAAGAAATAAAAAATAAATTTTTATCTCTTCTTCTAGAATTAAAAATAAATTTATAAATTGTTAAAAAATATTTTATTTATTTTGACTCATTGTTCTTTAAATACTTTTAATAATTTATTTTTATTAAATTTTTCTTCTCTCTTGATTGTAAAATTAAATATATATAAAACAATTATATTTTTAAGTAGTTAAAAAATATATATTTAATTTAAAATATTAAAAATAATATTAAATTTAAATCGTAAAAATAAATCAACGACAAGAAATGGCCATCGCTAAAATCAGCGACGGGCATGTGTCTATCGCTAAATGCCAAGTTTTAGCGACGGGTACGTTCCCGTTGCTAAGGGTTACAGTGGGCGGGTGGTGGGGGGTTTAAATTTAATTTTAATTTTAATTAAAAAGTTACAAATGGGTGGGGGGTTTAAATTTAATTTTAATTAAAAAATTACAGTGGTTGGGTGGGGGGGGTTTAGCTAACTCCAAAAACCCGTCCTCTGTTCGGATTGTAGGCTGCAACTCGCCTACATGAAGTCGGAATCGCTAGTAATCGCCGGTCAGCCATATGGCGGTGAATTCGTTCTCGAGCCTTGTACACACCGCTCGTCACACTATGGGAGCTGGCCATGCCTGAAGTCGTTACCTTAACCACAAGGAGGGGGATGCCGAAGGCAGGGCTAGTGACTGGAGTGAAGTCGTAACGTCGATCCATATCAATTAAGTTGTCGAATAGATATTCATACAAATTAATCATGTGCCAGGAACTAGATTTGAACTTGTGACACGAAGATTTTCAGTCCTCTGCTCTACCAGCTGAGCTATCCCGACCATTCCCGATGCATCATCCTTATTTTACTAGATGACTTGGGTCTATGTTAATTAAAAAATGAAAGGGTATTACAAAGTTTTATTCAGACCCTGGAATTTCTTGGATTTTCAAAAGGAAAACTTTGTAAGCTTTAAAGAGACATGCTATAAAAATAGCCCAACTTGTAAGTCCAAGTGAATGGAAAGGAAAAAACAAAGGATGAATTCCACTTTCACTTTAAAGAGACATGCTATTTAATTTTAATTTTAATTAAAAAAGTTACAGTGGGCGGGAGTTTAAATTTAAAATTTAATTTTAATTTTAATTAAAAAATTACAGTGGGTGGGTGGTGGGGGGTTTAAATTTAAAATTTAATTTAAATTTTAATTAAAAAAATTAAAATTAAATAATAAATGCCCCCCGGGGGGGTTCACAGTGGGTGGTGGGATGGGGAGTGTTTTGCACAAATGGGATTTTTTGATTTGAAATTTAATTAAAATAAATTTTAATCAAATTTGTTAAAGGTATATAATCAAAATTAAATTAATAATAATCACAATGGGGGTTTTAAATTAATATGTTATTAATATTACTAATATGGTTGTTAAATAATTTTTGTAGGTTCAAATCAACAATTTTGACTATTAAATTAGATATTTGGACTTTAAATTTAATTAAAATAAATATTCACAAAATAAAAACTTCTATATTAATTTTGTTGTTAAGAATAATTAATAATTTTTTAACTTAATTTTTTATTAAATCTCTTATTAGAAATTAAAAGAACTTAATATTTTAATTTTATTAATTATATATTAAAAATTAAAAATATTAAATATTTTTTTCTAATTTTTTAATAATGAATTGGTGGGGTTCAATATTAATAATATGGTTGTTAAATAATTTTTGTAGTTAAAAATAAAATTATTTTGCACAAATGAGATTTTTTTATTTGAAATTTAATTAAAATAAATCTTAATAAAATTAGATAATAATGTATAATTAAAATTAAATTAATAATAATCACTATGGGGGTTTTAAATTAATATGTTATTAATATTACTAATATGGTTTTTAAATAATTTTTGTAGGGCCAATTCAATATTTTTGACTATTAAATTAGATATTTTGACTTTAAATTTAATTAAAATAAATATTCACAAAATAAAAACTTCTGTATTAATTTTTTTTAAGAATAATTTTTAATTTTTTAACTTATTTTTTGGTTAAATCTCTTATTAGAAATTAAAAGAACTTAATTTTTTAATTTTATTAATTAAATATTAACAATTAAAAATATTAAATATTTTTTTTCTTATTTTTTAATAATGAATGGGTTGGTTTTAAGATTTAAGTAGGTTTAACTCTAGGTTTAATGAAAACAAATCTTAACAAAATTATACAATAATAAATAATTGAAATAAATAAAAATTTATTGCCTAGTTTAGTTGTAAAAATGATTAGTTTAATGATAAATAAGATGTTTAAATATAACAGTGTTGATAATATTGTTGTCGGGTTAGTTATTTATTTAATATAATTTAAAAATTATAACTACAAAAATAATGTTATTATTTGGTTAAAACTTTTGTTACTTGATAAAAAAATTTAAAGTAGTGTATGTCTGAAAGTGCAATAAAAAATTATATTGATCTGTAGTACTAAAAGATGGTTTCGTGAATTTTCAAGATAGTTTTTTTCGTCATACATATTATTGAATTTAATATGAAAATTTTGTTGCATCGTGAGTGGATTAATAATAGGTGTAACCCAAGAAGAGGCGGGATTACTAGAGAATTTTATAAGGTTGTCAATGAGTTTATTCAATTTGCGTCTACCCAAGAAAGTTTCATAAAATTAGAAGTTAAAGTGCCCTTGTATGAAATGTGAGTGTCTAAGGATTAAAACAGTAAATGAGGTGAAAAGAGATATTTACAAACATGGATTCATGAAGTGTTATTATTATTGGACGCATCATGGTGAACAAGTGCCCGTTGTGCCTCATTCGATTGTTGAAAATGAATATTATAGAGAAAACAATTTTAGGGATTAGTTTAATTCTTATGAATAGATGGTAATGGATGCGGCCGGGCCATCAAATGCACCATATATAATGCAAGATACTAGTAGTGGAAGTGGTTATCAGACTTACATTGTAAATGAAACACCGAATGAAAATGTACAAGCATTTCATGACATGTTATCTGCTGCATAAGCTCCATTGTATCCAAATTGTGAAATAGAAAGTGAACTTTATGTTGCAGTTAGAATGTTAAGTATAAAGTCTGATTACAGCATTCCTAGATGTGGGTATAATGAAATCATGCAGTTTATGCATCAAACAATGCTAACTGGTAATTGTGTGCCAACTGATTTTTATCATACCAAGAAGTTGGTTTCGTAGCTTGGCCTCAGTAATCAGAAGATTGATTGTTGTTCAAATGAGTGTATGTTGTATTATAAGGATGATGAATCCGATATTAGTTGTAAGTTTTGCGGCCATCCTCGTTTTAAACCTATAAGAAGTGGGAAAGGAAAATTTAAACAAATTTCTTATAAAAAAATGTGATATTTGCCTCTCATACCAAGACTGCAGAGAATATATACTTCTACGGTTACAGCTTCGAGCATAATCGGAAGGAGCCTGGTGTATTGTCTTACCTTTCTGACGGGGAAGTATGGAAACATTTTGATCAGAAATATCCTAACTTCTCCGCCGATCCTAGAAATGTGAGGCTTGGTCTTTGTGCAGATGGATTCACTCTGTATGGTAAATCCGGTCACCCGTATTCTTATTAGCCGGTCATTGTGACGCCATATAATTTTTCTTCTGGAATGTGTTTGAAAAGAGAGTTTCTTTTTTGACTGCTATTATTCTAGGTCCATCAAACCTGAAAAACAAGATAGATGTGTTCTTACAGTCTTTAATTGATAAACTTAAATTGTTGTAGTACAAAGGTGTTATGACTTATGCTATATCAACAAAGAATAATTTTTTCATGAAGGCTACTTTATTATGGACCGTTAATAAAGTTGATTGTCATGAAGGCTACTTTTTCATGAACCTAAATTTTTTTATTGTCACAAGCAATTCTTGCTTGTGGATCATGTCTTTCGGAGAAATACAAGTGCATTTAGAAAAAAAACAAAGTTGATAATTCTTCTCCCCCACCACGGTTAACTGGAGATAATGTTTTTCAAAGAGTCTGTAATTTTCCATCTATTGTCTAGCTACAGGACTGTGCGATGCCTAGGTATGGTGTGGAGGACAATTGGACAAAACGAAGCATTTTCTAAGAATTATCATATTGGAAAGAAAATATAATCTGACACAACTTAGATGTCATGCATATTGAGAAAAATATTTTTGACAATCTTTTCAATACAATAATAGATGTGAAGGGTAAAACTAAAGATAATACCAAGGCTAGAATGGACCTTAAAGAATATTGTAGACTGAAAGAACTTGAATTAATAGACCGTGGCGGGGGTAAGTATTGGAAACCTAAGGCTCAATACACATTCACAAGGGAACAAAAGTTAAGTGTTTTTACGTAGATAAAAGAACTTAAACTCCCTGTTGGAAATACTTCGAGATTGGGTAAGTACATTGATATGAGAAACGTAAAATTGTTTGGGTTAAAAAGTCATGATTGTCATTTTCTCATGGAGCGATTACTTCCAACGGCATTCACAGCATTTTCAAATCAAATTTGGAATCCAGTCATTGAGTTATGCCAGTTTTTCAAAGACATTTGTTCAACAGTATTGAGAATTGAACACCTAGATATCATGGAACAAAATATACCCATAATCTTATGCAAATTAAAGCGTGTATTTTCTCTAGAATGGTTTAACCCAATAGAGCATCTCCCAGTGCACTTAGTATTCAAAGCAAAGGTGGGGGGAGCAGTACAATATAGATGGATGTATCCCTTTGAAATGTATGTTGTATATAATTTGAATAATTTAATTTTAAATAAAATAAAATATTTTCCTATATTGAGAAGATCTTCGAATGATTTAGGTTCCTCAACACTTTAAAGAAAAAGGTCTGCAATAAAGCTCGTGCAAAAAGATCTATATGTGAGGCATATTTAATTGAGCAGACGTCCACATTTTGTTCATATTATTTTACACCAAATATTCCATCAAGAAAAACGAGAGTCCCTCGAAATGACGATGGGGGAGATTATTCTTATCCACAAATT
The DNA here is from genome assembly GCA_036245055.1 of Diospyros kaki. Taxonomy (NCBI): domain Eukaryota; kingdom Viridiplantae; phylum Streptophyta; class Magnoliopsida; order Ericales; family Ebenaceae; genus Diospyros; species Diospyros kaki. The sequence goes on along the minus strand of BSEG01000002.1, from coordinate 284,346 downwards.
TTCGTGTTTAATTATCCATGCTGTGTTGCGAGAGCAATGAGAATCAAGTGGATGGATGAGAAAGAGGTTGAAGCCGTCAAATTATATGTCTTGTTGAATACTCCGGAGGTCGAACCTTATATCGAGTAAAAATTAAAATTTAAATGAATATATTTATAACTTAATACTTGGTTCATACTTAGTTCATATTGCTTGATTGATATATCATTTAAATTTTTCAACATGTACACCAATCTATTGCGTCAGCTATCTTCAAATATCACAGACGCAGAAACAGAATAACAAATTAAGGAACATTTTCTTAAGTGGTTCCATCATCAAGTATGTTATTTCATATTAGATTATTTTTTAATTGAATTTTAAAAATACATTAAGTGATTCAAACATTTTCTCAAATTAATTCAAATACTCAAGTTGTTACAGATCTATTAATTTAGAACATAGGATGGGGACCGACTTCAAACGTACAGTATTAACCAATGTATTTCGTGAACGGATATAAATTCCATACCATCGAATGGAGTAATAGTAGATCTACCAAAAATTTTGATGGTTGCGTGCTTGGGATAGGGGTTGAATCCTCAGAGACCTATTATTACAGAAAAATTTTAAATATTATTGAATTGGAATATGTAGGCCTACCAATCATAAGAGTAGTTTTGTTCAAATGTGAATGGTACAATCCAAGTCCTCGAGGAACCAAAATCCATGAAAAGTATGGTATTATCGATGTTCGATCGTCAAGAAAGTATAAGAAATATAATTCGTTCATTTTTGCTCAACAAGCTGAACAAGTGTATTACGCGTCATACCCCTACACTTCCATAATAAATGTGATTGGATGGTTGTTATTAAAACAAAGGCACAACCTACAATAACAGCTCTCGAGGCTAACATGGAAAAACCTTTCCAAGAGGATGAAATACCAGAACTCCCGCAAATTGATCAAAATGATGACCTCAGAGATAGTTTACAAGATTTAGATGGGATAGTCGAGAAAATAGATGTTTCAAATACTATTCAACAAGAAGAAGATGATGATGCAGATGAAGAATCTATATCAGAAGATGACGAAGAAGAGTTATTATCTAATGACATAGATAGTGATGAATTTGTAGAAGAAAATTGAAATATTTATAAATATATGTGAATTCAAATATATATGTTATGATAAAATATCTTTTGTATTTTTGAATGTCTATGACCTTGTACGTTTTACCGTGTTTTTATGTTTCATGTAATTCTCAAAAACAGATGTCAGGACATTCATTTCTCGAACCAAGTAGATGTTGATCATATAGGGATACATTTTCCCCAGATCCTAGTAGTGCTGGTTCACAGTCTTCTCCTTCTGTCTCCACACATGTTGTTCCGTCAACTCCTTTATATCTTCAGTCATTACACCCACATGCTTTCGTTCTCATGCCTCAGTTCCAACAACCATTTCCCTCTATGCCATATCATATGGGTTATACTATAGTCCCACCCACCTGAGATTGCACCACATTCTATCCCCTATCTTGGGTCTACTTTTCATCCCCTAGAAGATTCATACCCATACTCATTTATGCCGACACCAGATGCAAATCCTTCGACATCTTTTCTTGCGTAAAATGTTGAGCCGACTCCATTTGAGCTAGTTAATACCGAACGAGCTGATCACCGAGTAGAGTTATCCTGTAATTAAAACTGTGATCAGTGAGTATCTTAAATATATTATTTTTAATTTATTATTTGTGATTGTTATACACATAAATGTAATTTCTTACTTAATAAATATTGGTTTTACAGTTTTTTCCCTAAGGTTGGCCCACCAAGTGTACAATCAAAGATTTGGAAAAGACAGTACACTGAATCTTAGCTTCATTGGGATGACGTGCCTGAATTAACACGACAGATGTGGCTGGACGAATTTAGCGTAAGTCTAATTGCAATTCTTAATTATAGAAAGTTTTAATTTAAAATTTTATACATATTTATTCATTTTTAATTTCTTGTAGAAGGAGTTTAAATGGCAACCTGATGAGAGTGATCGTATATAGATCACTTGGAATAAATCTGGTTAGAGAAGTTTTATAAATAATTTGAACAAAATTAAAGTAGGTGCAGATAAGAGCAAGTGGATGGATCTAATGGTGCGGCGAGCGTTGCAGGCCAAGTGGGATGAAGACGAATACAAGAAGCGAGTAGAACAAAACAAAAAGAATCGCGCCTCTGAGACTGGTAGGCCAGTCCACACAGGCGGATCCATTCCTTTCACAGAGAGCCGAAGAAGGATGGTAATAATTAGTTTTTCTACTTAAATGTAAATTTTATAAATTTATATAATGCTTTATATTATTTTTTATTTACTTCATATATTTGTCATGCAGGCAAGGGAATTAGACCGCGAGCCCAATGAATTTGAGATTTTCAGGAGAACCCACACTCGGAAGAATGATCAAGGACAAGAAGTGTGGGTTGATAATAGATCAAAAACCATCACGGTAATTTTATTTTGTACAATTTAATTAACATTACAATTTAATAATGTTTTTTATTAATTGACAACGTCAATGTTTTAATTTATATATATAGGAGGTGTTCGAGAGATTAAGTGCAGATGCATCTTCAACATCAGCCGATGGTAGCGAGTCATCCTCTCCACCTACAGTTGACGAATGTCAGATTTTTTTATCAGGCTGTCTCTGTTAGGAACAAGAAGGGTCGTGTCTACGGTCTTGGCTCTCAAGGTAGGCAGTCCTACTCGGTTGGATCCGATAGCAACTCCAATGGTTCATATGGGTTGTTGTCGGAATTAGAACAAATGAGATTGAGAGTCACTTAGATGAACGAGGAGTTGTATTCCTCACAGACCCAAGTGGTCGAGGTGCAAAATCAGCTGCATTCCACTTAGACGAGGAGCTGCTTTCCGCTCGGACCGAGGTGATAGAGGTGAGAAATGAGAATGTGCAGCTGCATCAGTGAAAGCAACAAATGATGGCGTTACAACAACTTGGCCCGTCTTATCAGCAACCTGGACCGTCAACTCAACCAACACCGAGTAACCAGTTTTATGCTAATGAAGAACAAAATGATGATGATTGTAATGATGATGATTATAACTGAATATTTATGAATTAATCAGTTTAAATTATAATTACGAATTCAATTTTGTTATTTTATAAATTTATGTGAATTTTAAATTTTTTTTAATTAATGATTATATAAATATATTTTTAATTTTAATTTAATTAATTAAAGTAAATTGTTAATTATCATCAATTTTATTTATATATAATTTCTTTAAAAATAAATATAAAATATAAAAAAATGAATAATAATTAAATATGAATTTTTTATATTACAATTTTTTATAATCGTATGAAAAATTATAAATTCATTTTACGTTTAAAATTTTTATTTTATTTTATCTTTTAAATTTATTTATTTAGAAAATATTTTTTACTTTGTTTATTTTTTAATATTTATAAAATATAATCTTTATTTATATTTAAATTTTTAATAATTTTATTTTTTATTTAAGTTTAAAAAACATTTTTTTGAAATTTTTTTTATTTAATAAATCAGTGACAGGGTTAAATACCCGTCACTGGATAATATTTAATAAATAAAATTTTTAATTATATTTAAATTTTTAATAATTTAATTTTTTATTTACGTTTAAAAAATAAATTTTAAAGATTAGCAATGGGCAAGTTACGCGTCATTGATCAATGACGGGGGCTTGCCCATTGTTGACTAGCGAAGGGGGTCTTACCTATCGCTAATCCTGTCGCAGAATTTCCCATCTCTAAAATTTAATGACGCCATATTTAGCAATGGGTAGGCCCCCGTTACTAAATCCGTCGCTAAACTATTTAGTGACGGATTTTTAAGGTTTAGTGGCAGAATTTTCCGTCACTAAACGCAAGATTTTTTGTAGTGTTGGAGGGTTGTTTATATCTCTTGTGCATTGTATTTTGAGACAAACAAAGTCTTAAAGAAAGCGAGTTTTCGTGCATTGGAATCTTTGAGTTATTGCAATATATTTATTACTATACAACCACAATTTTTCAACAATCTTAAGACTTTGTTTCTTGAAGTTGTGATGGCTCCACCGACTTTTTCTCTACGAGACTTTACTGTTGATTTTGTAAAATTAGAGAGATTTGACGGATCTAATTTCTGTTATTGGCAAAATAAACTACATTTTCTCCTTACCATACTTAATGTGGTATATGTGCTTACAACACCAAGACCAGAGGAAATCAAAAAAGAAAGTTTGGCAAATGCAAGGGCAAGGCAAAAATGGGATCAAGATGACTATATTTGCAAAGGGCACATTCGCAATGCTATGTCAAATGCTCTGTTTGACCAATACCATAGCAAGAAGAGTGCAAAGGAGATTTGGGATGCTTTGGAGGCTAAGTACATGTCCGAGGATGCCACGAGTAAGAAATTTCTAGCCTCCAAATTTCATTAATATCGTATGGTAGACAATAGAAAGGTAATTGAACAATTTCATGAAATAGTTCACATTTATAACCAATTTCAACAACATGACATGAAAATGGATGAATCCTTTGTTGTATCATTCATCATTGATAAACTTCTTCCTGGTTGGAAAGATTATAAAAATAATCTCAAGCATAGAAAAGATGATTTTTCCCTTAAGGAGTTGGGTCGACATCTTCAAATAAAAGAGGACTTTAGAGTGAATAACTCTAATGAAAACAATGGCCAATCTTCTAATGTTCATGTGGTGGAGGACGAAAAAGGTACCAACAAAAGGAATGAGGTAAAACAAAACTCTTCAATGAATAGCAAGAAGAGAAAATTTGACTCCAAAGACAACGACTCAAAGAAGAAAAATAGGTTATGTTACAATTGTGGTAAGACAGGCCACATCAAAAAGGAATGCCGCCTTTTGAAGAAGCAAAAGCAAGATGGAAACTCAAACTTCATGGTTATGATAAGTGAGGTGTTCGTGGTAGAGAATGAAAATGAGTGGTGGATCGATTCGAGTGCCACTAGGCATGTATGTAAGAATCGAAACCTATTCGCCACTTATGAATCTATTGAAGATGGCAAAACCCTCTACATGGGAAATTACACCACCGCAGCCGTGCTTGGGAAAGGTAACATCAAATTAGAATTTACTTCTGGGAAAACTCTCACTATCAATAATGTTTACCATGTGTCGGAAGTTAGAAATAATCTTATGTCCAGTGGTCTTCTTAATAAGTTTAGTTTCAAACTTGTATTTGAATCAAATAAGTCTGTGTTTCTAAGGGAGGTTTCTTTGTTGGGAAAGGATTCTATTGTGATGGAATGTTCAAACTCAATACTATGAATAAAACTATAAATTTCGTTTACATTTTTTGATTCTTTATCTTTATGGCATTCACGTTTAGGACATGTTAACAATAGAAGGTTACATGATATGAGTGTACACGAATTAATTCCTAATCGCAAACATGACACGGAAGGGAAATGCAACATAAATATGTGCATAAACAAAAATAAAAAAAAACACCATTTCTAAAATTGAAAGAAAACTCTCTTTACTTGAACTTGTGCATAGTGATGTATGTGATTTACGTAGTTCACCTAGTACAGGAGGGAAACTTTATTTTGTGACTTTTATTGATAATTTTTCTAAATTTTGTTATGTGTATCTTATGCATACTAAAGATGAAGTATTAGAAAAATTCAAGATATATTCAGCTAAAGTAGAAAACTTGTGCAATACTAAAATTAAATGCCTTAGAAGTGATAGGGGTGGTGAGTATCATTTCCCTAAATTTTGTGAAGATGAAGGAATTGTACATGAGACTTTATTGTTTATACCCCTCAACAAAATTGTGTAACATAAAGGAAAAATAAGACTTTAATGGAAATGGTTAATGCTATGCTTAGTAACTTGGGTTTAAGTAAAGGATACTGGGGAGAAGCATTGCTAACAGCTTGTCATATTCTTAACCGAGTACCTAGTAAAGGAAATAAAGTTACACCATATGAACTTTGAAAGAACAGAAAACCTAACTTGTCTTATCTACGTGTTTGGGGTTGTAGAGCTATTGTTAGGTTACCTGATCCAAAGATTAAGAAGTTGGGTGTAAAAGGAATAGAATGCATATTCTTAGAATATGTAGAACATAGTAAAGGGTATAGGTTTCTAGTTACAAAATCAAATAGTTCGGTTGAAGTTAACACCGTGATAGAATCTAGAGATGTTATATTCTATGAGAATAACTCTACTACTATTCCTAAACCTACAAATTCAAATGTCGTTATACCGGTAGTAAGAAAGGATAATAAAAGAAACGCTAATGAAGAACCTCCAGAGTTGAGGAGTAAAAGGGTTGGAAAAGAGAAAACTTTTGAACCCGATTTCATTATGCATCTACTGGAAGGTACTAGGGACTCACACATAAATCAAACTACAATTATGCAGTCAATTGAGTCTGATCCTCTCACATATGAAGAGGCAATGAAATCTAATAATTCCTCCTTTTGGAAAGAAATAATAGATGAAGAAATGTCATCTATTATAAATAACAAGACTTGGAAGTTGGTAGATCTTCCTCCAGGTTCTAGACCTATTAGTTGTAAGTGGATCTTCAAGAAGAAGATGAAAGTAGATGGAACCTTAGATAAGTTCAAAGCAAGGTTAGTAGCTAAAGGCTTCACTCAAAAGGAAGGCCTTGATTACTTTGATACCTATGCACTGGTTGCTAGGATAGCTACTATAAGAACATTGATTGCTTTGGCATCCATATATAAGTTTGAAATCCATCAAATGGAACAGCTTTCCTAAATGGAGAGTTGGATGAGGAAATATATATGGAGCAACTACTGGGACAAGAAAGAAAGGTGTGTAAGTTGATTAAGTCATTGTATGGACTTAAACATACACCTAAGCAATGGCATGAGAAGTTTGACAAAATTGTTGTTGTCAATGGATTTAAAATCCATGAAGAAGACAAATGTGTGTATAACAAGTTTAATGAGCACAAGGGTGTTATCATTTGTCTGCATGTGGATGATATGTTAATATTCGGAACGGACTTAGAAGTTATAAAAACTACTAAGTCATTGTTATCATACAAGTTTGATACAAAAGATATGAGACTTGCAGATGTGATTTTGGGAATTAAAATCATAAGAAAAGATATCGGGATCATACTTATTCAATCACATTATATCAAAAAAGTGTTGAAAAAGTTTGATCATTTTGATTGCAAGTCTGTATCTATTCAATTTGATCCAAATGTTAGAATATATTCTAACACCGGTAGAGTGGTATCTCAATTAGAGTATGCTCGTGTTATTGGATGTCTTATGTATGCTATGACATCTACAAGGCTGGATATTACTTTTGTCGTTGAAAAAATGAGCCGATATACGAGCAATCCAAGCCTATTACATTGGCAAAGAGTCTATAGAATTTTGAAATATTTAAAAAGAACTATGAATTATGGCATACATTACTCCAGTTATCCTATAGTTTTAGAAGGATCCACAAATGCTAGTTGGATCACTGATCGAGAAGATCATGCATCAACAAGTGGATGGATTTTCACACTTGGTGGAGGTGTTATATGATGGGGTTCAAAGAAACAAACTTGTATAGTGGATTCCATCATGGTCGTGAAGTTTATAGCATTAGCTTCGTGTAGTAAAGAAGCGGAATGGCTAAGGAATTTATTATTTGAAATTCCTATTTGGCCTAAACCTATGCCTCCAGTTTCTATCCATTGTGATAGTGAGGCTACGTTGTCTAGAGCATATTGTCAAATATATAATGACAAGTCTAGGCACATTGGGTTAAGACATAGTATGGTTAAACAATTGATCTCAGATGGAGTCATTACCGTGGATTATGTGAAGTCAAGTCAAAACTTGGATGATCTTTTGACTAAAGGTCTTGCAAGGGATTTAGTTTCTAAAACGTCAAAAGGAATGGGATTATGGCCAATTCATAATCATCAATGATGGAAACTCGACCTAACACTTGAAACATCAAGATCTTAGGTTCAATGAGTAAAGCACGTCATATGAGTGATTGCAAACATTTAAGTTAGTCCCAAGGTAGAAATGTTTAGGACCATATCAATAATGGGAGGTTGAGCTAATTTGCTCTTAATAGGCTTATATAGATATCTATAAAATGCTTTAGATACGTTAGCATTTTCGATAAGCCTACCTATATGAATATCGGGGATGGTGCCGTCTCCAAAGTGGTTTGGCAAACTACTCAAGATATTTGTGAAAGGAAAACCAAGATATGGGACACATGGTCTATTCACGTGTCAGTATTTATGAACACAATAAGGACATTCAAACAAGTGCGTGAGGTATTTCCGGTTAATCAAATAGGGGTCGTTGGTTCAAAGCTTTTCTACCATGCCACCTTGGTTGACATTTGAAATACTTTCACTATGTGAAGATTCAAGTCCAAAAGACACCTTCATTTATGCATAAGTTTGGCTAACTTACACAAGAGTTTTTCAAAACTTCATTCATTTTGAAAATGGTGGAGGATTATTGGAGAGATTTTCAAAAGAATGGTTGCAACCTTTCACTTGTTTGGGAAGAGGTCCAAGTCAAGAAACTAGAGGTTGTAACTTTTCAAATTCTATTTACACACATGAATGATTGTAACCTTTAGTAAATGATTGTGTCTCATTTATTTTAAATTTAATTTAAGTGGTTATAACCTTTGGTGAATGGGTGTACCTTTGGTAAAGGGTTGTAACACACAAGAATTAGTTATATCATTTTGTGAAGGATTGTAATACATATGAATGGTTGTACCTTTGGTGAAGGGTTGTAACATTATCTATAAATAGATTGGTGTGTCGTTGGATAAAAACACTTTGAGAATTCATATGGTTTTTCTCTCCTTATTCTTCTCCTACATTCTTATATAAAACTTTATATTTTTTGTGCATACAAATGTTGAGCCAATTTGCTCCAATCAACCTATTGTGTGTTTTGATGATTAACAAAATATAATTTTAGTAAAACTATTTTTGGTATATTTAAAACCCCTAATTTATTTTTGATGTGTCTTAAGTATTACAGTATTTTGTGTATCAAAATAAATCAAGTAATGTTATTTCTCTAAGTCCGGAATATTAACGCGCTATAAGGGAACATATTAGAAAATGTTTTCTTTTTGAAAAACTAACTCCCGTATTTTCATAGCTAATATTCATTAGTGTTAAAATAATTTTTAATTAACTTTTCAAGAAATGGAAAGTATGTATTTTGGAAGTGCTAAAATCGCCAAATCCGAAATTTGTTCTAAAACCAAAAATCTACTTTCTTATCTATTTTGATTTTGAGTTTTTAGATATTTTTATTGAATCCAAATGAGAGATACTTTATTATTTACATTTATGTATTAAAGTAAATGGATATATTATAATGTATACATGTTAGTTCCTAATGATGGCAAATATATCCCAAGAGAGGGGGTGAATTGGGATTAGGTAAGTTTTCGATAATTTAAAACTTTAATGGATGGCAAAACCTATGTTTCGAAATAAACCTTTATGTTAAGTAGGTTTTGAAACCTACTACATATGTTTCGAAACCTACTAAACTTGAACTTTTGACACAATGAGTTTTAGATTCAATTCAAACCTTTACACCACAATGAGTTTTAGGCTAAACTCAAACCTTACAACATTAACAAAATACTAAAGTTTATCTTTACAACCCAATTAGCAATAAATGCCTTACCACATGGTTGCACAAACCTCTTAACTTGAGGTAAGGAGAGCTAGAGAGATGAGATTCGTTGTTTGCACTTGCTTCTCCTTTTTCACATCACAATGCACATCTAAGAATGGATGAATGGATCCTCTTTGAAAGCTTGTCAAACGGATTTAGATCACATGTGCTTATGTGCGTTCTCTTGTTCTTGTTTGTTGTCTCTCAATCAATCTCTATCAGTCTCTTCTTGTCTTCAAATACTTGCTATTTATACCAAGATATAGAAATCTGGTCGTTTATAGCCGTTAGAGACAAGACAGAAAAGTAGGTTTCGAAACATACTTAGTAGGTTTCAAAACATCACATAAATGCACTAAGGTTTCGAAACATAGACAACAGGTTTCGAAACAGACAAGCTTCAAGCTGGACAAAGCACTTAGAGACAGCATACAAGTGGGAGACAAATTCTTATGCCCACTTTGAATATTTAAAAGGCACTCACATTCAAATTCAAATTTGAATCTCTTAGCATGGAGAGTGCATTAAATAAATGATAGAGAAGCATTTTGATAAATACAAAATTGTAAAACAAATGCATCTCGATTTTCAAATGAACTGTTGACAGAATGTCAGAGGTTTTGAAACATGACATGATAGGTTTCAAAACATATCTCTCCGGAAATGAGGTTTCGAAACATGATACATATAGGTTTCGAAACATATCTCTCTGGAAATGAGGTTTCGAAACATGATACTATAGGTTTCAAAATATAGTCGAAAACCTGAAACAAATGCTAATATATAGATGTTTCGAAATAGCATATGCACTTGAAAACATTGAAAACCTTTTCAAAGGAGTTTCGAAACATGCATGGAAACATGACAGATATTCAGAAGAATATACTTGAAAGCACAATCCACAGCATAAATACATCACAACTTATTTACATTTTACCTCCATTTACTTTAATACATAAATGTAAATAACAAAGTACCCCTTATTTGGATTCAATAAAAATACTTAGAAAATCAAAATCCAAATCAATAAGAAAGTAGATTTTGGCTTTTAGTACAAACTTAAGTTTTAGCAATAATATGACCTCGAAAATATATACTTTCTATTTAATGAAAAATTCATTAAAAATCGTTTTAGCACTAATGAATGTTACCTATCAAAATACCGGGAGATAGTTTTCTAAAAAGAAAACATTATCTTATACTTCTCCTTATAAGGTGCTAACCTTCCAAGCTTAGTCAAAACAAGGTTTTCATTTTCACAAAGTGATATTTAATATTAAAATTGATATATGTTGAAAACCACATACTTAACTCATGACTTAGGGATTAAACTAACATATGTTTTTCATCATTAAAACTAATGTACAAAAATTACAACAACAGTTATATGGTTTATATCTTCAAATAATTTCTAGATGTATAAATTTATTTTTTGAAAATTTCTGGTCTCAGAAGTCAACTCTTTTATATCTAGAGTCAACTCCCCTTAAGTTAGAGTCGACTCTTGCGAAGTTAGAGGCGACCCAGTCGAGAGCAATTGATGCAGAGTCGACCTAGCAGCATTGGTGTTTTTCGAAGAGTCGACTCTAGCATTAGAGAAGTCAAGTCTTGTAAAACTAGAGTTGACTTCTACTTTAAATAGAATTCGACTCCTGTTGTAAAGAAATCAACTCTTGGATCCAACGGTCGAATTTTTTTAGCCGTTACAGATCCATTGGAAGCTCCATTATATATATCAATGAGGGATTTTTGGAGAAGTCTAATGCACAAACCAAATCTATCTTCCTAAAGGACACCCAAGTTCTCAAGCAACTCAAATAAAGCAATCCAATGCTCAAGCTCAAAGATATATCATTTGGAGTTCAAGGCAAAGGAGAAGAAGATATTCTCTCCAAGTGTGGTAAATTGTATTTGTATTTATATGTAGCATCCCAAAAATTTGGAGACAAGTAAAAATAATTAATTTGGGTGTTTGAGGATATTTTAGAATATTTGGAGATTTTTGAGAAAATGCTTATCTATGATATTTTGAAGAAATAAGAAATTAAAGTGATTAATTAAATTAATTGGAAGTATTTATAAAAATAATAAAATAAAATATAATAAAAATAATAATAATAATAATAAAAGAGTTAATCAAATTAAATTAATTAATTAACATATATATATATATATTTGTATGTGTGTGTGCGTGGCCTTGTCTTGGCCATTACTTTTTGTGGCTTAAAAGCCACTTGAATTTGGTATATATAATGTAATCTTGGGCAAGGTGGAAGCCATTAAAGGCTTCCTTTGAAGCACGCTGCGAGCAGGAGAAATAAGGAAGAGAAGAGGGAGCTCGGGCAGTGCGAGAAAATGGAGGAAAAAGGGAAAATTGGGGAAGAAATTCATGAATTTTGAGATTATTTTGCAATTAAATTAGTCAGATAAGTGGATAAAATTATCAGAAGTATTATACGTTTAAATCACGGATTTTATACGATTAGATTTGATTAATATATGCTGTAAACTGATTATTTTATGTTAAAAATTTTACTTCGCAGCGAGAGTATGAGAGAAACTAAGATCGGCTATCTACAGGCAAACTCCTAACCCTTTTCTCATGTTCTTTATTTCCCCTGAAAGTCTTCGTACTTTTTCGTATTTTACTCCCTCTCTCACCATGACTCAGTTCTACGCATTAATAATAATAATCTGCATGGTAACTACCCTATGACTTGTAGTTTATTAATGTTTTTACTGTTAATGGAATGAGCTAAGCAATGAGGTATGGGTGTCTTTCATTTCAATCGTAACGGAGCTTTGTATCGCTTCGCTTTCCTTGGGAATGATGCTGAACCTGTTAGGGCTAGGTTCTTAGAAAATGGCTATGGTCAAGATTATGGGACTTATGTTAATAATTTATTATGAATGTGGAGATGGTTTCTTGTGTATGAGAAGAGATGAGAATGTAAATGACATAATTGTGTCTATGTTGTTATGGATAAAGTTTGCGAAATGATAAGCTTAAGTGACTAAGTTTAATGTTGTCTATGTGTGTCTTAAGGGTATGGGGTACAAAACCACTAACTGTCGACCGTAGATCGTGGCAGTTGATAGCTGGATGTATGGGTGCTAGTCATCAACTGATACGATAAGCGCTAGACGGACCAGAAGAGTTGGTACTGCCAGATTCCCGCCTTGATTGTGTACATATCATGATGTGTGTGCTGCATAGGGACTGGGTTACATTCACTTGGGGACATGCTTTGTATGTGATAGGATGTGTGAGCATTTGCATGACCCGGTTAGTCTAAGAGCTAACTTGGGTTCTTTAGGTGAGCCGGTGCATTTAGAGGCATTTCACATTTGTGAATTCTTATGTGGACGTAGCATGGCCTGATACTTGGTTTATGGGGGCCTTGTCATCACGTTTATGCTGCAAAAGCCATTGCATTTCCTAATTATTGCACTGCATGGTGAGAATGTGTGGCTATAGGTGATGAGCAAGGGTGGTAGGCGTTGCCCACGGTAAGACCTTGGGAGTGAGACCCACGACAGCATGGCCCACGGAAATACCTTGGGGTGAGACCCACGGCAACAGCAAGACCGGGGGTTAGAGTCCCACGGCAACGACAAGATAAGACGATATGATGACAGGAGATAGCATGTTTGGAAAAGTGATGATATGGTTGCCTATAAAAGGTTGCCAATAAGTTTGTATGCGGGACTTGGGTGCCAATGCGTGGCTTATGTGGGCCCCAAGGATCCTTTATGTGCAGTTGATTTTATGTTATACATTTAGAAGTAAGGCACGTATGGGTCATGACATGTTATGCTTGCATTAGCATGAATTGCATGAGATGTTAGGAAAAGTCCTATCTGTAACCAGTTGCCTTTCTTTCTAGAGCTTGCTGAGTCTCTCGACTCATGTTTTCTTTACATCATTACAAGTAAGAGTATCCTGAGACTGCAGGTGCATACGACGGAATTGGGTCCAGATAATCGAGTCATGATAGCAAGTGCAGAGCTCTCTCGAAATTAGATCCTTGGTGTTGTGTGTCTAGGTCAAAGGAATGCCTTATATTTCTAGTCAAGTGTATGTTATGTAAGCCTAAGTGGGCCCAAGTGGTGAATGATTATGTAAAAATGATTATGAATTGTTATATGATAAAGAGATTATGGTTTCAATAAGGGTGGTGTCTGAGTTTTTAATTTGTGTTATTGTTCTATATCACTCAAGTAATGACCCTCTCACGGATCTTTTATGCTAGCGGGGGCTCCGGGAGGCAGGCCGCTACATTATGCTTGCCTTGTAATATTTGTTCTTATATTCATATCCATATTAGTCTAAGTCTGTTGGACATAGGATTGTTCATTTGTATTATTTGTGGATTGTGAGTGGTTTTTTAGAGCCCAAGTAATTTAGGTGTGGTGTTTTGTTATAATAGTTTTGAGATGAGCTAAGGGGAAAACCTCGGTGGTGTATAAGTTTACTAGGTGATCTTGTGTGGAAACCTAGTGTTGTGATTTTAGTGGAAGCTCAAGTGTCGGGTTGATCTTGAGAGAGTGGAATAGGTGTTGGAGACACTGAACCACTATATATCTTGTGTTTATATTGTGGATGCTTATGTATTTATATTATTATCATTTCCAAACATTATATATATTTATAACAAGTGTATTTTGTGTATAAGAATATTTCAAGAGCTTTTAAAAGGAAAGAATTTGATTTAATTAGTTTCAACCACTCAATTCACCCCCTCTTGAGTGGCCATTATGTGTGTCAAGGGACCAACAACAAAAACCGATTCTTTGTATTCTTTTACTGTAGAATTAGAATACAAAGGTTCTTGTCTTTGTTATTAATTTTGTGTGTTCGGTTTTGTTTTTGAAAATTGCACATTCGTCAACAAATATTATTCTTGATTTATTGTATCTTGGAGGCTTGTTTGGATCTCTTGTGCATTATATTTTGGGACAAATAAAGTCTTAAGGAACGCAAATTTTCGTACTTTGGAATCTTTGAGTTATTGCAATATATTTATTACTATACAACCACAATTTTTCAATACCGTGTCCACTGAACGCAAGCACGAGATAGTATTGGTGACTGTGACGACTTTGTCATCGGAAGAGTCGTACAAGGGCTCAGGATCATCAGCCATAAGAAGGTTTGGGAGTGAGAAAAGGAGAAGGAAAGAGAGTAGTAGTAGCAGCAGTGAGCTCTTCGTTTTGTTGATGTTTTTCAAGACTTTTCTTTTTTTTTTTGTGGGCAGAAAAGTAAAGCTGAGTAGCTTGAATTTATGATCAACGGAAAACGAGAAAAAATTAAATTTTGATCAGATCAATTTTCTGGAGGAGACTATATTTGAGGAAATGTCATTGTCGGGGACCAAGGGAAAGTAGCATTTATTTCTCTATCATCAATTTTCACGTGACTTAGGTTCATGATATATATGTACTATTTATGCATTATGCTTGTACGTTTTTTTCCTTGTCTAAGTCTAATTTAACCTTTTATTTTTGTTGAAATTTTGGCTCACAAAGACAGATCATCTAAAGTGAAAAAGGATGTTTGAATGAGGTGTCATTAGGAGCTGGCCGGCGTGTTATATTACAAGAATCAAGACAGAGGGTGGGTTAAGAGTGTGGCTTGTGGATATATATATGTAGCTTTCTTTCTTTTTTTAAAAAAAAATTGATGTAGCTTGCATTTTTAGAGTTTGTATTGGATTCTCTCAATTTTATCTTTTTAAATTAAACATTATTTATTGAGTTAATGGATCAAAATGAAAATAAGTGAAACTCAATTAAATGTTTTATTTTAATAAAACGGTTCCTTTAATTATTTCTCATTCGTCTCTAAAAGCTGGCCGAAAAAACTGAATTAATACACTTGTAACTAGTTCTGTGTCTATTGTTAATTTCTTGAGTAAATTATATGAACCTCCTACACTTAGAGTCATGTTCAACTTATTCCTTGTGTTTTCGATTGTATCAAAAAATCTCCTTATACTTTCAAAATGTTACAATCAGCTATAATTTATTATTATTTTATATAATTTTATACAATAATCTACATACAAAATACATAATTCTATATATATAATTTCAATATATCAAAAAAATATAAAATTTTGCATTAATAAAAAAATTAAATAATAAATGACTAGTATTTGATAAAAAAAATATTTTTATCAAAATACAAGCATGCAAAATATATATATATATAACACTAAAGATTAATATCTGTTATTGTCACTTCAATTTTTAATAACGGAGGAAGTTCAAGAATATATAAAGTTGATGTACTAGTCAACAACATAATTAATAATTGCTTATATATGGTTGGATTCTTTAATTATATATTATTTCTTGAGGAACATGTGTGATTTATTTTTTAAAATTTTAAAGTCTACATCAGGACCGAATTAGATGTCTCTTCGACTCGACTCTGCCAATAGGCCCAATACAACGCACTCACATGTTGTGCAAAAAGTAAGTCACTAGATGGACCAAATATTGATGCACTAGACATATATTATTTATATTCTCATAATCAATAATAAATAATTTTCTTTGCTGTAAAAATACGTCAATATTTGATGCATGGGGCTAGGTTGGAGTTTTTCATCACGCACAGTCATCTATTTTCCATCATTGTAAATATAGAAATACCGATCGAGAGTGACACTAATTAAATAATATTCATCTATTATGTACATTATATGGTTTTCTAATTGAGCCACGTTTATATTTAATCAGTGGTTGAACTAAGTAAAATTAAATATGAAAAAATACAAAATAAATGATAAGCACTTGTTAACAATGTTAATTAGTAGTGGAAACCAAATATATAATATGGATAAAGAGATAAGGTTCTTCAATCAATCTAATGAATTATGCATGCATGGACCATATATCCCCAGTTACCATCCCAAAATGTGACATATAATCGTACCTCACCAATGTTAAAACGTGAACCATATATATATATATATATATATATAATACAAAGGACAGCCATTTTTCTTTCTTGAGTTGCAACTTGCAATTACAAGGACAACCATTCAAAAGCTAATGTGGTGCACCAAAGTTGACACCATTTTGGTGTGTAAATAAAAAAACAACTACACTAAATTTTTTTATTAATTTTTTTTTTACATTTCAATGTATTCAACACCAAATTACTGTAAAAAATATCTTTAAAGAATATTTTATAAAGAATTCTTTAAAAATTATTAATTAATTTATTTGATATAAAATATTATTCGCATATAATTACTCAAAATATATATATTCAATATTATATTCATTTTAAAGATGTCAAAAAAATAAATTTAATAATATATTATTTTATTAATTAAATTGTATAAATGTGTTAAATTGTTTAAAGAACACAAGGGGGAAAAAATTATTATAGTTAAACGTAGAGAGTTAAAAATGAAAATTTGAAAAATCTGTGTAATTTAGTGTTAGCTACAGTACGTAGAACACCAAATTCTGTTGCTGAACACCAAAAATAATTTTTGGGATTTAAAAAATGATGCTCATACACCATTTGGTGTAGAACGGTAAAATTGTGATTTTTATCGGAGTTGGACTGAGAACAGGACTTGCCAAATGGAAGACATGATTTGTCAAGAGATAATCTTACAAAGAAACAGTGGACGTGTGGTAAAGATTAGGTGGCTCAACAACGATAATAATGGAGATGGTACAAGACATGATTGACATAGGCGTCAACAATCTAATGGATGATAATGATATGTCACGTTGGGACAGGCATAAGAATTAATTAATTAGTCTTCCTTAAAAAGACTGGAACATGAACATGCATGCCTCCGTATCTGTATGTTCTCCGCATATCTTTGTGATGATTTTCACATAACCCCCAACTTTTGATATAATATTGATATAATAATTAATTAATTGTCGATGCTTGCATGGAAGCTCATGCTGATGTATGATGTTTGCTGATGAATAGTATTTGATAAATATTGACTTCTTGGTGAATAATACTGTACCAATAATCGACATTGTAAAAATAATGATAACCATCACTATTAAAATAGTGGCAGGTGAATAGCAATAATCAATTGGCCAAGAATTAGGGGTCCTCAAAAAAATTGGTGCATCGCTGAAATCGGTCAGATCGAATCGAATCGGCCAATTTTGTTTTTTTTTTTTTTTTGGCAATCGAAAACGGTTTGAAAACTGTCCAAACCGCGCGGTTCACGGTTTGGACAATAGGCGGTAAACCGAACCGCCCAAAAAATAAAAAAAAATTAAAAATATATATATAAAGGCACCCAAAGCCCCGCGCAACCTCCTCGCCCACCCACAACCCTAATCCCTAATCGCAATCTGAAGAGCCCCCTCCCCCACCCGCAACCTAATCCCTAATTGCAATCGACAGCCCCCTCACCCACACAACCCTTCCCCAGTTCCCCCCAATCGAAATCATCTGATCACCCCTATTGCTGCAACCTTCCACCGTCTTTCCTTCTGCTTTCTCTTTCTCCTCGTCCTTGGATTATCGTGGTAGCCCACACCTAAGGTTCCACTACTGGCTGTGGCAGATCGAGGCAGAAGAGAGGAAACTTGGGCTGAAACGGAGAGAAAGCCCGACAGATCGAGGCAGAGGAGAGGAAGCTCGGGCCGAAGCGGAGAGGAAGCCAGGCAGATCGAGGCAGAGGAGAGGAAGCTTGAGACATACTTACATAGCTCAGGCCGAAGCAGTTTGCCGATCTCACCAACGAGGATCGTTCCGTGTACCTAGTAGCGAAGACCGATTCTCCAATAGGTAGGTGTATGTATTTTTATTAATATCTAGTGTGTGTTTGTTTGTTTGTTGTTATTGGGTCTAAAATAGGTCATTAGCTAGGTTGTGACTTGTGAACATTTCTCAAGTTGATAAGAGATTCAGGTAAGTGCTAACAATTGACTAATTGCAGCCTAAAATGGGTATTGTGTATTTCTTAAGTTGATAGCACTTCTAAAGTCTATTTTTAATTTTTTATTAATGTTTAGAGAGAAAAAACTTCTGTTCTGTTAGAATTTTTGCTTAGAGAGAAAAACACTTCTCAAGTGTATTTTTTTGCTTAGAGAAAAACACTCTAGAGGAGAGGTTATTTTTTATTCTCAAGTTGATAGCACTTCTCAACTATTGTGTGAATTTTTGCTTAGAATTTTTGCTTGGAAAAACAGTCTAATTTCAAATTAGACTGACATTGAAATAGCCAAAGCAAGCTAGAATTTGGACCAGAATCATGAGGCTATATACTTTGATGGAATGCCCATACACAAAGGAATGGTATGCTAATCTGAATACACCTTCCTCTGAGTTGTTAGTTAGAATTACTAGGCATACATAAACAATCTGACATTGAAATAGCAAAAGCAAGCTAGAATTTGACCAGAAGCATTGGATAATATCATGGAGAAGTTTCTTGTGACTCAAGCTGATTCAACAAATGTAGAGGCTGTTAAACTAAAGGATGTTACTTGTAATTAAGTAGCTTCAAGTGATAAATCACTGATGGACATTTTTTGCAGCCAGCTGGCATCACAATTAATGGGGTTGAGTTGTACTACTTCTGGTGCTTGATGCTTTTATCCAGTGGCTATTGATACATCAGAAGCCTAGTTTTAGATTCACTGATATTGGTTTGTAACAGAGAGGATATCCTGAATCTATGCAATTCTAGATCTCATCTTGTTTTGTTTTACTTCTAAAAACTACTTTTTGTTTTGGAATTGGAAGGAATAAAATGACTGAAAAACATAAATTGCTTAAAAATTCAAAAGCTTGGTCAAATTGTAATTCTTTGGTATTGTTTGGTTCCTCAAAATGTGCATCATGGTGAGTTCTGAAATCTTCAGGAAGAAAAAATGAATTTTTCTGGAGTTGAATCCAAGAGACAAATGTGGTATGAGTAGCCCTTTTGCCTGAGCAATTTGATTATATATACTTATTTTCAATTTTTCCCCCCTCTCTTATGTTGTTTTCATCATACTTTTTCCAATTGTTTGTGATCATCATTTTCACGTCATCCATGTACAAGATTTATTGGATAATTATCGTCTTTTGTTTGATAATTGCTATGACCTGGTGACAAGAAATGAAGTTGCTAATATTCTTAGGTCTATAGTCAATGTTAATTCCAAAGAATTCATTTATAAGAAAATATCTCAATAAAAATAACACCAATGATTCATTTCAATTTTTTTATTGTTTCAATGGCAGATGGAAACAGATAGTAGCACTAATAATTCATCCATTAAAAACCTCAATGAAGGCAGTGGTTCTAAACCTCCATTACCTTCTAAGTTTAAGGATAAAGGAATGAAAAAGAAACCTAGGCAGCAATCTGAAGTATAAGATCATTTTACAAGAAATGAAGATGACCCTTCTGACCCTAAAGCTGTGTGCAACTATTATGGTAAAAATTATACAAGTGATACTAGAAAAAATGGAAGAAGTACTCTTTGGAACCATGTAAACAATCAATATAAGAAAAATCCTTACAGAGTAGAAGATAAGAAGTAGAAGATTTTACGTTTTCTAAAGAATAGTGACAATGAGGATGGAAGTGTTGGAGGTAGTAATCTTCTAGCTGTGGGATTTAGTCGGGCAACTTGTAGGATGGCATGTGCCAAAATGATTGTCATTGATGAATTGTCATTTAGGTTCATGGAGTATGAATGCTTTATATTATTTTGTGGTGTTGCATGCCCTAAATTTGATCCTCCTTCATGCACTACAATTGCTAGTGATATAATTAGTCTTTACAATGATGAGAAGAAGAAGTTGAAATCACTTTTTGTTAAGAATTCACAAAAAGTCTCCCTTACGGCTCATTTTATAGATTTTGAATGGAAAATGCAAAAAAGAATCTTGAACTTTTGTCAAATTCCAAATCATGAGGGCGAGACAATTAGTAAAGCAATTGAGACGTGTTTGAAACAATGGGGTATTGAGAAGGTTTCACAATCACAATTGACAATGTTACTTCTAACAATGAGGCTATTGGGTACTTGAAGAAAAGATTACAAATTTGGAAGAATGTTGTTTGTGATGGGGAATTCTTACATGTGAGATGTTCGGCTCATATTCTTAATTTGGTAGTGGGTGAAGGCTTAAAGGAATTGGACTTCTCTATTATGGCTATACGTAACGCAGTTAGATATGTTAGAGCTTCTCCTTCAAGGTTTGCAAGATTCAAAAGTTGTGTCAAGAATACTTGTAAAAAAGAGAAGGCTCTTGTGTGCTTGGATGAGCCAACAAGGTGGAACTTCACTTATTTAATGTTGGAGCATACACTGAGATTTGCTGACGCGTTTAAATTGTTAGAAGAAGAGGATTTTCTTTATTTGCAATATTTTTGTGAAGAGAATAGAAATGGAAAAATGCCTATTGGGCCACCAAATTTTAAAGATTGGGAGAATTGTGCAACGTTCTGCAAGTTTTTGAAGACTTTTTATGATGCTACCCTTATGTTTAATGCTTCTTTGAATGTTATTGCAAATAATTATTTTCATAAAATTTGTAATGTACTTGGAGACTAAACAAATGGAGTTCATCTTTTGAATCAATCTTGAAAGATATGGCTTCTAGCATAAAGATAAAATTTGATAAGTATTGGGGCAACATTGAAAAACAAAATATACTTCTTTATGTGGTGGTTGTGCTTGATCCTAGGTACAAAATGAAATATGTCACTTTTTGTTTACGCAAGCTATATTCTGAAGATGAAATTAAAAACGTAATAGATTCTATCAAGAGCGCTCTAGAGAAGTTAGTGCATTTTTATGCAACAAATAACTCAAATGGACAATCAGGAGAACATAAACAGGGTGGGACAAGTTCTGAACAAAAGATTTCAGTTGTGGATTCTGATGATGACGATGATGTTAACATGTTCAAATCTGATTTTGAGAAAGAATGTATTGAAAATAATGCTTTTGAAATGAAAAATGAGCTTGAAAGGTAGTTGGCTGAGCCTAATGAGGATATAAGAAATAATACTTTTGATATTTTGAATTGGTGGAAGGTAACTTCATCAAAGTACCATATCCTATCAAAGATTACACGAGATGTTCTTGCCATCCAAGTGTCAACAGTCGCTTCTAAGTCAGCTTTTAGCACTGGAGGTTGGGTGCTTGATTACTTTCGGAGTTCATTGAGTCCATCTATAGTAGAAGCGTTGATTTGTTGGCAAAATTGGTTGAGAGGGACGTCTTTACCATTGGATATGACTTCAGTATTAGAAGAGCATGCTACTTATGAATCAGTTGAATCTGGTAATTTTTTATTTACTCATCAAACATGTTTATTATTTTATTTGTATTAACTCTTAACATTTTTTTTTCTAACTTTATTGTTTCTCTTAATATTACAGATAAGTCCACTATGACAACAAATACTGTAAACATTGATTAGTGATGAAGTTGAAGTTGGAGTTGGAGTTGGAGGCTTGGAGCATGTGTGGTTGTGTCATGAACTTTGAACTTTTAAGTTTATATTTCGATCAAATTGTAACTTATCTTATTTTGAATGGTTATGTTATTGCATGGCATGTTTTTGCCGTTTTGGACTTGAAATACTTAAGTTATGATCGGTGGTTGTGAACTATAATTCATTGCTAAATAGTTGCTGAATATGTAATTGCCAATAGGTTATAATTGCTAAATAGTTGTCAATAGGTTATAATTGCTGAATATGTTGGATAGAATTATTGCTAAATAGTTGAATATGTTATAACAATGTCGCATGTTTTATTAATTTATAATAGGTTGGAGATTGTATGTTAAACAAATTATTTTCAAATCCCGGTAAACTGCACCCAAACCAGACCGGCGTGCTGAAAATGGTTCAGACCGGCCAAACCGCACCATGCACACCCCTACCAAAAATAATTGACTGCCCTTAAAGTGAGGAATGGCCTTGAAATAACTAGTTGTCCCCTTTTGAATCGATTGATTTGAGATAATAGAGTTTTCTTGCTAGGGTCCGATCCCTGAATAAAGAGACAAGCTTGCTATTTGTAGAAGAGGAAGGAGAAGGACATGTGGTAGCAATCCTGGGCTTCTCGGGCACATGTGGCCCTATCCAAAGGCCTTGGAGAGTCGATTTTCTTGGAGATATTGGAAGGAAAAAGAGAGAAAATGAGAGAAATAAGCAGGGATTCGACATGCCCAAGTCTCCTAATTAAGGGATGAGGCATTCGGTTCAATCGAATGCCCCAAAGAAAATGGGGGACTCAATTTTGGGCAAGTCCCCTTGAAGGAGGGAGAGTTGATTCAAACCAACTCCCCAAGCCTTGGCCACATGTGTCCACTGTCCTTATGGGGGTAGTCTGTTCCCCTTGCTCGAGGAGAACTAGTTGGCCTCCAACCAATTCTTTTGCCCTTTTTTTGTTATTTTTATTTTATTTTCTTTAATTTTTCTTAATTTTTGATTCTTTTGTTGTTTATTTTTGACCCTCGCTCATATTTTCAACTTGATAGAGATTTCTAAAATTTGTGGGCATATCAATAAGTAATAAGAGATTAAATCGCATGAGCTTAATTATATCCCTAAAAAAATGATCTAACATTCAACGGTGAAGTGGTGATCATGGTACCTACAGAAATATTGCAAGGAATATATATGTTCATATATATCACTTTTCTTGATTATATGATAAACTGTTAAGTGATTATAATTAATAAATAAATAAGTAATTTTAAAAGAATAAATAAATAAATAGAACGAAAAATATATGGAAAATAATATTAGAAGAAATAAATAAATAATATGGAAAATTTGTAACTTCACCATATCTATACAACCCCCACTACCAGTTGTCAGAAAAAAAATATATTAAATTAAATAATTTAAAAAATAATTAAATAATTTAAAAATAACATAAGGATAAAAAACAAATGTAATATTTACCTATGAATAAGGGTAAAACAGTCTGTTGAGACTGAGACCAAGGGATAAAATATCTTTGGAAAATTCTATTTGCAATCATAGTTTTTGCTCTCTATAACCCATTTTTAATATTTCTAAAATATCATGAGATGAAAACTCATATCTACCCTTCATTTAAATCGTTGACGATCAATCATTCACCATTACTACTCAAGTGCGTGCACCCACTTTGTCACCTATCATCACCATAGTCACTTTATTCTATTATTCAAATAGCAACAATTATAGTAGATCGATATAAGACAGCAGAAAATTATTAATATTTTTAAAAATTAAAATAATTTCTCAATATTATCAAATAACATGCATCTATATAATTTATTTTTAAAAATAACATAATTTATAACATCGATCACTAGTTAAATCACATAATTTACATACATGACGGATGAATTAAATCACATAATTTACATACACGACGGATGAATTAAAAAAATAAGATTAATTAAAAATAAAAAATACCCTTCGAGGGTGCCTTGAAGCCCTAAACCCCAAGGTTTGGGGCTTGGGGGATGCCCCGAACCTTGGGGTTCGGGCAATTTGGGGTTCCCTAAACCCCAGGATTCGGGGCATCTCCCAGCCCCCCGAACCCTGAGGTTCGGGGTATCCCCCAACTTCTAAACCCCAAAATTTGGGAGGTTCAAGAAACTCCGAATCCATGAATTTAGAGAAAATCAATTCTCCTGAACCCCGAACCTCAAGGTTGAAGAGAATGTATATATATTTTTTATATATTATAATATATATATAATAGTTTATGTAATATAATTATATATATAATTATAATTATAACTATACATATTATACATATAATATTATTATATTATATATATACATAAATATTATATGTATAATATGTATAGTTATAATTATATATTATATATATAGTTATAATATATATATAATTATAATATTACAAATACTATGAGAATGATTTCTTATTACATAGCCATACATATATATTACATACATATATATGTTGTGTTTCTTTCGAATTTAGTGATTTAATTCATCCGTAGTGTATGTAAATTATGTTATTGAACTAGTGATTGATTTTATAAATTATGTTATTTTTAAATATAAATTATATAGATGCATGCTATTTGATAATATTAAAAAATTATTTTAATTTTTAAAAATATTAATAATTTTCTACTGTTTTATATCCATTTAGCTATAGTTGCTGCTATTTGAATAATAGAGTGGATTTGTTGCGCGTGGAGGTATCTTTTGAGGGATGGGTGTTTGGAAGGTATGTTTGGAATATACATGGTTGCAAAAAAAAATCACTCTGGCTGTAAATAGTAAAAATTAAAATTTTACTTACGCTGATTACGAAGAGTAAAAATTGTGCTTGCAAATAGAATTTTCCAATATCTTTTCATATTCTTTGTTAGGTTTAAACGTCAGTTGACAGAAGAGAAGGACTATTTTGATTCGTTTTTTTAAAAAAAATTTATTATTTTTATCTTTAATCAAATATAGTTAAAAAGTTGACTCCTTTTCAAAATATAGGGACCAAAATGATAACTGCCCTATTTTCAAAACAAATAAAAATTATGAAGCCAAAACAATACCCATAAAAATATATAATTATAAAAAAAATTATAATAAAGTAAATTCTAGGGTAAAGATTGAAAACTCTTTGACAAGGACATGCATTAATTAAAGATAAAAAAAATCTTATATTTATTCTTTATTTTTTTGTTTTATTTATTTAGTTTATGATGTACACATTAAAAAGGTTTTTATAAAAAAATAAATTATATATATAATCACAATAAATTTTTACATGGTACCAAATATAAGTTATTTAATATTTTTCAAAAAATATAAAACTATCACTTTATTCATTTAAAGATATCAAACTATTGATGAAAAGATAAATAAGGAGACAAAATTTCAAATTATATATAGTCATATATTAACAATTATGATGTAATAAAATTAATTTAGAATTTTTGAATTCATTGATTAGATAGTTTAATTAGTGTAGGTATAATAAAACATATTATAGTTTTATATTTATATAATGAAAATAAAATTAAAAATAAACATGCTGGTACTAGAATTTCAAACGAGAGAATTGTGTGAATTAGGATTCATTTCATGCAACAGAAATAGGGACAGGTAGGTATTTTTTAGGAAAATTATGTTTGTAAAGTTAATAAAACTTGAAACAAATTTTCAATAATTGTGGGGCACTACACTACCCCACCTGGATTGGAATCACAAATGATGGGACAGGTACTCACCACCTAACCTAGGCATGCATGCATGTTAAACATGAACTTCGAGGCTACATTAAAGAAAAGACTTTGAGATAAAAACATTTTTTTTTTATTTATACTGTACCCGTGATTGGCCCATGCGTACATTCATGGTAACGAGTGTTTGTTAATTAAGATATGGGATGAAAAAGTCAAGATATAGGATGCATCCCAGATTTCTATTCTTTCCAATATGTTTATTAAGCTTATTTAAAAATTATTGAAAAAATCATTAATGACCCGTTATCTTAATCTTTCATGATATGTTTATTTCTTTCCCTTTCAAGATAACTATATTTTGATCTTTATAAATAAGAAAAAAAAGACATTTGTATTCTCTAGTGCATTTTAAAAAATTTAACAAATACCTTGATAAAAATCTTGTAATGGTTTCCAATCTTATCTTAATTATTCCATATCTTGATCTGGAATGCATTCTAACTTTATCTTAATACCTCTTATTTTGTTCATTTTAACAAATACTCCCTAAATATGAACATCTATCAATGCATCGATTAGGGGTGTGCAATATTTCGGTTTAGCCGAACCAACTGAACCGAACCGACCGAACCGGCAAGTTCGGTTCGGTTATTTAGGTTGGACATGACCGGTTCGGTTTAAAGGGATAGAGGTTGAGCGGTTCGGTTTTCTCGGCCGTTTACGCGAAGAAACCGAACCGACCGATATATTAAACGACGTCGTTTTGCGTTAATCCCCCCCACCTAGCCTTAGACCCTTAGTTGGTTCGTCCGCGCGCCATACATCAATTTCCCAATTTCAGAGAGCTAGAGAGTGAAACCCTAACCCTAACCCAGAAACCCCATTTCAAACCCCGGTCGTCGTCGACGCGCCGTCGTTGCCGTCGTCTGTCACCCTCGGTAGTCAATTCCTTCGTTGCCTCCGTTGTCCCGGCCCGTCCGTCGCCTCACTTTTGTGTTAGACATCGACGTACTCACACAGCCACAGGTGAGTCTCTGATCGGCTATCGCATCTCTCTCTCTCTCTCTGTGGTATTTAACTTTGTTTTTGGTTATGCTCAGAGTCAACGCTGAGTCGCCAATCGACCGCTGTCTATCCATCGTCTTGTCTGTCCGCATCCACCACACCACGCTTAGGCATTTTTTCAATTTTTTTTTTTCGTTTGTTTTGAATCTTTTGATATGGCTATATATGCTACTCAACTTTGTCTTTGTGTACTATACACTGTTTGTCCCAATCCATTTTGGGTTTTTTCGTTTTGGTTTTCTTTTGGTTTTAATTAAATGATTTCTTCTTGGCATGATGGCATCAATCCATTTTTTTTTCTACTGCCGGCTACTTATGGTCTGTTTCAAGACCCCAAAATAGAGGATTCGGACATGGCCCATTGGGAGTTTTTTTTTTAATTTTGTATTTTACAGTAATTGTTTTATACTTTTTTATTCACTTGGGGTCCTAATCCTATTTGGACAAAATGGAAGATTTAATTATGCAATATTTTTTGCCATGGGACCCCTCCAACCAATGGTAGAAAAACCTATAAATTAATTAATTAATAGCTATATCACCCCTTTTGTGGACAAAAAATAAAATTAGTTAATAGAAAAATTTTAAATTTTTATTGTGATGATTCATAATACATGCATGTCGATTCTATTTCTCATTTTAATAGTTTTCTTTTGAACATAGTCAAATGGATCTTTAAGGCTTGAGTTGTTCAAAGGCATACTTAAAAAATGCATGAGAAATAACATATATATTTTCACTCATAAAATAAAAACATATATTTTTCAAAATCATGTACAAAACCAAAACATATCTTCTCATAGGTTTCTATGGATACTAGTGGTGGTATTATTTAAACCCCACTAAGGTTATCCTTCCAAGGCCATTTAAATAATAGTAATGACAACATTACTATTATTTGAAATAGACTAATTTTGATAATATTATTTATTGTAATCTAACAGGGAGTATAAGTGTTATTACACTGGTACTTTATTCGAAATGGAAGCCTCAACGTCCTCTTCTTGCAATGTACGTAAAGTCATACTAATATTACTATATAGTTTTTTAGTAATTGATTCTTGTTTTCATGTGTTGGGTTTCCTAATGTATGTACATAGATGCCATTTCTAACTATAGTCTTTAGTATTTAAAAATATTTAAAATAAATTAAAATTACTTTTTAGTCTTTAAATACATTTAAATTAAATTTACAATTGTCAATTGTATTAAATTATTAATAAACTAATTTTAGATGGAAAGAGAAGAAGACATGACTCACACCACAAATATCCCTAGTGTGGATAGTTCAAGACCTGCACCAATAACACCAACTCAAGATAGCTAACTATAAAATGATAGAGGTGCAACATCACTTGGGAAGGCAAAGAGAAAACCAATAAGACCTAGGTCAGAGGTTTGGGATCATTTTACCAAGTTTACAAATTCATAGGGTGGGATTAAAGGGAGATGCAACTATCGTTCTAAGGAGTTCCACTGTGATCCCAAAAAAAATGGGACTACAGCTTTAAGGAATCATATGAGAAATTATAAGAAACACCCTCATGTTATAGAATCTCGTTAAATGGAATTACAATTTCAATCAACTGCAACAGGGGGTGAGAGAGAGGGTGGAGATAATGTTGTTAAAGTGGTTCATTGGAAATTTGATCAAGTGCTCGCAAGAAAGGCTTTAGGTCGTATGCTGGTGGTAGATGAGCTACCTTTCAAGTTTGTTGAGCTTGAGGGGTTTAGACACTTTGTGAATGTTATTTGTCCAAAATTTTGGTTTTCTTCACGTTGGACTATGGCGCGTGATTGTTTTGAGTTATTCAATGAAGAGAGGTTGAACATGATGAATGAGTTAAAAAATTCTTGTCAAAGAGTTTGCTTAACCACTGACACTTGGACTTTAATTCAAATGATGAATTATATGTGCTTGACAGTGCACTATATTGACAATACTTGGAATTTGAAGAAAAAAATCTTAAACTTTTGTCCAATTTCTAGTCATAAGGGTGATACCATTGCTATGGCAATTGAGAAATGTCTCATGAGATGGGAACTTGATAGAGTTTTTACTTTGACCATGGATAATGCTAGTTCAAATGATGTTGTTGTGGCTAATTTCAAGACAAAAATGGCAAAATGGGATACTAGCATTATGAATGGGCAATATTTGCATATGAGGTGTGTGGCTCACATTATAAATCTGGTTGTACAAAATGGGTTGAAAGACTTAAATGAATCGGTAACAAGAGTTAGGGATGCAGTTAGATATGTTAGACAATCTCCTGTAAGATTGAGAAAATTCAAAGAATGTGCTGAAATTGAAAAACTTGAATGTAAGGGCTTGTTATCGCTGGATGTTACAACTAGATGGAACTCCACATACTTGATGTTAGAGACCGCTCAAAAGTTTGAGAGAGCTTTTGAGAGATTTGATGAAGAAGATCCTTATTTTAAACTTGATCTCTGTACAAGTAATTGGAATACTGATTTGAACCAAGTTATTACTATAGATGGGAGACCAAAGGCAGAGGATTGGAATAAGGTCAGACTTTTTGTCAAAGTGTTGAAACATTTTTATGAGCTAACTTTGCGAGTATCTGGTTCATTATATGTCACCTCCAACACATTTTTCATGAGCTTGGTAAGATGCATTGTCTCTTACAGGGGTGGTTGGAGAGTGATGATTTTGAAATGGTGGAAATGGCGATAAAAATGAAAGAAAAGTTTGATAAATATTGGGGGGATCCGCATAAAACAAATCACTTAATTTATATTGTTTTGTGCTTGATCTGATGTATAAGTTAGAATATATGAAATATGTACTGAAAGAGATGTATCAAGGTGAGAGAGGAGTTGGTGTAGTTTTATTATTAAAAAATTCTTTACATGCTTTATATGAGGATTATAAGAAAAAGTTGGGACCTCGAGATGATGCTAGAGAGTCAACTGAAGTGTCTACTCCAACTGTTGTGGTGGATGATGAGGACGACTTTGAAAACCCATTTTTTCTCACTTCAAAAAACATAAGTGTGGCGGTGATAGTGGATCTACAGTTGTGCCTTCGGAATTGGATAAGTATTTTAGTGAAGTGTGTGAGCCTCCAACTAAAGAATTTGACATTTTGAAATGGTGGAAAGCAAATTGTCATAGGTTTCCTATTCTGTCTTCAATGGCTCGAGATATATTGGCAATTCCAGTTTCTATTATTGCATCTGAGTCTACATTCAGCATTGGGCGTCGAGTACTTGATCTATTTAGGAGCTCTTTATCTCCTAAAGTGGTTGAAAGCTTGATTTGTACGCAAGATTGGCTTCAGTCATCTACCACCCCAATAAGTGTTGAAGAAGATTTGGAGCATGCTCAACAACTTAAAGAAGGTAAAACTTGTTAAATTTACTCAGTTTTACTCTCTTTTAAATTTACTCAAGAGTTAGTTCAATATATGGTACTTTGATATTAACTAATTCATTTTACATATTGTTTTTAGAATTGTCAAAGGTTATCATAAGCAACAGTTCAACGTCCAATATGGAATGCTGATTTGAACCAAGTGATTTTGAATATCTCGTGCATTTGTAAGTATATATGTTTTATACTTTCTAATTGTATATATTTTATATTTACTTTGAACAAAATTTCTTCATAGACTAACAACATATATTGGCTCCACTTCTTTTGTAGGTTAGATGCAGGAAGAGGGAGGTAAGTATTACACACATGGATAGAGGTCAAAATCTGTACTCAAAAGTAAGTACATATTTTTTTTAATCAACTTCACTACTTGTAATCAATTTTGGAAGGGGCATGTCAAAATGCTTGTAGAGTTGTAGTTGAGTGCGATTTTGTTATATAAATGCCCTTAGTTTCCAGCAAATTTATGTCGAGGACAACACAAAAATGAAGATTTATTTGCTTAGATGTTTATATAAACGGATTTTATGTTTATATGTTAATGTTCTTTCTTTTTGTTTAGGTGTTGGTTTAACTTTTAGTCTTTCACGTTGCATGTTTATATGTTTATATCATGTTCCATGGCTTAGTTAGTTTAGGTTGACAGTGACCACTGGCTCCACTTCTTTAGTAGGTTAGATGCAGGGAGAGGGAGGTGAGTATTACACTCATGGATAGAGGTTAAAATCTGTACTCAAAAGTAAGTACATATTTTGTTTTTATCAACTTCACTACTTGTAATCAATTTTGGAAGGGGCATATCAAAATGCTTGTAGAGTTGTAGTTGAGTGTGATTTTATTATATAAATGCCCTTAGTTTCCAGCAAATTCATGTTGAGGACAACACAAAAATGAAGATTTGTTTGTTTAGATGTTTATATAAACAAATTTTATGTTTATATGTTAATGTTCTTTCTTTTTGTTTAGATTTGTGTTGGTTTAACTTTTGGTCTTTCACATTGCATGTTTATATCATGTTGCATGGCTTAGT
This sequence comes from Diospyros kaki, assembly GCA_036245055.1. Lineage (NCBI taxonomy): Eukaryota > Viridiplantae > Streptophyta > Magnoliopsida > Ericales > Ebenaceae > Diospyros > Diospyros kaki. The sequence continues at coordinate 252,950 of BSEG01000002.1, read as the reverse complement.
TAGTTTAGGTTGACAGTGACCAGCACACTTGTGTTAACGTCTTATGTTGATGGATGGCTTAACTTAGACTTGTGTTGTTGATGGCTTAATTTAGTTTCCAGGTTCCAGTTTCCAAGTTACATTGCATGGCTTAATTTAGACTTATGTTGATATCATGTTGTTGGCTAGCATATCCCCTGCATGGCTTAATTTAGCCTTAATTTAGGTTCTAGGTTCTAGGTTCCAGTTTTTAGTTTCCATGTTACATCATGTGGATGTGTATAATGCGAGTTTCAATTCTTTGTGGAAAACTTTTGGCTGCAAACTTTAGTTTTGTTTGTAGGAATTTGTTCACCAATTTCGATTTTGTTTGTAGGATTTCGATTATGTCGGTTTTGGGTATAATCGGTTTGGGTTTTTTCGGTTATTTTGTGTATAATCGAGATTCGGTTTTTCAGTTTGGTTAACTGAGATTCAGTGTCGGTTTGTTTGGGTTCGATCAAATCGATTAGTATAATATTTCAGTTCGGTTTTCCACTTTAAAACGGTTCGGTTCATTAGAAAATAGCTGGTTCGGTTCGGTTAAACCGAATGCTCACCTCTAGCATCGATCAATACCATTATAATATAAAAATTGCCCAGCAGAGACTGATGGGTGACTTAGATTTTGAAGTTCAAATTCATTCATTGTCCCCTTACTCTAGGTCGGATTTAGATTTACCTCTTATACAAAAAATCGCGAAATCAAAAGAAAGAACCCATAAAAAAGGGCATTACAAGTACTATCCTAATATAATTTTATTAATTAATGCATTAACTATATATCAACTGTTAGATTGAAATACTTTAATTCAGTCAATATTAATTCATATTTGTTCAATGAATGTCGACTCACAAACAATATACTAATAGTATTATATAATTAAGGCATTATTATTAAGATGATAATCTCTGTATATATATAATATTTTTTATATAAGCACCTTAATTTTGTAAATGTTGTTTGGAGACTAATTAAAACAGAGAAAGAGAGAAAAATAAAAGTGAAGAAAAGACTTGAGATTTGAACTGTTATTGTATTATTTTTTGAGTACATGAAAATGGATTTTCTATTTATTTATACCAGACCACTGCTCTCTCTCTCTCTCTCTCTCTCTCTCTACAGCCTTCACCAAACAAACTTACCCAGCTGGCAAAAAAACTCTGTTTTTCCTGGCCAGTTCTATATATATCACTAAACTTATAATCTACAGCTGCTCCATTATATTGTACAATTAATCATGTTCCTGAACCTAACTTTCCATCATCTGATGCTCATCATCAGGTAAGACCTTAACACCTTTTACTTTATTATAATTATAACCAGCTATTGGATCAATTTAACGGTTATTAATAAAATTTCCAACCATTGATCGATGCAGGCTCTGCTATTATAATGATTTCTTGGATTTTATACACGTTAGGATGGTCCAGAATTCTTACAGCAGGAGTATTTTCGTCTTTGCATGAGAAAATGTAAATCATGCACTTTTTGATTTTTTTTTTTTTTTTGAAGTAATCACATTTTAGATTTTAATTACTTTAATTAGATGGTTTGGATGGAGGACGTTTCCTCCTTATTGTAATTAGAATTTCATTGTAGGATTCTCTTGATATATAGTTTGTAATCTTCTTTTATTATTATTTTTTCTCATTTTTTTGTGTTTAATGATTATGTACATGTAGAGCAATACTATGACACGTCTCAAATTAAAACATCTTCTTGATTTAAAAACAAATTAAGAATCCTTTTTATGCATGTTTACATATGTATGTTATCTTTCTACAAGAATTTGAGAAATTTATCCACACATAAATGAGTAAAAATTATCTATGTGTCAACTATAATTTTTTCTCACACATAATGTAAATGTCAATATGAGTGAATAAAGGGGGGTTAAAAAATAAATTTTACCCACACATTTATGTGTAGGTAAAGCTTAATATATTACCTCATATATATGCAGGTAAATATTTCTATATGTGTAGGTATTTTTATGTCAGGAAGTTGTAATTGTGATGTGGCTGATGATATGGCTTTAATTAGATGATGATGTGGCATAACACGTGTATTTGTTTATGTGTAGGTAAAGTTAAGATTATGTGTGGGTAATAATATAAAAATTAATTTTCATATGTGTGGGTAAAACCGTTATGTATGGGTCAAAAAAATATTATGTGTGGGTAATTATATACAAAAATTTTAAATATATGTGGGTAAAAAAAATATAATGTGGGTAACAAACATATTATGTGTAGGCAATAATATAAAAAATAATTTCCTTATGAGAGGATAATTTCCATATATGTGGCTAAAAAACATATTATGTGTGGGCAAAACTAAAATTTTATATTTAAAATTTTAATTATTGCAACATCTATTACAATATAGTTCAAACATATATACACGTCAAAAGTTATAAAGTCACAAAATAAGCATAAATTTGTAAAGTTACCTAAAAAGTTCAATGACATATGAAAAAAAAGTATAAAATAAGTTATTAAATCTCGTCGCAAACTCTTGTTTAGTAGAATGAAAGGAAGGGCTGAAGCTAGATGGGTCGAGGCGGGATGGGCTGAGACGAGATCGTCTTGAACTATGATCCGATGGTACACGTGGAGTTGACGGAGAAGGCATAATATTCTTATCAATCAACGTTTGTTGCAGCATGTTTACGTCTCCTTAGAGCTATTGAAAAAAATATTTGTATTGGTTCAAATCTTCAACTAATTGATTGTAAGTTGGACAACTGGACTCCTCACTAGTGCATATTGTTCCAGAAGTATTAAGAGATCACCCTCAAGCAAATAAGCAGATAAATTGCCGTTCAAGAAACTTCTCTAAGATATTCTTATCAGTCATTTTATCTAGAGGATTATCTTGCTTCAGCTGCATCATTTGTTCCTATTAATTAAGTTTTGATGATTAACAAAAATATTTTTATGATATAAACGTATTTCTTTCTCATATAAAAAATAAATTTATTTTGAATTAAAAATAGGTACAAAGTGTACTTGATCATATTAATTAAGTTTTGATAATTAATAAAAATATTTTTATGATATAAGTGTATTTCTTTCTCATATAAAAAAAATAAATTTATTTTAAATTAAAAGTAGGTATAAAGTGTAAATTTATTTTGAATTATAAAATAAATTTGAATTATATTGTCCACGCATATTAATAAAAGTGGTTATATTCAAGTTACATTTTCTTGTACTCCTGACCCATTCCTTTAACTGACGCAATTACAAAGGCCCATTGCATTTGTCATTTTTTTCATTCCTTTTCTTTCATAAATCATTTCAAATTCACATTATTTTATTATAATATACATAATCTCAATTATGCCAATGTAAAGCAGCATTTGAGAAAATAACCAGCATTTGAGAGAATATTCCAAGAGTGTAGTTCTCATTAAGCTAAATTTGACAACATTATATGTACTCTTAACTCCTTTTAACTTAGAAAAATAATATTGTACTTACATATTTAGCCTCCAACTCTGAAGAGGACCAATCATGTTCGAAATGTCAATGTCGAAGATGTCAAGTCTTAATATGTCATGTCGGGACATCCAAGACAACTCCACAAATAACATGAAATATTGTATTATTTTTAATATGTTCATAATTTTTAATATATTGTATTATCAATAAATAATTAATGCTTAATTATAATAACTTAATAATTATATTCGTGCATTTACAGAATTATATTAGGAATTACTTATAATAGTGTTAGTTAAATCTTAATAATTCTTTTCTGGTTAAAATTAACGAAAATAGATTCAATAAGAAAAAATTGTAAATATAACTCCAAACACAAAAAAACTAAAGATAAGAGAAAGAAGATAATATAGGAGATAAGATGAGATGAGATCATAAATAACGTTAAAAGAGATCGAGATAGACCTGAAAATTAACCGGTATGAGAAATGTTGCAAAGGACGGGAAAAGGTCCAGAGCTTCGCAACTTTGTCTCTATTCCCATAGGAACTTTTTAAGAGGTTAATAGTACCGTGTATTTGTTAAAGTTGTAAAAATTTTAGAAATGAGCAGATAAGTAAAAGAGCTTGATGAGCAAAAGAGATATTTTAGAAATTAGAAACTGGGTAGGAATTTAATTTTAGGGAATGCAAATTTTTAGTGTAAAGATTTAGTTTTAGGTTTATTATTTGTATTTGTAAATGAAATAAAAAAATAATTATTTTAAATTATAAAAATTAAAACAACGTAATTTTGTAATTTAAGTATAAAATCATAGATATGTGAATATCCACACATATATAACATTTGTAATTATGTGTGGGTAAGTTTACAAATAATTACCCACACATACGTAACATTTATTAATATGTGTGGACAATATAATCCAAAAGATTGTCACATCAGCTAATGTGTTGGTACCTACACATATATAACATTTATAATTATGTGTGAGTAAATTTATAAATAATTACTCACACATGCATAACATTTATTAATATGTGTGGGTAATATAATCCAAAATAAATGTGACATCAGCTAACATTTTATTGGGATATATCTTATCAATCTCTAAAAGTGGAGAGAATTTTTTTCGATAAAATAAGTGTGGGTATATTAAATGTGGATAATATAATGAATTTGTCTAATTTAATCACTCACACATATTATCATTATGTGTGGGTAAATATCCACGAATAATATGTGGGTAAAACATTCAAATTCTTGTAGTATCTGCACATATATATATATATGAAGTTTCTAGTGTGTAAAATAAGAATTTGATGGATAGCATATATACATTGATTTGAAGGTAGCTTTATGTTCGCCTAATTCTATCTCGCAAGTGGACGGATCGTGACAAATAATATAGTAATGAATAGAGTGTCGTACCCACGAGGACTAACTTTTGATGTTTACTCTAATTGATTTAACCTTAACCTAACACACACATTAACAAAGAATTCAATTGTAATGAAAACTAATTTATGAATAAAAGATGCAAACAAAATAATTCCTTTGATTTAAAACTCACAAGACTAAGGCACTAGGGTTTGTGAATCTACTGTCGGCCTTGTATGATTCAATTATTCGTTACTCGAGTCTTACTATTCCTTATCTTAGGTTGAAAGTCAATGATCCAATCACAACCAAAAGCCTCTTTCGATGGTCATTCAGTTCTATAAATATATATGAGATTAACTATCTCTAGTCAACCTTCGAACATATAAACATGCATTCAATTATGGAGATCATCACAAAATGATTTCATAGGGTATAACGGTATCTCTACCTATTATAGGACCCTATGTTGTTTACTACCATGTCTAATCTATATTGAATCTCTCGAAAGCAATACAAATCACAAATATGCTCCAATAGTGATCAAGCATCAAAACAACATTATGAACATAACAAACGATCAACCCGAATGGCTAAGAAAATAACAAACCGAATAACTTTAAATCAAACTATTAGAAGTCGAGATTTCATCATTCACCCTAGTTATAAAAACTTAGCTATGCATGCTCTCAATCAAAAGAAAAGGAAAAGAGTTGGAATCTGTAACAGCCCACTTCTTCAGGGCGTGTTATGCCTTAGGAAATTTGGTCTATTCCTTTTTTTTTTTTTTTATCATTACATTATCCCAAAATTCTCTAAGACCTTATCTAGTGTGAGATATCTACACTAGAAAATAAATACAAAGCGGAAGCTGAATCGAACCTGCTCGCGGTAATGCATATAATAATAACTGGACATGACATTCATTATAAAGTTAATTCATAAGCGTCTAACAATAAATACAATGTACATAATTCTTAAACTATTCATATTACAACATGGTACATTTACTCGCTTCTTGACGTCTCGCGTCACTACACATCACCAATCTCAGAATCATCTTTGCAAGTCCCGACTGGAACGTTGAATGTTCCAGGGGCAAACCCAAGTTAGATGATGAACCATCTAAGTAAGGGTACATAATGCTATGTCATGAGTGTATGCAATGTCTTTCATCGTAGGTGTCAACTGCACCCCCTCATGCTACCTACCATTTTAGCAGCCACCTCTTTTTAAGCCGGGGTGTATGGGTGCACCCTTGGTAAGGCAGTGGTGCCAATTCGTACTCCCTACGGCCTCATATGCGTGTGATCGATGATATCAACGTGTATTTATGCATTTCATAGTCATGCATGCAGTCTACGTCATGGACATATATCAAGGCATGTCAATATGATGAAAACATTTTCGAGGAAGTACCACTTACCTTCTCAAGTTTATCGGGCTACCTCGAAATCTGTGTCTTGCCTCGATTTGCGTGCCAACCTCAAAATTCACACCAGACACCTCAACTTTGACCTCAAAGCATCCTAATCACCATAGGTATTTAAATAAACATTAAAATCTATTTTTCCATAATTTTTGGCATTTTTTATAATTTTCTTTCTATTTCTTCCAATTTTTCCTCAATAAATCTAGATGAAATATTTCTAAAAATATTTTCTCAAATATTTCACTACGAAAATTCATAAAATAATATTCTGGAATTTCTGGAATTTTTTAAGAAATTTTACTCACCTTTACTTAGCATCCTCAATTTCCTCGGTATGCGTGTTGTATTCTCGAAAAGCGTGCCCGAGCCGTTTTTCTCACCAAAATCTCCAGGATATCACCAAAATATAATTCCCTATTCTCTAGAATTTTTTTTGGGATTTTTCTACATTTTCTCTATTTTTTCCTAATTTTTCTTTCTTCTTTTCTTTTCTTTTCTTTTTTTTTTTTCTTTTTCATTTTCTTTTTCCTTTCTTCTTCTTCCTCCCGCTTCCCCTGCATCCTGCAACTCTCTCTTTCCTATTTTCTTTCTTCTTCTTCTTCTTCTTCTTCTTCTTCTTCTTCTTCTTCTTCTTCTTCTTCTTCTTCACCCGCGGCTGCCTGCAACTTCAGCGACGACCGCTGCTCGTGTGCTGCCTCCTCCTTCGTCGGCCACTTCCGCTTGCGTCGCCGCTACGACGACCGTCCCTCGCTCCATCGTGCACGGCCGCGGCCACCGCTGTCGGCCTCGCTGTGCGCGGCCACTGGTTGCAGCCACTGCTGCAGCGACTTGGCTGCTACTTGCTTGCGCCTCCAGCTGCATCCGGCCACCGCAGCCTCACCGGCCTCCAATGCGGTCCCTGCCTTGCTTGCGTCGCCCAGCTTGCTGCCACGGTGGTTGCTGCTCGGCTGCCTCTGCTCCACTTGATCTAGCGGCCATGGCCGCTTGAAGCTTGCGGCTATGGCCGCTTGTTGCTTTGGGCAGCCAATCGGCCTCCTTCTCTCTCTCAACTCTCTTTCTCGGCTCTCCTCTTAGCGATTCTCCATCACCCAAACCCTTGCCTATTTATAGGCGGCCATCCTTGCTCTCCAACGAGCACACACACACATATATATATATATTATACATTTCATTAATAACAAAATCTCTCAAATTCGGCTGCCATACCCCCTTAAATCCCGCTACTATGTGCAAATCTCGCTTGGCCATGAAAATTTTGCAGAGGATCCATCACTTCATCATTTAAATAATTCAAGTTGCAGCGAAATGAAGCTTTACAGAAGCTCTCTTTCACGCACACACGCGCATGGATGTATATATATATTTATATACTTTGCATGATACATCAAATCATCCTGTCCTAGCTACGCCATGTCTCTTGGAGCTCCCAATATCTCTCCCATTGCAGCAAATCTCGGCTGTTAAAGCTTCTCAGAAGCTGGCTACGCGCACGTGCATATATGTATAATTATGTGTTATACTAATAAATTACATATTTAAACTAAAGAAAATTATATATAATCCTTAATTTTCTTCTTAATTTCACTCAAGTAATTTCTTTATTGCAACAATGCCCTTAATCCTTAAATTAATTTGCATTACAATACTGAAAATGCAAAATTAATAATTCAATTCTTAGTTGAAAAGGACGATTTCACCCCAGTGTTCTCACTGGGCTGTCGTTTCATTCTAAAACCACTGAAGGGTTGCTCGTTACGTAAAATCGGAGCCCCCTTAGGGTTCCGTTGATTTTTCGGGAGCCTCCTACAATGATTCAGTTTTACAGCCTAATTAGCAGCTGCATTTTAGCTGTACCGAAAACTGTTCCCGATTCGATTTCTTTTGATACCATAAATCTTATCTCGGAACGCTCGTCGAAACCATATAATTTTCTTTAGACAATTTGACTCCGAGCCATTCCCTACAGTTGATTCGGTACCTGAAATTGCTATAAAATCTATTTTTCGGTATTCTAAACTTATTAAAATTACGTGGTAGCCTTATCTAAACATGGGATATTACATTCTCCTCTCCTTAAAAAAATTTCATCCTCGAAATTTGCCACATGTCCTCAATCTCAAAATTAAAACTCTTGAGTTGACCACACTTATTAATCCCTAGACAAGTACACTTATCAACCATGCATATCTTTCAAATCATAACTGCATAACTCGGTTTTTGGGCCACGAATCTTAACCTGAACTTCTATCCAAGTCGGTACACATATCAACGTAATGAGCCTACAACTCTTACATCCATATCATCAATTTTTAATTTGTTTTCCAATCGATGGCACTTCTCTAATTCCGATTTCCTACGATGTCATCTATCTTGAACTAATCAATCATGTTTTGATAATCTTCCAACCTTAGCACAAAAGTCTCTGATCTCGATACATCTTGATTTTTATCAAACTGATCCTTAAAGAAATATTTTTATGTCATCAAACTATTTCACGAACCCTTGGATCCAAAAACATCACAGTTATACGTCATCACCTATTCTTGAAACTAACTATGCCTTACCTTAGGTCATATCAAACCTAATCATTGCTTGATCTTTACTCGAGCCAACCTATTCAAGGTTTCTTATAACTATTGTTTCCTCATTCTCGTAAGTATTTATCACCTGATATAACCTCAAGTTTCTGACAATTGACCATAATCATCTTCTAATCATGTCGTACAATTATCTCATCAAGAAATCTTTACAGTTTATAGATTTTATCTGTCTCCAAATCTTCTTATTGTAATCTAAATATCAATTGAAATCTAACGTTATCTTCCAATTTAGCAACATTAATATCTATTCGTTCTTGCTCACAACTCAAATAAGTCCTCATACTTTTCAAAATGATCCTCAAATAACATTTTATATAATCAGATTAATTATTTGATCCTCAAATTTGCTTGAATTAATCCTCGAGTAATACCGTTTCATATCAATTGACTTTAAATATGTTCGATCTTTTTCGAAGCTACTTACTTAGGTTATCGATCTTTGCTCAAACTAATCTTTTCCCAAAACTTTCAATTCGTCTCCTGAAATCTTATCAGGACATAAACTTACTGTGCTTACGACAATTAACTTTATTCATACCATTATAGTCTTTTAGTTCACACATAGCTCATCATCTATTAACCTCAAGCCATCATTGGTAAATTCAGACTCATCATTTAAGAAATAGTCCCAATAAATTTTTCGGGAATATGTCATAGCATTTTTCTTGCCTGCTATATATCCACAGGCTCATCATTTTTTTTTTAACCCGATAATTTACATCCTCAATTAGGCCACTTATAGCTAAGCATCTAATAACTTTAAGTTATTATTATCAATTTCATCACTAAGAAATAACTCCGATAAATCTTCCGTGAATGTATCCTAGAATTTTTCAGCTTTTCACTGACTGCAAGTGCTTGTACTACGGATCAATAGGCTCCTCAGAATCATAACTGGTTGACATCGCTCAGCTATACATCTCCCAATTTGCCTACCAGGGTTATCTAAACTAACCGTCTAGCCATACGAGAGTTTCATTCTCCAAATCGAAAAATATTGGATCTCTAATCGATTTGCAGTTTCTCTTACTGTGACCCATCATCTTGGTACATTTGCCATCACTTGATTCTCTCAATCACGTCTAAAATTCGCATAATCATCAAGACAACAATCCGTAATTATACTATCAATTAGAGCAAGCAGGTACTTACGTTACTCATGACACTCCAATCCTTAGGGAAATCAATTCATTTTTGAAGATTTCTATTCAGATCACATACCTGGTTCCAATTATTTCCTAAAAACAACCGAACCTCAGACTTCCAAGGACTTTTTACCAAATGATTCTTTAAACCTCAATTAACGATTCAGGTCCACACAAGGCATAACTTATTCATGAGTCTTCTCTTACAAATTTTCGAATCCTCAAGTCCACTAGGCATATTGAACCGTAGTCAGAACCTCTGTTGACTAGGTTTTTCATCATCCCTCCTTAGGGTCAATACGACCTACAAGCAACTCTTGTCTTTTGGGTACCCGATCTCTTCATCAAACTAAGATTGCCATCTCACAACTTATAGCCTTGAACTGGCCATGCTCTACTACCCGAAATCTTGTTTATCGAGAATCCACTAACTCTTGCATTTCACTTTTTAAATCCAGTTGACTATCAGTACACGACCATTCATGACCCCATTATATATTGTGGCATTCTATTCCTCGAGCTTCGCACCGTTCGTCGTGTCACCTACTCCCAAGATGACCGCGAACCCTGATACAATTCTTTAAGTAGGACACTCAGTCCATATTCAATCCATTTCATTTCGGGTTATTTCTCCGACCTTGATCAATCACAACTAGTGGCACACCTCGCTCCTAGACCATTGGGACTTATACCCATACAAGGTACAGACCCTACTGGGCTATCTTAGATCTTCATCATCTAATTATCTCCCAGGCAGTCCTTTATGATGCTTCGATCGACAGCTTCCCGTACCTTATCGTAAGCCATTCATCAACTATCTGTACGTGGGTCCCTAGATCTAGTTCTGTTACTACAAACACCAAACTAATAGTGCCATCGAGCTGCTAGGGTTCCTTATCCCCTCTCTGCAAGTCACATTGGTTGTACCATTATCACCTTATTAATTGACGCGACTCATATGCCATCACTTGGCCATCTTTGGCCTCTTGCTTGACCCAATCTATTGGATCTCTGATCTTTACATCTTATTACCGAGACACTAAATGATTCTCAAAAAAATATATATCATTTGATCCTAACTCTTTAGTCATGTGACATCAGACTAAACATCCATGACTTAATCATTTTTTGATAACTACCAGCTATCCTATCATTCATCGCAATAATTTCAACTAATGACCTCAAATCAACAGTCTCTGAATCTCTCGGATCCCTAATTATGGTTACTAAGTCATCCTTACACTTGAATCCTATCATCTAATTCTCACTTCAATATCTAAGTCATTGTACTAGCTTCCATTAGGCCTTTACTATTCACCAAGAATAGTAATCGCATACTGAAATAGTGTCTGTACGTGAATAGTATACCAGGTAAGTTCCCAGGAAAGAGAGGTGGGTCACAAATTGACACACTTAAATACCAAGTCTTTCCTTAGCCAGAACTTGTCTAGACATGTACTTCCACTACTCAACACTGAAATCCAGTAACCTGTAAGCCTTAAACCGACAATCCCTGAATCTCCTAAATAGGGATTTCATCTGACGAACCCTTATCTCTTTTCTTTAAGCCTCCATTTAAGGTTCCTACTAACTGGTTCCATCAATACCGGATACCCTTAAGTTTCCGAATTGTTATTTCCTAGTCTCCAAAAATCAACTATATCTGAGTCACTCAGGGCTTCCAATAAACTTAAGCTCTGATACCAACTGTAACAGCTCACTTCTTCAGGGCGTGTTATGCCTTAGGAAATTTGGTTCATTCCTTTTTTTTTATTATTATTACATTATCCCGAAATTCCCGAAGACCTTATCTAGTGTGAGATATCTACACTAGAAAATAAATACAAAGCGGAAGTTGAATCGAACTTGCTCACGATAATGCATATAATAATAACTGGACATGACATTCATTATAAAGTTAATTCATAAGCGTCTGACAATAAATACAATGTGCATAATTCTTAAACTATTCATATTACAACATGGTACATTTACTCGCTTCTTGACGTCTCGCATCACTACACATCACCAATCTCAGAATCATCTCTGCAAGTCCCGACTGGAACATTGAATGTTCCAGGGGCAAACCCAAGTTAGATGATGAACCATCTAAGTAAGGGTACATAATGCTATGTCATGAGTGTATGCAATGTCTTTCATCGTAGGTGTCAACTGCACCCCCTCATGCTACCTACCATTTTAGCGGCCACCTCTTTCGAAGCCGGGGTGTATGGGTGCACCCTTGGTAAGGCAGCGATGCCAGTTCGTACTCCTTACGGCCTCATATGCGTGTGATCGATGATATCAACGTGTATTTATGCATTTCATAATCATGTATGCAGTCTACGTCATGGACATATATCAAGGCATGTCAATATGATGAAAACATTTTCGAGGAAGTACCACTTACTCGAAATATTTCTAAAAATGTTTTTCCATAATTTCTGGCATTTTTTATAATTTTCTTTCTATTTCTTCCTATTTTTCCTCAATAAATCTAGATGAAATATTTCTAAAAATATTTTCTCAAATATTTCACTACGAAAATTCATAAAATAATATTTTGGAATTTCTGAAATTTTTTAAGAAATTTTACTCACCTTTACTTAGCATCCTCGATTTCCTCGGTATGCGTGCCGTATTCTCGAAAAGTGTGCCCGGGCCGTTTTTCTCACCAAAATCTCCAGGATATCACCGAAATATAATTCCCTATTCTCTAGAATTTTTTCTGGTATTTTTCTAACATTTTCTCTATTTTTTCCTAATTTTTCTTTCTTCTTTTCTTTTCTTTTTCTTTTTTCCTTTTTCATTTTCTTTTTCCTCTCTTCTTCTTCCTCCCGCTTCCCCTGCATCCTGCAACTCTCTCTTTCCTATTTTCTTTCTTCTTTCTTTTTTCTTCTTCTTCTTCTTCTTCTTCTTCTTCCTTCCCTTCTTCTTCTTCTCCTTCTTCACCCGCGGCTGCCTGCAACTTCAGCGACGACCGCCGCTCGTGTGCTGCTGCCTCCTTCGTTGGCCGCTTCCGCTTGCGTCGCTGCTGCAACGGCCGGCCCTCTCTCCATCGTGCACGGCCGCGGCCACCGCTGTCGGCCTCGCTGTGTGCGGCCACTGGTTGCAGCCACTGCTACAGCGGCTTGGCTGCTACTTGCTTGCGCCTCCAGCCGCATCTGGCCACCGCAGCCTCGCCGACCTCCAATGCGGTCCCTGCCCTGCTTGCGTCGCCCAGCTTGCTGCCACGGTGGTTGCTGCTCGACTGCCTCTGCTCCACTTGATCTAACGGCCATGGCCACTTGAAGCTTGCGGCTATGGCCGCTTGCTGCTTTGGGCAGCCGATCGGCCTCCTTCTCTCTCTCAACTCTCTTTCTCGGCTCTCCTCTTGGTGATTCTCCATCACCCAAACCCCTGCCTATTTATAGGCGGCCATCCTTGCTCTCTAACGAGCACACACACACACACACATATATATTATGCATTACATTAATAACAAAATCTCTCAAATTCGGCTGCCATACCCCCTTAAATCCCGCTGTTATGCACAAATCTCGCTTGGCCTTGAAAATCTTGCAGAGGATCCATCACTTCATCATTTAAATAATTCAAGTTGCAGCGAAATGAAGCTTCACAGAAGCTCTCTTTCACGCACACACGCGCATGGATGTATATATATATTTATATACTTTGCATGATACATCAAATCATCCTGTCCTAGCTACGCCATGTCTCTTGGAGCTCCCAATATCTCTCTCATTGCAGCAAATCTCGGGTGTTAAAGCTTTTCAGAAGCTGGCTACGCGCACGTGCATATATGTATAATTATGTGTTATACTAATAAATTACATATTTAAACTAAAGAAAATTACATATAATCTTTAATTTTCTTCTTAATTTCACTCAAGCAATTTCTTTATTGCAACAATGCCCTTAATCCTCAAATTAATTTGCATTACAATACTGAAAATGCAAAATTAATAATTCAATTCTTAGTTGAAAAGGACGATTTCACCCCAGTGTTCTCATCGGGTTGTCGTTTCATTCTAAAACTACTGAAGGGTTGCTCGTTACGCAAAATCGGAGCCCCCTTAGGGTTCCGTTAATTTTTTGGGAGCCTCTTACAATGATTCGGTTTTACAGCCTAATTAGCAGCTGCATTTTAGTTTTACCGAAAACTGTTCCCGATTTGATTTCTTTTGATACCATAAATCTTATCTCGGAACGCTCGTCAAGACCATATAATTTTCTTTAGACAATTTGACTCTGAGCCATTCCCTGCAGTTTATTCGGTACCTGAAATTGCTATAAAATCCATATTTCGGTATTCTAAACTTATTAAAATTATGTGGTAGCCTTATCTAAACATGGGGTATTACAGAATCCATAGCAAAGAATTGAGAAAGAAAAGAAAAGAAAAGAAAAATACAACCCAAAAGTAGTCTTCAATCTTTCGTCCGCGTCTCTTCTCTCCCCCAAAAGCTCCCAAATCTCCCAAGAATAAGTTTTTATATAGTCCTCTTTAGGTTATCAAAGTCCTACACTTTAAAGGATTCTATCCCTCTTTGATTGGATTGAAACGGGCTTAAAACGGTATTTTTACAAAACTTTGAACCCTACCGCAGTATGCTTGTTGCTGCAGACCCGTGAGTTCCAGAAAGCAATTCCTAGAGCGGTCCTACAGCGGTATGCATTTCGCTGTAGGACCGTGAGCTCCAGAAAGCTGTTCATAAAGCGGTCCTACAGCGATATACATTCCGCTGTAGGACCGTGAGTTCCAGAAACTAAACCTTATAGCGGTCCTATAGTGGTATGCATACTACTATAAGCCCGTTAGCCTTCTTCTTTAACCTCTTACTTTATCATCTTCAACTTCTTGCTCTCGATACTCTTTTGTTTTCTTTTAATTCGAAACCCGACCATGCCTCCAAGCTTCATTTCACTCCCATCATGCACCAAAATCACTCTTTTTGCTCCATATCCGCTTTAGCACAATCTCTACATCTACATAACCATATATAGAACCAAATCAAGTAGAAATCATGCTCATTGAATGTATAAATTCTAAGTTTATAGACCAAAATAAGTGTATAAAAGACACTTATCACTTTATATTAGTTGTAGTCGACACAAATTTTATTAATTTGATCATCCATATATAATATCACAATAATGCTACATATATTGGAGTGGATATATTTGTAAGATTTGGATCATGTATTGATCTTTTACATAGTTTTTTAACATCAGATGTTATGTGACCACTAAAAGATGGTCGATCAGAATTTACTTTCACTATTTTGTAGGAAAATCACCAAATAAGTTCAGAATTTTTTTTTTTTATAATTCTAAACAGTTTGCTTCTTTTTCATTTTTTTTTATCAAATTAATCCTCTTATTGTTTGTTTAAAGTACCAAATATATTGGTTTCTTCTCTTACCAATTTTTGATGATTAATGTTCACTATTTTAAGGGTTAAATTATATTTTAATTAATATATATTACAATATCATCAACATGTGTGTATAGCGTTGGATATTGTAAAAAAAAAAAATAAACTATTAAAAATAATAATTATAAATGTATGTATAATTATCAATGATTTAATTGCAAAAGGGTCCAATTTGATCACATTTTAAAACATCAAACAATGATTTGTTAAATTTGTCCAAAAAAAAATTTGGCATCCTTAATTATCAACTTATCTTTTTTTTTAGTTAACGCACCATTACGAGCACTCCTCGCATAATTTTGATTAACGCACCATCACAATTGTTGTGAGAGATGTAAATCATGATATCCAGTAGTCAATTCAACTCCTATCCTTTATCTGCAAACGTGACGAGAAAGGCATCACCTTATCTTAATTGGACCACCTGCATGCATGTGTTTAAATTTGAATAGATATCCTTAAAACTCCATTTGAAAATCTGATAACTTAGGTATGTAAAAGTCTTTCAAACTATTATTGTATATTGGACCACATATATCATTTGATTATTTTGTTGTGTATATATATTATTGTACGTTTAATTGGACCACTCTATAATTATTTTTCTTGCAAAATTATATATAAAGAACTACCACACACCTTTTACATATTAATTGATATATTATTTATGATCTATTTTAGGTACATTGAATTTAGTAACACACATTTTAAACATTGATGTCCTATCATTTTTTTTCTTCCTTCATAAATTGAAAAAGTGAATAGTCAGAGAAAGCAAAAAAACAAATAACAATATTGCATATGGATCCATAAATCACGTGAAATTAAAGTTGATGCATCCCGTATCATTAATTATTTTGTCTTTATATGTATAATGACAAAAGAAATTATCATATCAATAAAGAAGTTTTCAAAATTAAATCATATATATGGTTTTGTCATTTAATGTTTTAAACTCCACTAAATTCTTTCTCGATGCAGCTAAAAAGGGTATTAGCTTAAGGTTTGTAATATATAGAATAATGGATTGGGTACTTAAAATTATCTGAATAAAAATATGCTTTCAATTTGAATTATTATTATTATTATTATTATTAATGAATTATTACAAATTTAGTGTTGAGGAAGGAGGACATGATTACTCGTGGACGGGGGCGGGCGGGGGGGACCCTGGCCCCCTAGAAATTTTGGAAAAATTTTATATATATTAAATAAAATTAATATTTTATTCTATCTTTAGTTAGATAAATAAAAATAAATAATACATATTTGTCTTTATAAAAACTATTTATTTGAATAGTAACATCAATTTTTTAATCTCATCTTCAAACAATTTAGAACAACAAATACACCTAAAAATTTGTTTCCACTCAGGATAAAGACCCCTACATCTCTTTGTACTAACAAATAAATAATTAAATTAATCAAATCTCCTAAACTTAATTTTTTAGCACTTTTAAAGTCATTATTCCTCTCATTTTGTTTCTCTTGGTTCCTAATGATGGTAAATATATCCCAAGAGGGGGGTGAATTGGGATTTGGTAAGTTTTTCGATAATTTAAAACTTTGATTGATGGAATAATGCTAGGTTTCGAAATATATGGGATATGTTTCGAAATAAGACTTTCTGTTAAGTAGGTTTCGAAACCTACTCTATATGTTTCGAAATATATCTCACTGTTTTGCTAGTTTCGAAATATAGAATGTGTGTTTCGAAATCTACTTCACTGTTTTGCTTGATTCGAAATCCTTTACCTTGTATTTCAAAATAATGATCTTTAAAAAAGATGATTTATATATTTAAGAGTATATCAACGATGTTTGTATATCAACGATATGTTTTCTATGAATGTGTATAAGTTTATACTAAAGAAAACTATTTTAGCCTTTGATAACAAATCTTATGATAACATGTGCAATAAGCAATAATGATAAGCAAAAACTAAAGAACACTTGCACACAAGATTTATAGTGGTTCGTCACTCGCCTACTCCACTACCTTCAAGCTTACCCACTTGAAGGATTTGCAATCCCAATCACTTTTACTAGTGATCACCACAACAAGGGTTTTACGACGGTTTACCCAAAAACCTTACAATGTGAGTTTTTACGGGCTCAACTCAAACCTAGCACCAAGTGAGTTTTAGGCTCAACTCAAACCTTTACACCACAATGAGTTTTAGGCTCAACTCAAACCTTTACACCACAATGAGTTTTAGGCTCAACTCAAACCTTACAATATTCAAGATAAATAAAATTTATCTTTACAACCCAATGAAATGTATAGCAATGAATTTCTTACCAATGTGGTTGTACAAACCTCTTAACTTGAGGTGAGGAGAGCTGGAGGATGATGCTCGTTGTTTGCACTTGCTTCTCCTTTTTCACATCACAATGCACATCTAGGAATGGATCTTCTTGAGAGCTTGTCAAACGGATTTAGATCATTTGTGCTTGTGTGTGTGTCTCTAGTGTATGCTCACTTGTTCATGCTTGTTGACTCTCTATCAATCTCTTCTTATCTTCAAATACCTGCTATTTATACCAAGATATAGAAATCTGGCCGTTTATAGCCGTTAGAGACAAGACAACAAAGTAGGTTTCGAAACATGCAAAGTGTGTTTCGAAACATCATAAAAATGCACTAAGGTTTCGAAACATAGACAAGAGGTTTCGAAACATGTAAGCTTCCAGCTGGACAAAACACTTAGAGATAGCAGACAAGTGGGAGACAGAATCTTACACCCACTTTGAATATTTAAAAGGCACTCACATTCAAATTCAAATTTGAATCTCTTAAGCATGGAGAATGCATTAAATAAATAGAAGAGAAGCATTTTGATAAATACAAAATTACAAAACACGTGCATCTCGTTTTTCAAATAATCTGTTGATAGAATGTCAGAGGTTTCGAAACATGACATGATAGGTTTCGAAACATTCCTCTCTGGAGATGATGTTTCGAAACATGATGCATATAGGTTTCGAAACATGCCTCTCTAGAAATGAGGTTTCGAAACATGATACTATAGGTTTCGAAACATGGTCCAAAACCTGATTTGAAAACACATGCAATGCATAGATATTTCGAAATAGCATACATAGAAATCATTGAAAACCATTTCAAAGGGGTTTCGAAACATGCACAGAAACATGACATAGATTCAGAAACATATGAAAGCACATTGCACAGCATGTTTACATCACAGGTTATTTCCATTTCTTTAACTTAAGTAAATATACATAAATGTAAATAACGAAGTATCCCCTATTTGGATTCAATAAAAATACTTAGAAAATCAAGATCCAAATATATAAGAAAGTAGATTTTGGGTTTTAGTACAAACTCAAGTTTTAGCAATAAACCCACCTCCAAAATATATACTTTCTATTTAATGAAAAATTCATTAAAAATCATTTTAGCACTAATGAATGATAGATATCAAATTACCGGGAGTTTGTTTTCTAAAAAGAAAACTCTTTCTTATACTTCTCCTTATAAGGTGCTAATCTCCCAGACTTAGCCAAAAACAAGGTTTTCAGTTTCAGATAGTGAAACATGATATACTTGATATTGAAATTGATATATATTGAAAACCACATACTTGACTCATGACTTAGGGATTAAACCAATATATGTTTTTCATCATTAAAACTATTGTACAAAAAGTACAACAACAGTTTTAATTTAGTTTTTTTCATTTTAATTTATTTTTACATTTCTCTTTTCTGGATGTTTGTTTTTTATGGATAATTTATATTGAATTTTTAAATGAAAAAATTAAATTTATTTGGCTCACAAAAAATGAAAAAACTAAATTTCTATTTGGTATACTTTTATTTTATATTATTTACCTTACATAAATGAAATATCAATTGTGTTAACTAGAGTTTCCTCTTTTAATCAAAATCAAATATATTTGTATACGATTTCCGATTCAATTACAAAAGATAACAAACAGGAAATATTAGAACCCAACTAATCATTTATTAAATGTTGATCAACTTTCTTGCTTCGTTCCTCCAAACAAAAAAAAGAAAAGAAAGGGTTTTTCTTCGTTTCTTAGAACTATTTTCTTCATTACTAGAGGTTGAACCTGATTAGATGAAGAAAATAAAATAAAATATAGGGACAAATAATTAAACCTCAATGAAGTGGTGAACTATAAATTGTTGACAGGTGTTAAACTATCTCAAGCTTTGTCAAGCTCAAAGAAGCTCCTAAATTCAATATGCATCTCAAGGAACCGGAACGCATAGCCTGTAACCATTTATATGCCATATATGTATGCACCAATAGAGATACAGTATTTGTAATTCTTTTAGAGGAGCAATATTGCTTCTAATTTCTCTGTTTTTTGGTTTCATCTTTAATCTTATTCAAGCTTTCAATTGGTAGGCCGACAATACGTGATTGGTATAAAATATAGGTATAAGTCAATCTCTATCAAAAGCTTATATTTTTTCTCTTAGTCACGTCATTATCATAGTTTAGGTGATTAGAGGACATATACTCTAGGTATATGCTGGGACTAGTGAATGTAGCAATTGGTCCCTCCCCCTGGCTGTCCATGAAATGGATCAATGTGTAAATCGTGGATGGTTGTCCTATATATATAAATTAAAAAAAAATAATTATAGGTTGGTCCAAAGTAACTTATTAATAAATGACAAAAATCAAATGGTCAAGTGGTCCAATATGCAATCGTTTCGAATATTTTTGTACAAATTTAAACGCAGGTGGTCCAATGAATATAAGGATGCCAACTAATCCTTTGACAATTTTAATTGAAAAACTGAATATTTTTTTATGAGTGGGCATATACTGAAACTTTAACAATTATTGAGTAGAGTACCATTGTTCGACAATTTTATCCTTTTTCTGGAGAAGAAGTTTATGGTAATTATACATCAACGTGTATAACCGAAAGTATATATAATTATAATTAATTAATGAGGTGACTAAGGACGTAGCTGGTCTTTAATTAAACAGAATTACAAATACTGTATTCCTCTTGCTGCTTGCATGCCATATAACATGGTTACGTACACTGATGCGTTTCCAGTTCCAACTTATATGCACACAAATTTAAGCCATATAGATCACATATAAACTCATATTAATTAGAAAGTCTTCCACAATATTGTATATGTTGGACCACGCAGCCCATGTAAGTATCTTCTCTTATATATAAAATGCCTGAGGAAACTAAATTATATATGTAAAGAAAATCTTCAAGTGCATAAACATGAAAAATTGATAATCTTGAAATAATCCCAACTTTCATAGGTCCAGATGTATGTATATATTGATGCATAAACATTCAGAATTTCTAACAGGCAAGTATTAAGCATGATATATGTATATTTAGATTGATGCCTCAAACTTGAACCAATTTTGTAGGGTTTGAGGTCCTAAATTTTTTACGCTAGCTATATGTCGGGGCCAGTGGATGTTAGGATTTATTTTAAAATTATCAATATTGGTTACATTTGTGGACTTGGAAGCATATCCTTTCTTATGTTTTTTTGTTTCCCTTTGATTTTCTTCTGTGTCTATCTAGGTTCTGTTTCTTATTATTAATCTGTCCACATGATCAGCTTTTGATTTTTCAACACGGATATATTGCTCATAGATTGATAACACAGGATGTTAAAATAACACGTGAATGGCATACTATGAGCAAGAGGGTGAATTCAATCATCAAATTGCTGGAGTAGATTTCTTGTTTTCTTAAAGTCATTTTAAAACATATTGGGTGGTCCAAACTTCAAACTGGCAAATTCAATCCATCCATGGAGAATTAAAGTTCTTGATAAATCATATTTTGTTTTTGTTGAAAATTTGGCTAGCAAAGAGAAGCAAAGTGAAACCCATGTGAATAAAGTGTCCTTAGAAGCTAGCCTGCGAATGTAGTGAGTGGAGAACCTTTATGGAGTGCATTAGATAAACCATTGGTCAATAAGTTATTATCTATATATCTGTATGCATTTGTAACAATTTGATTGAAATTGGAAAAATAGATAGCAAGTCCATTATTTTATTACGAGCTTTATTTATGCTCTTTAAGGATCTCAAACTGATATCCTTATAATTTATTTCTAAATACAAAAAGGACTCGGACAAACTATCTAGATAAATAGTTGGCACTAAGCCACAACAGCAATATCCTTGTTGAGTCTTGCTTCTTTAACTTGGTGAGCATCTGAAGCTTTGACAATCTTCAACCTCAAGGGTGGGACACTAATTAGAGCCGTACATCTCTCGGACCCAGAAGTGATACCAACATAGCTCTTAGGTAATTCCCATCTAGCTAGAGGATCAAAAAGAATCACGTATACATTGTCGTTGCAAACTTTCTCAAATTTGAACAAACTTGTTGGTGAGTTTCCTACAGATCCATATGCTGTGATGATCCATGATTCCACTGTGAATGGAGTTATACCCTAAACAACTCCAGAATGTTTCATTTAAACATTCCCAAAAGACAACCTTGATTTCTAAAAGAAGTACATGTTTTGGTTTTGATTCTCCTTCAATTAGTGATGTTGCAACAGAAGAACCTGGTTGAGTTATGTGGAAACCCATGCCTGGAATTTCCTGTTAAGGTTCCAACAGCCTTGAATGAGATACCTCAAGGAAAATTGAATTGAAGAAGAAACAATTATATTATTGGTACCAGAGGATCAATAAGACATTCATGTTCATGCCCCCACACAACAAAGTCCAGGAACCGAGGCAGGAAATGCTCATTTATTGCATTTTTAGGATTTGTTTTAACTCTGCAAGGCACATAAGAAGCAAGATAAATAGCAGGACGCAACAACTATAAATTTCTAATTGAAGACCACACAAGATCCCATAAGTTGTGATATTATTTGATTTTCTAAATAAATAACAACAGGTCTCTTCATGCATGATGCAATAATATGTCAAGGAATTCAGCAAAGCCTGTTCTGATGAAGTACTAAAATGTTGAACCAGTCTGATACTTGACATCCATCTTGAGCTTCAGGTCGCATCCACTGGACAGAGTGAGGTGTCTGAGGTTTAAAAAACAACACAACTAAAATTTAAGTGCTGCTGAAGTTAATTTAAGCTTCCCATTTCTTCGTCAATCGGTCCAGTGAACTCGGCAATGAAATGTGCCAACGCCTGTCCCTTTATCGTCGTTCTCGGCTTATATTCAATATCGAACTGAGTGAGCTCGATAGACCATTTTAGTAAGCGACCCGAAGTGTCTGGCTTTTGCAAGATTAGTTTTAACGCGTACTTGGTCAGGACTTCGATCTCATGCGCTTGGAAATAAGGTCGTAGCTTCCTTGATGTCATTATTAAACAGTAAGCCTGTTTTTCGACTGGTGCGTACTTTGTTTCCGCATCGACCAAGCTTTTGGAGATGTAATATATGAGGTGTTGGACCCCTTCTTCCCCGCGAACGAGGGACGCACTGAGAGCGTGTTGGGATACTCCCAAGTATAAGATCAATTTTTCCCTCTCCTTAGGTTTGGCGAGCAGTGGGGCCCGTCCCATATATTCCTTTAGCTCCTGGAACGCGGATTCACATTCTTCTGTCCACTCGAAGTCTTGCGCCTTCTTTAGGAGTTCAAAGAATGGGGCACATTTATCAGTTGCTTTATAGATCAAACGGCTTAGGGCTGCGACCTTTTCCATTAAGGCTTTGTACCTCTTTTTTCCTCACGGGCGACCTCATATCGAGCAAAGCCCTTATTTTGTCTAGATTGGCTTTAATGCCTTTGTTGTTCACCATAAACTCGAGAAATTTTTCAGAGGCTACCCCAAAGACACATTTGAGTGGATTGAGCTTCATCTGATAGCTCCTGAGGACTGCAAACATTTCTTTCAGATTAGAAACATGATCTGCTACTCGTTCAAACTTCACTAGCATGTCGTCCACGTATACTTCCATGATTTTGTCGATCAAGGCTTTAAACATTGTGTTGACCAACCTTTGGTAGGTTGCACCAGCATTCTTCAAGCCAAAAGGCATGACCTTATAACAGTAAAGCCCCCAGTCGGTAATGAACGAGTTGTGCTCTTGGTCGGTGGGGTTCATAGGGATCTGATTGTAGCCCGAATAGGCGTCCATGAAACTGAGAAGCTGGTGACCAGCTGTTGCATCCACGAGCTGATCTATTCTTGGGAGAGGGAAGTTGTCCTTAGGGTAAGCCTTGTTCACATTGGTGAAGTCGACGCAGATCCTCCACTTTTCATTTTTCTTTTTCACCAGGACTGGGTTAGCCACCCAGACTGGATAGTGGGTCTCTTTAATGAAATTGTTTGCCAAGAGTTTGTCCACTTCTTCTTTGAGAGCTGCATAACGCTCAGGAGTCATTGGCCTCATCTTCTGGCATACTAGCTTGTAGCTCGGATCTATGTCAAGCCTGTGCGACATGACTTCCGGGGTGATTCCTACCATATCCTTGTGGTTCCATGCGAATACATCGAGGTTAGCTTTAAGGAAATTCGTAAGTTAGGATTTTACCTCGGAGGCCAGATTTTTCCCTAGCTTAAAGCGTTTTTCTTCGTCCGCCTCGCTGACAGATAAATCTTCGAGCTCTTCCACCGAACTGGTGGGCCTGTCATAATCCAACTCGCGAGGGATCTAGGTCGTGATTAGTCCCCCATTGGCTGGTCGATCGCGGGCTATCTTTTGTGATGACATTTACTTTCTTTCCCTTAGCTCCTATTTTTATGGCGTCTTCGTAGCAACGTCTTGTGAGGTGTTGTTCGCCTTGCACGCACCCTACTCCGTTGAGGGTCTGGAATTTCACTGTTAGCGATCTGGTTGAAGTGACCAAATCTAGGTCATTCATCGCTGGCCTTCCGAGCATGACGTTGTATGCTGAGGTGCAGTCTATAATTAGGAACTCCGCCAAAGTGGTGGCTTGGCAATTCGCCTCCTCGATGGTAATGGGAAGGCTAATCCGACCGACAGGGATCACTGCATCACCCGTGAATCCGTTGAGCAGTTCAGGAGACGAACTCAATTGTTCCGGGTTGGGCTTAGCGGGTTCTTAGAGGGTTGGGCTTCCCGAACTCTTTTTTGTTCCTTTCCATGGCAAAGATCATTTCTTGGGGGTCAGACAGGACACAGAGATGTTAAAGTGTCGCGGCCTCGGAGGTCGTTCATCTCTCTCTACCTTGTGAGCTCGTTTGAACACTTCATTGTTTGAGCAATCCCCTCGAGCTTCCCTTCCGGCGTGTCCGTTATTCCTTCTCTTATTCTGGTTGGAGCCCCCGGCTTCTTCTTTCGGTCTAATGGATTTCTTCGACCGAAAGGCGTCTTCCCATCGGATCTCCTTGGAGGCTCGTTCGTAAAATTCCCCCAGATCCTTGACTAGGGTCTTGTAGATGCTCTCATAGAGCTTTCCATCTTTTTGAAGGCCGGCAGAGATCGTTGTCAGGATACTTTCGTCGGAGGGGTCCTCGACGTTGCTCACCTCGCGTCTGAATCTGCTAATATAATCCCTCAAGGGCTTGTTTGCTTTTTGGAATACGGTGGCGAGGTGGCACGGTGGTGCGAGCTGTCTCCTTAGGGCCCTGTATTGATTGACGAATCTCTATTGACATTCCTCCTAACTGCTGATGTTGCGAGGCAGAAGGTTTCTGAACCAAGCTCGGGGAATATCACCCAAGATTGCCGAGAAGGCGCGGCATTTAACCAGTGACCTAGTTGTTTGTAAATCCATTTGTACGTTGTACGCATCTAGGTAATCATAAGGGTCGCTGTCCCCATTGTACTGCGGCATGCTTAGGACTTTGAATCTCCGGGGGAGGGGTTCAAGTTCAACCTCTATGGTGAACGACGTCATGTCCCCACGACCATTACTTTGGCTGCGGACTCCTTGTCTTTCTTCCAACTGCCGAACTCTTTGATATAATTTCTCCATAGTTGAGTCTGGGTCTGCCGATTGCTGGGCTTGCGATCGCCTACTCCTTTCCCAGTCCGGAGAGTGGTGATTTGGGAATGGGTAGTTGTCCCCGATATCCTCTTCTATAGGCGGAAGTCTTTCTTCTCGCGGTTGGCGGACCCTTCGAGGCGAAGCCGATGGGTTGTGGGTAGCCTGTGTTTGAGCTCGGGCCAGAATTTTGATCGTGTCAGCGAGTTGCATCACTTTATTCTCTAATGCCTCCTGGCGTTGCTGCCAGTCTCGGATTGCCCCAATCCTGACGATTTGGTTCGTGGGTTGAACAGGAAATTGTGGTGGTATGCTGGTCTTCGGTAAGCGGTGGTAAAGGGATATCTGATGTGGGAGCAACGGGCCCTCCATTTGGTGGAAAATCTCGCGGTCGATCTCGGTGATTTTCTGGTGGGTCGACCGCTTCCTCGGAACTTCGAGTATTCCTTCCTCTTGCCATGGCTATTGATCAGAACGGGCCCCTTCCTCTAGCGCCAAAATATCGACGTTCAATTTCAGCCGACTATGATTCGTTTTTGGGCTGCAATGAGTAAATCTGAAAAATGGTAAGAAGAAGAAGAAAACAAAAATCCCAGATACGAGTGAAGAACCCCTAGCAAATTTCACGTGGTTCGGCCAGAACGATGCCTACTCCATGCCCACACTCTGATTATTCTTTTAGAATGGTGGTATCTGATTATTCGTCCTGTCCCATTCATGATATCTCTGACCCCTTATTTATAACAAGGGGCCTTTACAATTTGGATAACATATAGAAATATAAAGATGATATAACAGGGGACAAACAGTCCTTATCATCTGTACAAAACCGTAAGTGGGATCTTCATCTCGAGAAGCATGGGCTGTTGTAGATAAAGTAAATGGACCCTACCTTTGACTTCTCAGTAGCTTTGCCATTTGTGCAAGCTGGAGGTATTAGGCCGGCGACCTGATGGTGTAACAACCCACTTTCTCGGGCGTGTTATATCTTAGGAAAATTGGGTCTTATTATTTATTTTTTTTTAAACTACGATGCATCCGAAATTTCCTAAGGCCTATCTAGTGTTTAATTTACACACTAGAGATAAATACGATTTACAAAGCGGAAGCTGAACCGAACCTGCTCATGGCATTACATAAATAACAGAACATAGTGTTTATTACAAAGTTATTACATAAGCTTCTGAAAATAAATGCATGTACATATTTCTTAAACTATTCATATTACAATATAGCCTAGCACATTTCCTCGTTTCCTGACGTCTCGCGTCACTATACATCTCCAATCTCGGTATCATCGCTGCAGGGCCCGATTGGAACGTTTGAATGTTCCAGGGATAAACCCAAATTAGATGATGAACCATCTAAGTAAGAGTACATAATGCTATAACATGAGTGTATGCAATGTCTTTCATCGTAGGTGTCAACTGCACTCCTTAAACTATCTACCATTCTTACGGCCCTTCTTTCGGAGCTGGGGTATCTGGGGGTACCCTTGGTAGCGGTGCCAGTTCGTACTCCCTACGGCCTCATATGCGTGTGATCGACAATATCAACGTGTAATTATGCATTTCATAATCATGTATGCAATCTACGTGATAGATACATATCAAGACATGTCAATATGATGAAACATTTTTGAGAAACATAAACCACTTGTAAACCAAGCATTTTTCATAAAATTAACTTTAATTGAGAGTACCACTTACCTTCTAGAGCTTATCGGGCTACCTCGAAATTCGTGCATTATCTCGATTTGCGTGCCAACCTCAAAATTCGCACCAGACACCTCAACTTTGACCTCAAAGCATCCTAATCACCATAGGTATTTGAATAAATATTAAATCCTTTTTTTCAATAATTTCTGGCATTTTCTTTAATTTTCTCTCTATTTCTTCCTATTTTTCCTCAATAATTCTAAATTAAATATTTCTAGAAATATTTTCTCAAATATTTCACTACGAAAATTCATAAAATAATATTTTAAAATTTCTGAAATTTTTTAGAGAATTTTACTCACCTTGACTTAGCATCTCCGATTTCCTTGATTTGCGTGCAATATTCTCGAAAAGCGTGCCCGAGCTGTTTTTCTCACCAAAATCTCCGTGATATCACCGAAACATAATTTCCTATTTTTCAGGATTTTTCTAGAATTTTTCCCATCATTTTTCCTATTTTCTTTTCTTTTCTTTTTTTCTTTTTCTTCTTTCTCCCTCATTCTTCCTCCTCATCTGTTTCTTCCTCCCACGCCCGCCTGCAACTGCAGCGACAGCCACCACCACCTTGCCCCTCGCCGGCCTCCGCCTGGCCCTCCGCTAGCTGCCTCGGCCTCCTCGGCCACTGCTGCTCTCGTCGCGCTGCTGCTGGCAGCTGCACGTGGCCGTCGTTGGCCGCGGCTGGTTGTTGGTTCGGTGCGACTGCCTGCAGCCATGGCTACCATGGCCGCACCAGCTCTCTCTCCCTCCGTCTCTTGAGTCTTCGCAGCCTCTTCCGACCGCCGTGCCACCCTTAGCAAGCCACCCTCGCTGCCTCGGCCCTCCCCTGCTCGCGACGCTCAGCTGTTGGAGCTCGCGCTCGAGCTACCATGGCCGCGGCTCGCGGCCATGGTTGCTGTCCGCCTCTTGCGGCTAGCTTCGATCGCTTCCGCTGCTTCCTCGCACCTCCCCGAACCTTCTTCCAACTCTCTCATCTCTCGGCCTCTGCTTCTCGCTCATCTTGCTGCCTTAGCCGATTTGGCCATTTCTCCCTCACCCTGCCACTCTCTCAATCTCTCATCTTATCTATATATAGGCAAACTTCTGCTTCCATTTTGCTTAGCTTGGGCGTTACTCCAGCAATCTTGGCCACCACTCCAGCAATCTTGGCCTCCACTCTTTGGCCATGAAACTTCCCAGAAGCTTCCTCACAAATACGCACACACACGCGATACATATATATATATAACTATAAATTGCACTATTAATTAAGAGAAATTACACATTTAAATTTCAATTTTCACCTTAATTCCACTTAATTAATTCCCTTATTACAACTATGCCCTTAAACATTGGATTAAATTGTATTATAATACCGAAAATCCAAATTTAATAACTCAAAACATAGTAAAAAAGGACAATTCGCCCCAGTGTCCTCACCGAGCTATTTTTTCCTCCTAAAACCACTGAAGAGTTGTTCGTTACGCAAAACCGGAGCCCCCCTACGGTTCCATTGATTTTTCGGGAGTCTCTTATAACGATTCGGTTTTACAACTTAAATGGCAGCTATATTTTAGCTGTACTGAAAATTATTTCGAATTCAATTTCTTTTGATACCATAAATCCTATCTCAATATGTTCGTCGAGACCATATAATTTTTCTTAGATAATTTCACTCCGAGGTATTCTCTGCAGTTGATTCGGTACTTGAAATTGCTATAAAATTAACTTTTCGGTATTCTAAACTCATTGGAATTACGTGGCAACTCCATATGAACATGGGGTATTACAGATGGTCCAGCATACTAAGGGTTTTACTGGGAGCTTGTTAGTAGATTGTGGAGAGCTCGCAAAGGGCTTTATCGGAAGCTCGTGAGGAGCTCGCTTTATGAGCTGTGGATTTTGGTGGCATATGGACTTTCTTCAACGAGGTCGCATGGGCCTTCTGGATTCTAGGTGATTGGGCCAGCCCATTGGACCGAGTTTGGCCCGTAAGGAGTGATGCAAGAAAATCTTATAATAAGTATGATGAAATAATCTGTATTGGAATTAGTATCAAAGATGTCTCCTTTTTCAGGAATGCATACTTGCATATTTATAGATAAATATAGAGTAATTTAAAGTGTAACAGAATTAGAATTCTTGTAGATAACACTTATCTTGATTGATTCCAATCTGATTGGGACTATGATAGTTATAGATAATATCTATCTTGGTATTTTTAAACCTAAATTAAGATACAGATAACTTGTATCTTTTATAGATAACTAGTGTTAAACCCGTGCGATGCACAAAAGATATAATTAAAATATATTTATAAATTTAAAAATAAAAAATTAAACTCGTTATTTTAAATAATCATAACAGAATCAATAAATACAGTTTTTTTTTCTTTTAATACTCAACATTTTATCAAAATTAAAATTTAATTAACTATTCATTATTCAATGTGCTAATAGAGAATGTTCTTAAATCAATATACCGTCATTCAATGTGTTAAAAAATAATTAACGTATTAAGTAGATTGTCACATTTTCTAGCTTGTCATTTCACAAAATTTTTGACACTTAACATTGTCTTTGTCAATAACCTCTCTAATTATATCTTTAATAAAAATAAAAATAAAAATTGTCAGTTATAAAGGCCTAAATAATTGCATAATCAACTTTATACTTACCAAATAATTCATGTTCGTCAAGTTCAACTACACTCAAAATATTAGTAAATGACCTAAAGATAAAATTTTGTATTAAAAACTTTCATCCATAGCATCTGCAATAATAGTATTTGATACTAAGTTTAGTTTATACTTATGATTTGTAGTCTTATATTTTATATTGTTGTATCTAAGTATAAAATTGGATATAAAACATAATTGTCCATCACAAATCAATATTTTGAAAGATCAAACCAACTAACGTTTGATTGTTACATGAATCCTTTCACCTTATAAATTTGATGGCAAAATTTATATAAATAATTAACAATAAATTTAATAGGGAAAAAATTATGTTCATCTATGAAAATTATCTCAATAGGAATGTTATAAGTTTTTGACATATTTTCAAAACATAAAATCTTTCAAAGTCTCATAACTCGAACCTTTAAGGTCCATATTTTGAAAAGTTACTTTAAAAAAACTTTTATTAAACTGTACAATATTATATAAAATGAAAAATCTTGACATGAACTTCCTATTTATACACAAAAGTTATTACATTTGAACAACAAATCATTAAATATTTACATTAAATTAAATGTAGTGATTACTTAATTATTAAAGTGAAATAATTTATTATATTATATATTTATTTATAAATTATAATTATAAATATACATTAAAACTCCTAAACGTAAGAAAGTATGAGTTTTTCAATGTTAATTAAAAATTCTCTTAAAATTTTTAATTTATGCAATGATAACAAAATATTGAAAATATGGATTTTAACTTGTTTTTTTTTCACAATGCATTAATTTTCTTCCATGGTATTGAAAATATGATACATTAAATCTTAATTAATATTGAAAAATCCATGCATTATTCTTGAAAATGTGATATCGTAAATCTTAATTAGCATTGAAAAACTCATGCATTAGTCTTGCATTAAATTAAAGGTAATGATTAATTAATTATTAAAGTAAAAATATTTATTATATTATATATTTATTTATAAATTTATAATAAATATAAATATAAATTAAAACTCCTAAATGTTAGGAAACATGGGTTTTCCAATGCTAATTAATTTTTTTTTAAATTTTTAATTTTTGAACTTAAAATTTAATTTTTGTAATGATAACAAAACTTTAAAAATATAGATTTTGATTTATTTTTCTTTTACTATGCATTAATTTTCTTCCATAGTCTTGAAAATGTGATATCTTACATCCTAATTAGTATCGAAAAATCCATGCATTAGTATTGAAAATATGATATATGGATTTTTATTTCTTCCATAGTCTTGAAAATGTGATACCTTAAATATTAATTAGCATTGAAAAACCCAAGGTATCATATTTTTAAGACTATAATATAGTTATTAAATTAAAATTAATAATTAATTAATCACTACCTTTTATTTGATGTAAGTTTTTGAAGGAAAAAAATTCACTATAATTATCACTTGACAAACTACTTTGGCTAACTATCATACTTTAATATATTATACGAATGAACGATTTAAAGAGACAAAATACTTTAATATATAGGATTTGAAGATAAGATTTTATACGAATGAACGATTTTCTATGATTTAATTAATAGTTTAAGTTATCTATTCATATTTCACATAAATAATATTTATTTTTAATTGATTGAGGGATTGATTGATGAGATGATATGATAAAAAATATTTATTTTTGATTAATTAATAGTGTTGAAAAACCCTTACAAATTTAATACAAATTTAGAGATAAAAAATAGTTTGGTAGATTAATTTTTGGAGGGAAAAATATTTGTAAACTATTATAATTTATGTAATATATTATATAAAAAATATAAGATTTTATACAAATGGATGATTTTTTATGACTTAATTAATAGTTTAAGTTGTCAATTCATATTTATCAGAAATAATATTTATTTTTGATTGATTGTGGAATTAATTGATGAGAATATATGACATAAAATATTTATTTTTGATTAATTAATAGAATTGAAAAACCCATGTAAATTTAATGCAAATTTTAGAGGCAATTTTTTGAAAGGAAACTTTCTGTAGGAACTCTGCTATTTTAATATATATTAAGATATTTATTTTTGCTCTTTTAGGGATATAATTTCTTAAGGATGATATTTATCCAAATATTTCATAATCATTTTAGGATTAAAATTCGCTAATTTATTCATCATTTTCTCGGAATATTCAAAAGAATTTTTAAATGTCAAACTTATTGTGTTTGTGCGCTCTATGCGAGACTCCCCACATATGAGAAATTTATGCCTTTTAGTCCAAAAAAACATTATGGGCTTTTGGGCTTTTACCTATGACAACATAGCTATTTAAGTTTAGAAAAACAAGTAAAATAATCAATTATAAAGTAAAAATAATATTTAATTATGCTTCCTATATAATTTTTAATTCAATAACACTATAATTATGCTTCCTCTATAGTTTTTAGTTCAATAACACTAGAAGCCAACACATTGAACTTTTAAATTTAGTGATTTCTAAAGTCTCAATTAATAGTTTGATGCACAATTCTTTTCTAGTTTGTAGAATGTGAAAGATAATAACTATCTTCTTAATAATGAAGTGAAAAAATACTGGTTATTTTTTGTCTGTACATATGGAATATTTATTTGTTTACAGTTTTGATC
This sequence comes from Diospyros kaki, assembly GCA_036245055.1. Lineage (NCBI taxonomy): Eukaryota > Viridiplantae > Streptophyta > Magnoliopsida > Ericales > Ebenaceae > Diospyros > Diospyros kaki. Next base: position 220,550 of record BSEG01000002.1, on the reverse strand, counting down.
ATCTCAATACTTAAACCTGGCAATACTTGGGAGTTATTTTGTACAAGTGGACTTGTAGACTTATTGACAATAATGCTTGTTGAGTGTATTCTCTTGTGACATTACATACATTTGTTTTGATTAATTTCAGTATTAATTATTTGCTTCAGGTAAAGGTATTTGATGCTTAATCGTAGGCAAATGATGTACATAATATATACAAAGAGAAGGCTATAACTCAGTGCACATGACTTTTGTTTTTAGTATAATAGGAGATGGAATAGGCAGTCTACCTGACCATGAGTGTGAAGAGATCAATTCTTTTGATTTTTAACTTGTGCTGCTGTTTGGGGCAGATGATCTCTTGCCATTATGCTAGATTGTGGAATCTAAATGAGAATTAAAACAACCCAAAAAATAAATGAGCAAGGCACTATTGTTGGCTTCTTGGCATTATAAACCCTATATTTCAAGTTAACATGAACATACACATCAATCTGATTGAGCTCACTCCTAGAGTGTTGACTAACCTCATAAAGTTTGACAATGTGTCATAATGATGTTACTCAAGTTGATTTCCTCCTGTTATCTGAAATTTTCTATTGAAATATTTTTCAATTTTAATTGACAATTTTTACTCTGTCCTTGAGACTGTTGCCTATTTATTTGCTTTGGGCTTGTTTCTTGATCCAGAAATAAGACAAAAATGACAGCTGAGCTTGTCAGTTCTGCAACCAGTGAAAAGCTAACTAAAATGAATTGGACAAAAAACATTGAAATTTGTGAATTGGTATCACATGATCAAAGGTACACCCGACTTATCACTGTTAAATGTTTCAGATATAATGTGAATGGTAGTTTCTGTGTAGTTTTTGTTGATCAATACTGTCACTATCTTATCTCTTTTAGACAATGTCAATATCTATGCACTTTCTGGAAGATGTGCATGCTATATGATCTAGATGCAGAGGACAAATGTAACTAAATACCCCTTCTTGGATCCATATAGTGTAACAACATTTCATTTGGCAAGGTGAAAGGTCGTTTCATAATAATTTCTTGTTTGACTTTTCTTCGCTCTTGCAATCACTGTCAATATATTTTGATCTCACTTTCTAGCATTGCCGTTAGACTCTCTGTTGATTCCCCGCTTCTTACTCATTATTTTTGATACTCTGAACCATGGGATGCCATGCATGCCCAAAAATAAATAACCTGGAGTGAAATAGGGGAAACCTGTTGTGGAGAAGGTAACAAAGCCTATCATAGAAGAATGGAATGGGCTTGTCATATTACAAAACATTTTATCAATGCTCTGAACAGTACAACTTTATTTTTTCAGGTACCGAGTATTATGAACTTTATTATGAGAAAGGGAGTAAATATAGTTTGAGCTGTTGATGAAAAGGGACTGCAGTCTGTGCATTGTTCTTGTGTTTTGACTCCTTTGACATATTGTTTTAGGATGCTACTCGAGTCTCCTTTGATACAACAGGCTCATAGGTTGAATTGTTGACTCCATGACAATAAAGACCGACCACCGAGTTTAGTGCATACTAAACGGAGGTTTGTTTTGGTGCTTTTTGGAAGGAGATATGTTCTCGTTTAGCTTGTTTTACTGTCTTCTTTATGCAGCACTTGTCATGGTTTGCCCATGGAAAGCCAAAGGGTTAACATTAACCACTTATGTTTTTGTGATGAATTAATTTAGTGAGTAGATTTACAAGATATTCATACTCCCCTATCTTGAGCCTTTCCATGGAGGGGATTGATTTGGCCTCTTGAGTCCTGTTTGCTTTTATAGAACAAGTAATTTAATATTTCTTGATTTCTTTTGTCCACTGAATCCCGTGATCAAAACCTTTTGAGAATTCCTGCCATTAGAAATGAGATGGTGTATTTGGATGTTGGATTAGATTCATGCATGCCCTCGAGAATAGTCTGCGTTTCTGATGGTATTGAATATGTTGATAGGGTATCCTGTTGACAAGGGCGGAGCCAATGTAGGCCCAGCCCTCACTGGGCCTTGGCCAGCCATTGATTTTGGCCTGCACTCAGGCCCGCTAGAAATTAAATATTGGGAGAAACACTCCCGGCTTCCTTAATCAGTCCATTTCTCGCACCAGTCGCATTAGCTCTCGCCTGCTGCCGCCGGCTTCGGGCTTCCACTTCCTGTCTCTCGCCCTCACCTCCCTCCGTGCCTGAGTCGGATCGGACGACTGGAACCATCGCTGAGGTCGCCGCTGACTCGCTCGCCTCGCTCACCCTCCTCGGTCGCTTGGCTGTTGATGTTTTGAGCTAACATACGCGGTAAGTAGTTGTTATTTTGAGAATGATAATGTTCAAGATTCGAGTTGGAGAAACAAAGGCTAGAAACACTTGCCTTTTATAGGCTCTTCAGTGCTTTTTGTATCTTAGTTATATATTTGGGAAATGAATTTATCAATTCTTAGAGGCTCTGTAGGAGATCTCTTTTTCCTGCTTGATAAAATGTCTTAATGAGAGATTCTCATGACATTTGATACAGCATCACATTTTTATCTTTTCATTGTGTATTTTCTATTAATGCAAAAGCTATATGGAGAACTACACCAGTGGAAAATGTACATCAGTTTTGTTTTCCCTTGCAATATTTTGTTGTTGTTGATGGATTTCTTGTATTCTGGGATTGGTGTTGCTCGAGTCATAGTCAAGAGATTTGCTTTTGAGGTAATCTTGATATTCTAAGGTCAAATCCATTTGGGAATAATTTCAAAAAAATTTATTTATCCAAAAAAGTAAAGGTTTTGAATGAAGTATTCCAAAGGGGAGAGAAAAAGATTAAAAATAGTTTTTGATAAAACAGTTTTAATTTATAAAAAATTAATAAAACGCTTAACTTGGAAATCTGTCAACTCAACAAATAATCAAGAATTTACCTCTTGACCTTTTTACTTGGTTAGAAACCAAACAAGAAGATGTAGCATTCAGATAAATGTTATTCTCGAAAGATTCTCGTTGATTAAATGTTGTTGAATAATAACAAAAATCTACTAATTTGAGTCATGGTGATTGTAATGAGGAACTGGTTGATGATTGGTTTCTTACTTTTGTTTATATTTTGTTTTGGATGGTTGATTTCTTTCTAGTTGTATGGAACTTGTTAGAATCTCCTCACACTCACATGTAGAGTGTGTTTGATTGCACACATTTACCATAGTCAATATGTAATTATTACACATTTTTTATGGAAGCAATAAACACTCTTAATTTTTTTATGGAAAATATATGTATGGTACAAGCATTTAAACCTTCTTTCCATGGAATTCATTTTCCAAGGGGGTGGGGTAATTTTTGTTTTCTAGGCAATCATTACCTAAAATTAAATTCTAAGTAATGCAATCAAACACACCCGTAGTTTACATTCATAAATTAATTTCTTTTAGTTTTAATGTCAATGAATGTTGGGAGTCCATTCAATAAATTGAATTTTAGTCGAAAATCCAAGAGAGAGTTACTGGTAGACAAAACCTGTACACTAAGGAAGTGTAGTTTTGTATAGCTTCTTTATTCATACTCTTCAAATTTTAGATTATTATTATTATTATTATTATTATTATTATTATTATTATTATTATTATTATTATTATTATTTATGAATTAGTAATTGGACTTGATGTGTATAATATTTTATAAATTTTAGTTAGTATTTCATTTGGCTTTCGTATGTTGAATTTCATATTTGTTTTATTCTCTAATATCAGAACATTTTTTCATTGTATTTAGATATAAAAATTATTGTAAATTTAGAGTTCACATTTGCTTTATGTGCTTTTTCATATTCATTTCATACATATGTGTGGATAATTAAGCTAAATTCAGAAGTTTTATCCTCAAGTAAAAACTGAGATAATGTTCCTAAAATTTCAGAATTCTCAAAGATGAAGATAAGGCCTAATATCTCTCATTTTATTTAGCTTATTTTGTTTTCAGTTTCTGTAAATAGATTATCTATAAGTTTAAACTAATTATATTTTGTAATTTAGATAAGTTAGACTTGTACAATAGGTAGGATTCCTATCTCCTCATCTTGTATAAATCAAAGTCTATCAATGAAGCTGAGATAACCTCTTTTTCAATTAATTCTTCAATATGAAATGAATGTACCATTATTGAAAAAGGTTTGTATTGACACAGAGCAAAACTAAAGAAGAAGCAATCTGGCTAGAGCATCTCCAACGGAGAGTGGCATCTGTGGTTGCAAAATGACAACAACCCTCTTGTGGTGCCATTTTTACAACCACTGGAGAGAGAAAAAGAAAGAGATGCAAACTCCAACTGCTATTTCCAATGGCTCTATTTCAACTTCTATTATAAAATAAATACAGATTACCTGAAGCAGGGGTTTTCAGGCGAGGCGTGCGACGGAGCGAGAGAGAGCCAGAGAGGCAGTGAGGGCTGGAGGGGTGAGGGCGAGGCAGCGATAGAGCGAGAAGAATCAAGAGAGGCAGTAAGCGAGAGTGAGGCGAGCAACTGAGGGGAGAGCCAGTGAGGGCGAGGTGGCGACCGGCAAGGGCAAAGGGGCGAGAAGCGACTGAGCGAGGTTGAGGGGGGCGAGCCGTCGAGGGGAAGGAGGCAAGAGAGAGAGGCACAGAAGGGGGAATGAGTCACGGCTTTGCCAGACAGCACAACTTATCCTAATTCCAATGCGAATTAGGCTGGCTTGATGCTCGTACCAGGAGCAATAATCAGCGAGAAAGAGAGAAAAAGAGAAAGCAATCCAAAAAAGAAGAACAAAGAGAGAGAGAGTAAGAATAAAGAGAATTAAGAGAATTTAGAGAAGGAAACAATAGGAATTCTGTTGTTCATTCATGCCCCTCTCGTTGAAGGTAGGCGGATATATGCTCACGCCTGGGGAAGATTCCCTGCTAGGTGGGGTCTACTCCCATAACAAACTCGGGATTCCCTGCCTGGCTGTACTGGTTTTTCCTTCTAGAAGGCCTAACAAAAAGTAAGCTACGCTGCTAAGGAATAACAACAACAAATAATAACTAACAACAATTAAGCATAGCAGAAAAAATTAAATTCAAGTCTCGGAAGGGTCTCCTCGTGACATTTCCCCCGACTTAACAATTTTCTTGTCCTCAAGAAATGCTGAGGAGATTAGCTGCCCTTGGGAATTGCTTGAGGAGATCTGGTAGATACTCCCAGGTGTTATCTTCCGGAGGTCTTCCCTGCCACCTAACCAACACCTGCATGAGTGGAGCACCATGTTTGTAGATCACTCTTCGCTCTAGAATAGCCTCGGGTTCCACGGCTTGCCCGGTCTCTACGGGAATGGTTGGTAGGATTGCATTGACAGACTGCTCACCCACTGCCTTCTTAGGAAGAGATACATGAAATACCGGGTGGATGAGCGATCCTGCTAGTAGCCGAAGTCGCCACCTTTCCCACCCTGGCCTCTATAGGAAACGACCCATAGTACTTAGGACTGAGCTTGGTCACCTTTTTCTGAGTGAGGGACTTAAGGTGAGGATATTTTAACTACAAGTATACTTCGTTTCCCACTTCAAACTCTCGTTCGCTCCTTTTTCTGTCCGCGAACTGCTTCATGCGATTCCGAGCTAAAGCCAATTCCTACTTCAGCTGTTGTGTCACCTCTTTCCTCCTTCGCAAGTAGTCATCCATCGAAGCCACCCTGAATTCGCCTTCTGCTGCAGGTATAATCGGCGGTTGGTACCCAAACAAGGCTTCAAATGGTGTCATCTTGATGGAGGAATGGTGGGAAGTATTGTACCACCATTGAGCTAAGGCTAGCCATTTGTGCCATACTTTGGGCTGCATTAGGCAGATGCACCTCAAATAGGTCTCAAGACTTTGGCTCACCCTCTTGGTTTGGCCGTCTGTTTGAGGGTGATGGGCTGTGGACATGCTTAGCTTCGTTCCTATTGATCGCATCAGTCCCTGCCACATTATGCTGGTGAAGATTCGATCCCGTTCTGAAATCATAGTCTTGGGAGTCCCATGTAATTTAACCACCCTATCCAAGAAGGCTCTCGCCACTTCTTGAGCTGTGTATGGATGGGTTAATCCAATGAAGTGTGCAAACTTAGTCAACCTATCCACCACCACTAAGATGCTATCTTTCCCTTCCGACCTTGGCAACCCTTCCACAAAGTCCATTGATACGCTTGACTAAGCCTGATCGGGAATAGGCAAAGGCTGTAATAGCCAGGGGTAAGCTACTGTCTCTGATTTACACCTTTTACAAGTGTCACAAGCTTGCACCATCCCCTTAATCTCTGATTTCATCCTCGGCCAATAAAAGACTTGCCTTACCCTTAAATATGTGTTTTGTTCTCCTGAGTGTCCTCCCATGGGCGATGCATGTAAGGCCTGAAATATCTTCTCCTTTAAGTTTGCTTTATCCCCGATTACTACCCTTCCCTGATACCTCAACATCCCCTGATTTAAGGTATATCCTTTCCCCACGTCTACCCCCAACGCTAGCCCCTCCAGTAGGGGTTTCAGCTTCTCATCCCCATCATAACTGTCAATCACCTCAAGGTACCACTGGGGAATCACTTCGGTTATGGCTGCCGAACTTTCTTCTTCATGGCATCTTGAAAGTGCGTCGGCAACAACGTTTTCTTTCCCTTTTCGGTACTGAATAATGTAGTCCAACCCCATGAGCTTGGACATCCCTTTCTTCTGCAGCTGTGTTTGAAGTCTTTGTTGTAGCAAGAACTTCAAACTCTCATGGTCAGTCTTGATTATAAATCTTTCTCCCTTTAAGTAGTGCCTCCATTTCTCCACAACCATTAGAACTGCTAGGAACTCCTTCTCATATATGCTGAGTTCCAAGTGTTTAGGACCTAGCACTTGGCTTAGGAATGCTAGTGGTCTTCCCTCCTGAACCAGGACCGCACCAATTCCAGTTCCACTAGCATCGGTCTCTAGAACGAAAGCCTTGCTGAAATCTAGCAGACCAAGGGCTGGCACCCTGCTCATGGCCATTTTCAGTTCCTCAAAAGCCTTCTCTGCCTTGGATCCCCAGCTGAAGCCCCCCTTCTTCAACAATTCCATTAGCGGTTTGCTAATTATTCTATAGTTCTTTACAAACCGGCGATAATACCCGGTTAAACCCAAGAATCCTCTCAAAGCCCTTACTGAATTTGGCCTTGGCCAAGACACCATAGCCTCCACCTTTCGGGGGTCTGTGTTCACTCCTCCTCGGGATATAATATGTCCCAAGTACTCCACCTGCCCTTGGCCAAATGCGCACTTGGACCTTTTAATAAACAACTGGTGAGATCGGAGGATATCAAGGGTGACTCTAAGGTGAGATAAGTGTAGTTCAAATGAGGGGCTATAAATGAGTATGTCATCAAAGAATACCAATATGAATTTTCGAAGATGAGGTTAAAAAATGGTGTTCATGAGGGATTGAAAAGTGGCTGGGGCGTTGGTGAGTCCAAAGGGCATCACCAAGAATTCAAAATACCCGTGATGAGTTCTAAAAGTTGTCTTGTGGATGTCCTCGGGTTTCATTCGGATTTGGTGGTAGCCGGAGCACAAGTCTAGCTTAGAAAGAACCGAGCATGGTGTAGCTCGTCCAACAGGTCTTCTATCAAAGGAATAGGGAATTTATCTTTGATGGTTATAGCATTTAGTTGGCGGTAGTCCACACAAAACCGCCATGTTTCATCTTTCTTTTTAACCAAAAGGACAGGAGAAGCTAAGGGACTTTGGCTGGGTCGGATGATGGCTTGTTTAAGCATTTCCCTCACCAATTTTTCCATTTCATTTTTCTGGAGTGGGGGGTAATGGTAAGCTCTAATGTTGACAGGCTCAGTTAGTGGTTTTAGGTGGATGGCGTGGTCATGAACTCGGGTAGGGGGAAGTGATTGAGGTTCAAGGAAGAGATCCTCATTCTTAGCCAGCAATCTATTAAGGAGGTCTAAGTAGCGTACCTGTTCGGGCCCTCTCGGGTTTGCACTAACCGTTAAGCACGTCTCTCCTTGCAATGTTGGGCCTGCCTGGACGTCCTCTACTGCCCACGACCCCTTCTAACTCTTCGTCATGCTCTACCTCAATCTCAGATGTACCTTCCCTCCTGTGCACTCTATTTCTCGGTAAAACAGGGTCGTCCCTCTCGCGCGGAGGAAAATCAGGAGCCATCCTTACCGTATTCTGACGTGTAAACATGAGCATAAACTGCTGCATGTCTTCTCGTAGCCTCGTCATAGATCCTTCCAACCTCTGTTCCAGTCCCACCAACGATCCTTCCAGCTTGCGATCCATTGCTACGATCGCTTCATGGTTCCTTTCTCCTCGAATCTCTAGCTGGTCGATCCTCCCTTGAAATTCCGACACAGTCGAGCTAACCTGCTGCAACTGCGTCTCAAAATTTTTCATGCGGGTCCCTTCCGCCTTTTCTCAATCTATAGCGTCTGCCAAGAATCGATGCTCTGATACCAAGATTGTCACGGCTTGGTCAGACAACACACCTTATCCTAATTCCAATGCGAATTAGGATAGCTTGATGCTCGCACTAGGAGCAATAATCAGCGAGAAAGAGAGAAGAAGAGAGAGCAATCCATAAAAGAAGAACAAAGAGATAGTAAGAATAGAGAGAATTTAGAGAAGGAAACAATAGGAATTCTGTTGTTCATTCATGCCCCTCTCGTTGAAGGTAGGCGGATATATGCTCACGCCTGGGGAAGATTCCCTGCCAGGTGGGGTCTACTCCCATAACAAACTCGGGATTCCTTGCCTGACTGTACCGATTTTTCCTTCTAGAAGGCCTAACAAAAAGTAAGCTACGCTGCTAAGGAATAACAACAACAAATAATAACTAACAACAATTAAGCTAAGCATAAAAAATTAAATTCAAGTCTTGGAAGGGTCTCCTCGTGACAGAATGAAGTTTCTGGAGAGGTAGAAGGCTATATATAATCAATTATACATATATAATTATTTTTATTTTAGTTAATTAATTATCAATTATATATAAAAATAAATGTTTTATTTTAGTTAATTGTTAGAATTTAAATTGATTATTTTATGTTAGAATTATATATTTTGATTTTAATTTAAAATAAATATTTTAGTTAATTGTTAAGAGTTTAAATTAATTGTTAGAATTTATTTTAATTAATTATTTAAAATTAAAATTTGATAAAAAAATATTAAAATATTAAATGACACCCTTATTTTAACACATGCCATTAGAACAGATTTATCTTTTAGAAGTGCTATAATACTATGAGTCATGCTATTGGTACATCATTTATGTACACCTTGAGCTACACAATGCATTCAAATGACAAAAATATCCCTCGCACCTCACTGCGCCTCACCATCTTTAATGAGGGATATTTTGGATATTTTAACATTATTGTGTAGTTTAAGGTGTATATAATGATATACTAATAGTATTTTTCTAATACTATTTAAAATTATAAATAGATAATTTAGCACTCCAAAATGACACTCTCGTTGGAGATGCTCCTATGGCAACAAACAAATACAAAAATGACAATCTCCCTTGCCTTCCGTATATTCTACCTTCGCCCTTTAACAATCTCTCCCCCCTGCCCCCCTCCCTCCTCTCTCTCTGTCTCCCTCCTCTTTATGGGTTTGGCAACTAGGAGATATATGTGAAGGAAGGGAAGGGTAAAGCTGTATTTTAGTAGAAATTAGTGCATCTACTGAAGCATATTCTCTTGCTCTGTTGAAGCGGTGGGGATTATAGGATCCTGAGTCAATTGGGGAGAAACCTGTAATCAGAAGGGGAAGTGGCAAAGACTCAGAAATCACTCGACTATGGAAGGTATTTTCCAACTTTCCTTCTTGTATCACACAGATCACCGTCACCGAATTCAATTACTGTTGGTTTGTGGACTTAATCTGACATTGCATGAACAATGATGTTCTGTTATTTCTTTTTGTTTTGATGTGGGTTTTCGTTTACTTTTAATTTGTTTTCGTGCTGCAAGAATTGCCTGAAATTGAGGGGCTGTCTTTTGTTTTTTTTTTTTTTTTGGGGGGGGTGGGATTTGACAAATGCCCATCACAAGAGTGTAATTTGTTTATGTGTGTCCAACATCAGTTTATTTCAGCGTTCGATTTGGTTTTTGTATGTTTTATTTACTGGCAAGTTGACAATTTTTTATGTTGAATTGAGATTTATTTATGATGAAATGGTGTATTGGTCAACGCACAATGGGATTATGTCACGTTGTTTAATGGTTGGGTATGCAATCCTAGTTTTTCTTGTATTGAATAATTGTATAGATCCAGTTGAGATTGTAGATGCGTAACTGTGTCCTTGTTCATTTAGTTTTTAAGCATTTGAATTATAGAAAAATTGCAGTGTGACTGCTTTGAAAGATGCTGAATTAAATTTTAATAAGGTAGGAGCTCTACAAAACAGTGTTGGACCTAGTTAGCAAAACAGAAATAGTAATATTAAGCCGTGTTGTTAGTACATAGGACTTTGATCTCCCACAATCTCCTTTATAACATAGTTGTAAGTTGGTTTGTTCCCAGGCTTACAAGTATGAGATGGTGGTTAGGTAGGTAAACATTATTCTTAGAAGACCTAGTAACTTGTTAGATACTTTGATTCTTTTTTTTTTTTTCTTGAAAGTAAGAACATGTAAACTTTTTAAGAAAAAGGGGTAATGGGGGTGTTAGAGGTTTGCCTTGAGTAAGTCTAGGATTTAGGTCGAAGCAGTCAAAGTGTCAAGCATCTTAAATTAGATAGGCGATTTTATTCAATTGTAATTTCTAATTAGTTCAAGGGTAAAATCGATAATATCAAACCCGGTTATTTGTATTGGGTTGTCTGCCCACTTAGTCTATAAATAAGAGGGGGGGTAGTCGCTTGGCACATATAACATTCAGCGAGTGCAATTCTATTTGATTGAGAGAAAATGCTAGAGGTTTTGGATAGTTCTTTGTAATCTTGGGTGAGAGTTAAGATTGTACTCGGGTAGGCTGCTGTATTGATCATTTCCTAATAAGAGAAAGGCTGCTCTCGAGGGTGTTTGAAGGCTAGATGTAGGATCATTCCAAGGAATGATTTGAACCAGGATAAAGATTGGTGTCTTCTTGTGGTTTGATTTACATTTTTGCATATTTTCATATATGTTTCTATTCTTAAATTTTGTTCTATCAATTCATCCGTGAGTGTGTGTGATTGTGAGTTGTTTTTATTCGTCTAAAAATCAAATTCCAGTGCTCCCTGGTTTAACAGGGGGCACTACTAAGTGTTTTGAAAAGCACTAAGCACACTCAAGCATAGAAGACCGATAGAGCTTAAGCGCTTTTGAAGATTGTCTTGAGTTAGTGACAGGATTTTGCGTAGTTGTTTATATGCGGTTAATGGTTAGTTGATAGGCGTTGGGCCTCAAGTGTAATTAGTTCAAAGTTTGGGGGTCAAACTGTAAATATCAATTATGTGCCTAGGAAATTTCACTCTTATCTATAAATAGGGCAGTGAGGGCTAGGGGTTAGAGGGCCACATGTTCTTTTTCTATTTTTCATGAGAGCTTTGAGAGTGGAAGGCTATATGTGTGTGTAAGTAGTCTTTTGTTCATTCTTGGGAGAGGCTTGTATTGTGAGAGAAAGAAATAGGGGAGTTGTTGTACTGATCATCTATCAAATAAAGAGGTTGTGCTCGGGTTTGAAGGCTGGATGTAGGGTTGATTAAAGTCGGCCTGAACCAGGATAATCTTTGTCTCCTTGTGTGGTTTGATGTTTTCATTTCTTGTTCTGTTCTTACGTTAAAATTTTGTTCTTTATTATATGGTTGTGTTGTGGTATGTTGGCCGGGTGAGCTGTGAGTGTGTTGTGAGGTGTTTGAGTGGTTTATTGGGTGATTTAAAGGCTGCCAGTGTTCTCAATTTCTAACAAGCGCAAAGCACAAATTGAAGCATACTCAAAGTTAAGTGCATATAAATAAAATAAAGAGCATATAAACTTTTATAAGTATAAAAAATATAAACTATTAAAAAATCAATCATTGAAAAAAAAACTAAATAAGATTGAGGGTTGCAAATTTAACAAAAAATGAGATACTATTTTTCATTTTTATTTTATACTAGTTTACAAATTCATGAAACCATAGCAAAAACACACGGCAAACATATAAAAAGATATAATTTAATGAGTTGCTAGTCCTGATGGAGCTTGGAAGACAAACTAGTCTGATCTATTGGTTGAAAGGATTTGAATATGCTAATGCTTATTTTTTAATTTTTTGTTTTTCTTATTTTGTTCAATCTTCTTTTGTTTTTTTTAAAAAATTCCACAAAAAATGCAATTCTATTTCATTAACATGATTTATATAAAGGATTGGGCAGAAGAATAAGGGGAAAAATCATCCCTAGTTTACAACAATCCCCAATTAATCAACCCCTAATTTACAATAATTCCCAATCAATTAATCCCTAATTTGCAATCAATCAACAATCCTTAATTTACAACAATTAGGAATTAATTATTGTTAAATAAGATAAGTAATGGGTATTAGTGTAATTAGCTTAAAATACTTGTATATATATTCTCTTGTATTATACACTTTTGGTAGAATACACATTATTTTATTCACATGGTATCAGAGCCAGGTTACAAACCCTAACCCTAGATTTAGCTGCCACCGCCACTCGCCATTACTGTCGGTCAATCAGTCGACAGTCGCCATCGATCCTGCCCTCATCGCCAATTGCCATTGACGCCGTTGCCGTCGGCAACCATTGCGACTCTTGTTTGGCGTTACAATCACCATCGCAACTCTGGTTCTTGTGTGGCTATCATCGATCGCCCCTAACCAACGTTGTTCACTTGTTGCCTACGCCGTGGGCCTTTGCTTCTCGTCTGGGCCGACCATCAATGACCCACCTTGCTCCGATTTCACCTCCGTCGCCTTTGTCAGTCACCGACGACCATCGCCTTTCCTTTCCTCACCGTCCGTTGCTGCCAGCTATCACGAACCTAGGGTTCGTTATAGGTTAGAAGAGGAATTGGGGAAGAATAAAGAAGAAATGAAGGGGGAGATTGCAGAGAATTTGGGAGAGAAGGAATGGGATAGTGCTGAACGAGAGAGAGAGAGAGAAAGAGAGAGAGAGGGAAAAGAGAGAGAAAATAGAGATTCAATTATCAATTCAATTTCAGCATCCCTCCCCTCCATTTACATCAGCCTTATATAGGCATATTTATCCCCTAACAACCTTGCATATGCAACCATGTGCACCTAACTAATTGCTAGAATATCCCTAACAAACTATTTATGAGCCTATTACAATATTACCCCTTTTATTATATCTCTACCCAATATTATCCTTCTACTCCTCTAGGGACATGACACCAGCCACTATTGATTACTTCTAGTATCTGTCTTCAACTTTCTGCCATTAATAGTCATTCTAAGCTTCACCCAGATCTGGTTTGACCCACTTAGCCCAGATCCGACTCGCCTTTTCCAAATTCGACCTGCTTAATATCCATTTAGCTAGAACAACGGGCTGTTCTTTCTATATCATATCTTCATCTATAACATACTCTTCATCCACAAGTCTCTCCACCACGTCCGCACTTGTAACCATTCTCTATTTTTCGGGCACACCAATTATTACTACGGAGAAGTTGAATCAACAAAATTATTTCTCTTGGTCATCTGCAATTGAAATTTGGTTTATTGGACATGGACTTGAGGATCATTTATCAAAGACCATTTCAATTATTCTCGAGGGAGATCAACCTCTTTGGCGAAAGGTGGATGCATAGTTACTAAGTTTGCTGTGATAGACTATTGAGTCCACCTTGATGCTTATATTTCGACCTCTTCGTGAGTGTAATGCTCTATGGACTTGAGCTCGTGAGTTGTATACGAATGACATCACTTGTATTTATGATATGATTGGTGCTTTATTTAATCTACGACAGGTTGATGTATATATGACCACATATTTGGGTAAGCTCCAAGCTTTCATTATCGATTTTACCGAGTTGATGCTTTTTGATACAGATATCAAGAAACAACAGCAACGATGTGATCAAATGTTTACTATTTTATGTCTTCATGGGATTCGACCAGAGCTTGAATCAGTTAATACACAGATTCTCGGCAGTGCCTCTCTACCTCTTTTGATGGAGGTATTTGCCAGGTTATTTAGAGCCTCTTCTATTACTACTGATCGTGGCACGTTTGTACCTAGAGATCACTCAAGCCTTGCTACTACCCAGACTGATCATGGTCGTGGTTGTGGTGGGCGTCCTCTACCCTAGTGCTCCTATTGTAATCGTCTTGGTCACACTCGGGAGACTTGCTATCGCTTACATGGTTGCCCACCTTAAGCAGCCAATATTGCTAACACGGTTGTTGGCGCTTCAGAGGGTCAGGCGTCTATTACACCTAATGATTCCTCACCGGTGACCATCTTTCTGAGGGGGAGTATGCTCAATTCCTTCAGTTCTGGACAACACAACAGGCCACTTCACCAACACAACAAGCCACTTCACCTGTTATATCTTTCTGATGGTTCGCAGTCTTTCTAGTATTTCTTTCTTAGAGTGTGAGTCTTGTCAACTTGGGAAACATAGTCATAGTTCTTTCCCGAGTAGAGTTAATAAATGTGTTAGTTCTCCTTTTTTAATGGTCCTCGGATGTATGGGGTCCCAGTCGTGTCAATTCAAAAGAAGGTTTTTGTTATTTTGTAACCTTTATTGATACTTTTTCTTGAACTGCACAGCTATATTTAATGAAAACACGTTCAGAATTGTTTTTTGTCTTCACTACATTTTGTGCTGAAATTAGAACTCAGTTTAATGTGCCTATCTGTGTTCTCTGTAGTGATAATGCTCTTGAATATCTATCCTCACCATTTAAATCCTATATGGCATCCAATGGGATTTGCACCAAACTTTGTGTCCTGGAACCTCACAACAAAATGGGGTGGTTGAATGAAAGAATCGTCATTTAATTGAGGCCGCTCACATGTTTCTTCTTCATATGCATGTTCCAATTCAATATTGGGATGATGTTGTCTTAATTGCATGTTACTTAATTAATTGAATGCCATCTTATGTCCTTAATGATCAGATTCCTCATTCTGTTCTTTTTCCTCGGGTTAACTTATATTCTCTTCCTCCTTATATCTTTGGGAGTACCTGCTTTGTTCACCATCTTGTCCCAGGTCGTGATAAGGTATCTACTCGTTCCGTCAAATGTGTTTTTTTGGGTCACTTATGCCTTCAGAAGGGGTATCGTTGCTACTCTCCACCATTAACTCGCTATTTTTTTTCAGCGGATGTTACATTCTTTGAGTCATCTCCTTATTTTCCCTTTTCATCTAGATCTTCGAGTCTGTGTTTACTAGCTTACATTTGCCTGTTTCTTTTCTTGGTCTTTCATCTTCTCCTTCTCCATCGCCCTCTACCTCTCGTCTTGATCGCCTCGATCTTTAAGTCTATCAGTGGCATCCTCGACTTGTGGCTCAACCAGCAGCGCCTGTTGTCGCTCGTTTGAGGGAGTTGTCCACTGACTCATCCTCTGTGCTCGTTAGTTCTTCCTCTTCTGGTCTGTCACCCTTGGTTTCTGATTTTGATTTATCTATTGCTTTTCATAAAGGTACTCGTTGTTAGGCCTCGGATCTGAGGCTTACACGATTCAGTAATTAAGTAGCTGTAGGACTTTAAATTGAGTGAGAGGGAGAGAGAAATAGAATTGGAGGGAGAAATTGAGAAAGATAGTGGAGGGAACAAAATTTGAGAGGGAAAGAATTATGTCCAATTCATTCATAATTCCCATCCTCGGCGCCTGTTACCTTTTATAGGTTGCCTTAGTTATAACCGCCTAGGTACAAGCAGCTTAGAGCTACAACCGTAAAGTACTACAGTATTTTATTACATGTATTTGCCTAATGACAGCTTTACCCCAGCATACTAATTACAATCACACCCTTGTCCTGTCTTTGGGGTGAAGTCTTTCTTGTCCCCAAAAAAAGATAGGAGATGAGCTGCTCTGTGGTACTGTTTCAGCAATTCTGGAAGGTACTCCCAAGTAGTGTTGTTCGGATGTTGGTGGCTCCATTGGACAAGTACCTCTGTTAAGGGCAGTGTATCTTTGAAAGTAATCCTCTTATCCACTATAGCTTGGGGCTCCATAGTCACTTCTTGATCCTTATCCATCATTGGGAGGTTCTGGCTAGTGCTGGCTGTCGGTTCTATTGCCTTTTTAAGCAGCGATACATGGAACACCGGATGATTAGTGTTTCCTTTGGGTAATTGTAACTAGTAAGCTACCTTGTCTATCTTGGCCAGAATTGTATAGGGCCCAAAATACATAGGGCTCAGTTTAGATATCAGGGTCATTGAGAAGGAATGGTGAAGAAATCTTTTAAGTAGACCCTGTCCCCCACACTGAATTCTCGGACACTTCTTCCCTTATCCACTACTTGCTTCATTCTGTTCTAAGCTGTTATAAGTTCCTTTTTTAAGAGTTGTGTCATCTTTTCTCGTTGTTGTAGATAGTCCTCCACTACAGATACAATGCTGGGAGCATCCATCAGGGCAAGTAGGGTGGGAGCCTTGTACCCAAATAATGCTTCAAAATGAGACCTTTTTAGGGCATTGTGATAGTTAGAATTGTACCACCATTGTGCCATAGACAGCCATTGATTCCAACTATTTGGCTTGGCAAAGCACATACACCTTAGATAAGACTCTAAGCATTGATTAACTCTCTCTGTTTGTCCATCGGTCTCTGCATGAGAGGCTTTGGACATGCGCAACTTTACTCCCAATCCTTTAAACAACTCTTGCCAAAAGTGGCTGGTAAAAATTTTATCTCAGTGAGATGCTATTGTCTTTGGAACCCCGTGCATCTTTGCCACTGTATCTAAGAATTGTCTCACTACCTCTTGGGCCGTGACTGGGTGAGTGAGGCTCACAAAGTGAGCAAACTTGGTTAATCTGTCCACAATCACCATTATTACATCCTTGCCCTCTGACTTAGGTAACCCTTTAATGAAATCCATCGATATCCCTTCCCAAGCTTGTTCTGCAATTTTCAGTGGTTGTAATAAGCCTGGCAAGGCCACATGTTCATGCTTGCATCTCTGGCAGATAGGGCAGGATAATACAAACTCCACTACTTCCTTCTTTAGCCTCGATTGAAAGAAAAGTTGACTTACTTTGTAATAAGTAGCTCGAATTTTGGAATGGCCTCCCAGGAGTGAATCATGGAGGGATTGTAGGATTCTTCTTTTTACCCCTTGATCCTTTCCCACTACTATTCTGCCCTTGTATCTGATTAACTTGTTTGACAGTGTGTATCCCTGACTCCCCGTTGGTTCCATGGCTAGTTGCTCCTGTAACTCCTTGAGCCATTCGATGCATTGATAACTATCTGTGATCTCCTTCACCCAATCTGGTATCACGATGGTGATGGCATTACAACAGACTCTCCCTTCCTTTCTCGAGAGTGCATCAGCCACCTTATTCTCCTTCCCATGCTGGTAGTGTATGGTGTAATCCAACCCAAGCAGCTTGGATAACCCTTTCTTCTGCAGCTAGGTGTGTAGCCTTTGCTGTAACAAGTATTTAAGACTCTCATGATCAGTCTTTATTATGAAGTGGTTACCCTCCAAGTAATGCCTCCACTTATCTACTGCCACCAAAACCGCTAATAACTCCTTATCATAAACACTTAGTCCCATATGCTTTTGGGCTAAGGCTTGACTGATGTAGGCTAACGGCCTTCCCTCTTGCATGAGCATTGCACCAACCCCCATATCACTAGCATCAGTTTCTACCACAAAAGTTTTTGAGAAGTCCGACATGGCTAGAACCGATGCTTGTGTCATGGCTTTTTTTAGCATTGTGAACGCTAATTGTATGTGTCAGATTCTTGATCTGACAAGTGAAATAGAGAATGGCGAGAGGAAGAGAGAGGAGGATTGAGAGAATTAGAGGGAAAAGAAGAGTGAAATTTAGGAGGAAAAATAATTAGGAAGGAAACTGATTTCCTGATTTCATTCAATATAGGGGAAGAGGCGTAGATTAGTCATTTTTATACTGATCTATGGCTCAATTGGCGCCAAAAGTGGTTATGTCTTTCCCACTTTCCTTAAAACTTGCCCGGGAACATGCTAGAACATTTCTCCAGCTATGCTTTAATCGAGGCTTTTATTTACATAGGCTTCAGCCCAGCAGATCGACGCCTAATGCCTAGTACATTGGCCCAATTATCTAACACTGCCTTAGGGCTCCCCTGGAATTTATCCTTCTTAAGCAACTCTGTAAGGGGTTTACTTATTACCCCATAATGATGGACAAACCTTCGGTAATACCCTGTCAATCCCAAGAAGCCTCTGAATTCCCTCACCGTGGAAGGCCTTGGCCAATTTGTCATCGCAGATATCTTTTTTAGGTCTGTACTAACACCTTCTCCCGAAATCAAGTGTCCCAGGTACTCCACTTCTTTCTTGGAAAATAGACACTTGGACAATTTTACATATAGTTGATTGAATTTAAGGATCTGAAAGGCTGTCCTTAGGTGGTTTAGGTGTAGCTTCAGGTTAGGGCTATATGTGAGAATGTCATCAAAAAACACCAATATGAATTTCTTGAGGTATGGAAAATAGTTGATTCATTAGGGCTTGAAAAGTGGCAGGGGCGTTGGTAAGGCTGAAGGGCATTACCACAAATTCATAAAAGCCTTGGTGGGTTTGGAAGGCTATTTTCGGGATATTATTTGGGTGCATGCGTACTTGGTGATATCCCGATCTTAGGTCTAGTTTAGAGAAGATTGTTGCTCCATGTAGCTTATCCATCAGGTCTTCAATGATCGGTGTAGGGAATTTGTTCTTGATGGTGAGGTCATTTATCTGGCGATAATCTACACAAAACCGTCAGGTCCCATCGTTTTTCTTGACTAATAGGATTGGGAAGGCAAATGGGCTCTGCCTGGGTTGAATTAAGGAGGTTGCAAGCATTTGTTTCACCTGTTTTTTAATT
Organism: Diospyros kaki; assembly: GCA_036245055.1. Lineage (NCBI taxonomy): Eukaryota > Viridiplantae > Streptophyta > Magnoliopsida > Ericales > Ebenaceae > Diospyros > Diospyros kaki. The sequence goes on along the minus strand of BSEG01000002.1, from coordinate 201,566 downwards.
TTTGATTTTTGCATAGGTGAATAACGGTAAGGTCTGACATTAACCAGCTCAAAGTTGGGTTTAAGGGGAATGGAATGGTCTAGGTTTCGGTTAGGAGGGAGTGAGGTAGGTTCAACAAACAGATCCTTAAATTCAGTCAAGAGCATTTGGAGGGAGTCTAGTGTAGTTACCTCATCTTGGTGCAGTGTGTTTGCAAATGTCAGCTTCCCCTTGTCATTCTTGACCTTGTCCTTTTCTTCACCCATCCCCCTGGCTTGAATAGAGAATAACTGGGAGATTTGAACTTTCCTCTTCTTCCATAATTTTTGAAGTCGTTTTCCCGAGATGAGTTTGCATTCCCCTGTTTCCAAACTCCTTGCTAGGGTTAGTTTTTCACTATCCACCTTCACCGTGACTTCTAGTTTGTTGAAATCAAATGTCAGAGGACTAACCGTCCTCATCCAATCGACGCCCAATACTATATCACACCCTTAGATCCATTGCAAACTCTTTCCCATCCATGAGCCATTTGAAGTCAACACACCTGTAATGGCTGTACATTCGATTACCATTGGCTGCAGTAATAGATAATGGAGTAGTGGCCCTCAATTCACACCTCAGGTCAATAGCGGTGGCCTTATTTATGAAACTATGTGTGCTACCGCTGTCTATAAGGACCATTAACCTACTTTTCCCCGCTTGTCCCCTCACTTTAATGATTTTCCTCATGGGCTCCCCTTTTAGAGCATGGAAGGATATCTCTCCTCCTTTGTCTTCTAATTTTGCTTCCTCCTCCATTTCTACTACTCCTTTATTATCTTCCCCTTCATCATCATCCTCCCCTTCTTCTTTGCCTTCCATCTTCAATAGTTGTCGTTTGAATTGGTGATTGAGGCCATATTTATCACCGCATTTGTAATAGAGTCCCAACTATTGTCTCTGCTCCATTGTAGTCCCTCTTGCCCCGTTATGATTTCTTCTAAGAGGTCCCAATGTCAATCTAGCATTCGTTCCCCTCACATTCATCCCCATAGGTTGTGGGGGATTCATGCTACTCCTAGGCCACGCCTTGCCTTTGCCAAAAATGGCTTCTAACGTCAGTTCCTATAATCTGGCCTACTCTGCCACCTGTTTAACGGTGGTAGGCATCATTATCTTGACCATGGATCATAATTCTCCCTTCAAGCCACTCACGAAGTTAGATACAAAGTACTATTTTGTGAGGTGTGGTTGTGCATTCCACAATAAGGCTCTCAACTCTTCAAACTTATCTAAGTATTCAACCACCAATCCCGTCTGTTTCTACATCTTGAATTCTTCGATTATATCCAACATATTCTTCTCCCCAAATCTCACGCATAAATTTTCCACAAAATCATTCCATCCCGCCTCCACTTCTTTTGCTTTGGTCCACCCTTGATACCAGGAGTCGGTAGTATCGTTGAGATATGCCGCTGCCATGGTTACTCTTTGGACCTCAGGCACATTATATAATTGAAAGAATCTCTCACATCTACGGATCCACCACCTAGGCTTGCATCTGTCAAACAGGGGAATCTTCAAGCAGGCATAGGCGTATAGTTACTAACGCGAGAATTTAAGCCCCTTACCAGTACTCCCGCGTTCGCCTTCGACGGCTCACTTGACTCTCCCAATTCACCTAGTCATGGAAGTATCCCATGGCCAAATTGTCTGGGATCAGTCGTTGACCATGGTGGAAACTTAGGTGGGAGCTTGAATTGTGAGAGAGCAGAGAGCATATTGAATATGCCGTGGATCCTGTGCTCGTATTGGTCAATCATCTCCCTTTGTTCCTTTAACTCCCATTGCATCACTTCTCTGGTAGTAGCTTGATCTTCCCTTCCCTGTGCAATTGTTTCATGAGTCTAGCTCATCCCAAACTCCAACGCCTCCAAGCACATCTCTAGTTGCTTCATGCGTGTGCCATCCGCCATTGATCCTGCTCGAATGGTCTCTATCTATGATCTCTGAGGACATCCGACTCTAATACCAGAATGTTAGGCCTCGGATCTGAGGCTTACACGATTCGGTAATTAAGTAGCCGTAGGAATTTGAATTGAGTGAGAGGGAGAGAGAAATAGAATTGGAGTGAGAAATTGAGAAAGAGAGTGGAGGGAACAAAATTAGAGAGGGATAGAATTATGTCCAATTCATTCATAATTCTCATCCTCGGCGCCTATTACCTTTTATAGGTTGCCTTAGTTATAATTACCCAGGTATAGGCGGCTTAGAGCTACAACCGCCAAGTACTACAGTATTTTATTACATGTATTTGCCTAATGACAGATTTACCCCATCATACTAATTACAATCACACCCTTGGCCTGTCTTTGGGGTCGTAACACTCGTCATTGCACCACTCTTCGTCCCATTTCATATTTTGTCAGTTATAATTCTTTGTCTCCTGGATATTCTGCTTTTATTTCTTCTTTATCTTCTGTTTCTCTTCTTAAATCCATTCCCGAAGCTCTTTTCCATCCTGGGTGGCAGGCTGCTATGGTTAAAGAAATGTTTGTCTTACATTTCACTGGGACTTGGGACTTGGTACCTCTTCCCAAGGGCAAGTTTACTATTGGTTGTCGTTGGGTTTACACTGTCAAAGTTGGTCCTGACGGCCAGATTGATCTCCTTAAGGCTCGTCTTGTTGTCAAAGGATACACTCAGATTTTTGGTTTTGATTATGGTCATATGTTTTCTCCTGTTGCTAAGATCTCCTTTGTTTTCCTTTTATCGTCCCTTGCTGCTATGTTTCACTGGCCTTTTTATCAATTGGATTTCAAAAATTCCTTCCTTCATGGTGATTTACAGGAAGAGATGTATATGGAGCAACCTTCTGGCTTTGTTACTTAGGGGGAGTTTGGGCTGGTGTGTTACCTTCGAAAATCCTTATACGGCTTATAACAATCTCTTCGAGTTTGGTTTGGTCGATTCTATTCAGTTGTTCTTGAGTTTGGTTAACTCGTGGTGAAGCTAATCATTATGTTTTTTATTGCTTTTAGTCTGGTCGCCACATTCTTCTAGTAGTATATATTGATGATATAGTACTCACATGGAATGGTGATGTTGGTATCATTGAATTGAAGGCACATCTTTACCAACAGTTTCAAACTAAGGATTTGGGTTTCTTAAAATATTTTTTGGATATTGAGGTAGGTTGGTTAAGGCAAGGCATCTATATTTCTCAAAGAAAGTATGCCTTGGATATGCTAGAGGAGACATAGTTTCTTGGATGTAAGCCAACAGATACCTCTATGGATCCGAATATTAGACTGTTACCAGGATAGGGGGAGCCTCTTTCTAACCTTGGGCGCTACCGTCGACTAATTGGGAAACTTAATTACCTCACAGTCACACATCCTAATATTTCATTTGCTATGAGTGTGGTAAGTTAGTTCTTGGATTCACCTTGTGACAGTCACTGGAATGCAGTGATTTGTACTCTTCGGTATGTTAAGGCTGCCCCTGGTTGGAGTGTATTGTATTAGAATCATGGACACAGTCAAATTGTGGGATATGGATGCTAATTGGTTCCAACGATCAGTTGGTTGATTTGCTCACCAAATCACTTAAGGGTTCTCATGTGAATTACATTTGTACCAAGCTGGGCATGATCAATATATATGCTCTAGTTTGAGGTGGAGTGTTAAATAAGATAAGTAATAGGTATTAGTGTAATTAGCTTAAAATACTTGTATATATATATATATATATATATTCTCTTGTATTATACACTTTTGGTAGAATACATACATTATTTTATTCACAATCATTAATCTCTAATTTAGGACAATCTAGAAACAATCATCAATCCTTATTTTAGCAGAATTTGGAATAAGTTAGCAACCCCTAATTTACATCTAATTACATGTTTCCTTGAATATTTTCTACTTGGTAAATATAGTTGAATTTGCTTTTTTTTCTTTAAACAAATTTTTATATGATTTTATTTAGTACTTTCTAATATTTAATAATAGATTTTTTTTTTTTTTTTTTGCATAAGGATTCCATACTATCAACGCAAAAATTTAAACACATCCAACCATTCATTGTCGTGACCCTAGGGTTTCAATAGAGAAATTAGGGCCAATTGTAGGGAGGAATAGGGAGAATCAAAAGGGAAAGATAGGAAGAGAGGCCAAAGGAAAGAGAACACAAGTCCGAGAGGGAGAGAGAGAGAGAGTTTGGGAGAGAGGAGAACAAATGTTTCAATTCATATTTTCCATATCCCCACAACAACAACCTAGTAGCTTAATATAGCTACCATCACAACTTACAATCAGCCTATTGGTTATTCCTTTAACAATATTAACAACTCCTCTAAACCACCTAATTGCCATTTAATAGCCTATTGTTACAACCAATTGTTAACCCTACTGTCTACTATTACAACCATCCATACTAACTATCTAACTACCGTAGGGTCTTAATATTCATATTCTTTGATAAAAAAAATAAAACCAAGTTTATTTTTGAAGGCTTTATTGGGCTTTAGAGCTTAGGTAAAAGCCCAACTTAAGCGTACTTTAATCACACTCAGCTAAAGTCGTTGAGCTTCACACAAATAAAAGCCCCAAGCATGTTGCGCTTCGCACTTAAAGCGTGCTTAAGTGCACTTTTTTAAACACTGCTACCTTTGTACACAAACTGTCTAAAGAGAACCTATATCCCACATCAAAGTTAGTATTTCTGATCTCTTGTGGATTTGTCAAAGCAAGAAAATTAGGAAATGTGTTGACATTCAAAATGCAATTGTTGTACCCTAGAACAATGGGCTTGAGCCCAAGGAAAGACAACCCAAAGAAAGAAGCCCAAAGCAGAAAAGGCCCAAGGGCCATTAGGGGACCTTCTGCAAAAGGCAGTCTTCGAGAGACCCTCAGTGGGTCTCTCGGATGACTCCGAGTGACCCTTGACAGGACACCTGCGGGTTCTCCAGGTTCATCCCAAAAAACTTATATGGCTCACCTTGAAGAAATCCTACTAAAAAGACCTAGTGACTTTACTTGGAAGCCTTTCTTTGTGTCTTGGGGAGACCTTTCCGAGTGACTCGGACCTAGAAGCTTTTCTCCTAGTCGCGAGAGATCATTCCCAAAGATTTTCAGGCTCCTCAGATATGGTCTCCAAAAGACTCTTTATGACACAAGACTACGGAGAATGAGCCAAACTTACCTTTGATGTGTGTGCCTGGAAATCCGTTGAGTGATCTTGAGAGATGTGGGTATTACTCCATGTTGAGGATATAATCACAAATTAAAGAAGATAAAAGGCCGAAAGAGAAGAAAGGAGAGTTGATAGTGATGCAGCTGTCAGTTCCTAAAAATTAGAAGAAGATGAAGCCTCTTCTTATTAGAAAAAACACGAGAAAGTTTAGGAAATTTATCTTTACTTATCTGTTGTTGTGTTTGTATTTTAAATTCCTAGATTTTAGGAGTTTTTTCTTCTATTTAAGTTTGTAATTTGTATCTTTGAGTGTGGAAATTAATCATTTCGGATTCACCCTGATTTCCTTAAGAGTGTTAATCTCTAAACTCTTAAGGTTATTTACCTTGTTCATGGTATTAGAGCCATCAGTCTGGTGATTGATTCTTTTTCTGTTTTTTCCCTTTCTCCTTCCACAACAAACCTGTAACTCAATGGCTGGTTCTTCAACCTCTACTGAAAGTTCATCTTGTTGTCCTACAACCTCTCAGATTATGCCATCATTCATTACACCGATGGCTTCCGATCATCATACCCTTCAAATCACACAACATCTCCTCAATGGGATGAATTACCAAGAATGGTCATAATCAGTTTTATTAGTTATGTAGGGCAGAGGAAAGGTGGGATACCTTATCGGAGAAGTTCTACAACCAGATCCAGAGGATGCTACTTATAATGCATGGGATGTGGAAAATTCCATTGCCATGTCTTGGCTCATTAATTCAATGGAGCCAAAAATAGGAAGAACCTATCTATTTTATAAGACAACCAGTGAGGTCTGGGAAGCAGTAAAAAACCTCTATTTGGACATGGAAAACATGACCCAGTGCTTTGAAGTTAGATTAGCCATACACATAACTCGCCAAGGTAGTCTTTCAGTTACCGAATACTATAATCTGCTTTTTGGTTTGTGGCAGGAGATGGATTTATTCTATGAGGTTCATTGGGAATGCACTAAGGATGGTGTAACTTACTCCAAGATGATAGAGAAAGAACGAGTCTTTGATTTCCTCCATGGACTAAATCCTGATTTAGATTAGGTCAAGGGGAGACTCTTAGGCTCAAAACCTTTTTCCTTCTATCAGCGATGCATTTGCAGAAGTTAGGAGAGAGGATAGTAGGAAGAAAGTGATGCTCTCAGATGATCTGATGCTCCTATCCAGGGGGGGTTTAGCCCTTGTTGTCACCAGTGTTCTAAAAATTAGCTTAGGAGCCGCTAGCCGTTGCGAATTTGGCCTAATCGGCCCCCCCAGGCGCCGGCTCGATTTATCGGTCGCCACTAGTGCCGGCTCGATTTATCGGCCACCACTAGCGCATAGGCGGCGCCTAGCCGCTTCGGATGCCTAATTTTTTACCTACCTCTCAGTCGTCTCCCTTTTCTCTAGCCCAAGGCCGTCGTCGCCTCAATGCTGCCGGTACCTCATCGCTACCTCCAGCTCCATCACGACCTCCTCACTGCCTCTACGCCATCGCCACCGTCAAGCTCCATCCTTGTCGACGCGTCTTCGCTGACTCAAGCTCTATCTCTGCTACTCTTTCTCCGCCCTAGCCATCCTCACCTGCTGGCAGCTCATGAGCTCAAGCGGGAGGGCCACCAGGTGGTGGTCTTCGAGCGCTACAATCGGATCGCGGCATCTAGGTCTACGACCCCCAAGTTGCCCTAGCCATCTCAGTTTGTATATATATATATATATATAAGTTTCTATATAAAATTTATATGTTTATCTGTTTATATATATAAATAATATATCTATAAATCTATTTATATAAACATATATATAAATTTTTGATTTATATATATAAGTTTTATTTATCTTTTTAACTTTGATTATTTAAAAATAACATAAAATTATATTAAGAATTAAAAAAAGAAAAGAAAAAATAGCAGTCCACCTAGGCGAGGGCTCTAGGCCCTAGTCTGGTGCCCGACTAGCACCTATCGCCTTTTAGAACACTGGTTGTCACCAAACCAAAATAAGGAGCAAATCGTGGAGATCCTTCTAAGTAGTGTTCTAAAAGGTGCTTGCCATATAGTTTCAACTCGATAGTTTGTCACTTTTATAGATGATCATACTTGAGTGTGTTGCGTCTTCTTGTTAAAAGAAAAATCGGATGTTTATGTAGTCTTCAAGCGGTTCCATTATATGATTCTCAATATTTTTCAAACTTCTATCCATATCCTTCGTTCTGATAATGGTAGAGAATATTTTTCAGCCGAATTTGATAATTATCTAAGTGAGAAGGGCATCATACATCAAAGTACATGCTCTTATACCCCTTAAACAAAATGGGGTGGCCGAGAGGAAGAATCGTCACTTGCTTGAGACTACTAGAACCCTTATACTCACTAGCCAAGTTCCCTCTTCCTATTGGGGAGAGGCCATCCTCATTGTCTCCTACCTAATTAACCGACTTTCCACTCGGGTACTTGGCTTCAACCCCATTGAGTACTCTAATTTCTTTCTATCCACTCCTTACTCGAATGCTCAATCCCTTACCCCCTCGAGTATTTAGCTGCACTGTCTTTGTACATCATTACCACTCCAAATTACACCCAAAATCATTGAAATGTGTCTTCATTGGTTATTCTCCCACACAAAAGGGTTACAAGTGCTATTGTCCTAGTATTAAGAATTTTTTTGTGTTGTGTGATGTCTCATTTTTCAAGAATCAATTCTACTACTCTCATCGTTCACTGTAGGAGGAGCCACCAAGTGCAAAGCAAGGTGAGAGTAGTAGTGCCGTTGCTGGTTTTTTCCTGCCTGAGACAATCCCAAATAGTACTCTTAATCATGTACCTAATCAAGGGGGAGAACAACCATCCTCAAACCTACAAATGCACCTGCCTAAGCTTCCTTTTCAGGTGTATTCACGCAGGAAGACCCTGCAACAATAAAACTAGTTATCAACCCCGATGGAGGATTCTGAAATTGAACCAAGACAGGATGACAGGTCACTACCAGATGCTGTTATAGTAGAGGGTGGACATGAAACAGAGAATTTGGCTAGAATTATAGAATTTTGATGTTCCTATTGCTTGGAGGAAGGGGGTAAGATCATGTACTAAGCACCCAATCTCTAATCACTTAGTCTATTCACGATTATCTCTAAGTTACAGGATGTTTACAACAAAAATTGATGAAGTCCAGATTCCTAGGAACATTAATGAAGCTTTTCAAAGCCCTCCTTGGAAATAGGCTGTGATGGAAGAGATGGAAGCTCTTGCAAAGAATGGTACATGGGAATTGGTGAGCTTACCTCAGAATAAAAATGTGGTAGGCAGCAAATGTGTTTTTACAATTAAATATAATTTTGATGGAAGTATTGCTAGACATATGGCCAGATTAGTGGCCCAAGGATTTACCCAAACTCACGATATTGATTATGATGAAACATTCGCACTAGTTGCAAAGCTTAATTCTATCTGTGTGTTATTGTTAATTGTAGCAAATTTAGATTGGGAATTGCATCAATTAGACATAAAGAATGCATTCCTCAATGGAGATCTTGAGGAGGGGAGATACATGAAGGCACCTCCTGGTTTTGAAGAAAATGGAAAGGTGTGCAGGTTGAAAAAATCATTGTATGGGCTAAAATAGTCCCCTAGAGCATGGTTTAGAAAGTTTAGCTTAACCTTGAACCTGCTGGGATATAAGCAAGGGCATTCGGATCACACGTTCACTAAACATGCTACAAATGGCTCAAAAACTATCCTAATTGTGTATGTTGATGATATCATTATTAGAAGTGAGAACCAACAGGAAATAAAGACTCTCAAGGGCTAATTGTAGTAGTCATTTGAAGTCAAAGATCTTGGAAAGCTGAAATACTTCCTAGGGATGGAGATAGCAAGGAGTAAGGAAGGTATCTATATCTCACAAAGGAAGTATATACTTGATTTACTAAAGGAAACAGTAAGTTGGGCTGCAAACTAGGTAGCACTCCCTTGGAACCTAACTGGAAATCTAAGGAAAATAAAGTAGGCTCTATTGTGGATAAAGGAAGATATTAGAGGTTAGTGGGAAAATTGATCTACTTAACTCTCATACGACCAGATATCACCTATGCGGTAAGTGTAGTAAGTCAATTTATGGATGCACCCACTAATAAACATCTTAATGTTGTCCATCATATCCTAAGATATTTGAAAGGAAGCCCTGATAGGGGAATCTTGTTCAAGAAGAATGAAGATTGGGGAATTCAATGCTTTGTAGATGCTGATTGGGCAGGATCGTTGGAAGATAGTAAATTTACTTCAGGTTTTTGTACCAAGGTATGAGAAAATTTGGTGACATGGAGAAGTAAGAAGCAAAGCGTAGTGGCTAGAAGTGGTGCTGAGGCTGAATATAGAGCTATCGCACAAGGTATATGTGAGATCATGTAAACAACAACAACAACATATCCAGCTGTTATCCCATTATGTGGGGTTGGCTACATGAATTCTAGACTTCTATGTGGGTTACATCCCAACAGATAGTTTGTCTAGAATTCATTTTTGGATCCGACTAGGTTTTACGCTGGTTGTCGGCTACCTAACGCAACTCTCCTCCTTTATTCGGGCTTGGGATCGATAGTGGATAATATCCACTAGCGGAGTAATGATGAAATGAAGTTTCAACACCATCTTCATATGGAGAAGTTTCACGAGATGGTGGTGAATGAAGATAATTGATATAGTTGTGTTCCATCACTTAGTTGATCACGTGGTTGGAAAAATTAATGGAAGATCTGAAAATTGAAAATTCTACTCCTATAAAGCTATACTGTGATAGCAAGTCTAATATAAGTATAATAAATAATCTGATTTAGCATGATCAGATCAAACATGTGAGGATAGATAGATATTTCATTAACCAAATGATCGAAGAAGGTGATATAAATCTGATATATATCCCTACAAGTAACCAAGAAGTTGATATTCTAACTAAAGCCATGAATAAACAAGGTTTCGAACTAATTAGAGGCAAGCTGTGAATGATAGATATCTATTCGCTAGCTTGAGGGGGAATGTTGAGGATATAATCACAAATTAAAGAAGATAAAGGGCCGAAAAAGAAGAAAGAAGAGCTGATAAAGATGCAATTGTCAGTTCCTAAAAATTAGAAGAAGATGAAGCCTCTTCTTATCTGGAAAAATAGGAGAAAGTTTAGGAAATTTATCTCTACTTATCTGTTGTTGTGTTTGTATTTTAAATTCCTAGATTTTAGGAGTTTTTTCTTCTATTTAAGTTTATAATTTGTATCTTTGAGTGTGGAAATTAATCATTCCGGATTCACCCTGATTTCCTTAGAGTGTTAATCTCTAAACTGTAAGGTTATTTACTTTGTTCACTCCACCTATCAATTTCATGTCATGTACCTAGGAGTATAAGAGGGTCAATGCTGTAATAGGAATATAATAAAAGGGGAGTAATCTTGTAATAGGTTATAATAATTATTGGATATATTGTTAGCAAGTGGTTAGGCTGTTAGAAGTCAATGATGCCTATATAAGGCTGCTGTTAGGAGTTTATTGGATAGGCTTGAATTGAAGAATGAATTTCAAACTCTATTCTCTCTCTCGGTTCTTCTTCTCTTTCCTCCCCATTTCTCTCTATTTCAATTCTAGATCTTCCTCCCTTTCTGTTTTCTCTTTCCTAAATCCCTTAAAATTCCTATCACAACCCTAGCCAAACCCTAGGGCTGTGACAATTGGTATAAGAGAAGTCATTCCTTAGCTGTGGTTTTGGAAAATCGAAAGTGTCCGATCAGATTGGAAGTAAGCAAGCTAGATTCGAAGCAGAGCATTGTTCCTAGGTGGTTCTTCTCGTTGATTAATTTCTAACGGGAATTGACGGCTGCTGACCAATGCAGGGACTGGTTATTGGACTCTGAAGGCGAAGAAGGCCGACCAATCCTTAGTCGTGAATTTCCAGCGATACAGTCGAACTCCCGAGGAGCTTCAACGAATCAGATAAGCCAACATTTTTGTTCCGATTTCGAAGGAACCAAGGGCCGATTGTAACCAAGCGAGCAAGCAACTATCGGTCGATCTTGGAAGGCGAAGCAAGAAGAGGACGTCTGGTCGCGAATTTCGGTAAGTCTTGATCAAGGTGGAGAAGGCAGGCGCGGTCGGGAGCGAAAGTTCAGATCTTGGTTGCTGCTTGTGAGTAGGCGAACTTGAAGGCCACCCAAATTTGGTCCTCGGTTGCTAAAGTGAGGTTGAGGCGAGAAGGAAGGTGCGGCCGCTACGTGTGACTTCGGCCATTGGACGGTGATTGGGTGTGGGTCACAGTCGTCGTAAGTCTTTATTGGTGGCGACTATTGCAACAAATCTTAGGCTGTTGATTCTTCCTTTCGTCGCTGCATAATAGTTTCAGCTCGAAGCTGTAGGCGAATTCTGTTCGGAGAGACGGATTCCTCCAACTTCGTTGCTGTGAGTATTGACACCCGATGCTGCTAATTTCCAAGTCGGAAGGCGTTTGAGGCAAGAATAGGAAGCTTTGGCAGCAAGCGAGCCAGGAGGTGGTGCGAGCTGCAAGTTGAGGAAACTAAATTCAGGCACTAATTCCAACGGAAGTGGTTTCTTAGCTATCAATCCTCGAGGCAATCGATTATCCACCAGCTATCTAAACTCTGATGGCAAATGATATTGGGATAAAGCACAAGGAACCGCAATTCCGTTTTTGATAGAATTAACGGCTCTGTAGATTGATTGAAATCAACAGGTGATCTAGATCAGTTCCATGACTTCGGCAATCTCGGTTGTGAATGTGACCACTGTAGCGATTGATTCACACTTCGGATGGAGATCTAGGGAACTCTAGAAGGTCGATCAAATCACTAGGTGATTGGGTGAGGCAGTTACAAAAGGGAAGTGTGGGGATTTAAGATGGATAGCACTTCGAATTCTTGGCATGTGGCTTGTCCAATTTGTGAAATTTCTGCCATGACAAGCAAAGCTTGCATGAGACTATGGGAGCTAGTGTTCTAAAAATCGGTCTAGGCGGCCCCTCTAGGCGCCAGCCCGATTAGTCAGGCGGCGGCAGTGCATAGGCGGCCCAGGTGGCGCCTGGGCGCGCCGCCTGAGACACCAAATTTTTGGGTTTAAATCTTACCCGTTGTCGATTCCGAAGCCTCTCTTACTCCTCTCAGCCGTCTCGCCCTCTCAGCCCAAGGCCGCCGCTGCCTCAACGCCGTCGGTACCTCCTCGCTGCCTCCAGCTCCATCGCGACCTCCTCACAGCCTCTACACGTTCAAGCGTCGTCCTCGCTATTGCTTCCTCGCTGCGTCAACGCCGTCGCCGCTGTCAAGCTGCTCCACCTCCGCTTCGGCTTCCGACCCCCCCTATCTGTCTCTCTCTCTCTCTCGCACGCGAGCGCGCGCACGGTTTGCTGGTGTTAGAACACCTGATAGGATTTATATGTTATATATTATATATATATATTTTTTTTCTTTCTATTTATATGTTAAATATTTTAGATATATATATTTTTCTATTCCTATTTATATATTAGATTAGATATATATATTTTTTCTATTTATATATTAAATACATATCTAATATATAAATGTTAGATATATATATTTTTTTATGTCACTTTTAATTTTGATTTAATTGAAAATAACATCAAGTTGCATCATAAAGTTAAAAAAAATAAAAAAAATCAACAATTTTTCTAATCCCGCCTAGGTCCCCTAGGCGCTAGGCCCCAGCCTGGTGCCCGACTAGCGCCTAGCGCGTTTTAGAACACTGAGCCTAACTTGCAGCAGAAGGATGTTGCATGTTCAGCTGGAAATAAACATCAGGGAAAGTTCGGCCAAAAGCCTTATGCATGGGAAAAGAAGTTGGAGATGGGGATCAACCAATTGGACAAAGGAAGAAGAAGTGTGGTACATTAATCGAGCAAAGAATTCAGCCAAATGATACGTGAAAAGTTGCAAGAGTTTGCAATGATACTATCTAAGGAGTATCATTACAGTTTTCCCACTGAATACTTTGAGGATTATCATGGGAGTTTTAACAAAGAGGATTTCCTTAACATAGAGCAGCCGAAGGAGTACAACTACAAGTTTCCAGCAGAATTCTTCGACCAACCAAGAAGAAACGTTTCTGATGGCTAGCCAGGAAGTTCCCACCAGAAGATGATTGATTCAAACAAGCCAGGATAGGTTTGTGATGGGTTAGAAGAGGAATTGGGGAAGAACAAAGAAGAAATGAAGGGGGAGATTGAAGAGAATTAGGGAGAAAGTTAAGAGAAATGAGGGAGAGTAGAATGGAGAGAAACGAGAGGGAGAATTGTAGAGAGAGAGAGAATAAGATTTTCTTTAATCAATTTCAGCATGCCCTCTCCTCTTACAATGGGCCTTTTTATAGGCCTTAGCTAGCTCCTTAACCAATTTCTAACAGCACCCATGTGCTCCTAACAAACACCCAAATATCTCCTAACAAACTAATATAACTAATTACATTATTGCCCTTCTAATTACCCTTGGGACATGACAATTTCCCCCCCTTGAAATGTTTCTTGTCCCCAAGAAACTTATTACCACCTAGCCATTGCTTCTTTATCCAATGCCCGCCTTCTCTATTTGATTTTTCTTTCTTTCTTTTCTTATCCTTCTAGGCCTTTTCTTCTTCCTGGTTCTTAAGTATCCAAGATCAATCCCTGTCGTAATTTAGCTTAGAACTTCAATAGGAGCAATTTGATAGGGTTCAAGTTCAATACCAACAGCAGTTGTTCCTACACCTCCATGTTGCACCACAGTTGCACATTGACAGATATCAACAACATCCTCAAAATGCAGCAATGGAAGATTGCAAATTTTCCTTGGACACTCATACCAAGGCTGTTTGTGAGCATTAGCCATAGGAGCTGCTGCAACTTCAATTTTAGCCAACAAATCATCCTTCCATACGGTAGACAACAACTTGGATTTTCTAGTAGGAGCAAAAACCAATATAGCAGCGATAGTTTTGTTTTCGTCAGCAAACCCTTCGATTCCTTCTGCTATATCCCTTAGTTTTCCTCCAGTTAGTGCTGTCTTCACCTTCTCGTTGCCTATTTTAACCCAAGTCAAATCCATATTTTGTTCCGAATGTGATTGTTCCTCAGATTTCGATAAGTCGAAAATCTGAGGAAAGGCTTCAGCAACATCATCCACACCGATGGCTGGTCCTTTAGTCTGATTTGTCTGATCCAATGCTGTCCCATTTTCCACAAACTTCTGATCTGGAGCAGTCCCAAACCCTTCTGCCCCTGCACTAGCCACCCGGGGTAACAAGTTGGCTTTGGCTTCCACTATCACTTCATCAATTGCTTCCCTATTATTTCCTTGCAGCCTTTCAGTAGATGCCTCTTGGGGTATTATTTTTTCTTCTAACTTCTCAATCACTACAACTGAATCCCTTTCCTGCCATCTTGACTTCTCCTTCGGTTGGTCCATTTTGAGAAATTCATCCTTGTTAAAACTTCTGTGATAATCATCGAAGTATTTCGCTGGAAAAGTGCAATGATATTCCTTAGATAGTATCATTGCAAATTCTTGCAACTTCTCACGAAACATTCGATCGAATTCCTTGCACTCTTCATCAAACCCTCTGCTGGTTCCTTTGTCCCTTCGGCTAGTCTTATTCTCAAACTTCTTTTCCCAAATTTGATGCTTCTGGTCAACTGAAAATGCAGCATTCTTTGGCTGCCATTGAAGCTGCAGTTCAGCTGAAAATGAAGCATTATTTTGCTGCAATTTAGGGCCCATCTACTCCATGTATGCACTGCTACCAATGGCCTTATGATCAGGTTGTCCCCTTGAAAATGCAGCACCCTTCTGCTGCAACCGAGACTCCAATGTCCTCGTGCTTGCACTACTGCCCCTAGCAAATTTCTCACGAGTAGGACAACTCAAAGGCCAATAAACAGGAGCTTTGTACATCCTAAATCCCTCACTTCTCTTCTGTATGTACCTCTCAACAATCACCCTGAAGTTGATCCAAGAAGTGGCAAATTTCAAGCGTTGCTTTGCTTCAAATTCCAGCCTATTTTGGGAACAAAAGAAGTTGCCAGTTACAGCGACTTGATGGCCTCCTGGAGTCTCAGTGACTTGATCAGCCTTCTAAAGTCCCCCTAGATCACCATTAGAAGTGAGAATTGATCGCTACAATGGTCACCTTCACAACCGAGATAGCCGAAGTCACGGAATTGATCTAGATCGCCTGTTGATCCTAGTTTCTGTAATCGCTTTCGAATTCCGAGAGTCAAGCTCCTTGCGTCGAAATCAACTGGCCAAGCCGTCTTCCAATTCCAAGCCTCAAACATCAGCCGACCTCACCTCCTTGTGCGCCAGATTCATTTCCCCTTGTGCGTCGGAATCAATTTTGCTAGATTGCCAAAGTTTCCCCATTGGAATCGTCTGGGCTACTCGCCTACCTTGAGCGACTGTGATGCAACCAAAGAAATTCTGCGGAATTAAGAATTCGATGGTTGCAGTAGCTTACGACTTGGCTTCCAATTTCGCTTAAGTTGCTTCGCTCATCCACTTCAACCAACTTATTGCGATTCGCGATTGAGGGTCAACCTTCTGCTCGCTTCCAAGAAAAGTCAAACAACTCTTCCAGCTCACAAGCTGTGATTGCTTGTACCTCGGCTTCCCATACCTGCTGCGCTATTCTAATTTGGACTTCAAAGTCCACTCGGTATCATCGTCGGCCTCTCCTTAGCACGCCAATTCCAAGCAAGATTTATTAAAACTCGCTGCCGTTCGTCAACATCTTGCCTCGCCCATTCCGAATTTGTTTTTGGATCACCTTCGATGGACTCCGACACCAATCGCGAAGGCTCCTCAGTTTGCGTTGCCTCTGATGCTGTCCGCATCGCCAACTTCAGCGGATCTCCCATGCCAGTCATTCTCTCTAGTCGCGAATCCTCCTCTGGTTCTACCTACCCACTGGTCGCGTTTGGTAATGGTCGCGGCACCTTCCTCGCCCCTATCGTCAACTCCAGCAGAGCTCCTGCAACCTATCTTCTGCTTCAGTCGCACACGCCTAGGCCGTCTGCTTCACCTTCGACAGACTCATGCTCACCTTGGACAGTTGCCACACTCCTAAGTCCAAATCGCGACCTCCTGGCTGTTCGCATCAACACCAGCAGACTCGCTAACACCTCGGAACTTCTGCCTATTTCGTTTAATCACTAAAATTGATTTCAGCAGCCTTTGAAACGAATCGGAACCACCGTCAAGAATCATTGCTCTGCTTCGACTCTAGCTGGATTACCTCCAAATCGGATCGGACACTATTGAATTTCTGAACTCACAGTCGAGGACAACTGCTCTGATACCAATTTGTCACGAACCTAGGGTTCGTGATGGGTTAGAAGAGGAATTAGGGAAGAACAAAGAAGAAATGAAGGGGGAGATTGAAGAGAATTAGGGAGAAAGTTAAGAGAAATGAGGGAGAGCAGAATGGAGAGAAACGAGAGGGAGAATTGGAGAGAGAATTGTAGAGAGAGAGAATCAGATTTTCTTTAATCAATTTCAGCATGCCCTCTCCTCTTACAATGGGCCTTTTTATAGGCCTTAGCTAGCTCCTTAACCAATTTCTAACAGTACCCTGGCTCTGATACCAATTGTCACAGCCCTAGGGTTTGGCTAGGGTTGTGATAGGAATTTGGAGGGATTTAGGAAAGAGAAAACAGAAAGGGAGGAAGATTTAGAACTGAAACAGAGAGAAATGGGGAGGAAAGAGAAGAAGAACAAAGAGAGAGAATTAAGAGAGAGAATAGAGTTTGAAATTCATTCTTCAATTCAAGCCTATCCAATAAACTCCTAACAACAGCCTTATATAGGCATCATTGATTTCTAACAGCCTAACCACTTGCTAACAATATATCCAACAGTTATTATAACCTATTACAAGATTACCCCCCTTTTATTTTTTTGCTATTACAACATTGACCCTCCTATACTCCTAGGTACATGACATTTCACTCTCTATAAATAGGGAAAAATTCTCTCCGGTTGAGGTATGTTCAGAACTCTAATTCTACTTCACTTCTATAATTACTGCATCTTTACTTAGAGAGAGATTTACTTAATCATTGGAGGGCACGTGTGGGAGATACCCTGCGCCCCTAATTGTTTTTTCTTCCATAGGTCTCTCGAACACTCAAGGCTCGAGACGAACACTCACTCACAGCTATAAATTTATTGTTGTATTTAACTAACAACAATAACAAAATGGATTTAGTATAGTGAACATTGTTGTCAAGCTTCTTCGCATTACACTCTTTCAGATGTTCCATGTATGCAAAAAATTGTTTCAGTATAGAAAACACTATCCCCAAACTTCTTAGCACTACACTCCTTCAAATGTGCCATGTGCACACTAGGAGATAATCTTTAACCTTTATTCGGATCCGATCTCTATACTTAATAGAATCTAATCAAAGGAACAAATGTACCTAACGTAAGCCCATTATGTGCCAAACAGGCCAAAAAAGTCCTCCTGTTGCCTGATAGGTCACTAGTGTACCGGACCTACCAAAGACGCCACAAACACAACAGCATGCATGAAGGTTAGAATAGGGAATTAATACATGCAGGTTGTTACAACCAACATGTGCGCATGGGGGGTAGTTTTGTAATCCACATGCTGAGGGAATAATCGCATGTGCAAGGGAATTTAGTTAGAGAGGGGCAAAGGAGATGTATAAATAGTTGAGAAGAAGAGGGAGAGGGTAGCTGGTTTTTTGATAGAAGAATTGGGAGAGTTAAGGGCCTCTCGAATGCCCTGGGTGTTCTTGTTCTTGGGTGGGAAATCCTAATAGTTGTTGTTAATTGCTTGTTATTTGTATTTTTCTAATTGGGTTCCTATCAATTTGGTATTAGAGCCGTCATCGATCCTAATGGTGAACTTGACGGACAAAGTAGGAAATTTGGAAGGGAGTGTGGAAGGCATGCATCGGGAACTTGATGCCATGAGGGGTGTGGTTCAATCGGTGGGGAAGAAGGTAGTGAGCTTGCTGGAACAGTTTGCTTGGATGAGAACGAGGTGGGAATAGTAGGATCGGGAGAGTAAAAACGAGGAGAGATGGGAAGACCGAGAGAAAGGGAGGAAGGGGAAGCGAGATGAGGAAGACCAACCTGCGGGTTCGCCCTTGTCAAGGGAGGGAACGCCGGTAGCTGAAGGGAGAAGTGGCGAAGGGGGCGACTGGGTCAATGGTGACAGAAGGCAACAGTACCGTGGGAGACGCCTGGAAATACCCATCTTCGACGGAGATGATCCAGATGGCTGGATCTTTAGGGTGGAGCGCTACTTCATTGTGAACCAGCTGTCCAATGTAGAGAAGCTGGACTCAACGGCTCTTTGTTTTGAAGGAGTTGCTCTTTCTTGGTTCCAGTGGGAGCAAAGACAACGACGGGTGAGGAGCTGGGAGGAGCTCAAGGTGATGTTGAGGAATAGGTTCAGGCCCGCTCAAGAAGGCACGGTGGAAGAAAGGGTCCTTGTGTAACACCCCGTCCCTATCGAGGGGCGTGTCACTATGCTGGGTCCATCGTATACATACATAATCCCTTTCCTTATACATTTCTCATACATCAAATGGCATATTTTAAAGGGAAACCCCCCAGCATATCATCATAAATACGGAAGCGATAATTGAAACCTGATACGGTACATACTTGAATTCACTATATTTAAAACAATATAAGAATCCGTACCATATATTACCATCATATCCTCAATTACATAAATACATTGATACATATCTCCCGAGATAACATCTAACACCCTAGGTGCAAATCATATGAAAACCTCGAGCATACATCAGATACATTTCTCAATAAATAAAAACTGGAAATCTCCTGCTGAATCCCTCGGCCACGCCATCACGTGCCGTCATATCTCAACCTGCTCCTTGCCCTAACTGCAAGTCTCAACTGGAACGTTGAATGTTCCAGGGGCATAACCCATTAGAAGATGAAACTTCTAGTGAGGGTCCAAAAACATATGTATGATGCATGATGCAATGACATGAATAAACATATACCCATAATGTAACTTCCCAAGCATCCCCAGCCCGGCTAGGAATCCTAAACAAATCCTGAACCTCTGCGGATAGGCCTAACGTTATTCCCTCAACGCCCTAGGGGAATTTCGGCTACACTCTGAGGGTATCATCCCATCCCCATGCACAAGTTTCAATATGACAATAATATCGTGCAATGTAAATATCACGACTTTCAATGCAATATAACAAATGAATATTACAGTTCATAATAACATGCATATATAACAAACATATCATGAATATAAGTTCTTGTGAGAATACCACTCACCTTTTGAGACAAACTTGCATTTTCCTTGAAAAGCGTGTATCGCCTCGATATGCGTGCCCCACCTCGATTCTCGTGCCAACTCTCAAAAGTTGCACCAATCTTATCATCTCGATCTCCTCAATCATAAAATAATATTTAATTACTAAATATCCTCAATATTCCATTTATTTCCTATTTTCTTTCATTTTCCTTCATTTTTTCTTCTAAAAATCCCAATAAATATGTCAAGACTATTTCCTCAAACCTAACTTCACAACAATTCATTATAAGCTATGAACTTTCAAGGAAAAATACTGAACTTACCCGGATATTGCGTTTTCACGCAAAACGAGGCTCTTTAGCTCTAAAATCGAGGCATCTGGAATCCCAAATCTCAATCTTTTTGCACCAACCTCTATAAAATATTTTTCTCTTTTTTATAGGATTTTTTTCAGAATTTTTGGCCAAGCCACGCTCCCGCACGCGCCTGCACGTGCCTAGGGCGAGTGGTGGCGCGTGGGAGCCAGCGCGTGACCGGCACGTGCCGGTCATCTTCTCCGGCGATCTCCGTTTTCTCCACCAGCTTCAAGCCCTCTTTCAGTCGATCTCAATGGTCCTTCTTGGGCCTGGAAAGGAGCCACCGAAGGCCCTCAATCGGACGGCCAAAGCCTCGGCTTGGCCGTCCATCTCCTTCTCCGGCGAAGCCACGAATAGCCTCCAAACCTCGATGAAAATTGCCCAAATTCTCCAGATTTGATCTTCAAGCCATGGGCAACAAAAGCCCCATGCTTTGAACGCCCAATTTGTTCAATAAAATGGCCGATTTGAAGCTTCTACCCTCTGAAATTTTCGGCCATTCCTTTGCTATTTATAGCAAAACCCGAGCACTCAAACCCATTAGGCCGCCTTGCCCATCACTCTAAGAGTCTCACCCGCCCCTGGGTGAGCCTCGAATCGACCAAGGCCGACCACAATCGCGACTTGCAGGTCGCGACAATCCGACCAGTTTTCTGGTCGGCTTTTCCTTCAAAATCCGACCACTCCGGTGGTCGTTGTTCCCTCGAGCCTTTACAAAAGTTGGTCCTCGACAAGCCCTCGTGCCATCCCTACGGTTGGATCGGCTGAAATCGACGACCAGAGACCCCATGGTCGTTTCTCATTGGCCAAAACTTTGCTGAAATTGCACTTTGGCCCCTTGACTTTTGGCTATTACATTTTAGCCCTTTTTCACTAAACCCCTCAACTTTCCTTTATTGCATTTAGGACCAAAAAGTCCTAAAACATCATTTTGACCCTTGAGGATTCCAAAAATACCTCATTTCGGCCTCCCACTAACAATTTCCAAAAACTGCACTTAGGCCCAAATCTTTGTTTTGGCCTCAAACCCATTCGTTTCTTCCTGAAACCTATGAAGGGTTGTTCCTCATGAAAAACTGAAGCTCCCTCAAGCTTTCGTTGACTTTCGAAAAGTCATCTATGAAAATTCGGTATTGCAGCCTAATTGGCAGCTGCCTTTTCAGCTGTACCGAAAACTGTTCCCGATTCGATTTCTTTCGGCACCATAAATCTTATCTCGGGGTGCTTATTAATGCCATATCATTTTCCTTTGGTATTTCGGCTCCAGGGTACTCCCGGCAGTCGATTCAGTCATCTATACGGTAATAAATTACCGTTTTACCCTCAATAAATCCTTAAATTCCATTTTTACCTCAAGATAAATTACCCTTGAGTCCTTTAGAATTTCTCGGGTATTATATTCACCCCTCCTTAAAGAAATTTCGGCCTCAAAATTTTCATCTGACAGCCAGGTTACTAAGACATAACATAGCTCATTACCTAAACACCTCAAATCAAATATCTATTTGATCCTTTAGCAAACACCTCTCGGTTTGCATTCCTTACACGAGCAATGCTTACAAGCATACCGTGTCATTCACATCATTTCCTTTTGTGGCTCTTATCAGACGACCACACATTTTTCATCATTCTAGGCACGCACATCCTACCCTGAAACTTTGAGAATGCCCTCTTGCATTTCAAAATCATAACTCTTGGGCTGGCCATAATCATCATCATAGACAAGTATACTTGTCAACCACCCTTGCCTTCGTATCTCGTTCACCAGATCCAGCTAAACAACCAGGCTAGCCATAAAAAATAGACGATCCATTCGGCACTACCATCCTAGTCAGTAGGCTACCTAGCCTCCAACTTCATCTGACACTCACAGCTATCCACCAGGTCCTGCGTTGGGCACCTATCTGCCACGCGCCCGGTGATATGAAGTAGTGCAGTCGTAGTCCTTAAGGAACTCCATCACCGTTGCTACCTCTCGTTTAGCTCCTTCTGCGAGAACTCAAACTTCAGGCTCCTCATAGTTCATGAGCACATTAATGCCCCATCATTTCGGTAGTGTGTCGTAATCTCGAGAGCACATACCTCATTTGCCAGTTCCAAGTCATACATCGGGTAGTCCTTTCTGTGCCTTGGCATGATCCACATGCCATCATTCAGTTCTGTTGCACTCTCACGCAACCCTATCCTTTGAGCTATCATAAGCTCTCACTACACCGGCAGTTCATTCACATTCGACTCTCTCATGAGTCCTATCATGGACACAACTATTTCAGAGAGTTCCCTCTCGAACCCCTGACAACAGCTTGTCAACCTCAAAAAATTTCCATCATTTCATAGACAGGTAGGGATCCTATCACAACGCTCCGGTCCATTGGAACTTGGATCCTAGTCAAACCATAACAGTCATGGTGGTACCTAAACTTTGGAATCTGACCGTCTCCTTGGCAGTACGCTAAGCAACTTAGACCCTGAGTCACCTGACTCATACTGCGAGACAGCTACCTAGCTTCCCCGGTACGTTGATCATAAGCTCTTTACTAGCCTTCATACCTTGGTCCTTGGGCTCAGATCCGTTGTTACAGGCCACACACCCATGGTGCTATCGTCATTCTAGAGACTCCTTGTCCCGCCTCCGAGAGTTGTAATTGACCCGACTCCCGTAACTTCTGATACTTTTCAATACCAGCCTAAATCTCCAAATCTTATGGATTCTCGATCCTATTTAGAGTCACATTCACTAAGGTTTCCAACTTTTTCTCGAACCAACCTCTATTCAAAACTTTTGGCTCATCTCCCGAAATCTATCAGGACATCTTACTTTTCAGAAACTTCTGATCCTTATGGTGCTTATGACAATCAATTCTGATTTCACGATCACCAACATAGAGCCTCATGCTCTCATCAATTCTTTCATGATCTGCTTACTACCTAGCAAGCCAATCTTATTCATTACATCTATCGTGTTGTTCCTTAACATTATCCTCAATGTTCCTCATGTGTCTCCCTATCCGAGGAGTACACTATCATATCATCAATAGACACAATTACCAACGCGACTTCAATGCGAATGGTACGTTGGTCAAATCATCAATTTCGAGATCATCATCTTAATATCCTTATCATCGAAACATCGATTTCAGAATACCTTATTTCCTTATCTTAACCTTGATCATTCACCAATCATAAATATCCCAGCCTCTTGTGGCTGTTTCATTAATCATCAAATTCGAGGTAAAAGATATCAACTCTAATTATCACCTCTTTCAAAGCCTGATAATTTACATCCTCAAACAAGCCACACACGGTTAACCATCCTATAACCTCAAGCTATCATTGACAATCATCATTAAGAAATAATCCCGTTAATACTTCCGAGAAATATATCCTATCTTCTTCCAATTCTTCTTACGGCTTTTCACTGACCTCAAGTACCCGTACCATATCTTGACAGGCTTCTTATTTCCCTAACTTGCTGACATCACTCAGCGATACATCTCTCAATTTGCCCGTTAAGGCTACCTAGACTAACTGTCTAGCCATACGAGAGTTCCAATCTCTAAAATCGAAAATCTCGGATCCTCAATCAATTTGGGCCTGCAGCTTCTCTTACTGCGACCCGTCATCTTGGCACGTTTGCCATCATCTTGATTCTCTCAATCATGTCCAAGATTTGCACAATCTTCTAGACGACAATTATAACTACACTACCAGCTAGAGCAGGTAGGTACTTATGTCACCTACGGTACTCCGATCCTCGTTAGATTTCTTTCTGAAAACTCTAAGGTTCCATTTCGAATCCCTAGATCCTCAATCAATTCTTTCGAGAAATTCCTCAAAAACCTCATATCGATCAATCCTCGCAGATTCCAAATCAGATCACACTATCTGGTTCCATTTATCTTCCAAGAACTCGATCTCCTTTGCCTTTATGGCTTTCTATCAATCATTCATCATGGTGCCTTTAAGCTCTCTTTGCCGGGTTGACTACCGACCACTCTACCTGATTCTGCAGGTTCATTTGGCACACTGAACCGTAGTCACAACCTCTGTTGACTAGGTCTTCTTATCATTCCTTTACAGTCGATACGACCCATTAAGCAACTATTTCCTTTTTAGTACTCGAACTCTACCTTGAGTCGAGACTGCCATTTTAGAATTCATCGGTCAAACTTTTGGACCGGTCATGCTCCACTACCTGAAATCTCATTTACCGAGAATCCACTGACTCTCGCCTTTCGTTCTTCAGATCCAGTTAACTATTGGCACCCGACCATTAAATTAGTTCTTCCTAGGCACTACTCTTTCCGTCAGCCAGCACACAACTGTCATCATCACCCCCATCATATGGTAGGCTTACTCCTACATCATACGTCGACCCTCACTTGGGTACGTCCCGGGTGAAAACTGCACGGTCTCGTCGTAGTCCTCTAAGAACTATCATTCCTCGTCGCTGCCCCGAGTCTAACTCCTTCTGAAGAACTTTCATTCTAGGCCCTTATCATGGCCTGGTGATTTCCTCACCTCATAGGTAGCGCCTACACGGCTAACGAGCATGCATCTTTCCTTTCCATTTCATACGTTAGGTAGTATTCCTTTGAGTCACCCAACATGACCATCTCACGATCCCATTGCAATCTTTAAATAGGACACACAGTCCATATTTAATCCATCTCTTTTAGATTCCTGAGGCTTCCGGCCTCGATCAATCATAGCTAGTGGCACACCTCGCACCCATTGGGACTTAGATCTCCCCTACAAGGTACAGACCCTACTGCGTTGCCCCAGATATTCAGGATCTGATCGTCTCATCGGCAGTACACTAAGCAACTTAGACCCTGGGTCACCTGACCCATACCGCGAGACAGCTAACTAGCTTCTCCGGTACGTTGATCGTAAGCTTATCACAAGCCTTCTGCCTCGGTCCCTAGATCCAGATCTGTCACTGCGAACACCGACCAGTAGTGCCGTCACCCTGCTAGGGTTCTCTATCTCGTCTCTGCGAGTCTCATCAGTTGCACCACTTTCGTCTCATCAATTGACGCACTCGTGCCCCATCATTTGGCCATTTTCGGCCTCTCATTTGTCCCAATCCTTCGGGATCCCATATCTTATTTCCGAGATACTAAATGAACCTCGAAAATACTTATCCTTTGATCCTAACTCATCAGCTAGGCTCTGACACATCAGACTAATCATTCCTGATCCGATCATCCTCGATAACTACCAGTTATCCAATCTTTCCTTACAATGATTTTGACTAATGTCCTCAAATCAATAGTCTCTAAAATCTCTCGGATCCATAATCATGGTTACCGAGTCATCCATACATTTGAATCATATCATCGGATCCTTATTCCAATAGCTAGATCATTCTTCCAGTACTAGCTTCTATCAGGCATTCTACTATTCACCGGGAATAGTAGTCGTCTACTGAAATAGTGTCTGTCGTGAAGAGTACACCAGGTAAGTTCCCAGGAAAGAGTGGTGGGTCGCAATGGACGCACTTAAGTACCAAGTCTTTCCTTAGCCAGAACTAGCCTAGACATGCACTTCCACTACAACTCACTTATCCAGTAATCGTCAATACCCAAATCTTACGGTGGCTTTACTTATCTAGCCACACGTGACCTTTTCCTTAGGTTCGCTCTAATATCATCTATACTAGAGTTAGACATTTCCTTAAGTAACTCTTAAGACTCTTTCTTTACTTCGCTCTGATACCAACTGTAACACCCCGTCCCTATTGAGGGGCGTGTCACTATGCTGGGTCCATCGTATACATACATAATCCCTTTCCTTATACATTTCTCATACATCAAATGGCGTATTTTAAAGGGAAACCCCCCAGCATATCATCATAAATACGGAAGCGATAATCGAAACCTGATACGGTACATACTTGAATTCACTATATTTAAAACAATATAAGAATCCGTACCATATATTACCATCATATCCTCAATTACATAAATACATTGATACATATCTCCCGAGATAACATCTAACACCCTAGGTGCAAATCATATGAAAACCTCGAGCATACATCAGATACATTTCTCAATAAATAAAAACTGGAAATCTCCTGCTGAATCCCTCGGCCACGCCATCACGTGCCGTCATATCTCAACCTGCTCCTTGCCCTAACTGCAAGTCTCAACTGGAACGTTGAATGTTCCAGGGGCATAACCCATTAGAAGATGAAACTTCTAGTGAGGGTCCAAAAACATATATATGATGCATGATGCAATGACATGAATAAACATATACCCATAATGTAACTTCCCAGGCATCCTCAGCCCGGCTAGGAATCCTAGGCAAATCCCGAACCTCTGCGGGATAGGCCTAACGTTATTCCCTCAACGCCCTAGGGGAATTTCGGCTACACTCTGAGGGTATCATCCCATCCCCATGCACAAGTTTCAATATGACAATAATATCGTGCAATGTAAATATCACGACTTTCAATGTAATATAACAAATGAATATTGCAGTTCATAATAACATGCATATATAACAAACATATCATGAATATAAGTTCTTGTGAGAATACCACTCACCTTTTGAGACAAACTTGCATTTTCCTCGAAAAGCGTGTATCGCCTCGATATGCGTGCCCCACCTCGATTCTCGTGCCAACTCTCAAAAGTTGCACCAATCTTATCATCTCGATCTCCTCAATCATAAAATAATATTTAATTACTAAATATCCTCAATATTCCATTTATTTCCTATTTCCTTTCATTTTCCTTCATTTTTCCTTCTAAAAATCCCAATAAATATGTCAAGACTATTTCCTCAAACCTAACTTCACAACAATTCATTATAAGCTATGAACTTTCAAGGAAAAATACTGAACTTACCCGAATATTGCGTTTTCACGCAAAACGAGGATCTTTGGCTCTAAAACCGAGGCATCTGGAATCCCCAATCTCAATCTTTTTGCACCAACCTCTATAAAATATTTTTCTCTTATTTATAGGATTTTTTTCAGAATTTTTGGCCAAGCAACGCACCCGCACGCGCCTGCACGTGCCTAGGGCGAGTGGTGGCGCGTGGGAGCCAGCGCGTGACCGGCACGCGCCGGTCATCTTCTCCGACGAACTTTTTTCGGCGATCTCCGTTTTCTCCACCAGCTTCAAGCCCTCTTTCAGTCGATCTCAATGGTCCTTCTTGGGCCTGGAAAGGAGCCCCCGAAGGCCCTCAACCGGACGGCCAAAGCCTCAGCTTGGCTGTCCGCCTCCTTCTCCGGCGAAGCCACGAACAGCCTCCAAACCTCGATGAAAATTGCCCAAATTCTCTAGATTTGATCTTCAAGCCATGGGCAACAAAAGCCCCATGCTTTGAACGCCCAATTTGTTCAATAAAACGGCCGATTTGAAGCTTCTACCCTCTGAAATTTTTGGCCATTCCTTTACTATTTATAGCAAAACCCGAGCACTCAAACCCATTAGGCCGCCTTGCCCATCACTCTAAGAGTCTCACCCGCCCCTGGGTGAGCCTCGAATCGACCAAGACCGACCACAATCGCGACTTGCAGGTCGCGACAATCCGACCAGTTTTCTGGTCGGCTTTTCCTTCAAAATCCGACCACTCCGGTGGTCGTTGTTCCCTCGAGCCTTTATAAAAGTTGGTCCTCGACAAGCCCTAGTGCCATCCCTACGGTTGGATCGGCCGAAATCGACGACCAGAGACCCTATGGTCGTTTCTCATTGGCCAAAACTTTGCTGAAATTGCACTTTGGCCCCTTGACTTTTGGCTATTACATTTTAGCCCTTTTCACTAAACCCCTCAACTTTCCTTTATTGCATTTAGGTCCAAAAAGTCCTAAAACATCATTTTGACCCTTGAGGATTCCAAAAATACCTCATTTCGGCCTCCCACTAACAATTTCCAAAAACTGCACTTAGGCCCGAATCTTTGTTTTGGCCTCAAACCCATTCGTTTCTTTCTGAAACCTATGAAGGGTTGTTCCTCATGAAAAATCAAAGCTCCCTCAAGCTTCCATTGACTTTCGAAAAGTCATCTATGAAAATTTGGTATTGCAGCCTAATTGGCAACTGCCTTTTTAGCTGTACCGAAAACTGTTCCCGATTTGATTTCTTTCGGCACCATAAATCTTATCTCGGGGTGCTTATTAATGCCATATCATTTTCCTTTGATATTTCGGCTCCAGGGTACTCCCGGCAGTCGATTCAGTCATCTATACGGTAATAAATTACCGTTTTACCCTCAATAAATCCTTAAATTCCATTTTTACCTCAAGATAAATTACCCTTGAGTCCTTTAGAATTTCTTGGGTATTATACCTTGCGCTTCGATAATGGGGGTTCATCAAGGACTACCACCTTGGCTTCGAGAGTCTGACCTCACCGCTCACAAGCATGCCAAAGGCGTTGCTGGAGGGCTACTTTATCAACGAAATGGAGCCGGTCATCTGAGCCGAGATGAAGGTGTCGAGGCCGATTAGGCTGGAGCAGATGATGGGCCTAGCCCAATCAATTGAGGAGATGAATCTGGTGATTCATGGAAGCATTTTTGGACCCGGCCCAAACAAAGGTTAGGCCCTTTCGTCCCTAATTTCGAATCACCAGCAGGTAGTGATATTGCCTCCTCCGATGTTGGCACAAAAATGGGTGATGCCTAGCCCCGCCTCATCACACTGGCCTCCGGCCGTCGCTAAGGTGACGGGTGAGGAGTTGGGAGTTGCGGTGTTGGCTGACGAGGAGAAGACAAACACAACAACACTATGTTTGGAGGGTGTTGCACTTCTATGGGCCCAGTGGGAACGGAGGAGACGAAGAGAGATTCGTGTGGGTAAGAAAGCAAACTTGAAAGACGAAGCCATAGGGCGCTGCCATCGCATCTCTGCTCAAGCAATGGCAAAGAAGGGGAAGACGAAGAAGAAAAAGCCAATGACTAGACAACCACAAGGTGACAACAAAAGCATTAAGAAGAAACACAGGAAGAAGAAGAAGCTTCAGAAATACCAAGCTCTAGTCCCAACCAAAGACATCGCGATGCCAATTCAGTCCGATTCGTACGCCGACGATGATTCCTCCTCCAGTGAGACCAAGCCCGAGAAGATCCAGAAACTTCTCAAGCCCTACACCAAGTACTAGCGGATTAACTTCCTTGTCGGTGCCGCCATGCCCGACGCTTTCCTCTTCACTCGCCTCCGTGGTGCCGCAGATTGTGACCTATCTTGTCGCAAACTCGTCATCCACGGCGTGAGAAACCTTAGTCTCTGCCTTCGAGTCATACGACGAGATTGAGGGCTGCAACGTCATCTTTGACCGGGTCATGGGCAAGCCCAATGATATAGAGGTTCCGCTTATGATAATGGAGTCTTGTTTAAATTCTGATTGGCTCCAACACTCTTTTCACTCTTGGGCACAGAGATGTCAGAATGCAAACAGTGCTGAATCTGTAGAAAGGCTGAAGGAGGAATTGGTTGATTCTACTCTGTGGGATGAGTTAACAAATTTTGGGCTTTCAAGGGTTGGTCTCATCAACATCACTGATGATTTATCTGGTCCAGCTGTTAGTGGGACATCGCTATTGGGAGAAGATGAACCTCAGTTAACTGCATCTGAGCATCAGCGAGAAAGACGAAAGAAACGGTCTACTGTTGGAACACCTGACTATTTGGCTCCCAAGATTCTCTTAGGGACAGGGCATGGTGCAACTGTGGATTGGTGGTCTGTGGGTATCATTCTATTTGAGCTGATTGTTGGTATCCCACCTTTTAATGATGAGCATCCTCAGATAATATTTGATAATATTCTCAACCGAAAGATACCTTGGCCTCGGATACCTGAAGAAATGAGCTATGAAGCCCATTATCTCATTGATCGGTCATTAACTGAAGATCCTCATCAAACTAGGAGCAGGAGGAGCCTCGGAGGTGAAGCAACATGCATTTTTCAGAGATATTAACTAGGACACCCTTGCTAGACAGAAGGCTGCTTTTGTTCCTTCCTCAGAGAGTGCACTTGACACCAGTTACTTCATGAGCCGGTACTCGTGGAATTTTGCAGAGGAACATGTTTTTTTATGCTGCTAGTGAGTTTGAGGATAGTGAAAATGGTAGCACCATTGGTAGTAGCAGTGGTGCAAGCAATCGCCACGATGAACTGGGGGCCCTACAATATGATTCAACAACAATTTCCTATTTTTCACCTTGAGGACAAGGTGCAAGTGCAGGAGGAGAGTAATGATAGGTCACTGGTGTACCAGACCTACCAAAGACGCCACAAACATAGCAGCATGCATGAAGTTAGAATAGGGAATTAATACATGTAGGTTGTTACAACCAACATGTGCGTATGGGGGTAGTTTTGTAATCCACATGCTGAGGGAACAATCGCATGTGTAAGGGAATTCGGTTAGAGAGGGGTAAAGGAGATGTATAAATAGTTGAGAAGAAGAGGGAGAGGGTAGCTGGTTTTTGGGCCTCTCGAATGTCCTGGGTGTTCTTGTTCTTGGGTGGGAAATCTTGATAGTTGTTGTTAATTGCTTGCTGTTTGTATTTTTCTAATTGGGTTCCTATCATTGCCATGCTACATTAGCTAAGAAGAGGAGGTGGTCCAAAGATTCCTTTGCTCTTCAATATATGAAACTCTTGGAGCCCTTTTCCTCATGTGACTGATTGTGAATTCTAGGTCTAGTACAATTGTTTCCAAATGAGAAAGGGCCACCTTAGACAAGCTTCTTTTCCTTATACTTTGGCTGGGAAGGGTGTATGGATTTTTGGTTGAAAAAATCTAACAAGGGTGGTAGCACTTATAATTAGTCATTCATTAGTGAACTAAGAAATATATCATTCTTGAGTTCTTCTTGCTCTTTCGTTGAATTGGAAAGCATGAAATTGTTTTGATCAGCCTCTAACATTCAATTTCATTATTTAGCGAAAGGCACTTTGTTGGAGGACATATTATGTTAGAAATATCACAAATATATTGTGGAAATAAAATAACAGTTTACTCGAAGGAAGACTTGAGTAACACTTGGATTGTTCTCTTAATTTTATGGCCTGAAAAATAGGAGATCAAATGATAAAGTAATAAGGTGATTTGGAGATTGGAAAACTCCAAGAATAAAGGGTTAAAGGTAGCAGAATAATTCAATATATCTCAGCAGTTTTTTAATTATTGTTATTGTATTTTATCGTCAAAACATATTCAAATATATTCCTAGAATATAAGAGATAACTTAGTTGTAGTGTATAAATACCTTATATTACTCGAGAATCAATCAAGCTAGTATCTACAGTTTTCACAACTTGTTTCATTTTTCTACATATTACAATTTTGGCAAGGAGTGGCGGCTCGTCATGTCATTTCCTTTACAAACACTTCCATTGATGAAGTTGTTATGTTACTCTTGTCCTCTAAAGAGGTAAGTGGACCTACTATTTTAATTATATTATTACTTCCATTATTTCTAGAAGTATTGAAGGGGAAGCAAGACCTAAAAGCTTGAGGCCATACTACAATTATTAGGAATGAGGTTAAGTGGACTTGTTATTTTAATTATGTGAGATATGATCGAAATTGTTTGTTCATGTAAGAAAAAAACCAATCGAGTCTCTTGTGAAGAGAATGGAAAGAATGGAGCAAATATCTAACACAAGAGATAGAGGAAGACCAAAACTTGGTGGGAGACACTTTGCTGTGATATGTATGGACTATAAGGGCTTTAAAAAAGATAAGATTGTAGATAGAAATGATTGACGAGATAGAATTCATGTAACTAATCCTACATAGTGGAATAAAGGCTTAATATCATGTTTGTAGAAATAAATGATTCTTCTATATTGAGTTGAGTATATGCTTTACAATATATACTAGACGAGATATAACCAAAAAAAAAAGAAAGAAAGAAAGACAATATACAAAGGGGAAAGAAAGACTAAAAGGAAAGAAAGAAAAACAGTAAATCTCTTATTTCCTAAAATAGGAAAGGAAATCTAAAGAAGTTTCGACAGTAAAACTTCTTGATCTATTTTTCGGATTGGACACACACACACACACACACACACACACACATATATATTACAAATGGTAATTGCCCCAACGGAGATAGTTAAACATATGAAAAACTATCTAACTTAGAAAAACAAATAACTGTATAATGAATTAATTAAATTGTCCCTATTATTTTGCTTAACTGTTCTTATATTTTTGCACATGGTTTTCTACACGCTCAAGTTGGGCTGTAAATATGAAGCAAGCACAGTTTGGATTTTCACATCTTCAAATTGAGTTTTCAACTGGTAGTCTCAGTAAATCATTGGTATATAGGAAATCCACTTTCATTTTTTCTTTTATGAAGCGTCTGTCTATTTATGTCACTTTGAACATGTTGAGTTGTTGTCAATATCTATTTAGATGACTAAAATATTAGGTGACTGAGAGGTCTACTTTACGTCGTCTTTGTCGTGTCTTTAGAGTCAAAATACGTTTCCTTTGTAGCATCCCAAATTTCTTGTGCCGTCTCATGGAGGATGAGATTTTCTCCGACTTTATTAGTCATGGAATTGACAAACCATGACATTACCATATTGTGTTGTCTTCCATGTCTTGTATTTTGAATTTGTTGAATTCGGTTTAGGGGCTTCACCATTAAGAGAGTCATCTTTTCCTATGTTGCTTATGAACATCATAACCAAATGTCCATTAGAACTAGGAACAACAAGAACTTGAGAGGAAGAAGTTGAGACTGCTGTGATGAAGGATTCCACTGGGGTGATAGAGGAATTTTCTAATAAAAAATATTTTGATACCATGAAAAAGTTTGGACTGTAAAATTCCTTTATCTATTATTTAGATTGGACACCTATATATATTACAAATGGTAATTGCTCATATGGAGATAGTTAAACACAACTGTCAAGACCCTAGGGTGTCCTAGGGTTTGAATAGGAATTTAGAAGAAGAAGAAGAACAGAATGAGAGGGAGAGACAGAACAAATTAAGGGAAAAAGGGAGAGGGAGAGAGAGAGAATGAGAGAAAGAGGAATTGATTATTCATTCAATCGATATCCCTCCACAATGCTGTAGGTTCCCTTATATAGAACCTCTAACTAATTCAGCAACTCTTCTAACTACTTAACAACCTAACAAGTAGCCTAACACAAGTTGTTATACAATCAACCCATTCCTGCCTATTAACCAACCAACTCCTTTAGCTAGAGCCTAACAGTTTACAAGGTTAATACCCTCCCAATTACAGTACTACCCCTTAGGGTCATGACAATCCCCACCCCTTCAAACAATTATTGTCCCCAAGAATTGACAGCTGCTAATCCCTGTTCTTCATCCAATTCCAGTCTTAACAATCAGATTTATTCTTCTCCTCTTTTTCCTTACTTTCTTTTTTCTCCTCAACTTTGTCCCATCTTCTCTTGCATTCTGTTGCTTTTGTTCTTGCTGCCAAAATAAAATGTAAATTCCAAGGATCGACATGTTAAGGGTCCCTTCTTCAATGTCAAAACTTTTTAACCAAATAGGAGCAACCTTTCCTTCCTTCATCATCCGAATCTAGTCCACACCAGGTGAAATGACAGCAATACTGTCATACGGCTCGAGATCAAAATTGCTCAAAACGACAGGGTTAGTTTCTTCAGCTGGAATTTCCTTGACCTGTGACTCCTCAGCTTTTTCCACAACCAAATGCAAAGTAGCAATACTCTTAGAATCTGCTTCCACAGACCCATTCTTGCCCTCAGCCTCCAGTTTTTTTCTTTGGTCTGAGTCCTCGTCGGTTGCCTGTCCACCCTCAACAGCTTCTGTCTCAGCATCCTTAGAGCTATTGTCAAGTTGTTCTGGCCCTGACTGTTCCGTCCAAACTCCTATAATGACATGTGGTTCGATATGAAATTGCGAGCAACTCTTACAATAATTTTCTGGTGGCAGCCTGTGCTTTCTATAAATGGCTTTCAGTGCCACTTCTTGCAACCTTGCCTTCTCTGCCGCTTGTTCCACCGTAGTAAGGCAAAACATTTTCACACTAAGCCTTAGAACATCATCAAGACCATTAATGAATTTTGACACAAAATAAGACTCGGTTAAAGTTGGATGGAATTTGAGCACAACTGATTTCAATTTCTCAAATCTGACCGAATACTCCATAACCGATCCATCTTGCTTCAGCTTGTTAAGCTCCTTTATGTAATTCTTACCTCTAATCTGGTTGAAGGAAACAGAGTATTCCTTAGAAAAACATTCAATAGGAATACTAACCATAAATTTAAGTGAAACTAGAATCAAAAGGTCGTCCAACTTTATGTCGACATCCTTGATTGCTTCCCTCGTCGCATCATATGTTTCCTCAAATGTTTTACCCAATGGCTGAGCACTTTCAAGAAGTTCTTCGGCCATCTTGATAGGTTCAGCTCTTGAGAATTCACCCCTGACACAGCTTCTTGATTAGCTTTTAAGGATTCCCTTGGCAACCAGAATTGGTTCCGGTAAACCTAATCCGCCTCTTTAGCGGCTTTAGGTTCTGCCAACTAATTCTGCCTCAATTGGAATCCGCCAAAATCAGCCGAAATCTCTTGCTTTGCTTCCCCGAGATTACCTCTTACTCAGCGTACGATTCTTTGCGACTTCAAGACTTTTGGACTTGACCGAGAGTCGTTGCTCGCCTCCCAAGTCGGCCAATTGTCCGCAATGGAATTGGTCGCAGTCTGGGTTTGCTCTAGCTTCAGTCCTTGATCACTTGAATTCACCTTCAATTTCCGATCGCTATTGATTCAAGAAACCCAACACCAACCACCTAATCACCGACCACTGTCTTTCAATTTCCAATCGCTACAGATTTAAGAAGCCCAATACTGCAATGGCTTTCGCCCACCACTGTTGGCTTGAGTTCAGTCCCACCTGTGGAAATTTTTTGTTCCAATTTTGCGTTCAATTCCGACCCAAGTCGGAATTTGCTTTCGAAATGGCCAAACTTCTCAGACAAGAAGCATCGGTCTTGAAATTCAATCAAGACTAAATCTTGAACCTTCACTCACCACCTGACTCACAACCGGAATTCGCCTTCCAATTTCTATCGGACTCCTACTCCAATTCCGACCCAAAACCGTCGGGCGCACTAACCCCCAAGAGTGTTGATATTCAATTGCAACCAAAATCCCTCGTCGGACTTCCGTACCAGCTTCGTACCCTTGGTCTGGTCATGTTGCTTCCGTCAGACTCGCGTACCTGACCCCCCTCGCCGGCTGCCAAGAATGCCAGCTTCCCTTGTCACTTGCTCTGCTGCGACTTAAAAATCTGAGCCGTCGTCTCCAAAACTAGCTTCATCTTTCAATTCTAACCAAAAATCTTTGTAGTCCCAGCCTTCCATTATGCGTTGCAGATTCAAGATCGCCCCAAGCCTGCGTCCACTTCTTCCCCAATCGCCGACCAGTGGTTAAAAGTCAGAATTTGTTGGAATCATCGCCAAGAATTGTACCAAGGAATTCAAGATCGCCCGGGCCTGCTTCCACGCCATGCCTTCACTCACCCAATCCCCGTCCAAAGGCCGCAAGCCTCTAATTTTGATGGAATTAATTGTTCCAAAGTGACCGAACTTGCCGCTTCTTGAATTATCTCCAGCAACTTTGTCACTTCCACCCCAAACTCAGGTTGTTTCACCCACTTCGCGTCTGTCCGTAAGCTTTAATCACGACCGCCTCTTGCAGCTGCACCAGCCTCACGTCCGTCGTACCGCCTCGTCTTGGGTCGCGCCTTGCTTGCGTCCATCAACCCAGATCACCTACTTTCATCCATCTGTTCTGCCTCCTGTAGTCGGCCAGAGTTACTCACTTGTAAATTTCAATGTTGCGCCCCAACTGAACTCGCTAAAATCTGGGTCCGTTACTAGATTCTATGTTGCCGGAATTGTCAAAAATTACTACTAGAATTAGTTAGATCCACAGCCAAGAACATTGGCTCTGATACCACTTGTCAAGACCCTAGGGTGTCCTAGGGTTTGAATAGGAATTTAGAAGAAGAAGAAGAAGAATAGAATGAGAGGGAGAGATAGAACAAATTAAGGGAAAAAGGGAGAGAGAGAGAGAGAAAGAGAGAAAGAGGAATTGATTATTCATTCAATCGATATCCCTCCACAATGCTGTAGGTTCCCTTATATAGAACCTCTAACTAATTCAGCAACTCTTCTAACTACTTAACAACCTAACAAGTAGCCTAACACAAGTTGTTATACAATCAACCCATTCCTGCCTATTAACCAACCAACTCCTTTAGTTAGAGCCTAACAGTACTACCCCTTAGGGTCATGACAACAGCTATAAGATCAGTTTTGTTGTACGGTTCAGAATGTTGGGCAGTCAAATACCAACATGAGCAAAAGACGAGTGTAGCGGAGATGAGGATATTAAGATGGATGTGCGGTCATACAAGAAAAGATAAAATTAGAAATGAAGTTATTCGTAAAAAGATATGAGTAGTGCCAATAGAGGAGAAGATGAGAGAGACTAGACTAAGATGGTTTGATCATGTGAGAAGGAGACCAAAAGACACTCTTGTGAGGAGAGTTGATGAAATGGAACAATTAATCAAAAAAGAGGTAGAGGCAGACCTAAGAAGACTTTGAGAGAGACATTAAAGTTTGATATGAAGTGTATGGACCTCAATGAAGATATGATAAAAGACAGAAATACATGGAAGTCTAGAATTCATGTAACCGACCCCACATAGGGGGATAAAGGCTGGATATGTTGTTGTTGTTGGAGATAGTTAAACACAAAAATAACTGCCTGACTTAGGAAAACAAATAATTGTATAATGAATCAAATCAATTGAATTGTCTCTATTACTTTGCCTAACTGCCTAACTGTTCTTATATTTCTGCACATGGTTTTCTACAAAATCAACTTCGACATGTTTAGGAAAGGACATATTTAGGAAAGATGATATGTAGGAAAGGAGATATTTAGGAATAAATCCTAAGAAATCTCCAACAATCTTCAACACTCCCCCTTAAGTTGGTGAGTACATATCTTCAATGCCTAGCTTGCTTGTTATTTCTTGGAATGGTACAGTAAGAAGTTCTTTAGTGAGAACATCTACTAATTGATAACACGATGGCACATATGGAGTGCTAATGAGCCAATTTTCAAGCTTCTCCTTTATAAAGTGTCTGTTAATCTCTATGTGCTTAGTTTGATTATGTTGGACAGGATTGTGTGCAATGTTGATAACTGAATTGTTATCACAATACAATTTCATAGGCCTATTTTTTTTAATCTTCAAGTCAGCTAGGATTATTTTCAACCACAACAATTCACAAATCCCATGAGCCATAGTGCTGAATTCGGTTTCAACCTTCGACCTAACAACCATGGATTGCTTCTTGCTCCTCCATGTCTCAAGATTACCTCCTAAGAACATGTAATAACCTATAGTAGACCTTATATCAACAAGTGATATTGCATAGTCTGCATTTGTATAAACTTTCAGGGTAAGCTCACCACCTTTTTTGGAATAACAACCCTCTCCCTGGTGTAGCTTTGAGATACTGAAGTACTTTCTAAACCGCTTGTAGATGCTCTTCCCTAGGATCATGCATAAATTGACTCAATACACTAACAACATAAGTTATATCTAGCCTTGTGTTTGATAGATAAATTAGTTTCTCAACAAGTCTTTGGTAGCTCCCTTTATCCACTACATTGTTTGTTTCTTCTTTGCCTAATTCAATAGGGTCATTTGTTGATTTGCTACCAAGTTTTCCTGTCTCCTTGAGTAAATTTAGAA
The DNA here is from genome assembly GCA_036245055.1 of Diospyros kaki. Taxonomy (NCBI): domain Eukaryota; kingdom Viridiplantae; phylum Streptophyta; class Magnoliopsida; order Ericales; family Ebenaceae; genus Diospyros; species Diospyros kaki. Next base: position 163,954 of record BSEG01000002.1, on the reverse strand, counting down.
CATATTTCCTTTGAGAAAAATAAAATCTTTGTTTGGAGTAAGCAACCTTAATACGGTAATACCACATAAATATTTCAATTTTCCCAACTCTTTAATCTCAAATTCATAAGCTAAGTAGTCTATAAGGCCCCATTTTTTAGTTTCATCATTCCCTATAACAATTATATCATCAACACAAACAAGTGGAATAGTTACCTTACCTCCCTTGGTATGTTTAATAAACAACATATGATCCCCTTGACTTTGTTTATATCCCTCTTGCATCATAACTTTTTTGAATCTCCCAAACCATGCTCTAGGTGATTGCTTCAACCCACTTTCTTTAGCTGACACACCTTACTTTGGTTTGATTCTTTCATCAAAGCCAGATGGAATCTCCATAAACACTTCTTGTTCCAAGTCCTTGTGAAGATAAACATTTTTCACATCAAATTGTTGTAAATTCCAATCAAAGTGTGTTGCTAAAGACAATAGGACTGTCACAGTATTCATCTTTGGCTACTAATGCAAAGGTTTTAAGATAATCAATTCCATATGTTTGAGTATACTCCTTTGCAACCAATCTTGCCTTGTACCTTTCAAGAGAACAATAAGCTCAATACTGCAAAGTGTAGACCCATCTACATTCCATTGGTTTCTTCTCTATAGGCCGAGGCACAATCTCCCAAGTCTATTTTTTTTCTAATGCATTCATCTCCTCTTTCATGGCTCGTGCTCATTTATTATTTCGTAAAGCTTCCTAAACTGTTTTTGGTATATCAATAGAATCTATAGTGGTAAGAAAACTTTTATGTTGAGGGGACAATTGGTTTAGGGACACAAAATCAGATGTGGGATGTTGATTGCATTTTTTAATTCCTTTTCTTACTGCAATAGGAAGATCAAGGTCAGATTGCTCACTAATAGATGAGGGAGAAGTTGTTACTTCAGTACCTAGATTTGGTTCAGAGTCATGGATCTATCTTTGGTCTAGATTGGCTTGTACATGCCTTGAATAAACTTTCAATTCCTTGGATTCTTGAGGGACAAGTTGTGATTTCAGGTCTAGTTGGGGTAGTTTTGGTTTGAATGAATAGGATTCTAAGAGTTCTTTGGTATTATGCAATTCGGGTGTGTGTGTAGGCTGTGTGAGTGTAGATTGTTGTACTGGCAGTGCTTGACTAGGTTGAAACTCATCAAGAAAAATTAAAATCCACATTCTCATTTTCCCTTGAAGTCTCCCCCTGAAAATGAGAGAACTGATCGGAGTAGAAGGGGTTAGTTTAAGAAAAAATGATATCCATAGTGACAGATTTTTCAACTAAGGGGATGGTAGCATTTGTACCCTTTTTGATGACCAGAATAACCATTGACGACACACTTTAGGGCTCGAGGATCTAACTTAGTGCAATGTTGTTTATGAACATGAACATACGAAGTATAACCATATAATTTTTGGAGATAAACAACTTGGACTAACACTATTAGTATAAAATTGGGACAACATACCTAGAGAGCTTTGATTGCTAATAACATAAGAAGGAAGCCTATTTATCAAATAGGCCGTGGTTAAAATTGCTTCTCCCCAAAGAGATTTATGAACATTTAATTGAAAAAGTAACGCCCTAATAACCTCTAAGAGATGTCTTTTTGTGTTCAGCAACTCCATTTTGTTGGGAGTGTCAGCACATGAGGATTCATGAACCATTCCTTGTTTTTGATAGAAGGGTATGTCAAGAGTTGTTGCGTAAGTCTATAATTTCAGATTGTAACAGTTCAAAAGAGTGAACACAAAAATATGGACTGAAGTTTTATAAAATATTTCTCTTCCGTGGATCTGGTGCTTGTTTTCCCAAGCTCTAGTTTATCTAACATAATTGGTATCAGAGCTGGAAGAAGAAGAGAGCCGTTGTGCCAGCAAAATAATGTTGACCAAGAATATTTCCAATTATAATTCAACCCAAGTTCCAGTATTTGGCGGAGAAAACTATGATTTTTGGTGTGTAAAGATGAAGACCTTGATCAACTCACTTGGAGCCTGGGAAATTGTGGAGTCTGGAGTTGAAATACCATCAGATGATGAAAACATACCATTAGCCCAGATGAAGGAATTGAAAGAGAAAAAGAGTATTGAAGCAGCAGTGCTTGCCATGATTCAAAGGGGAGTTACTGATGTGATTTTTCCCAGAATCATGAGAGCAACAAGAGCAAAAGAAGCCTGGGAAATTCTGCAGCAAGAATTTCAAGGAGATGAGAAGGTAAGGGTTATTAAACTTCAGTCCTTAAGAAGAGAATTCGAGAATATGAAAATGAAAGAAAATGAGAAAGTAGAGGAGTATTTTACAAGATTTATTGAAATTGTGAACCAAATGAAGAGTTATGATGAAGTGATGGAAGATAAGAAAATGGTAGAAAAAGTGTTGATTAGCTTGCCAGAAAAATTTGATCCCATAATTGCTGTGATAGAAGAAACTAAAGACCTCTCCACCTTGAGCATTCAAGCCTTGATGGGGTCGTTGAAAACTTATGAGCAAAGATTGGCACGTCACTCTGAAAAATCAATTGAAAGTGCGTTTCAATCTTAACTCACTCTTCAAGATCAAAAACAGCCTGAAGATTCATCAAGAGGAAGAGGAAGAGGAAGAGGTAGAGGCAGAGGCAGAGGCAGAGGCAGAAACTCAAGAGGAAGAGGTAGAGGATTTTTTGATAGTAAATCAACTGCAGAAAGTTCAGCACCAAAGTGTCATGTTTGTGACAAACTTGGCCATTTTGCAAAAGAATGCTGGTTTAAAGACAAGCCACGTTGTTATAATTGCAATAAATTTGGCCATTTGAGAAAGGATTGTAGAATGAAGAATGAGCAGCAAGCAAATGTAGTGGAGCAGCGAGCAGGTGAAGAAAGCTTGTTTTATGCATGTCAAAGTCTCCTAGAGTCTGCACAAAATTAGTGGCTCATTGACAGTGCATGTAGCAATCATATGACAGCGGATAAAAGCATTTTTCAGGATTTGGATCTGAGTTTTCAATCCAAAGTGAAGATAGGAAATGGAAATCTCATTGAAGTGAAAGGAAAAGGAAGTGTTGGAGTACAAACAAAACAAGGAATCAAGCTTATTCATGAAGTACTCTATGTGCCAGAGGTGGATCAGAACCTGCTCAACGTTGGACAGCTTATGGAGCATGGATATGTTTTGCATTTTGAGGATAATTATTACACCATTTATGACAAAAAGAAAATGACTCAAATTCTGGCAAAACTGAAGATGGTGAGTAGATGCTTTCCACTTGATATAAAGTGTGCAGAGAATGTTGCTTTGATAATAAATAAAGCTGATTTGTCTTGGCTTTTGCACAAACGCCTTGGTCACTTGAATTTTGGAGCAATTAAATTGCTGCATCAGAAGAGAATGGTTCAAGGGCTTCTAGCTATTCATGAAAAACAAGAAGTTTGTGAAGGATGTGTACTTGGAAAACATCATCATCAACCCTTTTCAAAAGGAGTAGGATGGAGAGCTAAGGAGAAGCTGGAATTGGTGCATACTGATGTTTGTGGTCCAATGACTACAACATCTTATTCTGGAAATAGGTACTTTATCTTGTTCATTGATGATTATACTCGCATGACATGGGTTTATTTCATGAGACAAAAATCTGAAGTTTTCACCATCTTTAAGAAATTCAAAAATCTTGTTGAAAAACAAAGTGGTTGCAGTATTAAGATATTGAGAAGTGATAGAGGAAAAGAATATACCTCAAAACAGTTTGATGAGTTTTGTGCAGATGAAGGGGTGGCAAGACAACTTACAGTTGGCTATACTCCACAACAAAATGGAGTTTTTGAGAGAAAAAATCAAACTGTAATGGAAATGGCTAAATCCATGTTATTTGAGAAAAAGCTACCAAAAGAATTTTGGGCAGAAGCTGTAAATACAGCTGTGTATTTGATCAATAGATCTCCTACCAAGGCAGTGTGGAACCAAACCCCATTTGAAGCTTGGAGTAAGAGGAAGCCATCCATGAATCATCTGCGAGTGTTTGGTTGTGTTGCTTATGCTCAAATTCCAAAAGAAAAGAGACAAAAACTTGATGAGACCAGTGAAAAGTGTATATTTGTGGGTTACAGTTCAATGTCTAAAGGCTATAGGCTGTATAGCTTGAAGTCTAACAAGATGATTATCAGCAGGGATGTCATATTTGCTGAAAATGCTGTCTGGAATTGGGAGCAAATCAGATTGAAGGAGACTCTAATCCTGAAGATTTAGTGCAACAAAACTCAGATAATGACAACGCAAATGAAGAGGAACTAGCATCATCATCTAACTCTTCAACTCCGAGAAAGGTGAGATCTTTGTCTCAAATTTATGCAAGATGTAATATGTGTGTTGTTGAACCAGAAAGCTATGAAGAAGCAGTGAAAGAAGAGTCTTGGAGAAGGGCAATGCAAGAAGAAATTGATGCAATTGAGAAGAATAAGACATGGCAGCTGGTTGATAGACCAAAAGATAGAGATATCATTGGTGTGAAGTGGATTTACAAGGTGAAACATAACTCAGATGGCTCGGTGCAAAGGAACAAAGCTAGATTGGTTGCAAAAGGCTATTCTCAACAACCTGGTATTGATTATGATGAGACATTTGCTCCAGTGGCACGCTTGGATACAATTAGAACTCTTATTGCATTGACAGCTCATAAAGGTTGGTGTTTGTATCAGCTAGATATTAAGTCAGCTTTCCTAAATGGAGAGTTAAAAGAAGAGGTGTTTGTAGAGCAACCACCAAGCTTTGTGGTTAATGGCAAGGAAGAGAAAGTATATAGGTTAAGAAAGGCTCTCTATGGGCTGAAACAAGCTCCACGAGCCTGGTACAGCCAAATCAACAAGTACTTGATTGAGCAAGGTTTTGAAAAGAGTCTAAATGAGCCTACTTTATATGTCAAAATTGAAGGTATGACTAAAATTCTCATCATTGCTCTTTATGTTGATGATTTGGTATTTACTGGAAATGATTTGAGCATGATTGAAAAATTCAAAGCTGATATGATGAGGAGATATGAAATGAGTGATATGGGACTATTGCATCACTTTCTTGGCATAGAAATTTATCAAGATGATGGGGGAGTTTTTATTTGTCAAAAGAATTATGCCAAGAAAATTCTAACAAAATTTGGAATGGCTGATTGCAAATCTGTTGCTACTCCACTTATTGTAAATGAAAAATTGATGAAAGAAGATGGAGGCAAGAAGGTGGATGCTACCCATTATAGAAGTTTGGTGGGAAATCTACTTTATCTCACTGCTACAAGGCCTGATCTCATGTTTGCTGCAAGTTTACTTTCCAGATTCATGAATTGTCCAAGTCATTTTCATCTTGGTGCAGCCAAAAGAGTGATGAGGTACATTCAAGGCACTGTAGATTATGGCATCAGATTTGAGAGGCAGAATAAAGTAATGCTAGTGGGGTATTGTGACAGTGATTGGGCAGGTTGTACAGATGATATGAAAAGTACTTCAGGATACGTTTTCAGTTTTGGTTCAGGGGTGTTTTCTTGGTTGTCAAAGAAGCAAGAATCAGTTGCTCAATCTTCTGCTGAAGTAGAGTATATTGCAGCAAGCTTGGCAACTAAACAAGCTATTTGGCTACAACACATCTTAGCAGATATTGGTGAAAAACAAAAGAGAGCTATTGAACTCTATTGTGACAACAAATCAGCAATTGCTATTGCAAAGAATCCTGTTTATCACAGCCGCACCAAGCATATTGCAATTAAATATCATTTTATTTGTGAAGCTATTGAAGATGGAGTTGTGGAGCTGAAGTATTGCAAGACAGAAGAACAAGTGGTAGATATTTTCACAAAAGCATTACCAAGAGCCAAATTCCAGCAACTAAGGAATGCTTTGGGAGTTCAGAAACAGCACATTAAGGGGGAGAATGTTACTGATAATGTGCAGTAGATACAATGGACTTGAAGAATGGAAGAGTCTTACATTAATTACTTGATTCATTCATCTAGGTTCATGTTCATTCATTATCTAAGTTCATGTATTTGATGAGTTTTTGATGAGTTAATGATAGGTATGTCAAGAGTTGTTGCGTAAGTCTATAATTTCAGATTGTAATAGTTCAAAAGAGTGAACACAAAAATATGGACTGAAGTTTTATAAAATATTTCTCTTCTGTGGATTTGGTGCTTGTTTTCCCAAGCTCTAGTTTATTTAACAAAATTGGCTATTGCAACGCATAGTATTTTCACTCATAATGTGGGGATAAGAACAAAAATAAAATTAAAAACCCAGTACAAGTAGAAAAAGAGAATAAAGGAGCTCTACAAAAATCCCGATATGTATACACAAATATATCTCACTAAAAAGGCTATCGAAACTATGTTATTTAACCGAAATAGGTTAAGCTATATATAGAGAAGATATTGTAGCCGAAAATTAGCACCGAAATAGAGGGTCAGTTCATGATGATAAGGAACCTTTTGTGTTTCTTCAACATGCATAAGATATTGTTTGAGAAGCTTCGTGAAGTGCTTGTTTAAGACTTAACTTTCATTTATCCATATTTTAAGAAAGGAAAAAAAAATCTTGTCTTTCATTTTCATTCCTATCTTTTTGGGGAAAAACATGCTCTCGAGGATGGGCGGAGGCTCTTTCCATGAGGACGAGGACGGTGGTGGTGATACTAATACATCTATCTGTTTTAATCTTCGATCTGTTAAGAATAAGTTAAAAAGACACATAGTCTACATGCTTCCATCTAGCCGTCTAGAAAGGTAACTTAAAATACATTTTGATAAAAATATCAATCAAAACTTTCTATGCTATGTTTTGATCTTCGATCTGTGGAAGGAAATGTAGAAGCAAGGGGGGACAAATAAATTTTCACGACAGAAGTTATCTCCCCCCCTCTCCCGCATGCTCCCCCCAATGCGTGCTCACACATTCCCAAGCTACCACGTCCAATTTTGATGTTAGACACCTAAAAGATCAAGTTTTTGGAGTAATGAGACTGATATAAGGTTAAAGTAAGTTAAACTGAGATTAAGGGTAATATTGTCTTTCTATTTTTTGGCTAAACAAAAGTTGGATCATTATTAAAAAAAATAAAAAATAAAAGCTTGATGGCTTAATCAAGATTACCATCATCTTAAGCAAGGTGAAATGCATATAAATAAAATAAAAAGTACATAAACTTTTATAACCATAAAAAAATATAAACTATTAAAAATCCAATCCTTAAAAAAAAATTAAATGAGGATGAGAATTGCAAATTTAACAAAAAAAATGAGATCCAATTTTCATTTATATTTTATACCAATTTACAAGTTCATGCAACCATGGGAAACATAGAAAAAGGATATCTAGTTTTGGACAGTGTATGCTATTCATTATCTCTAATAAGACTCCAGTCCAGTTCATCATTTTCCATGTGAACAGACAAACTCACTAGGCAATCATAGACTAGTTCAGATTCTGGATGTGTTTTATCCTTGATGTTGGCATAAAAGTATCTAACCCACAAAGAAAATCAAAAGTTGTTGCAAAGACACGCACCTTTAATTTAATTGTGAAACACTTTAAGTACATAAAAAACTCAACAAACAAATTGCAACGTTGCCCATGTTCTCATAACTGTTAGACTAAAATAAAAAACTAATAACAAACTCCTAAAAACTTGGTCAAGTTGGCTGTAGCATGTTGCACACTCCAAGCCATTAAGAAAGCAGTTACTGAGGCATGTAACATAACACTTAACAAAGAGGGGTAGAATCCGCTTTCCAACCTCAATCCAACTGCATCCTGGGTTCTTCTTCAATCCAAGCTTCTTCATCCTTAGTCTCACTCTACGTGCCTCTTCCCATCTCTTGGAAGAAGCATACATGTTTGCTAATACAATGTAAGTTGATGGGTCATCAGGATCCTTCTCCAAAAGAGATTTCGCAACTTCCTGCCCCAATTGTAATTCCCCATGTAACTGACATGCCGAAAACAGTGTACTCAACAAGTCAATATTGTCAGAAATGCTACTGCTTCTTTGAAGAATTCCATAAGCTTCACGCAACCTTCCAGCACGCCCAAGAAGATCGATCAAACAGGAGTAGTCCTCAACTGTGGGTTTGATACCGTACTCCCTGATCATTAAATTGAAGTAGTAATATCCTTCATCCACTAAACCAGCATGGCTGCATGTAGATATTATTGCAAGGTAACTCGGTCAGGTTTTATGTTGGACTGTTGCATTTTACAGAAAAGCTGTAAAGCTTCAGAAGCTTGGCCATGAGTCCCATAAGCCGTGATCATTAAAGTCCATGACACGATGTCTCTCTCGGGTAACTGGTCGAAAATACGAGATGCTTCATTGACTGCACCACATTTAGCATACATGTCCAGAAGAGCTCTCATGACTATTTCATTGGATTCAAGCTTGCTTGCAGTGATAGATTTGTGAATCTCCTTTCCCTGTTCCAAGGCAGCAAGTTGCGAACAAGCTGTTAGAATAGCAATAAATGTAATGGCATTTGGTTTTGCCCCAGCCTCTGTCATGTCAGTGAAGATGCGAAGAGCATCGAAGTAAGAGCCTGTTGAAACATAGCTTGAAATCATGGCATTCCAAGCTACAACGTTCCTCCTTGGCATCTTCTTGAAGACATTTTTAGCACCAGCAGTGCTTCTGCATTTGAAATACAGATCAAGAAATGAGTTGTTAACAAATATATCCTCCTCTATACAGTTTCTTACTATATATCCATGAATAAATTTCCCAATTTGGAGATTAGCTGATCTAGAACAAGACTTGAGTAAACTGCTTAATGTGGTGGATGTTGGCCAAACCCCCTCTTCTTTCATCCTTCGAAACAGTTCAATGCATGTGTTACTGTCACCAATCAAACTGTGACCCAAAATAATGGAATTCCAAGCAGCCACACTCTTATTTGGAATTTGCTCAAAGACCCCCGCAACCACATTTTCCATACATGTTGATAAAGGCCGCGCTAACAAATCCATCTAACACAAACCCATTTTTCATCAAGTCCTTATGAATTTGTTTCCCCTTCTCCAAATCCAAAAGCCTTGCACATGAAGAGATGGCAGTTGTTAGTGTCACTGAATCAGGCTAAAAACCAACACCTTTCATTTTCTCAAACAACTCAAGTGCTTTCTTTCATTGCCTAGTTTGATAGTAACAAGTGTTGGGAACGTATAATCTCGCACGAAGCCAAAACACTTTCTGTTAGTAGTGAACAAATCGAATCACAAGTGATAGCAACAAAAAACAAGAACAGAAAGTGTAAAGTTCCCTGAAAAATATAAACGAAAGGTTACTGCTTTATTCAAGGCTCAGATCTGTTTATCGTCACCTACAGCGAACCAACGAGAAGCTCTCCCAAATCCGAAATCCAATCGGCCTAGCTCGGTACCAGCACACAGCAAGAAGATCACACAGAGATGGTTTACACAAAGACCAAACGAGATCAGCTAGGTTTCTCTTAGTTTTCACACACCCGACCCATCGAAACCACACAGGTTTTATAGCCATCAAGAGATAAAATCGAAACCAGCAAAAAATCCGTCAAAGGAGGATAAAGGAACCAGGGTTTCGGAGAAGATAAGAATGGCGAGATAGGAGGAGAGGATAAGCTAGGGTTTGGACGGAGTCGCAAACGGCCAGAGAAGAAAAAATAGGTCACAAATGAGAAACGCGTATTATATACCTGGGAGGGGCTGGCCGAGCTGGGCTTCATCGTGGGCCTAAGCTGCTGGGCCAAAATTGGCCCTGCCTCCTCAAAGGCCCTTTGGGCACCTCTCTTATTTGGTGACCTACAAAATTGGGTTATATCCACACAACAGTGGCCTACACAAGATCATCACAGCCTTGGGAGTTTGGTATCACAAACAACAAATCTCCACCTTGATACCAAACATCCAACAAATCAGAACCCACTGAGAATGCACAAAAAAAAAAAAAAACCATGCATAATGCACTAAGCAAAAGCAAATAAATAGCACACAACAATATAATGGCAAGTAGCACATAGCAACAACACATAGCATATCAGTACTTACATAGAAAACTGATTATGTTATTTTACCAGTATTTAAGAGTGATAAACAGCTCCTAAATTTTGCTAATGTGAGAACCTTAGTACCCATATCTGAGGGGTTATAATCAGTCATAATTTTCTCCAAATTAATAGTATTTTGAGACACTATGTCACGTATAAAATGGAGTCTGATATCTATGTGTTTAGTGCGTTCATGAAACATGGGATTCGCACAAATGAATAGCTGACTGGCTATCTGAATAAACTACTACATTACTCTTTAAAACACCCAGTTCTGTGAGTAAACCTTTAAGCCATAAGGATTCTTTAATTGCTTCAGTTGCAGCTATATATTCTGATTCAGTGGTGGATAGTGCAACAATATGCTGAATTTGAGATTTCCAACTAACACAGGATTTACTTAATGTAAACACATAAGAGGAAGTTGATTTCCTGTTGTCTCTATCACCAGCATAATCAGAATCTGTGAATCCTTCTAATTTAACTTCTTCATTTGTGCTTTTATACACTAAACCTATATCACAAGATCCCTTCAAATATCTTAATAACCACTTTAATGCTTCCCAATGCTTAGGACCTGGGTTTGACATAAACCTGCTGAGTGTGCTAACTACATGAGCTAGGTCAGGTCTAGTACACACCATTAAGTACATAATTGACCCTATGACATTAGAGTATGACACTTTATTCATATACTCTTTTTCTTCTTCATTAGTAGGTGATTGATCTCTAGATAAAATAAAGTGGCTTGCTAAGGGTAAGGAGACTGGTTTACACTCATGCATGCCAAATTTCTTTAAAATTTTTTCGATATAGAATGATTGATGCAAAAACAAATCAGAAATAGACCTGTTTCTTTTGATTTCCATGCTTAAAATTTTCTTAGCATGTCCTAGGTCTTTCATTTCAAATTCTTTGTTTAAAGTTGTTTTGATTTCATTAATCTTTTTTATATCTGGACCAATTAAAAGCATATCATCAACATATAGCAGCAAGAACACACAGTAATTGTCATAATGTTGAAGATAAAGACAGTAATCAAAAGCACTTCTTTTAAAACCAATGGAATGTACAAAATTATCGAAACGTTTGTACCATTGCCTGGGAGACTGTTTTAATCCATATAAAGATTTTTTCAGGTAGCACACATAATTAGGATTATTTTTATCTTCAAACCCCTTAGGTTGAGTCATGTATATGTTTTCTTCTAGATCACCATGCAAAAAAGCTATTTTGACATCTAATTGTTCAAGTTCCCAATTAAAATAAGCAACCAATGCTAACATAACCCTTATTGTGGTATACTTAACAACTGGAGAAAAAATTTCATGGTAATCTACTCCTTTTTGTGTGAAACCCTTGGCTACTAACCTAGCCTTAAACTTTACTGGTTCAGCCCCACTTGCCCCTTCTTTTACTTTGAAGACCCATTTGCAACCCACTAAGGATTTGTCTTTAGGCCTAGGGACTAATTCCCATGTTTGATTTTTATGAAGTGAATTCATTTCTTCTTTCATTGCACCAATCCATTCTTTAGCATTTTCACTTTTAATAGCGTCTTCATAAGTATTTGGCTCTTTATCTACTAGATCTTGGTAGCTAGCATACCCAATGCTAAAATCAGTTTCCAATCTTTTAGGGAGTCTTTGTGGCCTTCTTTCCCTATCTCTTGCTAATTGATAGTCATTTAGGGAATCTGAACTTTTTGTTTCTTCTTCTAGATTACTCTTATTTTCATTAACCTAATTTTGTGCATTACACTCCACCTCATTTGGGGTATTATGGATAAAAGTACTAACTTTCTCCACCTTACTTCTAGTGTTTTCTAGCTTGTTTTCATTTTCTAAGTTTGAGTCTTCCTTAAGGCATGGCATTTCCGATTCATTAAAGGTGACATCCCTACTGATTATGACCTTTGCACCCTTTTGGCTTCTATCCCATAACCTATATCCCTTTACTCCTTCGGGATACCCTAGAAAGACACACTTTCTAGCTCTAGGTTCTAACTTGCCCTCATTTTGATGTATAAAGGCAGCACAACCAAAGGTTTTTAAAACAGAATAATCTGCACATTTTCCATACCATTTCTCATAGGGTGTATCACCACCTAAAGCCACTGAAGGTGTCAAATTAGTTAAATAACAAGCAGTCACTATAGCTTCTCCCCAAAATGATTTTGGCACACCTGACCCTACCATCATGCACCTAACTTTATCTAACAAAGTCCTATTCATTCTTTCAGCCACTCCATTTTGTTGTGGAGTGTAGGGTACAGTCCTATGCCTGGTTATGCCACTTTCAGCACATAAGTTTTCAAAATCAGAATTACAGAATTCTAGGCCATTGTCGGTTCTTAAATATTTCAGTTTTCTCCCTGTTTGATTTTCAAATTGTATTTTCCATCTTTTAAATTTTGAAAATGTATTTGATTTTTCCTTTAAAAGATATACCCATACACGCCTAGAGTAGTCATCTATTATAGATAGGAAATATCTATTTCCTCCAAAAGTAGGATTAGATCCTGGTCCCCACAAATCTACATGAACATACTCTAGGATTCTAGACGTTTTATGATTGCTAGAGGAGAAGGAGAGTCTATGGTGTTTACCTAGGACACAAAAGTCACAAAATGGCAGGTCTGACACTTGATCCTTGCCAAAAACACCCTTATCACTTAGATATTTGAGACCCTTTAAGCTAATGTATGCTAGCCTATTGTGCCATTTTTGTGTGTGATCCATGTTAAGGGAGGCAACAGTGGGAGTTATATTACTTAACACTTGTACATTAGTTAAATAAATTCCATTCCTCCTTACAGCTTTAAAAGCCCTAAGTGCACCCTTAAACATTTGGATCATAACATTTTTAATCTCACCTGTGAACCCCAATTTTTCTAGTTCCCCAACAGAGATTAGATTTCTACTCATTTGAGGGATATATCTAACTCCAGTTAATACTAGCACATAGCCATTTTCAAATTTAACAGTTATATCTTCTACACCAGCTACTTTGTATGTCACATTATCACAAGTAACAACATGCCCATTATCAGAATCATGTAAATGTGCAAACCAGTGTTTTCGAGATGTAACATGAAAAGAAGCACCAGAGTCTACAATCCACTCATGCAAATAGGTGTTCACAGACAAATTAATTTCAGGTGAATCAGAATTTACTAACATATAAACCTCACCAGACTCACCTTCAGAAGACACTACATTAGCCTCATTATTTTCCTTTTCATTTTGTTTATTCTTTTCTATATAACAATCTTTTATGTAGTGCCCAGGCTTTCCACAGCCATAACATTTTCTCCCTTTTATTTTTCCTTGGGACTTAGACCTACTTCTACCCTTTTGCTTGCTATTCTTCTCATTTTTCTCGCCATTCCTAAACTGTGATCTACCCCTACCTCTTACCATATGAACTTCACCATTTCTTTTCTCATTTTTTAGTTCCATTTCTTTACTTCTAAGAGAATCAATAACAATTTCAGGTGACAATGTATCTCTACCATATTTTATTGCACTTTTAACTTCTCTATAAGTTTCAGGTATGGAATTCAATAAAATAACGGCTTTGTACTCTTCAGACACTATTTCACCACAATTTGTTATATCTTGAACCAATTTATTGAAAACATCTAGATTTTCATCTAAGTCCTTAGAGGATTCAATTTTGAAACTAAAAAATCGTTCAAGTAAGTAGAGTTTATTAGGAGTAGACTTCACAAGATATAAAAACTCAAGTTTTTCCCACAATTCTTTAGTTGTGTTTAATTTCCCTACCTTTCTCAAAACAGAATCTGAGAGATGTAAAATTATGGAAGTGTATGCTAATTCATCCATTTCCTTTTGTTCTTCAGTTATATCAGAAATTTCAGTTTCTTTTCCTTCTGTAGATGTACTAGGTTTAGCAAAATCGATTATAGCTTTTGAAACTTTCTGTTGTACTAAAATTCCTCTCATTTTTTGTTGCCATATTGAAAAATCACCTTTACCATTAAAAACACCTAGTTCAAAATGTTGTGTTGCCATTAGATGCACAGATCAAAACAAATAATACAACAGATAGATTTTTCAGAATGCAATCAACAACTAAACAGTCAGGAAATAGCAAATTACACAATTCCAAAATCAGCAAGTTCACAAAGAAAACACAATTCCAAAAAACAGCAAGTTCACAAAGAAAACACAATTCCAAAATCAGCAAGTTCACAAAGAAATCAGCAAAAATAGATAATCCTATATCTAGCAGCACGTAATGGTTACCACCACAGGGTAACCCCCAATCCTAATGACCACCCCCACACGATGGTCTGCTACTTGCTGAACCAAAATTAGGGTTAGAAGAGTCTTACCAAACTAACCGGATTAACCGTCAGTAAATTAAGAGAAACAAACCACTGAGGTTGGGCTGATAGTCGAAAAGCCTCGCACGGCTGTTGGTGCTGCCACGCACCGTTGCTGGAGCTGCACGCGCCGCCGGCCGCCGGTTGGCCCGAGCTACACAAGCCGGTCGCTAAGACTCACCTCAACGTCGGGAAGCCGACGAAGGGTCTCACGCGCCTTAGAACAACCGGAGTGGAGATATTGAGTAGGATTTTTGAATCGGGTTAGGGTTTTGTGAACCTTTCCCAGATTCGAACGCAACCAAGAGATCGATGATCTCTTAGTCTCCAAACTCGGCTTTGATACCAGTTTGTTGGGAACGTATAATCTCGCACGAAGCCAAAACACTTTCTGTTAGTAGCGAACAAATCGAATCACAAGTGATAGCAATAAAAAACAAGAACAGAAAGTGTAAACTTCCCTGAAAAATATAAACGAAAGGTTACTGCTTTATTCAAGGCTCAGATTTGTTTATCGTCACCTACAGCGAACCAATGAGAAGCTCTCCCAAATCCGAAATCCAATCGACCCAGCTCGGTACCAGCACACAGCAAGAAGATCACACAGAGATGGTTTACACAAAGACCAAACGAGATCAGCTAGGTTTCTCTTAGTTTTCACACACCTGACCCAACGAAACCACACAGGTTTTATAGCCATCAAGAGATAAAACTGAAACCAGCAAAAAATCCGTCAAAGGAGGATGAAGGAACCAGGGTTTCGAAGAAGATAAGAATGGCGAGATAGGAGGAGAGGATAAGCTAGGGTTTGGACAGAGTCGCAAACGACCAGAGAAGAAAAAATAGGTCACAAATGAGAAACGCGTATTATATACCTGGGAGGGGCTGGCCGAGCTGGGCTTCATCGTGGGCCTGAGCTGCTGGGCCAAAATTGGCCCTGCCTCCTCAAAGGCCCTTTGGGCGCCTCTCTTATTTGGTGACCTGCAAAATTGGGTTATATCCACACAACAGTGGCCCACACAAGATCATCACAGCCTTGGGAGTTTGGTATCACAAACAACAACAGGATATTACCGTATTCCAACAAGCCACATCTCTTGGCATACATGCCCACTACAGAGCTACTGACCACAACATCTGTCAAAATTCCACTTTTGAGCACAACAACGTGAAGCACTTGACCACAATCACCCCTACCCAATCCAGCATAACTCTTCCGAACACTTGGGTATGTATAACTATTCGCTTTTATATGAGGGAAGTGTAACAATCTCTAAAATAGCTCAAGAGACTCAGCGAACATGAAGTTCTTGGTGTAAGCAGCCAGGAGGCCATTCCACAAAGACATGTCTAAAGGGTTCTCAATGGATTGGAAAAGTAGCTTTGCATATTTGAACAATTGATAAGAGAAGTAGAGATCCACGAGGTTTTTGCACAGGGAAATATTGTTTTGAAGGCCTAAAGTGATTACCTTT
The DNA here is from genome assembly GCA_036245055.1 of Diospyros kaki. NCBI lineage: Eukaryota > Viridiplantae > Streptophyta > Magnoliopsida > Ericales > Ebenaceae > Diospyros > Diospyros kaki. Next base: position 148,081 of record BSEG01000002.1, on the reverse strand, counting down.
TGGTGAATTAGTTTTCCGTGTTTCAATGACTTGGATTTGATGGAGGCTCTTAATATAGACAATAGCTTTACTGGTCCATGCAAAATTATGTCTGCAACATAAAATAAAGGGAGTTAGATTCATATTCATATTTCCAAGCAAGATTCAGTAATAACATATAGATTGGATGCATATAAGGGAGTTAGATTCATATACCTTTGAATATAGGGGAGTTAGATTCATATAATTTTGAATTCAATGATGGATACAATCTACAAACCAAAACCAGTTGATTTTATTGGCAGCAATCTGCAGTTTCGAAATGGAAATGTCAAAATTACATTCCATTGAGATTCAGAATGGATCATCCAAATTTTTTTTTTTGAAAATATATAAACTTGTACAACACTTGTAACACCCCGCTTTCTCAGGCACATTATAACTTGGGACAATTTCGAGACAATAAATTTTTTCTTTTAAACACTAAAGCTAAACCGCATCATACCTCGAATCGGTCCCTGAATTCCCAAATATTTTTCTCGAAAGAGAATCACTGTACATATTAAATGCGGAAGCAATGATCGAAACCTGATATCTTAATATGAATTATAAATAAATTCTTTCATCCTCAATATTTCTCAAAACATGCTGAAAATAAATTAAAACGTACATAATTAGTATTTCAACATATCATGGTACATTTACTCGTTTCTTGGTGTCTCGCGTCATTACACATCTCTAACCTCTGCATCATCATTGCGAATCCCGACTGGAACGTTGAATGTTCAAGGGGCGAACCCAAATTAGATGATGAAACATCTAAATAAGGGTATATCATGCTATGTCATGTGTGTATGGAATGTCTTTCATCGTAGGTGTCAACTACACCCCTCATGCTGCCTATCATTTTAGCGGTCACCTCTTTCGAAGCCGGGGTGTATAGGTGCACCCTTGGTAAGGCAGCGGCGCCAGTTCGTACTCTCTACGGCCTCATATGCGTGTGATCAATGACATCAACGTGTATTTATGCATTTCATAGTCATGTCATGGATACATTCTACGTGATGGATACATATCAAGTCATGTCAATATGATGAAAAACTTTTCGAGGAAGTACCACTTACCTTCTCAAGCTTATCGAGTTTCCTCGATATTCGTGCCTTACTTATTGCATCACCTCGATTTGCGTGTCAACCTCAAAATTTGTACAAGTCTTTTCAAATTCAACCTTAAAGCATCCTAATCACCATAATTATTTAAATAAACATTAAAACCTATTTTTCCATAATTTCTGGCATTTCTTATAATTTTCTCTCTATTTCTTCCTATTTTTCCTCAATAATTTCAAATTAAATATTTCTAAAAATATTTTCTCAAATATTTCACTACGAAAATTCATAAAATAATATTATGAAATTTTTAGAATTTTTTAGGAAATTTTACTCACCTTAACTTAGCATCCTCAGTTTTCTCGATATGCGTGCCCTATCCTTGAAACGCGTGCCCGGGTCACTTTTCTCGTCAAAAGTTCTGGAATATTAATAAATATCCAAACCCTATTTTTCGAAATTTTTTGAAAATGTTTCCTAGTTTTCTTCTTTTTCTTTGTTCTCTTTTTCTTTTTCTTTCTTTTCCTTTTCTTTTTTTTCTTTTTTTTTTCTCTTCTTCCTCCCTCCTCCTTCTTCTTCCCTCGCGTGCCTACAACTCCCCTGCCTCTTCCCCGCGACCACCGCTGCTGCCAGCGCCTCCGTGCGCCTCCATTGCCGGCCGCCTCAACCTCCCGGACCCCGACGCCACGCACCGCCGCAAGCTGCTGCTTGCGGCCTCTGCCCGCTAGCTGCCCAGCTGTTGCGAGCTCGCGACCATGGATGCTGCTGCGAGCTCGCAGCTCCTCCGATGGCCAGCCTTGCCGCCGTTTTCCCGCGCCACCGCGTGCTTCCTCTTACGTCGGACCATCGTCAAGCTACACCACCTCCTGCCACCACGAGCTGCCATCGCGCAGCTCTCTGCCTCGCGTCCAGCTTGCTGGAGCTCGTGGCCATGGCTGCCACAGCTGCGGCTCTGCTGCTTCTGGCCGCTTCCCACCTCCACCAAGCATGAAGGTTGTCGCTGCACCCTGCTAGGCCATCAACTTGGCCACTGCCGGCCGCCCCAACCAGCTCGAGCTTGCTGGAAGCTTGCTCTCGAGCTGCCATGGCCAACTTCGGCCTTCCTTGCTTGCTTCAATTGCTCCAATTCTTCATCTATTTATAGGCATCACATAGCTTGGGCATTACTCTACTAATCTTGGGCACTACTCATCGGCCATGAAGCTTCCCAGAAGCTTCCTCACAAACACGCACACACGCACACAACCACGAATACATACATATATATATATACTATATATTGTATATTACATTTAATATATATATATATATATATAAATTATGCATTAACCCCAATTTTTACCTTAAATTCATTAGAATAATTATCTAATTACAATAATATTCTCGAACACTGAATTAATTGACATTTCGATACCGAAAACACAAAATTAATAATTTCAAAGCTTAGTCGAAAATGACGATTCGCCCCAGTGTCCTCATCAGCTATTATTTCGTCCTGAAACCACTGAAGGTTTGCTCGTTACGCAAAATTGAAGCCCTCCTAGGGTTCCGTTGATTTTTCGGGAGTCTTTTACAACGATTCAGTTTTACAACCTAATTAGTAGCTGTATTTTAGCTGTACCAAAAACTATTCTTGATTCGATTTCTTTTGATACCATAAATCCTATTTCGGAACGCTCGTTGAAACCATATCATTTTCCTTAGACAATTTCACTTCGAGGTATTCCCTGCAGCCGATTTGATACTTATAACTGTTATCAAACCAATTTTTCAGTATTCTAAACTCATCAAAATTACGTGGCAACGTTATACGAACATGGGGTATTACAACACTGTTGAAGATTGTTGGAGATTTCTTAGGATTGATTCCTAAATATCTCATTTTCTACATATCACATTTCCTAAACATTAATGGAACAGGCCCACATGGATTATATGTTGAAGATTGATTTCCTTTAGTTAATGGATCAGCAACCATAACCTGAGTATTTATGTGCTCCACAATAATATCACCTTTCTTGACCATATCTCTGACTGAAAGATACTTGATCTCTATGTAATGCCTCGTTTTTCGAGTGCGTTATAACTCAGGACAATTCTGGGATAATATTTTTTTTTCTATTTAAAACTACAACTAAATCATACCATTGCTTTTATCTGTAATACCCCAAGAGTCCAGAGAAGTATAGTATATATCGAGGATAAGTAAGGAAGGAAACAACACCAGTTGGATACCTTTTAGGCTGAATAGAGGCAAGGAACTCCTGGATTAAGCGTGCTTGAGCTAGGGAAGTTAAAAAATAGATGACCCTTTGGGAAGTTCGCGTAGGTCCATCAGGATAAGTTGTTCCGGTCCTTCATATCACTTGATGCGGGATATTACATTATCCATCCTAAAATTTCCATTCATTTATCTCTAAGGAGAATCATCATAAATATCAAATTGCGGAACCTAGAATCGAACCTAACATCATAACATTAATCATAAATCAATTCTTACAACAAGGGAATATAAATTTCTCAACATGACTTAATATATAACATAAGTTCTCAACTAACAATAACCCTGATAGGGTTCTACATTATCATTCCTCAAAACGTTCAGAATTTGAAGTAGCAAAACTTAAATATATGAGTTACATAACATACATTCAACTGATCACACAACTCATCATGCACTTTGCTAAGTGCCATTTCATGCCTAATTCATCATCGTTTCTGCTACAATCTCCATTTGGAACTTTTGAATATTCGAGGGGCAAAACCCAAGTTAGATGATGAATCATCTAAGTAAGGGAACAAAACATTTAATGCTCATGTATGTATGTAATGCACATAACATCATAACTCTCATGTTTAAGTTGACTACAGCTTAAGATTACCAGCCATTTTTTCAGTGTCCCTGCCAAACCGAGGTGTATGGGTGCACCATTGGCAAAGTAACGGAGCTAGTACTTAATCTTAAACCCATGCAATGTATGACCGTGAATCTCATCATGCTCATATGCATATTTCATAAATCAAACATGTAAATGCAATCTACATGACATACTCACAACAAGGCATGACAACATGATAAGATCATAAAATTAAATCTAGTTGGAAAGTACCACTTACTCTGTAAAAAGATAATTTAGCCCTAACATAATTTTGCCTCAAAATTCACGTCGGACTTTTAATCGTACTCAATTATGAATCTTAATGTATCCTGGGCATCATAATTACTTAAGAAAATCAGACTTCCAATTTTCTTTAATTTTTCTAATTTCTCCCATTTCCTCATATTATTTCCTCCAGATTATGAAATAAATATTTTTCATAAAATTTTCTCAATTTCTCTTCACAATAATTGCTAAAACAATATTCCTAAACCCCATAAGTTTTCTCATAATTTTCAGAATTCATATTCTATTTATTTCTCATTTTTCCTTTGATTTTTAAGTATCTATTTTCTCAAAAAAATTCATAATAAATACCAATCATGTATTTTTCTTCTAATTTCATCATCAAAAATTCTAAAATATCATTCTCATATTTTTGAAATTTTTCACAAATTTTTTGAAGATAACTCACATTCCCGCAGAGCGATTCGGTATTCTTTTATATTGTGACGAAGGCTCGGTTTGCGCATCCAATGCCTTCTGCCACAAATTTTCACACAAATTACTAAACCTAGACTATAGGATTTTTCTAGGAATTTTTTTGATATTTTTCTCTCTTTCTCTCTCTCTCTCTCTCTATATATATATATTTTTTTTCTTTCTCTTTTTCAAATCTCTATCTCACTCTCAAATCTTTCTTTCAACATTTCTCCTTTTAATTTAAGTTCTCAAACATTTCAACTTTCCTCTATTTATAGGAGGTTGAATTAAGCTTAGCATAATTGTAATGACCCACTATCTTTAATTATTCTGTCACATTTTTTAATTATTTTTCACTAAATCTCACTCATAATATTTAATTATTTGTCCACACCTTACTTTGTCTCCCACATTTCTTAATTATTTCACTCATTATCTTTGATTATTTGTCTACACCATACTTTGTCTCCAACATTTCTCAATTATTTCACCTATTATCCTTAATTATTTTGTCACATTTTCTAATTATTTTTCACTAAATCTTACACATAATATTTAATTATTTGTCTACATCTTACTTTATCTCCCACGTTTCTTAATTATTTCACCCATTATCTTTGATTATTTGTCCACGCCCTACTTTATCTCCCACATTTCTCAATTATTTCAACCATTATCTTTAATTATTTTGTCACATTTCTTAATTATTTTTCTATTAAATCTTACCCATAATCTTTAATTATTTGTCCACACCCTACTTTATCTCCCAAATTTCTCAATTATTTCACCGACTATATTTAATTATTTTGTCAACTTAATTATTTTCCACTAAATCTTCTTTTAAATAGATTATTCTTTTATTTAGTTTATTAATTTTAAAACGATTTTCTTAGCCTACTAATTAGCCCATTTACTTAGCCTTTTATTTTTTTCAAACTTAGCCCACTAACTCTAAACCCATTTACTTAGCCTTTATTTTTTCAACTTAGCCCACTAACTCTAAGCCCATTAGTTTTCTCAATTATAATCTCTAATGAATGTCAAAAAATATTTTAAATACAAAAAAGTTAATTATTATTATTCTCAAAATACTAGGATATTACATTCTATGTGTTTGGAACCACTAGAACTTTTATTGTTTTAGTGAAGAAAACTATATCACTATTGTAACACCCCACTTGCTCAGGGCATGTTATAACCTAGAAAATTTGGGATTTAATTTTTTTTTTTTAAAATTACAATATTCCCAAAATTCCCTTAGACCTTATCTAGTGCTAGGCGAAACAATACATACACTAAATTTAATTGAATCGTATAAGCGGAAGCTGAAATCGAACCTGATCATAGCATTTAACACATAGATAATTGAACATGGCACTTATTATAAAGTTGATACATAAGTTTCTAAAGATAATTTAAAACGTACATAATACTCGAAATATCCATATTACAACATAACATGGTATACATGCTTATTTTTCGACGACTCATGTCACTAAACATCTTCGGCTTCCGTGGCATCACTACAAGTCCCGACTAGAACATTGAATATTCTAGGGCAAAAATCGATATTAGATGATGAACCATCTAAGTAAGGGTACCAATATTTTATCATGTGTGTATGCAATGTCTTATCCATCGTAGGTGTCAACTGCACCCTACATGTTACCTACTATTTTTTTGGCCATCTTTTTCGAAGTCGGGGTGTATGGGTGCACCCTTGATAAAGTAACAGTGCCAGTTCGTACTCCCTACAGCCTTTATGCGCGTGATCAATGATATCAACGTGTATTTATGTATTTCATAGTCATGTTATGCATGCAGTCTACATGAAGGATACATATCAAAGCATGTCAATATGTTGAAAGCATTCTCGAAGATAAACATTTATAACTGTACTAAACTTGTAATAACATACTTACTTTTCACAATTTAAGTTGTCTTGAAAAGCGTGTCGACCTCAAAAGACGTGCTAGATGAGCTATTTCCAAATCCTCGTGCCCTAAGGATTCCTAAAACATTAAATTTATTCCAAAATGTTAATTTACTATTTTTCTCATAATTTCAAAATTTCCAAAATTTCTCCATATTTTCTAAGTTTTATTTCTCCAAAAATTCATGATAAATATCTAACCTTCATTTAACCTAATTATCCTTCACTAATATTTTAAAATTACATTTCTAGCCTTCTGGAATTTTCTTGGAATTTTTCAGATTAAATTCCTATTTTTTCCTTATTTCCATAATAGCAAAATTACCTAAATAAATAATTAATTTAGCATTTTTCACAAAATTTTTCACAAAATAAGACAAACAATATTCTAAATTTTCTGGAAATTTTTGTAAAATTTTATATATATATATATATATTTTCTTTTTTTCTTTTTTTTCTTTTTTTCTCTGGCGGGCGTGTGCAAGCCACGCGCCTTCTTCCTACTCATGGGCGCGTGGCTGAACGCGCCCGACTGGTCCGCCTTCTCCGTCTGCTGTCACGCTGCCGGCGATGCTGCCGGCCTCCAAGCTTCAAAATAAGCTTCCCCTCCCCCTAATTTAGACCTCCCAAACCCGATTACGATCTTAGATTTGAGAAAAACATAGCAAAAATATGTCAATTTGTGCGATGAAGTCTCGGCTCCGACAGCTTGCGCGATTTTTCGGTGAGCTTGATTCTTCTTCTTCGCTGCTCCATTGGCCACCAAACTCTCCAGAAAGCTTACCCACGATGCAAGGACCAAGACCCCACTCTCAAAACTCTCAAATGCTACCCCAAATGCTCAATCTAAGAAGTAAAATTTTCGGATGAAGGGTTTCACTCTATCTCGGCTATTTATAGCCAAAAATTCACCGTGAACGATCTTATCAAGGGCGCCACGCATCCTAGAGGCCATCTCGACGGCCATTTCCTCATTAAAGCCCCCCCTTCCCTCTGTACTCACTTGTAGGCGCGGCCAGAGCATGGCCGCGCGCTTGCTCCAGATTTTCTGATCTTTTTTATTTTTTATTTTTTTGATTTTTTTTAATATACATAACATACATATATACATAATATACATATATACATGTACACTATATATTATACCTATATTAGTAAAAAAATCCCAATAATTAATTTCTGGTACATAGATATATTTTAACTATAATTATACTATATATTTATACAAATTAATACAACTATGATTAACTATATAAATAAATTAATTACATACAACTAATTTTATAAATAAATTAATACTTACCCTGATAAACACTTAAAATTCTAATAATTTCTTTAGGGTCTTAAATACCAAATTACGATTATTATTTCATGATGGTTTAGGGTATTACATTCTCCTCTCCTTACAAAAATTTCGTCCTCGAAATTTGGTCATTTTTTGCTCATTCTGATTATAGGATCTTTAAATAGGTATAGAAAATTAATTTTCATGTTTTCTTCTCACTCCCAAGTTATCTCTTCACTTATCGGGTTCCTCTACAAAACTTGCACAAGGGGGATTGACTTGTTCCTCAAAACTTGATCTCTACGATCCAAAATTTTGACCGGTTTCTCAAAATACGAAAGATTTTCTTGAATCTCGATAGTTTCAGCTAGCATTACCTGAGAGAGATCTGGCTCATGCTTACGGAGTTGCGATACATGAAATACATCGTGGAGGTTTGATAAAGCCATGGGTAGAGCGAGTCGATAAGCGACAGGTCCAATTCTTGGGTGCAAAAGGTGAAGTCCCTCACCTTAAGGGCCCCCCACACACTGCCCCAGGCACGTGGGAGGGGTTAATCATGGTACACATCAGCGCACTAGGTAGGAGACGCAGTGCATGGTGCCCACAAGGAGCCACCCCTACAAGAGGGTGAAACTCCCACACTACGGCTACCATGACTCGAACCTGCATCCTTGGGTGCAATCTGCTACCTGAGAACCAACTGTGCTACGCCCGTGGGGGCGCGACGGGTCCAATTCTTTCCATTATATATCATATGGTCCTATATAGCTGGGGCTTAACTTGCCTTTTTTCTTGTTGTTTCGAGTTACCATTCTTAGTGGAGATATCTTAGATACACTTTATCACCAACTTGGAACTCTAAATTCGTACCTGCGTAAGACTTTTGACGATTCTGAGCTTCCTTAATTCTCTCTCGAATGAACTTTATCTTTTCTGTCATCTCTTGAACTATCTCGGGTCCCAAGATTTGTCGTTCACCTACCTCAGTCTAACATATCAGGGACCTACATTTCTGTCCGTGTAAAGCATCATATGGAGCCATTCCAATACTGCTGTGATAGCTGTTATTATAAGCGAACTCCACCAATGGTAAATGCTCCTCTCATCTCCCTGGAAAATCGATAGCACATGCTCGCTACATATCTTTTAGGGTTTGAATGGTCCTTTCTGATTAACCATCGATCTTTGGATGGTAAGTTGTACTTAGCCTAAGTTGAGTACCTAAACATTTCTGTAAGCTTCCCCAAAACCTAGAAGTGAACCTTGGGTTACGATTTGACACAATACTCACGGGCACTCCATGCAATTTGACAATCTCATTAAGATACTGTTGAGCTAGCTTGCTAATTAGTTGGCCTACTTTTATAGCCAGAAAATGAGCAGACTTAGACAGTTTGTCAACGTTCACCCAAATAGCATCATTCCCTTTAGGACTCCTTGGCAACCCTATCACGAAATCCATCGTAATATGCTCCCATTTTCATTCCGGGATTTCTAATGGCTGTAAACTTCCACCTGATTTTTGGGCTCAATCTTAATTCTCTGACACGTGTCACATTGACTAACGTACCTTGCCACAATTTTCTTCATTTCGAGCCACCAATACACAGCCTTCAAATCTTTGTACATCTTAGTGGCACTAGGGTGTATCGAGTATTTGGATCGGTGGGCTTCTCTCAAAATTACTTGCCTCAGCTCTTTCACGCTAGGCACGTATATCCTTCCTCGAAACCGAAGAATATTTTCTCTTACCTCAAATTCTGGTTTCTTTGCTCGTCCATGTTCGTCAATCCATAACTTAATTCGAGAATCTTCTGAATAAGCCTGTCGAATTTGATCCATTAATTCTGGTTACAGAGTGAGACTAGCTGCGTAGGCAGAGTTACCTCGGGAAACTACTCCCACTGTCATTAGACTAAAAGCTTCCACTAGCTTCCACTCAGACACCATCACTCTAGCCACACAAGTGGTTTCTTTTCTCCTTAGGGCATTCGCCACAACGTTAGCTTTACCAAGATGGTATTGGATAGTATAGTCGTTATCTTTTAACAGCTCCATCCATCTCCGTTGCCTCATGTTTATTTCTTTATGCGAAAATACGTATTGTAGACTCTTGTGGTCAGTAAAAATTTTGAACTTCTTACCATATAAATAATGTCTCCAAATCTTTAAGGCAAATACTACCGTTGCCAACTCCAAATCATGGGTCGGGTAATTCCGCTCGTGGTTCTTGAGCTGTTGGGACCCATATGCAATGACCCTACTGTGCTACATCAACACACATCCTAAACCATTTCTTGAGGTGTCGGTATACACCATAAATCCTCCTGATCCATTTGGCATAGCCAGTACTAGAGCGGTCGTGAGTTTATCTTTAAGCGTCTAAAAACTTTCTTCGCACCGCTCGTTCCAATTGAACTTCACCCCTTTTTGGGTTAACTTGGTGAGGGGCGTTGCAATCCTGGAAAATCCTTCCACGAATTTTCTATAATACCCAGCTAATCCCAAGAAACTTTTGACTTCTGTAACAGACTGAGGTTGCTTCCAATTCTTCACAGCCGCTATCTTTACCGGGTCAACCGATATTCCTTCGGCAGATATAACATGTCCTAAAAATGCCACTTGACTTATGTTATTGCAATGTTTGCAATACTACTCTTAAATGTGACTTGTGCTCCTCTTTAGATGGAGAGTGTATCAGTATGTTGTCTATAAACATGATCACGAACTTGTCCAAAAATGGTCTGAATACTCGGTTCATGTTGTCCATAAAAGCTGCGGGGGTATCAGTCAACCCGAATGGCATCACCATAAATTCGTAGTGCCCATATCGAGAACGAAAAGCTGTCTTAGGCACGTCATCTGCCTTGATCCTCAATTGGTAGTACCTTGATCTTAGGTCAATCTTCGAGAAGACCTTAGCTCCTTGTAATTGGTCAAACAATTCCTCTGTTCTAGGGAGTGAGTACTTATTCTTGACAGTTATCTTGTTCAGTTGCTGATAATCTATGCACATCCTCAAACTCCCATCATTTTTCTTAAGAAAGAGTACTAGTGTGCCCCATGGCGACATACTCAGTCTGATGAACCCTTTGTCCAACAGGTCTTAAAGTTAGGCCTTCAATTCTCTTAATTTCGCGAGAGCCATTTTGTACGGGGGTATGGAAATCAGATTTGACCTGGGTACAATTTCTATCAAAAACTCAATCTTTTTCTGGGGTGGCAATCCAAACAACTCTTCGGGAAACACATTCCCGAATTTCCTAACGATTCGCACTTATTCTATTTTTAATGGTTCCTTGTTCGTTCCTTGTTCTTCCCTTGGACACAAGCCAAGTATCCCTGAGCCCCTTGTCGCAATAGTTTCTCAGCGTTTAGAGTCGAGATCCGTTTCTTTTCACTTACCCTCTTTTGCCCTCGAAACTTGACATTTGAGTCTCCGATCTTGAGACTGACTGTCTTACCTTTACAATCTAAATTAGCGTTGTATTTGGTTAGGAAATCCATCCTAGAATCACGTCAAAATATTGAAATTTCAGAAGGATTAGATCCACCAGGAACTCAACTTCTCCTATTTGAATCTTCCTATTTTTGTATCCTGAAGAGGTTTCTAGAGACTTCCCCATCGGGTTGCCACAATCATACGATAGTTCAGGTTTTCCGATTTTCTCCTAGTATTTTAGCAAATGCATGCAAAATGAATGAATGACTGGCTCTTGAATCTATCAAAACATGCATAGGAATACCAGATATAGACATGGTACCTTTGATTACGGCTGTATCTTCTGCTGTATCTTGCCGAGTCAGATGAAATACCCTTCCCTGCTGCACTCTGGCATTTCCTGACGATCCTTGGGATTGACTCATCAGTCGCGACTTAGGGCAGTCCCTTGCAAAATGTCCTGTTTGCTGGCAGTTAAAATAGGTGATTCCTTTCTTGGAGCAGTTCAAATTGATATGCCCTTCCTCTCTGCAGTTGAAGCAACCCTTCATTCCTAACTGACATGGTCTTCCGATATGTTGCTTATGGCATCTTGTGCACAAAATACTAGGCTTGAACTTGGGCCTCTTGAGATCTAGCTTCTTGCCCGCCCTATTATCGCTTGCTTGTTGACTTTCTCCCTGAATAGCCTCGATTTGGCTCAGATTAACCTTAGTGGTAACGGCTTGCAATACCACTTCTGCATAAGACTGAGTACTTATACTGCTCAAGGCCCTCTGAAGCCTCAGATTTAACCCCCCCAAGAACTTTTGGGCTTTGATCTTTTCGTCCCCTTCATAAATGGGCATGTACCTAATCAATCGGTTGAAGGCATTTTCATATTGAGCTACGGTCATATCCCCGGTTTGTCTTAACTCCATAAATTCTCTCTCCTTTTTCATTCTCAAATTTAAAGGAAAGTACTTCTCGTCGAAGAGTTCCTTGAACCGCTCCCAGGTGACGTACGGTGCCCTAGCTCTAGGGGTCATCGCTTGCTTGACTCCCTTCCACCATCTGTCTGCCTTGTCTTGAAGCATGAATGTGGCATAGTTGACTTTCTCTTCTTCTCCATAATGCAAGTGGTTCAGCAGCTTCTCCATTTGTTCAATCCAGAATTCCCCTTCGCTGAAGTCCGCGCCAAGTTTCCTTTGAAAAACGGGAGGATTCTGTCAACGATAGAGGTCGAGCATGTTGACTACATGGTCGTCCCGGGAGTGATATTCTTGTAGAAATCCTATCATACTCCCCATTATTCACTCCATTTGATTAAAGCAATTGCTCCCCTGCTCCTAGCTAGAGCTGCCTCCCGGGTTGTCACTTGTATTTCCCTCTGCATTGCTGACTCGCAGATTTGGCGTCCTAGGCCCTACTGTCATCTCCCTTTGAGTGTTCTCCATCTGGAAAGAAAATTTAATTCTCAATTAGTTCATGGGGTCTTACCAAAAGTTCAGTCTTCATTAATTTTTACAGATATTATACATCCAATTACAAAATGTTATAGGCAACACACTACATAAGTCATAGAGATAGTTAGTGCATTTCTAGCTATATCTATTTTAGTCTGGACAACCTTCATATCCAGGCGTTCTTTTTGTCTTTGGAATCGTATGGTGGTCCCTCGATGTCGTCTCTAACCTCTTCGATTTCCTCCTCGTCCTGGAAGTCGGTGTCCTCAAACTCAAGAGGGTTATTCTTGACCCAGAATATGGGTTCATCGTCTACCTCCTCCACCTCGATCGGGTTTCCCATTTCTTCTTCTACCTTGATCGGGTCTCCCATTTCTTCTTCTTCCTCGATCTGGTCTCCCATTTCTTCATCCGACTCCTCCACCAGCACCGGCTTATATAGCTCCACCAGTTGTTCATGAATCCATTGGCAATAAAGACGAAATTCGGGGAATTGCTCGCTTTGTCAGACCCAGTCAGCGAAGTCTTGCAGATCGCATTCCAAAACACCAACCAACATATTTATCTGGAACTGGACTAGATCAGGCCAGAATTGGTAACTCAGGGGTACGTTCGTCGATGATTTCTTCCATTTGAACCAGATGCTCCATGATGCCTTCATTTGATTCCAGGATCCGGTTGTCGAGACGATGTGCCCAATGATTGACTAATACCTGTTTTGAGAAGTTTCCCGCCATCCTGTCATCACAACTCCCGTTAATACCCCTAATCGACCTCGAGTTAGTACTTCTAAACCCTTCAGATTCTCAATATAGGCCCTAATGTTCAGTCTAATTTCTCCTTTCTAGGTACTCTACTTAGTTGGGCTCTAATACCAACTGTAACACCCCACTTGCTCAGGGCGTGTTATAACCTAGGAAATTTGGGACTTAATTTTTTTTTTTAAAATTACAATATTCTCGAAATTCCCTTAGGCCTTATCTAGTGCTAGGCGAAACAATACATACACTAGATTTAACTAAATCATATAAGTGGAGGCTAAAATCGAATCTGATCATAGCATTTAATACATAGATAACTGAACATAGCACTTATTACAAAGTTGATACATAAGTTTCTAAAGATAATTTAAAACGTAGATAATACTCAAAATATCCATACTACAACATAACATGGTACACTTGCTTATTCCTTGATGACTCATGTCACTACACATCTTCGGCTTCCGTGGCATCACTGCAAGTCCCGACTGGAACGTTGAATATTACAGGGGCAAAAACTGATATTAGATTAAGTAAGGGTACCAATGTTTTATCATGTGTGTATGTAATGTCTTATCCATCGTAGGTGTTTAGGGTTTAGGGTTGATCATAGCATTTAATACATAGATAACTGAACATGGCACTTATTACAAAGTTGATACATAAGTTTCTAAAGATAATTTAAAACGTAGATAATATTAGAAATATCCATACTACAACATAACATGGTACACTTGCTTATTCCTCGACGACTCGTGTCACTACACATCTTCGACTTCTGTGGCATCACTACTAGTCTCGACTGGAACATTGAATATTCTAGGGGAAAAAATCGATATTAGATTAAGTAAGGGTACCAATGTTTTATCATGTGTGTATGTAATGTCTTATCCATCGTAGGTGTTTGGGGTTTAGGGTTGAGGTTTGAGGGTTTACGGTTGAGGGTCTAGGGTTGAGGGTCTAGGGCCCCATGAGTACTGGAGAAAGAGGGTGGGTTTGTGCAGAGGGGGCCCCACCCGTGAGTTAAAAACCTGACAAGTGGGACGTGCAGCAATTATTTAAATTTCAAAATTTAAAAGTGATGATGTGACATGTCGGGGGAAGTGCGCGTACTTGGTGTGGCATAGCACTTGGTGACAAGGGAGTACCACCAAGCCCACCTTCCTTGCTTGGATGGGCATTAAGTGGTGGGCTTTAATACGAGCCTTGGGAGTGGCCCGCTTGGTACGCATTGTGCCAGAAGAAGACGAAGTAGAGGAAGATGCACCTGACGGTGACGAGGAGTGGAGTTTCTAGTAGCCACATGGGCCCGTGGACCTCGACCTTCAGAATTGGAAAGAGATCCTACCCCGTCAGGAGGCGGGCCCTATTACCCAGGAGGTACGTGGCAGTGAGCGGACCCTGTGTTTCGTTCTACCGTCGCTGGAGATGTGTCACCGGGATCTACGATGATAGGATCTTCCCCCGGCAACACGGTGACCATGGGGACCCCGCACTCGGACTACCTGAACTACCCCTGGCTAGGACCAGGCGTGAATCAGCATGCGAGGAGGCGCATCTGTTTGCAGTCCCTGAACATTGACGGGTTCGTGACCCTGGAAGGCCAGCCGAGAAGGATGGATGCCATGATGGATCAAACCCTCGAGGACCACTCCATTTGCAGGTCTGGGATAGGGTGCCTGTACATCGTGCTGGATCGGGAGCTGAACCCTGTGTCAGCACCTAGCCCCGCCGATGTGTTCGACGTCAGCAGCGGGATCATTAGATCCTACGTGGGGTGCCACGTCCGTAGGGACATGATCGGGAGGTTCCGCGTGGTCTACCGTCAGACCTTCATCTTCATTGACCAGCCAGTGGGGTCCCACATCATGCTGAACCATTTCATTTGGCCAGGTGCCGATCGATCGTACCTGATGGTTCGGTTCAGGGACCAGGATGGTGAGGTGTCCGGTTGGTACAACAACCTGTTGGAAAATGCCCTGATGGTGCACGTTGTGTGGGATAGCTGTGATGATGAGGGGATTAGTGCTGTAATTAACAGTCGTTTGACATTTATGATCAATAAAATGATGGAATTTGTTACACCGTGCTTTGTATTTCGTCTTTTCCCC
The DNA here is from genome assembly GCA_036245055.1 of Diospyros kaki. Taxonomy (NCBI): domain Eukaryota; kingdom Viridiplantae; phylum Streptophyta; class Magnoliopsida; order Ericales; family Ebenaceae; genus Diospyros; species Diospyros kaki. The sequence goes on along the minus strand of BSEG01000002.1, from coordinate 132,432 downwards.
TAAACCCTTAACAATTAACAGTTAACATAATTGATGAGAGGTGGGATGCACAGCATTAAATGCACCAGGCAGAGGAAATTATTATTAACAATTAACATAATAGCATACACACTGGTAATTAATAGGGTTTGTAATACCCAGGAATAATTTGAGGTCATAAATATGAAGGGTACAAGTGGAATTATCAAAAGAAGAAGGCTGTAGGACACACCGTTATAGTCTTAAAAGACTAAAACGGCTCCAGGGAGTACCCCGGACCTTAGATAGACAAAGAAAATGGTATAGTATCGACGAGTGATTTGAATCATGATTTTTAGGGATAAAAGAAATTTGATTGGGAACAGTTTTCGGTACAGCTGTCGATCAAGCTGAGAAAATCGAATCGACATAGGAAACGTCCAAAAAGTCAACAGAGCGTGTCAGGGACTAATATTTTATGTATAGAACAACCCTTAAGGGATTTCGGGTTGAATCAAATGGATTTAAGGTCAAATTGATCAGCTGGGCCTAAGTGTAATTTTCTAATTCTGTCAGAGGGAGGTCAAAACGATTATTTTTCAGAAATTTCAAAGGTGAAATGAATAATGTAAATCTTGTAGGCCTTAATGGTGATATTGGATAGTTCAGGGGTGCATGGGAAAGGCTAAAATGGGATTAGAAGAAATTATGGGGGTCAAAGTGCAAAAAATAGAAAATTGCATAGTGTGAACACGACACCTGCAAATTGGCCGTCGATAATCCTTGCACATGGAGGCCAAATCTGGAGATTGGACGGTCGAGGCTTGCTTGGGGGAGGTCGTAGCCGGCGGTAGGAGGCTTGGGGACCAAGCCATGGCCGGTGATTGGCCAGAAGAAGCTCGATTTCGGGTATAAAATGGAGGCCGAGGGTTTTGATTTTTTTTTCTTCAAATCGATCGAGTTTTTGAATGGTTTTGGGAGAGTGAATAAGGGGATTTTGGTCGCGAGGCATCAAGGAAGATTTTGGGAGGCTTTAGAAGCATTTTCGTCAAGTGTAGAGGCTGATTAAAGCTCGACCGAGGATTGGTGGCGGACCGCCGTGAGCCGCCTGCAACTGCCATTTTTGGGCTTTCTTCGGTGAGCTTTCGGCCTAAAAATGGTGCCAATGGGATTGACTCATCGAAGGCTTGAATGGGGTATGCTTAGATCGGTCATCGGAGGGGTCGTCGCCGGCCGGTCTTAAGGAAGAAGACGACGCGGGTGGCTGCACGCGCCAGCTTTCACGCGTAGCCACGCGCAGGTAGCGTGAGAGCGCGTGTAATAGGGTATTTTGGTAATTTTAATTCTAATATTTTTATTTAATTATTTTAGGAATTATTGTATTGAAATATTTTGAAAAAAATATCTGAGGAGATAATTATTTTGGAATTACTAAGGTGAAAAATGGGAGAAAAATAGAGAAAATTATGAAAAATTTGAGGAAAATGGATCTTAATGCTTCCTTAATTAAATATGATGTTTAGGATGTGTTGAGTATCAAGGTTGAGTATAAGCTCAAGTATTTGGGATTTGGCACGCAAATTGAGGTGTTACACAAGGAACGAGGTGATCTGATTACGTTCGAGGTGAGTGGTTTGACCCTAGTTTTACCCTTAGTTTGAAAATATGTTGGAACGTGTGTTGTGGGTTCAGGTGGGCGGTGTTACCCTCCCGAGCTTAGGTTACACGAAATTGGGACCAGTTCTAGTGAGCGGTTTTTATCCTCCGGAACTTGGGTTGTTCTGCAAAAGCGTTTTACTTATGTACTTGTGGCATCATTTGCATATTGATCATGTGGTATATTGCATCAACTGTTTTTTTACTTATAAAAGAGTCGGTGCATGGCGTGTGATTTTCATATCATCGGGGTATTGATATTCGTGTCAATGTTATTTCTGTATGGGACGGGATGGGGTCTACTTGAGAATGGGACAAGGTTAATCCTGGTGATCGGGTGACACGGTAGGGCACCCGGGGCTTGTGCTGGTGATCGAGTGACACGGTAGGGCATCCGGAGCTAGTGATCGAGTGACACGGTAGGGCACTCGAGGATTAAGTATGTTGCGGCAAGGTCAACCCCAACGGTGTGTGGAATGGTGTTTTCCACGGGAGGTTGAGTATGTCAGGGAGATTTCTCAAGTTAGACGTGTCTTGCATATTTTCGTTTGTCTGAGTATGCCATGCTCGTGTGTCTCTCATGCATTGTATAAACTATTTCATCCCATCACTTAGATGTTTATCATCTAACCTGGGCTATGCCCCTGGAACGTTTAATGTTCCAGCTAGGGACTACTGCGAGGGCAAGGATGTGGCCGGTTGAGGGCCAATGGTGCTTAGTTTGATAGTCATTGTAATGTTTGGAGGCTTTAATACGCATTTCAGGTTGTAAATGAACAGTTGTATATTAGCAATGTTAACGTTTGATCTGTATTACGTATTTTGCTAAGGAAATACAATGTAAGAACTATGGTGTTTGATATTAATGTATCCGCTGCATTGTATTATGTCTCGTTTAGTTTAAGATTATTGATCTTGGTACTTAAATGGGTAAGGCTGGGGTTCTCGGAGTTTGTATCTACATGTGAAGATTGTTTTTGACACACCACGCGTGTGAGCTTGGAGGAAAAAAAAAAATCGTGGGAATACCCTTATAGTGACACGCCTAGCGAGACGGGGTGTTACAGGGTTGGGTCACACAGACTGTTCATCCCAACCACATTGACTAGATGGGCTTGGCCGTGCTGGCCTTCTAGTTCATCGCTCCTCTTGCTTGCTTGGAGATGAAGTCAAGGGATGCTTGTACTGTGGAGGATGCCCGGTGTCCTAGTTGCTCCGTCGTCAGCTGGATGGTGTCGGAGCGGGCCGAGCCCACTTTCGAGACTGATGGGCCCGGGTCTAGATGGGCCGGGCCCAATGAACCTGGTGTGGAGTGACAGTGGTGCGTCTTAGGGCATAGGGTTTTGGGGTTTTAGGGTTTGGGGTTTTGGGTTTTGGGTTTCGAGTTTAGGATTTAAGGTTTACGGTTCAGGGTTCAGGGTTTGGGGTTTTAGGGTTAAAGGTTTAGGGTTTTAGGGTATAGGGTTTAGGGTTTAGGGTTTAGGGTTTGGGGTTTAGGGTTTAGGGCTTAGGGCTTAGGGTTTAGAGTTTGGGGTTAGGGGTTTGGGGTTTGGGGTTCGGGGTTTAGGGTTGAGGGGTTCGGGTGAGGGGTTTAGGGTTTAGGGGTTAGGGGTTTGGGTTGAGCAGTTGGGGTGGAGGGTTTGGGGTTTAGTGTCTAGGGTCTAGGGTCCAGGGTTTAGGGGTTAGGGTTTAGGGTTTAGGATTTGAGATTTAGGATTTGGGGTTTGGGGTTTGGGGTTTTGGGTTTGGGGTTTGGGGTTTTGGGTTTGGGGTTTGGGGTTCAGGGTTTGGAATTTCGGGTTGGGGTTTCGGGTTTCGAGTTAAGGGTTTGGGGTTTGGAGTTTGGGATTTCGGGTTTGGGGTTTAGGGTGAGGGGTTTAGGGTTTAGGGGTTAGGGGTTTGGGTTGAGGGGTTGGGGTGGAGGGTTTGGGGTTCAGTGTCCAGGGTCCAAGGTTTAGGGTTTAGGGTTTGGGCTTCGGGGTTCGGGATTCAGGGTTCAGGGTTCAGTGTTCAGGGTTTAGGGTTCAGGGTTCAGGGTTTGGGGTTTAGGGTTTAGGGTTTAGGGTTTTTGGGTTTTGGGTTTTGGGTTTAGGGTTTTGGGTTTTGGGTTTAGGGTTTAGGGTTTTGGGTTTTGGGAATGAAGAAAGAAAGGGGGTTCATGGAACTAAGACAAACTAGGGACATGACCATTGCTCAATACAAGGATGCCTTCAATTGGTTAATTAAATATATGCCCATTTATGAGGGAGACGAAAGAATTAAAACCCAAAATTTTTTGGGAGGATTGAATCTCAGGCTTTAGAGAGCCTTGAGCAATGTAAGCACTAAGTCCTATACTAAAGTAGTACAGCAAGCCGTCACCACTGAGGCTAACTTGGGACGAATTGAAACCATTTAAGGAGCAAGGCAATAGGCCAACAACTCTAGGTCAGGGACAGAAAAGAAGCTGAACCCCAAAAGGTCTCAATTCAAGCCTAACAAACAATGCCCACAATGTCAGAAGCAGCACCCTGGGAAGCCGTGTCGTCAAGGAATGAAAGGTTGTTACAACTATGGGGAAGAATGACATTTCAGTTGGAATTGTCCCAAGAAAGGACTCACCTATTACAATTGCCAACAAACGAGACATCTTTCAAAGGACTGTCCCAAGAAAGGAATCCTCTGTTACAACTACCAACAACCTGGACATTTCACAACGGACTGCACAAAGTAGCGACAAGCAAGACAACCTCAAGGACTGCCAGAAAAGGCTAAGGTGCGGCAAGGAAGGGTATTCAATCTGACACAGTAAGATATGGCAGATGACCCAACCGTAATTCAAGGTACCATATTTATTTCTGGTTTTCCTACGCATGTTCTAATAGACTCCAGAGCATCTTATTCATTCATATCACATGCGTTAGCTAAAGAGCTAGGGGAAGAACCTGAACAAATGAATTGCCGTATGATTGTAGCAACCCCTATGGGGAAGTCTCTAGAAACATCGTCGGGGTACCAAGATAAGCCAATCCAAATAGGAGAGGCTGAATTCCTAGCAGACCTAATCTTACTAAAAATTTGAGATTTCGACATGATCCTAGGAATGGATTTCTTAGGGAAATATAATATGCCTTGATAGATTGTAAAGCCAAAACAGTAAGTCTCAAAATTGGAGACTCGATTGTCAAGTTTTGAGGGCAACAAATGGTGAATGAAAAGAAATGGATCTCAGCCTTAAAGGAAGAGAAATTATTGCGAAATGGGGCATATGGGTATTTGGCCCATATCGAGGAAAAGAAAGAAGATCCTTTAAAAATAGAGGAGGTGTGGGTGGTTAATGAATATAGAGATCTATTTCCAGAGGAGTTGCCTGGGTTACCACCACAGAGAGAGATCGAATTTTTCATAGAAATAGTGCCAAAGACAAGTCCAATTTCTATACTCCCTTATAAAATGGCTCCCGCGGAATTGAGAGAATTAAATGTTCAACTTCAAGAATTGTTGGACAAGGCGTTCATCAGACCTAGCATGTCTCCATGGGGAGCGCCGGTACTTTTTGTCAAGAGGAAGGATGGGAGCTTAAGAATGTGCATAGATTATCAACAGCTGAACAATATAACCATTAAGAATAAGTACCTATTGCCCAGAATAGAGGAGTTGTTCGACCAATTGTAAGGAGCCAAGGTTTTCTCAAAGATCGATCTGAGATCAGGGTATTACCAACTGAGAATCAAGATAGATGACGTGCCTAAGACGGCTTTCTGTTCACGATATGGACATTATGAATTTATGGTTATGCCTTTTAGGCTAACCAATGCCCCAGTAGTTTTTATGGATACCATGAACCGAGTTTTTAGGCCGTTTCTGGACAAATTTGTGATCGTGTTCATAAATGACATACTGATTTATTCTCCTTCTGAGGAAGAACACAAATTGCATTTAATGGTGGTGTTACAAACATTGCAAGAACATAAGTTTTATGTCAAATTTTCTAAATGTGAATTCTAGTTAAGTCAAGTGGCATTTTTGGGGCATGTCATATCAACCGAAGGAATATCGATCGACCTAGCAAAGATAACGGCAATAAAGAATTGGAAGCAACCTCAATTTGTTACAAATATTAAGAGCGTCTTAGGGTTGGCTAGTTACTACAGAAAGTTTGTAGAAGGATTTTTCAAGATTTCTACACCTCTCATCAAGCTAACCAAGAAATGAGTAAGTTCGATTGGAACGAGCGGTGTGCGATGAGCTTTCAGATGCTCAAGGATAAGCTCACAACCGCACCGGTGCTAGCTATGCCAGACGGGTCATCAGGAGGCTATGTGGTGTATGTCGACCCCTCGAAGAATGGCTTGGGATGTGTATTGATGTAGCACGATAGAGTTATTGCCTACGAATCCCAATAGCTTAAGAATCACGAGCGAAATTATCCGACCCACAATTTGGAGTTAGCAGCCGTGGTGTTCGCACTAAAAATTTGGAGGCACTACCTATATGGTGAAAAGTTTGAAATTTTCACAAATCACAAGAGTTTATAGTATGTGTTCTCTCAGAAAGATTTGAACATGAGGCAACGACGATGGATGTAGCTTTTGAAAGATTATGACTACACTATCAAGTACCATCCAGACAAAGCTAATAGTGTGGCTGATGTCTTAAGTAGAAAAGAAATCGCTTGTATGGCTGGATTAATGTTATTCGAATGGAAGCTAGTCGAGAATTTTAGTTAAATGATAGTGGGAGCAATTTCTCGAGGAAACTCTTTCTTACGTAGCTAGCCTCACCTTGCAACCAAATTTGATGGATCAGATACGACAAGCTTATTCAAAAGATCCCTGAATTAGACTATGGGTTGATGAGTGCGGTCAGGTAAAGAAATCAGAATTTAAGGCAAAAAAAAAAAAACATCCTTCGATTTTAGGGAGGGTTATATGTATCTCGGGTGAAGGAATTATGACAAGTAGTTTTGGGAGAAGCTCACCGATTTGGGTACTCAATACATCCTGGTGCCACTAAAATGTACCAAGATTTGAAGTCAGTATATTGGTGGGCTGGAATAAAGAAAAGCGTGGCAAGATACGTCAGATAATGAGATACATGCTAGAGGATTAAGATCGAGCATCAGAAACTAGGTGGAAGTTTGCAACCGTTAGAAATCCCGAAATGGAAATGGGAACACATCACAATAGATTTTGTGACGGGGTTGCCAAAGAGTCCTAAGAGAAATGATGCCATCTGGATAATTGTTGACAGACTAACTAAATCTGCTCATTTCCTAGCAATGAAAGTGGGTCAACCAATCAACAAGCTTGCCCAACAGTATCTCAACGAAATTGTTAGATTGCATGGGATACCTATAAGTATTGTCTCGGATCGCGACCCAAGATTCACTTCGAGATTTTGGAGAAGCCTGCAAAAGTGTTTAGGCACTTAGCTTAGGCTAAGTACAGCCTATCATTCCCAGACTGACGGTCAGTTAGAGAGGACCATTCAAACCTTGGAAGATATGTTGCGAACCTGTGCTATAAATTTTTCAGGAAGCTGGGAAGAGCATATACTGTTGGTAGAGTTCGCATGCAATAACAGTTATCATAATAGCATTGGTATGGCTCCTTACGAAGCATTGTATGGTCGAAAGTGTAGGTCTCCGTTATGTTGGACTGAAATGGGAGAATGTCAAATGTTGGGACCTGAGATAGTTCAACAAACGTTTGAGAAAAAAAAGATCATTCGAGAAAGAATCAAAGAGGCTCAGAGTTGTCAGAAATCTTATGCAAACACCAGAATAAGGAGTTTGAAATTCCAAGTTGGAAACAAGGTGTACTTGAGGTTATCTCCTCTTAGAATGGTCACTCGAAGCAACAAGAAGAAAAGAAAGTTGAGTCCTAGGTATTTAGGTCTGTATGATATATTGGAGAGAATCGGGCCAGTTGTTTATTGACTAGCCTTACCTATGGCCTTATCGAACCTTCATGATGTATTCCACGTGTCGCAGCTCTGAAAGCACTAGTCGAATCCCTCTCAAGTAATGCCATCAGAAGCAGTCAAGGTTCAAGAAAATCTCTCCTACCTAGAGAGACCCGTTAAGATTTTGGATCGAAAGGAGCAAGTCTTGAGGAACAAGTCAATATCACTAGTGTAAATTTTGTGGAGAAACCTGATGAGTGAAGAGTTGACTTGGGAATGAGAAAAAGATATGAAGACCAATTTTCCATTTTTGTTTGGAGAGTCTTTAGATAGAATGATCGAAAAATAAACAAATTTCAAGGATAAAATTTTTATAAGAAAAGAAGAATGTAATATCTTAGTATTTTTAGAATAATAATAATAATTTTTTTTTTGTATTTAAAATATTTTTACATCCATTGGAGATTATAATTGAGAAAACTGATGGGCTAAGTTGAAAAAAAAAGAAAGGCTAAGTAAATGGGCTTAGAGTTAATGGACTAAGTTGAAAAAAAGAAAGGCTAAGTAAATAGGCTTAGAGTTAGTGGGTTAAGTTGGGGAAAAAAAGGAAATGCTGAGTAAATGGGCTTAAAATTAGTATGCTAAGAAAGTGGATTTAAAATTAATTAACTAAATGAAAGAATAATCTATTCAAAATAAGATTTAATGAAAAATAATTAAGGTGACAAAATAATTAAAGATTATGGGTGAGATTTAGTGAAAAATAATTAAGAATGTGATAAAATAATTAAAGATAGTAGGTCACTACAATTATGCTAAGCTTAATTCAACCTTCTATAAATAGAGAAAACTTAAAAGGTTGGAGGACTTAAAGTAGAAAAAGAAAGATTGTAAAAAAGAAAGAAATTGAGCTTGTAAAAGAGATTTGAGAGGAAGGAGTAAGGAAGAGAAATTTGGACACATTAAAGAGAAACTTGAAGAAAGTATTACAAGATAGGTGTAAAATATCTCAAATAGATGGAAGTTGATAATATTATCTTTTATCATAATTATGTTTAATTTTTCAGAAAAAATTCCTAAAAAAAATGCTTGGGGAGGTATGTATTTTGGAATTATTGAGGAAATAATGGGGAGAAATTTGAGCGATTGTGAAAAATTTGAGAAAAATAAGTTTTGATACCCCTTGAATAAATATGATATCCAGGGATCATTTAGACTAAAATTTGAGTATAACTAGAAGTCTGGTGCGAAAAGCGTGGAAAACACATTTTTTGAGATTAAAACACATTTCTCAAGACTTAAGCCGATTTCAAAGGTAAGCTAGTATTTCTCAAACCTAATTTGTCTATGAAAGGTAATTTCTAAAATGTGCCATATGATTTGATAGTATGCCTATATGTTAAATACGATGTATGTTTCAAAATATGTTTTGGCATGTTGACATGATATGATGTGTGCATATGTCATGTAGATGCATTTACATAATATGATGATGATATGCATATGTTCGCGTGTAATCTATCATTGCTCATATATCGCATATGTTTGAGAGTACAAGTAGGCATCGCTGCTTTACCAAGGGTGCACCCATACACCTCGGCCTGAAAAGAGCTGGTCGTAAAAAATGATAAGTGACATATGAAGTATGGATGCTCGTCGGCTCAAACAGGCCAAATGACAGGATATTATGTATTTACATTCATTCATGAATATTATACTCTTACTTAGATGGCCAATCATCTAATTGGGCGATGCCCTTAGAATATTTAATGTTCTAGATGAAAGTCATAGTAGAAAGGAATGAAATGAAGGCATGTGATGGCACTTGTTGAAGTGCATAAATTTATCGGTTATGCATATAACATGTCATGTTTATGTCCTGCTATGTTATCCATGATGTTGATTATGTTATTTTCGGCATGTAATATTAAGGGATGATCATGATTATGTTTAAACACTAGTACGTTTGAGAATGATGTTATAATTTTATTATTGTTGTGCTAGAGAAATTGGGGGGGGGGGAGAAAATTAAAATATTTTTAAAAAAAGCAAAGGAAATTAATGGCAGTGTGCCACAAGCTCAAGGCAAAATGCCGCAAGCTCGCAGCACATTACCACAAGCTAGCGCCACATTACCGTAAGCTAGCAGCACATTGCCGTAAGCTAGCAGCATGCGCCCCTAGCTAGCGGCACAATGCCGCAAGCTAGCAGCGAGCTCAAACGTGCACGCGGCACAACGCTGCAAGCTAGCGGCACAGTGCCACAAGCTAGCGGCAAGCTTGAATGTGCTCGCGGCACAATGCCGCAAGCTAGCAGCAAGTTTGAATTGTGCTTGCGGCTTGAATGTGCTCGCGACAAGGAGATAGGTTCGTAACGCATTTCTCAGACCTCAAAGCCTTCACAACAACCTCCGGCAATGTGTGCCTTCTAGGGAAACCAAGGGCTCTATCCAGGAGAGGCCACGTGTCAACAATAGGCACCCTTGAGAATCATGCCCTATAAATACCCAGCTACAGGACATTAAGGAAAATTTCCAATTCTGGTAAAATTTAAACTTTGAATGCACATTTACTGCTTCTAGTGAATAGTCATTGGTATTGGGGACTAATTTTGGCATCGGAGGGTCTTCGCAGGGAAGATTCCCGCTAGCCTTCTAACCTATTTTCTCAGCGCTAACGGGGCCAAAAGCTAGCGGCGAAGCTAGTGGCAAAGGCTAGCGGTGAAGGCTTGTAGCAAGGCTAGTGACAAAAGCTAGCGGCGAAGCTAGTGGCAAAGGCTAGCGGCGAAGGCTTGTGGTAAGGCTAGTGCCAAAAGCTAGTGGCGAAGCTAGAGCCAAAGGCTAGAGGCGAAGCTAGTGGCAAAGGCTAGCGGCGAAGCTAGTGACAAAGGCTAGCGGCAAAGCTAATGGCAAAGGTTAGCAGTGAAGGCTTGTGGCAAGGCTAGTGCCAAAAGCTAGCGGCGAATCTAGTGGCAAAGGCTAGAGGCGAAGCTAGTGGCAAAGGCTAGCGGCGAAGGCTTGTGGCAAGGCTAGTGGCAAAAGCTAGCAGCGAAGGATTGTGGCAAAGCTAGTGGCAAAGGCTAACGGCGAAAGCTAATGGCAAAGGCTAACGGCGAAAGCTAATGGCAAAAGCTAGCGACAAAGCTAGTGGCAAAGGCTAATGGCGAAGGCTTGTGGCAAAAGCTAGCGGCGAAGGCTTGTGGCAAAGCTAGTGGCAAAGGCTAACAGCGAAGCTTGAGGCAAAGCTTGTGGCGAAACCTTGCGGCGCAGGCTTGTGGTAAGGCTAGTGCCAAAAGCTAGCGGCGAAGCTAGTGGCAAAGGCTAGCGGTGAAGGCTAGTGCCAAAAGCTAGCGGCGAGGCTAGTGGCAAAGGCTGGCGGCGATGCTAGTGGCAAAGGCTAGCGGCGAAGGCTAGTGGCAAAAGCTAGCAGCGAAGGCTTGTAGCAAAGCTAGTAGCAAAGGCTAACGGCGAAAGCTAGTGGCAAAAGCTAGCGGTAAAGCTAGTGGCAAAGGCTAATGGCAAAGGCTTGTGGCAAAGACTAGTGGCAAAACCTAGCAGCGAAGGCTTGTGGCAAAGCTAGTGGCAAAGGCTAACGGCGAAGCTAGTGGTGAAGCTTGCGGCGAAACTTGTGGCGAAACCTTGCGGCGCAGGCTTGTGGCAAGAGCTAGTGGTGAATCCTTGCGGGGAGCATTCCTAGTGGCAAACTCCCTTGAGGCGACATCTTTTACAGCAACCTATCCTCACCCGACAACAAGCTCGACTGGACCCCACATCACAAATTTTAATTATTGTATTTTGGCAACAACAATTTGGCATCGTCTGTGGGAAACGCAACAAAAAGCAGATTTTTAACACGAGAGGCCGAGAGGGACAAGATCAACCGGTTGGGCGAACCCACCTGACCCCGCCCGTAGAAACGCTCGTACCAGAGTGGGAGCCACGAAAGGCCCTCATCAAGCGCACTCTACAGTGCCAGAATTTTCAGTAGAACACCTTAACAATGAAGCGCGTTCAGGGAACCTCCCGGTGCTCGAATGCAACCATACCACTGGACCGGGGGGCATGGAGCGTTCTGAGCAAGGAGAAGCACATGCGGTTGGATTGAGGAGATATGCGACAGGATGAGAGAAGTAAGTCCCACATGCAGTGCCTGCTAGTCAGGAACAACACTCATTTGGATAGTCTTCAATTCCAAATGGAAACCTCGTAGGGACTTCAAGAATAACTCCACCCACAGTCTTACTCTCAGATTATGAACTATTACGGAAGAATTTTGAGGAGCTAAAGCAACAAAATGATGAGCTCAGGATGAACAATGAGGAGAATATGAGGAGACTACAGAGAGTCACTGCTTTGTTACGTGAGCTAATACCGGACATTCACGTCCCCCACATGGGACAAATCGGTACGAGAAGGGAACATCAGAGATCCCAAGACAACCCTCCAAGGGACCCCCGCCAAGGGATAAGAATCAGAACTTTAGGGCTGAATAGCCAAGCCCTGGAAGTAACAGACTCGAGAAGGAAAAATAGCAGGAGGGCAAGGAAAGCTCCCACATATAAAGAGACAACAGAAAACACCTACTCAGGAATCCCTTATGACCCATCTCCTTGCCAAAATGAATCGAAACAAGAAGCACTCAACACGTCTGACATCAAACGCCTCATAGAAGAAGTGCTAGAACAGAAGCAGGTAATGATGGTGCCAAAGGTAACTCCTCTGAAAGGGTTCCCTTTATCCGAGGAACTCCAAATACAACCAATACAACCAGGGTCTGAACTGCCACAGCTTTCGGTGTACTGAGGAAGGGAAGACCCCGAGAAGCGCTTACAACGTTTTGTTGCAGTGGCCGTATTACATGGATGGAATGAGGTCACCAGGTGCAGGACCTTCCCACTCTCCTTGGTAGAATAAGCTCAACAGTGGTTCACCGAATTACCAGCAGGACATATACGGTCATTCGAGCAATTGAAGAAAGAATTCCTAAATGCATTCTCCGTCTATCTCCCAAAAAAGAAAAGTGCAATATATCTAATGAGCTTACAGCAAAGGCCGAATGAATCCTTAAAGCAATACATCGAGCGATTCAGAGCCGCGACGCAAGAAGTAAGGGATCTCCCAGTCGGATTTGCAGCTTCAACCTTACTAAACGGAACTACATACACCCCGCTTAGAAGATCCTTAGCCTTCTCCGAGCCAAACTCTGTGACGGAGTTGGTCGACCGAGCAGAACGTTTATCATCCAAATGGAAATTTTGGACGCAGGGGAAAGTAATAGAAGAGGGAGGGAAACTCAGCACGAAGTGCAAAGGACCCAACAGGTACTCATAGCCGACACGATAAGGCGAGGCGGTAGGGAAAGCTTGGAACACCGTGCACCTCAAGAAGTACTTCCCAACTTTAGCCCCAGGGGAACGGACAAAGTGCGAGACATAGAGTTGAGCCTGTCATCTGAAGCGTTACTCGGCCCAGCTGAATGCCGGAATTGTCCTTAATTTTCCATTGTAATAACGTCCCCCGATAAATAAAAGAATATACCCCTTGTATTCTCGTGGAAGTAGGCAAAACTATAAGCCAAACCACGTAAAATCTCCATGGGCCTCGATTATTTGTATGTGTCATGCAGGTATGGCGGCTCAAGCACAACTCGCTTCCAATAGGTCAAGTCGCCTAGCGGCAATCTGGTGCCGATGACCACGGGTTGGCCCGGGATTACCAGAACATCCGATGCCTATGCCCGCAGACTCACCCGGATCCCTCGTTTGAGTTCGGTGCTATGCTTTTTGGCTAGACCCAACTCCCTGGTTGATCCGGTGCCTAGGTCTCCCAGCAAACTCTGATGTCTGGTAAGAATCCCGTGTTGGACCACTGGCCAAACCCAGATTCCCTGAGGTAGACTGGCCCTAGGAAGGAAAAAAAGAAGCAAAATGATCACCTGATAACTCTAGCATAAGACCGCTCCCAAAGGACAAGTCGCCTAGTGGCAATCTGGTGCCGATGACCATGAGCTGGCCTGGGATCACCAGAGAATCCAATGCCTACGCCCGCAGACTCACCCGGATCCCTCGTTTGAGTTCGATGTTATGCTGTTTTGGCTAGACCCGACTCCTTGGTTGATCTGGCGCTTAGGTCTCCCGACAAACTCGGATGCCTGGTAGGAATCCCGTGCCAGCCTACTGGCCAAACCCAGATCCCCTGAGGTAGACTGGCCCAATGAAGGCATGAAAAGACAACAACCCTATGACAACTCTACCATGACCCCGCTTATCGAAGTTGAGCCATTCAGTTGCAATCTGGTGCCTATAACCACAAGTTGGCTCAAGATTACCCGAACATCTGATGCCTATGCCCGCAGACTCACCTAGATCTCTCGTTTGAGTTCGGTGCTATGCTTTTTTGGCCAGACCTGACTCCTTGGTTGATCCAGTGCCTAGGTCTCCTGGCAAACTCGGATGTCTGGTAGGAATCCCATGCCAGCCTATTGGCCAAACCCAGATCCCCTGAGGTAGACTGGCCTAATGAAGGCATAAAAAGACAACAACCCTATGACAACTCTGCCATGACCCCGCTTATCAGAGTTGAGTCATTCAGTTGCAATCTGGTGCCTATAACCACAAGTTGGCCTGAGATTACTAGAACATCCGATGCCTATGCCCACAGACTCACCCAGATCTCTCGTTTGAGTTCGATGCTATGCCTTTTTGGCTAGACCCGACTCCTTGGTTGATCCGGTGCCTAGGTCTCCTGGTAAACTCGGATGTCTGGTAGGAATCCCGCGCTGGACCACTAGCTAAACCCAGATTCCCTGAAATAGGCTAACCCCAAAATGATGGACACGGAGAACACAATAGCCTGAGCATTATGATCCATCATAGGATCATCGAATGCTCCGAAGACTGTGCCTACAAGCTCGCTGGACCCCTTGACTGAGTCTGATGCTATGCTCCAAGTTAGACCCGACTCCTTGACTGATCCAGCGCTTAGGCCTCCCGGCAAGCTCGGACCCCCGACGAGAACTCCACAATAGAAATTATCTCCTAAAGGCATGGTTGCCCAAAAGATAATTTGGTAACTAAAGCCCTTGGCTAACGTCAGATCTTTGGGCATCCCGGAACCTTTGACTGAACTCAGGTGCTAAACCCGGCTCTTTGATTGATATTCTACTCTTCAATTTATTCTAAAGACAAAACAGAAGAGTGGGGGGCAATTGTTGTGCCAGAGAAATTAGGGGGGAGAAATTAAAATATTTTTTAAAAAAGTAAACGAAATTAACGGTAGTGTGCCACAAGCTCTCTGCAAAATGCCTCAAGCTCGCGGCACATTACCGCAAGCTAGCGGCATGCGCCCTATCTAGCGGCACAATGCCGCAAACTAGCAGCGAGCTCGAACGTGCACGTGGCACAACGCTGCAAGCTAGCGGCACAGTGCCACAAGCTAGCGGCAAGCTTGAATGTGCACGTGGCACAACGCTGCAAGCTAGCGGCACAGTGCCACAAGCTAGCGGCAAGCTTGAATGTGCTCGCGGCACAATGCCGCAAGCTAGCAGCAAGTTTGAATTGTGCTTGCGGCTCGAATGTGCTCACGGCAAGGAGATAGGCTCGCAACGCATTTCTCAGACTTCAAAGCCGTCATGGCAACCTCCGGCAATGTGTGCCTTCTGGGAAACCAATGGCTCTATCCAAGAAAGGCCACGTGTCAACAACAGGCACCCTTGAGAATCGTGCCCTATAAATACCCGGTTACAGGACATTAAGGAGGACTTCCGATTTTGGTAAAATTTACACTTTGAATGCACATTTACTGCTTCTCTTTAATAGTCATTGGTATTGGGGACTGACTTTAGCATCGGAGGGTCTTCGCGGGGAAGATTCCCGCTAGCCTTCTAACCTATATTCTCAGCGCTAACAGGGTCAAAAGCTAGCGGTAAAGCTAGTGGCAAAGGCTAGCGGCGAAGCTAGTGGCAAAGGCTAGCGGCGAAGGCTTGTGGCAAGGCTAGTGCCAAAAGTTAACGGCGAAGCTAGTAGTAAAGGCTAGCGGCGAAGGCTTGTGGCAAGGCTAGTGCCAAAACCTAGCAGTGAAGCTAGTGGCAAAGGCTAGCGGTGAAGGCTTGTGGCAAGGCTAGTGCCAAAAGTTAACGGCGAAGCTAGTAGCAAAGGCTAGCGGCGAAGGCTTGTGGCAAGGCTAGTGCCAAAACCTAGCAGTGAAGCTAGTGGCAAAGGCTAGCGGCGAAGCTAGTGACAAAGGCTAGTGGCGAAGCTAGTGGCAAAGGCTAACGGCGAAGGCTTGTGGCAAGGCTAGTGCCAAAAGCTAGCGGCGAAGCTAGTGGCAAAGGCTAGCGGCAAAGGTTTGTGGCAAGGCTAGTGCCAAAAGCTAGCGGCGAAGCTAGTGGCAAAGGCTAGAGGCGAAGCTAGTGGCAAAGACTAGCGGTGAAGGCTTGTGGCAAGGCTAGTGGCAAAAGCTAGCAGCGAAGGCTTGTGGCAAAGCTAGTGGCAAAGGCTAACGGCGAAAGCTAGTGGCAAAAGCTAGTGGCAAAAGCTAGCAACAAAGCTAGTGGCAAAGACTAATGGCAAAGGCTTGTGGCAAAGGCTTGTGGCAAAAGCTAGCAGCGAAGGCTTGTAGCAAAGCTAGTGGCAAAGGCTAACAGCGAAGCTAGTGGCGCAGCTTGTGGCGAAGCTTGCGGCGAAGCTTGTGGCGAAACCTTGCGGTGCAGGCTTGTGGCAAGGCTAGTGCCAAAAGCTAGCGGCGAAGCTAGTGGTAAAGGCTAGCAGCGAAACTAATGGAAAAGGCTAGCGGTGAAGGTTAGTACCAAAAGCTAGCGGCGAAGCTAGTGGCAAAGGCTGGCGGCGATGCTAGTGGCAAAGGCTGGCGGCGATGCTAGTGGCAAAGGCTAGCGGCAAAGGCTTGTGGCAAGGCTAGTGGCAAAAGCTAGCAGCAAAGGTTTGTGGCAAAGCTAGTGGCAAAGGCTAACGGCGAAAGCTAGTGGTAAAAGCTAGCAGCAAAGCTAGTGGCAAAGGCTAATGGCGAAGGCTTGTGGCAAAGGCTAGCAGCAAAAGCTAGCGGCGAAGGCTTGTGGCAAGGCTAGTGCCAAAACCTAGCAGTGAAGCTAGTGGCAAAGGCTAGCGGCGAAGCTAGTGGTAAAGGCTAGCGGCGAAGCTAGTGGTAAAGGCTAGCGGCGAAGGCTTGTGGCAAGGCTAGTGCCAAAAGCTAGCGGCGAAGCTAGTGGCAAAGGCTAGAGGCGAAGCTAGTGGCAAAGGCTAGCGGCGAAGGCTTGTGGCAAGGCTAGGGCAAAAGCTAGCAGCGAAGGCTTGTGGCAAAGCTAGTGGCAAAGGCTAACGGCGAAAGCTAGTGGCAAAAGCTAGTGGCAAAAGCTAGCGGCAAAGCTAGTGGCAAAGGATAATGGTGAAGGCTTGTGGCAAAGGCTAGTGGCAAAAGCTAGCGGCGAAGGCTTGTGGCAAAGCTAGTGGCAAAGGCTAACAACGAAGCTAGTGGCGAAGCTTGTGGCGAAACCTTGCGGCGCAAGCTTGTGGCAAGGCTAGTGCCAAAAGCTAGCGGCGAAGCTAGTGGCAACGGCTAGCGGTGAAACTAGTGGCAAAGGCTAGCGGTGAAGGCTAGTGCCAAAAGCTAGCGGCGATGCTAGTGGCAAAGGCTAGCGGCGAAGGCTTGTGGTAAGGCTAGTGGCAAAAGCTAGTAGCGAAGGTTTGTGGCAAAGCTAGTGGCAAAGGCTAACGGCGAAAGCTAGTGGTAAAAGCTAGCGGCAAAGCTAGTGGCAAAGGCTAATGGCGAAGGCTTGTGGCAAAGGCTAGTGGACAAAAGCTAGCGGCGAAGGCTTGTGGCAAGGCTAGTGCCAAAAGCTAGCAGTGAATCTAGTGGCAAAGGCTAGCGGCGAAGCTATTGGCAAAGGCTAGCGGCGAAGGCTTGTGGCAAGACTTGTGCCAAAAGCTAGCGGCGAAGCTAGTGGCAAAGGCTAGAGGCGAAGCTAGTGGCAAAGGCTAGCGACGAATATAATACCCGAGAAATTCTAAAGGACTCAAGGGTAATTTATCTTGGGGCAAAATTGGAATTTAAGGATTAATTGAGGGTAAAACGGTAATTTATTACCGTATAGATGATTGAATCGACTGCCGGGAGTAGCCTGGAGCCGAGATGTCAAAAGAAATTAATGTGAAATTAATGAGCGCCCCGAGATAAGATTTATGGTGCAGAAAGAAATGAGAACAGAAACGGTTTTCGGTACAGCTAAAAAGGCAGCTGCCAAATAGGCTGCAATACCGAATTGTCATAGACGACTTTTCGAAAGTCAATGGAAGCTTGAGGGAGCTTCGGTTTTTCATAAGGAACAACCCTTCAGAGGTTTCAGGAAGAAACGAATGGGTTTAAGGCCAAAACGAAGATTCAGGCCTAAGTGCAGTTTTTAGAAATTGCAAGAGGGAGATCGAAACAAGGTTGTTTTGGAATCTTCGAGGGTTAAAATGATGTTTTAGGACTTTTTGGACCTAAATGTAATATTGGAAAGTTGAGGGGTTAAGTGGAAAGGGCCAAAGTGACAAACCTGAAACTGGAGGGGCCAAAGTGCAATTTTAGCAAAGTATTGGCCAATGGGAATCGACCATGGGGTCTCTGGTCGTCGATTTCGGCCGATCCAACCGGAGGGATGGCACGAGGGCTTGTCGAGGACCAACTTTTGTAAAGGCATTGCCGGCAAAGACCACTCGAGTGGTCGGAATTTGAAGGGAAAAGTCGACCAGTTTTGGTCGCGCGATGAAGACACCTGCAACTTGCGATTTTGGTCGGATAAGGGAGCCTCAAGGTCGATCTGGGGTAGGGTTATGCTCTAAGGCTTGTGGGCTAACCGACCCAAGGCATTAGAGGCATCGAGGATGCCTATAAATAGGAGATCTATGGAGGCCGAAAATTAAGCATTTTTGAGCTTCAAATTGAAGGCCAAAACGAACGAATTGATGTTCCATTTTAAGGGGCTTTTGAAGCCCATGAGATGTAGAACAGATCTGGAGCATTTGAGCCATTTTAATGGTCGTTTGAAGAGGTTTCGAGCCTCGCCGGAAAACGAGAGGCGGTCGGTTGGCCGAGAGTTTGAAGGCCCGGTTGACGGCTTTCCGATGCTCGTTTGGGGCATCCAAGCATGCCATCGTGATCGACTGAGGAAGGAGTAGAGGAAGGTGGAGAAAACCAGGAACGCCGGCGACCGGAGCGCCGGAGAAGATGACCGGCGCGTGCCGGTCACGCGCCCCCCTTCACGCGCCGCCACTCGCCCTAGCACGTGTGGGCGCGTGCGGGCGCGTGGAACCTCCAAAAATTCTGGAAAAATGCCTGAAAAATAAGAAAAAATATTTTATGGAGGTTTGTGCAAAAAGATTGGGATTTGGGATTCTCGATGCCTCGATTTCCGCACCAAAGTGCCTCGTTTTGCGTGAAAACGCAATATCCGGGTAAGTTCAGTATTTTTCCTTGAAATTTCATAGCATATAATGAATTGTTGTGAAGTTAGATTTGAGGAAATAGTCTTGATATATTTATTGGGATTTTTAGAAGGAAAAATGAAGGAAAATGAAAGGAAATAGAAAATAAATAGAATATTGAGGATATTTAGTGATTAAATATTATTTTATGTTTGAGGAGATCGAGATGATGAGATTGGTGCAACTTTTGAAAGTTGGCACGAGAATCGAGGCGGGGCACGCATATCGAGGCGATGCACGCTTTTCAAGATATCTTTGTCTTTGGGCAAAGGTGAGTGGTATTCTCACAAGAACTTATATTCATGATATGTTTGTTATATATGCATGCTATTTATGAATTGCAATATTCATTTGTCATATTGCATTGAAAGTCGTGATATTTCCATTGCACGATATTATTGTCATATTGAAATTATGCATGGGGATGGGATGATACCCTCAGAGTGTAGCCGTAATTCCCCTAGGGCGTTGAGGGAATAACGTTAGGCCTATCCCGCAGAGGTACGGGATTTGCCTAGGATTCCTAGCCGGGCTGGGGATGCCTGGGAAGTTACATTATGGGTATTTGTTTATTCATGTTATAGCATCATGCATCATATATATATATGTTTTTGGACCCTCACTAGAAGTTTCATCTTCTAATGGGTTATGCCCCTGGAACATTCAACGTTCCAGTTGAGACTTGCAGTTAGGGCAAGGAACAGGTTGAGGTATGACGGCACGTGATGGCGTGGCCAATGGATGCAACAAGAGATTCCAGTATTTTAATTATTGTAAAATGAGGATGTATGTATTCGAGGTTTCATATGATTGCACATAGGGTGTTAGATGTTATCTCGAGAGAAATGTATTTATGTAATTGAGGATATGATGGTAACATATGGTACGAATTCTTTATGATATATATATAAGTTGAATTCAGGTATGTACCGTATCAGGTTTCGATTATCGCTTCCGCATATGTAATGATTTGCTAGGGTTTCCCTTGGAAATACGGTATTTGATGTATAAGAAAGGGGATTATGTATGTATATGATGGGCCCCAGCATAGTGACACGCCCTCGATAGGGACGGGGTGTTACAACGAAGGCTTGTGGCAAGGCTAGTGGCAAAAGCTAGCAGCGAAGGCTTGTGGCAAAGCTAGTGGCAAAGGCTAACGGTGAAAGCTAGTGGCAAAAGCTAGCAGCAAAGCTAGTGGCAAAGGCTAATGGCGAAGGCTTGTGGCAAAGGCTAGTGGCAAAAGCTTGTGGCAAAGCTAGTGGCAAAGGCTAACAACGAAGCTAGTGGCGAAACTTGTGGCGAAACCTTGCGGCACAGGCTTGTGGCAAGGCTAGTGCCAAAAGCTAGCGGCGAAGTTAGTGGCAAAGGCTAGCGGCGAAACTAGTGGCAAAGGCTAGCGGTGAAGGCCAGTGCCAAAAGCTTGTGGCAAAGGCTGGCGGCGATGCTAGTGGCAAAGGCTAGCGGCGAAGGCTTGTGGCAAGGCTGGTGGCAAAAGCTAGCAGCGAAGGCTTGTGGCAAAGCTAGTGGCAAAGGCTAACGGCGAAGTCTTGTGGCATAGCTAGTGGCAAAGGCTAACGGCAAAGCTAGTGGCGAAGCTTACGGCGAAACTTGTGGCGAAACCTTGCGGCGCAGGCTTGTGGCAAGAGCTAGTGGCGAATCCTTGCGGCGAGCATTCCTAGTGGCAAACTCCCTTTAGGCGACATCTTTTACGGTAACCTAACCTCACCCGACAACAAGCTCGAGTGGACCCCACATCACAAATTTTAATTGTTGTATTTTGGCAACAACAATTATGAATATGAATTTACGACTTTGATGTTAAAAGCTTGTCAAGTATTAGGTTACGATCTATCATGCTTCCGCTATTAGCTATGGTTACCCCAATGAGGAGAATGAGAGAAAGAAAAAAAAAATATATGAGGTAGAATTGATAAAGTAATTATTAACTAATAAACGTCGGGGTAAGAAACGCTTTGAGAAGAATGGAGCGTTACAGGAGGGTCACGTGCAATAACCGCATCCTGCCATTTGGCAGCTGCTGGATGGCAGCACGTGGTAATCATCAGTTGCCTTCTGATGGCGCTCGTTTTGCCTTTATCCTGCCTGATCCTATTCCATTTGTCTGTTTTCCATTTCTGTTGGAATAATCATCGTGCTTGCACGATTGGATCTCAATCTTTCATCCATACTTTATGAGCCCGAATCCTAGCCACCCATCGTCGTTTTTTAATCCCGCCCCTTGGGACGCAAACCGGTCAAACGATTGAAATGAGAAGAAACAAAAGAAAGAAGAGGAAAAAAGATCGGCCAATGTGTGAAAGCCATTATCTTCGAGCTAGAGTTTCTGGTTTGCTCTTATTTTCATTCTCTGTAAATGGTTTGTAAAGTTTTGTTAAGTTATATGGTTCGATAGGTTTGCCTTTGATTTGTATTGT
This sequence comes from Diospyros kaki, assembly GCA_036245055.1. NCBI lineage: Eukaryota > Viridiplantae > Streptophyta > Magnoliopsida > Ericales > Ebenaceae > Diospyros > Diospyros kaki. The sequence goes on along the minus strand of BSEG01000002.1, from coordinate 111,022 downwards.
ATGATTATTAGGCATTTTTGAGTTCTGGAACTATTGTTGTACAGAGAGTGTTTAAGGGTATAATATTTGATTCATTACTTAGTATAGTGAGCTCCCCTCAGCGTAGCTCAACGTGGATGTATCCCTATTTTGGGTGAACTACGATAAAATCCTCGTCTCCTTCTTTATTGTTTTTGTTTTTGCGTTTCTCGTTTTCATTCTATTTTTTGAGTGTTTTGCTTCCGACTTTGGCTATCCTTAATATTTGATTGGATTTGTTTCGATAAATACCCTAAGGTATTGTTGCTTAATCCCAACATTTTATCTTTTCTTTCTTGTAAACTTAAAACAACATTGTTAATTTACTCTCCGATATCCGACGAAACCAACACCAAATCTTTCTTGAAGGCTATTGCTTCTCTAGCTCACATCTCACATCTCATGTGATCTCTTACTATCCATTAATAATGATTAATTTGTTTTGTTAATAACTTAATTTTCAATGAATTTTGTTTATAAAAATTAAGAATGCGTTCTCTTTACTGTTTTTAAGTTATTTTTAATTTTCAATTTTCTAAAATAACAAACTCTAAACATAAAATATATTTATTTATTCATATTTTATTATTGTAATGGGAAAAAATATTATAAAATTTATTAACTTTAAAATGTATATATTTTTTTAATAATATATTTATATTAAATATTTTTAATTTACTGAATAATCAAATTTATTGAATAAAATATTATTAAAAAATTATTTTCAAAATTTTAAAGAGAACGCATTTTCTAATTTTCTATTTTATGAAATAATTTTTCAAAATTATAAATAAAACACGTTTTAATTTTTTAAAAATAGACTATCTAAATAAGAAATTAAAAATAAATTAAAAATTAAAAATTAAAAATTAAAAAATAAAAAGAACACAGTCTAAATACTGAACACTCCAAAAAGAGCCATCATTGAAAAGCTTTACTTTACTCAAAAGAAAATAAAAGAAAAGATTGAAAGCCTTCGGTGGTCCATTCAAGCAAAGGTTAAGAGAGTAAATATACAGTTATTGGTTTAAATTCATTCACTGCTCGACCGGACTATAATAATAGCAGGCTAGAACATCAGCATGTAGTGAAAGTAAATTAAAAAATAAATAGTAGTTTTGGACTCAAGCCATTCATCCATCATTCAAGAATTCAAAAATCAGAAGCACTACCCATTTTAAAAAATTTGTAAAACTTAAAAATAAATATTCAGTCTTTGGGTTAAATTTGTCAAAAAAATTTGTTGGCATCCTTAATTATCAGCTTATCTTAATTGGACCACCTGCATGCATGCGTTTAAATTTGGATAAAAGTCCTTGAAACTCCATTTGAAAATCTGATAACTTAGGTATGTGAAAGTCTTTGAAACTATTGTATATTGACCACATACATCATTTGATTATTTTGGCGTGTATATATATATATATATATTATTGTACATTTAATTGGATCACTCTATAACTATTTTTCTTGTAAATTTATATATAGAGAACTACCATACACGTTTTACACATTGATATATTATTTATGAACTATTTAATTACATTGAATTTAGTAACACACGTTTTAGACAATGATGTCCTATCATTTTTTTTCTCCCTTCATAAATTGAAAAAGTGAGCAATGTGTCGGTAGAGTAGTCCAAAGGCAATGTATTGGAATATCCATTTCATGAACAGCTAGAGAAAGAAAAAAAACAAATAACAATATTGAATATGGATCCATAAATCACGTGAAATTAAAGTTGATGCATCCCCTATCATTATTTTGACTTTATATGTATAATGACAAAAGAAACTATATCATATCAATAAAGAAAGTTTTCAAAATTAAATCATATATATGGTTTTGTCATTTCATGTTTTAAGCTCCACTAAATTCTTTCTCGACACAGATAAAAAGGATATTAGCTTAAAATGCTTGTAGTAGACATAAGGTTTGTAATATATAGAATAATGGATTGGGTACTTAAAATTATCTGAATAAAAATATACTTTTAATTTGAATTATTATTATTATTATTATTATTATTATTAATGAATTATTACAAATTTAGTGTTGAGAAAGGAGGACATGACTACTCGTGGACAGGGGCGGGTGGGGACCCTGGCCCCCTAAAAATTTTAGAAAAATTATATATATATGATATAAAATTAGTATTTTTATTCTATCTTTAGTTAGATAAATAAAAATAATAATACATATTTTTTCTTTATAACAAAATGAGAGGAATAATGACCTTAAAAGTGCTAAAAAACAATCAAGTTAAGGAGATTTGATTAATTTAATTGTTTATTTGTTAGTACAAAGAGATGTAGGGGTCTTTATCATGAGTGCAAACAAATTTTTAGGTGTATTTGTTGTTCTAAATTGTTTGAAGATGAGATTAAAAAATTGATCTTACTAAAAAATAAATAAAAGGCTCAATGTATAGATATCGTTTAGGAAATGACAATTAAGTTTGTAAAGTTAATAAAACTTGAAACAAATTTTCAATAATTGTGGGGTACTAATTATACACTACACTACCCCACCTGGACTGGAATCACAAATGATGGGACAGGTACCCACCACCTAACCTAGGCATGCATGTTAAATATGAACTTCGAGGCATTAAAGAAAAGCTTTTGAGATAAATACATTTTTTTATATAATGAATAATCAATATTATGTTTTTGTTATATTTATGTGAAGCTTCAAATCCCTTTGTTGAGCGGAGGAGCGAGACGGTCATTTTGGCAACCCTCAGGACAACCCAAAATGACAATGTTTTGGACCCTGGGTGGATGGTCAAAACGGCAACCCCTTTTGCTGTTTTGCTTGGCTTGCTTACCTTGTCGTTTTACCTGCTGCTTACCCGATCATCGATGTTCTGCTGTGGCTTTATACGGCTTGATCTCCACTGTTGGTGCCTCCTTTATATCCTCTACAGTGGCCTTGAGATTAGTAACGCGCACAGCCTCCGATTACCTTCCTCTTGTTTGGCTTGATCAATTCATTCTCTGTAATTTCTTTCTCTCTCTGTATAGTTTACGAATATTATTTGCTCTCTAGGGTTTGTGCCTCTAACCTGTAGTTCTGTGATTATGGGGCCGATTTAAGATGAGAATTGATTTTGTACAGTGAGTTTTGAGAGTGATACTATGTATACTGAGGTTGTAATCGTTTTTGTTCAAATAGTGGAGTGAGCTCTCTTTGCTTGAGGGCATGTAGCCCTCATTAACGGGTGAACCACGGTAAAAAAATTTTGTGCCTTGTGTATGGTTTCATTTTTGTTCTAGTCTATTTACATGCCTTACTTCCTTGTATGCATTGTGAATGTCTCGGCTCTGTTTTGGGTCTTATTTTTGAGTGATCAGTCGAGGCTTGTCTTGACCTAACAGTTTTGAATTCGAAACTTCAAATTATGAGAATGAGAGGTTTAATATTATTGCATTATTCTCATTTTGTTGTGATATATTATTAATTCTCTCGTGAGGAATCTATTGAGTTAATTTTAATTTGTAAATATCATCATGATCAAATCCAATCAATTTTAATGAATTTTAATGTGATTATTATTTTTTTAAATCACAAATTCAATGAAAAATGTGTGAAAAATTCAGAGTTTTGGCACTATTACTTTTTTCCTCAATTTTCTAATTTGTAGGCCTTTTTTAATGCTTGATTTTTGAAAAAAAAAATCAACAAAAATAGTTGCACTGTTCAAAAACATTAGAATTTTGTGCACATGTATTTTTCATATTAAACTTTTGATTCACAAAAAGAATCATATCAAATTCATTGATATCCATTGAATTTCATATATATATGAAGATTGCTATGAAAATTACAATAACTCACTGTATACTGGTTTGATTATTCGTTTGTTAGAAATTCTATCTTTTTATGCATTAATCAACATACATCGGATCATTAGAATAAAATCATCTAGTTTGGCTATCATTATTTTTGTAAGCTAGTTATATATTTGGGACATGTGAAAATTGTATGATCTTGTTTATAGATATGATTTAGTTTTCCCCTATCATTTTACATATAAGAGAAAATAATTATATGCGGTGCGTGGTCTAACATATACAATAAATTAATTTCTAATTAATGAGATTTTATATGTTATCTATATGTAAATTTGCATGCAGATATATGGTTCGATATTAAGATAAGGATGTCAAGTAATTGAGCAACTTAGTAATCAAACCAATAGCTCCTACAGAAATTGTCAGAATTTGTTTGCATATAATTCAGTTGATTTAAGAGAGTGGTTGTAGTCAACCTTCTTTACTTTTTCTTTCGGAGAAGATACCGTAAATTTATATATCATTGCTTACCGTGGGTAATGTATGATTTGATTAAATAAAAAAGTATAAATATAAATTTAATTACAAGGACAAGTAGAGTCGCAAAGAACAGTAAAATAATATTATGAATTATCTAGAATTGTTACTGTTATTAATATTTTTCTTAACTAAAAGAAATAAAAATTTGAACAAATGCTGATGAGATCATTGTAAAGTTTGAGAGTTATTTCCTCGTCTCATAATTCTCGGATTTGTAATAATTAAATAATAAAAGTAATCAACTTTTTTAGCAAAATAAAATAATAATTCAATTTGATCAAATTGGAAGCAATCATACCAAGTCCATTTATTGACCACGATTTTAAATTTATACAGTACAAGGATCTTAAACTGGTATCTTTATAATTTATTTCTAACAACAACAACAAGGACTCGGATAAACTATTTAGATTGTGAGTGGGCACTAAACCACACTAGCAATCATTGCCTTATTAAGTCTTGCTTCTTGAACTTGGAGAACATCTGACGCTTTGACAATCTTCAAACGCAAAGATGAGCTATTATTTAAAGCAGGACGCCTATCGAACTCAGAAACAATCCCAACATAGCTCTTTGGTATATTCTGACAAAATTCACAAGCCGAGGGATCAAAAAGTAAGAAGTATACATTGTCCTTGACTTTCTCAAACTTGAACCAAATTGGTTCTGGGAATCCTATCCCCCCAGTTGCTGTAATGATCCATGCACCTACTGTGCTATCATATGGGCCAACAATCCACGCATTTGGAGCAATTCTACAGAGTTGAGAAGGGAAATGGATGTTCAAATCAGTGGACTCATAGATAACATTACCTACTTTATAATCATAGGTACTGTAGTTGGCACCGTAGAATACTACTGGTTGACCTAACGATGAATCTGAACTTTCTTGATAGATATCCCCTGGGCAAATTGGACTTGTGGTATAAAAACCACCTCCATCTCCACTGAACGCTGGTAGAAGGTAGTATCGGATACCGGTGACGACTTTATTGCCGAAGGAGTCGTACAAGGGCTCATGATTATCAGCCATAAGAAGGTTTGGGAGCAAGGAAAGGAGAAGGAAGGAGAGTGGTAGCAGCAGTGAACTCTTCATTTTGTTGATTTTTTTTTTTTTGTGGGCAGAAAAGCAAAGCTGAGTCGCTTGAATTTATAGAGACGAAAGGTGAGAAAAAAATTAAATTATGATCAGATCAATTTATTGTGAAAGCAGCATTTATTTCTCTCTCATCAATTTTCACGTGACTTAGGTTCATGATGTATATGTACTGTTTATGCATTATGCTTGTTTGTTTTTTTTTTCCTTGTTTGACTGTCCATGAAATGGATTATTAATTATTCTTCCAATATTACCTTTGATTATCCTTCCGATATGTTGCTTAAAATTTTAATTTATTATATTAATATTATAAATATGTATTTGTAAATTATATGTAAAACAGTTAAATAAAAAATTAATGTGTAAAACGTGTATGGTAATTCTGTATATATATATATATCAATTAAATACAAAATTAAAGAAGTCCAGTCACATATTTTGACTTGTTAGGCTTCATTGGCGTTGTTAGGCAACTTTGTGTTGTTACGGAATTAGGCAATTTTGACATGTTAGATAATGTGGGCTACTTTAACATATTGGGCAAGGTGTCTAACATTGTTGATTATATAATCTTGCATTCCTTATATATACACATTTATTTTTCTTGTTGTATTGATTCCAGTTTAAGAGAGGATTCTTAACTTTAGAGATTCCAAAGAGAGAGAGAGTGTTGGTGAGAGTTTTTTTTGGAGAATTTTGATTGTAATTCTTTTGTGAATCTATTCAATGAAATAGATTCGATTTTTCTCTCATTTATATCTCTTCTTTCATTTTTTATATTATTTGGATTACCCAAAAAAAAAAATATATCAACCAAATACAAAATAGTTATAGAGTGGTCGAACGTACATTAATTTATGTAGGACAAAACAATCAAATGGTTACAGTTTCTTGAGCTGCAGATTGAATTTACGAGGTTTGGCTTGAGTTTGACTGAGCTTGAGATGGTTAACACTTGTCAACACTTAATAGTTCACGTTAGTGAGGTTCAATTACTTGTCCTCATATTTTACTCTTTTTTGTTTTTTGTTCTCTTTTTCTAGTGAGGTTCAATTTCCATCTAGTGATGAAGAAAATGGGTCCAACAAACGAAAGGAAGAAATTTTCGAGGAAGGAAGGAATAAAGTTGATCAACAATTTAATAAATGTTTAGCTGGATTTTTTTTATATATTTTATAATTGAATCCGAGACTAGATATTTCAAAATTCTAGATTTAGATAAATAAGTCTCAATTATTAGAATACATTTGAAATCATAACAATGACTTTTGTCTACTCATCAGAGGTTTTTTTTTTATTATTATTATTTAAGTGAAAATTCTACATTTTTTACTCATCATGCTTCATATATACTTGCTTGTTAGAAATTTTATATTTTTATGCATTAATAAATATACATTGGACCATTATGATAAAATCATTTAGTTTGGTCGTCATTATTTTAGTAAGCTAGTTATACATCTAGACCTTTGAAAATTGGAATTATTTTTGTGTACTTGAAGATCTTCTATATAGATATGATTAAGTTTTTCATTTTATTTTACATATAGGAGAAAATAATTATATGAGGTGCATGTACAATTATTTGGAAGACTTAATTTCTAATTGATATGATTTTCTATGTAATCTATATGTAAGTTTACACCCAGGTGGTCTAATATTAAGATAAGGAGCGATGCTAAGTAATTGAGCAACTCTATAATCAAACCAATAGCTCTAGCAATGTTAATTATCCTTTTTTTTTTTTTTCTCTCTAGAATGAGATATTGTAAATTTATACGTACATCAATTGGGGTGTAATATATTATTTAACTAAATAAAAAAGCATAAATAAAGATTTGATTAGAAAGTCGAGCAGAGTAAGAAATTGGGAGGGAAAATTAGAGATAATAGAGTAGTGTTATGCATTGTTACTTTTTTTTTTTTTTAAATGTAATGAGGATAATTGAGTAAATATGTAATGAATTTCTCCTTCAATTAGGAACGGGTATTAATTAGTTTCTTGGGGTTATTCCAGTGGTCAACAGGGAGTGGTGGATAATTTGCGTTCTCGAGTTTGAATCCACTTCTTATAAAGTCATTATGGATTAGATTTATATTTATTTTTTTTATCAAAAATTAGAACATGCAAGAGTGGGCATCCTAAGGAATGGGTATTAATTTGATTCTGAGATGGGAGGAGGGAATCAAATTCCCTTTCGGTTAGGAGCTTGATACATGATTTATGAATGGTACCACATGACTTAATTTTCAAAGAATTTGATAAACGTAAGATTACAAATTGATTTCTGAGTTATGAAAGAAATCAACGTAACTTAATTTTCAAAGGTTGTGATAAATGTAAGAATTCAAAAATCAACAACCAAGTTTCCTTTCCCTAATTAAGTACGTAGAATTACTTGTATGTAACTATTTGGTTAGAAATCAAATATCATTTTCTTGGCTTATTTTCATTTCATAGTCATTCACGAGTGGCTATGAAATGCTTCAACGTGAAAGATGTGTCCACTAATGGTACATTCACAAAGTTCCTCTAGCTAGCTAGAAAGGTTTTTTTGGAGTAGAGTTTTTATAAATAATTTTTTTTAAGCAAAAGGTTGTAATTGTTTAAATGTCAATTAAAATACTATTTTAAATGATAAGATTATAAAAATGACATGTAAAATAAAAAAATACAATAAGATTATATTAGACATTTTAGTATTTTAAAAAAGCATAAAAAAATTCTACTTCCAAAAGTTCAAAATTTGAGCTTCTCTTCGTACATATATATAAAATAAACAAAACAATTTTAATTGTCAAAAAGCTTATATAAATGGAGTGACAAACAACGACACAAATTTGTTTGAAAAGAGTTTCTTATATTAAAAAAGCTCTTTCGTCCAATAAATAAGCTCTTCCAAATAGTCTCTAAATTATACTGAGTATACTATTATCTTAATAATATAAATTCGAATAATTATTTACACCCTTAGTAGCTTGCAAAAATAAAGATATGTAACTAAAAGATCAGGAGGAGATAGAGAAAATAAATTGCTTTAATTGACCCTTAGAAAAACTAAAAGTTTATAAATAACTCATTCTAAATTTTTTTAAGTTTTTGAATCTCTAATATTGTTTTTGGACCAAAATACCTTTAAATAATTTTTGTGAATTATCATTAAAAAAAAAAACCTCTTCACACATTGTGAAATACTCTCTCTCTAATATTTCAAAACTCACATCTCTGTCTTCACATGTGAAATACTCACTCCCTCTACTAATTCAAAACTCACATCACTCTCTTCTCTTTGCATCTCACCAGTCTTTCTCATCTCCTACCATTTGTCTCTCTACTAATTTCTCTCTAGAAAGATAGGTAACTTGGGTTAATATAAAATGTATTTCCATTATTTATTTTTCGTGCTATATATTTTCATTATTTAGTGTGTTAAAAACAAAATCACGTGGTTTGATCTGTTGTAATATTCAATTTTCAAACCTGAAAACTTTACACAAGAGTTTCTAATTTGTTTGTTGAATGTGTACAGTTGAATTTATGAAAAGTGAGTAAAATTGAGTTTACGAAGAGTGTGTAAAGTTGATCAGTTTGAACTCATACGTATGATTTCATATAAGAATGAGTAAGGGTAATTTGATCTCAAAGAGTAAAAAAACTTAAAAAAAATTCAAGAAGGTCATTTTTAATTTTTTTTACTAAATTGAGGGTCATTCAAAAGGTTGACTAAAATATATATCTGTAAATTTTAAAAATAAAGATTTATAACTAAATAAAGAGATGCTTATTGAGCAATGTCGATCCATGCATGATATCATTTTAGACTTTGAGAGTTATTTCCTCGTCTCACAATATATTCTCAGATTTGTAATAATTAAATAATAAAATTAATCAATTTTTTTCTTAGAAAAATAAAATAATTATTCAATTTGATCAAATTAGAAGATATCGTACCAAGTCCCTTATTATATTACCATTTTAAATTTATGCAATACAAGGATCTCAAATAGTGACTGAAATAGAAAAGAGAATAATGAGTGAATTTTTTTTTTAAATTCCAAAGTAAACGCATTTTTCACTTTTCTGTTTTAAAAAATAGTTTTTCAGAATAACAAAGAAAACACGTTTTTAATTTTCTAAAAACAAATAATCAAAACAAAAAATTAAAAATAAATTCAAAACTCAAAATTAAAACTCAAAAAATATAACAAATTCTTAACTTTTTGTTTTTGTTGAAAATTTGGCTCATTTAAAGTGAAAATGATGTTTGAATGAGTGTATCATGAACGATCCAAGCATGTGGATGTGTGATATCATTATGTAAGAGATTTAGTAGCTAATGGTGCTTTGAATATTTAGAAAGTGCCTATTGAAGACAATTCAGTCGACATGGAAACAAATGTATTGATTGTAGTCAAGTTCAAGCATTGCTTGGACTTACTACATGTCAAAGATGGTTGAACTAAAGAACCAACATAAGCAGTGAAGGGGAGAATTGAAGCATGCTACACTAGTGTGTGAGAATGAGTTCACCTAGAGTTTGATGCTTCAAGGTGGAGATTGATCGTTTTAGTGAAGAGTCAAACGATGTCGTATGGGTCAGAGAATTGAAGGACCATTTTGGCAACCGTAGTGCTGCTTATTAGCGCCTGCTGGATAGCCACTTAGCAACCAACGACTGACCCATGTGGTGCCGATTTGCCTTTCGGTTATATTTGGATCGTGTTTCACAATCAATTAATGGTTGTCAATGTAACAATCCTAAAATGGGTCTAGATGTTTCATTACTTAATGTTAGTTTAATGGAATTTTAAATGTGGGTTTAAGTATTTTAGTTTTAATGATAAATTGCTTTGATGGTATGGAAATAATTTGGATTGAATAATTTTATTTTATGGTTTGTGTGATTGTGGGAATAAGTGTATGGGCTTAATTTTAAAGAAATTAGGCAATAAGGTAAGTGGGCTACGATGAGGGCTTGAGCCCATTTGAGCAGTGGAGGTTTAAATCCAATTGAAAAATAGGTGAAATAAGAAGAGAGAAATTTAAATTTGAAATGGGTAGCCAGAAGTGTCTTGAAAATGTTATCTGTCGCGTGAGTAAGGGGCGAAATTGTCATCTCGCGAAAATAGGCATGTAGCCCTATAGCCATTTTCCCCTGATTTCTATACATCGTATCCTCTTATTCCATTCCCTTTGCAACAGCGATTTGTCTCCTGATTCTATTTCCATTGCTTTCGTTCTCTTTCTTCAGCTGCTACATAATCTCATTCTTCTCATGTTCTCCTTCTACTTCATCTTCTTCTTCTTCTCCCATTTTTCTGTTAGCAACTGGAGCTTCAGTAGAAGAGCCTCAGGTTCTTCTGTTGGGACATCTCCTCAGGCAAGTTATCCTTTCATCTCTTGATTTCACTTTGTGCAAAAATCTCGTTATCCTTGGTTCGTGCTTACTTGTGCATCTGTATATATATATATATATATATATAACGTCTTCTGCTCTATCAAGCCTTTCTCTATTTGAGTACGCCTATATATATATTTTGTATGCAATAAACACCAATCTATGGGTCTCTTTGTTATCTCTAAAGGGAGGTTTAGTCACCTCTAAATTATTCAGTGAATGGCATCTTATTGGTAGAAGAAGATACAAAGCTTTGGTTGTTTCTGTATCTGCGTAAGTTACTTCAGTGATCATATCGGAATGCTGAGAAACCTCCTATATTGAATACAAGACACAAGGCCTCCAACATATTTGAATGCCAAGCCTCATATTCAAATATATTAACCAAAAGCAACTTATTCATTCGAATGCTACACTTAAAAGATAGCCATATCTGGATAGATCACAATAGCAGCAACTTTAATCACCTTGATAAAGCTAGAATCTCTCAAAACTCAAAACATAAAAGTTGTAGATAATTTTATTTTCATTCCGTACCATCTTGAATCATCTCAATCGGAGCTCGGGCGAGAGAGTTATGCCCTGATTACCAAGTGATGTTGAAACTGCCCAGAATAGTCCCATCCGGATATATATAACAAACCCATCCGAATGAGTTCCTTCCACATCCGAATGAATTGCATGTAAGTTGATCAAATTATTCTAATTTTTTCCTAATATTTGGATGCTATAGTGCCCTCATCCGAATAAATTTCCCTATCATTCAAATGTGCTAGAAATCATCCAAATGTGCCATTTAAATTCGTGATTTACTGTAGCAAATCTAACTATACATCATTATTTTAGGTATATCTCCTTGTGATGATATCCGATTTAAGATCCGTTTGATATGTTGGAAACTAGACTTCATAGGATTCGATTCAATGTATTATTCGAATGATTTGGTTACAACCTAATTAATTTTTACCAAGAAATTCATAGTTTACTGTTTTCATGTAATCTGACCACCTGGTGTTCTTAGACCTATAACTTTTTGTTCCTATCTCCTAATTAAGATCTGTTTGTTGTGATGCAAACTAGACATTCTGGGCTTCGTTTTGATATATTACTCATGTTATTTGGCATTATATTGAGTCCATAATTGTAACAATCCCGTTCGAGCGATAGGAAAGACCGAAACAACTTACCCTGATGGATCTACGTGAACTTCCCAGGGGGGTCACCCATCCTTGGATTACCCCAGGTTAAGCATGCTTAACTTGGGAGTTCTTTGCCAACATTCAGCCCAAAAGGTATCCAGCTGGTGTTGTTTCCTTTCTTACACTATCCTTGATATATACTAACTTCTTTGGGCTCTCGGGGTATTACAATAATGACCCCGCCAATCTTGGCCAAAAATCTAGAATTCACTGCTGTGAATCACCAATATATGTATATATGCCTCATCCGAATGGCATAGTGTACCATTCGAATTCCCCCTCTTATGCCTCATTCAAATGGCATAGTGTACCATTCGATAGCCCCTCTCAATACTTGTTTGACCCACTCGAATGCCTCATGCACCATTCGAATCAACCATATATGTATTATAAACCATTCAAATCACCTCTGCCCTATTCGAATCTCCATATATGCATATTTATACCCCATTCAAATGCTGCATTCAATTTAATAAATCTATCCAAATGTGCATGCCATCCAAATATGTTTTCCCCAAAATACATATCAACGTCAACTTAACATAATTATTGAATGACTTTAAGGAGATTATATAATAGGAGAAATAGCATATTAAATCTATAATACTCCTCAAATGGTGAACCAAGATTTAACCTTAAATAGCATCTTCCAAAATTATTTATGTGTTATAATTTACATCTTATATGTGGTAAATGCTATGAGGTAAGAATTGTTGAATTTATCTGATGATGGTAAAATACCCGGTATGGGTAAATGGTGTTGAGAGTATGAATATTGAGGAAACGATAATTTAAATGCATGTGGTTTAGGGTAAATACATACATGATGCATACATGTACATGTTATTTATATATGCATATATACATCTATATGTATCTTGCGCACTTACTATTTTGCGCGGAAGGAAAATGGTATCTTAAAGCACCTGGAGCTGGACGAGGTGGCTAGAGCCTAGTAGGTTGGCTCCATATTTATTTGTGAGATTTTGTTTACATGATGCGCTTTGGTATGTGTTGATTGATGGCTTGTGAGCCTGCTGGATTTGATGTTGACACTGAATTTATATGCACATTTGCACAATGGTACATGGTGGCATTGATACATTTAAATTGGAATTGATGAAGTCATAAACTATGAATCTTGTACATGATTGTTGAGTCTTTCATTACTCTTTTTGGTGTCACCATGTTCTTGGATCCTATTAATTGTTCATTGTTTCTCGGACTTGCTGAGCCTTGTGGCTCATTTGAACTTTTTTGCCATTCTAGGTAAAGGAAAGACCGTTATTGAGGGTGAGTCCAGTGGGACAAAGGACCAGAGATAGTGGTGTACGGAGATGAGTCCTAACTTGAAGATCCTGATTAATATTTTGGTGAGGTTTGAGATGAAATGATTTTTATTTTGTTAGTTAACATTAGAGCCTCTTATTTATTTTGTATAGCCTTTGAGCTCAAACTGATGAGATATTGAAAGTGTGTAACTAAATCTTAATTTAGTTTCTACTGCTAGTAATGAAATGAGTTGTTTGTTTTATTATGATTTGTTCTATATCATCTCTATGATGACCTCCTTTTGAATATCCTATGCTAGCGAGAATATTCGAGAGTGGGCCCTTATAGTATATCCTGATGTATATCCTTCCTGCATCTTAGGCAGCAAAGGAAACGTACTTCAGTCCTTGAGCTTGACTAAAATCACACTGAGGCATTGATGTTGCGGGCACAAACCCTGATCACGCTCAAGGAGTACCACTCTGCCCTTTTCAACAAGCTCGTGGAGTTGAATCCATCATCAGAAGTGTACCAAAACCTTTAAGCCTGCCTAAATACACAATTGGTAATCTCTTACAGCTGCTTCTTGTTTTTTTTTTTTTTCCTTTACAATTCAATGATGCAGTTGATGTAGGAAAGAAAAAAGTTGTTGATAGTGTTCCCCTCCATGGCCATGTGGTTTCTGTTTATGGACGAACAATAAGTTAATAACCTGGTAGCTAATTGACATGGACAACTGCCAAGATTGGGTAGCACGATGCCTTGGGGTAATCTTGTAATAAGCAACTATTGATTATTGTAATATTGTGTTCTGCCTATTTTTTCCAAGTAATTAAGTTTAGGAAAATTCTATTGACAGCCCACATTATTACTCTTCACAGCCACTCTCGTCAAAATTCACCAACATCTTTTAAAAATTCTATTTTACCTTTCACAGCCACAACCATCTTCCTTCCTTTACTCCCCACAGCCATAGGTATGACCAAGCTCTCCAGGTCTAACATTTTCTACTACATGCATTTACTCTACTGACTTGAGCGTCGGAGTCTACCCCGGGGGACCCTAGCCCTGCCACTCCGTTATCTTGCAGGTTACACTCCTGAGGTCAGACATCACCAAGTTTGAGGTCGCTACTCTCGAGGCTTGATTGTCGAGGTGGCACGTTGTGGTCAGTCTCAAACACCATCATCAGACCTGATGGAAAATACACCATCTGAAGCTGAAATCCATCTTAGCTCATCTTGTTATCCAACCTTAGAAGGACCAAGCATCTGAAGTTGGATAAGATCCAATAAAAGAGAATCATACTACGACGTCTAGGCCCAACCACCATAAACAATGATATTAGAAACACGAGCCGTAATAGGAATTCCCAGCCGTGGAGGGAGTTAGTAAGAGAAATGCTTGACCAAAACCCCAAGCAGCTGCCACTTATCATACCATAGGAAGACACGACTACCATCCCCCACTCTTCAACCAAACCTATCTCTCACCACATGTTGGATAGATAAAAGTTTACTCTAGTACCAGGGGCAAGAATGAGGCATTGAAAGAATCCAGAAACACGTGTCCTTGATTCGAAAAGTGTGTACCCATTTAACCCATAAAGACTCACTATCACCCGATAATAGTCTCCAAATCAACTTTGTCACCAAATCTTGATTCCAAACATATAGGGGCTTCAACCCAAGACCCCCTACTCATTTAGACAACACACATCCCACCACTCCACCTTAGCTTTATGGGAATCCCAATCCGTCTTACTCCAGAGGAAATTTCTAATAATGCCCTCTAACTCCTAAATCACTCACTTAGGCAATAGAAAGACAGATGCCCAATACAAATAGATTGTAGGTAGAATTGAATGTGCCAGCTAAAGCCTACCTCGAAGAGATAGTGACCGACTATGCCATGAACACACTTGACTCCTAACCTTATCCAAAATGGGCTTACAATCCCATAGGCTAATGTCATCGATAATAATGAGACACCCAAATATCTCATAGGAAGTTGTCCTTGACGGAACCTCGAAGCTAGAAACAACTCATCTTCAAGACTTCATCCCGGCAAGAAACAAAACAATCACTCTTCGTGGGGTTAGGACAAAGACCATACAATAAAGCAAATTTCTCCAAACACTCCTTTAGGATTCTTATCGATGCAACATCTCCATGAGAGAACAATAAAAGATCATCTGCAAACATGAGAATCACCATACTTTACTGCTTACATCTCCAATGGAACTTGAATTCGGGAGATTGAGTACACTGGTTAACCATACCCTGCAACACTTGTATAACCACAACAAACAAATAGGGTGAGAGGGGGTCTCCTTGCCTCAATCCCCTACCTCCCAGAAAAAACCCATGCAATTACCTATTTATCTTAATTGAAAATCGAGGAATGGTGACACGTTCCCTAATCGAACCACAAAATTACAGAGGGAAATTCATCAACTAAAGAATCACTAGAAGAAAATCCCACTCCACCAATTCATAAGCCTTTCAAGGTCAACTTTTATGGCACTACATGACTGACCCCTATAAAGTAGGTATTGATGCACTAACTCTTGAGCTAACAAAACATTATCTCCTATAGATTGGCCTAACACAAAAGTTTCCTAGGACTCATCTACCAAACCTGAAAGCACTATCTTTAGCTTATTAGCCAATATCTTTGTAATGATCTTATTCACAACAATACAACACAAAATTGGCCTAAACTGGGTAGGAGAATTCGAATGGCCAACCTTGGGAACTAAACTAACCACCATAGCATTGACCTTTCCCAATAAACAACTAGTACCAAAGAAACTCCTAACAACTTCCACCACATCTGATCCACCATTCCCCAATCCCTCCTATCCCTAATCCCTCCTAAAGAACTTTATCGTGAAACCATCAGGCCTAGACACTTTATTATCTCCCATGTTGCATAGAGCCTGCCTAACTTTTTTCAAAGTCACAAGAGCCATGAGCCCCTCCCATTTATCATTAGTCACTTGCCTGTCCACATAAGGGGCAATATCGCTTAGATGAAAACCCGACACCTGAGCACTTTTACCCAAAAGATTCTTATAATAATCCACTAATGTCCCAGCCGCCTCATCACTAAAGTCCATAGTGGAACCATCCTCCCTTTGCAGATTAGGAATCTGCCTATGGTTATGACTAGCCATCATAGACTGGAAGAAATACCGAGAACTTTGGTCTCCCTCCTCTGACTCATGCACTCGTGCTCGCACTCGAAAGAAATCCAACGCATAGGCTAATGCAACTAACAAATCCCTATTTAATTCAAGCTCCCGCTGACGGAGAACATAATCACTAGGACTATCAATGAGATTCTGTTGAACCTAGGATAACTTAGCCCGAAGATCCATCATTCTCTTAGTAATATGACCATGAGAACTATTAAGGGACTTCATGGCCATTTTTTACTGCCCTAAGCTTAAGAAACCAAGCGATATATCAAATATCCCCGAACCACCAAACCCTAACTCTCCCCCGCCTTGTCAAGCAATAAAGGGTGATATACTAAATGATTAAGAAATCGAAATGGGCCTCCCCTAGGTCGGGTAGAGTCCGACAAGCTAACCACCGCAGGATTATGATCGGATACCCTTACCTATAAGGAAACAACCTTACTATGTGGAAACCTAGTAAGCCATCCATCATTAATAAGAACTTTATCAAGCTTCCGAAAGATACAATCCTCTCCCGAGTGCTTATTATTCCGCATTAACGTGGGGCCATTATAAACCAAATCCTGTAATGGAAATCCCAAAATAAAATTATTAAACCGTCACATGCCTAGAAAGACACCAATGTTATCATCGCGCATCTTCCAACGATAACGAAATACATTAAAATCACCCATGAGGACCCAATGATCATCAGAAACAACCCCACCCACTCTTCAAAGGGAACACCATAATCTCTCCTGATCTGCCTCTCATTCCTAGCATAAACACCACTCAAGAAGAGAGGGGAAAGAAAAATATCACCAGAAACACGAAAATGGAAAAACTGATTGAATTTTTCCAAGCACACAAAATTGACAACCGTAGGATCATATCCAATCCAAATTTGCCAATTCTCACAACAATCATAATCAAACACCCAATCCTAAAATGACATTATGTCATGCGAGATATCACATGCCTGATTGTCCTGAAATCGAGTCTTCAAGAGCACCACTAGAG
Organism: Diospyros kaki; assembly: GCA_036245055.1. Taxonomy (NCBI): domain Eukaryota; kingdom Viridiplantae; phylum Streptophyta; class Magnoliopsida; order Ericales; family Ebenaceae; genus Diospyros; species Diospyros kaki. The sequence continues at coordinate 93,491 of BSEG01000002.1, read as the reverse complement.
ACAACTTATACTGAGCAATGAGAGAACGAACCTCTCATTTCTTCGGGGCTTGATTCAGACTCCTAATATTCCATGATGCAATCTGCATTATGGATAATCCTGATATAATTGTATAGCAATGGTACCAATACCCAAGAGGGGGTGAATTGGGTTGTTATAAAAATTGATTGAACTTGAAAATGTTTTTAATAAAAAATGAAATTTTAGTGCAAGTAAGGATGATTGAAATGCTTGGAACAATAAATGAAACAAAGAGCTCAAGCAAATGAGGACACAACAATATATAGTGGTTTAGCTTAAACTAAGCTTAATCCATTACTTTAACTCCTCAATAAGGATTTTTCAAGCAATTCACTATAATCCTTCATCACTTCAGATAGACCCTCTAGTAAGAAATTAGGAATATACAACTTCTTGCTTAAAGAAGCAAGCCTTCTAGTAACAAACTAGGAAAAAAAATCCTCCTACAAGCAATGTAGGACCTATAGTAAAACAAGTTAAGAAAAATAAACCTTCTACTCAAACACAAGTAGGTCATCTAGCTAGATGAGCTAGGAACACAAGATTGATACAAGAAGAGAGGATCTAAGAGTATAAGCTCTTAGTTACAATTTCCCTCAAGAATGAATCCAAGACTTGAAATTAAAATTATGCAAAGTGAATACAAAGTCTTGGAGAGAAAAATGAATAAGCAATGAAGCACAAAAATGAATGAATACTTGAGAGCTTGTAATGAGATCACTTGGACCTCTTAAATCATCCATCTACCCTCTATTTGTAGTGCATGATGAGATCTTGTGAGAATATAGTCGTTGGAAGTGGGAAGAACACTTTGGATGAGTGGACGAACTAGCCGTTAGAGATCCTGGAATAGAAACGATCGACAGCTTCAAGGAAACGGTTGACAGATTAGTTTGAAAAATCAAACTGCTGTCGACAGTTTGATAAAGGCTGTCAACAATTTTGAAGAATTGTCAACATTTCTTAATGTAGAGACTGTCGACATTTAAAAATCGAGAGCAAGCATTTTTCTTGTCAATGGCTTATAAAAGTCTGTCGATAATTTGTGCAAAAAATCATCAAAACGGTCGCTGATCAGATGAACCTGTCGACATTTTGGACCAAACCATAGAAATGATCGACATGTTTTTTGGAACTATCGACATTTTGGTTTTAGTATTCAAAAGAACTTTGGCGTAAATGCTGAATTTTTTTTCACTTATTAAAAACCAATTTTAATGAGTTTCAATTGATTCAAATGATAGTTTATGGTTTAGAGAAATTATTTTGATTCTTATAGAGCTTTAGATTGATTTTTTAGAAAACTTATATCAGCTTATGCCACATATAGTAAATTTGTTTTTCATCATCAAAACCAAAACGAAGAGCAACCATCTTCCCATCCCCACTCACCTCATCGCTCCCCTAATTTGTCTCCCAATCCATAGCATCCTCTTCAAGCACCTCAATAGGCATACCACTCTCACCTTGAGAAGGAATATCATTATCCTTCGTAGCTAAGAGACATAACCTATCAGCTATAGATGTGTCAATCTCTATAGGATTATAAGGCACTATCTTAGTGACACTATTTAAAATATCTATTGCAGAAAGGGGAATCGTATCACGCCTAACCAATTTTGCAATCCTAGACTTATCATTTCCTTTTTGAGTGCCATTAGTAGCTCTATAATTAGCATCAACCCTTCCCTTGTTAGACTCCCAAGAAACCTTCTCTCATCCTCTAGGAACTCTCGCATCATTCCTAACATCCTCCTTAGGCTTATGAGGACAATTAGTCACCGAATGACCAAATACCATGCAATGGTTACACACAAAAGGCATCCAATAGTACTCTACAAGCATACGTAGTACCTTCATCTCACAAATGATCTCATCCAATCCTTGGTAAAGCTTAACAACCTTAGGAAATTTTGATGAAGCATGGATCTCAATGCATATTCTAACAAACCCTAGTCGAGAGCTAACCTCTATCATAGGTTCCTCATGAATAAGACACCTTAGCACACTTGCTAAAGTGGAAAGGCCCTTTCTATTCCACCTCTCTTGAAGGTGTTTGATGCGGGGCCTTACCATATTGTGGGGTTTGGGGTTGGGTTTCGGGTTTCGAGTTTTGAGGGTCAGCGATTTAGGGTATAGGGTTTTAGGGTTTGGGGTTGGGGTTTGAGGTTAGGATTTAGGGTTTAGGATTTTTAGGGATTTTGGGGTTAGGGTTTTGGGATTAAGTTTTAGGGTTTTTAGGGGTTTAGGGTTTAAAATTTAGGGGTTTGGGGTTGAGGGTTTTGGTTTTGGGTTTAAGGGATTAGGGGTTTAAGGTTTAGGTTTTTTTTTTAAAGTAAAAAAGATATGTATAGATAAAGAAAACGTCTGTACATAACCCAAACTAGGGCATACCCCAGTGTACAATAACACAAGAACACTCAAGATCCACACACAGATGGGATCAAAGCAACATAGAAGAAATAAAGGAGCAACATGAAAGAAATGTTAAGTAATAGCTCTAAATCACAATGTCAGCTCCAAAACCAAAGGTACTTTGAACACGTTTTCTAAATCACAGAAGCTCTGCGAAGACCATGATCATGCAACGAAATGTGAAGGTAGCCACAAATAGAGCCACCAAACTAACAATGTGTACAAAGTGACAAACTAGGATCAAAGGAATGGACTAGTAAGAGTCACCAAAGATCGTTGCTAAGCAACCAACCCCGGGACACATACTAGACCAAACACTTAGGGCCATGACCGTCAATTTGAGTCCCACTTAGGAACTACAGTTTTACTATGAAGATGCATAGGGGCTTTGCTGGGTTTAGGGTTTAAGATGTAGGGTTTGGGTTTTAGGTTTAGAGTTCGGGGTTCAAGATTTTTTTTAGGATTTGGGGTTTCGAGTCTCAAGTCTCAAGTCTAGGGGTTTTTTAAAGTAAAAAAGATATGTATGGATAGAGAAAAATGTCTATACAAAACCCAAATCTAGGCATACCCTAGTGTACAATAACACAGAAAACAAGATAACAAAAACACTCAAGATCCACACACAAATTGGAATCAAAACACCATAGAGTAAGCAAAGGAGTAACATGAAAGAAATGTTATGAATATCACCTCCAGATCAAAGCGTCAGCTCCAAAACAACATCACTCTAAACATGTCCTCCGAGATAATGAGGCTCCATGAAGACTAGGATTAAGTAGCGAACATGAAGGCAACCACAAACAAAGCCACCAAGCTGACAATGTGTACAAATTGACAAACTAGGACCAGAAGGTTCATTAGTTTTTGCTACAATCACTATCTTTCACCCATAGCCATAGTTTTTTTTTTTTTTCTCATAGAGAATTATCATACTCTACCACAAAGAATACTAACACTTAGAATAAATCATTTCTAAGAATTTCACTCTGGCCCATATATGTTTAACAAACTTGCTGAAAAGTTATAGTTTAACTTTCAAGTTTGCCTTTCTTAGAAGTTCAGTACTCATTTCCATCAATTTTCACCACACCCCTTACATCAATGTAAACCAATGTTTGTGCGCAAATTTGTGGACCTACTAATATTATCACATACTTTCTCATGGAAACCTTGGAGAGTAGCGGCATATGCCATAAGGATGTACATGTGCTTCTCAAAGGACAAACTCATAATCTCTAATAGCATTAGAGACAGCTTATTATTAGTGTCAGTATCTGGTTTGGAGCCACTTGCTGAAATTGCTCCTTTATTTTGGCAATTTTTTTTTAATGTATCCATATTGCCCACACCCCCCAACCGGCTTCATTCTTCTCCATGGAGTTCTTCTTTTTCATTCAAATGTAAGCTACCTATGCTAAAATTAACATTCACATATGGAAAATTGTTTCCATTTTTTAGCCTATTTCTTCATAAAAAAGCTTTCTTGTAACTTCTAAAAGACCCACATTTTCCTTCCCATAAATCAATATAGATTTCATGTGCTCAAAAGAAGATGGAATCAACCAGATGAGATGTAAAGCTTGTAATGCTTGATTATCATCATCAATTTTAGCTCCAATAGTCTCCAATTTAGAGACAAGCCCATTGAGAACACTCAATCAGATAATCTGAGATTGTTGTACCTGCATTCATTTGGAATGTATGAAACTGCTCTTTCAACCACACTCGATTTTAGATCACGTCTTTGTTTGATACAATTCTTAAGCTTTTTCCAAATCTCCTTTGCTGTAGATACTCCATGCATATTAGAAAGGAAAATTTTCTTTTCCAGACAAAATCATATCGCACTAATTGTAGCTTTCAAATCCGAAGCATCCCATTCTTTATCACTTTTGCTAAATTAACTATAATCACTATTGGAAACTGGGGGTTGATTTCCCCATCAATGCCTTAAGAAATTAACACATCCTTGACTTGTATGTGATACCCCATGTTTAGATAAGGTTTCCACATAATTTTAATAAGTTTAGAATACCGAAAAATTGGCTTAATAACAGTTATAAGTCCCAAATCGACTGCAGGGAATGCCTCGGAGTAAAATTGTCTAAGGAAAATAATATGGTTTTGAGATAGGATTTATGGTATCAAAAAAAATCGGATCGGGAACAGTTTTCGGTACAGCTAAAATACAGCTGCCATTTAGACTATAAAACCGAATCGTTGTGGGAGACACCCGAAAAATCAACAGAACCGTAGGAGGACTCTGATTTTTTGTAATAAGCAACCCTTCAGTGGTTTCGGGATGAAACGATACCCCGATGAGGACACTGAGGTGAAATCGTCTATATCGAGTAAAATTTAAGTTATCAATTATGCATTTTTTATATTAAAATGCAAATTTAATTTGGTGTATGAGGGTATAACTGCTATTAGGGAATTGCCCAAGTGATTTTATGAGAAAAATTGGAGTTTAAAGATGTAATATACATAATTATAAATGTGTATATATATATATATATATATATATCTGCGTGTGTGTGTACGTATCAGTGCGCGTGAATGGCCAGTGGGCGTGAATGGGCAGTGGCCAGCTTCTGTGAAGCTTTAATGGCCAAGATTTTTGGCTGCAAAATGGGGAGATTATGGCAGCGAGATTTGAGGAAGAAGATATGGTAGCAAGATTTAAGGGGCTGAGCAATTAATGTGATGTATATATATATATATACACGCCTGTGGAGAGCCTCAATGGCTGTCTATAAATTTGCAGTGATCAAGGGCAAGAGATGCAAGGGCTGGGTAATCCGAGAAGAAAGAGAGAGAGAGGAAGAGAGAGAGAGAGAGAGAGTGTGTGTGTGTGTGCTGGAACAGAGAGGTCCAAGTGGGAGGCAGCAGCTTGCGGCAGTCATGGCTAAAAGCTCGAGTAGAGTAGTAGCACATGGAGCAAGGGCAGCTTGAGTAGAGCAGCATCGTGTGGAGCAAGGGTAGCGATCGCGGTGATGATCACACGATGTGGCGACGACCGAAGGGCTTCGTGGAGGCTCGAGAAGCGGCCACAAACAAGCGAAGTCGCAGCCATGGCTGCGAGCTCCAACAAGCCGCTGCGAAGCAGGGGGCGACCGCGGTGGCTGCGGCTGTGCGCGGTGGAGTTGGGCAGCAACGGGTACGCGGTGGAGATGGCGGTGCACGGCGGTGAGGCCGGTAGGCGGTGTTGGCTTCGAGCCAGCCGTGCACAAGAGGCGCACTGTGCGTGCATGGTAGGGGCAGGAGTTGCAGAGGAAGAAGAAAAAGAAGAAGAATGAGGAGGAAAGAAGAAAGAAAATAAAAAGAAAAAGAAATGAGGAAAAGAAGGGAAGCTAGAAAGGTGCTGCGCGCAGGAGGCGGGAGGAAGAAGAAGAGAGGAAGAAGAAAAAGAAGAAGGAAAGAAAAAGAAAAGAAAAGAAAGAAAAGGAAAATAAAAGAAAAAATAAAAAAAATAGAGAAAAATATCAAAAAATTCTAGAAAATTTTAGAAAAATAGGATTTGGAGATTTAGTAATATTCTAGAGATTTTGGGAGAGAAAATGGTTCGGGCACGTGTTTCGAAGATGTGGCACGCATATCAAGAAAACTTGAGAGGCTAAGTCAAGGTGAGTAAAATTTCTTAGAAAATTTTAAAAATTCAAAAATATTATTTTATGAATTTTCGTAGTGAAATATTTGAGAAAATATTTTAGAAATATTCAGTTTGGATTTATTAAGGAAAAATAGGAAGAAATAGAAAGAAAAATAAAGAAAATGCAAGAAATTATGAAAAAATAGGTTTAATGCTTATTTAAATAATTGTGGTGATTAGGATGTTTTGAGACTTAAATTGAAGTGATTGATTCAAATTTTGAGGTTGGCACTCAAATCGAGACGATGCACGAATTTTGAGGCAAAACAAGAATATCGAGGTAGCCCGATAAGCTTAAGAAGGTAAGTGATACTTCCCAATTAAAGTTATTTTTATGGAAAATACTTGGTTTGTAAGTGGTTTATGTTCCTCGAAAATGTTTTCATCATATTGACATACTCTGATATGTACCAATCACGTAAGACTGCATACATGACATGACTATGAAATACATAAATACACGTTGATATCATTGATCACGCGCATTGAGGCCATAGGGAGTACGAACTGGCACTGCTACTTTTATCAAAGGGTGCTCCCAGACACCCCGATTTCGAAAGAGGTGGTTGTAAGAACGATAGGTAGGGTGTAGTTGACACCTATGATGAAAGACATTGCATTCATGGACGAAATATATTTTTTGTACCCTTACTTAGATGGTTCATCATCTAACTTGAGATTTGTCACTGGAATATTCAAACGTTCCAGATGGAGATTATAGTAGATACGAGAATAAATTAGGCATGAAATGGCACTTAGCAGAGTGAATGAGAAATGAAATGTATGTTATGTAGCGCATGTATTTAAGTTCTGTTACTTTGAAATCTGAACGTTTTAAGGAATGATGATGTATAATCCTATTTAGGGTTAATGTTGAGAATTTGTGCTTTGTATTAAGTTATGTTGAGATACGATGATATAAGAATTGATTTATGATCAATAATAAGATATCAGGTTTCGATCATTGCTTCCGCATTTGATGTGTATAGTGATTCTCTTTTGAGATAAAGAGATGGGAATTCTAGGACGATTTCGAGGAATGATGTGGTCTAATAATAGTTTGAAAGAAAAAAAAAATAATATATATTATCCCAGAATTGTCCTAAGTTATAACGCACCCAGAGAAAACGGGGCGTTACATTGTACTTGCCCCAAGCCAAAATTGATTCTCCAATCAAATTTCTCTATATCAAATTTAACACTTGACATTTATGCTCTATATCCACAAATAGTAATCATATCAAATAATATCATACAAATGAACTGTAATGTACACACTGAATAGGGTTTGTAGTCGTGAACAATGCACTATGTAAGTTCTCAAAAAAGAGAGATAGATTACAAATAGACATATTTAATTACCAGTCTTTCCTAATCAAATGTTTTCTAGACGTATGCCTCCACATCACCACATCTAATTTCAACAATGAAGTGTTCAACTAAAAGTTTTGATACCATGAGCACACCAAAGGACTTTAGCACTAATGACACTTAGGGATTTGAAGCTCTCAAGTGACTTTAGAAAAATTCAAATTCACTGCTCCAAGATCTACCTTTTTACAGGAATATCAGTGAAATAGATATATAAAATAAATACAAAAATTTACATTAAAAACTCCAAAAAATAGGAAAAAAAAACCACAACCGTACGTTGTCTAAAATATAAACAATATGCATCGTTACTACAAGAAAAATCGTATTTAGCGACAGAATTATTCCGTCGCTAATTAGTGACGGATAGCGACGGAATTTTCGTAGCTAATTTTTTTAATATTTTTTTAATTTAGCGACGGAATACCCGTCTCTAAATTTAGCGACGAAAATCCCGTCCCTAAATTTTAATTTTTTTATTTAATTTTTTTTATTTTTTAACGACAAGAGTAATCCCGTCGCTAAATTTTAATTTTTTATTTAATGTTTTTTATTTTTTAGCGGCGGGATTGACCCCGTCACTAAATTTTAATTTTTTTATTTAATTTTTTTTATTTTTTAGCGAAGTTGAGTTTTTTATTTTATTTTTTTTATTTTTTAGCCACGGGAGTAACCCGTCGCTAAATTTTAATTTTTTTATTTATTTATTTCTTTTTTAGCAACGGGTTTGACCAGTCCCTAAATTTTAATTTTTTTATTTCTTATTTTTTAGAGAAGGGGCTGACTCCGTCGCTAAATTTTAATTTTTTGTGAATTTAAATTTTTTATTTAATTTTTTTTATTTTTTAGCGATGAGAGTAACCCCATCGCTAAAAAGTAAAAAAAAAAAAAAGTTAATTAAACTTTAGCAACGGGGTATTTCCAATAGCTAAAAATTAAAAAAAATTAACCCGTCGCTACGCTAAAAAATAAAAAAATTAAAATTTAGCGACAAGGTATTTCCCTTCGGTAAAAATTAAAAAAAAAATTTAATTTAGCGACGGGTACCCATCGCTAAAAAATAAAAAGATAAAAAAAATTAAATAAAAAATTAAATTTAGCGACGGGTTCAACCCCGTCGCTAAAAAATAAAAAATATTAAGTAAAAAAATTAAAATTTAGCGATTGGGTATTTCTTTCGATAAAAATTAGAAAATAAATAAATTAAAAAATTCAAATTTAGCGACGAGTTGACACGTCACTAAAAAATTAAGAACATTAAATAAAGAATTAAAATTAGCGACGGGTCAACCCTGTTGCTAAAAAATAAAAATAGATAAATAAAAAATTAAAATTTAGTGACGGGTCTACTCGTCACTAAAAAATAAAAAAAATAAATAAAAAGTTAAAAATTTTACATTTAAACATATCACAATAATTTTTACTAATAAACTAATAATTTTTTAAATATATTAAAATTAAAATCAAAATCAAAACATAATTTTTTATTGTTAATATTATAATTAATAAAGTTTTATTTAAATTAATAATAAAATAAAATTAAAATTAATATTCATTTTCCTTTACTAACATTAAATATTAAAATTAATATCATTAAATGAGTTTGAGAAATTTTGGTGTATAAATATAATTCTGAAATGTTTAAAAGAGAATAGTATAAATATATTTTATATACATCAATGAACAAGGAGAGACTTCCAGATCGACTCGCTCACGCGTGAAACTTGGTCATGAGAGGTTGGGGGTTCGAATCTTGTTCAGAGCATGAGATAATGGCTGAGAGTATTATTCCAGGACTACCACATGGCGAGTAAAGGAGCGTCCACGCTAAAAAATAAAAATAAAAAGTAAAATAATTAAAATTTAGCTTAAAAAAATTAAATAAAAAATTTTAATTTAGCGACGGGGTCAACCCTGTCGCTAATTCCCTCGCTAATTAACGACGAGTACAACCCCCGTCGCTGATTCCGTCGCTAAAATAATTCCGTCGCTAACCCCGTCGCTAAATTTCAGTGACGCCCTTTTTAGCAACCGAAATGTACCCGTCACTAAATTCGTCGCTAAATTTTTTAGCGACGGATTTTTATGTTTTAGCGATGGATTTTCCGTCATTAAAACGTTGATTTTTTGTAGTGCATTTATAGCCCAGGACAAGGCCCAGATTTTACACTAACGTACGTGCAGCTACTTATCTTGAAAAGGAAACTAAAAGGCTATTTATGAAGCAGAAGAAGAAGCAGCTCTTAGGGCATAGTTTGGATGGTAAAGGACGAATCATAATATGTTAGTGTCATCTTAGTGGATCGTGTATTTGAACTCTCGCCTTTTTGAGATACATGTGATTTATGTCTCTTTACGAAATCAAGGACATGAAGACAAGAAACCATGTAAGGGCCATAATCCCAAGAAGACCCAAAACTAGACCATGGCCAAGCATGCAGTCCCAAAACTGGCCCAACACAGCACGCATCATTCTAACATATGCTGGTAGTTTAATGTCGGCAGTAGATAAAACTTTTGTTGTTAATATATTCTACTTATTAATTTGATTTTGAAAAACTTATCATATATACGTGGTCGCGGTGGTTAATTAAAAGAGTACTTTTGGAGCTAAATTAACTCAGTCTCACCCTCTGAACACAATATATAGATCGAAATGTAATTTCGGTATTTTGAATATAATAAGATGATGAATTGTATCATTAATTATATAGACAGCTACTGGAGAAGGATGGCATAAAAAAGCAAAGTACTGGAGCAGGAGAACATTAATAGAGCACATAATCATGAGAAAAACCAAGACATATCCGAATATGTAGTGTTCATCAACATCGATGGTTACACTACAACTCTATAGCTTCAATATTGTTATAATTAATTAATTCAATCTTTAGTTAAATTATGTAACTTGAATATATATATATATATACTTGACCTATCAAATAGATATTGGATCAAGAATAATAACCAAAACATAACTTTATTTATTTATATTTAATTTAATTACTGTGTCCGTGGGTGGACGGACACCAATACTGCTTTAGCTGCACTTATTTAAGTAAATTATTACAACTTCACGATAGATAGATAGATAGATGTAGTTCTATCGTGATTTTTTTGGCAACTAATTAAGTAATCTTATAAGTGAAAAATTCTGTAGCGAGCATCTATAGTCTGCAAGAAAATGTTTCAGGACAACTTTTTTGTATCGATATGAATTCACTTACTGAAATTTGACTTTCATGAATGAATTTATAACGATACTAATTCTGTTGTCTTGAAATTTTTTCCTGCATATATTATTCACGCTAGAGAACCTTCCATCTCGATCGGTGGGGCATGTTACTCCTGTGAGTGACCACCGACTTCTCTGTTCTTGAGGATTATGAAAGTGAAAGAGGTGTTGCTCAGAACAAGGCGTCCACCATACTCATAACTGATCCCAACATCACTGCACAGAGCTGCACTGTTTCTGCTAGGGCAGTGAACCAACTTGTAGAAAGGATAATCACAGGTGCCACCAACCTTCTTGATGTAGAACCAGTTAGGATAGGTTTCCGGTCCGAACTCTCCTTCGATGCCGTTGGTGGTTATGAACCACTTCCCTGCCCATGGTTGGTAGTCACCGACCCTCCAGACGGTCCTCTGGTTGCAGCCGAAGAGAGGTCCTTCGGTGAACTTGATGTTGAGATTGGTGTCGGTATTGACGACGCCATTTATGTCGGTTACAGGCGAAAATGTTACTGGAATTCCTCTGAAGAAGAGTCCAGTTCCCCAGGCGACGTCAACGGGACATGTGCTGTTTAGACCAGGAAATGCTAAGACTCCTCCCTCGCCTGCACCCCAAGTAAGAGATCTGATGAAGTAATCCTGGCCGACGAGGACCTTGTCGCCATTGCCATCTCGCAAAGCAATAGGCAACGAGTCTAGTGGTTTTGTAGTGAAAGCAAGGAGAAAGAAGGAGAGGGCTATTAGTGCTGATGATGGACTCTTCATGATCGGAAGGAGAGTGCTGGTATTATTATTTTATTAGCTTTGGTTGATGTGGGGAAATTGAATGGAGAAGAACTTGAATTTATAGAGATTCAAGGTGAGGTCCACTGTGCTATAACTTCATCCCATCATTCACCATTAAGCGTTAATGCTGGCTTTCACCTTTTGTAAATGTAATGTATACTTTCCGCCACAGCGCAGCCGTCAGGGGTGAACACACAAGGGGACTTTTTGCCCTCACATTTGTGGTGTGGCTGTGTTTGATTCCTGACTTGTGAGGTTTCTAATTTAAATTTTTTCATCATATTAAGGGGCCGGTTGGTGGAGGTGTCTGAGATGGAGCGTCATAAAAAAAAATATATATATATATATATATATTTTTTGATTAAAAAAATAGTTAAAAATCAATCAACGTACACTATAAAGTTTAAAAGATAATATATAACGTATAATTATAGAAATTCCACTTTAGAGTTTTACTAAAACTGTGAACTTTTTAGTGGGCTTTGGGTCTTAATGAGTGCTTTATTGTTTTGTAGGACTCAGTTTCAGTAGATGCAGATTCAATGTCAGATCTTTAATAAAAAGGAAATAGTGGAGCTAGATATTTTAGGATGGAGGACTAATCTATTTATATAGAAAATTTTAATGGGCCAAAGTATAATTACTATAAAAATTTGGGATAAATAGATAAAATTTAAAAAATCACTTAAATTACATTCAATTATATATAATTATCACCTGACATCATCCATTAGTTTATTTTTGTCGACGTTTGGCATTGGTCGACCGTGATTCGTTTGTCCGCACTGAGAGAATATATACAAACAAAAGGAAGAGAAAACACACAAAGAGATTTTTATGTGGTTCGGTTAGAACGATGCCTACTGTACGACTGTTCTCTAATATTCTCATATAGTCATAGTGTACTATTGCTCATATCTCCATACAATGGTTATCGACCCTTATTTATAGAGTGAGGTGTTTACAATTTGAATAAATTCTAAATATTGAAGGATTTTGCTCTGTGGATGGCGTTTCTCTATCATCTTTGAATTATCAGGAATGAACGTCGCAATTTCAGGAATTCGGTTTGCCTCAGATAAGGCAGGTGGATATCATCTCCGATTATTCTGCGGTCTTTTCGTTATGCGAGCTGAATCAGTCGGTCAGCGAAATGGAAGCATCTTTGGGAGCTCGCTTGATCCCGCAGTCTGAGCTTAGGCCTCGACGACGTGCAACCTTACTCTGATGACCTCGGCCTTAGGCCGGTTGGCCTTCAAGAGGTTGGGTTGGTCTGCTAGGTCAAGTCCTACCCATAAGAGGTAGTCCAAAAAATACCCATAACACTAGCCTCCCAGCTCGTAGTACGATTTTCAAACTGGGAGCTGATGTGTGCTGATCAATTTGGGCTAAGTGAGCTATTACTCCGCCTTTCGGATTTTCACCCAATCGCTTCAAGTCATGCCGTTTCATGCCACATGTCTTGTCTGAGGTGCTTTTAATGCCCACGTTCCCCGTAACCATTTAATCATTACATCCGTGGGCCCCATGCTTCTGCGCGTTGTCGTTAGATCTAGGGTAGCTCGTCAGCCTCTCCATCCAACGGTGAAACAACCCAACCTATATAAGCATAAGGGAATTCTTTACCCCATCACTGTGTTATTTTGAAAAGCCTCTCTCTCTCGCAATCTTCTTCTTTCTTCTGACTCCAAGACTCCATTGTTAACTGCTCCGAAGCTTTTTTGCTTTTCACTGTCGCATTTCTGCCAAGCGCTGGTTCTCGTCTCTGACTTTTGCAATGATCAATCAAGAACAGTAAGTTTCCCATAACTCTTTAGTTCGCTTTATCACTGCTCACATTCTTTCTATCGACTCCTTTTCCATGCCTTGCCTTCTGGCGATGGCTGTGTACCTTTAAGGGCATCAAGTGATGTGCATGTCACCCAACCTTCAGACTTGTTGAATTTAGGATTAGCATTTATATGTTTTAGAGGGTTTAATAGGCCCGCAGACTTAGCCCCCTCTATCTTAGGTAATACCCTGCTGCGAAACGTGCGATTTGATAGATAGGAAATGTCATTAGGAACTTTGGTTCGTGAGGACTGGTCTGCTCTTCGCGACCTAACTCTTCTTTTTTCTTTTTTTTTTTTTGTCTTTTTATCATAGATGTCTACATCAGGTCAGAAGTGCCGCAACCACAGGGTAAAAGATGATGACTCTTCCAGCTCTTCGGAGCATAATGAAGGGGCATGGGCATGGACTGTGCAGGATGCAATCTCCCCTGACGTAGAGGTCGTCGAAAGAGTACCTAGACTCGTTGACCCTGTAGTTGCCCAACGAGCTGTTGAGGAACGCGCAACTCGTGAGGTCTTCAAGCGTTATCCTTCGAAGCTCATGATCAGCAAGCTCAGGTCGTACACTTCAGAATACCACTTACCCTGAAGCAATCGCGTGATGGTGCATTTCTCTGGCAACCACACAACCTTCCTTCCTTTAGGATTCATAGCCATTAGCCCCCAACACTTAGAGTTCGGACTTAGGTTTCCAGTTCAACCCTACCTCATAAACATCCTCAACGACCTAAAACTCGCACCTTTCCAACTCACTTCGAATTCTTACACCCAGCTCACCTCCTTAGCCATACTCTTCAAAAAGAACAACCTTCCTCTTTCGTCACCAAAAATCTTTAGGTACCTTTACTCTTTCAAGGGTACCAAGGATGGGTTGTATTACATGGCAACCTGTTCATCTCATTGTAAGAAGTTCTTGCCTCAAGGGAAGGCCAAGGGTAAATCCAACGTAGGGGATTACAAATCTCAGTGGTTTTACATCTCCTGCACCTCCATCCATAGTCTTAGTAACTTCAGCTTCGTCCTTGTGCCGAGTAAGTAAATCTTCAACTTGCCTTTGTAATTTTTTTTTAACAAGTCTATTTCAGTATCTTGCAGATGTCGCTGGTATGAAACCCCTAGCTGACCATCTCTAAGGCACAGGGACTTCAATCAACTTCAAAGGCAAAGACTGAAGCAGATGACTCCAAGCTCACGAACTTCTTGCTTCGTGAATATCAGTTCACACCATTCCTCGACCACAAAACTATCAGGGAGAAAGACATCAGAGCTCGGGCCAAAAAGAAATAAGGTCCACTTTTGATGCAATAGATTTCAGTGGGAGTCCGGTGAGGGAAGGTGGAGCTCGTCAAGCGGTTAAGGTTGAGCCCCTACTAGAGTCATCAGAAATGGTGAAGCTTCAACTCTAAAGGCTCGGTCAATTCGTGAGCTCGAGCTCACCTGCAATCGTACCTTCATCTCCTTCTCCTACCAATGTCCAAAGGGCGGAATTTCGCTCCAAGGTGGCTAGTGAGAGTCGCGGCCTCGTCGCTCTACCCAGTCCTGACCCCGCAACAACTGCCGCAACTTTGCCAGAGCATGCCCTTGACACACAGCTTGCCTCTTATTCTCAGCACGAGGTGGTCGTGGCTGAGGCTAGGCACGGAAAATCGATAGCTCGTAAGGAAGCCCTTGCTACTGGGAGTAAAAGAAAAGCACCCTCTACCTCACTTACTGCCCAACAAGGTCAAGTGGATAAGAGAAAGAAGACCGCTGCTTTTGTCGAGAAAGTCACGTCCGAGGTTGCGACCGGGGGGTCATACTTCGGCGCCCTCCTCGACACCTTGGGCGGGGTCGTTGGCAGTTTTACCAAGGCTTTGGACAGGAAAGAGGTGTCGGGTGACACGCTTTCCAACTATATTGCTCATCACAGCCTTTTGGTAAGAATCGCCACTTGACTTTGTAAATATTGTTTATCTCTTTCTCATGTATTGATCATCTCAAGTTTTACAGGCTTCCCTAGGCATCTTTAAACAAAAAGAGGAGAGAGCCCGATATGCCAAGGACAAAGAGCAGCTTGAAGCCATCATAGAGGTGCTCAGGAAGGATAAGAAGAAGCTAGAAGATAGCTTGGCCTTCTTGACCGTTAAGTCCTAGAGAGCCCGGAACGTCGTCTAGGGCTTGGAAAATTAGGCGAGGGAAGCTGAGAGAACCAAGGAAGAGGGCTGAGGATGAACTTTGCAGCGAAAAGGCAATATTTGAGGATGGCCTCGCCTCCATCATGTCGAAGCTCAACAAAGCCAACGCAGAGTTGGAGATCGCCCGGCAGCGAGCTAACGCTACGTCAGAGGAAGTAGAGGCAGCGAAGTGTGAGGTCGAGCAAATAAAGGCTGATGTTGAAGCTCGGCTCGCTAAAAAACGTGAGGAAGTGGAGTCCGAGACCTGCAGCGCGTTTCTCTTTTCTCTGTGGCAGAAGCATCCAAAGCTTGACTTTTCTTTCTTCAACAAGGAAGCGGTAGAGGAGGTGAGGAAATATGTTGCTGAAGTTGCAAGTAAGGCAGTTGTCGTCGTCTCGCCGGTGACTAATCAAACTGGGGTCGACCTCCCTTCTGAAGATGCCAGCAACCCAACACCCCAGGATGCAGCTGCTTTGAGCTGACACTCTTTAGGCCTCTAGGACTTTTTCTCTTCTTTGATTTTCTTTGTACTTTGATCTTGAAACAATATATTTTGCCGTGTTATTGAACTTCTATCTCTTTGGCATTTGCTACAAGCTGAGAGTCAAACATAAAAATTATAGTATGAAGTTAATTCAGAGACATCTTTAGCTTGCAATTGATAAGCTTTAAGATCGAATAATCTCGGGTAATATGTTGACTAAAATTTCATAAGTTTGAGTCGTATGTCCAGTAGGTTGCAGCCATGAATACGAGAGAAAACCCCAGCTAACACACGATTGCTTGGTTAAACTTAAACTAAATCACACTCTGTCATCAAGTTATATACCCAGGTAGATCGTAGCTCGATCCCAGCTAACATAGCATGATTTTTAAGAGTTTAGCAAGGTTAAGATGAATGGGCCCCATCTCGTAGGCCGCAAACTTGTAACAACTCGTCATTGATGGATGTAATAATGAATAATCAGGATGTGTTCAATAGGTCGCGAATAGCCTCAGTTAACACATCCTACCAAAATAATGAGAACCTTGCCGAGATATATGTTTAGGTAGATCATAGGTTGATCTCTACTAACATACCATGGCTCCCATTTAATTGACTTGCATTACCAAGCTATATGTCCAGGTAGATAGCACAGTAATCTCAGCTAACATAACATGACTTTTTACAAGTTTAACGAGCCGAGAGGGAACACCCAGGTAGGTCGCAGACCATGAATTGAGTCAAGATGAAAGGACCCCAGCTAGTGAACCTTAGCTCGAAATCATTAATGGAGGTGGTTGTTCAGTAGGTGCCAAACCATGACATTAGATCAAGATGAATGGGTCTAAGCTCTCAAACCACGATCTGGGAGAGGACCAAGATGAATGCTCAGTTAAGCCGCAAACCATAACACAATGACCAAGATGAATGGGCCTCAGCTTGCAAACCGTGGTATCTCAGCCCCCAATTTTTAAGGACATTCAATCGAATATTAGTAAAAAGAAAGTGCAATAAATGAAAATTCACAAATTCCAATTAGAATTATGAAAATTAATTGCAAGAAAAAGTTGGAGCGCAAGTAAGAACGGTTACACTCATTGGAAGTAGAGACGGAGGTGCTCCGTGTTCCAAGCACGTGGGAGAATAGTTCCATCCATATTTGTCAAATAATATGCTCCGTTGCCCAGGTTTTCTTTTATAGTATAGGGGTCTTCCCAGTTCGGGGCTAATATCTCGTTGTTGGTTTTGCGAGCTCCAAGAAGAACAACGCGCAGCACAAGATCACCGACGTTATAGCACCAAACCCACCTTTCTATTGTAGTACCTCGCCACCCGTTGTTGATAGATGGCCACCCTCACACGACTAGCTCCTTTGCCTCCTCGAATGAATCAAGGTTCGCAGCCAACGGCTGGTTGTTATTCTCTAACTCGAAAGTGGTTCTTCGCTACTGAGACAGTAGCTCAATCACAGTTCACCTCACGTGGATCCAAGTCGTGGCTGACTCCCCTTTCACTTATGACTCGCGGGTCTCCTCGTGAAACAAGATTGACTTCTTTTCCTTTTAAGCCCATTTTTATCGTTTCTTCATAGCAGCGTCTTGTTGAGTATTGTTCGCCTTTTATGCATCCAGTCCCATTCGGGGTTGGAAATTTGATTACCAGAGCTCCGATTGAGACGATCAAATTTAGGTCATTCATTGCGAGCCTTCCCATAACTATGTTGTATGTTGAGGGGTAGTCGATGATCAAGAAGCCCATCATCACGGTAGCCTGGCGATCCGGGTCCCCAACTGTGAGCAGGAGCCTAATACGTCCCGCCAGAATTACCGAGTATCCCGTGAAACCATAACGCAATTTTGGGGATACTACCAGTTGGTTTGACCCCAGGCCCATCTGGTTGAAGCATCCTCTATACATCACATTGATTGAGTTGCCTGAATCTACCATAATTGTAACGACCCGTTAGTGGGTCTAGGAGTTTATTAATATTTTATTTATGAAAATTAAAAAATTTTACCTTATCAAATTAAATGTTAAGAAATATTTTTATGTGGCAAAATTTATGTAAATAAATTATGTATTAAATTAATGGATTAGGCTTTGGAAGCTTGGGTTGAGCCCAAGAGGAGATTTTATATATTTTAATTTTTGTAATGTTGTGAAGTCCATTTGGCTTAAAAATATGTTGAGGCCCTTTGAGTGGGTTAATGGAAATGGGCCATTATATGTAATCGGGCCAATGATTTGGGCTTGGGCTCATGTGTATAAAATGGTGCAATTATAATTAAATGGAAATGAGAATTTGTGACAAATGGAAAAAAAAGGCATGTTTTAGGGGAAAAAAAATTAAGGGTACTTGTGGAAGTTTATAATGTGAGAGATTAAAGAAAGAGGAAAGAAATAAGGAAAATGAGATGAGAAATGACCATTAGGGGCTTGGATTTTCATGTGTGTTGTGAGTGAAGAGTTAGGAGCAATTATGGAAAGAGATGAGATAATGGGTTGATGGGATTAGGTGGAATGGGCGTGCATGCCATTCCCTCCCATCCCTTGTTTCTTTTCATCTGCTTCTTTCTTTCCTTCATTCTCTCTCTCTCTCTCTCTCTCTCTCTCTCTCTCTCTTGCGGCTTCCCTTTCTCCTTCTTCTTCTTCTTCTCCTTCTTCTTCTTCTTCTTCTTCTTCTTCTTCTTCTCATTTTTCCTTCTTTCTTCTTCTCCATTTTTTATATCCATTGAAGCTTGAAGTGAAGTTGCAGCTGGGTGCATTCTTCTTCTTGGATATTTCTTCATCAAAGACAAGTTCTCCTTGCACTCTTATTTTCTTGTGTACAAGTTTGTCCTTCTTGTTTATTGTGATGTCAAAATGCTTCATGGCTCTTTATCTTCTCATGGTTAAAAGTATTTTTGGTATTGGTTATATATTTTCTACCAACCGTTTGTTATTTCAAAGCTTGCATTGGGTCTTTGTGTTAGTCTCGTTGGGGCTTGTTCACCCCATTTTTCATTCAAGGAATGGCATTTGTGGGTTAGAAAGCTAGTGGTGTTTGTTTTGGGGTCATTTCGGGTGTTCGTGTGTGATGATCGACTATTTTTTAGGCTTAGTTGACTCATCGGAAGCCTATTTTCTCATGTTTTCAGTGTTAGCCTCGGCCTAGTCAACTAATGGGTGTTCATGAGTCGACTAAGCTTTAGTCGACTAATGCCTTCCAAAAGTTGACTAATCACTTTTTTTTAGCACTGCGCATGTTGCGCTTTTTTTACCATAACTTTTTATGTAAAACTCATAATTGCGATCCGTTTGAAATGTCATAAACTAGACTTTGAGGGATTTAATTTGATATATAATATCATATATTTTCGTTATAATTTAAGTTATTCAAGGCTTTCCTTAATCCAACTAAGAAAGATTATTTATCTAACTTGCCATTAATTGCTTCCTCTAGCATCACTCAACCCTCCAAAATGCTAGGATGTGATTGAAGATATGCATATGTGCATGCATGGACTCATGAGTGAATATGTTACTGAAATGTTTAATTATGCATGATGTCCATGATGTGTACATTTCTTTAATGGAGCATGTATGATATACTTATGTGAGATTCCATGAACATTGCATGGCATTACAATTTGTGCCCTATTGCTATTATTTTGGCGCAGAGGCTATGTTCCGCAAATGTGAAAGGAAAAGGATATCCTAAAAGAGCGCCTGACACGGGTGAGGTGGTCATAAACCCAGTAGGCGATGCTCGAGCCAATGAGTGGTAAATCGATTTTGTATATATATATATATATGTATGCATTCATGCATGTGAATAAATGGCTTTGAGAGCTAATGTGAATAAAGGGCTTAAGAGCCAATGTGGAGTATGAAGATTTATATATTCATGATAAATGAATCAATGCATAAAATGCATAATGGCAATGGCATGAGAATGATTTTATTGATGGGAACTAAATGGGAAATGCTACTCATACTTGGGAAGTCGGATCTATTCCACTTTGAATTTTTCCATGCCTTAACCCTATTACTTCATTTGTTGTAACATATGGTTGCTTATAGAATGGTCTTAGTAATGAGAATTGAAGGATGGGAAATGGTATTGGGGAGTCAGGTGTACTTTATTTTGTTATCCATCCCTTCATTTGTGTTCCGGTATTATATATGTTTACTTGTCAAGCCTTATGGCTCACTTTGAAATATGGGTTTGATGAACCAAAAGAAAGTATATTTCTTTGAGGATGTTGTTGTCCAGTCTAGAAGGCATGAACCCAATGGGTATGTAGATGTTGGGTAATGATTTTCCTTGGCTCTGAATTATTCATGCCTTCATGTATCGTTTTATGGATTCTTTCCTTTGTTATGTACTTGCTGAGCCTCGTGGCTCACGTTGTTTCTTTTGTCATTTCAGGTAATGCAAGATAGATATTTTTTGGACGAGTTCAGGTTAGATGTGTACAGAGATGTCTCGGCCTCAAAGATTCGTGGGTGTATGTTGAGGGCAAGAAATAGAGGGCTTGTTGTATTTTTTTTTTAAAGCCTTAATGCCCCTTTTATTTTGAAAATGTATGGGCGGTAAGCCCAAGATGATAATGTATTGAATATTATGTAACTTATTATGGCGCATATTATTGGTGAGCAAATTCGAAAAAGAAATCTTCTTTGAAAATTTTGAGTATCTGTATCCATCTTGGATAGACCTTCTCTTGGACTTCCAGTGCTAGCAAAAAAATCTGAGAGCGGGCCCTGACAATAATTCTCCGCACTTCGACAGTGCCAATTCGAGCTCAGACCACAAAAGCGTCATTATGAGGCTAGTGCACATCATTGATGTCTTCTTCCTTGAATACGATATCATCTGGGACTGCTCTGGCTTTCTTAGATAGTCCCTCCTGTCCGCCATACCTGACAAACAGCAAGTGACCGGCCTTCCGCTCATAACGTTCGAGCAACCTGTTAAAGTTCCTACGACGTGAGGCCCGCCATGAATAGTAAAAATAGTTCTTACTGTAGGTGCTTGATCCTACTCAGGAGCTTGACAAGGCTCTAGTAGTGCTGGCTGTTGGGACTGCGGATTTCCCGATCGCACCACATAATCATGAAAGCAACCTCTCATGATCAACTCTTCAATCGCGTCCTTCAATGCCCAACACTCGGAGGTGTTGTACCCTGCCTCATTATGGTAGGCACATAACTTGTCCTTATTCTTGAGTCTGTTGGGAGTCCTTATGGGATTAGGCCTCCCAAAATCTTTATTGTTCTTCTCAGCAGAGAAAATCCTATCCTGAGTATCAGACATGATACTGTAGTTCTCATAGCGGCCTTGGCATGGAGGTCGCTCGCTTTCCTGCTCGTTCCTCGCTTTCTTAGCAACTTGATCATTAGGATTCCCCCCTGGATCCCTTTTTCATTGTCATCATTGACTCTCTTCTTACTCTGGTTAGTGCTTCCACCTCCATCTTTTTATTTACCTATATTTTTCGGGCCAAAAGTCTCTTCCCATCGGATCTCCTTTGCGAGTTCATAGAACTCACCCAGATCCCTCACGGGGGATTTGTAAATGCTCTCATAGAGCTTCCCATCCTTCTGAAGCCCTGCACATATTGCAGTCAATACATTCTCATCTGATGGATTCTCCACATTGTTAACCTATCACCTGAACCTCTCAATATAATCCTTCAGGGATTCGTTGGACCGTTGGAACACCGTAACTAGGTGAAATGATGGGGCGAGTTACCTCCTGAGAGATCTGTACTGGTTGATAAACTTTCTCTAACATTCCCCCCAGCTATGGATACTGCGAGGATGGAGACTCCTTAGTCAGGTCAGAGGAATGTCTCCCAAGGTCGCGGGGAAGGCTCGGCACTTTGCTAACGAACTAGAAGTCTGCAGGTTCATTTGGACGTTGAAAGCATCCAGGTGGTTGTATAGGTCGCCATCTCCATTGTACTGAGAGATGTTAGGGACCTTGAACCTCCAAGGGAGAGGCTCTAGCTCGATTTCCCTAGAGAACAAGGTCCTCTCTCCGCAGTCTTCCCTCCAATCATGAGCCCCATGCCTTGCTTCCAATTGCTGGACCATCTATAGTAACTCCTCCATGGTGGGGTCCTGATCCAAAGATTGCCCGGTAGGAAACCGCCTTTCCCATTCACTACCTCATTCTAGAGAATAGCGATCTCGTAGCATTCGTTGTCCCTTGCTCCCAGGATCCAACGAGTTACAGTATGCAACGCAATCCAAGCTGACCTTGACCGAGCTTTCTCTTCGACGTGAATTCCAACGTCGTCGATTCCCTTCAGGGACTTCTTCATAGTGATCTCTATACCGATTCGCCCTCACCCTCAAATTTGTAGGGTGCGCCTCCAGTTCATCGTCACAGTGTTGCCATTCCTCCGATCTTCAGGACTGCAAGTTTGAGGAATGCAACGACCTAGCTCGTCGCAATCCTCTTCTAACTTCTCGTTGGCCTGGAGTAGGTCTTTCACCCTGAGGTTGAGGGATACCCCAGGGTGGCATGACCTCGACTTACCTTTCGGCTGCTTGAACCTACGTTTGGGCCAACGCCCTGATCGTATCAGTGAGTTACATGACAGTATTCTCCAGTGCTTCTTAGCCTTATTGCTAGGCTTGAATCGCCTCTATCCTAGGGACAGGGGCCACAGATTGGTTGGGAACCCATCAAGGGATGCCTGACGCGGCTCCAACCAATGGGGGAATTGCAACAGTTACAGTGGTCACAATTATGCCCCCGATTGTCAGAACTTTCGACGGTTGGCTGGCATGATCTTCAGGTTGATTAACTACTACTTCAAAGCTCCTCGTGTTTCTTCCTCTTCCGATCTTCGTTTGCCTGCACTGAGAGAATAGATACGAATGAAAAGATGAGAAAACACATAAAGAGATTTTTACGTGGTTTAATCAAAATGATGCCTACTCCACAACTATTCTCTAGTATTCTCACAGAGTCATAGTGTACTATTGCTCATATCTCCATACAATGGTTATCGACCCTTATTTATAGAGGTGTTTATAATTTGAAGGAATTCTAAATATAGAAGGATTCTGCTTCATGGATGGCGTTTCTATATCGTTTTTGAATTATTAGGAACGAACGTCGTGATTTTAGGGATTCGATTTGCCTCAGATAAGGCAAGTGGATATCGTCTTCGATTATTCTGTAGTCTTTTCGTTATGCCAGCTGAATCAGTCAGTCAGCGAGTTGGAAGCATCGCTGGGAGCTCACTTGGTCCCGTTGTCTGAGCTTGGGCCTCGACGACGTGCAACCTTACTCTAATGACCTCGGCCTTGAGCCGGTTGGGCTTTAGAAGGTTGGTTCAATCTGTTAGGTCAAGTTCAGCCCATAAGAGGTAGTTTAGAAAATACCCATTACAATTTTCAAGGGCAATTATTATTTTGGGCCCTATGTTTTGAGACTCAGTTAAATTTTTAACTATGTTTGGTGAAAGATAAAAATAGTCCCTAAAGTTTAAAAATTGAATCAAATTAGTCCCTACACTAGTCAATCAACTGACAGTCAAACCTAACTGAAAACATGACGGACAGGGGCAAATTTGTCATTTCAAATTGCAACATATATAGGATGTAAACACGTGTAGGTGTCAGATAAATTCAAAAATGATTAAATTTAAAAAGAAAAAAAATAAAAAATGATCAATAAATTTGTTAATGTTGAAATGTTTGTGTTTAATTTCAAATCTTTTGATTAGTGTTGTTGCCAAATACAACAATATAATACATATGGGGAATACAATTTGATGTTAGTACAATAATCTCGAACTACAAAATAATACAAAGACAGAAGAATAACTGAATAGTCTAGGGTGACGCCAGCAAGGCCTCAACGGGTGTGGATTGGGCTGGAGTGAAATAGGAATCCAATGGAGCGTGGGCCTGGAATGGTTTTTAGGGGTCTTATGTGCGAAGTGTTTGGGATAATCCTCGAACGACGTATAACGTGGGGGCCTCCAAGCTAGATCTCTAATAGATCAGGCCTCTAAGCACCAAGGGCGAGTGATCTGAGACTTGGCCTGCGGATACATAAACAATTAGGATGCCACGCGGGGGACTCCCTTACGTGGGCCCTCCGACGGCCAAGTCAAATGATGTTTTGACAAATATATACCATGCATGTCAGAGACGGTATGCATGGCATTGTTAATGCATGCATGGATGCTAATGCTGATGTATGATGTTTGTTGATGAATAGTGTGTGATGAATAATGACTCTCATTCATGAATAATATTGTAACAATAACCGACACTATAGAAATAGTGATAACCAACACAGTAGAAATAGTAATAATTGACACTATTGAAATAGTGATTGATGAATAGTAATAATCGATTTACCAGAGATAACAGACTAGATAGAAATAATCAATCGCCCCCCAAAGTGATGAATGGCCTTGAGATAATCGACTGCCCCCTTTTGAACCGATTGGTTTTGAGAGATAATAAAGTTTTCTTCCTGGGGCTCGATCTCTAAATGAAGAAGCGAGCTCGATATTTATAGACGAGGAAAGGGGAGGACACGTGGCAGCAAACCCAGGCTTCCCAAGCACATGTGGTCGTCATTCAAAGGCCTTGGGGAGTCGATTTTCTTGGAGAACTGATTGCTCATTAGAGGCAATTGGTTTTCTTGGAGAGATTGAGAGGGAAGAGAGAGAAAATGAGAGAAATAGGCATGGATTCAGCATAGCCGAGTCTCTTAACTAGGGAAGGAGGCATTCGGTTCAACTGAATGCCCCAAAAGAGATGGGGGACTCGGTTTTGGGCGAGTCCCCTTGAAGAGGGAGGGGGAGTTAGCTCAAACCAATTCCCCAAGCCCTAGCCATGCTCGCCCACTACCTTTATGGGGGGCAGTCGATTCCCCTTGCTAAAGGAGAACTAGTTGGCCTCCAATTGACTCCTTTGCCAATTTTTGCTATTTTTATTTTATTTTTTAATTTTCTTTGATTTTTGATTATTTTGTTGTTTATTTTTTACCCTCACTCATATTTCCAACTTTATAGAGATTTCTAAAATTTGCAAACATATCAATTAGTAATAAGAGACTAAATCGCAAGCTCCAATCCCTTTCCTCGTGTTCTTTAATTCCCGTGAGAAAACCTATGATTTCTCGTATTTTATACCCTCCCTTCGTCTGTTTCGGCCCGTTTATTAATTATGAAATTTTGAGTTATTTGATTTAAATTTAATTTATTGAGCTGGCTTCGAGGATTTTATTAGCGTGATTTAATTTAAAATAAATATGAGACTTATTGGGATTTTATTGTGGTGCGTTTACGAGGGATTTTAGACGGTTAAATTATTTATATTACACGATAGATTTATTTAATTAAAGCTGCGATTTTATTTATTACCAACGAACGTTTTACTTCGCAGCGGGAGTGCAAGAAAAGCAAGGAACGGTCGTGTAAAGGCAAACTCCCAACCCTCTCTTCCTGATCTTTAATTCCCGTGAAAGACCCCATGATTTCCTGTATTTTATCACCTCCCTTACTCTAATTCGGCACCTAACCTTATTTGTTAAATTATTATTCATTTGTTTTAATTTAAATTAAATCCGAGACTTCTAGAGTTTTATTTATTGAGTGCCTACGGGGGTTTGTACTGCCCCCATTCCTTTCGGAATGATGCTGAACCCAGTTTGGGGACTAGGTTCCTAGACGTGCGGGTTTATTTACGATTTTCTTGACTTTATTTATGGTTTGGTCGAGCTATCGAGCAGTGGGGCAGGGGTCAACTGTTTGGTGACGTTGGGGTAGACTATTGTATGGCCCTGCAGTAGACCGTCGGGTGGACACTCCTAGTCACTGGCCGTTGACCGGTGCCGGGCACTGCTGACTAGCTCTACCAGTATGTGATTTACTGCACGTTTAGATTCATTATATTATTGTTCATGATTTGATATGCACATGGGTACGGGATGCATGTTGGGATATTCATTTATTGAGTATGCTTGGACACGGACATTCTAGCTTGGTTAGGTTGCATCCAGCTCGGGCATATATGCATGGCGTGTGGTTTACTATGTGGGCGGAGCATGGCCTGATGCCTAGATGTATGGGCGCAAGTGTATCACGTTGATGCTCACTACGCCATTGCATTTTTATGTGCATTGCATGGTTACTGGTAGTATATAGTTTTCGGACGGGAGTACCGTTCCGATGGAGCCTATGGCTCGGTTGTCGGGAGTACCGACGTGGACGGGTGATGGGAGTACTGACCCGGGATCGCGCACACAGGTTTGTGGAGATATTTGTTGCCTTTTAGGGCAGCGGCAGGTTGGTATGAGACTTGGGTGCCGTGTGTCTTGTGTGGGCCCCAAGGACCGGTATGTGCTTTTATTATGCTCTACTATTGTCTTGTAGCGTCTCATGGCTTGTGTGTACCTGGGGGTTTATTTTGGGGGAGAGTTTTCTGATTATGTTCAGCCTTCAGCCTTTCTTTTCTTATGCTTGCTGAGTCTCTCGACTCACTTTGCTTTCCATCATTCCAGGTAGTGTCAGCGTGGGCCATGGCAAGGGAGTCAGCTTTTAGTGGTAGAGTCGGTATGGTGTACAGGCAGTCCCGTCAATCTCTGTCAACTCTGATGGTTGTGTAGGGTCTGTTCTTTTATTTTTGACTGTGCCAGGTCATACCTCGTGTCTAATGTGTGTCGGCGCAGGAGTCTGTGTTTATTTATCTATCATGTGACCGCTGTGCTAGTGGGGTACCCGTAGTGTATGCATGTATATATGGTTTCGCTTCCGTTGCTCTCATTTTTGAGTATGCATGCCAGGGTGGTTCTTGTTTTGTGTCTCATTTTTCCCTTCCATAAGTGCTCCCGTTCGGGTAGTCCGGGTGGTTGGGGATATCCGGGCGGGGGTGCTTACAGGCTGAGAGTCACTTTAAAATTAATTTAGAGCATATATATAATGAAGAAGCTGTTGGATCGGGTGGTTTGCGCGCGAGGTGGGCTTGCGGTAAATCACGGGTTTGAGGCTGAGGTCATGTCGGCGTCGGGGGATTTGTGCTTATTTTTCCAAGCCAAAGGCTCCCAAAACGGCGTCGTTTTGGCCTTAGGCGGTGGCCTCCAAGCGGCTGCCACGTGGTCGCATCTTGGCAGCCCATTTTTTTTGCCAATTTAAGGCCGATTTCACGCACAAAACAGAAAGGAAATGGAGAAGAAGCAGCGCGCAGAATGGAGGAAAATGGAGAAGAAAATAAAGATTAAACTTAGTTTAATCTAAGTTTAATTAGCCAGGTGATTGAAAAATGAGTATTAATAATTTCTTACGGTTGAAATTTAATTGTGGGTCTGATTTTGTTAATTTTGAAAGTTTATGTTAATTTACAGTGTGTATTAATTTGGTGGTGTTCAAGGGTAAAAACGATGCAATCTACTAAAATGAGGCAAGCTCTTCATTCGATTTATGAATTTTATATCCTCCCTTAACTCAATTTGGTTCTATAAATTAATTACGTTCGTTATAAATGGTTATTGTGTAAATTTTGCTTAATTAATTTAATTAGGAGACTTCTGGGGTAAAATAGCTTTGTGAGCTCTATCAATTTTGTGAACCCCACGCCTTTCTCTTAATTCGTTTCGATTTCGCGTATTAATTATACGAAACGAGGATTTTATTTGCATGAGTTAATTTAAATTAAATATAAAACTTGTTGGGGATTTTTTGGTTGTGTGCTTCTGGGGGTTTGTATCGCCCCCACTCCTTTCTGAATGATGCTAAACCCAACTTGGGGACTAGGTTCCTAAATGTGCGGATTTGATTATGGGTCTCTTCGGTGTGATTATGCTGGAGCTATCGAGCAATGGGGCAGGGGTCAGCTGTTTGGTGAGGTTGGAGTAGACTATTGTACGACCCTAAAATGGACCGTCAGGCGAACACTCCTAGTCACTGATCATTGACCAGTGCCGGACACTACAGACTAGTTCTGCCAGTATATGATTTACTGCATGATTTGATATGTTGCATTGTATTATCGCTCATGGCTTGATATGCACATGGGTACAGCATGCATGTTGAGATATTCATTTATTGAGTATGCTTGGACACGAATATTCTAGTATGGTGAGATTGCATCCAGCATGAGCATATGCATCGCGTGTGCCTTACTATGTGGGCAGAGCATGGCGTGATACCTAGATGTATGGGCGTCAGTGTATCACGTTGATGCTCACTATGCCATTGCATTGTTATGTGCATTGCATGGTTACTATATGTTCAGTAGTCTCGGACGGGAGGACCATTCCGAGGGAGCCTACAGCTCGATTATTCTATAGCTCGGGTGTCAAGAGAACCAACGCGAGCATTCGGGTGATGGGAGCACCAACCCGAGACGGCGTGCGCAGGTTTGTTGAAGGTATTTGTTACCTTTCAGGGCAGTGACAGGTTGATATGGGACTTGAGTGCCGTGTGTCTTGTGTGGGCCCCAATGACTGATACGTGCTTTTATTTACGTTTTTATACTGTGTTGGGCGTCTCGTGATTTGTGTGTGCTTGGGGGTTAGTGTTTTGGGAAGAGTTTATTGGATATGTTCAGCCGACAACCTTTTTTTTATTATGTTTGCTGAGTCTCTCGACTCACTTTGCTTTCCATCATTCTAGGTAGCGGCAGCATGAGTCAAGGGCTAGGAAGTCAGTATCTAGAGGCAGAGTCGATATGGTGTACAGGCAGTTCCTTCAGTTTCTGTCGTTCCCCTGTCAGTTTTAGTTGACTCTGATATTTGAGTTGGGTTTACTCTATTATTTTTTACTGTAACAGGTCATTCCTCGTGTCTCATGTTTGTTGGCACAGGAGTCGGTATGCATTTATTTATCATGTGACAGATGTGTTAGCAGAGTACCCATAGTGCATGCATGTGTATAATTTAGCTTCCGCTGTTTTAATTCTTATGTATGCATGCTAGGGTAGTCTTTGTCTTATCTTCCATTCTTTCTCCTTCCATCGATACTCCCGTTCGGGTAGTCCGATAGGTTGGGATATCCGGGCAGGGATGCTTACAATTTACGTTTCCTTAGAGCTATTGAATAAAAGATTTGTACTGATTCAAATCTTCAATCAATTGATTGTAAGTTGGACGACTGAACTCCTCACTAGTGCATGTTATTCTAGAAGTACTAGGAGATCACTCCCAACCAAACAAACAGATAGATTGTCGTCCAAGAAGCTTCTCTAAGATATCCTTATTAGTCATTTTATTTAGAGGATTATCTCGCCTCAGCTACATCATTTGTTCTTGTAAAATAATGCAACATAATCTTAATCAACCGTTTTAATGAAATATCCACATTTTAGTCCACATTTTTCATGTACATTATAACTATATTTTTTTAATATTGAAACCCTTAATTTTCCTTGAATAGTTGTGGACAAATATGAGGTGAAGTAGTTTTTTTTAAATTAAAAATATAGTCATGATACATGCAATTGGTGTATGTAAATATAGTTATGATTAATGCCATCTGGTATATGAAAGTAACTTCAGCTACATCTAGATTTAAGTCCAAATAATAATAGCATATAAAATCTTTTTTTTTTGGATGCTGTTATTAATAAAAAAAAAAAAACACAATCATTTGGCCTAATAAATAAATATTCCATCCAATTCCAAATTACGCTTATTTATTGTGATGGTTATATATAGGCTACTTTTTCTTGTACTCCTAACCCATTCCTTTAACTGACGCAATTACAAAGGCCCACTGTATTTGTCATTTTTTTCATTCCTTTTCTTTCATAAATCATTTCAAATTCACATTATTTTATTATAATATACATAATCTCAATAATACCAATGTAAAGCAGCATTTGAGAGAATAACCAGTATTTGGTAACATCTATATAAGCACACAACACAACACAACAAATTAAGTAGCAAAATTCACACACTTTTGGTTAATTACCAAATAGAGAGAGAGGCTATATATGACATTGACACTGCATTTAAACTAAAAGATTTAATACAACCTAAAATACTATAATATTCTAATCTTAGTTTACACATTAATTATCAAGTATGCATCATTTAGATACACACTTATCAGATCTTAAGTTTGAAGAGAATAACGGGGGAGCATGTGACTATAATCAAAATAATATGGAATTATAAGTATTAATTTCTTTCTTTACTAATTATGTCTTTCTACATTTTTTTTCCATGTTACTAAGTCTAAAGACCTAAGTTCCTAATTTGTTAATGGACGTAGAATTTTGAAAAACATATATTAAGTATAGAAGTCTACACTTCTTTTCTAATGTACTATATAGTGAAAACTTCATATTTTTCACATTAATTGTTCTCAGATAGTTTCATCCTTAAATAACTCCATTAGGGACAATAGTTTCTTATATTTGGACTAAAAGACTGGCTTTCTCTCATGGAAAATATCCCAGTAGCATAGTTCTCATTAAGCTAAATTTGACAACATTATATGTACTCTAACTCCTTTAACTTAGAAAAATAATAATATACTTACATATTTAGCCTCTAACTCTGGAAATAATCGTCCATGTTTCGAATGCCAATGTCGAAGATGCCAAGTCTCAATATGTCCTATCGGGGTATGCAAGTCAGTTCCACGAATAACATGATATATTGTATTGTTTTTAATATATTGTATTATCAATAAATAATTAATGCTTAATTATAATAGCTTAATAATTATATTTGTACATTTACAAAATTATATTAGGAATTACTTATAATAGTGTTAGTTAAATCTTAATAATTCTTTTTTGGTTAGAATTAACGAAAATAGATTCAATAAGAAAAAATTGTAAATATAACCCCAAATACAAAAAAACTAAAGATAAGAGAAAGAAGATAAGATAAGAGATGAGATGAGATGGGATCATAAATAACGTTAAAAGAGATCGAGATGAAAATTAACCGATATGAAAAATGTTGCAAAGGACGGGAAAAGGTCCAGAGTTTCACAACTTTATCTCTATTCCTATAGGAATTTTTTATGAGGTTAATGGTACTGTGTATTTGTTAAAGTTTTAGAGATTTTAGAAATGAGCAATGAGCAAAAGAGATATTTTAGAAATTAGAAATTAAAAACTGGGTAGGAATTTAATTTTAGGAAAGATGAATTTTTGGTGTAGAGATTTAGTTTTAGGTTTATTATTTGTATTTGTAAATAAAATAAAAAAATAATTATTTTAAATTATAAAAATTAAAACAACTTAGTTTTGTAATTTAAGTATAAAATAATAGATACGTGGATACCTACACATATATAACATTTGTAATTATGTGAGTAAATTTATAAATAATTACCCACACATACGTAACATTTACTAATATGTGTGGGCAATATAATTCAAAAGATTGCCACATCAGCTAATGTGTGGGTACCTACACATATATAACATTTATAATTATATGTGGGTAAATTTATAAATAATTACCCACACACGAGTAATATTTATTAATATGTGTGAGTAATATAATATAAAATAAATGTCACATGAGCTAACATTTTACTGGAAAATATCCTATCAATCTTTGAAAGTGGAGAGAATTTTTTTTTGCCAAAATAAATGTGGGTATATTAAATGTGGATAATGTAATGAATTTGTCTAATTTAATCACCCACACATATTATCATTATGTATGGGTAAATACCCACGTATAATATGTGTGGGTAAAACATTCAAATTTTTGTAGTGTGTAAAATAAGAATTTGATGGATGGCATATATACATTGATTTGAAGGTAGCTCTATACAAGTTGTAGTCGACACAAATTTTATTAAATTAATCATCCACATATAATATCACAACAATGCTACATATATAAGAGTGGATATATTTGTAAGATTTGGATCATGTATTGATCTTTTACATAGTTTTTTAAGATCAGATGTTATGTGACCACTAAAAGATGGTCTATCAGAATTTACTTTCTCTATTTTATAGAAAAATCACCAAATAAGTTCATAATTTTTTTTTTTTATAATTCTAAATAGTTTACTTCTTTTTGGTTTTTTATCAAATTAATTCTCTTATTGTTTGTTTAAAGTACCAAATATAATATTGGTTTCTTCTCCTACCAATTTTTGATTATTAATGTTCACTATTTTAAGGGTTAAATTATATTTTAATTAATATATATTACAATATCATCAACATGTGTGTATAGCATTCGATATTGTAAAAAAAAAAAACTATTAAAAATAATAATTATAAATTTATATATAATTATCAATGATTTAATTGCAAAAAGGTCCAATTTGATCACATTTTAAAACATCAAACAATGATTTGGTAGTTGTTAAAAATATAATATTCAGTCCTTGGGTTAAATTTGTCAAAAAAATTTTTGGCATCCTTAATTATGAGCTTATCTTTTTTTTTGGTTAATGCACTATCACGAGCACTCTCCGCAGCTCGGCCCCATGATTCTTGCGGGAGATGTAAATCAAGGTACCCAATAGCCAGTTCAACCCTTAGTCTTTCTCTGCAAATGTGAGAAGAAAGGCATCAGCTTATCTTAATTGGACCACTTGCATGCATGTGTTTAAATTTGGATAGAAATCCTTAAAACTCCATTTGAAAATCTGATAACTTAGGTATGTAAAAGTCTTTCAAACTATTATTGTATATTGGACCACATCAATCATTTGATTATTTTGTCGTATATATATATTATTGTACGTTTAATTAGACCACTCTATAATTATTTTTCTTACAAAATTATATATAAGGAACTACCACACACGTTTTACATATTAATCCATGTATTATTTATGAACTATTTAGGTACATTGAATTTAGTAACACACATTTTAAACATTGATGTCCTATCATTTTTTTTCTTCCTTCATAAATTGAAAAAGTGAGCATCGGTAGAGTAGTCCAAAGGCAATATTGGAATATCCATTTCATAAACAATGTATCGGTAGAGTAGTCCAAAGGCATATGGATCCATAAATGACGTGAAATTAAAGTTGATGCATCCCGTATCATTAATTATTTTGTCTTTATATGTATAATGACAAAAGAAATTATATCATATCAATAAAGAAATTTTTCAAAATTAAATCATATATATAGTTTTGTCATTTCATGTTTTAAGCTCCACTAAATTCTTTCTCGATGCAGCTATAAAGGGTATTAGCTTAAGGTTTGTAATATATAGAATAATGGATTGGGTACTTAAAATTATCTGAATAAAAATATGCTTTCAATTTGAATTATTATTATTATTATTATTATTATTATTATTATTATTAATGAATTATTACAAATTTAGTGTTGAGGAAGGAGGACATGACTACTCGTGGACAGGGGCGAGCAGGGGGGACCCTGGCCCCCTAGAAATTTTGGAAAAAAATTATATATATTAAATAAAATTAATATTTTATTCTATTTTTAGTTAGATAAATAAAAATAAATAATACATATTTGTCTTTATAAAAACTATTTATTTGAATAGTAAGATCAATTTTTTAATCTCATCTTCAAACAATTTAGAACAACAAATACACCTAAAAATTTGTTTCCACTCATGATAAAGACCCCTACATCTCTTTGTACTAACAAATAAACAATTAAATTAATCAAATCTCCTAAACTTAATTTTTTAGCACTTTTAAGGCCATTATTCCTCTCATTTTGTTTCAATTTAGTTTTTTTATTTTAATTTATTTTTACATTTCTCTTTTCTGGATGTTGGTTTTTTATGGATAATTTATATTGAATTTTTAAATGAAAAAATTAAATTTATTTGGCTCACAAAAACATTAAAAAACTAAATTTCTATTTGGTATACTTTTATTTTATATTATTTACCTTACATAAATAAAATATCAATTATGTGTTAATTAGAGTTTCCTCTTTTAATCAAAATCAAATATATTTGTATACGATTTTCGATTCAATTACAAAAGATAAAACACAGGAAATATTAGAACCCAACTAATCATTTATTAAATGTTGATCAACTTTATTGCTTCATTCCTCCAAAAAAAAAAAAAAATCTCTGTTTCTTAGAACTATTTTCTTCATTACTAGAGGTTGAACCTGATTAGAAGAAGAAAATAAAATAAAATATAAGGACAAATAATTGAACTCAATAAAGTGATGAACTATAAATTGTTGATAGGTGTTAAACCATCTCAATCTCTATCAAAAGCTTATATTTTCTCTCTTAGTCACGTCATTATCATAGTTTAGGTGATTGGAGGACATATATTCTAGGTATATAGGTGTTAAACCATCTCAATCCCCCTGGCTGTCCATGAAATGGATCAATGTGTAAATCGTGGATGGTTTTCCTATATATATAAATTAAATAAAAAATAATTATAGGTTGGTCCAAAGTACGTTAATTAATATATGACAAAAATCAAATGGTCAAGAGGTCCAATATGCAATCGTTTCGAATAGTTTTGTACAAATTTAAACGCAGGTGATCCAATGGATATAAGGATGCCAACTAATCTTTTGACAATTTTAATTGAAAAACTGAATATTTTTTTATGAGTGGGCATATCCTGAAACTTTAACAATTCTTGAGTAGAGTACCAAGAGTTGTTCGACAATTTTATCCTTTTTCTAGAGAAGAAGTTTATGGTAATTATAAATCAACGTGTATAACCGAAAATATATATAATTATAATTAATGAGGTGACTAAGGACGTAGCTAGTCTTTAATTAAACATGTTGGAAATTTAGAGATATTGGTAACTAAAGAAAAATTATGAATGTGAAGGCTGAAACCACACTATATTTATTCATATTATCATACTTTTAAATAGGCAATACTTGTCAATTAAATAACAAAAAAATATGATTTATTACAGGACTTAAATCTTAAAAAAACGAAATTATCTCAACCTACTAAATTTGTAAACGGAATTTTGACCCAATCAACCCACTAAATCAATAAACAGAATTTTGATCCAATCAACCCACTAAATCAGCAACTTTGAATCAATATTCAACATTCCTCCTTGATTCAAAGTTGCAAAACTTCAACTTTTTATGGAGCACTTCTCTCCAAATTTCTTCTCAATTGTGAAACACTTCTCTTCACTTCTTGATGCACTTCTCATCACAATCAATACTTCCTTCAAATGTTGAAAAAAAAAAAATTCAGTTTCATGAATCATTTCTCTCCAAAAAATTCTTCTTGGTGCACTTCTCATCAACTAAAAGAGCGTTTCCTCTTCAATTGTCGTAGGATTGTTGCCAAGCAGAGGTATCTCCCTTTCACTTTCAACCCACTGCCATAAACTGAGACCTCTCAAATGAGATTTCATTTTGACAACCCATACTTCATAATTTTCTTCATAAAAAACTAGTGGTGAAAGAGATGATGTGTTGGTGGAAGCCATAGAAATAAAGAAGACGTTGATGGGTTCTCTCTCACAAGCCCCTTAAGATCATTGAATGCTCTGATACCACTGTTGAAAATTTAGAGACATTGGTAGCTAAAGAAAAATCATGAATGTGAAGGCTGAAACCACACTATATTTATTCATATCATCATGTCTTTAAATATGCAATACATGTCAATTAAATAACAAGAAAATATGATTTATTACAAGACTTAAATTTTAAAAAAATGAAATCATCTCAACCCACTAAATTTGTAAACAGAATTTTGACCCAATCAACCCACTAAATCAGTAAACAACATTTTGACCCAATCAACCCACTAAATCATCAATTTTGAATCAATATTCAACAAAACAGAATTACAAATACTGTATTCCTCTTGCTGCTTACATGCCATATAACATGGTTACGTACACTGATGTGTTTCCAGTTCCAACTTATATGCACATAAATTTAAGCCATATAGATCACATATAAACTCATATTAATTAGAAAGTCTTCCACAATATTGTATATGTTGGACCACGCAGCCCATGTAAGTGTCTTCTCTTATATATAAAATGCCTGAGGAAACTAAATTATATATGTAAAGAAAATCTTCAAATGCATAAACATGAAAAATTGATAATCTTGAAATAATCCCAACTTTCATAGGTCCAGATGTATGTATATACTGATGCATAAACATTCAGAATTTCTAACAGGCAAGTATTAAGCATGATATATGTATATTGAGATTGATGCCTCAAACTTGAACCAATTTTGTAGGGTTTGAGGTCCTAAATTTTTTACGCTAGCTATATGTCGGGGGCCAGTGGATGTTAGGATTTATTTTAAAATTATCAATATTGGTTACATTTGAGTCAAATACCAGCATGACCAAAAGACGAGTGTAGCGGAGATGAGGATGTTAAGATGGATGTGCGGCCATACAAGAAAAGATAAAATTAGAAATGAAGTTATTTGTAATAAGGTAGGAGTAGTGCCAATCGAGGAGAAGATGAGAGAGACTAGACTAAGATGGTTTGGTCATGTGAGAAGGAGACCAAGAGACGATCCTATGATGAAAGTTGATGAAATAGAACAATTAGTCCAAAAAAGAGGTAGAGGCAGACCCAAGAAGACTTTGAGAGAGACATTAAAGTTTGATATGAAGTGTATGGATCTAAATGAAGATATGACAAAAGACAGAAATACATGAAAGTCTAGAATTCATGTAGCCGACCCCGCATACTAGGATAAAGGCTGGATATGTTGTTGCTATTGTTGGTTACATTTGTGGACTTGGAAGCATATCCTTTCTTATGTTTTTTTGTTTCCCTTTGATTTTCTTTTGTCCATCTAGGTCCTGTTTCTTATTATTAATCTGTCCACGTGATCAGCTTTTGATTTTTCAACACAGATATGTTGCTCATAACTTGATAACACAGGATGTTAAAATAACACGTGAATGGCATACTATGAGCAAGAGGGTGAATTCAATCATCAAATTGCTAGAGTAGATTTCTTGTTTTCTTAAAGTCATTTTAACACATATTGGGTGGTCCAAACTCCAAACTGGCAAATTCAATCCATCCATGGAGAATTAATGTTCTTGATAAATCATATTTTGTTTTTGTTGAAAATTTGGCTAGCAAAGAGAACCAAAGTGAAACCCATGTGAATAAAGTGTCCTTAGAAGCTAGCCTGCG
This sequence comes from Diospyros kaki, assembly GCA_036245055.1. Classification (NCBI taxonomy): domain Eukaryota; kingdom Viridiplantae; phylum Streptophyta; class Magnoliopsida; order Ericales; family Ebenaceae; genus Diospyros; species Diospyros kaki. The sequence continues at coordinate 56,478 of BSEG01000002.1, read as the reverse complement.
AATGTAAAGTGGAGAACCTTTATGGAGTGCATTAGATAAACCATTGGTTAATATGTTATTATCTATATATCTGTATGCATTTGTAACAATTTGATTGAAATTGAAAAAATAGATAGCAAGTCCATTATTTTATTACAAGCTTTATTGATGCTCTATAAGGATCTCAAACTAATATCCTTATAATTTATTTCTAACAACAAAAAGGACTCGGACAAACTATCTAGATAAATAGTTGGCACTAAGCCATAACAACAATATCCTTGTTGAGTTTTGCTTCTTTAACTTGGTGAGCATCTGAAGTTTTGACAATCTTCAACCTCAAGGGTGGGACACTAATTAGAGCCGTACACCTCTCGGACCTAGAAGTGATACCAAATAGCTCTTAGGTAATTCCCATACAACCAAAGGATCAAAAAGAATCACGTATACATTGTTATTGCAAACTTTCTCAAATTTGAACAAACTTGTTGGTGCTTTTCCTACAGATCCATATGTTGTGATGATCCATGATTCCACTGTGTTATCATAGTGACTGATAGTCCAAGCATTTGAGGATTTTCTACAACGTTAACCACCGAAATGGATGTTCAAATTAGTGGACTCGTAGACAACAGTGTGTTGGGTTTGTGTTTCCTAATGAGGCTCAAGGCGGTGGTAATGTTTTGGGCTGGTATAATCTTCATAGGTTTCGGCTCGCGAATGAAGCATTAACCCATATCATCACTTATTGGCAGCCCAATTAGAAGTCTGCCCATAACCCCATTTACCATCTCTTTGGAGGAGAAATAGGCCTTAGCCCATTTGCTCAAGAGATGGAGAAGCCCAGCCTATTGCTTTGTGCAAGCCCATTCGTTGTGTAAGCCCATTTTGTTGAGATGACCCATCTATTTTGAGAGGCTCATTTGTTGGATACCCTAGCTGCCTCATATAAATACCTTGTTTTCTCTTTTGGAGACTCAAGTTTCTTTCTTCATCTCTTCTCTTATCGGCGGCGATGTCTCCTCCTCATTCACCGGCTTTCCTTGTCGCTTCGTGTGACATCTCCTTGCTGATTTGTTTCCTAGATGATGTATGCAGTGATCTACTTGCCATTTTCTGGACTATGCCTCATCAATTTTCTTCTCAATATATTCAGTATGGCCAAATCTTAGGAGGTAAGCTTTTACGATTGATTCATTCTTGCTTCTCGCCCTATCTTTGTGATTCTTGTTCCTTTGTGGAATCTACTTCGTGTAGAACATTCTGTTGGCAAGGGGGTTTTGGTTTTGGCCAAGAGAGAGCGACGATTTGGGTGGTTCGGGACTGGGTTTTTCGTTAGGACTTAGTGGCTTTATTCTTGGTGTTGCCTAAGTGGTGGTTCTCTAGCCCAGATATGAGCCTTGATCCATTGTCTTCGTGACTACCATTTGTTGGCCCAAACAGGAAGTTTACTTTGTGTTCTTCTTGTTGTTATTATTGGTTTACTTTTTTTGGTTTTGGTTTTGGTTTTGTGCACTAACCTTGTTTTGTAGGTGCTTCCGCTATCAACAATTGGTATTAGAGCGTGGGTTGCCTCTTGGGTAGTCTCAATTCAAGCCAAGATTTGAAAAACCCCTTGGTTTTCCCGATCGATTTCATGGTAAGGGTTTCGTTTAAAATCTGGTTCTGTGTTCCTTCGATTGCTTTGTGCTGAGTTCGATTTGGGGTTATCCAACCCCATAGCTGAGATTGACCTTCGGAGGAGGTCCGTCCTGACCGGCTCGTGCGAGCCTACTCTTTGGCCAGCGGCAGTGCGTGTAGTTACAAGCGACAGTGCATGGAAGCTGGTAGGTCAGCTATTTTGCTCCAGATTTGTTCCTGGTCTGACCCGTGTTCATACTAGATCTCATATTTGAGATCTAGCCTGGTAAATCAGTATTAGTTGTGGTTGATATTTTTTCTACAATTTCTGCTCCATATTATTCTGTGAAATTCCTTTCTGTGCCTATATAATTTGTTGTGTGCAATTTATTCAGATAATCTGCTATGTGATATCTGTTATTCTGTGCCTATATAGCTTGTTGTGTGCAATCAGTTTCAGAATACTATTTTTGTTAATAAAATTAGTTTATTTGTATTTCTTTAACCCTGTTCTTATTTTAATTTGTTATCCCTTTGTGAGTTTGCTGTCTTAGTTAAATTTAAACTATGTGTTTGCATTAAGTTAACTAGGCTGCATATTTCCTGTGTAGTACATATACTTAGTGAATATGACCACACATCACTTTGAGATGGGTGTTTTCAATAGGAAGGGGGATTTCTCAATATGGCAACAGAAAATGAAGGGTATCTTAGTACAGTTAAAGGTTTTTAAGGCTATAGATGAAACATATCCTGAAAAATTCACAGCTGAATAAAAACTAGAAGCAGATGAAATTGCTTATTCTTCCATAATTTTGCATCTTTCTGAGTTAGTTTTAAGAAAAGTAGGAAAAACTTGAGACCATTAAAGAATTTTGGAAAAAATTAGAGAAATTATATGTTAAGAAATTCACCCTTAATAAGCTTTATTTACTTGAAAGTTTCTTTAGTTTTAAGATTGACCCCTCTAGGGACCCAGATGACAACTTAGATGTCTTTAACAAGTTGGTTGAAGATATTATAAATTGTGATGAAATAGTGTCGGAGAAATACAAGGCAATTACTTTGTTAAATGCCATTCTTGATACTTATAAAGAAGTTAAAAATGTCATTAAGTATGATAGGGACATATTAACACATGAAATTAAGAGGAAAGTAGCAAGAAAGGGAAAGGTATGTCAAAATCCAAAACCCAAGGGAAGGGTAAGAAGTGTTACAGTTATGGGAAAGCTGGACACTTCATCAAGCCACTACAACAAAAATGATTTGTTGAGACATATTTTTTAGCGCATTTTTTAGAAAGTGTCCTCTAAAATACCATTTTAAGGCACAATCTAAAAAAGTGCCCCAATACAATAACTTTAATGAGGCACAACAATTAAGTGTCCTATAAAATACCATTTTAAGGCACAATTTAAAAAAGTACCTCAATGAAATAATTCTAATGAGGCACAACAAGGAAATGCCCTAATAGACAAATCCAAGTGTCTTAATAGATAAATCTAATAGGGTAGAATTTTTGAAATGCCCTATTAAAATAATTTTAACAAGACACTATGATGAAGTGCCCTAATAAACAAATCTTAAGTGCCCCAATAGAATAATTCTAATGAAACTTAGATATACTATAAAATAAACATAGGCACGTATATTAATAAGATGATGTGTAGATTAGGTGGTCACGCGTGTGTAAGAAGAAGGAAAGGTTCAGGGTTTGAGCTGAGGGAGAAGTAAGTTAGAGTTAAGAAAAGGCCTTGTAAGGGGATATGAAAATAAATTTATAGTGATTTTTGAGGCATTTTTAAGTGTCGTAACAAACTTAAATTTATAGTTGTTTTTTAGGCATTTGTAAGTGCCTCAATATGTTTTTGGGGCACAATTACACGTACCATTATTATTAGTGCCCTAATAGTTAAAATGCTCCAATAAACTATCTATTAAGCATTTTTAAATGTCTTTTAATCCAAAATTTGTTGTAGTGAGCATTGTTATGCTAAGAAAGGCAAAAAAAAAAAAAAAATGAGAGAGATCATGAAGAGGCAAATGTGATTACCTCTTATGATCCAAGTGAGGTATATTAAAGAAGGATTAGAAAGATCCTTAGCCTAAGTAAGAGGATTAGAGACATCCTCAGCTTAAGTAGGAGGATGAGTCAATGGATAAGGATTGTGTGTCCATCATTCCGTTTTAGATAAGGGTCGAGTATCCTTATTTCCACCATCTCGAGCAAGGTGGAGAGTCAATCCTAACTTAAGTGGTAGGATGAGGTAGATCCTAGCCTAAGTAGGAAGATGAGAGAAATCATAGCCTGAGTGGGGGAATGAGAGAGATCTTACCCTAAGTGGGTAAGATTAGTGAAATCCTAACCTAAGTGGGATGGAGAGAGAGCTAGCTCAAGTTTATGCATTTGTTGCATGTTTATATGAATCTATTTCTTGTGTGGATGAATGCATTTGTTGTAAGATTTTGCATTTGTTGCATGTGCTAGTTTCTTGTTGCTTGTGTGTGTTGGTTTCATTAGGAATCAATGTGGAGATTGTTGGGTTTGTGTTTCCTAATGAGGCCCAAGGTAGTGACGATGTTTCGGGCAGGTATAATGTTCATAAGCTTCGGCCGATGATTGAAGCATTAACCCATATCATCACTTATTGGCAACCCAATTAGAAGTCGGGCCATAAGCCCATTTACCATCTCATTGGAGGAGAACTAGGCCTTAGCCCATTTGCTCAAGAGATAGAGAAGCCCAATGTTCGCTTTTTCTTTCTCGCAAGTGAACGGAATCGTAACAAGTAATATAATAATGAATAGAGTATCGTTCCCACGAGGATTAGTTTTTGGTCCCTACTTTAATCACTATTAACTTTAATAAGCCACACATAAATAAAAGAATACTCAATGGAAGTTTTATATAAGTTAAAACTAACTCACCAAAAGGAAAACACAAAATAATTCTTTAGGTTTTAAATATAGAAATCTAATACACTAGGGTTCATGAATCCATCGTAGTTCTATAATTGGTTTAATCTTTAAGTGATTGGGTTTTATAATTCTTGCTTTTAGCTGAAAATCGATGATCCTAAGTTAATCAAAAGCCTCTCTCGATGGTTAATCGAATCTATGCTTACATATGAGATTAATTATCTCTAATTAATCTACAAATATACAAACATGCATTTATCCATAATGATCATCAAAATAAGATTTCACAAGGCATAACGGTATCTCTACCTATTATCGAACCTTATGTCATTTATTATCAAGTGCTAATCTATATTGAATCGTTCGAAAGCTATATAAATCACAAACACGTTCTAATGGCAGCCAAGCATCAAAACGGAATTAGTGTATAACAAACGATCAACTCGAACGACAAGAATAAAATAAAACCCAAATACTTTTAATTAAACCATCATTGAACTAGGTTTCATCAATCACCCTAGCCACAAAGTACTTAGCCTAACATAGTTTCAACCAACGAAAGAGTAATAAAAATGGAGTTCATGATGTTGTAGAGAAGAACGAATAGAAAAATAAAACCAAAATCGAAGATCTTCAAGAAAATCTCCTCCTTTTGCCTCGACTTGTCGTCTTCTCCTCCTCCAAAAAGCTCCTCAATCTCTCAAGAATCCTTCTTTTTATAATGCTTTTTAGGTCTTCAAAGTCATGCCCCTTGAGAGAGCCCATCTCCACTTGATTTGAAAGGAAACGGGCTTAAAACGGCCTTTTTACGAAGCTTAGAGCCTTACTGCGTCCTTACCACGGAATGCTTTCTGCAGTGAGGTCTTGAGCCACAGAATGAAAATCTTGTCACAGGCTTACCACAGAATGCTTTCCGTGGTAAGGTCATAAGCCAAAGAATACTTCTTCAACCACGGCTTTATCACAGAATGCTTTCTGCGATAAGGTCGTGAGCCGCATAAAACAATTCTTACCACGCAATGCTTTGCGTGACAGCACCATGAGTCGTTTCTCTTTGATTTCCAACATTTCACCAATGACGTCATTCTTCCAGTGCTTTGCGACATCATCATCACTTTTTTGCTCCAATTATCTTCAACACATGCTCCACATTTACATAACCATATATAGAACCAAATCAAGTAGAAATCATGCTCATTGAATGTATAAATGCTAAGGACCAAAATAAGTGTATAAAAGACACTTATCAAATTCGTCCAAACTTAGACTCTTTATCATCCCGAGCAAGATTATCAACTCAAATATATCACCCCTCAAGTAAAGAATAGTTAATATTTCAAAATCATTTACAAGTTGGATAGCCGTCCAGGTAGCCTCAGATTTTGGTATCATTCATAATTCACATAGAGTTTTCTAGTAATGTTACACAAATGTTTTGGACCTATTCCATGTTTTGACGTGTGTGAGTGCGAATCTTATCAGGTACAATATCATGCATAAGGTTGTTGGTATCCCAACCCCTTGATGGTCCTGTACACTTTCCCGCTCTTGTTATTCACTTCAACCCCAAACTTGGTCTTTTCATTCAATCCCTAGGTGCTCTTAATCACTATTTTCTTTCTTGTTCAAGTTTGGTTGGAGTCAGACAAAAATGGCACTATCTCAATTTGTGAAGACTCTCTTTTATTTTGAATGTTTCGGCATGCTAACATCCACTAGACAGTCAAACCCACCAGTGTTCTCAATCCCTAAGAGTTGCAAACATCGGCACCATTATTGAGATTTTTTTTTTTGAACGAGTGCATTTTATGCTCCATCTCGTTTTTTGATATCTTATGTGCAAGCCTTCACTCCATTAAGCTTTCTAAATGACCCTTGTAACGAGCTTTCAGTCGATGACTCCCAAGCCAGAAGACCACGGGGCATTAGGTTTTAAGATACCCCTACGGGCATATTCACTCAAGTCATTCAGGCTACGAAGAAAGGTATAAGATATAAGGCTCAAATTTAATTTGATGCACGACATAGTGATACAGGGATTAGATCACTAGCCTATGGTCATTGCCTAGCTTCTTTAGTATGCCTAACACATTCCACACAAGTTGTTAACATGCACGGAGTCAACACATTCCTCAACATTTGCCCTCATGGCTTAACCTTCCTTAAACTTTCCTTTTCATTATGTTTGATGATTGAGTTGCTCGCAAAGTTGGTTTAAGGGCGAAAGTTCAAATGGGAACTTATGCATTTAACCTCTTGACAATTGTGCTCAAATTAGTCTAACATGGATAATGAATCTCAAAACGAAATGAGTAGCATCACTATCTTTACTCTTTGCATCGAAATGGTACCAAATAAGCTTCATTATTGATGGCACATCTACCCAACAAAACAAGACAAATTTTTTTTTTAATAAAACCATACAACCAGACTATACGACATATGCAAGTTACCCATAGTGAACCTCCCCCCAAACTTAAACGTTTCATTGTCCCAATGGAACAAAGAGAAAGAAAAGGAAAGACTGTACCCAGACTATAGCGTCAAGGTTGTGATGGTAGATAGATCAACACATGCTCGTTTTGAGGTATTTGGAACTTTCGGCAATGGCTTTGCCCTTGCCACTAGTGTAGAGGTTGCGAGTTTTAGGTGGCATAGTCACTTCCGAGAATGTACCTACAATGCATAAGTTTAAACATGAGAGAGCAATAATGAATAGGAACAACATGAAGTAGATAGAGTCACATGGATGCCCAAACTCCCCCCCAAACTTAAACCATCCTATCCCCTCCAAACATAAACCAACTAATTGTGCAATTTGTGTGAGAGCATTGGTTGGGGCATTTCATCAAACACCTCATAGGCATAGCCGAAATCACACGGAAAAATAGGATAGATAAGATGTGAGAAACCCAAAAACAACAACATCACAAACAACACCAAACAACACCAATAAATCCTCAAAATCAAACCCCACTCCATTCTCTACCATCACCACATGCAACACCAAGATTAATCATGCATAAGTGGCAAAATCAAAGATAAATGAATCACATACCGTGAATTCCCCAAGGGAAAGGAGGATATGCACTAGTTGGAAGTGTGGGGAATGCAAAGATTTTAAGTTCGAGTAAGGTGGAAGCAAGAAAATAATGGGAAGAGAGTGATTAGAGGAGGGATGTGAGAGGCAAAGAAAGGAAGAGAGTGAGAGATTTAAAAATGTGGGAAAGAAAAATGGGCGGCCTTAAAAGGCCGCCCTTAACACGGTCGGACCGTGGCATGCATGCCGCGGTTCACCCGTGAGGGGCAGAGGGGGCAGTGGCTCACGCCACTGCAGCGACATGCATGTCGCTGCTTGGCCGTGAGCGGCAGAAAGGGCAGTGGCTCATGCCACTACCACTACTCCTCGTATTTATTTATTTACTTTTATTTATTTATTTTCTTTCTTTTCCCTTTTTTTTTAATGGTTGTAAAAAAAGAAATCCAAATAATCCCCAAACGTTATTGTGGATGCACAAAACAAATTCACAAGAGTAGCAATCTAACCTAAAACAAAAATGCACATGAAATAATTATGAAAATAAATAAATAAATGCAACTTGATATGAAGTGGAAAGGTGAAGAGATTGGGTTGCCTCTCAATAAGCGCTTATTTAACGTCGTGAGCTTGACGGTTTCAATGTGCTTATTCAGGGTTGCCTAACGCGGTGGAAACTTTGTCATTTGGAAAATCACCACCAAGATAGGATTTGAGCCTCTGCCCATTTACTTTGAATGTGCCCTTGGTATCATGAGTCACTTCAACGGCACCATAGGGGTATACTTGGACCACGGTGAACGGACCTGACCATCTCGAACGTAATTCTCCTAGAAACAACTTGAGACGCGAGTTGAACAGCAACACTTTTTGCCCCACCTGAAACTGTTTTCGGTGTACATGTTGATCATGCCATTTCTTGGTCTTCTCCTTATATAACTTGGCATTCTCATAGGCTTCCAACCAGAACTCATCCATTTCATTTAACTGTAGCAACCATTTCTCACCAGCTTGCTTGAGATCAAAATTCAACTTTTTTATTGCCCAATATGCACGGTGCTCTAGCTCAACAGGTAAGTGACATGCTTTGCCAAAAACAAGGCGATATGGGGACATACTAATCGGTGTTTTGAAGGCTATTCTGTATGCCAATAATGCATCGTCCAAGTTCTTAGACCAATCTTTTCGAGAAGTACTCACTGTAAGCTCAAGGATCTTCTTTATCTCTCTATTCGAAATTTTCACTTGGCCACTTGTTTGGGGGGTGGCATGGTGTAGCAACTTTATGCTTCACCCTGTACTTTGCCAAAACAGATTCAAAACACCAGTTACAAAAGTGTTTCCCTCCATCACTAATAATGGCCCTAGGAGTTCCAAAACGAGTAAAGATGTTCTTCTTCAGAAAACTTACCACTGCTCGACCATCGTTCGTTGGTAATGCTACTGGTTCGACCCACTTGGAGACATAATCCACTACCACTAGGATGTATAAATTGGAGAACGAGGATGGAAACGACCCCATAAAGTCAATACCCCAAACATCAAACAATTCAACCTCAAGAATACCATGTAATGGCATCTCTTGCTTCCTGGAGATGTTCTCCATTCTTTGGCATTTATCACACTTTTTTACCATGGTATGAGCATCCTTAAATAGAGTTAGCCAATAAAACCCATATTGGAGTACCTTAGCTACTGTTTTTGTTGCTTCGAAATGTCCATCATAGGGAGAGGCATGGCATTGCTTTAAGATCATCCATCTCATCTTCTGGAACACACCTCCGGATTACTTGATCGGCTCCTCTCCGATAAAGGATGGGATCCTCCCAAAAATAGAATTTGAGCTCCGAAAAGAATTTTTTTCTTTGATGGTAATCATAATTAGGAGGTACAATGTTACTTACAAGGTAATAGACATAGTCGGCATACCATGGTACCTCTGTTTCGTTGCTTGCTTGTTCCACTCTTAGCAGCTGCTCATCTAGAAATTTTTCATTAATATCCCCTGTTTTGGATTGATTTTGTTGCTCCAATCTTGAGAGGTGGTCGGTTACCACATTCTCATGTCCTTTCTTATCTCGAATTTCCAAATCAAACTCTTGTTGAAGTAGGACCCAACGGATTAGCCTTGGTTTTGCATCTTTTTTTGAAAATAGATATTTCAGTGCGGCATGATCCATATAAACAATCACGTTTGAACCAATGAGATAGGATCAAAATTTTTTAAAAGTAAATACCACTGCTAGGAGCTCTTTTTCTATTATGGCGTAGTTCATTTGGGCATCATTGAGAGTCCGACTAGCATAGTAAATCACATGTAAGACTGTGTCCCTTCGTTGTCCCAAAATTGCCCCAACTGCATAGTCACTAGCATCGCACATTAATTCGAACGGCATGTTCCAATTTGGTGCCATAATAACAGGTGCTGAAATTAACTTTTCCTTTAGAGTGGTAAATGACTTTAAGCACTCAGAAAATTCAAATTTTGCATCCTTTTCCAACAAGTTGCATAAAGGCTTTGTAATCCTGGAGAAATCCTTAATAAATCGTCTATAAAAACCGGCATGTCCCCAGAAGCTGCGGATACCCTTGACTGATGTTGGTGGAGGTAGCTTCTCAATCACTTGAATTTTTGCCTTGTCAACTTCAATACCCCTAACTGAAATTTGGTGTCCCAATACAATTCCCTCTTAGACCATGAAGTGGCATTTCTCCCAATTGAGCACCAAGTTTGTTTCTTCATAGCGCTTCAAAAAAAGTGTCAAGTTCTTTAAGCATTCATCATATGAAGAACCAAAGACTGAAAAATCATCCATGAACACTTCAATAAATCTTTCTACCATATCGGAGAAGATTGACATCATACAAAGCTGAAAAGTGGCAGGGGCGTTGCACAAACCAAACGGCATCCGTCGGTAGGCAAATGTACCATATGGACAAGTGAACATTGTCTTCTCTTGGTCTTCTGGAGCTATTGAAATTTGATTATATCCCGAATAGCCATCAAGGAAACAATAGTGGGAATGACCTATTAAGTGCTCCAACATTTGATCAATGAATGGTAGGGGAAAATGATCTTTTTGCATTGCATCATTCAACTTACGATAGTCAATGCAAACCTGTCATCCAGTAATAGGTCGAACTGGAATGAGCTCGTTGTTTTCATTCTTTTCCACTGTAATACCACCCTTTTTAGGCACCACTTGGACCGGACTAACACAAGCACTGTTTGAGATAGAATAGATAATCCCAGCATCCAACAACTTCAGTACTTCAGCTCTAACCACCTCTTGAAGATGAGGGTTTAGTCGTTGCTGATGTTGCACTATCGGCTTGTAGGTGTCTTCCATTAATATCTTGTGCATGCAAAGAGAAGGGTTAATCCTTTTTATATCAGCTATAGTCCATCCAAGAGCCAACTTATGTTCCTAAAGCACCCGGAGTAACTTATCCTCTTCTTCTTGGCTAATAGATTTAGTAATTATAATTGGAAAAGTAGAAGACTCACCCAAATAGGCATATCAAAGATGGGATGGTAGCTGCTTTAGCTCCAGTTTCAGAGCTTGTTGAATGGAAGGTAAAGGTTGTGGAGGCCCCGTGCCCAATGCCTTGTATTGCTTTCCCTTTTGAATAAGTTCAGATCCTTGCAAATATTTGACACATTCTTCAATCGTAGTAGAGTTGGTATCTTCAACTTGTGAGTGCATCACATATGCTTCCCAAGGATCTGATGGTTGATTCAAAGTGAAAGTGTTTTCTATTTCTTTATCCACAATATCAATCTGAAAACAAGAATCTGAAGTAGTAGGAAATTTTAGTGCTTCAAACACATTAAAAGTGATTTGCTCCTCATTTAGTAGTAACATGAGTTATCCTTTTTGCACATCAATAAGCGCTCATCCAGTAGCTAGAAAAGGTCACCCCAAAATAAGGGGAATATCCCTATCTTCAGCCATATCCAAAATAATGAAATCTGTTGGAAATATGAACTTGTCCACTTTTACCAAGATATCTTCAACAATTCCACGTGGATGTTTCATGGACCGATCCGTTAACTGCAATGACACCCTTGTAGGTTTCGCTTCACCTAACCCAAGCTTTTGAAAGATAGAAAATGGCATCAAATTAATGCTAGCACCCAAATCACATAAAGACTGTTCAAAATATAAGCTACCAATGGTGCACGGGATGGTGAAACTTCTTGGGTCTTTCAACTTTGGTGGCAATTTATTTTGTAAAATGGCACTACATTCCTCTGTTAGCATCACAGTTTCATGCTCCTCAAGCTTCCTTTTGTTCGATAGGATCTCTTTCATAAATTTTGCATAGCTGGGCATTTGAGACAGAGCTTCAGCAAATGGTATATTGATATGTAGCTTCTTGAATACCTCCAAAAATTTCTCGAATTGCTTATCCAACTTCTGCTTGCACAATCTTTGAGGAAACGAAATAGGTGGAACATAAGGCTTGACTGTTGGTGGAATCACCTTCTCTTGTCCAGCTATATCTTCGGGCTCCTTATTCTCAGTTGTTGTCTCCTTTTCAACATCAGTTTTCTTTTCCACACTTGGTCTTTTAACATGAATTTCTGGTGATTGCACCCCACTCCTTGTAGTGATTGCATTTGCTTGCTCCTTAGGATTAACTTCGGTATTGCTTGGCCATGTGCCCTGTTGCCTCTTAGTAAAGGATTTTAGCTAACTGCCCAATTTGAGTCTCTATATTTTTTATGGCTGCATCAGTCCGCTCACTTCATTCTTGAAGTTTTGAAATTGCTTCTTCCCATCCTCCTTTTTCCTCATGTGGTCTTCCTTGTTTTGGTGGGTTTTGAATTCCCTAATTGTTACCATATGAAAAATTAGGATGGTTTCTCCAACCGGGATTGTATGTTGGAGAAAATGGATTATTCTGTGGACGCTAGAAATTTGTTGACGCGAGAAGTTTTGCGCATAAGCAGCCTGCTCTGTGAGTGAATGGTCCCTAATGGTCAATGGGCATTCGGATGACAGATGGTTTGCCCCACAAGTTACACAAACTGGAAGAGATCCTTGCACCATATTAACTGATAGAGAGTATTTTAAGTTTTCCATCTGTTTTGAAAGAGCATCAATCTTGGCAAACATCAACGTATTCATATCCACTTCATGTACTCCAGCTGCTCTCCTATGTGAACTCTTATCCGGCCACATTACAAATTGCTCACTCATTGTTTCATAAAGATCATGTAGCTCTCTAGCTGATTTGTTTCTAATAGAACCATCTGCTGTAGAATCAACTGCTGAACGGTTGTAAGGAGTTGACCCGGCATAGAAATAGTGATTTTGAGCTAGTAAAGAAAACCCATGATTTGGACACTTCCTTAGCAATTCTTTATACCGTTCCCATGAAAATTCTCAGTTTTAGCTTGCTAGAAAGTCAAAATTTCATGCTTTAATTTGCTGATCTTAGCTGGTGGAAAATATTTTAGTGTGAACTTGTGAACCAAATCAGCCCATGTAGTGATGCTACCAGGTGATAGTGAATCCAACCACTCCCGAGCTTTGTCTTTCAGAGTATAAGGAAAAAGTTGCATCCTCATTGCTTCTTCGTTGATCCCTTGATACTTAAAGTTGCCACAATACTCCAGAAAATGAGAGAGATGGTAGTGTGAATTTTCATCACTTCTCCCATAGAATAAAATGTTATTGGAGAACAAATTTATCACATCCAATCTCAACTGGAAGTTATCGTGCCCATATGGAGGATAGATTATGCTCGACCAGTTCTCAACGACTGGAGGCATCATGAAATCCCCCATCAAGATATCTCTCTCATTGATCTCAACAGTATGCTCCACTTGAACAAGCTGATTTTCGTTGTCGGCCATAATGCCTTGCTGTTGTTCCCTTTTTGCTCTTTGTTTACGACGTCTTTGATGAAAGGTTTGTTCAATCTCTGGATCAAACTCAACAAAATCAAGACGTTTTGAACGCCGCATGCACTGTTTCAATCCTAACATAGCAAAAACTGAAATAGTTCAGCGTAAAAAAATTAAAGGAAGCAACACAAGTATTAAAGCTAATCTTAATTAAAGCAATAATCAAAAGAGCTAATCCTCGGCAACGACGCCAAAAACTTGTTTGCATTTTCTTTCCCGCAAGTGAACAGAATCGTAACAAGTAATATAATGATGAATAGAGTATCATTCCCACGAGGATTAGCTTTTGGTCCCTACTTTAACCGCTATTAACTTTAATAAGCCACACACAAATAAAAGAAAACTCAATGGAAGTTTTATATAAGGTAAAACTAACTCACCAAAAGGAAAACACAAAATAATTCTTTAGGTTTTAAATATAGAAATCTAATGCACTAGGGTTCATGAATCCACTGTAGTTCTATAATTGGTTTAATCTTTCAGTGATTGGGTTTTATAATTCTTGCTTTTAGTTAAAAATCGATGATCCTAAGGTAATCAAAAGCCTCTCTCGATGGTCAATCGAATCTATGCTTACATATGAGATTAATTATCTCTAATTAATCTGCAAATATACAAACATGCATTTATCCATAATGATCATCAAAATAAGATTTCACAAGGCATAACGGTATCTCTACCTGTTATCAAACCTTATGTCATTTATTATCAAGTGTTAATCTATATTGAATGTCTCGAAAGCAATATAAATCACAAACACGTTCTAATGGCGGCCAAGCATCAAAACAGAATTAGTATATAACAAACAATCAACTCGAAAGACAAGAATAAAATAAAACCCAAATACTTTTAATTAAACCATCATTGAACTAGGTTTCATCAATCACCCTAGCCACAAAGTACTTAGCCTAACATAGTTTCAACCAACGAAAGAGTAATAAAATCGGAGTTCATGATGTTGTAGAGAAGAAAGAACAGAAAAATAAAACCAAAATCGAAGATCTTCAAGAAAATCTCCTCCTTTTGCCTCGACTTGTCGTCTTCTCCTCCTCCAAAAAGCTCCTCAATCTCTCAAGAATCCTTCTTTTTATAATGCTTTTTACGTCTTCAAATTCGTGCCTTTTGAGAGAGCCCATCTCCAGTTGATTTGAAAGGAAACGGGCTCAAAACGACCTTTTTACGAAACTTAGAGCCTTACCGCGGCCTTACCACATAATGTTTTCTGCGGTAAGGTTGTGAGCCACAGAATGAAAATCTTGTTACAGGTTTACCACAGAATGCTTTCCGCAGTAAGGTCGTGAGCCACAGAATACTTCTTCAACCACAGCTTTATCATAGAATGCTTTTTGCGATAAGGTCGTGAGCCACAGAAAACAATTCTTACCACGACCTTACCACGCAATGCTTTGCGTGACAGCACCGTGAGCTGTTTCTCTTTTATTTCCAACACTTCACCAATGACGTCATTCTTCCGGTGCTTTGCGACATCATCATCACGTTTTTGCTCCAATTGTCTTCAACACATGCTCCACATCTACATAACCATATATAGAACCAAATCAAGTAGAAATCATGCTCATTGAATGTATAAATGCTAAGTTTATAGACCAAAATAAGTGTATAAAAGACACTTATCACCCAGCTTATTGCTTTGTGCAAGCCCATTTGTTGTGTAAGTCCATTTTGTTGAGATGGCCTATCTTCTTTGAGAGGCCCATTTGTTGGATGCCTTAGTTGCCTCATATAAATACCTTGTTTTTTCTTTTGGAGACTCAAGTTTCTCTCTCCCTCTCTCCTCTTATCGGTGGCGATGTCTCCTCCTCATTCACTGACTTTCCTTGTCGCTTCGTGCGACATCTCCTTGATGATGTATATGGTGATCTCCTTGCCATTTTCTAGACCACGCCTCATCAATTTTCTTCTCTATATATTCGGTATGGCCGAATCTTGGGAGGTAAGCTTTTATGATTGATTCATTCTTGCTTCTCACCCCATCTTCGTGATTCTTGTTCCTTTGTGGACTCTACTTCGTGTAGAGCATTCTGTTGGCAAGGGGGTTTCGATTTTGGTCAAGAAACAATGGCGATTTGGGTGGTTCAAGGATGGGTCTTTTGTTAGGGCTTGGTGCCTCTATTCTCAGTGTTGCCTAAGTGGTGGTTGTATAGCCCAGATCTGAGCCTTGATCCACTGTCTTCGTGACTGTCATTCGTTGGCCAAAACAAAGAGTTTATTTCGTGTTCTTCTTGTTGCTATTATCGGTTTACTTTTTTTAGTTTTGATTTTTTGCACTAACCTTGTTTTGTAGGTGTTTCTTCTATCAACACAGTGCCTACTTCATAGTTGTAGTCGGTAGGATGGAATAGCATTTGCTGAACCAGTGATGAATCCATTTAGCATATAGACCACCATCGTGTCCAGTGAAGGCTGGTACGAGGTAGTATTCGGTTCCAGTGATGACTTTGTTGCCAGAGGAGTCATACAAAGGCTTAGGATCATCGGCCATCAAAGGGTTTGCGAGGAAGGAAAGGAGAAGAAAAGAGAATATGAGTACTAGTGAGCTTTTCATTTTGTTGATTTTTTCATTATTTTTTTTTGGATTGGTAGAAAATTAACGCTGAGTGGCTTAAGTTTATAAAGATGGAAGATGAGTTGAAATCTAATTATTATCAGATCAATTTATTATCCAAGGTACTAGCGAAAGTAACATCTATTATGTTTTTATTTTTATTTTTTGTCACTTGTCTGGCTGCCCATGGGATGGATCAATGGGTAAAATGTGTATGGAAGTTCTATATAATATAAATTAAATAAAAAAATTTTATAAGATGGTTCAAAGTACATTAATTTATATACAAACAAATGATCAAATAGGACAGGAAGATGCCACTTTCCATTGAAGTTTAATTGTTCGGGTAGAAATTAAAGCTGAGTGGCTTGAATTTATAGAGCTTGAAGAAATGTCACGGTATGTATGTATATTCATGCATGCAAAACTATGTTGCGCGGAAACGGAAATGGGAAACGTTTTCGATAGGAAACGGAAACGTAGAAATGAACGTTTTTCTAAAAAAGTAGGCATAAATAGGGTCCAAAACAGGAATAAGAAACGTTTTCGAAACGTTTCGAAAATAAGGAAACGACACCTATCAAGTGTTTCCGTGCAACATAAATGTAATATATATATATATATTTATATATATAATATCAATTTTGCTTTGTTTTCTTGGTGGCCATTATTTTTGTCAGCTAGCTATAGAAGGTTATCAATATTGTTGTCTTGTTGACATTCGTGGACTTGAAATTATATACTTATGATTTTTGTTTTCCATTTGATTTATTATTTGCCTATCCTATCTAAGTCCTGTTTCTTGGATTAAAAATCTGTCTGTCCACATCAGGACCACATGTATGATCAGCTTTTGATTTTTCTTTACAGATATACTGCTCATAACTTTGTTATTATTTTTAGCTTTTGATTTTTATGTCATTATTTTTGTCAGCTTTGGCCGTCGACCATGGCAAAACTTAAAGCCATGGCCATTTGGAGATGGCCCAGCAATCGAAAAGCCATGGTCAGAGGGACTGAAATCGGCGACGATGGCAGATGATGAAAACAAGAGACTCATAGCGGCCATGCTTGATGACCCAAAATCGGCAGCAACCCATGGTAACTAGCGACATGAATGGCCGCGACATACGCAGCCGCCGGCGACATTCCAACTTGTCTCAAACACAAGCAATAAACATACCAAAATTTTGCAAAAAATAATAATATATTTCCCCAATCAAAAATCATTATACAACTATATTTTCAATAAATAAGGCAGAGATACAATAGGGTCTGATATCAACTATTAGAAAAATTAAATAAAATGCACTTATCTCCAACCATTATTTGTATGAAAGACTTGTATTGAAGTTGATTAGAATGCTTTCAATCAATTAGCCAAATGCACAACGATGGTGTATGCCCTCAAATTTGGACTTAATTGGGGACCCAAACCGCTTTTACTGTCTGTATGATTGTGTTATTTTTTTAATAGAGGGACCCTCTATTTATAGACTGATTAAATGTCTATTTTCATTCAAACTAATCCCATCAAATTAGTTTGATTCAATTTAAAAGACAATTATCACTCTTTATCTAGTGGATAAATATTAGAAGATAATTACTTAATAGTTTAAATAATATTTCTCAGATAAATAGGACCACCTAATGATAATTATACTAATAAATAATTACAATAAATATAATTAATCTATAGATAATTACATGATCAGCTTTTGATTTTTCTTTACGGATATACTACTCATAACTTTGTTATTATTCTTTTGGTTATCGCATCATCACGAGCGCCCCCGTTGTTCGCCCACACGATTTTAGCATGAGAGGTAAATCAGGGAACCCAGTAGGTAGGTTTTGACCTCTAGCACAACCACAAACGTAAGGGCGACAAGCATTTTTTATTTTCAAGGTCGTTCATTGCTTATTGAACTATTTCCTGATCAGGGCTAAAACACGAAATCTAGGGACCCAAAGAGTAACATCCCAACGATTATTCCTTTGCCAATTGATGTACGCCCTAGGGCAACTTTGTTATTATTCTTATCTTGATAAGATGTTGCGATAATATAATATGTGACATACTGTGAGTTAAAAAAAAAAAAAAAACTTCAATCATTGATTTATTGTGGAGGAGACTATAGTTGAGGAGATGTCGGGAACAAGTGAAAGCAACATTTATTTCTCTATCATCAATTTTCATGTGACTTAGGTTCATGATGTATATGTACTGTTTATGCATTATGCTTGTTTTTTTTTTTTCCCTTGTCTGGCTGTCCATGAAATGGATTATTAATTATTCTTCCAATATTGCCTTTGATTATCCTTCTGATATATATATTGCTCACAATTTTAATTTATTATACATGATTGTGTGTAAAATAGTTAAATAAAAAATCAATGTGTAACGTGTAAGGTAGTTCTGTATATATAAATGAAATGCAAAATAATTATAGAGTGTTTCAACGTACATTAATTTATGCAAGATAAAACAATCAAATGGTTATAGTTTCCTGAGTTGCAGATTGAATTTACGAGATTTAGAGAGTTTGGGAACAAGGAAAGGAGAAGGCAAGGGAACTAGTGAGCTCTTCATTTTATTGATGTTTTTCAAGGGTTTTTTTTTTTTTTTTTATGGGTAGAGAAAATCAAAATTGAGTGGCTTGAATTTATAGAGATGGGAGTCGACGATGAGTAGAAATGAAATTATGAACAGATCAATTTATTGTGGAGGACACTGTATATTTAAAGAAAATCTTTAATATTTTATATTTTATATTGTATACAAGTTAACCGTTCAAATTATGACATATATCATAAATCTTTATTTTTTATTAAATAAAAGTAACATTTATTTCTCAATCTTCAATTTTCACTTCACTTGTATTCATATATCATATATGTACGTTCTTCCTACACATTATAGTTTTTTTTACCCTTGTCTGGCAACCCATAGAGTGGATCAATGCTTAAAACGTGTATGACAGTTCAATATAATATAATGTGTAAAATGTTTAATGGTGTATGAGTTATAGGGTGGTCCGAATTAGTGCAATAATTTATATACGACAAAATGATCAAATAGGGTAGATGGTACAATAATTTTGAAGTCTTTTGTCCATATTTACACGCAGGTGGATGCCAATTTCCATTGAAATTTAATTGGATAGGTAGAAATCAATGCTGGGTGGATTGAATTTATAGAGTTTGAAGAAGTGTCACGGTATGTATGCAGAAGAAAATTATTATAAAATCAATTTTTTGTTTTTTTTTTTTTGGAGGTTAGTGTATTTTTGTAAGAGAGCTATATGTGGGGACCAATGGAAAACAACATTTATTTCCCTATCATCAATTTTCATGACTTAGGTTCATGATCTATATGTATTGTTTATGCATTATGCTTGTTTTTTTTTCCCCCTTGTCTGACTGTCCACGAAATGGATTATTAATTATTCTTCCAATGTTGCCTATGATTATCCTTCCGGTATACTGTCCAAAATTTGAATTTATTACATTAATGTGAAAAACGTGTATTGGTAAATTGTATGTAAAATAGTTAAATAATCCATCAATGTGTAAATCGTGTATGGTAGTTCTATATATATAAACTAAATATAAAATAATTATAGGGTAGTTCAATGTACATTAATTTATGTAGGACAAAATAATCAAATGGCTAAAGTTTCTTGAGCTACAGAATGAATTTGCGAGGTTCAGTTTGAGCTAGACTGAGCTTGAGATGGTTTAACACCTGCCAACATTCTATAGTTCATTTTATTGAGGTTCAATTATTTGTCCTCATATTTTACTTTTTTTTTCCCCCTTTTCTAATGAAGAAAATAGGTCCATCAAACGAAGGAAGAAATTTTCGAGGAGGGAAGGGATAAAGTTAATCAACAATTTAATAAATGTTTAGCTGAATTTTTCTTTATATATATATATATATCTTTTGTAATTGAATATACAAGATTATATATTTCAAAATTCCAAATTTAGATAAATAAGTCTCAATGATTAGAATACATTTAAAATCATAACAATGACTTTTGTCTACTAATAAGAGATTATTTATTTATTTAAGTGAAAATTCTACAGTTCTACTTATCATCATTCTAGTCGTTTGTTAGAAATTCTATATTTTTATGTATTAATCAACATACACCAGATCATTACGATAAAATCATTTAGTTTGGCTGTCATTATTTTTGTAAGCTAGTTATACATGACGTGTGAAAATTATATGATCTTGTTTATAGATATGATTTAGTTTCCCCTTATCATTTTACATATAAGAGAAAATAATCATATGGGTATGATTTAGTTTTTCCCTATCATTTTATATATAAGAGAAAATAATTATATGGAGTGCGTGGTCCAACATATACAATAAATTTCTACTTGTTGAGATTTTATATGTTATCTATATGTAAATTTGCACGCGGATGGTTCAATATTAAGATAAGGATGCCAAGTAATTGAGCAACTCAGTAATCAAACTAGTAGCTCAGGTAGCTCTTACAGAAATTGTCAAAATTTGTTTGCAAATAATTCAGTTGATCTAAGAGAGTGGTTGTGGTTGACCTCCTTTTCTTTTTCTTTCGAAGAAGATATTGTAAATTTATTTGTCGTTGCTTACGTCTTGTGCAATGTATGATTTGATTAAATAAAAAAGTATAAATAAAAAATTGACTACAAAGACAAGTAGAGTCACAAAGAAGAGTAATGTTATGAATTATCTAGAATTATTACTGTTATTAATATTTTTTTAACTAAAAGAAATAAAAATTTGAACCAATGCTGATGAGATCGTTGTAAAGTTTGAGAGTTATCTCCTCATCTCACAATTCTTGGATTTGTAATAATTAAATAATAAGGGTGTGTTTGATTGAAATTATTTTTCATGAAAATATTATATCAATGAAAAATTTTACATACTTGTATGTTTGTTTGCTTAATATTTTTCATGAAAATTTTTTATGGTACAACACATTGAAACATATTTTACCTCAATTTCTATAGAAAATTGTAATTAAGGGGAGGTGGAAATTGTTTTTCATGAAATTTTTTTTTTATCTTTTTTTTAATCAAACACACCCTAAAAGTAATCAATTTTTTTAGCAAAATAAAATAATAACTCAATTTTATCAAATTGGAAGCAATCGTACCAAGTCCATTTATTGATCACGATTTTAAATTTATACAGTACAAGAATCTCAAACTAGTATCCTTATAATTTATTTCCAACAACAATTAGAAGGACTTGGATAAACTAGTTAGATTGCGAGTGGCACTAAACCACACCAGCAATCATTGCCTTGTTGAGTCTTGCTTCTTGAACTTGGAGAACATCTGACGCTTTGACAATCTTCAAATGCAAAGGGGAGTCATAATTTAAAGCAGGACGCCTATCGAACTCAGAAACGATCCCAACATAGCTCTTAGGTATATTCTGACAAAACTCACAAACCGAGGGATAAAAAAGCAAGACGTATACATTGTCACTGAATTTCTCAAACTTGAACCAAATCGGTCCTGGGAGTCCTATCCTCCCACTTGCTGTAATGATCCATGCACCCACTGTGCTATCATATGGGCCAACAATCCACGCATTTGGTAAAAGCCTACAGAGTTGAGAGGGGAAATGGATGTTCAAATCAGTGGACTCATAGACAATATTACCTACTTTATAATCATAGGTACTGTAGTTGGCACCATAGAATACTACTGGCTGACCCAACAATGAATCTGAACTTTCTTGGTAGATATCCCCTGGGCAGAATGGACTTGTGGTATAAAAACCACCGCCTTCTCCGTTGAATGCTGGTAAGAGGTAGTATTGGGTGTCGGTGACAACTTTATCGCCGGAGGAGTCGTACAAGGGCTCAGGATTATCAGCCATAAAAAGGTTTGGGAGCGAGGAAGGAGAGTAGTAGTAGCAGTGAGTTCTTCATTTTGTTGATGTTTTTCAGGACTTTCTTTTTTTTTTTTTTTTGTGGGCCAAAAAGCTGTAAAATAGGGGTGTTCAAAAAAACCGGTGCACCGCGGAAACCGGCCAAACCGAACCGAACCAGACCGATCCGATCGATTTTTTTTTTTCACGGTCGGAAACGGTTTGAAGGCTGTCCAAACCGCGCGGTTTGCGGTTTGAATAGTAGGCAGTTCGGTTTTAAACCGAACCGCCCAGAAAATTAAAAAAAAAATTAAAATATATATATATATATATATATATAAAGTCACGCAAGGGCCAAAGCCCCACGCAACCCCCTCCCTCACCCACAACCCTAATCCCTAATCGCAATCGGCAAACCCCCCCACCCGCGCGGCGCAACCCTAATCGACAGCCCCTTCCCCCACTTCAGCAACCCTAATCGGCAACCCCCTTCGGCCCTCCCCCACCCGCGCAACCCATCCCCAGTTCCTCCTAATCGAAATCATCTGATCTCCCCTACTGCTGCAACCTCCCACCGTCTTCCCTTCTGCTTTCTCTTTCTCCTCGTCCTTGGATTATTATGGAAGCCCACACTCAAGGTTCCATCGCCGGCTGCGACAGATCGAGGCAGATGAGAGGAAGCTCGGGCCGAAGCGGAGATAAGAGAAAGCTCGACAGATCGATCGAGGCAGATGAGAGGAAGCTCGGGCCGAAGCGTAGAGGAAGCCGAGCTGATCGAGGCAGAGGAGAGGAAGCTCGAGCAAATCGAACCAGAGGAGAGGAAGCTCGGGACATACTGACATCGCTGGGGCTGAAGCTTGGGCCGAAGTAGTTCGCCGATCTCACAAACGAGGATTGTGTCGTTTACCTGGCAGCGAAGACCGGTGAGTTCTGAAATTCAAAACTAGTGTGTGTTTGTTTGTTTGTTGTTGAAAACTTGAAATTCAAAACCAGCGAAGACCGATATTATATAGGATTGTTTGTTTGTTTGTTGTTATTGTTTGTTGTTATTCAAAGCTGGGGCTGAAGCTTGGGCCTAAGCTAGTGTGTGTTTGTTTGTTTGTTGTTATTGCTTAAAGATTCAGAAGCTTGGTCAAATTGTAATCCTTTGTTATTGTCTGGTTCCTCAAAATGTGCATCATGGTGAGTTCTGAAATCTTCACGAAGAAAAAAATGAATTTTTCTGGAGTTGAATAGGTTGGAAATTGTATGTTAAATAGGTTATTTTCAAACCGCGGTAAACCGCACCAATCCAGACCGCAGATGCGGTCTGGATTGGTGCGGTTTGGCTGGACCCAAACCAAACCGTGGTCTGATTTGGTCGTCAAACCGCACTAGCGGTTTGGCGTGCTGAAAATGGTTCAGACCGGCCAAACCGCACCGTGCACACCCCTACTGTAAAATCCTGAATTTTGAAAATAAGTAATAGTTATTAATACCAGTGTTGAGATCATTATTGAGTATTTGAAGATTTAAGAAAAAATAATAATTTATGTTGTTTTAAGAAGATTAAAAATTAAGGCAATTAATAATTTTAATTGGGGATATTTACGGAGATAATGGAAGAATAAAATAAATTAAATGGATTTCTGAAAATTATGGGGTGAAAGTGAAATAAGGGGTAACCGTGAAGTGGGGGTAAGAGTGTCAATTTTTGGAAGTTTTGGACGCTGCTGCAATTTCGGAGAAAAGGGTCGCGGGTCACCATAAAAGAAATCGCGTGCCCATTATGGTTAAAGGACGCAGCTGGCACGGGCAGTTCACTCGTGAGGAGGGGTGTGAGGGCGGTCACGGGTTTGAGACCGAGGAGGAGTAGGTGCGCGCGAGGGATTTTGGGTTGATTTTAATCAGCCCTTGGCACCTGAAATGACGTCATTTCGGTGAGGCGGTGGCCTCCCCTAACGCTGGTCCCAGCGACCGCCACGTGGCCTTCTCCCAGCCCTTCATTTTTCCAATTTAAAGGCTGACTTCGACCTTCTCCAAGCCAGCAAATAGAGAGGAAATTGAGGGAGAAGAGTGAGAGGCACACAGTAGCGGAAATGGAAGGAAAATAGAAGAAAATGGTAGAAATTAAGGGATTTTGGAAGAATTTGGTGTTTAAAGTATCTTGGTAAGTGCCTAAAGTTGTTAGAGGAATTATATATTTAAATTATAAGTTTTTCACAGTTAGATTATGCAGATTACATGGTTAGATTTAATTAATTTAAGCCATGGTTCTATTAATCGCAGCAAAGTGTTTTACTTCGCAGTGGGAGTGCGAAAAGGTCAAGAAACGGCCGTTTAAAGGCAAGTTCTTAACTCTTCCTTTATGAGCTTGAATCCCTCTACAAGTCTTTGCCATTGTTCGTATTTTATTTTTTCCCTCGTTATTCAGTTCCACATATTAATTGTATAACTACGCGTGGCAACCATTTTTATTATTGGTGCAATATTTCTTGTTAACCGACACGGGGCTTTGCATCGCCTCACTTCTTTGGCAATGATGTCGCACCTGATGGGGTTAGGTTCCAGATAGGTGTGTGTGTGTGTGTGTGTGTACTGGTTGTGGATCTTGGGTCTTGTGTGTGGGATTATTATTAATTTAGTTATGGTTGATGTTAACAGTGTGTGCCGGGGGTTGGGTTGCATTCATTGGGGAGACATGTTTTGTGTGTGATGGGGTGTATGAGCATTGGCATGACCCAGTTGGCTTAAAAGCCAATTTGGGTACTTTAGGTGAGTATATGCATTTAGAGCATTTCGCATGTGTGTATTCCTATGTGGGCGTAGCATGACCTGATGTTTGGTTTATGGGGGCCTTGTCATCACGTTTATGCTGCAGAAGCCATTGCATATCTTATGTGTTGCATTGCATGGTTCTATGCGCGCGACAATTCTGGTTTCTCGAGGTACCTTTTTCGGATAGGAGCACTGATCCGAGGCTGTTATCATGAACGAGATGACCATTTTGTTTCAGGTGGGAGTACAGACCTGAGGTTGGTTATTATCACGGACGGGAGGATCGTACCATTTCAGACGGGAGTACCAACCTAAGGTTGACATTACACATGGAAGTATCATTCCATTTCAGGTGAGAGTACTGACTTGAGGTTATATTGGTTATATTTGGGCTCGTGGTTTCATGCTTGCCAGTTCATGGCAGCGGCAAGTTTGTTGGGGACTTGGGTGTCGGTGTCTTCTATGTTGGCCCCAAGGGCCATTATGTGTATGTTTATTTATGCGGTTTTCATTTGTGGTTCATGTCGTGGATGTGTGTGTCTTGGGCACGGGGGTGCGAGTTGTTGCTGGTTTTGCACGTGGCGTGCGGATGGTTTGGGGTGTTATCTTCAGCTAAACCAGTTGTTTCTTGTTATGCTTGCTGAGTCTTGTGACTCACCTTTTGTTTGATCATCATTCAAGGTAGATGAGAGGCTAGGGTTGGCAGGAAAGTCCAGTGGGTTTGGGCCCAGATTGTCGAGCTATGATAACAAGTGCAGAGTTTCCCCGAAACTAGGGTCCTGGGTGTTGTTTTGGTGTGGTGTTGTCAGGTTACCGTGTTACGTTTTGGAAAATCAATGTATATTATGTAATCTCGGATGGTCGTACGTCGTGTAAAGTTATGTAAGGATAATTATTAAGCGTCATGTGACAGAAAGGTTATGGTAAAAATTAGGATTGTGAGTGAGTTTTGGCTTGAGTTATTATTCTGTATCATCCATATAATGACCCTCTCATAGATCCTCTTTGTGTACAGGGGCTCTGGGAGGCGGGCCGTTGCAGTTGGTATCAGAGCAGGTTGAGTTTAAGGAAGATGACTCTGCACATATAGGATGCTTGGGTAGATCTAGGAGCGTACTCTCGGATATGAGGCTATGATTGTATTCATAGTGCGAGATGAGTTTAGTCAGGCTATGATTGTATTCTTGAATTTTGGGTATGGTTGTTACGCAAGAGATAAGGGTTGAGGAATAGAATGTTGTAACATGTGATGGAAGGTTAGTGATTCAAGTCGAGGTTCTGTGGATGTTGAGGTTAGCCATGAGTAAGTGGTGAGATTACTCCGGAGCAATCGGCCGATTTATACATGATGGAGAAGATTTAACTGGCCACGATAATGGTTAAGATGCTCATTCTTCTACTCCATCAATCGTTGTTGCTTGCAGCAGCCACCATCCCTGGCTGTCCTGGCTATTTCTTTAAACATCTATCGCTATCGTTTGTCGCCTGCGACCTTCACCTTTTGGCTCTACCGCGATCGTGCTTCGCCGCCAGCCACTGCTGGTCGTGGCCACTGCCCCTGACTTTTTTCTTTGGAGCCAAGCTTGCCTCCGACTGCTTATCTCACTAGGTACTGCGGTCTTCTATCGGGATTTCTAGTCCTTCACGGCCGTCATTCAAATCCATTAGCTGTAGCCTCTTGGTCTTCTTAATTTTTTGTGGCTGCCAACCTTCATTCTCCAACAAGGCCCGGGTTTGGGTCTTCAACGGTTGTCCTCTCGCACTCACGTGCCCATTGATCTCCTTCTTCCTTCTTTGGTTGCTGTCGCTTGCCTTTGTTGCACCTTTCTGTTGAGAGCTTCTAGGTATTCCCCTGTTTCAAGCTTCATCTTTTACAATAAAATACATCAAAAAGGCTTTTCCCAGCTACCGCGATAGGTAATATATAGATAAATTGGTCTTTGCACACATAAGTTAATGGTTGATACATATAATGCCTTACTACCGTCTTTTCCAGTTTTCTTCATGTATAAAGCACAATTCGAACACAGAACAATGATGGGCGCGGAAATATTAAACGAGGAGCATACCATCAATGAGGTTCTCACATATGTATCATGTATTTTTTTCCCAATTGATTCGGCTCTTTACCTTTCGCCATTAATTCGTCACCGCTCTCTGTGATCGTCGGCTTTCTTCTGTAGGGGCCATTGCTGTGCCTATTCCGTTGGGGGCTTTTGATCTCACCCCTCTTGTAACATCCCAAGATTTGGAGATAAGTAATAATTGTTAATTTTGGTATTTGAGGATATTTTAGAATACTTGGAGATTTTAGAAAAAAATATTTATTTATGATGATTTAAAGAAATAGGAAATTAAGTTAATTAATTATTTTATTAGGGAATATTTATGGAAATAAGGAAAGATTAAAATAAATTAAATTGAGAGATTTCTGGAAATTTCGAGGTAGAAGTGAAATAAGTGGAAATTATAATTTAGGGTGTGTGAATTCTGGAAACTTGGGGGCTGTGAAGTAATTTTGGGGAAGGGCCGTGAAGTCTCTTTAAATTTAATGTGTTATATGTATGAGGGAGCAGCTAGTGTGGGCAGTCGCGTGTGCATGTGGGAGGGAGGCGGATACAGGTTCGAGGCCGAGGGAGAGTAGGCGCGCGGGGGAAGGAATTACTGATTTTATCAGCAAGGCCAACCTTAAACGACGTCGTTTTGGGCTGGGGCGGTGGCAGCCTTGCGCGGGTGCAAGCGCGCCACGTGGCGCGCATTGGGAGCCCCTCTCGCCTTGGCTGCCAAGCTTTTTTTTTTTAGCCAATTTAAGGCCATTCCAGTGGCCAATTCAACCACTTTTTGCTGCCAAAATAAAGAGAGAAAATAGGGGGAGAAGAAGAGCTTGCGGGCAACAGCTTGGGAAGGAAGAAAATGGGAGAAAATCAAGGGATTGTGGGGATTAATCGGTGTTTAAAATAATCGAGTAAGTGGGTAAAATTAATATAAGTGTTATATGTTCAAATCATGGATTTTATACGATTAAGCCTCAGTCGATCATGATGGCACCCGATATGGTTCAAAATGATGGCCGAAAGTGGTCCAATCGTAAGCTCGAAGTCTTAGCTAGGCCGTCCGCCTCACTTTCTGGTGACCCCTCAAAACCCCATCAAACCTACACAAAAGCCTTCCAAAATTTTCAGAAATTCTCTACTACCCTTGGGTATTAAAAGCTCATTATCCTTGTTTCTCAATTTGTCCTCTAATGAGCCTGATTTGCCCTCTGCCACTTTGATTCTCCTTTTATACTCAATACTGAGCCCCTAAACCATGGATCTTGTATCATCCAATGCCACTCATGCCTTCTCGTGCCCTAGATCCGTCCAAACCCACCGAAAAATGGCCCCAGATCCTCCATTACAGTGGCTAACTTTTGGCCATTTTCAATCGATTTTTCCAACCATTTCAATCCCTTTTGTCGGCCATGAATCGCTCTAGGCCAAGCCCAGAGGTCCCCTAGCCCTTTTTCTCGAGTTTCCCATGGCCAAAAGTGGTGATGGAATGGGTGGCCGGAAGCTTGGTCGGCCATGGCTACCTAAGCTTTTCTGAAATTGCACTTTCACCCCTCAATTTTTGAAATGCATTTTTAGCCCGTTCAACAAGGCCCCTGAGTTTTTCGAAACTTTTTTTATGACCCTCATATTCTAAACTTCTTGTTTGACTCCCGAATTTTTGGAAATAATGTCGTTTCGACCTCCTTTGGGAATTTTCAAAAATTATCCTTTGGGCCAAAATTATGCTTTGATTACGAAACCCCTTTGTTTCATCTCGAGGCTACTTAAGGGTTATTCCTTATGTAATATTTGACTTCTGTGAAGGTTCCGTTATCTTTTCGGAAGCCTCTTACGACAATTCAATTTTTTCAGTCTAATCCAAACCTGTACCAAAAATAGTTTCAAATCTAATTTCTTTCAGTGTCATAAATCATATCTCGAGATGCTCGTCAATACCATATCCTTTTCATTAGACATCCCAGTTCCAAGGCACTCCCTCTAGTCAATTCAGATGACCAAAGTTAACAATCTGTCTCATAAATCTTTAAAGACAACTATTTTAACGTTATGAAATAACAAAATATGTTATATATATTATTCATTTCAAATATGGAGTCTTACACCCAAAGTGGTAGTCCAAACCATGAGAGACTTAGAAAATGAAATTTTCAAAATTGCTAATGTGTCATATGCAAGCACATCCAAAGTCACTCAGTCCTTTGATTATAATAAGGTAAGATGTAAGGGACTTGTCATTAGATAGGTGCCCAAAACTAAGAGGTGATTTTATATGTGCAGATGTGCGTGAAAACCACAATGGACAACAAGTGGTATATGGATAGTGGATGCTCATGGCATATAACCAGTGAGCGAGACCTATTCCTGGACCTCACTCACAAAGATGGAGGATTTGTCAAGTTTGGTGACAATGTCAAAGGTAAAGTGGTTGGAATTGGCACGGTCAATAAATCTCATTTCACCACTATAAGAAATGTTCTTTTAGTAGATGGTTTAAAGCATAATTTACTTAGCATTAGTCAATTTTATGACGATGGGTATGAAGTTATATTTTATCAAAAATAATGTCTTGTCATTGATAGTGATAATGCTACTATTATATGTGCTAGTAGACAAGGAAATGTTTATATAGCAGATATTGAGCAAATTAATATAAAATGCCTAATAGTGAAAAACGAAGAAATTTTCTTGTGGTATAGAAGATTAGGATATGCCAATCTGGATCTAATTAGAAAAATAGCTAAGAAAGACTTAACAATAGGCCTCCCTAAGATAAAGTTTAATGAAGAGGTCTCTTGTGATATTTTTTCTTGAGGAAAGCAAACAAGAGCCTCTTTTAAGTCTAAAAACAAAATATCAACCAGTGGCCTTTACAACTTTTGGACATGGATTTATTTAGACCCACTCAAACTAGAAGTATGGGTGGAAAATTTTTTGCATATATAATAGTAGATGACTATTCCAGATTCATTTAAGTTATGTTCTTGGCCTCAAAGAATGAGGCACTTCAAAATTTCGTTAAACTAGTTAAAAGAATCCAAAAAGAGTAAGAAAATAAAATTGTCTTTATTAGAAGTGATCATAGTAAGGAATTTGAAAATATGCATTTTATGAAATTTTGCAAAGAGAATGGTATCCTTCATCAATTTTCTACACCTAAAATTCCTTAACAAAATGGTCCCCTTGAAAGGAGAAAGACTGTTGGAAAACATCATATACATTGCTAGGCCTCCTTCATCGCTTTAAACTTGTGCTGCAAGTGGGTACTTAAAACACATTTTTATTGATTATAGAAGTAAATGACTGAATTTTTTCCAAGTTCAACTAGCACAAATCAGCCAAAGAGGCAAGACATATCAATATGTAGCTGTCACATTTAATCCCTCGCCCCCCTGGAAAAAATTTGCATTTTTTCTTTACTCCTAATTTTCTCCCTGCATGTACATCCATTTTGAAGCAATGTTATACATAATTATATGAGGAAGAAAATAAGAAGTGGGGATCATGTAAATAATGACACATGACTGTCCAATGTGGCTCTCTAAGGCTTGAAATTCATATGGGACAAAAAGACATTATATATTGTGATGTAACCACACCGTGTTTACTGGTTCAGTTGCTTGCTACAAAAAAAATGATAGGTTTATTGGCAATAGATGCCAAGCAAATCCAACATATCTTCAATTACTTCAATGCACTAAGAAAAAGTAAAAACCTAACTTGGAAAGTGATTAATTACATAATCTTTGGAGAAAGACTAGCTTGAGTTTTAGCATGGTGAACTGCGAAGGATTCAATTAGTTGGTTGACAAGATGAGTTGCCTCATTCTTCACACAAGAAAACAAATTATGCAATTAAAATTTAGAAACTATCATTCACAAAAATATTTGTAGAACTTCAAGCATAAACACTTTGATAAATAATTTCTTTCCACTTACCATGAGGGTAAGCTTTTATTATGCACACATGATCTTTCACCACAACAATGTTTACATTTGAATTTGATCACAATTAAGGGTACATGAAAAATATGGTAAGCTTCTATGCATATGTGATGTTTCACTGCAACCATGTTCGCGTTTAAATTTGCCCACAATCAAGGGTACAAAATGTGACATGAAAAGTATTGCTATTCCTAGTTCCCTTAGAAGGAAAAATACAGACAGCGATCTTTACCCAGGCACTGTGTGCTGTGTGTGTGTGTGTGTGTGAGAGAGAGAGAGAGAGAGAGAGAGAGAGAGAGAGAGAGAAACCTGAGGGCATTGGCCAACATTAAGGAGGACAATAAAATCTTCTACACAATCAAATTTGCCAGAAGTTCTGCCAAGCTCGATGGGCTCCCATGGATCCTTGTCCCCCCATGCAATCAAAACAAAATCGCAAGTGTCGGTTCTTGCTCACTTGACCCAAATTAGACAATCACAGTGAACACGCCCCGACCGTTATGCTCATAATTCTCCCCGTCATAATGGTCATATTTCTGGCTTTCCACAGGTAACTTGGAGAAGAGAACAAAGGTCTTCTCTTACTCCTTATTCTTGCGTTTGGACATCTGCTAAGCACTTTTTTTTAAAAAAAAAATTTGGACTTTGCAGTGACAAGTTTTTGAGAAATGAGAATTATTAAATGTTAAATTGTGATACTAGGATTTAGGTTTTCTTTAGATTTTAAAATTTTAATTTCTGGTAAAGGTGCTTGCAGTTTTCCTGCTATCCACAAGGATCCTCTTTCATTAACTGATGGAAATATCAGCCAATCTGCCATATTTTTTCTTGACAGAAAAATAAGGAGATGGCTCCCCGTGCTCTAATTCATTATTTGGATTTTGATCTAGGAGCACTACCAAAGTGATTATGATATCTATACAGATGGATTTTATATATATCGTATAATGAAGTACCACATGAGTGGATATATAGGAATCCAAATATGCCGAATCACTCATGTTATGATCTTCTAAAGAATTCTTGTTATACGTTCGTTCCAACCCTCAACCCTCTTTTTTAGGTTCATCGATATTGAATCAAGCGAATGTACTTCTAGACTCACGGATTTATCAACATCAAGTTTGTAAAAAGAACCAAATTCTTGTCAGTGATTATGTATAATTATAAAAAAAAATGAAATTTCTATAAATGATTGTCTGATGTATCATGGAAATTCTTTAAAAGACAAGAATCCAATAATTTTCTGTAGTGGAACAAAATATCTCTCATTTCTCCCTCGAAGAGATTCTTCTTTTTGGTTTCCAAAGGAATGTTGTTATGTTGCCTTGAAGAGGGCATTAATCCTTTTACCAAATCAAATGAACGAACTGAATACATATAGTTAAAGTGAAAAGGATTAATTTGTTCTTAGGAATTTTTTTAATTCTATAAATGATTGTTCTGATGTATCATGGAAATTCTTTGAAACCCTAAACCCTAAAAACCCTATATCCTAAATCCTAAATCTTAAACCCTAAAAACCCTAAACCTTAAACCCTAAAAACCCTAAACCCTGAACCCTGAACCTTGACCCCTGACCCTGAACCCTAAAAACCCTAAAACCCCAATCCCAAACTCCAAACCCTAAACCCTAAACCCCAACTATGACGAAGCCACAGGTGAACGCTATATCTCTAGGCTCCCGATTGAATATCAGTGGATCCCATCGATTTGCTCACATTGTAAGGTTTTTGGTCACCCAGACTCCCGGTGCCCAAAGAAACCTAGACCTGACCCTAATAATGTTGAAGGTAGTAAGAAAGTTGATAAGGTCGATGGCTCCACTAGAGTGCAAAATAGGAAGGGAAAGGCTCAAGATAAGGGTAAGGAAGTAAGCTCATCATCTAGGCCGAATGCTCCTAATTATACCACTATGACCATGGCAGAGTGTCTGGAGTTCCATACCGTTACAGTTCCTTATGACCCTAAGGATGTTGACGCTCAAATTAAAAACCAATTCTGTGCTCTTGCTAAAGAAGACAGGGATGTTCCCTATCCTATGGGGTCAGATAGAGAGGTAGCAGAAGAAAATACTCGAGGAAATTCGAGTGAGCGAGAGGGTAGCAAGGAACAGATCTTAGAGCCTGAGCGTGCTGGGAGCGTTAGTTCTGATGGGCAGATATTCAAGACCAGAGCTCAGGCTAAGAAGGATAGGAAGAAGATCCGTGAGCATGGAGAGCATTCGTTAGGGTCCGTGAGCTTGGACCCGACTCCCTAAGAGTGTCAATGATGCAGATTGCTGCTTGGAATGTTAGGGGTCTGAATCAAGCCCCTAAGCAATTGTCTCTCACAATGTTATACCCTTTTGGAATTGAGAGTTCAATTACAATACCTATGATGGGTGTCGTATCTGGATAGGTTATGACCCGAATGCCCTTAGTGTGCAGACCTTATTCAAGTCAGACCAGGCTATCCATGTCAAAGTGACGAGTTCTGAGATCCCAATCCCTTTTGTCCTGTCTTGTATTTATGTTAGGAATGAGGAGGTGGACCAAGCTAGATTATGGAATTCCCTCATAGCTATTGGGGTCTCAGCTTCTTCAGACCCTTGGCTCCTTTTGGGGGATTTCAATGTGTGCCACGATTGTTCTGAGATAAGAGGTGACAACACCTCTTTCTCCCTGGGTATGCGCAGGTTTAATGATTTTCTTTCTTCTGCCTCGCTTCAGGATTTGGCTTATAGTGGCCCTAAGTTGACGTGCACCAATAAGAGGTTTGGCAAAGAGTGTATTCTTAGGAAGTTTGATAGAGCCCTGGTCAATGATGATTGGCTTGCCCATTATCTAGATAGCAAAACTCTCTTTCTTCAGCTAGGGATTTCTAATCACAGCCCCATTGTGGTGGCTTTATTAGGAGATTTTCAGCATAAGGGCAGCCCTTTCAGGTTCCTTAACCATCTTGTTGATCACCCTCTCTTCTTGGATAGAGTGGAAGCTAGTTGGACTAGGCTAATCCCTGGAGTTCCCATGTTTCAGGTTGTTCAAAAGCTCAAAGCAGTTAAGAATGCTATGAAGACTCTTAGTAGGTCTAGGGGCCATGTTTCTGACCTGGTCTCATCCCTTAGGAATCATCTTCTTAGTATCCAACAACGATTGCAGGATAATCCCCATGACCCTGTCCTTCACCATCAGGAGCTTGAGTTGAATAGAGACCTTTTAGTGGCCCTTACGCAAGAGTCATACCACTTTCGCCTTCATGCTCGGATTAGGTGGTCAACTGAGGGAGATAGATTCTCTCATTTCTTCTTTCAATCCATGCTTGCTAGGTGTAATAATCACCGTATTATGAACCTCCTGAGAGAGGATGGCACCCTCACAGAATCCAAAGAGGAGGTTACGGACGTTTTGGTGTCCTACTTCCATAATCTCTATGGGTAAAGGTCTCAGAACTCTCCCTTTAACCCTTCTGATATGGCCCCCTTCATTGACAAGCGTTTGGAGCAAAACCAAGAGGCTAGGCTTATTGTTGAGGTTTCAGCCGAGGAGGTTAAGGCTGCCCTCTTCAATATGGGCGATGATAAAGCCCCAGGGCCGGATGGATTCACAGCCAAGTTTTTCAAGAAGTCTTGGGAGATTGTGGGTGCGGAAGTGGTGAAGGCTATTCAAAGCTTTTTTGCCTCAGGTCGTCTTCTGGGCCAGGTCAACTCAACTATTATTAGTCTCATTCCCAAGGTGCCTCACCCTGAGATGCCATCCCAATTTAGGCCTATTTCTTGTTGTAATGTCTTATATAACGTCATTACCAAAATCCTGGCTAACAGGATTAAGCCGGTGCTCTCTGGTTTGGTGGATGTATCTCAAGCAGCCTTTGTGCCTGGGCGTTCGATTGGGGATAATGTTCTGCTCGCCCAGGAGTTGGTTTTTCAATACCATCTTTACTAGGGCCCCCCCCGTTGTGCTATGAAAATCGATCTGGCTAAGGCTTATGATACTATTGAGTGAGATTTTCTCCTAATGACCCTTCAGTTGATGAACTTCCCTTCTCAATTTTGTGGCTGGATTCGAGAGTGCATCACAACCCCCTACTATTTGGTTAAGATCAATGGTCAATTAAATGGTTTCTTCCCTAGCGGAAGGGGGCTGAGGCAAAGGGATCCCCTATCCCCTTACCTCTTTGTTCCAGTTATGCAAGTCCTGCAAGGTATTGCCAAACACCACTCGAGGGCTTCAGATTTTCAATACCACTGGAAATGTGAGCAGACTAGTCTGGTGATGCTCATGTTTGCAGACGTTTTCTCCTGTTCTCTCATGGTGACCCATCCTCAGTCAGCGTCTTGAAGTCATGCTTGGAGCGTTTCTCCTCTTTGTCGAGCCTAGTTGCCAATCCTTCCAAGAGTGATTGTTTCGTCTTTTGCAATGACCCATCCCTTCACGAAGCTATTTATAATGCCTCTGGGTTTCGTAGAGGGCGACTGCTTATGCGATATTTGGGGGTTCCTCTACTCTCCTCTAAGCTCTCCTATGGAGACTATCAGCTCGTTATTGATAGAGTGAGGAACAAAATTTGTGCTTGGTGCAGCAGGGCTCTTTCTTTTGGGGGCCGATTGTAGTTAGTGCAGTCAATCCTTTCCACTATCTATATGTACTGGGCCTCGGTGTTTATCCTCCCGAAGAAGGTGATTAATGAAATTGAGAAACTTATTCGTAACTTCCTCTGGAGTGGTAATGAGGCAGACCCCCATAAAGCGAAAGTTGCTTGGCGTGACATTTGCTTCCCTAAGAGGCAGGGTGGCCTCGGACTCAAACCTCTCTATGTGGGGAATCAATCCTTGGTAGTCAAGCTAATGTGGCGCCTGCTGGTTGAGGATAGGGAATCCTTATGGGTGCAGTGGGTGCACTCTTATCGGGTAAAGGGTAATTGTTTTTAGCTTCTTAAGACTCTGTATGCTTGGGCGTGGTATTGGAGGAAGCTGCTCTTATTACGGGGAATCCTGAAGCCTTTTTTTGGGCGAAGGATAGGGGATGGTTATAACACGTTCTTTTGGTATGATCAGTGGCACCCGTTGGGTGTACTTATTGATCGCTTCCCTTGTTAGTTACCTCGTCAATTAGGCATCCCTATCTTGGCTAAGGTTTCGAATTTTATTGAGGATGGTGCTTGGTCTCGGATGAAGACGCTTAGTTCTATATCCCCTTATTTCTATGGGAGCCACCTTCCTAGGCTGCCTAACCCTAAACCCTAAACCCTAAATCCCCAACCCCCAACCCTAAAACCCTAAACCCTAAACCCCCAACCATAAAACCCTAAACCCTAACTCCTAAAAACCCTATACCCTAAACCCCCTAAACCCTAAAAATCTTAAACCCTAAACCCTAATGGTTGTCGAGAGTAAATAAGAAAAAAGGAAAAATGGCTAGCAAAAGGGTAATTAAGGGTTTTTAATGCAGGGTAGTTAAAGGATATTAAGTGTGGCCTGTGGAGAACAATAACGTGGACTATGGATAGAATTTCCCAAAAGTTTTTAGATGACACTTCGATTAATATTTTAAATTACATTGATACCAACTTCCTCAATCTTTTTGGCATGGCATTGGCACGCCCCCTGACTTGAATCGAAATTGGATTTGGTCCTGCTTTCAGAATCACAAGGGTAGTCTTCATTTAGCAAACCCTAGCAGCCGCCTACGCTTGTGTCTCCTCTTCTTCTCCGGCCAGTAGCCGTCATTCATCGGCTCGCCCTTCCTTCCTCTCATCTGGCAGTCCCTTCTCTCTTCTCCGGCCAACTAACGGACGTCCCAAACACCGGTGACTGGAGTTCTCCAATTTAACTATTTGTTACTCAAAGATTCTCAAACCTCTCAATCACACGCTTGTCAATTCCTCCAAGCTTGTAAATGAGATGGCCAGTTGTGGAGGACTTTCCAGGGTCCACATGGCCGACGACAACAATGTTGATATGAAACTTCTCCTTTCTCATTAAAAACTAATAGAATCAAACTACAATAGATAACCGAGAAAGAAAAAAAGTTAAAGCATATAAGTCAGAAACCATGAAATATACATTCAAAATAGATAGAAAATAAGTGAGCAAGTACTCTGAATGAACTCTAGAAAGCTTTAGTAAGATATATTTTTCACATTGACTGCACAGGTCAATGAGTCAAATTCATCTCTTCATGCTCACCCATCTGCATAGCAAGCATCCAAATACACAAACACTAATACAATAAAGTAGGAAACTATCAACAACATAGCCCAAGTATACATATCAAACCATTTACTGAAAAAGATCAGACAGTTTGAACATACAATTTACTAAAAATTACATGCGAACACTTTTTACCATGAAGATCGAATTCTAATAAAGACAAAAACATCATAGACAACAGTTCACAACCAGCAAACAAATAACCCAGTTCAAGAACATCTGGAAAGCATCAAAACATAACATGAATATCTGCAAGTTATCGCACAGGATCTGAGCAGCAACTAGACAGCCAAGTTAATCTATTGATATCCACCAATATAAGCACCTTGTCTACAGCCTCGAGTAAAAATCGAATAGATCTATGCATATAAGCAACAGATCGGACACACAACTAAACCATGCGAACAATGACCCCATAATTCAACATACAATGAGTAACGATTCGATGAATAGGCAAACAAATCCAAATACTAGTGTTCATCTCCATACGAAGCTAGACTGTGAGTGAAAAAAACATAGAGAAATAGCTTATTGTTAAAATTTTCCATTAATGTGTGCAATATTAATTGGATCTTGTTTTAAGAAAAGCCAGTTGGACTATAACTTAACAGTGCTTGGAGGCCCAAATGGATTATATGTGATCATAATTAGACATTGGGCTTGGTGCACCTTAATGGGCTTGAGCCCATTTGTATATATATGATTTGTGGAGTAAGTGTAAGCCCAATAGGGTTTTGTGATGGGTAAAATCCTATTGGCATTATATATATATGGCTAGGTCCCCTCTTTTCTTTTACACAATTTATTACACCATTTTTTTTCTTGTTAATTCAAGTTTTTCCATCATCGATTATGGATCGAAGAGGTATTCTTCTATTAAATAATGTCAGTGTTTTATATGGTATGTGCATTTAATATATATAGAGAAGCATTTATTTCCAACATGTGGTATCAAAGCACACACATATTCATATAAGACCTAATTACACATACTGTGAGTTTTCAATACTGTTGTTGTCAAAATACAACAATTAAAATTTGTGATGTGGGGTCCACTCAAGCTTGTTGTCGGGTGAGGTTAGGTTGCCATAAAAGATGTCGCCTCAAGGGAGTTTGCCACTAGGAATGCTCGCCGCAAGGATTCGCCACTAGCTCTTTCCACAAGATCTCGCCGCTAGCTTTTGCCATTAGCTTCGCCACTAGCTTTGCCACAAGGTTTTGCCATTAGTTTCGCCACAAGGTTTCACCACTAGCTTTGCCATAAGCTTCGCCACAAGGTTTTGCCACTAGCTTCGTCAGTAGGTTTCGCCACTAACTTCACCACAAGGTTTCGCCACTAGCTTCGCCACAAGTTTCACCACAAGCTTCACCACTAGCCTTCGCCGTTAGGTTTGCCACGAGACTTTGCCTTCGCTGCTAGATTTGCCGCAAGACTTTGCCTTCGCCGCTAGGTTTGCCGCAAGACTTTGCTTTTGCCGCTAGGTTTACCGCAAGACTTTGCCTTCACCGCTAGGTTTGCCACAAGGATTTGCCTTCGCCACTAGGTTTGCTACAAGGATTTGACCCTGTTGATGCTCAAAAAATGGGTTAGAGGGCTTGCAGGAATCTTCCCCCTCGAAGACTCTCTGATGCCAAAGTCAGTCTCGGATCCCAATGACTATTCACGAAAATAGTAAAAGTGTATTCAAAGTGATAAGATTTACCAAAGTTGGAAGTCCCCATTAATGTCCTGTAGCTAGGTATTTATAAGGCACGATTCTCAAGGATGCTTGGTGTCGACACGTGGTGGTTGCTGAATGGGTCAGACCCAGGCCAAAAAAGTGAGGGAGCTTGCTACGGCGTAGCCGCGGGCAGTTAGGCCTCGTGGCAGTGTGCCTTGCGGCCAACACTACCGCAAGGCAGCAGCTCCTCGTGGCAAACAGTAGTGAGGCACGCTGCTGTGGCTCGCGGCAAACAGCAGCCTTGCGGCAAACAGCCGCGAGGCTACTGTGCCTTGCGGCTGCTGCTCCTTGCGGCTGCAAGGCAACCGCAATCTGCTGCCAGCTGACGATAATTGTTGCCGCCAGCTTTCTTTAATTTTTTTCTTTCTTTTTAATTTTTTATCCCATCTTTTTTCATGGCACCACAATTGCCCCCTACTCTTTTGTTTTGTCTTTAGATGAAATTGAAGAGTAAAAATATTAGCCAGGGAGTCGGGTCTAGCACCTTGACTCAACCGAGTGTTCTAGAATGCCCAAAAGATCCTATTTCGACCAGGGGCTGGAGAACCAAATTATCTCTGGGCAACTATGCCCTTAATAGATAGACTCCACTGCGGAATTCTTGTCGGGTGTCCAAGCTTGCCGGGAGGGCTAGGTGCTGGATCAGCTAAGGAGTCGGGTCTAGCTTGGAGCATAGCACCGGACTTAGTCAAGGGGTCCTAGCGGGCTTGCGGGCATAATCTTTGGAGCATCTGGTGATCCTAGGATTGATCATAGTGCCCTGGCTATTGTGTTCTCCATGTCTGTCTTTCGGGGTTAGTTTACCTTAGGGAATTTGGGTTTGACTAGTGGTCAGGCGTGGGGATTCCTTCTAGACATTCGAGTTTGTCGGGAAACCTAGGTGCCAGATCGACCAAGGGGTTAAGTTTAGCCCAAAAGGCGTAGCACTGGACCCAAATGAGGGATCTGGGTGAGTCTGCGGGCATAGGCATCGGATGTTCTGGTGATCCCGGGCCAACTCGTAGTCATAGACACTAGATTACAACTGGGTGACTAACTCCAATAAGTGGGATCATGGCAAAACTGTCATAGGGTTGTTGTCTTTTCATGCCTTCCTAGGGCTAGTCTACCTCAGGGAATCTGGGTTTGGCCAGTGGTCCAACACGGGATTCCTACCAGACATCCGAGTTTACCGGGAGACCTAGGCACCGGATCATTCAGGGAGTCAGGTCTAGCCAAAAAAGCATAGCACCGAACTCAAACGAGGGATCTGGGTGAGTCTGTGGGCATAGGCATCAGATGTTCTGGTAATCCCGGGCTGACCCGTGGTCATCGGTACCAGATTGCCGCTAGGCGACTTGACCTATCAGAAGTGAGTTGTGCTTGAGCCACCATACCTGCATGACGCATACAAATAATCTGGGCTCATGGAGATTTTACGTGGTTCGGCTTACAGTTTTGCCTACTTCCACGGGAATACAGGGGGTATATTTTTTTATTTATCGGGGGACATTATTACAATGGAAAATTAAAGACAATTCCGGCCTTCAGCCAGACCGAATAACGTTTCAGATGACAAGCTCGACTCTACGTCTCGCATTTTGTCCCTTCCCCTGGGGCTAAAGTTGGGAAGTACTTATTAGGGTGCACGGTGTTCTAAGCTTTCCCTACCGCCTCGCCTTATCGTGTTAGTGGTGAGTACTTGTTGAGTCCTTCGCACTTCGTGTTGAGTTTCCCTTCCTCTTTTATTACTTTCCCTTGTATCCAAAATTTTCATTTGGATGATAAATTGTTCTGCCCAGTCGAACAACTCCGTCATAGAATTTGGCTAGGAGAAGGCTAAGGATCTTCTAAGCGAGGTGTATGTAGTTTCGTTTATTAGGGCTGACGCCGCCAATCCGACTGGGAGATCCCTTACCTCTTGCGTCACGGCTCTGAATCGCTCGATGTATTACTTTAAGGATTCATTCGACTTCTACTGTAAGCTCATTAGATATATTGCGCTCTTCTTTTTTGGGAGATAGACGGAGAATGCATTTAGGAATTCTTTCTTCAATTGCTCGAATGATCATATATGTCCTGCTGGTAATTCAATGAACCATTGCTAAGCTTGTCCTGCCAGGGAGAGTGGGAAGGCCCTGCACCTAGTGACCTCATTCCATCCATGTAATACGGCCACTGCGACAAAACGTTGTAAGTGCTTCTCGAGGTCCTCCCTTCCTGACTACACCAAAAGCTGTGGCAATTCAAACCCTGGTTACACTGGTTACCTTTGGAGTTCCTCGAATAGAGGGAACCCTTTTAGAGGAGTTACCTTTGGCACCATCATTACTTGCTTCTGTTCTAGTACCTCTTCTATGAGGCGTTTGATGTCAGACGTGTTGAGTGTTTCTTGTTTCGCCTCATTTTGGCAAAGAGATGGGTCATAAAGGACTCCCGAGTAGGTGTTTTCTGTTGTCTCTCTATACGTGGGAGCTTTTCTTGCCCTCCTGTTATTTTTCCTTCTCGAGTCTGTTACTTCCGGGACTTGGCTATTTAGCCTTGGAGTTCTAATTCTTATCCCTTGGCGAGGGTCCCTTGGAGGGTTGTCTTGGGATCTCTAATGTTCCCTCCTTGTGCCGATTTGTCCCATGTGGGGGACGTGAATGTTCGGCATTAGCTCACGTAATAAAGCAGTGACTTCCTGTAGTCTCCTCATATTCTCCTCATTGTTCATCTTAAGGTCATCATTTTGTTGTTTCAGCTCCTCAAAATTCTTTCGCAATAGTTCGTAATCTAAGAGTAAGACTATGGGTGGAGCTATTCTTGAAGTGCCTACGAGGTTTCCATTTGGAATTGAAGACTGTCCAAAGGAGTGTTGTTCCTGACTAGCAGGCGCGGCATGTGGGACTTGTTTCTCTAGCCCTATCGCATATCTCCTCAATCCAACCATGTGTGTTTCTCCTTGCTCTGAACGCTCCATGCCCCCTGGTCTAGTGGTATGGTTGCATTTGAGCACCAGAAAGTTCCCTGAACACGCTTCGTTATTAGGGTGTTCTAGTGAAAATTCTGGGGCTGTAGAGTGCGCTGGATGAGGGCCTTTCGTGGCTGTTGTTCTAGTACGAGCGTTTCTTCCAGTGGGGTCAGGCGGGTTCATCCAACTGGCTGATCTTGTCCCTCTCGGCATCTTGTGTTAAAATTAGCTTTTTGTTGCGTTTCCCACAGACGACGCCAAATTGTTGTTGCCAAAATACAACAATTAAAATTTGTGATGTGGGGTCTACTCGAGCTTGTTGTCGGGTGAGGTTAGGTTGCTGTAAAAGATGTCGCCTCAGGGGAGTTTGCCGTTAGGAATGCTCGCCGCAAGGATTCGCCACTAGCTCTTGCCACAAGCTCTCGCCACAAACTTTCGCCATTAGTTTCGCCACTAGCTTTGCCACAAGGTTTTGCCACTAGCTTAGCCACAAACTTCGCCACTAGCTTCGCCACTAGCTTCGCCACAAGATTTCGCCACTAGCTTCGCCACAAGGCTTCACCACAAGGTTTCTCCACTAGCTTCGCCACAAGGTTTCGCCACTAGCTTCGCCACAAGGTTTCGCCACTAGCCTTCGCCGTTAGGTTCGTCGTAAGACTTTGCCTTCACTGCTAGGTTTGCCACAAGACTTTGCCTTCGCCACTAGATTCGCCATAAGACTTTGCCTTCGCCGCTAGGTTCGCCACAAGACTTTGCTTTTGTTGCTAGGTTTACCGCAAGACTTTGCCTTCGTCGCTAGGTTTGCCGCAAGGATTTGCCTTCGCCACTAGGTTTGGCGCAAGGATTTGACCCTGTTGATGCTCAAAAAATAGGTTAGAGGGCTCGCAGGAATCTTCCCCCGCGAAGACTCTCTAATGCCAAAGTCAGTCTCGGATCCCAATGACTATTCACGAAAATAGTAAAAGTGTATTCAAAGTGACAAGATTTACCAAAGTTGGAAGTCCCCATTAATGTCCTATAGCTAGGTATTTATAGGGCACGATTCTCAAGGGTGCGTGGTGTCGACATGTGGCGGTTGCTGAATGGGTCAGAGCCAAGCCAAAAAAGTGAGGGAGCTTGCTGCGGCATAGCCGCGGGCAACTAGGCCTCGCGACAGTGTGCCTTGCGGCCAACACTGTCGCAAGGCAGCAGCTCCTCGCGGCAAACAGCAGCGAGGCATGCTGCTGTGCCTCGCGGAAGACAGCCGCGAGGCACCTCGGGGCAAACAGCCGTGAGGCTGCTATGCCTCGCGGCGTGCAACTGAGAGGCACCTCGTGGTGTGCAGCCGCGAGGGTTTACCTCGCGGCTGCTGCTCTTTGCGGCTGCGAGGCAGCCGCAATCTGCTGCCAAAGCTGGCGACAATTGTCGCCAGCTTTCTTCAATTTTTTTCTTTCTTTTTAATTTTTTATCCCATCTTTTTTCATGGCACCATAAATACATATATTGTAAATTTTTCTATGCAATCTCCATGTATTGTAAACTGCTTCGCCTCTGTCGTTAACATTTACTTATATATATATATACACATATATATAAGATATATATCTGCCATTCTCCTGTCTTCTCTATCTCTCTGCAACTAAACAAAATATACATACACATATTTTTTCATAAATTGATTTAGGGATCTGAGAGGGAGAGAGAAATGTCACCTCGGGGTCAATGGCAAGAGCGGGAAAGGCAGATCTGAAGAAGGGAGAAGACAATGGCAGTAAGGGTTGTGGCGTCGC
The DNA here is from genome assembly GCA_036245055.1 of Diospyros kaki. Classification (NCBI taxonomy): domain Eukaryota; kingdom Viridiplantae; phylum Streptophyta; class Magnoliopsida; order Ericales; family Ebenaceae; genus Diospyros; species Diospyros kaki. The sequence goes on along the minus strand of BSEG01000002.1, from coordinate 13,188 downwards.
TCTTCGTCGCCGATGGCTTGTGTTGCCGGTCGCGGCCTAGAACGAAGAAGAAGAAGGTGAGGCGACAGACAAAACAAAGAGAAAGGGGAGCTGGCGGTGGTGGCGCACAGAGAGGAAGGGAGAGGCTATGGAGGCGGTGGGTTTGAGAAGAAACCCTAGAAGGAAGAAGATGGGGTTTTAAAAGGGGTTGGGCCAATATTTGGGTCGGATCTGGCTGTCTGACCCGATCCACTGAGATCTTGTTGCCGTAGATCAAGTTTTTTTTTATTGGGCCTGGGCTTGGGTCTGGGCTTAGACAATTTCCTTTATTAAGTGGATCAATTTTTAATCCATGGGCCTGTTTGGTTATGGGTTATAGCCTTATTAATTTGGGCCCCTTTTTTTTTAGTCAGCCCATATGCCTCTTGGGCCATATTATTTTATTATGGATTTTATTTATTTAATTATATAAATTATACTTTTAGTTCAAAATTAAAATTTTATTTTTGAGCCTAAAATTATAATTAAATAATAAATCAATTATTATTACAAAAAAAAAAAATCAGCAACTTGGAAAATGCCTTCAACCCAATTCTCATTATTGTAGCTTAATAAATCATACAAAAAAAAAAAAAAACCTAATTCGCCCGCGATAGCTTTGGATTTCGCCAATGGTCAGTGTTGATGATGATTGTCGAACACGACGGATCCAAGTTCATCGACGTTTTCTTCTGATATGACTGGATTTTCAGAACCCGAGATAGGGTTTGGATCATGTTGAAAATTAGGTTCCTAGAAACCAAAAAATGAAACATTTCCTTCTAGGATGTGCCCAAAATTACCTGTGAAACTCGGATCGAGTTCTAGAAAAGAGTTTGAATTGGTTTCTGAGTGAAACCAATTTTAAACATTTTGAAGGTTTGCACAAGAGTCAACAAACTCTTTCAAAGAAGCTAGATAAACTTGCAAATTATTAACTTAAAAATCACACATAATTAGCAAATTAAGTCTAAAAACTCAAAAAGATTAAGGATAAATTTTTTGATGAAAAGGAAATGTTGTCTATGAAGACTACGGTTTCGTTAAACCTCAAGATCTTGAAATAGCATGATGAGGTATCAACCATATAAAGACATCTCGTCTTGACAGTGGAGAACACAGGATTGAAAAATATGAAATCTTTTTCAATGAAAGGTTAAATATATAAATCAAGTGAGGAATATAGAGATGCTTGAAAAAGATAAATAAACAAATAACACAAGCATAAGAGAACACAAAAGGTTTATAGTGTTTCATCATACCTGTTGTTGGAGGGAAAAAATTTCGAATACACAGCTAGAAGTAGGATTTTGAAGTCTAGTTTGAGCTTCATATGAGAGTGTAATGACAGCCGCATTTCTGGATAGCTGCAAAAACCGTGTGGATAGGAGCTAGGAGCTTAGAGGCATTTCTAGCACCAAAAATTGTGTGGATAGCTGCAAAAAAAGTAGGTCCTTGTTCATGGTTGAAGTAAAGGGCAAAGACATACCCTTGGATACATTTTCTTTTCAAAAATCTACAGGCACTGCATGGAAAACCATATATTGGAGTTATGGTTGGAGCTGCAATCGGGGCAGCAAATGAGGTTAAGGGAGCAGCATCGGTAGCAGTAGCGTCGGTGGCCATGGCAGAACTCGAAGTGGTATTTGCTCTCTGTTTTTGGACAGAGGGAAGACTGGAAAGAACGAACTGGGCTTTCGATTTTCAGTTGGTAGAAGAACTCTCTGCTGAATAGTGGTTTCTTTGATTTTCGTCTAACCTTGAGCAAATGGACGAAGTTTAGTTATATACAACCGGACTCGATCCGACATGGAGACAGACACTCCGTGAAACTAGCCATGAAATTTGCAGAAAGTCCGCAAGACATGCTAGAGAGAAACATGCGGAGGAAAATTGGAAAGACTATTGGGATCGTGATAGCATCTGGACGCACAACACCATCGCTAGAGTTTTGGAAAGCAGCCGCAGAAATCAGAAAGCTGTTAAAGAAGAAACACGCGCTGGACACGTGGAGAGAATTCTGGAAAGCTGTTTCGGATAAATCCAACACGCGCTGAAATGGGTTGGATTTGGGCCATCTGACTCTACCGTTGGAGATCCATGACAAATTTGGTAAGAGACCCATAGAGGATCTGAGGCTAATGAATATTTTCTATTGGACCTAGGCTTGGGTAACTACTTTTGTCAAGTGGGCCAAATTTTAATTCTTGGGCCTATTTTGTTATGGGTTCTAGTTTTATTATTTTGGGTCTGTTTTATTAACTTAGCCCATATGTTTATTGGGCTATATACATATATATTTTTTATTATGGATTTTATTCATTTAATTATTTAAATTACATTTTCAGGTCATAAATTAAATTTTTTTAGCCTAAAATTAATAATTAAATGATAAATCCATTATTATAAAAAAAAATTAAGTTGATTAATTTCACTTAATTATTTTGGGATATTTGTTGTCTGAATTGAGGTGCATAATTTTCTACCCAAAGGTGTTAATTGTGTATTTTAATTTAGATGACATGATGAAAATGTGAAAATACAGTGTTTCTTAAAACTTCCATCCCAAAGGAGATTATTTCTAAGTTACTTGTTTTTCATATTTGAGAATTTAACTTGTATATTATATTTTCTGCCCAAAAGTGATTTTATAATATGCATTTTAAATTCTTGTAAGAATAATGCCATCAAGATTTAAGGCTTATTCTTATTTATCCTTTGCCCTTGATTTACTTATTTGAGAATTTTAACTTGTATATTATATTTTCTGCCCAAATGTGATTTTATAATATGCATTTTAAATTCTTGTAAGAATATTGCCATCAAGATTTAAGGTTTATTCTTGTATATCCTTTTCCATTGATTTACTTATTTGAGAATTTAAGTTGTATATCATATTTTCTGCCCAAAGGCGATTTTATAATGTGTATCTTAGGTTCCTGTGCGAATAATGCCATAAAGATCTTAGGCTTATTCTTGTTTGTCTTTTGCTTATACTTAATTGCGATATTTTTTTTATATACAACCCCTTGCACTTTCAATGTTAGTAATCAGACTTCGACCATTGAGACTCTGACTGGAACCAACTTTAATAGATGAAAAGAAGACATTGAGATTCAATTGGGCCTGATGGATCTCAATATATTCTTACATGAGGATGAGCCTCCTAAGCTAACTGCAAGGAGTTTCGTTGAAGAGAAAGCTAGGTATGAAAAATGATCAAGGGATAATTTTGAGATTTGGGTTGGCTGGCCTCTGTTTTAATTGGACACCTACATGAAGAAGTATTTATGCAACAGCCTGAAGGCTTCAAAGAAAGTAGCAAAGAATATTTGGTATGCAGGTTAAGGAAATCCATTTATGATTTAAAACAATGCTCTCGACAATGGTATTTGAAGTTTGATGAGGTAATTACTTCTTTTGGGTTTATTGAAAATAAGATAGACCAATGTAAATATCTCAATATCAATAGGAGCATATTTGTTCTTCTTGTGCTATATGTTAATGATATTCTCCTTACAAGTAATGATTTGAACCTACTTTATGATACTAAGCAAATACTTTCAAAGACTTTTGACATGAAAGATCTTGGTGAAACATCCTTTGTTCTTGGTATTGAAATTAACAGGGTCAAGATTCGAGGTTTGTTGGGACTCTCTCAGAGATCATATATAGATTATGTTTTCAATCGCTTTAATATGCAATAGTTTAGAGCTAGAGAGGTGCCTATAGCTAAAGGAGAATTGCCTAGTAAGAAAAATTGTCCCAAAAATGTAATAGAGCAACAGTAGATGGAAAATGTGTCTTATGCTAGTGCTGTTGAAAGTTAGATGTATGCTTAAGTTTGTACCAGGCTCGATATTGCTTTTGCAATTAGTGTGTTGAGAAAATTTTCTTCTAATCTTGGGCTTGAGCATTAGGTGTTAGCAAAGAAAGTTATGAGATACCTACAAAGAACAAATGATTTTATGCTAGTATATAGAAAGGTTGATCAACTTGAGGTGGTTAGGTATACAGATACGGATTTTGTAGGGTGTCCTGATGAAAGAAAATTCACTTCTGGATATGTTTTCATGTTAGCCGATGGGGCAGTTTCATGGAAAAGTGCAAAGCAGACACTTGTAGCTTAATTTACTATGCAAGCAGAGTTTGTAGCACGTTATGGATGGGCATCACAAGTTATGTGGTTGAAGAACTTTATTTCTAGATTTTTTGATTGTTGATTCCATCTCAAGGCTAATCAAAATTTATTGTGACAATAGTGATGTAGTTTTCTTCACTAAAAACAATAAAAGTTCTAGTGGTTCCAAACACATAGAGTGTAATATCCTAGTATTTTGAGAATAATAATAATTAATTTTTTTGTATTTAAAATATTTTTTGACATCCATTAGAGATTATAATTGAGAAAACTAATGGGCTTAGAGTTAATGGGCTAAGTTAGAAAAATAAAGACTAAGTAAATGGGCTTAGAGTTAGTGGGCTAAGTTAGAAAAAATAAAAGACTAAGTAAATGGGCTAATTAGTAGGCTTAGAAAGTAGGTTTAAAATTAATAAACTAAATAAAAGAATAATCTATTCAAAAGAAGATTTAGTGGAAAATAATTAAGTTGACAAAATAATTAAAGATAGTGGGTGAAATAATTGAGAAATTTGGGAGACAAAATAAGGTGTGGACAAATAATTAAAGATAGTGGGTGAAATAATTGAGAAATTTGAGAGACAAAGTAAGGTGTGAACAAATAATTAAAGATTATGTGTGAGATTTAGTGGAAAATAATTAGAAAATGTGACAAAATAATTAAGGATAATAGGTGAAATAATTGAGAAATATGGGAGACAAAGTAGGGTGTGAACAAATAATCAAAGATAATGGGTGAAATAATTAAGAAATGTGAGAGACAAAGTAGGGTGTAGACAAATAATTAAAGATTATGAATGAGATTTAATGGAAAATAATTAAGAAATGTGACAAAATAATTAAAGATAGTGGGTCACTACAATTATGCTAAAGTTAATTCAACCTCCTATAAATAGAGGAAAGTTGAAAGGTTTGAGAACTTAAATTAGAAGGAGAAATGTTGAAAGAAAGATTTGAGAGTGAGAGAGAGATTTGAAAAAGAGAAAGAAAAAAATTATATATATATAGAGAGAGAGAGAGAGAAAAAAAATATCAAAAAAATTCCTAGAAAAATCCTATAAGTTGGGTTTAATAGTTTGTGTGAAAATTTGTGGCAGAAAGCGTTGTTGGATACGCAAACTGAGCCTTCGTCGCAATATAGAAGAATACCGAATCGCTCCGTGGAAAGGTGAGTTATCTTCAAAAATTTCTTGAAAAATTTCAAAAATATGAGAATGATATTTTAGAATTTTTGATAATGAAATTGGAAGAGAAATGCATGATTGGTATTTATTATGATTTTTTTTGAGGCAATAGATGCTTGAAAATCAAAGGAAAAATGAGAAATAAATAGAATATTAATTCTGAAAATTATGAGAAAATTTATGGGGTTTAGTAATATTGTTTTAGGAATTATTGTGAAGAGAAATTGAAAAACTTTTATGAGAAAATATTTATTTCGTAATCTAGAGGAAATAATATGAGGAAATGGGAGAAATTAGAAAAATTAGAGAAAATTAGAAGTCTAATTTTCTTAAGTAATTATGATTCCCAGAATATGTCAAGATTCATAATTGAGTACGATTAGAAGTCCGACGTGAATTTTGAGGCAAAATTATGCTAGGGGCAAAATTATCTTTATGCAAGGTAAGTGGTACTTCCCAACTGGATTTAGTTTTATGATCTTATCATGTTGTCATACCTTGTTGTGAGTATGTCATGTAAATTGCATTTACATGTTTGATTTATGAAATATGCATATGAGCATGATGAGATTCACGGTCATACGTTGCATGGGTTTAGGATTAGGTACTGACTCCGTTACTTTGCTAAGGGTGCACCCATACCCCCCGGTCTGGCAGGGAGACTGAAAAAATGGCGGGTAATCTTAAGGTGCAGTCAACCCAAACATGAGAGTTATGATATTATGTACATTGCATACATACATGAGCATTAAATATTTTGTTCCCTTACTTAGATGACTCATCATCTAATTTGAACTTTGCCCCTAGAATATTCAAACGTTCCACATGGAGATTGTAGCAGAAACGAGGATGAATGAGGCATGAAATGTCACTTAGCAAAGTGCATGATGAGTTGTATGATCAGTTGAATGTATGTTATGTAGCTCATGTATTTAAGTTCTGCTACTTCAAATTCTAAACGTTTTGAGGAATGATAATGTAGAACCCTATTAAGTCATGTTAAGAAATTTATGTTCCCTTGTTGTAAGAACTGATTTATGATTAATGTTATGATGTTAGGTTCAATTCTAGGTTCTGCAATTTGATATTTATGATGATTATCCTTGGAGATAAATGAATGGAAATTTTGGGATGGATAAGAGCAATGGCATGGTTTAGTAGTAGTTTTAAATAGAAAAAAAATTATTATCCCAAAATTATCCTGAGTTATAATGCGCTCGAAGAATGGGGCGTTACACAGAGATCAAGTATCTTTCAGTCAAAGATATGGCCAAGAAAGGTGATATTATTGTGGAGCACATAAATACTCAGGTTATGGTTCCTGATCCATTAACCAAAGGAAATCAATCTTCGACATATAATCCATTTGGGCTTGATCCATTAATGTTTAGGGAAGGTGATATGTAGAAAAGGAGATATTTAGGAATCAATCCTAAGAAATCTCCAACAATCTTCAACAGTGTTGTACAAGTTTATATATTTTGAAAAAAAAAATTGGATGATCCATTCTGATTCTCAATGGAATGTAATTTTGACATTTCCATTTTGAAACTATAGATTGTTGCCAATAAAATCAATTGGTTTTGGTTTGTGGTTGTATCCATCATTGCATTCAAAGTTATATGAATCTAACTCCCCTATATTCAAAGGTATATGAATCTAACTCCCCTATATGCATCCAATCTATATGTTATTAGTGAATCTTGCTTGGAAATATGAATTTGAATCTAACTCGTTTCCCTCCCTCCTTTTTTGATTTATTTTATGTTGCAGACATAATTTTGCATGGACCAATAAAGTTATTATCTGTATTAAGAGCCTACATCAAATTCAGGTCATTGAAACACGAAAAACTAATTCACCAGAAGGTAATCACTTTAGGCCTTCAAAACAATATTTCCCTGTGCAAAAATCTCGTGGATCTCTACTTCTCTTGCCAATTGTTCAAATATGCAAAGCTAGTTTTCCAATCCATTGAGAACCCTTTAGACATGTCTTTGTGGAATGGCCTCCTGGATGCTTACACCAAGAACTTCATGTTCGCTGAGTCTCTTGAGCTCTTTCAGAGATTGTTACACTTCCCTCATATAAAAGCGAATAGTTATACATACCCAAGTCTTCAGAAGAGTTCTGCTGGATTGGGTAGGGGTGATTGTGGTCAAGTGCTTCATGCTGTTGTGCTCAAAAGTGGAATTTTGACAGATGTTGTGGTCAATAGCTCTGTAGTGGGGTTGTATGCCAAGTGTGATATGTTTGGCCCTACATTGCAATTATTCAATGAAATGCCAGAAAGAGATGTGGCTTGTTGGAATACGGTAATATCCTGATACTATCAAACTGGGCAATGAAAGAAAACACTTGAATTGTTTGAGAAAATGAAAGGTGTTAGTTTTCAACTTGATTCAATGACACTAACAACTGCCATCTCTTCATGTGCAAGGCTTTTGGATTTGGAGAAGGGGAAACAAATTCATAAGGACTTGATGAAAAATGGGTTTGTGTTGATGGATTTTTTAGCGTGGCCTTTATCAACATGTATGGAAAATGTGGTTGCGGAGGTCTTTGAGCAACTTCCAAATAAGAGTGTGCCTGCTTGGAATTCCATTATTTTGGGTCGCAGTATGATTGGGGACAGTAACGCATGCATTGAACTATTTCGAAGGATGAAAGAAGAGGGGGTTTGGCCAACATCAACCACATTAAGCAGTTTACTCATGGCTTGTTCTAGATTAGCTAATCTCCAAATTGGAAAATTTATCCATGGATATATAGTAAGAAACTGTATAGAGGGGGATATCTTTGTTAACAACTAACTTCTTGATCTGTATTTCAAATGCAGAAGCACTGTTGATGCTAAAAATGTCTTCAAGAAGATGCCAAGGAGGAACGTTGTAGCTTGGAATGCCATGATTTCAGGCTATGTTTCAAAAGGCTCTTACTTCGACGCTCTTCGCATCTTCACTGACATGACAGAGGCTGGGGCAAAACGAGATGCCATTACATTTATTGCCATTCTAACAGCTTGTACGCAACTTGCTGCCTTGGAACAGGGAAAGGAGATTCAAAATCTATCACTACAAGCAAGCTTGAATCCAATGAAATAGTCATGGGAGCTCTTTTGGACATGTATGCTAAATGTGGTGCAATCAATGAAGCATCTTGTATTTTCGACTAGTTACCCGAGAGAGACATCGTGTCATGGACTTAAATGATCACGGCTTACGGGACTCATGGCCGAGCTTCTGAAGCTTTACATCTTTTCTGTAAAATGCAACAGTCCAACATAAAACCTGACCGAGTTACCTTCCTTGCATTAATATCTGCATGCAGCCATGCTGGTTTAGTGGATGAAGGATATTACTACTTCAATTTAATGATCAGGGACTACGGTATCAAACCCACAGTTGAGGACTACTCCTGTTTGATCGATCTTCTTGGGCGTGCTGGAAGGTTGCGTGAAGCTTATGGAATTCTTCAAAGAAGCAGTAGCATTTCTGACAATATTGACTTGTTGAGTACAATGTTTTCGGCATGTCAGTTACATGGGGAATTACAATTGGGGTAGGAAGTTGCGAAATCTCTTTTGGAGAAGGAACCTGATGACCCATCAACTTACATTGTATTAGCAAACATGTATGCTTCTGCCAAGAGATGGGAAGAGGCACGTAGAGTGAGACTAAGGATGAAGAAGCTTGGATTGAAGAAGAACCCAGGATGCAGTTGGATTGAGGTTGGCAAGTGGATTCTACCCTTCTTTGTTAAGGATAAAACACATCCAGAATCTGAACTGGTCTATGATTGCCTAGTGAGTTTGTCTGTTCACATGGAAAAGGATGAACTGGACTGGAGTCTTATTAGAGATAATGAATAGCATACACTGTCCAAAACTAGATATCCTTTTTATATGTTTCCCATGGTTGCATGAACTTGTAAATTGGTGTAAAATATAAATAAAAATTGGATCTCATTTTTTTGTTAAATTTGCAATTCTCATCCTCATTTAATTTTTTTTAAGGATTGGATTTTTAATAGTTTATATTTTTTTATGGTTATAAAAGTTTATATACTTTTTATTTTATTTATATGCATTTCACCTTGCTTAAGATGATGATAATCTTGATTAAGCCATCAAGCTTTTATTTTTTACTTTTTTTTTTAATAATGATCCAAGTTTTGTTTAGCCAAAAAATAGAAAGACAATATTACCCTTGATCTCAGTTTAACTTACTTTAACCTTATATTAGTCTCACTGCTCCAAAAACTTGATCTTTTAGGTGTCCAACATCAAAATTGGACGTGGTAGCTGGGGAATGTGTGCGCACGCGTTGGGGGGAGCACACAGGAGAGGGGGGGAGATAACTTCTGTCGTGAAAATTTATTTGTCCCCCCTTTCTTCTACATTTCCTTCCACAGATCGAAGATCAAAACATAGCATAGAAAGTTTTAATTGGTATTTTTATCAAAATGTATTTTAAGTTACCTTTCTGACGGTTAGATGGAAGCATGTAGACTGTGTCTTTTTATGTGTTTTTTATTTTTTGGTTAACGCACCATCACGAGCGTCCCCATTGTTGAACCCCACGAATTTAGCTGGAGAGGTAAATCAGGGAACCCAGCAGGTAGGTTTCGACCCCTAGTACAACCGCAAACGTGAGAGCGACAAGTATTTTTTATTCTCAGGGTCGTTCCTTGCCTACTAAACTATTTCCTGATCAGGGCTTGAATACGGAACCTGAGGGCCCAAAGTGCAACACCCCAGTGATTCTTCCTTTGCCTGTTGATCTACTGTAACATCCCGCATCAAGCGATAGGAAAGACCGGAACTACTTTACCTTGATGGGCCTACGCAAACTTCCCAGGGGGTCACCCATCCTTAAACTTCTCCAACTCAAGCACACTTAACCCAGGAGTTCATTACCTACATTCAGCTCAAAAGGTATCTAGCTAGTATTGTTTCCTTCCTTACTTATTCTCGATATACATTATATTTCACTAGGCTCTTGGGGTATTTCATCTATGCCCTAGGAACGTATTTTTATGTGTTTTTGTCTCATACTTTGAAAATGGTTGAACAAGGAAAATTGAATTCTATCAAGCAAAAAGAAAAAAAATACGAATTCTGATTAACATGTCTTTAAGTAGTATCTGTAATATGTTTGTTGTTGCATATGTACCCTTTTTGTGGGCAAAGTTCATTTAAAACTCGTGGTAAGAGTATGGGAACCAAAATTTAAGGGACATAGGGATCTTGCTTTATTTATTTGACAAGTGTTGGTGTGATAGTAGAACTGTCCTAGGTTAGGCATGTGCAATTGGTAAAGAGGAGACTAGTGTATATTTTTATCATTCTTCTCTTACAAACAGGGATGGGATAAAGCTCCTATCTTTGGTAGGGAAAGCCTTGTAAGGGAAGTTTCTTTTTTTATAAATCTGTTGCCAAACCAAAGTCAATCAGGAGTATTCTTTCTTAGGTATTCTTATATGAAACTGAGGATGTATGATCAATGTTATTAGGAAGTAATCTTTATGGTATCAAGGAAGGGGGCTACGTAAGCAAAGAAGTAAAAAGAATGTTAAGCATGGGCCTTTTGGTTGCTCGCTTCCAGGGACCTGTGCGAAGAGTTGAGTCGCTCGTTCTCCGAACGCAACCCCTGCTCCTCGAAGTCCAAGTCTTGAATATGCCAGTTCAGGAGCTATAGTTCTTGATTCCAAGAGGCTAACTTATTCCTCCATTCGTTCAGCTCGGCCTCTTTATCTGCCAAACAAGCTCTATTCATGGCATTCATTGCCACGGCTCCCTGGGCTCCTTGCAAGGAACAAGAGAAAAATTTTAAGAAAAAAACCATAGAGTAATGAAGAGAGTACTAGAAATCTAGAAGAAATGACTTACGATGGCAAGGTGATACTTGAAGTTATCCATGTCATCGGGGGAGTTGCAAAAATACTGCCCTTAATCACAAGAGAGAATAGTGGAGTATAGCAGGTGGGCCCTAACACTAAGTGTGTCGATCGTGTCGGTGTCTAGGACCCCCTGACTGAATCTGAAAAAGGCTCGTCTTGTGCCTAACACCCTCAACCCAAATCATACGCCTTCTCAATGGGAGGAGGTATCTCCAGTAGGATAGGATTGAGGCTTCGTTGGGGATCCTCGATGTTCAAGACTTGATGGCCCAAGCATTAGGGATTGATCACAACTCGCCTGTAGATGTCGTGACCTCATCCTTGAGCGGTGTCAATGGCTATCTAATCCAGCCTGGAGGACACCTCAATGTCCGTCGAGCTGATAGGGCTATGACTCGTTCCCGCTTCGGCTGCCATGGGTCCTCTATGTCTCTGAATAAGCCCCTCGTGACTGGCTCTACTCATCTTACCTAATAAAGCTCTAGCATAAGACATAGACAATCAGGGAAGAGGTTCGTTGGTGAGCCCAAAATTGATAGTAGGAAGCTTCTCCTCCTCTGGAATGGTGAGGTTCGTGATCGGGCGGAATGTGGCTTCATCCCTTTCTGCTTCACGCCTGCCCCTCTTCTTCTTCCTTTGCTGTGGTGCAGCCATTGCCTCTCCAACCTTTTCTATTGGCTGGGTGCATGGGGTTGCTGGTTCATGAGATGGACCCTCAGGAGCGACTACGAAGCCTACCCTCCTTCGTGAGCCTAATGCCATCCGCCTCATCGCTACGCGCAAAGAAAAGAGAAATAATGAGAGTCTAAGTAAATAAAAGGAAGTTAAGTAAAGTAATAAGGAATTGTCCCCGTGAATATAAAGAAGCTAAGATTAAGTGAAAAAGATGAGTGAAAACGAGAAAAGAAGTCAAGTGGATCCACACCCTCAGGGGAATGCTCCTCTTGTAGAGAGATGTCCCCTTCCTTTGCAGTTATGTGGACGGTAGGCAGCCAATGTGATATTGCTCGAGAGGCCCAGTGATGGGATGGCCCGATGGGCTCTAGATCCATCCGGTCCATATTAATTTGTTGGTCATTAGGTAGTCATATAGATGTGACGGGCCACCGAGGAGAAGAGCATGACACTCCTCACAGTATTGTTTCTAGAGATAGCTAATGGTGGTCCTGCTTAGTAGCGGTTATGCCACCCTTGTCGAGTCAGTAACCCACTTGCGGGGAGCGTTCCATACACAGTTTGGTGGTTGGAACAAAAACCACTGAGTATCAAAAGAATTGGATTTAGCGAAGGAGTCATAAAAGATACGATCCTCTAGGCGATGTAGAGTATATAGATGATATCCGCTCCTCACTAAATGGAGGTAAAAAAATAAAACAAGAGTTTGATAGAGGGGACCACCTCTTTCTCTTGACAACACACAAAGATGGTGACTAGTTGGGCCCAACTGTTAGGATGTAGTTGGCCCGGAGCTAAGGTTCTAACTCTAAGGAATCGAAGGTCGAAGTCGTGAAGGGGAAAGCTAAAGCTGGCCTTGAAAACGCTCACCCAACCCTTTTTCGCATTGGCTAGACAGTTTTCAGATTGTCGAGGAATCCTAGTTCGGTATTCGGATGGTATCCTATGGTTACTACGAAGAAGGGCGACATCGTCCTCTGACATTCTGGAACATGTGCCCTTAAGGTAAGCCCGGACAACCCTGTTTTCATCAGTCTCTCTATGGTACATTTTGGCACTGGCCATGATCCTAAGATGGACTAAATAAATTGAGACTAACAGTAAAAGAAACAAATTTTCTCTCGAGGAGGTTTGTTGTGGAAAAAATCCTCTCGGAAAGACCCTATCGGGAAGGCAAGTTCTCGGAAAGAAGGGAACTCCTCTCGGGGAGAAAGAGATTACTTCGGGGAGAATCTTAAATAGTTCAAGATAGCTAAAACCCTTTCGAAG